>CM065485.1:9790021-12759447 GCA_032873175.1 Leptopilina drosophilae
AATTTAGGAAACGTTTGCTGGGTAGTATTCGACCCGGTCATGAACATAAAAGTTGGAGAATATCATAAAGTTCCAAAGGAAATTATGAAGGCTTTCGCAATTCTAGTAAGTCTAGGGTCACGACATACCCTCGAGGAAGCACTAATAACTCAACGATTTTGCACCATCTGTCAACTGAAATTACACAAAATTATCGACTTCTTAAGGATTTCACCACCTGACACCAGATTGAGTTCCATATAAGAATATTCTTCTATTTTATACATTTATAGAAAGAAATTTCAATAAAATCAAACTTTCATTGTTTTCGCCAGTATTTTCTGAATAAAATATCGATATTTTATGCATTGAAAGAAACATATTTTCTGCTTACGAATGACGTAATACTTTTTTTGCAGAGAGATACAATTACTTTCTTTGTAATTTATTACTTTTTCAATTCAATTCTTTTTTGCACTTCTCTATATGTGTACTTTTTCATATCTTGATCATCACAGAGCATTGTGTTGAATGCTTCTTTAACAATTTAATAGTTTTAACAGGGTTGTCAAAAAAAATTTAATTTTGTTATTCCCTGACTTTTCCCTGACTTCCAGACCAAATTTTGACTTTTTCACTGATTCTCAAGAATATTTTGATTCACTCCAAAAATTACTAGATACACTAAAAAATAATTATTAAATAAATTAGTTTTTTCGATTTTTGGAAGATGTATATATAAAAGGTAAAAGAAAAAACACACTTTAACTTTTTTTATAAAATAGACATCTTCCAAAAATCGAAAAAACTAATTATTATTATTATATATAATAATCGTCGTGATTCTAGATTTCCGGATCTCTGTCCACACTTGAAGTTAGTTATAGTTATTCTTTTGTTTTTTATACGTTTTGATAGAAAATAGAATACATATAATATAATATATAATATATATAATATACATAATAATCGTAAGTTTCCTTTCCGTTAGCAAATTATCTGTATTCATTTGTTTGTTTTTTTTTTTTTTGAAAATTCATTTTTGTGGGTTATTGTCATTTTTTTAATGTCAAAAAGAAACCAAAAAAACTCGTTTTATTAACTTCACAAAATTGACAAAAATTCCAGTCCATATTTTTTATTTTCCTAGCTTTTTCCTAATTTTCATCAAAAATATTTACTTTTTTCTTATCCTGCTAATAAATTGAATTTATGCTACGAATTTTATTACTTATGAAACAATTTTAAATATTTTAATTCTTGCGAAGAATTTAAAAAAAATTGAAAATAATTGAATTTTTCAGAAGAATTTTATTATTTACAAAAATAATTCATTTTTTTAGGCAAATTTTGTTATTTATGAAAATAATTAAATTTTCTTGAAAATAATAAAATATTATTATTTATTAAAATAATTGAATTCTTGCGAAGAATTTTTTTTTAATTTGGAAAATAATTGAATTCTTGGAAAGAATTTTTAAAAAATTTTGAAAAATAATTGACTTTTATAAATTTTGAGAAAAATTGAATTTTTTGAAGAATTACATTTTTTCAAAGGATTTTGTAATTTATGAAAATAATTGAATTCTTTCGAGAAATTTTATTAATAATTGTTGAAAAAATAATTTAATTACTTTCGAAGAATTTTATTATTTATAAAAATAATTTAATTCTTTCCAAGAATTTTATTAATTAGGTAAATGATTAAATTCTTGCGTCGAATTTTATTAAAATTGATGAAAATAATTGAATTTTTTCCTACAATTTTATCATAAATTTTTTTGAATAATAGAATTCTGTTTGGTTATTTTATAAAAATAGTAGATATTGAAAATCATTGAAATGTGAAAAGTTTTTAAAGATAATTAAATTTTACAAAGAATTCTATTTAAAAATTTGTCAATAATTGAATGTTGGCTGGAAATTTTATTAAATTTTTTTGAAAATAATTGGATTTTCCAAAAAAACATTTTATTATTTATGAAAATAATTGAATTTTGAAAAGAATTTTATTGAAATACCTCAAAATAATTGAATTTTCGGGAGCAATTTTTTTTATCATTTAAAAACAAATTTTTATTAAAATTATATTAAAACAATTAATTTCTTTCGAATAATTTTATTAAATTTTTGAAAATCATTGAATTATTGCGGTAAAGTTTATTAAAATGTTTAAAAAGAATTGAATTTCTGTTGAAAATTTTATTACTTTTGAAAGGAATTGAAATCTACATATGAATTTTATGATCATTGGTTTAAATAATGAATTTTTAAATGTTATGAAAATTTTATTATTTTAAATAATTGAATTCTTGTTCAAAACTTTTTGTAATCAAAAATTTTTTTGAAAAAATAGAATTTACATGAAAAATTTTATAATTATTAAAAGTAATTGAATTATTAGAAAAATAAAAATTGTAAAAAATTTTGTTAAATAAAATTGATTTTTTTCAATATTAGCGAATTAAAAGTAGTGGAAATTCTCTAAAAAAATATTGTTTATATTCTTTGTTCGGAAAGTTAAATACCTATAAATAGCTAATAATTTTTTTTACCTTCTCTATTCTTTAGAATAATTAAAATTTTCGTAATGAAGTTTTTTTTAATTTAGGTATCAGATAACAATTTTTGTGAAGTTCAATTCTCGTACAAGAAAGTTTAATTATTTTCAATTGTGAAAATCTGATGCCAAATTTGAAATTAGTCTCGAAATTTGTTAAAGTTTTTTTATATACTTTAAAGTTTAAAAATATAATATATTTTGAAAATTTAATTCTAATTAGTCTTTTAGTTATGTGTCATAATAAGTATTTTCTTAGAAATTACTTAAATTAAAATGACTTGCAATTGTTTATAATAAACATTGCAGCACAATATTCCCGCGCGCTTGCGCGCGGATAATTTGGCTAGTTTTAATTAACTATAATAATCGTCGTATTCATTCTGTCCAGTCTGTCCACACCTGAAGTTAGTCATAAATATGCTTTTGTTTTTTATATGTTTTGATAGATAATAATAATTTTCTTTATTTTTTCCACTCTTACTTTTTAAATTTAATAATAGGTATTTATTTATTTCTTTCATTTAGAAATATTATTTTTATTTTTCAAATAATACAAAACAATTTTTATTAATCTACAAAAATTATGAATGTTATTTTTCAATATTTCTCTTCTTTCCAGAAAAATTAGCACTTTGTAACAAACATTTTAAGACTAGGTAATTAATCTTTTAATTTTTTCTAAATGAAGAAATTAAAAAACAGTTGAAAAATTAAAATTACAAAATATTCTATACATTTTCTGCTTCTGTTTGTTAAAAACTATATTATCGAAATTATAATAAAATATAAATAAATAAAACAATTTTTATTTTGTAAAACAATTTTTGGATACCCCAATTTTTTAATAATATTTTCAGTTATTTTCAAATAATTTAAATATATTACGATTATTCTTATTCTGACTTTTGGGCAGAAATATTTGTATATATTATTATTTGTTTTGCTTGAAAATTTTATTAAAGACTTGATCAGGGTGTCACGCATTTGTTCATTTAAAGGTTCCTGATTTTTTCAGTTTAAAAAATGGAAATTTTCCAGATTTTTAAACTAACATTATTTTTTACAACATTAATAATACGAAATAATTGATTTCGTTTCACGATTTGTAATAACATTTTTAAGAAGAAAGAAATTTATAAAAAATTTGAAAATAATAGAATTCAAATAAAATTGAGCAAATTTTGTGAAAATAAGTGAATTTTTGGCAAGAATATTATTAAAATTTTTTTAAATAATTGAATTATACCAAAAATTTTGTTAATAATTTTTAAAATAATTGAAATTTTGATGAGAATACTAAAAAACTTTTGAACATAATTGAATTTTTGAAAAAAAAGGTTTTGTTTTGTATAGTTTAAATGGATATGTAAAAAATGAAAGTTCTTTGAATTAATTGAATTTTGGAAGACTTGCAGTTCAAATTTTAAAATATTTTGAAATTTTAAGCAAATAAAGAACAATAATTAGTTAAATATTTATATTACAAAAGTTATTAAAATTTAAAAAATTTAATTTGTATATTTTTAAAAAATTAGGGTTTTGAAAAATAGTAATTACATTTTTTTAAAGAAAAAGATACTTGAATTAACAATAATAATTTTAACGAATTGAAATAATTGGAATTTTTGTAAAATTTTGTATTTTAAAGAATTTTCTTTTTTTCTTTTTAAAAATTGTCTATAAATATAATTATATTTTTGAAATTATATCATTTTATGTATTTACAAAAATTATTCCATTTAAAGAATTCAATTCAAAAATTTCAGTTTACATTTTAAAAAATAATTAAATATTTAAATCGTTATAACAGGAATTTTAGGAATTAATTAAATTTTAAAAGGTTTTTAAATTAAATTCTTTGAAAAAAGAGAATCAAAAGTTTAAAAATCTTTAAGTTTTTATTTTAAAAAATTATTAATAAAATTATTTTTCTTTAAAAATTATTAAAGCTTTTCAATAATTTTATTCAAAAATTCTAAAAAATTAATTGAATTTTGGATGAATGAGAGTTGTAAATTTTAGAAATAATTATATTTCATGAGTTTTTTTATTGAAATTATTTGAAATTTTAATTCCTTAGAAAATAATTTTAAAAAATTGAAACAATTGAAAATTTTGCCAACTTTTATTGAAATAAATTTTGAATTGTACACATAATTACATTTAATGAAGGATCGTAAGGAAAATTATATTTTTTAGGAAATTAATAATTGAGTTTTTGCAATCATTTATAATTTTTACAAAATTAAATATTTTTAGTGTTTTATAAGTAAAATTCATTCATAAATCCATTATTATTTTTAATAATGAATGAAATGTATATTAAAAAATATAACAGATTGTATAAGAATTTGAATTATTAGAGTTTTTCATAAACCTAAATTATCTTTAAAATCTGTAAAGTTTAATTGTTGTTAAAAATAAATAAAGTTTGAAATAAATAAAATCTTTTCAATGATGAGAAACACAACATTTAGAATTTTCTTATGAATTTTCAAAATTGAATATTGTTTCTGTACTTTTGACAAAATTTTCTGACTTTTTCCCGACTTTCCTGAAAATATTTAGAAAAATAGTGATTTTGAGTAGAATTCTTCTGAATAATTGAATTTTTCAATGTCAATGAAACAAGGAACTTTACGCGCGCGTTATTTTAGCTAGTTTATTAAATAATTATAGAAGAATTTACTAAATATTTAAAAACATTATTTGAATCAAATAAACGATTATTTGACTATTATCAAATAAATATTTTTTTAAATCAAATAATTTTTATTTAAATCCATTACATAATATTTGCTTCAAATTCTAAAATATTTGACTCAAATACAATGTATTTGCTTCAAATACTTCAAATATTTGACTCAAATACAATTTATTTGATTCAAATAAAAATTACTTGATTCAAGAAAATATTTATTTGATAATAGACTAATAATTGGTTATTTGAATCAAATAAATTTTTTTTCCAGTGTACCTTCATATTTTATTATAAAATTAAGATGCCAGAGTGATAAAATCATTATTTTATATGATAAGAATATTGTAATTATAAATTGAAAATTTTTTAACGTGAAGAACTTTTCAAAATTCAATTATTTCTAAAAATTCACGTTATGATACTTTTAATACTCAATAATAATTTTAAATTTTAAATGAAATTCATTTTTTAATCAACTTTCAGTAGAAAATTTTTCGAGAATTCAATTACTTAAATATATAAAAAAAAATTTATTAAATAAATAAATATTTCTCAAAATTGAGTTCTTATGAAAAACTTTTTAAAATAATTGAATTCTTTTGGTGAATTTGAAAAAAAATTAAGAATGAATGACATTTTCTAGCATTTTCATAAAAATTGTATAAAAAATAATTGAAATTCTCCGAAAACTTTTGTTATTTATGAAAATAATTAATTTCTTGGGGAGGATTTTATTATTTTTAAATAATTGAATTGTTCAGAACTTTATAAAACTTTTTGAAATGTAATTGAATAATTAAATTCCATTAAAAAATTACATTAAAAAATGAAAATAACTGAAATCTGACGAAGAACTTTATTAAATCTTTTTTTAAATAATTGAGTTTCTGTGGTGAATTTTATTTTTGAAAAGAATTAAATTGTTGGGAAGAATTTTATTGAAATTTCTTTTAAACTACTTGGAAATTTTTTTTTATGAAAATAATTGAATTTTTCGGATGATTTTTTCAAACATTTTTAAAAATAATTGTATTCATAGGAGCAATATTATATTTTACAAAAAATAATTTTATTCCATAATTAATTTTATTATAAAATTATAATTTATTTTTTCAAATTTACACAGCTTTTTATCAAAATTTTTAAAAATAAAATAAATTGATTTCTTGCGAAGAGTTTTGATCAAAATTTTTTTTTGAAAATTGAATTTCTATAAAAAACTGTAATATTTATGAAAATAATTGATTTCTAAAGAAGAATTGTATTGAAAGTAATTGAATTATGTGTAGGAAAATTTTATTAAAATTGAAATTTTATTAATTAAATGTTATAAAGAATTTTGTCCCCTTTTTTTAAATAATATAATTTTTAAAAGAAGTTCATATTAAATTTTCGAAATAAATGAATTTCTCAGAACTATTTTCAATTCTCTAAATATATTTGAATTCTTTTAAGAATTTTCATTCAAAAATAAAAAATAATTGAATTGTTGCGAAGAAATTAAAAAAAAACTTTATAAGTAATTCAATTACTGTTAAATTATTATCGAAATTTAACATTATTTCTTTAAATAATAATTGAATAACTTTTGGAAAATTTTATTAAAATAATTGATATTGAAAATCATGGAATTGAGAAAATTGTTTTGAAAATAATTGAATTTTAGAGCAGATTTTTATTGTTTATAAAGATAATTGAAATTTTTACAAGATTTTAAAAAAAATTTAAACATAATTGAATTTATGCGAAGAAGTTCCTTACTTTTGCAAATAATTCAATTTCTTTAATCAGTGGTTCGAAAAATTTCTATTTAAATTTACTAAAAATTGAAATTTTCTAATATTTCATGTAATCTTTGGAAATTCAATTGTTTTTAAAAATTTTTAAGTAAAATTCAGTTATGATTAAAATTTTTAGAAGTAATTAAATTTTCAAAAGGATTCCAAATTAAAATCCTTGAATGTTTGAATTTTTTATACTTTTAACGGACAATTTTGGAGAATTAATTTTTTTTAAAAAGGTCATTTGCTACTTTTATACTGTAACTTCTTCAAAAATTATTTCCAACATTACGATTATTATTTTATTATTTTTAGATTATTTTTATTATTTTTAGACTTTTTAACTAAAATTCTTCTTTAAATCAATTAATTTTAAAATTTTCCGAAAAAGTTCTTTGACAATTTTCAAATCATTTGTTTACAATATTCAATTTTACGAAATTTTAATTATTCGTAAATTTTTCAATTTAATTTCCATAAGGAAATGAAAACATCAAATTTTATCCAAAATTTTAATCAGTTGTTCAAAAAATTTGTATTTAAATTTACTAAAAGTTGAAATTTTGTAATATTTCATGCAATCTTTGGAAATTCAATTGTTTTTGAAATTTTTAAGTAAAATTATTCATTAAATAAGTTATAAGTAATAATTTTTATGATAGTTCTTCAAGAATTAAGTTTATGAAGAGAAATTATTGTCAGAAATAGAAAAAATTTAAGTTTTCGTATTAGAATTCTTGTCAATTTCATAAATTACGAGGTAAACAAAAAAGCACAAAAATTCAGAATTTTCTTAAAATTTTTAATTGAATTTTCCCACAATTTTTCAATTAAATTAAAATTATTTTTCAATTAAAATTTTTATTTTGTACATTGCCAAATTGTCAACTGATATTAGTTTTATTTTCCTTTTAATTCAATTAATGGAACAATATTAATAAACGCTTTTACAGTTATGTAAATATTGACAAAATTTGTGAAAAAAAATCAATTAATTTAAGCTTTCGAATTGACTAAAAATGTCAGTATTTACCGCAATTATTAAATTCGCAATTACATTTAATTAAAATTGGTGCTTGAAAGTAGCATTTGATTGAAGCTTTCATGTTTTATAGCAACTTTATTGTTTGGGTGCACGATTGTTTCAAGCAACTACACTATGATTTGTCCAGCATTAATTTAAAATATCTAATTTTGGAGTTGACTTGTTTGTTAGGTATATAACCCGAGTTTGTGAAACATCACGATTTGATTTTATCTATACGTTCTTTATTTAACAACACCATCTATTAATAATTAATAATTTCGGCAAATTAAAAACAAATTTAAGAAAAATTTATAATTCTACACGTTAAAATATTACTTTTGACTGAAACTGTTGACATTAAAACTACGTTTGACTGAACTAATATCTTAAAGCTTAAAAATTAAATTATTAATTAATTAGTAAATTTATTTATTTACTTAACTAATTTTTGTAATAAAAATTATTAAAAATTTTTTAGGAATTATTTTTATTATAGTGTGAAAAATAGTGGATGAAATATAATATAAAAGTTCTATAAAAGCTAAATGATAATTAAAAATAAACACACTTTTTTTCAACTTTGACAATTAATTTAGCTACTTTTAAAAAGAGGGTGCTCATACTTTCATTGTAAACTGGTGCGCGGTCTTTAAAGCAATTATACTCAAAACCGTATATTTAAATTCTTTCCACGAGCTTTTTTTCAGACTCTTGAGAAATAATTATCTCTTCAGTGTGTATTTTGTTAATTTTTCCAACACACGACACTACACACAAAAAAAAAGAGGAGAGAACGCAATGAATAATAATAGAACTCGAAAATATTATTTCAAATTTTAGTCTCATCTAATTTTATTTTGATAGTAGACGGTGAACTTTTTGCTTCGTAAAATAATAATCGTTTTATTTTCTTTTTTCAGTATAATAAGTGAAGTTTCTGGTATAAAAGTTGAATTACATTCGGAAAAAAAATTCACTTCCTTCAGCGCAAGTTTAACTATAGTATTGACCAAATAAACGCATTATTGAAGTGTAGGGTGACCGGAAAATTTTTGTATTTACAAAATTCTCTGACACTTCTTTAACTAGTTTTCTAC
Source organism: Leptopilina drosophilae (assembly GCA_032873175.1). Taxonomy (NCBI): domain Eukaryota; kingdom Metazoa; phylum Arthropoda; class Insecta; order Hymenoptera; family Figitidae; genus Leptopilina; species Leptopilina drosophilae. Next base: position 9,799,170 of record CM065485.1, read on the forward strand.
TTTTCCTCGTAGTGGGCAACTTAATATTTTCCATTTTTAATAATAGATGTAAATGTTTTTTGGACTATTGGAATTTTTCAATTTTTACTATTGCGATATTTAGAAAAATAAATAATGAAATATTTAAATTAAAAATATGGTAATTTAAATAAAACAGATGGAATATGCCAGTAGTGCGTCATTAATATTGCCAAAATATTTTACGAACATCACTAATTCAAAAACTGGTTCGGAATAATTAATATACATACGAACCCAAATCATTAAATTTTAATGATGAATATTGGAAATTTTTTTGAATCGTTTGTTTGTTGTTTACAATGTTACCTCGTTCGTGAACAAAGGATTTTGAGAAACAACAGTTTTTTCTAAAAATAGCAATGATTTTACCCAAAAATTGAATCTTTAGATTTTTTAAAAATTGAATCTTTAGATTTTTTAAAAATTGGGTCTTTGACCGAAAAAAATAGAAATTTTGGTACAAAAAAAATTTCTTCGTTCACGAACAAGGTGACATTACGCAGTTTTCTTAAAAGTATCAAATAAATACCAAAGTGAATCAAATTAATACCAAAAATTTGGATCAATTTTTTGGTTGATTCACATTTTTGGTATCAATTTGTTGCCATTTGATACTTTTAAGTCAACAGTGATGGTAAACAAAATATACTTTTTATTGATTTTGATTTTTAGTTGAGTTGTTTCCAGTTTTACCGCAAGCTGCCTGAAAAAAATTTTTTTTTTGGCAATAACTACAGTTCGCACAAATATTTTTTTAGTTTCAAAGTTACTAAAAATTCATAAAACGATACATACCATCTGATATAGTGTACATTATTTTAATATAAACATTTAATGAAAAATCTAAAAATAATGATGAAAAATCACTTTTTTGCTATGAAAAGATATGTTTAACAATCTCAAGTATAAAACATATGGTAAAAATGATATTTTCTGAAAATATATGAGTCTGTGCAATACGAATCCAGCTCTTTAAAGTTCGAGTCAAAAATAGAAAGCACCAAAAGCAACTTAAATCCGTTTGAGAAAGTGTGAAGGAGAAAGAATATGAGAGACGGCGCATCGAGCAACAAGACTAGAATTGTAAGAATAGTTGTAGAAGCTAGTGGATGATAGTTTCTCGTTCTCTGTGCCAGCTGAAACCAAACTTTTATCACTGTTTGATAAGTCGTTCACTTTCTGCCGATTTCACGAAAAATTTTTTTTTTTAATTACAACAAAAGTGCAATTTAGAAGATAGAATAAACGATGTTTTTGCTTCAGAGAAAATAGAATGTGGTTCTTATAGATCTTTTCAATTTTGAGCGATTTATATTAAAATTAATTAATCATCACGTGAGTATTAAATAAAAATTTCAAGAATTTTTATGAATAAAACTAAAAAATTGAACAAAAATACTACTATTACTATACTGCTACTACTATAGTCTTACTGCTACTACTATTGCTACTGCCTCTTCTCTTTAAACTTCCAGCATCAAATCCCTTATTCTGGACCAGAGCTTTAATCCACAGAGTACCACAGGTTTGTAAACATGACCGAAAACATATTCAAATTTCGTCATTATGAATTAAATATGTTCTACAGTTTATCTACGTTGTTCATTTTCAAATTATGTTTTCAGTATTAATAGAAATAAATCCATTAAAAACTAAACAATTTAAAACGTCCGCCTAATAAAGAAATATAATGTATAATTATTGAAAAATTAAATGACATTTTTTTAATGATTTAAACTATTGAAAATATACATTACTGTATATACATACATTACAAATATACATTACAAAATAACATTACTGTTTTTGTGAATTTTTTTCAGAAATACGGATTGATTAAATTTATTAAAACTTTTCGTAAATTATTAAGCATCATTTTAACAATATTTTGTCATTTTTTATGTGAAACTATCGACAAATAAGCCGGTGACAAACCTTTTCTAAAAACGTCTTTGAAAAAAAAATTGTATGTCAACTGAAAATAATTTAAAATTAAAGTTCTTTAAAATTTAGTCAAAGTATCATCAAATGCCAACCCCAATAACATTCTCTGATAATAATTGAATTTTCATAAACAAATAATTGAAAATTTTTGAAATAATTTAAATTTTTTTAATTTTTTTTATAAAATAATTGAATTCTTTGAAAGAATTTTATTTAAATTTTTCGAAAATAATCATGGAGAGTTATAGTGACCGTAAGTTTAATTTTCTTTCTAAAATATAAAGTCCCTTTTAAAGGATCAAATCAATTTTTATTGTTTCTAAAAATTATATTATTACTATTAATATTATTCAATATTTATAATTGTTCAACTTCTCTAAAATTTCTATAATTTTAAATTTCTGAATGGTTAAATTAATGATATTTATTTATTTCTTGGGTCAATTAAATTTTTATTACTTATTAAAGAAATAATTAATTATTAGTGCTTATTATTGTCAAAAAAATTTGATAGAATTTCTTCGCAAGAATTGAATTATATTCATTATTAATAGCATTCTTTGGAAGGATTCAATTATTTTTATAAACAGTAAAATTCTTTGCACAAATTCAATTATCATCAACATAATTTTATTGAAATTAAAAAACCAAATTTTCAATTATAATAAATATAAACAGACAAGATTATTTTAAAAGAATTGGAAAATTCTTTGTTTAATTCAATTATTTTCCAAATGTCCAATGAAAATTATTTAAAAAAAACATTCTTTTCAAAAAATTTAGAGAAACTTGTTAGTGCTTATTATTGTCAAAAAAATTTGATAAAATTTCTTCGCAAGAATTGAATTATATTCATAATTAATAGCATTCTTTGGAAGGATTCAATTATTTTTATAAATAGTAAAATTCTTTGCAGAAATTCAATTATTATGAATATAATTTTAATAAAATTGAAAAATCAAATTGTCAATTATAATAAATATAAACAGACAAGATTATTTTAAAAGAATTGAAAAATTCTTTGATTAATTCAATTATTTTCCAAATATTCAATGAAAATTATTTTAAAAAAACATTCTTTTCAAAAAATTTAGAGAAACTTGTCAAAATATTTTTGAAAATGTTTTACTGTAGGAAAATAAAAATTAAATTATTAAAAATCAATTTTTTGAAAGTATATAAACTTTTACCCCTCCCCCTTAATTTAAAATTAGCATTAATTTGTGTGACTACAACTTGGAAGCACTAAATCGACAAACTAAACATCGACTGAAATTACAATTAATTTGGATAGCAATTACTTGAACCGCAATGTTCCAAACAATTAACGAAAAATGTTTCATGCTATTAAGAAAAATTTAGTTTTTTCTAAACTATTTTCTGAATTAATTTATACATAGTAAATCGTCAGGTATTAAAAAGTGTTGCAGATGAAATTAACACCAAAAAAGTTTAAACTTTAAAACAATCAATTTTTGTGTTAGTTTTTATAATGAATGAAATTTTAGTTTATTACATTTTATAATAACTAAAGATGACCGGGTAATAAAATCATTATTTTATATTATAAGAATATTATACTTCTTCAAAATTATTTTCATTATTTCAATTCAATTATTATTTTCAAACATTTATAACTACACTTTTACATTATATCTATTATTTTTAATAATAATTAATTAATCAATTTCACGAAATTTCAATCATTCCTAAATTCTTTAATTAAATGCATATTAGAAAATAAAAATTTTGTATAATATTAAAAAAAATTCAATTAAACTTTTTCAAAAATATTAATTTCAAAAAGTTCACTCTATATTTCTTTTAATATTCAATTGTAATCTAAAATTTTAACTAAAATTCATTTTTATGAAATAAAAATAAATTTTTATTAGAAAATTCTACAAGAATTTATTTATTTAAATGCAAAAGTAAATAATTTAGTGAATAATTGAATGTTTCTCAAAATTCAATTCTCATAAAGAATTTTAGTATCAAATTTTTTAATAATTCAATTCTTTTGTCAAATTTTATTAAAACTTTCACGAACATAATTACTTTCTTCAAGAAATTCAATTATAATTAAATTAAAAAATAATTGAAACGCTGCGACGAGTTTTAAGAGAATTTTCAAATTTATTCGTTTACAATTTAATTTTACAAAATTTCAATTATTTGAAAATTTTGCAATTAAATGTATATTGAAAAATAAAAACTTGAAATAATTTCAATAAAAATCCTATGAAACTTTTAAAAAAAGAATTAATTCTACAGAATTTTTTGTCAAAAATATTAAAAATTAAGAATTTCAATGATTTTAGTTTGAAACTTTTCAAAATTTAATTATTTCGAAAAATCCACGTTGTAATGCTTTTAATACTTAAGTATAATTTAAAATTTGAACTGAAATTCATTTTTAAAACTATTTTTATTATTAAATTCTACGAGGATTCAATTATTTAAAAACAAAAATAAATATTTTATAAATTTCATGTTTGTTGAAATTAAATTCTCATAAAAAATATTATCAACAAATGTTCTAAATCATTAAATTCTTGGGAAGAATTTTAATAAGCTTTTTAAGAACAATTACATTTTTCAAGGAATTTGATTAAAATTACATTAAAAATAATTGAAATTCTTGCAATTTCAAATAATTGAAATTCTGCAATGAGTTTTATTATTTATGAAAATAATTGAATTCCTAAAAGAATTTTATTATTTATAAGAATAATTGAATTCCTGTAAAAATGTTTATTATTTATGAAAATAATTGAATGTTTTCGTAGAATTGTATTCAAATTTTTTTAATAACGAAATTCTTTTCGAAAATTTTATTGAAATAGTAGATATTGAAAATTATGGTATTTTAAAAACCTTTTGAATTCGATAAAAATTTTGTAAAATAATTGAATATCAGAGAAGAATTTTGTTATTTATAAAGAGAATTAATTTCAATGGAATTTAATTATGATTGTAAGAAAAATAATTGAAACGCTTCGATGAGTTTTATAAGAATTTTTAAATTTATTCGTTTAAAATTCAATTTTACAAAATTTCAAATATTTGAAAATTTTGCAATTAAATGTATATTGAAAAATAAAAACTTGAAATAATTTCAATAAAAATCCTATTAAACTTTTAAAAAAAGAATTAATTCTACAGAATTTTTTGTCAAAAATATTAAAAATTAATAATTTCAATGATTTTAGATGGAAACTTTTTGAAAATTTGATTATTTCTAAAAATCCAAGTTATAATGCTTTTAATACTTAAGTATAATCAAATATTTTAACTGAAATACATTTTCAAAACCATTTTTATTAGCAATTTCTACGGGAATTCAATTATTTAAATACAAAAATAAATAATTTATTAATTTCATGCTTTTTAAAATTGAATTCTCATAAAAAATGTTATAAACAAATTTTTTAAATCATTAAATTGTTTGGACGAATTTTAATAAGATTTTTAAGAATAATTACATTTTTCAAGGAATTGATTAAAGTTGCATTAAAAATAATTAAAATTCTGCAATGAGTTTTATTATTTATGAAAATAATTGAATTCCTAAAAGAATTTTATTATTTATAAAAATAATAATATCCCTGTAGAAATGTTATTATTTATGAAAATAATTGAACTATTGCGAAGAAGTTTATAATAATATTTGTAAATAATTGAATTCTTGTAAAAAATTTTATTATTTATTAAAATAATTAAATGTTTGCGTAGAATTGTATTCGAATTTTCATTAATAATAGAATTCTTTTGGAAAATTTTATTGAAATAGTAGATATTAAAAATTATGGAATTTTATAAAACTTTTAAAAATTATTGCAATTTGACAAGAATTTGATTAAAATTTTGTAAAATAATTGAATATCAGAGAAGAATTTTATTATTTATAAAGAGAATTGAAATTTTGTCGAGAATTTTTTTAAATTTTTGAACACAATTGAATTTAGTAATTATGATATTACATTGTAAAAAAAAGGTTCTAAATTAGAGCTGATTTTAGTATTAAAATAGAACCAAATTGCGATTTAGTACCAAAACTGGTACTAAATTCGTACGTTTCTTTTTACAGCGTACTAACACGGTAAATCGTTAGGTATTAAAATAACACCAAAAAGGATTAAAATATTCCAATTTAGTGTTATTTTAATCTATTTTGGTGTTATTTTAATACCTAACGATTTTCCGTGAAGTTAGTTGGTAACTAACTTACTATTCTTCTAGAAGAAGCTAAATTCGTTGAATTCTTACAAATCGTTGACTTTGTTGTTTTCTTTAAAATAAAATTTCATTCATAGTTAAAAATATCACCAAAAAAGATTATTTTAATCCTTTTTGGTGTTAATGCAATCTTACAGGAATTAAACTGTTGCAGATTATATTGATCCATTTTGGTGTTATTTTAACACCTCGCGTTTTACTGTGTATATATCCCAAAAGTGAATTTTTTCTAATTAAGAACTTGTGTGAAATTAAATTTCTTATTAAAATGAATTTAATTCTTGGAAAAAAATATCGTTTTCACAGTCTCTTGAGATTGCAGCTCAATTATATTTCAATTATATATTTCAATTACATTTTATAAAAATGTACTGCTGTTTTAAATAAAGGATGATTTAATGAAGTACATGTACAGAAAATGGACCTGTCTACTTGAATATTTCTACTATTCATCTCAACCGTAATAATTTCAGGAAAATGGAGCATCTAGATCCATTTTATAGAACGCTCTGTTCTTCAGAGACGTTGCGTTCGAGTTCAAAAGGATTTTTCGCTGAATTTAGTGAAACAGTGATGGAACAAGCGGGTGAAACGTGGATTCAAAAGATTTTTGGTAAACTTGAAAACGACGATGATCGAATATCAGCAATTTTCAATGATACAAAAGTGAAAAATATTGTGCTTGACACATTGAAAAGAATAATTCACTTTTACCGCGATAAAGATGCGACAATTTCGAAAGAGAAAAGAGTTGAAGGATTACGATTGTCTGCTTTGGATGAACATGAAAAAGCTCTTTTACTACTGAGTCAAGCAGTTCTCAGAGCACCAACAACAGGTTAAAAATCAATTCATCACATGGTAAAAAGAAAGTCTTATTTTAATACAAAAAAAGGTAGCTTAATTTAAGATGCAACATTTTTGTGACAGTCTTCGCTTAATTTGAATTTTTTTTATGAACTTAAAAATCCAAGCAATTTGATTATTATCATATTATGCTGAGTATGTACTGAATTTAAGGCAATAATAAGTTTCAAGACTTATTTAATTTCGGTCTCTTTTTTAAAATAAGAATTACTTTTTACTGTAATTGTTCATTAATTTTTATATTTCATTTGCAATAAAAAAAACAATTAGAACAAAAATAGTTTATTATTTTTTAATACTTGCAGACAAACAATTTCTTTCAGTCTATCAAATTCAAGTATACTATAAACTTCCCCATAACTGATATTAATGAATAAAACTTTTTTCATTAAAAATCTGATTTACTCATTTTTACTTGCTTTTGTTTTTCATAAGGTAAAAACCAGGCGATCGATGAAGGGTTTAGTTTACCTTTGGCACTTATTGCCAGAGCTGATATTCTTATAACTCTTGGCGAATATGATTTGGCTTTTGAGGACTTACAAATGGCTGACGAACAACCTCTTAATAAATCAATAAAGTGAGTTAATTAATCCTCTTATTAACCTCGTACATTGTTCTCAAACAGTAAAAAAATTACAAAAATATTTATTTAACAAGATTTTTAAATTACTATTTTTTAAATTATTTTTCTTATAATTATTTTTTTTTTTTTGAGTAAATACTATTAGTACTAGTAAAATACTTAGTTTATACAGTCATATTCGAAAATTATCTTTTAATTATCTTCTAAATCTAATTTACATCCGAAAAATGAACTTCAAAAGCTTTACCTATTAAAAGCAATTAAGTAAGTCTAGTGTAAATTCTTGGGAATAAGAGAAGATTTCAACCTCGTTTATATGTGATGCATAAATCAAAGAAACTAATTCTCTAACTTTCTGTTGAAATTTCTGAAAATTAACATTCATCTTACAAATTCGTTTTATCTCTTCTTTCTAATCAAGTTCTTTTTTTCAACCTATTTTCACGAAACAGTATAAAGAACCTTTTTTTTATCTCTTGTCGGAACGGAGGATTAACTTAACGTCAAACTAACAATGGTAAAAAGCTGCGAAGTGAATTTGGGAAAAAGCTTTTCCTGGAGAGAAATAATCAACTAGAATACATTCTGAAAATTTAATCCCAAATAATTTTTTTTTAATTTATAAATAAAGAGTTATTCTCAGTGAATATTGTGTAAGATTTTCAACACATATTTATGAATTTTTAGAGAACATTTGCAACAAAAAAGAAACGAATATCGGAAGCATTTAGAAAAATTGAAGAAATCTCTGGCTTTACCGAAAAATAAAAGAGAGATCAAATCTGGAGAGCGTAAGTAATGATCAGTCTTGAAAGAATTTCCATATAGTAACATCAAATTTTTTACGCCTGAGATGAAATCTAAAAGAAATTTTTCAATTTAATATAATTCGGTTGTCACAAGTCAGGGATTTTTACTAAAAGTACTAGAAAAAATTGAATTTTTAAAATTCAATAATTAATAATAAATAATAAATAAATAATAATAATAATAATAATAAATAATAATTAAATAAAATTAATAATAATTATAATAAATTATGACTTATAAATCATTTTATAAATAATTTTGACAATTTTCATAAATACTAGATTGATAAAAGAATTTTAGTTAAAAATACTAAAAAAATAGATTTTGAAAAAGTTACGAATGATTACAGAAATTCAATTATTTTCAAAAGTTACAAAAATTCTTTACAGAATTTCAATTATGTTCAAAAATTTAAAAACAATTCTCGTCAAAATTACAATTATTTTTATAAATAATAAATTACGTTATTATAATTCAATTATTTTAAAAAGTTTTAATAAAAGTTTTGACAAAATTCCACAAGAATTCAATTATTCAATTTTTAATAAATTTCTTCAAAATAATTCAATTATTTTTATAAGTAGTAATAAATTTTTTCACAGGAATTCAATTATTAAAAAAAAAATTTGATAACATTTTTCGAAAAATATCAATTATATAAAAATATTTTTATAAATAATAAAATTCTTTACCGAAATTCAATTACTTTTATAAACTTGAATAAAATTCGTTGTAAAAATTCTATTATTCGTATAAACTTGAATGAAATTCATTGGAAGAATTAAATTATTTTTAAAATTAATAAAATTCTTCGCAAAAATTCAATTATTCTCAAAAATTAAAAAAAAAATATTTTCAAAATTTCAATTATATTTATAAATAAAAAAATTCTTCATCTAAATTCAATTATATTTAAAAATTTTAATAAAATTCATGGCAAAATTTTATAGGTATTTAATTTTAATGAATTAATTTAAAATAATTCCATTATTTTCATAAGTAATAAAATATTCACAGGAATTCAATTATCTAAAATACGAAATTTCATAAAATTTTTCGAAAAATATAAATTATTTAAAAAATTCTTCACCGAAATACAATTATTTTTATAAACTGTAATAAAATTCTTTGTTAGAATTCAATTTTTAATAAATTTCTTCAAAATAATTCAATTATTTTCATAAGTAGTAATAAATTTTTTCACAGGAATTCAGTTATTAAAAAAAAAATTTGATAAAATTTTTCGAAAAATATCAATTATAGAAAAATATTTTTATAAATAATAAAATTCTTTACCGAAATTCAATTATTTTTATAAACTTGAATAAAATTCGTTGTAAAAATTCTATTATTTGTATAAACTTGAATGAAATTCATTGTAAGAATTAAATTATTTTTAAAATTAATAAAATTCTTCGGAAAAATTCAATTATTCTCAAAAATTAAAAAAAAATGTGTTTTCAAAATTTCAATTATATTTATAAATAAAAAAATTCTTCATCTAAATTCAATTATATTTAAAAATTTTTATAAAATTCTTGGTAAAATTTTGTAGGAATTCAATTTTAATGAATTAATTCAAAATAATTCCATTATTTTTATTAGTTTTAAAATTTTCAAAGGAATTCAATTATTTAAAATACAAAATTTAATAAAATTTTTCGAAAAATATAAATTATTTAAAAAATTCTTCACCGAAATTCAATTATTTTTATAAACTGGAATAAAATTCTTTGTAAAAATTCAATTATTTCTATAAATAATAAAATTCTTCAAATAAATAGTTATTTTTATAAATTTGAATAAAATTCGTTGGAAGAATTAAATTATTTTGAAAATGTAATAAAATTCTTCGCAAAAATCCAATTGTGTTCGAAAATTAAAATAAAAATTCTTGTTAAAATTCTAAGTAACTTTATAAATAATAAAATTCATCTTCAAAATTCAATTATTTTATGAAAATTTTAAGAAAATTTAAATTATTTTCATAAGTAATAAAACTCATAGCAAAATTTTAATGATTTTTCATACAATATATATTTTAATCAAATTCCTCGAAAAATGTAATTATTCTTAAAAATTTTATTAAAATTTGTTGAATTAAATTCACATATTTAAAAATCTATTGATAAAATTCTTTATGAGAATTAAATTTTAACAAAGAACATTTTATTATTTAATAAACTATTTATTTTTTATTTAAATAATTGAATTTTTCTTGAATTTTCTAATAAAAATTGATTTAAAAATGAATTAACGGATAATCGATTTATTATTATTTATGAAAATAATTGAATTATTGCCACGAATTTTATTACATTTTTTTTAAGTAATTTAATTTTTTTGAGAAATTTACTGCTTGTAAAAATAATTGAATTCTTGCGAAGGATTTTTGTAAATAATTAACCTGTTCTGAAAAATGTTTTGTAATAATATTCTTATGAGTTGTTCAATTTAAAAAGGTTTGAATTTGAATGTTTTGAAGAATTTTAATTCCTACAGAAAAATAATAACGATTAAATATTTATTTAAAAAAGAAGTTATTGATGTTTTTGAATAATTTTACAATGAATGAAATTTGTAAATTAATGTGTGACGCGATCTGAAGAAAGGGACCTTAGAAGCAAAAAATATTAGGTTATGTTTGCAATTTTCAAAATGAAAATACAAGAAAAGGATCAACTGTCAATTGTAATGATTAATCATAAACTTTTCATTACAACTAAAATATTCAATAAACACTGATTTTGATTTGCAAAAAGTAAAAAGAAACTTTTAATCAACAAAAAAGTTACACTAACATAACCTTAAAGTGATTTGCTTCTAAGGTCCCTTTCTTCAGATCGCGTCACATGTAATAGAACATTTTTTCTTGATTATGCAATAATTTTTAGAGTGAATCAGAATATTCTTTGGGCTCAGGGAAAAAGTGAAGATTTTGTCTGGAAATCAGGGAAAAGTCAGGGAAAAATAAAATTAAATATTTGTAGCAACCCTGGGTAAATATAATTTTGTAATTTTTTTTTTATAAATTTATCAATTAATTAATTTATTTATATATAAATTTATAAAATGTGACATTGAAATAAATTTTCTTTATACATAATTTTTTACCTTTGACGATCGTTAACGATAAAAAAATCAATTCATATAATCAAGCGAAAGATTGCAAATAGAGAAAACTATTTAGTTGCATTTACTCTACTAATTCATTTGATTAACTTGATTCCCTGCAAAGAGCTCTCTCTGGGTATCAGCATTTCAATTTACAAAATTCCTTGTACCATGGAGTAGAGCTAATTAAGGGAAATTAATTCAAGCTATTCCCTCCAATTAGAATTTGAGAAATTTTCAATTTACAAAAGACAATGCAAATTGTTTCAAACCGGGGGAAAAAAATGTTGTAATTAACGTATAAGTGAAGAAGAAAAAAAAACAACAAAGTGTAAAATTTAGTTCCAGATTTGACTGCTGGCGAAAATCCAAGTCTTCCTGCAGCGTCGAATCTTTTAGAAATTCAAGAAACTACTTTTGCTGGTCGTCGGGCAGTGGCAGCCATGGAAATTAATCCGAATGATACATTGGCAGTGGAATCACCATTAGCTTCCTGTTTGTTACCGGAATTCTATGGTTCACATTGCCAAAATTGTTTCGCAAGGTAAAAAGAGAAATTATCATTTCAAAATTTCAATCATATTTCATATTGCTGACAATTTTTCATACACTACTGCTAAAATAATTCTTATTTATTATATACCTACATTTTAAGACTTAGTTGTTTATCTATTTGTTTTCTATGTTTCTAATTTTTCTATGTAAATTTTAATTTTAAAATTATAGTATTTAAAATCATTGAATTCTTGCAAACAATTTTATTAACATTTTTAGTAAATAATTTAATTGTTTAAAAGAATTTCTTTGAATTTATCGAAAATAATGGGGTTTTTTTAAAAACATTTCTTGAATTTCTTGAAAATAAAGGAGTTTTTTAAAAATATTTCTTGAATTTCTTAAAATTGATAAAGTTTATTTTAAATAATTTTATTTGAAAATTTTAAAAATACTTAAAGTTTATGAACAAACTAGAACATTTCGCGCGATAAATTACGCGGCTAATTTCTTAAAAATACTTTTTTAAATATAAATATTAAATAGCAATTTAAAAAATATAATTTACAAATTTCTAACTCAAATATTTTTTCATAAATATAAAATATGAATTGAAATATAGATTATTACTATTATAACTACAATAATCATATAAGTTTTCTGAAACAAGAAACTCAAGGAAAAGTCAAAGTACTGGAAAAAATTAAATTTTCAGAATTCACAAGAAAATTCTGGATTTTTGTTTCTTTTGGTTTGACTTATAAACTATGAAATCACCACGAATTCTAATTCAAAACCATCAATTTTTTTATGTTTCTGAAAATAATCTCTTCTTAAATATAACTTTCATTCTAAATAACTAATTCTTGAAAAAAAATCATAAAATTATTACTTAGAAATTATTTAATGAAACATTTACTTAAATATTCCAAAATTGAATAAATTTTGAAAGACTTGTATTTATAATATTCTTAAATTAATGAATTTCAAAAAGTTTTAATTTTTATATTTTATAAAATTTGAATTGAAAGAATAATAAAAAAAAATTTCTTTTAGTCAAATTCAAGAAATAAATTGTCATTTTTAATTATGAAAATTAAAATTTCTTTATTTATTAAGGGCCAGTTTTAATCGTTCTTAATCGCGGTATATTGGTGAACAATATGCCGCGATTAAAAGTTAATCAATGATTAAATCCTCAGTCAACCAATCAAAAATATTACATGCACTGAAAAAAAAATTTATTTGATTCAAATAACCGATTATTTGTCTATAATCAAATAAACATTTACTTGAATCAAATAATTTTTATTTGAATCAATTAATTAGTATTTGCTTCAAATACTGAAATATTTGATTCAAATACAATTTATTTGATTCAAATAAAAATTATTTGATTCAAGTAAATATTTATTTGATTATAGACAAATAATCGGTTATTTGAATCAAATAATTTTTTTTTCAGTGTGTCAAAGTGTTACTTACTTTGTGTTACATGTTTTCTACAAGCTTATCAATTTATTTATCTATATTATCCAGAAACCCGTTATTTTTGTAGACTAATTATTTTAGAAATTAATTTAACTCTTTTATTGTTCACGAAATTTCAAAGCTTTAATTTCCAGATTAATGAACCGATTTCAATATTGGCTCTATACTAAGCAATATAAGTTTTTAATGAAGTCTCTCATCAGAAAGTTTTTTAACTCGTAGGTTGAGAGCTCCAGTAGGATGCCCTGACTGCAGCAGTGTGGCTTTCTGTGGACGAAAATGCAGGGACCAAGCACTTTCGTCTTATCACAAATACGAATGTAAAGTTCTAGCTCTTTTAATAGGTAAGTATAAGAATGTTCAAAATTTAAACTCGATTGCAATTTTCAATTTATAAGATATTAATATTTCGTCTTTCTAAATTAATTTCTTATCCATTCAAATCATTTTTTAAAAAAATACATTCGCAGGGCTCGAATCGTCTTTAAAACTCAAGAAAAGTCGCTTTAGTCGCATAAATTCACAACAAAAGTCACTAAAAGTCGCATAAAATTTCCGAAAAAGTCGGAAAAAAGTCGAATGCAATTTTAGGAAAAAAACGCCGAAAAGGAAACACGAAATTTGTCAAAATTTAAAAAAATCACATTTCTCATCAACACATACTTTAACATCAAACAATCTGGAATAATATTTAATAAAATTTAATAAAATGCATGGTAAAAATTTAATTAGGTATTTTTAACATTTTTTTAAAAAATCTAATCAAAATTTCAATTATTTTTATAAACAATAAAATTCTTTTCCAAAAATTCAATTATTTAAAAAATTGTTTAATAAAATGCCTGTCATAATTTCAATTATCTTTATACATAAGTAATAAAATTCTACTCTAAAATTCATTTATTTTAAAAAATAATTAAATTCTTCGCAAAAATTCAATTACATTGAAAATTTTTTTTTGAAATTTCTCGTAAAAATTTTATAAATAATAAAATTCATCATGGAAATTTAATTATTTTCAAAAGTTCTGATGAATTTCATTGCAAAATTCAATTATTTAAAAATTTCTTTTAATGTCCCGTCAAATTATCATTATCTTCATGAATAAAAAAATTCATAATGGAAATTTAATTATATTCAAAAGTTCTGATAAAATTCTTTACAAAATTCATTTATTTTCAAAATTAATAAAATTCTTCGCAGAAATTCAATTATTTTCAAATTTTTTTAAATTCTCTCCACAATTTCAACTATTTTTAAAAATATCAAAATTCTTCTTCAAAAACCAATTGGTTTTTGAAAAACTTTTAAAAAATTTTTTAAAAAAATCTGTTCAAAATTTCAATTATCCTTATAATTAATAAAATTATTCTCTGAAATTCAATTATTTGCAAAGAATTTTAATAAAATGATTGTCATAATTTTAATTATCTTAAAAAATAAAAAAACTCATCGCAGAAATTTAATTATTTTCAAAAATTTTTTTAAATTTATCTCGTCAAAATTATCACTATTTTACTTTTGAATTTTGTTAAAAAAATCTGTTCAAAATTTCAATTATTATTATAAATAATAAAATTCTTTTCCAAAATTCAGTTATTTAAAAAAAAATTAATAAAATGCCTGTCATAATTTCAATTATCTTTATAAATAATAAAATTCTTCTCTAAAATTCATTTATTTTCAAAAATAATGAAATTCTTTGCAAAAGTTTAATTAGATTCATGAACAAAAAAATTCATCACGGAAATTTAATTATATTCAAAAGTTCTGTTGAAAATCTGTTCAAAAATTCAATTATTTTTATAAATAATAAAATTCCTCTCTGAAATTCAGTTATTTAAAAAAAAATTAATAAAATGCCTGTCATAATTTCAATTATCTTTATAAATAATAAAATTCTTCTCTAAAATTCATTTATTTTCAAAAATAATGAAATTCTTCGCAAATATTTAATTAGATTCATAAACAAAAAAATTCATCATGGAAATTTAATTATATTCAAAAGTTCTGTTGAAAATCTGTTCAAAAATTCAATTATCTTTATAAATAATAAAATTCTTCTCTGAAATTCAATCATTTCCAAACTTTTTTTAATTCTCTCCACAATTTCAACTATTTTTAAAAATATCAAAATTCTTCTTCAAAAACCAATTAATTTAAAAATATAAAAAAAAAATCTGTTCAAAATTTCAGTTATCCTTATAAATAATAAAATTCTTTTCTGAAATTCAATTATTTTCAAAAGTTCTGATAAAATTATTGTCAAAATTTTAATTATTTTAAAAAATAAAAAAATTTATTGCAGAAATTCAATTATTTTCAAATTTCTTTAAATTCTTCCCACAATTTCAACTATTTTTAAAAATATCTTATAAATAATAAAATTCTTCTCTAAAATTCAATTATTTCCAAACTTTTTTTAATTCTCTCCACAATTTCAACTATTTTTAAAAATGTCAAAATTCTTCTTCAAAAACCAATTAATTTAAAAATTTTTTAAAAAATCTGTTCAAAATTCTAATTATCCTTATAAATAATAAAATTCTTTCCTGAAATTCAATTATTTTCAAAAGTTCTGATAAAATTATTGTCTAAATTTTAATTATCTTAAAAAATAAAATAATGTATTGCAGAAATTCAATTATTTTCAAATTTTTTTAAATTCTTCCCACAATTTCAACTATTTTTAAAAATATCAAAATTCTTCTGCAAAAATCAATTACTTTTGAACATTTAAAAAAAAACTGTTCAAAATTCCAATTATTTTTATAGACAATAAAATTCTTTTCTAAAATTCTATTATTTAAAAAAAATTAATAAAATGCGTCATAATTTCAATTATCTTTATAAATAATAAAATTCTTCTCTAAAATTCATTTATTTTCAAAAATAATGAAATTCTTCGCAAATATTTAATTAGATTCATGAACAAAAAAATTCATTACGGAAATATAATTATATTCAAAGGTTCTGATAAAAATCTGTTCAAAAATTCAATTATCTTTATAAATAATAAAATTCTTCTCTGAAATTCTATTATTTTCAAATTTTTTAAAATTCTCCCCACAATTTCAATTATTTTTAAAAATATCAAAATTCTTCTTCAAAAACCAATTACTTTTAAACATTTAAAAAAAAATCTGTTCAAAATTTCAATAATCCTTATAAATAATAAAATTCTTTTCTGAAATTCAATTATTTTCAAAAGTTCTGATAAAATTATTGTCAAAATTTTAATTATCTTAAAAATTAATAAAATTCATCGCAGAAATTCAATTATTTTCAAAAATTTTTTTAAATTTATCTCGTCAAAATTATCACTATTTTCATAAATAATAAAATTCATCATGGAAATTTAATTATATTCAAAAGTTCTGATAAAATTCTTTGCAAAATTCATTTAATTTCAAAAATAAGAAAATTCATCGCAGAAATTCAATTATTTCCAAATTTTTTTAAATTCTCCCCACAATTTCAACTATTTTTAAAAATATCAAAATTCTTCTTCAAAAGTCAATTACTTTTTAACATTTAAAAAAAAAATCTGTTCAAAATTTCAATTATCCTTATAAATAATAAAATTCTTTTCAGAAATTCAATTATTCGCAAAGAATTTTAATAAAATGATTGTCAAAATTTTAATTATCTTTATAAATAAAAAATTTATCCTTGAAATTTAGTTATTTTCAAATTTTTTTTTCTAAAATCTTATAATATAAAATAATGATTTTATCACTCGGTCATGTTTAATTATTATAAAACATGAAGACATCGATTGCTCCGAGTCGAAGATTCGGAGTGATCGATTTATTCATATTTTATAACAATTTTTTATAAGTAGTTTAATTTCAAAGAGGTTTGAATTTGAATCCTTTGAAGAATTATAATTCTTATGGAAAAATAATAATGAAATATTTATTTAAGAAAGAAGTTATTGATGTTTTTTGACAAATTTGAAAGAAATCTGTAAAGAAACTTAACAGAACATTTTTTTGACGAAAACTTTTTCCTTTAACTTTAATTTTCTGAAATTTTTAAAAATTTCAGTCGCATTTTACTAAAAAAAATCTCGAAAAAGTCGATTAGTCGCATCTTTTCATAAAAAAGTCGAAAAAAGTCACATTTTCATAGAAAAGTTGAAAAAGTTGCACAATCCGAGCCCTGCATTCCACTTCCTATCAAAGTAATTGGATGATGATGATGATTATAAATGCGAATTTTACGTCAAACATTGTATAACATTGGGCATTTAAAAAAACTACTTCAAGTAATTTCATTCCCATTTGTAAATAACCCTTCTTTGTAATTAGCACTACGTATATAAATACATTTCCATATTATACAGTATCAGGTAAACATTTCATTGAAATGTTGATTGAAGTTACGTGACCAAACTAGGCAATCTAAATATTAATTTCCTTTGAAATATCCTCTTGTCCTCTGTGATATCAATAAATTCCCATTTAATATCGCTCTTATGAAAAATTATTTTTTTATTATTAAATAATGCAGAAATAATAATGAATATGAAATATTGCAGGTACAATAGTGAATCACAAATAAAATCTCTATATAGTTTAAATTAATAACCGCATCTTTAAAATATTATACACAATAGGATTAAAAATCGAATTCAAAGAATAAAAATTAATTTTTGTAATTATAAAAATTTATTTTGGTCAACACCAAAATACATCTTTAAATATAAAAATTATTGTTTGTAAATTAAGGCAAATCAAACGAAACCATTCTGACAATGAATAAAATATTTATTTACTCCAATGTTTCGAAATCTAAATGATTTTCTCTTCAGGGAGTCTATACAAAAAAATTTATTATTTTTTGTAATTACAAAAGTTCATAAACATTTAAAGATTTTTCATACTTGATAATAATAATAATAATAATAATAATTATTATTATTATTATTATTATTATAATATTTATATTTGAAAAGGGTCTGGAATGAGTGTACTGAGTACTCTCGCATTTAGAATGGTGTCTCAGGAAGGTTTGGAGAAATGTTTGAAGATGCACGAGAAAGTAAATACAAAAAAGGACGAAAACATTTCAACGGCTAATGTCGAGGAATTCACGAAAATGAGTAAATCGGCCAAACGAAGATTGAGGAAAAAGAAATTAAAGGAATCGAGTCAAAATGCAACAGAACAAGATAGTGTTACTTCAAATGAAAGTGATGAAAATTTGTTGAATATCAGAGCATATGATTTAGTAATGCTTTCTTCTAAACGAACGGCTCAAGACTTTTTAGAGAGAACGATAATGGCTTCATTTTTACTAAAATGCTTACAATGCGTTGGATTTTTTAAAAACCCCTCTAAACCGAACGGTAATTAAATATTTTTACATAATCTCGCAAAGAAAAAAAAGAAATGTACAGATTAACATTCGCATAATGTGGGTAGTTCTATAAATGAAAGAAGAACAGTACAAGAAGAAGAAGTACACAACATTTTTGGTAAACATTGTTTTAAATAATTAATTGTTTCCAAATTTTATATAAATATTGTGAAAATTTTATTTCAAATAATTGAATTCTAATGAAAAATTTTATATGCGAAAATAATTTAATCTTTCTATTAGTGCATTCAAAATAGTATTAAAATTAAGTTAAATTCTTCAATGAGTTTCATTATTAATCGAAATAATTGAATATTCATGGATTAGAATTCAAAATTAAGCACTGCTACAGTTTCCATTGAAGAGAATTATATTATTGTCAAAATGAATTTTAAAAAACAACGAACCTTGGTCATCATAAATTCCCTCTTTTGTAGAACTACCCATACATGTCATTTAAATTTAAAATTTTACTGTAAACATTGCATTTGAAATTTATAAAATTTAATTGAGCACAAAAAACATTTTTCCCTTATTATCACACACGTGCGTATGTTTTATCACATGAAAAGGTGTCTTTATTTATTTTTTTTTTTTGTCTTTGTGTTTAAAGTACATAAAAGAGAATAAAATGTTTCAGATTTTATGAAGTGAAACTGGACGAGACAAGAATCTCTTTTATTCTATAAAATGTAAAAGAGAATAGTAAATTGCAACTTTACGTTCTTGTTTCAGAGCCTCCGAGCAATGAAGAAACCAAAGTAGGATCGTTGCTCCTGAAAAACCTTCAAGTTCTTCAATTTAATGCTCACGAGGTTTTCGAAACTCGCCTAGGAAACCAGCATCGCTTTCGGGGAAGTAAACCTGTTTACATTGGAGTTGCTATTTACCCAACAGTAGCTCGATTCAATCACGAATGTTACGGGGCTGTTACACGGTAAAATGTACAATTAAATTACTATTATTGTTTTGTACATTCTTCATCCTTTCTTTCTCAATTCTAAGTAGAGCGGAAAAACTGCCAAATTTAGATTGGAAAAAGAATTTTTTTTCTTTATTCTTTCGTTGAATGTTTTGATGACAAAACATTTGTTGTTTCAAAGTTGTATGATTTCTTTTGTTTAGAATCATGTGAACGAATGTGATTTATGCAAGAGTTAAATATTTTGATTTATTTACAGGTATTTTGTTGGTCGGAATATTGTGATAAAAGCGTTGAGAACTCTAAAGCCCGGCGAAGTTGTGGCGGAAAACTATGGACCAATATTTACAAAGAGAAACCTCGTGGATAGACAAAGGACTCTTGGTGGCAGATATTGGTTTCAATGTTCGTGCATCGCATGCCGAGAAGACTGGCCGACATTTGAAAATATGACTGCCGATTCAGTCAGACTAAAGTAATTATAGCTCGAAAAGTGAAAAAATGTTTCTCTAAAATAGTGTTCACCAAAATTCTTTTCAATATTGTTTCAATATTGTTTCAATATTGTTTCAATATTGTTTCAATATTTTTTCAATATTTTTTCAATATGTGTCACGCTCCGAAGAAAGGTACCTAAGAAGCAACAAATTTAAGGCTATGTTTTTAATTTTTCAATAAGTAAAAATACAGAAAGAAAATCAATTATTAATGAAAAATTATTGATCTTCAAGTCTTCATTATATCTCAAATATTCCATAAAAATTGGTTTTAGTTTCAAATAATTAAAAATAAACTATTAATCAAGAGAAATCTTTCTTCGGAGCGCGTCACATATTTTTTCAATATTGTTTTAATATAATCAGGGTTGCCACAAATATTTAATTTTATTTTTCCCTGATTTCCAAAAATGGCGGATGCAATATGGCGATCGTAAAATTAAAAAATCATTAGATTCTGTTGTAATTTGTTACTTAAGGGTTTTTGCCGTTGCTCATTACGAATCTGATATTAGTTTTTCAAAATACAAAATGTCGGATCCAATATGGCGATTGAATTACGTCGTTAAAAAACATTAACATTTTTTTGTGGATTAAGAAGGTGATATTTTTTTATATGTTTTTGAAACAAAAATAATATACAAAATTTGGAAACTTTTACTTTTAAGACAATCCTATCAATTATAGATTTTACTAAAAACCAAGTTTTGCCTGTCATATTAATTCTACTATTTTAAATTTATAATATTTCACACCAGATTTTAAGTTACTAATTTCAACAAAATCCAACGATTTTTAAAATTTACGATTGGCATATTGGATCCTCCATTTTGAATTTTGGAAAACTAATATCAGTTTCGTAATCAGCGACGCCGAAAACCCCTGAGTAGGAGGTTTCAAACATATTTAGTCAAATTTAAAAAATATATTCCGCCATATTGGATCCGCCATTTTGAATTTCGAAAAACTAATATTAGATTCGTGATCAACAACCGCAAAAACCCCCAAGTAACAAATTTCAAAAGAATATAACGATTTTTTAATTTTTACGATCGCCATTTTGGATCCGCCATTTTGAATTTTGAAAAACTAATATCACATTCGTAATCAGCAACCTCAAAAACCCCTAAATACAAAGTGACAAGATTGTTCAAATTTTTTTTAAAATTCGTACACTAGACTTTGATGTTTATTTAAAAAAATGTCTTCTATCGCCATTTTGAAGCCGCCATTTTGAAATTTTTAAACGTCCATTTCGCCATATTGAAGGTTGGTTTTTGTGGACGCGATATTTGTAGTTTTTACGCATGCATTCTTACTTGCTACCTTAAAAAAAATTCATTTTTTTAAAAAAAAAGTAAAAATTTTTCAGTTTTTTGTCGAAAAAATGTTCACAACTTTCTCAAATTAATTTTTTTTTTAAATTTGATCTTCAGATTCTGAAAGAGCGATAAAAACTCTATAGGGATGGATACCTACCAAATTTTTAACTTACGAAATCGTTAAGAACGATGGCTCTAAAAGTTGAGTAAAATATGTGTCCTTCCCGGCGTTAAAGGGTTAAATCAATTTTCATTAGAAAATTCTAGAAAAATTCAATTATTTAAATTAAAAAATAAATAATTTGTTGAATAATAGACTGTTCGTTGGTAAAATTTAATTCTTATAAAGAATTTTATCAATAAATTTTTAAATATATGAAATTAATTTGACAAATTTTAATAAAATTTTTAAGAATAATTACATTTTTCGAGGAATTTGATTAAAATATATATTGTATAAAAAATCATTAAAATTCTGCGACGAGTTTTATTACTTATGAAAATAATTTAAATTTTCTTAAAATTTCCATAAAATAATTGAATTTTGGAGAAGAATTTTATTATTTAGAAAGTTACTTGGCACTTTAACAAGAATTTTTTTTTTTAATTTTCGAACACAATTGGATTTCTGCGAAGAATTTTATTACATTTTAAAAATAATTTAATTCTTCCAACGAATTTTATTCAAATTTATAAAAATAACTGTATTTATGTGAAGAATTTTATTTTTTTTATAAATAATTGAATTCTTACAAAGAATTTTATTCCAGTTTATAAAAATAATTGAATTTCGGTGAAGAATTTTTTAAATAATTTATATTTTTCGAAAAATTTTATGAAATTTTGTATTTTAAATAATTGAATTCCTGTGAAAATTATAAAACTAATTAAAATAATGGAATTATTTTGAATTAATTCATTAAAATTGAATTCCTACAAAATTTTACCAAGAATTTTATAAAAATTTTTAAATATAATTGAATTTAGATGAAGAATTTTTTTATTTATAAATATAATTGAAATTTTGAAAATATTTTTTTAAAAATTTTTGAGAATAATTGAATTTTTGCGAAGAATTTTATTAATTTTAAAAATAATTTAATTCTTCCAATGAATTTTATTCAAGTTTATATAATAATTGAATGCTTACAACGAATTTTATTCAAGTTTATAAAAGTAATTGAATTTTGGTGAAGAATTTTATTATTTATAAAAATATTTTTGTATAATTACATTTTTCGAAAAATTTAATTAAAATTTGTATTTTAAATAATTGAATTCCTGTGAAAAATTTTATTACTACTTATGAAAATAATTGAATTATTTTGAAGAAATTTATTAAAAATTGAATTGAATAATTGAATTCTTGTGGAATTTTGTCAAGAATTTTATTAAAACTTTTAAAAATAATTGAATTTTAATGAAGTATTTTATTATTTATAAAAATAATTGTAATTTTGACGAGAATTGTTTTTAAATTTTTTAACACAATTAAAATTCTGCGAAGAATTTTTGTAACTTTTGAAAATAATTGAATTTCTGTAATCACTTGTTACTTTTTCAAAATCTAATTTTTTAGTATTTTTAACTAAAATTCATTTATCAATCTAGTATTTATGAAAATTGTAAAAATCATTCATAAAATAATTTATAAGTCATAATTTACGATAGTTATTATTAATTTTATTTAATTATTATTTATTATTTGTTTATTATTTAATATTAATTATTAATTTTATGATAGTTTTTGAGAATTTAAGTTATTTAAAAAAAATTATTGTCAGAAATAGAAAAAATTGAAGTTTTTGTATTAAAATTTGTTGTAATTTCATAGTTTACGAGGCAAAAAAACATTCACTTTTTTCATGAATTTTAAAAATTCAATTTTTTCCAGTATTTTTAATAAAAATCCCTGACTTTTCCCTGACTTTCCTGACCAATTTTACTTTCCCTGACTATTCCCTGAATTTCCTGACCTGTGGCAACCCTGATAATGTTAAAATTCAAAATTTAACTAATTAAACTATTTTTCAGATGCCCGACGCAAAATTGTGGTAAACTCTTCGGGCAACCACGGGAAAAAAATAAGTTAGTGAAATGTTCGGATTGTCAGAAAAAAGTGAATCTCGACAGTCGATTAGACGAGTTAACAAAGTGCTTAACACTTTACACGGAAGGTTTGGATTTAATGGAATCGGAGCAACCCGAAGATGCCGTAAATAAATTTACAGAGGCATTAAAGATTTTTCATAAAATTGCATCGCCACCTCATAGAATGACACATTTAGCAGAAATTGCCATGGCAACTTGTATGGCCGACGGTGGAAATACTTGGAGACCAAGGTAAATGCTCTTGTTCTCGAGCAACTGGGGATTTACTGTAAAGTTGTTACTCTGCATAAACTAGAAACTAAAGGGAGTTTGCACTAATAGTTCACAATCGATGATGTATAATTATATACATAATTATATCTCTGATCTAGAAAATTCAAAAATTATCATCAATTATAAACATAAAATATTTTCTTTATTTAATTTAAAAATAAGTAATAGAAATTTATTATCAATATTGGATTTTATATTAGAAAAATTATAATTTTGTACGAATCTCGCTATAATGAAATTATTAATATAAAACTTTCTTCATTTGCAGCTCCTTCAATGTATGATAATAATTCACTGAGAACGAAATGAAATGTTCTTTTTAGACTTTAATTTAATATTTGATTTTCACATACAAGACGAAATTAATTTTTTTTATCATTTAAAAAATTACCAATAAGTTTATTTAATAATTTATTTAAATTCTTATTTAATAATTTACTTGAAAGTTTATTTAATTATTTATTTGAATTCTTCTTGAATAATTTATTGAAATTTATATAAAGAAAATACTATGATGAAACGAGAATTATAAGAAAAAGGGAAATAAAAATTTTTAAGTACAGTTATAAGTTTGAAATCTGCTCCATTATGAAATGGGGATGAATTATTTAATGTGAAATCCTTCATTCAGAATCTCTTTGAATTCGGGAACAATAGAAAAGCCTATATGGTGGTCGAACAGATATTTCAGAGCATTAATTTATTATCTGCAAATTTTATAAATTCAGAAGCAGAACAATGATCGCTGTATTGTGTCCAAAAATAAACAGAAACAAAATGTAAAAAAAGGATCTATTTAGTCAGGAAAAACTGCCATGAAGAATCAAAAGGAAATTTTACAAATTCATTGCAAAATTTAGATCCTTATTAAAATTCGATTTATTCCCGAGAAGATATTTTCTTACGTTAAAGTGATTCCTCTCAAAAAATTTTTTTACGAATATGAAGCAAAATACCTCAACTGCCCAGGTTAAAAAATGAATTTTCTCAATACTTTGCCGATACTTTTTAATTTAATTAAATACCTTTTTTTAATTTAATATAATTTTATAATTAAAATTAATCAAATTAAAAGTATGAATAGTGATTTTTAACGGGTTTTTCAAAAAACAATTGCTTTTCTTCAAAATTTTTAAGGTACCATTCTGATTTTTACATAACTCATGAAAAAAAGGAAAACTATTGACATAGGTTACAGAAAAAATAAATAAAACCGATTTTGAGATCGTTTAAAAATCACTATTCAAACTTTTAATTTGATTAATTTTAAATCAAAAGTGACCAGAATTATTCAAGGGGCAAAATTAGTGTTGACCAGTATTATTTTTATTTTCAAATTACTTTTACCTAACGATTTTTGAGCAGAAGAATTTGATTTTTGAAAAAATACACAAGCTGCCACGCTTTTACCCTTTTTAAATTCCCAGACTTTTCAAGGTTTTCCAGATTAAAAAACGGAATTTTTACAGGTTTTTAAAACTACGTTTATTATTTATAAAAATATTATTGGAACATCAAGAATTCGATAATTTTCAAAAGTAATCTAATTCTTCACAAAAATCAAATTATGTTTCAAAATTGTCCAAAATTCCAGTTAAAATTTAAATAATCTTAAAAATAAATAAAAAATAAATAATTTTTTTTTAAATAATAATAAAACTTTTCTTCGCAATTCAATTATTTTCAAAAATTTTACTAAAATTCTTATCAGAATTTAAATAGTTTTTAATATACAAAATTTTTATCAAATTTCTCGAAAAATGTAATTACTTAAAAAAAATTTTATTAAAAAGTTTCAGAAGAATTCAATTATTATTTAAAAATTTGTTGATTCTTCACGAAAATTTAATTGTAAAAAATGTTCAATTATTTAATAAAATGCTTATTTTTAGAGCGAAATAAATGAATTCTCGTAGATTTTTCAAATAAATAAATATTTTTGAATATGATATTTAATTGCAATCGAAAATTTTTACTGAAATTTATTTTTAAATCAATATTTATTAGAAAATTCCACAAGAAATCAATTATTTAACTATAAAAATAAATAATTTATTAAATAATTGAATGTTTTTTAACATTGAATTTTTATAACAAATTTTATCAAAATTTTATTATTATTTCTTTGATAAATTTTACATCCGTTTTCATTTATTTTGTTGTAAAACAATTTAAAAATAATTTCATTTTTCGAGAAATTGAAAATTAATTGCATTTTTGCGAAGAATAAATTATATTACGTTTAAAAATAATTAAAATAGTTGAAATTGTATTCAAATAGCAAACATTGAAAATAATTGAAATATTAAAAAAAATTTTGAAATCAATTCAATTTCTACGAAGTTTTATTAAAATTACTTTGAAAAAAATTAAATTGTCTCAAAAGAATTTCATTGAAATTTTGGAAAATAATTTGATTCTTTTAAGAATAAATAGTAAAAAATAAAAAGATAATTTAATTTCTGAGAATTTTACTTTTTCTAAAAATAACTGAATTTTTCCAATAATATGAATTTGCTTCAAAATTCAATTTTGTTTTAGTCAATCAATTAAACATATATTAAAAAATTTTAATAATTTTAGAAGAATTTTAGTTATTAAAGTTTTAAAAAAAAATCTAGGTTTTTAAATTTTTTAATGAAATTCATTTAAAATTGAAGTATTACAAAATTTTAATGAAAATATTTTCAAGTTTATCTACTTATAAAAATTGTAGTAGCAACTCTTTTAAAATTGAAGTAATTTTGAAATATTTAAGTAAAATTAGATTTCAAAATAAATTTTCCAATATTTCGATGAAAATTCCCCGACTTTTCTAAGTTTTTTCAATTTTTATAAAATTCCCTGACATTTCCAGGTTTTCCAAGTTTCCAGGTTGCGTGGCAACCTTGGTTAATTATTTTTTAATTTGATCAAATATTTTTTGAATCACGGAATTTCAAAATTTTTATTTTTTCGAAAATTTTACTGTTTTATCTTTTTACCAATAATAGTAACATTTTGGCAAAGTTTTGAAAAAATTCTTTTTTTGACCCGGGCAGTGGAGGAATTTTGCGCCATATATTAAATTAAATTTATAATTAATACATTTTTCTGCAAGGCTTTAATAAAAATATTTTTTGTAGGGTAAAAATAAATAAAAATCGAAACTGTTACTTAATTTATAAATAAAAAAGGCTATTGAATAAAAACACTGAAAATAAGTTTACAATTTTTTCGATTTTTTTCTTTATTTTTTTTTATAATGCACATGTTTCGTGAAAAAATTAAATTCCATATATGAAATTAGTATTTAGAGCTCCAAGTTTCGGTACAAAATTCACTGGGCACTTCCAACGAATTCAGTCGAAAGATATTTTGTTCGAAAAATGAACGTCTCCCTGAAGGATTTTTCTTTTTTTTTCTATCGTTCCCCTTTATTTTTCTCTTTCACCCACCCAACTTTTTATTCTTTATTATTTTTTGTTTCTTTCTTTCAAGTTTTCATTTCTTTTAGTACTTAGTCTCAAGTATCGGTATCGGTGGAAATTAATTAAATTATTTAATCGACCTAATTGACAATCGCGATCTTCACGTGAGTGTTGTTAATTATTTTTCTGCAATGTATATTATTCACCTTTACAAAAAAAAATTTTTTTTTTTGTAAGCTGAGATGTGTAAAATTTCATTTCATATTTTTTTTTTTACTTTTTTTTTATTTTTTATTCTCTAACTCCATATCTTGTTTCTTTCTCTTCATCTCTCTCTCATGAGAATATTGGAAAGAAGCCGGAAGAGAAAATGTCGAGATGATAAAGTATCTTTTCTGTGATCTACTATTGCCAAAGAAAGGACAGAGAGACATCCGGTTTATAAAAATAATAGATTTTCACAGAAAAGTTCATTTTACAAAACTTATTTCTCTCCGGCATTCAAGGTTCCGATGTTGTTGTTTTTTTTTATCGGAAAAAAATCACGAAAAGATTTGAAGTTTTTTTTTCAAAAAGATGGTGCGTGCTTTGATAGTTTTACTGTTTTTTTTCTATTATATTTAAATTATTTTTTTTTTGCAAACACCACGCGTTGACTTCGACACACTGGCTAACTAATGCGGCAAAGGAACGATTTCTTTTTTATTTTGAAAATCCCCAAAATTACGTTTTCGCGGGGTTTCTATGGTAATTAGCCAATTTCTCCCCTGAGATTATTGATTATTTCCCCTTCTTTAAAAAGGTCTAGATTTCAGTCGACATATGCATTGTATACTTTTACGCAATTACTTTCCCTTCTTGCTTGTAAATTTCCACGTTTTTTTTTCTTCCTATCGGAAATTCTCTCACGAGATCTGCGCTCTATTATAATCAGCTACAATGCTCCGTAGTGGTTACATTAGTGTAATATAAAAAAAAATCAGCATAACGATTATATTCTTCCGAGGTATTTTTGACCATACTTTTTTTTTTAATCTCAACCTAATTTTTCAATTGTCTTGCAATTTTTTCATCTAAAGTGAATTAAGTTTAAAATTTAATGGTCATTTTACATATTTCATCTCGGATGATGTCAAGGATATCACGAGATGTTCTGCTCTAAAATGCAATCAAATTTTTATTTTTCCCTTCAAGTAAATTCTCGCAAATTTTCCATTCACGAAAAAATGTATTTACTTGCAAAAATTATTTTTACATGACATTTTTGTAAAAAATTCATACACGTGAATTTTGTTCATTAAAAAATTGAAGTGAAAATTGGATTACATTTTTTCAAAAAACAAAACATCTCGATAAATCGCAAAAAAGTATTTCGTAACCACACGTTTTTTTCGCCTTTCTAAGATAGTATATCGCTGATACAAGTCTCATTGATTACTTTCACATACAATGATATTATGCACATCACAAGGGCTCAACACGAGGTACGTGTCTCATTTTTTCCCGATTAAACAAACGCAAAAGTTTCTATTATTTTTTTGTCAAACAAATGCGATTTTTTTTTTATTCAAAAATTTGGAAAAATTTTCAAGCTAGGATATGTTTTTAAAAAAAAATCCAAGTAATATAAAATTTTGAATCATTCCAATAGTCTTGTGTAGAAAGAAAAATTGTAAATTTTATTTCCTGAGGTTTGTGCTACAAACTAAAATTTAAAAAAGAGCATCATGCAAAGTTTTGTAAATATTGTAAATATATGTGTACATATGTATATATAATATACATACGTCTCTCTCTCTCTCTCATTTCTCTCTCTCTCCTCTCATGACAAAACACAAATGTATTTTGTCACTCGAGTATTATTAAATGAACTAAACAAGAATCACCGAAAAAATATTTAATTACAAAGTTACTCGAAATATTTGCGAACTAACAAAATATTTTTTCCAAATAATTATTTAACAATTTTCTCGGAGTTTCAAGTCTAGTACTGATTGTTTTTTTTTTGTATTGTCAAAAATAAAATGACAAAATCCAATCAATCATAATTGTTCAAAAATACAATTTTTGTTTTCGCCCATTTTTTTTTTCATATTAGAAAAAAATCGAAGGACATATTTTTCAATGTCGTACAAACAGATTATTTCATTGTTGACGACAAAAAATTGATTATCTCAAGAATTTTAAATTCAATTTTCAATGTTGTAAAATAATTAAGAGCACACTGTAGGTGTAAAATTCGATAAATTCACAAAAAAAAGCGTATTAAAAGCCTAAATATTAGTTCCATTAGATCAATTTTGATAATATCAATTCTATGAGAAAAAATAATTATATAAAGTAGAAATACACAACTTTTCGATGGAATTCTAATCAAACATATTTTTTTTATAAATAACTTAAGAAATACATTATGGGTGAAAAACAATTTTGAATTAATAAGAATAATTTTCATTTTTACCTACACATCAAGATGTTCGCTATTTCATTTCAAAATTAATTTGCCTCCACATTTTTTTATTATTGAAACACATTTACTTCTATCTTCAACTTTAGTTGTTTCCTCGATCAACAATAATTTACACGTCACGATTTTATTTTTTGATATGAGACCAGCAAAAAAAAAATCATAACGCCTTCATTCATTCATTATTGGCTTTTCTTCTTTTCTTTTCTTTCACAAGTAAACAAAATATATTTAATTGGATCGTGATAAACAGAACCTTGAGTTGAGCCTTGATAGATTATTTTCCAAGGTGGTTACTTAGCGTTATTAGGTTATTTAAACGTAAAAAAAGGAAAGATAAAGCATTTCACAAAAACCATCAGTAGGGTTTTCTCTATCGCAATAACTTTGTTCCGATTTTCACCACTATCCGTTAAACCTTCAAATGTGTTGACATGCCGCACAATTTTGATTAACTTTCGTGGGGAGAGTGTGAAGTAGCGTTTGCTGGTACTTCATTTCCTTTCTTTTATTCTTTCTTCATCTTTTTCTTCTTTTTTTTTTTTGATTTTTTAATAATTGTTATAGAATTTGTTGTTGCTGCTTTGTTGCTGTTGCTGCTGTTGTTGCAGATATTACGCTGCTGATGTTTTGCTTTTGTTACGGTGTATAACGGGTATTGGTGTTATAAAAGAGTGTTTACATCGTAGTGGTACCAATTGATGGTTAAGCGGTGCTTTCAGTAGTGGTATTCTGTAGAGGTTGGCTCTCCTATGACAAAGAAGGAGAGAAAAAACAAATAATTATTTTTCTTAAATAATATAAAATCTGAAAAATTCATGTTTTTGTATTCAAGAAAGTCTATTTTGCAAAAAAAGAGTAATAAAAAATTATTTAAAAAGGATGTTTTTAAATAATCTTTCTTTTTCATTCGCATGGTAAAAGTAAATCTATAACTAGCTTTAAAATGAAAGCATGCACTTGAAATGAAAAAAAAGCTGAGTCGCAAATGCAGTGAAAGCGCAAAACGAAGATGAAAAGTATTTAGAAAAATTGTATACTAAATGTAAGTATGAAACAAGTGCAAAATAAATCTATTTTACCTGCAGAGCGGAATTATTGGTTGGTGCATCTTTAGAAGCATCCGACATTTTCTCCAACTGAAAAGAGTAAAAAAAAAAAAAAGATACGTGCAAAGTGTGCGTGCTTAAGCCAAGGTGGTCGCAAAATTTAATTTCAAAAATTTCATTTTCCCTGATTGACAATTTTTGGAATTAATTATTAATTATAGCTATTATGCAATTTTTTTTTGCTTTTTAATTTATTTTAAACATTAGAAAATTGCTTATTGTTTGGAAATTATGACCAAGAAATAGGAAATATAACCATTTTGTGCATAATTTTTATTTCTCAATAACAATATTGTTAACAAACTTATTCTTCTCTTTGGGGGAAAAAACATTACATATTCTCGTTTCTTAATATTTTTTTAGAAAATTCTTGACTTTCATATAGGGATATAATTTGCATCATTTCTATTTCTTAAGTACAATTTAATATCATAATATTAAAAGTTTTTTAAAAATAAAGAAAAACAATGCTTAGAAATTCTATTTGTCAGTCGCAAATTTTAATTTAAAATGAAACTGAAAATTTTTGAATTTTTAGAAAATAAAGTAAAAAACTTTCATTAACAACATATTTTGTTATATTTCTTTTACGAATTTCATTAATCGGAAAATCATTCGAAAACATCAATAACTCCTTTTTAAAATAAATATTTAATTATTATTTTTTCACAGGAATTAAGATTTTTCAAAACATTCAAATTCAAACCTTTTCTTTGAAATTAATTATTTTATATTAAGATAATTTTTAACTAAAATTCTTCAATAAATAAACTTTTACAAAATATTTTTTAAAAAGTTCTTTGAAAGTTTGCAATTTAAAAATTACTATAAATTTAGAAACATTCCCATGAAAATAATGTAGAAAAATATACTAAAAGTTTGGAAAATTATTAAAATTATCTTAAATTAAATTAAACTTTTTTGAAAAAAATTTTTTTTTAAATTGATAGTAAAAATTTTTAAAATTGAATTCTCTTGACGAATTTTAATTAAATTTTTAAGAATAATTACATTTTTCCATTAAAACTGAACTAAAAATAATAAATATTCTGCGATGAGATTTATAATTTATGAAAATAATTGAATTCCTAAAACAAATTTATTATTTATAAAAATAGTTCAATTAATAAAAAATGCATTATTTATGAAATTAATTGAATTATTGCAATGGAATTTACAAAAAATTTTATTAATTGAGTTTCTCGACAATTTTTATTTTGTTTCTAAAGATAATTAAATGTTTGAGTTCAACTTTATTATTTCTTTTTAAGTCTTTAATTCTTTTAGGAAATTTATTAAATTAGTAGATATTGAAAATGAAATGTGGAAATTTTACAAAAATAATTGAGTTTTGAAGAAGAATTTTGTTATTTATTTCTTTAAATTTTGAACATTATTGAACTTTTGTAAAAACAATTTTATTACGATTGAAAATAATCGAATTTCTGTAATCATTTGTAACTTCTCAAAAATTCAATTTTTTAAAATGTTTCTCAACTAAAATTTTTCTTTGAAATAATTATTTTTAATAACTAATTAAATAAATATATATATTGAAAAATTTAACAAATTACAAGAATAATTTGAATTAACATTTTTCAATGATCTATGTTTTTAAAAATTTCTAATTAAATTCATTAACGTTCAAATAATCGAAATTTATTTATTTTTTCAAATTTTATAATTAATATTGGATCACGTATCTATTGAAAATTAATTTATAAAATTACAGAATGTTTAATTTATGTTCTTGATTTTTATTTCACGTGTAATTTATGAAAATATTTCCATTGAAAGATATTCCATAAATTTGAAAATTCATATATTCAGAAATTTTTGAACATGCAAATAACTTAAAAGCTTGCAAGACTAAGTCTATCAAATAAAATAAAATAAAAATAATCTATATAAATGTAGTCTAGATAATGCTAAAAGTTTTACTGAGAAGGAAAGTAGAGAAGCAAGAAAGATTTAGAAGGCAAGAGTGAAATAAACTCAGTATACCGATTCCCCAGCAACTTGGATCGTGTTCCTAAAGTTGTGGGATCACTAAATTCGAGCACGAGCAACTTTCTTCAAATAAAGATAACTACACTAAGAACATTCACAAAACAAATAAGCAAACAAACTACTAAAAACTAAGAGAGAAGATAGTACACGTACAGTTTCACTGTATAGAATTAAATTCTACGTTTAGAATTGCTGACGAATTTTTAATTACTTTTATGGTCAGATCTTTAACTGATAGTGAGTTTCAAAAGAAAATCAACGTTACTTTTAGGTAATTAATTGTTAACTAACACGTTATGAATTTATTTATTTTAATTATTCTCCACGAAGATTTTGAATTTTCTTTTGTAGTGTTTTTATAGTGTTTTTATTAGTGTTTATTTTTTTAATTTAATGTAGAAAAAAGCGATTCGCGATTAAGTAATACCTGATTTAATTGATCGCCAGTTTCATTAAGAACCTTGACTGTAATTGGATGATGAGTATCAATATTATTATTCTCAGGGGGTTGGACATTTTCTTTATTTGCAGTTCGTCTATTAGTGTTATTACGAGCCTGACGGGGAACGCTTCTTCTATGCCGAGGATGTTCAATTCTCTGAGTAAACTCATTTTCACCCCCCTCACCAGGACATTCTTCCTCCTCACTCACCTTAATCGGGTCGAAAATTTCAGTCACAAAATCTCAACACTTTTTAATCGTCTATTTAAAACTATAACTGATAATTAATGTCCCTATTCTCATTCAGTATTAATTATTTTTTTCTACTTCCCAATTCGATATCTAAACTTAATTAACGTCCTTTACTAATTTCTAATGAGAACAAATTTATAAACTATTATTATACAATTATTAAGAATAGTTAAAAATTACAGGCCTCGGATCGACTTTAACGAGCAACAAAAGTCGCTTTCGTCGATTAAAAATAAAAAAAAGTCGCTCAGTGTTGTTACAAAAATTCAAATTAATCAAAACTTGTATAATTTTGCTAAATAAATATTCAAATACTTCCCATTTCTTTATTCACAGAAGGTAAACTAAAAAAAATTCACGTTCTAAAATTTAATAAATTCTAAAAATTAAAACTATAATCATTCAAAAAAATCAATTATTTTCTACAACTTTTAACTAAACTTCATCTCTAAATTAATTATCCATATGAATTTTTAATATTTTTTTGCAATTTTTTTGAAAATTCAATTATATTTAAAAACAAAAAATCCAACTTTTTATAATAATTCAAATCATATTCAATGAAAATGAAATTTAATGATAGGTTTTAAAAATATTATTAAAACAGCTTTGAAAAAAAGTAATTTTCTGAATAATCACATATATTCATAATTCAATTTCAATCATCATTCATCATACTTTTTAAATTAATATTTAAAAAGTAGAATATTTTCAAAAATTTTAATAAAGAAATTCGTAAAATTAACCTTTTGCAAAATATTTATAAATAATTTTTGAAATACAAAAAGTTTTACAATTAAGTACAAAATTAAAAAATGTCTGAAAAATTTAAATTTGGTAAAATCTTTTAAAAAATAATTTAAATTTAGTAAAACAGTTGAAAAATATTTCAAAATTTGATAAAATCTTTTAAAAATAAATTCAGTTTTTTTCAAAATATAAAAAAATTTATCAAATTTCTCCAAGAATTTTAATTATATATGATTTTTGAAAAATTGTGAAATGTTGAATTTAAAAAAATTGTAATTCACTTTATTCGAAGGTAACCGAATCTTAGAAAAATAATGATAAAACAATTCTGAGAATTAGTTTCTTATAAATATAGTAATATAATTTCTTAAAAATGATTGTAGAATTTTTGTACAATTTAAAAGAAAATTTTTTTGAAGAATTTTAATTGAAAATTTTCAATGTATGATTCTTTTCTCCAAAATATTAAAAATAATTCTGAAAAATTAAAATTTTATTATTTTGTGTATGAATTTGAATTTTCGTAAATATTGAAAATATTGGAAATAATGAAGTTTTTTTTCAAAATTAGAACGTGATTATTCAGAAAATTACTTTTTTTCAAAACTATTTTAATGTTATTTTGGAAACCTATTTTTCATTAAATTTCATTTTCATTGAATTTACACTTGAAGGTTATTCTTCAAAATTTTAGAGAATTTAATATTATTTACAAAATTTTCAATTAAAATTCTTTAAAAGTTGATTTTCAAAAATTGTAACAAAATATTTGAAAAAATGATTTAGTTTGAATCAAATTTTTCTAGAATTCCAATTATTCAAAATCTTTAAAATTGTTATATTTTAAACATAGATAAATAATAATTTTAATTGAAAATTTGGAAAATAATTTTTTCATTTTCTTTAAAATAATCTTGTCTTTTTCTAATTTTAATTGAAAAATTTCTTTTTCAAGTTTATTACAATTCTATTGATAATAATTAAATTTCTGCAAAGAATTTTACTATTTGCAAAAATAATTGAAATCCTTCCAAAGAATAATATTTATGAAAATAATTTAATTTCTGTGAAAAATTTTATTACAATTTAAAAAAAACAGTGATAATTAATTATTTACTTAATAAGTATAAACATTAAATTTGCTTAAGAAATGATAAATATCATTTATTTGAATATTCAGAAATTTGAAAGTATAAAAATTTAAGAGAAGTTCAATAATTATAACTATTGAATTATAATAGAATAATATAATTTTTAGAAGCAAAAAATTGATTTAAAACTTTAAGAGGGACTTTATATTTTAAAAATAAAATTATAATTACGATTATTTTCGAAAAATTTAAATTAAAATTCTTTCAAAGAATTCAATCATTTTTCAAAAAAATGGAAAGAAATTTCAATTATTTTAAAAATTTTCAATTGTTCAGAAAAATTAAATTATCTTGAAACAATGGAATTGAAAAATTTCAACAATTTTATTTTTCAGAATTAAAAAAAAAAAATTTGCGAGAATTCAATTTTAATAAAAAATTTGAAGTGCATATCATTCTTTTTTAAATTAACTAATAAAAATTTTAATTATTAATCTTCGCACTAAGAAACATGAATTCATTAAAATGTGACTCTATAAAATCCAATTATTAATTAATTATTAAATTAAAATACTTTGAAAATTTTATTTGTTAAAAAGTTTCTGAAGAAATTCTTTAACAAATTCAATTACATATTTTCAGTCAAATTTCACAATATTTCTATTAACTCCATAATTTTTTTAAATTTATTTACATAATCTGTTTGAATTAGTGCCTGACTTTTACTATCAAATTAATTTTTTTCAACTAATTCAAAGTTAGAGTAAATGTAATGTTTTTAAAAACAAATTAAAAGTAATAAAACTTTTTTTAATTTTGGTGAAAAAATTCCCGGTTATGTATAAAATTACCGACTAATTCCCGGCTTTCCCCGCTTAAATTAAATTCCAAATTAAATTAAATTATTATTTTAATTAAATTTAATTATTTAATTTTTTTTATTAGTGGAATTATTAATTAAATTCCCGGTTTTCCCGGATTTCCCGGTTAGTAGACACCCTGATTGAAAGAAAAGTCGAAAAAGTCGCAATATTTTAATAAAAGTCGATAAAAATCGTATTATTTGAAAACAGTGGAAAAAAGTCGAAAAAATAATAATATCCGAGGCCTGAAATTACGATTATTGTAATGAATTAAAAATAACATTTTGTAACAATTAAATGAACTTGGTGTCATATTGTTTCCATTGTAAAACAAAAAAGATTTTAGTCAAAAAAAGCAGTCATTCACAATGTTTATCATGCCAGATTTTTTAATTCGTCCCAAAAATTTCCATACGCCTTGAAAGTAAATTTTTGATATTTCACAAAATTTTAACGAGTGGAAAATTTCGGTATGAAGTAGAAGTAAAAGAAAAGCAAAGCCCAAAAAAAGCACTCGACTTTCTTGTCTATATTAGGTTTTAGAAAATTTGAAATTCGAAAATTGAATTGTTTTTTACCTGTCCGTCTTGGCTACGAGGACGTCTAGAGGGACCGCCACCCCTGCCGCCGCGGTAATTGCGACGGAAGAAGCGACGAGATGGACCACCTCCTCGTCCGCGTGCTCCGCCTCGAGGTGCCACATCTCCAGTTCCCTCACCTCCTTGCTCACCGCCTTCTGTCCCATTTTCACCTTGTTGTTGAGGTGGACCTGAACGACGTCCTCCTCTTTGATAATATCCTTCATAATGACGTCGTGGTCGATAACGACGCACTTGTGGTCCACCTTCACCAGCGTTAGCTTCTCCTTCTTGTTTTCCATCACCTAAAAATCAAATTTTACTTTTAACTATAGAAAATCATTTTTTTTAATTGTAATTTCTTTGAAAACTAATAGTACAATAAAAGAAGGACTTGTTAATTTAATTAATTTAATATTACAATGAAAGAAGGACTTGTTAATTTAATTAATTTAATATTACAATGAAAGAAAGACTTGCTAATTGAATTAATTTAATATTACAATAAAAGAAAGAATTGTTAATATAATTAATTTATTACAATAAAAGAAAGAATTGTTAATATAATTAATTTAATAAATTGAAAATAATCTACTAACCAGACGCTTGACCTTCCTGTCCTTCACGTGGTCTTCGTTGAGGTCTGGCGTTCGCGCGTCTAGGATAGAACCATTGGCGATATCCACGGCGTTTGTCAGCGGCGTAGGGCGATCCCTTAACTGCTTCCCCTTCGGGTCCAGTGACATTAGCCGCCTCATTTCCTTTCTCGCCAATCACCACGTCGAATTCGACGACTTCTCCATCACCCACACTACGTACGACCTTTTTCGGGTTGTTTTTAACAATCGCCGACTGTAATTCAACGAGAAAAATATATTAGCTACAACTTTTCAAAAAAACAAACCTCAAATATAATAAATTATTAATTGGAGATTTTTCACCCCATTCATAGAGAGAAGGGTAAATTCTACTGTGAGTCTACTATTTTCGTTCAACAAAATTCCCGGTTATGTCCCAATTTTTTTCTCAACAAATTTAAATTTGATTTCAAACATAAATAAATCTTTACATTTTTTTTTTTGAAGATAATGTTGTACGAAAAATTTGTACGTCTCGTAATTTTAACCAAAGCCATGAAAAAACGACGAGGTCCAATGGGTCGAGACGAATTTCTCTGCCATTTCAATTTATTGAAATAGTCAATTTCGTTTTCATTAAAACTAACTATCTGGTAATGAATGGCTTTAAATTATTATATTAATTAGTCAAAAATATAATCCCAATTTTTTCCCGCCTTTTTTCTCAACAATTTGAAATTTAAATTTTATTTCAAACATAAATAAATCTTTAAATTTTTTGAAAATGTTTTTTTCTTAACAGACCACGGATCGACTGTAACGAGTAAAAAAAGTCGCTTTAGTCGATTAAAAATAGAAAAAAGTCGAAAATCGTTTATTTAATTCAGTGTTATAACAAAAATTCAATTTAATTGAAACTCGTATAATTTTGCCAAATAAATATTTAAATACTACTTATTTCTTTATTCACAGAAAATAAAATTTAAAAGATTACAACTTCTGAAATTTAATAATTTTTAAAAATTAAAAAAATATCCCTTCCAAAAATTTAATTATTTTCTACAATTTTTAACTAAACTTCATCTCTAAATCAATTATCTATATAAATTTTTAATAATTTTTTGGAATTTCTTTGAAAGTTCAATTCTTTAAAAACAAAAAATCCAATTTTTTATATTAATTTAAACAGTCCATTTTTCTTTTTAAAGATATTTATTAAGGTAGAATATTTTCAAAAATTTTAATAAGAAAATTCGTAAAATGAACTGTTTCAAAATATTTCTATATGAGTTTTTGAATTATACAATAGTTTTACAATTAAATAGAATTAAAAAATGACCAAAAAATTAAAACTTACTAAAATTTTTTCAAACATAGTTTAAATTTATTAAAATGTTTGAAATATAATTCAAAATTTGACAAAATCTTTTAAAAATAATTGATTTTTTTAAAAATATAAAAAAATTAATCGAATTTTCTGAAGAATTTTAATTATAAATAATTTATGTAAAATTCTAAAATAAATTTTAAAAAATTTAAATCTACTTTATTCGAAGGTAATTGAAACTTAAAAAATTACAATAAAATAATTCTAAGAATTATTTTTTTATAAATATTGTAATGTAATTTTTCAAAAATAATTGAATTTTTGTATGATTTTAAAAAAAAAATTTTTTTGAGATATTTTAGTTAAAAATTTAATATATGATTATTTTTTCCAAAATGTTAAAAATAATTCTGAAAAATTTTAATTTTATTATTTTGTGTATGAATTTGAATTTTCGGAAATATTGAAAATTAAATTTAAAAAAATTAGACCGTAATAATTCAGAGAATTACTTTTTTAAAAACTATTTTAATATTATTTTTAAAACCTTTTTATTCGTGAATTTTCATTTTTATTGAATTTACACTTGAAAGTTATTCTCTAAAATTTTCGAGAATTTAATATTATTTCCAAAATTTTCAATTCAAATTCTTTAAAAGTTAATTTTGAGAAATTTTAATAAAACACTTGAAAATATGATTTTGTTTTAACTATTTTTCACAGAATTTCAATTGTTTCAAAATCTTTTTAATTGTAATATTTTAAACATTTAATTAGAAAACTTATTCAAAAATTAAATTTTTAAATTTTTTTATAGTTATACTTTTCAAGGTATAAAATATCCGAGGCCTGTCTTAGTAATTTTAATTGAAAATTAGAAAAATAATTGAATTAAACAAATATTTTTTTCTATTTCTTAAAAGTAATCTTAGCTCTTTTGTAATTATAATTGAAAATTTGGTTTTTCAATTTTATTAAAATTATATTGATAATAATTGAATTTCTGCAAAGAATTTTACTATTTATAAAAAATAATTGAATCCTTTCAAAGAATGCTATTATTTATGAAACTAATTAAATTCTTGGAAAGAATTTTATTACAATTTTTGAAGATAATAAGCAGTAATAATTAATTATTTATTTAATAAGTAAGAAACATTTAATTTTCTTAAGAAGTAAATAAATATAATTTATTTGGACATTCAAAAAATTGAAATTATTAAATAAAGAAGTTCAATAATTATAATTATTCAATAATAATAGAATTGTACAATTTTTAGAAGTAAAAAATTGATTTAAAACTTTAAGAGGGACTTTACATTTTCAAAATAAAATTATAATTACGGTCACTAACTTCCCTTGATTATTTTCGAAAAATTTTAATTAAAATTCTTTCAAAAAATTAAATTATTTTTTCAAAAAAATGAAAAGAAATTTCAATTATTTGTTTAGAACAATTGAATTATCTTAAAAAAATAGAATCGAAAAATTTCAACAATCGTATTTTTCAGAATTAAAGACAAAAAAAAATTTACGAAAATTCAATTTTATTAAACAATTTTAAGTGTGTATATGATTTCAATTAACAAAGATTAATAATTAACAAAATTAATAAAAATTTTAATTAGTAATCTTCGCCCTTAGAAACATGAATACATTAGAATGTGACTCTTAATAAAATCCAATTAATAATTTATTATTAAATTAAAATACTTTGAAAAACGTAAAGAAACTCACCTGATGAACAAATACATCCTCCTTGGTGTCATTTCTGAAAATAAGCAAATAATAATTGTTAATATCTTTTAAACTTAATTTAGTAATTTGCAAATAAGCAATATTCTGATTTATTAACATGTGGGTAAAATTTACAACGTTATTATGAACAATGAATGGGAGAAAAATTACTCAAATTTTTCTGTTTTAAATTATGTTGATCAATATTGAAAAAAACTTTTTCGGAAAATATTTACCAAAAACTAGAAAAATAAAATTTTAAACATTTTAAAAACATTTAACATTTATAACATGTTTTTTTAAAACATTTAACATTTATAACATGTTTTTTTAAAACATTTTCATTAAAAAAAACTTGCCAAAAAATATGTAACGATAATTAAATCTTCATAGTCCTTTTTAAGAGAATTACATTAAAACTTAAAATTATTTTAATTCACAACAAAGAAATATTATTGTCATTTCAACGCCACAAACGTACACATATTTTACTTAATTGAATTAACTCTTAACTGAATCATACTGGAATTAATGCTATTCTTTCTTCCGTATTCTCACCACGAGTAAGACTATTATCTGTGGCTTTTGAAACTCTACTAGTGCAAAATTTCCCCATTATTTAAATGAGTCTTAAAATCTCCATTTCCGCCGAAAATCGGAATATGTGTAGATTATGATTGATAAAGGCACGATTTCAACTATACGCTAAGAGCTTTTTAAAGTCCTCAATTCACATCAAATTGTCCTATTCGCATATATTCCACCCTCATAAAAGATTCGACTTTCCATTCTCTCCGTGAAACAAAAAAAAAGTTTTATAGATGAATTGTTAACGTTCAAATAAATATAAGATAAAATGGGAGTAAATTTTTACGAATTTACAAAATAATATTCTTGAGACGAGAGATAATTGGAATGTTTTTTTTTTTTGAAGGTTATTTTTACCATTCGAAATATTTTGGGGAGAGCAAATGCAGAGTATTTTTTTTTTTTTTTTTTTTGGAGAAAAAAGCAAAATCGTTGATACAACTTGCAATTTTCATCGAGGAAATTGGAAAATTAAGTAAATCTCAAAATACATTTGACATATTTGAATGGTAGGGGGAGAAAAGTTTTGCCATTTCATTGTAGGTGAGAATGCGTGTGTACATCACTGAACATCAGCGATTTTCCCTTCCCTCCAATCTACTTTATAGATTCGTCGAGATGTACAGATATAGCTGGAGCTTGTGAAGCTGCAGAGCAAAGCATGGAGTTGAAAGGTCATTGAACCAGTGCGCGTCCTCTCCCGGAACAGATAGAAAAGCACACATACAAACCAAACTCACACAAAACATAGAGTAGCTACTATGAGGGGTTCCTACTCTCTTCGTCTCTCTCTCTCTCTCTCTCTCTCTCTCGCTCTCTCTCTCTCTCTCTCTCTCTTTCTTTCTCTCTTTCTTTCATTCTCCCTCAAAAATCCAAGCAGCACACCATAAAGAAATGTCTCTTGCTCTCACGATTCAAAAGCTATCAACTATACGATTTTCCTCTTCCATTCAATTCCCGACTTCTTACATAGACTATTTTTCCAAAAGCCTCTCTTTCTTTATCAGTTCTCAACTTTTTCGCACCAACGAATTCACCATGAAACCAATAAGAACATCTCTTTCCAATATCTGACCATTTCACCTTTCTTTCAACATCACTGCAAAAATGTACCCCTACTTTCAACATAAGAAAAAAATATTAGTTGAAAATATTATTATCAAAATTTGACTTAGCTTAGCTTGAATTTGACGCTAATTGAAAATATTATTATTAAAGTATTTTTCAAAAGCTACGGTAAGGATAAATTTTTATTATGCAATTATTTGTTATTAGTGTTTTTTCTTCTGTTCGTCTCGTAATTTTAACCAAAGCCATGAAAAAACGACGAGGTCCAATGGGTCGAGACGAATTTCTCTGCCATTTCAATTTATTTGAATAGTCAATTTCGTTTTCATCAAAAACCAACTATCTGGTAATGAATGGCTTTAAATTATAATATTCATTAGTCAAAAACGAAGTCAAAAACGAGCTAATAAAATTAGTCAAAAACGAAATAAAAAACGAGCTAATAAATTAGCTTATAGGCAAAAAAAAAAAAAATATTTCTGAAAAACAAGATGAATTTTGTAGAAGAAAATTACGCTGATAACAAATACATTGCATAAGAGTGTGGAAGACAGGGCGTTCTTAATAATTGTTGGGGCAAATTAAAAGGTTTCCCATTGCTGGGTTATTTCAGATCTCTACCCTAAGGCTTCCCCTCTTTTGTGGACTCACGATTTTATCACTTAGTTTCTACATTCAAGCGCCTTTGTATGAAAGCGAGTATTTGAATACTGAAATAGTCCAATTCTCTCCTGATTTAAGCAAATAAAATTAAGAAACATTCAACTATTTTTCTTTTTCCAACAAATTACTTCATTAAACGAACGAAGAACGAATGTCCGAATGAAGAATGAATCGAATAAAAATGCTAAAAACAAATTACGCTTCTTAAAATAAACCCAAATCATAACTTCAAATTTTGAACGTTCAAATGAACGAAATATTTTTTACTGAAGATATTCTAAAAAAAACTACAAATCATAAAAAAATTTTACGATTGCAAACTCGATAATTAATTTTTTGGACAGTGACACAAAATAATTGAAATAAAAATTTAATTCTTAGAAGAAATAAATAAATTTCGTTCATTCGAACGTTCAGAACTTTATGATCTTAATTTCTTATTTAATATAAAATAATTATTTCTTGCACTGTGAATAAAGTTGGCCCAATTTTCAAAACATTCTTTAAAATATGATCCCAAAGTTTTGAACGTTCAAATGAACGAAATATTTTTTATTGAAAATATTTTAATAAATTACTAATCATAAAAAATTTAAAAACTAAAATTTTACATTTACAAACTCATTAATTAATTTTTTTTGTCAGTGACACAAAATAATTGCAATAAAAATTTTATTTTTAGAAGAAATAAATAAATTTCGTTCATTTGAACGTTCAGAAATTTAGGGTCTTTTTAAAATTCCAAGTAATTTGAATTTAAAAAGACAATTACAGAACATGTGTTTTATTTTTGCAAAAAAAAAGACATCCGAGTTTTATGAAAGTTGATAAATAAAATGCCAATAAAAATGATAAAAACTAAATCTATTAGAAATTTATGAGAACTCGTAAAAAAAATTACATATATAGGATAGAAAAAAGGATGACAAATATATATGACTTGAAATAGCCAAGCTGGCGTTTTATCAAATAAAACTATAACCGATATTTATGAATTTTCTATCGATGTGAACAAGTGTGCACAAGTAGACAGAAGTGCAATTTACATCGGTCGACATCTGTAAAATACTTTCTCTCTAAAAGTCAAGATCAATAATCAAAAATGATCTCTTTATACACATCGATGCCACTCTTAAGAAAAGTAAATAAAATAAAAAGAAAAAAAAATTAAAATTAAAACAGAATTTTCCAAATAATTTTTATTTTTAAGAAAAGTAAATAAAAGAAAAAGAAAAAAAATTAAAATTAAAACAAAATTTTCCAAATAATTTTTACTTTCAAGAAAAGTGAATAAAAAATAAAAATAAAAAGAAAAAAAATTAAAATAAAAATAGAATTTACAAATAATTAATTTCTTTTGAAAAAAATAACATTAACATCTTTTTTTATTAAACCTGAAAGAAACGTAATAATGATTTGTAACATATCGGTGAAGATAGGAAAATTTCCAAATCATGACAATCAATTATTGTACGTATTGGCTTGGAAATATCGCATTCAATGTAGAAGGCCTTTTGGCAAAATGCCAAATTACTGTTTCTACAAAGACAAATTTAGAAGTAGCATAGAAGGAAAATTAAATTCTATTATCGCTACTTCCAAAGTTCATGAATAATAATAACAATAAATTACATTTCCTCTAAGCAAAATATTCCAGTGATAAAGTGCCCGGAATATATGAAAGAAAAATAACAATTTATATTTTCTGCTACACATTTTAATAGAAATTAAACTCACCTGTTGATGAACCCGTAACCACTCTTCACGTTGAACCATTTTACAGTCCCTGTGACTTTGGTAGCTAAAATATAAAAAAAAACCCTCATTAGCCTTCATTGTTTATTACTTAAAATATACAAAATTTGATTAATTAGTCAAAATAAGTACCAAAAAAATAAAATAAAATTACAGCATTTGGCAAACAAAAAAATCTTTTATTACCTA
Organism: Leptopilina drosophilae; assembly: GCA_032873175.1. Lineage (NCBI taxonomy): Eukaryota > Metazoa > Arthropoda > Insecta > Hymenoptera > Figitidae > Leptopilina > Leptopilina drosophilae. The sequence goes on from CM065485.1 coordinate 9,844,104, forward strand.
GGTTAAAATTTTCACTAACAAGAAAATTGGAAAAATGCATATTTCTCCATTAGAATCAAATTTCTCAAAAAGAGAAAAACAAAAAAAAATCAAAAAGCTTTTGGAAATATATCGGGTTTAAAAAAAAAGAAGTGAAATAATCCCTAAGGCAGAAAAAGGAATATAATTTTTTTATAGCCACTGAAAGCATTTTACAGATATGTTTTTAACATATCGATAACATTTTATCAGACTTCAGACATAAAAAAATACAACTACAAAATATGTGAAGGCGAGCTGAGAAATTAGAACAATATGATTAAATATTTTTAAAAATTAAAATGTTTCTAAAATTTCGAACGTTCAATTGAACAACAATATTTTTTTCCACTTCTTCTAATTTGTATCTTATTTACAAAAAAATTAGTTTTTAGATTAAAACAAATTAATTTTTAAACTAAATATTTAGATATTTACTTTAAAAAATCTAAAAAATTTTAGATTAATTTCAATTATCATTCATTTTCCGACAGTAATTTTCAAAAAAAATAACTTGTTGAAAAAAAATTTCGTTCATTTGAACGTTCAAAACTTTAGCCCTATATTAATGGTAAAATTTAGAATCAAAATATAAACTTTTTGAGAGAGAAAAAAAGGGGTGGAATTTATTAAAACATTTTGTTTGAGAAAGTGACATAGTTATAAGCATTGCATGCATTAGAAGAGGGCGTGTTGTTAAAAAATGTTAAGGCGGAGATTGTGCAAGTAACAAGTTCTCAGAAATAGAAAGATTGATGTATTTAATGTTATAAATGTACGTGTGATCAAAAATTTCATTAAACTATCATTTTCCATTATTAAAACTATTTAACAAAAAAAAATAACTTTCAGAAACTTTGGAATTAGCCATTAGAAAAATTATGTTAAAAGAAAATTTTTATTGAATGTTTTCATTAACAGATCAATGAAAAGTTACGTGAATGTGGTCAAGGTTATCCTCACTATAAACTATAAGAAGGAATAATTTTGCAACTTTTTCTTTAATATTCTATTTTTACTAACAATCGGAATAAAAGTAAAATTTAAAAAACAAATTGTTTACGTGAATTTTTCTTTTGGCGTAAATACTAAAAATAACAGGTGTAAGAAATTCAATCGTCAATTAAAAAAAAACACTATGTCGTATTTAATGTTAATTGAACTTGTTTTGCTTCATCATTGTCCTGAAACATGAGACTAAAATTAAATAGAAGAAATGCAGCCCATGTAGAAATGAAAACATTACAAAATGACGCTGAAAAGTTGTAAACATTTTTATTTAAAGCTCCCGAATTATTTACAAGCAATACAAAATTAATTACCAAAAAGAATATTTAATAATATACAAAAAAGAGGCAAAAAATTGAAATTCGCTATTTTAAAAAGTTCATTTCTTATAACACTATGAATATTCTTACGCATTCACCGTTGCATATGACCCTTTATTATCCAGGTCATAAAGTTTAAGAATCGATTTTCCTTACAAAAGAAAGCAATTTAATTTAATTGTTTAAATTTTAAAAAGTAAAAATTGAAGAATTGATTTTAATTTCAAAAATCACTTGTCATTCGTTTTCTGATTAAAAAGAAAAAAAATTTCTAATATTTAGCTCCATTTTCATGTAACCAATTATACACAAACGAAAAATCATTTTCTAGTTACAAATTGTGTAAAAAATTTAATTAAACAAAATTGAATATCGATAATTTTGCTGAAATTCGCGTTATAAAAATTTGTAAACAATTTACAGCAATTATAAAGTTATTAAAATTTTAATTTAATATACTATTTATAAGGCAATATCCCAAGGCGTAAAAGCGTCAAGAATAAAATAGACATTACATAACACATCTTCTCCCAAGAAACAAAGATACTCATTTACAAGACATGCATATAAATAAAGCCAGTTTAATTTCTCAAGGGGAAAAAAACAAATGCTACAAGTTTAAAAATGTTAATAAACTGTTTTTAATTAAAAAAAAAAAGATGTCAAACATTCTTTTTCACAACATTATCCAACTAGCTTTAGGGTTATGGATTCCTCGAGGTAGCTTGATGCCATAAAAGGCGTCGAGTCTTATCTAAAAATCTGGAAATCGATCTCTCAATTTCAAATCCACCGAAACAATTCACATTTTGCTGCGCGTGAGACAAAAAAAAGAAATAAAAGAAAAACTGTAATGGAAAATGTCACTTACTAATGAAACTTTTGACTGTTTGATCATAAACGATGATTTTAGAAAAACGTTCAGTTCATCATAATTTCGAGCCGGCCACATGGTCTCGAGTGCAGCGGACGCGGGCGCCATTACGCGGAAACGCGGTTCTACCTCGAGGCCGACGTTGGCGATGATTTTTCTCCCAGGGGGGGATTGTGTGAAAATTGATAGCAGGAAAAAGTAATTATGCGAATTTTTATTCTTACCAATGATTGTTTTTTTTTGCACAGCCGCGGGTTGTTCGGGCTGTTTTTCCGGGTCAGCCATGGTGGTGATGTTAAGATGTTAGACACGCCGCTGCCGTACCTAGATGTTACCGTCCTTCTGGTAGTACTGTTGATTTCCTTCTAACGATCTCAAGATGGCCGCAGCACTAGGCGACCGGCCAAACATCATTCCCTTGTAACTATTTCTCTTATTGGTTATATTCACACACCTAGAAATTTACAAGCGACCGTCTTCACACCGTTCACACTCTATTAACCCAAATAAATAAGTTCTAAGTCAAGAACTGTTTGATTAATTAATACATTACATAACTTTTGTTACAATATTTTTGAGAATTTTTTATCCAAAAAGCAAAAAGGAATTTTACAGCGGGAAATGTTTGATAAACCGGAAAAGACATGTTTGTTCCTGTCAATTAACAACCGACCAATCAGAGTGCATATTTAGACTAGTTATTTCCAGTGTCTCCAACTTATCACCAGAAAAAACTAACCTTCATTTACATGTTTTCTAGTAATTTTCCAATTTTCCGCATTTGACAAATTGATAAATATTACTCCGAAAATTGATTCGTATATTTTATGTTAATGAAAGTAGAGTAAATTAATTTTACATTCGTTGATATTCAATAATTTTTAATTCTCTAATACGATTGCGCGTATATTTTTCCGTGTCTTGTCTATTAAATGACGTCAGGGATTTAATATTTTGAAGGTTACATTTTGACGAAATTTTTGACAGGCAACTGGCAAGAATCTGCAAACATCATTTTAGATCATAATTATCGTGGAGAAGTGTCAGTTTCCTGGAAAGAAATAATTTATCCTGTGATTTAAAGAGTTGGTTAATTTTATGAAAAGTGTGGTACGAATCAAACTTTTGTCAGGTTTAGACCAACTATTTGAAGGCGTGTCATGTTGGCTCATCTCTTATAGTGCTTTATTTATATATATTCTTTATGACAACAATTTAAAGGTTAGAACGACGTGACGATTGTTCATTAAACTAATAAACGATTTGTAGGAATTGACGAACTTATATTTATAAATAATGGCAGCAGGAACAACTTTACAGGTAAAATTGCTGAAAACAGAGACAATTATTTTTGAGATTTGGTGTCATCGAGAAGATAATTACTATACTTATAATTTACGTTTTTTCTCACGCAGAAAGCCATTGATTTAGTCACTAAAGCTACCGAAGAGGATAAAAAGAAGAATTACGAAGAAGCTCTTAGACTATACGAACATGCGGTTGAATATTTTCTTCATTCTCTCAAATGTTGGTATTTATATAAACATACATGTAGTAAATTAAAGAAAGTCCTTGAAATGCCAAAACAATGATTTCATTCTTTTGGAATTAGATAATGATGATAGTGATGATAATTTTTTCCTGTTTTTTTTTTTTTATAGACGAAGCACAAGGTGACAGAGCAAAGGAGAGCATTAGATCAAAATGTAATCAGTATTTGGACCGAGCTGAGAAATTAAAGGCACATTTAAAGAAGGGCAAGAAGAAACCTGTGAAGGCTGGTGAAGATGATTCTAAAAGCGAAGACAAGAAGAGCGATAGTGGAGATAGTGATACAGACAGCGATCCAGAGAAAAAGAAGCTACAAAGCAAGCTGGAGGGTGCTATAATAATGGAAAAACCAAATATAAAATGGAGCGATGTTGCTGGACTTGATTTAGCTAAAGAAGCATTAAAGGAAGCTGTTATCTTGCCTATTCGATTTCCTCATCTATTCACCGGAAAACGAGTTCCATGGAAGGGAATTTTACTCTTTGGGGTAAATTTCAAAGCAATTTCTTTCAGTAGTATTTTGTAGTACTACTGAATTTTAATACTGGATTTAATACTGAAATTTTTACATATTAAAAAATGGAGGGTATAAATTTGCTTTGCAGCAAATATTCAATATTTTGTAATCCTACTGAATTTAATACTGAAATTTTTACATATTAAACAATGGAGGGTATAAAATACATTTGCTTTTGCAGCCTCCAGGTACTGGTAAATCGTATTTAGCAAAAGCTGTAGCAACGGAAGCTGACAATTCGACCTTCTTTTCTGTTTCTTCGTCCGATTTGGTGAGCAAGTGGCTCGGAGAATCTGAGAAGCTTGTGAAAAATTTATTTGAATTAGCTCGACATCACAAACCTAGCATCATTTTTATCGATGAAGTGGATTCTTTGTGCTCGTCTCGATCCGATAATGAATCGGAGTCAGCTCGACGAATAAAAACTGAATTTTTAGTACAAATGCAAGGTAAATATGTCAATTCAATCAATGTTAATTTCCACTGCTTTAATGAAATTCAAGGGTTTTTAAAAATAAAGGAAAAAAATGCTTGTAATTTATATTTATCAATTAGAAAATTGTAAAGGATGGTTTCCGTTCTCAATGGTGAAAAGTATATGAAGTTGGGAAATTTTTTTGATATCGCGGCTTTTTTATTTAAATATCACATAATTATATATACTTTTTACATATATTTATATTGAAAAAAACAATTAAAAAATGAAGGCTGTAGCTTAACTTATAGAAGACTCTGCACGCTGAATTTTTTTGCGCCGTACGTTCCACAGCCTCGCCAGGTTATCCGAATCAAATTATTCTTGATAAATTATTAAATTAGGATAAAGGGGAGCCTTATTGTTTTGCTTTTTTTGAAAAACGTTTTTTTTTAACAAAAGGATAAGAACCCCTAAATTTATCCTAGTTTAATAATTTATGACGAATTTTTTATTCGAATAACCTAAAGTAATTTCTGTTATAAATATTTTAAATAATTTAATTATTATTTTTTCATTGGAATTAAGATTTTCAAAAATTGAATTTTTTTTTAATCAACTTTAAAAATATTGTTATAAAACATAAAGACAACGATTAATTAACGATTGATTCCCTTAAGTTTTAAATTAATTAAAGTCTTCCTAGTGTTACAATCATTATTTTCTATTATAAAATTAATACTGTTACTGTAACTTCTTAACAACTATTTTCATATTCTATTATCTAAAATTTTGAAGAAAATTCATCTTTAAATTAATTTTTATTAGACAATTCTACGAGAATTTAATTATTTAAATACAAAAGTAAATTATTTTTAGAATGTTTCCTAAAATGTAATTCTTACAAAAATTTTAAATAAAGATAAGGATTTTAAGGAAAATTACATTTACCAAGGAATTCGATTAAAAGTGTACTAAACATAATCGATATTGTGCGATGAGTTTTATTAAGTCTGAAAATAATTGAATTATTGCGAAGAAGTTTATAAAATAAAAAATGTAAATATTTATATTCCTGTTAAATTTTTATTATTTATGAAAATAATTAAATGTTTCTGTATAATTTTATTACGATTGCATTCAAATAATTTAATTCTTTTGAAAAACTCTAATAGTATATGTCGAAAATTTTTGGAAATAATTGAAATTTTGCCAAGAATTTTATTAAAATTTTTTAAAATAATTTAATTTTGAAGAAGAATTAAATTATTTTTAGAGATTATTTAAAATTTGATAAGAATACAAAAAAAATTTTGAACACAATTGAAATTTTGACAAGAATTTTATTAAAATTTTTTAAAACAATTTAATTTTGAAGAAGAATTAAATTATTTTTAGAGATTATTAAAAAATTGATAAGAATATAAAAAAATTTTGAACACAATTGAAATTTTGATAAGAATTTTATTAAAATTTTTGAAAATAATTTAATTTTGAAGAAGAATTTAATTATTTCTAAAGAAAAATTTAATTTTAAAAAAATTGCAATTACATTTTTTATAAGTAGATGAACATGAAAACATTTTCATTAAAAATTTTGTAAAACTTCAATTTTTAATGAATTTAATTAAAAAATTTTAAAATCTAGATTTTTAAAAAACTTTAATAACTAAGATTCTTGTAAAATTATTAAAATTTTTTAATACATATTTCATTGATTATTTAAGAATAACGGATTTATAGAATATTTTTAGTTAAAAAACTAAAACAAAATTGAATTTTAAAGCAAAAACATATTATTGGCGAAGATCAATTATTTTTTAGAAAAAGTAAAATTCTTCTTAGAAATCTAATTATTTTTTTTTATCTTTTATTATTTATTCTTCAAAGAATTAAATTATTTAAAAAATTTCAATGAAATTCTTTTGTGACAATTTAATTTTTTTCAAAATAGTTAAGTCAAACTCTTCGTAGAAATTCAATTGATTTCAAAAATGTTTTTAAATTGAATTATTTTAAATGTTTGCTATTTAAAAAAAATTTCACGAAACAATTCAATTATTTGAACCGTAATTTTAATAAAATTAGTCTAAAGAATTCAATTATTTTCAAACGTAATGTAATTCTTCACAAAAATCCAATTATGTTTGAAAATTTACAAAAATTCTTGTTAAACTTTAAATTGTCTTTATAAATAATAACATTTTTCTCCGAAATTCAATTATTTTTTCAAATATTAATTATATTCTTGGCAGAATTTTAATTATTTTTAAAACACAATATTTTCATCGAATTTCTCGAAAAATGAAAATTAGTTAAATTTCTTTTTTAAATTGTCTCTTGACAATAAATAATAATAATAATAATAATAATAATAATAATAATAATAATAATAATAAACATTATAACTAAATTCTGATAAAATTTGTTATAAAAATTTATTGTTAAAAAACCTCCAAATATTTAATAAATTATTTATTTTTATAGATAAATAATTGATTTTTTGTAGAATTTTCTAATAAATATTAATTTAAAAATAAACTTCAATAAAAATTTTTGATTGTAATTGAATAGGTATCATATTCAAAAATATTAATTTATTGAAAATTCTACGAGAATTCATTTATTTCACTCTAAAAATAAACATTTTATTAAATAATTGAACTTTTTTTACAATTAAATTTTCATGAAGAATCAAGAAGTTTTTAAATTATAATTAAATTTTTCTAAAACATTTTAATAAAATTTTTTAAGGTAATTGCATTTTTCGAGAAATTTGATAAAAATTTTGTATATTAAAAACTATTGAAATTCTGATAAGAATTTTATTAACATTTTTGAAAATAATTGAATTTTGAAGAAAAATTTTATATTTATAAAGATTATTTAAATTTTGTCGGAAATTTTTGACAATTTTGAAACATAATTGGATTTTTGTGAAGAATTGTGTTACTTTTGAAAATAATCGATTATTTGTGGTTTCCAATAATTTTCTTATTAATAATTAAACGTTGTTTTAAAAACCTGGAAAAATTCCGTTTTTTAACCTGGAAAAATCAGGAAATTTGAAAAGGGTAGAACCCTAATAAATCCATTATTTTTAATAATTAATTAAATAAATATTAACAAATTTAACTATAATTTTAGAAGATTTCAAATTATTAAAAAATTTTTAAAATTTCAAATTGAATCTGTGTTTGGAGTTAATTTATTTACGAAAATTGTAAACGCAACTCTTTTAAAATGCAATTAGTTTAAAAATATTTAAGTAATTCATTAAATAATTTATTTATTTTATAATAGTTTTTCGTGAGTTAAGTTATTTAAATAGAAATTTTCGTCGAAAAAATGGAAAAATTGAACGTTTTTAGAAGATTTTAGAATTGGCAGTAATTTTATACTATATTAACTATATATTCGAATTTATATTTTATTTTTATAATACAAAGTTTGAATTAAAAATTTTTAATTCTATTACATAAAAAAAAGTGAAACGTCAGCCGCGCGCTAATTGTTTCTAGTTATGTAAGATTTATTTTCAGATTATAACAGTTTCTAAAAGTTGAAAATTGTCTATTTTTCAGGCGTGGGAAATGACAATGATGGTATTCTAGTCCTTGGAGCGACCAACATTCCCTGGGTTTTAGACTCTGCGATTCGAAGAAGATTCGAGAAGAGAATTTACATTCCTCTTCCGGAATTGCAAGCCAGAGCGATAATGTTTAAATTGCATTTGGGAAATACGTCACACTGCTTGAGTGATGAGCACTTTAAACAACTCGCCGCTGCAACCGAGGGATATTCAGGAGCCGACATAAGCATCATCGTCAGGGACGCTCTAATGCAACCTGTTCGACAAGTGCAGACAGCCACACACTTTAAAAAAGTTCGAGGTCCCTCACCTAAAGATCCGTCCACGATTGTCGATGATCTTCTTACTCCTTGTTCGCCTGGTGATCCTGACGCAATCGAAATGAACTGGATGGACGTGGAGGGCGACAAACTGTACGAGCCTCCAGTCACAATGGTAACAAATTTAATTTTGAATTAAATTATTGAATTGAATTAAATTAAATTAAATTGAATTGAATTGAATTGAATTGAATTGAATTGAATTGAATTGAATTGAATTGAATTGAATTATTAAAGAACTTGAAACATTGAATAATAATATTTGTAATTGAAATTTTAGAGAGACATGCTCAAGTCCTTGTCAACAACTCGGCCGACTGTCAATGAGGAGGACATGGCAAAATTAGAAAAATTCAAGGAAGACTTTGGCCAAGAAGGTTGATGTCGTCGGTATTTAGCGGGAGAACAAGAGTTTTCAGGCACACGAATACTTGAGTTGATCACGCTTGCCTTAATCCCTTCCTGGACAACACTCTTTCTCACGACAGCTGCGTCGTCGTCGTTCTACCATCTGGAAAGCATTTCTCCGTCTCTTACAACTTTACTGCAAGAGATTTAATCGCTAAATAACTACTTGTACATTATCTTTTTTATTTTCTCTCTCCCTCCTCAGATCGAAAACTCATCGACACGTAAGAAATAAGAAAGATACTATTTTTTGAGATAAACGATATTTGATCTTTGGAACTTTTTAAAAACCTCTTCAGTTCTTTTAATCGCTCCACACTGTAGTAAATAAAGAAGAATAATTTTAACGTCACTGAATGAAAACGAATTTGCAAAAAAGGACAAACTTAAAGTACGCATGATGAAAAGAAAAAAAAATAGATAGAAATTTTAAGAAAAAAAAAATGGAGTAAAAGTAAAGTATATATAGAAGAGTGTAGATTGTAAAACTACGATAGATTCAATGCTAATACATAATTATCATATTTAGCGTTTTATTACAAAAATTTTGTTACGCATTTTTACTTTGCAGTTTAGACAATGAATTAATTACTATTCAAATGGAGAATTTAAGATCGCGTTGGAAATTGAAAAAAGTAATTGATCCACTGAAAAAAAACTCTTATACACTGATGTATTGTACATGTATGTGTGTTATAAATAATCAGAACACTCGTTCTTATGTAAATTATTTTTATTGTTAACTAAATAAATAACAACTTAGACATACAGCAATCGGATTAAATTGGATTTACAAGTTTTTATTTTTATAACAGGATCAAAAGTATCAAAGAGTTAGTCAGTCTATCATAGACTCTGGCTTATAAAATTTGAATCTAGATATACTATCGTAATAGTTATGTCGTCGCGAAAAACTCGCACAACTTCACTTGGAAGTGTTAAGTACTGTGATAGTTTTCCATGATCGATGCCAAATTCAGTGCCACCGAGGGCATTTCTCAAAAGATGCGTGGCAGCATTACTGTCGAGTGGCTTCATTTTCAAACCCTCCTTTCTTTGCAATAATTTCTTATTAATCTCGGATAGTTTCATATTTTTCCGTGACAATTTCAACGGTGTGAGAGTGACCTTTCCTCGCATGTGCTCGCCAACGAGTTTCACTGCTTGCAATGGTGACATTAAATCCCACAAACCATCACTGCCGAGAATTAAAAATTTATCACAAGGTCGGAGACGATGGTAGTGTATTTCAGGTTTCGCTGTCAGGTACGGTGGTGTATGATAATTCGGTGGGATTGAATTCTCACCAAGGAACGGTACAACTTTGGTTTCCAAAATTTCTTTACTCCATTTGTATCGAAAATCGCCGAGTGCTCGCAATGGTGCTAATTGTCCAAGAAGTCGTTCCATTTTGATGACTGTCGTCTTTTCGCTTGTCGGATGCTGCGAGAGGATTCTCACCACTTCCGATTGGTTGTCGGTATTGTGCTCCACCGACAGTGCCTTTGCTGTCCAGGTATCGTCTTCTGAAGAAGAAACAGAAATTGGGAATTATTATAATTATTAATTACTTACTAACTATAATAATCTTCTTATTTCATTCTGTCCACATTTTGAAATTAGTTTTTGTGTATGCTTTTGGTTTTCTTTTTTTTTAGAAAACATTGCTAGACAAATTGAAAAAATATGCAGGTATTTTTCAAAAAAAAATAATATTTATAATTTGAAAATTTTCAAAAATTGTGTTTAACAAATAAATTTTGTTTTTTGTTTTTTTATAACAAATTTCGTTTGACTGATCTAAATTACGCAAATTCATCTAAATTATACAAATTTTTCTTCTTTTTATTTCTTTCAAATATTAGAAAATTATTTATTGTTTGAAAATTATAGTTAAGAAATAGGAAACAAAAATGATGGAAAAAATGTTTACAAATTCGTTTTGTCAATTATAAATTTTAATTGAAATCGATGTTCCTAAAGTTTCGAACGTTCAAATGGAGGACAATATTTTTTTACTTCTAATTTGTATTTCTTTTAAAAAAAATATTTTTTAGATTAAAAGAAATTAAGTCTAAATTAAATATTGTTTAATTTCAATTATTTTTCTTTTCTGAATAATAATTTTCAAAAACACTTAGGAATTTCGTTCATTTGAACGTCCAAAACTTTAGCCACATTATGAAATTGAAAATTTAAAAATTTTTTAAAAATAAAGGAAAAAAATTTTACTTAACATATTCCGTCACATATTTTTTACGAATTTCTTTAATAGTAAAATTATTCCAAAACATTAGTAACTTCCTTTTTAAATAAATATTTAATTACTTTTTTTCTACAGGAATTAAAATTTTTCAAAGCATTCAATTTCAAACCTTTTTCAAATTAAACAACTTATAAAGGTATTTTTATTTTATATTAAGAATATTGTTACTGTAACTTTCTTAAAAATTATTCTCATCATTTCAATTCGATTATTATTTTTTTGAATTTTTAAGTAAAAATCTCCTCTAAATCAACTTTTTTAAAAATATTTGTTGAAAAATTTCTATGAGAATTTGCAATTGAAAAGTTACAATGAATTTGGAAACATTCCCATGGAATAATGTAGAAAAATACTAAAAGTTTGAAAAAAATTCTATTACACATTTAGAAAAATTTCCTTATGAAAATGTAGAGAAAATTCCCATATTCGAAATAATTTCCATGTAACATCAAATTATTTCGGAAGAAATTAAATAAAACTTCTTCAAACAAAATAATTTTTCAAAATTGTTAGTTAAAAGTATAGAAAATTCAAATTTGCAAATATTTTAATTCGAAACCTTTTCAAAATAAATTATTCAATTATTTTAATATAACAGTAAATAATTTACCAAAGAATTGAATGTTTCTTAAAATTGAATTCTCATAAAGAATTTTATTAACAAATTTTTAAATAATTGAATTCTTTTGACGAAATTAATAAAATTATTAAGAATAATTATATTTTTCGAGGAATTTGTATAAAATTGTATTATTGTATAAATTGTATTATTATTACTTTTGAAAATACAAAAGTAAATAATTTATTATGTGATTGAATGTTTATTAAAATTTAATTCTTGTAAAGAATTTTATTAAGAAATTTTTAAATAATTGAATTCTTTTGATGAAATTTAATAAAATTATTAAAAATCATTATATTTTTCAAAGAATTTGTATAAAATTGTATTATTTAAATACAAAAGTAAATAATTTATTGTGTGATTGAATGTTTATTAAAATTTAATTCTTGTGAAGAATTTTATTAACAAATTTTCAATTAATTGAATTCTTTTGATGAATTTTGATCAAATTTTTAAGAATAATTACATTTTTCGAGGAATTTGATTAAAATTGTACTAGAAATAATTAAAATTCTGTGATGAGTTTTATTATTTATAAAAATAATTGAATTCCTAAAACAAATTTATCGTTTATAAAAATAATTGATTTCAACAAAAAATTTATTTTTTTTAAATTAATTGAATTAATGTGAAAAATTTTATTTAAAAAATTGAATAATTGAATTCATGTGCAATTTTTATTATTTATGAAAATAATTAAATATTTGAATAGAATTTTAATTAATTATTTTAAAATAATCTAATTCTTTTGAGAATTTTATAATAATAAAGTAGATATTGAAAATCATTGAAATGAGAAACACTTTTGAAAAGAATTGAATTTCGGAAAAATATCTTGTTATTTATAAAGATAATTGTATTTTTTAAGAGAATTTTTCTTTAAAATTTTAACATAATTGAACTTTTTTAAGAACAATTTTGTTACGTTTGAAAATAATTGAATTTCTTCAATCATTTGTAACTTCTCCAAAATTCAATTTTCTAAAATGTTTATAACTAAAATTTTTCTGTAAAGTCAAAATTTTTTATAATTAATTAAATATTGACAAATTTAACAAATTTCCGGAAGAATTTGAATTATTTAAATTTTGCAATTATGTAAATTTTTTAAATTTCTAATTAAATTAATTAAAAATTGAAATTTTACAAAATTACTAATTAAAATCTTTTAATGTTGATTTATTCATAAATATTATAAAAGCAATTTTTTTTAAAAATTGAATTAATTTTGAAATATTTCAGTAAAATTTGCATTACATAATTTCAAAGTTATTATTTTATGGTTGCTGTTCAAGAATTACTCTCTAAATTTGAATTAGTTAAAAATAACTGATTTAGAAGCAAAAAGTCAGTCACTTATTCAAATAGTAATATTTCTACTGACAATTAGTTAAAAAATAGCTGATGTTTCAGTACATTTTTTTTTGACTGATTCAATTAGTCAAATTTAACTAATTTTTCATTTACTTTTTACTGAAAATCACATTTTTTAACCTTTTGCGGCATAGTGGTAACCCACATCACCTTTTTTATTTTCAAAATTTCTCATTAGCTTCAATATTTTTTAAGTAAAATCAAAAAATCTTTTTTTAATGATAAATGAAACACTATTAAATATAAAAATGTTAATAGTAAATACAATTACGTAAAATTATAAACAATTATCAATAAATAAATTTCAAAAAATAAGAGAAAAACTGTTTTCTTGAAAATTTTTTGGTATTTTAAAATCAAATTTTGTACTGAAATGTTTTTTTAAAAAAAGAACTTCGGATTCGTAATCAGCGTCCCTAAAAACCCCTTTAAGCATTTTTGTTTTTTAAATTAGTGTTGTGATGTAATGTATGCCGCAAAGGGTTAACTGAAAATCAGTTGTTTTTAACTGATTCAGAAGCAAAAAGTCAGTCACTGATTGTCAGTTAAAACCATGATTTTTACCTGATTCAAATTAAGAGAGTTTTTATTTAAAATGAAACTTTTTTAAAATTAAAGTTATTTAAATTGAAATTATTGTCAGATTTGAAAAAAATTGATGGTTTTTTATTATAATTCGTACTGGTGATTTCATAGTTTATGATAAAAACAAGAGACACAAAAACTCATCATTTTCTTGTGAACTCTAAGTGTTTAATTTTTTCCAGTATTTTGTCTGACTTTTCCTTAAATCCCCTGTCTCAGAATATATGATTATCATGGATTAAAGCAGAAGAAAAATGAAAAGTTTCTCTAAAATTACCCGAAAGAACTCCAAGTATTGCTTGACAATCGCCAACACCAGCAACATGCAGATGTTGACCCTTAATATGAGCAACAACAGCCACTGCCCCGGACATTGCGACCGACAATGTTCTCGCAGAATTCCGTCTATTCATCTCAGAAAGAGCCTCATTTGACAAGTCGCTATCTAATCGAAGAAATGCCTTCTCAATTGCATCCTCAACTAAAAATTCACTTCCAGATTGTGTTTCCGACAATTCTTTCGTGAATGCCAGAAAACTTGACCGATACAAATCTCGAATCTCTGTGACGAATTCCACATTGTCTTCGTAAGTTTCTATTAATTCTAATTCATTCTGAGTGTCGACTGATTCCACATACTGCTTGAGAATATCCTGGGGCAAGAGACACGCGGAAATATATTGAAAAAGACGTTTTGAAACGACTTGAGCACATGCCCCACCTCCATGACCATCAAACACACCAAACAGAATCCCTGTAAGAAAATGTTTATTTAAAAAAAATATGGAAGATTTTATTATCCAATTTTTACCAATTACCTCCGGTTAATAAACATTTCGCTTCAGATCTCGTGTCTTCAATGGGATTATTAGATGCCAATTGATTTGATTCATAATGTTTAACAATATTTGTCGAATTTATTTCCCTATTAAATTCATTAGTTTGTAAAATATCGGTGACCTAAAAGTAAACACAAAATTAAATATAGAAATAAGCTTAAATCTTTGAAAAATAGAAATAATTCTACGAAACATCGAAAAAGTATTTCAAAATGTTATTTATACTTGCTAAGGAAGCAATAAGCCTATTGAAATTGAAGTTTCAATTCCAATTAATTAATTTAAATATCAATTGAAGCATGAATAATAATTTAAATTACCTCCTGTGGTGTGAGACGAGGTAAAGCAACGTAGAAACGTAAAAAATTGTCTCCTGTACTGCGTTTAGCATAATTTGTACATAAATTACTGCACTTTTCGATCAAACGACAAAAACGAAAATGCATGACCATCCTCTCATCAAAAATTCTACTTTCTATTTTGATTCTTTAGCAAATTTCTTTCTTAATTCCTTTGCTGTTATTACACATTTTCATGATTTTCAATTAGTTTTTAGGTTAAGTTTAAAGGAGTATTCTAAAAGTCAAGTAAATATTTTTTTTCGTTTTCGTCAAGAATTTCAACAATATACAATGTTTATATTTTATTTCCAATTTAACATTTTTCAAGAAGCTACAGTTCTTGAAAATAAGAAAAAATTTCGAATATTTTTTTTTAACTACAATACACACAGTTTGATTCGTCCAAAAACATGAATCATTTACTTCTGTCTTCTGTTTGCTTCTGTTCTAAAAAAAAAGTTAAATTACGTCGTATTAAAAAGAAATATGAATTTATCAAATGAAAATAACATTCATTTTAAACGTTAGCCGCATTTATAAATATTTATTAAACATTGCACAATAAAGAAATGCTAAAAGCATCAAATGCTTAAAATTAGATTTTTTAAGTTCGCATTTGCAAAATAATTTTTAAAATTCGTTTTTTCTTTTGAAATAAAAAAAAAGTATTCTTTAATTTTCACTTGCAATCAATTGGGTTTAATTTGGATGTGAAAAAATTTTAATTTATTCAATTTATTTAAAAATATTTTTAATTTTCCCGCTACTCATGCGCAGAAAGAAACTGTAGAAGGACATCTAGCGGTGGATTATGTAACTAAGGATTTAAATTACAATCCAGTTTGATTTTGTCATGTCTCCAACGGTCCGGCGTGCTTGTTGTAGCTTGTTAAGGTGTTGTTTAGAATTACATATTTATTTTGTGAATTTATGTGCAAAATAATATTGTTATAGCATAGAGAAACGCAAAAAATTGTTTTATTAACTCAGGAAGAACGGTGAGTTTTGAAAATATAGAGATAATCATGATAACAATCTTCTATTTACAATAGCGTTGCCTGTCAGTTTGTTAAATCAGTTTGTTTTAAGGCTTTATTTTTTCTATACTTTATAATAAATAAGTGCTTGAATATTTTAATGATTAGAATTAACACTTACTTGTTAAAGAGAAATTTTCCAAATTGCAAAACTTGAGTTTTCATGAACTTAGAGCGTAATATTTTCTTGGTTATAAAAATTATTTTTTATTTATATTGTTAAATTTAATTAATTTACATATGTAATTATAGTTAGATATTTGAAAAAATAATAGAATTTCGTAGGTTTTAGATCAAAGTGCTGTACAAATTAGGAGAATTTCAATGATTTGATATTGCAATGCTTTTTTAATTAAAATAATTTAACACTTTGTTTAATTTCGTATATTTATAATTTTTCAAAAAATGGAGTTACTAAATCATTTTCTATTTAAGTTTTTTGTTTTCTTTATAGCTTGCTATACGGCAATTAGAATATATTAAAATTAATTAGACTTAAAAATTCAAATTAAAGGAATTAATATTTTTATTGTAAAATATGATTGGAGTAAATAGTTACAAAGTCCAGTCTAATTTTACTCTTAAAGGATAAATTTTGGGTTTTGAGGAGTGTAATAAAAATTACTCTTATTTATTATCTCCGCATTAAATAAATAATTATGAACATAGCAATTTGTTTGAATTATTTAATTTTTCACAGGGCACATGAGTCGCCATGGTGTTTAATAAGAAAGACTTGGCAAAAGCCTTTTCTCCCAACAAAGCTAAAAAATTTGTCAAAAAAAGATTGTCAGGCACAACGAAACCGAGCACAAGTGGCAACACAATGAGAAAAGAGACAAGTGCCGAAACCAGTATCAAAGTAATTGTTCGTTGCAGACCTCCAAATGAACGTGAAAATCAAGATAATTATCGAACTGTAATAAAACTCGTTGATGACAAAATGTTGATATTCGATCCAAAAGAGGAGGAAAATCCCTTTTTCTATCGTGGCGTCGTACAAAAGGGCCGTGACTTATTAAAAAAACAAAACAAAGAACTGAATTTCATTTTCGATCGAGTTTTCGGCATGGAATCAACGAATGAAGATATTTTCCAAGGCAGCACAAGGGATTTAATTTTGAATTTACTCGATGGTTACAATTGTTCTGTGTTTGCTTACGGCGCAACAGGTGCCGGAAAAACTCACACAATGCTCGGAAAGGACGGCGATCCCGGCATCACTTATCGAACGATGGCGGAACTATTCAATCAAATTAATTTACAGAAAGAGCAACGTGATTTTGAATTAGGAGTAACTTATTTAGAAGTCTACAATGAGAATGTTCAGGATTTATTGCACAAAAGTGGACCACTACATCTTCGTGAAGATGGACGATGCGGAATAATTGTGGCTGGACTTAAAATCATCACCATTCGTAGTCCAGACGAATTGCTTTCGCTTCTGGCAAGGGGAAATAAGAATCGCACTCAACATCCAACTGACGCAAACGAAGAGAGCAGTAGAAGTCATGCCGTGTTTCAAGTTTACGTGAATATTACCAGCAAATTGGATGGTCAAGTGAAGCAAGTGAAATTATCAATGATCGATCTCGCAGGATCGGAGAGGGCCTCAGCCACTGGTGGCAAGGGAGCAAGATTCAAGGAGGGAGCAAACATCAACAAATCCCTATTGGCTCTTGGCAATTGCATCAACAATTTAGCCGATGGCATCAAGCATATTCCATATCGAGAGTCGAAATTGACCCGACTGTTGAAGGATTCTCTCGGCGGGAATTGTCAAACGGTGATGATTGCCAACGTAAGTCCATCGAGCATGAGTTACGAGGACACGTGCAATACACTAAGGTACGCGAATCGAGCTAAAAAAATTAAGACCAGCATCAAGAAGAATATTGTCGATTGTCAAATGCACGTCACCACTTACATCAAAATGGTCGAGGAGCAAAAGAGAGAAATCGCTTTGCTCAAGCAACAAATTCAGTCACTGGAGAGCGGAAGTAGAATTGTTTCTTCAACACCAAGAGACACGAAGACTGACGAGAATAATAAATTAATTGCCGATTTTGGCAACAAACTCGAAGAATTGTACCGAAGGAAGAAAATACTGAATGAAAAAATCTTGTCCCTTGAAAGTTCCGACAAAGTTTTGTGCTGCAGGATTCAGTACAAGAAAGCTGCCGACAACAGACTCCACAATTTGACAACTTCAGTCGATGCACTGTCACAGGAAGAGCAAAACGCCAGCGGTAAATCGAGGCTCAACAAATCCCTCCAACATTTCAAGCGTCAACGAGACGGCATCCAAAATCAAATGAATTCCATTTGGAAAGAATTGTCCAAGGTTTGTTCAATTTCTACATTCAGGGTTGCCACAGGTCAGGGAATTCAGGGAAAAGTCAAGGAAAGTAAAATTGGTCAGGGAAAAGTCATGGTATTTTTACTAAAAGTACTGGAAAAAATTGAATTTTTAAAATTCATAAGAAAACTGAATTTTTTTCTTTTTGCCTCGTAAACTATGAAATTACCACAAATTTTAATACAAAACTTTCAGTTTTTTCTATTTCTGACAATAATTTCTTTTTAAATAACTTCAATTTTCAAAAACTATCATAAAATTAATAATTAATAATAAATAATAATTAAATAAAATTAATAATAACTCATAAATTATGACTTATAAATTATCTTATGAATAATTTTTACAATTTTCATAAATACTAGATTAATAAAAGAATTTTAGTTAAAAATGCTAAAAAAAATTAGATTTTGGAAAAGTTATAAATGATAACAGAAATTCAATTATTTTCAAAAGCTACAAAAATTCTTCGCAGAATTCCAATTATGCTCAAAAATTTAAAAACAATTCTCGGCAAAATTACAATTATTTTTATGAATAATAAAATCCTTCATTAAAATTCAATTGTTTTTAAAAGTTTTAATAAAATTCTTGACAAAATTCCACAAGAATTCAATTATTCAATTTTTAATAAATTTCTTCAAAATAATTCAATTATTTCCATAAGTAGTAATAAAATTTTTCACAGGAATTCAATTATTTAAAATACAAAATTTAATACAATTTTTCGAAAAATATCAATTATATAAAAATATTTTTATAAATAATAAAATTCTTCACCAAAATTCAATTAGTTTTATAAACTTGAATAAAATTCCTTGGAAGAATTTAATTATTTTGAAAATTAATCAAATTCTTCGCAAAAATTTAATTATTCTCAAAAATTAAAAAAAATATTTTCAAAATTTCAATTATATTTATAAATAAAAAATTCTTCATCTAAATTTAATTATATTTAAAAATTTTAATAAAATTCTTGGCAAAAGTTTGTAGAAATTCAATTTTAATGAATTAATTCAAAATAATTCCAGTATTTTCATAAGTAATAAAATTTTCTTAGGAATTAAATTATTTAAATTACAAAATTTCATAAAATTTTTCGAAAAATATAAATTATTTAAAAAATTCTTCACCGAAATTCAATTATTTTTATAAACTGGAATAAAATTCTTTGTAAGAATTCAATTATTTATATAAATGATAAAATTCTTCACATAAATACAGTTATTTTTATAAATTTGAATAAAATTCGTTGGAAGGATTAAATTATTTTTAGAATGTAATAAAATTCTTTGCAGAAATCCAATTGTGTTAGAAAATTAAAAAAAAAAGTTCTTGTTAAAATTCCAAGTAACTTTATAAATAATAAAATTCTTCTCTAAAATTCAATTATATTTAAAAATTTTAATAAAATTCTTGGCAAAATTTTGTAGAAATTCAATTTTAATGAATTAATTCAAAATGATTCCATTATTTTCATAAGTAATAAAATTTTCACAGGAATTCAATTATTTAAAATACAAAATTTCATAAAATTTTTCAAAAAATATCAATAATTATATAAAAATATTTTTATAAACAATAAAATTCGTTGTAAGAATTCAATTAGTTTTATAAACTTGAATAAAATTCCTTGGAAGAATTTAATTATTTTGAAAATTAATCAAATTCTTCGCAAAAATTTAATTATTCTCAAAAATTAAAAAAAAATATTTTCAAAATTTCAATTATATTTATAAATAAAAAAATTCTTTATCTAAATTCAATTATATTTAAAAATTTTAATAAAATTCTTGTCAAAATTTTGTAGGAATTCAATTTTAATGAAGTAATTCAAAATAATTCCACTATTTTTATAAGTAATAAAATTTTCACAGGAATTCAATTATTCAAAATACAAAATTTCATAAAATTTTTCGAAAAATATAAATTATTTAAAAAATTCTTCACCAAAATTCAATCATTTTTATAAACTGGAATAAAATTCTTTGTAAGAATTCAATCATTTATATAAATAATAAAATTCTTTACATAAATATAGTTATTTTTATAAATTTGAATAAAATTCGTTGGAAGAATTAAATTATTTTTAGAATGTAATAAAATTCTTTGCAGAAATCCAATTGTGTTAGAAAATTTAAAAAAAAAGTTCTTGTTAAAATTCCAAGTAACTTTATAAAAAATAATATTGTTCTCCAAAATTCAATTATTTTATCTAAATTATAAGAAAATTTAAATTATTTTCATAAGTAATGAAACTCATCGCAGAATATTAATGATTTTTTATACAATATATATTTTAATCAAATTCCTCGAAAAATGTAATTATTCTTAAAAATTTTATTAAAATTTGTCAAATTAAATTCATATATTTAAAAATTTATTGATAAAATTCTTTATGAGAATTAAATTTTAACAATGAACATTCTATTATTCAATAAATTATTTATTTTTTAATTTAAATAATTGAATTTTTCTAGAATTTTCTAATAAAAATTGATTTAAAAATGAATTAACAGATAATCGATTTATTATTATTTATGAAAGTAATTGAATTATTGCCACGAATTTTATTACATTTTTTAAAAATAATTTAATTTTTTTGAGAAATTTTACTGCTTGTAAAAATAATTGAATTCTTTCTAAGGATTTTTTTAGGATTTTTGTAAATAATTAACCTATTCTGAAAAATATTTTGTAATAATATTCTTATAAGTTGTTTAATTTAAAAAGGTTTGAATTTGAATGTTTTGAAGAATTTGAATTCCTACAGAAAAATAATAATGATTAAATATGTGTTTAAAAAGGAAGTTATTGATGTTTTTGAATAATTTTACAATTAATGAAATTTGTAAATACAGTGGAACTTCGATTATCCGAACCTCTGTTATCCGAAACCTCTATTATCCGAACCGAAAATCATTTTATCCGAACTTTTTTTTGGTTATCCAAATTTTAAAATTTATTTTCTCTATTTATTTTATTATTTATGTTTATGTTTATGCCAAAAAAGTCTTAAAAAATCATATATTCTGTGTTTTATTAATATATTATTATAAATTAACATATATTTACATGTATATACTTATATATCTTTAAATTAAATAAAATACGTATTAAATTAAATACGTATAGTTCAAGTGTCCAATTTTTTTACTTTAATTATGAAAAACATTAAAATCTCTATTATCCGAATCAGGCTTTGGTTAGGTTAGTTCGGATAATCGAGGTTCCACTGTAAATCTAATAGAACATTTTTTCTTGATTTTCTAATAATTTTTAGAGTGAATCAGAATATTCTTTAGGGTCAGAGAAAAAGTGAAAATTTTGTCTGGAAATCAGGAAAAAGTCAGGGAAAAATAAAATTAAATATTTGTGGCAACCCTGTACATTTATCAACTTTTTTGTTTTCAATATAATAAAAATTTCTTTTTTTCAGGTTGAAAATGAATTACAAACTCTTCAAGTCGAGATCAAATCCAAAGATCTCACCGAGAAGTTGAGAGAGAAAACGTCTCTGCTACAAATGGAAGTCGAACGAACGAGATTGCAACAACAATGCGAGCACGGCAAGCGCATCAATAGTCTCGAGCAGTGCGAAATGCACTCTGATTTAACAATAATAAAAATGTTGAGCTCAACAGTACAGACATACTACAACATGATGAGGGGCTACGGAGCAGTGAACGAGAAGATGAAAATCGAATTCAAACAACTCATTAAATCCTTAGAGGGCGTTCGCAATATAAAATGGTCTGATTTGGAATCAGCAACGACTGAAGAAGATTTTTACAGTATGACAATTCTCGACGTCTTGGACAATCCTTTAACTGGTGAAATGCCAATTTTCCAACCCACAGCTCTTCACGAACAGGAGCAACAACAACAATCATCATCATCATCACCAGAGTCAATTGACGGTACACCCACTGGTATTACGGCGACTATCGAACCTCACAATTTGACTGTTACTTTAGAAGAATCCACAAATACATTAGACACGGACGCCGAGGCCAGTAACAGGACCATTGACGTCAGCAAACTCAACAGTACAATTAATCTTCAAGAGCCAAAATTCCGTAAACGTATTCTACACGACAAAAATACTGGTCCCGGTCGAACACCACCAAAATTCATTCGAAAAATTTCGCCGAAAAATAAAGTCATCCAAAATTCGAGTACTATCTCAGGCAAGGAGAATAATAACAAGGAAGCGCCTAAATTATTCATGAGCGCAAAAAGTATCGCTATTTTAAATAAACTCAAAAGTGACAAATTGAAAACATTACCACCACCACCGCCAAGCAGTAATTTCGCCAGCAATGATCAATCGGACACAACACTCAAGGTCGTCAGAGGAAAGGAAAGGCGAGCTCTTACTTCTTCGCATCATCCTTACCAGAAAAATATCGTCAAGCCGAAGTAAGTTTGTCAAGAAAATCTCAATATTGCATTTCTCTTGCTGAATTTCAATCACAATGGCTCGGCAAAAAAAAGAAGTAAATCGGAAGTTCCTTCCAATAATTGTGTGTTTGTGTGATCCCCCTAGAAGCTAACTTGCAGTTCATTGTTAACTTGCAGATCTACGCCAGCTTTACCTTCGTCTAGGGTTCCCTGGTAGTTTTGCGCAAGTCTAGTGATTTTTTTTAATAATTACTGATTATTTTATGCCTTACAAGATAAGATGTATTGTATATATGAAAATCAGATATAGGGTCATAAAGACTATAATTGTGAGAAATAAAATGCACTTAAAAGCTGCACCAATTCTCCAGTGATTTAGCAATACACTTATAATCCTCATTTTTGATTTATTTTGATAAAATCTGGTTCTCCTCCCCCCCTCATCGAAACACAATCATTAAAAATTCAAAAACTATTTGAAATCCTTTTTTTATAAGTAGAGGACTTTTTTCCAGAAACTGACGAAAGAATATTTTTCCTAATTTTCTTTTTTTTATTAACGGTACCAAAGAATATCGTCCGATTTTCAGAAGCATAAAAAAAACCAGTATCAGAATAAATCAAAATGTGAGTAATCTTTTTAAGGAAAATGAATTTCAAGAGAGTATTTTTTTAAATAAAAAAATAGAAGTAAATATAGATTTTTAGCAATTTTTTATTATATTTTTTTTATAAAACAATTTCTATTGATTTTAGAGTTAACACGAATATTCATAATTGAAATTGAAAACGCATTGACTGAGAAATTAATTGTCACATTGAATTTTAAAGAAATTTTTGTTATATTAATAATAAAAGAAAAAATGTCGTGTAATAATAATAATTTAGAGGTATAAGTTGAAACAACATTGATTTGAAATTAATGTCCGGTGATTAGGATTCACCATTTACTGACACTCTCACCTAAATGAGTTGTTTGAATTTTATTCCAGTATTTTATTGAAAGAAGAATAAAAATTGCAAACGTTACGCTTATAAATAAAAATAAATATATATATATATAGGATCGCATTATGATTATTTTGGCGTTTCTTTTTAAGCGTAAAATAAGCAATAATTTGATATTAATGTTTTTGTAATATTTAGTGCATTAATAAAATATTTATACAATTTTTTCAACAGTTTTAATAATTTCTATTTTGCTTTTCATCGTTTTGCAGAAGGTTTGAATTTCTTTGTCGTTTCCTCTCTTCCAGTGAATAAATTATTTTCCAAGGCAGACTGAAAATTTTATGAGAAAAAAAACTTTTGTTAAAAAATACATTACAAAAAAATAACATTATAATTATAATACATTATAATTTGTTTGAGAAAATTAACTGCGATAGTAGAACATTTTTCAAAATCGCAATAAAATTTTCTATTCTCATTTTAATTAACTTGATCTGATTGTAAAATAATTAAAATAATGTAGAATCGTACATATTCATTAAGAGCTCGCATTACACGCTCCTCAACGTCTTCGTCAACTTCCGGTGAAGAATGTCTTCGGCTGCTGACAATTGTTGGAATAATTGATCTTGATCTGTCGAATAATGATGCAAAAGATTGCAAAAGAAAGGCCAAGAATGCGAGAGAGGCGAGTACGCTAATCGGATCGAAAGTTCTGAAAATAGTTGAACTTCAAAAATTATTATTAATTAGATTCATATTTTAATGAATAGAATAAATATTAATTATTGACATTTTATTCAAGTAAAGAAAAATGTGATTTAGAAAATGCAAAATACAATGATATTTGCAGAAAAATAAAAAAATTAAAACTAAAGAAATTGCAGGGTGTCTACTAACCGGGAATTAGCTGGAAATTTTATACCCAATCGGGAATTTTTTCACCAAAATTAAAAAAAGTTGTATTATTTTAACTTGTTTTTAAAAAATTACTTTTTATTTAAATTTTTATAGATATTTATACTGTTCTCTAAATTTGAATTAGTTAAAAATAATTAATTTGATAGTAAAAAGTGATAATAGAAATATTGTAAAATTCAACTGAATATAATTAAATTTGTTCTAGAATTTCATTAGAAACTTTTTTACAAATAGAATTTTTAAAGTATTTTAATATTTAATATTTTTAATATTTTAATATCTGCAAATTGAATTTTATAAAAAGTCATATTCCAATGTATTCATATTTCTAACGGCGAAGATTAATAATTAAAATTTTTATTAGTTAATTTAAAAAAAAATACATACTTAAAATTGTTTAATAAAATTGAACTTTCGCAAATTTTTTTTTTAATCTGAAAAATAAGATTGTTGTAATTTTTCATTTATATTGTTTCAAGATAATTAAATTTTTATAAGGAAATAATTGGAAATTTTTAAAGTAATTAAAATTTCTCTACATTTTTTGAAAAATAATTGAATTCTTTTAAAGAATTCTATTGAAATTTTTTGAAAATAATCAGATTGGTGACCGTAATTATAATTTTATGTTTTAAATTTAAAATCGCTCTTACAGTTTTAAATGAATTTTTTGCTTATAAAAATTATATTATTCTATATAATTATATTTTTTGAACTTCGCTTAAATTTTTATAATTTTTAATTTCTGAATGTTTAATGAAATTATATTTATTTATTTCTTGAACTTGTTTATCACTTATTAAATAAATAATTATTACAGTTTTATTATTTTCAAAAATTTTAATAAAATCCATCACAAGAATTAAATTACTTTAATAAATAACAGGAATTGTTTGGAAGAATTGAATTACTTTCATAAATAGTAAAATTCTTTGCAGAAATTCAATTATCAATATAATTTTAATAAAATTGAAAAATCAAATTTTCATTTATTATTATAAAGAGACAAGTTTATT
This sequence comes from Leptopilina drosophilae, assembly GCA_032873175.1. Classification (NCBI taxonomy): domain Eukaryota; kingdom Metazoa; phylum Arthropoda; class Insecta; order Hymenoptera; family Figitidae; genus Leptopilina; species Leptopilina drosophilae. Next base: position 9,869,842 of record CM065485.1, read on the forward strand.
TTCCACAAATTGAGAAAATTCTCTGTTTAATTCAAGTATTTTCCAAATTATAAATTAAAATTATTAAAAAAACATTATTTTCAAAAAATTCAAAGATTTATTCATGTTCGAAATCAAATACAAATTGAAGTTAAATTAAAATTTCTTTACATTTTTTGAAAAATAATTGAATTTTATTTAAATTTTTTGAAAATAATCAAGGGAAGTTAGTGACCGAAATTATAATTTTATTTTTGAAATATAAAGTCCCCGTTAATAAAATTAATAAACTTAAACTTATGACCACTTTAATGAAAATTATTATTAAAAAAACATTTTCCAAATATTTATAGATTTATTTATTTAAATAAATAATTCGAATTTAAATTAAAATTTGTTGAGAAAAAAACCTCGGTAAAAATTATGACATAGCCGGGAATTTTGTTGAACGAAAAAAGTAGACACCCTGAAATGGTAGGTAGTCACTTTTTCTAAAAAATATTTTCTAATCCTTTTTGTCTAAAAAAAAGTGATTTCTAATGAAATCTGATTCCTAAAATAAGTTTTCCTAATGAATTTTAATTTCTAAAAAGAGTTTTTCTAATGAGCTTTGATTTGTAAAAAAAGTTTTTCTAAAAAGTTACGATTTCTAATATTTATTTTCCTAAAGTTTGTAAAATTCCATAAATTTTTGATGGAAGTTAGAAAATTGGTGAAAAAACTAAAATTAAAAAATATAAACTATTTCTCATATTTTCTGCTTTTTAATCATAATTCTGTTTACGTAATCAGTTAACTTTTGAGCAAAAAAAGAAAAATTTTTATAAAATAACTATTTGTTAATAAAAATTCTATTTTTTAAAAAAAATTATTTCCATCATTTTTATAATTATAATTTGTATAATTTCTATTAATTTTTTATTACCATTTTTCAACAAAATTTAAAGTATTTTTTGAAAGAATTAAAAAAATTTTGTAAACTTTATTTTTTAATCACATACTTATTAATTGTTATTAAATTAAAAATTATTATTATTATTATTTTAATTAGAAATGAAATATTGTTATAGGAAAAGAATTTTTCGAAATTTTCCTTTATTTAGTTTTCCTTTTTTAATAAAAATTTTTTAGAAAATGACCTTTATTGGAAGAAAGAAAATTGGAAAATCACCTTCATTAGAAAAAAGTTTTTTTTAGAAATTCACCCTTATTAGAAAAAAGTTTTTTAGTAATTCACCTTTATTAGAAAAAATATTTTTAGAAAATACGTTTTAGAAATACTGTACAACAATCCCCTGAAATTGTTATGAACAAAAATTAAATTACTAACGGATAAAAAGTTGGTGCCGCCGGTGCTCCATGTCCATAGGAACCATAATAGCTTCTGCCTTGTCGATTTGTTGGCTTATCAATTAAATAATCTCGAGGTGATAAAATAGAATTACTAGTAACTGGAGGAACTTTTTTAAACCGATTTACGAATTTACAAAGGTACGGCTGATTGAGAAAATTCGTATTTTTGCAATTTGGTACAATTGGAATGCTAATTGGATGCAGTTTATTATTTTCCGATAAATTCGGCAAATACAAACTGGGTGACGTTTTACCAAATATCTTCTCGATCCTATAATCCATCAGTATAATTCCCCAGAATATGATTTTCTGAATAATTAGAAAAAAGTCCATAAAAATATTCATTACTATTTAAATATTAAATTACAAAAAAAAATATTTTAATCATTTAAATTATTATGTAAAATTAAAAAAAAAATTTTTAAATATATTTTAATAATTTACATTATTGTCAATATTTTTATTTAAAACAAATACTTACAATAGAAACAAATTTACGAACATTGATCATTGTCCAAAAAATATAAATATTTATCACTGTCCATTGTATGAAGACAAACACAAAACTCACGAAAATAAGCAAAACACTACATTTCGTGTTTAAAAATTCGTTTACTTTTATACTAAAATATATCGCGTGTGTATAATCGATTGCGAATGCTCCAGTAAGTTTCGTCATGGATTTGAATTCAAAATTACTTACGAATTTATCATCATTTGTGTGCTTTCATTGTGACGAAAAATAATTCTATTAAAAACGAAAATTAGATTAGCGACCAATCTCATTTATAACAAATAAATGTAATGTTTTGTTTCCCCTTTTTTGAAAAAAAGAAAGAGAAATTATTGATAAATTAATTTTTTATGTACATAACTTATTTATTTGTAAAACTTATTTTATGTTAAACAAATTCTTTACAGCTTCTTTGTATTTATTTACAGCATATTCGTCTTCTCCGTTATTTATAAGATCTGTAACTGCTATTTTATATTCTTCAGCGTGAGGAATAGTTTTATAGTCAATATCTTTTGGTGGCTCAGGCCAACAAAGAAGAGTAATTAATGTTTCACGACTTTTGTTTCTGTCCCAGTCGTAATATTCCATGTCAACTTCACTTTTTTCCGCTTCCCAAGGTTCCACTTTCTGTAAATGACAATCGAAAATTAAAAATAAATAAATCTGAGAACTCTTTTCAATGTGAAAAAGAAATTTACCCAAGATTCATGATATAAAGCGGTAATAAGATAATGAGCATAGTCCATGTTTTGTTTCTTCATTGGACAACGATCGGTCGTGATTGTAATGTAATCGGTCTCAGGATCGTATTTATCCTTTACCAATCTGAGAAGTTTGTCTTTAGCATGTGCATCTAAAGTGAGACTCGATAATTTTACTCTCAAGCTGACAATTCTTGCTAAAGGTTCACGTATTGTGGGCGAAGAGAAAACGTAATCGCTCGTTATTACTTCCATGGGAAAGTGTTTAGTACATTTTTCCTCCGTTTCTAAACCTTCTGGCCATTTGGTGCAAAACTGTTTAATAGCTTCACAATGTCTTCGTACGGCTGGCGGTGTGAGATGTAAGAAATTTGGAATTTTCATTAACTCAGCATTGGCGTATTTACCAAACGGTGCTTGATTTTTCAAAGGGTATCCTTGTCTTATGGGAAGAGGAACAGTTGCTGGATGAAAAGTTCTTGGTCCAGGCCAAACTGACGGCCAATCTTGATCAACTTTCATTCTTGTCTCTCTTGGAGGTAACGTTTTAAATTTTAATTCTGTTCTTTCTTTTTTCTCAGCTTTCTCCGGCTTCAGCATTAAAATTCGAAAACCCTCTGAAAAAATAAATAAATTTAAACGATTTTGCACTGAATATTCTGAACATAAATGTTTTATTCCAATATATTAAATATTCTGAACATAAATGTTTTAATCCAATATATTAAATATTCTGAACATAAATATTTTAATCCAATATATTAAATATTCTGAACATAAATATTTTAATCCAATATATTAAATTATACAGTAGAATGAATATTTATTATCTACATATTATAGTAAAAATAATTTATTCAATTTTTATTACTAAGCTAGAAATATATTAACAGGGTGTCTACTATTTTTGTTCAACAAAATTCCTGGTTTTTTCCTGTTATGTCCTAAATTTTTCCCTACTTTTTCTCATCAAATTTAAATTTATTTATTTGATTTCAAATATGAATAAATCTTTGAATTTTTTGAAAATAATGTTTTTTTAATAATTTTAATTTATAATTTGGAAAATACTTGAATTAAACAGAGAATTTTCTCAATTTGTGGAAAATAAACTTGTCTATAATAATAAATGAAAACATGATTTTTCAATTTTATTAAAATTATATTGATAATTGAATTACTGCAAAGAAATTTACTATTTATGAAAGTAATTCAATTCTTCCAAACGATTTCTGTTATTTATTAAAATAATTTAATTCTTGTGATGAATTTTATTGAAATTTTTGAAAATAATAAAACTGTAATAATTATTTATTTAATAAGTGCTAAACAAGTTCAAGAAATAAATAAATATAATTTCTTTAAACATTCAGAAATTTGAAAGTATAAAAATTTAAGAGAAGTTCAATAAATATAATTATGTATTTAATAGAATAATATAATTTTTAGAAACAAATATTGATTTAAAACTGTAAGAGGGACTTTAAATTTTAAAAATAAAATTACAATTACGGTCACCAACTTAATTATTTTCAAAAAATTTAAATAAAATTCTTTAAAAGAATTCAATTATTTTTCAAAAAATGTAGAGAAATTTTAATTACTTTACAAATTTTCAATTATTTCCTTCTAAAAATTCAAATGTCTTGAAACAGTATAATTGAAAAATTACAACAATCTTATTTTTCAGATTTAAAAAAAATTTGCGAAAGCACAATTTTATTAAACAATTTTATGAATGTATATTTTTTTAAAGTAACTAATAAAAATTTTAATTATTAATCTTCGCCGTGAGAAATATTAATACATTAGAATTTGACTTTTTATAAAATTCAATTATTAATCAGTTATTAAATTAAAATACTTTAAAAATTTTATTTCTTAAAAAGTTTCTAATCAAGTTCTTCAACAAATTTAACTACATTTTTTCAGTGGAATTTAAAAATATTTTTATTAACTCCATAATTTTTTTCAAATTTATTTACATAATATGTTTGAATTGGTGACTGATTTTTTACTATCAAATTAATTATTTTTAACTAATTCGAATTTAGAGAACAGTATAAATATAGCTATGAAAATTAAAATCAAAAGTGATTTTTTAAAAACAAATTAAAATAATAAAACTTTTTTTTAATTTTGGTGGTGGTCATTAAATTTAATTTTTATTTCGAACATAAATCTTAAAATTTTTTTAAATTAAAGTTTTTTCAATTATTTTAATTTAAAATTAGGAATTAAATAATAATAGAATAATATAATTTTTAGAAGCAAATATTGATTTAAAACTTTAAGATGTACTTTATATTTTTGAAATAAAATTATAATTATGGTCAGTAACTTCTCTTGATTATTTTCGAAAAGTTTTAATAAAATTCTTTAAAAAAATTCAATTATTTTTCAAGAAATGTAAAGAAATTTGAATTATTTGTTTAGAAAAATTAAATTATCTTAAAAAAATAGAATTGAAAAATTTCAACAATTTTATCAGAGTTAAGAAAAAAAATTACGAAAATTCAATATTATTAAACAAGTTTAAGTGTGTACAATTTTTTAAATTATCTAATTAAAATTTTAATTATTAATCTTCGCCCTTAGTAACACGAATACACTAGAAAGTGACTCTTTATAAAATCCATTTTATTAAATTAAAATATTTTGAAAATTCTGTGTTAAAAAATTTCTAATGAAATTCTTAAACAAATTTATTTATATTGAGTTGAATTTCACAATATATTTTCTATTATGATTTTTTACTATCAAATTAATGATTTTTAACTAATTCAAATTTAGAGAACAGTATAAATATCTATAAAAATTGAAACAAAAGTAATTTCTTGAAAACAAGTTAAAGTAATAAAACTGTTTTTAATTTTGGTGAAAAATTTTTCGGTTTGATATAAGATTTCCAGCTAATTCCCGGTTTTCCAGGATTTCCCGGTTAGTTAATAATAGACACATTATTAACTAACAATTTATTAGTTAATCTATTATTATTGCGTTTATTATTTAAAATAATTAACTGTTAATATTTATTTATGTAAAAAAAAAAATTGAGTAAAGACTTACCGGAATCTTTTTTACCAGAATCTCGTGGTGCCTGTGATTCTGACACATATGTGGCACAAAGAGGTTTATGTTTTTTTATTGTAGAGAAAATGTTTTTTTCACAAATACGTACAAAAGTTGACATTTTTAAATAATTTATTTCCTTCTCTGTATAAACAAAACTTTTGTAAATATACTTCAACCCTAACCTAAAAATCGTTATATTCGTTCTTCTTTATATTCCATTATTCCTCTGTCTATTTACGATTTCAAGTCCACCGTTCCATGTCATATTAAAAATCTTAAGAAATTAAAGAATCCGACTACGTATTAAAAATAAACAAAAAATTTAATTGAAAATACTATTATTGTATCTATTTTGATAATTTATTCAAAAAATAATTATTCATCCATGTTCATTTAATATATTTTATTGAATCTATTTTGAAATTGAAACTTTGAAAGTGGTTCGAATTCAACGTTTCCCTCTTTAAAACTCACCAGGAATGTAACAATTAAATGTGCTTCAATAAGAAATTATTATTCCATTATTTTATTTATTTAAAAAAGATATTTTTTCATACAGAAACAGAAATATTTTATTGCAATACTTGAAAAATTTGTCCTTTATAAAAAGTGGTAGAAAGTGACTTAACCTTAAAAATGTTTATTTTCGACGTTTTCGACATTCTCAACAATGACGTTCATTGAGTCTGATTTGCTGATGACGTTATTCCTCAGTTTCCCATATAAATAAACATAATCATGGCTTCTCCTCGACCAAAATCACCTCGTCCACCTATTTCGGCCAAAAAAGACGAAAAAGAGGAAAGTTTTTGGGATAAAATTGGCACACTGGGACGCAAGAAACGTATTAAGGAAGGTAAGAGATATAAACAATATTTAGTGTTTTTATTTATTAAATTTTCATAAACTTATCAAATTTTTCGTGGGTGTTATGGAATCAGATGATTTCCTTTTAAGGACTCAACCCAATTGTGTTGTGAACATAATATGTGTATTTAATAATATCTCTAATATTAAAATGACCCCATAGTTCTAATCAATGTTTTTTTATTAATTGTTTATTGTCAATAATTGTCGTAACCTTGTAATTCAAATTTTTGTTTGTTTATATTTTTCTACTTTTCTGTTAATTATTTAAAATTTAAATGTTAATCGACAAGTTTTCATAATAATAATTTTGAATCTTAGTTCAAGAGGTGCAAGAAGAGGGGAAATATGCCATCGATTCGCCAGGATGTGCCGCAAATCCTGAATTACCACCCGAAGAATATAATTTAGAAGAAAATGAAGAACGTTCCATGATAGAGCCAAAATCTCTAGAGGATCCAAAAGTTCTTGAACTTGTTACTATTCTAATCGATTGGATTAATGATGAATTAGCTAATCAGAGAATTATTGTTAAAAATATTGCCGAAGATTTGTATGATGGTCAAGTTCTCCAAAAACTTTTAGGTAAAAAAAGTGCATTTTTCATTTGAAAATAATAAAATGATTCTGTTAATTTTAATAAAAAAAATTGTGTTTGTAGAAAAATTAACGGGACGAAAACTCGACGTTCCGGAAGTAACTCAATCCGAGGAGGGTCAAAAGCAAAAATTGGAAGTTGTACTTCACGCTGCTAATCACGTTCTAGGACGTTATCCGCCTTATAAATGGAGCGTCGAGTCAGTGCATTCCAAGAACATTGTCTCTATTTTACATTTGCTGGTTGGCTTGGCTCGACAATTTCGGGCGCCCATTAGACTGCCGGAACGAGTTGTCGTTTATGTTGTTGTTGTAAAAAAGAAGGATGGACAATTAACGCATAGAACCGTGAAAGAAGAGATCACGTCCACGTATGACGATGTGGGAATGCGCTGCGAGAGAGATGCCTTTGATACTTTATTCGATCAGGCTCCTGAAAAATTGGCCGTCGTCAAGAGAGTTCGTATTTTTATAAAGTATTTCTTTTTTTTATTTCACAACATTTTGTTATCAATCGAAAATCTAATTTTAATTTTATCTTTTTTCAGTCTTTAGTAACTTTCGTGAATAAACATCTAAGTAAAGTTCATCTAGAAGTGACAGATTTGGATTCTCAATTCCATGACGGAGTATTTCTCACATTATTATTGGGACTTCTTGAAGGATTTTTCGTTCCTCTGGGAAGTTTTCATTTAACTCCGAAAAATCACGATCAAAAGGTTCACAATGTTGCGTTTGCTTTCGAACTTATGCAGGATATTGGTTTACCTAAACCAAAAGCCAGGCCGGAAGGTAATAAATTACTTTGTTATTAAATTATATTCAGGCATCAGAACAGTTCGTCCCTTTCATTTAAAATTTTGTAAAACTTCAATTTTAAATGAATTTCATTAAAAAATTTAAAAACTTAGATTTTTAAAAACCTTAATAACTAAAATTCTTCTAAAACTATTAAAATTTTTAAATATTTAATTGATTATTTAAAAATAACGGATTTATAGAAGAATTTTAGTTAAAACACTAAAACAAAATTAAATTTTAAAGCAAATACATATTATTGGAGAAATTTAATTATTCTTAGAAAAAGTAAAATTCTTCTCAGGAATTTGATTATTTTTTTGTCTCTTATTATTTATTCTTCAAAGAATTAAATTATTTTCAATGTTTGTTATTTGAATAAAATTTCATGAAACAATTTAATTATTTAAACCGAAATTTTAACAAAAATAGTCTGAAGAATTCAATTATTTTCAAACATAATGTAATTCTTCGCAAAAATCCAATTATGTTTGAAAATTTACAAAATTCTTGTCAAACTTTAAATTGTCTTTATAAATGATAACATTTTTCTCCGAAATTCAATTATTTTCTCAAACATTAATAATATTCTTGGCAGAATTTTAATTATTTTTAATGTACAAAATTTTCATCGAGTTTCTCGAAAACTGAAATTATTGTTAAATTTTTTTTTAATTTTTCTCTTGATAATAAATAATAACAGTAATAATATTAATAATGTTTAATACTAAGAAACAAATTAAATATAATTAATTCTGGGATAAAAGTTAAATAATATTAATAATGTTTAATACTAAGAAACAAATTAAATATATTTTTATAAAATTCTTTGCAATAATTCAATTTTAAGAAATATTCCATTATTATTTAATAAATTCTTTATTTTTAAAGTTAAATAATTGATTTAAATGAAATTCTTTTGTGACAATTTTCTTTTTTCAAAATAATCCTAATAAAACTTTTCGTAGAAGTTTAATTGATATCAAAAATTTTTTTAAATTTAATTATTTTCAATGTTTGATATTTGAATAAAATTTCAAATTGTAGAATTCAATTATTTTCAAACGTAATATACTTCTTCGCAAAAATCGAATTATGTTTGAAAATTTACAAAATAATAATTTAAAATTCTTGTCGAACTATAAATTGTCTTTATAAATAATAACATTTTTCTCCGAAATTCAATTATTTTTTCAAATATTAATTATATTCTTGGCAGAATTTTCATTATTTTTAAAACACAATATTTTCATCGAATTTCTCGAAAAATGAAAATTAGTTAAATTTCTTTTTTAATTTGTCTCTTGACAATAAATAATAATAATAATAAACATAATAATTAAATTTTGATAAAATTTGTTATAAAAATCCAATGTTAAAAAACATTCAATTATTTAATAAATTATTTAAGCTTATAGCTAAATAATTGATTTCTTGTAGAATTTTCTAATAAATATGGATTTAAAAATAAATTTCAGTTAAAATTTTAGATTATAATTGAATATCATATTCAAAAATATTTATTTATTACAAATTTCTACGAGAATTCATTTATTTTACTCTAAAAATAAACATTTTATTGAATAACTGACCTTTTTTTAAAATTGAATTTTCACGAAGAGTCAAGAAATTTTGAAATAATAATTGAATTCTTCTAAAACATTTTAGTAAAGTTTTTTTAAGTAATTGCATTTTTCGAGAAATTTGATAAAAATTTTCTATATTAAAAACTATTGAAATTTTGATAAGAATTTTATTAAAATGTTAGAAAATAATTGAATTTCGGAGAAAAATTTTATTATTTATAAAGATTACTTAAATTTTAACGGGAATTTTTGACAAATTTGAAACATAATTTGATTTTTGTGAAGAATTACATTACGTTTGAAAATAATCGAATTCTTGAGGTTTCCAATAATTTTCTTATTAATTATTAAACGTAGTTTTGAAAACCTGGAAAAATTGTGTTTTTTAACCTGGAAAACGTGGAAAAGTCAGGGAATTTGAAAAAGAGTAGAAACACATATTCAGAATATTAAAATCCTTAGAAATCTATTAATCACTGTTCAATTTATGAAAAAAGTTTGTTACCAAACAATTTTCAATTTAAAAATTTTTTTTGCCGAATCTTGATGATTTTTAATTTTAATTTTTTATCAGAAAAAAAATTACCAAAACCTTGGAATTCCTTTACTACAATAAATTATTATAACAAACAGAGAATTTTAAATAAAAATATATTCAAAACTGAACAATTTATTACATTTTTTCTACATTAAAATTAATTTTAATAGTTATGTGAGAATTGTCATTTGTTAAAATTTCTCGAAATGGCAAAATTTTGGATTTATCAGGTTTTGAAAACTTGACCCTGAATTAGTATAGAAATTAAAAATTTTCAACATTATTAATTTTTAAAAATTAAAATACGATTCATAATCAGCTATACAACAAAACCAATAAAGATAAAGTTCCAAATATTAATTTTTTAATTTGTTAACATTAATTTTTTAAAAATTTTAAAAAAATATTCGCCATATTGAATCTACCATTTCGAATTTAAGAAAACTTAAATCACATTCGTTACCAGCCACCTCAAAATCTGATTTCAAGCAATTTCGTTGATTTTTTCAAAAAATATTTATCATTTTTTGTGATTAAAAACTGACTTTATTTCAAAACGAATTCATTGAAATTTTTAAAAAATATTTACCAAATTGAATCCGACATTTTGAATTTTTAAAAACTGACTTCATATTCGTAATGATGCCTGTGAATTGTAAATCATATTTTTAATTATATCCATATACTTTAAATTTGTTACAGATGTGGTCAATTTAGATTTGAAATCGACTCTTCGTGTTCTGTATAATTTATTTACAAGATACAAAGGAATTAATTGAAAGAAGTCTGAAACAAAATGCCGAGGAGAAATACTAATATTACTAATGTAAAAAAAAAAGTTTTTAACTTAAAACACAAGATAACGAAACTGCCACGTTTGTAATTATATATTTTACAAATTGACAATTATTTCCTAAAACAGTATTTTTTAAGAAATGTTTTTTTTCAATTTTAATCTTTTTAAAAGTGAAAAAAGAGAAGACCTAGAATATTCGTTTAATATTCTAATATTCTATTTTTATTAACCACAAGTGTCTTATAATAACTGGAATTGTACAATAGTGTAGAATTTTTAAACTTTTAATGAGATTTTATAATTGTATGAAACTTTTAATGAATTCACAGAACTTGATCAATTTTTTGACATTAATCAGATTAATGAAGGTTTATAATTATAATATTTTTAGAATTGTTTTTATTAATACGTTATAAATTTTATAGAGTCAATAATGAATTTACATTAGAAAATTTGTATGTAATTATAAACATGTATTTATTTTATAGAGTAGAATATACAATATTTATATTTTCAAGTGCAATAGTGTTTTTTTCTTCGAAGATAGAAGGCGATTGTTAACTCTTTTCTGAAAAAAATAATTTAGGAATCAATTTTTTTTCTGGAATATGAATAAGTCACTTTTTTGTAACTAATAGCCAGTTAATGTTTTCTTTTTAAGTTAAAATATTGACAATTTTTATTGTAAAATTATTCACGCGTGATTTTGGTTCTAAGTCAAGGTGAATTGATTTGCGACGCGATCACTTGATATAAAAATATTATTTTTCCAATTGATTCACGAATGAAAATGTGGGGCACATTGGTGTCAATCTAGATATAGAAATAGAGTAGGACATGCAGGGACATACCACATTAAAGACAAAATCTACAATTTCGTAGGAATATAGAGATGTAAAGCTATTCGTGAATGTATAGGAAAGAGAGTGCAGGTAGTATAAAGCTATTTCATCAGATGATTTCAAAGCACGCGATGCTGATATCAAACCAAACGCCTTCTTCCCTTTTAGTTCTGTTTTCAACATTCTACGTGACAAATAAAAGTATAAGAAAAAAAAAAGAAAGAGTTGTAATTATCCAAACGGCGCCGATTTTTCACGAAAGGTGCTTATACCGAATATATATCTCATTTCATTCAGTTCACTTTCAAAGTTTCACGAATCAAGATCGTTCTATTAAAATCACACCTAGATATTTAGATTCAAAATTCATAATTTTTCATTCTAATTTTAAAAAAAATTTTTTATCAAATTTTTTATACTCGATTTTTTACACTGATATACTGATTTAAAGAATTGTATAGTAATTTAAATAATTATTCATAAAAAAATAAGAACAAGAAGAGAATTGGCTATCGAAAAAATATTGAAAAAATTCTTTTGCTTTCTTTAAAACGGAGCATTTATTTATAGTGTCGATATTAAAAATCTTTACCTTTCTTGTTAATTATATATAATTATAATTGAAAAATAAATTTAAAAATTCTTTCTTCCTTACTGACAATGAATATTGCAGCTCTTGAACAAGTTCTCAATGAGTCGAAACAAATTTTATTTAATCATGAAAAATTTTACGAGGCCAGGAAAAGGTAAAGAAAAATTCGAAAGAAATTCAAGTACATGAGATTTAATTCTTATTTGAAAATATATAGTTTAAATGAAATATTTTTTTTTCTCTTTCATATTGACCTTAGTGAGAGTATGGAGCAGAGCAATAGTTTCGCGGACGAGGATTGGCAACATCTGGCTGAAGATTTTTCTGCATTTGAAAAGGAAATGGAGGATAAGAAAAGTATTCTTTTGCGGAAAAAGAATTGGAGAAAATCGAGTATATTTACAATTTACGCGAGAGTTTTTCGCGTTGTATTGTCGAAATTCATAAAACCACCAGATTTCATTGATGAAGAAGAACATCGCCGGGAATTGGACGAATTAATTTTGCCGAGTAATGAAGAATGGCGTCATCAAGTTTATTATCAACTTGTTGATCTTCAACGTTTAATGGATAGAAATTCAGAGGATAAAGAGTGAGCTTTTTTTTTAATTTTTAATTTTATTTTCATTCATTTTCAATAAATAGATTTTGTTCTATTCGTTAATATTTGCATTTTCTCCTACGTTTCTAGTGTTAATTATTATTCCGCATATTTAGATATACACGGCATTATTCTTTCTAGAACTGAACTAAAATTTAATTAATTTCCAATTCTCAATATTAAAAAAATTACATTAAAAAAAATGTTTCACTTATTTCGATTAGTAGAAAATTTCTATTATTTTTAACTTAAATCCTTCTGGGTTGCCATGCAACCTGGAAAACCTGCAAATGTCAGGGGATTTTATAAAAATTTTAAAGAGCTTGAAAAGTCAGGGAATTTTATAAAAATTGAAGAATCCTGTAAAAGTCAGGGAATTTTGATCGAAATCCTGGAAATTTGTTGTTTTCTAATTGAAATTCTTGAAATCTAATTTTACTTAAACATTTCAAAATTAATTCAATTTTAAAAGAGATTGCAATTACAATTTTCATAAGTAGATGAACTTGAAAATATATTCATTTAAAATTTTGTAAAAATTGAATTTTAAATGGATTTCATTAAAAAATTAAAAAACCTAGTTTTTTCAAAAATCTTAATAACTAAATTCTTCTAAAATTATTAAAATTTTTTAATATATATTTAATTGTTCATGTAAAAATAACGAATTTATAGAAGAATTTTTAGTTAAAACACTAAAACAAAATTGAATTTTAAAGCAAATACATATTATTGGAGTAATTCAATTATTTTTTTTTATCTTTTATTATCTATTCTTCAAAGACTTAAATTATTTTCAAAAATTTCAATGAAATTCTTTTGTGACAATTTAATTTTTTTCAACATAATGTTAATAAAACTATTTGTAGAAAAATTGATTTCAAAAATTTTTTTAAATTCAATTATTTTCAATGCTTGTTATTTGAATAAAATTTTACAAAACAATTCAATATTTAACAAAAAAATTTTAATAAAATTAATATTCAATATTCAATATTCAAAAAAGATTCATTTATTTGAAAATTCTACGAAAATTTATTTATAATTGATCTCAAAAATTTTTTAAAATTCAATTATTTTCAATGTTTGTTATTTAAATAAAATTGCACGAAACAATTCAGTTATTTAAACCTAAATTTTAATAAAATTAGCCTGAAGAATTTAATTATTTTCAAACGTAATGTAATTCTTCGCAAAAATCCAATTATGTTTGAAAATTTACAAAAATTCTTGTTAAAATTTAAAATGTCTTTATAAATAATAAAAACTTTTCTTCGAAATTCATGTATTTTTAAAAATACTAATAAAATTCTTGGTAGAATTCAATTACCTACTGTAAATATATAAAATTTTCATCAAATTTCTCGAAAAATGAAATTATTGTTAAATTTCTGAGAAAAATTTGTCCCTTGACAATAAATAATAATAATATTAGTTATGTTTAATAATTAAAAACAAAATAATTAATTTTTAATAAAATTCTTTATGGTAATTCAATTTTAAGAAACATTTCTTTATTATTTAAAAAATTCTTTATTTTTAAAGTTAAATAATTGATTTCTTGTAGAATTTTCTAATAAATGTTGATTTAATAATAAATTTAAGTTAAAATTTTAGATAATAATTGAATATCATTTTTAAAAAATATTTATTTATTGGAAATTTCTACGAGAAATCATTGATTTAACTCTAAAAATAAACATTATTTATTAAATAATTAAACTTTTTTTAAAATTGAATTTTTACGAAGAATCAACAATTTTTTAAATAATAATCGAATTCTTCTAAAACGTTTTAATAAATTTTTTTTAATTAATTGCATTTTTCGAGAAATTTGATAAAAATTTTGTATATTCAAAACTATTGAAATTCTGATAAGAATTTTATTAAAATGTTAGAAAATAATTGAATTTCGGAGAAAAATTTTATTATTTTTTTTAAAGATTCTTGATTAATAAAGATTTAAATTCTTGAAACTAATTTTTTTTAAACTTTCTTTTTAAATAATTGAATTGTTTTGTGAAATTTTATTAAAATAATAGTAAACACATTGTAAATAATTGAAGTTTGAGAAATTTTTGAAATAACCTAAATTTCTACGAAGAATTTATGTTAAAATTATTTTGAAAAAAAATTTAATTGTCGCATAAGAATTTTAGATTGGAATTTTTGAAAATAATTTAATTCTTTGAGGACTAAGTTATAAATGATTAAAAAATAATTGAATTTTTGAAAATCTTTATTTCTAATTTTCTATATGAAAAAGTGATAATGATTAAATATTTATTGAAAAATGAAGTTATTGATGTTTTACAATAATTTTCTAATTAATAGTAAATTTAATTTTAAAAATCTGTAAAAATTTCGTTTTTTAACCTGGAAAACCTGGAAAACCTGGAAAAGTCAGGGAATTTGAAAAGGGTAAAAGCGTGGCAACTTGTGTATTTTACCAAAAATCAAATTCTTCTGCTCAAAAATCGTTAGGTAAAAGTAATTTGAAAATAAAAATAATACTGCTCAACACTAATTTTGCCCCTTGAATAATAATTCTGGTCACTTTTGATAGATTTTTTCACACCGATTACGAATCTGATAAAAACAATACTCTAGCAGTTCAGCATGTCAAGTTTTTGTCAACATTTAAAATTAAGAAAATGATTTTCATAATAAACAATTTAATTAGCAATAATTTATAACTTAAATAAGTGTTTTAATGTAACAAATAATTTAATTTCTATAAACACTGAATATCATATTTAATATTTATATATATTTTCTACTTTTAATCTGTAATTTAATCTCACATAGCACCGAAGATTTCCAGAAACGCTTCAGCGAGATTAGAAACATTGAGCGGCGATGTTCATAAGAGATTGAGTATTTTTCTTTTCAGACTCATAAAAACCGTGAAAAAATCTATCGAAAGTGACCAGAATTAGTATCGAAGGGGTTGAAAAAAATGCTATTTTTTTTGTCGGACACTGATAACCAAATTGTTTGCTGTCAAATATTTTTGACATTTGATTGTTTTCACACTTCTATTTTGATACACGTATAGAATGGTGGATTCTCCTTCAAAGAATGCATTGAAAGAGAAAAAAGTCTATAAATGGGAGCCCGGCAATGTGCATTTTCCCCGAAAACCAAAGAAAGGAAAATGTGAAGAAATCCTTTCTTTTTTGTCAACAATTTCTTCAGCAAGTGGTTCGATGACTGAAGCCTGCATAGAACCAGGATGGCGAATTCGAGATATTATTTTAGCTGCAAAAGTTCTTCAAAAAGATGATCCTTCGCCCAATTATGTCGACGAAGCTGAAATGAGGCGTGTGTATGGTCTGGTTTACGATGTCTTGAGATGTAAGATTGATTGAATTTGCAATTTTATAATATTTTCAATATTATTGAATATTTTTAATATTATTGAATACTAGCAAAATTATCCGCGCGCGGGAATGTTGTGCTGCAATGTTTATTCTAAACAATTTTAAATCATTTTAATTTAAGTAATTTTTAAAGAAATACTTATTATGACACATAAATGAAAAACTAATTAGAATTAAATTTTCAAAATAAATTATATTTTTAAACTTTAAAGTATATAAAAAAACTTTAACAAATTTCGATACTAATTTCAAATTTGGCATCAGATTTTCAAAATTGAAAATAATTAAACTTTCTTGTACGAGGAAAATTGAATTTTACAAAAATTGTTATCTGATACCTAAATTAAAAAAAACTTCATTACGAAAATTTTAATTATTCTAAAGAATAGAGAAGGTAAAAATAATTATTAGCTATATATAAGTATTTAACTTTCCGAACAAAGAATATAAACAATATTTTTTTAGAGAATTTCCACTACTTTTAATTCGCTAATATTGAAAAAAATCAATTTCATTTAACAAAATTTTATGCAATTTATTTTTCCCAATAATTCAATTACTTTTGATAATTATAAAATTTTTCATGTAAATTCCATTTTTTCAAAAAAAATTTTAATTAAATTCTAAACATGAATTTAATTATTTTCATAATCGTAAAATTCAGTTACTTTCACAAATAAAGTTTTTGACAAGAATTCAATTATTTAAACTAATAAAATTTTCGTAACATTTAAAAATTCATTATTTAAAACAATGTTTATAAAATTCATATGAAGATTTCAATTCCTTTCAAAGGTAATAAAATTTTCAACAGAAATTCAATTCTTTTTAAATATTTTAATAAACTTTTCAGCAATAATTCAATTATTTTCAAAAATTTAATAAAATTATTCGAAAGAAATTAATTGTTTTGAATATAATTTTAATAGTTTTTTTAAATAATATAAAAATTACTCCCGAAAATTAAATTATTTTGAGGTATTTCGATAAAATTCTTTTCAAAATTCAATTATTTTCATAAATAACAATATTCATCACAATAATTAAATTATTATTAAAAGTAATAAATTTCTTCTTGGAAATTTCATTATTTTAAAAAATTCTAATAAATCGTTCGCAAGAATTCAATTATTTTCATAAATAATAAAATGTTTTTTTGGAAAATCTAATTATTTTCAAGAAAATTTAATAAAATTTCCCGACATTCAATTATTGACAATTTTTTTAATAGAATTCTTTTTAAAATTTAATTATCTTTAAAAACTTTCCACATTTCAATGATTTTCAATATCTACTATTTTTATAAAATAACCAATTCTAGGAAAAAATTCAATTATTTTCATCAATTTTAATAAAATTCGCCGCAAGAATTTAATCATTTATCTAATTAATAAAATTCTTTGAAAGAATTAAATTATTTTTATAAATAATAAAATTCTTCGAAAGTAATTAAATTATTTTTTCAACAATTATTAATAAAACTAGCTAAAATAACGCGCGCTAAAGCGCGCGTGAAGTTTCTTTTTCATTGGCATTAAAAAAAAAAAATTTCAATTATTCAGAAGAATTTTATTCAAAATCACTATTTTTCTAAATATATTTAAGGTTAGTTAAAATTTTATTTTCATTAAATGTTTTTATTTTGAATAAAGTGCAGAATAATTTTCATTAATTATTGAAATAATTAAATTTAATTAATTAAATTTAATAAATTAAATTAAAATGAAATGAAAAATAATAATTAAATAATAAATAAAATAAAATAATTACAATAATTATTTATTTAATATTCTTTTAAGATATTTTTTTAAATCACTCTCATACATTAAAGAAAATTTAATATTCTTCAAACAAAACATTTAACTCTTATTGTAATTTATTTATTAAAATTTTAAAAATTGTGCAAGTATTCAATTATTATTTGAATTGTTCCTTTTAAATTAATTATTTTTAAAGATTAAAAATACAACAAAAATTATCTTCTTTGAAATTACTCAAAACTAAATTTTTTTTCAATGTCATTTTATTAAAAAATTTCGTTTGCCGTTTTCTAATTTGTAATTTTGTTTCCAAATAATTCGCAATTTTACGAATTTAATTTTTGCTTACAATCAAGAACAAATTTGTATAGACGTTCCTATAAAATATGGACCCATTTTGAAATTTTTTTTATTATCTATATGGTTTCATACATTAAATTATGCAGTTCATTAATTTATCGGTAATTTAAGTGTTTAATTTAATTGCTTTTTAAGAAAAAACTAAAAAGGCCACTTTGTCGGTTCCTTGTAAACCCACAAAGCAGCGTAACTTTCCTAAAAAAGTATTTATAATTTCCTCGCAAACTTCGAAATATTTACTTGCAAAGTTTAGTAAAAATTTCGTAAAGATTTAAATGTCTCATTTCAATAAATGTTTAGCATGAAATTTTCAGGAAAGTTTTACCTTACTTTTTCGGTTATAAGAGAGATGTCGAAAAATTTATTTAAATGTTCAGGAGAGTTTTAAGCTATAAATTTTTAGGAAAAATATCAGGGATGTTACAATGTTTGGAAAACCTGGAAATGTCAGGGAATTTTATTTTGTATGGAAAAGTCAAGAAAAAATGAGAAAACACCTGGAAAATAATTGTTTTTTTAAATTATGTTAATTTTTGGCGAATTTTACAATGAAAAAGTAGCCTTTGGTACTTGTTCCGCTGCACTCTCTATAATTGAATCAGTAAAATTTAACTGATTTTCTTTAACTCTATTCTGGTGATTTAAATCAGTGAAATCTCACTGAGGACCAATTAAAAATGATTGAAATTTCAGTCATATTTTATGATCCCCAAATTTTGAACGTTCAAATGAACGAAATATTTTTTATTGCAGATATTTTTATAAATTACTAATCAGGAAAACATTAAAAATACTGAAGTTTTATGTTTAGAAACTCAGTAATTAATTTTTTTTGAATAGTGACGCAAAGTAATTGCAATAAAAATTTAATTTATAGAAGAAATAAATAAATTTCATTCATTTGAACGTTCAAAACTTTAGGATCTTCATATTTTCACCTAATTAAAAAAATGTTATTGTTATAATTTATTTTTAAAAAATCGCTTTTTATTTCAATTATTATAAATATTTATACTGCTCTCTAAATTTTAATTAATTTAAAATAATTAAATTGATAATAAAAAATCAGTCACTAATGTAAATAATGTAAATAAATTTTAACAAATAGGATTTTCAAAGTATTTTAATTTAATAATTGATAAGTAATTGAATTTTTAAAAAAAGTCATATTCTAATGTATTCACGTTTTTTAGTTCGAAAATTAATAATTAAAATTTTTATTAGTTAATTTAAAATAAACATACGCTTAAATTTTTTTTAATAAAATTGAATTTTTGCAAAGTTTTTTTTAATGTTGAAAAATAAGGTTTTTGAAATGTTTTAATGTCTAATAAAACAATAGTTTCAAGATAATAGAATTAAAAAAAATTAATTGATAATTTTTGAATAAATTAAAATTTATTTACATTTCATATTATTTGAGACCTATAAAAGTCAGGGAATTTTATTCGAGAAAAATTATAGCAACTCTGAAATTTTACGATAAACATTTCTTATTGAAGTGAAACATTTATTTCTTTACTCAATTTTGACTAAACTTTGCAAAGAAGTTTTGAAGTTTGAAGCTTCAACCTTTTGTGACTGCTAATAAATGGAAACAACAAATTGTTGAAAAATAATTAAAATGAATTTGTAATCCTTTACATTTTTTGCATGGGACTAAAATAATTTGAGAATTTCAGATTTTTTATTAGAATATGTATTATTATTTTTAACGTATTTTTGAATTTTAAGTTTTATTAAGTAGTGCATAAACGACGCTTCGATATAAACAATAAGAATAAAAGAAAACATTCTTTTATTTATTTTATATTTTTATGTTTACTTTTGTGATGTATTGTTGGGTGAGATGGTTATTAATTAATTTTATTAAAAATTTTTCATGTTAATGTTAAAAAATTTAAGAAATATTTTTAAAAAATTAAAAATGTCTGAGAAGAAAGTAATAATTGATCTAATTGACATTAGAGATAGAGATCTATTTGTAGCTTGAGTCGAAAGTTACAATAAAATGACATTGATTAACGATTGGATTCAGTGCAGTATTTGAAATTTTCGGCTACATGAAAACTGCACTAAATCCCATGATGAATGTTCAAAATGTGACTAGAATAAGAGGAAAGTAATTTGAACCCTAGTTTGCTTTTGTCTAATACATTGTACTTATTTATAGGGGTAAATTACTTGTAATATTTGGAAAATTTTGAGAAGTATATTATTATTTTAATATTAAAAATAATAATCGTTAAAAGAAAAAATACTCTGTAAATCTGAAAAAGCGAAATTCCACTATTTCACAGCGATAAGTATACAGCTAATTTAAAAAACGTATACACGTTAATTAAACAGTAAAATTTCACTAACTGACAGCGTATACTCAGATAGCACAACATTTTGCAGAAAATTTGCGTTGCAAACTTCGCAAATTTACATGCAAGTTTGCAGCAAATTGGCAAATGTTCGCATTGTGCAAAGTTTGCGGAGCAAACTTACAGAAAACTTGCGTGGCAAGGTTAATTAAAATGTCTTTCCTGGGAGGGAGGGTAAAATTTGACTAAATATGTGCATTTTGAATACAACAAAATTTTTTTGGAAATTTTTTAAGTTTTCAGAAAGTTTGCTGCAAGCTTGTTACAACTTGTCTGCAAGTTTTCTGGGAAAACTTTGAGCAAGTTTGCTCCGCAAACTTCACACAAGGCGGACATTTGCCAATTTGCCACAAATCTGGGTATACGCTAATTTGAATCAGTTGTATGATTTTTGCTATTCTTTAGATTTAGCAAGTATGAAATTTAGTAAATTTCTATTATTTATTTGATTTATACACCTGTCTGACTTACATACATGGCTATACAAGTGTTTTTACATTTCGTAATTTTCACTTTTAAGATGAAAAGTCAATTGATCTTAAATTTTTCTCCTGGAATTATTCCAAGTAGGAAGAAACGTTTAAAAATAACAGAAATTTACAACTTTCACAAAGAACTTACAAAATAGTCTCATATCAATAATTTCTCGAAGACTGAAAAAAATATTTTCAATAAAATAACATTGAAAAAAAATTTAGTTTTGAGTAATTTTAAAGAAGATAATTTTTGTTGTATTTTTAATCTTTAAAAATAAAAAAAGTATTTTCAATAAAATGACATTGAAAAAAAATTTAGTTTTGAGTAATTTCAAAGAAGATAATTTTTGTTGTATTTTTAATCTTTAAAAATAATTAATTTAAATGGAACAATTCAAATAATAATTGAATACTTGCACAATTTTTTCAATTTTAATAAATAAATTACAATAAGAGTTAAATGTTTTGCTTGAAGAATATTAAATTTTCTTTAATTTATGAGAGTGATTTAAAAAAATATCATAAAAGAATATTAAATAAATAATTATTGTAATTATTTTATTTTATTTATTACTTAATTATTATTTTTCATTTCATTTTAATTTAATTTATTAAATTTAATTAATTAATTTAATTATTTCAATAATTAATGAAAATTATTCTGCACTTTATTCAAAATAAAAATATTTAATGAAAATAAAATTTTAACTAACCTTGAATTTGTTGTACGCATTTATTTTTCTGTATTTTTATTGATTAGAATTTAACGCGTATTAATAAAAAGATGTATAATTTAAAAAATAATTAACCATTATAAATTAACAAGAATAGAATTTAAGGTTTTTTCACAATTTCCCTGAAATTAAGATTCAACCGTTTTTTGTTTTTCCGTGAAAAAAAATTCCGTAAAAAAATTTTCCGTGAATTGACACCTTACGATTTTATTGAAATTTGTTTTAAAATAATTGAATTGTTTTGTGAAATTTTATTGAAGAAAATACGTATTCAATTTTTTTAATATTCTCGTCGAAATTTTAATTATTTTAAAAATTGTTAACAAAATTTTTGGCAAAATTCAATAATTAAATAAAATTTTAATAAAGTTCTTTGCAAAATTTCAATTATTAAAAAAAAAAAAAAAAAAAATTTATTATTTGCAAATTATTATTATTATTATTTTAATAATATTATTATGTATTATTAATTACAAATTTTTTTTGTAAAATTTTTTTCTCTTAAAAATATTATTAAAAATCGTCAAACGAAATCAATTCTTTCGTATTATTAATGTGGTAATAAAAATGTTATTAAAAAAAAAAAATATGGAAAATTTCCAATTTTTTTAAACTGAAAAAAAAAAAAAAAAAAAAAATTTGAGGAACTTTCAAATAAATAAATGCGTGACAACCCTGATCAAGTCTTTAATAAATTTCTCAAGCAAAACAAATAATAAAATAAAAATATTTCTGCCCAAAAGGCAGAATAAGAATAATCTTAAGACATTTAAATTATTTGAAAGTAACTGAAAATATTATTAGAAATTGGGGTATCTAAAAAAATTGCTTATTAAAATAAAAAAAAAAAAAATTATTTTATTTATTTATTTTTTTTTACTTAAAACTTGTACTTTGTTTATAAATTGTCCCCGAGAAGCAGAAAATATGCAAAATATTTTGTTATTTTAATTTCCCAACTATTTTTTTTAATTTAAAAAAAAAAAAAAAATGGAAAGAATAATATCCTAGTCTTAAAATATTTGTTACATAGTGCTAATTTTTCTGGGAAAAGAGAGAAATATGGAAAAATATAATAAATAATTTTTGTAAATTAATAAAAATAATTCAGTATTATTTGAAAAATAAAAATAATATTTCTAATAAAATAAATAAAAACCTATTATTAAATTTAAAAAGTAAGAAAAAAAAATTATTATATATATAAAGAAAAATAATATTATCTATCAAAAATTCAAAACATATAAAAAGAAAAACAAAAGCATAATCATGACTAACTTCAGGTGTGGACAGACTGGACAGAATGAATGAATGAATACGACGATTATTATAGTTAAAATTTTCAATATTATTGAATATTTTTAATATTATTGAATATTTTTAATATTATTGAATATTTTTTTAAATGAAAATTATAATCTCTGTCATTATAATGATCAAAATGGTCTTTGTAGATAAACATATATTGAATCATGCATTAGAAGACGTTGGATTTTGGCAAATCTACAAAGACCTTCGAAAGCGGGAAAAAATAGTTTGGCTTTTGTTGTACGATATGCAAGGGCGAAAATTTGCTCGTCTTGGAAGTAAATTGACCATTGCCGAACGTGAGAGGGCTTTTAATTTGGCCGGTTTGAAAGACGTGGAGGATTGTCTTCTCGAAACGAAAACACGATTGGCAGCCAGTGTTTCAAGACTGAGAATTGGTGGTTCGGCTTTAACGCTAGGTGATCGCTTGATTTTATATCAATTTTATTTTATTTTTCTTTAAATACTCTTCCTGGTAATTAAAATTTCGGACTTTAATTTAAGACGATTTACTGCCAAGTCATTTAAAGTCCGCAGAGGGAATTTATTGGAACGAAGAGGGTACAATTGCTTCAGGTTGGGTGAATTCAATGAAAATAGCCAGCAAGGAAGAATTTATCATCGAAATGGAGAAATTGGGTTTTCAATATTGTATTAATTGCAAGGAAACGAATTTGGGCGAGGATAAGTTTGCCTTCGATTCTCTTTGTCCAAAAGTCGTCAGTTTTCACGAGAAAAGTCGAGAAAAGTTGGCGACATCACAACTAGTTCGCAAGCATCGTTTTATTTTTCTGGTATATCCTTTGAAAGAAAATTTTCCGAAACATAAAAAACCTGGTGGGTAATTTGATGATTTTTATTAGGAAAGATCTCTCTGTTTGGGAGCGGCAAGTTTAATGAAGGCAGTTCAAATTGGAAAACTGTGCGGACCTGTAATTTTAACGCAATGCATTGCTCCAAGACACACGGCATATGTTGCTAGTCTTTTGGCTGACATAGAAGATGCTGGACGACTTCTGGCCTTTGGCACTGGGGATCAGCACAGTGAATATGAGAATTATTTACACCACTTAGGAATAACGCTCCAACAATGTCGAATCTTCTCAGAACAGTAACTATACTTTCTTCTTCATCATGGGAATTAGTATATAACAGTTGAAAAATAATTTTTAAATTTGAATAGTTTTAAATATTTTTTTCAATAAAGTTTCAATAATTTGTTTTGCAGGTACGTTGCTCCGCCAGCATCGTCCGAATTGGAGAGAGCGACAATTGTATTAGCGACTCCGCATTGCAGTTACACGGGAATAAATGACATTGTTGACTTGGCAGTTGCTCGAGGAGGAGATTCAGCTCTCTTGGAATCGTTAACCAGTGATGATGATGAACTAAAATATCCCAGAACACTTCTTGCTGATCAATTAGCAACCTTGAAACACGCCCTAACGAAACCTAATATTCAGCTTCTTATTTATGAAGTCCACTCGATTTTGCCCTCGGAAACGACAGAAATGGTCAATCAGGTTGTCGATTATGCGAATGGAATTGCCAAAGAGAAATATCTTAAAGAAACAACTGTGGGTTTTATTTTGAAAAACAAAAACTTCTTTCCTTCTGACTTTTTTATTTTGAAATCAAAAAAATAGGGGTTTTTGGAACATGGAGCAACCTGGAAACATGGAAAACCTGGAAAATTTCAGGGAATTTTATAAAAATTGAAAAAAAACCTGGAAAAGTCAGGGAATTTTGATCGAAATCCTGGAAAATTTAGTTTTGAAATCTAATTTTACTTAAATGTTTCAAAATTAATTCAACTTTAAAAGAGTTGTAATTACAATTTTTATAAGTAGAGGAACTTGAAAATATTTTCGTTTAAAATTTTGCAAAATTTGAATTTTAAATGAATTTCATTAAAAAATTGAAAAACGTAGATTTTAAAAAAACCTGAATAACTAAATTCCTCTAAAATTATTAAAATTCTTCAATATATATTTAATTAATTATTTAAAAATAACGGATTTATGTTGAAGAATTTTAGTTAAAACACAAAAACAAAATTGAATTTTGAAGCAAATATATATTATTGAAGAAATTCAATTATTTTTAGAAAAAGCAAAATTCTTCTCAAAAATTCTATTATATTTTTTTATCTTTTATTATTTATTCTTCAAAGATTTAAATTACTTTCAAAAACTTGAATAAAGTTTTATTGTGACACTTTAATTTTTTTCAAAATAATTTTACAAAAACTCTTCGTAGAAATTTAATTGATTTCAAAAATTTTTTTAAATTCAATTATTTTCAATGTTTGCTATTTGAATAAAATTTCACTAAACAATTCAATTATTTAAATTTTAAACCGAAATTTTAATAAAATTATTCTGAGGAATTAAATTATTTTCAAACGTAATATAATTCTTCGCAAAAATTGAATTATGATTGAAAATTTACAAAATTCTTGTCAAACTTTAAATCGTCTTTATAAAAAGTAAAATTTTTCTCCGAAATTCAATTTTTTTTCAAATATTTAAAAAATATTGTAGGCAGAATTTCAATTATTTTTAAATAAACAAAATTTCCATTGAATTTATTGAAAAATAAAA
Organism: Leptopilina drosophilae; assembly: GCA_032873175.1. Taxonomy (NCBI): domain Eukaryota; kingdom Metazoa; phylum Arthropoda; class Insecta; order Hymenoptera; family Figitidae; genus Leptopilina; species Leptopilina drosophilae. The sequence goes on from CM065485.1 coordinate 9,895,677, forward strand.
TTATTAAATTTCTTTTTTAATTTGTCTTCTGACAATAAATAATAATAATAAACATAATAATTAAATTCTGGTAAAATTTGTTATAAAAATTCAATGGTAAAAAACATTCAATTATTTAATAAATTATTTATTTATAGTTAAGTGATTGATTTCTTGTAGAATTTTCTAATAAATATGGATTTAAAAATAAATTTCAGTAAAAATTTTCGATTGTAATTGAATTCAAAAATATTTATTTATTTGAAATTTCTACGAGAATTCATACATTTCACTCTAAAAATAAACATTTTTTTAAATAATTGGACTTTTTTTTAAATTGAATTTTCATGAAGAATCAAGAAATTTTCAAATAATAATTGAATTCTTCTAAAACATTTTAATAAACTTTTTTTAATTATTTAAATTTTTCGATTTTTTCAATTTTTAATGAATTTTATTAAAAAAATTTTAAAAACCTAGATTTTTAAAAACCTTAATAACTAAAATTCTTCTAAAACTATTAAAATGTTTTATTATTTAATTGATTATTTAAAAATAACGGATTTATAGAAGAATTTTTAGTTAAAACACTAAAACAAAATTGAATTTTAAAGTAAATACATATTATTGGAGTAATTCAATTATTTTTTTTATCTTTTATTATTTATTCTTCAAAGAATTAAATTCTTTTCAAAAATTTCAATGAAATTCTTTTGTGACAATTTAATTTTTTTAAAAATAATGTTAATAAAACTATTTGTAAAAATTTAATTAATTTCAAGAATTTTTTTAAATGCAATTATTTTCAATGTTTGTTATTTGAATAAAATTTTACAAAACTATTCAATATTTAACAACAAAATTTTAATAAAATTAGTCACAAAAATTCAATTATTTTCAAAAGCAAAATGATTCTTCAGAAAAATTCAATTATATTTAAAGGTTTACAAAAATTCTTTTCAAAAATTAAATTCTTTTTATAAATAATATTTTTCTCCGAAATTCAATTATTTTCTCACAAATATTAATAATATTCTTGGCAGAATTTCAATTATTTTTAATATACAATATTTTCATCGAATTTCTCCAAAAATTAAATTATTGTTAAATTTCTTTTTTAATTTGTTTCTTGACAATAAATAATAATAATAAACATAATAATTAAATTCTGATAAAATTTGTTATAAAAATCCAATGTTAAAAAACATTCAATTATTTAATAAATTAAAATAATAATAATTATTATTATTATTATTTTTAATATTTAATAAATTATTTAAGTTTATAGCTAAATAATTGATTTCTTGTAGAATTTTCTAATAAATATGGATTTAAAAATTAATTTCAGTAAAAATTTTCAATTGTTATTGAATATCATATTAAAAAAAGATTTATTTATTTGAAAATTCTACGAGAATTCATTTATTTCACTCTAAAAATAAACATTTTATTAAATAACTGACCTTTTTTTAAAATTGAATTTTCACGAAGAGTCAAGAAATTTTGAAATAATAATTGAATTCTTCTGAAACAGTTTAATGAAATTTTTTTAAGTAATTGCATTTTTCGAGAAATTTGATAAAAATTTTCTATACTAAAAACTATTCAAATTTTGATAAGAATTTTATTAAAGTTTTAGATAATAATTGAATTTTGAAGAAAAATTTTATTATTTATAAAGATTATTTAAATTTTGACTGGAATTTTTGACAATTTTGAAACATAATTGGATTTTTGTGAAGAATTGTGTTACCTTTGAAAATAATCGATTTTTTTGAGGTTTCCAATAATTTTCTTATTAATAATAGACGTAGTTTTAAAAACCTGGAAAAAATTCCGTTTTTTAACTTTGGAAAAGTCAGGGAATTTGAAAAGTGTAGAAGCGTGGCAACCCTGAAAAAAAGTTTTAATCTTTTTCAGACTAAGAAAAAGGCGACAAAAATAATTAGACCAGGCAAACGAAGACAATCATGCGAGCCATTGGAAGGGGAAATTTCACAAAATCCAGAAGATGAAGAGGAACGAGAAAAGGAAGAAGAAATTTCCGTTACATCTTGTCCTGATATAAAGGTTTAAAACTGTTTAAAATTGTATAACATAGCAATTAGACTTTTAATATTAAATTAACTAAATAGGAAAAATAATAATTTATTCAACAGGTTCCAGACAGTGACATTTTTCAAGTCTGTGGTATTAATGATATTTATGATGAAAATTGTGACAATCGTTTAGAGCATGGTTGCTTTATAGCGTTTATAAGACGAAAAGAAATGATGCAATTTGATTCTCTCTTTATGATTAAGGTCGCAGAGTCAAAAGGATTATTTGGCGATCCCAATAAACAACCGCAAAAGAAAGAAGAAATAGTTCCAATTATTCGCCAGTCTTCCGCTGCCAGTCGAAAGAGCTTCAAACGTGCCAAGGTTAAAAAAAACTGCGCACAAATTACATTTTTTTGCAATATTATAATATATATAATAAATTAAATATATTCTCAAACTCCTATAACTTGAGAAAAATAAATAGTAAGAAAAATATTAACTTATTTATAATTGTTAAACTTTTTTTTATCTACAATCTGAGAACGTATTTTAAAATTTCTTTTAATTGTTGACCGACGAGGAATGAAGAAAACACATTCTTCAAAATGTAAATTAATTCTTTGTCTCTCTCTTTGTACAATATATAGATTCAAATTGATCGAATCGCTGCACCGACACATTCCTCATTACTAAAAGCACAAAAGGAAAGTCACATTTGTCCGAGGCATAGTCAACACATTTTAAATGACGAAGATTTTCTACTGACTCAGGTACGCGATACTAGGCGTGGCGATATTCGTCGATGGTGGGAAGATTCGAGTAAATATTTATTGCATTCATCACAATGCAATTCCGACTGTAAATTTCGACGAATTCGCACAGATCCTCAAACGAAAAAACTTCTCTTTCCTTCTCACGTTCAAAATATTACCTACTCAATCGAAAATGAGAAAGTTGAAATCAAAAAATAGTTCCGCAAAAATCTTATTTTCGGCCAGTGCATTAAGAATATTAATATATGAAAAATATTTTTATTTTGACTTTTGAGTGATAAAGAGGTCGTTGAAGTCGAAAATAGGGAAATATATTTTAATTACATTGTGTAATTACTAATTAGTGTATATTATTAAGTTTTTACTATATATAAAAAATATGTGTAAAATATATTTTGTCATCAGTTGATTTTGAATACTGGAAATTCTTAAAAAGAAGCAGTAAATTAAAAGTGGAGTTTATATTACATGAATCAAGAAATTGTTGCGTGCAAGTCGTAAACTGCTTGCAGTATAATTTTGCTTTTATATTGCTACGCCGCATGAAGTGTAATAATTCTTTTCGTGCCAAATATAAGCAGTGCATGTCATTTATATTTCGGCTATGAACTTTATTATTCCAGGCATTAATTTATTTCACTTCAAATTACAAATTTAGAAAATTAACAAGTAAATTGCAGTCTTTTGCAAGATTAAAGAACATTTAAATTATAAGGAACAATAATATTGTTATAAAGTATTGTTTATTGTCCTTTAATATTTTTCGCAAGCTATTTTGAAATTTGTACTTAATCTGTATATTTATTTCATGGAATTCTAATTTGTGTTTAATTTCTCAAATCATAAAATATATTTTTTTTCAATATTCTTTATTTTTGACAATCCTTCATAAACACTTTAATTTACCTGCATCTTTTTTTTATTGTTAAGCGATTTCTTAAATACATTATTTTCCTTCATTCGCGTGATTTCTCATAAATGAGAAAATTATTCTCTGGATTGAATGGGTGCATTCAATTTCAACGTTTCCGCAGATAAATTAAATGCTCTTGTTCTACTTTTCTAAACGGAACATTTTACAAAACTGTATTTGTATTTTATGACGACTTTTTTTACGATTTATATAATTTTTTCTTTATACTATACTTGCAAATTTTCAGGGACAAAGTAAAAGTATAAAAAGTAGTAAAAATATAATAATATTTCTATTCATTGTTCTTTTTTCTATCACTATTGGATTTTATTCTCTCTAAACTACTTATTTGAATAATAATAATTTTGGCAAATATTTTAATGAAATAATTGTCCTTAAAAAAATTAATTTTTAATTTAGTATTTTTCGAATTCAATTTTATTTTCTATAATGAATAATTAAATATATGTTCGTTTTTCAAAGTATATTTATTTTATAGAATCCTTCTGCCGAAAAATGTCCACCTTCATCAACACAATCTTCTCATTCATTCAAAAAAGAAGAAACTATTCAAGAAACTATTAACAATGAAGTGCGACAAATTTCTATTTCTAGTCAAGAGAAAAATATGAAACGTTTAAGTTCATTAACTATTCGACCAAGTGACAATAAAATTATTTACGGTAATTGTGGGCGATTATTTAAAAGCCAATACCAAAGAACAAATGCGAATGCATTTGGAGATCAAAATTACACGATTAATTCGAGGTTTGTTAAACCACTGAAACTTTAATTAATTACATTAATTTTTGTTAATAATTCTTAATTATAATTCATAATTAACTACTATAATAATCTTCGTATTTCATTCTTTTATTCTCTCTATCCACACTTTGAAGGTATTTTTATTTTATATTAAAAATATTGCTACTGTAACGGTTTTAAAAATTATTTTTATCACATCAATTCAATTATTATTTTCTAGAATTTTTAAATAAAATTTTTCTCTAAATCAACTTTTTTAAAAATATTTTTTGAAAAAGTTCTATGAGAATTTGCAATTATTGAAAAGTTACTATGCATTTAGAAACATTCCCATGAAATAATGTAGAAAAATTTGCTTATGAAAATATAGAAAAATTTCTAAGAACGTGAAAAAATTACCATGTAACTTCAAATTATTTCAAAAAATTAAATTAAACTTTTTCAAAACAAATAATTCTTTAAAATTACCAGTTAAAAGAATAGAACATTAAAATTTTTAAATAATTTATTTTGAAACCTTTTCATAAAAATATTCAATTATTACAATACAACAGTAAATAATTTACTGAAATAAATTGAATGTTTCCTAAAATTGAATTCTCATAAAGAATTTTACAAACAAAATTTTTATTAAATAATTGCATTCTTTTGACGAATTTTAATAGAATTTTTAAGAATCATTACAGTTTTCAAGGAATGTGTATAAAATTGTATTATTTAAATACAAATGTTAATAATTTATTGAATAATTGAATGATTTCTAAAATTTAATTCTAATAATGAATTTTATTAAAAATTTTTTAAATAATTGAATTCTTTTGACAAACTTTAATCAAATTTTTAAGAATTACAGTTTTCCAAGAATTCTATTAAAATTGTACTAAAAATAATTAAAATTCTGCGATGAGCTTTATTATTTATGAAAATAATTAAAATTCGAAAACATTATTTATAAAAATATTAATATTTTTATTATTAAATATTACTATTTATAAAAATAATTGAATTCCTGTGCAATTTTTATATTATTTATAAAAATAATTTATAAATGTTTGAGTACAATTTTCTTAAAAAATTGAATTCCTTCGGATTTATTAAAATAGTTATTACGAAAATCATTGAAATTAATAAATTTTTTTAAATAATAGAATTTTGGGGAAGAATTTTGTTACAGTTCTTAAGCAAATGTATTATTTATAAAAATAATTTACTTCATAAAAAATGTATTATTTATGAAATTATTTGAATTATTGCGATTAAATTAAAAAAAATTTTACCTTTGCAATTTTTATTTTATTTATGAAAAAATTAAATGTTTGAGTTTAACTTCATTTTTTTTTTAAATAATTGAATTGTTTTAGGAAATTTATTAAAATAGTAAATATTGCGATGAAGTTTATAAAAAAATTTTATTAATCGAATTCTTGTGCAATTTTCATTTTATTTATGAAAATAATTAAATGTTTCAGTTCAACTTTATTATTTTTCGAATTATTTTAGGAAATTTATTAGAATAGTAGATTTATTAAAGCAATTTATTGAAATAGTAGAAAAAGAAATGAGGAAATTTTTTCAAATTAATTGAATTTTGGAGATTAATTTTGTTATTTATAAAGAAAGTTGTGATTTTGTCGGGAATTTTTCTTTAAATTTTGATCGTATTTGAACTTTTGTAAGAATAATTTTATAACGATTGAAAATAATTGAATTTCTGCAATCATTTGTAACTTTTTCAAAATTCAATTTTATAAAATGTTTTTGACTAAAATTATTCAATAAAGTCTTCATTTTTAATAATTAATTAAATATTAACAATTTTAATAAATTTCAAGAAGAATTTAAATTATTAACATTTAGCAATAATCTAAGTTTTTAAAAATCTCTAATTAAATTCATTAAAAATTGAAATTTTATAAATTAGGAATTTTTATGTTCTATTTTTTTTTAATTTGCTGATTTTACTTGAAAAAAAATTGTGAGTTTTCATTCAAACCATTTTATAAGTATTGTTAATTTCTAATGATTACTTTTCTCCTTTTAATTTCAGAAAGCCACAAAGAAATTTAAATAAAGTTCTCCCATTATTTCTAAAAGTTCATTATTTAAATATTGAGAACGAATTTGAACATTCAATAAATTATATGAAAAACTTATCAAGCCACGATGAAACTTTAAGAAAAAATTGTCGAGTTTTTCATCCTAACAGAAGATCTTTAAAATATAGAGAATTATTTAAAGTCCCTCATTTGGAAACCGTTATGGAGCAAACGAAAGGATTTCCATATCTTTTTCCATCTGCGAATTTCCTTAAAAGTGAATAGAAAATAAATAAAAAATTTTGAAACCAGATTTAATAATAGCAATAATTTTATTCCTATTTATTTTTAATTTTCTTTTTACATTAAACCAGAAAAGAAAGATTACAAAATTTACGTAATTTCGAAAGTGTGAAAAATAATTTTTGGCAATTTAATGACATTCTCAATAATCACATTTAAAAAGTAGAGAAAATTCGAAGTCTTCAGTAACTGTTGTATACAACTGTCGGGAATGTTTTCATTTTTTGTTTCTAATGAAGAATCAAAGAGGTAAAATTTCAAGAATTTACTCAAACTTTCTAAATAGACGTTGAATTCACCGAAATTTGTGACTTTATTTAGTAAAAAACCAAAAACTATGCAAATAACATAGAGAATGACTGAAAAACTAGATATTCTATTAAACAAAAGCAAAAATAGATTCACGGATGAGTTCATCAGCCGATGTGTGACGTTTCTAATCATTTGTGGTGTACAGGAACTGATAAGATTGATAGAAACAGTTACAAACAGTAACAGCACGAACTTGATAAGAATTATTAAAATTATTACAGGACGTAAAACGAGAATCATCATCCTTTTTATAAATCGAAAGACACTTGCTCTTGAATGAGAACATTTTAATTTATTATTAGTTCCTAAAAATGTACTTTCCCACGAAACGAATGAGAACATGAAGACAGAAACGAAGAAATAAATAAATACAATTAATATTAGAATTAAACTGTTGGAGAAATTATTTCCGTTTTTAGAAAATTGGAAAATGTTGAAATGGTGATTGAAGACAAAATTTTGACAATTTTTGTAAAACATCAAAATTTTACAATAGATGGAAGAAATTTGTGAATTTTGAATAGAATTGTAATTGAAGGGAAAATTTTCATAAATTTTCCAGCATATTTGAATTGGAAAAATGGAAATTCGAAAGAAGAGTTTTAAGAGAAAAAGAAGGGAAGAAAATCCTGTAAATCGATGGAAACAGGACAGACCAGTAAGAAGCAATATTATGAATCCAAATGTTAAATCTTTCGTTAGAATTGGAAAACACGATTGTTTTTTCTCTTTTTGCTCCCAAGTTTCGATAGGCGTTTGATTTAATTCTTTCATCAAAGTCACAATAACTGCTTTCCTTTTTGTTTTTTCAGTTTTTGGACACTAGAAAAATATTTATGATTTTAGGATTCAACTGAACTGATCAACTTATTAGTTTTTATTATTTAGTCATTAAGTTAAATTAATCATTATTTGCATCATATATTTATGATTTTTAAAATTTATGATTATAAATTTTTATTATTATTATTATTATTATTATTATTATTATTATTATTATTATTATTATTTATGATTTTAAATTTATTTATCTTTCTTCTATTTTTAAAATTTATTTATTTTTTTTATTTATAATTTTTTTATAAAAGAAAGAGAGAGAAAAAAAGAGTTGTTTGTAAATTAAATATTAACTAACCTTGGAAATCAGAGAGGAATGAGTTAAAAATCGTTTACTTTCCAAGTCATTGGAAATTTTTTCTCTTATCTTCATATTCTCATCATGATGAGCTGATGGTTTCAAAATATTTGTCAAATTTTTCGAACAGTTTTCATAACAGTCTTGGTTTGAATTTCCAAAATCTGTTCCGCCTCTGAATCTTTCCTCATTGCAAACATGACAATTTTCACCATCTTCTGTTGATTAATTGTGTTAATAATGAGAATAGAATTGAAAAAAAATTTAATTTAGTTTAATTTAGTAATTCAATCTAAAAATTAATTTAGTAATTTAATTTAAAAATTAAATTAGTAATTTAGTAATTTAATTTAAAAATTAAATTAGTAATTTAGTAATTTAATTTAAAAATTAATTTAGTAATTTAGTAATTTAATTTAAAAATTAAATTAGTAATTTAGTAATTTAATTTAAAAATTAAATTAGTAATTTAGTAATTTAATTTAAAAATTAATTTAGTAATTAAGTATAATTTAATTTAAAAATTAATTTTTGAAAACATTAATTAGTTTTAAAGAACTAAAGTATATTTCACCGGAAAAAAATCGTTGGTTTGTGTTACAACTTCGTTCCCAATCACATAAACAAATTTCGCAAAATTTGCAACAATCGTCTTGAGATTTACAGAGACAGCAATAAATTTTTTTGTCTTCTTCATTTCCTATAATCGCACCATCCACAGTAGATGGTATGGAGGGAGTTTCGATTGACATTTTCGACAAGCTGCGTCTGTAATTTTTTTTAAATTTCTATTATATATGAATAGTAATTTATAAATTGAAAATAGTTATTAGAAAATTTTTTTCCTACTGGTATATATTATTGATTTCCAAAGATTGTGAACTATCGGAATTAGAAGATGTCTGAAAACATCTGCAATTACTTTTTTTATCCACAAGAGATACTTCTTTCTGCTTCAATTCATTGAATTCTTCTGGTTTTTCTTCAATGTCTATTTTTAAATTCTGCTCCCAATCAGCGCAGTTACAAATAATGCAACTGTCACACTGTAAAATAAAATATTAATAATTAAGTTTCTCATAGAAATTCAAATAGATAATTAAGATTTTAATCATGTTGCAAAATTTACTATTCCAATTTTGTTTGAAAAAAATAAATATCACAATTACTGGAAAATATTCTGTATTTGTATTTGAAAATTTCTTACCTTTGCTGGTTGTCCACAAGGACATATTTTGTTCTCTGTTTTATATCCTTCGGAACCAAAGTCTTGAGAGGATTGTTTCTAAATTTAAATCCACAATATTAACCCTCAGTCACACACCTTAGAAATAATTACACACGTTTAGAGGAAATCCCTCACCACATTGTTAAATAAGCGACATTACAAAAATAAAGAAAGGAATCAACAAAAATTTAATTTTAACGCAAACTTACAAATATATGTAGTAAATTATTCTGAATTATAAAATTAATAAACTTAATTTTCGGTCTTAAAAATAAATATTAATTACACGAATGCAAATTTTAGAAGGAATTCCTTCCACTTTACATGTAAAAATAATGTAACTGACAAATAAGCAAAACAATCGTTAAATAATTCATTTTAACTATATTTATAATATAATTTTGTCATTAACCAACAGTGGAACAAACAATTTTTTGAAAACTTGATTTTTTTCCTTAACATAACCTCACTTTTTCGAGTTTTTTCTGCATCATAATTAGCAACATAATTAAAGATTAATTATGTTTAAACTAAGTGATTCTTTCGAAATGTGTTGAGGAGGAAATTGTCGAAAGGTATAGAAAATTAGAAACTGATTTTATTTTGCAAGGAGGAAAACAAAAGTTATTTATAAAATACTGAAACCGTAGAGGGAATCCCTCCCTATGTGCGATGTGTGACGAAGGGTTAAAACAAAATTTATAGCGAAATATGATAATATTTATAAAAAAATTTATAATATTTATCAAAAAGAAAAAAAAATAAATAGAAGAATTATAATTACACAAATTTGAAGCTATATTTGTAATACCAATCCAGAATTTTCCAAGCAATTGAGTTCTTTCGATAAATCGCCAGCTTTTCGAGACCAATTTTTACGATTATTTAGTATGCTCCGTAAACAGTTGCACAGTTTTTTGCTGTATTCTTCTAAACGAGAAATTTTCTCTATTTCTACGCTTTCTCCTTTACGACTCTTCGACGAATTATCGATTCGAGTGAAAAATTTATCTTCATTAGACTTTTGCATTTCTTCGTTCCTATTATTTTCAATGTTTGCCTGCGATAACGTTTGTAAATATTCTTTCTCCTTGCACTCGATTTTGAAAATCTCATCACGTAACTTCTTCTCCTTCACTGCCAATGTTTGGAGAACGCACATTTGATCCTTAAAGAAATTTTCTTCATTCGTTCGTGGACACTCTAGAAATAAATTAATATTCAATATTTAAATGTGATTTAAAATATTAATGAATATTATTTCAGATATTTATATTTTATTTTTATATTTTTATTTCTATTTTAAAATTAATTCTATTTTAATATTTTTCTATTTGCAGAATTGAGGAAAACATTTTAATTTCTGGATAAGTACCATGTACCTTGTTGGTCAACATCAGTTTTTGACTCATGCGCTTGACTGGGGAGATAATTTGATGAATGTGGAAGCATAGTTTCGAGTGTGTTTAATTTTTCTTTTAAGCTTTTTAGATGATGTTCCATTTCTAGAATTTTATTCTTTCCTCGTTTCACACGTGCACTAGAACCTCCTTTGCATGCAATTGCATCCTGTTTTCTTAATTTCATTTTTTCTTTTATCATTAATTATTTTCTATTATTATAATAATAATGAGAGGAAAGAAATTAAATTGAAATGCATCTTTCTTATTCCAAACGGTGAGAGAAAGTTTCCAAGATTATTTGTGTGAGAAACAAACATGATAATTTTTAATTTTTAAAATGACGTTAAGTGGTTAAATCTTTTACTTGAAGTTGGTTAAATTTCAATACTAATTTAATTTTAAAAGAGTTGCGTTTATAATATTCATAAATAAATTGACTTCAAAGGGATTTTAATTTGAAATTTTATAATAATTTCCATTTTTAATCAACTTTATAGAAAAATTTTAGTTAAAAACATTTTAAAAAATTCAATTTTGGAAAAGTTACAAATGATTACAGAAATTCAATTATTTTTAATCGTAATAAAATTCTTCTTACAAAAGTTCAATTATATTAAAAATTTAAAGTAAAATTCTCGTCAAAATCACAACTATCTTTATAAATAACAAAATTCTTCCCCAAAAATTCTATTTTTTAAAAATTTTTTTTAATTTTTATGATTTTCATAATATTTAGTATTTTAATAAATTTCCCGAATGAATTCAATTCATTAATAAAATTGTGCTCAAACATTTACAAATTATTTTCATAAATAAAATCAAAATTGTACAAGAATTCAATTATTTCTATAAATAATAATATTTAATAATAAAAATAAAAATAAATTTTATAAATAATGTTTTAGAAATTTAATTATTTTCATGAATAATAAAGCTCATTGCAGAATTTTAATTATTTTTAGTACAATTTTTATGGAATTGCTTGAAAAATGTGAAAATATTCTTAAAATTTTGATTAAAATTCATCAAAAGAATTCAATTATTTAAAGATTTGTTGATAAAATTTTTGCGAAGAATTTAATTTTAAAAATCATTCAATTATTCAAAAACTTCAAATTATTCAAAAAAAGTATTCAATAAATTATTTACTGTTATATTGAAATATATTGAATAATTTATTTTGAAAAGGTTTCAAATTAAAATATTTGAAAATTTTAATTTTCTATATTTTTAAAGTTTTAACTGACAATTTTGAAGAATTATTTTTCTCGAAAAAGTTTAATTTAATTTTTTTTAAATTATTTGTAGTTACATGAAAATTTTTCCGAATTTTGAGAAATTTTTCTATATATTTTCATAAGGAAATTTTTCTAAACGTTCATGAGAATTTTTCCAAACTTTTAGTATTTTTCTACATTATTTCATTAGAATATTTCTAAATTCATAAAAAATTGTCGATAATTTTTCGAAAAATTCCCTTATCTATAATTTTTATAATTATTACTAAATAATTCTATAATTTTCTAAATAATTAATGGAATTTGCTTCATAAATTTTTTTTTGGAAAGTTACAAAAATTTTTCTTAAAGTTTGTATTTAACTAAAGTATTTTCGAATAATCGAAATTTCGTAAAATTGAATTTTCAACAAATGTATTTGAAAATTCTCGAAGAACTTTTCCAAAAAATTATATTAAAAATAGTTTATTTAGAGAAGAATTTTAGTCAAAAATTCTAGAAAATAATAATTGAATTGAAATGATGAAAATAATTTTTATGAATAAGTTGCAGTAACAATGTTCTTAAAATTTAAAATAACGATAATAATTTTATAAGCTGTTTAATTTCAAAAAAGTTACTGCGTTGTTACTGTTGTATTGAAATATTAGAATAATTTCATTTTGAAAAGGTTTCAAATTAAATTATTTATAAATTTGAATTTTCTATTCTTTTAACTATGGCAATTTTGAAGAATTATTTGTTTTGAAAAAGTTTAATTTATTTTTTTTTTAATAATTTAAAGTTACATGGAAATTTTCCCAAATATGGGAATTTTTCCAATTTGTGCAAAATTTTCCTATATTTCCATAAAAAAATTTTTCTAAACACGTTTAGAGAATTTTTACAAACTTTTAGTACATTTTTCTACATTGTTTCATGGGATGTAACTTTTTAATTGCAAATTTTCTTAGAACTTTTTCAACAAATAAACATTTTTCCCCTTTATTTAAAAAAAAAACTGAATGTTATTAAAATTCGTCAAAATAATTCAATTATTTAAAAATTGGTTGATGGATTTCTTGAGAAAATTTCTTATATATTTTCATAAGGAAATTTTTCTAAACGTTGAAGAGAATTTTTCAAACTTTTAGGATTTTTTCCACACTATTATTTCATAGGAATATTTTTAAATTCATAGAAAATTTTCGATAATTTTTTGAAAAATTCCCTTATCTATAATTTTTATAATTATTACTATGTAATTCTATAATTTTCTAAATAATTAATGGAATTTGCTTCTTAAATTTTTTTGCTGGAAAGTTTCAAAATTTTTTCTTACAGTTGAAGTATTTCCGAATAATCGAAATTTCCTAAAATTGAATTTTAAACAAATGTGACGCGATCTGAAGAAAGGGACCTTAGAAGCAAATCACTTTAAGGTTATGTTAGTGCTACTTTTTTGTTGATTAAAAGTTTCTTTTTACTTTTTGCAAATTAAAATCAGTGTTTATTAAATATTTCAGTTAAAATGAAAACTTAAACATTTATGATTAACATTAACGATTGATCATTTTTTTGTATTTTCATTTCAAAAATTGCAAACATAACCTATAATTTTTTGCTTCTAAGGTCCCTTTCTTCAGATCGCGTCACAAATATATTTGAAAACTTTCAAAGAACTTTTTCAAAAACTATGTATTAAAAATAGTTTATTTAAAGAAGAATTTTAGTTAAAAATTCTAGAAAATAATTTAATTGAAATGATCAAAATAATTGTTATAAAGTTGCAGTAACAATGTTCTTAAAATTTAAAATAACGATAATAATTTTATAAGCTATTTAATTTCAAAGTAGTTTGTATATATTTGAAATTTTTAAAAATCTTAATTCCTATAGAAAAATTAATTTCATGTTTAATATTAAATTGTGTTAAAATGTTTAATATTATTATTATTATTATTATTATTATTATTATTAAATATTTATTTTAAAAAGATGTTATGAATGTTTTCGAATAATTTCACGATTCAATTTTGTTTTTAATTAAAATTTGCAATTGACAAATAGAATTTATAAACATTTTTTTTTCCTATTTGTAAAAAACTTTGAATACTACTAAAGGAGTAATTGTTATTAAGAAATAAACATAATGCAAATTGTTTCCTTATAAAAATTAAGAATTTTCTACGAAAATATTAAGAAACGGGAAAATGTAATTTTCAAATTTCAAATATTATTTTATTATACACTGAAAAAAAAAATTTATTTGATTCGAATAACCGATTATTTGACTATTATCAAATAAATATTTACTTGAATTAAATAATTTTTATTTGTGTCACTTAAATAATATTTACTTCAAATACTGAAATATTGTATTCAAATACAGTTTATTTAATTCAAGTAAATATTTATTTGATAATAGTCAATTAATCGGTTATTTGAATCAAATAAATTTTTTTTCGCAGTGTAAATCTTAAAAAAAATCTATTTTCGATTTGTCAAACAATATTTTCTAAAGAAAAAAAAAAACAAAAGCAAACAGAAAAACTATAACTTTAAAGTTCGGACTAGTTCGGACAGACAGAATTATTTATGATTTATTTTTATTTAAGAATTTATTTTTTTTAATGAAATAGGAAGATTATTATACACCCAGAGAAATTGTATATTTGTCTCAGAACCAACTAGACTTTTTATTTTTTTCAAATAAATTTTATTTAGTTTAAATAAAATTTTATTATTATTTCTTTTTACTTATTGCAAATTAAAAGCAGTTTTTATTGATTATTTTGGTTTTAATGAAGACTTAAACATTAATGATTTACATTGAGAGTTGATTCTTTTTTTGTATTTTCATTTAAAAAATTTCAAACATAACCTCTAATTTTTTGCTTCTAAGGTCCCTTTCTTCATATCGCGTCACATATGTTTTATTTATATCAAATATAAATTTTATTTAAAACAAATAAAAAGTCTAGTTGGTTCTGAGACAAATATACGTTTATTTAAGTCAGATAAAATATATTTGGTTTAAATATTAATTTTCTCTGGGTGATAGTTAATTAATAATTAATTAGTAATGTAAAATGTTGCGGAAAAAGACCATCAACTTTCTTAACCATTAACTTTCTTTCTTTCAAATTAAAAGAAATGAATTTTAATAAAATTGTCTTGATATAGGAAATTTCGATTATTTTTTGAAGGTTCTTTATGTAATTGAGAAAAAGTTGAAGATGTTTCATGTATTTGATCTCCGTGAACCCGCATTGAGAGGAGAAATGTTTCGGTTAATTCGTCGAATTAGATCGGACAATTAAACGGTCACGATCTGGTGTGACTATGGAGTCAATGAAGACTCACTGGAGTCTGTCATGTTTTGAAGAAGCGGAGTTTGTTGCTCGTAAATATATGGACAAGATATGAGTCAGCTCTTTAAATGTGACGAGGTGGGTATAATATAGGGGAGTAGAGAAATTACACTCCGCGATGACAAAAGTCACTTCGTGTTTTAAAACTTTGCGGGAGTCGCCTTAAGTCGCCCGCACGTGTTGCTTCGTCTCACAATTGTGTCTGTATTTACATCGACACCCACGCCGGCTCAAAAACTCTACATTCAGAAAATAAAAACGGAAAAGCATATTCGTGTTACTTAACTGCAATCAAACACTGATATTTACCAGTTTAACACAAATTCTCACTGTGCGATCTTATTACAAATTTCCTCTTAAAATTTCGCGCTTTTTCTCACGGCAACGAAAATTAATTTTGACCCCTTCTTTTTATTTATAATTTTTCAAAAAAATAACTCCTTTTTCTCTTAATTTCTTTTCCTACTTAAAATACAAGAATAATTTTCCTTTCTTTTTTTTCAAATGATTTTAAATAATGAGATAGTGTAAATAAGTCCTTGAATTTTTTTAAAGCAAACACTCGAGCCTCGTATGTCATAGTCGTTAAGTATACAGACAAGAATTTCTTCTCATCCGCATATGTTGTTTTCAATTGCTTCGAAGAATTTAAATTATAATAAAGTCTCAGTGATTCAAATAATAATTTGTTGAGAGAGGTCCTATTGACAAAACATAGGGATTTCTTCAACATTAATTTTTTCTTCATTCCATTATTGTGTGAAAACTAGTGAATGAAAAAAAAACATAATATAATGTTTAAAAGTGATTGTATAACAATAAGTGAGTGGAAGAATATAAATACATAGAGAGACATTGAGATTATTTGAAGTGAAGGAAAAGCGTCATTATAGAAGTGGATTTTGTTGTGGACAAGGTTTATAACATATATAAGTACGTCAGCAATTTTTATTCTGTGTCGCGTAAGCACCTTTTATAACACGCAAATTGTGCATTACGGTATATGTGTTAAATGGGACATTTTTACAATGTTTGACATGAATTTACAGCACAGTAAAGTTATTTTTTCAATTTTAAATCATGTAATCAAGATTGAGCTGAAGTTATTTTAGGAAAAATTTAAAGTCAAGCAAATATAGTTGAAAATTATTCAAATTAAAAAATATTTCAATTCTTTTTTTTCCTTCGGAATTTGTAGTTAAAAAAAAATTTACGTAAGACGAGATTAACAAAGAATTTTTTAATTACAATCAAACGAATTCCTTGAAATATTATAATAATTACACATCGTTATGTTTCTTATCACATGAGGAATTTTATTATTATTATTATTATTATCTGACAAATAATATAATTCATGATATATAATAAATAATTAAATTATATTTAAATTAATAAAAACAATAATTTTAGACAGAGAATTATATAAAAATTAAAAAAACCTTGAAAAGTCAGGGAATTTTGATAGAAATCCTTGAAAATTGCTGTTTTTTAATTGTATTTATTCTTGAAATTTAATTATACTTAAATATTTAATTCAATTATTTTCACACAAATTCAAATTCAATATATATATATATATATATATATATATTATATATATTTATATATATATTTTTTTTCAAATCTAATTTTACTTAAATGTTTCAAAATTAATTCAATTTTAAAAGAGTTGCAATTACAGTTTTCATAAGTACAATAAAAATATTTTAATTTAAAACTTTGTAAAACTACAATTTTAAATGAATTTCATTAAAAAATTTAAAAACCTAAATTTTTAATATACACTTAATTGATTATTTCAAAATAACGGATTTATAGAAGAATTTTAGTTAAAAGACAAAAACAAAATTGAATTTTAAAGCAAAAAAATATTATTGGAGAAATTCAATTATTTTTTAGAAAAAGTAAAATTCTTCTAAGAAAGTCAATTTTTTTTTATCTTTTATTATTTATTATTATTTATTTATTATTACCTGATAATTGGGGAAATTCAATTATTTTTTAGAAAAAGTAAAATTCTCCTCAGAAAATCTATTGTTTTTCTTATATTTTATTATTTATTCATCAAAGAATTTAATTATTTTCAAAAATTTCAATGAAGTTCTTTTGTGATAATTTAACTTTTTTTAAAATAATTTTAATAAAACTCTTCGTAGAAATTTAATTGATTACAAAACTTTTTTATAATTCAATTAATTTTCAATGTTTGCTATTTGAATAAAATTTCACGAAACAATTCAATTATTTAAACCGAAATTTTAATAAAATTAGTCTAAAGAATTCAATTAATTTCAAACGTAATGTAATTCTTCGCAAAAATCCAATTATGTTTGAAAATTTACAAAAATTCTTATCAAACTTTAAATTGTCGTTATAAATAATAACATTTTTCTTCGAAATTCAATTATTTTCTCAAATATTAATAATATTCTTGGCAGAATTTCAATTATTTTTAATATACAAAATTTTCATCGAATTTCTCGAAAAATGAAATTATTGTTTCAATAATTATTTAAATAATTAATGATTAATTATTAATGATTAATTATTAATTATTTTAATAATTATTTTAATAATTATTAATTATTGTTTCAAATTATTGTTTCAAATTCTTTTTTAATTTATCTCTTGACAATAAATAATACCTAATAAAAAAAATAATTAAATTCTGATAAAATTTGTTATAAAAATTCAATGCTAAAAGACATTCAATTATTTAATAAATTATTTATGTTTATAGTTAAACAATTGATTTCTTGTAGAATCTTCTATTAAATATTGATTTAAAAACAAATTTTAGTAAAAATTTTTGATTGTAATTGAACATCATATTAAAAAATATTTATTTATTTGAAAATTCTACGAGAATTTATTTATTTCACTCTAAAAATAAACATTTTATTAAATAATTGAACTTTTTTTAAAATTGAATTTTCATGAAGAATCAACAAATTTTTAAATAATTAAATTCTTCTAGAACATTTTAATAACATTTTTTTAAGTAATTGCATTTTTCGAGAAATTTGATAAAAATTTTGTATACTAAAAACTATTGAAGTTCTGATAAGAATTTTATTATAATTTTTCAAAATAATTGAATTTTTAAGAAAAATTTCATTATTTATAAAGATAATTTAAATTTTGACGGGAATTTTTGGTAATTTTTGGACATAATTCGATTTTTGCGAAGAATTACGTTACCTTTGAAAATAATTGAATTTTGTCAAATAATTTTATTAAAATTTCTTTTTAAATAATTGAATTGTTTTGTGAAATTTTATTGAAATAGTAAACATTGAAAATAATTGAAGTTTGAGAAATTTTTGAAATTAACTAAATTTCTACGAATAATATATTAAAACTATTTTTCGAAAAATTGAATTGTCACATAAGAATTTCATATTGGAATTTTTTAAAATAATTTAATTCTTTGAGGAATTCATAATAAAAACAATAATAAAAGATAAAAAATAATTAAATTTTTGGAAATCTTAATTTCTATAGGAAAAAATAGTAATTAAATATTTATTAAAAAATGAAGTTATTGATGTTTCACAATAATTTTCTAATTAATATTAAATATAGTTTTAAAAACTTGAAAAAATTCTGTTTTTAAACTGGAAAAGTCAGAGAATTTGAAAAGGATAAGAACGTGGCGATCCTGAACTGAAAATTAATGTTTGTAAATTAAATTTTTAAAGAATGCGAATTGAGTAATAATTTTTTCTTACTTAATTGGAATAACGGTTTGAAATTTTCCTCGCAATTCAAAATAATTTAAATTCACTGCGGTAGCATTTTGTATATTTTAAAAGACGATTAAGAGTTTCGACAAATTTTTGAAAGTCTTCAACTTTAAAATAAATAATTTTCTCTATTTATTATTCATTAATAAAATAATTATTTACCATGAATTACTGATTAAAATTGTAGAAACAATAGTTAAAGAATTTGCTACTATTACAGAAAAATATTTTTAATAACATTTATTATAAAAAAGAATAAAAATAGACTATTAAAAAATATACAATGTATAAGAAATTTTCATTATTTTTAAATCTATTCAAAACGGGATATATCTTTAATATGGGTAACCGCAACTTATAACAACTATGATAATCGCATGGTACTAAAATTCTTCATGAAAATTCTATTTTTAATTCTGAAATATTGGTCGTAAAAAATATACTCAAATTAGTGAGAAATAGCTTTAGAAACAATGTAGGTAGAATAGAATTTTAATTTTCAATTAAAGAAAATTTTTATCTCTTTTCAGAAACGTAGATCTCGTAATGGAGAAATTAAAAAGAATTGATATAAAAAAAATACTATGTCCCACTATTGTCTCAATAGGACAACTCAGCTGAGATTTTGATAAACAATAAAGATCTCCAGTGCAATTATCTATTCGATAAGAAGAAGAAAAAGTTTTTAAACAATGGGTTTGGAAGCAGACTTCACTTGCATTTTGCGAGGTACGTAATCAAGCTATTATCTTTTAATTGCAACAATTGTAATCATAAAGCTAACCAAATACGTTCTTATCTGAAAAATAACTTTTAAATACAAAAAAGTCGATACACTTCAAAAACGACAATTTAATTAAATAAAAAATTTTAATTAAAAATAATTTAATTCGAATTTATTGAGTAAAAAAATTTTTTATTTTTATCATTAATAACTATTAAATAAACAAGTAAATAAAAAAATTTTAATTAAAAATAATTTAATTCGAATTTATTGAGTAAAAATATAAATTGAGTAAATTTTTTTTAAATTTTTATCATTAATAATAATTAAATAAACAAGTATATAAAAAATTTTAATTAAAAATAATTTAATTCGAATTTATTGAACAAAAAATCTTATTTTTATCACTAATATTTATCAAATAGACAAGTCACCTTATTTCATTTTTCAATCTTCAATTTCTGTAGATTTCGTGCAATTTCTCGAAGCCTTGAACGAAGTGAAACTATCATCAAATTTGGAAAGTATTCGCGAAAATCTTCTACGAAGATCAAAAGTAACTCTCGTTAATCTAGCGATTGGTCCACCATCTTCGCCTGAACCTTATCTAGACATGAATGCCGGCAAGGGTCTTCTCTTAGCGACAAGACAAGAGACTCAACTTCAGGAATACATAAACACTGATCTTGATTCAGAGCCAAAAGTTAATCAAGATTATTATGAGACATTTCAGGAAATCAATAATCCAAAATCCGAGAATTTTCCATCGATAGAAAACGAAGCGGGCGATTCTTTGGAAAATACTTTAACGACAATTTATTTTGGTTTCTCAGCAACTCAGACGAGGATAAATTGCAATAAATGGGGACAACTCGCGAGAAAGAGTGAAATAAAAATTCCCTTTATTGATCCTCTGCGACCTTGTTGGATCGGTGAGTTAAATCTGAAACAGAAAAAAATTGAAAGAATTTTCCTTCTTACTAGAGTTTACGGTCTGTTGTTTATATGAAATAACTTTGAAAAAAATGAGACTGTGAAAAAATAACAGTTTTTAAAAATTTGGACAGGTTTATTGGGTTCTTATCTTTTGATTTACGGAAGTGAAAAAGATAGTCGGCCCAATGCAGTCGTTCCTATTCGAGGATATAGAGGACGTCCAGCTCCAAGTGTTGATTCGAAACGAAGTGATTCTGCCTTTGAGATTTTTTGCCCTGGTCATAAAACCCTACAGGTAGAGTTTCTTTTAATTATAACAAAAAACTGATTTTCTATTTTTTTTCTCTACCAGATAATTTCTTACATACTTTTTAAAATAAAATTAGCAAATTTAAAAAAGTAGAATTTAAAAATTTTTAATTCAAATTTCAAAATTAATTCAATTTTAAAAGAATTGCGTTTATTATATTCAGAAATAAATTAACTTTAAAAGGTTTCAATTTGGAATTTTTTAAAATTTCAATTTTTAATGAATTTAATTAGAAATTTTATACAACTTCGATTATTGCAAAATGTTAATAATTCAAATTCTTCTTGAAATTTGTTAAATTTGACAATATTTAATTAATCATTAAAAATAATGGATTTATATAGAAAAATTTGAGTTGAAAACTTTTTAAGAAATTGAATTTTGGAAAAGTTACAAATGATTGGAGAATTTCAATTTTTTTTTAATTGTAATAAAATTCTTCTTACAAAAAGTCAATATTATGTTCAAAATTTAAAGAAAAATTCTTGACAAAAATATCTTTATAAATAACAAAATTCTTCTCAAAACTTCAATTATTTAAAAAAAATTTTCTTCTTTCATTTTCAATATCTACTATTTTAATAAATTTTCTAAAAAAAATCAATTATTTTAAAAAAATAATAAAATTGAACTCTAACATTTAATTATTTTCATAAATAAAATAAAAATAGGAGAGGAATTTAATAATTAAAAAATTCAATTAATTTGATAAATAATGCATTTTTTATGAAGTCAATTATTGTTATAAATAATAAATTTGTTTTAAAAATTAAATTATTTTCATAAATTATAAAGTTCATCTAGAATTTTAATTATTTTTAGTACAATTTTCATGGAATTCTTGGAAAAATGTAATTAGATTCGTAAAAATTTGATTAATATTCATCAAAAGAATTCAATTATTTAGAAATTTGTTGATAAAATTCATTAACAGAATGAAATTTTTAAAACAATTCGATTATTTCATAAATTATTTACTTTTTAATGTAAATAATACAATTTTATACAAATTCCTCGAAAAATGTGATTATTCTTAAAAATTTGATTAAAATTCGTCAAAAGAATTCAATTATTTAAGAATTTTTTAATAAAATTCATTACCAGAATTAAATTTTAAAAATCATTCAATTATTCAATAAATTATTAACATTTGTATTTGAATAATACAATTTTATACTCATTCCTTGAAAACTGTAATGATTCTTAAAAATTTTATGAAAATTCGTCAAAAGAATGCAATTATTTAATAAAAATTTTGTTTGAAAAATTCTTTCTGAGAATTCAATTTTAAGAAACATTTAATTCTTCAGTAAATTTTTTTCTGTTGTATTGAAATAATTGAATAATTTATTTTGAAAAAGTTTCAAATTTAATTATTTGAAAATTTGAATTTTTTATTCTTTTGACTGGCAATTTTGAAGAATTTTTCGTTTTGTAAAGTTTAATTTAATTTTTTTCTAATAGTTTGAAGTTTTATGGATATTTTCCCAAATATGGGAATTTTTCCAAATTATGAAACATTTTCCTATTTTTTCATCATGAAGATTTTCATAAAGAAATTTTTCTAAACGTTTAAGAGAATTTTTCCAAAGTTTTGGTATATTTTTCTTCGTTATTTCATGGGAATGTTTCTAAAGTCATAGTAACTTTTCAATTGCAAATTCTCAAAGAACTTTTTCAAAAAATATTTTTTAAAAGTTGATTTAGAGAAATTTTTTTTTTTTAGAATTTTTTTTATCTTCTAGAAAATAATAATTGAATTGAAATGATGGAAATAATTTTTAAGAAAGTTACAGTAACAATATATAAAATAAAAATACCTTTAAAAGTTGTTTAATTTCAAAAAGGTTTGAATTTGAATGTTTTAAAAAATCTTAATTCTTGTGGAAAAATATTAATTAAATATTTATTTACAAAAGAAATTATGGACGTTTTTGACTAATTTTACTATTAAAGAAATTCGTAAAAAAATGTATCAGAACATGTTTTTAAGTAAATTTTTTCCTTTTTCTAAATATTTAAAAATTTTTAATTTTAATTCAAATTTTCAATTGAAAAATAGAATTTATAAATATTTTTTCCTTTATTTTTAAAACACTTTAAATTTTATTAAAGCAGTTGTAAGTAAGAAATAGAATAATGATGCAAATTATTTCTATATGAAAAATTCAGAATTTGCTAAAAAAAATATTAGGAAACGGGAAAAAGTAATTTTTTTCCGCCAAAGAAAAGAATAAATTTGTGAACAATATTGTTATTGAGAAATAAAAATTATGCACAAAATGGATGCGTTTCTAATTTTGTAATCATAATTTTCAAACAATAAGCAATTTTCTAATATTTAAAATAAATTGAAAGAAAAAAAATTTGCATAATCAATGAAAAATCGAAAAAAAACGAAATTTGTTAATCGAAAATTGTTTTTGTTTTAAAATTGTTTGTTTTATAAAAAAGCAAAATTTATTTGTTAATCACAATTTTTTTAAATTTTCAAATTAAAAATATAATTTTATTAGAAATCATGACAAATATCTGCTCATGAAATACGAAGATATAGATTAATAATTTTTTATTGATTTACAATTTTTGTCTCTCTGCTAAAGAGAAAACTAAAGTGATTAATATTTCAGTTTGTGGCAAAAACACCAGAAGAAATGGAAGAATGGGTGGCAATCATCTGTGAAACGAGTTCCAGAGAAAATGACAATAAGACACGCATTCGTGGATCTTCTTTAACGGAGACAGCGCAAGTGGAGCAGAAAGAGAGAAAAAGTTCAGAATCATCGATAAAAGACGAAAAATGCCAAGACGCTGATTTTAGGCCTTCGTTAAGTAGAGAAAATTTACTGACCAGCGATATTCTTTTAAGAGAAAAAGCGACCAAGTTATTGAATCAAGAACAGAATGATAATAAAACACCTCCATTACCAGCAAGAATCCCTCGAAGACTTCCTTCCCTGCCTCACGAGGATGTTATTCCTTCGTTTCCAATTATCGACGAACCCTACGATGAAGACGATATTTATCACAAAATTGAAGATTTCCGCGACGGCACTGCCTATCAGAATTTTATGGTTGCAAAAAAGGAGGACGAGAAGAAACAACAAGAGTTGAGGAGGAACGGTCATCCTGATACTTATGACGACGTCGCCACCGAAATCCAACACATTGACAACGATAAAAGAAGGGAAGAAATTCAGGAAGCTTATGACGACGTTCAAGTGCCGCAAAAATCGACTTTAGTAGAAAATGAAGGAATTGATTCTGCGGAATTGTGTGACGATGCAAAGGTATCTATTTAATTGTTTACGAATTTAAAGAAAAATTCTAATTTTAATTCTAATTCTTGTATTTTAATAAATTATAGATGAATGCCGCCGATGCGAAAGAGAAGAAACTTTCAGGCGCCGCTCAAATAAAAGCCTCAAAGAAATCCTTCCTCGATCGTATGCGAAATCGAAGTTACATCGTAAAGAAGGAGAATAAGAATAAAAAGCGAAGCTTATCTCCCGCATCGTCAGTCTCATCGGAAGCATTGCCGACTTATGATGATATTGCCACTATCGCAATGAATCATTCCGAATCGGACGTTACTAGCGAACAATGCGAATACCTAACACCACCACTTCCACGACCAATTTACTCAATTCCACCCTCAGTCACACCCTGTTCATTGGAACAATTATACGACGACATTGCCGTGTGTCAAGAGAAATTCACCAAAGAAGCCGAAAGTACTAAAAGTAATTCAACAAATTCATTCGGTACCAAGAGTAATTCCAGCAATTCATTCGAGACGGAAATTTCAAAAGTGGATTTAAATTTTCTAACAAATTCACCAAAGGCAGCGAACAATAATGAACTGGAGTTCGACTATTATCAATCGCCAAAAAGCAATCGCGTTCTACAAGTCGACGATGCACTTTATGACGATGTCGCTCTCTTGATGAAATTCCGAGCAAAGCAACGCGAATCGACTGTTTCGAATTTTGAAAAAGTTTGGAGTCGTTTCAGCAGTGGGAGAAGTAAAAATTCCGTCAATGAACCCGACGATAATTCCCAAAATGGCGAGGCGAGAGTCAATAGACTGCAAAAGATCGTTAACAAAATTGAAAATACTCTCAGTAAGTCGTCAATGAAACCTTTACCACTATCCAATAATTCCAAGTCCCAATCATCGACAAGTGTAACATAATTTTAATTTCAAGTTCATAAAGGCATTAAACGTTTAATCGATATTCTTTAAGTGTGCCAAAAAATAATAGTTGATTCATAGACTGATTACTGCCATTGATAAAAAATAAATGTTTATTATACTTTTCCTTGTAAATTCCAATGAAACATTATTGTTTGAATGAATATTATCAACGAGGCGAACAAACTTTGTAATAAAATACAATTAAATTACAATAAATACAAACATCGTCCGTCGTTGATAATATTTACTATCTTATCAAATTGGAGAGGCTGCAATTCTTTCTAGTATTGTCTTAAGCCCCCTACTCTATTCTGTGATTAAAAGAATAAAATTAATCTTATCGTAAAAAATAGTTTGCTTTCGTAAAAAATACATATTCCACTCATTCAGCGAATCAAAAACATTGGTCTTGAAAAGAAAATATTCAGACTTTTAAAAGTAATTATTTACTAATTAAATTATTAGGAATCATAATTCTTTCAAAAAAAAGAAAATATTAATTTGATTTAAAGTGATTAATAAATAATTACTAAAAATAACGTTTTTTTTTCTTTTTTTCCCAAGGCCAATATTGCCACTCAGTGGCATACGAAAAATGTACTTCTTTCAAAGAAAGAAATATTTTCAACTTTCTCATTGAAGTGTAAAAGTTATCATTCTAGTTTGAATATTTAAAATCCTTGTAAATTGTATAATTTTCGGTAAAAAAAAAATTATAACACTGCACTGAGTTTTTAAAAAACGATATAAAAAAAACCTGAGTTCCAATTTTCTCACGTTGATTTTTTTAAGTTGTTTTCGAAGAGAAAGAATTGTTTATAATAATCTTGAACGATTTCTTTCAACTTGTCGGTCCACACAACAGTTTCATTCATTACTTTTTCCATCGTATTTTTTCCAATTTGCTGATAATGTCTGATTGGTAAACCAGTTTCTGTTTCTAAATATCTGATGGTCTCTTGAGTGCGTTGATTATCAAAAACGGGGAATATAACAGTGCCCAGAACTATGAGAAGACAGAAGAAAATTGTCCATAGCAGTAAGAATAATAGTGATTTGCAGAGGGAACTGCATATGCCCCCTGTAATTACAATTGTCAAATTATTAATATTATTAAATATTATAAATTAATTAATTAATTAAATTGTTAAGAATAGAAAAGTATACTTATGATTTTGTGTACAAAAAAAAATATATTGAAAATGAATCTTAAAATTATTAAGAATTTGGAAATATTACACTTACTGCTTTTTGTATTCTTTGAATTTCGTTGCTCAGAATCGTTTATACTGAAAAATTTGCCATCATTTTGTTCAGTGTCGTCGAACTTTTGATTTGAGGATTGTAAATTTATGTTTCCTTTAACCTTTAACTTTTCCGAAGTCTTTTTCTTCTTCTTCCCTTCTTTCTTTGGCACTACTATCTTTTCTGCTTCTAGAATAAAAATTGAAAGTATTAAAAAAATTTGAAGTTCTTTTGTGGTATTTAAATTTTTGTAACGTTTTTAAAACGTATCGATTAATTCTAGGAGGGTGTTTGCCGTTTTCGTTTAACAAAGTTCCTGGTTTTTTCTCATCAACTTTAGATTTATTTAATTTCGAACATAAATAAATCTACAAATGGCTTCAAATATTTTTATCGGAGTTTTTTATGAATAATTAAATTCTTTTGACGAGTTTCTTTAAATTTTTTTAAAACAATGTTTTTTAGTAATTTTAATTGGAAATTTGGAAAATAATTGATTTAAACAAAAAATTTTCTCAATTTTTGAAAAATAATCTTTGCTTGTATATAATTATAATTGAAAATTTGATTTTTTAATTTCATTAAAAATATATTGATAATAATTGAATTTCGGTGAAGAATTTTACTATTTATCAAAGTAAGTGAATCCTTCCGGGGAATGATATTATGTATTTATGAAAATAATTCAATTATAGCGAAAAATTATATTTAAATTTTTGACAATAATAATTAGAAATAATTAACTATTAATAAGTGATACAAATTTAATTTTCTCAAGAAATAAATAAAAAATAAATGTAATTTATTTCAAGATTCAGAAATTTAAAATTATAAAAATTTAGAAGAAGTTCAATAATTATAATTATTGAATATAAATATGATAATATAATTTTTAGAAGCAAAAACTTGATTTAATACTTTAAGAAGGATTTTATATTTTAAAAATAAAATTATAATTACGGTCAGTTGTGGGGACTAGCCTTAAGTAGTATGTAAACCGAGTCAAATGTATGGGGCTTTAACCCACGGCTCTGGGCGATAAAAGGATAGGAAAAACTAGTCGTGTGCAGAGAGTCACACAGAGATTATATTGTTGTTGAGTCCCGGTAGCTTGTTTCATATTAAAATAAATTTAATTATATATAAAGTTGAAATTGTGGTTTATTTATTGAATATATTAAATTCTGATCAGTGGAGAATCAAGTGATCGCATATTATCTAAATAAATATTGCTCTCATCTCTACATTTGGTGACCCCGACAAAAGGGTTAGAAATCACTTTTCCTTTACGGAAAATAATTTTCTAAATAAAAATCTTCTGAACCATTTAAACTCAAATTACGAGTCATTTTCATTTTTTTTTGGAGTAAATTTTTCCAAAATCGGAGCAAGTCTCGAGGATTCTTAACCTCAAAATCAAACATGTGCTCGATATATTAAGCACACTATATCCGTATATATCCAGGCAATCCTGCCTCAACGGATAATTTTCGATTTTTTTAAAATCGCTCACAAGAGTGCATCGAAATTTTTCGTGCAAAAAGTTATGGGAAAATAATTTTTTTTCCCCCACGTTTTTCTTTTCTCTTCTTTCGCACCGGTGACCAACTCATCAGCATTAATATCCAGCTGTTATTTCTCAACTCTCAGTGATATGAAGTACATTTGAAGACTGCTAAAATTCCGGAAACCATATCAAGGGAAATTTTCCAATTTGGAGGATCTTTTTCGGCGACATTACACATCGTCACCGTTACGCAGTCAACGTCTCATTTTGTGCGCTGTTTTTGTACATGTGGGTGAACATGGTTCACCCACACCAGGTCAGTACATAAAACCTTATTTTATTTTCAGTCAAAATTTTTATGACGTTAAAAGAGATTTTTTTTTAACTGTCCTTTTTCCGTCTTTTCTTTTTCTACGACTGATGTTCCTGAGAGTGTACGACTCCTGACCTTCAACACTTACCTGAGTGAAATGCCGCCAGCCTAATACTAGACTTTCATTGTCTAAAGGGATTTTATTTTCTGGCCATCGAGTATTTCACCCTGAACTTGTTCCTGTTTTATTGGACCACTCGACTCAACGTTCTTCTTGGATGCTCACCTGTTCGCATCAGAAGCTATCATCAACTCATCGTGGGACTACTCGCCGCATCGAATTTCTATTTCTGGTTTTTTTATCCTTTTTTTTTAAAAAAAACTACTAAAATTTTTTTCTAAAGTTATTTGACGATTTTGATATAGTCGTTTTCAACGATTTATTATTTCATTTATATTTTGGAGTCAAGGAAATTCGTTTCTTTCTTTTTAAGAATTTTAAATACAAATTCAACATACATATTAATTCAAAGAAATATCATTAAATCCTACTGTTATCAGTCGTGAGATTAATTTTTTTAGCGTATTTAAACGCTCAATTACATTATCGTCAATAAGTTAAATAATTATTATTATTATTTTTTTTTATTTTTATAATTCATGCGGTATCCCAAGTAAGTTGAAATGAAAAATATTTCTATCTTTTTGACAATTTTATGTGTTTTTGGTTTCGTGTATATTTTTATACATTTCTTCCATTTTAACGTATCCGTAAACGTGAACTATAGATCTATAAACCGAATCGCTCGGTGACCTTCTCGAGAACCTCGCGAATTGTTTCGTTTCTTTTTGGAGTTTGCGCCTGTTTTGCTGAGTAGCTGACACCTTGTCACACATCTTCTTTTATTTTTATCTTTGGCATTCTCGTGTGTTTAATTTTATTTTACCATGCCTACTGGCGACGAGCTTACGTCCCCCGAGGAACAAATTTCGCGTTTGCAGTTGCAACTCGATAGAGTTAGCGATGAGATGTTGAACATGCAGGGTCAGCAGCGCGTCGAAGCTTACCGTCAACCTAAAATTCCGCGTTTTATATCGAGTGATCCTTCATTCTGGTTCATCCAGGTCGATTCGGTTTTTAGCAATTGCCGTATTACCGCAGAGAAGACAATGGCTGACTACGTTATAGCCGAACTCGACCCAGAGATTTTAATTTGCGCACGCGACATTGTTTCGATTCGTCCCGTCCCAAATGATATTTTTACTCAACTTAAGAAGAGAATAATATCATCCTATTCAGTTTCTTCCGAGTCTAAATTACGACAGCTCTTGAAGGGAGACATTTCAACTGATGGTAAACCATCCTTAGTCTTAACCCGACTGCGTGGTTTAGGTGATCAATGTAACGAGGATATTTTAAAATCGGTTTTTCTTGACCAACTTCCTCAATCAACGCGTGCTATCTTGGCTGCCTCTGATGTTAAGGAATTGCAGAAGCTGGCCGACCTGGCTGATAAAGTCTATGAGACTACAAATTTTGCAAATTCGTGCTCAGCAATTGCCGCAAATAATACTAGTCCTTTTTCTAACTTAGAATCTCAAATTAGCGCATTAGCTGCTAAAGTTGACGCACTCTCTTTTAAATCGTCCAAACATTCAAATAACAATTCCCGAGGTCGTTCACATTCTCGCAACCGGAGTAATCATCGCGACTTGCGTGATCGCTCAGCTTCTCGAAATCGGAAACCAAACTGTTGGTACCATCATAGATTTGGCGAAAAAGCCAATAAATGCATCGAACCTTGCTCTTATGTTTCCGGAAATAATAACAATAATAATAAAAACAACGCAAATTCTAAATCGGAAAACTAATAGCGCCCAGCCGTTCTGAGACAATCGGGAGTGGCGCATTTTCCAAACGTCTCCACATCCGTGACCGTCGATCTGGTCTGTTATTCCTCATTGACACGGGTTCTGATGTATCTCTCGTTCCATCTTCTCCAAATGCTAAGCGAAGACCATCGGATGTCGTTCTATTTGCCGCTAATGACTCACGTATAGCTACCTACGGAGAGAGGCGAATGACGCTCGACCTTGGACTTAGACGTGAATTTTCTTGGAATTTTTGTGTAGCTGCAGTTCCTGCTCCCATCATTGGTGCTGACCTGCTGGCACATTTTGGACTCACCGTCGATCTTAGTCAGCGTTGTCTGATTGATTCGCTTACCTCTTTGCATTCCAGCATGTCGTTCCATGGCTCTTCCTCGTGTAGCGTTACATCTGTTGATCGTTCGTCTCCTTTCGCTGAGATTTTGTCCCGTTACCCGGAGGTCACTGGAACTTCGCAATCCACATCGTTGGCTTCACATAATGTATTCCATCACATCGTAACCACGGGTCCACCTATGGCAGAGCGAGCTCGTCGCCTCGCTCCAGATAAGCTGAGAGCAGCGAGGACTCAATTCCAGTTGTGGACTCAGCAGGGCATTTGTCGTCCGTCCAGCGCTTCTTGGGCTGCACCGATTCACCTGGCACCTAAAAAGGGAAATTGTTGGCGAGTATGTGGGGATTATCGCCGTTTGAACTCCGTCACTGTTCCGGATCGTTACCCAGTTCCTCATCTTCACGATTTTTCCAATTGTCTCGCTGGAAAAACAATTTTTTCTAAAATAGACCTACACATGGCCTACACCCAGATCCCCGTTGCTCCGGAGGATATTCCCAAGACCGCCGTAATTACACCTTTCGGCCTCTTTGAGTTTTGTCGCATGATGTTTGGACTGCGAAATGCAGGCCAGACATTTCAGCGCTATATCTTCCGGGCACTCGGTGATCTGGATTTCGTTTTCGCCTACGTTGATGATTTGCTCATCGCTTCTTCAAGTATGGCTGAACACGAGCAACATATCGACGTGGTATTTAAAAGGTTGAAGGAATTTGGTCTTCGTGTCAACATTAGTAAGTGTAGTTTTGGTCAAAGTGAGTTAGAGTTCTTGGGTCATACCGTTAATTCCGAGGGTATTCTTCCTACTCGCGAGAGAGTTGAAGCCATCATTTCGTATCCTCGTCCTGAGACGGTACAGGAGTTGCGTCGTTTTCTCGGTTTGGTGAATTTCCATCGCCGTTGCATTCAGCATGCCGCTCAGATACTCTTACCATTGAATAAATACCTCGTGAATTCTAAGAAGAATGACAAGACTGTGATCGTTTGGACTGATGAGGCCATCGCTGCTTTCGAGCAGATTAGAGAAAGCATCGCAAACGCTACCTTACTTATTCATCCCACGTCGGAGGGTGAAACTCGGGTCGTAACTGACGCATCAGATTTTGGTATTGGTGCTGCCTTGGAGCAGAGGGTCTTCGATAGGAACTCTTCCACGAACGTATGGAAGCCATTGGCTTTCTTTTCACGAAAGCTCACTCCTGCTCAGCGTGCCTACAGCACATATGATCGTGAGTTGACTGCGATTTTCGAGGCTGTTCGTTATTTTCGCTATTTCCTCGAGGGTCGCGAATTTAAGATCATCACCGATCATAAACCGCTGGTTTTCGCATTTAAGCAGAGATCGGAGAAGGCATCCCCGCGTCAGCAGCGTCAGCTTTCCTTTATTTCTCAATTCTCGACCAACATTGAATATCTCGCCGGTGTCGACAACGTCGTCGCCGACGCGTTGTCTCGCATCGAGTCTGTCATCTTACCTTCGGAAATTGATTTACGTGAGTTTTCTTCGGCTCAGTCTGATGATGATGATCTCCAGAGGGCATTGCAATCTGCCGACTGGTCGATTCGAATCAAGGAATTGTCCTGGGGTCCTGATAACATCGTCGTTCATTGTGACGTCTCTGGCACCGACTTGCGTCCCTTCGTTCCGTCCACACTCCGTGAGAAGATCATGAAGCTTTTCCATCTTCCTTCACATCCAAGTGCTCGCGTCATGAATCGCATTATAAGCAAGCGGTTTGTTTGGCCGGCGATGCACAGGGACATTTCCGCATTTTGTAGAACCTGCGTCGATTGTCAGAGGTCAAAAGTGTCTCGTCACACAATTCTCGAGCCGGCGAGCTTCGTTTTGCCTGAGTCCAGGTTCAAGCACGTGCACATCGATCTTGTGGGTCCGCTTCCTGATGATCTTGGTTTTCGCTACTGCTTAACCATGATCGACCGCTTCTCTAGGTGGCCCGAGGCAGTACCCTTGAGGAACATCGAGGCATCGACCGTCTGCAGGGCTTTCGTGGATAACTGGATATCTCGCTATGGAGTTCCCGACACCATCACCACCGACCAGGGCAGTCAATTTGAGTCACGTATGTTCGCTTCGCTTCTCCATCTTTCTGGTACTCGTAGGATTCGGACCACCGCCTACCACCCCGCATCCAACGGGATGGTCGAGCGCTGGCACCGATCACTCAAGGCATCGATCATGTGTCATTCGGGCTCCAGATGGACGCAGATTCTTTCCACCGTTTTGTTGGGTCTTCGGACCTCTGTCATGACTTGCGGAGCTTCTGCTGCTGAGTACCTTTATGGCACGTCGTTGCATATTCCGGGGGAGTTTGTCCTTCCCGATGATCTTCCTTGTGATCCTCAAACTTTCTTGACCGAGTTCAGGAATCACATTCGTGAGGTGAAGCCCGTGCCTGCTGCTCATCATCACCGGCGCAAAGTATTCGTGTCTAGGGATCTAGCTTCGTGTTCGCACGTTTTTATGCGTATTGGTAGATCGAGAAGGTCGCTTGAGCCTCCTTATTCTGGCCCACACAGGGTCGTCGATCGCACATCGACTCGCGTATATAAAATAGATATAAATGGTGTTACTAAACAGGTTTCTGTCGAAAATCTCAAGCCCGCTTATATGGTTTGCGAACCGACTGAATTGCGTAACTTGGACATTCCGTCCTCTATACCAATTCAGTCTCGCATTGGAGCTGATGGAGATTCGTCTAAATTAACTAAAACCAATTTTCGTGACATTCCTAATCACGATGCCCTATCGTCGACTCTTGTGAATCCGGACTTTAAAAACGGCCAACCTTCGTCGAATCGTGTACTTAATAATTCGTCAAACATTCTAATTCACGACAGTGCTCCGACTGTGATTGCCTGTCCTGAAAATAAAGTAAATTCAAAAAAGACTGATTTCTCGACTGATCACAGTTATTGTTCTAACATGCCAGTCATTAAGAAACCGAAAAGGTTCATTCCTAATATTTTAAGAAAGAAACAAGTACATTTTAACATTTAAATTATCGACGAATTACCTGTAAAAATTTTTTTTTTAATATAAAAACATTTTTAGTACCTTCGACAGTATTATTGTAATTTAATCTATATTTTCATAAAAAAGATCTACCGCTACCGCGGACATATATACATATATACATAAGTATATAAACTTTTATACATAACATTTTCACATTTTACATTTACATCGTTGTCACTAAGGAGGGAGTATATGTGGGGACTAGCCTTAAGTAGTATGTAAACCGAGTCAAATGTATGGGGCTTTAACCCACGGCTCTGGGCGATAAAAGGATAGGAAAAACTAGTCGTGTGCAGAGAGTCACACAGAGATTATATTGTTGTTGAGTCCCGGTAGCTTGTTTCATATTAAAATAAAT
This sequence comes from Leptopilina drosophilae, assembly GCA_032873175.1. Lineage (NCBI taxonomy): Eukaryota > Metazoa > Arthropoda > Insecta > Hymenoptera > Figitidae > Leptopilina > Leptopilina drosophilae. The sequence continues at coordinate 9,929,758 of CM065485.1, forward strand.
TTAATTATATATAAAGTTGAAATTGTGGTTTATTTATTGAATATATTAAATTCTGATCAGTGGAGAATCAAGTGATCGCATATTATCTAAATAAATATTGCTCTCATCTCTACACAGTAAGTTCCCTCGATTATTTTCGAATTTAAATAAAAATCTTTTAAAAAATTTAATTATTATTTTTGATAAAAAAAGTAAAAAAAATTTGTTTCAAAAATTTCAATTACTTGTTTATAGAAATTTATTTATCTTGAAACAATAAATTTCAAAAATTTTAAAAATTTTATTTTTCACAATTTTCAAAAAAAATTTGCGAAAATTCAATTTTATAAAAAAATGTTAAGGGGGTCCCATAGTCGATTAGATTTTTGCATTGAGCTTTAAAGGGAAATTCGCATCGACTTTGACACCGCCTTAAGTGTGTTTCTCTTTTTAAATCAAGTAATAAACATTTTAATTATTAATCTTTTAATTTTACAACTAATTAATTTCACAAGAATCATAAAAATTCTTGCAAAGAATCTCACAATTTATAAAAATAATTAAATTGTTTTAAAAGAATTTTAACATAATTTTTGAAAATAATTAAACGTTTTGTAAGAACTTTTTGAAAATTTTCAAAATAATTGAATTCAATCGAAAACTTTTATTAAATATTTTTAAAAATAAATGTATTCTGTTGAAAAATTATATTAAAATACTATTAAAAATTATTGAAATCCTACGATGAATTTTACTATTTAAAAAAAATTCCATTTTTCCAAAGAATTTTATCAGAATTTTTGAAAATAATTAAATATAATTAATATTTTTAGAAATAATTATATTCTTTCGAGAAATTTTACTGCAATTAAATTAAAAACAATTGCATTCCTTTGAAGAATTTTAATATTAATGAAAATAATTGAATTCTTGCGAAGTATTGTATTACAATTTTTTAAATCCTGGTTAAATTCTTTTCAAAAATTTCTTTGAATTTTTTTAAAGTAATCTATTTTCTTTAATAATTTTAATTGAAAATTTTCAATGCAATTGAATGTTATGAAGAATTTTTGTTCATAAGTTTTTAAAATAATCGCTTCTGATAAAAATTAAAATTAAATACTTTCTATTGTTGAAGTTTATTAAAATTGTTTTGAATATAATTGAATTCCAGTGAAAATGTTTATTAAAAATCAAAATAAAAAAGTTGATATAAAAACATTTTTATAAACATTCTATAAAATTAGATTTTTGAAATTTAATTTTTTCAAGATAACTGAATTTTTATAAACAAATAATATAGAATTTTTAAGACAATTGAAATGTTGAAAAAAACATTTTATTAAAAATTAGCAAATTTTACACAAATTTATTTTAAGCAAATTTATTTTATTTTTTTAAGTAAATTTAAATTTATTAAAAAATTTTGAAACAATTGAAATGTTGAAAAAAACATTTTATTAAAAATCAGCAATTTTTACACAAGTTTATTTTTACATCTCAATTATTTTCCAAATTGCTAAGAAAATTCTCGTAAAATATTAAATTATTTTCTTTAAAAACAAAAAAATGACATACAAAAAAAAAACATAAATGACATGAAAAAAAGTCAAATAGAATGTAATTTTTTATTTTTAAAGAAAATAATTTAATATTTTACAAGAATTTTCTTAAAAATTTGGAAAATAATTGAATTTTAAAAATAAATTTTCGTAAAATTTGCTGATTTTTAATAAAATGTAAAGAAATTTCAATTGTTTCAAAAATTTTCTATTAGTTGTCCATAAAAATTCAATTATCTTGAAAAAATAAAATTACAAAAATCTAATTTTATAGAATTTTCAAAAAAACTTTGCTAAAATTCAATTTTATTTTGAAAAATCTAAGCGTGTATCTTCTTTTAAATTAAATAATAAAAATTTTAATTATTAATCTTCCCACTAAGAAACATGAAAACATTAGAATGTGACTCTTTATAAAATTCAAGTAATAATTAATTATTAAATTAAAATACTTCAAAAATTCTATTTGTTTAAAAGTATCTAATGAAATTTTTTAACAAATTTAATTATTTTCAGTTGAATTTCACAAAATTTTTTACTCGATAATTTTTTTAAAAATTATTTACATATTATATTTGAATAAGTTAATGATTTTTTAATATCAAATTAATTATTTTTAATTAATTTCATTTTAGGGAACAGTAGAAATATCTATAAAAATTGAACTAAAAATCGATTTTTTAAGGACAAATTAAAGTAATACAACTTTTTTAATTTGGTGAAAATATTCCCGGTTTGACATAAAATTCTTGTTATAATTTTTGTATATTTTTTGGTATTTTTGTTAAAATAGATAATTAAATGTGGACTCAAAAGTTACATAGAGAATATTACCTGAAATTGCATTTATTCTTCGTTGTTTTTCCTCTTCGACAGTGAGTTGCACGTTTGCTAAATAAGTGACAATTTTTCGGGCACAGGCTTGGCATTCACTAGCATTACTGCAAGGACCGGCAACACTGGCAACTGCTGGTGTTAAAGGATTTTCCTTTAAATCAAGCCACTTGAGATTCTTCAGCTTTCCAAGACTCAATGGCAATCTACTTATCTACAATTAATTGTCTTTCGTAATTAAAGAATTTTCATTTTAAATTTCACGTATTTACCTTGTTGCTATATAAATCAAGATGTTTTAATTGAATCATTTCGCCAAAATTCTCTGGAATTTCAGTCAGCATGTTTTTACTGAGATCCAATTTTATTACTTGCGTTAAGGTCACGAATGTTCTCTAAAAAAATATTCTCAATTAAAAAATATGAATTTAACAAAATTCTTAACATCAAAACAAGTTAAATTTTATTTTCCTTACCGGCAATGAAACTAAGGCATTATTTGACAAATCCAAATGCTTTGCTCTTCTAATTGTGGCCTGGAAAAGTATAATAATACTTTTTGTAATAAAATAAAATAAATTAAATTTAATTTCAAACATAAATTTTTTATTAAAAACTTACAATTTCTTTAACCGGAACTTCCTCCATATCACACAAACTGAGATCCAGAGTTTCATCCTGAAGTTTATCTTTTATATTCATTTTCGTCATTTTTGAGAAAAGAGAATTTTTTTTCACTGAAAGCCAAAATCGACGGTAAAATTACTTTTTTTCAATATGTGACAATTTTGCGCTTTCTAAACAAACATTACCGCTGGAGAAATATACAATTTTCTAATTAGTAACTGTTAAAAAATAAATTTGTTTTGTCATAAACCAAAATATATGAGAGAAAATGTGTGTAGAATAAGTAGAAAAATTAGTTACCTGCGAATACTTGTTGTTTTAATAATTTTTCAGTACGAAATTCTTTTCTCACAATCAATTGAATGAGTGATAATTTTGTTATTGATATAAGTTTTGCACTTTTTAAGATGCGTGGAAATATTTTGATCCACGTATATTTTTACGGCTTGTCTTCATGAAAAAAATAATATCAAAAACTGTAAAGTGTAAACTGTTTTATAAACGTCGTTTGACAAGAAAATATCAAGCTCGGTTCACATGAACGTCGGTTAATTTATGTTTTACCCATTTTTACCTTTATTTACGATCAAGTGGTTCCCGTAATTATTTTAAACGTAGCATTACGTACACTACGCAAATAGGCGCCGTAACTTAAAATTCAGATTTGTCTCCTAAATCTAAATGTTATTTAAAAAAATGTACATTTTACTTAAAAAATGTTCTGCAATAAAAATTAAAAAAAAAGTTTTTTTAAAAGATTTTTTTTCCTTATTAAAAAAATTTAAAAACCTTTTTAAGTTTTATTACTTTATTAAATATTATTTCAAACAATTACTTTTCGAGGATTACTTCTTGTAAGTATAATATAAATCTAAAGAAATAAGTTGAAAAAGTTAAAAATTTCAAATATTGTAATAAATTCTTCGACATTTCATCAATATAATTATATAAATATAGACAAAAATTTTGAAAATCGTAAATAATAAAAAGTAGACTTATAACAAAAGAAATAAAAATCAGAAGTTATAATAAGCATCAAGAGTTAAGTGATATTACATTCGTATTATTTGACAATAAAAATTATATAAATAATGATTTTTTTTATCAGTTTTTTTTTATCCCTCACGACACATTACACGGTAGTAACTACTTTATTTACGAAATAGTACCATATACAAGCGTAGTTTTACATAACGTGATTAATTCCATGATTTTTTTAAATTTATTTTGCATAATTTTTACGTCAATTTCGTAAACATTGTCCAATTTCTCGAATGACAAAAAAAAAGAAACAAAAATTAATACACTGTTAAAAAGGCTATGCCATTAAATTTTTGTTCACTCGACGTTATCTCCTTATTTTTTTTCCGAGCATTTATTAATATCCACTTAAATTGATGCTCTAAACAATTATTGTTTCGGAGCATTATTTCGGCCAGCAACAATTGTTTAAGCGTTACCGGTTAATTAACATTTTTACAGTAAATTAGATGTACGAAACAAACATTTTTAAAAAATGGTGTAAGGATTACAGGGATTATTTCGATTTTTTTTGTACTCTCTTATATGAGCATCACGGTCATGTATTTTTTTTTTTTAATTATTTGTGTTTGTATGAATTTTTTTTTCGCAAATAATTGTAAAATGCTTAAAGGGAGGTTTTGTACGTGTAAAACTTGCAAATGCTTGTTTTGGCTTGAAATTAGTCCGAAGCAATAGAATTTATCTATTGCTTAGGATGAAGTTCAAGAACAAGGCGATGGGGAATTTTATCACACCATGCGCACCGTGTAATGCTAGTTTACACATTTTTTCAAATAATTTGTACATGTACCCTTGACGTTATTACAAACAGACACAAACTTTACTTTTTTTTTTTAATCTAAACACGAATATCAAAATGTACCTGTAAGTTGTAGCATTTCAATGATCATGTCTCACATGTATAGCGTCGTTACTTTTCGCGCGTACATTTCTAAATCCTTGCATAAAATTCTTTTTCATTTATGTGTGTGTGTGATGAAAATTGTAAATGACGCTAATTTTCTGAAAATTTTATTATGTACCACATAGACCTATTTTTGTTTTCTCGTTATGTATACATTAGTTTCGAGAAAAAATCCCTCCACAAATTTTATAAAAATGAATCTCTCTTTTTTTTAATGAAATGATCCTTCTATCTATGGAGAGTTTTCTCAACGATGTACAGGAAGTCGAAAGAGTCTTAACGTTACTTATTTGACGATTTTTTTTTTTTGAAGGTGATTTACTTTTTATCGATTCCCGTTTTGAAAATGGGAACTGATGTTAATATAGTGGTTATTTTGAAGACATTTTTTTTCATTACTTTTTTACTTCTCTCCGTCCTCGGCGGTTTTGAGCTTTTCCTCTCGAGGCTTAGCTCCACCGTATATCGAGCTTGATTTACTCGATTCTGCAATTGTGTTCAGGGGAAGCTGCACTGTTCGAGGTTGGAGAACGAGACGTTTTCTTCCGCTTGTGTCTGCAATTGATTTCGGTTTTTTAGGAATTTTCCTCTACTTTCAAGAAAAATGGAAGGGGGGAAAATACAGACCTGGGGGTGGTTCTTTCATGTAAGCATCGTCCTGGTAGGACTTTCTTTCACCACCACGGGATGGTCTTCCGCTAAATGAACTACTGCCGCCGGGTCGACCACCTCCTGGACCACTGGCACCGCCTCGGGACCACTCTCGACCACCGCCATCTTCATTAAAGTGGCCGTAGTTTCCACGATTTCCTCTAGGTTCACCGCTGAAGCCGCCTCCTGATCTTCCACTGTCATAGGCCAGTCTCCCTGTTATAGGAGGATTTGGATTGAATCTACCTCCTGAATTGTTAATAAACACGAATAAGTAAATTGAATTAAAAGAATTTCTCAAATCGTATTTGAGATTTCGGACTCACTTGAAAAAGAGGGTGTGTTATTGTAATCATCTCCATAACCTCTGCCTCCATCTCTTCTTCCAAATCCTCCGCTCCCTCCACTATTCCCTCGACCTCTTCTGTCAAAACCGCCACCTCGATCATTTCGCTTTCCATCAGCAACATCTATTTTTACCGGATTACCATCAATAGCAACAAGTCCATTAAGTTCTATAGCCTGTTCTAGATCGGATAAATTTTCAAATTCAACATAGCAGAAGCCTTTAAACCTGCAAACATGTGAAATTAAAATTAAAACCTTATTACAAGCAGGCAAAAAATATTAATTTACGAAAACAACATCAATACCTATCAGTTTCACGATCTTTCACTAAACGAATTCCTTTTACATTTTGATCCTGGAAAATTTTATCAACATCTCCTTGAACGACTCCATTTGGAAGATTTCCGACATAAGCAGTGTAAGGAGGCTCCGTAGGTAAAGGTTTCCTACCTCTGAAGAACAAAATTAATTCATAATAACTTTTCATTAAATACAGTTCAAAAAAATACCCGCCTCCCCCTTTTACAACACATCTCAAAATGTTTTCTTTACATCTCTAGAAATTACTTGAAACATTCAATCATCAGTTGTTAGTTTTTATTCTAAAAGATCCAACTTATAAAAAACAAATCTTGCCAGTGCTGCGAAAAATGTCAAATTAATGCCACGTAGAGCATTTCTAACATTTCCTTCTTGTCAAATTTAATCATTTTGGTCTCGAGAATTAGCAAAATAAATAGTTTCATTTATAATACAAAATAATTAATCCAGTAAAGTTGGCAATTAGAAAAAAATATTCGATAATTAAAATATTCAACATAATACCACATCAATTAACTAAAGATCAGAATAAATAAAATTTAGTCAAACGTTTGCAAATACAACCGCAATTTTTTTTACAAATTATCAATGAAATTTGATTCTAACTACATAGTGCTATAAAATTTTTGTGAAACGGAAAATTCATAAAGGACGTTAGTGAGATCTATGTAAGAAAGAAGAGAGAGAGACAAACAGAGAGAGAAAGAAAGAGAGATAAGTGATCAATTTTAAAAGCAAAGATAAAAGAAAATATTTCTAGAGAAATGACATTTAAAATCCAAAAGCTTGAGCAAAGGCATTTTGGAGTCAATGGGAGATTCATTTGGCCTTGACAAAAACGAATGTAAAAAGATGATGAAAAAGTCACATTGTAGTAAAATATTGTATTAAGAAGCTTGAAAAAAAGAAAGCACTAGCCAAAATAAATCCGCGTGTTCTTTTCTTGTGCTTGGAAAGAAATACTTTGCTCATATTCAGAGGCTGAATTGACTTAACCTTAAAAGCACGCGTCACAAGTTGAAAAGACTGTTTTCTTATTCTATCTAGATACATTGGACTTAATTAATAGCAACACCGGTTTTAAAACAACTTTGAAACTTATTAAATAAGAAAAATACATCAGATACTTGCCTATAATCATCAAAACCACCTCGACCGGCCATGTTGGATGCACGAAACTAACCGGGACCGCGCGGGTCATACGAGCAACCACCCAACAAATGGCACTTCCACAAAGGTAACAAACATTTTATTTTAAATTACACTGCTTTAAATTATTTTCACAAACAAATATTCAACGTAACCTCCAGCTAATCACGTTAGAACTTTTCTCTCATAAACGTAGCTATTTTCAGGTTTGAGTTAGAAGGTTAGAATGTATAAATTCATTCGTGTAAATTTTTATTTCTTTTGTAATCTAATTATTTTTATCATCTTACCAATCAAACAGGTATCGTAATAATATGAATATTTATTCAACTTTTTAAAAAGCGCGACACAGAATATTTTTTTTCCTTTTTAGTCAATTAATAAACTTTTTTGTTTGAAACAAAAAGATTGAAAGTAAATGAAACGCGATTAAAGTCCTACGTGGCTTTGAATTTCCCGCGCAATATTTAAATCTACTTTATCGACATGAAATCAACACTTTTCATTGGTTTTCGGCACTCCCCTCGAGTTAACTCCGTGTGGTGATTTGCTAGATCCAACAGAATGTTATTGATGATTGGATATTGTTAACTCCCAGTGCCGAAAACACTGGATTGTTGCTAGTTTCAGAGCATACGTGTTATTGGCACCGTATTTAAAATATTTTTTTACTTAAATATATAAAAAAAATTAGTATATTGCATTCTATCATTAATTATACACTTTTTGTATTAAAAATGAAGAATTCGCATATTTAATAATTGTCCCGGCGATGAAGGATAATAAAATTTATATATTTATATAAATATATGTTAAGAATGTACAATCTAACCTCAAAGTTGTAAATTACTCGAGCAAAGAGTAACAAGGTTCGAAAACACAAATATTTGTAAATAACGTTGAGAAATGTTTAATATTTACGTAAACTAACATTTAATATGGCCAAAAATTCCCGACAATTATTAAAAGTAATTACAGAACAATTAAACAAGTCGGCACTATTAAATAGTGCATCGACAGTGCTTGAAAAAACTTCAGAAAAAGCACAAGAAAAGTTGACAAATATCCAAAATGTTGCATCTGAAAAGTATGGAAATATCGTCAAGGTAATAATAAATAATACGAGAATTCCAAACCCCTTTTTTTGTCTATTTAAGAATATGCTTTTAAAACTGAATTTTTCCGGAATGCAACAAATGTAAAATCTAGTTTATTTCGTTAGAATAATAATTGATAATATTCTTAATATTCAGCACGTAAATGTAACGGGCACAACAATTATACAAGATTTACATGCAGAATCATTAAAACCATCGAGTCCGATTCCAGTTCGATTGATAAATTGGTGGAAATGGTATCAACAATTGACAGGTTTAGACACGGTTGAAGTTGCAAAACAGCACGTTATTCAAGTTCAGGATTCTCTATTTAAATGTCAAGAAGAGCGACGAAATTTAAATCGTCAATCGTCTTTCGTACATGACAAGTTGAAAGAAGTTTACGCCGATTTAATACAAACGAAACGTGATGATCCAAAATACGTGCAACTCACAATTATGGAAAATAAAGGTCTTCAGGAAGAATCGAGAATAAGAAATCAATTAAATCTTTTAGAAAACGAGGAAAGAGATCATTTCACTCAACTAGCGACTGCTATTAAAGAATATCACGACAGCCAAACAATAAATGCGCAAAAATACAAATATCTTTCAATTCTAGCTTCTGCTTTCCTTGCCATTTTATCACTAACAGGATCAATGATTTACAATAATAGAAGAATAGTTGATGTTCGAAATGTCATATCAGAGGCGCAAAAGAAAAATGAATCAAATTTTCGAAATAGTTTTCAATCCCTCGAACAGAGTTCGAGTCAACAATTTTCCAATATCCTTCAACTTATAAATAGTAAAACAAATTTTACGTTTGGCGAAAATAAAATCAGTGACCTTAGTAATGAAAGTACTGCCTCTACGAATACTAGTTTAACAGTGAGTAGTAAACACGTCGCATATTTTTTGACGGGTTTATTAATAATTAATTTTATTTTAGTGCGATCATTGACTTAGAGATTAAAAAAAAAATAAATAAAAAAAGAGAAAATAGTTTTCATAAAAAGAATTTCCTGTATAGATTCGCAGTTTGTTGATGTAAAGTGTAAAATATTGTATAATAGTTATTAAACATTGTGAATATTTTACGATAATTTCTTACGCTTTTTAAGGAGAACAATAAAATAATGATTATATAAATTTTTCATTTTATTAAGTGTCAAGTATTTTATTTTTATAAAAAACATTTGTTAAATTTATATGCATATTATTATTATAACAGAGGTAAGGCTTTGAAGAACGCAATTTATGATGATTAATGGAAATCTATTATTCTACTAATTATGATAAATTCAGTAATACCAAGTTAATCGTAGCATTAAATTATTTCTTAATTATTAATTAACTAAAAGTTTTACTTAGCATGCAATTGCGAAATTAATGTAACTCGAGATAATTTACTAAAAGTTGATAAAGTGAAAATGAATTTAAACAAAGTCAAAGTAGAAATAATAATCTAAGGATTCCAATTTTTCCATTCCATTCCCTCGGGAGGTTTCTTGTCAACTTTTCCTTTTCCGACTTCATTCCAATTGGTGCTCAAAACTGTTCCACCAGATTCTTGCTGTTTTATGAAATTAATGTTACAAATTAAGGACAAAATTTATATATTAAATTGGAATATAAAATTTAAATTAACCAGGGTTGCCAGGCAACTTGGAAACCAGAAAAACCTGGAAATGTCAGGGAATTTTGTAAAAATTGAAAAAACATGGAAAAGTCAGGGAATTTTGATCGAAATCCTGGGAAATTTATTTTTGAAATCTAATTTTACTTTATTATTTCAAAATTAATTCAATTTTAAAAGAATTGCATTTACAATTTTTATAAGTAGATGAACTTGAAAATATTTTCATTTAAAATTTTGTAAAACTTTAATTTTAAATGAATTACATTAAAAAATTTAAAAACCTAGGTTTTCAAAAAACCTTAGTAACTAAAATTCTTCTAAAATAATTAAAAGTTTTTAATATATATTTAATTGAATATATAAAAATAACGGATTTATAGAAGAATTTTAGTTAAAACACTGAAACAAAATTGAATTTTGAAGCAAAAACATATCATTGGAGAAATTCAATTATTTTTTGGAAAAAGTAAAATTCTTCTCAAAAAATCAACTATGTTTTTATATCTTATTATTTATTCTTCAAAGAATTAAATTATTTTCAAAAATTTAAATAAAATTCTTTTGTTGCAATTTAATTTTTTTTCAAAATAATGTTAACAAAACTCTTCGTAGAAATTTATTTAATTTCAAAAATTTTTTTAAATTCAATTACTTTCATTTTTTGCTATTTAAATAAAATTTCACGAAACAATTCAATTATTTAAACCGAAATTTTAATAAAATTAGTCTGAACAATTCAATTATTTTCAAACGTAATGTAATTATTCGTAAGAATCCAATTATGTTTGAAAATTTACAAAAATTCTTGTCACTTTAAATTGTCTTTATAAATAATAAAATTTTTCTCTGAAATTCAATTATTTTCACAAACATTAATAATATTCTTGGCAGAATTTCTATTATTTTTAATATACAAAATTTTCATCACATTTCTCAAAAAATGAAATTATTGTTAAATTTTTTTAATTTGTCTCTTGACAATAAATAATAATAAACAAAATAATTAAATTTTGATAAAATTTGTTAAAAAAATTTAATATTAAAAAACATTAAATTATTTAAAAGTATTTATTTACTTGAAAATTCTATACGAGAATTCATTTATTTCACTTTAAAAATAAACATTTTATTAATTAAATAATTGAACTGTTTTTAAAATTGAATTTTCATGAAGAATCAACAAATTTTTAAATAATGCTTGAATTCTTCTGAAACATTTTATTAAAATTATTTTAAGTAATTGTATTTTTCGAGAAATTTGATTAAAATTTTGTATATTTAAAAGTATTGAGATTCTGATAAGAATTTTATTAAAATTTTTGAAAATAATTGAATTTTGGAGAAAAATTTTATTATTTATGAAAACAATTTAAATTTTGACAGGAATTTTTGGTAATTTTTGAACTTAATTGGATTTTTGCGAAGAATTACGTTACCTTTGGAAATAATTGAATTCTTAAAACTAATTTTATTAATTTTTTAAAATAATTAAATTTAATTGTGAAATTTTACTGAAATAGTAAACATTGAAACTAATTGAAGTTTTAGAAATTTTGGAAATTAGCTAATTTTCTACGAAAAATTTATTAAAATTATTTTGAAAAAAAATTGAATTTTCACATAAGAAAATTTTGTGCCAAACTTTAAATTGTCCTTATAAATAATAACATTTTTCTCCGAAATTCAATTATTTTTTCAAATATTAATAATATTCTTAGTAGAATTTTAATTATTTTTAATATAAAAAATTTTCATCGAATTTCTCGATAAATGAAATTATTGTTAAATTTCTTTTTTGTAATTTATCTCTTGACGATAAATAATAATAATAATAAACATAATAACTAAATTCTAATAAAATTTGTTATAAAAATTCAATGTTAAAAACATTAAATTATTTAATAAATTATTTATGTTTATAGTTAAATAATTGATTTCTAGTAGAATTTTCTAATAAATATTTATTTATAAATAAATTTCAGTAAAACTTTTCGATTGTAATTGAATATAATATTAAAAAATATTTACTTTTTTGAAAATTCTACGAGAATTCATTAATTTCACTCTAAAAATAAACATTTTATTAAATATATGAACTTTCTTTAAAATTGAATTTTCATGAAGAATCAACGAATTTTTAAATAATAATTGAATTCTTCTAAAACATTTTAATAAAATATTTTTAAGTAATTTTTAAGCATTTTTCGAAAAATTTGATAAAAATTTTGTATATTAAAAACTATTGAAATTCTAATGAGAATTTTATTAAAATTTTGGAAAATAATTGAATTTTGTAGAAAAATTTTATTATTTATAAAGATTATTTAAATTTTGACGGGAATTTTTGACAATTTTGAAACATTATTGGATTTTTGTGAAGAATTGTGTTACGTTTAAAAATAATCGAATTTTTGAGGTTTCCAACAATTTTCTTATAAATAATAAACGTATTTTTAAAAACCTGGAAACATTCCGTTTTTTAACCTGGAAAACCTGGAAAAGTCAGGGTAAAAGCGTGGCAACCGTGTCAACAGAAAATATAGTACTTACAAAGGATTTATTCATTGCACGTTTCACTTCGTCAGATCCGTTGCCGTAAATTTTTTGAAAAAGCTCATTAAGCGCAGCTTCACCTTCTGGGTTTTCTGCGGCTTCTTGTTTTTCGATTTCTTTTTCCATTTTATCCCAATCATGAACCTTTTTACTTGAGGTTGGATATTTCGGAGCTTTATTGTCAGATTGTAGGATAACTACAAACATTTTTTTTTAAATTAAATTAATTTTTAAGAATATTTAAGAATAAATTATACAAAATCAAAATAATTAAACAAAAATAAGAATGTAACCCTTTTTTTTTAACCAATTATAAATTTAAAATCAGAAACATAATTTTACCATCGGGAATTGGAAGTATTGCAATGGATTCTTCGGCGTTTCCTTCTAAATTTGTCCATCTATGACCATCTCGTTTTTTTAATTTAATTTCTATTTTCGATGCAAGTACTTTGTGCGAACTTTGATCAGGTACAATGTGACGGGCTAAATCTAATTCCAAACTGTAGTCACTTTCGTTTGGTAATTTTGCAGATACGCTCAACTGAAAATATTTTTATACAGTTTCCATAAAAATGAGAAATTATAATTTTGTTTTTGTTTTGTTCAAGTGTTATAGAAAACATTGCCTAACAAAAGTAAAACGCTTACTCACTGCAGTTTCTGTTGTGTGGACTTTTACATTTTCTACGTTTTTCGCTAAAATATTTATAAAAACGTGCGTTTCAGTTTGATACCAATCGTGTTTTATTTTTGGAGTTGGCATCTAAAAAAAATATACAAATTCATTAAAAGATTATATAGAAACAAAATTCGAGGTTAGGAATTTATGCGGGGAATAATCTGTATTAAATACAAGAAACTTACCTCATTGTTCTCGTCATTTGAATTTTTAGCATTTTCCGACATTTTTTTACACTTCCTTAAATAATTGATGTTAACAATTTGACATAGAAATATAGTATTTAATAATTTTTTTTTTCAAAAATAATTGTTTCTTGAACAGAATACAGAATGAATAACTTGACAGAAACGAATATTAACGAAGTTGTGCGAAACATCACGAGCCGAATGGAAAAAAATTCTATTTTGTTTTTCAAATTTTCAAATTTAAGTTTGTTTAAATAATTAATTTTTCTCATGAAAGAAAATTATTGAGTGAAAGAAAATTATTAAGTCATTGTTTTGAAATAATAGAAGTAAGACTGATTTAAGAATTAATAACTTTTTTAAATAATGAAAAAAAAATTAAATGGTTATAAGTGTAGTTTTTTTTAAAATAATTATATATTTTTGAAGATGACTTTTATTAGAAGTATATAATCACTATTAATTATTAAATTAAATGAATAAGTATAATTTTTTTTAAATATATATATTCTTGAAGATGACTTTTATTAGAAGTACATAATTATTACATTACTATCTATTGGACATATCTTTACAATAAAAATAAATTTACATTAACTGGCTTCAACGTATATGAATATACATAAACAGATGATAAAAGAAACATGTTGACAACTATAGTTGATTTTTTCAATCTCATCAGCAATGAGAGTTTTATTTACATTTATGTTTGTATTATGTAGCCTCTTTTTTAGGAACTATTAATTAAATTCAAGTTTGCATTCATTTAAAGTTTGTCAAAAAGTTCACTTTCACAATTTCATATTCAGTTTGTAAATAATTCATTAATTATTAATACTTTAATTAAAATGTATTAGGTATCTCTAAATCAAAAGTAGCATACAAAATATTTAACGAAGAACAGTTGAGAGGAAAAAATGTAGAATAATTTTACAAAATAATACAAAAATTAGACTTAAAAATCGTTTTCAAATAATACTCTCATCATTGCTTCTTAATACATAAATATATGGATGGTAAAGTTATTTTACATACTGCTTCGTAATGAATAAAAATTGTACATACAATTAATAATTATTTACACGAGAAAATTGTCCGTCTAATTGCAATTGCAGCAGGCATGATTTTTAAATAAATGCTATTTCAACTTACAGCGTAAAATGAAAGCGTCGTAGAAAAATAGTTATCAAATTACATGGCTGACGATTTCGATTTATTAAAGCTAGAAAATAAATATTATTTCCGTCAATAATTGTCAATTTAAGGCTCCTATGAATCCAAACCTCGATGTTTTCGCTTTATTCGTGCATAAGGACCAATTTCTGGATCCATGACAAAATCGTATAAAACCGAAACCCATGAGTCGTGATGTGGTAAATTGTCATAGAATTCGGACGCTATTCGCTTCACCTAATTTAAAATTCAAGGAAAATTGTAAATTTTGTTAAAATATTTAATTTTATTCAAAGAAGTTATTACCTCTGGCAATCGCGAACCTGGCACAGCAGGAAAATCGTGATGCTCGTTGTGATAGCCGACGTTAAATGTAATGTAATTGAGAGGACCGTAGTAACTATAAGTTTCGTATCCTTTTTTGTACATATAATGTTCGGATATAAAATGACCAGCAACTGGATGAACACCCATTGCCATAACCGATCCAAAAATAAAGTAGACTAATATTTTACCACCTTGAAAAAAAAATATTTGTTAACATATAACACTTTGTTGAAGTACACAACACGTTTATAGTCAACGATTTTAGAAAAACAAATATTTTTTTAAGGAATTTTTTTTTTGCAAAAATTCAATTACATTCAAAATTATTTTTTTAATTTCTCGTCAAAATTTTATAAATAATAAAATTCATCATGGAAATTCAATTATTTTCAAAACTAATAAAATTCTCCGCAAAATTTCAATTCTTTTCAAAATTTTTTTTAAATTCTCAAAATTTCAATTATCTTTAAAAATATGAAAATTCTTCTTCAAAATTCAATTACTTTTAAACATTTAAAAAAAAATCTGTTCAAAAATCCAATTGTCTTTTTAAATATCAAAATTCTTCTTCAAAATACAATTACTTTTAAACATTTTTTTTTTAAAATCTGTTCAAAAATTCAATTATCCTTATAAATATCAAAATTTCTGCATCAAAATTTAATTACTTTTAAACATTTAAAAAAATATATGTTTAAAAATTCAATTATCTTTATAAATAAAAAAAATTTTCTCTGTAATTTAATTTTAATAAAATTCTTGTCAGAATTTCAATTATTTATTTCTTTATTTCTGTACATTTGTAATTATCTTTATAAATAATAAAATTCATCCTCGAAATTCATTTATTTTCAAAAGTAATAAAATTCTTCGCAGAAATTTAATAATTTTCAAATAATAATAATAAATAATAATAAATAAATAATAAAATTCATCATGGAAATTTAATTATTTTCAAAAGTTCTGATAAAATTCTATGCAAAATTCAAATGTCTTAAAAAATAAGAAAAATCATCGCAGAAATTCAATTATTTTCAAATTTTTTAAAATTATCCCCACAATTTCAACTATTTTTAAAAATAAAAATTCAAAAAATCAAAATCAAAAAATTTTTATCAAAATTCTTCTTCAAAATTCAATTACTTTTAAACATTTAAAAAAAAATTGTTCAAAATTTCAATTATCCTTATAAATAATAAAAATTTTTCTCTGTAATTCAATTATTTGGAAAGAATTTTAATAAAATTATTATCAAAATTTTAATTATCTTTATAAATAAAAAAATTCATCCTAGAAATTCAATTATTTTCAAATTATTTTTTTTATAAAATCTTATAATATAAAATAGTGATTTTCTCACTCGTTCATGTTTTATAAAAATTTTTTATAAGTAATTCAATTTCAAAAAGTTTTGAATTTGAATCATTTGAAGAATTTTAATTCTTATGAAAAAATAATAATTAAATATTTATTTAAAAAAGAAGTTATTCATGTTTTTTTTTGAAAAATTTGAAAGAAAACTGTAAATAAATTTAACAGAACATTTTTTTGACTAAAACTTTTTCCTTTAGCTTTAATTTTCTGAAAATTTTAAAAATTTCAGTCGCATTTTACTAAAAAAAATCTCTAAAAAGTCGATTAGTCTCATCTTTTCACAAAAAAGTCGAAAAAAGTCGAAAAAGTCGTACAATCCGAGCCCTGTTAGTAGAAAAATAATTTTTTTCTTTCAATCGTTGATCATAAACGTTGCGAACTTCACCGACGTAACATAACAATAGGGTTATTTATTTAAAATCAGCGTTATTTATTTATTTATTTGAATCAGTGAAATAGTTGGAATTAAGCGAGTAAAATTCCAACTATTTTACTAGTGAGATTTCACTGATTCAAATTTAGAGTATATATTGATAATTTGAAAATTTTTCACCATACCTAAGAAATACCAAACGAGGCCATCAAAAATAAGTTGTATAACCAAATTGACGTACTCTAAAGTTGTTGGTACTTTTGGATACGTGACTAATGGCCGGAAAGCATAGAAAAACGGTTGCAAACAAATCCATAAAAATTTACCGAAAGTGGTACAGAACAATTTCGCTTCCAATAAAGTCGGCAAATCTGTGTCTAGTTTTTCGTCACCTTGGTACTGCAAAAAGAAGTATTTATTCATTTTAATATTAATAATTAATTTGTTATTTAAGAATCATGAAAAAATACTAGGTATGTCTAAAATGAAAATAATTCTTAGAATTAAACGTTTTAATTTAACATTTCTATTAAATGTTCGAAAGAACGTTTAAAAATACTTTATGAAAAATTCATATGGAAATGAGACGATAATGATTTTATTTTAAAACATTAAAAAAAATTGTTTGCTTTCAAAAGGAAATTAAGTTTTTAAAATAATTGCTTTGCTTAACATAAATATAATATAATATGAAATAGGGAATATACCCTTATGTACAATTTTTATTTCTCAGTAACAAATTTCGTTTCTCAACTTATTTATTTCTTTTAGGAAGACAAATATTAGATATTCCTGTTTCTTAATATTTTTGTAGAAAATTTTCAAAAAGAAATAATTTTCGTCAATTCCATTTCTTAGTTTCCATGGTTTTAATAAAATTCAAATGTTTTTAAAAATAAAGGAAATAATGTTTATAAATTACACTCGTCAATTAGAAAATTTAATTGAAAATTAAGTGGAAAATTTTTGAATTTTTAGAAAATAAAGGAAAACATTTTGTTGAAAAAAATGTTCTGTTAAATTTATTTACGAATTTCATTAATATATTATTCCAAAGTAATAATTTATTTTTTAAATATTTATTTTTTTCCCATTGAAATTAACGATTTTCAAGAAATTCAAATTTTTTTAAAATTAATCAACTTTAAAAATATTGTTATAAAACATAAAGATAACGATTAATTAACGATTGATTTTCTCTCGATTTCCTCCTCATGTTTTATCATATTCAAAGTGGATCGAGTGTTAAAATGATTATTTTATATTATAAAAATATTGTTACAGTAACATTTTAAAAATTATTTCCATATTTTATTATTATCTAAAATTTTAACTAAAATTCATTTTCAAATCAATTTTTAATAGAAAACTCTACGAGAATTCAATTATTTATTGAATAATTAAATTTTACTTAAAATTTATCTCTTATAAAAATACAAATTTAAAAAATAATTTATTACATTCTTCAATGAATTCAACAAAACCTTCATTTAAAACAATTGAAATTCTGCGATAAGTTTTATTGTTTCTGAAAATAAATAAATTATTGCGAAGAAATTTATAAAAAAATTCGAAGATATTTAAATTTCTGTAAAATGTTTATTATTTATGAAAATAATTAAATGTTTGTGTCAAATTGTATGACAATTGCTTTTAAATAATTGAATTCTTTTAAAAAACGTTAATAGTAGATATTAAAAATCTTTCAATTGAGAAAATTTTTTGAAAATCATTGAATTCTGGATAATAATTTTATTATTTTTAAAGATTATTAAAGTCAGGGTTGCCACGCTTTTGTCCTTTTCAAATTCCTTGACTTTTCCAGGTTTTCCAGGTTAAAAAACGGAATGTTTCCAGGTTTTCAAAAATACGTTTAATTATTAGTAAAAAAATTATTGGAAACCTCAAGAATTCGATTATTTTCAAAAGTAACACAATTCTTCACAAAAATCCAATCATGTTTCAAAAATGTCAAAAATTCCCGTCAAAATTTAAATAATCTTTATAAATAATAAAATTTTTCTACAAAATTAACTTATTTTCTAAAATTTTCATAAAATTCTTATCAAAATTTCAATAGTTTTTAATATACAAAATTTTTATCGAATTTCTCGAAAAATGCAATTACTTAAAAAAAATTTTATTAAAATGTTTCCGAAGAATTTAATTATTATTTGAAAATTTGTTGATTCTTCATGAAAATTCAATTTTAAAAAAAGTTCAGTTATTTAAGAAAATGTTTGTTTTTAGAGTGAAATTAATGAATTCTCGTAGAATTTTCAAATAAATAAATATTTTGAATATGATATTCAATTACAATCCAAAATTTTTACTGAAATTTATTTTTAAATCAATATTTATTAGAAAATTCTACAAGAAATAAATTATTTAACTATAAAAATAAATAATTTATTAAATAATTGAATGTTTTTTAACTTCGAATTTTTATAACAAATTTAATCAGAATTTAATTATTATGTTTATTATTAATATTTATTGTCAAGAGACAATTTAAAAAAAAATTATCAATAATTTCATTTTTCGATAAATTTGATGATAATTTTGTATATTAAAAATAATTGAAATTCTGACAAGAATATTATTATTTGAAAAAATAATTGAATTTAGGAGAAAAATGTTATTATTTATAAAGACGATTTAAAGTTTGACAAGAATTTTTGTAAATTTTCAAACACAATTTTCATTAAAATTTCTAATTAAATTCATTCAACATTTAAATTTTCTAAAATTTCAAAAGGAAACCGATTTAAGTTGATTTTTTTACGAAAATTATAAACGCAACTCTTTTAAAATCGAATTAATTTTGAAATATTTTTTTTATATTTGAAATATTTATATTTAATTCATGAAATTATTTATTTTATGATAGTTGTTCAAGTTTGAAGTTATTTTAAAAGAAAGTGTTGTCAGAAAATGGAAAAATCGAATGTTTTGTATTAGAATTAGAGGTAATTTTATACCCTATGATGTCAAACAAAAGAGACACAACAATTTAACATTTTCTTATGAATTCTGAAAATTTAATTTTTTCACTACTTTTAATAAAAATTTCTGAGTTTTTCCTAAATTCACTGTGTCAGAATATTATTATAATTACAGTTATATATATTAAAACTATATATTCCAATTTATATTTTACTTTTATAAAAAAAAATTTGAATTAGAAATTTTGTAATTCTGTTATTTTTAAAATTGATAATTGTGTTTAAGAAAGTGAGTAAAAAGTCATCTAATTATTTTTCTATTATTACATTAATATACATACACGGTGGTGTTCCAGATGATATTTTTTAAAACTAATAGAAATTGGAATTCCAATGGGCAAGTTAGCAAAAAAACCAAATAGTTTATTGGCCATAGGTCTCGAGTGACCAAAGGCAAGATTGTGCGCAATTTCATGAACAGCTGAAAAAAATTTGCATTAATAATAATAAAAAAAAGTCTTTACTTAATTTGCATTTCATATAAGTTACCCAGCATTAAGGAATGATTAATGACTCCGCCGAAGAAATATGCCATTAAAAATAACATAGGATAGCTTAAATCCTTTACTATAAACATTGAAGCAAATTGCACTAAAACCATTCCTGTAACTACCCATTTAAAATTAGGATCATAGCCAAACAACTTCTTAATTTGAGGATATTTCTCTGTAACAAAAATTATTTATAATTACCTAATAAGTTCATTTTTTATTGCTAATATAGTTGCATCATTATTACTTATGATTTAATTCTAAGTAATCAATTTTTATAGGAATTATAACAGGAATTCAAAAATACCAGAAATGAATAAAAGAAAAGAAAAATGCGGAAACGTTCATAAAAAAAATAGTTTGATAACACTATATCTTTGAAAAATTTTTAGTAGTCAATAAAGATAAGAATGATTACATCAATTACTATACCTAGAATTAATTTTCGACGACTTGCGTGTGGTTCCTCTGTGTAAACCCATTCAAAGTCGGTTCGCGACACATGCTGTCCCATGTTTTTTTATTGATAAAATATGATCGAAAAGAAAAATCAACTCGCACAGCAATTTCACTTAGCATGGAAGCGTAATTAGCCTTTACCGGCAAGAATTATTTATATGGGAATACGAAATTTCTGTTGACTATGAGACCGGTATACAGCAGTTAAACGTTATGATTAATGTTTAAAAGTTCAATTAAGGTGATTAAGTTTAAAAAGTTAATTCTTCTTTAATAGATATTTTCAACAAAATATAAATAGAAAAATGCACAATAAACTAATGTTAAAATTTTATTATTGGTGTTCACAATTAATTTCTGATGCGTTGTTTAAATAAGTAAGGTTATAATACTGTCTAGTCCAACTGCTTAGTTACTACTACTACTACACCAGACCAATATACCTATCACATAAAGTCATAAACATATATATAAATTAATAAACGAATATTTAACTTTTATTTCCATTACTTCAACCAATGAAATTTAACATATAAATGAAACCGATAACAGGATTTGTTGAAGATAAACAGATGTTTTTTTATAAACTCTACGAAATTACTGATAGTAGTGGTTATAGGTTGTGGAGAAAAATAATACTTTTAGTAATGACCACCTTTGACGGCGCTGTGTGACAGAAATTAAAAGAGTTTCAAAGCAAAATCCTCGACGACGTTAGAGTTGAAATATTAATTTTACTGTTGATTAATGGAAATACAAATTAAGGATTACATAGGCCGACAAAAATTTGTCGAATCTCAGAATCAAGAACCGGACAATACTTTTCCGAAGGTTTTTGATGTGCTGAATCCGAATCTGACCTCAGAATTGTTCGATCACGTCAGGCTTTTAAAACATTCTAACCTAAAAGTGCCGAAAACACGTTTTTTGTACATTTTTGAAGTCTTGTACAATCAAGAGAAATTTTTTTTTTCTAAAAATGTTATTTGCGACATCTGAAAGTAGTTTTCTTCTCCTTTAAAAAGGTTCTTGATTGTGCAAGACTTCAAAAATGTCCAAATAAACGTGTTTTTCGCACTTTTAGGTTGGAATATCTCAAAAACCTGACGTGACATACAGTTTAAAATTGTTTTCTATAATTTCTATGTGTTCAAATTTTCGTTATCTCGGTGATTATAATAATATGTGGAAACGTAGTTTCTAAAACAATATAATAAATTCCTCTAATTGATCAAAAACTACGAAAATGTTATTCTTTTTGTAATACAAATTTTTTTATGGCGACCATGTAGCTTTTCGAGCTTTTCGTTGTGCTCTTGCAAGGATTTTGCGTAAATGACAATGTCGTCCATGTACACCCTGATGCTTTAATGCCTCCCTTCCGTCGGTTTTGACGGCGTTTTAAAAAGTCGTGACATGTCTATCAAAATGTTGTTAGTTCATGACGTATGAACAAAAGACCAACGGACAATTGATTCGCGAAAGCCGTTGGCAAACGCAATGCATGGGTTAGAAAAGCATAAAGATATGGCTGTGTCCCTTCCTAACTCATGCTTTGCGTTCGCGAACGACATTCGCGAAGCAGTTGTGCGTTGGTCTTTTGTTCATACGTCATGAACTAACAACATTTTGATAGATATGTCGCGACTTTTTAAAACGCCATCAAAGCCGGAAGGAAGGCGTTAAAGCATCAGGGTGTACACGAACATTTCCACGCTTTACAATTCAGACAAAACAAGCTCTTTTCTTACCGGTGTCCTTACTTCTTACAATAATTACACGAAATCGTATATTCATCGCATTCATATTTCTTTGCAAGATTAATCGCTTCTTGAAGAGTAGCGGGTTTTTCGATTTTAACACATCGCCTCAAATTGGCACGTAGGCCAGATACAAAACAATCACGAGCTAATTCTCGAGCAGCTTCTATATGGGAGTGGCAGTCTACTAAATCATATTTATATTCGATCAGATCGATCATATTCGTGAGTATTTTCCTTACACGAGCACTGTACTGTATTACCTTTTCTTTTTCATATTGCTCTATGACGGCAAGAGTCTTATTTAATTGGCTCATGGTGTGTTTTTCGGAATACATTTCTTTTAAATGAGATAGCAGTTCTTCTAAGGAGTTAACATGAAGGTCACTCAATAAATCGTAAGCATTACCGACTATTCGCGCTCTAACGATTAAAAATAAATACCGTCGATATTTAAAGGCAATGGAGTCTCTAGCAAGAAGGCAATTGGTAATGAACCTATTGACCGGCATGTTCTCTCCATCGAAACTTTCGGGTAAAAATTCGATGGCTGTTTCTAATGGAAGAGGGTCATCGGGCTCTTTATCGGTTGGAGCGAGTCGTACCGAGAAGCTGGTACTACTCGATCTTTTTATGTTTCCGAGCGTTTCGGGACCTGAAGGAGGTTTCGGTAAACTTTTACTTTTTGAAACTCTTCCTACTTTAACACCCCCTTTACTGCCTCTCGCGGCTTTATTCGCATTGCGAGTAAACATCTTGTTTTAAATTCTATATTATCTACACCTACGAAGGGTGTCGTGACTAGATACGTCGTCACTTTGTCCTGGTTCCTTTTCGTCCTCGTTCCTCCTGGTCCTGGTTCCTTTTCGTCCTCGGTCCTCCTGGTCCTGGTTCTTTTTCGTTCTCTTTCTTTCTTGCCCTCGCACTTCACTGAAAGAAATGATTTCGATATGTTAGAAATTTGGTTATGTTTAAGAATTTCTGTCAAGTTTTGAGAAACCAAATGTTGATTTTACCTCAATAGTTAGGTTAAATGAGAAATTTAAAAATTAGGAACACCTAACATATAATTTGTATAATAGGTTTCCTTAATTCAAATATTTGTATCATCTGTTATGTTAGAACCACGCACGCAGCTGTTTTGTTTGCGAAGGAAACTAATGTGAAATCTGGTTAAGAGATTAGTGCACGGAAAAAAAAAGTCCATCAACCATTAATGGATTAGTATATTACTTTGAGACGGGACTCTTTTTCCGTTGATGGTTACTTAACTTCACTTAACGATTGAAAAACATCATTGAAGTATTAAAAAAGAGTCATGGAATGATTAGAATGCCAGTATGTGACCAATTGTTTTAGATTTAATGGTGAATTATTATATCAATGAATGTTTGAATGTTTACGAATCATTAGTAAAGTTTGTGAAACGTTAGTTGACTCGTAGTCTAAATCGGTGCTCTTCACCAGCGCATTGTTGCGCAGTGTACCGATGCGCATTTCTTCCGGTTTCTCTATAGTCCATGTGTTTTTGCTGTCTGCTATACAAATCCCTATATACTATTATGTGTAATGTGAATATTTAACTTAACTAATAATTTGCAGTTTGATTGCGTCTAGAAATTGACCTCGATGAAAATATATTTTCTTTTATATTTCTCGCTAATTAAAAAGTAGTTATTAGTGCAAAATCATTTCTCACAAGTTGTGAAAAATTTTGTTATTTGGTATATAAGAACAGTTCGCTTCTAAACTTAAAGTGTTATAAGTGTGCGTTTCTACGTTATTATAAGTTATTATAAGTGCGAAAATGTATTGGTCTAAAGCGTCTAAGAGTGTAAATAAAATATCGGAACTGTGCAACGAAAAAATGTGTTTATTCTGTATTAAATAGTGTCTAAAATTAGGGATAATTCTGAAAGAATAAGTTGAATTTTTTGAATGCTTCTGATAGTCATGGAAAATTTATAATAGACAGTTTTCTAAATTTTAGTGAACGAGTTTTATATATTGTGACTCCAAGTATGTTATCCATTCAATGATTTTGTGTCCCGTCTCAAAGTAATATACTAGTCTATTAATGATTGATGGACTTTTTTTTCCGTGTGGGCTTTAGAAATTTGGGTCTAGTTCTAATAGTATAGTGGAAATACCCTAACTGTTGGGCTGTTTCTATTCCAGCAATCATGAATACACTCAGATGCATTAATGCTGTCCTTCCGGTTTAAAGGAATTTTGAAAAGTCGTGTCATTTCTATCAAATATTCTTAGTTCGTGATATACGAATGTTCTCATATGTCATGAACTAAAAACATTTTGATAGAAATCAAACGACTTTGCAAAATACCGTCAAACCGGAAGGACAGCATTAATGCATCTGAGTGTACAATACTATATGGGAATATAACCTAAATTATGCCTGTACCTTCTATTTTTTTCTCTCAGTGTTCCTTCGCCTGCTTCTGATCCCGGTCTTTTTTCTTCCTTTAAATCAAAAACCTCTTTTTCGGATGTTTCTGAGTCCACCACGTACTTGAGAGGTATATCGATCGATGATAAACGTCAAAAATTCTTTTGAAATAAATAATTAACAGTCAATAAAATCCGACACAATTTCACTTAACAGTTTTGTTAAATAACCCGCGCGGCAAGTTTACAGAATCCCGCTTCTGACACAAAAAATTTTCCTGTGAAGCCCCGGGTCACTTTCACGCAGTAAAATGTTTCCAAT
This sequence comes from Leptopilina drosophilae, assembly GCA_032873175.1. NCBI lineage: Eukaryota > Metazoa > Arthropoda > Insecta > Hymenoptera > Figitidae > Leptopilina > Leptopilina drosophilae. The sequence continues at coordinate 9,955,029 of CM065485.1, forward strand.
TCACTTTAGAATATTATAAAATGTTTTAGTTTAGAGAAATTAAAAACAGTTTCAAAGCGGAATCCTCGCGACGATGTTAGAGTTCGTTTGCACAATCAAGAACTAGGAAGTTTAACTCACGCGGTGAAATATTAATTTACTGTTGATTAGTGAAAATACAAATTTATTAAGAATTATTATTGATCGGCGATTTGAATGAAACTTCTGATTTCGTACTACTTTTACTTTATTTAAGTCATCTCTCAATTTATCTTGTTAATAGTTTCGAAGTAGAACAGTATCTGATTTTTTGTTTTTCTCCAAGACCCTACGGTCCCATCCTGGGGGTCTTTGCCACCACCCCCGAGTGTCAGGAAGAAAGACAGAAGTACGCCTCCTTTTCTCTAATTCGTTAAAATGAGGAAAAACCCAAAAAGGCGGAAAAAGAAGGTGTTACAGATTTCTACTAACTAGTGCATGTAGCAGGGATGACGAAACAAAAGCATCCCCTTTTTTATTACTCAGGCGAAAGAAAGGGTCTTGGGGTTTTATGGCATCCAGATGAGCGATTTACTCGAGTTTCTTTAAGAAGCAATATAACTATAAATGTGAATTCCTGGGATTAAGGATTAAGCTTCGTAATCCCAACCTCATGCTCCATTGTATTTGCGTTTATGATTTTTCCTTTTTAAGTTTTTTTTTAATGTGGGAAAGTGTTTTGTCGGTTTGCTCATATTGCTTGCCAATATTTTAAACTATAGTAATCTCGATAAATTAATAAATATGTTTATTAACCTTCAGAGGGCCGGAAAATTAAAATAAAATTTACTAGTTTTTTATTAAGTAAAATTAAATAAAAAATCAATTCGATGAAAATAAAAGTAAAAATAAATGGTGGCCACTATAGTGGCCACCCCGGCCCTCTCAAGGTTAATTCAAATTATGATTTAAATAAATTCGCACATTTGGTGCTGCCTCTATCAGAGAGGATTAGCGTTGCCATAGTAGCGTTCAAGAGTGAGAGAGATAAAATAATTTCATATCTCTTGCACTCTTGAATACTACCATGGCAACCTGCATGCGGAGGTCGGACCTGACCCTTATTTGTTTTGAAAGTCACATGTTTATATTATTTTACACAAAACAAAATTATTTATATTATTATTTGCAGACTTTTGATATATAATCCAAGGAAATGGTTTTTGTCTTTCGTACACTCAGATGCATTAATGCTGTCCTTCCGGTTTAAAGGAATTTTGAAAAGTCGTGTCATTTCTATCAAATATTCTTAGTTCGTGGCATACGAATGTTCTCATATGTCATGAAGTGAAAACATTTTGACAGAAATCATACGACTTTGCAAAATATCGTCAAACCGGAAGGACAGCATTATTGCATCTGAGTGTACATTAACCCTTTCCGTGTAACTGAACTTAAAAACTAAAATTTTAAGTTAAAAATTTAAAAACTTTTTCAAATAGTCTACGATTATACATGCGGGGCAAAATTTCTCAACATGTTCAGGTCAAAATATTTAAGATCTTGAATTTTCTCCAAACTTTGCTAAAATGTTACTATTATTAGTAAAAGTTCTTTCAGTTGTAGCGTTTTTCCCTGAAGATTGTTCTAGTAATTCTAACCTAACAAAGCCGAAACAGAATTGGAAAATGAATACATTTTCAAAGTTTCATTGAGATAGGTTAGGAAAAAATTTTAAAAAAAAAACGATTTTGATATTATATTGAAATTGAGGGTCCCTATCAAAGAACTGGTTATAATTTTTTCAAGCTCAAAATCATCGCCCTGCAAGTTAATAATCAGAATGTTTTCAATCCCAATTTTTTGAGAAACATTTTGATAATCTTTATACAAATGCAAAATGTTTTCAAGAAATTGAAATTTGAAATCCTTTTTTTATTTAGAGGTCGAGAATTTTGAGCTTCAAAAACATTATAACCGGTTCTTTGATAGGGACCCTCAATTAAGAATTTGACCTTGATTTTCAAGGGCAACTTGCAGAAAGACAATTTTTAATGGATTGGCCGTAGAGAAAAATTGGGTTATCCGAAAAATTTATATCACTAGTAATAAGTATTCAAATAAAAAGTTAATTTTAACATTTTAAAGTTATTTGGTTGTTTATTTATAATATTTATAGTTAATGCTTCCTTTTCGACTGTAGCGCTTTAGTTTCGGTGGTTATTTCTGAAATATACATTTGCTTCGAAGAGCGAGGCATGCCTTTCTCTGCGAGTTTTTAGACCAATGTTTTTATAATCGTAACCTCTTTAGAATGACAGAACTTGAGTTCGAATGACAGATGTCAATTTCCATAGTTTGCTTTAATTATATTAATAATAAAAATGGTTGACGAATCCACGAGAAAAACATTAAGTAGTATTCCTTTATTACAAACTAAAGCAGGTCCTCGTGAAAAGGATCTTTGGGTTCAAAGATTAAAGGAAGAATATCAAGCACTAATAAAGGTAATTTCAAAATATGTTCCCATATGGTTCTTTCATATGTTCTTAATCTAATACAATTTAAATAGGTTTATTAACCCTCCTCAGGTTTTATCATTTTTCAATTTTGCAGGAAATAAATTTACAATTTTGTTAAAATTAATTTTGATTATTCTAATTTTACTTTGATGTTAAATACAACTATTAAAGGGCTCTTCAAGGGCTTCAGTACATTTTTGCCTTTTAACACTGTCAATTTTATTTATATGATTCTCGAATTAAATTTTTTTTATATAAATAAATGAAAAATACGCCTCGAGTATACTTCGGTTAAACCGTAGGGTGGTTAAATCTACTATAACAAATTGTTGTTATATTCGTTTGTTCTTTTATTTATTTATTATCGATTAAATTTTTCAATACATGTAATTAATATTCGAACAATATACAATATAATATTATATTGAAAACAATTGTAGTTCTACAATTGAATAATATGGATTTTTTCGATATAATTTTATAATTTAAAAATTTTATTTTTAGTATGTACAAAATAATAAAACTGCAGATAATGACTGGTTTCGTCTAGAATCAAATAAAGAAGGGACAAAATGGTTTGGAAAATGTTGGTACATTCATAATCTTCTCAAATATGAGTTTGATGTTGAATTTGACGTAAGTAGTTATATACATTCTATTTTTTAATCCATATCAGTTTTCAAATAAATGTTTAAAATAAATTAATTTCGTATGAAATATTTTTGAAAATTTGTCCTAAACTTTAAGTTTTTAAAAAAATGCGGTTGGACCAGTGAAACATTTAAAAATAATTCTTTCTTCTTTGTAGAATTAGATTCGGAGTGAAATGTTATTTATTTTACAGATTCCTGTTACGTATCCAACTACTGCTCCTGAAATAGCGTTACCTGAATTAGATGGGAAAACTGCCAAAATGTACAGAGGTGGGAAAATTTGTTTGACTGATCATTTTAAACCTTTGTGGGCCAGGAATGTTCCAAAATTTGGAATTGCTCACGCCATGGCTCTGGGTGTGAGTAAATTGAAAAAAATTTATTTTACTTTATTCGATAAGAAAATTTGTTAGCAAAATCTAAAATGTATTTTTCATTTTTAGCTTGGACCATGGCTTGCGGTTGAAATTCCTGATCTGATCGAAAAAGGTGTTATATGTCACAATGATAAAGTAGATCAAGGAAAATAATTTTATTAAATTTACTACTATATGTACATATTCACTATTTTCTACTATAAAAGTTGGTTTATTTTCTTAACTTTTCATATAATAATAAAAGATGATTATAATATTTTAGGTAATTTTTTCTATAAATATTTTTTCCTATAAATATAAATATTAGGTTTATTTTACAATTTGTATATTATTTACAAAAAATTCGTAAGGAACAAAAACTTTTCATTTGTCCTTATCGCCAAGTTTGATATTTTTCGTTTCTTTGATAATTTCGTCTAGTCTGTGAATATCTTTTAAAGATATTTGTCCTGTTCCTCGTTGCAATGGTTTTGGTTGCGATGGATCTGGTTTCCATCCAATCATATAAATAATTTGAAATGTCGCTGGAATATACTTCGAACCATCTTCTTTTGTTTTGCCATACAATTGATTATAAATTGCTCCAGAAGCCATCATTATATCTCGATTTAAATGCAATTTTCGAGTTTTTGATGCGTTATTTTCTGCCATGCCTTGAATTCAAACAAATAGAAGATTAGAAAATTTAGATTTAGATTTGATTTAGATTTGAAAATTGTGTGAGAGTTTGCAGGGTTGCCAAAGGTCAGGGAATTCAGGGAAAAGTCAGGGATTTTTATTAAGAGTACTGGAAAAAATTGAATTTTTAAAATTTAATAATAAATAATAAATAATATTTAAATAAAATTAATAATAACTATCATAAATTATGACTTATAAATTATTTTATGAATAATTTTTACAATTTTCATAAATACTAGATTGATAAAAGAATTTTAGTTCAAAATACTAAAAAAATTAAATTTTAGAAAAGTTACAAATGATTACAGAAATTCAAATATTTTCAAAAGTTACAACAATTCTTCGCAGAATTTCAATTATGTTCAAAAATTTAAAAACAATTCTCGTCAAAATTACAATTATTTTAATAAATAATAAAATACTTCATTAAAATTCAATTATTTTTAAAAGTTTTAATAAAATTCTTGACAAAATTACACAAAAATTCAATTATTTATTTTTTAATAAATTTCTTCAAAATAATTCAATTATTTTCATAAGTAGTAATAAAATTTTTCACTGGAAGTCTATTATTTAAAATACAAAATTTAATAAAATTTTTTGAAAAATATCAATTATATCAAAATATTTTTATAAATAATAAAATTCTTCACCGAAATTCAATTACTTTTATAAACTTGAATAAAATTCGTTGTAAGCATTTAATTATTTATATAAACTTGAATAAAATTCATTGGAAGAATTAAATTATTTTCAAAATTAATACAATTCTTCGCAAAAATTCAATTATTCTCAAAAATTAAAAAAAAAATATTTTCAAAATTCCATGTATATTTATAAATAAAAAAATACTTCATCTAAATTCAATTATATTTAAAAATGTTAATAAAATTCTTGACAAAATTTTGTAAGAATTCAATTATTTATATAAATAATAAAATTCTTCACATAAATGCAGTTATTTTTATAAATTTGAATAAAATTCGTTGGAAGAATTAAATTATTTTTCAAATGTAATAAAATTCTTCGCAGAAATCTAATTGAGTTCGAAAATTAAAAAAAAATTCTTGGTAAATTTTTTCTTGGTAAAATTTACCTTTGGTAAATTTTTTCTTGGTAAAATTCTTGGTAAAATTCCTAATAACTTTACAAATAATAAAATTCTTCTCCAAAATTTAATTATTTTATGGAAATTTTAAGAAAATTTAAATTATTTTCATAAGTAATAAAACTCATCGCAGAATTTTAATGATTTTTTATACATACAATATATATTTTAATCAAATTCCTCGAAAAATGTAATTATTCTGAAAAATTTTATTAAAATTTGTCAAATTAAATTCATATATTTAAAAATTTATTGGTAAATTTCTTTCTGAGAATTAAATTTTAACAAAGAACATTCTATTATTCAATATATTATTTATTTTTTAATTTAAATAATTAAATTTTTCTAGAATTTGCTAATAAAAATTTATTTAAAAATAAATTAACGGATAACCGATTTATTATTATTTATGAAAGTAATTAAATTATTGACACGAATTTTATTACATTTTTTAAAAATAATTTAATTTTTTTGAAAAATTTTACTGCTTGTAAAAATTTTTTAGGATTTTTGTAAATAATTTATCTATTCTGAAAAATGTTATGGTAATTTAAATTATTACAAAACATGAAGAAGACGATGAAGCCTTCTTTATGTTTTGTAATAATATTCTTATAAGTTGTTCCATTTTTAAAAGGTTTGAATTTGAATGTTTTGAAGAATTTTAATTCCTACAGAAAAATAATAATGATTAAATATTTATTTAAAAAAGAAGTTATTGATATTTTTGAATAATTTTACAATTAATGAAATTTGTAAATAAATGTAATAGAACATTTTTTCTTGATTATCTAATAATTTTTAGAGTGAATCAGAATATTCTTTAGGGTCAGGGTAAAAGTGAAAATTTTGTCTGGAAATCAGGGAAAAATAAAATTAAATATTTGTGGCAACCCTGGTTTGTGAAATTTACAAACCTTTTAAATCCCACATAAGTTCGAATATAGTTGGATAACCCACGACAATTTCATCAGTGTCTATTGTTAACATTGTGAATCCAGCCCTCGTCATAAGACTTCCAATGTCTCTAATTTCTGCAAAAGGAGAAATATGTGCTGCCACACCACCTGCTCTTTCCAGCTCTGCTAATTGCAATGATCCTCTGAAAAAAGCAAAAAAGAAAAATTTAATTACAAAATTTCAACATCTTTACATCTCTTTTCCAAGAATTTTTGTCTTACCTCAGTTCATAAAGTGTATCACTGCCAAACATTGCACCGAGAAAAACACCATCCGGTTTTAAGGAATTAATTATCTGACTAAAGCATCCCGGTAAATCGTTAACCCAATGGAGACTCAAAGAACTGACAATTAAATCTAAACTATTTGGTTCAAATGAAAATGTTTCTTCATCTATAACTTGCTTTTGCACTTTAATTAACTCATCGGTTGTATTAGCTTGCTCCAAAAAACTTGGACTCAAATCTGATAATATTACCTCTTCAATTGAATCACTGCACATGTGTTTGGCCACATGTCCTCTTCCACAACCTAAATCGAGAGCTTTTTTAAATTTTCTTTTAATATCGAAAATTTTATCTGACAATCTATAGCCTACTTCATCTTTGAGGTAGTCAAAGGTTTCTGGATTTGGCATTTTTGCTGCTCGTTCTCTTTGAAGTAATTTTGCATTTCTATCGAACACGTACATAACACTGTTTGCCGGTAAAGCCGAAACATGTCTAGATAGTTTAAAATTTCTAATAATGTGAATTTGTTGACATAATTGACTTGAAATTATATTGTTGAGGTTAATTCGAGTCTTGTTTTGTTTGATTTTTTTTAAAGCACTGTATGATGAAGGTTGACATAGCTTTAGTAGCATTTTCAACATCCGAGGAATTTATTGTCCACTTTGTAAGTTATGGTTTTAATGATTTTAAGTTAATAATAAATTAATTTCATTTAGCTGAACAAGGTTATGTGACAATCGTGACAATCACGGGCGTCGCCATGTTTAAAACTCTCATGCTTGTCCCCTGTAACTAGGCAACCAGTTTGTTTCCTCTGTTCGTGATTGTTAAAGCCTACTTTCAGGGGCATTTACTATTTTATTGACAAAATATAAAGGTAGGTTGTTTACTACTTTAAAAACAAAAAGTCAGTAATATAACGAAGATGCTTTAAGTGCAAATAACATTTTTTAATTTTATTTCTTTATTATTAATCGAATCAGTAACTTTCTACTATAAACATAACATAACACTGCCAACTATTATTCTAATATAGCAGACGAACTTTTTCCACGCTGCTCTGGCGACGTCCACTTTTCCAAAGAACATTTATAATTTGCAAAATTGTGAATAAATTGACCGAATATTTTCCAGAAAACTTCTGCATATAATAAGGAACACTGAATGTTTTTTCAACTCGAAGGTTTCTCACACATTTTTTCTCGGCGAAGGTAAGGAAACATGCGTCGTTATTGACAAGGCATTATTAAGAATTAAAATTTTGTTTAAAAATTAATGATTTTTTAAATGTTTATGATTTAATCGTCTTCTATAGACTCTAATGAGTTTAAATTCTAAATATGAAGTGAATCGATTAATATTTGTCAAAGAAACGATGATTTATGTTTAAAAATTCAATGAAATTAGACAAATAAAATTTTGCAGTTTTTTCCAATTATTATAATGTAAAGTATTCATTTTATAAAAAAATCTGAAAGAAAAAAAAAAGATAAGTTTTGAGGTTATCGTAAGGTGTCAATTCACGGAAAATTTTTTTTCACGGAAAAAGAAAAGACGGTTGAATTGTAATTTCAGGATAATTGTGAAAAAAGCTTTAAATTCTGTATACTTGTTAGTTTATAATTGTTAATTCATTTTATTACTATAAATGTTTATTTAAAAATAAATTTCAGTAAAACTTTTCGATTGTTATTAAATATCATATTCAAAAATATTTACTTATTTGAAAATTCTACGAGAATTCATTTATTTCACTCTAAAAGTAAACATTTTATTAAATAATTGAACTTTTTTTAAAATTGAATTTTCATGAAGAATCGACAAATTTTTAAATAATGTAATTCTTCTGAAACATTTTAATAAAATATTTTTAAGTAATTTTTAAGCATTTTTCGAAAAATTTGATAAAATTTTTTTAAAAAAAATATTAAAAAGTATTGAAATTCTAATAAGAATTTTAAAAAATTTTTTGAAAATAATTGAATTATGATGAAAAATTTTATTATTTATAAAGATTATTTAAATATTGACGGGAATTTTGGACAATTTTGTAATATTAATTTATCCTTAATAATGTATAAATTTCATCCTGGGATATTCATTTATTCATTTTAACAGTTTTCTTCAAAAGTTTCTATTTTATAATCTAAATATTCTAACGAATTTATGCAAATATCTTGGAAATTATGAAAAAAGCTAAGGTCCCTTTTAACTAAAGCTCGACGCCTCCCGTTCATATAATGCTGATTGAAAAGCGAATGCAAGATGATTCTTATTCACTTTTTGGTGCAAGATAATGCTTATTCGATTTTCCGTGCAATAAAATGTTTACTCAAAATTCTATACGAAAATGTATTTTCTGAAATTAGCTTATTCTATGAATTCACAGCGTATATACGCTAATTGGAATCAGTTGTATATTTATCGCTGTTTAAGATTTAGAGAGTATAAAGATTTAATTAAAAATTAGATTAATTTTAATTCGTTAATTTTTCAATTATAGTGTAAGAAATATTACTATAAAAATAACATTTTTCTCTTTTTAATTAAAAACTGATTAACAGGATATAATATTTCTTTTTATTTAACACACGCATAAAGTAAAGGAATTTTTTGTGGTTATAAAATTTACCACTTTAAAACATTTTGACATAAAATGGAATGAAATAATAGGTATATAGCGAAGTAAAATAGTGGGCCGCCGCTGGTCCACTTTTAAGACTTTGAAGCCCAGTAATTTCTCGCGAAATGCCAGAAATTATTATGGTAAAGTTTTGTGCCCAGGGCGCGTGCCATCTTTGAATATACCCTATATAAGATGAGCTGTATTTGTAATTCTAAAAAGGGCGACTATACTCTCGACTTTATAATGACTTTAAAAATGACTGGGCCTAGGGCCTATATTTATATATATAAAAATGACTCCTTTGAAATGGTTATAACGGTTCTTCAGAAAATGCGAAACTTTTGTCCTTAAACAAAGTCAAAATTCTGGCACATTTTTCTGCCCACACAACACACCGACAAATTCCTGAAATGGTCAGGAAAGTTTTAAGCTTAATTTTCAAGAAAATTTAACTATAAACATTTATTGAAATGGGACATTTAAATCTTTATACAATTTTCACTAAACTTTGTAAGTAAATTTTTCGAAGTTTGCAAGTAAATCTTTAATAAATTGTTAGGAAAGTTTCGGTGCTGCCTATTAAGAAACGATTTTACTCATCAGGAACCATAAAAAATTGTATTTACGAATTTTATTACATTTTTATTTATCATTAATTTTTTTTATTCATAATTTTCTATGACTTTACAATGAAATGTAATATTACTTTTGTACTTTTATTCAAAGTAATTTTACATCTATCTGTTTTTTAACATTTGTGGAAAAATAAAATTATTTGATGTAAATATTTATTGAATGAACAAAAATATTTGAATTTCAATGTACATTGGCAATTTGAGTCAACGATAAATTTAAAGTTATTGCATTCCATTCAACGCTTTGAGGGAACATGGAAAAGTGGGACAGTTTAACGCAAGTTTTTACAACCTGCCATTGTTATGATGCTCCATCAAATGAGGCGGTCAGGGAACAAACATTCTTAAGTCTCGCATGCCATTGATATATGTTGCCGTTAAAAAAATATACGATTGCTCGATAATGACAGTAAAAAAAAAATGACAAATATTAAAAATGCCACCAATTTAAATATATCAACGCTGATAAAAATGAAATTGAATTAAGATAATTTTCTTTGGTTGAACTAAATGTCAAGATTATACATAAGGATGAGTCATTTACGGTATATATTAGATCAAGAAAATAATTTTCTTGGTATAGAGTACTAGCGGCCTAATAACAAGACCAAAAAGAAGTTCTAAAAGGTGCTATAAAGCTGTAGAAAATTTATTCTAGGTGCCTAGAATATACGATTCAATGTAAGTTAAATAATACTTTCTCATGTGATGAGAATGTAAAAACGTTTTTACTATGAAAAAAGTGGTTTGGAAACCTTTTTTATGTTTTGAAAACGCAAAATAATTGGACTTTTCCAAATGCGGGAAATTTACCAGATTTAAGATCGTTATCGCGCAATAGTACCGGAAGTTTTCACAGTTTTGCAATACGATCAGCTATCAGAAGAGGAAACGGTAGAATTGGTACCTATTCTTTTTACTTCACATCTGTAATGAATGGTCGAATAGTTGAGTCTCATCGTGGGGAATAGTGTAATGAGAAAAGTTGGTTGAGTTCTATCATTGGCTTGTGTGTTTGATTTATTTTCCTCTTCTCGTTTATAGAAACCAGTTCGTCTTTTTGACAAAGTCAACCATTCTATCAGCGTGTGCAACTGTTAAACTAGTTTGAAGCTTTTTCCTCGTTATGGACGGTCAGGGACCGGAATGTAATTAAACTGATGGTCCGGATCCGCGGAAACCCAAGACGCATACAGTTGTAAACGTACTATTAACTTTGCAGTCTACGTGAAAACCCAACTGTAGGGTTAAGGAAGACACTGGGGATTTACAACGGTTGTGCGTGTGTCGGACAGGCTCATTTTGTTCAATAATTACTATTGCGGCTTCCAGTCCCTTTACTTCCTTTGCATAAATTCTAGTTTACACACCTTCACCGCAACTATCAACGTTCCCCTATTTACATACATTGAATTCAATTACAGGAATGTTCATAGAAATTCATTTATATCAAACTTTTCATTCGAATTTTTAATTGTTTTAGGAAAAGTATTTCGCAGGTCCAAAATCGATGAAAGGTTCCCTCGACCAAACCTGGTAAATAAAGAGTCATCCATAAAGCATGTCATACATAATTTCGGTAATTTTACGCCTCAACCCCCTGTGATGATGCCTTTTCCATTAATGATTAACAAGGATTTTTATTATTAATTAAAATTAATAATTTATTATTAGCAACGAATTTTTATGTAATATATCATAATTATAACAATGTTATAATAAAAATGTTATTAACTTGTAGATGTTTAGAGTAATTCCATTTGATATAATTTTCAAACATGTGAACTACTTTTAACCTATAATGCAAGTCACAAAAATTTCGTTTGTATTAAAATAACAATAGAGATGAATAAAATATTTGAAATTTCATTGTTATTCAAGGACAAATGGAATTCTGATAATTCTAGTAAATAACATTATGACAAATAAAATTTCGATAAATGAAATTCTTAAAACCTAGAAAAAAAATTTAAAAGGCCTAGAAAATTTGGAAATGTCAGGGAAATTTTTTTCAGATTGGTTGTAGACACCCTGAATGTTCTGCCTTATATGGGGAATCAAAGAAAGTCTAGAGTCCAAGATAGTTCCCAAATACTTAATCTCGGATGTGCCCATCACTCTCGTTATCACCTCCTTAAGCAAATTCTTCGCCTCGCCAATATCTCCACCTCTAGCATATAGCAAAAAATCATCCGCTTATTGTGTGTCTTTAACATCTATCGAGAAGGTTGAACCAATTTCTACGAGGTATAGATTGAAAAGTATGGGTGATAGAACTCCACCCTAAGGAACACTCACACCACAGGTTCTACCCTTCTTAGAGTCAGGAAAGAAGAGCTCCCTTCCCTCAATAAAAGATGCGAAAAAATCCACAATACGTACCGGAACATTCAATTGTCGCAGTCTTTTATTCAAAATAAATGGACGAACATTGTGGAATACCCCCTTTATATCAATAGCTAAGGCAAGTTTGTCACATCCCAGGCCAAATCCCTGCAAGACATCAGCCACCACAGCTGATACACAATTCAAAAAAGAGCGTTTGCGACGAAAGCCATACTGGAAACTTGGAATTATATTATTCTGCTCAATGATGTGCTCCAATCTACCTTGAATCATTCTCTCCATAAGTTTGGAGACAAGTGACGTTAGGAAAATATGTCTGAAACCCTTTCCACCAGTTTTTGGAAAAAAATTACAGTGTAGTACTCCAAGATTCAGGGAAAACGAAGCGTAAAAAGAATACATTGAACAACTTTAAACAAAAGCATTGAGCCTTCAATGATAATGTTCTCAACCATTCCCATGTGACGTAGTCTATACCCGGAGCAGATTTTACATTACCCTGCATTCAGGCAGATCGAAACTCATGCCAAGAAAGAGGAGCGTTATAAATATTATTATCGTCAACAGAGGGAAGACGTGGTACCTGGACAGAAGAAAATCTCCTCGCAAACCAGTTCGTCGACCCATAGGGCCAATCTTCAAAGATCTTAATGGACCATGTTTTTGAAAAACTAGCATCAGGGGTAAATTCACTGCACATATTCCTGAAAGAATCCTGTTTCCTGTTGCGAAGGAAACACTTGACGTCCATATCAACTCTCTTCGTCTCTTCCTCATTCTTCTTCGATTAATCAGTTCAATAAGCTCTGTTAGCCTTCCTTCTCTTCCTGATCACATCATCACACTCCTCATTCCACCATAACGGGCGGGATTTTCAAAATTTTGAATTTCTATATGGATGGAAACCTTCAGAGACTTTAACCGCTCTCACTAATCTAACAACCAAGGCATCATAGATCCTCACAGGATCCTCACTCAAGTCGAATGAATCAGGCAAATCAGGTATAATCTCATCGATCTAGTGCTGAAAAAGTGACTAGTCGGCCTTCCTTACGTTATATCTAATCGAGGATGCTGAGCAGTAACTTGAATCACAGGATAGCGAAAAAGTGATCATAACGTGATCCGAATCAAAACTATCGCCAGTGACCTCTCAAGAAAACAGGTGTTAATTTTCAGAAAGAGTGAAGATATATCCAGGTTTAAATGATTACGATGATCAAACAGGGAGAACGTTGGAAGCGAGTCGTTAAGAACGACAAAGCCCTGATTCGAGGCCACAGATGAAAGATGTCTACCTCTAGATCCTGAGTGGGCTGCTACCCAAGATTCATGATGAGCATTAAAGTCGCCACACACAATCGAAAATGAATAGGTGTTGATCAGATCAAATATAGCCGGCCAGTCATCAAATTCAGTGTATACGTTGGGTGGACAGTACACCAAAAGAAATGAAACCATACCCAAATCAGTCTCCACATTCAAAGACAGAAGATCAATCTCTCCTGCACACAGTATGTGCAGGTACAGTCATTTCTATCATGTCCACAGGTTCAGGAATAGTTTGGGCATCGCTATTTTTATCCTGGGGACGACACTTTGATCGCCTACGGCTCTCCAAAACCTGAGCACGAAAGGAACGATCCAGCAAATCAAATATTTCTCCCGCAACCATTTCAGCATTAAACACTCTGACCAAAATGCGACAAATAAAAAGAGAAGAAGAGTTAAAGGCTTTAAGGCCTTTCTCTACCACAACCGGAGAGTCAACGAGAGTGTTGGCATCTTGCCATTTACTACAGAAAACCTTAAGTTGATTCTGAGCATTTGGAGTAATTCTCTTGTGACCTGAAATGATAGTACTTATCAAAATGCCTACTGCGATCTTCTTCATTTTACCCACATTTCTATTTAACTCCAACGATTCAATAAGAACAATAAATGAGGGAGATGATTCAGAATTGAATCTTTCCAAAACCTCTGAAGATGTTCTCTTTCAAAGAAAATAGTCAGTTGTATTTGTCTCGAGAATTTGAGAAACAGAGTTATCGGCACCTGTCACAGCACGAGGATTCGAAGCCCCATTAATTGTTAATCAAGCTTGCAAAGTACTCTGATGTGAATGTTGAGAGGATTGTTCTGATTCATCAGTTGGAGGGGAGGGCTGAGTGGTTTCTCAAATCTGCAGTGTTAGTTTTGGACTTCTTATAAGATTCATCACCCACTTTAATAAAAGCGCTAGATGACAATTGTCCCTTTTTTTACTATCATAAGTGTGCTTTTGAATAATGAGCAAATTCTGGGGGCTTGATTTAGAGGAAATATTCTGAACCAAACGAGGAGGCAATGTTGTTGGCCTTGGATGCCGGAATCCACCCGACTTTCCATTGGACGACATGGTATTGGTGAGGAACTACAACCTGAAAATCACAAATGCAATGTACTATCCACAACAACAAGAATTTTATAAATATTTAATTTAGCCAACAGAAAACATACAATTTGTTGTTAAACTCTTATGAGTCCATATATATCTAATAGACTCTATCAAAGAAATAAGTAACATGAATTTTTAAATTAACTGAGGGAACTTCACACCCCCGACCAAAAACTCCAAGTTAAGTTTAGAAATTTAAATACAAAATTTAAAATAAATTTCTAGTTAACTCAGGAGAACCAATTCACTTTCTATTAGCATAAAGTTGAAAAAAGCAAAACCTCGGTCTCAAAAACGAACCTAGAAGTACAATGGCTTCATCAATGGTTCCAAAAACTCTAAATTGGTTTTATCGAAAAGGTTATAATTTTTAGGTCCTGCTTAGAAGTTATGCACGTGCTGAGACAAAGTTAAAAAATTTCAATTTTTTTTCTACATTGATGTCAACTGCTGTACATTTTATGAACAATACTTATTGTTTATAATTTTAAAGTGGCTCAGAAATATTTACTGAGTTCTTAAAAAATCCTACAGACTTTCATAACTGTCTTGAACACCAGACTACTCCCTTAAATAGTATATTTTAAATTAAAAAATGATTAAAATAATTATTGATTATAATTTTAGTGATTATAATTTGTTGTTAATTCAAAACAAATATTTTAGACTAAAGTATTTTTAATGAACTTTTTTCTATTTTCATTTACAAAAAAATGTATTGTTAATAGAATTATTTAAAAATAGATCATATTCTGATATTATTTATTGTATAATTTGGAAAATAATTTTTAAATGAACAATTTTTAACTAATTCAAATTTAGACAGATAGAAACCTAATTTTTTTCAAATTTCATACTTGTATTGTCATTGAAGGAAATAATTATAAGTCGAAAATTTTGAAAACAAAAGAAGTTCTCTAACAATGCTGTATGTCGTTAACTTCCATGTTTACAATTAAGGAATAAATTTTCTTTTCCTGATTTTAAGCTATTGAAAATTCGCTTCAGATTCTTAAATTTACAATTTTCAAACACTTTCAGTTATTTTTTACTAAAATTTTTATTTCAAAAAATGTAAAGTACTAAAAAAGTGGAATTTTGCCATCAAAATAAGAAACAATTTATACTTGTTTTTTACTTATTATTTTTTTATTTCAATCTTTAGGAATTTCAAAGTTTTCATTTATATTTTTTCAGTTTTACGATTTATTTCTTTTTTTACTATTAAATATTAAATAAAATATTTCATAATTTTAGAGTGAACACTTCTATTTCCATTTTATTTTTGAAATTCAAAAAAATTAAATCTTTACTTTTATTATAATTTACATATTTAATTTTAATGGTTATTTATTGTTAAGTTTTATATCTATATTTTTAATTCTTCTTTATTATTCAAATATAAAAATAAAAAAGTATTCAACATTTTTGATGTTTACATTTTTATCTCTTACTTATTTTTGAGTTTTACTTTCATATTTTTACATCTTTCTTATTTTTAATAAATAAAAAAATGAGATCAATGGGCATTTTTTTGACTTACCCTTTGGTGAACTTAGCTCTGAAGATTTCTGAACAATTCCGAGTAATTTCCCTATCAACTTCTCTCTATGGACTGCCGAAGAAATATGTCGCTGCAAAAAAATTTTTAGTTAATTAGACGTGACTAAGAAAATACTGTTTTTCTTTTTTCTTTTAATTAACAAAATTCTTTAAATTAAATCTTATATCCATAGTTTTTTTACTCAAAGTGTTTTTTATTTAACAAAACTTTCAGGTAAATGTATTTTTATGCGACAAAAAAATTCCAATCACAGAGAAATAATTAAACAAATAATAATTATATAAAATTATTGTTTAAAAAACAAAAAACGTTTGTTATATTATTTGGTACTTACTCATTATTTTGTAACTTGATAAATTTTTATTAATAAATTTGAAGCACTTCATTTACTAAAAAATATTTAAATTTAAATAAAATATAATATTCGTGTAGATATTTGGAAAAATAAAATTTGTTATTTATCAAGTTGCTTACCAAGAAGCCAATCAACTGTGGCGCAGTAGAAAACTAAGGCGGAAGGCAAAAACTTTTCATGAAAGGAACGAAAAGAAGGAGAAAGGGCTTAATTTAATTTCTAACTTTTATTGTCATTGACGAAAAGATAGAGAAGAACAAGATGAAAACAAAGAAAATATAAGAATTTTACAGGGTAAAAAATGTTTATTGAGTTAATTTATTTATTAATAATTATAATTTTTAACAATAACTTCCTTCTTTACAACTGAGCGATTATTTTTCTCTCTCTTTGATTAAGAATTAGTTATTAAAACTTTCCTTTAAAAGTTTAAATATTTAAATTTCCAATTTTAAAAAGTTTCTGTAATTTTTCACAAAAATTTTCATTACAAAAGATACAATCTATTAAAAAACAGTTAAGTTTTACCATGGAAATAAAAAAGAATTTATAGCTGTTTTTAACTAATGATTTTTGGCTATTAATCTTTACTAAATTTAAAATTTTTAATTTCAATTATGGGACTTATGTGGTATCAATTTTGGTTCCATCTAATAAATAATTTTAGGACTACTTTGGAATCAAAATATAGCAAATTTACTGTTTCAAAAAAGTATCTGTAATTTTTTGAAAACTCAGTAGTTTTTTTAAAAAATGTGCAGTGGTGAACATTAAAGTTCGTATTTTTTTTTTAAAACTCAGACAATGTCTCTGAGTCAGCCAAAATTATAAACATTACGTTTTGCTTACAAAATGTTTAGTAGTCGACATTAAAGTTCGGAAGAAATGGAAATTTTGTAATGAAATATAATGTAAAGCAAAATTATTGTTCTAAAAAAATTCGTATATTTTTTCAGAATTCAGTAAATAACTGTTATTATGCAAAAATTATAAACAATAAGTTCTGCTTTCAAAATGTACAGTAGATGACATTAAAGTTGGAAAAAATGGAAATTCTTTAATTAAATATAATTTAAGGCAAAATTATTGTTCCAAAAAATCGTATTTTTTAAAGAACTCAGTGAATGTTCTTGTGTCAGCAAAAATCATTAACAATACATATTGTTTATAAAATGTTTACTAGTTGACATTAATGTTCAAAAAATGTTAAAGTCTAAGAAAAACTTTTTTAATGTAAATTAAGGGTAATTTTTTGTTCTATGTTATTTCAAGATTTCCATTTCTACTTCTTTATAACTAGAATATTATAAAATAAGTTATAATTTTTGCTACTTACAAATTATTTATCAAGGATGACCGAAAAATTTAACATGAATTTCCCTCTCCTGGGATATAAGTTGCACTTTGGAGAATTTCATTTAGTCCTAGAAATTTAAAAAAATTCAATATTATATATTTGGAACAGATAATTTAATAAATTAGTGATGTTTATTAAACTTTATTTGAATATGAAATTAAATATATAATTTACAACTTCTTACCTCACATTCGAAAGAAGAGAAGAGGAAATTGCTTAAATTGACCGTTGTACTTTTATTCTCGTTTTCGAAAAGATAGACAAGGACGGAGCGAAAACAATGCTGCGAATAATACCAAAGGCCATCGCTTTCTTGTTTCCAGTAAGGGATTAATTCCTATTTAGATAAAATTTAAATTATAAAAATTCTTTTAAGAATGTTTTCAATACAATTTTTCACATGAAAAAATTTAAATAGGTATATACTGTAAAACATAAATGAAATATAACTAAAAGTTTAACTTATTATTTTTTATTTTTAATTGCTAATAATTATTATACTATTAACTATTTTGGTATTTCATTTCACATTTATTAGTTTTAAAAATATATTTTTTTAATTTTCTATATTTTTTGTTATCTTAATTTATTAATTTTACACGGAAAAAAAAAGTTCACGAATCTCTCGTGAACTAGTATATCACTTTTGGATGGGACACAAAATTCTTCAAAATCTATAAACACAGTTCATCAAAATTTCATTAACTCTTTCACTAGAAACGTAGTACGGTTTCTGAACTTTTCGTCAAAGTTGACGAAAAATTCGTGAACTTTTAAAAAATGTTAAAAACAAAAAAAAATAATTTTTAGACACGACTTTTTTGATAGTATTTTACTTAATTTGATAACTTGACGCCTATACGCACCCAACTACACAGAATACACAATTTTATCGCCATTAAAATTCGCAACTCGCTTCACGGGATTCGAACCTAGTACCCTAATAATATTCCTAACAACTAACGGACACGGCTAAATCTATATACACTGACAGTACTCCTGCAAACGACACAATTAGCTTTGTCTGCTGTTGTCTGCTACAAAACTCAGGACCGTGCAAAGTATAAAGCGATCCTTGTCGTAACTTCTAATTTATTTTATGAATTATTTGTTTCACAAAAGAAATTAGCACACAAAAATATTCAATGAATAATAAAAACATTGATTCTAAATAATAAATTTAATCAAACAAAGAATTTGTCCGAGTGTAAACACTGATGACACCGACTGAATTATGACAGATGAATTCTTGATCAGCCATATTTGATGCGCATTGCGAACTGCGCATACTACTGAGACTCGCGAGTTCACGACTTTTTCGTCAACTTGTACCTCTACTTTTGACGAACTACTCATCCTTAACACGTTCATCAAAAATTCATTAACTTTGTTTCAGTTTTTCGTTGACGTTCGCCATTTCTAATCAAAAGTGAATGAAAATTTTGAAATTTTGTGTCCCATCCAAAAGTGATATACTAGTTCACGAGAGATTCGTGAACTATTTTTTTCCGTGTAATTGTGTCAACTTTTGAGTTAGGAAAAAGAACAAAAACATAAAATTAATTCAATTTTTTATTTGATTATAGAATTATATAATTAAGAAAAATGTGTTAAGAATAAAAATTTTAATATAAAATCATTTGCATTTAACCATCTCTATTAAAACACTATACAACTTTATACAAGAAAGCAATAAACATATGTCAAACACAAAAATAAAACAAAAAACTACTCATACGACTAATTTCAAAAAATTATATGTACTTAACATTTTGAACTTCCGTTGAATAGAGACACGACTTCATATTGATCAATTTGCTTTAATTTGGAAAAAAAATTTATTTCTTCTAGGTGTAATTAGTTTTGAGTGGTTATCACAAATACGAGAACCCAAGTAGATTTGTCAAAACATTAATTCTGGAACAATAAAAGACATTTTCTGGATATAGAATAGAAAATATCCTAGGAATATCTTGAAATATACTGGGATATCCTAAATATATCTTTAGGTATTCTAAAGAAATCTTAGGATATTCTAGGAATTTTTTGGATGTCAAGATGATATCTTATGTATATCCTTAGATATCCTGAAGGAGTCACTGGGATATCCAAACCGCCGGTCTCTAGGATATCCTAATATTATCCATTGGATATCTGTAGGACCTCCCGAGCATATCCACGGGATGTTTTCACAATATCCTGGGATATCTAGTGCTATAAGGATACATGTGTGTTTATGGCGTTTTCCGATATAATGTTTGATTGAATCAAACACAAATTATCACAGTAATTGCGACTATAATATCTATTTTAGACATATACTTAAACTTTATTGGATTTAAGATTAATATTATTTCAAGTTTAGAGATTAATTTTTTTCCGTATACGCAACACGTGTGTAATAATGTCAGAAAGTGAAAGACTTCTGCATTTACCTGATTCATTTAAAGAATTTCACTTCGTTCTTGAGATTTATTATTTTTTTATGATTTCCTGATTCTTATAGCAGTAGACATACAGTATAAATATGCGTATTTTTGTAAAATTGAATCACAGTATATACGTATAGTCGGCGCTATTACCTTATTTAGTCTTATATGAAGGCGGCATATGTGCTCATGAAATATTGGCACGCTTGTATATGTTTCGGTGCGGTAGTTAAGAGGGAAAGATCTTAAAATGTATATGCGATGCTCGGATATTAAACGATCGCTATGATACACGCATGGGGCGTAGGCAGCGGTAACGAACAATCAGCGGCGCCCGTTACAAACGTGATTTTATGTTCCAATTTGCAAACACGACGTTAAATGCCCCCTGACGCTGGGCAACCACAGTTGCTTGCACGATTACTAGTGTCGCCGCCATAGACGCCGAACCCGATTTAAAGTCTTGACCAAGGGAAAAAGGAACGAAATATAAAATATATTATAATCTTCTATATGAAATGCGCTTTTAAGGGGAGTTCAGGAAAAATTTTCTTGCAGAATTTTAATAGTATATAGTAAATAGTGAATTATTGCTTTTGTAAATACCAGTTTTTTTAAAAGCTATTAAATTACTATATAGAAGTTTTTTGTTGTATTTTCTTTTTGTGGAAATGAAAAGTTAGATTGAATTTAATTAAAATTTAGATAATTTTAATAAAACATAAACCTTAGCTCGAATAGACTATGATTGGTGAAATAATTATATTGTAGTACCGCAAAAAGGGGTTGCATTTTATTTGGCGTTGGTAATAATAGAGAAGGAGTAATAATAAAAGGGGAGACAAGTACGTACCCCATTGCGAAATATAATTTATACATAAACCATAAACATCATGATCGAACAATAAACATAAATAATTACCTACATTCTTAAACTGTCGTAATAAATTTTGCACATCCGTCTTTATGTTCCGCTCAAACTGACAGAACGTCTATTTTATTTTCTTCTTGTTTCGAATAGAAAAGAGAGAAGTGTTTTTACCTCTAAGCGCAGGAAATAAAATAATCAATTTTGTTGTTTGCGGAAATCTGAAAGTTTTGCATTAAAAAGAGAGAAAAAGGCAGCAATCCTTCGCGCGAGAAGTATACAATGAATACCCGTATAGGTATAATTATGTGAAATAGATTGGATATCTGGTAGGTTGGGAACGGTAGTCAACTGTAAAACCGATCGCAGAGGTCTCTTAACAAATGTCCATTACGATCGTCGTCGTACAAGCGTTAGTCTATACGTGTTGTCTGACAGGCGACAATGAAGGGCCCATTCCCATCAGGTACGATGAACGATCATCACGATGTTCATTTTGATTATTTTTAAATTTATAATGCACATTGATCATTTGCTGCCAGGACGAGTCTCTCATTCTTAATTTTATTCTTTTATTTGTAATTTCTTAAAGTTATTATTTTCATCATCGCTGATTTTTTCAACAAGATTAAATCCTAATTTACTGGAAGTAATTGACAAATTATTAGATTTCTCTCTGAATTCTTTTAATTGATGATTTAATTTATATTTCCATTAATAGGGAATGAAAATTGAAGAGACTTGCTTACGAGTATTATTAAAGGATTTCTAATTTTATTCGAATCATTAATTTTCTTAACGTTTTAACATCGCCGCCCGAGACCTGTATTAATTGAGTCCTTCAAAATCTAGAATTATAGAAATAAAACTCGTTTCGCATAAGATACTTTATACCCCCTGAAGCTAGTGAGATGTGTTCTTTTCTGCGGGAGGTGGTTCAATTTAATGTGAGGACGTACACTTGATAACAATCGTTTCTATCCCAGCGAAAGCTCTGTACATCCTCTCTCTTGAAACAGAAGATGTCTTTCTGACTGTGTATATAACTTCTTGAATGCACAGATTATGCGTGCAAACCGCTAGTCGCTCTTTACTGCAGATGGTTGACCATGATTGCAATTAGCAGCCCGGCGGGAGCCAGTTCGCCTTGCTTGGAAGCTGTGTGTTCTCTCAGGAATATGCAGCTTCGAACTCCTGTTCTTCAATTTCCTTGCATCTCTTTTAAAAATATCTCAATAGGATAGATTAGTTTTTTCGATTTTTGGAAGATGTATATGAAGGGTAAAAAAACACTTTTTTACTTTTTTATAAAATAGATTGTTTTTTATAAAAAGTTTCATAATCTAGAATTTGTGCATCGTCAAAATTTAAAGAATGATTATATTCAGTTTGATGTTTGTTCACAACAGATTCGAGGTTTTTGTTTTTATGCTCGCTAATTTTTTTTTTTCAAAGTACGCTTTGATTCACCAATATATGTTGCAGGGCAACTATTCCAATTAAATTTATAAACAATATTATTCCGATCACACTTTTTCCTCAAATCCTTTCCCAATTTTATTACAGAGCTTAAGCTTTTTTCAACAATAGGAATAGAAAGTAAATTATATTTTCTTACAATATTAGATAATTGATAATAAATATCATTTAAGGGAATACAGACTTTAGGTAGTTGTTGATAAGTACTAACGACATTGTTAGTTTGTTTTTTGTCCATTGTTTTTTAATTAAAGAATGTTTTCGTTTTTAAAATTTTTTTTTGTATAAATTCTTAGTGAAACTATTTTGAAGCAAATTCAAACAATCAGTTTCCACATCATCCATTACAATATCTGCAAAAAATGTCGATATCGGTGAACCTATCGGAGTACAGTAAATTTGTTTATAAATTTTTTCATTGAAAACAAAATAAGTATTATCAAATAAAAATTCGGGACAATTAATAATGTCAACAAAAGGAATTTTACATTTATTATGAATAATATTGTTTCCTCTGTCAAGACTTTGTATAACTAAATCGCATGGAATATTAGTGAAAAGTAAACTAACATCAAGGTAAAGTAAAACAAAATCTTGTGGCACATTCTTCAATTTTTCATTTAACTCGAAGCTATTGTTTACATGAGATTTTGGTAAATTTGTTTTATTAAAGTGACCTGATGATAAAAGGATAATGATGGATTGTGGAAGAATTTACTAAATATTTAATCTCAATAGGATTATTAACTCTGGGGTTTTCACTAATACTTCTGTCATATCGAATCATTTTCAATCTTTTTATTTACCTTCAACGAATAATATATTCAGTTAGTTGTTCTTTAGTGATAGATTTATCAGTGAAAAAACTGAGAGACAAAATAATTCAGACATTATTGGCTGGGTGTTTTTCAGATTTGCGATTATAGCTGATTCATTGATCAGAAATGGGGTTTTTTTGTGAAGTGGAAAACAATTAATATGTTTAGAAGCAAGCATGCACATGTACCAATCTATAAATAGTCGTTAGGTTGTAGGTGCAACAAAGGGATGCCTGAAATGCAGCCGTGCCCACATAGGCGACTGAAAGTGTTGTTTAGTTTTTGAACGTAGAAGCCGACAAGGCGGCGGCATACGTCTTGCGATTATCTCTCCGTTTGCCCGGTTCTCGCACTTCCAGGCGTATAGAGACTGAGTTTATACGTGGGCAGGGTCAGAAATTCCTAGGCGTGCAAGAGTGTCTGGCACACTTCGGCCCTGCCAGCCCGGAAACTGGGGAGAGTTCTCTCGAGGCCGTTTGCCATGTTAGCAAGGACGCCAGGACGTTCATTGCTATTGCTTTGCTCTCAAAGTGTGTATATATACGAGAAAGGACAAGAATATGGGATTAAAATCTCATGCTTTCTAAGAATAGTCGACTGCCTTCTGCGAACCAGTTCCTACGTCTAAACAACTATTATTTTAAACTCTGATTTCTCATATACATACAATACTAGGGAAGTGGGTTTCCTAATTTTTTTCTTTTTTCCCCGTTTCCTAATATGAATCTTGTCTGATTTGATTTTGCTGTTTTCTTTCTGATATTCTCCATATAATTATCGTCGTTTTTAACTAGACAGTCAGAACAAAATACATCTAAGCTCTAATGGTAGGACATACAAGTTCCCATCCTTTCAGTAGGTTTTTCGACATAAGAATTCAATATGCAGGGGTGGGACAGTTTCATTCCCCGTACATCAAATTCTTCTGTTCTGTTCAAAAGGCTTCGGCGTTCATACTGATGAGTTCAGTAAGTCAGCAATAGTTCTGAAAAGTTTCCTGAATTAATTTTTCCCATGCATTTTACTCAAAATCCTCCATAACGTTCTACTAAGTACTTCTGAAACCCGGTATCGTATTCGCCGGACAATGTAATGAAAACAACTCTGATATTAAAAAATAGAAAATCTATACTTAATAATTTCAATTTTTACCGTTATAGTTTCCTTGTTATTTATTATTATTGGTTTATATTTTTCGTGTATATATGAACTTTTCGTGTGTAAATTTAATTTAATTAATAAAGATCAATAAATTAGTTATTGTGCTGTCAAGTTCTATTGATTATTTAATTGGCTACTATCTTATTTGTTACAAATATTCTTGCATAATAGCATAAGTCAGACGGCTTTATTTTTTCCGGCACGATAAGTGCAGTGTTAAGAGATTACATTAAGTATTAATTAACCTTTTTTTAAACAATTATTTAAATTGCTCGCCATGCTGAATTGTGTACTGCATAATTACACGGCTAATTAGGCTACTTGTTACATCTGTTTGTTTTACTTTCAAAGTATTCGCAATATCGCCATTTAGATACTTATCTTATTTTATCTTTACTCAGAAATGTAAGATTTTTTCTTTAAAACAAATTCATGAGAAATTATACATTATCAATGCAAGAGAAATAGTTGAATTTAATAGGAAATATTTATATTTAATAATACAGTTTGCTTAACATTTAAAAACTAATGAGACAGTAAAATATTAATTAATGGAGTATGTTACTTTAACAAAATAATTTATCCTGAGGATATCCTTCTGTTGTGAGGGGGTAAACTTATTGATACCTTATAATAATTGTATGCAAAAAGTTGAATAATCATGTCTATTATTTATTCAGTAGATTTGATAAAAGTTTAATTAAATCTTAAATATACAAATTAATAGAAAGTGAAAAGATGATTTTAACGTGCAGTAAATATGATTGTCGACGACAGTTGATTTTAAAATGTTATTTACAATTGTTAATTAGAATTGAATACTACTTGGAAACTAATAAATTACGGGAAATGTATAATTAACGAATAGAAAAATAATGACGGGAGATATAATAATTTAGTCACTTAACGCCCAATGTTAAAAAGTCCTCTTAAACATGTCCTATAGCTGTCAGATTATGACATATGTTCCTTTTGTTTTTCTGATATAAGACTTTTCATATGTATAAGGACGCTGCTAATTGGCTACCAGACACTGTAATCAGCTTGATTAAAATCAATGAATAATTCTTCATTCTCTTGTTCATGAATATGTTTCTGAATTCCTTTTTTGATTCAATACGCATTGAATATAGAAACATTTTCACTAATAAGCACCTAGTCCTCTGCATTATGTGGGATGACAATATCTGCCAACGTTAAAGCACTTAAATTCACTTTCACCCGACATTCTCGTTGTGTCTCCTACACTCGCACAAGGAAACGATTGGAAATGATTTACGCCATTTAGTCTCCCAATGGGTTTTTCACTCTTTTTCGTTTATAAACAGACAATAAAGAGACACGTATCTATAAATATTTCCACAGAAGTTGTGAAAGTTTGATTGTCGATCTACGGATTCCAATTTTTGTATTCAATTCCAATTTCTTTGGGTTCTTCTTTCCTTTATCTTACACGTCTTACATGTATTGAATTTTTTTTCTCATTACTGAAATTCATTAATTGTCAAATTGTCACTATAATTTTTCTTTCCTCCGTATTTTATTAATTTTATTAATTTTATTACTAATATAGGTGTATACTAAAGCTTTATTACTATGTATAGTTTACTCTAGATTTTTATTGAGTCTTAATTATTTTCAAGGTATTTCGATTTTTGTCTGGCAAAATATTTCTGTAACTACTAAAAGTTTTATTAAATTGTTACCGTTTAATTTTCCACCAAGGATATAAGTGAATTCCAGATATAACAACCTGCTCACTTATCTATTATCTTCTTATACAAATGGTTATAAAACCATTTTTCCTATATTTGCAATTATAAGTATCAATCTGTTGATGTGTGTAACTGTTGTGAAATGTATTTTATCGACATTAGTAAATAAAAAATTTAAGTAAATTGTATAAGACAAGGATTTTTCTATCGTATAGTAGCTTCCTGAATGATAGTGTCAGTCCCCCAAAACGATCAGTAGGGAAACATTTAATCCTTATCCGTATAGAAGTTACTTGAAAGCATCGTGGGTACACTTCTTATTAAGTATTTATGAGATTTCCATGTGTTGGCGAGTAGCGTTTAACGATACTCATTACTTGGCTCATTATTATCACTGAGTCCTGTTAAGTAGCTTGGCGTAATCGCAATATATTTTATGAGTTTTCTGCACCGAACCACTGCTGTAATCTATTTAGCGTTTTTAAGACTTATTTATAAAAGGACGCATTTTTATTTTAAACCTTAGGATTTCTCATAATGCTTTTAAGACAATTCATTAAAACCTGATTTTTAAAGTTATTTCGAAATTTTCTACCACATTATTAATTTTCTATGAAGATTTCTTTTGTAAAACACTTGTTTTTGATTATTTTCTTCTACTAAAATTATAATATTTAAAAATATTCAGAAGAAGCATAAAAGGAATTGAGATAAAAATTTAAGTAGAAAAAGGAAATAACAAAGCAGACAAAGAAAATAATAAACGGGACATTAATGTGTGGAACATTAAAATAATTATTAAAAGTTGGCGAACAATAATGTGACACACAGGGCTTTTATGCTTGAAGTACAAAAACCTCAACATAAGAAAGATTTGCATTTGACGATGACAGTTTAAGTCGTATGTGGTGGTAAGCTTTTGTCCATTTAGAACGTTAACACGCTGTTATTTTTGCGACAACCTATCACAAGAGACACGTAGGTTGATGTAAGGTTTGACAGCCAATTGAAGGCGCTGACGTGAAATTATATACATTTTGCAAGCAATTCAACCAACCAAGTCATAACGGTAATAAAGATCCAAACCGCTTATGTAATTGACAATTAGTATGGATGCGATGGGAGAAATGCAAAAGTAAAAGAAATAATCTTTTTTGCATCGTTCATTTATTATTATGACAGAGTGGAAAGCGGAAGCAATCTTATGTGATAATTTTTGCCCCTCTTTTTGACACTATACTTCTGATTCTTCCGAGGATTCTTCTTTGTCAGATTTATTTTTATCTGTCACTAAAATTATTCATAAAATCTAGTCAAACTTGAATCTGCAATTTAAATTGAATATCATATTTCTCAAGTCTATTTCATTCAATATAATTATTTACAACTTTTAATTAATAGATAGTAATTGGTCTAAAATCTATCAGAACTACTAAAAATAAATAAAATTTAGCCAAGAAAGAATTACGAAAATAATGTCAAGTTTCTAAAGAAGGAAAAACCAGAAGCAAGTTTTCGATGAGATAACTCGTTCGAGAGTATAAAATTTGTGTATAAGATGCATTAAAGTTAAAGTGGTTTTGTTATTATTGCGCGTGAAGATGGCATACAAGGTGCGAAAAATAAGGTAGCCTGCCCATTCCTTGACTATCGGTTTTCGTATGTCATAACTCGCTAATTGCAATACACAGATGTAATCAGCCACTGGCCTATTATCAAAATTCCTTTCCAACTTTTTTCATCCCATAGTACTTTACAAGTGCAAATTATATACTTTTTAAAAAATGATGCCGAGATAATGTTTCTTTGGGCATAAGAGGACAATTTATTACTTGAAAAAAATTAGTACATTTATTCAAAATAAACGCTTAAAAAATGTAATTTTCATATTGTCCGATTTCGTTTTTTAAATTATTCGTTTTTTAAATATAATAAATACGTAATTACAAATTGTGTTATAAATATGTATCTAAAAATGGAGATCAATAAAATTTACGACACCTTTTTGTACATTGTCGGTACAACTGTTCGCAATAAAAAATATTTTCCCAAGGTTATAACCACCATTAGCACCAATTTCCTATATTTTTACGAGGTGTTAAAATCCTTCCGCGTTTATTAACGATGTGCAAAATTAAACCCTCAAAAGCCTCACGATTTATATTTATATACATACATATACATAAAATTTACCCTGATATTCTACTTTCTTTATAGACATTTCTAGATACAGTCAACCATTCATTTCTACATCAAAATATCTGCGTGTAATATTTACGTTTTGTCTTAAGACTCTTAATCTTTATAATTTCGATTTTGAAAAAATTAATGGTTACTTCCTTCTGAAGAGTCACAATGTTTCATTTTTGACACTTGGGATGTACTGCAGAAGTATATTTAACGATAGCTTCCCTTGCAGTGGGAATTATCAATTTCACCTTTTAGTTCCCCCTGTCTGAAAATAATGGGTTACCGAAAATTTATTTGCAATTCAATGGTTAGACATTGATTTGTCAGAAATGGGCCTGAAACTGCTTCACACCTACAATCATAATCAAACCATAATTACCGTTTGCCAACGTATCAGGACCAATTATCCTCCAAATCTTGTTCAATGACCCTTGATTTTTACGAGCAAAAGGAAAACGTGATAAATTTTTAATCCAACAATCGGATTAAACAGTAATTAAAAATTCTTTTTAAATATTTCATCTAGTAGTATATATCATATTATATTTTTGTTGCTAATTAGATAATGATCGTGAAAAAAAATTTACAGTTATGAATTGAGGTTTCAAAGGTAATTAGAGAAATCGATTTATCATTAATAAATACATCCAGAAAGTATAGTTATTATGAAATAATATGAATGAGTTCAATTATCCTTTCTTCTCTTATCTTCATGTGGTTTGAAATCGTTTCCCTGTTGTGAAGTGACTGCGGGTAAAAAATAAATTATTTGATCATTTTCGATTCGAGTGTGAATGGGGAATGTCCAAATTGGAACACCCACAATGACCACGTCCGTTTACAATCGACTATAGGACACGAATTACAAGTCGTTGTTTCCAAACAATGACTACTCATTTACTGTAATTCGTTTCCCACACGTAAAAGTTTTTGCGTTAATTCAAAGCATTCGATCAGGATCCCGTGACATGAAATTACCTCTTCGCTTATTATATTGAAATGTTCCCTTTGTTCACCAAAATTTTTCGAAATTTTGGATGTTTAAAAGTAGGACTACTTTTCCCTTAAGGTAATTTTTTTGAAATGTGTTGTTTTTGACTTATAATCACAAAATCAATAGTTGTAAACTATTTTTCGCTTGTAAGATGCCATTCTAAAATATAAAACATTATTTATCCTATTTCATACATTAAAAACTAAATTATTATGTGCATATATATAACATAAATATTAGATCGAAATAAAAAAAAGTGATTTTACATAAAAAAGCATGGTGGCTACCATATTTTTTAAAATATGGTGGGCCAGAACGATATTTTTTAAAAGTTATTCGAAAAATGTATAACACACAATTTTATCGATATTCACTTATAACATTATTTTATTTATTTAAACTTTCAAAGTTCCTAGGGTTATTTAGCCCTCCAAGGATCAGTACATAAAATACAAATTTAAACGATATAGTACATCAAAGAAGAAAAGATAATAGCAACAGTAAAATACTGAGTCTTAAAGATAAAAATAAATTGAGATCTTATTATATAATATGCTTTTAGCTTTCATAGAGCAATTCTTTGGTTGTAGTTAATAATTGCAACTGAATATAATACAAATATAATCCTGTATAAAATATATTTAAAGAATAACAAAATAACTGTAAAAAAATAAATTCACCAGTAAGTGATTTCAAATAAGTTATTGTTACATTTAAATAAAAATTCAAAAAATAGTTTCTTAAATAAAAATTTTCTGTGATATATCTCTAGTCGAAGTTACATTGACATTTTTACTATTATTTTTAATGCCTTTAACTAACAAAATTTGTAATTTTTTGTTGGAAATAGAATTGTTGATTTGCCTAGTTTTAGAGGTTCAGAATTTGGATATTTGGAATGACTTCGGGAGGAGAGAGAGATGATTGACGTTAAGGTTTGGAGGAAGAGGTGCTGATGTAGTGTTGCTCGTCTGGTTCACCGGGATTTTTCGTGGTCTACCTAATTAGAAAATAAATCGGTGACTACGAGACTGTTTACAAAGGTTTTTTGGATTTCGAGGACGAAGTTAATTTTGCAGTCGTGTGCGCAGGGCTTCTGAGTTGGTACGAATGATCGTAATCTCCAGTTGTAGCTATTTTAAAACTACAATCCTGTTGTTATCAGAATCAAAAATCTTGTCGTACAAACTAGCAGCTTGGATGCAAGATACTCAATCAAAAAGGTACGAAACAAGACCCAATGTCCTTTTCTGTAATATGTTTCTTGGAATGCTAAATAAGTGTAGTTATGAAGTAGAACCAAATTCATTTTTAAATTGCAGTTCAAGTTTGAAAGGATTTTTGGTACTTTCGTTTCTTTATATTTCTCTCGTCTTTAATGTTGTATTTGATTAAGAAAATCATAGGAAATTTTCGTTATATTATGTATTCGTCATGTGTGAGTGAATCTCTCATAATTAAACACTGTCGAGATTTTACGTGAATTTTTGATAAGTCTCAGGGAGTTAAGAGAGTTAGCCAATGGAGACCAAATCTATCTGAGTGCTCAGGGGATGTCACGGAGAGTGTTTTGGGGATCTCTTGATATTAAAACCACTGCTCTTCAGTTTTACCGGTGTTATCGTTTGAAATATAATAAACGATTCACGCCTCTCTGATGTACATTGCTGATGAAACAACAGGTGTGGCGTATTTATTTAGAGGGTGAATTGGATGGGAGGAAAGGGATGGTATATAGAAAACTGAGAAACATTGGCTTCTTGATAAGATTTGATTGAGTATAAATTGCAGTGGGAAAATACCTCGTGTGCAATACGGAGGATTCGGAAATATTCTACAAAAATTTGCTGGTCTGCTGTGATCACATTTTTAGAAAAACGCCGACTCTCGTCGATTAGTTCCTCAACAGATGCCATTCTCGCAGTCATCCACATGAAATTTTGACATCGAGCAATAAGTTTATTTTAATTGAGGGACTAGATGCTATAATGTGTTACGCGCCATGTTAAGTAAATATTATATTATTATATAATTATTATATTTTATATTATATTATTATTATTATATTATATATTATTATTATTATATTATATTATTATATTATTAATTTAATATTGTATGTATGTTAGTGTGTTTATCCTTTTTAAAATGATTTTCTTGATTAAATAATACTATCGCAACTAGTAAATCTTCAGCAAGAAAATGAGTTTTACTTTTTCGCAGATGAAGCATTCGAAAATGAGAGAAATAAATGACAGTCAGCACACCTGTGTAGTCAGAATGAATCGTGGCATGAAGTGCATATGCAATAATTATAATAACTAATGTCGCGTGCTGTAGAAGCAAGTGACTCTAGCAGCGACATATGTTCCTGTGGCGCGAACCGGAACGATTGCTCTTTGCGAGAACGAGGTTCGAGGGATAGAAGGCGAGATATTCTTTCGCGGGCGTCCCGTCGCGAATTAACGAGACAATCGAGCATTTGCGAACGCGTCTTGTAACCAAGCGAGTACCATGACACCCACACACGACATGTGGAAGTCTCTCTATCCATCTCTTTCTCTTTTATTTTTAGAGCGAGAGAGAGAACATGGTCCATCTCGTACAGGCGTGTATACGATTTGTCTCGTCCATGGATAATTACACCATTATGACTAACTTTGTACTGTCTTGTATCTTAAAGACACACTCCACCCATTTTTGCTGCCACCTCCGTGAGGTATGAAAAAAAAAGAATTGGCGACGAGATGAACAGGCAAAGTGTTGCTGATCGTGCAGCGTTCGCGCACTGTCCCTTATTGCCGACGAGGCTATCTTAATTAATACGAAATTCTCTTAATGCCCACTCTGATTAATGCCATCCGGTTCTATCAGCACTGACCAATGGCACGTCTTGTGTAATTTTATATCAACGTCTTGCACGCCTCGCATTTCGCTCAAGGCATATTGCATTTTCCACTGTATATAATTGTTTTATTTTATTTTTCAAGTTCAAAATGTTTTAAATTTTTATTCAGACTCAGTGCGATTAGTTAGTAAATGAAAATAGCCTCTTTTAAAATTTCTTATACATACAGACACACAGTAATTCTAGTTATGTCTGGATACCAAAAGCTAAAGCACAGTATCCGTATAGTAATTTTTTTAATAAACTATTTAGACTTTTACATTTATAAAAAATTTTTTGTTATTAAAGTATGGCCTTGTGGCTACTCCCATCATATTAAACTATAAAACCTGCAATTTTATTAGAATCTAACCTAACTTGAAATCTAATACAGTGCACGTTCATCTTTACCTGAAGTTTACATGTAAATTATTTCGGATAATGTCATAAATTTCCGTAGGTATGCAGAGATGCGTTAAGTGTCATTCACTGTCATCTCTGGATGACACAGGTAAAAAGTGTTTTACGATGCAGGAGCTCGGAACCCCAGTATCAGCGTCTAGTCAGGGTGGGAAAGCGGACACTCCGACGTCGTCATCCAGCAACCGCAGCTCTGCATTAATGGGTAACTTGGTTCCTGGAGTCTTATACTACAAGAAAAAAAATACTTTAGTCACTTCAAGATTACATGATTGTGATAATAGTCCAGAATCCTATTGTTACATTTGTAGCAAATATGACGTAAACTGCTTGCGAAAGAAAATACTAAATAATACTAAACAAATTGGGTTTCTCACATTATCTGAAATTCCTGTAGACTGATGTTGTATCGTTGGAAATGTTCAAAAAACCAAAAGTATCTTAAATTCTATGTATGAACGATGTAGAAGAAACCACTGCATTTAAAAGAATGTTACTTTTGTATGAATAACATTAAGTTGGATATGATAAGATTTCCACCACAACAAAAAATAATTAGATTTCGTACATCAATGTGTCATCAGTAATAAGGCGGTTGAAGTGGATCTAACAGCATGTAAAGGAACTATAGAGGAAATATAGACTTATTATAGAGGAAGAAGTATAGTTATAAAAATTATCAACAAAGCTGAAAAAAGTACTAGTGATTGTTTATGATGATGATGCAGAAGATGATGTAGATAATGATAGTGCTCCGATGATTACGTTTCATATTGCGCGAAAACAAAAATTCTCTTATTAGTGGTTGAGCCGGTGTTAAATAGTTTTATTAGAGACTTGGCGTTACCAAAAGATGGTGCAGAATTAACTGCTTGTTTTTTTAAGGAAGAAACTTCCTGAAGTCAAACACGAAGGTTTCTTTTTATCCGGATAGAGATATAAGGAATTTCGCAAATACTTTACTAAAGATAAAGAATCATCTTTGGTGTATTGCACTGACGTTAGACATCTAATGGATAGCTTGAAGCCAAATACGTATAAAGATGATGAATAGACTTTTTATTGACTCTTCCAAACGCAGTATAAAAGCCATATTACTGCATAATACAAATGCCTACGCTCCTATTCCGATAGCTCACTCAACAGTTATCAAAGAGAAGTACAACAATATGAAAACGCTTTTAGATAAAGTAAAGTATACAAATCACCAAAGGCTAACAAATGATGACCTTAAAATTATAACTATATTGGTCTGTCAGCAATCTGGCTTTGCGAAACAACAATTCTTTTTGTGCTTGTGGGATAGTAGAGATAGTCAACAATTACAAAAAAATGTTGGCCTAAGACAGTATTCCGTGGTTCTAGGATCATCATTCAACAAAGTTTAGTTGATCGAAAAAAATTTTAATTCCACCTCTTCACATGAAGCTTGGTCTGATGACGCAATTCGTCAAAGCCTTAGATATGGAGAGCAAATGCTTTACATATAATTGTCAAAAATTCCCATCTCTTTCTGATGCCAAATTGAAACAAGGTGTGTGGATAGATTACTGATTCTGGATGCAATTTAATTATACGAATTTTGTCACTTAAATTCCTGACATTGAAAAACAAGCTTGGGATACTTTTAAAGTTGTAGCAACAAACTTCCTAGGTAACAAAAAAGTCCTGACAACAAAAATATTATAGCCAATATGATAAAAAACTTTTAAAAATGGGGGTTTTTAATGAATTTAAAACTAGACTTCCTCGATTCACATCTGGACAGGTTTCTCGAAAATCTTGGAGACAGTAGCGAAGAACAAGGGAAACGGTTCCATCAAGATATAAAAGTGATGGATCAAAGAAATCAAGATGGATGGGATGAAGTAATGATATGGCTGATTTTTGCATGGATGTTGAAGACAGAAGCAAATAAAAGAGAACTAAAGCGTCTGTGAAAACATTTACAGAAATCTTTAGAGGAAAAAAAACTCGACACAGTTATAAGAAAATAGAGCACCAAAGTTAAAAAAAATCCAATCACTTTTTTAAATTTGGTCTTACATATTGGATCCACCATTTTTAATTTTGAAAAATTGTTACTAAATTCTGAATCAGCGACCCCAAAGACTTCCAAGTAACAAGCTTTAAATGAATCCATTCTCTTATTTTTCCAAAGACATAAAGGATTTATTTAAAAATAGCTATACTCCAATTTTATTTCATTATTTTATAAATCTTCTTTAATCTTTATTTTCACCATTGCTAAGAAATATTTATTTATTAAATTATAAAAAAAGTTTGATTTTTATAAATAAACGTTGCCATTTAAATATATTTTTCTTCTATTTTTGAAAGAATAAGTTTCATTGATACCATTTGCAACTGAATATTTAAAATCTTGGGATGAGGTAAGAATTATTGGGCGCATTTAGAAGTGAAAATATTTCCTGCGATTTTATTATTATGTCTTCGAAACATCTCGTATTTCAGGACGTTTATCCGACCTTCAAGAATGATTTATCCGAACGTCTATCTTTAACGACTATTGTCATGAACGTGTAAAGATATGCTGGTAGCACAAGTATATTTCAATGTTGAGTATGTTTATATTCAAACTGCCCATTTTGCTTTCACTTTTAGTTTCTTCACGATTCCAAAGGCCATGATTATAAAATGTCATATAAAATAAAACAATTTAATGAAAAAAAAAAAAATCTTCGTTTTCAATAAACTTGCTGTGCGTGCCGAGTAACTTTTCTAGTTTGAAAATATATATGTAAAGAAATATTTTATTGTTTCTAGAAGCTAATAAATTTATACTAAATGACAAAAAACATGGAAGGAAAATTTTTAAAAGAAAGAAGAAAAATAAAAGTGAATTCTATGTGACTTATTTCAATGAATTTTTTTTTCATTTTTTGTTATTTTTTAATATCGTTATTGATTTTTTTTACTTTGGAATAAAAAAAGTAAATGGCAGCTTATAAGTAAAATCATTTTATCTAGTTGGATGTAGAAAAGTGTAGGGACATTTTGCAGCTCGTTGATTTCTCAAGCCAGTGGCTTAAGAGTAAATGGGGTGAACCTGAAGAGAGTGAAATAAAAATTTAGTTACTCATCAAGTGGCAAACCGCAATGCAGTAGCAAAAGATGTGTTGCGGGGAAAGACGAGATATTGTAAATTGTATTATACTGTCGTATGCAGATACTTGTGCATCCCGCAAACGCAATTGTCCTCAATGTGTGTGAAGAGACTTACAGGTCTAAGAAGAGAAAGGCCCACGCATAAAACACAAAACTTAACTGTAACCGCGCGTTATGTATCTACCGCGTATTTGCATTTGCTTCCGTGCCACAAAGGTCCTGAAATTTCTATTTTTTACCAAAAATCAACTTTTTCATAAAAGATATATAGTTTTTAGATATTTGATATTTAGAGGGAAAAAATTTCAATGGTTAACACATTTATTCATTTGGTAGCATCAACCATACGTATATTGAAAAATATACATACCAACCGTACCTTTAGGTTGCTACAGTCATATTAAACAGCTAGCTTTAAATTAATTCAGCAACAAATATATACGGCTTTGTGAACCATATAACAGGATTGCCACAGGTCAGGGAAGTCAGGAAAATTAGAATAAGACTGGGAAAAGTCAGGGATTTTTATTAAAAGTACTGGAAAAAATTAAAACTTTTCAATTTTTAAGAAAATTCTGAATTTTTGTATTTTTTTGTTAGCCTCATAAATTATGATATTTACAAGAATTCTAATTCAAAGCCTTTAAGGATTTTTACTTCTGACAATAATTTCTTTTTATAGACAACTTAATTCTTGAAGAACTATCATAAAATTATTACTTATATAAATTAATAAATGAATAATTTTACATAAAAATTTCAAAATCAATCGAATTTCAAAAGATAATATGTTCAACTTGTAATTTTCTTAAATAGATAAATTTCTAAGGTTTCAATTTGAAATATTAGAAAATTTCATTGAAAAACAAATTTAAATAGAAATTTTACGATCAACTCTTTAAGGGAAGGGTACACTTATATTTTCTTTGTATTTTTTCTAAAAACTGATAGATTTTGAAATCCAATCTAATTTTTTAGAAAATGTTTTTGTGTCCATAAAAAATTATTGAATAAAAAAATTTATATTTACAAAAGTTGTAGCATTAAAAAAAATTAGTTTTCAGATTCAGAATTTAAAAAAATATGATCATTAGTAATTTTTATTATACGAAAACTAATTTGTTTTTTCTAACTAGTTTTTTTATGGGTACAAAAACAAATTTTCTACAAAATTACGTGCAAATTTCAAAAACTATAAATTTTTAGAAAAAATAAAAATCAAAAAGGGTTAAAATATTTTCTGACCGTTGAATTTCTCTCAAGTAATTACTAAAATAATAATTTTATTGAATATTTAAAATATTTTTTTCTTGTAGTTAAAAATATAGGTGTACCCTCCCCTTAAAGAAATTCAATTATTTTTAAAAGTGGTGAACTCCTTTTTTTCTTTTTGTTTCTTCTTCTTTTTTGTTTTTTTCAATTATGTTCAAAATTTTATAAAAAAATTTTCCTCAAAATTTCAATTATCTCCATAAATAATACAATTCATGTCCAAAATTCAATTATTTACAAAAATTTTTCCTTATTTTAATGATTTTCAATATCAACTATTTTAATAAAATTTTACCAAAGGATTCAATTATTTAAAGAAAATTTCAATAAAAATTTCATTTGAATTCAATAACTTATCAATTATTTTACAAATTTCTTCGCATCAATTAAATTATTCTTTATTTTTGAATAAATTATATTATTTAAAAAAATTTTGACAAAATTCTTATCAACATTTATTTAATAAAATTTCAATTTTAATAAACTTTTCCTATTCACAATTTAATTATTTCCAAAACAATTATTTTTAAGAATTCAATTATTTTCACAAATAATTCATATTTTAAGGGAATTCAATTTTATTTTTAAAAAATTGGATCAAAATTCTTCGCCAGAAAGCAATTAATTATTTTTTTAAATTTCGGTAAAATGCTGTACAAATTTGAAAAATTTTTATAACATTGATCATGGAAAACAATTATTTTCGTGAAATATAACATTCTTCCTAGAAATACAATTATTGTCAAAAATGTTTGTAAAAATCATCAAAACAATTCAATTATTTTTGTAAAAAGTAAAATTCTTCCAAGTAATTCAAAAGAAATTTGAATAAAATCCTTCCCAAGAATTCAGTTCTTTTTAAAAAAAAAGTTTATCATAGAAATTCAATTATTTAAAAAAAGATTTAATAAAATTCTTCGTCCGATTTCAGTTATTTTCATTTTTTTTAATACAATTTTCTAATAGAAATGAATTTTTTTCAAAAAGTTTTCAAAAATTCAATTATTTAAAATTTTTTTAAATATAATTCTTCACTCGAAATTAATTATTTTCATAAAAAACAAAACATATCGCAGAATTTTAATTATTTTTTATCCAGTTTTCAAAAAAATGATAAAAAATTTCATTCATGCCTAATTTATGTTTTAAATTCACCGAAAGAATTCAATTATTTAAAAAAAATTTGATAACATTTTTCATATAAATTCAATTTTAAGAAATATTTATTTATTTAAGCAGTTGTTTATTTTTGTATTTAAAGAATCACTCGTATAGTAAATGCCAAAATTTTTTTTAACAGCAACTTGAATTAAAATTCAAAATTTATTTGAATAAAAGTTGGCAAAATTTTTAATTGTTTCAATATTTTAAAATCATTTTCGGAAATTGAAGTAATTTTTAAATATTTTAGTTTCATTATTTCAAGAAACAATTTTTCGAAATTTCTGAATTAAATTTTTCTAACCTTTGATACTTTTTGTTAAACAAAAATTTAAAAACTTATTCATATTTATTTTTCCTGAGAAATTAAAATTTCAAATAATTTCAATGAAAAATCTCATAAAATAAAATAATTTCGAAAATTTGCAACTGTAATTCATTTAAAATTCAATTATTTTGTTTAGAATTTTTCAATAAAATTATTGAAAAATTTTAATAATATTTTTAAGGAAGAATATTGTTATTAATAATTTTTTAAAATAAAAATTCCAATATTTTTAAACTTTTGCTTCCCTAAAATTTTCAAGGAATTTAATTTCAAAACCTTTTAAAATTTAATTCATTCCTAAAATTCCTGTTATAACGGTTTAAATATTCAATTATTGTTTAAAATTTTAACTAAAATTTTTTTTGATAAATCAATTCCTATGAGAATTCAACTACGAGAATTGAATTATTTAAATAGAATAATTTCCGTAAATTCATAAAATGATATAATTTCAAAAATATAATTATATTTAAAGACAATTTTTAAAAAGGAAAAAATTAAGTTCATTAAAATATATAAAATTTTACAAAATTTCCAATTATTTCAATTTGTCAAAATTATTATTGAGAATTCAATAACTTTTTTCTTCAAAAAGTTTTAATTATTATTTTTCAAAAACCTAATTTTTCAAAAATTTAAAAATTAAATTTTTCAAATTTTAATATAACTTTTGTAAAATAAATATTTAACTTATTATTGTTCTTTATTTGCTTATAATTTTGAAATACTTAAAAATTTGAACTGCAAGTCTTCCAAAATTCAATTAATTTTCTAGAATTTTTGAAAAATATTATTCAAACTTTAACTTTTAAGGAAGCTAACAAATTGAAACACTACACATTTATTAACACTATTTTCTATACATTTTTAGATTTACAAATTAACTTTCCATCTTTTTACATATGGGTGAATTTTCTGAAAGTGACACTTTTAAATTTCAGTTTTTCAATTAATTTTTTTCTTCAATTATATGGTTTTTTCTATTAAAACTACTTAATTTCATACTCAAGAGTAAGATTTTTAGGTTGCGCAAAATTAATTCTTAAAAATATTAAAGTTTTTTTCATTTGAAAAATATAATTGTTGCTCCATTAAATTAATTTTATTTAATTGGCGAGCTTTTCTATTAAAAATTCACGCTAATATCGCGTTCACGAAATCGAAAATAAAATTACACTGCTTAAAAATTAATAATTTGTATATTTTAATACCAAATATATTCAATTAGATGAAAATATAAATGTATTTAAAGTATTTGATTTAATGGTAATTTGGGTTAATTTTTTCAAAGCAATGCAGGTAAATACTAAAAACAAAAGAAAAACTAGCATATTTCAAGGAAAAGGCTTCGAAGATAAAAAGCTTCGGAGATGAAAAATAAATTTTCTTTCATATTTGTATACACTAGGGCGCAATTAAAATATGTTCTTTAGTAAAAAATACAAATCTCACACCCTCATTTTATATTACCATCGAAATATTCTGTTAAATTTACTTCTACATTCAGTTATTTATTAAAAAGGAAGGCTTCGGAGATGAAATTAATTTTTACTCGGAGAAAAATGTAAATTTCGATTATTTATAACAGCAATAATTTTTCTCCTTTTTGTAAATAAAATATAGGAAAATTTAACGTCAGATTCTCAACTTTATTTTAATGTGCAATAAAATTTTGTTTAAGATATTTTTAAAGTATAAAATGTCAGTAATCATTGTAAAGTAATTTTAACCTGAAACTGAAGACAAAGATTAAACATTTTTATCAAAAATAAAAGTGAGGTCTACAAATTTTTAAAATGCACATAATGATAGAAAAAACATTGTACTTTCTGAGAATATTTTAAAAAAATTTCTGAGAATTTGAAAAAAACTATGAAAATTTAATTTTATTGTAGAAGTCCTATTGGAGATATGATGAAAAGGCTTCAGAGATGAAAGTAATTTAGTTATTACGTAAATTAAGTTGAATAAAATTATTTAATTTTCTTTTAAAAATGATAAATAAGTGCTAAATTTTCACTATGGAAATTGATAATAATTATTAAAGAGTAGATTTTGTAAAATTAATCGAGACATAAAAAATGTCACTTTCAGAAAATTCACCCATATCAATTTAAACTATACAAAACAAAACATTGTAATAAAACAACACTAACTTCAGTTGAGGACAGATTATGTCGATTATTATAATATAATTTTTAGAAATAATTTAATTTTGCATAGAGTTCGAAAATTAAAATCTTGGAAATTTTTAATTTATTACATTACAACATTCTTATGATATAAAATAATGATTTTATCACACTGTCAACTTAAGTTTATCATAAAATATGAAGGTATCTTCATTCAGAGAATAACAAAATTAAATTTTTTTTGGCAACCCTGGTGTGCTATAATTATAATGTTAATTAACATTTTGGTTTAAAAATTTTAATGCTTTCATTTATTTATTTCAATTTGAGAACACCTGGCGTATATATACAACATACATGCATACATACGTATGTTGCAAATTTCCCCACACGTTGCATATGCAAAAGGCGCGGTTGTGTGATTTTTTTCACGAGGCAGACTCGATTTATGAGAGTGAATTTTTTGTTGTTGAAGGATTTTAACGACAACTTGACGTCTAAAACGATCTCTTTATATATAATATATATGCATGAAGAGACACATGTCTTCAACTACAAGTATATAGAGATCAAGCCCTTTCACACTTTAGTAAAAAGTTTTTTTACATAGTTTTTTATCTTCCTCATTTGTTTTAAAATTCCACTTTCAACAGAAATAAAACATCAAATTCAATTTTGAATTATCCATTTTTTTCAATTTAGCAAAACGTAGAAGTATAACATAAAAAACGAATTTCGACTGCAAAATAATAATTTCCTCAAGTATTGAGTACTTGAGAATTTATGGAAGCGTTAATTTCATAAAAAAAGGTGCCAAAATGATTTTTACTTAAAGTATAGGGTAAAACAGTGGTAGAAATGATGATAACTTTATATAAATTCACAGAATTTTGTTAAAGGTTGGTCAAAAGTGGGACACAGAAGCAATGGTCTTGGCTTTTATGGAGCGAACCAGGTGTTTTCAAGAAAAAGCGTATATAAACGTGGCAAAAAAGGGAAAACAAATTTTTACTGGTGTATATTTTCAAGTAATCTGTTTCTGCTTTCTCGTGATTTTTGCCAATTGTCGGATTTTTCCACAGAATTCAAAAGGGCTTTCGTGATCTTTGTCAATTATTTTAGCGCACTCTTGAATTACGAATCCTGTTTTTTTAATGTCGATACTTCTCATTGGAAAAATATTACTTGACTTAAAAGATATCGTATTAATTCCACTACATTAAAGAAAAATTAGAAATTGAAAACTACTAAATAACAAAAGTTGACTGTTAATTGATTTGGTGTAAATTTAAGAATTTTCATATTTCTAATATTCTAGGGTAAGTATATTGTGACTAGAGGCTGTTTTAGTAAATCTCCCCCAACTTCCTGACTTAATGCGAGACGCAATAAATATAATAATATAACGGGCAATGCTTGCGGAAAGTACATTAAAAGCGTGTAAAGGGGGTATGCATACACATAAAATGAGCATAGACAATGGCACAATAACTCATAATAGTGTCAGGAATCATACTATCGATAGGACGTACAGGGGGTCAAGCACTCTGCGAATGCCAATGAGAATTCAGACAATGGTCCACGCTTCTAGTAATACTTCTTGATATGCTTGCTTCTAACCAGTTGTAATTCTTTACTTACCCACTATATATATAAATACACACACGAAAAAGCGAAACAATGTTGTGAAAATGTCTTATATGTCCGCTTTGCATCCCGAACATTTTTACGCATTTTATATTTTAAAAGTGGGACATCAAGCACAATAAGAATGCCTTTTAAACTGGGTGCAGTAGCCATTCAATTCACAAATTTAAATAATACTACATCCTTCAAATTGAATTTATTATATATTCACAAACATATTCAATGCGTTGTTTCCTTTTTCAAAAATTTGTTTTCTCAACATTTATTAAAATCAATTTTTATCAAAAAGTACTTTTTTGAAATATTATATCAACTATAACTATTCAGTTTGATTTAAATAAATTCATTGAAGTAGCTGAATGTAGCCGAAAATGTAAAACAGTTTTTAACGTAACGTATTTTTAATAACAAATAATAATATTTATAATTAACACTTTTGTTTTCCTCTTTTTCATTTTTAATCACTTCATGTGAATAGTTTTTAAATTCGCTAATAGTGAATTTCTACAAT
Source organism: Leptopilina drosophilae (assembly GCA_032873175.1). Classification (NCBI taxonomy): domain Eukaryota; kingdom Metazoa; phylum Arthropoda; class Insecta; order Hymenoptera; family Figitidae; genus Leptopilina; species Leptopilina drosophilae. The sequence continues at coordinate 9,997,982 of CM065485.1, forward strand.
TTCGTTTTCAAATTCATTATTAAAACACTTTTGATTTCCTTTTTTCATTTTTATAAATAATAACAGAACATTATTATTTTATAAATAATAACAAACTGTAATAACAAGTCTATAACAAATTGTAACAACTAAAAATAATTAACAAATAACATAAATTATAATCATAAATAATTAAATTGTAAAAGCAGAGGAAATAAGACACGTGCGATCTAATAGCTGAGTCAACCCAAGTATTCCTGCAACAATAGTTTCAGAAAAATACAAAAACCTTTGTGCGTTCATAAAGATCAACTTGAACTTTTCATTAACACTTTGAATTCCTTTAATATTAACTTAAAATTTACGTATGAACTGGAAATAAATAATAAAATTAATTTTTTGGACATGACATTAATAAAAAAAGAATAATCAATTTTTACTAACTGGCATCAGAAAAGCATTTCTTCTAATAGAAGAAATACATTTACCAATGTAAATTATTTTTCACGTCATCCAATTCAACAAAAGAAGAATATTATTGTTTCCAATTTGTATGACAGAGCTATCTCACTCTCTCACAAGTTATTTCATAAAGAAAATATTAAACGAATTTTTGAAATTTTACAAAATAACGATTATCCGTTAAAATTTATACAAAAAAATATTGAAAAAAGAAAACATTCATTAATTTACAAAACAAAGGATAAAAAACATACTAATAATATCGTTACAATTTATCACCAACTACCTAAAGTTTGTATTCCTTATAATAATATTTATTATGAATTATCTACCATTTAAAAAAAATATAATTTATTGTCTATTTCAATTGTGGAAAAAGCCTAAGCTCTGTAACAGGGTTGCCACAAATATTTAATTTTATTTTTCCCTGATTTCCAGACAAAATTCTCACTTTTTCCCTGACCATAAAAAATATTCTGATTCACTCTAAAAATTATTAAATACTCAAAAAAATATTATATTAAATTTATTTAAAAATTTCATTAATTGTAAAATTATTCAAAAACATCAATAACTAAATTTTTAAATAAGTATTTAATTATTACTTTTCCACAGGAATTGAAATTCTTCAGAACATTCAAATTCAAACCTTTTTGAAACTCAACATTTTATAAGAATATTATTACAAATTTTTCAACAAAAATTTAATTATTTACAAAAATCCTAATAAAATCCTTCGCAAGAATTCAATTATTTTTGAAAGTATTAAATTTTCTCAAAAAAATTCAAGTATTTGAAAAAATTGTAATGAAATTCGTTGCAATAATTCAATTATTTTCAAAAACAATAAATCGATTATTCGGTAGTTTCTTTGTTTAATCAATTTTTATCAAAAAACTCTAGAAGAATTCAATTATTTAAATTGAAAAATAAATAATTTATTGAATAATTTAAGAATAATTTATGAATAATTTATTTATGTTTGTTAAAATTGAATTCTCATAGAGAATTTTATCAACAAATTTTTAAATACTTGAATTCTTTTGACAAACGTTAATAACATGTTTAAGAATAATTACATTTTTCAAGGAATTTGATTAAAATATTGTATCCAAAATTAATTAAAATCCTGCGATGAGTTTTATTATTCATGAAAATAATTTTTAAAAATTTCCAAAAATATTAAAATTTTTCTAAAATAATTGAATTTCGGTAAAGAATTTTATTATTTATAATAATAATAATAATAATAATAATAATAATAATAATAATAATAATAATAATAATTAATAATAATAATTCAATTAATAATAATAATAATTATATAATTAATAATATTCAATCATTAATAATTAATAATAATAATAATTATAATAATTAATTAATAATTAATAATATAATAATAATAATAATTCAATTAATAATAATTCAATAATAATTCAATTATGTAAACAACTTCGTTAAACATTTTTTAAATAATTGATTTATGCGACGAATTTTATTAAAATCTTTTTAAATAATTGATATTTTTCAAAAAAATTTACAAAATTTTTTATATTAAATAATTGAACTCACGTAAAAATTTTATTATTAATGAAAATAATTGAATTATTTCAAAGAAATTTATTAAAAATTTCATAAATTATTGAATTTCTGTGAAATTTTAACAAGAATTATATTCAAGTTTTTAAATATATTTTAATTTTGAAGAAGAATTGTATTATTTATAACAATAATTGAAATTTTTTCGAGAATCGAAAAAAATTTTCTTAAATAATTGAATATTGATGAATTTTATTATTTATAAAGATAATCTAAATTTTGAACATAACTGAATTTCTACGAAGAATTTTACTATTTATAAAAATAATTGAATTCTTGAAAAGAACTTTGTTAAATTTTTTTCAATAACTGAACTCTTGCGACGAATTTTACAAAATTCTTTTTAAATAATTGATATTTTTCGTAAAATAATCTAAAATTTTTTATATTACATATTTGAATTCCTGTGAAACTTTTATTATTTATGAAAATAATTGGTTTATTTAGAAAAAATTCATCAAAAATTTTGTAAATTATTGAATGACTGTGATGAAGTATTTTTTTATTTATAAATATACATGGAATTTTGAAAATATTTTTTTTTAATTTTTGAGAATAATTGAATTTTTGCGAAGAATTTTATTAATTTTGAAAATAATTTAATTCTTCCAATGAATTTTATTCAAGTTTATATAAACAATTGAATGCTTACAACGAATTTTATTCAAGTTTATAAAAGTAATTGAATTTTGGTGAAGAATTTTATTATTTATAAAAATATTTTTATATAATTGATATTTTTCGAAAAATTTTATTAAATTTTGTATTTTAAATAATTCAAATCCTGTGAAAAATTTTATTACTATTTATGAAAATAATTAAATTCTTTTGAAGAAATTTATTAAAAATTGAATAATTGAATTCTTGTGGAATTTTGTCAAGAATCTTATTAAAACTTTTAAAAATAATTGAATTTTATTGAAGTATTTTATTATTTATAAAAATTATTGAATTTCTGTAATCATTTGTAACTATTCCAAAATTTAATTTTTTTAGTATTTTTAAGTAAAATTCTTTTATCCATCTAGTATTTATGAAAATTGTAAAAATTATTCATAACATTAGTTATAAGCTATAAATTTATGATAGTTCTTTAAAAATTTAGTTATTTAAAAAGAAATTATTGTCTGAAATAGAAAAAATTCAAGGTTTTGTATTAAAATTCGTGGTAATTTTTATAGTTTACAAGGCAAACAAAAAAACATCAAAATTTAGTTTTTTCATGAAGTTTTCCAGCACTTTTACTAAAATTCCCTGACTTTTCCCTGACCAATTTTACTTCATGCACTCCTTCTGGGGTTAATTATGTTTTCAATTATAATTTTGTTAATGCAAGGATTAAAATATTGTGCTATGAAGTTACAGTAAAACTTTTTTAGATGGTAGTTGCTGGTTGTGGAAGCGACCATCATTGTGACTATGCACGCAACATCAGCACCAATTATCTCTAAGTACATCACGAGCCATCTTTTCCACTCTGTAATAGTAGTTAATCCTATGCTTGCTACCACCTCGCGCAATTGTCCAGCTGTCGCTGGTTGCAAACCAAGGTGGTTAAACAGCGAGGTTAAGTCACGGTTAAACGTCCTTCTAACGCGATATTCTATACCCACATGCTCTTGCAACTGACTTCCCGTTCAATCTCCCATCCTTCCTCGAGAAATACCACAAATGTCATTAGATTCCCTATTCTCTGTGACTCATGGAAAAATATTTTTACCCACGACAACTTTAAGTTTCTCCACATTAGCGAAAATTCTAGCTCTCCTTTCAGAATTATTCTCTAGAAAAAATATTTAATCTGAACGAAAGAATGTTTAAACTATTCTTAAAGCTATAATACCTTAGTTCAGACAAAACTGTTTTCTAATAAACCTTTTTATAATTGCTCAATAAATTCTACTTATTAGTGATTCTATTCTTGATTAGTTACAAAAAACAACATAGAAAAATTTAGCCTTTTTTTTAATTCTCCGTCAAAACTTGAATGATTTATAAGGCTTACACGACTCATTATCAAAGACAAGATGTTCATAGTGATAGAAAGATTTTTATCGTGAACCAGCATAAGATCGTCGACACCGACAAGCACACACGGGTACAAAAAAAATGGACCATGTGTCACCATTTTGGAGTCTGTATACCTTATATCAGATCATCAGTAGCATCTGATCGTATTACAACCCCATCGTCACTCTATTCGACTGACAGATCGTTGTGTATGTCTGTTGATTCTCAAAAGACAAATCCTGAGAAAACAGAAGTTAATGTTTTATGTTTCGATCATTCGCATTCAAATAGATTCCTGAACCGTTATAACTATGCTTTAGAGAAATTTAAATATAAACGCCACTCACTCTCGATAATGGAAAAAAAAGATGAGAAAGGCTGATTGCTTTCAGTGATCCTTAATAAAAGGATCGTAATTCGAATGTTAAGTTTTGCATAATGAAACACTAATTTGGTATATCTTTTAAATTTTCAATGTCATCGGTGCGCAAAAAAAGTATATCTACTTTAAAATTTATTATTCAGAATGAATGAATAATTATTTTTTTGCGCGTTATTAAAATAAATTAGATTAATTTAAACTAGCGTCAGTGTCTTCGCACGATTGGATTTAATTGTTCTTTTCAATTTAAGCCTAATTTAATATCCATACTTTATTAAACATTTTATTTTTAAATTATTGTTGTCGTTATTATGAAAGTTTTTCAAACTACTTCGTTGAAATAAAAAAAAAATATCTGCCATATTGGATCCGCTATTTAAAATTTTTAGAAACTGACTTTTATATTCGTAATCAGCGACCAAAAAAACTTTAAAATCTTTAATGTCATTTATTTTTAATGAAAAATACAAAAATGTTAAAAAAGTTTGCATTAAATAATTTAATAATGCAAACTTTTTTAACATTTTGTCCCACTGTGCGAAGGAAACAAGTTAATATACAAAGAGATACATAAGACTATTTCTGAAAATGGTTGTAGAGGTGTATATACCAGATTTTCTAGTTTATTTCTTCATGTATAAACACATAATATGCAATGATTATTTTAAAGAAAGACACGTTACAATCTGAAACGATCAGCTTCAATATGATATCGATATTCTATAGTTGAACTTTACGGTCAACATCAATATCGCAATACGTGACGACATTAGCGAGGCTGTATATTACCTGGATTATATCGCATTATTATTTTGATAAATTCTCTCCCGCGCCGAGAAAATTTCTCTGCTCATCCGCAACTAAAGTGCAAGGTCAAATATAACATGTAATAAATACGGGATCATTCTTTGTCATAAGATTTAACATTTTTAAAATTTATTAATTATTAAATTTTTTAAAAGTTCTATTTTTTCGTGTCAACTTGTTAATTTTGAAACAGACAAAATCAGGGTTGTCACTAGTCAGGGAAAATTCAGGGATTTTTACTAAAAGTACTGGAAAAAATTGAATTTTTAAAATTCATAAAAAAACTGATTTTTTGTTCCTTTTGCCTCGTAAACTATGCAATTACCACAAATTTTAATACAAAACGTTCAATTTTTTCTATTTCTAACAATAATTTCTTTTTAAATAACTTCAATTTTCAAAAACTATCATAAAATTAATTATTAATAATAAATAATAATTAAATAAAATTAATAATAACTATCATAAATTATGACTTATAAATTATTTTATTAATAATTTTTACAATTTTCATAAATACTAGATTGATAAAAGAATTTTAGTTAAAAATACTTACTAAAAAAATTAGATTTTGGAAAAATTACAAATGATTACAGAAATTCAATTATGTTCAAAAATTTAAAAACAATTCTCGTCAAAATTACAATTATTTTTATAAATAATAAAATACTTCATTAAAATTCAATTATTTTTAAAGGTTTTAATAAAATTCTTGACAAAATTCCACAAGAATTCAATTATTCAATTCAATTTTTAATAAATTTCTTCAAAATAATTATATTATTTTCATAAGTAGTAATAAAATTTTTCACAGGAATTCAATTATTTAAAATACGAAATTTAATAAAATTTTTCGAAAAATATCAATTATATAAAAATATTATTAAAATATTATTAAAAAATAATTTTTACAATTTTCATAAATACTAGATTAATAAAAGAATTTTAGTTGAAAATACTTACTAAAAAAATTAGATTTTGGAAAAATTACAAATGATTATAGAAATTCAATTATGTTCAAAAGTTACAAAAATTCTTCGCAGAATTTCAATTATGTTTAAAAATTTAAAAACAATTCTCGTCAAAATTACAATTATTTTTATAAATAATAAAATACTTCATTAAAATTCAATTATTTTTAAAGGTTTTAATAAAATTCTTGACAAAATTCCACAAGAATTCAATTATTCAATTCAATTTTTAATAAATTTCTTCAAAATAATTCTATTATTTTCATAAGTAGTAATAAAATTTTTCACAGAAATTCAATTATTTAAAATACGAAATTTAATAAAATTTTTCGAAAAATATCAATTATATAAAAATATTATTAAAATATTATTAAAAAATAATTTTTACAATTTTCATAAATACTAGATTAATAAAAGAATTTTAGTTGAAAAACTAAAAAAAATTAGATTTTGAAAAAGTTATAAATGATTACAGAAATTCAATTATTTTCAAAAGTTACAAAAATTCTTCGCAGAATTTCAATTATGTTTAAAAATTTAAAAACAATTCTCGTCAAAGTTACAATTATTTTTATGAATAATAAATACTTCATTAAAATTCAATTATTTTTAAAAGTTTTAATAAAATTCTTGACAAAATTCCACAAGAATTCAGTTATACAATTTTTAATAAATTTCTTCAAAATAATTCAACTATTTTCGTAAGTAGTAATAAAATTTTTCACAGGAATTCAATTATTTGAAATACAAAATTTAATAAAATTTGTCAAAAAATATCAATTATATAAAAATATTATTAAAATATTATTAAAAAATAATTTTTACAATTTTCATAAATACTAGATTGAAAAAAGAATTTAGTTCAAAATACTAAAAAAATTAGATTTTGAAAAAGTTATAAATGATTACAGAAATTCAATTATTTTCAAAAGTTACAAAAATTCTTCGCAGAATTTCAATTATGTTCAAAAATTTAAAAACAATTCTCGTCAAAGTTACAATTATTTTTATGAATAATAAATACTTCAGTAAAATTCAATTATTTTTAAAAGTTTTAATAAAAATCTTGACAAAATTTCACAAGAATTCAATTATTCAATTTTTAATAAATTTTTTCAAAATAATTCAATTATTTTCATAAGTAGTTTCACAGGAATTCAATTATTTAAAATACATACAAAATTTAATAAAATTTTTCGAAAAATATCAATTATATAAAAATATTTTTATAAATAATAAAATTCTTCACCGAAATTCAAAATTACTTTTATAAAGTTGAATAAAATTCGTTGTAAGAATTCAATTCTTTATATAAACGTGAATCAAATTGATTGGAAGAATTAAATTATTTATATAAATAATAAAATTTTTCATATAAATACAGTTATTTTTATAAATTTGAATAAAATTCGTTAGAAGAATTAAATTATTTTTAAAATGTAATAAAATTCTTCGCAAAAATCTAATTGTGTTCAAAAATTTAAAAAAATTCTTGTTAAAATTCCAAGTAACTTTATAAATAATAAAATTCTTCTCCAAAATTCAATTATTTTATGGAAATTTTAAGAAAATTTAAATTATTTTCATAAGTAATAAAACTCATCGCAGAATTTTAATGATTTTTTATACAACATATAGTTTAATCTAATTCCTCGAAAAATGTAATTATTCTTAAAAAATTTATTAAAATTTGTCAAATTAAATTCATATATTTAAAAATTTATTGATAAAATTCTTTATGAGAATTAAATTTTAACAAAGAACACTCTATTATTCAACAAATTATTTATTTTTTAATTTAAATAATTTAATTTTTCTAGAATTTTCTAATAAAAAGTGATTAAAAAATGAATTAACAGCTAATCGGTTTATTATTATTTATGAAAGTAATTGAATTATTGCCACGAATTTTATTACATTTTTTAAAAATAATTTAATTTTTTTGAGAAATTTTACTGCTTGTAAAAATAATTGAATTTTTGCGAAGAATTTTTTTAGGATTTTTGTAAATAATTAACCTTTTCTGAAAAATTTTATGGTAATTTAAATTATTTCAAAACATGAAGAAGGCGATCACTCCGAGTCGAATATAATAATTTTAAGTTGTTGCTCTTATAAGTTGTTGAATTTAAAAAGGTTTGTATTTGAAAGTTTTAAAGAATTTTAATTCCTACAGAAAAATAATAATGATTGAATATTTATTTAAAAAAGAAGTTATTGATGTTTTTGAATAATTTTACAATTAATGAAATTTGTAAATAAATGTAATAGAACATTGTTTCTTGATTATATAATAATTTTTAGAGTGAATCAGAATATTCTTTAGGGTCAGGGAAAAAGTGAAAATTTTGTCTGGAAATCAGGGAAAAGTTAGGGTGGAATAAAATTAAATATTTATGGCAACCCTGAAAGTAAATTTTTGTGATCTCAAATTTTTAAGAAGATAAGAAAATTTAGATATTCGGAAGTTGTAAGATATTTATCGAAAAATTATTTTGTATATTCGTATAAGTATTTGAAGTACACTACCCAAGTATTTTTCAATGCAACAGCGTATCACTTGATGTTATCGAGTACAAAAATTTTGTAATACTATCATAAAAAAACCTAAACAAAAAAATAGATTTTTCAAATAATTTTTCCATGGCGGGTGTTTGGTATGGGGAATAGGTTGTCGATAAATAATCATCGGAATTGCAGATGGGAGATAGGTTTATTGAAAGGTTTAAAGGTAGACACCCATGTTAGGGAACATGGACCAAAAACGGGAGCTGTCCATCGAGGGAACGATTAATCTTCCTGCGGCCGTAACGCGGTGACCGTTATCGGCTATCATCCGAGTGTAGTGCTCCCAACAGTGAAGCTATATGGTTGCTCTGGACGTTCGTGCTGATCCGGTATAAAGATATGCTTTACGACCTGTTGGATCTAGTAGGCGTGATAGACCTGCTGCGACTGATAGAACTGCCAGAACTGGCAAAAGTGCAACCGACGGAAGTACCTCGGACTTTGCCTATTCTGACGTACTCACAAAGGCCGAATGAAATATGTACACTTTTGATAATCAAGACAGAATATAGCTATAATTGAACTCCAGTAGCTGATGCCTTTTTTGTAAAATTGTAAAACATGGAAAAATTGTGAATGGTTTAGTCTTTTATTAAAATTCTTTCTTGTTCATTATTCAAATATATACCTCTTTGAATTTCACAACTTATATATTTTTTATAGTTGTTTATCATTTTTGTATATTCCTTTTATATAAAAATTTACAGTTTCAATTAGAGTTATAGATTACTTTATTTTATCCGCTTTATTTTGTATGGAGAACATTCGGTTTACTATCTAAGAATGCTATACAATAAACAGATTGCTTTCTTTTATGGAATCGTTGCATATATCATTGTCGGCGTAACGAGTAGCTGTAGATTTTATCCACAGTAAACTACAGTAACCAACGGTCCATCCACGGAATCAGAGGATATACGGATCACCATGAACGAGAACAAACGAACGGATGGATTGCTTCAGTGGACGAATAAATAGACAAATGGGATGTCTATTCACAATATTGCTTCAAGAGAACTGATGAATGGACGCTTTTTTAAATTACTCCAGATCACTTACATATTGTAAATTTTTTACTAACCTAATTTCGTAGGTTGAAAAAAATAATTTTTATATCACTCGAATACTTTGTTGGATCCTCCAATTTTTGTTTCAAATTGATGTTAACTTTAAATAATATTTGTTAAAGATTCTTGCAAATTCGGAATAGAAAAAAGTAATTGAAATTCCTTTTTAAAAATTATTTCTTTGATAGTACTTGATTAGAAATTCTGTTCCTGAACCGCTAGCGGCGTTGGTTGTAATTTTTGAAAGGAATTTTTGTAAGAGAACGTTTAGTATCCGCGTCAAGATGCTGCATCTGATGGAGCAACAACCATATCGCAAAACACGCCCGTCTGATAGTGGGTGAGTCACGGTAGTTGTGATCTCTTGAACCTTGCGGGAGGATGTTGTCGGTCATAACCAACACCCCGGAAAGTCGGATTAATTTTCCGCTCTCCCGTCCTGTTTCGTTTCTTCTTTTTTCCATATCTTATTGCGGGTCACTATTTCTCTTCTTCATCTTGAATGAAGTGTTATATCGTGCGTGCTGCTAATAAGGAATCGGATAAACTGCATCTCGAGGCCTTGAACCTTGAAATTGAATAATATTTTTGTGCTCGATTAGTTATAGTTTCTTGCACTTCCTTCATTTCGGTTTTTAATAAAAGCCATTAGTTTCAGATAATAATTAGTTTCTTCATAAAAATAATAATAATGAGTTTTAGTTTGTAATAAATTGCAACTTGAATTTTATATTGGTTGATGAAATATAAATTTTTAAAATCTAGATAGAAGAAGTAAATATGTTCAAGAAGTAAATATGTGCACTGCCTATCTTTAAATCTCGATTTTTTGTAAGTATACAAAATGACTTGAAAGTTAATAAATAATGCGAGAGATTGTTAAATTCAACGATTAAAATGATACAAAGCTGATGAAAATTTTAATAATTTATACAAAGATTGGAGCAATTGATAAATTTTGTCAACTCTTTGTTTCTTAAAAATGGAAGGAAAGATTTGAAACTGATTGTTGTGAGGAATGAAATTTTTTAAGTAAACAGAAATTGAATGCACGATGAGAAAGCATTTTTAATTTTTCTTTTAACGAGCGCATAGCCTGGTTTTCGAACTGTATAACTCGCGTACAAGAAGTAATGGAGGAACATAAGGAAACAGTCTGCCGACGCATTCGTCAGCGAACTTCCATAAGTTACTCATCGCCCAGTTAACCGGCCAGATGTAACGCGCTGAATTTATCGCCTCTTAGGGTCCGAGCATCCGATTATTATTGACGTAAGTAATATCTTTAGCAGGACATTAACGCCATCAGGTCTTCTTGATACTAAGTATTTCCTTTTATTAATTCCCATTGCACGCAAAAGAGAAAATTCTTAACAAAAATCTAAAAAAAGTTTCTCTTCTTCTAAACCTAGTATGAGTAGATTCTTTTTCTAAAAGCGAGTCTTCATTTTTCGAAAATAATTCTGCGTATTCCATGAATTATATTACAAAAGGGAATTATTTTACAACACATAATTATTGCGAGTAGAAGACCAGAAGCAAACTTGTGTTTTCAGTAGCAAGTGTTTCTGACCAACCATTAAGATTATTGGCTGAATAGAAAATACGTTTTGAAATATTCTTTCTTGTTGTATTCATTTCCTCTTAAAGTTTCTTGTCCCAGTGAAATAGTTGAAAGAAGTGTAGAATTTACTATCTGGTAATAGATTATATGGAAGATGAGTCTTAAACAAGTCGAGTTCATTCTCCGCTTCAAGTTGGTAAACACTCATGCCAATTGTTACGAGTCTGATTGGTACATTCGAGAATTTGTAATACAAGGAAAGAAATAAACTCTCTTTCAACCCCAATGGATGTCAGGTGTGATACGGTCTCTAGTCAGAAAACAAATCTCGCTTCCTTCAACGAGTTTGTGGTTGAAGAACAAACGATTCGTTCCACCTTCACGAGAAGCGTCATGGAAACTGGCCTTAATTGCATCGGGCGTTCCTAGTTCAATACCGATAACTATCGCCCTCGGGAGAAATATTCTTCTTCCGAGATCCAAAGCTTCTAATTAGGATGAAGCTTATTACTTATTTTGCAAAGATTATTGAAATTGATTCTTGAATGTTTTATAAATTTTTGTGTCTATCGAATAAGTGCTTTATAGCTATTAGTATTATGCTTTTTAGGGGGCTTATGCTTCTTAGCATAAGCTAAGAATATTTTTCTGTATATTAAGAATTCTGAATGTTTCCTTCAGTAGGAAAAAGAATTGTTGGAAATTTTAACTACTAATTTTCCTGTGGAGTCGAATTAATTGGTTTGTATTGCTTTTCTTCGAAATAAGAGATGCGTGATGAAAGAACATATAGGAGTACTTATAGGACTTATAGGATGACTGTACGAATGCTGGAATATTTGCACCGTATCATTTGAAGGACATGAGAGTCTTGCATTGATGTTGGCGAGAAAGCAGACGACTAATTCACATCTATTTCTTAGACATCTTGAGTAGCGCTTCTGAATGTTTTCTTATGTAGCACCACCACCTGTTGAACAGGATATGTTTGATTATAATTATAATGATGCAGAGCAGATTCTTGCGAAAGCAGGAAATGATACATTGTCTGAGTTGACATCATGATAGTGGAATTTTTCAAGGTAAGATGGCCATTACTGGCGTTGGGATATTACTGCAAATTGCCACCCTTAAAAAGCGAGTTGCCTTGGTTTTGAGTTTTACAACAAAACTGGTTGTTGTTGATCTTCCTTATAACCGCCTTTTTGAAACTGTGTGTTTCGGCCTCGACGGTGTAATACTGTAATCGAGCAATTTTGGGTAACTCTTTCTACGGCATATACGAATAAATCCATGTTTAATGCGCCCTTAGTTCTTGTTTTCCCTCAAGTTTCTTTAGCCCTGTGCTTCATCATCATTTTCTTGCTCCTCTTTCTTCATGAGTCGCTGCTGTATCTCGTGCCCTCGAGCATTGGACCTCTGGAAGGTTCGCGTGCGGCTAAGTGGGGCCTAAAGAAAAGGTAAATGCATCCCGAAAGAAGAGAAAGAGGATGAGAAGGAGAAGGTGGAGGCCTTTACTTCGCCTCACCCACCTGTCTGCCGGCAATCTTCTAGTAGCCTTAGGCTACCACTTCGTAGCTACTAGGGGCTACTCTTCTGCTACCAACAACTGGGTCTGCCAGTCTCAACTGACCAAAGTGCCACCTTCAATGTGCACTTTTTTCCATGCACCCAACAACTTCTCTGCATGTGTGATCCATCAGAAAGATCGTGATCCATCTTCACCTTTCAAACACTACTCCTTAACTCTGTCGAAATCAGAAAGATCTTCAATTTTCCTGTAGGATTTATCAATATTTATCAATATTGTTTGCTTATTTTCATTCAATTTATATAATAACTTTTCTTTCTTTCCGTTCTTCATGATAGTCATTACTTTCAATAATTATAGTAATTTTATTATATTTTGTTGATTTTATCACTCGGTCGTTTTAATAAATTAGAAATAAGGATATCACTCCGAGTCAATTATTAAATAATAACAAACTTGATTACGTTTCGACAGTGCAACTGTCCCCTTCAGAACTGGAAATTTTTATTAAAAAATTACAAACTTTTAAAATTAAATTGAAAATTATTCGATAACAAATTACAAATTTCCAAAAAAGGAAAAATTGATTATGAAGATAAATTATTACCAAAAACATTCTTGAAAATAAAAGGAAGTGTTTCAAAAACGAAACGTCTTCACACTCGAAGTTATAATCTGACACTGGTTTAAAAGTATATCGATTTACATAGAGAGAGTTTACACCGAGTATTACATTTATGCTCGCGCTCGCATATACAAAAATATATGCTCCGCGGGCATATATTTGCGTCTGCGCAAACTATCTGTCTGCAGCTGTGTTGTGAAAGGTTAGAAACATTCACTTGCTTCGACCTCGTGTTTTTACACAAAAAATTTGTTTGTTGAATGAAAAATCATTATTTCATAAAAAAAAATCATCAAATTAATATCGGTAAGTAAATAAGGTACTTTATTAGTATTGTTTATTACGTATTTAACTTCGATTTTAATATATATTTGTGAATATTGTAAACAAAAACACGAGTAACCTCAAAATTTTACTTTGAAAAAGAAACTTTTACTTTAACCACTTTAACATTAAATAATTGTAATATAATTAAAAAAAACTATTAATATATAATTATAAAAAAAGAATTTCTATAAATTGAGATTATTTTTTTATAATAATAATGTGTAAACTCTGTCATAGTATTCGTAGAGATGAGGTGAATGACACTATTCGTAAACAGAAGACAGTACAAGTGAATTGTCAAGGTAAACAAAATTAGATAGCAGAATTATACGTATTGCTTTTCATTAAGGAAGTAAATATAGTAATTATTAAGATTTTGAATATCATCTTTTTTGATAACAGGATATTTTTGCAAATTTATATGAATCATTTCAGATATTAAACGTTTTCTGTAATTACTATCTTTGTCAAAAATCGAGAAATTATCCCAATCAAAATTATGGTTAAATGAGTTATTGTGTGTGGCTATTTCATTAGAATTTGAATTCTTGTGCTCTTTTATACAAACACCAACCATTCTCTTTGATTGTCCGACATAGGAAGCCGTACAATTTTTGCAACCAATTTTGTAAACAGTATTAGTATTTTCAGATTTTTTATTACGATCTTTACGTTTTTTAATGAAATTGTGGTGCATACTATTATTCTTAGAAGGAATAGAAAAATATCGTAATTCCTTAGACAATAAGAAGTTCTCTCAAAAAGCGATGGAACATAAGGCAAAAACACTTTAGGTATCTTTTTATAAAAAATTTTAGTTTTATTATTTGTGCCATGCGGATTTTTCAGATTATTTGAATAAACACGTTTATTAATGAATTTATTTATAAATGAATATGGGTAATTATTTTTAGTAATATTTGTCTGACAAATTCCATGTTCTTTAAATGAAATTGACTGCCAGACAATTTTGTAGCTCTACCAGTTAAATTGTGAATAATTGCAATTTTTTGGCCTATAGGATGTTTTGAATGATAATTAATTGTTCGTTTAGAAAAAGTAGGTTTAATATACCAGTCAGTAATAAGCTGACTATGTTCGTTGATAATGATAAGAACATCAAGAAAATTAATCGTATTATTATTTTGTAAACTGTAATTTTGTTATATGTAAACTGTAATCTCTCATCATAACTGTTAAAAACACTAATCGTTTCGTTAATTTTATTATTTGGAATGCAAGCAATTACATCATCAACATATCTAATAGAAGAATAATGATTTGAAAGAAAGGTTAGCAATGCAACAAGTTTCAAGGTCATCCTTGAAACTTGAAATTTTATAGTAATTTTAATTCAAAACGCAGATTAGACAGGTGCTGACTAATTTTCCAAGTTTGCCCCTCACTAAACGAAATTACTAAATACTTTCAATATCTACACGGGTACCCTTTATTGCAATGACTATTTTTGTGAAAAGACAGTAGCTACCTTGATTTTGACTTTTCAATTAAATCCGCCTTCTAGGAAATAGTTACTTACCTCTAAAAGTTCTTAAAGCAATGCTAATGATTAATGCTAATGCTAATGATATTAGCATTAATGATTCTATGATCAAATAAATCCCATGTTTCGTTAATTGTAATATTATTTTAGAATAAATTATATTGTTGTTCCGTTAAGAAAGTAATTGATGTGAAAGTTGTTTTGTGTTAATAGAGGAGACAAATTAATTGATCTAGACTGTAATGAATATTGCTATAATCATCTGAAGAAAGATGGTATCTCAAGCTTAGTGTTGATTGCCATTTTTCGACTAAATTTACATTTAAATTATAGAGAATCAGTTGACCTACCCCCGCACATCCCTCTATTCATTAGCCACTGCTCACATATTGCCAAGTTAGCTGATAGTGGGGCCCACCATGGAGCTTTATCGCGCAATTTCATCTATGTATCGGTGCCTTTTGTGGCCTATGCAAATTATGAAGGGTTCTTGATCATAAATTACGGTATTGACCATCCAACGTACTTCTACGTATATAAACACTTGAAAAGAACGCCATAAGACGCGACCGTCGGGCACTATGCATTAATGTAAGTGTAAATACATATACACAACATATACAATCGTGGGCGGGTTTATAATGCTGTGATTTCTTTTTTGGGACTTTGCGTAATGAGGAAATGTGTCGAGGCGTCTAATTCGAGTATTTTTTCGAACCCCTTGTAACTGTCTTATTTTCAATACTAACACGCTCTGAAATATTAAGCAGTTTGAATTTTTACAAAATTTTATTAGAACATTTTTACGTAGGTTTTTTATCTGTTCCGTCCACAACCGAAGACAAGTTAATGTTAGGCGAACGTCCAGCAAACAACCCTCTGGGCACGAAAACATCTTTGTTCTAGGAACGTTACTTGGTCAACATAGCAAAAAACGAAACTTTTGTAACGTAACAGTCTTTTTAAAATGTTCATAACTTTTAAATAATAAATTCTAAAAATTTTATTTTCATAAGCAATATTGGTGAAAAAATATATTTTAAGATGCATCCAAAAAAATTTATTAATTTCATGTTATTCAAAAGTTACGGACAAAACAAAAAGACTGTTACGTTACATGCTTCGCGATGTTTTTATGTCTCGATTAATTTTACAAAATCTACTCTTTAATAATTATTATCAATTTCCATAGTGAAAATTTAGCACTTATTTATCATTTTTAAAAGAAAATTAAATTTTTTTATTCAACTTAATTTACGTAATAACTAAATTACTTTCATCTCCGAAGCATTTTCAACATGTCTCCAATAGGACTTCTACAATAAAATTAAATTTTCATGGTTTTTTTTCAAATTCTCAGAAATTTTTTAAAAATATTGTCAGAAAGTACAATGTTTTTTCTATCATTATGTGCATTTTTAAAATTTGTAGCCCTCACTTTTATTTTTGATAGAAATGTTTAAACTTTGTCTTCAGTTTTAGGTTAAAATTACTTTACAATGATTACTGACATTTTATACTTTAAAAATATCTTAAACAAAATTTTAATGCACATTAAAATAAAGCTGAGAATCTGACGTTAAATTTTCCTATATTTTATCTACAAAAAGGAGAAAAATTATTGCTGTTTTAAATAATCGAAATTTACATTTTTCTTCGAGTAAAAATTAATTTCATCTCCGAAGCCTTCCTTTTCAATAAATAACTGAATGTAGAAGTAAATTTAACAGAATATTTCGATGGTAATATAAAATGAGGGTGTGAGATTTGTATGTTTTACTAAAAAACATATTTTAATTGCGCCCTAATGTATACAAATATGAAAGAAAATTTATTTTTCATCTCTGAAGCTTTTCATCTCCGAAGCCTTTTCCTTGAAATATGCTAGTTTTTCTTTTGTTTTTAGTATTTACCTGCATTGCTTTGAAAAAATTAACCCAAATTACCATTAAATCAATTACTTTAAATACATTTATATTTTCATCGAATTGAATATATTTGGTATTAAAATATACAAATTATTAATTTTTAAGCAGTGTAATTTTATTTTCGATTTCGTGAACGCGATATTAGCGTGAATTTTTAATAGAAAAGCTCGCCAATTAAATAAAATTAATTTAATGGAGCAACAATAATATTTTTCAAATGAAAAAAACTTTAATATTTTTAAGAATTAATTTTGCGCAAACTGAAAATCTTACTCTTGAGTATGAAATTAAGTAGTTTTAATAGAAAAAACCATATAATTGAAGAAAAAAATTAATTGAAAAACTGAAATTTAAAAGTGTCACTTTCAGAAAATTCACCCATATATGTGGCGTCACCGGATCTTTATTTTCAGCATAAAGTTTTAGAAAAGATTCAAAAACTTTCCAACTTATTACAAAAAGTCACATCAACTTGAGCAGTTCCTCAAGTTGATGTGACTTTTTGATGTTTTTTCGTAATCTTTATAAGATTTGTTTTAACTATACTTCAATTATTCCTAAATTCATTTTTTATTGTACATAATGATATGCAATAAAGGAATTATTGTTAAAAAAAATTTCTCCGTGTAGAATTATTACTCAGCAGAATTAGAAACTTTACAAGAAGTTTAATATAATTAAACAGGGTTTCTACAAGTCATGGAAAATCTGGAAATCATGGAATTGTCATGGCATTTCATTTTGATTCAAGGAATCACGGAAATCTTATGAAATTTCTAATCGGATCATGGGATTTTTTTAATTTTGGTTGTAAACCCATGTTATTGAAATTTGCGCTCCTTTATTACTCAGGCTGATCACAAGTTTCAGTTTATCAATTTTTTTTAAATTAAAATTTTTAAAAAGTTGACTTTCCAAAATTGTACAAAATACTTGAAATAAATGAATTATTTTCAATTAAATTTTCATAATTTTAGCTATTTAAAACAAAATAAAATAAATTACATTTTATTATTAATTATATATTAATTAATAATTAAAATTAATTAAAATTATGTAAAACTTAATTGAAAATAATCAATTTATTTCAAGTATTTTGTCACAATTTTTGAAAATCAACTTTTATTGTAACAAAATACTTGAAATAAATTGATTATTTTCCATTAAGTTTTATATAATTTTAATACTTAATTGATTAATTATTTATTATTATAAAAATTAATTACATTTTATAAAATTGTAACGAACTACTTGAAATAAATGAATGATTTTCAATTAAATTTTACATAATTTTAGCTATTTAAAAAAAATTATTGAAATTTTTTTATAGTTATTTTTAGCATTGTAAAAATGAAAATAAGTTACACCTTTAAACTAAAAATTGTGGTATTTTGTTGCAATGTTTGAAAAAAATAGAATTATAACCCTTTCTGAATTCAATTACATTTTATACAATTTCAATTAAACTTCATCTTTTAATCGATGAACTTAAATTATTTTCTAAAAGTTCTTCTAGAATTCAATTATTTAAATACAAAAACTCAATTATTTTATAATAATTGTGACTCTCCATAGTTTTTTTTCAAGTGACTAGGTATAATATTTACAAAAAAATGTAAAAAATTACTTCAATTAATTTTTAACAAAATATTTTTGAAAATATTTTTGAAAATATTTTTAACTAATTTTTAACGATAATAGTTTTTCAATATTGAAAAATTTAAAAACAATTAAAATTTAGTGAAATCTTTTAAAAATAATTGAATTTTTGCAATGTTAGAAATAAAAACTATGGAATTTTTGAAGAATTTTAATTTTAAACAGGACCATGATTTCTTAAAAATTTTAATAAGTCCAAAAAGTAAATTTTGAATCTTAAAAAAATTATTACAAAACAATTCTAATAATTAGTTTTTAAAAACATTTTTATTTAATTTTTCGAAAATATTTGTATTTTTTAAAAGAATTTTTGTATATTTAATAAAAGCTTGAATTTAACGATCATTCCGAGTCAGAATGAAATTTTCTGACTCGGAATGATCGTTAAATTCAAGTTTTTATTAAATATAAATTTTTACCGAGTGATGGAATAAAATATTTTTGAATTTTTGTATAATTTAAAGAACTAATGAATCTTTTGATGAATTTCAATGAAAAGTTTTGAACATGATTTGCTTCTTCCCCAAAATGTTAAAAATAATTTTAAAATCTTATTATTTTTGAAAACATATAATTAAAAATGTCAAAACAATTAAATTTTATGAAATGAGAAGCTAATTTTAATTTTTAAATTTACCTTTAAAGATTTTTTTAATAAAATCTTTGATAATTGAATTATTAACAAAATTTACAATAAAAATTTTTCAAAAGTTGATTTTTAAATATAGTAACAAAATATCAAAATAAGTTGTACTTTTTTGCTAAAAATTATGGTATTTTGTTGCAATGTTTGTAAGAAAAGTCTGAAAAGTCGCAATATTGGAAAATAAGTCGACGAAAAAGTCTCAATTTTCTGAATTTCCCTAACAAAAGATTTTTCACGACATAAACCTGTTAATTGAGTGACAAAAATTTTCGTTTATGTGTCATGGAAATGTTATCATTTATTACCTGGAAATCATGCAAAAATCATGCTCTCTAAATTTGAATTAGTAAAAATGTTTACTATCTTGAATCAGTGGCTAACTTTTTGCTTTTGAATTAGTAAACTTTACTAACAAATTAGTAGAAATGACTATTTATTAGTAAAATTTACTAATTCAATAGCAAAAAGTCTGTTGCTAATTCAAATTAGTAAACATTTTTACTAATTCAAATTTAGAGAGTGGAATTATAAAAGGAGAAATTTGTAGAAACCGCCTGTTAAAGCAATTGGTTTACTTTTCGC
Organism: Leptopilina drosophilae; assembly: GCA_032873175.1. Classification (NCBI taxonomy): domain Eukaryota; kingdom Metazoa; phylum Arthropoda; class Insecta; order Hymenoptera; family Figitidae; genus Leptopilina; species Leptopilina drosophilae. The sequence goes on from CM065485.1 coordinate 10,018,196, forward strand.
AGTATCCAAGATTTTTTTAAATCTACTAGACTAATAATTTTGTAATTTCCAATTATGACGATAGTAGTTATAGTAAGTACTTAGTATGTTAGTTCTTGTTTTGAAAAAGTTGTAATTTCTTAGGTCGCCAGTCGAATTTTGAATTAAAATGTGAAAAAACTGAGCTATGCACAAGAACAGCCCATTTAATAAATATTAACCCGTGTCGACAAAAGGTTAAAATTTAAATAAGATTTAACATGGGCTTGGGACAATTTGGCAAATTTGTATAATAAAATTTCCAATTCATTAAAATTTGACCTGCGATTGAGAATTTCCACGACTTTTACATTAACTTTGATAAGTATAAAAGTGTGTTCACTTTCTTGATACAAATTGTGTATTAATAAAAAAAAGACCAATCCGAATTGAATATATAGAGGAAATGCAGGAAACACAGATGTTCGAGAACGTTCAAATTGGAGTGGTCGTGAAAAAGAAGCACTTTGCGAGGATACATTGTCGTTTCGATAGTGTCAACCAATAAACGCATGGTACACCTTCAACAGGATTTACGAGCGAAAGTAACCACTAAATCAATTTGGATTAGCATACACCGCATTAAACATAACTTACGTGTTTCTGTTTATATTCACTCGTTGTTCATGCAGGGTGAATACTCACTATTTGTATGTAAAATCAACAATATCTCATTATATTTTTTAATAAAATCAAGAGAAATAACGGTATACTTCATTTGAAAACGATTCTTTCTTAAAGAAACGAAAACAATTGTCATTTGTTACAGTTTAATTCTTGTGATAGAAGAAAGTTTTTACTACTATTGTTTATATTGAAGTTGATTCGTTATTAATATTAATGTTATTATCGACAAATGTAAGGCGATATTGAAACAATTTACTTATGAGAGAAACCGGAAGGAAGAGATAGAAAAGTAGGGTAAAGGTCAACTTCTTACTCTGACCGATGCAACTTTCTTTTCTGTGTTGAGCAATTAGAAAAAACCAAAAGAATGTGAGTTATGACTGGTCAATTTGCAGCGAGTATGCGCTCATATAATCACATAGATCTGATACTTTAGTTTAGAAACACATCTACTTTTGCATTTTACCGGAAATACACTTTTACTCTCACTGCAATTTCCACGACTCCTCCATTTGTGTTTCTTTTATATCTAAAAACTTATTTATTTTCTTCACAAACATAATCTCTCCATAATTGAATAAAATATCTCTAGAAATTTTAAAACATTAACCGAGCAAATTCTTTTTTTGCTATTTCACATTTCTGAAATGAAAATTTATTAAAGAAATGCTGCCTCTAAATTTTACTTAGGTAATTATTGTTTTGAATGAAACTTAAGGGTTAATAGACTATTAATTTTTCTGAAATTCTCATTGTATGGATAATGATGAAAATTACCGAGAAACTCGAACATTAATTAGATTCTTCTTATAGTAAACTTTGTCGAGGAGCAACATCTTGTCTGAAAGTTCCACGAATCTTTCCCGATGCTTTGAATTCCTGGCACATTGTTAGCTTCCTTATATATATTCTAGAGTCGTAACTCATCTCGGTTTAACTACTATACAAAGACTTGTCTCAGGCAATCCGAGAAATAGTCCAAAGTCATCATCCACGAAGGAGATGGTAGAGTCTATGTACTTCAGTCACAACTTCATTCCAATGGCATCCTAATTGGTGCCTGTAAGTTCTGCCGTTTAATTAAGCATACTAATTATTAATCACATCAGTGACTGGAGGGCATGAATTAATCGACACTGTGGACCACATGAGGGTTCTCTCTCAAGTTTCACTTTGACATAAGCATTGCTCTTAATGAGTCATAAAGAGTTTCAAATCTCACTATAGAATAAAATTGGTATTACAATTTGTTGAGAATTGTGAACATGGAAATCTTGATAAAAAACTGTCATTGTTAGAAGCAATCCGTTTCATGGCAGAAGCATGGGCTTCTGTTTCAACAGAAACTATAAAACACTGTTTTCAAAAGTCACGCATTTGTATGACAGGTGAATTAATTATTTATTTTATTAATTGAATTAGCCTTAGAACTATTAATTAATACAGGGTTGCCACAAATATTTAATTTTACTTTTCCCTGATTTCGAGACAAAATTTTAATTTTTCCCTGACCCTGAAGAATATTCTGATTCACTCTAAAAATTGTTAGATAATCAAGAAAAAATGTTCTATTATATTTATTTACGAATTTTATTCATTGTAAAATTATTCAAAAACATCAATAACTTCTTTTTTAAATAAATATTCAATCATTATGATTTTTCTGTAGGAATTAAAATTCATCAAAACATACAAATTCAAACCTTTTTAAATTGAACATTTTACAAGAATATTATTACAAAACATTTTTCAGAATAGGTTAATTATTTACAAAAATCCTAAAAAAATCCTTCGCAAGAATTCAATTATTTTTACAAACAGTATTTTTACAAGCAGTAAAATTTCTCAAAAAAATTAAATTATTTTAAAAAAATGTAATAAAATTCGTGGCAATAATTAAAGTACTTTAAAAATAAAAAAATAATAAATATAAATAATTAAATAAAAAAAATAAAATAATAATAAATCGATTATCGGTTAATTCATTTTTATATCAATTTTTATTAGAAAATTCTAGAAAAATTCAATTATTTAAATTAAAAAATAAATAATTTATTAAATAATAGAATGTTCTTTGTTAAAATTTAATTCTTATAAAGAATTTTATCGATAAATTTTTAAATACCTATATGAATTTAATTTGACAAATTTTAACAAAATTTTTAAGAATAATTAGATTTTTCGAGGAATTTGATTGAAATATATATTGTATAAAAAATCATTAAAATTCTGCGATGAGTTTTATTACTTATGAAAATAATTTAAATTTTCTTAAAATTTCCATAAAATAATTGAATTTTGGAGAAGAATTTTATTATTTATAAACTTACATGGAATTTTAACAAGAATTTATTTTTTAATTTTCGAACACAATTGGATTTTGGGGAAAAATTTTATTACATTTTTAAAATAATTTAATTCTTCCAACGAATTATATTCAAATTTATAAAATTAACTATATTTATGTGAAGAATTTTATTATTTATATAAATAATTGAATGCTTACAAAGAATTTTATTCCAGTTTATAAAAATAATAGAATTTCAGTGAGGAATTTTTTAAATAATTTATATTTTTCGAAATATTTTATGAAATTTTGTATTTTAAATAATTGAATTCTTGTGAAAATTTTATTACTTATGAAAATAATGGAATTATTTTGAATTAATTCATTGAACTTAAATTCCTACAAAATTTTGCCAAGAATTTTAGAAAAATTTTTAAATATAATTGAATTTAGATAAAGAATTTTTTTATTAATAAATATAATTGGAATTCTGAAAATATTTTTTTTTAATTTTTGCGAAGAATTTTATTAATTTTGAAAATAATTTAATTCTTCCAATGAATTTGATTCAAGTTTATATAAAGAATTGAATTCTTACAACGAATTTTATTCAAGTTTATAAAAGTAATTTTGAATTTCGGTGAAAAATGTTATTATTTATAAAAATATTTTTATATAATTGATATTTTTCGAAAAATTTTATTAAATTTTGTGTTTTAAACAATTGAATTCCTGTGAAAAATTTTATTGCTACTTATGAAAACAGTTGAATTATTTTGAAGAAATTTATTAAAAATTGAATAATTGAATTCCTGTGGAATTTTGTCAAGAATTTTATTAAACCTTTTAAAAATAATTGAATTTTAATAAAGTATTTATTATTTATAAAAATAATTGTAACATTGACGAGAATTGGTTTTAAATTTTTGAACATAATTGAAATTCTGCGAAGAATTTTTGTAACTTTTGAAAATAATAGAATTTCTGTAATCATTTATAACTTTTTCAAAATCTAATGTTTTTGTATTTTGAACTAAAATTCTTTTTTCAATCTAGTATGTATGAAAATTGTAAAAATTATTCATAAAATTATTTATAAGTCATAATTAATGATTGTTATTATTAATTTTATTTAATTATAATTTATTATTATTATTTATTTATTATTTGTTAATTTTATGATAGTTTTTGAAAATTTAAGTTATTTGAAAAGAAATTATTGTCAGAAATAGAAAAAATTGAAGGTTTTGTATTAAAATTTGTGGTAATTTCATAGTTTACGAGGCCAAAAGAAAAAAAATTTAGTTTTCTCATGAATTTAAAAAATGCAATTTTCCCAATACTTTTAGTAAAAATCCCTGACTTTTTCCTGACCAATTTTACTTTCCCTGACTTTTCCCTGAATTCCCTGACCTGTGGCAACCCTGTAATATAATTCATTTAATATGTAATTTTATAATTTATAGAAAACTTGACAACTAACGAAGGAAACTCTAATGACGATTGTTCATTGTTCGATTGGATTCATAACAATAACATAAATATCAACACTGACAATATAAATGACTACGAATCCGTTGATAATGGATTAATTGCAAGTGAGCTTCCTTCCGATCAGGAAATATTATTATCGATTAAGAAAAACACAACGGAGGATGTCTCTGATGAAAAAGACGAAAACGAAGGAGAATCTTGTGTTCAACATATTTCAAGTGTTCAAGCTCTGTCCGCTTTACAAACATTGTCCACATTTTTCGAAACAATTAACTTGGAAGATGATTTTTTTTAACATTATGTAAAATTAAAAAATATTGTCAGTAATTATCATTTGAGAAACAATAATATTAAATAACAATCTTCGATTCCTCATCATCACAACGGTCCCTTGAAGTTCGTTATAAGCAGAGTCCACTTTAATTTGAAGATAGGATACCATCTTATCTTGTTTGAAGACTTTTTCCAGTATGGTAATTTTGCTTTCTAAAAATGTTTTTCTTATAATAATAATCTGAAAATGTTGTTCCGAGGTGTGAAATGACACAATGATTAGCAATTGCAGAATGAATGCACATCAACATAGAATGTTAATTAAAAAGTAAAATGTGTTATTGGATATCAGTGGAATTGAGTGAATGAACACTTGGAAATGAATCCAGCATCATCCCGAGAATAAAACAAAGATAAGCTGGTTGGATATAGTCAGGAGGAGGATGAGAATGATGAGGTTCGAACTTTTCGATATTTTGCTCACGCACGCGCTCACGCAAGCACGCACTCGCTCACGCAACGAGTCGAGTGCAAAGAGAAGTCTCTCTCACCTGTTGCCAGCGGAGGTACCACAGGTGGTTCCGTGAGTGGGAGTGGACCGTGCTCCAGGTATAAGAAGACTGCAGTCTGATAAAGAGGAAGATAGTCATCCTTTTTTTCTCTCCTCCCCAGTTGGAGTGCATCAAACGATCTCGCTTTGGTACATTCCCTCTCATGAGGACCGCGAACTCGAGATGAAAAGAGAGAAGCCAAAATTAAAGAGAAAAATAAAAACATTATGAAGAAGGGGATAAAAGCAAGGGAGGTTAAAGCTGCTGGACTGCATTGCACGCTACGTGAGCGGCGTGCACGCACATCTTCTCCTCCTTCTCCTCCTGTTTCTCTCCCTCCTCCTCTAAGCCCTTCAAAACCTCCTCCCTCGCAAAACATCTCATCTACCGCACTTATTTCTTTTGCTTCGGTTATTCCACCAAGCAACCTCCCTCGCATTAAACTTTCCAGTCTTGTTTTCTTCGTCAATAAATTTTCAAAATCGTAAAAACACTTTTTTCACAAAGAAAAAATTATTATAAATTTAAACCAAGTAGGTTGTTTTTTACGTTTGATGAAAATTTATATTTAGATAAAAACACAGAAAAAACTTGGACTGATTTTTGTTGTATCTCAAAATAAGCCCACCTAGTAAGAAGTGCGGAATTAATAAGTATTTTAAAATTTTTTTGAATTCCGTTTGCGACCCTTTTTGTTTTCATCTAGAGAAGCCGAAAAGAAGGCAAGTTTAATTCTTCTTTCAATTTTTGCAGCTTAAAATGTGCGATCTGAAAAAGGACCCTAGAAGCAAATCACTTTAAGGTTATGTTAGCGTGACTTATTTTTATTATAAAGTTTCCTTTTGGGGGGTTCCAAGGGTAAATCACACAGTTGTACGCGCACTTAAAAAATTCATAGTAAATTTGACTACTTTTAAACTACCCTCCTTAGTTCAATAAGTCCCCAAAGATATTAAAAATCTTATATTAACCATCAAAAAGAAGTTAAAATAATTAGAAATGTTGTTGGTGCAACAAGATTTTGTAGTTATTTTTAAAATTTAACTTTTTTTCTTAGTTGCTGCAATTCTAAATTTTTAACTACATAAGAAGTGGTAAAATTTACTATATAAACCGTATTAGATTAAATAAAAAAGTCAGAAGAAAATTCATATACCACCAAGAACTTTTTAAATTATTTAACATTTCATTTTGCACTCAAACAATATTACTCACAACAAACAGACGACTTATGCTGCGCGCGCATCTTTTATCTGGTCTTAGAAAAAATGTCTTCCACTAAATCAAACGAAAGATGCGCGCGCAGCATAAGTTGTCTGTTTGTTGTGAGTAATATTGTTTGAGTGCAAAATGAAATGTTAAATAATTTAAAAAGTTCTTGGTGGTATATGAATTTTCTTCTGAAAAATGAAATATTTGATAATCAAGTTAATTTTCCACTTTAAACAATAGAATTTGATCCGGCCGCTTAAAAGTTAAGTAATATTATTTAAATAACTTTGTTAATTAACAAAATTTTATAAAAACATTCTGAACATTTTTTGTTCGTTTTTTCATCCTGAATTTTTACAAAAAAAAATTTTTAGTTTTTATAAAGTTATATGGAAGATACAACGATTTCAAAATTTTTTCAAAATTTTGCTATCTCAAAAAGTAGCTAATATTTTGACTTGATTTTTGGTGAAAATATTTCTTTTTATATACAGATTAAAATCCCAGAGTTTCATTAAAATCCATTTGCTTACTCCAAAACACTGTCGAAGTGGCGTTGAATCGCCCAGTTGAATTTCTCTAACAAATTTTTTTCAGTGTGTTAAAAATTTATCGATTTGTCTTAAAGTTTTTAGGCGTATCCTACCTTCGAATATAGTGAACTAGCCAAAATTTCAACTTCCTATCACATAAGGAACGCCCACAATCGTCTATTTTGTGAAAAGTGCCATTTTTCAAAACTAAGATTGAAAAATCCATTTTTTGCGTGGAAAAGTGTCTATTTTGGGTGTAAAAAAAATTTGGAAAAGTACTAGTCGATGGGAAATTTTCCAAAGAATCCAATGCCGTCGGAATTTTTCGGAAATTTCTAAACGCATGCGTGGAAGATTAAAAAAACTGTTTTTTTCAAAAAAATTTACAACTCAAAAACACCATTTTCGATTTGGCTCAAATTTTCAGAAAACATAGTTGAAAAGCCATACTTTAAAGTGATTATTTCGAAAATCTGGGTATTTTGAGTTTTTTACCATATCTTTGCAAAATAGTGAAATAATTCGACTTTTTTCAACGTTTTATTACCGTTTTTGCCTTTTTGTGCCCATACGCAGCTATATAGAAACAATCTGAGACCAAATTCACAATCCTCGGAAAATTTCCAATCAGTTTTCTATATTGAAACTTATTTTTTCTTTATAGCTGCATATGGGTACAAAAAGGCAAAAATGGTAATAAATCGTTGATAAAAGTCGAATTATTTCACTATTTTGCAAATATATGGTTAAAAACTCAAAATACTGAGATTTTCGGAATAATCACTTTAAAGTATGTCTTTTCAACTATGTTTTCTGAAAATTTGAGCCAAATTGAAAAAAATGTTTTTGAGTTATACATTTTATTGAAAAAACCGTTTTTTTAATCTTCTACGCATGCGTTTAGAAATTTCTGAAAAATTCCAACGGCATTGGATTCTTTGGAAAATTCCCCATCGACTAGTACTTTTCCAAATTTTTTTAGACCAAAATTGACACTTTTCCACGCAAAAATGGATTTTTCAATCTTAGTTTTGAAAAATGGCACTTTTCACGAAATGGACGATTGTGTGCGTTCTTTATGAGATAGGAACTTGAAATTTTGGCTAGTTCTCAATATTTGAAGGTAGAATACGCCTAAAAACTTTAAGACAAATCGGTTACTTCTCAGGTACAACTGTGTGATTTTACCCGAAGAATCCCCTTTTTACAAATTGCCAATTAAAATCAGTGTTTATTAAATATTTTAGTTGTAACGAAGACTTGAAAATCAATTATTTATATTGATCCTCATTTTGTATTTTCCTTTGAAAAATTACAAACACAACCTATAACTTTTTGCTTCTAAGGTCCCTTTTTCTTCAGATAGTGTCACAAATTTTAATTGAAAAGTTGTTAAATTTATAACTTTCTTATGAACCGAAAGATCGTGAATAATTTTTTAAAAAATATATTCAATACATTCTTTTTAAGCATTCGGTAAAATTTATGTCATAATAAATTTTTTCTCCACTATATGTATTTTCCGGAAATACTTACAATGATTTCTCAATGACTATTCATTCGCAATTAATCCACGCGTCCGTATCGATTATTGCTGTCGCATGTCGTTCTTATATGCGCCGTGAGTCGCTTGTAGACCGCGGCATAATAAATTCACTTTTCTTTCCCTCTTTTTCTTCCTCTGTCCTCTTCCGCCTCTTTCTCTGCCTTTTTTAGCGAGAGAAGAAACTATTTGCATCATTAATTTCCTTGGTACGCACTATATATGTATAAATGCTGCACGCCAAGTTCACTTAAATGTATATTTACTATTGAGGATTGAAACCGGTTCGATGATATTTATTGGAATTCGTTTTTCACTATTTCAAGTTGTAGCAAAAACTTAAATTATTTGCATTTTTTCAGCACACTTTATTAATGAATATTAATAATAATTACAACATATTATTTGATTTTTGATATATCAATTCGTTGGAATTCGATACATTCTTGTTAATATTAAACGATATGAAAAATCGTAAAAAATCGATAGTAAAAATTATTAAATTAAAAAAGAAACTTATCAGATTGTGACATTCGGAATTTCCTGCAAATCGTCAAGTAGATGATTATATTTTTTTTTCGTATTTTCGCGATGATCGTTTGATTTTTTAAAACACTTTATTTTGATGCTGTTCAATTTCCGAGATGAGCCATTGAATATAAATTGGTTGAATATAGTTGTGGAATATCGCACATGGAAATATATCTATCTAGCTTTATCTCGTTGAAAATAATATGGCATCGAAGCAGGAAAGTGGTTTCGGTTGATTCCAGTCGTTTGCTACTCATAATGAGTGGTACTTACCAGGTACTTGAAGGGAAACGATATCAAGTTTATAGTAAGCGAGAAGTAACCGATTTTATAATATATACATACATATACATAGATACAATAGAGATAAGCCTCGGGCAAGGTATCTCATTGATGTATAGTAAGAGTATATATATGAATGAGCGAAGGATACCTGAGAATATGAATGCTTGCCTTCATTTTCAGTTACTAGAAATACTAGTCGAATTCTCTTTCATTGCGAACTGTAAAATAACAACTTTTTTTTCGCATTCTCTCCAAGTTTTTTGAAAACAAAATATACACATTTTTTTTTAAAATTTGGTGTGACGAACCGACTTCGTCACTAAATATCCCTTCGTGATAACAAAATACAAATATAATATTTACAAGAAAATATTAACAAAATATACTTAGTTCATCTATTCGTTATAATCTTAATTAAAATGAGTTTAAATATTAATAATATATAATATTTCTCTCGATCATTGCAGTTTATTATATTTCACATTTCTAGAAATTTACATTAAAAACGATTAAGAATTTAACTTTAATTAAAAGAATGAGGCTTCAGATACCAATGTATTGTGAAATTTAAGAAGTGGTGTGTCTAGGTTATTGAACCATGATCATACCACTGCCTAAAACTGCAAGCTTGCAGAAAAGCGAATAAATAAATGGTTATAAAAATAAAGTGACAAAAGTAAGAAATAAAAAGTGAAATATTAAATAAAGTGCAAGTGAGTTAAAACACAAAGGAAATTAACTAAAGGGAATAAAACTTAAAGAAAATATATAAATATATATATAACAAAGGTGAGCTAAGTTGTTTTACACACTAAAATACAAACATGCACATAAACACATTACGCATCAGAAAATAGACATTGTGTAGAATCACATACTTAAAAGAAGATAAAGATTGTAATCTTTAAAATAAAGTAAAGAAAACGGAAATTTAGATAATTGTATTAGGATTTAGAAGTCATAATATATTCTCATTATATTGTAAATTTGTTTAACTTTACTAACATCTACACAACATTTCCAAAACCTTAAAATCCACTATTTCCAAACAGTAGAGATTCTCACCTCACTACTTGAACAATAAGTAGGAAGGAGAAGATCCACTACCAAAAACAGGTTTGAAGGTTTCGAATATTTTCGTGTAACATTCCTTTAAATTAAATTATTGTAAACAATTTAATTTTTTTTTAAATTTGGAGAAATTTTTGACTAAATGTAAAGTTAGTTACACTGAGTGAATTGGAGGTTCGAAAAGTTAATTTTTTTATTGCTTATTATGAGAGTTTAACAATCCTACTAAAATTAATTTTAAATTGATTTATAGTCAATATATCGCACCATATTAAATACAGAATTCCATAGAGCAAATTATGTAAACAATTCAATAATCATTAGATTGAGTAGGGAGGCAAATATGATGAGTGATTCAGTTGAGTTTTTTGATAATTCCTTGAGTAGATTTGTAAATGCATTGCTACCTTCATTAAATTTATACTATTAATATTATGGTCCAGCCTAGCGTTTGATAACTTACCTTAATAATTATTATTAAGGCTTTTTTGTACATTTATTATTAAGTACTTTTGTACGAAAGGGTTAATTTCAAACAATTTATGTTCAAATAAGTAAATAATTAAAACAGTTCACTTGATCTTTAAATTCATCCTTATAAGGATTAACATTATTATAATTAAAGAAAATGTTTTTGTTTTAATTATTCAAGCAGAACATTTTGTAAACAGAGGGTCGATTATGTACTTTCACTTTACTTTCACTCGAAATTTAATTTTACTCCATTTTCAGTCTCATTCAAAATTTATTTTTTCTCTATTTTCACTTCACTTTCAATCAAAATTTATTTATTCTTCATTTTCTTTCAAACTTTATTTTTACTCCATTTTCACTTCACTTTCAATTATAATTTATTTTCACTTCACTTTCATTCAAACTTTATTTTCAATACATTTTCACATCATTTTAACTCAAAATTTATTTTCTCTCTATTTTCACTTCACTTTAATTCAAACTTTATTCTCACTTCACTTTCACATACACTCAAAATTTATTTTCACTCCATTTTCACTTCACTTTCACACACACTCAAAATTTATTTTTACTCAATTTTCACTTCACTTTCAATCAAAATTTATTTATTCTTCATTTTCTTTCAAACTTTATTTTTACTTCATTTTCACTTCACTTTCAATTATAATTTATTTTAACTTCACTTTCATTCAAACTTTATTTTCAATACATTTTCACTTCATTTTCACCAAAATTTATTTTTTCTCTATTTTCACTTCACTTTAATTCAAACTTTATTATCACTTCAAATTCACATACACTCTAAATTTATTTTCACTCTATTTTCACTTCACTTTCGCACACACTCAAAATTTATTTTTACTCAATTTCCACTTCACTTTCAATTAAAATTTATTTTCACTTCACTTTCATTCAAACTTTATTTTCACTCAATTTTCACTTCACTTTCACATACAGTCAAAATTTATTTTCACTTCACTTGTATTTAAAATTTATTTTCATTTCACTTTCATTAAAACTTTAATTTTACCCTACTTTCAGTCAAAATTGTTTTTCACTTTACTTTCACTTCACTTTCACATACACTCAACATTTGCTTTGACTCTATTTTCACTCTCACTTAAAATTTATAATTTCTCTATTTTCGCTTCACTGTCAATCAAAATATATTTTCACTTCACTGTTATTCAAACTTACTTTCACTTTCAGTCAAAATTTATTTTCACTCCACTTTCACTTTACTTGCACATACACTCAAAATTTATTTTCACTTAATTTCACTTCACTTTTTCGTTGGTCAACCTTGTGGTTTTTAACTTCGTATTGGAGAAAAATAGTAATACAATAAAATTTGATTGGAGGTAAAAGTTGTCTGAAAGTAAGGTAAAAGTGGATTCAAAATAAATTTTGAGTATAAGTGAAGTGAAAGTAGAGTAAAAATATATTTAGAGTCCAAGTGAAGGTGTAATGAAGTTGAAGTAAAAATAAATTTTGAGTAGAAGTGAAAATGCAGTGAAAGTGGTATGAAAAAAATTTTTTCAAGTGAAAGCGAAATGAAAGTAATGAAAATATATTTTGTATGAAATTGAATGTGGAGTGAAAATGGGGTCAAAAAAAGTTGAAGTGAAATTGGAAGTAGAGTGAAATTGAGATGGAAAAAAATTTTTTCGTGGAATTGAAGTGAAAATAGAGTGAAAAAGAATTTTTAGTAAAAGTGAAGTGAAAGTGAAGAGAAAATAAATTTTGAGTCAAAATGGAGTAAAAAAAATTTGAGTGAAATTGAAAGTGGATTAAAAATGAGATGAATAAAAATTATAAGTGAATTTGAAAGTAAAGTGAAATTGAATGTGAATTAAAAATAAGATAAAAAAAAATTATGAATGAAATTGAAAGTAAAGTTAAAATAGTGTGAACAAGAATTTTGAGTTTGTGAAGGGAAAATAGAGAGAAAATAAATTCTAAGTGAAATTAAATGTGGAGTAAAAATGAAGTGAAAAAAATTGTGAGTGAAAGTGAAGAAAAAATTTTTTTGGGTGAAAGTAAAAGTAGAGTGATAATGGAATAAAAAAATTTTGAGTGAAAGCGAAGTAAAAGTGTAAAGTAAAAATTGTAAAAAATTTGAAAGTCGAGTAAAAATAGGATAAAAAAAATTTGAGTGAAATTGAAAGTGGAGTGAAAGTGAAGTGCAAAATGGAATGAATGTGAAAGTGGAGTAAAAATGCAGTGAAAAAAAATTGTTAGTGAAAGTAAAGTGAAAAAATTTTTTGTCTGACAGTGACCGTGGAGTGAAAATGTAATAAAAAAATGTTTAATGAAAGTGAAGTGAAATTATACAATTGACCCCCAGTTTTTAGGAAAGCCCAGTCATTTAAAATTTTAGTATAAGAAGCATATTGTAATCAACTCGTTTATTTGAATCAGTATACTATTATTAAATGAAGATTATATATAAAGGACTTCTTAAATCCCTACTAACATCGTGCAACTTTTCTGAAATCCAATTATTTTATAGAAATTGCATATAATACTCTTCTCTAATTAAATTGTTTTTAATCGTTTTGAAAAAATTGAAAGTTCACTTGTAATACATCTAAAATTAAATTATTGTCGATTAAATTTAAATAAATTTATATTATTCAAAAAATTAACTATTTTCCTGAACTTCTACATTAATTGATCTGTCGAAGAACGAATGATTACGAATGTATTATAATAAGCATAATCAATTTGACGGACTTTGTCGAGTATTTACGAATAAGACGAATGAATGAATTTACGAAAATTGACCTGCCAGTACTCTCGTGACTGGCGAATGAAGAATGACACTGTATCAAATTTTTATATTAAATTTATAGAAAACGTGGAGCTTTCTTTATTTATGAAATTGAACAATCAAATAATCTAATTTTAAATCAACATAAATATTTGTATTACTTTAATAAAATTGAATCAGCAAAGTGTTTAATAAATGAACGTTTAATTATAAAAGAGCTTCTTATTTATTTGTGTAACACAACTCTCATAAAGGAAATAATTTCAAACTTTATTATCAATGTGAACATGATCTAATGAGCTGAAAATTGGCATACTAGTGTATTTTAAGTCTGATCACAAAAATTTATTTAAAAAAATGTTTGAAACAAATTTTTTTAGATACAAAATGATCTAAATATTAGTGTACGGAATCCGCCACACGGTAAATCGTTAGGTATTAAAATAAAACCAAAAAGGATTCCAATTTAGTATTATTTTAATCCATTTTGGTGTTATTTTAATCCATTTTAGTGTTATTTTAATACCTAACGATTTACCGTGCATTTCAGTGCGAGTTTTATGCGTTAAAAGACTTATTTTTTGCCAGAATAAGATAGTTTAGGAAAAAATTTTTACTGTGTTTATTTTTTACAGTATAAAAATTAAAATAAGTTGTATTTTATGCAAAAAAAAATGATGTAGGCATAAAAGGAAATTAGAATCAAAGGATATACTGAATATCCAGCTACCCCATATTCAGTCTTACATTCAGTTCAGATTGCGAAGAATGAGATCTTATTCTTATAAGAATTTCCAGAGATTGATCTGCTAACGAAGAGAGAAATACTTTGGATTCTAGAAGCTAGTTTAAAGTGCGTTTTCCGCAAAATATTTACGTTATTCCGTAATTAGGTGCAGGTGTTGAGCTATATTCTGAGTTGATAAAAAAAAATTGCATTTCGTGTATCTCCTAACAATCTTGAGTTTATCAAGATCAAGCTATCTGGTTCTCGCACCTTGAACGACTTTTTAATCATTCCTGTTTTTATCTGCGAGTCTTTTTTTCTAAGGAGATGATGGGGATGAGAGGATGAATTGATCGCGCGTTGCACTTAGCGTTTCGACACACAAAATATAATCGTTTGAAATGCAATGTTACAATGCGAAGAGGTGAGTTGAGTTGGATTTTTTTACACGACTTCCTTCATTCCCTCCCTCGCTTCTGCTCTCTCTTTCTCTCTTTTCTTGCTGCCGGCACGAATGCGCCTCCCGGTCTTATGGACTCTCTTTCTTGAGGCGCGCAATAGCCGCGCGGCTGTCGAAGAAGAACGCCCGAAGAGAGATGCTTTCCGCTTCCCTCGTATTATAAGTCGAGAGGCGCATAGCTCGAGGCGATTTTGGTCCCTGCGATTGCGAGCATGAAAAGAAGAGGAGATCTTGGAGAACTCAGTGCCCAACTGGGCCGCGACCACTCCCATCGTATAATCACGCTTGTGGATGATGGTTTGCGCGTTTGTATCGTTTTTACTTTTGTTTTTTCATTTTCATTTCTTCCTCTCTTTTTCTCTCGTATATACTCCACCTTCTCATTCCACGTCTCTTTTTCTGGTGCAAAAGAGAGCTCCTCTTTCTCCTTCACGCACTAACCAATAAAAGCGTTTTCGGTAATAAGTAGTTTCAGCTTCTTCTATATTAAGGTGCACGTAGTGTGTATAACTCGAAAAGATATATACATGCCTCTCACTCAAGAGGAAAACACTATATTGTTCGACAATTTCCGGCTCCTGAAAGTCTCATTCCGTTAATGGTTGTTTGTTAAATATACACACGCGAACTTCATTTTGTTGCCAAAAGTATATATGCACGATTGAAAAAGAAATAAACTTTATTTTTTGGTTTTTAGATTTTTCTTTTTTATCTTAAATCAAGTCTGCTTTTTTCAAAATAAAAATCTTATCAGGGTTGTTACAAATATTTAATTTTATTTTTCCCTTACTTTTCCCTGATTTCCAGGCAAAATTTTCATTTTTTCCCTGAGCCCAAAGAATATTCTGATTCACTCTAAAAATTATTAGAAAATCAAGAAAAAATATTCTATTTCATTTATTTACAAATTTCATAAATTGTAAAATGATTCAAAAACATCAATAACTTCTTTTTTAAATAAATATTTAATCATTATTATTTTTCTGTAGGAATTAAAATTCTTCAAAACATTCCAATTCAAACCTTTTTAAATTAAACAACTTATAAGAATATTATTACAAAACATTAAGGAGACTCGGAGTGATCGTCTTCTTCATGTTTTGTAATAATTTAAATTACCATAACATTTTTCAGAATAGGTTAATTATTTACAAAAATCCTTCGCAAGAATTCAATTATTTTTACAAGCAGTAAAATTTCTCAAGAAAATTCAATTATTTTAAAAAAAAATGTAACAAAATTCGTGGCATTAATTCAATTACTTTTATAAATAATAATAAATCGATTATCCGTTAATTCATTTTTAAATCAATTTTCATTAGAAAACTCTAGAAAAATTTAATTATTTAAATTAAAAACTAAATAATTTATTGAATTTAAAATATATATTGTATAAAAAATCATTAAAATTCTGCGATCAGTTTTATTACTTATAAAAATAATTTAAATTTTCTTAAAGTTTCCATAAAATAATTAAATTTTGCAGAAAAATTTTATTATTTTTAAAGTTAATTAGAATTTTAACAAGAATTTTTTTTTAATTTTCGAACACAATTGGATTTCAGCGAAGAATTTTATTACATTTTAAAAATAATTTAATACTTCCAACGAATTTTATTCAAAATTTATGAAAATATAAGTATTTATGTGAAGAACATTATTATTTATATAAATATAAATATTATATTTATATAAATATTATTTATATAAATATAAATATTATATTTATATAAATATTACATAAATATTATAATTATTTATATATATATTTATATTGAATTGTTAGAAAGAATTTTATTTCTTTTTATAAAAATAATTGAATTTCGGTGAAGAATTTTTTAAATAATTTATATTTATCAAAAAATTTCATGATATTTTCTATTTTAAAAAATTAAATTCCTGTGGAAATTTTATTACTTATGAAAATAATCGAATTATTTTGAATTAATTCATTAAAATTGAATTCCTACAAAATTTTGCCAAGAATTTTATTAAAATTTTTAAATATAATTGAATTTAGATGAAGAATTTTTTTTATTTATAAATATAATTGAAATTTTGAAAATATTTTTTTTTTAATTTTTGAGAATAATTTTATGAATTTTGAAAATAATTTAATTCTCCTAATAAATTTTATTAAAGTTCATATAAATAATTGAATTCTTACAACGAATTTTATTCAAATTTATAAAAATAACTGTATTCATGTGAAGAATTTTATTATTTATATAAATAATTGAATTCTTATAAAGAATTTTAGTCCAGTTTATAAAAATAATTGAATTTCGGTGAAGAATTTTTTAAATAAATTATATTTTTCGAAAAATTTTATGAAATTTTGTATTTTAAATAATTGAATTCCTGTGAAAATTTTATTACTTATGAAAATAATCGAATTATTTTGAATTAATTCATTAAAATTGAATTCTTACAAAATTTTGCCAAGAATTTTATTAAAATTTTTAAATATAATTAAATTTTGATGAAGAATTTTTATATTTATAAATATAATTGAAATTTTGAAAACATTTTTTTTTAATTTTTGAGAATAATTTTATGAATTTTGAAAATAATTTAATTCTCCTAATGAATTTTATTTAAGTTCATATAAATAATTGAATTCTTACAACGAATTTTATTCAAATTTATAAAAATAACTGTATTCATGTGAAGAATTTTATTATTTATATAAATAATTGAATTCTTATAACGAATTTTAGTCCAGTTTATAAAAATAATTGAATTTCGGTGAAGAATTTTTTAAATAAATTATATTTTTCGAAAAATTTTATGAAATTTTGTATTTTAAATAATTGAATTCCTGTGAAAATTTTATTACTCATGAAAATAATCAAATTATTTTAAATTAATTCATTAAAATTGAATTCCTACAAAATTTTGCCAAGAATTTTATTAAAATTTCTAAATATAATTGAATTTAGATGAAGAATTTTTTTATTTATAAATATAATTGAAATTTTGAAAATATTTTTTTTAATTTTTGCGAAGAATTTTATGAATTTTGAAAATAATTTAATTCTCTTAAATAAATTTTATTCAAGTTCATATAAATAATTGAATTCTTACAACGAATTTTATTCAAGTTGATAAAAGTAATTAAATTTCGGTGAAGAATTTTATTATTTATAAAAATATTTTTATATAATTGATACGTTTCGAAAACTTTTATTAAATTTTGTATTTTAAATAATTGAATTCCTGTGAAGAATGTTATTACTACTTATGAAAATAATTGAATTATTTTGAAGAAATTGATTAAAAATTGAATAATTTAATTCCTACAAAATTTTGTTAAGAATTTTATTAAAACTTTTAAAAATAATTCAATTTTAATGAAGTATTTTATTATTTATAAAAATAATTGTAACATTGACGAGAATTGGTTTTAAATTTTTGAACATAATTGAAATTCTGCGAAGAATTTTTGTAACTTTTGAAAATAATTGAATTTCTGTAATCATTTGTAACTTTTCCAAAATCTAATTTTTTTGTATTTTTAACTAAAATTCTTTTATCAATCTAGTATTTATGAAAATTCTAAAAATTATTTATAAAATAATCTATAAGTCATAATTTATGACAGTTATTATTAATTTTATTTAATTATTATTTAATTATTATTTATTATTTATTATTAATTTTATGATAGTTTTTGAAAATTTAAGTTATTTTAAAAGAAATTGTCAGAAATAGAAAAAGTTGAAGCTTTTGTACTAAAATTTGTGGTAATTTTATAGTTTACGAGACAAAAAGAAAAAAATTCAGTTTTCTCATGAATTTTAAAAATTCAATTTTTTCCAGTACTTTTAATAAAAATCTCTGACTTTTCTCTGAATTCCCTGACCTGTGACAATCTTGTTTATCTTAAATCAAGTCTGTTTTTTCAAAAAGAAAATTTTATCTTAAATCAATTCTGCTTTCTTCAAAATGGAAATTTTATTCTAGAATAATGGAAATTTTATTCTAAAGTTGTTTGTTCAA
Source organism: Leptopilina drosophilae (assembly GCA_032873175.1). Lineage (NCBI taxonomy): Eukaryota > Metazoa > Arthropoda > Insecta > Hymenoptera > Figitidae > Leptopilina > Leptopilina drosophilae. The sequence continues at coordinate 10,037,057 of CM065485.1, forward strand.
TTCGGCAGTTGGGGAAAAATTGAAAATACCGGTGCATCGATGTGACAAGATTCAGTAATTCGATCGACCTCAATTTTGAAGAATTCTTCAAGAGAATTGATACAATAAAGTATGAAGGATCATTGATGGTCGTCCTCAAAGGATCGAATTCTCGAAGCCCTTGAGAGGGATTTTTATATTCTTAAATTACTTGAAGATTCGTTACACTGACACACGTACAATTCTTAATTTATTAAACCCGGAAAAAGTTGTATGTACAAATTCCTCTTCTTGAATTCTTTACAAAAAAATATGTAGGGCATTTTATTTTTATTTATTAAATTTTTATATGTATTCCACATTTGAGCATTTGAGCTCTTAAATAAGGGAAAAACGAAAATCTCTTGAAAACACATGGAAAATAAATCAATATTTAAGTTCTGTCTTTTTTTCCTTTATAAACTTTATTCAACTTTCACATAACAAAATTTTCACTTCCAAATTCATCAAAAAAATTTTCACTTTCAACTTACAACTAAAAAATTTTCGCTTTCAACTTCCACATTTAATTTTTATCTTTCACTTTCACTCTAAAAAAATTTTCACTTTTAACTTTTACTTTCACTGTCACCCAAACAAATTTTCAATTTTAATTGCATTTAAAAATTTTCATTTCCAATCATTAGATTCAACTTTAACTTATAACTTTGAGGTTTCATCTAAAAAAAATTTAACTCTCAATTTCACTCAAAAAATTGAAAAATTTTGCCCAAAAAATTGACACTTTCATCATTCATTAAAAACATTTTACTTTCAGTTTCACTTAAAAAATGTCAACTATATCACCTAAAAAAATTTTCATTTTTTATTGCACCCAACAATTTTCAATTTCAATCTTCAGATTCAACATTAAGTTATAACATTAAAGTTTCATCTAAAAAAGCAATTTAACTTTCAATTTCATTTAAAAAATGTCAACTATATCACCTAAAAAATTTTCATTTTTTGTTTCACCCAAAAAATTTCAATCTTCAGATTCAACTTTAAGTTATAACTTTAAAGTTTCATCTGAAAAAACAATTTAATTTTCAATTTTACTTAAAAAATGTCAACTTTTACTTTCACTATATCACCCAAAAAATTTTTCATTTTTTATTTCACACAAAAATTTTCACTTTTAACTTTCAGTTTTAACTTCTACTTTTTACTTTGAAGTATTATCTAAAAAAATTGAATTTTAATTTTAATTGAAAATTAACTTTCAATTTCACACAAAAAAAATCTTTACTTTTAACTATCACACAAAAAATTTTCACTTTTAACATTCACCCAACAAAGCAATCTAATACAAATTTACTTGGAAAAAATTTAAAAAACCTATGTCCAATGAATGATTTATTTTCGTATTTAAAAAAAGTAATTAATTGAGATTTAATGTGACCGCGTTTGAGTAGCTCATATTTTTTAAGCATTTACGTATAAAAATCCTTCCAAATTGAATGCTATTGCTTAAAGAGGGGTTTTTTTTATATTTAACTTTTCAAAAATGTCTACAGTCTACAATTTTTAATCGATTTTAATGTTTTTTTGTTTTAAATTAAAGGAGAATAATTTCTTAAGATAACTCTTCATGAAAACCTGAGAATTCTATTGTTTAAAATTGCACATGATTTTTGAAAATGTGTTAAAACTCATTAAACGCAATATGTCCATTCTGGGAGTTTTTGAAAAACATTCTCTACATTATAAGGTATAAATAAATTTAAAAAAAAATAAAACAAAATCGGGTCGAAAGTAAATAAAATTACTTTATTTATAAACAATTTTTTTTTAAATTTAAATGAACCTTTTTTTATTTTCTAAAAGTCGAAAAAAACTAAAACTTTTATTCTTTAACAACTTTTTCCTATACTCAATATTTTCAGACTTATAAGCTATTAAAAATAGGCCTACTTTTAGAAATCCAAAAATTCATAACTCGAAAATTTGGGCAATTAAATAAAAAATAAAAAAATTAGTTCATATTTTTCTACAAATATTAAGAAAAAAATATGTTTAGCAGAATTTTAATGGTCATTTAGCTAAATCTCACGTAGAATTAATTGTCCATATATATGATTTTAGACGACGAACCACGCGAGGAAGTAACTTAATACAATAGGAGATTATAAAATATAAAACAATAAGTTTAGAATTTTTTTTCGAATAAGGAGTTTCTGTTTATTCATTTGAAGCATTTCGAAGAGGGAAAAGAGGGAAAATCAAAATTTTCGAAAGGTGTAACATTCCGAGGTATTCCTTTTTTTGGGCGTTGAATATTCAAATTAATCTTCATTTAATTTGTCTGGCACGGTTTCTCTCACGTAGAGAAAAAACTAAAATCCATCTTACGTAAATTCAAACTTGCCATATAGAAGCATGAAATATCTGTCTCTCAAGATACTCATTCGTCTTACTCAAACGTGATCAATCCATCACCCGAAAGTTCGTCAAAAATCTTCATGGAGGTCCCTCCACATAATTTCACGTGTCTCTCCACTCTATATACAATATATATACACATTCCGAATTAAGAGTTTAAGACAAAAATTATTTTCTATTTGGCAAAAATCGGCTGTTTAAAAATTGATAAATACTAACCAAATACGGGTCCAGACTGGGTTGGAAAAAATAAAACAGGCCAAATGATATGATTCAATCAAACTTAAATATGTTTGACTGTAGAGCAAAGATATTTTATGTTTTTGCATCCTCGTAGAGAAAGTAAAAGGTATTTTGAGATAGATTAAGAAAGTTTAACTTTTTTTAAATAATTATCCAGAAAAATGTATAGATACAGTACCGTCTGAAATTGTCAGTCCACTCATTTTTAAAGGAAAGAAAACAAATTTTTAACATAAAATTCATAAAAACTAAAAATTTTTTTGGTTTATATTTTGAAAGACGATAAAATGTTGAACAGAATAAGATCTTATAGAAGTCATTTGGTCAAAATTTGTAGAAGATATTCTTAAAAATCGTAATTTTCAATTACAAAAATTTGAATAACTTCTAAAATAATGAACGCTTTTTAATAATCTTAGGCTTATTTTAAAGCTCATTTTCTACGGAATAAGAATTATTTATAGGAATTAACCAGTAATTTTTTGCTTGGAATGAGCATGACGTCAAAGTTGGACAAAAAAATTTAAAATAATATTATTAAAAGAAAAATAATTTTTGAAATTCAAACTTTTTTTATTTAATTTTCTTGAAAAATCTATACCATATCATGTTTTATATAAGTTCTAGAATAGATTTTAGTACAAAACATGTATTTCAAATTATCACAATTTTTTTGCCCAACTTTGATGTCATATTTATTCCAAGAAAAAAATTACAGATTAATGACTATAAGTAATTCTTATTCCGTAGAAAATGACCTGTAAAAGAAGCCTAAGATTATTAAAAAGCGTTCATTATTTTAGAAGTTATTCAAATTTTTGTAAAACATTGAAAATGACGGCTTTTAAGAATATCTTGAAAAAATATTTGCCAAATGACTTCTGTGAGGTCATATTCTTTTTAAAATTTTATCGTCTTTAAACTATAAATAAAAAAAATTTTGAGTTTTTATAAATTTTATGTTAAAAAATTTTTTTTATCTCTTCAAAAATGGGTGGACTGACAATTTTGGCCGGTACTGTAATTATATTAAAAAAATAATTGTTGAAATTAATGAAAGAAAGACTGGTTAAAATTAATGACAAAAAAGACTGGTTAAAATTAGTGAAAAGAATAATATAAATAATGACGAATAGAATAATAAATATAAAAAAAAACGTCCTTCCGTATTACGGGACGATATCAGAGATCATCAAAAGATTGTTAAAGGATTTTAACATTAAAACAGTTTATAGTGTCGATTCAAAATTTGATAAATTTATAAGACTGGGTAAAAACAAACTTGAGGGACTTAACCAATGTAATAATTGCGTTTATAAATTTGAATGTAGTTTTGGCAAATCATAAGTGGGACAAACTAAAAAATTTGGACATGTTCGTAGACAAGAACATATGAACAATTTTGACAGAGACGAAAAATATCAAAACGTAATTAGTATAATCACTTGAAAAATGGTATAAAAAAATGGTAAAATGGTATAAAAAAAATGGTAAAATGGTATCCCATTTTATAAAATGGGATAATTTTAAAATTTTACACACTGAACCAAATCTCAGTAAACGTTTAATTGCTAAAATGATTTTTATAAAAAAAAGATAAATAAGATTGAAGAAATTTAATAATAAGATTAAAAGAATTAAATAAGATGACAGATTTGGATAATTTTGATAAATCGTATGAAATGATTTTTGACTTTATTTCAAAGCAATAAATACTCATTTCTCTTATTCTCTATTCTTGTATTGTTTTGTTTAAATACATTGATAGCTGACACAAGTTAAAATTTTATTCAAATTTTAATCGTTTGTCCACGTTTAATTTAATTAATTTATTTATTTGTGTGTTTATATGATTATTTACTTATTTTTTTAATGTTTTTTGTGATAACAATGTTTTGTCTATTCATGAGATTTCTTTTGTGTAATTTTTGTGAATGGATTCTATCTTTGTTGTTGGTTCGTAATTTTTGTTTAATTTTTTATTATTTTATACCTTTCATTGTGTAATTTTATTATTTAATTAATTTAATGAATTTAAAACTTTCTTTTTCTTTTATTTTATTACTTTCAATTTATTAGTAGTTCCAATTATTATTTACTTTATTTTTTATTTTCTTTTTATTATTTTTCCATTTTAGTTATATTATTATTGACTCCAATTCATATTGTTTTCCAACGTTTTTAGGTTTTACTTAAAAATTGACAAATTTTATTTTTATGACGATTTGAAAAAGATGATGTAAACAATAATTTATTTCGGTAAGAAAATTGAAAATCTTATTATTTTAGTTATTATTGACTCCAATTCCTATTGTTTTCCAACGTTTTTGGGTTACTAGGTTTTACGTAAAAATTGACAAATTTTATTTTTTTGACGATTTGAAAAAGATGATGTAAGCAAAATCACTGATTTATTTCGGTAAGAAAATTCAAAATTTTATTATTTTAGTTATTATTGACTCCAATTCCTACTGTTTTTCCAACGGTTTTAGGTTTTACTTAAAAAAATTGACAAATTTTATTTTTATGACGATTTGAAAAAGATGATGTAAACAATAATTTATTTCGGTAAGAAAATTGAAAATCTTATTATTTTAGTTACTATTGACTCCAATTCCTATTGTTTTCCAACGTTTTTGGGTTTTACGTAAAAATTGACAAATTTTATTTTTATGACGATTTGAAAAAGATGATGTTAGCAAAATCACTGATTTATTTCGGTAAGAAAATTCAAAATATTTTGTATTTATTACAATTCATAATAATGTATTAATTTGTAAATTCGTTAATCACGTTTTTATATTATTGTTTCATAGACTCCCTGAAGAGAAAATCGTTGAGATTTCGAAACGTTGGAGAAATACATACATTTGGTCCGAATGAATTCGTTTTTGTTTACATTATTTTTTTCGATTTCAAAAATCATTTTTTACAAATGTCATTCCGTATGTGCCAACATTTAATTTTCATAAATATCTCGAGATCATAAAGAGCTTAAGGGTTGCATTTTTTTAAATTTATAGGTCTCACGTGCGGACATAAAATGAGAGCATTTCAAGAATTGGTTTGGTTTTTCCTCTCCTGAGTATCAATAAAAAGGATAAAAAGAATTCCCGGTTTTTTTGAGTTGAGGGTATTATAAGATTGAGATTGTCGCGGTCAAAGGTATTGTGAGGGATTCACGTACTTTAATTCGATATTTCATCGATGTCAAATCGGGAGTTGAAAAATATTAGTGTCGAAACGAAAAACACGTCCTCAGGTGTGTGACGGAATGTTTCTGTTCCAGAGTGCTATCTGGAGAATGTGGGCGTATTCCATTTGTTAGTGAAAAGAGTTGAGTCTGGCGACGGCCACTAATCGACAAAAGGAGAAAAAAAAATATTCTCAATGTACTACTTAAGCTGGTACGATAAATTATTCAACTTTTAGTCAATGCGAATTCTCTCTTACAATTAAGTGCACTTCCACCACCATTCTGTACACTGATAATAATCTTCAGTCACTTATTTGCATCTAAGTTTTATAAGCCTGTTCTATTCCTGAATGTTCAAACAGCGTTTTGAATTACATAAATTCTTTCCAATGAATAGTAATCAACGCATTATCTTTGAATTTGCTTTTTGCATTTTGTAATCGATTTCAATAAGATAGTTCTGGAGAGAATCTTTTTTTTTTGTTTCTGGATCTTGTGGAATGATTTTGATTTGTTGTTGTTTATTTGGAAGTTTTCTGAACTATTTAGATTCTTGCAGTTAACAAAACTAATGTGGAAGAAATTGTTTTTAATGAACAATTGCAAATATAGAGAAGCTGTTTTTTGCTAATGAAACAAAATCATCATTAGGAGATGAGAAAGGGTCTTAAAAGACATTCCGTTCGTGTGTAGGGAACGAGAATCCTTTCCGTGAAGTGACCGCAAGGAACAATCGATCAGTATAGTGACAGTAACACGCGTTTCTCGAGTGTGTTCAATAAGACTGAATCCGCAGGAGTGATCCACGTGAGATTTATCGCTTATCGGCATTGTTCTTCGTGCAGATTGGTTGCCATGAAAACATTTGGTTAACTGTTCGATCACTTGTAGTGGGTGCGAAATTTACGATCGACTTGCGATTTCACTTGTGAAGGAAAAACTATTTTGGATTTGGAAATACGAAAGTATTAATTGCACTAGCTTTTGATTTTGCCATTTGTCTAAATAATAAAACAATAGTTGCCCAGTTTTCTTGAATGCATCATGTTCAATACTAAAGTGGATCAAATCGATGCCACAAATCTGGTTCAATTTTTTATTTGATCCAGTTTTTTGCCAATTCCGTTACCAGTTGATACCTTCAAGTTCACAATTGCAAAAAACATTGCAAAAATAGTGTTTATTAAAATCAATATTTTAAATCAACATAGTTTAGAATCACTTACAATATATACATGTGATTTTACACGAAATTTATTACTACTTCGATAGCATTTCAAAAGCTCCGAGTTGGAATTGAAGAATTTCTTTTTATCTTTATCTGAATAGTAGAAAATATTGAAGGCCTGATTTGAAAGGAATCGACGAATGGAAAAAAAAATTTTAACAAACGCGGTGAAACGTATAAATTCAGCTTTTTCATGTCTGTGGGCAGAGTTAAAAATCACACAGGATGTGAGGACTTGTAGCTCGCAATTAATGGGATCGGATTGTAGTAGATACTAATCGTGAAATATAGACGATGAAGGTTAAGGGAAAATCGATAATCGTTCTTCTTCTAAAAAAAAGCAAGAAATAGGAAATAATAATTACTTCAAGTGTGACGTAAAATCGTAATTAGATCTCTCATATCTTACTCTTAGGTAGATAATACTTTTCCTTCGCTTATTATATATCCTCTTTGCACTCCTATAACAAGGAAAAATTTCTATCTTTCGTTTCGGCTCGAGAGTTCATTAAATTCTTATTATTTTTAAGGCAATGTTTTTGTCAATATAGAAAAAGTTTTAAGCAAAAGGGTTGATATATTTTTAATTATTTTATCAAACATGGTCTATTCGAGATTTTTAAAAATTTATTCTCCCAAATTGGGCCGGAAATTTTGAATTTTGCGAATATAACGTTAGATTCTTATTCAGTGACTCCAAAAACCTCCGAGTGACAAATTTGAAGCAAATCGGAGGACATTAAAAAATTTTATACCGCCATATTGGATCCGCCATTTTGAATTTTTTTAATTCAACCTCAAGTTCATAATGATAATTTTAATGATAATAATTTTACGTATGGAAATGGACCAATATTCATTTGTTCATTATATAAATTAAGATTTATTTGAATCCAATGTTGAGTTAAGTTTAGGTCTTTGCTTTGTTTTGACGCAAATAAATTTGTTATTTGGACAAAATAATGAATTATTAAACGCAATTAAAGGGAAATTAGTCTCATTTTTATTAAAGTAATGAATAATTTAATATTTGATACAAATAAATGTGACGCGTTCCCAAGAAAGATACCTAAGATGCAAACAATTTGAGGTTATGTTTTTAATTTTTTAAGTAAAAATACAAAAAGAGTATCAATTGTCATTTAAAAATTATTGATCTTCAAGTCTTCATTATATTCAAAATATTCAATGAAAATTGGTTTCAAATTCAAATAATTAAAAATAAACTTTTAATCAAAATAAATCTAACACGATCCTAACCTACAATTCGTTTGCTTCTTAGATACCTTTCATGGGAGCGCGTCACAAATGTTTATTTACTTTGAAAAAAAATTTATTGATGCAACTAAATATTTATTTGATCCTATAAATTAAAATAATTATGTCCATTAAATTAATTAAGCACGTTTTACATGCAACAAACGAAACTCTGATTGCGAATATCTTTGGTTCGGTGCAGTAAGAATTCTTAAAATTTTGCAAATATTTTAAGAATGATACTAAGAAGGCATGGTCAAATTTTTAAAAAATCTACACTGAAAAAAAATTTATTTGATTCAAATAATTCAAATTATTTGAAAAATATTTAATTGATTCAAATACTTTTTAGTTGGATCAAAAAAATATGTATTTGATTCAAATAACTTGAATTATTTGAATCACACTTATTTGAACCAAATAAATCGTATTTGATTCAATTAAATAATTATTTGAATTGAATAAATGAATTTATTTAATACTAATAGTGAGTTACTTGAAACTAATCTTTTATTTATTTCATTCAAATACTTCGTATATTTGATGCAAATAAAAATTATTTGACACAATAAATTTATTTTATTGATTCTAATAAACTTAATTATTTAATCCGAATAATTCATTATTCAAAGCAAATACACTATTTTATCAAGACAAATAAAAAAATATTTCAATCAATTAAATAATTATTTGAAACGAAAATAATGAAATACTTGAAACTGTTCATTTATTTATTTCACTTAAATATTTCATTTATTTAATACAAATAAAAAATATTTCGACAAATAAATGTGTTATTTGGATACAGAATATACGACATTGACATTCATAAAGTAGATCAGCCCGAGTTCTCACCAAGTCTCAGTGGCCGTGTGGCTTAAATAGGTGCGTTTATAGGCTTGCGGTCAGCGTTATGGGCGCGGGGGGACGTGAGTTCGATGCCACATGCGAGCGAATATTTTTCATTCTTCGTTTTAAGCGTTATATAAAATAATAAAATTGTGTGTTGTGTTGTGAATAAAAACTGTGTGAACATGTTTATAAATAATGTTAAAAGTCTGTTAAAAAATCAGTTAATATATATTATATAATATATACATATAATATAATAATATATTAATGAATTACAAAAATACGAAATATTAAAAAAAAAAATTTTTATTAAATATAAAATGAAAGAACTTTGGTAATTGATTCAAATAATTATTTATTAGTTTCAAACATTCCATTTATTTGATTTGAATATTTTAAATAATTGATGCAATTAATTATTTATTAGTTTGAAATAGTCCATTTATTTGAATTGAATAATTTGTATTTGATTCAAATAAATAGTTATTTGATGCGATAAAATCAAATATTTAGGTCAAATAAATATGTATTTGCTTCAAATACACATTTATTGGATTATAACCAAATAAATGATTTATTTGGATCAAATAATTTTTATTTGATTCAAATAAATTTTTTTTTCAGTGTATAGAAACGGGTCTAATGGGGTTTCTTCAAAGATAAGAGGGATACAATATTTTACTAATTAGTAAAGAATTATTATAGTTTCTGATGAGGACTGACGTGATGCATTTAACTCAATAATTTTACAAAGTAATAAATTTCATTACATGAAAAAATAAGAAGAATTTTCTGTCACATAAGGCCCTGTTTTGAAATTTAATTAATTTTTCATCTTGTTTTTAATTATTTGCCTATATTTAAAAATTTCGTTCCACTTTGAAGAGATTAATTTATTAATTTATTTACTAAAATTTTATTTGCAAAGATAATTTGCTTTAATTATGAAGATTATCAATTTTCTCAATTACTTAAAATGATTTTAAAACGACTCGAAAATTACAGAGACGCTTATTAAAATGAATTCGAAGAAGTGTCGCTTCACTCTCAAGTTTACTTTCGGCGAAAGAAGAGAAGAAAGAAAAAAGAATTGCGAATTTATTTGTCGTACTTTTCAGAAATAAAAGGTAAATTCATTTGGGATTATATTAGTTTTAATTTAAAATTGTTATGAGCGGGAGAGATAATGATCTTGATGTGCGCACTGTTTTATATATATCCGTATATATCATATAATATCAGATGAACATTAATGGGAAATAGATGGAATTTGTTTGAACCGCCTTTCAAAATTTTCTTTTGATATCGGAATAAGCCGACCGCGAGATAAATCGATGGACCGGAAGTGCAGACCGGGACCCAATTACTGAAAGAACTTGTATACCCGGCATACATCTGTACCGTTATAACAGGTGCGTTCATACGGCCACCCCGAATCAAAGACGAAGGCGCTGCAGGTCGTTTTTGGCCTGATTCGAGCTCACGTTCGAGATGAGAAGTCGAATGCCTCTGACCTGACATCAAATGCCTTTTCAAATTGACAGCATCACCTCTTCTCTCTCGCACAATGAGAGGATATATATCACTTATAATTGTCTGACTGAAATCGACTACTTCCACTGACTTTACAATTCTACGATTATTCTCGGGAGAAAGTTAAGGTTTTTATTTAATTTCTCCTATCAAGAAAGGTTTTAATTGTTTGTAATTTTAAAATCACAGGGGAGAATACGGAGACGAAGTGTTTACAAGTTTACAAGTCGTTTACAAGTTGATGAAATTTTTACTCTTTTGCTACTCAAACGTGAAGTTTATTATGCAATGGTACAGTATATATATATATATATACACGTTTGTGCCACCTTTTTTTTCATTTTTGTTTGTCTGCTTTCACATTTGAATTTATAGAGGTTTATGTACGTTCAAGGAGACGCGGCACGCAACAGTGTATACACGTCAGGCCCTTGGGGTTTTGGTACCAATATCAGCCGCGTTGTCAACTCGAAACGAAAGAAATCCTATACTACTCGATCTGACATTTGTTTTGGTGTGTGCTTCAGTAGAACATCAGTCACTCTGATAATGTCACGAAAATCAGAATAAGTGAGACATTTAAATAAAAAAAAGTTTATCTTTCACTCGCAGGCGAATATAAGTTCATTCAACCCCAAGTTGTATGTTACTTATCTCCATCTTTTTATAATTCTCATGTCCATCTAATTTTTTAACCATTTGTTTTTTTTGTAGAATTAATATTAATTAATTTTCATACAATGTGTAACAAAGTAAATCGTTACTTGTATATAGGAGAATTTTCGTTTTAAGTCCAATGCTATAGTTAGTGACTTTTGTCTCCGTCTTTTCTATCGCTCCGTCGCCTTTTGCAGGGTTGCCAAAAATATTTTATTTTATTTTTCCCTGACTTTTCCCTGATTTCCAGACAAAAATTTTCACTTTTACCCTGACCCTAAAGAATATTCTGATTCACTCTAAAAATTATTAGATAATCAAGAAAAAATGTTGGATTACATTTATTTACAAATTTCATTAGTTGTAAAATTATTCAAAAACATCAATAACTTCTTTTTAAAATAAATTTTTAATCATTATTATTTTTCTGTAGAAAAAATCTTCATGTTTTGTAATAATTTAAATTCCCATAACATTTTTCCGAATAGGTTAATTATTTACAAAAATCCTAATAAAATCCTTCGCAAGAATTCAATTATTTTCAAAAGTATTAAATTTTCTGAAAAAAATTCAAGTATTTGAAAAAAATTTAATAAAATTCGTGGCAATAATTCAATTACTTTCATAAATAATGATAAATCGATTATCCGTTAATTCATTTTTAAATAAATTTTTATTAGAAAATTCTAGAAAAATTCAATTATTTAAATTAAAAAAAATTATTTACTGAATAATAGAATGTTCGTTGTTAAAATTTATTTCATATAAAGAGTTTTATCAATAAATTTTTAAATATATGAATTTAACTTGACAAATTTTAATAAAATTTTTAAGAATAATTACATTTTTCGAAGCATTTGATTTAAATGTATATTGTAAAAAAAATAAAAAAACATTATTTTATTATTATTATTATTATTATTTTTTATTATTATTTTTAAATAAAATAAAAAAACATTAAAATTCTGCGACGAGTTTTATTACTTATGAAAATAATTTAAATTTTTTGAAAATTTTCATAAAATAATTGAATTTTCGAAAAGAATTTTATTATTTATAAAGTTACTTGGAATTTAAACAAAAAAATTTTTTTTTATTTTCGAACACAATTGGATTTCTGCGAAGAATTTTATTACATTTTAAAAGTAATTTAATTCTTCCAACTAATTTTATTCAAATTTCTAAAAATAACTGTATTTATGTGAAGAATTTTATTATTTATATAAATAATTGAATTCTTACAAAGAATTTTATTCCAGTTTATAAAAATAATTGAATTTCGTTGAAGAATTGTTTAAATAATTTATATTTTTCGAAAAATTTTATGAAATTTTGTATTTTAAATAATTGAATTCCTGTGAAAATTTTATTACTTATGCAAATAATGGAATTATTTAGAATTAATTCATTAAAATTGAATTCCTACAAAATTTTTAAATATAATTGAATTTAGATAAAGAATTTTTTTATTTATAAATATAATTGAAATTTAAAAACTATTTTTTTTTAATTTTTGAGAATGATTGAATTTTTACGAAGAATTTTATTAATTTTGAAAATAATTTAATTCTTCCAATGAATTTTATTCAAGTTTATATGAATAATTGAATTATTTTGAAGAAATTTATTAAAATTTGAATAATTGAATTCTTGTGGAATTTAGTCAAGAGTTTTATTAAAACTTTTAAAAATAATTGAATTTTAATGAAGTATTTTAATATTTATAAAAATAATTGTAATTTTGACGAAAATTGTTTTTAAATTTTTGAACATAATTGAAATTCCGCGAAGAATTTTTGTAACTTTTGAAAATAATTGAATTTTTGTAATCATTTGTAACTTTTCCAAATTCTAATTTTTTTAGTATTTTTAACTAAAATTTTTTTATCAATCTAGTATTTATGAAAATTGAAAAAATTATTCACAAAATTCACAATTTGGTTTCTGCGAAGAATTTTATTATATTTTAAAAATAATTGAATTCTTACAACGAATTTTATTCAAATTTCTAAAAATAACTGTATTTATGTGAAGAATTTTATTATTTATAAAAATAATTCAATTCCTCAAAGGAATTTTATTCCAGTTTTTAAAAATAATTTAATTTCGGTGAAGAATTGTATAAATAATTTATATTTTTCGGAAAATTTTCTGAAATTTTGTATTTTAAATAATTGAATTCCTGTGAAAATTTTATTACCTATGAAAATAATGGAATTATTTTGAATTAATTCATTAAAATTGAATTTCTACAAAATTTTGCCAAGAATTTTATAAAAATTTTTAAATATAATTGAATTTAGATAAAGAATTTTTTATTTACAAATATAATTGAAATTTTGAAAATATTTTTTTTAATTTTTGAGAATAATTGAATTTTTGCGAAGAATTCTATTAAATTTGAAAATAATTTAATTCTTTCCATGAATTTTATTCAAGTTTATATATATATATATATATATATATATATATATATATATATATATATATATATATATATATATATATAATAGAATTCTTACAACGAATTTTATTCAAATTTATAAAAGTAATTGAATTTCGGTGAAGAATTTTATTATTAATAAAAATATTTTTATACATATAATTGATATTTTTCGAAAAATTTTATTAAATTTTGTATTTTTAATAAATGAATTCCTGTGAAAAATTTTATTACTACTTATGAAAATAATTGAATTATGTTGAAGAAATTTATTAAAAATTGAATAATTGAATTCTTGTAGAATTTTGTCAAGAAGTTTATTAAAGCTTTTAAAAATAATTGAATTTTAATGAAGTATTTTTTATTTATGAAAATAATTGTAATTTTGACGAGAATTGTTTTTACATTTTTCAACTTAATTGAAATTTTGCGAAGAATTTTTGTAACTTTTGAAAATAATTGAATTTCTGTAATCATTTGTAACTTTTCAAAAATTTAATTTTTTTTAGTATTTTTAACTAAAATTCTTTTATCAATCTAGTATTTATGAAAATTGTAAAAATTATTCATAAAATAATTTATAAGTCATAATTTATGATAGTTATTATTAATTTTATTTAATTATTATTTATTATTATTATTTATTTATTATTTATTATTAATTATTAATTTTATGATAGTTTTTGAAAATTTAAGTCATTTAAAAATAAATTATTGTCAGAAATAGAAGAAATTGAAGGTTTTTGTTGAAGTTAAAGTTTTTGGAGACGCCGTTGTTACGAGATTTCAAAGAAGCAGTTAAAGTTTGTATATTGAGTCCAAGGAATCTAGAGATCGATGCATCGCGATTTTAATTCTTAGCAGTTCCCTCCTTTAATGAGATTTTGTAGAATATTGTGTCCTTTGTGAATTAGAGTTTGAGTTATTATAGTGACTGAATTTCGGGTTAACGATGCAATAGTTTAAATTGAGTAAATTATAAATAACCATAAATTTCTCCGTTATAAATGTATAAAAAATATTTATAATCATGCTTTTTATGTAGAGTACTTATATTTGCCTCTCTCTCTCCCATTTTTCACATACCGCGAGGGTTGTCAACTGTGCTTTTGATTTTCTCGCGGTTATACATAACAAATCAGACCTCCATGCTCGACGGGGATGCTGGTGAGAAAAGATCGAGACCCTCAAGAACAGAGTATCTTGCGATCTTGAATTCGGAGCAACATACATTTCGAGATCGTTAAATTAGCAGCTGTAATTTTAGCTCCCGGAAATGGTCCTCTGTTATAAAGTAAATCCTCCCCTGGTGCGCGATGAAGGACCTGTCTTGATGTACATAAAAAACTTTTTTTCACAACACGGCACTGTACCAAACACTTTGGAATTTTCTACATATAACCAAAACGTTGCGAGCACGTAGAGTGCATAAAATTGATCCTTTATCGGACATTAATTGCAAAAATGGCATAGTTGGAAAGTCTTTTGAAAAGATTGCATTAATTCACTTCGTGAATCTGTTCTACGTGAGAGAATGAAATTTTTATTTTTTTACATTCATAAACTTCAAGTGTATTATAAGATATAAAAAATCTGCGAAATTATAATTTCTTAGGCTGTTTATTGTTTTATTGTAATTTTAATTTTTGAGTTGCTCTGCGCTAAACATTTCGATAAACTTTTCAAACAAATTGATTTTAAGTAATATTAACTATTGTATTCATAGGCAAATTGAAAACAAATATATACCTGCTTTTTTGTTATCAATTTTTCAATTATTTATCAATAATTGTTTAAACAAATTAATAAAAATTAAAAAAAATAATTAATAATTTATTATACAATTTGCTTATAACAATTTTATTAACAAATTACGAATAAGAGAAGAATATGACCCTTATAAAACTTTTAATATTCGATGCAAAATCGTTTAGCGTTAAGTTTTTGAAAATTGCTAAATGTTCATTAATTTGTTTAAACAATTATTGTTAAACAATTTGGAATTTATTAAAAAACAGGTATGACTTTTTTTAATTGGCCTATGAATTCAATTGTTATTTCTACTTAAAATTAATTTGTTTATGCTTGGGATGAAACATCCTTTTACCAAAACAATTTGTTTATAACAATTTCATAAAATACGACTTGGAGAAAAATAGGACCGATACAAAACTTGCTTAATATTTAACATAAAATTAATTAACGTTAAGAGTTTTCAAAATATCTTAAATTTTTATTAATTTGTTTAAACAATTATTGTTAAACAATTGGAAATTAAAAAAAAACACAGATATATCTTTTTTTTAAATTTCCCTATGTATGCAATTGTTACTTTTTTAATACAATGGCTGATTTCTTTAATGAGATTTAATGGGTTAATGGGATTTGGTTTCAGAAAATAATTTATACGGATGCTGATTATATATTACAATTCATCAACTACAAAAGGAGAAAAAGGATAATTATGGGTTCTCTCAAATCAATACCTAGAATTTCTATTCAATGGTTTAAATTTAGCAGATATATCAATTATAGAATTATGAAAGTAAGTGTAAAAGAGCCTACAAAGGGCACTAGTAGTGTTTTAAATAATTCAAATCTACTTCGAAATTAATGAAACAGAAGTAAATGTAAATTTTATCTCTAACGAACTATTCTTGAATAAAGTTAACCAAATTGTTTAGATGAATATTTAATACTATATTTCCTTTTGATATTTTTTCCCGTTTTACTTCAATTTAAAAAAATGGCCTTTATCATAAGTTTGCAGCACATGCAGAAAGATTTTAAATTAAATTTTTATTTCTTATTATTTTATTATTTCTTTTTCTTTCTTACACACTTTTATTGTATCTGGTTTTTATCATGTAGTATAAAAAAGCTGCAGATACTTTTGTAAACTATAAAAACAAAATGAAATAAGTTTGAGAAAAATGAAAAAGATTATTTCTCAATGAAAAGAAAACGGAGGAAAAAAGTTGAAGATTTTGTCATTATGACAGTAAAAACGGGACAAACAAAAAAACTCATGTATATTGTTGTCTCGTATCTTCCTTTTTCGTCGACTCCTTAACGTTTCCAGCTATTCGCAATCAGGATTTTTCACAAACAAGACTTCAGGTTCATCGACTCAAGTCACTTGTCCCGAACGATTTGTCGGTGCGCTGCAATCAATGTCACATCCTTCAATGATCATAAAAGAAAGGTGAAAAAAAAATCAATTTCTATGTCTAAAGCGACGAGAAAATACCCGGAAGTATAGAAAGTTTGTTGGTGTGATGATGTTAATGATGACGATCGTCATCATCTTCTCGACATTTCTTCAAATCAATGACGACGATCCATTAAGTTATATACAAGCACACAGTGCGACCCTCTTCGGCATTTATCAAAAGATCTTGTAATTATCTCCCATCTCTCGTGTTCGGAATTTTTTCTTTTTCATATAAAATTCTTTGATTTATGTCTCTATGATGATTATTGTCCAAGGATTGACAAACTGCATCAACACAGTTCATTATCTACTTGAAAAATATCAGCTAATATTATTGATTTAGAAGAACAATATACAAATTAATAAAACTTTATGACCAATGGAACGAAAACTTATTTTCATATTTTAGATTTTTTTAAAAGCATCTGACAAATTAATAAAAGTTTACGATCAATGGAACAAAAACTCATTTTCATATTTCGCAGAATTTTTTCGCCTCTGAAAAATTGAGCCTTATTTTCTGAAGTGCGTTTGTAATAGAACTTTCTGGTAGTTTTTTGTTAAAAGAAAATATTGTTCAAGGAGGAACAGGGTTAAAGAACTTCACACAGTAAATAGATTCTTTTTGCATCCCTCATTTCACATTATTATTTTTATTTTCCTTTCTTCGTCTTACTCTGCGGTAACCAGCTGCACGTAAACAGCTGAATTCATGTAGAATAAGAGGTGGATGTTACCGCAAAGACGTGGAGAAGAAGGAGCAGTCGAGAAAGAAAAGAAAATAAAGAAGATTGTGAAGAATAAGGCAAGGAATCAAGTCTCTCTCTCTCTCTCTCTATTGGTCGAAACTAATCATTCATCTTTCTCCAACTTGGTCGTATAGCAAAAACCTTGCTATTCATTAGAGTTGTTCGCGCTATTAAGATAATTGCTGCGCCAGAGGATCCGCGAGGTGCGGGAATCCAGATGGTCTCAGATTTCTACTATCACTATTATTCTTCTCAAAGAAGAGACAAACGCTTTTTTAAAAAAAAAGAGAATTCAAATCGACTTTTTATTTACTTCTTTTTCTCAAATTTAATTTTTATCCAAAAAAAAAAATAATATCGAACGTGTGACACAATATTAATACAAGGAAAAAAGATTTTCGAGAGAACGTTTCTCACATTATTTTTGATGACCGGTTTTAAAGAACGAGGAACTTCATTTCAGAATTTCGTAATCCAAAAGCTACTTGAAAAACATATTGCAAGGACCTGGTGAGTATACTCGTATACTGGATCCTTTCTCACATTATTATTTTTAGCTGACCGGTTTCGAGAAGCGAAGAACAAGATAAATGATCATGAAACTTGGTCGTCAAAATCGAAGTAATTTCAATATTGTTTAATTCAGAAAATACTGTTCTTAAATTATAAGTTTGCTAAAGTGAAGAAAATTTGTCCAAATTATTTTTGAATGATAGATACGTTATTGTACCAAGATTTAAAATATCAATAAAAAAAATTACACCTGTACGTAATATTCTGTCAGGGCATCACACAATAACGACTTGACTGATTATAATGAAACTTTTTAATCTCTCAGGAATTGTCAGCAAAATTTTCAATTTTATAATGGTTAATTTATGAGATAAAGAATACTACGTTTCACTTTATATTTAATTATTATAGATAATATCCAAATTTATTTTATATACGAAACGTATTCTATGTCAATAATCGGATATAATCGAGACATAGTCGAAGTTTTGATTCTCTTTTGCTTCACTTAAACTGTAAGTTTTCGAGAATCAAGAGAACCAAAAGAGAAGTTTTTTTTAATGTAATTTTGCTTCTCTTTTGATTCACTTTTTGTCGGATATTTCCCTTTCTGCATGCTAGAGAAACAAAAGAGAATCAAATTCATTCTCGATTGCTCCTCGAATGATTCTCTATTAATTAGAAATTTTTATTTTCTATGATTCTCCTTTGATTCTCTATAGTAATAGTTGAAAAACTACGTCATCGCTGCATGTTTAAACTTGTCTGAAAATTGTTTTCATATAACTGTTTTAGTAGCACTTTTTCTAATAATTTCAGGGAATATCAACATTTTTTTAAATATCACTAAATTGTTATCACATTTCTATGTAATATAACTTCTCTATATACTTATTACTAAGTTTGTTCAGTATGTTTACGAAAAAAATATTCTACAAATCAACAATGCAATGGTAACGCAGATTCATAGCTTTTTGAAAGATGTTTTAAGCACATGATACGAAAAAGTCTAGAAATAAAAAAGAACACATAAATTTTCAATTTTTTTCATTTAAATAACAGTACAGTACGAGGGATCAAGTATGACTAACTCTTAAATTTTAAATGTTAATAATGCCATAATAATAGCCGACTTTCAAAATAATTTGATTGGCTTATGTTCATAAAAATTGATTCTCTGTTGAAGAGAAGCAAAAGATTATTAAAAGAGAATCAAGAGAAGCAAATGAGTATCAAAAGAGAATCAAGAGAATGAAAGAGAATCAATATGGAACCAAGAGAATCAAAGGAGAATCAATAGAGAACCAAGAGAATCAATAGAGAATCAAGAGAAGAAAAAGAAAATAAAAACTTCGACTCGGGATTTCGCATTAAAAAACTATGTTATCAACAAATTGAAATGCAGGTTCCATATGATTGCATTCGCTAGCCTACACTTGCTTACTAGAAATTACTACAGTGGGTAGTAGTTTTTTGTAGAAAATTTTTTCATTTATCAGATTTTCTCTACTGTAACAAGATGAAACTATTATTAATTTTCGGTAAATTTACCACTCTTACACAAAATATTAAACATTGTTATTTCAATGTAGCTAATTTATCTATTTCTTTTGTACAATATGATGTAAGTCCCCTTATTTCCTAAGTTTGCTACAAGTTTTTCGTAATTTTTAGCAATAGCAGTCTCTCCGTGTATTCACAATGTTTTGCAAATTTAACATAAGAAATTCTCAAAAATTTTCATGAGATGAATGTTAATAAGAAGTTCCTCACCCCTTTCATTTGTCGACATTGACTTGGTTTTACGAGACAAATTATGAAAGAGGATGTTGTAGTACCTATAACTACATCTTCATCAATTAGCCATGCTGAACGACTCTCTACTGGTTAAAAGAATGACGGGAGACGAATACGTGAAGGAAGCTGAGTCGCCGTCTTGTACTAAGAATCGGCATCCTTTGGTCCCTCATCGGACATCCATAGGTAACCATTCTGCATCGATCCCCCAGGGGATCTGTTCAACGACAGCGACGACATCGCGGGGACAGCAAGGAATGTGATTTGATGATTCCTCTAAGAAGATAGATCCTGCCGGCATTCCATTTGCTCATCAAGTAAAAGTTCTATGTCACTCTGAAGCGTTGCAAACCAACAACAACGACATCAAAACAAAAAATGTTTTTAATGTACTTATATTAGTATTAATAATGACGAATTGAAGAAAAAAATATATTGATTCAACAGAAAATAAAACTTGTTCTTCAAAATTTTTAATATTATTTTTTGCTTAGGAAATTTTGGGAAATCTGCATACTGGTATGGTAATTTCGGCATCTGGCGGACCTTCTATTGGCTTTTTAGAAACTCTTCCTCCTCTGTTACTTGGAGGTATTCCCATTATATATAAGGAAACAGTAAAAGATCTCGGCTTGATAGTTGATCGATCACTATCGTGGAGAGAACACGTATATGCAATTTCACGAAAAACCTTTATGATATTACAACAATTAAATCGAAACAGAAATTCTCTTCCAATTTCTACAAGACTACTTTTGGTTAAATCACTTATTCTTCCGTTTTTTGATTATTGTTGCGTTGTTTATGATGATATCAGCGGTGATTTGAATGATAAATTGGAAAGATCTCTAAATGCGTGTATTCGTTTTATTTATGATTTACCTAAATTTGAGCATATTTCTCAGTATCGAATCAAGTCCGGTTTGCTAAATGTTGCAACTGGGAGACAGTTTTTATGGGCAATCTACTTTATACGATTTTTAATACTAGGATGCCAATTTATTTATATGACTTTTTTGAATTTAGAGATCCTAATGAATCATCCCGGGTCAGGCTTCGAAATAGAAACACCATTTTAAAAATTCCATCGCATAGAACATGTAGAGTACAAAAATCTTTCATTATTAGAGGTGCAAGATTATGGAATAAATTAACGCCTAACATTAGAGATGCACCTTCACAACTTACCTTTAAAAGATTATTTTTTGATTTTCTGTTTAGAAATAATAACACATTTTTTTATATAACTTACTGGTAATATATGCATATATTTCATTTTTCCTTTTCAAATATAATATGTTGTTTAGTTTCAAATATGTTATAAAATATAAATTTAACGTTCTATTTTTAAAATTATATATATTTTATATTGTTAAGTTTTTTTCTCTTATTTTTTGAATGTAGTTTATACAGATGTATATATTGTACGAATATGCATTCGTTAACATAAAATATAAAATAATAGATAAATATATATAGTATATGTGGATTTTTACGGGTTATGTGTGATTATTATTAAAGTCAACGCTTCCTCAGTATCAATTTTTTCTTTTTAAATTATAAAAAACTTTAATTAATTTCTGTAAAATATATAAACTATGTAACTGTTCCTTGTGGGCTCCTAAATAGCCCTAGGAACTTTGATTCATGTAAATAAATAAATACTGATATCTTGAATTCTTCACTCCAAGGTTTTGTGGGGTTCGTACAATAAAAATAGAAATAAATAATGATTGAAGGTATCACTCGGCAAATTTATAACAATAAAGTAGAAATTATCGATCACTCCGAGTCAGGTTTAAAAAAAACATAACAATTTTTTTAACGTTTCAACGGCACGGCCGTCCTCATCAGAAACTAAAATTTTACTATAAACAATTATTAAAAGAAATTACATAAACTAAGTAAACAATATTTTAAAATAAAACAATAAAAATTAAAAAAAAATAGAAAAATAAAATAAAAAAAAATAAAATAAAAAAATAGAAATAAAAATAAAAAAATAGAAAAAAAAATTAAAATAGAAATAAATATAGTTAAAAATAGAAATAAATATCATGTTTAATAAACTGTCGACCTACTGTGAGGCCCGCCACACTAAAACCCTTAACCTTTCTTTTGAAGGCTTTTACATCCAGTGAAAATTCAAGAGATAAAATTAATATAATCATCATTAATGTCCCACTAAAAATGTCCAGAAAATATCAACTTTTGAATGGCGAGTGACCAAATTATCCATTTTATTTGTCTTTTTGATGATATAAAGACATTACCATCTTTGTCCCTGAATGTTCGCGGACAAGAAGGTATGTCTTTAAGACATCTTTTAGACGTCCTTGTGCCCTCTGGTTCAAAAACCCAGTAAATTAAGCTTCAAGCTAATCAAATTATTTTAAAAAAAGTATGTCTGCCATATTAGAACCATGAATTTGAATTAAAAAACAACTCCAGGATTGTAATGAGCGATCTTAAAAATCTAGAGTAACAAACTTCAAGCGAACACAGTTATTTTTTTAAGTTTATGTCCGACATTTTGAATTTTTGAAATCACACAACAGGATCGTAATCAGCGACCTAATCCAATTTAAAATTTTAAAAATATACTTTTGACATATTTTTTTTTGAGTACTAAAGACTATAAGAATGCATAATAGCAGGTCAGATTTTTAAGAAATGGAAAAATTATAGAACAAAGTTTTCATAAGTGTACCAAACCCACATTAAATCACATTTAAAATTTAATCCTTCACTAGCACAGGTTAATATTTAATGGTATACGGTTTAAATTTTATTTTGAAATTAGTTAAATGTTCTGTTGCGCTTGAATCAGCCAAAAATTGAATTAGCATTATACTATAATTTTAATTATATACAGTTTTTTTTATTTATCTTCGCAGAGAAAAAAAACAATAAAGATGAGATTTTAGAATCTACTTTAAATATCAATGATATGATTTTGTAAATTGTATTAATTAATCCATCAAGAATTTTCACTGCACTTAAAATTTCTTTCTATTAACAAAAGCGTAGGTAACAATAATTATTTTAACAAAATTTATTATTTAAATAATATAATAATACAATTAAGATACATAATAAAATAATATATTTTGAAAAGAAGAAGATGCTTATATAATGTGTAATAACTGAATTTTCATTTTCAACGGACTCTATTTTATATAAAAATGATTCTATAATATTATTGGAGAATGTTAGACTACAAGAATAGCAAGTGTTTGTTATGAAATGAAGTTTAAAACGAACATCGAATGCATTTAAAATATTTGGATCTTTTTACAAAGATATTCTATGTCCATCTACAACATTAAATCTCAAGCAAAAACCAATGATTCATTAAAGAAACTATTAGATTCTTAATCAAATAAAAAATAACTTGAGACATCTTTTTTGTTTATCATTTATAATTATTTAACAATAATTATTTAAAAAAATTGATTTATCTTGTTCTTGAAAATGTAGAGTGATGGAACCACTCTGATTACGGATTCGGGTTTAGCATAAAGAAACCTATAAAAATCACCCCATCTGATTTCAAAAATAAAAATGCTGTTGCACTAATTAAGAACTCTATAAACTGTCGTCACCCTTAGACACAATTTAAGTCAAATGTGGCATACTGTTTAACCTACACGTCAAAAAAGCGACCCCCTGAAGGTCTTTTAACGGTTTCCTTACACTAAAATTTCAATAAAATTCTGTCAAAATTTAGATCAAATTCGATCAATTTTTCTAATTGTTTGAATTTTACATCATTTATATATTATTATTATTATATATTTATATATTTTTTATTATTATTATATATTTACTCATTATTTACATTTTGACTCTTAAGGAACTATAATATCGAAATATTGATTTTAAAACCCAGAAGTAACACAAATTTTACAAAAGTATATCAACGTTAGAATTTAAATTAACGACTCGTTTACATAATATTGTTTATAAGGATTTTTAAATAGTTTATAGCATTATTTTATAATTCATAGATTTAGAGAAGTAAATCTAAGTATTTGTGTTTACCACAAGAGATGTGCGCCCTACGGACACTTTTAAGTGTATTTGTAAGAAGACACGTGGAAGAATATAAAATCCGCGACAAAATTTGCGGTAAAGGCGAAATGGTTCTCTCATTACAAATAATTTACGCAGCCACAAGCCGCGGACTTTCAATCTTAGATATAATGTTTTATACATATTATAATTTATTTTTGGTCTCAAGAAAAACAGTCATTAAGTCGGCCTAATCATCGAATGAAACTGAAGAGAAATCCTAAAGTACTCCTACTAATTTGATGGTTAGTAGAAATTGAAGTTTATTATTGGAGCTAGTAGATAAATAAGTGTCGAGTTTTTCTTTTCAAGTGAAACTAACTGTTAAATAGAAAAAGTGTATTATGCAGTTTTAATAATAATGATCTTAAATGAGGAGTTAAGATCAATTTTTTGGAAATCCAAAAGGATGTTAAATCAACAAAAAGTTATGGTGGAGAATTAACAAAGGATATCAAAACTTAAATACAATAATTGGATATTATTTTTTGCAAAATTATACTAAAATACATCGAGGAGATGTTGTTTAATGTTTCCAAAACTTTCATAAATTTTAAAAAATTGTTGTTGGTCAAACATCCAGAAAGTTGAAAAAGAGAATTTATGAACATAAAAAGAGTTGTGGAAGAGACACGAACATCACGGCCCTGGTACATCACTCGCATGATCATGATCACACTTTTAATTTTGATGATACGAAAATTCTATCGAATGAAACAAATTGGTATAAAAGAAATTTTTTGGAAATGATTCAAATTTTAAAACATTCAGATTCCGTTAATGTCAAGAGTGACACTCAATATTTAAATCGCTCTTATAAAAATTTCATCGCTAATACCTTGCAATAATAAGTAAATCCATGTAAGTCACCTACGTAAATGAATGTATACAAGTTTCTCAACCTTTTTCATCTGTGCAGACTACCGACACCTGATCTAAATGTAGTCTGCTATTCATAACATTTATACGTATCGTGCTCATGTCGATGACATGTGGCCTGTATTTTTGTTGATGTATAGTTATTCTTATAACTTATTAATTAAAACAGATAACATCATGCAGCTTCGTGTCATCGACGTGAGACCGAACGCAGCATTGTTTTTTATTATGATATTGGGATATATAATCCCCTTAAGTTAAAATAATTATTTTCTAACCAACATAACCTGTAAGTGACTTAATCATTTATAATTTGAATTTTGATTGTTTATATATGTTTTTGAGAAATATTGTTCCAACGATAAAATTTTCTTTTTAGTTCTTTGTATATTCTGAAGAGGATGGCCGATCGGCTATCGAAACATAAATTAAATTGAAATAAATATATATAACCTCAAAACTATGATTGAAACCTATCAACATCACAACAATTTTTTATACTAAAATACGACTAAATAACATGTTATACTTAATTATAAAGAGTTTAAAGCAATATATTAAAAATTTTGTTTCCAACTGATCAGCTGTTTTAAGTGATAGGCGCGAATCAACGTACAAGTTCGAATATTTATTCGAACTTGTACTTTGATTCAAAATCTCTGAAAAAATGTCTTTGGTTTTAACGCGATAGCTACTTATTTTTTATATTAAATAAAGTTAGCCCTTCTTCAGGTTGTAAGTCCGAATATACATTTATCATGCACGTTAAAATTATTCCAAGACTTATTGTTAACGATCAATTTCGTAAACAACTCAATCTACTGGTTTAAGGAAAGGAATTAATAGACGCAATTCACTTAAACGTTAATTTATTAAAATTTATTTTTAAATAGTGGATAATGAATAAAATGAGTTTAAAGTGTGAGTTGAAAAATTGAGTAGAGCTTACAAATAACGACTTGCTCTCTCAAATGTGGCTAGGTAACTGAAATAATACAAGATGGAGAAAAGTATTCAAAAAGGTAAAAATGAAAAATTTGACAACGCTGTACATAAATGAGAAATTTGGCAACAATGCGTACAATTTTGAAAAACGTGAGAAAATTTTGAAGATGGCAAGTTTTTTGAGAAAAAAAACCGATTGTAATTTTATTGCACTCATTGGCCAGGATGTCGCGACGAGAGTCATTATGGGATTAAGATTCAGGCCTGAGTGGTAGAGAAAAAATGGAGACTGCCTGGATTCATTTCTAGCCCGTTCCCTAAGTTTTTCAGTTTTTACATTTTACACATGCCGACCAAATGTTTTAGAGTTAACAATGATATTTCATTTTCGCTAGAAATTCTCCATTTATAATGTTTGTAATAGAATTTATATAAATTGAAAAAGAGCTTAAAAAACTAGTAATCTCTTTTTCTTGATATTAAATATAAATAATTTATTTTGTGTTAATATTAGAATTTAACACTGAACAATCTCCAAATAGTTAGAGGTTGGACCTTTATAATTCCAATTCAATCTAATCCATCATATCTTCTATGGAGTTCTGTGGAATAAAAGTTTCTGTGAACTGCATATTTTAAACTACACTGTAAAAAATTTTTATAGTAATTTTCCCATACTTGTATTGGACGTAATTAACCCATACAGTGTTTGCATTTTTCCATACATTAGTATGGGAAAAAAACCAAACACTGTATGGTAATATTAATATCGTTAAATGAAATTTTTCCATACACTCGTATGGGAAAAGGACCAAACATTGTTTTGGAAAATTATTATTGTTGAAGGTAATTTTTCAACACATTTGTATGGAAAAATTTATATATCCTATAGTATTTTTTATATAATAAAGTACAATTTTTCCATTCCATTAGTATGGAAAAAGTTGTATATGAAATGTCAATTTCAATTTATTTAATAGTAATTTTCCTATATACTTGTTTATAAAGAATTACCATATTTTTTAATAAAAACCAAAAATTAATACTTTTTCAAATGTTTATTCATAATTTAATTATTAAAAAAGTACAAAAAATGCAAAATATAAATATCCAAAGTTCTTCCTTCTTCATTAATGTAGTTCATTCTTTTTAAATCTGGAAAATAGATAAATATCACATTAATATGAGTTAAAGAGCAAAATGTTAATTATTTATGATTAATTTACATGTCAATTTTTAATATACTTACTTTTTATTCCTTTTTTTAATGAAATATTTTTCTGATAATAAATCCGATAAACACATAAAATCTTTCGTGCTCTCTGGAATACAAAAACAAATATGTGAACTTTCAAAAGTGTACCATAAAAAATTATTTTCACTTATATTATAAACATTATGTCGGAAAACTTACCTTACAATAGGATTATTATCTATTTATTTCACACACAAAATTATTTAAAATGAAGTAGAAAGTATTTTTCAACAAGTGTTTCAGTTCGTTTCTAGTGAAGGCTAGAATACAAGTGACGCCTGAAAGAAAACTTATACCCGAGAGCTCGTAAAATAGGCCCTTACAAGAAAAGGCATCCTATTGGATGGTCATTCATTGCCAGATGTGGCGAACTTTTCAATATACAAATTCATGACGGAAAATATTTCATAATGTCTTGTAATTTTTTTATACTTGTGTATGGAAAAACATATTTCCATACTTAATTTTTCTTAAATTGTAATTTTTCCATACTCAAAATTGGAATTTTACTATATTTCCATAATGACTTGAAATTTTTCCATACTAGTGTATGGAAAAGCGTATTCACATACTGAGTATGGGAAATAATCCATACACTTGTATTGAAAATTTTCAATTATTTCTTACAGTGTACCCTGAAAGTTTTCCGGAACCCGAGTCGAAGTTTTTATTTTCTCTTGATTCTCTATTGATTGTCCTTTGATTCTCTTGGTTCTCTATTGATTCTCTTTTGATTGTCTTGGTTCCATATTGATTCTCTTTCATTCTCTTGATACTCTTTTGCTTCTCTTCAACAGAGAATCAATTTTTATGAACATAAGCCAATCAAATTATTTTGAAAGTCGGCTATTATTATGGCATTATTAACATTTAAAATTTAAGAGTTAGTCATACTTGATCCCTCGTACTGTACTGTTATTTAAATGAAAAAAATTGAAAATTTATGTGTTCTTTTTTACTTCTAGACTTTTTCGTATCATGTGCTTAAAACATCTTTCAAAAAGCTATGAATCTGCGTTACCATTGGATTGTTGATTTGTAGAATATTTTTTTCGTAAACATACTGAACAAACTTAGTAATAAGTATATTGAGAAGTTATATTACATAGAAATGTGATAACAATTTAGTGATATTTAAAAAAATGTTGATATTCCCTGAAATTATTATAAAAAGTGCTACTAAAACAGTTAAATGAAAACAATTTTCAGACAAGTTTCAACATGCAGCGATGAGGTAGTTTTTCAACTATTACTATAGAGGATCAAAGGAGAATGATAGAAAATAAAAATTTCTAATTAATAGAGAATCATTCGAGGAGCAATCGAGAATGAATTTGATTCTCTTTTGCTTCTCTAGCATACAGAAAGGGAAATATCCGACAAAAAGAGATTTAAAAGAGAAGCAAAATTACATTAAAAAAACTTCTCTTTTGGTTCTCTTGATTCTCGAAAACTTACAGTTTGAGAGAAGCAAAACTTCGACTCGGGAAGCCTCCTGGAAGTTGACAAAAAATATCGTGCTCCGTGAAAGTGAGATACTTATTTACATTAGTGACTATTTTTAAGAAAAGAGTTACAATGAGAAGATATTGCAGATAAAGAGAACTTTTTTTCAGGAACATTTTAAAACATTGAGATGAAATATATTTTACTTATAGATGTGAAAAGAAATTTTAAGTGGTTTTTGAAAAACGTAAAAAAAAATGACGAGAAAATATATAAGATAATACTGTTATCGGGTCTTGTTGAGAGGGGAAAGTGGTTCGATGGGTTCACATCTGTGGCCCCTGCAGGTGAATTTTACACATTCATCGCGGTTTCTGAATATATATGTACGCCTTAAAACCTCATTCTCGCTTGAAGGCGGCTTTTTCCCACACTCACAGAAGCGATTCACTCATGCCCTGGTCCGAATCTTGTTAAAATGCGCCGGTGGTCGTTGGGCGGCTTCAGTCCACGTCCCAAGATCACCGCAGGTGGCAAACGTTTAGTCTTTAATTGCACCTCCGCAAATCTCCTGATTATTCAACATCGAACCATGACAGAATAGTGTCTGTCTCGACGACAGTTGGCAAATCTCATTTTCAAATGTTTTACTCTCAAAAAGTAGAAGAAAAAGACAATACAAAATGTACAGAAAGTTCCTAATGTTTACACATGAATACACACAAAGAACAAAAGTCTTACAACTGTGTAGGACTAATTTTAAAATCAGTCCTTATTTTAGTCTGTATGTTGTTTTCTATGCCTAATTTGTTTTCTATGCCTTATTTGGAAAATAGTTTTTACTAAATAATTTGTTCGAAAATATTGTTCTCTATTTGAAGCAATTTATTTTTTAAAAATTCTATACAAAAATTTAAACTATGCGTTAATTTAGTAAAGACACACGTCTCGGCAAATTGTTTTTGAATTTGACTAGATTAACTATATAGTATGCTTAGTGAACATTTTAAAAATCGAGTTTGATGAAACTATCGCTAAAGTAAAGATGGAAAACATGCTCGAATTGCCTGAGGGATACGGGGAGAGGTCCTTGGACAAGATCATCAATCTACGCAGAATGTCGCTCTTTATTACACGCCTGATGGCATATAATCTTCGATCATATACGCCTGCGCTCTTTGCTTATTCATGTGACACTTAATCACCAAATCTAAAAAGATGGAAAAAACGCTAAAAGTTATCCACAGTTTAAAAAAATTATACTTTGATAAGGATAATGATACATCTCAGTGTACTTAATTTAATGTCATGCATTTTTTCCATCTTTCATCTTTTTACAACTGAATTCATCGATATTTGAATTTGTAAAAAAATTGAAAAATATTTTTTGTTAGAAAATCTTTAAATTCAAGATCAAAATATTTTACAATTTTTTTTCTGTAGAAATTAGAAAGCATTTTACTAAAGTTTACAATGTACTTTCTGTATTAATAGAGCATAGTGAAAATTATATATATATATACTTTTCTCAATTTGTCTTCTAAGAAAAGTTGATTAGAGTACAATTATGTAGTCCTGATTTATTGTTATTTTCTTTCGCAATCAGTGATTAATCTCATAAATGTCAACTTGAGAATATTAGTGGCCAAGGAAAAGATTTATTATTACTGGATGTGATTATAAATAAATTAAATTAACTAGTCTAATTAAATTATTATTGCTGTGTTTAAACATGTTTTAAAAGGTAGTACATATGTGGCGGTGCACATCGAGAAAAATATTTTACTTCCCTCCGTTTCTAAATTTTAAACACTTCTGTATATTTTTTTTGTTAAATACCATTTTTTTCGTATTTCGCACATTAACACAAAAGACAAAGCGATATTTGTCAAATTCGCATGTGAACTTTATACATCAATATGTGAATAATTTATATATAGGTTCGCTAAGGAAATATTGTACTTGGCGTAAATTCTGTGTGTCCCCTTAAAAATTTTATATGGACATACACTCGATTCGCCGACTTTGTCTCAATTTCAATCTAGAGCGGCTTTTCCTTTGTCGCTTATTCGTTGCTCCGAAAGAGGAACAGATAACGAGGTAAAAATAAGGGCTGACGGAAGCCGGGCAAGGGAGGGGAAGGACGTCGGGCATTCAATCCAATCCAAGAAATTGATTCGCATTCGGTATAGGCACCGAAAAAGTTGGGTCATCGGCCCTAAACATTTATAATGTTCCTAAAAATTCTTTTTTACTCTATACCATTTTTTTCTAAATTCAATTAATTTCTGTAATACTCAAAAGTGGACTCATCTAAAAGAATATAAATTAAAAAGTTATATTTTTTTTGAAAAGAATCAATCGTACAGGGTTGCCACAAACATTTAATTGTATTTTTCCCTGATTTCCAGACAAAATTTTCACTTTTTCCCTGACCCTAAAGAATATTCTGATTTACTCTAAAACATTAATACTCTCTAAATCTGAATTAGTAGAATTCTACTAAGAATTAGTAAAAATTAACTAATTTTTAGTAGTTCTCATAAACGACTTTTCAGTTTTCACCTTTTTAATTAGTAGAATATAACTAATGTTTAGTAAAATTCTACTAATCTTTTAGTAGAATTATACTAATTGAAAGTAACTTTTTTACTAAAAGAATTAGTGATACTGTTTTATCGACTATTAATAAAACTGTTCTACTAATTGTTAGTAGAATTCTACTAATCAATTAGTAACAATTTTACTTTGCTAACAATTAGTAAAATTTTACTAATTAATACTAATTAATAATATTAATTAATTAATAATAGTAAAATTTTACTAATTAATACTAATTAGTAAAATTTTACTAATTGTTAGTAGAATTATTACTAAATCATTTAGAGGACGACTTTTCACTATTTCATTAGTAACTTCCTACTACAATTCATTCAGGTTTAGAGAGTAGATAATCAAGAAAAAATGTTCTGTTACATTTATTTACAAAATTACTAAAAAAATTCTTCGCAAGAATTCAATTATTTTTACAAGCAGTAAAATTTCTAATAAAATTAAATTATTTTTAAAAAGTGTAATAAAATTCGTGGCAATAATTCAATTATTTTCATAAATAATAATAAATCGATTATCCGTTAATTCATTTTTAAATCAATTTTTATTAGAAAATTCTAAAAAAATTCAATTATTTAAATTCAAAAATAAATAATTTATTGAATAATAGAATTATGTTCTTTGTTAAAATTTAATTCTAATAAAGAATTTTACCAATAAATTTTTAAATATATGAATTTAATTTGACAAATTTTAATAAAATTTTTAAGAATAATTACATTTTTCGAGGAATTTGATTAAAATTTATATTGTATAAAAAATTAATAAAATTCTGCGACGAGTTTTATTACTTATGAAAATAATTTAAATTTTTTTAAAATTTCCATAAAATATATAAATTTTGCAGAAGAATTTTATTATTTATAAAGTTACTTGAAATTTTAGGAAGAATTTTTTTTAATTTTCGAACACAATTGGATTTCTGCGAAGAATTTTATTACATTTTAAAAATAATTTAATTCTTCCAACGAATTTTATTCAAATTTATAAAAATTACTGCATTTATGTGAAGAATTTTATTTTTTATATAAATAATTGAATTCTTACTAAGAATTTTATTCCAGTTTATAAAAATAATTGAATTTCGGTGATGAATTTTTTTAATAATTTATATTTTTCGAAAAATTTTATGAAATTTTGTATTTTAAATAATTGAATTCCTGTGAAAATTTTATTACTTATGCAAATAATGGAATTATTTTGACTTAATTCATAAAAAATTGATTTTCTACAAAATTTTGCGAAGAATTTTATTAAAATTTTTAAATATATAATTGAATTTAGATGAAGAATTTTTTTATTTTTAAATATAATTGAAATTTTGAAAAAATTTTTTTTTTAATTTTTGAGAATAATTGAATTTTTGCTAAAAATTTTATTAATTTTGAAAATAATTTAATTCTCCAAATGAATTTTATTCAAGTTCATATAAATAATTGAATTTTTACAACGAATTTTATTCAAGTTTATAAAAGTAATTGAATTACGGTGAAAAATTTTATTATTTATAAAAATATTTTTATATAATTGATATTTTTCGAAAAATTTTATCAAGTTTTTTATTTTAAATAATTGAATTCCTGTGATAAATTTTATTGCTACTTATGAAAATAATTGAATTATTTTGTAAAAATTTATTAAAAATTAAATAATTGAATTCTTGTGGAATTTTGTCAAGAATTTTATTAAAACTTTTAAAAATAATTGAACTTTAATGAAGTATTTTATTATTTATAAAAATAATTATAATTTTTACGAGAATTGTTTTTAAATTTTTGGAAAATAATTGAAATTTCTGTGTAGAATTTTTGTAACTTTTGAAAATAATTGAATTTTTTGAATTGATTTGTAACTTTTCCAAAATCTAATTTTTTTAGTATTTTTAACTAAAATTCTTTTATCAATCTAGTATTTATGAAAATTGTAAAAATTATTCATAAAATAATTTATAAGTCATAATTAATGATAGTTATTATTAATTTTATTTAATTATTATTTATTTATTTATTTGTTTATAATTAATTATTAATTATTAATTTTATGATAGTTTTTGAAAATTTAAGTTATTTGAAAAGAAATTATTGTCAGAAATAGAAAAAATTGAAGGTTTTGTATTAAAATTTGTGGTAATTTCGTAGTTTACGAGGCAGAAAGAAAAAAATTCAGTTTTCTCATGAATTTTAAAAATTCAATTTTTTCCAGTACTTTTGGTAAAAATCCCTGACTTCCCTGACCTGTGGCAACCCTGAAGTAAATTATTTGTTGGGCAAAAGCAATTGTAAATTTACAAATACTACCTTATTGATACCAAAATCTTGAGTTATTTTTATAGTTGGATCATTATTGTAAAAAAATGTATCATAAAAAATAAATTAAATAATTTACATCTACGTTTGAAGTCGAATGAAATTTTTTTATTTAGGCCTAATAATAGGAATAAATTCCTTAACAGGCTAATTGTACTTTATAGAATGCTGCAATCGTACAAGTTTTAGTGCAATTTAATGGTTAAATTCACTGATAAGAATTCAGGAAACGGTTTTACAATTACTTTATCTGTCGAAACTGAATTCTCCCGATTCAGCGACTGATAAAAATTGATCTACGTATCGTTATTGTTCTTGTAAGTATAATGAGCGTTGAGAAAGATTTTACGACTGTAGAAATAAACAATTCTCTCTCTCTCTCTTTCTTTCTTCTTCCCTCTCAAGGTGGTAACGTTATCGCTAAACCTGGCAAGATGTGCCTAGGCAACGAGCATTACGGTAAACCTTTATTTGGCATTGATTGCGTTGCATTATTGAATCGTTTGCATATCTGCTTTCCTTCCTTATCGCGTTGAGCTTCGACTCAGCAGCGAATAACATAAAAGAATCATTAGAGATTCCAACTAGGCTGCTTCTTTCGTTACGTGTCTATATAAATGTCCACGAATACGGACCAAAAAACGGTTTTCACATCCCGCGCCATACGATTGATAAACGGCCGCATAAATCGAGGCACTGTGCGCGCACGCACGTTCGTTAAAATGCAAGCGAGTCGTTTGCCTCCAAGTTGCGTATAAAATACATATATAGTTGTCCTCTTCATCATATCCCTGGTGTATAGCAGCAACAGCAGCAGCAGTCGAAGAGACGAAAAGAAAGGAGAGGAAACTTCGTAGACCAGCCATCATGTGGGCGTAACACGTCCTCTCGTTACATTGGAGCCAAGAATTCTCATGTTGATCACTGTTGTCCGCACGTTCAATTCACTGTGGGTAACATGAGGTTCCTTACACAATGTTCCTTTGGTTATTCTTTATTGTCCAAATTCTTTGGAGTGAGATTTCAATTTTTGTGTTTGAAATTTCACAGAGTCAATTATTAAAGACAAATTGTCGTTGAGCAGAGAATATTATCAATTAATGGTTCTTTTGTTGGAAGATTTTTGTATTCATGGTACCTCTTCTCAATAACTTTTACTACCAAATATTGATGTCTGTCTTAGAATTTTATACATTATATAGTAGCAAAAGTTAACGAAGATTGAGATTTATTACACACCCTGCAAAAAAAAGATGCTATGTTCTTAGATCGAGAAGTTATATTCTGCAATTTTTTATGAGCTGAGTACGAATCTGACAACGAAAACCTTCAATCACGTCAGGATTTTGAGAAAAGTGGGGATAAAAGTCCCAGAAATCATGTTATTGAAAATTTCTACCAGACACCTCAGGTAAAAAAGTCTGCAGAATGTCTGTAAACTTTCCGCAGACTTCTGTCTCTCCAGTAAGTTTGCAGAAAATCGGATGGTTTAAAAGATCCAGACATCATAGAGTAACAATTTTTTATATTTTTTAAACCATCAGACTTACTGCAGATAAGATTCCTACTTTTGACCTGTACGTTAAAGGATAAGTCAAATTACACAAAGATTCTGTCAAAAAAGTGACACAGGCACACAAAAAAATTTTTTGGCCGAGACACTATAATAGTATACTCCCATGTATTTTTAGCGGCTGAATCCGAGTCTGAAGTCAAAATTGTCAAACTTGTTCTTTTTTTCGTTATACTCCAAAATGGACTCAAAAAACCGAATAAAAATCAAAAAAATAAACAATTTTTTTTAAGACACTACACTAGTATGCTTTCATGCATTTTTTCACGCTCAATCCAAATTCAAAGTCAGAATTGACAGATTTGCTCAAAATTTTATTATTAAATCTCTTGTTACACATTTTAAGCATCGCACTACTTAAAAGAATTTTTTTAAGGAATCCTCTATTTTAAAAAGGAAGAAAAACGAACGAAATTTAGTTTTATATAAATTATTTTGTCATTATAGCGAAATATGCCTTTCAATAAATTGCAGAATATTTTCTGTTGGTGCGTATAGACAAATGTTAATTCACTTGATTTATGAATGGGACAAAAGGGTGATAAAGGATGAAAAATTGATGGATCTTACGAGGAAGTATAGGATATTCGCATATTTGAAAGTCAAGTATGTAAGTGCATGGATGTTTTGTAACAGGAAAAAGATAGGTTCCCACGTGAAGTTGAATTCAGTGGATTCGCGAGGCGATTAGCAATTATCCAATACCGACGCGAGATAATTTTGGCGGAAGTACATTAACTTCAAGTCTCATCATTTCCGACGTTTCAAAAAGAAAGGGACAACATTTTTTTTTAATATTTAAATTTAAAAACATCTAATTAATTTTTAAACAGTCTTTATAACATCACAGAAAAAAATGGGATGTTATTAGGAGAAGGGGGGGGGGGGGTTAAAAATGGACCAAAATCATTTGATGTATTATGTACAGAGACCTTTAACACCAACATCTTTTTTACCACTTACTCAATCTGTAATAATTTTTAATACATCATCGTTTGTTATAATATTACAACAATTATCAGGGTTGCCACAAATATTCAATTTCATTTCTCCCTGATTTCTAGACAAAATTCTGACTTTTTCCTTGACCCTAAAGAATATTCTGATTCACTCTAAAAACTATTAGATAATTAAGAAAAAATGTTCTATTACATTTATTTATAAATTTACAAAATTCTTCAAAACATTCAAATTCAAACCTTTTTAAATTGAACAACTAATAAGAATATTATTACAATATTATTACAAAAATCCTAAAAAAATCCTTTGCAAGAATTCAATTATTTTTACAAGCATTACTGCTTTTTCAGAAAAATTAAATTATTTTTAAAAAATGCAATAAAATTCGTGGCAATAATTCAATTACTTTTATTAATAATAATAAATCTATTATCCGTTAATTTATTTTTAAATCAATTTTTATTAGAAAATTCAAGAAAAATTCAATTATTTAAATTAAAAAATAAATTATTTATTGAATAATAGAATGTTCTTTGTTAAAATTTAATTCTTATAAAAAATTTCATCAATAAATTTTTAAATATATGAATTTAACTTGACAAATTTTAATAAAATTTTTAAGAATAATTACATTTTTTGAGGAATTTGAATAAAATGTATATTGTATAAAAAATCATTAAAATTCTGCGATGAGTTCTATTACTTATGAAAATAATTTAAATTTTCTTAAAATTTCCATAAAATAATTGAATTTTGCAGATGCATTTTATTATTTATAAAGTTACTTGGAATTTTAAGAAGAATTTTTTTTTTAATTTTTGAACACAATTGGATTTCTGCGAAGAATTTTATTACATTTTAAAAATAATTTAATTCTTCCAACGAATTTTATTCAAATTTATAAAAATAACTGTATTTATGTGAAGAATTTTATTATTTATATAAATAATTGAATTCTTACAAAGAATTTATATTCCAGATTATAAAAATAATTGAATTTCGGGGAAGAATTTTTTAAATAATTTATATTTTTTCTAAAAATTTTATGAAATTTTGTATTTTAAATAATTGAATGCTTGTGAAAATTTTATAACTTGTGAAAATAAAGAAATTATTTTGAATTAATTCATTGAAATTGAATTCCTACAAAATTTTGCCAAGAATTTTATTAAAATTTTTAAATATAATTAAATTTAGATAAAGAATTTTTTTATACATATAAATAAAATTTTAAAAATATTTTAAAAAAAATTTTTGAGAATAATTGAATTTTTGCTAAGAATTTTATTAATTTTGAAAATAATTTAATTCTCCCAATGAATTTTATTCAAGTTTACATAAATAATTGAATTCTTACAACGAATTTTATTCAAGTTTATAAAAGTAATTGAATTTCGGTGAAAAATTTTATTATTTACAAAAATATTTTTATATAATTGATATTTTTCGAAAAATTTTATGAAATTTTGTATTTTAAATAATTGAATTCCTGTGAAAATTTTAATACTTATGCAAATAATGGAATTATTTTGAATTAAATCATTAAAATTGAATTCCTACAAAATTTTACCAAGAATTTTATTAAAATTTTTAATTATAATTGAATTCAGATGAAGAATTTTTTTATTTATAAATATAATTGAAATTTTGAAAATATTTTTTTTTTAATTTTTGAGAATGATTGAATTTTTGCGAAGAATTTTTTTAATTTTGAAAATAATTTAATTCTTTCAATGAATTTTATTCATGTTTATATTAATAATTGAATTCTTACAACGAATTTTATTCAAGTTTATAAAAGTAATTGAATTTCGGTGAAGAATTTTATTTTTTATAAAAATATTTTTATATAATCGATATTTTTCGAAAAATTTTATGAAATTTTGTATTTTAAATAATTGAATTCCTGTGAAAAATTTTATAACTACTTATGAAAATAATTGAATTATTTTGAACAAAATTTATTAAAAATTGAATAATTGAATTCTTGTGGAATTTTGTGAAGAATTTTATTAAAGATTTTGAAAATAATTGAATTTTGATGAAGAATTTTATTATTTATAAAAATAATTGTAACATTGACGAGAATTGTTTTTAAATTTTTGAACATAATTCAAATTCTGTGAAGAATTTTTGTAACTTTTGAAAATAATTGAATTTCTGTAGTCATTTATAACTTTTCCAAAATATAATTTTTTTATTATTATTAACTAAAATTCTTTTATCAATCTAGTATTTATGGAAATTGTAAAAATTATTCATAAAATAATTTATAAGTCATAATTTATTATAGTTATTTCACTGAAAAAAAAATTTATTTGATTCAAATAACCGATGATTTGACTATTATCAAATAAATATTTACTTGAATCAAATAATTTTTATTTGAATCAAATAAATATTTACTTGAATCAAATAATTTTTATTTGAATCAAATAAATTGTATTTGAATCAAATATTTCAGTATTTGAGGCAAATACTAATTAATTGATTCAAATAAAAATTATTTGATTCAAGTAAATATTTATTTGATAATAGTCAAATAATCGGTTATTTGAATCAAATAAATTTTTTTTCAGTGTATTAATTTTATTTAATTATTATTTATTATTATTATTTATTACTAATTATTA
This sequence comes from Leptopilina drosophilae, assembly GCA_032873175.1. NCBI lineage: Eukaryota > Metazoa > Arthropoda > Insecta > Hymenoptera > Figitidae > Leptopilina > Leptopilina drosophilae. The sequence goes on from CM065485.1 coordinate 10,075,823, forward strand.
ATTTTATGATAGCACGGTAAATCGTTAGGTATTAAAATAACACCAAAAAGAATTAAAATAATCCAATTTAGTGTTATTTTAATCCATTTTGGTGTTATTTTATTACCTAACGATTTACCGTGAGTTTTTGAAAATTTAAGTTTTTTAAAATGAAATTATTGTCAGGAATAGAAAAAATTGAAGGTTTTGTATTAAAATTTGTGGTAATTTTATAGTTTACGAGGCAAAAAGAGAAAAAATTTAGTTTTCTCATGAATTTTAAAAATTGAATTTTTTCCAGTACTTTTAGTAAAAATCCCTGACTTCCCTGACCAATTTTACTTTCCGTGACTTTTCCCTGAATTCGCTGACTTCCCTGACCTGTGGCAACCCTGATTATGTTTAATTATTTACACACTATTTTTTCCACAATTTTAAAAATCTCCATGTTTTATATCTGCATTTGTTTTATTAGTAAATTAAAAACTCACTTTCTTTTTTCGTCTATTATGTTATCAAGAATGCGTTTATCTTTTCAGCATCTTTACGAAATAATATGTAAAATTTTATGAAGCATTTATGTCTCGATGTCAAATTTTAATGACTATTACTTTTCACTTCTCTTTGGGAACATTTTAATTTTTATTTGAAACTGTCGAAATATTCATGGCCAGTCACGATTTACCGTTTCGGCTTCCTTAAATGAAACCCTGTGAATGTTTCTTCCGCATCTTTATCTCGCGAGAAATGAGTGAAGCCCAAAAGGATGGACGCTACATTAAGTGGGGATCAGAGAAGTGCGCGGGCGTGGGAATATTATCGCTCGAGGGACCCAGAACACGATATATACACCTTGAGCCTTTTTAAAATGACCTCAGGGCAAGTCACTGGCCCAAACAATCGTCGGAGAGGCCCTTTTAAATGCGAAGTGATCAAAACAGCCGAACTGGAAAACGAAAAAAATAATAGTGAGTGAAATTATTATTTTACTCGCACTTCTTTCATAAGTCGTGTAATTTAATATTAATTTAACTAAAGTATAACATTTAATTCTTCAAAAGAAAAAAAATAGTTTTTACCTTGATTTTAAGGTTAAAATTCTCACCATAACAAGAATACATTTTTGTGTTAATTAATTACGTAAATAATAATTTATTTCTAAGAGAATAGGTAGCATTTAATCTTTTTCTGAAATTTTTAAAATGACTACCTAGAAAAAATTTGTTACTATAAATTATTATTAGTGGAACGATTATCTACATGTTTTATCTGTTCGGGCCTGAAATTAATTGATCCTCCCTCACAGTTTTAATAGATTATCTTTCAAACGCGCACCGTTAAGTGTCGGCATGCATTCTTAATTCTAAACAATTTTTAACAACCTCTTTCTCTCGTTTTTCAAGGTTTTTATGTCTTTCATTCTCGTTTTTTTTTTAGAAAATTTTGGTACATGCTTTTTACACGGGGGCATTTTAAATCATTAAGGTGATAATGTATTCGATCAGCAGGTAAATCTAACAATATTTTATTGCCTTGTCTAGCGCACCGTTTAAATGTTTATTGCCTGTTCATGAATTTCATAAGCCACTGAAAATACAGGGAATAGAAAGTACAACCTGTCTCTACATCATATAGAGTATAGTACAAGGGGACCGATCTGCCTGTATTCGATGTGGTCACACTTTTCCGGAAATAATCGTGCCAATGGGTGCTTTATGCAAGTAGCGCCTCTGTAGGGAAAAAATATTCGTAGACTGAAAATAAATGTCAAGATTAACGGAACAAGGTTATATTTTTTGTTAAAAAATTTAGTTTTAGAAGGAAAAAATAATATAATTTTATTATCGCATAGGTTTGTGTTACTTTCAAGAAAAAGAATATAGAATTGAAAATATTTATATTCTGAATAGTTACATATAGGTTTTATCTATAATATAGTAAAATTATGTTTAAAAATAAGAGTATAAGGATTATAAAAAACTGAACCTGACAATATAGAAATTAATACTCCTAAATCCTCTTTCAAACCTTGAAATTACATAATTGTATTTTTCCGCTTTTATTACAGGTTCAAAAGAGATTGAAAAAAGAAGTAAAGAGGCTGAAAAGAGGTTCGAAAAAATAATTTTTTTCGAAAACTAAAACTAGAATTTTTTTCACATAGTTATATTTTAATTACCCTATAGAATTATTTCACTTCCGTAGAACAATTTTATGAGGTTGTAGAAAATAAAAGTATCATTAAATCGCAATAATCAACTGTTTCTATATTTATCTCTAAATATTTAAACTTTGCTAAAATTTAGGGGTAAACAGAAACAGTAGTTATTTTAGGTAAATAAAAATTTTTTAAGATAAATACGACCTAAAACCTTAAACCTTAGATCCCCTTAACATGTTCTAAGTATTTTCCCATTTTCCGTTTGTCAATTAGAAGTAGTATAATACAAAAAATATTTCCCATTGTATAAATAATTAAAAATCAAAAAAGGCACCCATTCACTTTTTTCACTCGTATTTTTCACAATCTAAAATGGCGTGGCAAAATGCAATTAAAGTAATGTGTAAAAATGATAATTGTAATCAAGCTTTATCAAATGTTAATGTTATACCACTATCTTCATTGGAAACTGAATTTCTATTTAAGTACATGAACAAGAATTTATAGCATATTGCTACAGTTTCAATGATAAAATTTCTTACTTTTATGAGAAAATTTTTTAAAGAAATAAATATATATTTTATAAATTCTATAAAAAATAAAATATAATAAAATAAAAGTAATATATATATATATATATATATATTATTTTGGTCCCACTCAAGTCAAGATAATGGAAATAAACGACACAGAATTTAAACTTCTGAGAAGACGTGGATCCAACAATAGAAGAATATAAGAAACAAAACGCGAATAATGTTCATGCATTAACGGTCGAAATACGAAACGTGTGTGTTACACGGAATGCATTCATAGAAAAGGAAAAGAAGCCACTAAAAGCTCATGTCTCTTTAAGATTTGTGCTTTAGCAAATTGACAAAATGGCACTTAACTTACTACGAATTTAAATTCCATATTCACCAAACAATTCAACTCTAAATAAAGAAACAAATAAAAGAGTTTCTTTCAATTCTTAGTTACAGTAAGGTCTCTCTAAGTGTCGTCACTTTGAATTTTTTTGGACCCACGGTCCCAGTAAGTGTCATTGGCCTGGCCCCTTCAATAAAAGCGGTCATGTCATTTTGCGATACTTGACTGTACCTATTATTTTTTAAATAAAAAAACTCAATTATAAAAAATCTATTTATTGATCTATTTATTTGACACAATTTATTGATTCAGGGCTCGGATTGTGCGACTTTTTCAACTTTTTTCGACTTTTCCAAGGAAATGTGACTCTTTTCGACTTTTTTGTGAAAAGATACGACTAATCGACTTTTTCAAGATTGTTTTAGTAAAATGCGACTGAAATTTTTAAAATTTTTAGAAAATTAAAGTTAAAGGAAAAAGTTTTAGTCAAAAAAATGTTCTGTTAAGTTTATTTACAGATTTCTTTCAAATTTTTCAAAAAAACATCAATAACTTCTTTTCTAAATAAATATTTAAGTATTATTTTTCCACAAGAATTAAAATCCTTTAAAAGATTCAAATTGAAACCTTTTTGAAATTAAACTACTTATAAAAAATTGTTATAAATTCGTGTTTTATAATAATTAAAGATGCCTGAGTGATAACATCATTATTTTATATTATAAGATTTTATAACAAAAAATTTGAAAATAATTGAATTTCTAGAATAATTTTTTTTATTATAAAGATAATAAAAGTTATGACAATAATTTTATGAAAATTCTTTGCAAACAACTGAATTTCAGAGAAGAATTTTATTATTTATAAGAATAATTGAAATTTTGAACAGATTTTGTTTAAAAATGTTTAAAAGTAATTGAATTTTAAAGAAGAATTTTGATATTTATAAAAATAGTTGAAATTGTGGGGAGAATTTAAAAAAATTTGAAAATAATTGAATTTCTGCGAAGAATTTTCTTACTTTTGAAAATAAATGAATTTTTAGGATGAATTTTGTTATTTATAAAAATAATTACAAATGTACAGAAATAAGTAAATAAATAATTGAAATTCTGATAAGAATTTTATTAAATTTTTTGAAAATAATTTCAATACACAGAAGAATTTTATTATTTATAAAGATAATTGAATGTTTGAACAGATTTTTTTCAAATGTTTAAAAGTAATAAAATATTGAAGAAGAATTTTGATATTAATGAAGATAATTGAATTTTTGAACAAATTTTTTTTAAGTGTTTAAAAGTAATTGAATGTTGAAGAAGATTTTTGATATTTTTATGAAGATAATTGAAATTTTGAGAATTTAAAAAAAATTGAAAATAATTGAATTTCTGCGAAGAATTTTCTTACTTTTGAAGATAATTGAATTTTAGAAAGAATTTTATCAGAACATTAGAAAATAATTAAATTTCCATGATGAATTTTATTATTTATGAAGACAATGATAATTTTGACGATAAATTAAAAAAATTTTTTGAAAATAATTGAATTTCTGCGAAGAATTTTCTTACTTTTGAAAATAAATGAATTTCTATGATGAATTTTATTATTTATAAAGATTATTACAAATGTACAGAAATAAATAAATAATTGAAATTCTGACAAGAATTTTTTATAATTCTTTGAATATAATTGAAATACACAGAAGAATTTTATTATTTATAAAGATAATTGAATTTTTCAACAGATTTTTTTTTTAAATGTTTAAAGGTAATTAAATTTTGAAGGAAAATTTTGATATTTTTAAAGATAATTGAAATTTTGAACAGATTTTTTTTAAAAATGTTTAAAAGTAATTCATTTTTGATGAAGAAATTTGATATTTTTAAAAATAGTTGAAATTGTGGGGAGAATTTAAAAAAATTTGAAAATAATTGAATTTCTGCTATGAATTTTCTTATTTTTTAAGATAATTGAATTTTGCAAATAATTTTATCAGAACTTTTGAAAATAATTAAATTTCCATGATAAATTTTATTATTTATGAAAATAATGTTAATTTTGACGAGAAATTTAAAGAAATATTTGAAAACAATTGAATTTCTACGAAGAATTTCATTAATTTTGAAAATAAATGAATTTCTGGGACGAATTTTATTATTTATAAAATTTTGACGAGAAATTTAAAAAAATAATTTTGAATGTAATTGACTTTTTGCGAAGAATTTCATTATTTTTTAAAATAAATGAATTTTAGCGAAGAATTTTTTTATTTATAAAGACAATTGAAATTATGACAGGCATTTTATTACATTTTTTTTAAATAATCGAATTTTGGAAAAAAATTTTATTATTTATAAAAATAATTGACATTTTAAAGAGAATAAAAAAAATGTTAAAAATACCTAATTAAAATTTTGCTATGCATTTTATTAAATTTTTTTAAATATTATTCCAGATTGTTTGATGTTAAAGTATGTGTTGACGAGAAATGTATTTTTTTACAATCTTGACAATTTCGTGTTTCCTTTTTGGCGTTTTTTTCCTGAAATTTCATTCGACTTTTTCCCGACTTTTTCGGAAATTTTATACGATTTTTCGTGACTTTTGTTGTGAATTTATGCGACTAAAGCGACTTCTTTGAGTCTTAAAGACGATCCGAGCCCTGTTGATTCAATTGTCAATTGATTCTATTATATCAAAGAATTTTCAAAAAAATGAAAAAACATCCACTTCCGAGTATTGCTGATTTACATTACAAGAAAAAATAAACCCTAATTACCGATCAAATTGCAATGAAATTGCACATGCACTGCGCCTAAAATAAGTAATATTAAAATAAGCACTTCCTCTGTGTACTTTTTTCTAGTTAATAACTCAAAACCTGAAAGAAAAAAAAAGGTTAATCAATTCTGTTAATGCATACGTAGAATGGGGCTGTAATTTATCAGACGACCATCAAGAGAGTTACAGGACCGGACGTTATAGTATACATTCGCATATACTTTTCTATGGATATAACCATAGGAGACGCATATGCATAGCCAGGAGAGATGTCCTATAACTATAATATAACTACCGAAGAAGTATTACCTTATATGTTAAGACAACGTTCTGGTAAAAATATTTTTAAAACCTTCCTATAGAAAGATTTCCTACCCATCGAATAGAACATCACAAAAATGCCTCCTTTCTCTATATAAATGAATACTGCATTGGAAATAACATAAGGAAAGTTATGCGCCATTATTTGGCCCTTTGTTGTAGCTTTAAATCACTCCCTAAGTATTCGTAAAATTACTATTTACGTAAGAAACTTGTTAGACAATAAAGAATAACAGCGATTAACTTATGGCTATTGAAATTAAAAAATCTAACTTTATTTTGAGGTAAAAAATTAATAATTTATTAATTTTAACTAAAAAATGATAAAATAATTAAATTTGTCTTAATTTAGTTTTACTATAAAAAGAAAATATAATCTGGATTTAATAAGACCTTTTGAATACTGTAAATTTTTTCACTCGTCGTTTTATGCAGCTAAAATGTCTTATATGTGATATAAGTTATAAAAGTTAAATAAAAACAGCGCATCTTTAAGGTAAGTACTAAACTAAGATTGGAATTAAATTCGCATTTGAAATATACGTTGCCATAGAGTACTTTTTTAAGATAATGGTCCTATTTTACAAGTATTATTATTATCTAAATCTACTCTCCTAGTAAAATATTTATAGAGAATATAAACGATTTTATTTTATTATTGCTAGTAAAAAGGAACTTCGTATTTTATCAATCAGCAATTAGCGTTTAACTGCAATAAAACGTTCGATACTACATTTTAGGTCTTCTTTTTGAGCCAGTCTCCAATTATGCGATGGATTTGCGTGTATAAATGCAGAACCAAAAACTGTTTACATACCAAAAATGTGAATAAAGTGAAAAATTGATCTCAATTTTTGGTATCAATTTGATACACTTTAGCATCAGTTTGACAAAAGTATTTACTGAGGGTGCGTTCATGTAACTCTCACTCTCACTCAAAAATTCTCACTTCCACATTTACTCAAAAAATCTCACTTAAAAAAATTCACTTTCACTCTCACTCAAAAATTCTCAATCTCACTTTCATTCTCACTCAAAAAATTTTCTTTTTCACTCTCATTCAAAAATTTTTATTTACATTTTCACGGAAAGAAATTATCACTCACTTAAAAAATGTATACTCTCACTAAAAAATTCTCCCTTTCACTGTCTCTCAAAAATTCTCACTTTCACTTTCACTTAAAAAATTCTCACTTCCCTCTCACTCAAAAAATTCTCACTTTCACACTTACTTAAAAGATTCTCACTTTCACTTAACAAATTTTCTCTCTCTCTCTCTCTCTCTCTCTCTCTCTCTCTCTCTCTCTCTCTCTCTCTCTTTTATGCAACACGTTTTCATTCTTCTAGTTGCTCTAACTGTCATTTTCACTGAATAAATTCTCACTTTGACTAACTTAAATTTTTCTGAAAAATTTACTTGTCAGGGAATTTTATAAAAATTAAAGAAACCTGGAAAAGTCAGGGAATTTTCATCGAAACCCTGGACAATTTATTTTATTTCTTATTTTAATTAAAAATTTTGCAAACTTTAATTTTAAATGAATTTCATTAAAAAATTTAAAAACCTAGATTTTTAAAAAACCTTAATAACTAAAATTCTTCTAAAATTATTTTAAAAATTTAATTTACATTTAAATGATTATTTAAAAATAATGGACTTAAAGAAGAATTTTAGTTAAAACACTAAAATAAAATTGAATTTTAAAGCAATTACATGTTGTTGGAGAAATTCAATTATTTTTAGAAAAAGTAAAATTTTTCAGAAATTCAATTATTTTTTTTATCTTTTATCATTTATTTTTCAAAGAATTAAATTATTTTCCAAAATTGCAATGAAATTCTTTTGTGACAATTTGATTTTTTCAAAATAATTTTAATAAAACTCTTCGTAGAAATTTAATTGATTTCAAAAATTTTATAAAATTCAATTATTTCCAATGTTTGATATTTGAATAAAATTTCACGAAACGATTGAATTATTTAAACCGAAATTTTAATAAAATTAATCTGAAGAATTGAATTATTTTCAAATGTAATATAATTCTTTGCAAAAATCCAATTATGTATGAAAATTTACAAAATGCTTGTCAAACTTTAAATTGTCTTTATAAATAATAACATATTTTTCTTCGAAATTCAATTATTTTTTCAAATATTAATAATATTTTTGTCAGAATTTCAATTATTTTAAATATACAAAATTTTCATCGAATGTCTCGAAAAATGAAAATTAGTTAAAAATTTCTTTTTTAATTTGTGTCTTGACAATAAATAATAATAATAAATATAATAATTAAATTCAGATAAAATTTGTTATAAAAATTCAATGTTAAAAAACATTCAGTTATTTAATAAATAATTTATTTTTATAGTTAAATAATTGATTTCTTGTAGAATTTTCTAATAAATACCTATTGATTTAAAAGTAAATTTCAGTAAAAATTTTCGATTGTAATTGAATATGACATTCAAAAATATTTATTTATTTGATAATTTTACAAGAATTCATTTTTTTCACTCTAAAAATAAACATTGTATTAAATAATTGAACTTTTTTTAAAAATTGAATTTTCAGAAATTTCTGTAATTCAATTATTTATTGTATCTGTTATTATTTATTCTTCAAAGAATTAAATTATTTTGAAAAATTTCAATGAATTTCTTTTGTGACAATTTAATTTTTTATTAAAATAATTTTAATAAAGCACTTCGTAGAAATTTAATTGATTTCAAAAATTTTTGTAAAATTCAATTATTTTCAATGTTTACTATTTGAATAAAATTTCAAGAAACAATTCAATTATTTATTTTTAAAGGTAATATAATTCTTCGCAAAAATCCAATTATATTTGAAAATTTACAAAAATTCTTGTCAAACTCAATTATTTTTAATATTCAAAATTTTCGTCGAATTTCTCGAAAAATGAAATTTTTAATGAAATGTTAAATTTCTTTTTTAATTTGACTCTTGACAATAAATAAAAATAAAATTGAATTTTCGTGAAGAATCAACAAATTTTTAAATAATAATTGAATTCTTCTAAAACATTTTAATACAATTTGTTTAAGTAATTGCATTTTTCGAGAAATTTGATAAAAATTTTGTATATTAAAAAGCATTGAAATTCTGATAAGAATTTTATTAAATTTTTTGAAAATAATTGAATTTTGAAAAAAAAAAATTATTATTTATAAAGATTATTTAAATTTTGACGGGAATTTTTGACAATTTTGAAACATAATTGGATTTTTGTGAAGAATCGTGTTACTTTTGAAAATAATCGAATTTTTAAGGTTTCTAATAATTCTCTCATTAATAATAAACGTTGTTTTAAAAACCTGGAAAAATTCCATTTTTTTACCTAAAAAAGCCAGGGAATTTGAAAAGGGTAATTAATTATTATTAAAATTGTTTGTTTTAAATTAATAACGCAAGTTTCTTAATGTTCCTAAAGTTTCGAATGTTCAAATGAACGACAATATTTTTTTTATTTCTTCTATTTGTACTTTTATTTTGCAAAAGAAATTATTTTTTTGATTAAAACAAGTTAATTCTAAACTAAATATTGTTTAATTTTAATTATTTTTCTTTTTTCGATAGCAATTTTCAAAAACACTGAAGGTGAAAAAAAAATTTCGTTTATTTAAACGTTCAAAACTTTAACTTCATGTTTTTTAAGGGGTTATCCTGGTCTGGAGGGCTAAAAAAGGCCTATTTTCGTGATTTTTTTTCAAAGATCCTGCGATATTTTTACAATTTTCGTTTATTGAATATTCATATATAATATGTCAACTACAATCTGTAAAATTTTGAGAAAAAAAATTTTAAAAATGCGCCGTTGGGAATACCGGAATGTTGACCACATCAAAAATAGTGCCCTGGCGGTAGTTCTCTTTTTTTCGTCAATTTTCATCTAAAATCAAAAATCCAAAGTTTTTCTTTTAGTGTATATGTCTGACTTGTCTTTGAACGAAGGATTTTTATTTTTATTAAAAATTGAATTTTTTGAAACTTTTTTTATAAAAAGTGTCATTTTTTTTATAAATTTAGACCCTATATCGGGCTATACAATAAGTATAGTAATTGAAAATAATAAAAATCCTTCTTTCAAAAACGAGTCAGACATATACACTAAAAGAAAAACTTTGGATTTTTGATTTTAGATGAAAATTGACGGAAAAAAGAGAACTACCGCCAGGGCACTATTTTTGATGTGGTCAACATTCCGGCATTCCCAACGGCGCATTTTTAAAATTTTTTTTCTCAAAATTTGACAGATTGTAGTTGACATATTATATATTAATATTCAATAAACGAAAATTGTAAAAATATCGCAGTATCTTTGAAAAAAAATCACGAAAATAGGCCTTTTTTTAGCCCTCCAGACCAGGATAACCCCTTAAATTTCCCAGCTCTTAAAGTGGTTGATCATTCTGAAAATAAGAATTGCTTTCTCTGTTAAAATAAGACTCTCCTTTAAATTGAATTCAACTTGGATTTCGCACATTCATACTTGCTCGTGCATGAAAATTTTTGTCACGAATAAATATCACTATTTCTTCCGAGTTGGATTTCTATGTTTATAAATTCTGGGACGCAGCGCTCCTCGCTTACGGAATTGAAAACCGTTTTATCCGACATTTGAAATTTACTAACCAATTCATCCATATTTTGCCGCGATTTTTCCCCGTGTGTATATATTTATATTTATAGAGAAAGAGGAAGGAAAGAGGATTTTTTTCCCATACTATTTTATGTCTCTCGTAGGTCGACGGACTATTTGCAAGATATTGGCGGAGACGTTTGTAAAGTAACCTCGTCGGGGGGGTTTGGTCATGAATGTTTGCGCATCAGTGCGCATATGAATGTGCACATTGCACGCGTGGCAGAACACGAGAGTGTGTCGATATCGAGCATCGCCGCGAGTAGAGCTCATAGAAAAGACACCGCGGCGACTGTCGGCCAAACGCCTCTGGCATTATATCTTAGAGGCTGCCAAGGAGGTCGTTCAAGGTCAAATAAAGACGCGCGATGTCTTCAAAGTGCCTTTGCGCTCACGATTGCCTCCTCCCGAGGAGGCACTTGAGACGGGTTCCCCTCCGGCGTACTTGTTCAACTGCGGATGCACTTCCCATTTTTCTCGTGTTTTATTTGCTACCGACTATTTTCAACTTTAAGTACATCTTCGTGTTCCTCTGTCACTAGATAAGCCCGTGATAACCGAAAAAATTTACGGAATCTTTTGAAAATAAGTTTAAAAGTCACGTACTCATAATTGCATCATTTTTACTCTATTAAATGCCTGCTTGCACTCTTTTCTGATTTATTTCATTCAATTCCTCTTTGCGGGAAATTGCCTTTACGATGAAACGATTAAATGTGTATTTATTGCCCCATGAAAGCATTCAATCCCGCAGGTTTATTACTTACACATCTAATTTCAGAGTCATTAAAACTTTATATTTTGTTTACGCGCTACTCCTTCATTTCGATAAATATATTGTGTATAATTCTTCACATTTTTTTAATTAATTTCTTTTGAATGAATAGTTATTTTTGAAGAAAAATTCAACTAATGCGATAAATTCATAAAAGGCACACGAAAGAATTTTCTTTCGAAATTCATTACTACAATATTTGTATAAACTATAATCAGTTACGATATAGGGAAATTGAGAATGCTCACGGTAAGAAAGTTAAGGCTTATCTAAAATGCCGATGAAAACTAAAAGCTTGAGGTTTTTCTTTCTTACTTAAACTATCAGAAAATCGTTTATAAAAAATCGAAACTGCTCTATTTTGATCCAATATGGCAAATGCCAATGTTAAACTAATCTAATTTACTTAAAAATCATTACTCGGTCGTTTTTGGGGTCGCTGATTACAGATCCGATGTCTGCTTTTTAAAATTCAAAATGATGGATCCAATATGTCAGATCAGTAATTCAAAAACTTTTTTAATTCAGTGGTAAATACCATCCTAAGAGTTTTAATAATTTCTAAATAAGAATGTGTAAATAATAATTTAAAAAGAAGGAGCAAAAGTTTTATAATTTTTTTTAAATTAAGGGTTTACAGTGAAACAGGTGACCCTGTTTCGTAATGAAAAGTCTAAATGTACTAAAAATTGCATAGAACTTGTTACCCAGTGGGTACCGGAACGTCTAAAAGACGTCCTTTTTGCATTCCTTCAGGTCTTAAATAGAATGTTTTTATAATATTTAGTAAGTTAAAACGCAGTCATGTTGTATTAATTTTATTTTTTCTTCAAATGCAGAAATAATGAAAAAATTCCTACGTAGCTGGAATTGAACTCGGGTATCTTGGGCTTGAAACACTCCACTTTAAGCATCTGAGCCGTTTAAGACAGATATGAACCTCTACAAAGTTTACGATCTTACTTGTCAATGAAATGAATTTAACTTAGAGGAATTCTAATAACTTTTAAATTCATCAGTTTCTAAGTCCAAGTTGAACTTAGAAAACAATATTTTGTATTTTTAAAATATTCACTGGGTACTAAATGCGTGTATTTGATAGTCTCCATAGTAATTTTCATACCCTGTCGTTTTTTTCGTAAACTGTGAAATTACCACAAATTTTAATACAAAACCTTCAATTTTTTCTATTTCTAACAATAATTTCTTTTTAAATAACTTAAATTTTCAAAAACTATCATAAAATTAATAATTAATAAATAATAAATAAATAATAATGATAAATAATAATTAAATAAAATTAATAACAACTATCATAAATTATGACATAAAAATTATTTTTTGAATAATTTTTAAAATTTTCATAAATACTAGAATGATAAAAGAATTTTAGTTAAAAAATACTAAAAAAATTAGATTTTGGAAAAGATACAAATGATTACAGAAATTCAATTAGTTTCAAAAGTTACAAAAATTCTTCGCCGAATTTCAATTATGTTTAAAAATTTAAAAACAATTCTCGTCAAAATTACAATTATTTTTATAAATAATAAAATACTTCATTAAAATTCAATTATTTTTAAAAGTTTTAATAAAATTCTTGACAAAATTCCACAAGAATTCAATTATTCAATTTTTAATAAATTTTTGCAAAATAATTCAATTATTTTCATAAGTAGCAATAAAATTTTTTACAGGAATTCAATTATTTAAAATACAAAATTTAATGAAATTTTTCGAAAAATATCAATTATATAAAAATATTTTTATAAATAACAAAATTTTTCACCGAAATTCAATTACTTTTAGAAACTTGAATAAAATTCGTTATAAGAATTCAATTATTTACATAAATATGAATAAAATTCATTGGAAGAATTAAATTATTTTTAAAATTAATAAAATTCTTCGCAAAAATTCAATTATTCTAAAAAATTAAAAAAAAATATTTTCAGAATTTCAATTATATTTATAAATAAAAAAATTCTTTATCTAAATTCAATTATATTTAAAAATTTTAATAAAATTCTTGGCAAAATTTTGTAGGAATTCAATTTTAATGAATTAATTCAAAATAACTCCATTATTTTCATAAGAAATGAAATTTTCACAGGAATTCAATTATTTAAAATACAAAATTTCATAAAATTTTTCAAAAAATATCAATTATATAAAAATATTTTTATAAATAATAAAATTTTTCACCGAAATTCAATTATTTTTATAAGCTGTAATAAAATTCTTTGTAAGAATTCAATTATTTATATAAATAATAAAATTTTTCACCGAAATTCAATTATTTTTATAAGCTGTAATAAAATTCTTTGTAAGAATTCAATTATTTATATAAATAATAAAATTTTTCACCGAAATTCAATTCTTTTTATAAACTGGAATAATATTCTTTGTAAAAATGCAATTATTTATATAAATAATAAAATTCTTCACATAAATACAGTTATTTTTATAAATTTGAATAACATTCGTTGGAAGAATTAAATTATTTTGAAAATGTAATAAAATTCTTCGCAGAAATCCAATTGTGTTTAAAAATTAAAAAAAAAATTCTTGTTAAAATTTCAAGTAACTTTATAAATAATAAAATTCTTCTCCAAAATTGAATTATTTTATGGAAATTTTAAGAAAATTTAAATTATTTTCATATGTAATAAAACTCATCGCAGAATTTTAATGATTTTTTATACAATATGTATTTTAATCAAATTTCTCGAAAAACGTAATTATTCTTAAAAATTTTATTCAAATTTGTCAAATTAAATTCATATATTTAAAAATTTATTTGTAAAATTCTTTATGAGAATTAAATTTTAACAAAGAACATTCTATTATTTAATAAATTATTTATTTTTTAATTTAAATAGTTGAATTTTTCGAGAATTTTCTAATAATAATTGATTTTAAATCGAATTAACGGATAATCGATTTATTATTATTAATAAATTTAATTTATTTACTATTAATAGTAATTGAATTCTTGCCACGAATTTTATTACATTTTTTAAAAATGATTTAATTTTTTTGAGAAATTTTACTGCTTGTAAAAATAATTGAATTCTTGCAAAGGATTTTTGTAAATAATTACAATATTCTGAAAAATGTTTTGTAATAATATTCTTATAAGTGGTTCAATTTAATAAAGTTTGAATTTGAATGTTTTGAAGAATTTTAATTACTACAGAAAAATAATAATGATTAAATATTTTTTTAAAAAAAGAAGTTATTGATGTTTTTGAATAATTTTACAATTAATGAAATTTGTAAATAAATGTGATAGAACATTTTGTCTTGATTATCTACTTATTTTTAGAGTTAATCAGAATATTCTTTGGTCAGCGAAAAAGTGAAAATTTTGTCTGGAAATCAGGGAAAAATAAAATTAAATATTTGTGGCAACCCTGGATCTGTTTTATGAAACAGTGGTATGAAAAGTTTCTTCTTGCAAGTGTAAGAATAATGAGAGAATATGAATAAAAATTGAGATTTTCTTTTATTTTCTTAAAATTCATTTTCTTTGTAAGAATTGGTTGCTTGACGTACGGCATATTGTTTCCAACGAGAGTGAACGAACCTTTAACTTGTGTATTGCGATGTATGTCCGCATTACGCATAATGATAGAGTTGAGACGCCACTATTAACCCATAGCACCCGCATTTTGCCGTGATATGCTTCTCTAAACGGCCACCTAATTACAGGACAATGGCGAAATGAGTCTTGAGGGTTTCTTCTCGTTCATTCTTCCACGCCTGCTGGTCCATGATGCCTCGTAGGGAAAAATAACTTCGCTTCGCTCACACTAACTTGCCTATTCTCGCATTTAATGAGTAAAATTTTCCTTCGTTTTGGTATTTTTTCTTTTCTACATAATAGTGGAAACCAAAACATTAATAGTTGTTGCATTTAACAAAAAAATGATAATAATTTCTCACTCTTTTTTCTAAATAATATTATTGAAAATTTTCTTTTCTTTTTCGTCACATTAGTAATCAGCGACCTCGAAAACGCAAGTGTACCCATTTAAGAATTTTGTCGCCTAAAAATTTCTTAACATTTTGGACCCACTATTAAGTTATTTCTCCTCACAGCGAAGGAGTTAATGACCCCTTCATATTAGGTCATATTTGTAATATGATAAGGAAATCTGTTCAGTCAGTAATTTCAAAATTGAAAACAAAGAAAAATTTAATTAATTTGAAAATAGAGGTCAATTTAATTAATTTGATATTTGATTAATGTTTAGAATTAATGAATGAAAAACCTGATTTATACACGGAGAAAATTTATTCCTGAAAATTTACCGAACTTTGTTCGGTAAAACTGGGATGAAGTGTCAAAACTGTAATTTTTAAGGAACAGGACTGTAAAAGCAATTGCATTGAAAAATAATGTAAAAAGAATAAATCTTACGGTACATGTATTAGCCCTTCACTTACAGTTCGGTAAAACGTAGGGTAAGCATACACTATACTCAGTTTTATTGAAAGTTCGGTAAAACGTAAGGCACAGTGTTCGGTAAAACTTATATTTATTGTATAGTTCGGTAAAACGTAGGGTAAGTGTTCACTATACTTATTTTTATTGAAAGTTCAGTAAAACGTAAGGTACAATGTTCGGTAAAATTTATATTCATTCAATTACTGAATAGTTCGGTAAAACTTGAAGAATAAAAAATAAAAAATAATGTCATTGCAGTAGTTCTATAGCAATACTGCCGTAAATCTCACTCTACCTACTTTAATCACTACCTAAACCCCCTACAATTATTCACGAACAAATACTTATACATTACACCTGCCTACAGTACATTCTAAACGCATACATTAATACATACATCGCACGCTTTACATTATTGCTTCAGAAAGTTTCAACTGTCCTTATATATGAATCTGAATTTTACTTCACCGCTTGTGAGAAAGATTCAAATTAATAAACAATAATTGTATAAAATAAAACAATCATCCATATTAAATCCATGTTACTGAATAATTTCTAACTATATTTAAGGTCAATTTATGAAATAGTTTCAAATTATGTTTTTATTGTTATAAAGAAAAATGTTTAAATTTGTATTTTATGTAATAAAACAATAGTTTATTAAAATTCTTATTGTTCCCATATTTTTATCAAAAAAGATTAAAATTATCAATTTTAGTGTTATTGTTACTATAAATCAGGGACCGTCTCGAAAGATTAGTTTCGTTATAGTTTTCTAGATGGCACGAAATTAAATTAACAAAGTGACTTTAATTTCAAGTCGACACGAAACTAAACTAATAAAGTGTATTTAGTTTCGTGACAACTCGAAACAAAAGATTAAAGAACATAATTTTTTAGTGTCAAACAAAAAAAATTGTTTTCCCTGACTTAAGTAACTAGAGCAACTTAAGTAATTAATGTAAGTTACGCAACCAGAGTAAATTTCGTAACTATAGTAACTTACATAACTGAAGGAAATTACTATAATTACATAACCAGACTAAATAACGTAACTACAGTAACTTATGTAAATGGTAAAACTTACGTAAATTCTTTTAATTGTGTAAGGTGTTATAGTTACGTAAGTTATGCAACTTTGATCATTTGCATAAGTTACATATAAGTTTCATCATTTACGTAACTTGCGTAAGTTATTCTAGTTACGTGACTTATGTAAGTTTGATCTTCTACGTAAATTACATACGTAAGTTACGTAAAATTGATTATTTACGTAGGTTACGTAAACTCGATTATTTTCGTAATTTTTGTAAAGTTATTTTACTTACGTAACTCACGTGAAGGATCCAACTTACGTCAGTTACGTACGTTTAATTTTTACGTAAGTTATATTACTTACGTCAGTTGCATTAGCTTGATTATTTACGTAAGTTACGTAAGTTATTCTAGTTACGTAACTTACTTAAGTTGGAACATTTACGTAAGTTACTGTACTTACGTTATTAAGTACGTCACATACGTGACTTGCTGTAATTATGTAAATTAAAAAATGTAAAATATAAAAACAATTTTTCTGTGATTATCACTAAATTATTATGTTTTTCATTATTTTGCTTCGAGTCGACACGAAAATTAAAAGTTTCAAATACTTTTGTTTTTGAATTATTTAAGAACAAAAATGGAAGTCACTTTCTATTTAATTTCGTTTCAGAAGCGGTTTCTGCTATAAATGAAATTATTAAGTATTAGTTAATGAGTAGAAATAAGTTAAAAATAATTATCTATTAACGTCAAAGTTTTTTTTACTACGGGGCATTTAAAAAAGTATTTCAATCCTGAAAATTAACAATTCAAGCAAGTCAAGGAAGTTTTACCGAACTATTCCTGAAAACTAACACTCGAGTCAAGTCAAGAAAGTTTTACCGAACTGTTCCTGAAACGTTAGTGACCATCAAGGAAGTGTTCAAAAGAAACGTTAAAATTTTATTTAATTTTTATTAAACGTTCAGTTTCGATTTTGTTTTAACTTTTACAGTACTAGTTTGTAAAAAATAAAGATATGACATTAAATTTTGAATATTATTCATGAAAAAGTAATTTAAAAATTATTAAAAATTACTGTTATGCTACTATATCCCAACTTTACTGAAGAATTCGGTAAAATATGAGGAACAAATTTTCTCCGTGTATTCACAGTAAAAAGAAAGTCTTATTTTAAGGCAGAAAGGCAGTCTTAAATTAAGACGCAACATTTTTAAGACAGTTAATGCTGAATTTAAGCAATGAATTTTGTATGATTTAACATTAGAGCAGACAATGCTGAATTTAAGACTAAGCTTAAATTAAGATTTACTTTTTACAGTGTTATTTAGGTCAGTCTGTTTCTTTACAGAGTTTTGGACCTTGAGAATGTGGAACATTTCTTTAAAATCCCTGCGTCTGTAATTTCGTCCATTACAAATGATGTTTATTGAATCGAAACTAAAAAAAATAATCATGCGCATGTGTTACCAGAGCTGTTCGCCTATTATCATTATTGCAATCCCTTTTGTGCTCGCTTAATCTACTTTTAATATATCTACTACTCTCACCAATGTAGCAAGCTCCACATTGACAAGGAATACCGTAAACCAAATGCGATCTGAGATCAAAAGAAGTATTGTCCTTATTTTTTGAAAAAAAAACTTTAAATGGATCCTTCATATAAGAAAAACAATCTTCATGTATAATATTCGTTATACAATTCTTTCAAAGAATATTGTAATCGGTATGTCATAAATAAAATTTATATTTTTAGTAAAAAAATTTTGGTTCGACAGTTTTATGGTTCTATCTACCAAAAAGGAAATAATTGAAATTTTATCTTTCTTGGATACATTAGAATTAAAATTTATATATCTACAAGAAAGGGTATCTTTATGATACCAATTAGTTACAATAGAGCTATTCTCTCTGATAAGAAGGGTGTCCAAGAAACTAATGCGATTATTATTTTATCTTCGAATTCAATGGTAAATTGTAAATTACTATTATAATCAATAAATGCATTTAAAAGGTTATTAGCATTATCTTTATGGACGTATGTGATAATATCATCCACGTATCTGAATCAAAAAATTTAATTAAATTTTATTTCTCTTAACCTTCGCGCTACCAAAGATTTTTGTATACGCGGGCTACCGGCTGGCCACACGGTGTGGCCAAACGCTATTTTACTTTTATGTTCCCAAAACGATTAAAATTCATCAAACTTTTTGTATATAATTATGTGCTAATACAAATACTGTATTTTAATAATGTTTTATGAATATTGCAATATTTACTGAAACGAGTCATAAGTATTATTAAAAAATTATTTAAACAAATTATTGTTGTTATTTACCAACTTTTTCCAGAATGCACCTAGAAAGTTCGGGGTTTTTCCTAATTTTGCAATTTATTAAATCTTATATGATTGTAGATAAAGAATAAAAGTTAAATAAAAATTGAACTATTGTTTAAACAATTTTTAAACAAATTATTGTTGTTACTTAGCAACTTTTTCCAGAATGCACCTAGAAAGTTCGGGTTTTTTCCTAATTTTGCAATTTACTAAATCTTATATGACTACAAATAAGGAATAAAAATTTTATTATTATTTAAAAATTTTTTAAACAAATTATTGTTGTTATTTACCAACTTTTCGCAGAATGCACCTAGAAAGTTCGGGGTTTTTCCTAATTTTGCAATTTACTAAATCTTATATGACTACAAATAAAGAATAAAAATTTGATTATTATTTAAACAATTTTTAAACAAATTATTGTTGTTATTTACCAACTTTTTCCAGTATGCACCTAGAAAGTTGCAGTTTTTTTCTATTTTTGCAATTTACTAAATCTTATATGATTGCAGATAAAGAATAAAAATTTGATTATTATTTAAACAATTTTTAAACAAATTATTGTTGTTATTTACCAACTTTTTCCAGAAAGCACATAGAAAGTTGCAGTTTTTTTCTAATGTTCATTTGCACAGTTGTATTATGCGCAACTTGATCATGTGTAATACTTTTCAAAAATTTGAAAACACTGTATTAATTTATTAAATTACAGTGAAAACATTGTAAATAACAATTTGTTTAAAAATTGTTTAAATAATAATCAAATTTTTATTCTTTATTTGTAGTCATATAAGATTTAGTAAATTGCAAAATTAGGAAAAATCCCGAACTTTCTAGGTGCATTCTGCGAAAAGTTGGTAAATAACAACAATAATTTGTTTAAAAATTGTTTAAATAATAATCAAATTTTTATTCTTTATTTGTAGTCATATATGATTTAGTAAATTGCAAAATTAGAAAAAAACTGCAACTTTCTATGTGCATTCTGGAAAAAGTTGGTAAATAACAACAATAATTTGTTTAAAAATTGTTTAAATAATAATCAAATTTTTATTCTTTATCTGCAATCATATAAGATTTAGTAAATTGCAAAAATAGAAAAAAACTGCAACTTTCTAGGTGCATACTGGAAAAAGTTGGTAAATAACAACAATAATTTGTTTAAAAATTGTTTAAATAATAATCAAATTTTTATTCTTTATTTGTAGTCATATAAGATTTAGTAAATTGCAAAATTAGGAAAAACCCCGAACTTTCTAGGTGCATTCTGCGAAAAGTTGGTAAATAACAACAATAATTTGTTTAAAAATTGTTTAAATAATAATAAAATTTTTATTCCTTATTTGTAGTCATATAAGATTTAGTAAATTGCAAAATTAGGAAAAAACCCGAACTTTCTAGGTGCATTCTGGAAAAAGTTGCTAAGTAACAACAATAATTTGTTTAAAAATTTTTTCAATTATTATTTAACTTTTATTCTTTATCTACAATCATATAAGATTTAATAAATTGCAAAATTAGGAAAAACCCCGAACTTTCTAGGTGCATTCTGGAAAAAGTTGGAAAATAACAACAATAATTTGTTTAAACAAATAAAAAATGTATTGTAATATCAAAATATATTGTATTTATTGATATAAAACAATTTTACTGTTCAAGTTTAATGGATTTATTTTTATTTTTTTGCAGTATACGAAAAAAAACACCCGGTCAATTTTCAGTATTCTTGTACATACTTTTTGAATTGTTATAAATAAACAAGAAGAAATGTAAGAAAAAAATTTATTTTTGTTTTTTTCGAAAGTAGATAAAATTTGGTTCAGTGAGTTAAAATGGCGATTCGATTGATACAAAATTCGAGCAGATATAAAACATTATGTATCACTTGGCCACACCGTGTGGCCAGCCGGTAGCGCGAAGGTTAAGACATCCGTTTCTAGCTTTACCACTACTAAGTCAGCTATGACACCAAATAATGGAGAATCCGTAGGAGTAAAAAAATTTGTTGGTAAAATTTGCCAGTAAAACAACAATACGAATAATCAATAAAAAAACTCCAAAATAGCAATAAATATATCGTCAGGGATATCCGTGTGTTGTCTAATCTTATTATTTTTAATTTTGTAGAACACTTTTAGAATATCTATACACTGTTAAAAATTTTGTGAATTTTTCCAAACTGTTGCATGGGAATTTTCCTAAAACGTGTTTAGAAAAATTTTTTTCCCAAAAAAAATGGTAATTTTCCTGAGCGTTTGGAAATTTTTATACACAAATTGAAATTTTTCTAAATTCTGTTGGGAATGACATTTTTCTTAATAGAAATGGTACTTTTTCTTATTTTTAAGAATTTTTTCGATAAGATGCAGAAATATTTTTTTCAGAGATATTGGAATTTTTTTGATAATTAGAAAAATTTCATGCTTCAATTTCAATGTTTAACAAAATATTTAATCAGATTCTAATTAAAAGTAAGAAATTATTCAATTTTCGAAAAATATTTATAAAAAACTGGAAATTATTTTATCAGATTCAAATATCCAATAATTGTTAATTACTAAATAAAGATTTTTTTTATATTATAAAATTATTTGAAATGTAAAATACAATGATAATTTGTTATCTGTAAATATTTGTTTATAATAATAATAATTAAGTATGGGTAAAAAATCAAAGATACTAGTAAATATTAAATTTTACACTTTCAAAAATTAATTTAATAAATAGTCTTTGTAAAAAATATATAAGTTTTTAAAAAATTTATAATACAGTCCGTAAAACCGTTTTTAAAGCAAAAACAAGATGTTTAGAATATTGTTTCGGTTTGAAAGGTTAGTCACATCTGGTTTGTCTTGGGATGACCAGCTAAGGGTTTCTCGTTACTATAGAAAGTCTATTTTATGAGTTTTTCTATACCCGTTTTTTTCTTATAGATTTATCTAACTTTAAAATTTGTGAAATTTCTTGTAAAGAAATATTCTTAAAAAGTGTTTGGAAATTTTTTTATTTTTCAAAGAAATTTCACAAGGATAGCATTTTCAGCGTCAGTTGCTCTTAAGCATTTACCGAGATCAGTTTGAAAACGCCAGTGAAAAACTTATAAATCTCTTTAAAAGTGAATGTGAAAAATTTTAATAGTGAAAAATAGTGTTATTTAAAAAGCGTACATAAGGTAAATATTGATTATATTTTTATTAATTTATTAAAACATTTAATTTAAAAGTGATTGTCTTTTTGTTTTTGAGTATTCAATGTAGTTTCTAATTATACAGATATATCAACAAATTCAATTAAATTTACATAATTTAATTCTAAATCAGACAATTTTTAAATAATTAACTCTCATTACTAATATTTATAAATAAAAAGGATAATTTTTTTTAATCTAAATTAGTCACTTTGTATTAATAAAATAAGACTTTACTAATTCTTTTTTAATAACCAATAACTGGTAAAAGAAAATTAATAATAAATTTGTTGTTTTTATATTTTTCAGTATGCCGTTTGTTGTAAGTAAGCCGTTTTAAGGACACCAAAAATAGGACAACAACGTCAACGAGTTTTTTATACAAAATACTTATTTTTTCTTATAAATGAATAAATAAATTATTTTTAATTTCAGATATGACAAAAGTTGTTTTATTCAAAAAATCCAAAATTTTTCCTATTCTAAATAAGAGAATTTTTGTACCTGTTTAATGGAATTTTTTCTAAATTTTTGAAACCTTTTTATAACATTAAAAGGGGATTTTTCCAAACGTTATACCTAAATATCAGTTTTGTCCTTTTTTTGTAATTTGGATATCTCAAAATGTTTTCAAACATCAATGATAAATGATGATATTTATAGAAATTCATAAAAAATTAACCTCTTGTTAATCTTTTACTTATAGATACACATTTAGCATCAGAACTATTATTTACAAAGCGACGACTTTTTAATACATTCGTGTCTGTCAAGACTGAATAAATATGCAGAAAAGAAAAATCGATAGCTAAGTTATGTGCTTTATGAGTGAGAGAGAAAGAGAGTCGTAGGTGTCGAAGAAAGACGTCTAATATAAGTGCTAATATAACGATAAGAATTAGCGAGTCAACAATCATTATGTGAAATAAATCTTAGAAAGAGTCATCAACGTCATTGTCTTTTATGCTAACTCAATGGTACATCCAGTTCTTAATATCAGATATTAAATACAATTCACGCGTGTACCATTTTTGTCTGACCCACCCGAAGACCAGACACGACCCTGAAAAGAAACTCATTGCTGTTTTCGAATAATATTAAAGAACCATATAGACGTCATGAAAAAGGGGAGCGGGAGTGAAAATATGAGAGATCGTATGAATAATGCGGATCAAGTCGCGTCTCTTACAAATAATCATTATGATAATTGACTGTGAGGCGCCTCTTAAGAATTCTTTGTACACTTCTTTTTATAGTAGAAAATGATCAGAAAAAGTACACTTTACAGTAAAAAAATTTATATCCATCTCCTTCAGGAAAAACATTGTTTAAATTTGTTACACATCGCAAAGAAAAGCACCTAAGAAGCAAACAATCAATTTTCGGAAAATGATTGTTTCAGAAACATTAAAGATAACTTTTTAATTATTTAAAGTCAAAATGAATTTTTATCAAATACTTTTGTAATAACGATTAAAAAAATAAAAGTTCTAAGAGTTGATTCTCTCTTTCCTTGTTTCCTCCACCTGCAAAAATTGACGTTATGCTTTTTAGGTGCTTTTAGTTTCCTTTTAGAACCGATCTCTGATTTAAATTCAAGTACATAACATTTTTTCTAGAAGACAACATTTATTTTAAAGTATAGAAAAGTTCATTTCCAAGACAACCTTGTTAAAAAGGAATAACCAAACAGAAAAAAGCTAATATCGAGCAGTCATACCGCAGGAAATGACAGCCCCTCGATCATCGTTATACATAGAAGATTTGATATCCATCTAACATGACCAAATAGATAAACCACATGAAAAAGCAGTTTCTTCATTTGCTCGACAAAATTGCTTCTATACAGACATGAAAGCAGGAATGAAGTCTATAGCACAACATATGAGAATCAGAGGTCATATGAGAGTGAGAAAAATCATTGAAAAATGTATGAAGATTGAGAGAATGAGAACTATGCATGCAAAGAGAAATATACAATATCAAATTAAAAAAAAGACACACGTACTGAAATAAAGTGGAAGTTGGAAATAGATGCCAGGTAAATTTATTAAAACCTTGATTTGAAAAAATGCACACGGTAGCAGTGCAACGGTAGCAACGCTTCGGGGCCGGCATGCAATAATATAAACATTGATTAATTAACCATTTGATACATTGGCTGGAGGCATGCGGCACATAATCCTTTTCTACATACTATATACGCTCGGCGAAGCGATCGAGAACGAGATTGCGTTTACTCGCGCGTAGGAATCACCTGCTATATTCAAGTTCTTAGCTTTCGATATGTAACATATATATGTATAATATTCTACGTGTGTAGAGAAACTCATATACAAAAGCGAGAGATTTATAACAATGTTGAGAAACATGAAATTAGTGGAACCAATGCTAAAAGACAGGCCTGGAGGCATTTAACGAGAAACTACTATTATAATTGTCATACAATATAATTAGTGATGCATAAACTTGTCACTGCACGCAGAATTCACTTCTTCTAATATTCAATATATTTGATTATTTCTATTCCAAAAGTTTGTTAGGCGGCATGTTTAGGACCACTCTAATTCAAATAGTTTTTCCTGAAACATTTCAGGGTTGACACAAATATTTAATTTTATTTTTCCTTGACTTTGCCCTGATTTCCAGACGAAATTCTCACTTCTTCCCTGACCCCAAAGAATATTCTGATTCGCTCTAAAAAATATTAGAAAATCAAGAAAAAATGTAATATTACATTTATTTACAAATTTCATTAATTGAAAAATTATTCAAAAACATCAATAACTTCTTTTTTAAATAAATATTTCATGATTATTATTTTTCTGTAGGAATTAAAATTCTTCAAAACTTTCAAATGCAAACCTTTTTAAATTGAACAACTTATAATTATTATATTCGACTCGGAGTGATCACCTTCTTCATGTTTTATAATAATTTAAATAACCATAACATTTTTCAGAATAAGTTAATTATTTACAAAAATCCTAAAAAAATTCTTCGCAAAATTCAATTATTTTTACAAGCAGTAAAATTTCTCAAAAAAATTAAATTATTTTTAAAAAATGTAATAAAATTCGTGGCAAGAATTCAATTACTATGAATAATAAATAAATTAAATTTATTAATAATAATAAATCGATTATCCGTTAATTCGATTTAAAATCAATTTTTATTAGAAAATTCTAGAAAAATTCAATTATTTAAATTAAAAAATAAATAATTTATTGACTAATAGAATTTTCTTTGTTAAAGTTTTTAATTCTCATATAAAGAATTTTATCAATAAATTTTTAAATATATGAATTTAATTTGACAAATTTTAATAAAATTTTTAAGAATAATTACATTTTTCGAGAAATTTGATTAAAATACATATTGTATAAAAATCATTAAAATTCTGCGGTGAGTTTTATTCCTTTTGAAAATAATTTAAATTTTCTTAAAATTTCTATAAAATAATTGAATGTTGGAGAAGAATTTTATTATTTATAAAGTTACTTGGAATTTAAAAAAATTTTTTTTTAATTTTCGAATACAATTGGATTTCTGCAAAGAATTTTATTACATGTTAAAAATAATTTAATTCTTCCAACGAATTTTATTCAAGTTTATAAAAGTAATTAAATTCCGGTGAAGAAGTTTATTATTTATATAAATAATTTAATTCTTACAAAGAATTTTATTCCAGTTTATAAAAATAATTGAATTTTGGTGAAAATTTTTTTTAATAATTTATATTTTTCGAAAAATTTTATGAAATTTTGTATTTTAAATAATTGAATTCCTGTGAAAATTTTATTACTTATGAAAATAATGGAATTATTTTGAATTAATTCATTAAAATTAAATTCCTAAAAAATTTTGCCAAGCATTTTATTAAATTTTTTTAATTTAATTTAATTTATGTGAAGAATTTTTTTATTTATAAATATAATTGAAATTTTGAAAAAATATTTTTTTTAATTTTTGAGAATAATTGAATTTTTGCGAAGAATTTTATTAATTTTAAAAATAATTTAATTCTTCCAATGAATTTTATTTAAGTTTATATAGATAATTAAATTTTTACAACGAGTTTTATTCAAGTTTATAAAAGTAATTGAATTTCGGTAAAGAATTTTATTATTTATAAAAAATATTTTTGTATAGTTGATATTTTTCGAAAAATTTTATTAAATTTTGTGTTTTAAATAGTTGAATTCCTGTGAAAATTTTATTACTTATGAAAATAATGGAATTATTTTGAAGAAATTTATTAAAAATTGAATAATTGAATTCTTGTAGAATTTTGTCAAGAATTTTATTAAAACTTTTAAAAATAATTAAATTTTATTGAAGTATTTTAATATTTATTAAAATATTTTTATATAATTTATATTTTTCCAAAAATTTTATTAAATTTTTTATTTTAAATAATTGAATTCCTGTGAAAAATGTTATTACTACTTATGAAAATAATTGAATTATTTTGAAGAAATTTATTAAAAATTGAATAATTGAATTCTTGTGGAATTTTGTCAAGAATTTTATAAAAACTTTTAAAAATAATTGAACTTTTATGAAGTATTTTATTATTTATAAAAATAATTATAATTTTTACGAGAATTGTTTTTAAATTTTTGAAAAATAATTGAAATTCTGTGAAGAATTTTTGTAACTTTTGAAAATAATTGAATTTCTGTAATCATTTGTAACTTCTCTAAAATCTAATTTTTTTTAATTTTTTAACTAAAATTCTTTTATTAATCTAGTCTTTATGAAAATTGTAAAAATTATTCATAAAATAATTCATAAGTCATAATTTATTATAGTTATTATTAATTTTATTTAATTATTATTTATTTATTATTTATTACTAGTTATTAATTTTATGATAGTTTTTGAAAATTTAAGTTATTTAATAAGAAATTATTGTCAGAAATAGAAAAAGTTGTAGGTTTTCTATTAACATTTGTGGTAATTTCATAGTTTACGAGGCAAAAAGAAAAAAATTCAGTTTTCTCATAAATTTTAAAAATTTAATTTTTTCCAGTACTTTTAGTAAAAATCCTGCATTTTCATCTGAATTTAGATATTAAAGCAAGCAAAATTTATTTTATATAAATGTTTTGGAAATAAATATGTGCATAGGAAAAAGAAAACTTGGATAAAAATGATGAAAAATCGACTTTGTCATTCTGCACAGCATCGACTTAACATATAGAAGGGGTTATTTGTTTATTAGAAATAAATTGACTAATTAAAGTTGAAATTGATTGCCCCAGGGCTGGTATAATAAAAGTGGCAATATAATAAAACACATTTACTACTAATAAATGATGACAATGATGAAGATGAAGCATTAAATATAAAAGAAGAAATCAAAATAGAAATATTTCCAAGGAGTCAAAGATGAAAGATCCTGTTCCCAGACGATATTTATAATATGGTTAATTCATATTCAAAATTGCAATTTGTTTTCCTTTGTTGGAACAAGGACATGATGTTCTCTTAATTGGGTAATATGCATTAAATTCATATCAACTTTCACATATAGATTATTTGAATTGGCTGAGGATTAACATTAATTTAAATTCTCCATTTAATTAAAATTTATTGAATTCTTTTTCAATTAAACGTTTTAATTTTTAAAAGAGATGCTTATAAAAGCAAAAATGCAAATATAAAACTAATTTAAAATAAGCACTAAAGAGAGCCATGATAAGTGTTATACATTAATGTTTCTAGTTTCTCACAAATTCTTGTTTTGATTTCATCATATATTAAATTGATTTTTTCCAACGATAATTATGTTGAACAATATATTATATATTCCTATGTAAACATTGACATATTTTGCGATAGTAAGTAAGGAAATGCCTCGCCTGGTCGGGGTCGGTTCTTGGCGGCAATTTTCTGACCAGGGCCTCATCTAGTTAGGTGATTCATGACCCAATAGGGACGCCTACTCTGACCCCGATTAGAGCCACGGGAAACTTAATACACGGGTTGCGGTATATGTATGTGCAATGAAATTTTGCTATCTTTTATTCGACCTGAAGCAATAACAATTTTCGCGGCTCGAGGCTAGACGATCTTGCTTTAACGATTTACCTTGACTTTGAAAAAAAATTACAACTTTCGCGCGACTCTATTTAATATTTCAATCACACGGGACAAGGGGAAGATCTGATTGGCGGATATGAACGTTAAATTCAAGCAGCAAAACTCTCTTGAAATTTATCTTTGCGAGCAATTCCATGGAGAAAACATCTAATTTAATGTAATTTGAGGTAATTGAACTCCTCTTCGAACATTACTGTCATTAAGTAACAAATTATTTTCATTCTCGCTTGTTATTGCTCATTTTTCTATATAACAAGCTCGACAAATTTCAAATGACTTTCAATGCTCATCCTAACTAGTAATTAATTGTAACAACTTATAAATATTTATACAAGCAAATTTTTCCTAATAATAAATCAAATCTTGATTTTCATAAAAGTAGGTAATTAGAAAATCCAATTTAAATTAACTTTTTATGTTAAAAAAGAAGTACGTAGATTAAAAAAGTAATTTCTAATAAAAGAAATTTTTTGAAAATAAAAAATGACTGAAAGTGTATACATGTTTTTTTAAATCTTTGATTGCAATCTCTCGCGATAGTTTGTGAGAGATTTTCAGAGAAGCAACCAGCATTAAAAAGGTATAAAAAATTGAAGAGGCAGAAGAAAGAAGAGTGTGCAGAAAAAATAGT
Source organism: Leptopilina drosophilae (assembly GCA_032873175.1). Taxonomy (NCBI): domain Eukaryota; kingdom Metazoa; phylum Arthropoda; class Insecta; order Hymenoptera; family Figitidae; genus Leptopilina; species Leptopilina drosophilae. Next base: position 10,105,138 of record CM065485.1, read on the forward strand.
ATTTCATTTACCAACCCTCTTGGTTGGAACACGCCTTCTCGAAAAATATAATTCGCACACGTACTCTAACAAGCACACTCATTTCTACATAAGCATAAAAGATGATAATGATAATAATAATATTACTAATAAAATGGTAATAATATTTATAATAATGATAATAATAATATGAAATATTATCAAATAATGTAAAAAACATCGGAAAACACTAGAATATAAAACAAATTCTGAATAATAATATATTCACTTTCAAAATTCAAACATAAATGATATGCTACTTTTCCAGTTATACATACTGAAATGACTGAAATTACTACCAATTATTTGAAAAAGAGAAAACCAAGTAAATTGACAAAAATAAGGATTTTCGACGAAATGATCATATAAAAACAAGAGCTAACTTTGAGAGGGCAAAAGGTAAAAAAATTGAGAAAAATAGCTACTTTTGACGGAAGGATCAAATATAAAGGCCATGAGCGCTTGCCTTGCGTGGAGAGTATAAGTTGGTGGCTTTGATAAGTTAAGGAGAATGATGAGATTGGCAACGAAGGGGAAGAAGGGGACTCGTTGGCCCAGTACTTGTACACCCGCGATACGCGTTCCGCATTCATATTATTTCATTAACTTTTTGCAGGTCGCTTGCTCTTTGGAATGGTGGTTCCATCGACTGACGAGCGATCTCCACCTCCTCATACTTTTTTTGTTCATCATCATCTTCTTCTTGTATCTACTTGAGTTCAGCTTCGATCGTTCTCCTTCCACAACATATAGTGGACCCACCGATTCCTCTCACAGTATTCGCCAAGGTATGCACACAACTGCCCGGTCCACTTCTCCTGGAGTCTCGAGATCCTCGTAAAAGCCGTCGGCGTTGTCGTCGTACTCTAGAAAAATCAAGATTACCATTTACGATATTCATCTTTACAATACACTTTAGTTACGCATTTTATTTACGCAAAACTTAAATTTAATATGCATATTCTTTCAAAAACAAAGAAGAATTAACATTCATGTTTAGGACAGCATACACGGAGAGAAATTTATAGTATTAGTGGGTAACTTAATGATGGTTGTGGTGACCATTTTTAATAATGCTACATATGCGGACAGCTTTATAGTTTGCATTATTTACTATCAGAAGATTATTATTGGACTTTGATTGTCCAGGTAACAAATTTTGATAATTAAAATTATATATCATTAGACATTGTTACCAGTCGTCAGAAAAGGGCAAAAGTATGCAAAGCGAGCACAATGGCTGAGCTGTCACACATGGAAAAAAGTTCGTCCTTAATTCAGGAATTTCGTTTTTAACTCTTGGATACAATGAGTATATCACAGAAAACTAAACGTTGCCTGTTTAAATATGTCATTTACTATTTCTCTAAAAATTAAAATTATATTTCACCACATTTTGCATAAATTTTAATTACATTAATACTTAAAATATAAATTATTTCTAATATAGGGTTATTTGTAATTCATTATATTATTATTGTTATTAAGAAGTGAGTTTCTTATTTAGTTACTCGTCTAAATAAAAATATTTTTAGTGTTTTGTCTGTATTTATGTATCATTTCTTTGTTTGAGATGAATGTAGTACATCAATACTAATATCTTACAAATTGAAATAAATAACTGGAAAAGAACAAATTTAGAAATGTTCTATATTAAAAACAATACTAATAGTATTAATTATAGAACAGATATTGCCAATTTAAATAAAAATATACTATAATTTAATTACATCTTTTAAAACATAATTTAAATAAGTCTAATAACATAGATATCTACTTTATCAACTATACCTGTACCCTACTACACATCCCAACCTTTCTGTCAAAACTCTCTAATCACAGAAGCACATTTTCAACAAAAAAACGTGTTTCTATAAAATCTTCAAATTAATTAAATTAAAAAAATTTTAATTATGAGAAACTTTAAAAGTTTCTTTAATAATATAAAAAATTTTATTTCATATTTATAGTTCTTTTAAAAGGTAAGAAGCTTTCATTTTCATAAATGAAAACTTAACCTATAAATTCAATTAAAATTAAAACCATTTTTTTATTTTCTCTTTCAGATCATTAAATTTTTTATTTAATCCTTTTTGAAATCTTATAAACTATGTCCGATGCTTGGATAATAAAATGTTTAAAAAAAACCATACCTAGGCCTTCTCATTACTTAACAAATTAATTAATACGGCCAAACAAAAAAATTACAAAGTAGTATATCGACATTCATCATTTGGTATCCTAGTGTCTAATTATTTGTCGTATAGAGACGATTTCTTCTTGACATTTCTATTATAATAGTATATTACTGGGACACCGTGGGTGTCATGTATATATCCATTTTTGTCCAGGTAAGGAAACGTTTCTGGGCGACAAAATTAGTTTTTATTGCGTTTTTAAAATAGTCATCATTTACATAGACAATATAGAATAGATTAAGCTATTATTTGTGTGTCGATTTTATTAATATTAGCTAAGTTGTAAATAAATTTATTGATATGCATTTTTGGAAATTTGATTCGGCTGATCTATATTTTCCTAGACATTCTCTTAGGTAATTTCTCTCAAATACTCTAATTCTTTCTACAATAAATGCACAATAATGTAGGTTTTAGGAATAACATGTAACAGTTGAATAATATATTCTTGAACGTCCGAGTGGTTTAAACAATAATAAAATAAAAACGAAAACATATTCGTAAACAGGAACACATTTGTAATCTAGATAGAAATGTTAAATATCATAACGTAATAAGTAATCATTTGAAAAACAATAATGATAATAGTGTTCTTCATTTTATAAAGTGGGATGAATTTGAAATTTTACATACAGAACAAAATCTTGGAAAATGTCTATTTGCTGAAATGGTTTTTATCAAGAAGGAAGGTGACAATAGTTTAAATAAAGTCACTGATTTGGATAATTCTGATAAATCTAATGAAATGATTTTAAATTTTAGTTCGAAAAACTAAATAAAATTAAAATGCTCATTCTGTGATTCTCTGTTCCTTATAATATTTTCTTATTATTATCTTAAATGTTTGTGTATTTTTGAGTGACATTGTGATTAATAGTATAGTGTTTGGATGTTAGTTTAAATTGTGCCTTCATGGTGACAAGTCCCGATATTAGGTTTAATAGTTTTTTATTTTTTAATTTTTATCTGTTATATTGTTTGTCTATTTATTTAATTGTTGTTTATTGATTGGATTATTTATTTATTTTTTTTGGTAAGTTGACTAATTTTCATTTTTCATCATAATTTTGTATAATTTAATTTCCTTTGTTTTATGACTTTTAATTTATTATTTATATTTTTTTACATTTCTTTCTTTTATTTTAACTTTATTTAAATATTGACTCCAGATTCTATATGTCTCCAATGTGTGGGTGTTTGTTTTTTATTCTTGGACGAATTTTAATTTTCTGACTGTTTTTAATTTGGTAAGAATGTATTGACATTTTATTACTTATTGTTTTATTATTTATCATTGTATTTATTTAATTTTGAATTTTTATTTATTATTATTATTATTATATTTGTTATTTTACGTTAAATTTCTGATTTCTAATTTTTGTATTTTTTTATGTTTCTAAAATATTTTGTTTAATGTAAGCTAACATTTTTGTTTTAAATTGTTTTCTGTTGTACATATTAGACTCCCTGAAGAGGAAATCCGTGGATTTCGAAACGTTGGAGTAACATTAAAGAATCTTTGTCTGAATTTTTTTTTATTTTATTTTATTAATGTAACAATTGATTTTTATTTTATAATTTAAATGTTTGCTAAATATTAATCTTCATAATTTGGTTCAAATTTGACATTACAGCCTGTCCGCATGTTTTGTACCTCTAAAAAACGTCATTGTTTAAAACGGATCTTGGAATGGGGCATTTTATAATTAAAAATTTGTTAATATATTTTTTTGTACATTTTGAGATATATAATAAAGAACTGAATACGAAAATTTAATAGCTTTAATATACTCTTTGAAAAAATTCCACAATTTGACATTTCTTTTTTACACGTGCATAATGACCTGACCCCTTAATGAATTCTTGCTTTAGGAGAGCTTTTAATGACATTAATATGTTTTTTAGTGAATTTAATTCTGTTATTATTTTACTTTTTGAATTCCTTTTATAATGGGTCGGAAATTTAGTCTAAATTTTTTTTAAATTTCTTTTTAGAATAAAATCTATTTGTGTGTTGTAAGAAATATTTAAGAGAATAATTGCGTTGTGATTGTTGTCATATTGTAAAGTTTTAAGTATAGCCGTGTTTTTGTACGTTCTTTATCTAGAGTCTAATATTCCTATGTAAAAATATAAATTTTCTTTAGGGTATACGGGGCGGCTTGGTGTCTATAATTTTAGTTTATAATTTATTTCATTGTCATATATATCCATTTGCCTAATATTGTATTTAGTCTATCTCTTCTAATTAAACTGTAATTTTTTAATTCTCGTTTATGTATAGAAACCGGCGTGTTTTTTAACCTAAACAGTATAGTAACAGTAAATGTTTTAGCATAAAATAATTGTAAAAGGCATATGTGACGCGACACGAGAAAAGGGACCTATCGATAAAAAAATCATTTTTGAGTTTCTAGTCGTATTCCATAGATTTTGAGTCGCTCTTTCACGTAAAAAAATCAGAAATTAAAAATCTGAAATAGTTTAATTAATATAAAGCCCGAAAGTTGAACGTGTCCGCGTAAATACACGGGTTTTCTGCTCATGGCGTCATTTTAAACGCTCCCCCTATAAAATTCTCTTTTGAGGCGATAGGTCCCTTTTCTCGTGTCGCGTCACATATAAGTCTTATTGGTTGTTCCTTGACTAGTTCCTGACCATCTCATAAGTACTTGCAAAATTAAGTTTTACTATGAATTGTCCAAGTGTATTTTCCATAAGATTTTTTAAATGTCGAAAATTAATTTTGTATTCTTAAATAATTTCAGGTAAACTAACTGCCAATTTTATAATGAAAAAAGAGTAAACTTTAATAAAGTCTAGGAGGAAGATTAAATTTCTTAATTTTGCTTTAACTTAATTCAGTTGATGACACTCCCTCTTGGTTGCCCAAGATCACATGAGTGAGAATCACCGCTGGGAGAAGGTATCTAGGTATCAAAGAACATTTACCTCAAGTATAGTTGGCGAAACACGATATCCTGGCAAAGTTTCGATTTTTTTTCGTGCAAACATTTCGTAATGGTCATTTAATTGCGATGCTGTGCTTGCATCCACCTTGATTAAGCAATAAATGTGCGCATCCATAAAATAAGTTTACGCTTGGAACGTTACGGGGTAATCAGAAAACATCTCACAGTGTTTTGCATTTTCTCTGAGAATCATACTAACACTAATATGTAGTATGATGAATTATTTTAGAATTGAAATTTAATATACGTTCTTTTTTCAATTGCTTTATTAATTCATTTATTTGTTCTATTTAATAGGATCAAGTATTACATTTTAAGCATTTTTTAAATATTTAAATTTCCTGATTAATTAATTGGTGTTAATTTTAATTGATTTTAATTATATCTATATAAAGCTGTATAGCTTCAGTAATTTCTTATTAAATTATAAATTTAAGTGTAATTGATTTAACATAAATATATACCACTAAGTAGAGGATTAATTTAATGCAATGACAATCACAGAAGCAATATTGTATTAGATATAGAAGCATGTCGTGATTGCAATAGAATTATAAAATAAACAGAACTGATAGCGCAATGGCTCCAAGTCATTACGAACCGATGACCACTGTACCGAGAGGAGTTTAGCAAAGTCCTTTTTCTTCTCTTTTCCAAATCGTCAATTTATTAAGCTGTAATTGGGTTTTCAAGTTTGCGATACAGCAACGAAGATACAAGTATGTATTGAAGGTCAAAGATGTATAAATATACAATCGAAAAAAACTACAGAAATTACATATACACATAAAAAGAATAATAAAACAAAGAGAATTCTATGTAAAGAAGGAATGGAATATCTGTACGAGTGCGAAGGAGTGATTTAAAAAAAGTTGCATTTGAATTTCAGAACATGCGCGTTCGCCGTTCGCGAATTAAAACAACGAGAACCAGTGTGACCAATGTCCTGGGCATGATTAACTTAAGTTTTAACATGCTCAACGGAGCCAACACTCGACTGATAAATTGTGTCCCCTACAACAATTTCTTCATCGGATGCTAAGTAATTTAAGAAATTCTTATTCTACATCACCAATTTGGAAAATTAATAACAATTCTGTTGTTTTTGTATTTTAATTTCTTGTGACATTTTATGGAAGCATTGTTTTACTGAATATTAAAAAAAATTTTTCTCACCCGCGAATCGCTGCAAAAATGGCAATATACCGGATTTCAATTGCCGAATTATAAATTCCATACTTCGAACTTATAATGTACCATCGATGACCCTTTTAAGGGAACTTCCCTGGTGTCAGGTAGGTAAACTACCCGGATCATGATGTTGAAAAAAAAACAGAGAACTTTGCCGGACTAGCTTTAACCGAGTTCAATATTTTATTTATACAAAGTTACTTTTTATATTGAAATAATAGGGCGTGAGTACCGCACACAGAGGAGTGAGACAGACACAATGAATTAACACTTAACTAATAAACTTGAAACGAGAGAATTAATGAGTCAAAATTAAAACACTTTTATTTAAAACACATTAAATTACCCTTGAGATAATGAGAACTTCCACACGCCGGTGAAATTACTTGATGACCGAAAATGGCGGCGTCCTATCGGCTTGCCATGTGGTTGTTCGTCTCAACGTTGTTTATCGGTCACACCGTCCACCGGTGATATTTCCCAGACAACAAGGAAGAGATGCTTTGGACACTAACCTTTAATCTAGTCCAGGCAGGTACGGTAATCCAACTTTCCCTTTTCTTTTTACTTTTGACAAAACTACTTCACTGCGGTGTCACCGTAATCAGTACTCGGAGCCAGACACGAACTGTCTAAATTAGGTAAATTATCTTCCTGCTTCGGTCCCGGATATACGTCATGCGCCCCTTGGGTTCGCCCCAGCAGCATGATAACAGGCCCCACATCTATGACAAGTGATTGCCAGTTAGCAGTAGATTTGTGCCGATTAATATTAATTGTTGATGCATTTTCGGTCGGTTGATAATTAAATAACAATAAATACAGTTGTGTTTTATAATCAACCAGAACGTGTGGAATTCTCTTGGGATAAACAATATATTTTTGTACAACTCAACATTTCTGTGTTATATCGATTCTATACAATTCAAAGACTTAATCATAAAGTAAAAATATAGAGTTCGATTTTGGCTTCCTTATTTAATTTATAATAATTATTCAAGAATAGATTGAATGAGTTTTGACGAGAACTCAATTCGGTTTTTATAACGTGATTATTTAAAATCAACGTTACAGTGTCTGTCTCTTTAGAAAAATTGTAGTTTATATTTATGGAAAGTTTATTTCTTTTCGAGTAAATTGATTTTATGTGGTAAGAGATATAAATACATATAGAACGCATTACTCGATTAAAAATATTTTTTTCTTCTCTTAAGAAATGAGATACATTGTGAAAAAATAAATGCATTTATATGTAAAGACAAAATAAATCTGCAACTGTCAAATCGATAACCTGCTGTACCTTATGTGATTACAGCATTTCTCGATGACATGAAAATAAATACATTTTCGAATCTGGTAGGGGAGAAATCTGCGTGAGAACCAATTAACGATTAAACTCAACGAATGTCGTTTGCGCCGCGCGCTATAAATGTAATCGCTTATGCAGATTCTTTGCATATCACAAAGGGGATGAGGGAATGAAGCTACTTATTTTAAAGATGTAATACTGATTGTATGTTTAACTCAAATGATTTGCCTGAAAATGATCAATTGATTGATAATGAAAACAAATTATACGTAAAGATGTATAAATTCTTTTCATGTATCCGTTCATGTGAAGTACTTCTTTTCAACATTGCTTACTTTTGCATTTAATCTACTTATTAAATTATCAGTTTTTATTTCCTTATGCAGACTAATGTAGGACATATGAAAAAGAGTGTTTTTATTTTGTCCAAATTATATTTTTTATTAAAAGTTTACTTTAATAATAACATAGTAAAATGTTCAATCTTGATGTTGATATTCTAAATACAATTATCATATTTTATAATTACAAACTTTTTGCTTGGAAATAATTTGTACTTTTAGAATCACGACCATGCATATATTTGTCGCGATGGCAATATCATTAAAAAATGTTTTTTACATAAAAAGATTATATAGTTAATTTTTATTGTTGTTTCCATTATGAAAGTTTATTAAAGCATCATTTTCAGTTGGCAATTTAAATTAACGTCTGCAATTGATTATTTTCAATTGGTCCTCTCTTTTTTCCTCTCTCTCTTTCTCCTGTTGAATGAATCTCGTGAAGTTTTAGGCCCTGTTCATTAAGCTTGCACGGATGAAGATAAATAAAAAACCATAGGGAGAGAAAAAAAGGAGAAGCAACTTTTACTCATCGTGATAAAACGACGCGCTTTTACATGTAGGCACCGGCGCTAAAACCGTGAAATACGTCGGCGTTAAATGAGAGCGACTGGAATATCGACCATATACGTAAAACTCACCGCGGGGAGGATGAGTGTTCAGAATTGAAGAAGAAAGGGTCTTTAAATTAGGCCCCTGGTTCGTTAAACCGACATTATTTTTGGCAGTTGACGTTTACGAAAATGAATTTCTCTCCTTTTAACCCTTTTGTTTCATAAATTTTCTTTTTAATATGTGCCTCTTAGAAAATTTTATAGGACGGATATATGCATCTAATTATGAACATCAAAGGCCAATGAAATATTCTTCTTTCTTATATTGACAAAAATATCTGTTTTTGAATATTCGATTAATATTTGAACGGGCAAATTTTTTAGTTGATCCAACAAAATTTTGCAATTCAATTTTGAATTAAAATAATTGCTGTTTATTATTAGTTGATTAGATTAGCGGCTAATTTAATTAATGATATTTTAATTATCCTGTATAGAAGATATAGAAAACTTTTATTCTTTGACAACTTTTTTCTAAAGTTAATAAAGTGATGGAACCATTTGTCGAGGAAATAGTGAAATTACACATTTACATACTTTTTATTCACAAACAAGGCCATCCATGTAAATTAAAAAATATGATTTAAGTCAGAGGAGTTTTAACCTTCTGTATTTGATATAATTTTGTTTAAAAAATAAATTATGTATTAAATAATTAATAGAATAGAAATTATTTATAAAATACCATTTGTCGAGGTTCAGGTACCAATTTCTCGATTTCTTGACCCAGTTGTCGTTTTTGTTTAATTATATATTAAAAGTTAGTTTCATTTCATAACAAATATTTACAAACGAATAATTTTTTAATTGAAAATTATTAAAATATTGAAATGTAAGAATAGATGTTAAAAAGAAAAACTTTTTATAAAGTTTATAAAATTCGTTAAATAATAATTTTTGCTCTAAACATTACACTATGATTGTAAATAAAATGTCTTGCATTGTTTTACTTTTTTAAAATAAAGTGAAAAATAAGTATGAATGACAGGCGCGCCATTTGGTTCTAGTTGACGTATTATATTCTTACATACACAACTGGTTGTGAGAAATTCCTTTTACCTTTTAGTGAAATTACAGTTGATAAAATCAGGCTTACGAAAGAATTTTTATTTTTTTATGATTTGTAAACTTATTTTGAAATAGTTTCCGTTACCATGAGATGAAGAATACGATTATTAATTCTAGTCAGTCTTTTTCAGTTTTTATAAATCCTTATAAAGGAAGTGGAAATGTTGCACATATATACAACATGTGAGCGATTTGCCACTCTCCCAAGAGATGTTATTGCAAGCTCGGGGTACTCGAGGGATTTATGCAAGTTATAGCTTTTTCTGTTAAAACCTGACAGAACTCTTAGTTCATTCAAATGTTAATATATACATCTGAAATGTACTAAATAATATACAAATTTTTTAATCTTTTGCTTAAATTCGTATCTACATATTATGATGAATATTTCGCTGACTTGGTGGAAAACTGTATTCGAGGGTTTTCGGTGTCGCAGATTACGAAATATCATGTTGGTTTTGGAAATTCAAAATGGTGGACCAAATATGTTGGATGAATTTTTAAAAATGACACAGTTCCAATTGAAATTTGTTACTCGGTAGTTTTCGGGATCGCTGATTACGAATATGATGTCACTTTTCAAAAATGCAAACCCCTGTACAAAAAGTTTTTATGAAAATCTATTGAAACTTTTTTCCCGCATTTTAATCACTTTTTTAAAATTGTAGCTGCATTTAAGGGGTTAAACATACATATTTGTTAAGACCATATAAACTGTAATATGTCGGGAAATGTTTATAAAACATTTCATTTCGATGAAGATTTATAAAAGGATTGTTCTTAAAAATCCTAAAGATAAAGAAACAATTGTTTTAAATCATTAGATATTAGAATTATATAGATTTTTTTAATTTGAGTTGCGATCTATGCTGACCCGATGTTATAAATACTTTTAACTGCCTGCAGAATAAATAAATACCTAAAATAAAACAAAAGACTTAATAATTAACAAATTATGTTTTTACTTTTCTTGTTTTTAAATTGGAAAACTCAGAAACAAGTTAATTGAAATCATTTGTTTGTGCAATATCTTGTTCTATTGATAAGGCTGACAATCCAACAAGTCTTTCGTGACTCATCGTAGATCGTAAGTGTGTATTGATCAACTTTAGTTAAGAGAAACTACGTTCACCAATGGATACAAATGTAGGGAGTGTCAGAAGGATACGTAAAGCTATTAACATGTTTGGCACGATTTCTAAAAAATTATTTGTCAAAATATAATTTAAAACTGCATGTGGATTTTCATTGTCCAGGAACTTATTACAAAGCTCTAGAGCGTCAATATCCTTTGAATCTTCATGAGTAAAGCATTTTTCCTACTTTATACAGTTTTCTAAAATGTTTTTGGTAATCTCATCTTTTAATTTATTAACAATACAGAGTCAGAGATGGAATATATTGTAAAACAACGTTCCAACATTCGCCTTAGGCTAAAAAGTTACAAATATACTTTTTGTATCAGATTGAGGAAATTTGTAGCTGACAAACAACTTGCAGCATCATTTATAACAAGATTAAGCGAATGAAAACTTCAGGACACATAAAAAGCCCAAGGATTTAAATGTAAAATTCTTCGTAGTGCACCTCTGTGTTTATTCTTTATATTACTCCTATTATTATGACTTTGCCTACGTAACTTTGCTATTGATAGTGAAAGTACTTTTTTTAGAATCTGGTGAGACAAGCCAGCACCAGTTTTTTCAACAAGAAGAAGAAATCCTAAAATAGTGGAACACCAAAAAATAGGTTAAGATTTGACTATAATGGGATGAAAGTACTTCCCCAGCAGAGTAAAATCCCCAATGGATTTTGGAAAATTAGTGAATGCACAAGGTACAATTTGTGATGATTTTAAGAAAGCTTATGAACTATACTTTTTTTCAAACTGCAAATGAGGATTGGGTACTAAACTCAGTGTGCTACAATAATCTTTTATCTTGGAAAAGTGGAAAGATTAAATCCATGCGTTTCGGTTCCCCTATGATATGGACTGATTCGGGAGCGCATAATTCAGAAAATTCTGATAGCTGTAAGAATGCAGATCATGGATCATTGAAATTATTATAGGAAAAATCTGTAATGTTACCATCAATTCTTAATTCAAATATCCTTTTAGCAACTGGTACTAAAGTTACAGCGTACAGGAAACGACAGTCAACTTTTCAAGAACTTTTCACTGTTGAAGATGCAACAGTGAAAAGTTTGCAACAGTTTGCTTTTTGTAATGACATTGAAAAATTAATGCGTACCATGAAAATCAAATACAAAACCAAATGAGTGGCGTTAACTTATTCATAGTTCTAAACGCAGTCATAAAACTAATCCCTTATAGCACAGATACTAGGAGACACGTGATAAGTTACAACTTATTTTGATAAAAAATAAGTACAATCGACATGTCCTTAAAAAACCATTTGTTGCATTATAATTTGGATTATTTTATTCGATAATTATCCACGGGATCAGACAAGCAAGGAGAGAGTTATCATTAAGTGGCTTTACCATTTGAAATCAGATAATAAAATTTGCATGTATGCGATAAACTTTAATAAAATACAAATTTTTATTAAGATATAGGAAAAAAGAAGTCACTTAATGCAATAGTGGCAAAAATGTGCTAGTGGGTGAAAAATATTTTCAAAGATAATGACCCAAATAAAAATGATCAGAGCGAATTAATTCAAGATCCAGAAGAAAAGTTCGATGATTACATTGATTCAGACGAGTTCAGTGATAACTCTGGTAATGAAAACCACATAATTGAATGAGCTTGGTAATAAAGCCACTTAAATTTTACGTGTAAGTAATAAAGAAGTTGACTTTTAATTTTTGCAATTAAATTAAATATAAATACGTATAAAAAGCAATTTTTCTTATAATAGGCCAAAGACCTGAAAACATTAATGCTTTAGTTTTTAAAACGTAATTTATAGCCATTAATCTGACTTGAGTGAAATTTCTCTTGTTAAAATATTTAAAAGAATTATTAACGTTTAATTTAAATAACGATTTAATAAAAATTTAAATAAAAAATTAAATATTTTGTGGAGAAGTATGGAAAAATTGAATAATTGCTACAAAGTTTTAACTAAAAGTATTTTTTAAACCATAGTTTGTAAATGTAATTTTATTCAAAACTACAATATTGAACTCAAGAAAGTAAGAAGTTTTTGTCAAAAATGAACGATCTACTTATCAAAAACTGTTAAAAGCGATTATTCAATAAATAACTTAAGTATTAAAACTTAAAATTACAATAAAAAATACAATTACAATTATAATTTAATCAATTCTATAAACTTCAAAAAGTTTTTAATTCCAGAGGTGTATAATAATTACTAATAAGATCCATGAAATGCCAAGTATTGTATCCCGAGAGCTTGTAGAGGTTTAACCTTTTAATCTAAGCTCTAATTTTTTCCAATCATGAAAGCATTTTATTTCTAAAGTGCACTACTACTGTTCATAATGGAAGATAAGTTACATAACATCACAAAATTATAATGGGAGGAAATCTTGGAAGGAAAAGAAGATGTGACTGTTGACGCAATCATCAGTTTTTTCCAACGAAGATGTTCATTGTTAGACTGAATGACATCATTAAGCGATAATCATAGAAAAGAGAGAATATCATTATTAAAGATGAATGCACCAATGAACAACAAGGTAAACCAATTTCTCTAGTTACAACGTCTTAGACAAGTGGAAGATAATTTGTGTGTAAAGGTCTAAATTTTATAAATTATTGTAAAACATGTCTGAAGATGAACATCGATGAATGGATTGCAGAAACGAAACGATTGAAACTTTGGATTATCTGTTTGGAGGACGAAACTTTTGTTAATTAATGCCAGGCAAGCTTATATCGAGAATGAGAAAGATAGACCCAACACACTGTCACAAACCAGTCAACAAGGAAAAAGAATCATTCGCAACAACATCTTGTAATTAAGACATCCAAGCTAGTACTCCAGCTGTACATCACGCAGTCAGTTCATGGAACGATTATTATATTTTGCCATAAATTGCTATTGTAAATGACACCCACGCAAATGGTTCTGTTCACCAATTACGCCACCATCAATACCATGGTTCTGTCAATTAGATGTGTTCGTCGATTACGGTTGAAAAAACCAAAAATTATTACTTAGCTTCTCATGCCTTGATTGAGGATCTGTGTGTGTGGATTATTTTTTGACCAGTACTGATAGTTTCGATAAGGCAAGAATGTTAATTGATTAACTTCAAAATTTATTGTATCGGGGACAATTTGAATTACATAAATAGAGATTTAATCATGAAGATTTAGCGTCTTTCTTAAACGAATCAATTGAATCAACTTCGTCAAGTGAAATTGTGGAAAAGAAGATTTATCAATATTATAGGTATTAAATGGAACTTAAACACAGAGACATTTCAATTTAAAATTTAAATAGTGGATCAAGTAAAGACAAAAAAACAATTATTGTCTAATACTTCAAAACAATTCGATCCTCTCGGTTTAGTAACCTTTGAAGCTCAATGTAAAAAACCAATCGACTATAGGAACCCTTTTAAAGAGTTTCTATTTCGAATCTTTATTATTCCTGAATCAGATAATCTTGCAGATTGATCACTTACTAACCTACGGTTGTGAACATATGAAAAATTTTAAAGAGAGAGATATTTTTAGCTAAGGTGATGATTTCGACGCTGTAATGTAACCTTCAGCAAAGTTGAAATCGGATTTTCAGTAATAGATAGATCATATTAATATTTTGGTTAAATCAATCTCTAGTACTTTAGATTTTTTTAATGTGTCAATGTCTGGTTGGGGTGTATTTTGTAATAAACAACGAATCCATGGTTATTGGAACAATAATGCAGGATTAAACCACATTAATTATATAGAACTTTTGGCTGCATTTTTTATATTGAAATGTTTTAGCGGAAAATTGTCAGATTGCAATACTTTATTGCAGTTGGACAATATAATAACTACCGCCTACATTAACTGTAATAGCTATCATTCTGCTATTGCTCTCTTACATAAACTGGAACTTGGCGAGGATCCTCGAGTAAGGAGAGTTTTTTCAAATATTCGACCTGTTAAGTCCAAATATGATAACATTTGATATCCTCAACAAGTTTTAGACTATTTTATTGAATGAAGTCATTTAAACTTACTCTTGTTAGAAAAAATTAGATTAAAATTAGTGACCAACGGACTATTAATCTAAAATTAAATATTCATAAATTAATATTTTTATAATTTCAAAGAAAAGTCAACACATTTTTATTGTAATGTGTTTTCTGTATTTTAGAAGCATTATTAGTGGAGAAATTTACAAATAACAAGTCAAATTGACCCAAAGTGTATTCTGCGATCGAAAGAAGATGTGTCCCCAGACAATTGAATAAAAATGAAAACTTTTTGAATAAAAAAAATTAATAACATATTTAGAAATATTTTTTCTTTTATTTCTTTGTGTAAGTAAAAATTAAAAAAGATTTCCTGCCGCCAGTGAATGACTCTGTCAATTGTGACATAAATTTAACAAAAGTCACATTTTTTCACACCAAGTTCAGGTTACGATCTTATAAAAGAAGCGTAGTTAATTTTAATGTCTTCCGTATTTATAGTGTTTCTCGTTGTAGGTGATTATTGTACACGGAGCTGCAAAGTGGCCAGCAGGTTGGCGATATATGATTGTATATAGAGGCACTTTGGGCATTCTCCACTTTAGTTTTCGGCGAAACGAAATTAAATTTTATGCCCGCTGGTCATATAACAAGCTTGCCCGCTGGTGGGCGCCGGAAGAAAGCAAAAAACACCAAAAAGCAGAAATAAAGCGAAAAATAATTATATTCGAACGTGGAATAAAAAGTGAGAAGCTCCATACCCGCAACGTTCATTGTATTTATGGCTACCCAGAATCATTTTCTTTTTTTAATTACACTATATAACCAGCTGGCTTCAGTGTCTTATCTTTCATCAATGCATTTATTGTTATCTCTGGTTTCTTTCAGTAATAATTTTTTCGTTTACGAATGTAACCCCAGCTACATTACCTTTATTTTGCCTTAACGAGTTCATTTCAATTAGACCAATTTCTTATTTCAATAATAATATCATAAAATTTCTCGGAGAATATTCATGAAACTCTATTTGCGTGTCCAAGTACAAATTTTATTTACTTCTTTGAAGTGAATTTTGAATGAATTTAATTACATCAGTCCCAAGAATTGTCAGTTTTATTTTCTAATTAGCAAAATTTATAATTTCATGAACAAACAATAAAGTTCGTTTTTTTCAAAAGGAATATAAAAATAATTATTCGAGTCACTTAAAATAAAAAATTATTATTACCGTGTAAATTGAAACAATAATAAAAAAATTATTAATTTTATTTCTCATTAGCAGGTTTCAATGGATGCATTTTTGCTTTCTTATTTATGTGATTCTTGGAATCTGAACATTTAAATAATTAGATTCATTTTTTTCAGCCATTTTGTTAGAGTGCTGAGTGAAAAGTTTTTAGAGAAAATTTTTTGGATTACTTGCAGTTTGACTGTACAAGGCTTGGCAAAAAGAGAATGGGAAAGAGAAGCGATGCAAGGAATGACTAGAGGAATAAAAACCTTCGACAATGGAACCGCAAAGAAGCACTGAGGAAGAGGCATAAGATATATACCTATATCGGTAAATAAGAAGAGAGATCTTGTGGGGCTCTTTTGAGCAAATCGTGCGGGTTTTGCGTTGGCGTTTCTCTTGTTCTCATAAAGTTTGACCGCAATGAGATAGTCTTCGAATGTATTGACGCGACGTAACCAGTGACTTAACTATCAAATATCGAATGCTCATTTTTATTTCATTACACGTACTTTTTTTATGCAGAAACATTGAAATTACATTTTATCTAAAAATTCAATTTACTACAAACTAATTCTTTGTAAAAATTATATTCTTCTTATTATTTTTTTTATAAAACTATAGTTTCCAATTTAGATAAAATTTTATACTGCCATTCATCAGTTTCAGATAATTGTAACAAAACAACTTTGTAGGTTTTGAACTTCGCACTCCTACTTTACAGTACTTCAATCTTGATGACAATTTTTCATGAAAATAAGTAAAATTATCTAATGTTCTTAGGGAGTTTGACTGTACTTCTATTCCTATCGTAAATAAAAACTCTAGTTCCATCATAAAGTTAGGTAAAGATGTGACTCAAAAATGGGATAAAACGAATGTCGTATATAAATTTAATTATAAAGACTGCTCAGCAACATACATAGGCGAGACAAAACGATCTCTACAAACTCGCATTAACGAACATAAAAAAGTGAATGATAACTCTGTGGTCTACCGACATCGTTTAAATTTTAATCACGATTTTGATTGGGGAAAATACAAAAATATAGGACAATGAACCTAATTTTTAAAAAAGACGAATATCTGAAATGCTTCATATACAAACAAATTTTTCTACTGTCAACAGAAAGGAAGATATCTTCACATTAAACAAAACATTCTTTCCCTTACTTAAACGCATGGATCCGAGTCCATGAAGAAAATAATAAAATCAATATATCTTGTACCTCATCTAAGACTGTGTTTATGTTTTAGTTCATTGACTTCTCTTTCGTATTCACTAGTTTAACTTTATAAGATGAGTAAATCTTCTTTCAGTTGACAGTGAACTGCTGTTGTGAGAATGTCTTCTCTAAAATTTAATTCATATAAGCGTGGAGTGATTTTTTTAATACTTTGACGAAAAAAGTTTTTAATCTCTGACGTGTTAGCATGTACTCGATGTTCTAACAAAGAATAAGGTATATCATTGTTCTTAATGCATAAAAATAGTGCTATTAGACATTTATATTCAAAAAAATAATGAAGTGTAATTTATCTATTTAATAAAATTTTAGTCTGATGAGGTTGGCAAACCCTAGTCAACGAAACGTCGTTTTTAACGACACATTTTTGAATTTTATTCAAATCTTACCTTCCCAAGATCATATACATTATCAACAAATAATAAACTATAGAAGGGTGTATTTCTAACAACTTACTAAAATAAGTGATTGTTGAACAAAATTAACCATTTAATATCTCACTACAAAAAAATACTTTTCCCACTAGTGCGGACAGAAGCCACTTTGGTGATAAATGTTGTAATAAACGAATTAAATTGTTATTCAAATATTGAATTTAAAGGAATGTTACACAAAATAATTTCGATACCCTTAAGCCCATTGGTAGTGGATACCTTCCTACTTATTGTTCAAGTAGTGAGAATCTCTACTTTTATTAATAGTGGATTTCAGGAGATTTGAATGAGGTGTTAAATGAAGTTAACATAATTAGAGATAATTATAATATATTGTTCTGTTCATTAAATACGCGTAGATGCGTACTTGTCCCTTTCTTATTCTCTCTAAATTCTTTTATTTTACAATGATAATATATTTATGATTCACACATGTATGATTCTAACGCAATCTCAATCTTTTCAAATGTATAATGATTGTGTGTGTGAAATATTATTTGAGTATTTGTAAACAATTAACTCACCTATTCGTTATTTGACATTATTTCTTTAAACTTATAATTCGTTTTCGTCAATTTAACCTTCGTTAATCGTTTCATTCGTACTTATTCACTTATATTTATTTTAAATCAACTTTTCTTAACACAATTTCTTACTTAGCGCTTTTATTATTGTAATAAACAAATTTAATTGTTAACAATAATTTAATTTAAAGGAATGTTACACGAAAATATTCGAAACCTTCAAACCTATTTGGTAGTGGATCCCCTCCTTCCTACTTATTGTTCAAGTAAAGAGGTGAGAATCTCTACTGTTTGGAAATAGTGGATTTTAAGGTTTTGGAAATGTTGTGTAGATGTTAATAAAGTTAAACAAATTTACAATATAATGAGAATATATTATGACTTCTAAATCCTAATACAATTATCTAAATTTCCCTTTTCTTTACTTTATTTTAAAGATTACAATCTTTATCTTCTTTTAAGTATGTGATTCTACACAATGTCTATTTTCTGATGCGTAATGTGTTTATGTGCATGTTTTGTATTTTAGTGTGTAAAACAACTTAGCTCACCTTTGTCATATATATATTTATATATTTTCTTTAAGTTTTATTCCCTTTAGTTAATTTCCTTTGTGTTTTAACTCACTTGCACTTTATTTAATATTTCACTTTTTATTTCTTACTTTTGTCATTTTATTTTTATAACCATTTATTTATTCATTTATTTTATTACTTCATTTTGTGGTCTATTATTTAGACCTTTAATTTAATTAAACAAACAAGAGTTTTGTACAATAATTTTATCTGGTACTATAGCCCTAAGTCTCCGTCTTGGTCACGCCGAGACACACGGGCAAATCCCAAGATTTCCCTGTGTCAATCGATTTTATTAATCGACATTACAGTGGTAAAATCATACTTTAGTTTATTGCATCTTGATCGTTGCCAAGAACTTTTCTGCAAGTTTACAGTTTTGGACAGTGGGGTAGTCCTGGTTTATCAACCTGGACACACCACTCCTTAAGTTTCACAATACATTAGTATCTGAAGCCTCATTCTTTTCATTAAGGTTCAGTACCTTCTTCAATATAAATTTAAAAATGTGTGAAATGTAATAAACTGCAATAAATGATAAATATATTGTATTTTACTTCATTTTAACGTTTTTTAACCAATATTATAACGAATAGATAAACTATAATTGTTTGATTATTACTTTTAACATAGGTATTTGTGTTTTGTCAATATTTTATTATAAACATTATGTTTGTATTTAATTAGCACGAAGTTATATTTAGTCGATCGTAACAAATGTTGATTTTCTCTCGTCTCTTTTGAAATATACAACAGAATAAAATAATAAGTAGCAAATTGCTCACATATTTGAAAATATTTTTGAAGAGAATTTTGGCACATAGAAGCTTTCGCTTTTCAGTGCGCAATGAAATTGAATAAATAAAATTGGTAATTTACAAAGCATCCGGCATGATAGTGAGCTTTTATCGAAGTGCGGGACTCGGTTTGGATTGTTGAATCGTTTTCGGTTATCTAAATTGCATCGAAATCGATGTCGGTGCCCACGATGTCTGGAGGTGGCATCATAAACCAACACCTGTTGATAGCTTGGTACGCAAAATCTATATGTGCCACACGTACACCATTGGAAGTTTTTTGTTGCACGAGTGTAAGTTTACATGCAATAAACACGCACAGATAATTCCACTCAACGATAAAGGGGGAGAGAGAATCTTTTTGTGAGCGTATATGCCATATACATAATGGGTGGGAGGGCTGGGAGTGCAGTTGCGGGAAAGGGTAGACGAACGCGCCGAGAGAAAGAGACTAATCGTACTTTCCAGCAATAAGTATGCAAATTTCTTAGAGAACTTGTCGATTGAATGATTTTATCGAGATTCCATTGAACAACTCGTCGCAATAATTCAGACGTCCAACTTGGAATTGTTTGTTTAATCCGAACTGGATAGAAGACGCTGAATAATTGCTTCGATTATTTACAAATAAATACTTTGAATGAATGAAATTGTATTACATTTGCTACTTGAATGCAAATTCTCAAGATTTACAAACATTCGTCTCTCTCTCTCTCGACTTTTAAAAACCTTTTCAATATTTTATATTATTCAACATTTACAAATTGTTTATAGCGACTGTTGAATTTCTTCTGTCACTCGAATTTATAGCAAGTTCTCGCTATATATTTAATTTCACGTTTCGAAAACAAAACTAGTGCGTGTAAATTGTCTGCTTCCTCATCCAATACCAACTAAAATTTAAAAATCAATAATTTAATGTTTAAGTGGGTGAATCTATTTTAAAAGTGGGTCTCGTGGAGATTTTTTTTCTTATAACACTTCCTGTTTCGAATATTTGTGGACATTGAGGAAAAACGTGTTTCCCATAATAATTGAATTTAAAGAAGGCAGGGTTCGAATGTTAATTAATAAACGTTGAAAAAAATTTCTTTACACATGAAGAAACTAAGCACGTCACTCTTTAAGAATGACTTTTTCATTTTAAAAGATAAGATGTGAGGTGTGAAAGATTCCCTGAAGATTTCAGTAACTTGCAAACAAAAAACTCCTCCCACGAGTCGACATTCCTGATGTTTACACCAACAGAAAAAGCTTTTCTCCTATCTGCATATTCCATCATCGAATTAACACTTGGACTCTAATTACTTACACGAGTTGATTTCTTCCAAACTTATTCAGACGCTCGAGGCAGCTTCTTAATAAACATGCAATTTAATAGCATGGCAATTAGAATCTTATTCATTATGCAATTTACTAGGTGTGCTTAATTATTGATTCCACTAATGTAATTAAAAATTCAAAACTCAAAAAAATGGAGAAATAAATTAGACATATTACTATACTATACAAGTTGTGTTGCTAATTTGTATTAACCCCTTCACAGTTCTGTAAAAATGAAGTTTTTGTGCCATAAATGTAAGAAAAAAAATCAAAAAAATTTATAGTTGACGCATCTGTCTGAAAATGACCCCACAGCATCGAAACTTTCCAAAAAATTTATTAAATATTTATTTGCAATAATCGGAATGTTTAATAATTCTGTTAAAAGATACAAATACTTTTTTAAAATTTAGAAGTTTTTAAAAATAATTCTTAACATTCAGAATCACATGTAAAAACTTTTAATTAATTGTATTTTAAGACATAACTTTAAAAATGTTTGTATAGACTTCCAATTTTAGGGCCTAAAAAATTTGCAAGAACCCTTAAACTATAAGAAATGTCTATTATTACATAACAAAGGTTATGTATATAACTTTAAATAAAATTTTTGTATCAAAATTCAAAAATTAAATTGTAAATTTAATTGTATCAAAATTTGTATCCTTCAAAATTTAAACGCGTTTTTCTCGAAACTTCATTTTTTCATCTTGTTTACTATTATTTTGCCTTTATTCAACGAAATAACTTGAAATTTGAACAGCATGTGTAGTTTTTGTGAAAATTAGGATCTTTAAGATCCATTAATATTTCAAAAAGTTATAAACAATTTATGTTGCAAAATTAAAGAAATTAATAAATCAAAAATGTTTGTACTTACTCTAAGACCAACATTTAATTGCAAAAAAAATTATGTAATATAAATATTGTTTTTTCTACGAAAAAATCTTTGAAAAAAATTTAAATCTGTATAACCTTCCCTTAATTTCATTGACTGGTGTTGTCCAAATATTAGCCAATCAAAATTTTAATTTTGTCTTTTGGTTTTGGTTAAGTATAATAAATATTATTAATTATTTTTTAATGTAATTAACAATTTTGTAATATAGTCTTAATATATATTAAATTGCAGCTTAGAATCTACCGATTATTTTTCATTTACATTTGGTTTAAATAAAAGAAATTTTAAAATAATCAATCAATAATAAATATTTTTAAATTTAATATAGAAACTTAAACTTTTTATCTGACAATCTATTTATCTCCGAAGCCTTTCTCATATTTGGTAAGCAATATTGTTTTGTATCTAATTTGTTAATAAATATTTTGAAGTACCTACCTAACTCATAAATTATAAAATTTTTTCATTTTATTTCAAATATTTTTAATTTTTTTAAATATAACATATGAAGTAGAAAGTTAAATAAATTATAATTTAAAATAAAATTTTTTTTTATAAATAATGTCAATTTTAAATAAAAAATGACAAAATGAAAAAATTCATTTAAATTTTTTCCGTTTTATATAAAAATATATAATTTATTTTTTCGAAGATAAAATAGTTATAAATAAATTATTAAATACACAATTGATTAAATTATAAATTAATAATGTTAAAAGTTAATATAACTTAATTAAAAGAAATTAAATTTAAAATTATTTTACAAAAACATGAATTTGAAATTTTACATTTTCCACTTTTAATGGGAAAGAAATTGGGAGGAGAAACTTCACCCACTTGGTCGAAAAATCTTACTGTTCGTCGACTCTCAACTAACCTAAAACTTTAATAAAAATTTACCACTTTTTATAACACTTAAAAGTTTTTTTTATAAACTTAAAAGTATAAACTTGAGCGAATTGATACCTAAAATATTGAAAAATTAAAAAATTGATCCATTTTATTATGAATTTGATACTTTCTATAAAACTGAAAAAACGGAGGAACACGTTTTAATTCTCTCCAATTTTTTGAAATGAAACTATTTTTATATTTTTTAAAATAATTTAATGTAGAGCAGTTCCATAGAAAAAGCAAATGGTGGATCACCGATTTTTCTTAAAGTTTTTAATTTTGTAGTACTTGGAACTATTATTAAAAGCTTTTAAAACAATCACCGGCACAAGAAGTTTTCATTCCTTTGTTCCAATTTCAAATAAAGAAATAAAATGTAAACTTGTTTCTGTTCTTGATGACACCCATTCCCAAATATTTAAAATTATTAAAAAATGCAAAATATTGTATGGTTTTTATAAATTTAAATTCTTTTGCTTTGTATTCAGTTATTTAATTTACTTGTAATATGTATGTAGAAATTTTTTAAAAATTAAAAGATTTCTCTAATAATTGTTTTTTTTAAATATTGTTTCTATTGTCTAAGTGGTTTGCAATAATTAAAGACAAATTTTTTAAACACGCCAACATCTAATATAAAATACATGTTATTGCCAGTCCTAAGGCTGGGTAAAGTGTGAAGGAAATATTTTTTACATTAAAAATGGAGAATAATGTTTATATAAAAGTTAAAAACATATTGTTAAACTGTTTATAATAATAATATATACAATATTATTTTTTAACAATAAAAAATTATTGTTTAAACAAATTATTAAAAAATTAATTGTTTTCAACTTTTTTTTAATATTATTTAGAGGTGATATTTTTTTAACAATTTTGAATAAATGAATTTTTCTTGTAGATCCAATAGTTTTGAAAATAAAAATTCTCAAAAAAGTCATTTCTTCCGATTGCAAAATTTTTAATTTAAATATTTCGCAAAAAATTTTTTTTTTGCAAAAACTTTTTGGCACAGCTATTTAGTACCCCAAGTTCGGCAAAATTATAAACATGAAGAAAAATCGGTAATCCACCATTTCACAGTAAAACGTGAGGTGTTAAAATAGCACCAGAATGGATTAAAATAATTTGCAACAGTTTAATCCCTCTAGGATAAAATTAACACGAAAAGGATAAAATAATCTATTTTAGTGTTATTTTTAACTATGAATAAAATTTTATTTTAAATAAAACACCAGAGTCAACGATTTGGACAAATTCATCGAATTTAGCTTCTCCAGGAGAATAGTAAGTTACTTACTAACTAACTTAGTAAAATAGTTACTAAATTCAAATGTATTCAAAATTTTTTTAAATTCTCGTCAAAATTTCAATTGTCTCTATAAATAATAAACTTCTTCTCTGATATTCAATTATTTTACAAAATTTTAATCAAATTCTTGGAAAAATTTCAATTATTTTCAAAAGTTTTCTAAAATTTTATAATTTTCAATATCTACTATTTCAATAAAATTTTTCTAAAGAATTCCATTATTAAAAAAAATTTAACTACAATTCTACGCAAACATTCAATTATTTTTATAAATAATAAAAAATTTTACAGGAATTCAATAATTTACAAATTTTTTTATAAATTTCTTTGCAATAATTCAATTATTTTCATAAATAATAACATTTTCACGGGGATTCAATTATTTTTATAAACAAGAAAACTCTTTTAGGACTTCAAATATTTTTATAAATAATAAAACTCATTGCAGAATTTCAATTACTTTTAATGCAATTTTAATCAAATTCCTCGAAAAATGTAATTATTCTTAAAAATCTTTTTAAAATTCCTTCAAATAGTTTAATGATTTAAAAAATTTGTTGATAACATTTTTTATGAGAATTTAATTTCAACAAACATGAAATTAAAAAATGATTTATTTTTGTATTTAAATAATTGAATTCTCGTAATAATTTACTAATATAAATGGTTTTAAAAATGAATTTCATTAGAAATTTTAGATTATACTTAAGTATTAAAAGCATTATAACGAGGATTGTTTCAAATAATTCAATTTTGAAAGATTCTTTTTTTGATTAATTAAGTTAGTAAATTTAATTATTTATGATAATTAATTAAAGATTGGGAGGAATAAATTACTTATAAGAAGATTCTTTTTTTGATTAATTAATTAAACTAAAATCATTGAAATTCTTAATTTTTTATATTTTTGACAAAAAATTCTGTAGAATTAATTATTTTTAAAAGTTTAATAGGATTTTTATTGAAATTATTTCAAGTTTTTAATTTTTAATATATTTTTAGTTGCCGAATTTCCGAATAATTCAAATTTTGTAAAATTGAATTTTAAACGAATAAAATTGAAAATTCTCATAAAACTCATCGCAGCGTTTCAATTATTTTTCAAACAATTATAATTGAATTATTTGAAAAAAGTAATTATGTTCATGCAAGTTTTAATAAAATTCGAAAAAAGAATTGAATTATTAAAAATTTTTTTACGAAAATTCTTTATGAGAATTGAATTTTGAGGAACATTCAATTATTCAATAAATTATTTACTTTTACATTTAAATAATTAAATTCTTGTAGAATTTTTTAATAAAAATTGATTTAAAAATGAATTTTAGTTAAAATTTTAGATTATAATTGAATATTAATAGAAATATTGAGTTAACTTTTTAGACACAATTGAATTTTGAAATTAATATTTTTGAAAAAGTTTAATTCAATTTTTTAAATATATAATTTGTAGTTTTTATTTTCTAATATGCATTTAATTAAAGAATTTAGGAATCATTGAAATTTCGCGAAATTGATTAATTAATTCTTTGTAAAAATAATAGATATAAAGTAAAATTGTAGTTGAAAACTTTTAAAAATAATAATTGAAATGAAATAATGATAATAATTTTGAAGAAGTATCATCTTTGATTATTGTAAAATATAAAGAAATCAATCGATATCTTCATGTTTTATAGTTATGAAATATTTAATAAACTAAAATTTCATGTATTGTAAAAAATAACACTAAAATTGATTATTTTAATCTTTTCTGGTGTTAATTTAATCTGCAACACTTTTTAATACCTCAAGATTTACTGTGTTGCTTTTTCTATGGAACTGCCCTCGACAAACTTTACTTATAACTGTAACTCGACACCGCTTTTCTGTGAAGTATAAAAATTTTAACGATCCTAATTTATAGTTGTTTAAAACAAACTGAAAATGAACATCACAATTTTCTTGAAAGTATCAAATCAATACTAAAGTGGATCAAATTGATGCCAAAAATCAGGAGCAACTTTTTATTTGATCCACATTTTTGGTATCAATTCGTTGCCCTTTGATACTTTAAAGCTAACAGTGATTATAAAATTTTGATCAATGATCCTAATGTTCTTTTTCTATAAAAGATTTGCTTAATAAAATTACGGAAATTAAGGAGGAAGATTTTCTTTTCACTTCCTGCCTTCAGCTGTTCTCAATTCCCACAGTTCCTGTCGAAGGGGTGACTGGATAAGGAATGAAGTGGAAAAAAGGAGGGTGTCTCTTCTCACGGGACGTCGCTGTCGGTGCTTTTGTCGGATTTACATCATGGCGATTTATCGGCCGCGACCCCTCCACTATTACACCCCACAGTCTCTCGTTTCTTTCTCTCTCCACCTCTCTCTTTCTCTCGTTTTTTTGTTTATGTCCAGCTCTCGAAACGACTGGTCCTTTTTATCGAGAGAGAGAGAGAGAGAGAGAGAGAGGGGGGAATCAGAGAAAGAGGGGTTTCAAAAATTTTCAATAAAAATTCCCTCACGATCATCCCCTATCACCCCTAAAAAAAATTATTTCCACCGATTCATTGTCGCATTTGGGTCGAAAGGTTACTTGACGAATATTTATGACAATCTGATCGTAAACGATTGACAAAAGTCTATTTCATACAAAGGAATCTGTTGATATGCGATTGAGATTCGCGTACGGGACACTGGCTTTGTTCAAAACTTCATTTGTGGGAAAGCTTTTTGAAAGACATTTATATGAGAACACTTGTTTTTCATTTTTATTGTGAACGTCAGCCATTGTCGCGGCGATTTTTTTTCGAACTGAAATTATATTTTTGAAAATAATATTTATTTATTTTGAAAAAAAATTATTTTCATTTATTAAAAAAATACTATTTAGTATTGGGATAATTATGGTTTTGAAGTTAATAATAGTGAAGATTTATTGTTTTTCTGTTACGCAATCCGACGTATATTTTAAGTAACGGAGAATGCTCCAAATGACGTCGGAAAAAACAGAAAGAACTCTGTCGAGGTGTTTTTTTCGTTCTCACTCTCCCAGAGGGAAAATTTGAGACGGCTCTCTTTCTCACACACTACTCAAGTGAGCCGTTTATTTGTAAACAAGAGCACAAACGTTCAAGCCATTGGATTTCAAACTCACCCCTTATTAAGTATTGCTCTTGTAATTTCATACAGCAGCTATAAGTACCCCTTTTCTAAAGCGAACACTAGTACAAAAGGGTTTGCAGGTGCAAAATATCCTGATTTCGTAATCACTTCTTCTCCCTCTCTCTTATTTCGATTGCTAATTACGTTATGTGTTTGGTTTATGTTCGAAATCTGTTTAAGACATTTTAATAGTATCCAGGGCTCGAAGTAGGTCCGTAAATTCTGAAAAAGTCCGTAACTTTGCTTCAAGTCCGTAAAAGTCCGTTTTTAAAAAAAAAAGTTCCGCAAAGTCCGTAATTTCATTCAAAAAAGATGAAAAGTTCGTAAATTGTACGATATAATTTGGAAAATTTTAGAGAAATTCAATTATTTTTAAAAGTAATAAAATTCTTCGCAAAAATTCAATTATGTTCAATATTTTTTTTAAATTCTCGTCAAAATTCCAATTATCTTAAAAAATATTAAAATTCTTCTCCGAAATTCATATGTTTTCAAAAAACTAAAAAAAATTGTCATCATTTCAATTATCAGTATAAATAAAAAGCAAAATTAAATTATTTTCAAAAATTTTATTAAAATTCAATAAAAAATTTCAATTATTCTTATAATTAATAATATTTATCACACGAATTCAATTATTTTGAAAAACTTTAATAAAATCCATTGCAAAATTTGAATTATTTTCAAAAGTAATAACATTCTTCGCAAAAATTAAACATTGTTCAATATCTACTATTTTTAGGAAATTTACCAAAAGAATTTAATTATTTTAAAAAAAATAAATAAATTCTACAAAAACTTTTAATTATTTTCAAAAAGTAATAAAAATTTTGTTACAAGCATTTAATTATTTTTGAAAATTTTAATAAAATTCTTCGCAAGAATTCAATTATTTTCATAAATAATAAAATTCAACGCAGAATTTCAATTATTTTTAATACGATTTTAATCATATTTGTCAAAAAATGTAATTATTTTTAAAAATTTTTATTGAAATTCGTTAATAGAATTCGAGTATTTGATAATTTGTTGACAACAATTTGTTATGGGAATTTGAATTTTAAGAAACGTTCAATTCTTCAATAAAAAGTTATAAAATTCTTCGAAAAAATTCAATTAT
Organism: Leptopilina drosophilae; assembly: GCA_032873175.1. Lineage (NCBI taxonomy): Eukaryota > Metazoa > Arthropoda > Insecta > Hymenoptera > Figitidae > Leptopilina > Leptopilina drosophilae. The sequence continues at coordinate 10,133,480 of CM065485.1, forward strand.
TTTCAAAAATTTGGTTAAATTCTCATAAAAATTCCAATTATCTCTAGAAATATTAAAATTCTTCTCCGAAATTCATATATTTTCAAAAAACTAAAAAAATTGTCAACATTTCAATTATCAGTACAAATTAATTGCAAATTTAATTATTTTCAAAAATTTTAATAAAATCCATTGCAAAATTTGAATTATTTTCAGAAGTATTAATATTCTTTGCAAAAATTAAATATTGTTCAATATCTACTATTTTTAGAAAATTTACCATAAGAATTTGATTATTTAGAAAAAATTTAACGAAATTATACAAATATGTACTTTTAATTATTTTCAAAAAATAATAAAAATTTCACAAGAATTTCATTAATAACAAATTTTTTTTATAAATTTCTTCGCAATCATTCAACTATTTTCATAATTAATAAAATTTTATTGGGATTCAATTATTATCGTAAATAATAAAATTCTGTTTAGGAATTCAATTACTTTTAATAGAATTTTAATCGAATTCCTCGAAAAAATTCTTAAAAATTTTATTAAAATTCGTCCAAAGAATATAATTGTTAAAAAACTTGTTGATAAAATTTTTAATAGGAATTGAATTCCAAGAAACATTCAATTATTCAATAAATTATTTATTTTTGTATTTAAATAATTGAATTCTGGTAGAATTTTCTCGCAAACATTTATTTAAAAATAGACATTAGTTAAAATCTTAGCTTATAAGAAAATAATTGAATTTGAGAAATTTTTTTAAAATTGTCTTAAAAATAATTAAATTTTTACCAAAACAAGTTTTTTCAAAACTTTTTAAAATGTTTGAATTTCTGCTGAAATTCTAATATTTTTTTAAATAATTGAATTCTGGCGATGAAATTTATTAAGACTATTGAAAATAATCGATTCCCTGCAAAGATTTTTATTATTTTACGAAAATATTTAAATTCTTGCGAAAAATTTTATTAAAATTTCTGAAAGTAATTAAAGATCTGCTAAGAATTTTGTTATGTTTAATTTATGCCAAGAATTTTATTAAAATTAAAAAAATAATTGAATTCCTGTTAATTTTTTATAAGAATTGAATTATTTTTAAAAATTTTAATAAACTTCTTCGCAAGAATTCAATTCTTTTCATAAAAAATAAAATTCAATACAGAATTTTTATTATTTTTAATACAATTTTAATTGAATTTCTCAAAAAATGTAATTATTCGTAAAAACTTTATTAAAATTCCTTAATCGAATTCCTCAAAATTCTTAAAAATTTTTTTAAAATTCGTCCAAAGGGTTTAATTGTTTAAAAATTTGTTGATAAATTTTTAATAGGAATTGAATTCCAAGAAACATGCAATTATTCAATAAATTATTTTTTTGTATTTAAATAATTGAATTCTGGTAGCATTTTCTCATAAACATTGATTTAAAAATAGATTTCAGTTAAAATCGTGGATTATAAAAAAATAATTGAAGTTGGGAATTTTTTTAAAATTGTCTTAAAAATAATTAAAATTTTATCAAAACTTTTTAAAATGTTTAAATTTCTGCAAAAATTCTAATATTTTTAAAAATAATTGAATTCTTGCGAAGAATTTTATTAAGACTAGTGAAAATAATTCATTCCCTGCAAAAATTTTATTTATTTTACGAAAATATTTAAATTCTTGCGAAAAATTTTATTAAATTTTCTGAAAGTAATTAAAGATCTGTTAAGAATTTTGTTATTTTTAATTTATGCCAAGAATTTTATTAAAATTTTTAAAAATAATTGAATTCCTGTTTACTTTTGTTACAAGAATTTAATTATTTTTGAAAATTTTAATAAAATTCTTTGCAAGAATTCAATTATTTTCATAAATAATAAAATACAATGGGAGCGTTTACAAATGATGTCACGCAATTTTTTGGAGATTTTCGACCCCCCCCCTCCTCCCTGTCACGCAATTTTTACAATTTCACATGAGAAAAATACATTGTGTCACGTTTAGAGGGGGGGGGCCTACCACCAAAAGCGTGACATCATTTGTGAACGCTCCCAATGCAGAATTAAAATTATTTTAAATACAATTTTAATCGAATTTCTCTAAAAATGTAATTATTCTTAAAAATTTTATTAAAATTCGTTAATAGAATTTAAGTATTTGATAATTTGTTGACAACAATTTTTAATGGGAATTTGAATTTTAAGAAACGTTTAATTCTTCAATAAATTATTTAATTGCGTTTTATTTTTTTATTAAATAATTAAATTCTAGTACAAAATTCTAATAAAAATTGAATTTCATTTCATAAAAATGAATTTCAGTTAAAATTTTAGATAATCATTGAATATTAAAAGCAATATAGCGTGAATTTAAAAAAATAATTGAATTTGTAATTAATATTTTTGAAAAAGTTTAATTGAGTTTTTTAAATACTATTTTCAGTTTCTATTTTCTAATATTTATTTAAGAAAAAATTTAACTAAAAATTGAAATTTCGTAAAATTAAATATTGTAAAGAAATTAATTGGAAAATTGTTAAAGAACTATTTCGAAAATTATTAAAAATAATCGATATAAAGAAGAATTTTAGATAAAAATTCTGGAAAATATTAATTAAATTGATTATGATTTTAATTATTATAAATTATTTTTATTACTATTTATTATTATTTTTTATTATTTATTATTTTTTTATTTATTAATATTAATTATTATAAAACATGAAGAAATCGATGACTTCATCGATTTCTTCATATTTTATAGTTATGTTAAATTGAATTTCTAGTTTTAAGTAAAATGTTCTTTTATATTTGATTTAGCCTGATTCTATTTTTGTCAGTCGGTCCGTAAATGGTTCGTAATTTTTAATTTTTGGTCAGTAAAGTCCGTATTTTTAAATACTTTAACTGCTTCGAGCCCTGTAGCAGCAGGAAAGAAACAAACACAGAAAAAAAGGTGGTATAAATTTTGTTGCGGGTAATTTTAACCAATGCTAAGTCACATAGACAGTGGCGCACTCACCTAGGTGAAATTTTGTTGCAGCGAATTTTTACCCCAAAATCAGGTTAAAATTTAAACTTTTTTTTTCTTGTGAAATTCTAAATTTAAGAACTATTAACTATTTTATACTTAAATATATTCTTTTCCCAAAATTTTGTTGTAGTTTAATAATAAAGTAAATACACCAGTTATAGACATCTTAAAAAAATCTAAATTTGAAATAATTAAAAATAATGCAACAACAGAACAAAATTTATTGATGTTAGAGCTTCTTCTTTGTTTTCGTACTTCGTAGTAGCCGAAATGAGGATTTCGATATTTCGCCAAATTACTCGTAATAGACTGCTAAAAATTGTAAATAAGTTTAATTTCAATTGTTTTTCTTCAAATGACTCAATAAAATTGTACCCAATCATTAACCCTATGAACCTTATGAATCATTAACCTTATTTATTAAAAATAACCGTCCTTTTTGGAAACGGGCATTCACCTAAATAACTTTAAATTTAAAGTAAAACGACGAAAGCTTCAAAATTACGGGAAATAATCATTATCGAAATATCATAGAAGCGTTAATAAGCAATTATAAAGTACTGAGAAAGCAAAACATATATGGAAGCCTCTTCAAATAGAGACAAATAAACAATCGTGTGGGGGAGCAGGGTCATTAATAAATGTGAGAAATCATCAAAGGGAAGAAATACAGATTAATGCATGCGTGCAAATATAGTAAGTGAGAGAGAAGAGAAATATGAGAGGAAGAGAGTGGGGTTTATATGGTGAATGAGAACAAACGGATAAGATGAGAGACAGTGTATATATATATATATATATATATATATATATATATATTTATGTGTGTGTGGGCGGTTTACAAGTGAAGATAATATTTTCGTCACATATGAGTCGGGAGCTCGTTAATGCGCGTCCACCTGGAACATAATGCCCCATCATGCTTGCTAATAGTTGTTTCATATGAGACGACAACTTCGTGAAATAAACCTTAGTCGTCTGTAAGCTCATAAACTTTCGCGGCAGATTCATACCACCCACAAGGAACGAGAAATGATTCACGCTTTGGACGCGAACAACTGTCTTCGAATTATGGTCGCTTCACTTTGTCATCTCACAAAGAGAGTTTCTTGACAAAAGGCCATATTTTCGAGAAAATTAATCATGAATAAATGACTGCTATATTTGTCGAGTGAAGCTTGGCATAACGGCACGATTATGCATAATATACGATTCTTGTAATGCTAATAACCATAATTTTCAATAATTACAAGAATTTTATTTTAAATGATCATACTTTTGCATTGCTCATATAGTACCGAAAACGATCCGAAAAATTTATTAAAAATTTACTTGTCGCATATGTTGTAATTAGTGATTGCAGCTCTATGGTTAGGGTGTTGTAAACTCGTGTTCTTATTAGATAAATTTCTAGGCTTTTTTCTTCATAGCAGTGTATGAATAAGGTTTCAATACACCGTTCGCTTATGGGAAAACTGTAGCACTTCAGTAATTCGTTATAAACTGTACCATTTCGGTTGAGGATTTTAAATTATACCATTTCGAGAAAAACAGTTTTTTATCTTTTTTGTCCAGTTTGTCAACACTGTTGATAGACATTAAATGACGTTATGGATTTTTGAAAAGAGGTTTCTTAAGAATATGTTTGTTTATCTTATCAATATAGTTATACAAACTTTTTAATAATTTAAACCCATTTCTTTGTTAATCATTAAAAATTCTGCAGTGCAACGCTTTTATAGATCTTCAGCAAAATCGTATGTTTTATAACAAACTTTTGAAATTCATAATAAATTTTTGTAATGGTTCAGTTTTCCACCTACCTGATGATTCACTTCCTTTAACACTCTCCTTTATACACTTAATTATGACACCTGCGTTTACTTACATACAAAATCAAGATAATTTGTCAATGAACCTAATGTGAATCAATGCTGCTTCAGTGGTGGATGACTTGTAAAAATCTTACCACAAAAAAAATTTTATTTCACATTTACCATACTGATAAGATTCACAATGTTACTATAAATATCAATTAATTTTATCACAATAAATTGTGAGGTATTAAAAAGTGTTGCAGGTTAAATTAACACCAAAAAAGATTAAAATAATCAATTTTGATGTTTAATATTAAATATTGAATGTAATATTGTAATATTTTACAATAAATTTACAATGAATAATAATAATTGCAATAATCTAATTAATTAAAGTACAAAAGTAAATTTATGAATGAAATTTTAGTTTATTAAATTTTTTTATAAAGCTATAAAACACGAAGATGAGTCTTCGACTCGGAGTGATCGATTTCTTCATACTTTATAATAATAATAATACTTTATAAAATTATTATTTTATATTATAAGAATATTACACTTCTTCAAAATTATTTTCATTATTTCAATTTAATTATTTTCAAAAATTTTTAACTACAATTTTACTTTATATCTATTATTTTTAATAATAATTAATTAATCAATTTCATGAAATTTTAATTATTCCTAAATTCTTTAATTAAATGCATATTAGAAAATAAAAACTTCAAATAATATTTAAAAAATTCAATTAAACTTTTTCAAAAACATTAATTTCAAAATTCAATTATTTTCAAAAAGTTCACTCTATATTTCTTCTAAAATTCAATTATAATCTAAAATTTTAACTGAAATTCACTTTTATGAAATGAAAATCAATTTTTATTAGAAAATTCTACAAGAATTTAATTTTTTAAATGCGAAAGTAAATAATTTATTGAATAATTTAATGTTTCTTAAAATTCAATTCTCATAAATAATTTTAGTAACAAATTTGTTAATAATTCAATTCTTTTGTCGAATTTTATTAAAACTTGCAGGAACATAATTATTATTATTAAACATATATTGAAAAATAAAAACTCGTAATAATTTCAATAAAAATCCTATTAAACTTTTAAAAAGAAATAAATCTACAGAATTTTTTGTCAAAAATATAAAAAATTAAGAATTTCAGCAGATTTTGGTTTGAAACTATTTCAAAAGTTAATTATTTCTAAAAATCCACGTTATAATGCTTTTAATACTTAAGTATAATCTAAAATTTGAACTAAAATTCATTTTTAAAACCATTTTTATTAGTAATTTCTACGACAATTCAATTATTTAAATACAAAAATAAATAATTTATTAATTTCGTGTTTCTTGAAATGAAATTGTCATAAAAAATGTTATCAACAAATGTTCTAAACCATTAAATTCTTGGGACGAATTTTAATAAGCTTTTTAAGAACAATTACATTTTTCGAGGAATTTGATTAAAATTGCATTAAAAATAATTGAAATTCTGCAATAACTTTAATATTTATGAAAATAATTGAACTCCTAAGAGAATTTTATTATTTATAAAAATAATTGAATCCCTGTAGAAATTTTATTATTAATGAAAATAATTGAATTATTGCGAAGAAGTTTATAAAAAAAATTGTAAATACTTGAATTCCAGTAAAATATTTTATTATTTATGAAAATAATTAAATGTTTGCGTAGAATTGTATTCAAATTTTTTTAATAACGAAATTCTATTGGAAAATTTTATTGAAATAGTAGATATTGAAAATTATAGTGTTTTAAAAAACTTTTGAATTTGATAAAAATTTTTTTAAATAGTTGAATATCAGAGAAGAATTTTGTTATTTATAAAGAAAATTAATTTCAAAGAAATTTAATTATAATTGTATGAAAAATAATTGAAACGCTGCAATGAGTTTTATGAGAATTTTCAATTTTATTCGTTTAAAATTCAATTTTACAATATTTCAATTATTCGGAAATTCTGCAATTAAACATATATTGAAAAATAAAAACTTGAAATAATTTCAATAAAAATCCTATTAACCTTTTAAAAAGAATTAATTCTACAGAATTTTTTGTCAAAAATATATGAAAAGTTAAGAATTTCAGCAGATTTTGGTTTGAAACTATTTCAAAATTTAATTATTTCTAAAAATCCACGTTATAATGCTTTTAATACTCAAGTATAGTCTAAAATATTAACTGAAATTCATTTTTAAAATCATTATTATTAGTAAATTCTACGAGAATTTAATTATTTAAATACAAAATTAAATAATTTATTAATTTCATGTTTCTTGAAATTAAATTCTCATAAAAAATGTTATCAACAAATGTTCTAAATCATTAAATTCTTGAGACGAATTTTAATAAGATTTTGAAGAAATTACATTTTTCGAGGAATATGATTAGAATTGCTTTAAAAATAATTGAAATTCTGCAATGAGTTTTATTATTTTTGAAAATAATTGAATTCCTAAAAGAATTTTATTATTTATAAAAAAAATTGAATCCCTGCAGAAATGTGATTATTTATGAAAATAATTGAATGTTTGCGAAGAATTGTATTCAAATTTTTTTTAATAATGAAATTCTTTTGGAAAATTTAATTGAAATAGTAGATTTTGAAAATTATGGAGTTTTAGAAAACTTTTGAAAATAATTGGAATTTTGCCAAGAATTTGATTAAAATTTTGTAAAATTTGAATATCAGAGAAGAATTTTATTATTTATAAAGAGAAATGATATTTTGACGAGAATTTTTTTTAATTTCTGAACACAATTGAATTTAGTAACTATGTGACTAAGTTAGTTAGTAACTAAGTTAGAAATTAATTTACTATTCTCCCTGGAAAAGCTAAATTCGTTGAATTTTTACAAATCGTCGACTTTGGTGTTTTATTCAAAATAAAATTTCCACAGAAAGTTTGTAATAAAACACGTAATTTATTATTCTAAAATCTAAAGTAAGAGGTAAAAAATATCAAGAGAATTACTTAAATTGTTTTAAAAAGCTATTAAAATAAATAAATATTCCTACACGGAAAAAAATTAATCGCTAAATTAGAGATTAAATCTGAGATTTAGGCATAAACTATCACTGGAATCGGACGTGAGATGTAAGCAGATCTCTAAAACTGAAATTTGGTATTATATCTAATCCGAATATTAGTATTGTGAAGAACACGTATTTCTTATGCCTAAAAATGATATTAGGAATCTCAAATTTTATGTTATGGAACATATTATATAGTTCTAGACTATCAACTTATTTGAATATACATTGACAAGCATAAAAAAGGAGTTGGATATTTTAAAAATACAATATGAATTTTATATGTTTATTTCATTTTTTTGTTTTATTCAAATTGTCTCAACATCACACATTATAAACATTCTTTTTGCATTTCTTAATAAAAAACATGTTTTAGTACAACTTTTTATAGGTTAGGTTTTCAGGTGTCAAAAGAAAATGATATATTTATTATAAGTTGAACAAATACAGAGAAGTACTAAATTAAATTCCATTTAATCAAAAAGATTTAATATAATCATCATGATTAATATAATCATTGAGATAAATAAGTCTAATAAATAAAAATATATGTCCCACGTGATGACGCGAAAAACATTCGTTAAATACGGAAAATGAAAACTGAAAGAAACTGCAGGAAAGGAGTAATATTTAAATTTTTCTTTGGAACGTATGCAACCGCGTTTATTTGGATGTTTGAAAATAAAATGAATTCCTAATTAATTAAAATGGTTTAAATCTTTTTTGTCACTGATGAACTTAAAACACAATGTAATTCACATCAAAAAGTTGTGAAATTAACAAATCTCTAAATCAGAGATGTGAATTTATGGCGATTTCTGGTATAAAGTTTGACAGAATCAAACACAACTTATCACAGTAATTATGACTATAATGTCTAATTTAGATACACTTATATTTCATTGGATTTGAAATTAATATTATTTCAGGTTTAGAGATTAATTTTTTTCCGTGTAGATTTAATTTATTCACTACTTGTAAACCGAGTGATAGAATCATTATTATTAATATTCACTTTTAATAACAATTTAAAATAACAATTTAAAATAACAATTTAATTTTATGGAAAAAATTATTGGCTTATATTTTCAAAGATATTCATAAAGTGTAATTGTAATTTTGTTAATGAGAGTGACATGAATTTTCAAAGGTACTAATTTAATGAATGGCAACACCGGTGGGAACTTGAGTGTTTCTTGAATTTAAGACGGGATAATCACTCCACTATCGTTCTGGGATTCGTAACCGGAGACCTCCCAGATACTGCAAGGACTCAACTTGAAGCCCTGGAACTGGATCGACCTGTCGTATCGGCTGGATTTTGCGTCCGGATTAAATCGCTCGCGTGTGGGCGCACCCGATATCTGGAATGATGGTAACGCAGTGTTGCCAACCACTTTGACACTAGTTTATTTATTTTTTTAATGTAATACAAAACAATGTTCTTAATGTGTTCAATAGCAGAATTTTCTTATATCTTCTGTTAGCTTTAATTTCTTCTTGAAGAATGTACATATTGTTCTTGTCTTTTTTAAATTAATAAACTTGATTTTTTGCGATGTTAATGGTTGTATGTTATTTTATCGAGTTATTTGAAGCAAAAAAGAGAAAGTATACATATTAAGAGACTTTTATTGTGAACACTATTTTAAGGGACTTTATTGTGAATAATCTTAGGAAATGTCGAAATTTTCGTTTCTACAAAAACGAAATTAAAAATTGTAATGCGAATTTCTCTGGTTCTTATGGAAAGTTATTCAGTAAGAGTTGAGTTAAGTTTATAGTACACCGCTTAAGATAGAAAATACAAAAGATTTTGAATTTTCTCGCCCCCTGCATTTTGAAACAGAAGAAACTTTTTCAACAGATCGACAAAGTAGTCCCTTTTTATTTTTTTGCCTAACAACGAAAAATTAAAAAAAAATGAAAAATGTATGATATTCGACGTGTGAGACCCTGTAGATGAAGAAAAAAGAATACAAAAAAGATTGAATATTTTATTTTAAAATTAGTAAATTGCGATTATCTCAGAATCTAGAATCGACAAAGTGGTCCCTTTTCATACGAACGTTCACTATATACATAAAAATGAATTAAAAATGAGTAAAACCTTCTGTTGAAAAATGGAAAATCGTCACGATTATACATATAGCTTCCCCATGAGGAAGCAACATTAATAATTTCTTTTTATAAAGTTTAAAATGAGTTAAAAATAAAATTTACCAAGAATGATAAATACCGACAAGTAAAGAGAAAGTTTTTAAAATGGAATCGTTAAAGTTCAATAAGTCTTGATGTCCATTTGGGTCTAAATTAGGCATCTGCAATTCTCAATGTATCTAGAGCAGAGGAAATTTATTCACTTTTTCCCCAAAATTTACATTGGAAGAATTTGTCAATGCCAAATTTTTGCAGGGACGAGACTGCAATATTGTATTTATATAAATACGCAATATTGTAAATTGAGAAAAAGCATCATATTTACGAAAAAAAAATCTTTTAAATTTTTAATTCCAAATTTTCACTTAAATATCTCGGGACTCTTAAAATTTATAGAAATAAATTTTTTTTAACTGTAGATCTCATCGCCGATTTTAGTATTCAGACAATACAAAAGCTAGGGAGAAAGTTCCGGTTCAATATTTCGAAACTTACTCTCTAAATCTGAATTAGTAGAGTTCTACTAAGAAATAGTAAAATTTTACTAATTTATTAATAGTTTTCATAAACGACTTTTCCCTATTTCAATTAGTAGAGTAAATTAGTAAAGCTCTACTATAACAATTAGTAAAAGTTAACTATTTGTCCATCTTCCCGATCCACTGTTCTAACTTTCCATTTTAAAAAAATGAACGACAAACATCTCAAGTTTTAAAAAAACATAAATAAAAGAATTTTTTAAAGAAATCCCTTACAACAAAAGAATGTCCTGAACAAAAATAGAATATCATAAAAAAGTCCCTAGGATATTCTAAGATATATATGTAGGTTATCCAAACTGCCGTTTTGTAGGATATTTTTGGGATATTCCTAGGACGTTCTTGGGATATTCTGAAGATATCATTCATGATATCCTTAGGATATCTTCATAGGTATCCTTAGGATATTTTTATGGTATCATCAGGAAATTATCTGGATGTCTTTAGGATATGTAAAGGATAACTTTAGAATATGTAAAAGATATTCTGAGGATATCCTAAGAATATAATAAAAATATTTCTAGAATACCCTGAGAAAATTTGTAGAACGTTTATAGAGTTCATGTGAATAAATTGACATGTGAACAAAAACAGCTTCCGAGACGAATTTAGTTCAATTTCAGGGAATTTTGGAAAATCTGTTACAAAAGAATCTATTTGCTTTTTTCGACTTGGATCCTATCGAAATTGATGTCCTCTCGTAAATTTGGACAAAGTTTAATAAAACTTTTTTCTACAACTTCAAACAAATCAATTATAGTTTTATAAACACATCCCTCTAATCAACTCAAGTTTTAAATGAAAACACTATTTTAATCATAAAAAGTATATTAAATATTGTAACATCAAAATTTAAGTAACTTTCATCAATTTATTTTTGTTAAACAAAAGTGTCAATAAAAAATTCAGTTAATCAATTGAATATATTGTCAAAAAAATTGTTAGGATATTATAATTTAAACGTTTTATTAATACAAAGTTTGTGAAATTTCATTAAATTTATATGAACTCACAAAATGATAGTGATTTCTTGGAAAAATTGAATTTATTTACCATTTTAAACTTCTTTCGAATAGCGGCACGACTTCATATTGATCAATTTAGAAAAAAATTTATTTATTTTAGGAATAATTAGCTGTGAGTGATTATCATAAATATGAGAACATTTATAACCAAAATCATCTGTCAAAACATTAATTACAAAAAAACCAAAGATGACATCTTCTGATAACAGAATAGCAAATATCCAAGGGATATCTTAGGAATCTATTAGGATATTCTAGGGATATACAAACTTTATTTTCAGACATTCTGGGGACATCTTTAAACATTCTAGGAATATCTTGGATATCCTATAAGGATATTTTTGGACGTTTAAAGAATATTGTATGGATATCCTTAAATATCCTAAGGATGTACCGGGAATATCCAAACCGCCGGTCTCTAGGATATCCTAATATTATCCGTTGGATACAGTACCGGCGAAAATTGTCAGTCCACCCATTTTTGAAGGAATGAAAAACATTTTTTAACATAAAATTTATGAAAATTCTAATTGCTTTTAATTTATATTTTAAAGACGATAAAATTTTAAAAAGAATAAGACCTCACAGAAGTCATTTGGCAAATATTTTTTCAAGATATTCTTAAAAAACCGCCATTTTCAAAGTTTTACAAAAATTTGAATAACTTCTAAAATAATAAACGCTTTTTAATAATCTTAGGCTTATTTGAAAGGTGATTTTCTGCAGAATAAGAATTACTTATAGTCATTAACCTGTAATTTTTTCTTGGAATAAGCATTACGTCAAAGTTGGGCAAAAAAATTGTGAAAATTTGAAATACATTTTTTGTACTAAAAACTATTCTAGAACATATATATAAAACATGATATGGTATAGATTTTTCAAAAAAATTTAATAAAAAAATATGTTTGAATTTCAAAAATTATTTTTCTTTTAATAATATTTCAAATTCTTTGAATTTGTTTGTCCAACTTTGACGTCATGCTTATTCCAAGTAAAAAATTACAGGTTAATGACTATAAGTAATTCTTATTCCGTAGAATATGAGTTTTAAAATAAGCCTAAGATTATTAAAAAGCGTTCATTATTTTAGAAGTTATTCAAATTTTTGTAAAACATTGAAAATTACGATTTTTAAGAATATCTTCTAAAAATTTTGGCCAAACGACTTCTATAAGATCTTATTGTTTTCAACATTTTATCGTCTTTCAAAATATAAACCAAACAAATTTTTAGTTTTTATGAATTTTATGTTAAAAATTTTATTTCTTTCCTTTAAAAATGGGTGGACTGACAATTTCGGACGGTTGTGTATCTTTAGAATATCCACGGGATGTTTCCATAATAACCTTGGGATATCTAGTGCTATAAGGGATAACTTATAATTATTAAAATTTCATTTATTCAGATTTAGAAAGTGACCTCTTACTGTTAAAGAGAAAAATTAATTTAGTATTAATACTTAAGGGCTACTCTACAATAAATGAATTACACTTAAACAGCATTTTTTCAAGCTCATATATATTTTATTAAAATGAACCTTAGTGAACTGCAACGCCCAGTAGATCTTAGTGAATACTCTGCACATAATATTTACGTCATCGATCCACATTAACTATACAATATAACGAAGCTGAATGCAGATGCCTCTCACCTGGCATTTGGCCATTCAAAACACTTGAAATTAAATTAATGTTGGACTAACTTGTGCGGACTATTTCTACCTTCAAATCCCTTTCCATACTAGGTCATGAAATATTTCTCCCTTATTCAAATTTCGTGTAATTTCTCCAATTGAAGCGTTTTGTGCAGAAACCGCATGTAAGTCCATTTCTTTCAAAAACCACTTTTTTATTGAAAATTTATGTTTAAGTGAAGCTTTACAATCTGGTAAAATATTAAATAAGTGACTAAACTCTAAATCCTTGAAAAAAAATTATTGAATTATCATTTCGTGCAAAAACTTGTGATTTTCTTTAATAAATTTAATTTTTTTGTGATATTGTTGACGTTTATTAGTAATTTATATTAAACAGTTTATATTTTAAATGAAATTCACTTAATGAAAGCAAAAAGTGATGTTGGTGACTGAATTGATTTAAAATTAGAAAATATTTAAAATATAGTTAAATTTATTTTTAAAACAATTTTATTATTTATAAAATGTTACTAAAAATTATCCAAATTCAATATTTTAAATTAATGTTATTAAATATTAAATAAAAGTTTGATACATTACTGGATTCAATAAATTTTCTGTGTTTTTCATTTCATTTTGTACATAGAAACAGCATACGTCCAAATGTCAATTTATTTGTTTATTTCTTATATTAAGTAGATAAAACATTAATCACATTGGATTTTTAAACTTATAGGTTACTAGAATACACAGAAAAAATTGCAAATGGTAAAAACAACCACATATGTGTAGTTAGAAAAAAAGTAGTTAAAACTACCATATTCAGCAGCATTTTAACTACACTTCCTCAGTTATTGGAAACAAAATTAAGTAGTTGGTTTTATGTAGTTAAAATTACTACTTCACGTAGTTGAGATAACTAACAGATGGTAGTAAATGACTCAACAATAATACTGTAGTAAAAATTACTGTTAAAAAAGTTAATTTTACTATTGTGCTAGTAAAAAAAACTATTTTGTATTAGTTGCAAACAAAATGAAACTTACTATTTTTATATAGTAAATTCAACCTCTGAAAGTTGTTATTTTTATGATTTATGTAGTTAAAACAACTATTTCTTATTAGTTGCAGAGAAAGAAAGAAATTTACTGTTTTCTTGTAGTAAATTCAATTGTTGAAAATAGTGATTTTTACTATTTATGCAGTTGAAAACATCATCTTTTTTCTACAGAGAAAAAACGTGAGTGGTAAAAACATCCACATATGTGCAGTTAAAAAAATGTAGTTAAAACTACCATATTCAGCAGCATTTTAACTAAACTTCCATAGTTAGTGGAACTAAAGTTAAATAGTTGGTTTTATGTAGTTTAAATTACTACTAAACGTTATGATTGTGAATAACTCAACAATAGTGTAGTAGTTAAAAGTACTGTTAAAAATAGTTATTTTCGGAATTTCTCTAGTATAAATATCCATTTCTTGCTATTTGCAAATTAAATTAAAAATTAATGTTCCAAAGAGTAAGTTCAACAGCTGGAATTTGTTATTTTTATGTTTAATGTAGTTAAAAGAACCAATTCTTACTAGCTTTTGATAATTTATTTCTATGGTGGTGAGAAACATTTCTTTCTAAAACTACAAAAGTCATAAAAGTAACAATTTTTATGTTATTTTTACTATATGAAAATAGTAAGTTTAATTTTTTTATAAGTAGTAAAAAATGGATAATTTTACTACATAAATTCTGAAAATAACTATTTTCAACAGTACTTTTAACTACTGCTGCATTGTTGAGTCACTTAAAATCATATATACTTGAAATGTATTTCAACTAAGTCCTTGAGCTTCAAAAATTAGTTACTGCAACTAAACAGAGTAGTTACTATGACTGAATATAAGAAGAATGTCCTCAGGTATAATGCCAGTCATCGTAGCGTGCGAGCGTGGTTAGGTGGTTAAGTTATCGGTTTGCGAATGTTAGGGTCGTGCGTTCAATCCTCTGGCGTTTGGGGATTTTTCTCTGTTAGGTATATAAGAGTTTAATATATAAATTATATTATGAACAAAAATAGGTAAGAGAAAATAGAAAAAAATGGAGCTCAATAATAATAAAAAACAAATAAATAATTTAATTTTACTACTTTAAATAGTTGATTTAATTATTTTTTACAGTTGTTACAACTATAATTTGTTACGGGAGCCTATAGGAACTATAAAAATTTAGTTACTGCAACTAAATGAAGCAGTTCGTATGACTAACAACAAATAGTTAAGATAACTGTTTTAGTAGTAAAATTTACTGTAAAAATGGTATTTATTACTACATTTTACAGTTAGACTAACTATTCTGTCATAGTTCATTTTACTAAATAATGTTACGGGCGCCTATAGGAACTACAGGAAATAGTAAAAAAGTAGTCAAATTTACCATATTTTTTTTGTGTGTATAATGCAAAAAGCAGAATCAGAAAAAATGTCAACATTTACAAGTAAAACAGTTTTTATTGATTCCTGAACAATCTCGATTTATGAACTTATGCTGTTTCTGCACAAAACGCTTCAATTACAATATTTATATTTGTTTCAAAAATAATTTGACCCTATTTTAATTTTAATTAATATGTCCCACAGGGATCAGTGCTTGGTCCCTTATTATTCAACCTTTTCACGAATGATTTGAGAGATGTCTTAAAATATTCTAAACATATGTACTTCGTGGATGATTTACAAATTTATGT
This sequence comes from Leptopilina drosophilae, assembly GCA_032873175.1. Lineage (NCBI taxonomy): Eukaryota > Metazoa > Arthropoda > Insecta > Hymenoptera > Figitidae > Leptopilina > Leptopilina drosophilae. The sequence goes on from CM065485.1 coordinate 10,149,473, forward strand.
TCATTCTAGTCTAGATGATTTGAGGGAGAATCTTGCATTAATAAGTAAAGATGTAAAATCGGTATTAAATTGGGCATCTACAAATTTTCTTAAAGTAAATATGGATAAGACTTATTCTATGATAATTGGATCAACTTGGTACACAAATAATATAAAATTGGATTATAACTTGTTAATTAGGGTTAATGATACTACTATACCTTTTGTTGATTTAGTTAAGAATTTGGGCATTATGTTTGGACCGACTCTCAGTTGGGACAAGCAAGTTGGTAAAATTTGCAAGAGTGTTTATGCAACCTTATCACAATTTAAACGGAATAAAGAAGCCCTTACTGTTGAAATCCGGATAAAACTTGTTATGTCTTTGATTCTTCCTCATTTCGATTACTGCTGCGTTGTTTACAATGATTTAACTGATGAATTAAATCAAAAACTCGAGAAGCTACTTAATACATGTATAAGATTCATTTTCAACTTAAAAAAGGATGAACATGTAACTCCTTATAGGTTAAAGCTTGGATGGCTTAGTGTTAAGAAAAGAAGACTTTGGTTTGTTGGTTGTTTTACACAAGTTGTCTTAAATACTAAGAAACCTTCATATTTGTATGAAAAATTTATTTTTAGAAATGATGTAACTTCAAGAAATGTAAGGTGTCCTAATTTACTTAGGATACCATCACATAAAACTGAACGATATAGTAATTCTTTTATGATAACTGCAATTAATTTGTGGAATTCTCTTCCGAGCTCTATTACTACTATTGAGAATCAAAAAGCTTTTAAGCTCGAATTATATAAATATTTATTTTTATTGGAAGAGTAGAATCTCGTTGTTATTGCTCTTGCCATTGATAAATTTTTATTTATTTATTTGTTTATTTTTGTGTTGGTATGTTATATTGATTATTATTTTTTAACTGTTAAAGATGTTTTTTAATTATTATTTTATGTATGTTTTTTCTTTAGTATATTATATGTATATGTATATCTTGTTATATATTGTATTTGAATTGTTGTTCTTATGGCTTGCCTGGGACAAAATAAAGAAATTATGAAATTAATGTAAATTTTAATCTGTGTTATAGGCTTATTTGGGCCTGACTACGGTTAGGGTCCAGTTGGATGTTGTGTATTATTACTTTATCGTGACCAGGTGCATTCAAGAAAGAAATTCGCTTTTTGCAAAAGCGCCTCGCTTGAGTTTGAAATGAGACAGCCCATTTTGTTTCCCACCCCTTAAAGATCTACATGCGGTTCCTCCTCTGAGAATTAGTGGGAAGAAAAGAAGATGCAGAGTGAGTGCGCAAACTCGAGGTGCACACCACCCTTCCAAGATTTAAAACGAAGAGGGATTTTCGCCCTTCAAATTTCCCTTTCTTTTTCTTTCTCTCTTTCACCCTAACTACAGACGAGAGTACGTGCACCCCTCGCTAATGACTGACAATGGCGAGATAAAGCACAAGTGAAAGAAAAAGAGAAAGAGAGAGAGACCCCGTCGTTCCCACCTGGTGGTACATACCGTTGCGTAATCGTGGGAGCTGCACGCCTATGCCACCCAGGACCCATAATGGAGAAATCCCCCTCTCAACCCCAATATTTCCCACTTTACCTCAGCTCGTTTCAAGCCCAACAGGTTAACGGAAGTATTTTCCCTCTCGCTTTTTCTCTCTATATATAATATCGAGATATGGGGGGGACAGGAGAGAATCGGAAGACGCATCAGGTAATTCCAAGGGGAATCAACATACCTTCACTGATGGATGAAATAAGGGCTGTACCGTCAAGAATCATCCCTCTTGGATAAAAGGAGCACGTGAATCCATTGTTCGTTCGGCTCTTATGTATGGACTGAATCAAAAAAGATCTTCTCGATACGCTAGGCTGTTGTAAAAGTTTTTGACTTGTGGAAAATGGCGTCCGAGACAAAAAAATCCTATTCTTACAAATTTTTGCCGGCTTTCAGTTTTAATAATGGTGAAAAAAATGTTTCGAGGGGAAATTTCTTCAATATTTTTAATATATATAATTTGAAGTAAAGAGAGAAGTTTTCATCTCAAAACTGTTGGATGGTAAAATATTAAATGTTCCAAATTTTAAAAACGTTCTCCGAATCCTATTCTTGCAAATATTAATTTTTTAATTTTTATTTGAAACGTGGCAATTTTTTAAAATTTTTGGTCATGCTGTGGTAACCATTTATGACTTTTTTTGACTTTTTTTCAACTTATCTTTGAATTAAACATAATAATTTTGATTGAATACATAATAAATTTGGTTCGATAAAAATTATGTTTAATTTAATTATAAAATATGTTTAATTCAAACATATTTTGTTGGTTCATTACATATTTTTTAATTACAAAATTTTTTCTCAGTGTAATGATAGGAAACATAATAAAAATAATTATTGAAAAAATGATGTAAAAAATTAATTACACAACCCAGGTAGAAATTTCAACTCCGTACTGAACAGTCACCGAAGAGCTTTGTTTCTAGAAAATTAGCATTTTGTATCAAACATTTTAGATAATTATAACAAATGTAAAATCCTGCAAAAAATTTTCCTTGTTTTAATACGAAAAACTTAATTGCTTGACAAAATTTTAACATCTTCCCAGACCCCAAATGAATATTCTGATTCACTCTAAAAATGATTTCAATTTTGTTCAATTTCAATTCAATTTCAATTCAATTTCAATTCAATTTCAATTCAATTTCAATTCAATTTCAATTCAATTTCAATTCAATTTCAATTCAATTTCAATTTCAATTTCAATTTCAATTTCAATTTCAATTTCAATTCAATTTCAATTCAATTTCAATTCAATTTCAATTCAATTTCAATTCAATTTCAATTCAATTTCAATTCAATTTCAATTCAATTTCAATTCAATTTCAATTCAATTTCAATTCAATTTCAATTCAATTTCAATTCAATTTCAATTCAATTTCAATTCAATTTCAATTCAATTTCAATTCAATTTCAATTCAATTTCAATTCAATTTCAATTCAATTTTAATGCAATTTCAATTACATTTCAATTTTATTCAATTCTACTTCTGTTTTGTTCAATTTTATACAATTTTTAATCAATTTCAATGTTGTTCAATTCTATTTCCATTTTGCTCAATATTATTCAATTTTAATTTAATTTCAATTACATTTCACTTTTTTTCAATTCTATTTCATTTTTCATCAATTTTATTCAATTTTTTATTCAATTTCTATTCCATTTTAATTTTGTAAAATCTTCGTTCAATTTTATTATTTTTTTATAAAATTTTATACAATTTCATCTAAATTTCCTTTAATTTTATACAATTTTGATTAAATTTCAATTTGAATTCAAATTCCTTTAAATTTTGTTCAATTTTATTTCAAAATTTTATTTTTATTTTATTCACGAATTCCTTTGATTGTAAAATTATTCGAAAACATCAATAACTTCTTTTCTAAGTGAATCATTTATATTTCCCTACACGAATCAATTATTTTTAATAATAATTTTTGAATAAAGTTCTTTGAGAATTTTTGATCTGTTTACAAATCAATTTTAGGAAATATAAATTATCTCAGAAATTCTTCAATTGAATACTTATTAAAAAATAAACACTCCAAATAATTTCAGAAAGGGGGGCGATTATGTAATTTCACTTCACTTACACTCCATTTTCACTACCACCTAAAAAATTTGTTCACTATATTTTCACTTCACTTTCACTCCACTGTCACATTCACTCACATTTTTATTCAGTTCATTTTCACTCCACTTTCACCCAAAAATATTTTTTTATTCTACTTGACTTCACTTTCACTTTACTTTCACTTTGATTAAAATTTATTTTCACTTCAATTTCATTTCACTTTCACTGAAAGTTCATTTTTACTCCACTTTCACTTCACTTTAACTCAAAATTTACTTTTAATCCACTTTTTACTTCACTTTTAGACAACTATTATCTCCATACAAATTTTATTTCATTATTCTTTTTCTTAAATACAATGTTAAAGTCCATAACGTTGATCAACGAAAAAGTGAAGTGAACATTAAATAAAAATAAATTTTCAATGAATGTGAAAGTGGAATGAAAGTGAAGTGAAAATATGTTTTGAGTGAAAGTGAAGTGAAAATGGGGTAAAAATAAATTTTTATTGAAAGTAAAGTGAAAATAGAATGAAAATAAATGTTCAGTGAAAGTAAAAGTGGAGTGAAAATGGAGTGAAATTAAATTTTGAGTGAAAGTGGAGTGGAAATGAATTTTGAGTGAAAGTGAAGTGAAACTGGAGTGGAAATGAATTTTAAGTGAAAGTGAAGTAAAAGTGGAGTGAAAATAAATGTTGAGTGAAAGTGAAGTGAAAATACTTAATCGACCCTAAGGAATTCATTTAAACTTTTTTAAAAATAATAATTAATAATAATAATAATTAATAATAAATTAATAATAATAATAATAATTAATAAATAAATTAATTTATTTATTTATATTAATTATATTAATTAACAGTTTATAATATTAATAATTTTTTTTTATTCTACAAAATTGTTAGTTATGAGTATAAAAAAATATAAATGTTCCAATAATTTGATTTGAAAGCTTTTTAAAACTTAATTATTCTTTCCCAAAATTCATGCTATAATGCTTTTAATATTTATTATTATCTAAAAGTTTAACTGAAATTTATTTTGAAATAAACTTTTATTAGAGAATTTAATAATCTAAAAGCAATAATAAATTTATAAAAAAAAATTGAATTTCTAAAAAGAATTTTATTATTTATGAAAATAAATAAATTGTTGACAAGAAATTTACAAAAATTTTGTAAATAATAGATTTTGTATGAAACTAAGGAAAATATAAAAAAAATTTTAATTTTGGCGAAAATATTTTAAAAAACCTTGAATATAATTGAATTTTTGCAAAGAATTTTATTTCTTTTGAAAATAATCGTATTTTGCAATTAGTTACAATTTTTTCAAAATTTAATTCGTTATTAGGAGCCTTAAAAATGAAATTTTGTGCAAAGTTAGAAAAGTAGTAAAAATTTTTTGTCAAAATTTTTTTTTAGTTATTTTATGTTATTATTTTTTTTAGTTTTTATGTTATTTTTAATAGAAATTTGTTGAACTCCAAAAAAAAAAAAAAAAAATTACTATAAGTAGTTTAGGAATTCTTTACAATTGAAAATTTTGAAAATGATTGAATCATTCGTTAAGTGAAAGTAAAGTAAGATTTTAAAAAACATTAATTCTTTCATTTTTTTGAATGTACAAATATAAAATTTTATGCAAAGTTAGCAAAGCAGTGATATTTTTTTCTACAATTTTTGACGAAATTATTTTTTCTTTCTAAATGGAAAAATAGGAATAATTTTTATTTCATAATCATAATTTTTGCACAAAATTTTATTTTTATTGTTGATAGGCATTATTATTAATTCTTTATTGATACATTTAGAATTTTCTTATGAATTCTTGATATTGAATATTATTCCAGCACTTTTGACAAAATTCACTGCCATTTTCCTGATAAATTTAGAAAATTGGTGATTTTATGTAAAAAAATGCTTTTAATGCAATAGCTTGAAAATTGATTTATTTTATCAGATTTAAAGTAATTGCATATTCTGCATAATAAATTTATGTCGCAATGGAAATAAATAATTCAATACAAATACTAATTACAATAATTAGTTTAGCAGTTCTTTATTATTGAAAATTTGAAGAGAAAATGTAAATTAAAATAGCCACGAAGAAATGAATAATGATAGCTGGACGTTATATTTTATCTATAACAATTATAACTTCTTACTGTTGATGCAATCGTGAAGAAAAACATATAAACCGCAAAACAACATATTCAAAAATGAGTTTAAATGTTCTGGTTCAGAGTCATAAAGGAATTATTGAGCTCAGCGAAAGTCACATTGAATACATATTATACATTCGTTGTGGTCAACCGCATTATATGACCGAAAAAAGCAGAAGAATATATCAACCTTGTGTATTCTCGTAACAGTCCAAACAATAAAAACGTATAATGGATTAAACCAGAAACATAAACATCACTTTCACTTTTTATTAATTGAAAGAGCCTAAACAAAATCTTAAATATCGCGGTACCCAAACAGCATGTAATGTTACAATAGTAACATTACTGTAACAATTAAGTAATATCAAAATTTCCACCTGATGGTGATACTACCGCTATATTATATTTTCCATTAAAACAAATTATTTTTTTTTAACTTTGGACACGATTTATTTTTTTTAATTTATTTACACCTTACAATGTAGAGAATATTTTTCAAAAACTCACGGAATGGGCCTAATGGGTTGAATTTCCTAAAAGTCCAAAGAAAACAAAAACTTTTATTCTTTGACAACTTTTTTCTAAATGTAATATTTTTCATTGTGTAAAAAATCAGAAAATAGTGGAAAATTTTTCGCTTGCTATTTAATGAAATTTTTACAATCAATGAATTAAATAGATAACTAATATTCATTAATATCGATAAAAAAAACTTCTATAGTCATATAGCTTTTATTAAGTGGGAAATCTAGAGTAGTTGAAGACATTTTATTTTGTTATTGATTATTTTTCTTGCTTTTTGTATAGGTATATCTATATGAAAGCTATTACAATTCAGAAAAAGCATGATTACGAATCATCGACGTAAAGTCATTAATGAAATGTCCAACTGTTGGGCCACTGATTAATCGTCAGTTTATCAGTGCCGCGTGATCTTGGTTTAATTTAATTGCTATCATCGAAAGGTTCGGTGCCTCACAACTCCTCCCCTTCCTCCCTCTCTTTTCTTATTCTGCTCGCTACACACTGCCGGTTAATTAACGGAAGGTTGATAAAAACAGGAAGGATAAAAAGCTTCAGTTAGTAAATAAACTCGTAACTCGTTAAAAAATTCTCCAATGCATAAAAACTTTATTATCAAAACTTTTCGTTTGAAAACAAAACAAACAACAGAATTGGTTTTATTAATGCTGCAACTTGTTTTTTTTGAAAGAAATTAAATCAATTCCTTTTTTGCTTTCATCAAACGAATTTTTATACAATTTTTTTATGCTGGTAAAAAAGACAAAATTTTAAATCGAACATCTTTTTATCCATGTTGGGAGAGAAGATAACTGTATTAGAGTATAACTTCCTGTCTGTACAGAACGTCTTGAAATTAGGAGTACTGACATTTGGCTCGCCAGAAAAAAAACCCGATTCACTTTTGTTGCAACTTATTTGGAAGTCGGTCTGGAAATGAAATGTGGTTGAAATTTTTACAGTAAAACGTAAGGTGTTGAAATAAAACCAGAATGGATTAAAATAATTTGCAATAGTTTAATCCCTCTAGGATTAAATTAACACCAAAAAGGATTAAAATAATCTACTTTGGTGTTATTTTTAACTATGAATGAAATTTTATTTTAAATAAAACACCAAAGTCAACGATTTGGAAAAATTCAACGAATTTAACTTCTCCAGGGAGAATAGTAAAGTAGTTACTAACTTAGTTACCAACTTACTAACTAACTTAGTAACATAGTTACTAAAATCAATTGTGTTCAAAAATTAAAAAAATTGTTGTCAAAATTTCAATTCTCTTTATAAATAATAAAATTCTTCTATAATATTCAATTATTTTACAAAATTTTAATCAAATTCTTGTCAAAATTTCAATTATTTTCAAAAGTTTTCTAAAATTCCATAATTTTTAATATCTACTATTTCAATAAAATTTTCCAAAATAATTCCATTATTAAAAAAAATTTGAATACAATTCTATTTTAACATTCACTTATTTTCAGAAATAATAAAATTTTCTATAGAAATTCAATTAATTACAAATGTTTTTAATAAATTTCTTCGCAATAATTCAATTATTTTCATAAATAATAACATTTATACAGGGATTCAATTATTTTTATAAATAATAAAATTCTTTTAGAAATTCAATTGTTTTCATAAATAATAAAACTCACTGCAGAATTTCAATAATTTTTAATTCAATTTTAATCAAATTTCTCGAAAAATGTAATTATTCTTAAAAATCTTATTAAAATTTGTCCAAAGAATTAATAGATTTAAAAAATTTGTTAATAACATTTTTTATGTGAATTTAATTTCAAGAAACACGGAATTAATACATTATTTATTTTTGTATTTAAATAATTGAATTCTCTTAGAAATTACTAATAAAAATGGTTTTAAAAATGAATTTCAATTAAAATTTTAGATTATATTTAAGTATTAAAAGTATTATAACGTGGATTTTTAGAAATAATTAAATTTTGAAAATGTTTCAAACTAAAATCATTGAAATTCTTAATTTTCCATATATTTTTGACAAAAAATTCTGTAGAATTAATTCTTTTTAAAAGTTTAATAGGATTTTTATTGAAATTATTTCAAGTTTTTATTTTTCAATATATTTTTAGTTGCCGAATTTCCGAATAATTCAAATTTTGTAAAATTGAATTTTAAACGAATAAAAATGAAAATTCTCAGAAAACTCATTGCAGCGTTTCAATTATTTTTCATACAATTATGATTAAATGCCTTCGAAATTAATTCTCTTTATTTATAATAAAATTTTTCTCTGATATTCAATTATTTTACAAAATTTGAATCAAATTCAAAAGTTTTCTAAAATATCATAATTTTCAATATCTACTATAAAATAAAAAATAAAATAAAAATAAAATAAATAATAAATAAATAATAAATAAAATATCTACTAAAAAATTTGAATACAACTCTTCGCAATAATTTAAATTATTTTCATAAATAAATACATTTTTACAGGGATTCAATTATTTATACAAATAATATAATTCTTTTAGGAATTCAATTATTTTCATAAATAATAAAACTATCTTAGAAATTACTAATAAATATGGTTTTAAAAATGAATTTTAGTTAAAATTTTAGATTATACTTAAGTATTAAAAGCATTATAACGTGTATTTTTGAAAATAATTAAATTTTGATAAAGTTTCTAACTAAAATCATTGAATTAAAGAAAGTGAATTTATCATTCGGTAATATTAATATTAAAGGTGAAAGAATTTAACACCGGCAATAGAAAGGTCGTGGGCTCGTATCCCACCATGCTAACCAATTTTTTCTGAGTTCTTTGATAATTTTGAAATTATTAATTAATTTCGAAAAAATGATTTTCAGAAAAAGCAGGTTTCTGTATTAGGACAGCTGCGCTGTCGATACATATGAAAAATATATTGTATTTTCATAACGAAATCTAGTGCTTACTCAAGAAATTTATTTTCGAGAGATTTGATTCGGAATAATTGTTAAATTCTTTCACCTTTAATAAAATCATTGAAATTCTTAATTTTTCATATATTTTTGACAAAAAATTCTGTAGAATTAATTCTTTTTAGAAGTTTAATAGGATTTGTATTGAAATTATGTCAAGTTTTTATTTTTCAATATATATTTAATTGCAAAATTTTCGAATAATTGAAATTTTGTATAATTAAATTGTAAACGAATAAATTAGAAAATTCTCATAAAACTAATCGCAGCGTTTCAATTATTTTTCATACAATTTTAATTGAATTCCTTGGAAAAAGAAATTATGTTCATACAAGTTTTAATAAAATTCGACAAAAGAATTAAATTATTAAAAAATTTGTTACTAAAATTTTTTAGGAGCATTGAATTTAGAGAAACATTCAATTATTCAATAAATTATTTTCTTTCGCATTTAAACAATTAAATTCTTGTAGAATTTTCTAATAAAAATTGATTTTCATTTCATAAAAATGAATTTTAGTTATAATTTTATATAATTGAATATTAAAAGAAATATAGAGTGAACTTTTTGGAAATAATTGAATTTTGAAATTAATATTTTTTAAAAAGTTTAATTAAATTTTTGAAATATTATTTGATGTTTTTATTTTATAATATGCATTTAATTAAAGAATCTAGGAATAATTGAAATTTCGCGAAATTGATTAATTAATTATGATTTAAAATAATAGATATAAAGTAATATTGTAGTTAAAAATTTTTGAAAATAATAATTGAATCGAAATAGTGGAAACAATTTTAGAGAAGTATAATATTCTTATAATATGAAATAATGATTTTATTACTTGGTCATTTTTAATTATTATATTATACGAAGAAGCGATCACTCCGAGTCGAAGACTCGGAGTTATCGATATCTTCATATTTTGTAGTTACAAAAAAATTTAATAAACTAATGAATTTAAATATTATTTATATTTAATTTATTGTTATTTTATTTAATTTACATTTTTATTAATAAAAAAAATAACACCAAAATTGATTATTTCAATATTTTTTGGTTTTAATTTAATCTGCAACACTTTTTAATACCTCACGATTTAGTGTGTTCAATTGTTAACTTACGTTTTGAAAGTTTCATAAAAAATCATAAAATTTATGATCGATGAAATTTTTAAAAATATAAACAGATTAAACTCATGTTATTTGCATTTAATGAATCATGTGCTTAAAAAAATCTCTACTTTAATAATACAAATTTTTTCAAATTTTATGAAATTTAAATAACTCTGTATCCAGGTCTGCTTAACCTCGACGATCGCAAACCACGGAGTCTCACAATCGTAATATACCATCGATGATATAACATTACAGTGAATTATTTATTTATTTTTGTGGAAATTTTATAGGCATTTTGAACACTTAAATCGACTATATAAATATAAATCCGAATCTATATTGTAATATCTCAAGTAAGGAATCGCGTTCGACTGTTTGGTTCGCAGCTTTTTGTCTATTCGTCAGAGTGGGAGGCAATTGCAAAGCCGAGTGCGCAGATTTGCATTGCTTAACGGAAACAGTGTACTGCGTCAAGCATAGCGTCGAATAAATGAATTTAGATCATAAGCCTATATAGTCGAGAGTGCACTTTAAAACCCCAGGGCCTAGATTCGCGTAGCAACGAGATCAGACCACACAATGGTCTTTCAAGGATGCAAATCCTTTTCTTCTACAATTCTCCTTGGCCACCGATTTATTCACCTGTTGATCAGATATAATTCTAGCTTTTCATCATTTTTTTTCAGTCTTTATAGATAATCCCAATCAGAAAAGTCGGAGATGGTTCAGATTTACCTCGGAATAGGTGTTCGATCGTTCGGTACCTTGACAAACGGTAGTAAAGCCGGTATTTCACCGGCACTAAATTGTAACCAGATCATCAATAATAGTTGTAATTAGTAATTTAAAAGCAAAAATTAAAAAATACGTCTTTGCTTAGCTTGATATTTCAAATTGATGGTTGTACTTATTAATTACACTGTCCGACAAAAATAACTTTTTTTCTGCCCCTTGAATAATTCTGGTCACTTTCGATAGATTTTTTCACGCTGATTACGAATCTGAAAAGAAAAATGCTCTAGCACGTCAAGTTTTTGAGAAAATTAGTGTTAAAAAGTCAAAAAAGCATTTTTTAATGATTTTCAAAGATAGACAAAAGTCTATCTTTGAAAATTATTAAAAAATAAACAAGAGGTGCAAGAATTTTGTTTTTGGCTTTAAATGAAAGCTTGAATCACAACCAACAATTTCATTGAGGAAGAATTCGAAGGCATTTCCTGTGAGACAATTAAAAATAATTTTATCCCATACATTAAATTTTGTTAAAATTTATATTTTTCTGGCACCATGTATAACCTCAGCATTATAAAACAAGTGATAAACAAATGAATTTTGTATTTTTCAAATTAATAACATTTTATATTATTTTCAGGTTACTTATTTTCTTCGAAATAAATGTTGCAATTAATCTTGACGTATATGAATACTCAATAAAATAAATAAACAAATTGAAAATTTAATTGATGCCTTTGAAATAAAATTTCAGTAATATAATTTTTACAAATATGTTGTATTTAAAACCTTTGCAGAAATTTTTAATTAAAACTTTATTTAAACGTTCAATAATAAATAAATCTTGCTCTACGCTAATTATATTTATTTATAGCACAATTTTAAATAAATTAAATTAATATTAAAGAATTCTTCTAATATAAAAATTTAATTCCTCACTAATAAAAGAAAATGATATGTATTAAATTGAATATTCAGTGTTCATACAAATTAAATTATTTGATTTATTTAAACACATATTTAATTTATAAAATTAATGATAATTCAATTTTTTATTGTAAAAATTATTTTCTGATTTTGAAATGTTGAAAATTTAATATTTCATTTTGTCTGCTTGTATTCTATATTAGAGCAAAACAACTATGTACTGAAAGCAATGTTATAATTTTGGAAAAACAAATAGTGTTAAATTCGTAATAGGTATATTCTTTATTTTAAATACATGAATTTTCTTTTCAAAATGAACTTTTCCTTTGTTAAGTATATACATCAAGATTAACTAAAACAATTTTTTAAATAAAATAAGTAACCTGAAAATAATATAAAATGTTATTAATTTGAAAAATAAAAAATTCATTTGTTTATCACTTGTTTTATAATTCTGAGGTTATACATGGTGCCAAAAAAATATAAATAATAACAAACTTTAATGTATAGGAAAAAATTATTTTTAATTGTCTTACAGGAAATGCCTTCGAATTCTTCCTCAATGAAATTGTTGGTTGTGATTCAAGCTTTCATTTAAAACCAAAAACAAAATTCTTGCACCTCTTGTTTATTTTTTAATGATTTTCAAAGATAGATAAAAACATGCTTTTTTGACTTTTTAATACTAATTTTCTCAAAAACTTGATGTGCTAGAGAATTTTTCTTTTCAGATTCGTAATCAGCGTGAAAAAATCTATCGAAAGTGATCAGAATTATTCAAGGGGCAAAATCAGTGTCGGACAGTGTTATTATTAATTAACTTTATTAAAGTCTGTGGTTTTTCATTCTGTCCGTTCGCAGTATGAAGTTAGTTTTTGTATATGCTTTTGTTTTTTTTCGTTTTGAAAACACATTTTTCTTGATAATAAATAATGTTTGATTTATAAATTTTATAATTATATTTTGTTTATTTATTTTAAATTATTAGTTTCTTTTGAAATAAAAAGTTGTGAAATTTTTATTTTTTAATTACAATTTTTAACAAATTTTTTCTATTTTAAATTAATAAAAAAAAATGTGTAGGAAGAATTTGTGTATTTCATAATTACAATTTTTATTTTTTTCTGTATATAAAGATATTTTATATTTTACTAGCTAAAAAAAACGCTCGTGTACTTTTTCATATAATTATTAAAAAACAAAATATTTAATTTCATTTGAAGAATTTCTTTAATAAGATTTAATTTTTCTTCTAAAAATGAATTTATTTTAAGTTTTATCTAGAAATTAATGAAAAAATTTGAATAATTTCTTTTTCTTTATTTAAAATTGAAGTAAAAATAAAGTAATTTGAAGTATTTTACAAAATTTATAGTATTTTCTTTTTTAACAAAATCAGAAATATTATTTTTTTTAATATGTATTGATTAATAACTTCTTTCATTTTTTATACAAAAAAAAAGTTTTTAAAATTTTCTTTATTTGTTATAAAAAAATTTTTTAATTATTTTACAGAATGTTAAATTGTATATTGAGAAAAAGGTAAAAAATTTGAAAAATTTCTTTTCTTAACTTTTCAATCAGGACTTTCAATAAAATTCTGATTTTTTGGAAATAAATAATATAAATTATTATACTTTCCATTTAATAACCATAATGTTTGTTATTCTATGTTTGTACTGCGGACTGACACTACGATAAAAATTGTATACTATGAAAATAACTTAATTCTCGAGGAGAATTTCGTTTAAATTTTTTAAAATATATTGTAATTAAATTCTTTTTGCAGAATGTCTTTGAATTTTTTGTCAAAAAATGGAGTTTCTTTAAGGGGAGGCACCACCCCCAACTTTGATCCCTTGAAATTTAAATTATTAAAGTTGGTTATATTTTTTTTCTTGCATTATTTTTAACCCTAAAATATATAGGATGGTCAAAAATTTGAAATTTTAATTTTTGAAGAGGTTAGAATTTTTATCTTTTCAATAATTGCATATTTTTGCAAATCCATGTGTGAAGTTGTTTAAAACTATAAAAGAAGCTTAGAAAAAAATTTACGTTAAAAAATATTAAACATTGTAAAAGAAGATTAATTTTGAATGTTCAAATTTTACAACTTTTGACATTTTTCCACAGTCTTAGACCAATAATCTCTTTAAGAATATCATTGTTTACAAAAATTTATTCGCTAAATGCAAAAACCATGTCGAATAACTTATTTACTAGATTAAAATTTTAACGTCTTTTAAAATTTTAACCTAGAAAATAAAATTAATTTTGACAGATGTTAAAATTTTAACATAGTAATTAAGTTATTCGACATGGTTTTTGCATTTAGCGAATAAATTTTTGTTAACACTGATATTCTCAAAAAGATTATTGGTCCAGGACTTTGGAAATATGTCAAAAGTTGTAAAATTTGAATATTCAAAATTAATCTTCTTTTACAATTTTCAATATTTTTTAACGCAAATTTTTTTCTAAGCTTCTTTTATAGTTTTAAACAACCTCTCGCATGGATTTGCAAAAATATGCAATTAGTAAAAAGATAAAAATTCTAACCTCTTCAAAAATCAAAATTTCAAATTTTTGACCATCAATTTTGACCATCATTTTTGACCATAAAATATATTTTAGGGTTAAAAATGGTGCAAGAAAAAAAATATAACCTACTTCAATAATTTAAATTTCAAGGGGTCAAAGTTGGGGGTGGTGCCTCCCCTTAATAATTTTAATTAAACATTTTAAAAATAATTGAAATTTTATGGAGAAGAATTTTATTAAAATTGTATTAAAAATAATTGAATTCTTGTGGAAAATTTTACTATTTATAAAAATAATATAATTTTTACGAATTATTTAGAAAGATTTGTTAAAATTTTTAGGAAATATTGGAATTCTTTCGTGAAATTTCATTAAAATTTTTGAAAATATAAACTTAAGTTATTTTTAGTAATTTTGATTATGAAATTATTTAAAAATGTTATATTTGTTAATAAAAAAATTTGTAATTTGTATAACAGTATCATATTGAATACTACGTTCCGCGCGTATCGTTTGCTAGTTATAAATAAAAAGGTTTAATTGAATGCTACTTTACTGCTGATATAGCAGATAGTAGAAAATGATTTACTTATTTGCAAAAAAAAAAAGTGTGGTGCGTCGTGTGTAACCCAAAAATAAAATATATTTACTTCACGATCGAAGTGATGCATAAATGTGCCTCTACTTAGAAGATCCTGAATCAGTATCTGTATCCCGGTGTTGAGATATTTTTGCGTTTTGTATATCTGTACGTGCCGATCTACAGACGTTTTGGCGAATTTGGCCTCGTATTCAATATAAGTGAGGTCCTTGCATCCTGATAAACCTGACGAGAGAACTACTAGATATCCCTCGCAATATGCATTGCCCTCTCCATGAATTATGGAGAGTCTCGGTGAAAAGACATTGTGAATTGATCTTTATGCAGTCGATAATATCGATATATATTTTCCTACCGATGCCTGAGTTGCTGACCTACAACCTAGAACACCTACATAGTCTTCTAAAATACATAGTCTTCTCCATATATGATTGAATCAAAGTTGTTATTAATAGTCCTCAAAATTACTAACATCCATAAGTTTAAAAATTCGTATTGACAATTGATAGATTTCTTATTCTTTCACTGCAAAAAGAAGTATCTTAATTAAGATGTTTTGGTAGTCATTTCTAAGATGTTATTGTAGTCACTTTTTAGTCATTAAAAATATCTTAATTTAAGATGTTTAAAGTATCTTCGTACACATTTTCCAACATATTTTTTGGGGAAAAAGTTTTGAGATTAACTATCGGCTTATATGTAAGATATTTTATGCATCTTAGGTTTTAGTAACTTAAATTTTTTCGCATCTTACAATTCACAAGTATCTTATCGCTAAACATCTTATTTGAGACAGAAACATCTTAATTTAAGATACTTTAAAAAACTTACAGAAGTATCTTACTTTTTTAAGATAGAAAAAATATCTAAGACGTATAAAGCATCTTAAAAATCTGTAAGATACTTTCGAAAACATCTTATTTTAAGATGTAAGATACCATTTTTCCATCTTACATCTTATGTTAAGATATCAAATAAGATACTTATTTTTGCAGTGTTCTGGATACTTATTAAAGTGAATAATTTCTGAATGGAAAAATTAAATTTTAATTACGACTATCATATAAAATATGACGTTGCACTTTCCGGATGAATTCATTTTGATGGGAAAATCGGATCCAGGTGTTGTCCTTGCATCCCCGCTAGAAAAATCTTAATCTCTTCATTGCATCATTTTTTTCATGGAATATGAGAATAAGTTGCGCGCATGTGCAAAAAACGAAAATTCCACCCTCTTTCTTTCGACCCCACTTTTGGAATCAAGTTCAATTGTCTACGGGTGGCTTTTGGACGCGTGAGAAAATCACGCGCAGCTGTTCCTTAATTCCACCTAAGAGAGTGAGTGAGAGAGAAAGTCCTGAGGTGACTGCTTCGATGGATTTTTGCCCAACGGTGTTAGTGCAGATTTTGACACAACTATGCTTGAGAGTGGTACACGTGGATGGTCATATGTGTTCATAATAAAAACACAAGGAGAGAGGAAGAAAGGAAAAAGAAAATAAGGAAGAAAGATCGGAAGCAGAACTACGTTTTGCTTACATATGCAAATTTGCTTTTAAATTCAGTAAGGAAGGAAGCCAAAGGGTTACCCTTCGAAAAGATGAAGGGTTAATAACGAAGCAATGCGAAAGTGACTAATTTTCTGCGGGGAGCATCTTTCATTTCTGTTGAACAGTCCGGTGTGCATAGGACCTTAAAAATTTAAAAGAAAACAGGTTTAGAAATAAACAGCTACTGCATGTAGAAAATACCTGAAGTCATTTTTGCTGCTTATTTTTGCTTTTTTGAATTCTGTGTCAAAGTGAGTTAACAGAAAACCAAATCAGGGTTGCGACAAATATTTAATTTTATTTTTCCCCGACTTTTCCCTGATTTCCAGACAAAAGTTCTCACTTTTTCCCTGACCATAAAGAATATTCTGATTCACTCTAAAAATTATTAGATATTCAATAAAAAATGTTCTATTAAATTTATTTACAAATTTCATTAATTGTAAAATTTATTCAAAAACATCAATAACTAAATTTTTAAATAAGTATTTAATTATTACTTTTCCGGAGAAATTAAAATTTTTCAGAACATTCAAATTCAAACCTTTTTGAAACTCAACAATTTATAAGAATATTATTACAAAACACAAAGCGATCGCCCTCTTTATGTTTTGTCATAATTTAAATAACCATGAAATTTTTCAACAAAAATTTAATTATTTACAAAAATCCTAATAAAATCCTTTGCAAAAATTCAATTATTTTTAAAAGTAGTAAATTTTCTCAAAAAAATTCAATTATTTGAAAAAATTGTAATAAAATTCGTTGCACGACTCGGAGTGATCGCCTTCTTCATGTTTTGTTATAATTTAAATAAACATGAAACTTTTCAACAAATATTTAGTTATTTACAAAAATCCTAATAAAATACTTCGCAAAAATTCAATTATTTTTAAAAGTAGTAAATTTTCTCTAAAAATTCAATTATTTGAAAAAATTGTAATAAATTTTATTGCAATAATTCAATTATTTTCATAAACAATAAATCGATTATTCAGTCATTTCATTTTTAATCAATTTTTATTAGAAAATTCTAGAAATATTCAATTACTTAAATTGAATAATTAAATGATTGTTAAAATTGAATTCTCATAAAGAATTTTATCAACAAATTTTTAAATAATTGTATTTTTTTGACAAATTTTAATGTAATTTTTAAGATTAATTACAATTTTCGAGGAATTTCATTAAACTATTGTATCCAAAATTAATTAAAATCCTGCAATGACTTTTATTATTCATGAAAATAATTTTAAAAAATTTTCAAAAATGTTATTAAAGTTTTTCTAAAATAATTGATTTTCGGAGAAGAATTTTATTATTTATAAAAATAATTGAATTCTTATGAAGAACTTTGTTAAATTTGTTTAAATAATTGATTCATGCGAGGAATTTTATAAAAATCTTTTTAAGTAATTGATATTTTTCAAAAAAAATTTATAAAATTTTTTTTATTAAATAATTGAATTCCTGTGAAAATTTTATTATTTATGAAAATAATTGGTTCATTTAGAAGAAATTCATCAAAAATCTTATAAAGTATTGAATTTCTGTGAAATTTTAACAAGAATTTTATTCAAGTTTTTAAATACATGTAGAAGAAATTCATCAAAAATTTCATAAATTATTGAATTTCTGTGCAATTTTAACAAGAATTTTATTCAAGTTTTTAAATACATTTTAATTTTGAAGAAGAATTGTATTATTTATAACAATAATTGAAATTTTGATGAGAATTAAAAATTTTTTTTAAAATAATTGAATATTGAAGAATTTATATTATTTATAAAGATAATTGAAATTTTGATAAAAATTTTTGAACATAATTGAATTTCTGCCAAGAATTTTATTACTTTAGAAAATAATTTAATTCTTCCAACGAATTTTATTCAAATTTATAAAAATAATTGAATTTCGGTGCGGAATTTTACTATTTCTAAAAATAATTTAATTCTTAAAAAGAACTTTGTTTAATTTTTTCAACAACTGAACTCTTGCGATAAATTTTATAAAATTCTTTTTAAAAAATTGATATTTTTCGAAAAATTATTTGAAATTTTGTTATATTAGAAAATTAATTTCCTGTGAAAATTTTATTATTTATGAAAATAATTGGTGTATTTAGAAAAAATTTACTAAAAAAATTGTAAATTATTGAATTCCTGTGAAATTTTTCCAAGAATTTTATTAAAGTTTTTAAATATATTTGAATTTTGAAGAAGAATTGTATTATTTATAACAATAATTGAAATTTTGACGAGAATTAAATTTTTTTTTTAAATAATTGAATATTGAAGAATTGTATTGTTGTATTGTTCTTTATAAATTAAGTTATTTAAAAAGAAATTATTAAAATTTTTATGTATAATTGAATTTAGATGAAGAATTTTTTTATTTATAAATATAATTGAAATTTTGAAAATATTTTTTTTTAATTTTTGAGAATAATTAAATTTTGGTTAAAATTTTTATTATTTATAAAAATATTTTTATATAATTGATATTTTTCGAAAAATTTTATTAAATTTTGTATTTTAAATAATTGAATTCCCGTGAAAAGTTTTGTTACTACTTATGAAAATAATTGAATTATTTTGAAAAAAATTATTAAAAATTGAATAATTGAATTCTTGTGGAATTTTGTCAAGAATTTTCTTAAAACTTTAAAAAATAATTGAATTTTAATGAAGTATTTTATTATTTATAAAAGAAATTGTAGTTTTGACGTGAATCGTTTTTAAATTTTTCAACATAATTGAAATTCTGCGAAGAATTTTTGTAACTTTTGGAAATAATTGAATTTCTATAATCATTTGCAACTTTTCCAAAATCTAATTTTTTTAGTATTTTTAACTAAAATTCTTTTATAAATCTGGTATTTATGAAAATTGTACAAATTATTCACAAAAGAATTTATAAGTCATAATTTATGATAGTTATTATTAATTTTATTTAATTATTATTTATTATTTATTATTTATTATTTATTATTTATTATTAATTTTATGATAGTTTTTGAAAATTTAAGTTATTTAAAAAGAAATTATTGTCAAAAATAGAAAAAATTGAAGGTTTTGTATTAAAATTTGTGGTAATTTCATAGTTTACGAGGCAAAAAGAAAAAAATCCAGTATTCTCATGAATTTTAAAAATTCAATTTTTTCTGGTATTTTTAGTAAAAATTCCTAATTTTTCCCTGACTTCCCTGACTAATATTTTACTTTCCCTGACTTTTTCCTGAATTCCCTGACCTGTGGCAACCCTGGAAATTGAAGTTGATCAAATTGAACCTTAACTAGACTTAAAACATCTCTCATCTGATTAACTTCCTAGAAGATTCACAGATGGCAAAGATCTTTGGGATATTGATAACAGATCCCTCTTCTTGTCTGTTTTTATAAAATGGTAGAATTTTTTTTATATTTTTTCCACTGACAGAGTACAAAATTGTGCATATATAGATGAATACAGAAACACTAGAGCACTGAAGCGTTAAGTTTCACATTCCAGAAAGAAACGGATACTGAAGACGGTTTAATGATGTACAGAAGACGCATTGTTTATATCGAAGTGATCCAATTAGATTGGCATTTTTTTTCAAAAGTGAGAGTAGACGTAAGTTGCGTGTAAGGCATATAAAGGTTTTTCAACAAAAAAAAAACGCACTGCTGTAGCTTATGGGACATGCAACAAGAATAATAATAAGAAGCCATCATAGTGTTATAAAGGAAGATGAATGCCTCTATGGGTTTACCGCGAAGGTTCATAAACATATATAGTTCCTGGGTGGAAGACTTATGTTTCTTGGACTGTTCCACGAGCCCATTGTATTTCTATGATTTAGTTGGCCTCTATTTTAAATTTCAAGCATGTAATTTTTGAAATTCCAATTTTGCAGTCTTATAGAAATTAGAATGTTTGATACACAAAAAGGTGCAAACTGTTTATGAACATTTTAAGCAGACATTAGGTGCGATAATAACTTTTCAATTCTAAGATTTCAGACTCTTTTAAAAGTCTTAGGATCAGTTTCATCAATGATGATTAAAAGTTAATCAATGATTAAAAGTTAATCAATGATTAAAAGTTAATCAATGATTAAATCCTTAATCAAAATGCCTAATTAAATGCTTTCAATTAATCCTTAATCCGTTTAACGTTTAATCCGCTTTAATCATCGATTAACTTTTAATCAAATTTGGTGGAATCAGCCTTTAGTCTTTAAAGTCTAAACTTTAATCTATCAAAATGATTACAATCAACTGTAGTTACTGATGTTTCTTTTAGATATCAAAAGCAAAAATAATACTTAAAAATAAAGTCCAGATACTGATTGCACTTGTGCTACGAAACTGGGTTAGTTTGTTAAAAGAAATTTTGTTGTTCATTCGATAGTTATTGGTTGAACTGTTAGAGACTCGTGTTGTATATATATATACATTTTTTTTGAAGAAAGATTCAGCGCAAGATGAATATGGAACCCCGGAGTTAACGTAATTATTGGGCCCCGTTCGTGTCTCGAGGGCCAAATGATACTCGTTCCTTAGTGACTTCTCGTCTCTTCGACGGTTAGATTCCATGTTATTTTCAGTGATTACATTTATTATCAAATTTAAAAAGTCGGCTCTACTTAGAGTTCCTGATGCTTTTGGTCTCAAAGAATGGACCGTTCTTCTTTTACCTTATTCCTTTTGACAACTAAGACAACTTTTTCAAATTTTATTCTTCGCCTTTGGCGTTACACTAGCCATTTTTTTTTTAAATTTCTTTCTTTTGTGGTTTCAACAATTGAGCAAAAGGGTTATATTAACTTTTTGAAAGGTTCTCTTTTTGCAGTAGAAAAAAAATTGAGAAAAAAACTTTTTTATCCTTAATTAAAATAACCATTATAGCTTGTTCTTTTTCCATAAATCCTTTTACTCCGCTTATTTTGTCCCATAATTGAAAAAGTTCTTTTGAAATTATTTATTAAAACTTGTATTTCATTATAGCCATTTCAGTAAATAAAATTAATCATATTTTAATATTTATAAGATTTTCTCTTTCTTAAAATATCATTTCTTTAGTCTCGGCAAAAGTGATAACAGTTTAATCTGTTTCATTTAATATTCAGGGTAATTTTTTATTATCTATGCGCCTCTGTTACGCCCACGTATGATAAAGTGTGTATCAGTTTAAGTCAGTTCCACAATGAACACATTCAAACGTCAAAAATCAATAAAAACAATAAATTTTGGAATATTCTTCGTCACATAATATTTAAAAACATTTTTTTTCTCTTACAAAGTATTAAATATTTTTTTGCCTTAAAAATAATCAGTTTAGAATATTAATCACGCAGTGCACATATAATGTGTGTAATACAAGACGTGTGATTGTTGGCGAATCAAGAAATCATATCAAAATATTTATTTCAAGAAGAGTTGATTTTTCCTCGAGGGACAGAGTTCAACGAAAGTGTTTATTATTTATTATGATTTTTGAGCGAAAGCAAATATAGAATCGTAATAACAGATATCCCATTATATAAGAATATATTGCACAAAGATACGATAATTATTTTTAAAAAAATTTGTGTTTAAAATAAAACTTAAATCTTAAAAAATCTTAAAATTTCAAATCTTAAAAAGTAGCTATACAAGAAGATTGCAATAAAGTAAGAAATTAGGGATTTATTTCTAATAGAATATCTTTAGAATCGAAAATATTTAAATCAAAATTTGTCGACGATGCGATGACGAAGATGGGGAATTAACCGTGATGCGTCCAGTCAATTGCGGCCAATTATTATCATTCTTATATTCGCTTGATAGATGTTCACGGTACGTGTGGACTTAGTGAACAAGAAGTATATATGAAGAAAATCCTCTAAAGTGAAGACTTAATTTTTTCTACCATATGGAAGATGAAAATATGCAATTAGATTAAAAAAATTCGCATCAAATCAAAATTATTTTTTTAGTTTGCTTGTGAAAGAAACCTTTTGCGTTTAGTAATTAAATAAGTAACATCAGGGTTGCCACAGGTCAGGGAAGTCGGGAAATTCAGGGAAAAGTCAGGGATTTTATACTAAATGTACTGGAAAAAATTGAATTTTTAAAATTCATGAGAAAACCGGATTTTTTTCTTTTTGCCTCGTAAACTATGAAATTACCTCGAATTTTAATACAAAACCTTCAATTTTTTCTATTTCTGACAATAATTTCTTTTTAACTAACTTAAATTTTCAAAAACTATCATAAAATTATTAATAAGTAATAAATAAATAATAAATAAATAATAATACAATAAAATTAATAATAACTATCATAAATTATGACTTATAAATTATTTTATGAATAATTTTTACAATTTTCATAAATACTAGATTGATAAAAGAATTTTAGTTAAAAATACTAAAAAAATTAGATTTTAGAAAAGATAGGTACAAATGATTACAGAAATTCAATTATTTTCAAAAGTTACAAAAATTCTTCGCAGAATTTCAATTATGTTGAAAAATTTAAAAACAATTCACGTCAAAACTACAATTACTTTTATAAACAAATAAAATACTTCATTAAAATTCAATTATTTTTTAAAGTTTTAATAAAATTCTTGACAAAATTCCATAAGAATTCAATTATTCAATTTTTAATAAATTTCTTCAAAATAATTCAATTCTTTTCATAAGTAGGAATAAAATTTTTCACAGGAATTCAATTATTTAAAATACAAAATTTAATAAAATTTTTCGAAAAATATCAATTATATAAAAATATTGTTATAAATAATAAAAATTTTAACCAAAATTTAATTATTCTCAAAAATTAAAAAAAAATATTTTCAAAATTTCAATTACATTTATAAATTAAAAAAATTCTACATCTAAATTCAATTATATTTAAAAATTTTAATAAAATTCTTGGCAAAATTTTGTAGAAATTCAATTATAATGAATTAATTCAAAATAATTTTATTATTTTCATAAGTAAAAAAAATTTTCGCAGGAATTCAATTATTTAAAATACAAAATTTAATAAAATTTATCGAAAAATATCAATTATTTAAACATATTTTTATAAATAATAAAATTCTTCACCGAAATTCAATTACTTTTATTAACTTGAATTAAATACGTTGTAAGAATTCAATTCTTTATATAAACTTGAATAAAATTCATTGGAAGAATTAAATTATTTTCAAAATTAATATAATATTCTTCGCAAAAATTCAATTATTCTCAAAAATTTTCAAACATTTTTAAATTTTCAATTGTATTTATAAATAAAAAGAATCTTCATCTAAATTCAATTATATTTAAAATTTTTAATAAAATTCTTGGCAAAATTTTGTAGGAATTCAATTTTAATGAATTAATTCAAAATAATTCCATTATTTTCATAAGTAATAAAATTTTCACAGGAATTCAATTATTTAAAATACAAAATTTCACAAAATTTTTCGAAAAATATAAATTATTTAAAAACTTCTTCACCGAAATTTAATTCTTTTTATAAACTGGAATATAATTCTTTGTAAAATTGCAATTATTTATATAAATAATAAAATTCTTCACATAAATACAGTTATTTTTATAAAATAGAATAAAATTCGTTGGAAGAATTCAATTATTTTTAAATATAATAAAATTCTTCGCAGAAATCCAATTGTGATCGAAAATTAAAAAAAAAATTCTTGTTAAAATTCCAAGTAACTTTATAAATAATAAAATTCTTCTCCAAAATCCAATTATTTTATGCAAATTTTAAAAAAATTTAAATTATTTTCATAAGTAATAAAACTCATCGCAGAATTTTAATGATTTTTTATACAATATGTGTTTTAATCAAATTCCTCGAAAAATGTAATTTTCCTTAAAAATTTTATTAAAATTTGTCAAATTAAATTCATATATGTGACGCGACACGAGAAAAGGGACCTATCGCCTCAAAAGAGAATTTTACAGGGGGAGCGTTTAAAATGACGCCATAAGCAGAAAACCCATGTATTTACGAGGACACGTTCAACTTTCAGGCTTTATATTATTAAAAATATTTCAGATTTTTAACTTCTGATTTTTTTACGTGAAAGAGCAACTCAAAATCTATGGAATACGACTAAAAACTCAAAAATGTTATTTTTTTCGATAGGTCCCTTTTCTCGTGTCGCGTCACATATTTAAAAATTTAAAGATAAAATTCTTTATGAGAATTAAATTTTAACAAAAAACATTCTATTAGTCAATAAATTATTTATTTTTTAATTTAAATAATTGAATTTTTCTACAATTTTTTAATAAAAATTGATTTAAAAATGAATTAACGGATAATCGATTTATTATTATTTATGAAAGTAATTGAATTATTGCCACGAATTTTATTACATTTTTTAAAAATAATTTAATTTTTTTGAGAAATTTTACTGCTTGTAAAAATAATTGAATTCTTGCGAAGAATTTTTTTAGGATTTTTGTAAATAATTAACCGATTCTAAAAAATGTTTTGTAATAATATTCTTATAAGTTGTTCCATTTTTAGGAGTTTTGAATTTGAATGTTTTGAAGAATTTTAATTCCTACAGAAAAATAATAATGATTAAATATTTATTTAAAAAAGAAGTTATTGATGTTTTTGAATAATTTTACAATGAATGAAATTTGTAAATAAATGTAATAGAACATGTTTTCTTCATTATCTAATAATTTTTAGAGTGAATCAGAATATTCTTTAGGGTCAGGGAAAAAGTGAAAATTTTGTCTGAAAATCAGGGAAAAGTCAGGGAAAAATAAAATTAAATATTTGTGGCAACCCTGAATAATTGTTTTCTGAATCAATATAAAAATAAGGAAAAAAACATTATCGACAATTGTTTGTGAAATCCAGTTTATATTAAAATTAAGAAAACTGATCTGTTTTGCAATTATTTACTAAAGTATTCTCCACCCACACTGGAAGGAAATTTTTTCCTATATAAATTCTCGCAACATTTAACAAATGAACATAAAATGCGATCAATGAATGACGTTAGTGACGCCCACACAATACATATACATACAATATAGTATAATACGCAAACAGACGATAATCCGGTTATCGACGCTCTTATTTTATAAATCACACGTGATTTGAACAAGTTTCATATTCGATTTTCTTCTCTTTTCATTTATTACGATTACGACAGACATCTCTCTTCCATTTGCGTTTGAATTTTATCACTTAATATTATTATAAACTTTCACTAAATATATATATATGATCTCGACGATGAGTTGATCGAAGATAGTCAATTATTTCGTAATTTTTAGAATCTTTGACCTTGGAAAATTCTCTCGTTAAATAATCTTAGTAATTTTGAAATTTAAATTTGATTATAGCAATATTAATTTTGTTCAACTTTCATATTTAATAATAATTCATGCGAATTTATCTTAATTGGTTAAAGAATTATTTATTTGTTGGCAAATTTTTAGTTTATAGTAATCAATTAATCATTGGTAACAAATTAAGTAACGAGGCAAATGTGCACATAATTACTGAATCTTTAAATGGGTCGCATTAATTAAAATTGAAGTGTCAATTTGAGATCAATAAAGTTCTCAGAAATGAGCAATTCCACGTGAAATTTACCTTTGAGTTTAGAAAAAAGTTGTCAAAGACTGGAAGTTTTAGTTTTCTTTCTACTTTTAACAAATGTAAAAAAATTTTTTATAAAGAAATTATTCTTTTTTAATTTTGGACCCGACTTTTTTTATTTTTCTTTAAATTTATTTATACCTTATAATGTATAGAGAAGATTTTCCAAAAACTCCCGGAATGGGCCTGATGCGTTAAATAAGTTTTAAAAAATTTTCAAAAATCACATGCAAGCCTCATAAGGGTTTCTTTTTACAATTAACTTTTCAAAAATGTCTATAGCCTACAATTTTTAATCGATTTGAATGTTTTTTTTAAATTCAAGTAGAAATAAATTTAAAAAACACATTTAAAAAATCGGGCCTAAAGTCAAAAAATTAATTTGTTTATAAAAACTTTTTTTTTTAATATAAAAGCAAAAAATAATTTTTTTCACATTTCTTGAAAATCAAAAGAAAACTAAAACTTTCATCTGTTGACAACTTTTTTCCAAACTCAATATTTTTAGACTTATAAGCTGTTGAAAAATGTACTACTTTTAAAATAGTAAATTCCAAAAATTCATAACTTGAAAATTTGGGCAATTAAAGAAAAATAAAAAAATGCGTATTTCATATTTTTTTTATAAAGATTAAGGAAAAAATATGTTTAACCGAATTTTAATGGTCATAGGTAAATCTCACGTGGAATTGCCCATATGTAGGTTAACTCTATCTTCCTCAGTGTTTGTGTGTCCATAAAATTAATTGATTAGCAACGTCCGTCCATCGAATATCGGTAAATAAGTATCAATTGCAAATGTGCAATATATTAATGTACGTATATGAGACATTTTACGTGAAATGTCCCAAGTTAAAAATTTCAAATTAAAAATTCAAATTAAAAAGTTGAAATTAAAAAATTTCAACTTTTCGAAAAAAATTGAAACTCGGGGAATTTATTGTTCTATTAAAGTAGAATGCCCTTTTTTTGTTTTTTAGTTATTAAATCACCTCGCCTCAGCTTTCGTTGGCAATAATTTATTTTCAAATAAAACAGACCGATTTTCGGTAAATTGAAAATTAAAAATTAATTATCAAAAATTGACCCCAATTTTTAAAATATTAAAAAATAAAATTCACCATTGGAAAGAGCATGAAAAAACCTTTTAGGAACATATTCAAAAAAAAAAATTTTTCCATTACAAGTACTTACAGAAAAAATGAAAAAGTAGACAGTGTTTAACAAATTAGTAAAATTGACCTCGAAATTTTCGAAAAAGGTAAAAATGTTTTTTGAGTCACATTTCTTCTTGATAAAACAACAAATTCGCCGAGTTAAAATTTTTTTTTCAAAAAGTTGAAATTTCAACTGAGCGGACATTTCACGTAAAATGCCTCATTTGTATATATAACTGTTGATTCTTTGAGTGGTGTTTGAGATGTGAAAAACTCGAGACAGATTATTCGTCATTGTCATCGTGCCTTCATTTGCTCGAAAACCGGACTACAAGTCTCCTAATTATTATCGTGTGACTCAAGTGGACACTGATCTTTCTTTTCGGACTCGATAAAATGATGAGCCACTATCGATACATTAATTAACACATCAGACCCACTTACACAAGCTGACAATACGTTTATGTCGAGAGCTGATCTGGTATAAGGTTATTTTTTTTTCTTATGCTTTCTCATGAAGAAGTAGTACTTTATATACTGAAATTGTTATTTTCGTATTGAGGGCGTTTCAAAATACGTGATTGTGGCGAAGACGAAATTAAGAATTGTCATCTGTAAATTAAGGAAATGAGAGAAACTTATAAAAATTTGACAGTTTGTCCTTGAGATTATTTTACAATCTTATGATTTTTTTCAGAATTTTTTACCTCTTATTTTTTTCTTAAAAAAATAAAATAAATTTGCAGTTTAACATGGGCACTTACGGGAGCTTAAATAAATGTTAGAAAAAAAGTCTGAAGGAAATGAGAGAAAAATCCGTGATTTTGTGTACAGACAGAAAATGTCAAAAAGTTAAAACTGGGAACGTTTAGAAAATGTTTACCACAGATTTAATGAATAAATAACTATTTTAATTTTAATTTTCAAAGCAATAATAAAAATACATGAAAATGTGCCAACATCGCAAAAGCACATAACCTCCAAAAAATACAAATTTGATCTTTACACTTGAAATTAACAATATTCCTTATTGATAAGTTAATAATTTTCATGTTTCTTTTGTACCATAATTACATTTTACATTATATCATAATTTTCGTGTTCTCAAGACTAAAAAATTTGAGGTTAACGTCTGACAATATACTAATATACCAGTCGTACCAACCATAGATCGAGTATGATGATTTTTAACACAATTTCAGAAAATTAATTAAATACATTTTTTAATATATAAGTATTAAACAAATTTTAGCATTAATTTTCACATCTTTTTTAAATGTTTTATTTTCTTTTAATAAAATAAATATATAGGTTTTTTGATTAAAAGTATGAAATTGAAATTTTTTTTGAGGTTGCAAACATGCAAGATTTTACATTGGAAAAAGGGGAACAATCCCCTTGCCCCTCACCACTCCTTGGACAATCCTTAAGGAAACCAAATGAATTCCAAGTTCTAGGTGGGTCCCAGCAGGAATGGCCCATAATTGAAAAATAAAAATTAGTGATATAAATTTTTTTCTTATGAAACTTCAGAATTTTTTAGAAAAATTTGTTATAAAGAGCATATAAAAAAATTTATTTGTTAATAACAATTTTTTTAAAATTTCTAATTTCAAATATTATTTTATTATAAGGTAAAGGTTCCAATTTTGAAAAGTGTGGTAAAATTCCGAAAAAACGTGTTTTTGAGGATTTCCAATATTTTTTCTTTTTAACTTGACGTTCTAAAGACTTCTACAAGGTCTTAAATTGAAGCTTGAAATTTACACTTTAAGACATATGCGCAAGACAAAAAAAAAACAAGAGTTTTGAGAAAAGTGGGGGTACGGACCCAAAAAAAATTTTCTATTATTCTTAATATATCGGAGTTATTTCTAATGTTTGTTTTATCCACTGAACACGATCGTGCGTTCCAAAACAAAACATCTAGAAGTCTAGGCCAATTTCGGGACCCGGGATCGTCTCATACAAGTTTGAGGAAGCAAAAAAATTAAACTAGAAAAATAAATTTAAAAATATTTTTGGTCCCGTGAATACTGAAAGTTTGTGTGAAAACGAGAGACCCAAAATATCGATAGTGCCAACGTACAAACAGAGTTGCAGAATGAGGTATGATGTATATATATTATATACATACATATGTATTAAATATATAAAAAGAACCGCGACAGGAGGCAGTAGAAAACTTCAATGCTCGACAATTGCCTAAAATACAAGTTGCGCCAGGGGGTGAGTCCCACAAGGTGTTCGGAGTAATGGGGGAAAGGGGGTCCCAAAGATGGAGTATAAGGCCCAGCTTCTCATTTCGCGTGGGAACTAAAAACATAGGGGGTTCTTATAGCTCTTTTCTCTCCCCCATTCTTTTTCAATTGTAAATATTTTATGAAGCTTTTTAATTTATTGTTCAGAATGAAATGCCATTGGATATATCCCGCTACACGGCACAATATTTTCAGTTCGGGAATTCGCACAGTCCCTCATCATATTATTGCCGCATTTGTACTGTACTCTATACTCTAATAAATTCACTATTCTGTAATTTTGATAATCTGATTACATGTTTTAATTTACATACGGCTCTATTTTTGGTTATTACTTAATTTTCTAAAAAGCATATTAAAAAAAACATTTTACGTCCGAGTTGGTTTTTTAAAATTAATAGGTAATAGCGGCTCTATTTTTGTTTACTATTTTATTTTCTAAAAAATATATTCAAAAAACTTTTTACGTCCGAGTTGGTTTTTTAAAATTAATACACGGAATAAATAAATTTAGCAGATATTTATAAAATTGTTACTGAGTAGAGGATACAGCTTTTAACGAAACTGAGTTTTGTAAAATGTAAGAAATATTTCAGGATAAAGTACAAAAATTTCGTAGTATATACTGAATATTTTTAAAGTTTGTCCTGTAGGTAATTTTATTATTGACTTCACAATTTACACTCGATTCAGTTATTTGATTTTTAGTGGCTTTTGTTTCTATTGTAAATTGTTAAATTTTTGTTTTTTATTATTTATTTATTTTGTGTCGTTTTATTATTTATATCATTATTTCTAATCATGGATTATATTTCAAGTGATATAATTTGAAGTTAGTAAACTTTAAATTATACATTCCAATTTTTGGATTAAATTTGTTTTAACTTCTTCGACATGTAATGTAAAACATAATTTTATTTATTGTCTCCCTGAAGACGAAATCGTATTAATTTCGAAACGTTGGAGTAATTTTTGTATTAAAAACCCCTTGTCCGAATGTATTCGTGTAAAAAGTTTATTTTTTACCAATTAATTCTAAAAAATATATTTCTTCTTATTTTCTTGTTTAACTCTCCATCACACGCACCTTAGAAATAATTGCACGATTACACATACGTTTAGAGGGAATCCCTCACTACATTGTTAAATAATCGACATTATAAAAAATAATCGAAGGAATCGACAAAAATTTAATTTTAACACAAACTTACAAATATGTAGTAAATTATTCTAAATTATAAAATTAATAAAATTAATTTTCGGTCTCAAAAATAAAAAAACCAAGGCACATCTTCGAAGTAATTACACTATTTACATGTAAAAATAATGTAACATTAACAAATAAACAAAAAAATCATTAAATAATTCGTTTTATTTATATTTATAATATAATTTTGTCATTAACCACGTGGAACAAATAATGTTTTGAAAAGTTGATTTTTAATTAACATAACTTCACTTTTTCGAATTTTTTCTGGCTTTGGAGCTTCATAATTGAAGATTAATTATGTATACAGTACCGTACGAAATTGTCAGTCCATCCATTTTTTAAAGGAATGAAAAACATTTTTTAACATAAAATTTATGAAAACTAAAATTTTTTTCGGTTTATATTTTGAAAGATAATAAAATTTTGAAAATAATAAGACCATACAGAACACTCTAAATCTGAATCAATGAAAATTTTGACTGATTTCAATGAGGGGCCCAGTTTTCTTTAATTCATCAGTGAAATTTCACTGACAATTAGTAGTTTTTACTGATTCTCAATAAACGCTTTTTAATAATCTTAGGCTTATTTTAAAGGACATTTTCTACGGAAAAAAATTACTTATAGTCATTAACCTGTAATTTTTTTCTTGGAACACGCATGACATCAAAGTTGGGCAAAAAAAATTGTGAAAATTTGAAATGCATGTTTTGTACTAAAAACTATTCTAGAACAAAACATGATATGGTATAGATTTTTCAAGAAAATTTAATAAAAAAATATGTTTGAATTTCAAAAATTATTTTTTTTAATATTATTTCAAATTTTTTGAATTTTTTTGTCCAACTTTGACGTCATGCTTATTCCAAGTAAAAAATTACAGGTTAATGCCTGTAATTAATTCTTATTCCGTAGAATATGACCTTTAAAATAAGCCTAAGATTATTAAAAAGCGTTCATTATATTTTAGAAGTTATTCAAAAATAATGTAAAACAATAATGTAAAAATGACATCTATAAGATCTTATTCTTTTCAACATTTTATCATCTTTCATACACTGAGAAAAAAATTATTTGATTCAATCAAATTTTGTTTAAATTAAACTTAAAATATCTTTGCTATACAGTCAAACATATATTTAAGTTTAATTCAAATATATTTTCTGGTTCAGTTTAAGAGATTATATAATGAAATTGTTGGATGTTGAAAATGGGAAATGAGACGATCAGTGCTTGAAAAGTTCTGAAAATGTGTCACACGCAACGCGAAATGTCACATGATTAATTTGGAAGGGATTTTGACGAATTATAGAATGTAATTGACCGTACAATTTTAGTATCTCTCGAAAAGCCGTATTGCTATGTATATTCAAAGTAGATTTTAATAAATTTAATATTCAGTTGAAATTTGCTTAAGTTCTTTTTCACACAAATTCGCTAAATTGCACAGAAATCAAACATAAATTGTGATTGATTTTAAATTATCTGTAGTTAACTTTTAAGTTTGATTCAAACATAAAATTTTCAAACATAATTTTTGTTTAAACCGTAACAGAAAATATGTTTAAATTAAATATAACTATTCAAACAAATAATACTTTTGAATTAATGCAGCAGATATATTTTCTATATATTGAGATTAAACTTACAAAATAATTTGTGACGCGCTCCAAGAAAGGTACCTAAGAAGCAAACGAATTGTAGGTTAGGTTCGTGTTAGATTTATTTTGATTAAAAGTTTATTTTTAATTATTTGAATTTGAAACCAATTTTCATTGAATATTTTGGATTTACGAGACACTTGAAGATCAATAAATTTTAGTTAATAATTGATTTTCTTTTTGTTATTTTACTCAAAAAATTAAAAACATAACCTCAAATTCTTTGCTTCTTAGATACCTTTCTTCGAAGCGTGACACAATTTTCAATTAAACAAAATCGCCTAACATTATTTTTGTGTTTCATTTAAGTATAATGTTTTCTCAGTGAAATAAAAACCAACAAAATTTTTAGTTTTTATGAATTTTATGTTAAAAAATTTTTTTATTTTCTTTCTTTTAAAAATGGGTGCGGTCTGACAATTTCGGACGGTACTGTAATTGAAGATTAATTATGTTCAAAACTAAATGTTTTTTCAGAAATATGCGAAACTGATTTTGTTTTGCAATGAGGAAAACAAAAGTTATTTAAAAAAACAGTACCGCAACCGTAGAGGGAAACCCTCTCTAAGTGATGTGCGTGACGGTGGGTTAATTATTTTTTTCTAATATTTTTACGATATATTTTCGTTTGAATGTTATTCTTTTGGAATAAAGGAAAAAATTTTCTCCAAAGCATGAATATAATATTTTGAAGGGTAAATTTTGAAAAGACGTGTTTTACACGGTGGAAGAAAGAGAGAAAGATAAAGGAACGAAAGAGGTAGCGCAATGTTAAGGAGACTTGTCCATCCCCTCTTCTCGCGTTTTCTCCCCCCTTCACTTATTTCGTGTCGCGTGTCTTAACTCCCACTCCACCTACCCTTGGATTCACACACATTTGCGCACTGGCCTTTGTGAGTATCAGCATCTGCACGAATTGCACCTCGTGCATAACTTCTATGCCTTGTGGAGGGCGAAATCGAGAGAGAACGAGAGAGAGAGAGAGAGAGAGAGAGAGAGAGAAGGTACATACTATTTTATATATATATATATATATATATATATAAACTTGAGGCATTGCACGCAACACTGCAAGGGGACACACAATCTCACGTGTGTTGAAGCCACCAGTTTTATTGTATACGTATATATACATATGCGAGAGAAGAGAGAGCCGAGTGAGAGAGGAGAGACAGGAAAGAGATGACTCTTACCGGCTTTAGTTGTTGACTGTCAGCTACTACGCTCGGTTTACTATATGTTCGATGCCTCTTCACCTGTTGCAGAACTCTCTTCGTTTTGCCTTGGGTTATCACGAGAGCTCAAGAAACTTACACCCATTAAGTTCTAAGGACAACGTAAAATTTTAATGAATGAGCAAAAGAAGGGTTCTGCGGCTCTCAAGTGCAGTGTACTTGAAAATGATTCATATGACATTTGCAGAATTGCTTTCTTTTTTGTCCTTCTCTTTTGTTCAGAATTTGATGATTTGAGTATAAATATAGTTGAAAATTTTCAAATTTCAATATAGTTGATTCGCTTTATTAAACGCGGTGATTAGTGACAGTTACTGAGAATTTTTGGAAAAATTTCAACTCCTGCCTTACAAGGGAAATATTGTGACTTATTTTGCTTTCAGTGAGAATCCATTTTTCGCAAGATGATCGACAATCCTAATGTTCTTATTTCATATTAATAGTAAATGGTGTTCGACTTGCGATTGTCAGATTTCAGTTGATAATAATTTGAATTTATTGTTTTTAATGCAAACCGTTGTTATTAAACTTTAAGTGAATCAAAATTAGCATTGATATATATGATGTTGATAATCCTGAAAAAAATACCAAATAACTAGATTTACAATAAATTTGATTCAAACACTGAGTTTAAAATAAAATTAGTAACATAACAAAATTAGGAAAGCAGAACATAGATCGACAAGGATACAATTCTTTCATAAATCAATTGAATCAGTGTGAATCAAAATTTTTAATAATTTTTAAACGAATAAACTTTAGTTATTAGCAAGGATAAAATTCTTTCAAAAAATGAATTGAACCAGTGAAAATCAAAATTTTTAATAATTTAGAAGAAGAAACTTTAGTGATCAACAAGGATATAATTCTTTCAAAACATAAATTCAATCAGTGCGAATCGAAATTTTTCATAATTTAAAAAACAAAACTTTAGTGATCAACAAGGATATAATTCTTTCAAAAAACATGAATTCAATCAGTGCGAATCGAAATTTTTCATAATTAAAAAAAAAAAAACTTTAGTGATCAACAAGGATATAATTCTTTCAAAAAATGAATTTAATCAGTGCGAATCAAAATTTTTAATAATTTAAAAAAAGAAACTTTAGTGATTCGAAAAATAAAGGAAGCGGTATATAAAGTACGCGTGTTAAACAAGAAAATAACTGAAAAATAATAATTAATAAGAGAATACTTTTATGGTTCATTCCTGCAATAAGAGAAATGGATTTGACTTTAAGACAATTTTAAACCGTAACAATTGAACACCCTTCGTCAAGTGGGATCGCACTGTCGTCAATACCAAAGGTGAGAGTCAAAAATATGTATTTTTATACACTTATTTTTAAAAATGTTATTGCATGCAGCCCCTCATTTGTTATCATTTAAATATTTTTAGTCGAATTTTGAATTTTCGACCACGGATTCGTATTCAGCGACTCCGAGAACCCCCGTCTTGGCATTTTCAGACAGATTCGTTAACATAAAAATTTTTGTGCGCCATTTTGAAGCCGCCATTTTGAATTTTGCATTTTCGCCAACGGACATGGTTTCAGCGACCCAGGAAACCTTGGAGTAAGCGCATTTACAGCCAGATTCGTTAACTTTTAAATGTATTTTTTTAGATAACCCTATATAGAGCCCATAAGGACATACAGGGCGCGACATTTTTATGGCTCTATTTAAAATTTAAACTAATTAAATATGGTAGTCACAATAGGTTTTATAGTGAAAACAAATAATAGGCAAAAATGATAGCCAGGCAATTATGTAAATTTTATACGCATTTATTAAAGAGTAGGAGTTCCCCGACTAAATCGGAATGTTTCTGCTGAAAAATGTTACTGTAATTATTACAATATCAATTCGTCCCACGCCTATAATATAAGATTTTATAGGGAAATTCTTGTTTGATAATAATGTTAATACAAATAATAATGATCCGAGGAATTCCAAAGGTTAATTGGTCACTGAGGAAGCAAGAAATAAGCATGATGATGAATAAATAATTTCCAATGGTTTGTTTTTTTTTAATGGAAACAGTTATTGGAACTTATCGTTAATCAATTATACACATAGAAATGTAACTAGAATCTTAAATAAAACGTTTTCCATTTCGAGAATTACAATAAGAGAAAAGTAGATATATAGAATCTGATTCGAAATTATTCAGTACATGATAAATATATACACGGAAAGAAAGTTTCATTTCATAAAAATATTTTACAAAATTTGGAGAAAAATTGACCCAAATTATAATTTTTATAATAAAAAAAAACTAAACTGACTGATAAAGCCATCAATATTATTAAAAAATACTAAACTTTCAAAAAAATTAAGTTACATTTAATATGGGTATATTAAAATTAGACTAATGTTCTTTCTATCTTAATATTCAAGAATTTAGGATAATTATATCGTAACGCGTTCTGCAGCCGAGCGGCATAAGGCGGAGAAATCTTTCTAAAAGTCTCGAGGTCTCAAGTTCGAATACTGACACATGCAAATTTTTGTTTCTTAATTTTTCGTTTTTCTATTCTTAAAGGCATGTCCAAGTTGTGAAGTGCAAATAAACCGAAAGGTAAACAAACCAAACAATAAAAACGCAATTTTGGAAAAGCCTTTTTTCTTAATTGCTAATTTTTGTAAACAAATTATTATTATTTATTTACAACTTTTTATCTCATTGAGCTACAGATCTTTTGAAGCTAAATTTAAACATTTATTAACAACAAACTAAGAATAATAATTTTACCAATTGTTTAAACAAATTACTATTGTTTAGTTTCAATTTTTTATCAAATTGGGCTACAGAGTTATTTTTTTTTTAATTTTGCAATATTATTGAAAAAAATTATCAAATCAACTATTTAAGTATCACATAACAGTAACATATATTTGGCCAAAGACAAATAAATCATAATGAAAATTATATATAATAATCGTCGTGATTCCAGATTTCCGGATCTCTGTCCACACTTGAAGTTAGTTATAGTTATTCTTTTGTTTTTTATACGTTTTTCAAAAAGAAACCAAAAAACTCGTTTTATTCACTTCACAAAATTGACAAAAATTCCATTCCATATTTTTTATTTTCCTAGCTTTTTCCTAATTATCATCAAAAATATTTACTTTTTTCTTATCCTGCTAATAAATTGAATTTATAATGCTACGAATTTTATTACTTATGAAACAATTTAAAATATTTTAATTCTTGCGAAGAATTTATAAAAAAATTGAAAATAATTGATTTTTTCAGAAGAATTTTATTGTTTACAAAAATAATTCATTTTTTTAGGCAAATTTTGTTATTTATGAAAATAATTGAATTTTCTTGAAAATAATAAAATATTATTATTTATTAAAATAATTAAATTCTTGCGAAGAATTTTTTTTTTAATTTGGAAAATAATTGAATTCTTGGAAAGAATTTTTAAAAAATTTTGAAAAATAATTAAATTTTATAAATTTTGAGAAAAATTGAATTTTTTGAAGAATTACATTTTTTCAAAGGATTTTGTAATTTATGAAAATAATTGAATTTTTTTGACAAATTTTATTAATAATTGTTGAAAAAATAATTTAATTACTTTCGAAGAATTTTATTATTTATAAAAATAATTTAATTCTTTCCAAGAATTTTATTAATTAGGTAAATGATTAAATTCTTGCGTCGAATTTTATTAAAATTGATGAAAATAATTGAATTTTTTCCTACAATTTTATCATAAATTTTTTTGAATAATAGAATTGTGTTTGGTTATTTTATAAAAATAGTAGATATTGAAAATCATTGAAATGTGAAAAGTTTTTAAAGATAATTAAATTTTACAAAGAATTCTATTAAGAAATTTGTCAATAATTGAATGTTGGTTGGAAATTTTATTAAATTTTTTTGAAAATAATTGGATTTTCCAAAAAAACATTTTATTATTTATGAAAATAATTGAATTTTGAAAAGAATTTTATTGAAATACCTCAAAATAATTAAATTTTCGGGAGCAATTTTTTTTATTATTTAAAAACAAATTTTTATTAAAATTATATTAAAACAATTAATTTATTTCGAATAATTTTATTAAATTTTTGAAAATCATTGAATTATAGCGGTAAAGTTTATTAAAATGTTTAAAAAGAATTGAATTTCTGTTGAAAATTTTATTACTTTTGAAAGGAATTGAAATCTTCATATGAATTTTATGAACATTGGTTTAAATAATGAATTTTTAAATGTTATGAAAATTATTATTTTAAATAATTGAATTCTTGTTCAAAACTTTATTTGTGAAAGTAACTATATTTTACGATTATGGAAATAATTAAATTCATGCTTAGAATGTAATCAAAATTTTTTTTTGAAAAAATGGAATTTACATGAAAAATTTTATAATTATTAAAAGTAATTGAATTATTGGGAAAAATAAATTCCATAAAATTTTGTTAAATAAAATTGATTTTTTTCAATATTAGAAAATTAAAAGTAGTGGAAATTCTCTAAAAAAATATTGTTTATATTCTTTGTTCGGAAAGTTAAATACCTATAAATAGCTAATAATTTTTTTTACCTTCTCTATTCTTTAGAATAATTAAAATTTTCGTAATGAAGTTTTTTTTAATTTAGGTATCAGATAACAATTTTTTGTGAAATTCAATTTTCCTCGTACAAGAAAGTTTAATTATTTTCAATTGTGAAAATCTGATGCCAAATTTGAAATTAGTATCGAAATTTGTTAAAGTTTTTTTATATACTTTAAAGTTTAAAAATATAATATATTTTGAAAAATTAATTCTAATTAGTTTTTCAGTTATGTGTCATAAGTATTTCTTTAAAAATTATTTAAATTAAAATGACTTGAAATTGTTTATAATAAACATTGTAGCACAATATTCCCGGGCGCTTGCGCGCGGATAATTTGGCTGGTTATAACTGATAATTTACTTCCATTCTTGACAAATATTTACAGTTTTTATAAGACTGCGGTTATTAAAATCACTATAGTCATCGACCGTATATCTATAATCACATTATAACAAAAATTAGTACTGATAGACGCTTCCTTACGGAATAAATATATCGTTACAAATATTTTGCCGAGGAATGCATTAAAAGTGTAAACTGGAATCTCTCTTGACAATTCTATACCTTTATTCAACAAGGCCACACCTCGCATAGACTTTAAGTAAATGAGACTTGAGCCAGAGAGTCGGTGTATCATTTATTTAACTCCGATGATCGTGATGTTGTTACTTTAATCCAAAAACATTTTCATTCAAAAGACATGAATTATTATCGAACCCCTTACTATTCATTATAAGTCATAATGAACTATTTACTCTTCTTCTCATACTATACCGCACTAACTCAAAACATTTTTTCAGATGTCATTATTCCCCGAATATTATTAAATTTATTTCACATAAGAAGAAAAAAATGCTTCCTCGAAAATTGAATACCAAGAATTATGAAGTCTGAAACTGGCACCCAGTTATCAGTTAAATATATTTTTAAGAAACTGTAATTTTTACCGGCATCAGTTATTGAGCGACCCACTTAATTTTTCCAAAGATAAGTTCATGATCAAAAAAATTTTTTGATCAAAATATTCAAGTTTAAAATATTTTTTTCTAAAAGTAAGTCGGTACTGATAACTAAGTTCCAGTTTCAGCTTCATCCAAGAATTGAGGGAGATATGATCGCGCAACTCTTATAAACTTTCATTAGGATGAAGAAAATCTACAAATAAAGACTAATGTAAGCTATTTAGATAAAAATTTATATGTTAATTTACGATATTGTATTTCCTTATAGTGGAAAAAAAATTGTTTCTGATGAAACATTTTTAAGTTGTATTATATGTATATATACGTTGAGCATCAAGAAATAAAGTGATGCAGTTTTCGTGCTGATTTCATCTGATTTGTAGTTCATTAAAGCTATTCCTTTATGCATGCATGTGGTGACTGAGGATACACCCATT
Organism: Leptopilina drosophilae; assembly: GCA_032873175.1. Classification (NCBI taxonomy): domain Eukaryota; kingdom Metazoa; phylum Arthropoda; class Insecta; order Hymenoptera; family Figitidae; genus Leptopilina; species Leptopilina drosophilae. The sequence continues at coordinate 10,189,347 of CM065485.1, forward strand.
TATATATTTGTGTTTGTGTGTGCGTGTGTACATATAAAATACGTACCTGTACATTTATAGACATTAGTTTATCCTAGTGTTCACTCGATATGTTGCCGCGACTATCAGGAAAGCAAAAGACGGTAGACCTCTCGCATGTCCAAGCTCGTTCGTCTAAAGACATAAATGTTCACGCACATGAGAATGTAATGCACCGGACGTGTGTCTGTAAACAGGCATCAAGACATAGATATATGCACAACACGTAAATACATGACAGATGCGTAGAATGCACGCATTTCTTCAAGAACTACCTACAGGTTCATTGCACTTTAACCTTTTCTCCTGCAATTGTTTTCAATAGAAAGAAATCAAAATTTGTGCTTGCGTGGTTTTCTCATTTTTCTTCTTCTAGTGCGGCAGTTAGATTTGCTCCTTGAAAAATGTAATGTTTTCATAATGGTGGTTACAATTTTAGTCACGAACATTGGCAGTTGTATGGACAATTGCACTTAAACAAGGTGGTATTGTTGCAAACAAAGGTAGATAAATGTTAGTGCGTTAGCTAAAATGTTGTTAGTTCAAAAATTCATTTAGTTTTAAACAAAGTGTAGTTTCGAAGACAAAAGTTGCAAGTTACCAACAGATTTCGTTATTTACAATGACATTTGAAATTGAATTGCGAATTTCGAAAAGGGCTCAACTCTGAAAAACGTAAAAGTCATCTTCACTATGTCTTTTGTTACATAAAAATGACACTTACGGTTTTTAGAGTTGAGCCCTTTTCGAAATTCGCAATTCAATTATAATAACAGTTCCAAACGCAATAGTTTCATTACCCGAGTAGAACACCATTTTGACCAAAAATAAGCAATTTGCATTTTTTTTAATTTTGGAAAAAAAATTTTCATCTTTGCTCGTCTTAATATTTTTTTAATCAGATATGGCTAAGATTTTAAGTAACACAAAAAAAATGAAGTATTCAACTAAATTTATTTTGAGGGACAATCAAACTATATTTGAGGTTAAACTTTTCGACAACCATCAAGAAGGGTTAAATAGATTCTCCGATGATCAATTTTAACTATATCTCGAAGGGAAAATTTGTGTCACGCTCCGAAGAAAGGTACCTAAGAAGCAAAAAATTTGAGGTTATGCTTTTAATTTTTTTAATAAAAACACAGAAAGAGAAATTATTATTTATTAAACATTATTTACCTCAAAGTCTTCGTTAAATCCAAAATATTCAATGAAAATTGGTTTCAAATTCAAATAATGAAAAATAAACATTTAATGAAGATAAATCTAACACGAACGTAACCTATAATTCGTTTGCTTCTTAGGTATCTTTCTTGGGAGCGCGTCACATGTAACTATCCATATAGAATCGCTGGTAATAAATTAATAATTTTACTAATAATTATAAAGAATAAAAATTAGTTAAATTTACTAACACAGTAAAACGTGAGGTGTTAAAATAACACCGCAGAATGGATTAAAATAATATGCAACAGTTTAATCCCTCTAGGATTAAATTAACACCAAAAGGAATTTAAATAATCTACTTTAGTGTTATTTTTAACTATGAATGAAATTTTATTTTAACTAAAACACATTAAAGTCAACGATTTGTAAAAATTCAACGAATTTACGATCTCCACGGAGAATAATAAGTTTGTTACTAAATTAGTTACTAACTAACTTCACGGTAAATCATTAGGTATTAAAATAACCCCAAAAAGGATTAAAATAATCCAATTTAGTGTTATTTTAATCCATTTTGGTGTTATTTTAATACCTAACGATTTACCGTGTTAGTAACACATTTACAAAATTCAATTGTGTTCAAAAATTAAAAAAAAATTCTCGTCAAAATTCAATTTTCTTTATAATAAAATTCTTCTCTGATATTCAATTATTTTACAAAATTTTAATCAAATTCTTGTCAAAGTTTCAATTACTTTTCCAAAATTTTCTAAAATTTCATAATTTTCAATATATTTACTATTTCAATAAAATTTTCCAAAAGAAATCCATTATTAAAAAAAAAAATTGAATACAATTCTACGCAAATATTCAATTATTTTCATAAATAATAAAAAATTTTACAGGAATTTAATTATTTGCAAATTTTTTTATAAATTTCTTCGCAGTAATTCAATTATTTTCATAAAGAATAACATTTCTACAGAGATTCAATTTTTTTTATAAATGATAAAATTCTTTTAGGAATTCAATTATTTTCAAAAATAATAAAACTCATTGCAAAATTTAAATTATTTTTAATGCAATTCTAATCAAATTCCTCGAAAAATGTAATTTCTTAAAAATCTTATTAAAATCCGTCCAAAGAATTTAATGATTTAAAAAATTTGTTGATAACATTTTTTATGAGAATTTAATTTCAAGAAACATGAAATTAATAAATTATTTATTTTTGTATTTAAATAAGTGAATTTTCGTAGAATTTACTAATAAAAATGGTTTTAAACATGAATTTCACTTAAAATTTTAGATTTTACTTAAGTATTAAAAACATATTATAACATGAATTTCTAAAAATAACTGAAATTTGGAAAAGTTTCAAACTAAAATCATTGAAATTCTTAATTTTTTTATATTTTTGACAAAAAATTCTATAAAATTAATTCTTTTTAAAAGTTTAATAGGTTTTTTATTGAAATTATTTGAAGTTTTTATTTTTCAATATATATATATTTCAGTGTAGAATTTCCTAATAATTGAAATTTTGTAAAATTGAATTGCAAACGAAAAAATTTGAAAATTCTCATAAAACTCATCGCAGCGTTTCAATTATTTTTCATACAATTTTAATTGAATTCCTTAAAGAAACTAATTATGTTCATGCAATTTTTAATAAAATTCGACAAAAGAATTAAATTATTAAAAAATTTGTTACTAAAATTCTTCATGAAAATTGAATTTCGAGAAACATTCAATTATTCAATAAATTATTTACTTTTGCATTTAAATAATTAAATTCTTGTAGAATTTTTTAATAAAAATTTATTTTCGTTTCATAAAATTGAATTTCAGTTAAAATTTTAGATTATATAATTGAATATTAAAAGAAATACAAAAGTGAACTTTTTGGAAATAATTGAATTTTGAAATTAATATTTTTGAAAAAGTTTAATTGAATTGTTTTAATATTATTTGATGTTTTCATTTTCTAATACGCATTTAATAAAAGAATATAGGAATAATTGAAATTTCGTGAAATTGATTAATTAATCATTATTAAAAATAATAGATAAAAAGTAAAAAAGTAGTCAAAAATTTTTGAAAATAATAATTGAATTGAAATAATGAAAATAATTTTGAAGAAGTATAATATTCTTATAATATAAAATAACCACTTAAAGAATTAGGTGGACGACTTTTTATCATTTCATTAACAGAAAATCGTGACGTATAAAAAAGTGTTGCAGATTAAATTAACACAAACAAAGATTTAAAATAATCAATTTTGGTGTTAAACTCGGAGTTATCGATATCTTCAAGTTATACAGTTATAAAAAATGCAATTTACTAAAATTTCATTCATTGTAAAAAATAACACCAAAATTGATTTTTTAAAACCTTTTTTGCTGTTATTTTAATCTTCAACCACTTTTTAATACCTCGCACGATTTTCTGTTAATGAAATGATAAAAATTCGTCCATCTATAATTCTTTAAGTAAAGTAGCTAACTGTCAATTAGAGAACTTCTTCTAAACAATTAATGAATATTTAGTAACAATTAGTAATATTTAACTATAGTCAAAATAAGAAAAGTATTTAATGAAAATGACTGACAATAAGTCAAATTTCACTATTTATTAATAGTAATAGTAACTAATTTAGACTTAAACAGTATATTTAATGTCACTTAGTTTTTTGCAATAATAATAATAACAAATATGAAACATTTTAGTTGCACAGAATATTTTTGTTTTCCCCAAGCGCAAATACGGCTTTATCATTGATCAACGACGTGAATATAAACTTAGCATTATTTAAATTTTTTTCTGGTTCTTCGCGTTTTCCACAAAAAACGATTCAACGAATTGCATATAAAAAATATGTGTTTCGCGTCAAGGCGAATGAATTGCAAATTGAGATTTTTTCACGACAGGCAGCTGTGTCGTTGCCTTTAAAAGAAGGCCGGGGAGATTCCACTGCGGTAGACGCGTCTAGTTCTAAATATTCAGTTTAAAAAGACGACGATGTGATGAAGAGAGAGAGAGAGAAAAAGAAATGAATAGAAGGGAAAAAAAGGGAAACAGAATGTACATATAAGATGAAGACAGCGGTAGCACGTGCCCCGTTCCATTCATGAGACTTCCACCCTCGTAATCTAACCCAAACTTAATGCAGCTTAACCTTCTTCGGATAAAAACCGTCGGTCGTTGGGGATATTTTTTGTAACCGACTCTATCGTGGATTTAAGTTTTTTTTTCTATCGCTCTTTCTCTCTCGTTTTCTCCACCTCCTCCACCTGCACCTTTTCTCGTTTACTCAGGTCGGAATCTCTTTTACAGAGATATGCCTTTTGATTCTCAAATGGAAGAAGGCCAATGAAAGAGTCGCGTGCCATGGAAGAGCTAATAGATGAAAGAAGATATGCGGGGAGTTCTCGCGAGTCGTTCAACAGCTGATCAGTGTTCGATTCACGAGTCGTTCAAATTAAAGTATAATACCCGCGCCAGTGTTCAGTGCTGTACAATTTAAACGGACTTTAAAGCCATTTAGTCTTTCTTTCGGGGCGATTAATATGCTTCACACATCCCTGAAATCGGCCTGGAGGCGTGCCGAATCAAATTTTAAGTCTTAGGCACTTAAAAAATTAACAATGTTCACAAAATTAACAAAATTCTGAAATTTTAGACTTTCTTTTTAATAACCTGTCAAACGACAATATGAAAAACACATTGTTATAGTAGTAATGTCGAATTATAATTCCATTCGATTTTTGAGAATATAAATTTATAATCTATTGTAAATACCTGAAATCATTCTAAAAGATTGAAAGCTGAATACTAGATTATAAAGGGTATTGATCAGATTTCAGTATGATTTTATTATTTATAATTCTAATTCTATAATCCATTTTCCTCCGTATGTTTCCTTTTAATTCATGGCTTCGTAACTTTGCAAAATTAATTTTAATTTTTTTATTTTGCAAAATTAATTTGCCTATATTTAAGTGGTCATGCTTTTGAAAATCACTTAAAAGCAATAAACTTAAATACTATTGGACAACATTTGATGAAAAAAAGAAACAAAATGTTAAATAACAATTACAATAAATCTTTTTTATGAACTGTTGTAAAAATGCTTTTTTTTGTGTCGAAATCTTTACGTCGCCCTCACATACATATACATACAAAATATGTCCCCTACAAACTTAAATTTCGACAAACGAACTAACAATTTGTCAGCGGGACGCAGATGTACGACAACCAAACGACAATGACGCCCACATACATAAATCTAGGCTAAGTAAAGGTAGTTTACACGCCTTCGGCTTAGGGGGGTTTTCTTGATGATTTTACTCGCTAAAAGCTTATACATTTTATACAAAAAGTCAAGAAACACATTAAATAGCAAAGCGGAAATTGAGAAGAAGATATTATTTTCTTCTTTTCAAAACTTTTTCCTAGCCCCTTATTTTTAATATGTGGTGGAGGTTTTAACTTAAAGACGCGCGTGCCGTCTTTTAACACTATAGACCACCCGTTGATTCTGTTTTCGTCGTTTAATCTTCACAATATGATCGTGGTGCTTTGAAAAAGTAATGGACACACTTTGTGATGAGATTCACCAGAACGAATCGAAAATCTTTTGGAATATGACTTTTTTAATTGTACTTTTTTACAGTTAAGTATAGATGATGTGGGTGATTTTTTGGGATCCCGAATTTTTAATGCATGTTGTATCTCAATTGTAAAGTACTTACTAAACTTTAAACTGAAATTGTTTATCAAAGTTTTGAACTTCTATGAAAAATGGAACTGTTGCAACAGTAAGTTTGTATTACAGGGTTGCCACAAATGTTTAATTTTTTTTCCCTGATTTTCAGACAAAATTTTCACTTTTTCCCTGACCCTAAAGAATATTCTGATTCACTCTAAAAATTATTAGGTAATCAAGAAACAATGTTCTATTACATTTATTTACAAATTTCATTAATTGTAAAATTATTCAAAAACATCAATAACTTCTTCTTTAAATAAATATTTAATCATTAGTATTTTCTATAGGAATTAAAATTCTTCAAAACATTCAAATTCAAACCTTTTTAAATTAAACAACTTATAAGAATATTATTACAAAACATGAAGAAGGCTTCATCATGGTCTTCTTCATGTTTTGTTATAATTTAAATAACCATGAAATTTTTCAAACAAAAATTTAATTATTTACAAAAATCCTGAAAAAATCCTTCGCAAGAATTCAATTATTTTTACAAGCAGTAAAATTTATCAAAAAAATTCAATTATTTTAAAAAAATGTAATAAAATTAGTGGCAATAAGTCAATTACTTTGATAAATAATAATAAATCGATTATCCGTTAATTCAATTTTAAATCAATTTTTGTTAGAAAATTCTAGGAAAAATCAATTATTTAAATTAAAAAATAAATAATTTATTGAAAAATAGAATGTTCTTTGTTAAAATTTAATTCTCAAAAAGAATTTTATCAATAAATTTTTAAATATAGGGGAGAATGGGGAGTTATGAAGCACGCTTTGTTTATGAGTCGTATCTTCAAAAAAAATTTATATTTTCAAATTTTCTCCACTTGAATCTCTAGAGGGTCTTCAAATATGCTTACTGGTTGAAGGATTTGCATGAAATAAAATATAATCGACAATTTTTTCCAGTTGGGCCAAAAAGCTACTTTTTCAAGTTTTTAAAAACCATGGGGAGTTGTGAAGCACTACTAAAAATCACAGAAAATTATATTTTTTGGTAAATATTCTTTATTGACTTCGAAGAAAATAACGAATTATTATATTTATTATGTAAATATTATGTAATATTACACTGAGAAAACGAATTATTTGGTTCAAACAAATTTTGTTTAAATCAAACTTAAAATATCTTTGCTATATGTCAAACAAATTTAAGCTTAATTGAGTCATATTTTTTGGTTCATTTAAAAAACAATATAGTTAATTCAAACATAAATTATGGTTGGTTTTAAATTATTTATAATAAACTTTTAAGTTTGAATCAAACATAAAATTTTTAAACATAATTATTCAAACAAATAATATTTTTGAATCAAAAGTAGTAAATATTTTCTATATATTGGGATTAAGCTTAAAAACTAATTTGAATTAAACAAAATCATTTAAAATTATTTTTCTATTCGAATTAAGTATAATGTTTTCTCAGTGTACGTAAATATTCTATTTCCTAATAGAAACTTTTATTTATAATATGTTAAAACGGTTGCGAAAAATAACAAAATTAATTGAAAAAAATCTTCAAATTGCACTAAATATACGAATGGTTTATAAATAATGCGAAATACGCATGTAAAATACGATTTCAGGTCAACATTTGTTATATTTGTCGTGCTTCACATCTCCCCAATTGCTGTGCTTCATTTCTCCCCATCTGCTACTATTTCAAAATTGATAAAATGTCAGTAACACAACGAATGTTTTTGCATAAATCGCTTTGAATATCAAAAACCTAATCATTGCTGATTATTATGGGTGAACTTACATTTTTCATTTGTTCGAGAATTTTGTAAAAATTCTACAAAAAGGAACACTCAAAAAAACTTTATAAACGAAACGTTGAACACACTGTCTTGAAAAATATAAAAAATATGTGCTATCGGGACGAATCCAACTACAAAACGAAGATATTAGGTGAAAAAATGTTGACATTAAGTGAAATCTATTAAAACAATTACTACGCGAGATCTATGACCGTGCTTCACGACTCCCCATGCTTCATAACTCCCCATTCTCCCCTATGAATTTAATTTGACAAATTTTAATAACATTTTTAAGAATAATTACATTTTTCGAGGAATTTTATTAAAATATATGTTGTATAAAAAATCATTAAAATTCTGCGATGAGTTTTATTACTTATGAAAATAATTTAAATTTTCTGAAAATTTCCATAAAATAATTGAATTTTGGAAAAGAATTTTATTATTTATAAAGTTGCTTGGAATTTTGACAAGAATTATTTTTTTAATTTTCGAACACAATTGGATTTCTGCGAATAATTTTATTATATTTTAAAAATAATTTAATTCTTCCAACGAATTTTGTTCAAATTTATAAAAATAACTGTATTTATATGAAGAATTTTATTATTTATATAAATAATTGAATTCTTACGAAGAATTTTATTTCAGTTTATAAAAATAATTGAATTTCGGTGAAGAATTTTTTAAATAATTTATATTTTTCGAAAAGTTTTATTAAATTTTGCATTTTGAATAATTGGATTCCTGTGAAAAATTTTATTACTACTTACGAAAATTATTAAATTATTTGGAAGAAATTTATTAAAAATTGAATTCCTACAAAATTTTTCTAAGAATTTTATTAAAATTCTTAAATATAATTGAATTTGGAGGAAGAATTTTTTATTTATAAATATAATTGAAATTTTAAAAATTATTTTTTTTTAATTTTTGAGAATAATTGAATTTTTGCGAAGAATTTTATTGACTTTGAAAATAATTTAATTCTTCCAATGAATTTTATTAATGTTTGTATAAATAATTGAATTCTTACAACGAATTTTATTCAAGTTTATAAAAGTAATTGAATTTCGGCGAAGAATTTTATTATTTATAAAAATATTTTTTTATAATTGATAGTTTTAGAAAAATTTTTATTAAATTTTGTATTTTAAATAATTGAATTCCCGTGAAAAGTATTTTTACTACATATGAAAATAATTAAATTATTTGGAAGAAATTTATTAAAATTTGAATTCCTACAAAATTTTGCCAAGAATTTTATTAAAATTTTTAAATATAATTGAATTTAGACGAAGAATTTTTTTATTTATAAATATAGTTGAAATTTTGAAAAATTTTTTTTTTAATTTTTGAGAATAATTGAATTTTTGCGAAGAATTTTATTAATTTAAAAAAAAATTCAATTCTTCCAATGAATTTTATTCAAGTTTGTATAAATATAGTTGAATTCTTACAACGAATTTTATTCAAGTTTATAAAAGTAATTGAATTTCGGCGAAGAATTTTATTATTTATAAAAATATTTTTATATAATTGATAGTTTTAGAAAAATTTTTATTAAATTTTGTATTTTAAATAATTGAATTCCCGTGATAAGTTTTGTTACTACTTATGAAAATAATTAAATTATTTGGAAGAAATTTATTAAAAATTGAATTCCTACAAAATTTTGCCAAGAATTTTATTAAAATATTTAAATGTAATTGAATTTAGACGAAGAATTTTTTTTATTTATAAATATAGATGAAATTTTGAAAATATTTTCTTTTAATTTTTGAGAATAATTGAATTTTTGCGAAGAATTTTATTAATTTAAAAAAAATTCAATTCTTCCAATGAATTTTATTCAAGTTTATATAAATAATTGAATTCTTACAACGAATTTTATTCAAGTTTATAAAAGTAATTGAATTTCGGCGAAGAATTTTATTATTTATAAAAATATTTTTATATAATTGATAGTTTTAGAAAAATTTTTATTAAATTTTATATTTTAAATAATTGAATTCCTGTGAAAATTTTATTACTTATGAAAATAATGAGATTATTTTAAATTAATTCATTAAAATTAAATTCCTATAAAAATTTGCCAAGAATTTTAAATTTTTAAATATAATTGAATTTGGAGGAAGAATTTTTTTAATTATAAATATAATTGAAATTTTGAAAATATTCTTTTGTTTTTAATTTTTAAGAATAATTGAATTTTTGCGAAATATTAAATTAAATAATTGAATTCTTGTGGAATTTTGTCAAGAATTTTATTAAAACTTTTAAAAACAATTGAATTTTAATGAAGTATTATATTATTTTTAAAAACAATTGTAATTTTGACAAGAATTGTTTTTAATTTTTTGAACATAATTGAAATTCTGCGAAGAATTTTTGTAACTTTTGAAAATAATTGAATTTCTGTAATCATTTGTAACTTTTCCAAAATCTAATTTTTCTAGTATTTTTAACTAAAATTCTTTTATTAATCTAGTATTTATGAAAATTGTAAAAATTATTCATAAAATAATTTCTAAGTCATAATTTATGATAGTTATTATTAATTTTATTTAATTATTATTTATCATTATTATTTATTATTTATTATTAATTTTATGAGAGTTTTTGAAAATTTAAGTTATTTGAAAAGAAATTATTGTCAGAAATAGAAAAAATTGAAGGTTTTGTATTAAAATTTGTGGTAATTTTGTAGTATACGAGGCAAAATGAAAAAAAATTCAGTTTTCTCATGAATTTTAAAAATTTAATTTTTTCCAGTACTTTTAGTAAAAAAACCCTGACTTTTCCCTGACTTCCCTGACCAATTTTACTTTCCCTGACTTTTCGCTGAATTCCCTATGACCTGTGGCAACCTTGTATTAATTCGAATACATTTTTTTCGTTGGAGCATAAAATATTTTTTGTGAATACTCAATTGCGGGTATTATCGAGTCATTTTCCTCAGTGGTACATATTATAAAATTTGTCATATTTTAATTTTTTTTCGTTTATTAAATAAATTGATTATTCTAATTGACAGAGGTTACAAAAAGAGAAGAAAGAAAATAAACTGAATGTATAGATGCGTTTCATTTTGCTAATGAAGAACATTGTTTGCATGACCGGAAGTAGTGGATTTTTAGTGTCGATGTAGTTATTTTCTTTCGCTATTCACCGCGTGAGAGTATTCTTTTGAATCGCGCCAGCAGATTTCTTATTAGTTTAGTTTCTTTCACGTGCGTATGAATCGATTATAGAAGGGGTGAATACTTCCAAAAAAGAATTGGCAATCTTTGCCATTGAAGAAGTCATGCAAATGCCCTGCGGCTCCTAATAGTGATGCAAATAACTATAATTAAGTGGTAAAATCATACTGGAATAGAATTTGTGATTGTGTTGCTTTTGTTACTCATAAATACAGCAACAAAAAAAAATAATAAACACTATTTGAGAGATAAACAAAAGGTGTACAATAAAGAAGAACGTGGATATTTTGCCTCTATTTAAAATAAGGCTCTAACCTGAAACTATAGAGAGAAAAAATTTATTCCTGAGATTTTACTAAATTTATTTGGTATGAAGGGAGAAAACAGTATAACTATTTAAGAACTAGACTGCAAACGATTCTGTTTCATTGAAAAAGAAATGAACGAAAATAAAAAAATGTTAATAGCAGACATTCTGATTTTCTAGTCAGGTACTAACAGGGCGATCTGGTTAGAACTTAAGAAAACAACTTGTTTCTTTCTTTCTTCTTTTTTGATTCTTTCTTGATATATACTCGCCGTTTAGATTTGCAAGTCAGTTTAAAAATTTATTTTCCCTTCGAAAAGTGCGCAAAACTACTAGTATTATTAAATTTATTTTCTAAATGACTATTGAGATTTGCAGCAAATGGTTGGTGAGCGAAAGTTCTTGTGCGATATTTTATAAGTCACATTAGTCTTTAAAACACGTTATTTACGCATGTTGGGAGTATGTGAAACAGCTTGCAATGCAGAAAATGCTTCGTCATAACGGTCGTTGGCGACGTTAACGCAGAATACTGCATTCGCAGGACAAGCCTTACCAAAGCCAGTCAGGCCATTATGTTGTATACCGATCTTTATGTAAGATCTACCTGGTCTCCCCCCAAGAGGTTGCCTCCTCTAAAGACGCACGCCCATTATGCAGAGGGTGATTGTGGTTTACTATTTTTCTTTCCTCTCTCTCTCTCTCTCTCTCTCTTTCTTTCTTTTTTTTACCATCTTTCTCTCTTCCAAAGTGTCAAACTTCGATAGGGAGTGATTCGCGATCTCTTTTTCTCCTTTAGACTATACGGTGGCTCGTAAATCTCTTTAAGGTGTTGAAAGAGTATAGCTCGAGTGGGATGCGGCTTTTGTGTCGCATTAAGACGAAGAACAGGAAAGGATTAGAAAAATCGTGCGGTTTATTGTTATAGATAGAAAAAAAGAGAGATCGCTACTGTTTTAGTAAACACTACACTGTTCTTTTTGTGTAGTGTTTAAACTAAACGATGTTGATATTCGTATTATTAACAACGAAGTGAAATTTGAACCTAAGAGCACAATATTATGGAAACAATATTATTGTGTCCATATTGTAAGGTACTATTGTGAATATTGATGCAATATTTATTATTTTTGTATCAATAGTTTTCAGAGACCGTTACGAAAGATTAGTTTTGATTTAGTTTCTGAGATGACACAAAACTAAATTACAGGTTTTGCACTCATCTACTCTCTAATTTGGATTAGGAAAAATGTTTACTAATTTGAATTATAGTGACTGACTTTTTGCTCTTGAATTAGTAAAATTTACTAATAAATAGTCATTTTTACTAATTTATTAGTAACATTTACTAATTCAAAAGCAAAAAGTCAGTCACTAATTCAAATTAATAAAGCATTTTTTATTTTTTACTAATTCGCATTTAGAGAGTAAAGTTTCATTATTTGAATTAATAGCAATTTTACTGTGAAATTAGTAGCTTCTTAGTAGAAATTAGTAAAAATACAAACAATTGTAAAGTTTTTAGAGAGTAATAATTTTTAGACATTTTTCACTAAAAATTTAACAAAAGATTTAAAAATATTAAAAAATATTAAATAAAATAGTAGTATTTTAATAAAAATTAGTGAATATTTTTAGTAATTAAAGTAGCCAACTAATTATGATAATAAAGCATTTATCAAATATCAGTAAATATTTTATTGTCGCACATTTAGTAACTTTACTATCAAATTAGTAATTTTCTATTTTCAAATCAGTATTTTTCTTACTGAAAATTATTAAAGTCTGTATTATGTTTTAATTGACAGAAATAAAAGTTTCACTCTTTCATTGAATAAATATTTTACTATAAAAATTAGTAGTTTTTTACTATAAAAATTATTTAATTGCCATTTTACTATTAAGTTAGTAATTTTGTATTTTAAAAATACTAATATAATATTTTACAATATCTGTAAATTAAAAAAGTAAAACTTGTATTTATTTATTTTTTTTAAATAATAAACGGGGGACATTCTTTGAATTAAAACAATTTTTTGCTATTGAATTAGTATTCCTTTTTACTAAAAATTAGTAAATTACTAATTAAATTTTTTTTTAATTGACCTAAATTTAAGTTTTTACATTTTTACTGCAAAAACCAACTAATTGTGATAGTAAAACATTTATCAGTAATTAATAAATAATATATTGTCGCACATATAGTGGGGTTTTACTTTAAAAATTAATTAATAGAAACTTTAATATCAAATTAGTAATTTTCTATTTTAAAATTAGTATTTTTTGTTACTGAATACATAAAAATAAATAAATAACAAAGGTACTTTTTTTAAATTTCAACAACTACAAGCTATTATTTTTGATTTCTTCCTTTTTTAGAATTTCCATTATACTTTTAATCCGCTAATTATTATAAAGATCAAGGAACTATCCCCAAAAATTAGAATAAAATTCTTTAAAACGATTCAATTATGATTTACAAAAATTACTCGAAATTCAATATTATTTTCAAATTTTTAATATCTAATATTTTCTTAAAATTTCGTAAAAGAATCCAATTACTTACAAAATAGTGATAAAATTCATTCAAAATTCAATTACTTAAAATTTAAATATAATTAAATTTCGATATAAATTTAATTATTTTAGAATTGCATTCTCAAAAAGATCAATTATTTAACAAAATTTTATACAAGAATTCAATTATTTTCATTAATAATAAAATTATTCAGAGAATTTTAAATTGATTTTAATACGATTTGAAATTAATTATTATAAAAATTGAATTACTTTTAAAAATTTTAACAAAATTCTTTGCAACTATAATTATTTTCATAATTACTAAAATTTATTGCAGGATTTCAATTATTTTTAATATAATTTTATAAGAATTGCTCAGGAAATGGAATTATTTTTCAAAATTTAATTTCAATTCCCCGAAGAAAGTAATTATTTAATTTTTTTTAAATTCTTTGGAAAAAATTTTAATTTTTTTAATAATAACAAAATTTTTCACAAAAATTCAATTCTTTTTAAAACATTTTAATAAAGTTTTCCTTAAGAATTCAATTATTTTTATAAATAATGTAACTAAACGAAGAATTTTAATTAATTTTAATGCAATTTGAAATTAATTACTAGAAAAATTCAATTATTTTTGAAAATTTTACAAAAATCCTTTGCAACTATTCAATTATTTTTAAAAATAATAAAATTTATTGCAGGATTTCAATTATTTTTAATATAATTTTACAAGAATTGCTCAAGAAATGTAATTATTCTTAAAAATTTAATTTCAATTCCCTGAAGAAAGTAATTATTTAAAATTTTTTTTTAATTCTTTGGAAACATTTAATTTTTTTAATAATAACATTTTTTACAGAAATTCAGTTCTTTTTAAAACATTTTAAAAAGGTTTTCTTTAGAATTCAATTATTTTTTAAAATATTGAAATTAAACGAAGAATTTTACTTAATTTTAATACGATTTGAAATTAATTATTATAAAAATTGAATTACTTTTAAAAATTTTAACAAAATTCTTTGCAACTATTTAATTATTTTCATAAATAATAAAATTCATTGCAGGACTTTAATTATTTTTAATATAATTTTATAAGAATTGCTCAGGAAATGGAATTATTTTTTAAAATTTAATTTCAATTCCCGAAGAAGTCAATAATTTTATAAATTTTTTTAACTCTTTGGAAAAATTCAATGTTTTAATAACAAAATTTTTCACAAAAGTTAAAATTCTTTTTAACACACTTTAATCAAATTTTCCTCCATAATTCATTTGTTTTCGTATAAATAATAAAATTCTTCTTAAGAATTCAATTAGTTTTGAAAACCTGAATAAAATTTTTAGCAACTATTCAATATTATTCTCATAAATAATAAAATTCATCACAGGATTTCAATTATTTTTAATAATACAATTTTACAGGAATTATGCTCGAAAAGTAATGTTTTCTTAAAAAATTGAATTTCAATGTCCCGAAAAAATCAACTGTCTAAAATAATTTTTTTTGTAATTCTTTAGAAGAATTCAATTTATCATAAAAATATTAGAATTTTCTACAGGATTTCAATTATTTTCAAATATTGCAATAAAATTTTTTGAATGAAATTAGTAATTTTGAAAACAATTTTAATTCAATTTCTTGCAATAATTCAATTATTCTTTTCGATTTTGATAAAATTCTTTTAAGAGAATTCAATTATGTTGATAAATAACAAAATTATTTTCAAAAATTATAAATTTCTTCTAGAAAATCCAATGATTTTTAAAAATTCTATAATAAAATCCTTTGCAAGAATTCAATTATTCTCAAAATTTTAATTATTCTTTGTAAAATTCAATTATTTCTAAAAACTTTTCGCAATACAATAATTTGTAATATTTGTCATTTTTTTTATAAAACTTCCAAACAGAATTTAATTATTTAAAATTTTTTCTGTCAAAGTCTTTCTAAGAATTCAATTCTTTTAATGAATAATAAAAATGTTTTATTAGAATTCTATTATTATTATTAAATTATAGAGTTTGTATAAAATTATAGTCGAAGGAAATGAATTATTTAAAAAATGTTATAAAATTCTACGCAAGAATTAATTTTTTTCTGTAAATATAATCTTTGATAACTATTTTTTTCCAACTTTTTTTTTTAGTTTGAATAGCTACTTTTTGCTACTTTTTAAAATTAATTATCGAGTATGCGAAGTCTGAAATTAACAAACTTATAGTTCAGAATCATGACGACCCGAAACTATATTCTTTAAATTTGAATTAGTAAAAATGCTTACTAATTTGAATTAGTAAAAATGCTTACTAATTTGAATTAGTAAAAATGCTTACTAATTGGAATTAGTGACTGAGTTTTTGTTTTCGAATCAGTAAAATTTACTAATAAATAGTAATTTCTACTAATTTATTAGTAAAATTTACTAATTCAAAAGCAAAAAGTCAGTCACTAATCCAAACTATAGTAAACATTTTTACTAATTCAAATTTAGAGAGTAAATTAATTTGGTAAATTTAGTTTTGGGGTCGATACTAAATTTTTAATTGAATTTAGTTTTAGCATCGGTTCCTGACAGTTTTATTGCTAACGGCTCAGCTACTACATATAATTAGCATCAAGTAAAATTTACATTATCACTTTATTTTTGAATATATATATATACATATACGAAATATACATCAGTAATTTCTCGCGTTTATTTATTTTAATTCGTATTTAATTTTCGACATTGAACAGACAAGCATAAACTGTATAATGAGATGAGATCGTTATCGGGAAATAATAAATAATTTTGTATGACAGTTGCAATTTTGAAAATGATAAGAGACACAAGGCGAGTTTATATATATAAAAGGTGGAGTGGATTTTGTCGTGGACGCTTATGTGGTACAAATGCCGCGTTTATGCGTAGGCGAGAGGAACATACCAGAGACACCTGCTCATTTATTTTGCAGCACATTGCTGAACTCGACTCACTGGACTGCCCTCATATGGCCAGAATTCAATATCCAAGGCAAACTGATTTTTTAGTTATACATTTTAGTTCTATTTTCATACCGCGTTCGAATAGTTTTTTTTTTCTCTTTTTAAATCAATTCACTATATCCTGACGTGCGCGGAAAAAGCGGGTCATCTTACAAATACTTTCCAGTGTGGTTTTTCTTTTTCAAATAAAACTATATCTGTTTTTCCACGATGAACGACGCCTAACTAATGAAGAATATCATACTCACTAACGAGAATCAAATCGTTGATCGAATCTTGAATAAACCTGTTATATGATGAGAGAGCAAGAGAGAGAGAGAGAGGGAGGGAGGTATTTCTTCGGTCCCTTGGATAGGAGGCACGAGAGTATAAATTACACATCAGCTCGGCGAAACAAACCGCGCGCCGATCGAACGGAAGTAAAGAATCTTGAAAGAATCCCCTTCGATTGGTTCCAAGTTCGATCGAATTGAAAGATTAGGTTCCACGACAGACTCTTTTCGCCATGTACAGACCTATAGACACAGTTACGAGACCGTAATCGTAGAACGAGGAGAAGAGGAGTCTCTTCTCTGATTTGGAGTCAGCCATTAGCTTTCTGTCTCCAGGCCAATCACATCTGTCTGATATAGGTAGATATATTACTTAAGGTGAACGAGTGTAGAAACATGTGCTCCTGATTCCACGATCTAACTGATTCACATCTGGGTTAGTGGCATGTGATTTATTCCAATAGATAGAACTTGACAATTATTCTTAAAAGAATATGAGAATGTAAAAAAGTATTTTACCCTCTCAGAAAAAACTAATCCTCTCACAAAAAACTAATCCTCTCACAGAATTAATAATCTTCGTGAAGATTCCTTTTTGTCAGGGCTCGGACCAGTGAAAGTATTTAAAAATACGGACTTTACGGACCAAAAATGAAAAATTACGGACTATTTATGGACCAATTACTGACAAAAATATATAAGAGAACATTTTACTTAAAACTATAAATTAGATTTTCCATAACCAAAAAGAACATGAAGATATCGATAATTCCTAGTCTTCATGTTTTATAATAACACAGGCCTGCAAATTTTGGCTTAGTTTTGTTACAGAAAAAGTGAAAGGTTAATCTTATAACTTTTTTGACGTAGAATACGAATCCGATTTCCAAAATGTCCCATCACGTCAGGATTTCTTGTAATATTGCCTTAAATAGCCAAAAATGGTCTATTTTGGACATTTTTCGGAATTTTTTTTGGTTAACCAAAATTTTTTCATTTAATTTGCGAAATTGCATCGTATAGTACTATGTCTAAGCTTTAAAATCCATTTTTTAAAATTGCTTTACGATTTTCTAAAAAAGAGTTATGTAGATTTGAAATTTTTTTATGCAAATGTAAGTATGTATACACAAGTTAAAAATGGCATTTAATTTCAAATCTACATAACTTTTTTCTAAAAAATCGTAAAACAATTTTGAAAGATGGGTTTTAAAGCTTAGATATAGTACTATACGATGCAATTTCGCAAATTAAAAGGAAAAATTTTGGTTAACCAAAAAAAATTCCGAAAAATGACCAAAATAAATCTTTTTTGGCTATTTAAGGCAATATTACAAGAAATCCTGACGTGATGGGCCATTTTGGAAATCGGATTCGTATTCTACGTCAAAAAAGCTATAAGAATAACCTTTTTCTTTTTCTGTAACAGAACTAAGCCAAAATTTGCAGGCCTGTGTAATTAAAGATAGAGTGATAAAATCATTATCAATTCAATTATTATTTTCAAGAATTTTCAACTAAAATTCTTCCTAAAATCGATTATTTTTAATAATTTTCGAAAAAGTTCTTTGACAATTTTCAAATCTATTTCTTTACAATATTCAATTTTTCAATTATTTGTAAATTCTTCAATTAAATATAATGTATTAGAAAATAAAAAATTCAAATAATATTAAAAAAATTCGCAATTAAAATTTCTCAAAAAAATTAATTCCACAGAATTGTTACTTAGTTAAAAATATGAAAAATTCAAATCTTCAAATATTTGAATCTAAAACCTTTTCAAAATTTAATTATTTCTAAAACTTTGCGCTCTAATACTTTTAATATTCAATTATAATCTAAAATTTTAACTGAAATCCATTTTGAAATCAATTTTTATGAGAAAATTCTAGGAGAATTTCATTATTTAAATACAAAAAAACAATTTATTGAATAATTAGGGGAGAGTGGGGCAAACCAGACCCCCTAACGGTTTTTCGAATCTTGTGACTAAACAAATCAACCGATTTCATTTTTTGAGGGCTTGTTTGAAAGATCATTTAATTGCGCAACTTTTTCCCAGAGACACCTATACTTCATCTTTTATTGTTTAGTTTCTGTGTTAACTTTAAAAAATTTTGCAAACGGTCCGGTTTGCCCCACCCCCTGGGGTAAACCGGACCCCCCCATGGGGCAAACCAGACCGTTTGGTTTTTTATTTATAATATTGCATTTACATAATCTACAATAATAAAAAACATAAAGAATCATGCAAACAATGGTTGTAGTAATGAAAATAATAATTCGGGATTGAATTTTAATTAAATAAAGATTTTTTTCAATAAATGAATAAAAATGTTTGTCATTATCAGAGAAACAATATTAAAGGGTCCAATTCTCATTGGAAGACAATTATTTTTAATTGTAAGTTAATATTTTAATGATAGAAACATTTTATTTAAAAATAATTTTTATGAAACTTTAATTTAATGGAAATACCCTATGGTCGGTTTGCCCCACCGAAAACGGTCCGGTTTGCCCCACAGGCTCATTTTGAGATTAATGTTTGTCAAAAAGAAACGCTTTGCAAATTCATGAAAGTTTTTGGTGGTAAATATTCCTGAGGTGTGTACCTTCAAAACCCAAGACCTCATATTTGGAAATATTATACGATTTCCTCAAAATTCCCTTAAGAAAAAAATTGAAAAAGTGTAGAAAAAAACTAAAAAAAAAACTTTTGCTCCCAGCGTTGCACAAACAAAAGTAAAAAATGTCAAATTGAAAAAATAAGATATACTACACATGGTTGTTTCAAATTTCTAAATAGCCCTTTTGCCAATTTCGCCATTTCGGAAATATTGAGGGGGGTCCGGTTTACCCAACGGTCCGGTTTGCCCCACTCTTCCCTACATATGTTTCATAAAATTGAAATTCTTTTAAAGAATTGTATCAATCAATTTTCAAATAATTTGAATTCTTTTGCAAAGTTTTATTAAAATAGATATTAAAAATAATTAAATTAGGGGAAATTTTTGAAAATAATTGAAATTTTGCCAAGAAATTTATTAAATTTTTTGAAAATAATTCATTTTTAGAGAAGAATTTTATTATTTATAAAGATAATTGATAATTTTCGCATAGAATTGCATTAAACATTTTGAATGCAATGATCTTATTCTTTAAAGAAATTTAATCAAAAATTTATTTTAAATAATATTTAAATTCTAATAAATAAATTTTAGCAAAGGTTATTAAAGTAATTAAATTTCTTTGCTAAATTTTAATAAAATTTTTAAGAATAATTACATTTTTCAAGGAATTCGATTAAAATTGTATTAAAAATAATTGAAATTCTGCAATTAGCTTCATTACTTATTAAAATAATTGAATGCCTAATAAGAATTTTATTAGTTGCCAAAAAATTAAATGCCTGTAAAAAATTTGATTATTTATGAAAATAATTGAATATTGCGAAGAAATTTAAAAAAAAAATTTGTAAATAATGAAATTCCTGTAAAATTGTTATTATTTTTTGAAAATAATTAAAGGTTTGTGTGAAATTTTAGTAGATTTTTTTTTAAATAATTGAATTCTTTTGGAAAATTTTATTAGAATAGTATAGATAACTATTAAGAATCATTGAATTGTGGAAAAATTTTGAAAATAATTGAAATTTTTCCAAGTATTTTATTAAAATTTTTGAAAATAATTGATATTTCGAAGAAGAATTTAATTATTTCAAAAGATAATTCAAATTTTGACGAGAATTTTAAAAAATTTTTGAACATAATTGAATTTTTGCGAAGAATTTTATTACTTTTGAAAGTACACGGAAAAAATCCTTCAAATGGAACAGCGATAATTTTCGCTAAAATAGCGAAAGTATTCGTTGAAATAGCGAAAACATTCGTTGCAATAACTAAAAATTTCGCTAATTTAGTGAAATTTGTAGTTGTCCTAGTTGAAGATTTTTTTACGTGTAATTGAATTCCTTCAATCATTTGTAATTTCTCTAAAATTATTCAAATTATATCGTATAATTTACGTACTTTACGGATCTTTTTCAATCGAATTACGAACTTTACGGACCTTTATTCAAAAAAACGGACTTTTACGAACTTCAATCAAAGTTACGGACTTTTACGGGATTTACGGACCTAGTTCGAGCCTTGCTTTTTGTACGCACTGACTATATGATTGCAAAAAAGTTTTTCGATAGGAACATGCAAAAGTTTCCTAAAGCAATTAGCTTGGCTTTAATTAAGAATATTAAAAAACTTATATTGACGCGGTAAAAATAGAAAAGACTATTTATCACAGGTCAATAGTGTTTGGTGCATACTTCCGTGCTTATGGGTATAAAAGAAGTAAAATAAAAAATGCCCATAAGTGTGCGCTGGTCGAACATAAAGAAAGTCTATGAAAGGTTCGAGAAGCTGGAGCGAACCTGTGTAATTACGTTAGATTTTACGGATCGACCGGCTCAGTGCGTGGGCATCGTATGAAGAAAATACCAATAGTTTAGTAAGTGCATGCGAGAGAGAGAGAGAGAGAGGACCTTTCTATATGGGAATGTATAGACGGCCGGTTGTTGGATCTACTCGCCTCATTAAGGCTAATGACGTAGGTCGCGCAATTATTCCAATAACTGCAGTCCAGTAGACCCGCCGCACGTATCAATTTGTTATAATTAACCACGAGGGGGAGGTTAGAACCTATTGTACGCACTCACGAAAATTATACGTCTCGAACGAGAAACTCGTCGACTATCGGCGCTTTTCCCCATACGCATGTTAAAACAAGTCTTCTGGAAACATTTTTTACTTCTTTCTTTCTTTCTCTTAAGAATAAAATAAAGAGTCGGAGAATGTTTCCATTTTTTAAAAAAATCTCAAACCGAGGAAATCATAAAAATTAGTCTAATTTTTTTAATCTATAGTTGTTCTTATTAAAGTTAATATTTACTTCAACAACTATGACGGGTTATCAATGATAAATTAGAAATTATGCAAAGTCAATAAACCATTTTCCCTTATTCGTCGCACAAATCGACTAATATAGTAGTCAGACGCCAGTCAAGTTTCTTTTCTGTAACACAGACAAAAATAATAGTTAAACCACTAGGCAAAATAAATTTCATAAATCCTACAACAATATATCAAAAACGAGTTCATTTTGAAAAAGGCTAAAAAGGAAAATTTAGCTTTCTACACGACTCTTTTCCAAATCAAAATAAATTTACTACTTTTCTGTTCATCCTCCGTTGACTGATTTTTACATCGTCAGGAATAGAAAATATTAGTACACAAATTATAATTAAAAAGAAACGGAATAGTCACTATAACTACGCTTATTTCCTTTATCAATACTGAAATTCTTTCGGTCAACTTTTCTCATATAATAAAACATCTACAGGGTTGCCACAGGACAGGGAAGTCAGGAAAAAGTCAGAGAAAGTAAAATTGGTCAGGGAAAAGTCAGAGATTTTTACTAAAAGTACTGGAAAAAATTAAAAAAACAAAAAAAAATTTTTTCAAATTCATGAGAAAACTGAATTTTTTTTCTTTTTGCCTCGTAAACTACAAAGTTACCACAAATTTTAATACAGAACCTTCAACTTTTTCTATTTCTGACAATAATTTCTTTTTAAATAACTTAAATTTTCAAAAACTATCATAAAAATAATAATTAATAAATAAGAAATAAATTAAAATAAATAATAATTAAACAAAATTAACAATAACTATCATAAATTATGACTTATAAATTATTTTATGAATGATTTTTACAATTTTCATAAATACTAGATTGATAAAAGAATTCTAGCTAAAAATACTAAAAAAATTAGATTTTGGAAAAGTTATAAATGATTACAGAAATTCAATTATTTTCAAAAGTTACAAAAATTCTTTGCAGAATTTCAATTATGTTGAAAAATTTAAAAACAATTCTCGTCAAAATTACAATTATTTTTATAAATAATAAAATGCTTCATTAAAATTCAATTATTTTTAAAAGTTTTAAAGAAATTCTTGACAAAATTCCACAAGAATTCAATTATTCAATTTTTAATAAATTTCTTCAAAATAATTCAATTATTTTCATAAGTAGTAATAAAATTTTTCACAGGAATTCAATTATTTAAAATACAAAATTTAATAAAATTTTTCAAAAAATATCAATTATCCAAATTTATTTTATAAATAATAAAATTCTTCACCGAAATTCAATTACTTTTATAAACTTGAATAAAATAGGTTGTAATAATTCAATTGTCTATATAACCTTGAATAAAATTCATTGGAAGAATTAAATTATTTTCAAAATTAATAAAATTCTTCGCAAAAATTCAATTATTCTCAAAAATTAAAAAAAAATATTTTAAAAATTTCAATTATATTTATTAATAAAAAAATTCTTTATCTAAATTTAATTATATTTAAAAATTTTAATAAAATTCTTGGCAAATTTTTATAGGAATTTAATTTTAATGAATTAATTTAAAATAATCCACAAGAATTCAATTATTCAATTTTTAATAAATTTCTTCAAAATAATTCAATTATTTTCATAAGTAGTAATAAAATTTTTCACAGGAATTCAATTATTTAAAATACAAAATTTAATAAAATTTTTCAAAAAATATCAATTATACAAAAATTCTTTTATAAATAATAAAATTCTTCACCAAAATTCAATTACTTTTATATACTTGAATAAAATACGTTGTAATAAAATTCAATTGTCTATATAAACTTGAATAAAATTCATTGGAAGAATTAAATTATTTTCAAAATTAATAAAATTCTTCGCAAAAATTCAATTATTCTCAAAAATTAAAAAAAAATATTTTCAAAATTTCAATTATATTTATAAATAAAAAAATTCTTCATCTAAATTCAATTATATTTAAAAATTTTAATAAAATTCTTAGCAATTTTTTATAGGAATTTAATTTTAATGAATTAATTCAAATAAAAATAATCTTTCTCTAAGTAATAAAATTTTCACAGGAATTCAATTATTTAAAATACAAAATTTTATAAAATTTTTCGAAAAACAGAAATTATTTAAAAAATTCTTCACCGAAATTCAATTATTTTTATAAACTGTAATAAAATTCTTTGTAAGAATTCAATTATTTATATAAATAATAAAATTCTTCACATAAATACAGTTATTTTTATAAATTTGAATAAAATTTGTTAGAAGAATTAAATTATTTTTAAAATGTAATAAAATTCTTCGCAGAAATCCAATTGTGTTCGAAAATTAAAAAAAATTCATGTTAAACTTCAAGTTACTTTATAAATAATGAAATTCTTCTCCAAAATTCAATTCTTTTATGGAAATTTTAAGAAAATTTAAATTATTTTCATAAGTAATAGAACTCATCGTAGAATTTTAATGATTGTTTATACAATATACATTTTAATCAAATTCCCCGAAATATGTAATTATTCTTAAAAATTTTATTAAAATTTGTCAAATTAAATTCGTATATTTAAAAATTTATTGATAAAATTCTTTATGAGAATTAAATTTTAACAAAGAACATTCTGTTATTCAATAAATTATTTATTTTTTAATTTAAATAATTAAATTTTTCTAGAATTTTCTAATGAAAATTGATTTAAAAATAAATTGACGGATAATCGATTTATTATTATTTATGAAAGTAATTGAGTTATTGCCACGAGTTTTATTACATTTTTTTAAAATAATTTAATTTTTTTGAGAAATTTTACTGCTTGTAAAAATAATTAAATTCTTGCGAAGAATTTTTATAGGATTATCGTAAAAAATTAACCTATTTTGAAAAATGTTGTGCACTGAAAAAAAAATTATTTGATTCAAATAACCGATTATTTGACTATTATCAAATAAATATTTACTTGAATCAAGTTATTTTTATTAGAATCAAATAAATTGTATTGGAATCAAATATTTTAGTACTTGAAGCAAATTCTATTTAATAAATTCAAATAAAAATGATTTGATTCAAGTAAATATTTATTTGATAATAGTCAAATAATCGGTTATTTGAATCAAATAAATTTTTTTTTCAGTGTGGTAATTTAAATTACTACAAAACATGAAGTAGACGATCACTTCTAATCATGATCGCCTTTTTCATGTTTCGTAATAATATTCTTATAAGTTGTTCAATTTAAAAAGGTTTGAATTGGAATGTTTTGAAGAATTTTAATTCCTACAGAAAAATAATAATAATTAAAAATTTATTTAAAAAAGAAGTTATTGATGTTTTTGAATAATTTTACAATAAATGAAATTTGTAAATAAATGTAATGGAACATTTTTTCTTGATTATCTAATAATTTTTAGAGTGAATCAGAATATTCTTTACGGTCAGGGAAAAAGTGAAAATTTTGTCTGGAAATCAGGGAAAAGTCAGGGAAAAACAAAATTAAATATTTGTGGCAAACTTGATCTACTTCTCTCAGCAATAATTTACACCGCAATATATCTCAAAACGTGCTTTTCTCGTCTGCACTTCTTTGCTTTTTCGCGCAATTCCCGTAGTCAAAAAGGGTATTTTTAATTCCCCTTTTACGCCCTTAATCAACAAATTGGCGCGAAAATTTGAATAGTTGATTATCAGGAGATAATATGATACAAAAATAAAAATGGATTTGACAAAAATTGCTTCGTCACACAACAACAACATAAAATATAAAATTAGACTTAAAAGTTTATAAGAATACCAATGTTCTTATAAACTTTTATAAACAAATTGAAACGAAATAGGAAAAAGATGCAGCCTTGAGGCTGGAAGGTTGTCGATCCTCATACGACAGAGACCTTCTCAAGGTGAGCCTCGCCTGTATGACTACACGTGAGTCTGGTTATATCGGGAGTTTCAAGAGACTGAGCATTCAAGCTGTGACTATATGCATATATGCGGGTACATATAGCTAGTCTTTCATAAATGCAAACGCGAGGCAGAAAATCCTGGAGACAAAATTGGCAAACAGGCAAAGCTTTTCAGTTTACAAGTCGAGTTTATTTCGCGAACGTTTACTCTTCCTTCGTACTATCTGTAAATTATGTTAAAGATGTGATTTCAAGTGCGGTTTTCACCCACGTCTTGTCAAGCACCAGCCACTCGTCTTTCTCTTACGGAATTTGTCATCTCCCTCTGCATTAAAGATTTTGCGAACAGCATTTGAGATGCACCAAATAGTTCATATTTATTATTCGCGCAGAAGGCTGTTTTTGCCTTCTAAAATGTTGAAAAGTTTTGTTTCATATATATACCAAATTGATTTTTTAATGTTGATTTATAAAGATTGATTGAATATGTGTTTGGAAGGACGATGAAGGTATTATATAAGTATATTGATCGGTTCGCAAATCACTTGAGATATCTCGTACCTAATCCTGTAAACGCAGATGCACGTGAAGTCCTAAGAATTATAAAAGGGCACGTGGTACATCAAACAGCTGGATCATCTCGTGCGTGCCTTTAGGTGTGCGAGAATCTTTTTCTTATACAGGGAGGAAAGGTGGGATGGACCCAGGTGCTCTCTTCTTCTTAAATATACATGATCATTCGGGATCCTTCCCCAATAAACTCCTTAGAAGAAATCTTTTTTATCAAAATTTGCAATTTAAATTAGTGAATATTTCCGGGCAAAAACAATATTGGATTTTGTTCATTTCATTCACGTTTTCGTCTATAAATTAAAATATATAACAAATAACTGTAACATTGCGGCAATATTACACGACAATATTCGTAATATTGTACAGTTAATTGTTACATCTCTAAAAAATTAAATATACTTTTTAATTTAATTAATTAAATATACTCTCTAAATCTGAGTTAGTAGTTTTTTATACTAATGATGCAGATTCGTTTAAGTAACTAAAGTTACTAAATTAGTAACTGTTTTTACTAATTTTTAGTAGTTTTTTACTAAATATTAGTAGAAAATTTACTAATTTAAAATAGTAAAAAATACGTTCTAATTGAACTAGTAATTTTCTACTAGCAATTAGTAAAAAACTACTATAAATTAGTAAAAAAATGTTACTAATCCAATTTTGTAAACGAATCCGCACTAATTCAGATTTAGAGAGCAGAAATAGAAAAATTTCTACACGAGTAGTATAGTTGGTCTCCATATTGACGAATTTTTTTTTGGACATAATACATCTAAAAAATTTAGGTACTCAAAATTTACATAAAAATGGGCAAACAATCGATGCTTCTTGAAAATTCAATTATAGTTGGTGAGGCACTTAGCGGCTGCTCTCGACCACGTGATATGTGTCCAAAGTACAGCCTGTAGGTACATCTACGTGTCAATAATGTCGAGCTCACAATAATTGTTTGCCAAGAAAGACGATGCGAGGAGAAAGGCTTTGAAATTCTGGTAACTTGTTCATTTTCCGTAGAAACTTTAGAGTTGTATACGCGTGAGCCTGTCACATATATATTCCTCTTCCTTACTCTAAATACTATTTACGTACCTACATCGAATCACCTATATGCATACTGTTGGAAAACGCATGAAAAATCCATGCACTTTTGAAATTATCTACGTGACCGAATTTTTATCCACCATCGAATGAATAAAAAATAATAAACGATAATAAAAATACCATAATTTCCAAATTCGTAAAATTTCATTTACGGATACATTAAGGTGTACGATTTTTTTATTTATTAAATTTATTTATACCTTATAGTGTAGAGAAGTTTTTCCGAAAACTCCCGAAATGGGCCTAATGTGTTCAATGAGTTTTAGAACATTTTTAAAAATCAGGTGCAAATTGTCAGAACATACACACAAGTATTTTTGCGTTTCTACAGAACGTGTTTGAGATTAGGAGTACTCGCATTTGCCTGAACCATTCGTCTAATGGGTTTTCTCGCCAGAGGAGTGGGAAACTGTATAGAAAACCTCTTCTGAGTACAACCGGTTTATCGACAGCCGAGTTCTAATGGTGTGTACTGAACAATAATAATTTGTATCTCGCACTGCACCGAAAATTTTCTAAAAATTTATACAAGATATACTTGCAAACTTTAGTGAAAATTGTGTAAAGATTTAAATGTCCCACTTCAATAAATGCTTAACGCCAATTTTTCTTTAAAATTTGGCTTAAAACTTTCCTGAAAATTTAAAAAAATTTCGCTATGAAGAGTTATAGGAGACAACATTTTTTTTAAATTTCGGGAAAGTTTTAGGATAAACATTTATTGAAGCGGGAAATTTAAATATTCTGTTAGATTTTTCTAACAATGTATGCAAAAGAAAAATAGTGAATAATGTCGTATGAGATGATATAGCGAGTACCTATAAAAAACACACACATATATATATATATATATATAGTCTTTTCCTAGAAACCATCATGCCTAAAAATTTCGGTCATTAAAGAGCTAATGTAAATAAAAACCTATTTGTTTTTTCGATAAATGAGATGAAACTGGGCCGTCCAAATATTTGAAAAATATGAAAGCTCAAAATCTTGAAATAGACGTTTTATAAATAGATTTTAGCCAATCATTTATTTTATCTTATTATATGTATGCTTAATATGTCACTGAGTTGTGTTTATTTTATTCAGCCGTTAGCCACTTAATGTATATATAGTTAACAATTTCCACCGATAATGTCAAGTGCTAATTAATATCTTGCATTTCCTGTATGTTTTTATTCTTTCTATTTACAAACATTATCTACACAAAAGGCCATTGTATGCATATATATATAAATTTTCAAAAACTATCATAAATTATGACTTATAAATTAGTTTATGAATAATTTTTACAAATTTCAAAAATACTAGATTGATAAATAATTTTAGTCAAAAATACTAAAAAAATTAGATTTTAGAAAAGTTGCAAATGATTACAGAAATTCAATTATTTTCAAAAGCTACAAATATTCTTCGCAGAATTTCAATTATATTCAAAAATTTAAAAACAATTCTCGTCAAAATTACAATTATTTTTATAAATAATAAAATACTTCACTAAAATTCAATTATTTTTAAAAGTTTTCATAAAATTCTTGACGAACTACCACAAGAATTCAATTATACAATTTTTAATAAATTTCTTCAAAATAATTCAATTATTTTCATAAGTGGTAATAAAATTTTTCACAAAAATTCAATTATTTAAAATACAAAATTTAATAAAATTTTTCGAAAAATATCAATTATATAAAAATATTTTTATAAAATAATAAAATTCTTCACCAAAATTCAATTACTTTTATAAACTAGAATACAATTTGTTGTAAGAATTCAATTATTTATATAAACTTAAAAAAAACTCATTGGAAAAATTAAATTGTTTTCAAAATTAATAAAATTCTTCGCAAAAATTCAATTATTCTCAAAAATTCAAAAAAAAAATATTTTCAAAATTTCAATTATATTTATAAATAAAAAAATTTTTCATCTAAATACAATTATATTTAAAAATTTTCATAAAATTCTTGGCAAAATTTTGTAGGAATTTAATTTTAATGAATTAATTCAAAATAATCTCTCTCTAAGTAATAAAATTTTCACAGAAATTCAATTATTTAAAATACAAAATTTCATAAAATATTTCGATAAATATAAATTATTTAAGAAATTCTTCACCGAAATTCAATTATTTTTATTAACTGGAATAAAATTCGTTGTAAGAATTCAATTATTTATATAAGAAATAAAATTATTCACATAAATACAGTTATTTTTATAAATTTGAATAAAATTCGTTGGAAGAATTAAATTATTTTGAAAATGTAATAAAATTCTTCGCAGAAATCCAATTGTGTTTGAAAATTAAAAAAAAATTCTTGTTAAAATTCCAAGTAACTTTATAAATAATAAAATTCTTCTCCAAAATTCATTTATTTTATGGAAATTTTAAGAAAATTTAAATTATTTTCATAAGTAATAAAACTCATCGCAGAATTTTAATGATTTTTTATGCAATATATATATATTTCAATCAAATTCCTCGAAAAATCTAATTATTCTTAAAAATTTTATTAAAATTTGTCAAATTAAATCCATATATTTAAAAATTTATTGATAAAATTCTTTATGAGAATTAAATTTTAACAAAGAACATTCTATTATTCAATAAATTGTTTATTTTTTAATTTAAATAATTGAATTTTTCTTGAATTTACTAATAAAAATTGATTCAAAAATGAATTAACGGATAATCGATTAATTATTATTTATGAAAGTAATTGAATTATTGTCACGAATTTTATTACATTTTTTCAAAAATAATTTAATTTTTTTACAAATTTTCTACTGCTTGTAAACATAATTGAATTCTTGCGAAGGATTTTTTAGGATTTTTGTAAATAATTAACCTATTCTGAAAAATATTTTGTAATAATATTATTTTAAGTTGTTTAATTTAAAAAGGTTTGAATTTGAATGTTTTGAAAAATTTTAATTCCTACAAAAAAATAATGATTAAATATTTAGTTAAAAAAGAAGTTATTGATGTTTTTGAATAATTTTACAATTAATGAAAGTAATTAAATGTAATGGAACATTTTTTTTTCTTGATTATCTAATAATTTTTAGAGTGAATCAGAATATTCTTTAGGGTTAAGGGAAAAAGTGAAAATTTTGTCTGGAAATCAGGGAAAAATAAAATTAAATATTTGTGGCAAACCCTGTATGTATGTACATATATATTTAATATCTATTCGTTTATACACTGAAAAAAAATTTATTTGATTCAAATAGCCGATTATTTGACTATTATCAAATAAATATTTACTTGAAACAAATAATTTTTATTTGAATGAAATAAATTGTATTTGAATCAAATATTATTGAATTGATTCAAATAAAAATTATTTGTTTCAAGTAAATATTTATTTGATAATAGTCTAATAATCGGTTATTTGAATCAAATAAATTTTTTTTCAGTGTAATAATACTATTATATATGATTTTCGAAACTTTGATATACATTTCACATTCAATTTTTCGCGTTTTAAAAATGAAAATATTATTCATTTGGTCGGTGAAAATTCGTCGATTATCGTTCAAGTATCAATAGCATGATAAACAATTTTTCGCTGTTATTAACGATATGAATCATGGGGAGGTTTTTTTATATTATGTCATGACGGGAATATAGGAGCACAATTTAAATAATTGAATGAGTCTTGTATGAAGTATTGGAACATGGAGAGTCTCGTTAAAATCTAGCAAAACTGTATTATATACTTGTAAGATAAGGTCGATTCAATTTTATTATTTTTCTTTAAACCAATCAGCAATGCGGAATATATATACACACACAAACAGTGGCTTACTATATAAGTATATATATTGATATTTATAAACGCATGTATCTTGATTGTGTATACTTATATATATATATATATATATATATATATATATATATATATATATAGTACATATAACCAATAGATTTATCTTTTTTGAATAATAACAAGAATCCGATATACCTACGCAATATATCCGCGAAATGTCATTTTCTTCTTGTTGTTATGGGAACTAAACTGTCGCCCTTCTCTCATTCTATCAACTTTTTCCTCTTCTTTTTTTTCCATTTTTCTTTACTTGGAAATCTAAACCGGCTTCTCGTCTTGAAAAGGTTTTACACACATGTCCCCCTTGCGTAGCGCGTGGGCAGATACAGTACAAGGCGAAACCGGTAAAAAAAAAGAGGAGAACATTTCCATCAGACGTGGCTTTTGTTTTTCTCGAGATCGGATGTATAGCGAAGAACGAGAGAGGAAAAATGTTCTTTACGATCGTTTTCGTTTTCGGAATGAAGAGAAACTTCTATACAGGGTATAAAGTGTATAAGGATAGATGCCGCACACGGATATCTCGGAATTGAATGATACTATTTTGTCGTAGTATCGTTCTCTTTTTTTCGCATTTACAATTAAGCTTTTTTTGTCAAATAGGGAGGAGTGGGGGAAAAAGGGGTAACTTTTTGAAATAGGCTGTTTAGAGACAACGAAAACTGTTGTAGAGATTGGCGAAAACACTATATCTGCGTTTAATATTCTATATATTTTTAATAGTGTAGTAAATAGTTATAAGCGATTAGAAAACTGGGTTTTTACCACTTCCGAAAAAACATATTAAGGGATTATCTCCAAAAATATGACCTGTAATAAACTTAATGTATTTTTTATAATTGTAAATCTTAGTTTTTTTTGTTTTATCAATAACTTTTATATAACAAGAAATTAATAAATTTCTATAATTGCAGCTTAAAGTGTATATTTTATTTATTAATATTGCTTAGGAATATAACATTTTTTGAATTTATTATTTGAAAATTATGAACATTTTAAAAAGACTACTGTTACGTTACAAAAGTTTGGCGTTTTCCGCGATTTTGACCATATACTTCTGAGTCAACGAATAAAGTTGTTAAAATTAAGAGCTTCATTTTTATGATTCAAAAATTTGTACTTTTAATTTTTCCAAGTTGTTACTATCGGATCAATAACACCATACTGTTAATTTAATTCTTTTATGAGGTTTATCATATGCCAACTATATATATTCGCATTCCTAACATCGGCGCTTGTTCTGTAGTTTAATATACCGGTGCTCGAGATTTTTCTCATTTATTAAATATATATATATATATATATAAAAGAATTTATTTTTCTGGGAATTTATATTTATTAAGTAATTAAATTATTAAAGAAATTAAAAACATATATATTTGTTTCATGCTGACATCTCAAAAGCGTCAGGTTTAATAAACATATAAACATAATTGTAGGTATTAAGTATTTCGAAAAGTTTAGTATCTGTCAATGTCTCAAATACATATTTTTGGAGCATTTGTTATATATAGGCAGACCGAATACTACCACTCATTGAAACGATAAATGAAAAAAAATGTCGAAAAAGTAGTCCTCTTTATTTTTTCGTTATAAGCAAAATATGAATCAATGACGGAAATTCAATTGCATGCAGCTATTTGATTCAACAGCACTTTTTTTTAATATTCAATGATGTTATTCAATGATGTATAGTTGCAGTCAGAAAACTTTCTAACTACCCTCGAAGTTTGAATGAATTTCAACTTATTCATTTTATCAATTATTTAATTTATATTCTATTCTCTATAGAAGTATAAATATAATTTTACAATTCGCCGAAAAAATTAATGTTATACATCATATAAAATTCCATAGTGTTGAATTAATTACTCTGCTCTTTTTTTACAGTGCACATTATTTTTAATGTGGAGTAAAATATTGAAAAACAATAATATCAAGTGTTAAATCATTCAAAATTCCGAAGTATAAAATTAATTCTGCGACTTTTTTTACAGTGAACATTATTCTTATGCGAAGTGATAAATGCAGAAAAGGAATATTGTTTTTGTTCATCATTTTTAATTTATAGGAATTTGACATATTATTATAATAATAATATTGTTTATATGATATTTTTAGTGAAAATTTTAATTATTAAGTTTCATTAAAATTATTTAAAAATGTATTACAATGATTTGTAAAAAATATTTTGATTGATGCATTTTTTATAAAAGCAACAGTTTTGATAATTGAATCTATCGCATCATTATATATTTATATATATATATATATATATATATATATATATATATATATGCTATAAAATTATAGCCATCATCTTTCCCGAACGTATAACCGAATTTATTTTTAAAATTTTGTACAATATATATATTTCAGAATCTACAACATCTTAACGATTTCAATGGTATATGTATTTGTTTGTAAAAAAAATTTTAAACATTGAAATAAATGTTAAGAATCTATAAACTTCTAAAGTATTCAATTTAACTGTCCCTAATATTAATAAGTTACAGTGAAACACATTTCTTCTAAAATTTAACTATCTTTGAGTAGTAATGTGGAAAGTAGTTAAAATAATTACTTTTTTACTTATAATGTTAAATATATTGCTTATGTATATATAGTTAATTTTACCTATACCAACACGGAAAAATATTATTTCCACCATATCATTCACTGAGAAAAAAAATTATTTGATTCAAACAAATTTTGTTTAAATCAAACTTAATAAAATATCTTTGCTATACAGTCAAACATATATTTAATTTAATTCTAAAACATATATTTACTGGTTCAGTTTAAGAGATTATATATTAAAATCAAACATAAATTGTGATTGATTTTAAATTATCCGTATAGTTAACTTTTAAGTTTGATTCAAACATAAAATTTTGAAACATAATTTTTGTTTAAACCGTAACAGAAAATATGTTTGAATTAAATATAATTATTCAAACAAATAATACTTTTGAATCAATGTAGTATTTTCTATATATTGAGATTAAACTTACAAACTAATTTCAATTAAACAAAATCGTCGAACATTATTTTTGTGTTTCATTTAAGTATAATATTTCCTCAGTGTTGTCGGTATAATTTCCTATTATTTCGGAAAAATTTCCAACTTAATTGCAGGAAAAATTTCCGAAATAATTTGGAATACTTTTTTAACATCTATAATATTTATTTTCTTTCCGAATATATATATAATTTTAACAAAGTCGTTTTGAACTATTTCTTTAGTCTCTAAATCTGAAAACAGGATAAAAGTATAGGATACCACAGATTAAATAATAATAATAATTTCTTCCCAAATTTCACAAAAATTTTGATCTCCATATTTGGGTGAACTTCCTGACTTCAAGATAAAAATCCATTTTATGAAGTATTATTTCTCATTCTATGCAATAAATTCCAATTTTTTCGGAAATCACGATTTTCTCACAAAAAATATTTTCATAAGGATTAGGATTTATTTCCTACACTTGCATTAAAAATCCATTACTTGTGCATGGAAATTTTTCCTATTCTGTAGAATAAATTCCAATAGGGTTTGGAAATAATATTTCTTCCAAACATTTTGGAAATATTTCTACCTACAATTGGATTTATCTTTCTAAATTTGAATTAGTAAAAATGTTTACTAATTTGAATTAGTGACTGACTTTTTACTTTCGAATTAGTAAATTTTACTAATAAATAGTCATTTCTACTAATAGTCATTTCTACCAATAGTCATTTCTACTAATAGTCATTTCTACTAATATATTAGTAAAGTTTACTAATTCAAAAACAAAAAGTCAGTCATTAATTCAAATTAGTAAAAATTTTTACTAGTTTAAATTTAGAGAGTATTTTCTAACTTTAAGAAGAAATTCCATATCTTTTTGAAATGTTTCAAATTTTTGTTGAAAATAGTGACTTTTTCTAAAATTTCAAAGACAATTCCACCAGTTTGCTACACTGAAAAAAAAATTTATTTCATTCAAATAACCGATTAATTGACTATTATCAACTAAATATTTACTTGGATCAAATAATTTTTATTTGAATCAATTAAATAATATTTCCTTCAAATACTGAAATATTTGATTCAAATGCAATTTATTTGATTCAAGTATATAAATATTTATTTGATAATAATAGTCAAATAATCGGTTATTTAAATCAAATAAATTTTTTTTTCAGTGTATAGAAAAATTTATATATTTCCAAAAATGTTGGAATAATTTTCTTTATTTTTATCACAAAATATTCCGAAATTTTTGACATATTTACACTCTAATTCTGAATTAGTGCAGATTTGTTTACCGATTTGAATTAGTAAAATTTTTTACTAATTTTTAGTATAGTTTTTTACTAATTGCTAGTAGAAAATTACTAATTCAATTAGTAGAGCGAACACTGAAAAAAAAATTTATTTGATTCAAATAACCGATTATTTGTCTGTAATCAAATAAATATTTACTTGAATCAAATAATTTTTATTTGGATCAAATAAATTGTATTTGAATTAAATATTTCAGTATTTGAAGCAAATACTAATTAATTGATTCAAATAAAAATTATTTAATTCAAGTAAATGTTTATTTAATTACAGACAAATAATCGGTTATTTGAATCAAAATAAATTTTTTTTTTTCAGTGTATTTTTTACTATTTCATATTATTAAAATTTTCTACTAACAATTAGTAAAAAAATACATTGAAAAAAAAATTAATTGATTCTAATAAACGATCAATTGACTATTTTCAATATTTGATTGAATCAAATAATATTTATTAGAGTCAATTAAATGGTTCAGTTCATATTTGCTGAAGCTATTGAAGTTCTTGATTTAAATACCATTTAATTGAATCCATTAAATATATTTTAATATTATTTGATTTAAGTAAATATTTAATTGCGATAATAGTCAATTAATCGGTTATTTGAATCAATTAAATTTTTTTCTCTGTGTACTAAAAATTAGTAAAAATAGTTACTAAATCAATATTGGTAAACGAATCCGCACTATTTCATTAGTAGAAAACTACTAATTCAGATTTAGAGAGTATACCCAGAGAAATTGTATATATTTGTCTCAGAACCAACTAAACTTTTTATTTGTTTCAAATAAATTTTATTTAGTTTAAATAAAATTTTATTTATCTCAATTATATGTTTTATTTATGACAAATACAAATTTTATTTATCTCAATTATGTTTTATTTATGACAAATACAAATTTTATTTATCTCAATTATATGTTTTATTTATGACAAATATAAATTTTATTCAAAACAAATAAAAATTCTAGTTGGTTCTGAGACAAATATACGTTTATTTAAGTCAAATAAAATATATTTGGTTTAAATAATAATTTTCTCTGGGTGATAAGAAACAAAAGTAGTAAAACACGTAATTTCCGAATTTCTCTCCCGGAAAGAAAAGAAAATGTGCGCGTGCGAGGACATTTTCTCATTGAACAAAGAGTATAGGCATTCATCCCTTGTCTCTTCTCATAATAATTGACGCCAACAAAAAAGTTTTTCCCCGCATCTGATTTTTTGTGCGTAAAATATCGATAGCACTACATATGCAATTTTCTCAGCTTCATGAACCGCCCCAAGTCACAAAAAGATATTTATTCTTCCACACACACAGGAATCCATATAAACCCTAAACATGAAATCACAATGCGGGGTTGAGAGAAGGAAAAAGTACCCCTCGGTAAAAAAAACGCCCATGAGGGGGCAGGGGAGAAAGAGTTTGTCAGATGATGCATTTAAGTAGGGAGTAGGCGTGGTTCATGATTTCACATACGTGCGCCAGTCTCTACACGGAGTATTCGTGTATCTACTTGGTGCCTACCTCGCGCCTACTGTATCTACTGTAGTCCCGCGTGTAGAGGGGCGAGTCTTGCCAACGACCGTCCCGAAGTGGTAGTAGTGGTGGTGGTAAAAGCCGGTGAGAGAGAGTGGCGCTGGTACACACACGACGTGCGAGGGTGCGATTTCCAGAAGCGGGACGAGAAAAAGCGAGAGAGAAAGAGAGAGAGAAAGAATGAATCAGACGAGGGGGGGAGTGCGAAGGAACTCGAAGTGCCGGTGCACGTGGAGAGGGGCGAAGGGGACCGACTTGGACCGAAGGTGAAACTCACAAACACCCGCTGCAACTTCGTCTCGCAGTCGGCGCGAGACCGCGCTACTGGCAAGTTTTCAATCGTTTATATATATTTGTATACACAGAATATGTCATCCTTCTAACTTTACTCCGTCACAAGCAAATGAAAGCATTTTTTTCTGTGAAACATCCTATAATCAATAAATAAATATTGTGCCAAAAAGATGTTTTAAAAAAAAATATTTTATTTTTTTCCAAAAAAAAAATACAAATGACTTTTGAATCTGTGATGATTGAAAGTTCCTCGAGTTATTAAAGAGACAAGTGAGAATTATTTTTGCGCGAAGGTCATACGAGAATATTGTGGGTGATGATAACAACGCTTCGTGTAGTGATTTAAATTTTGTTGTGAAGCCGGAAATTTTATATATATATTTACAAACAAGATCGTGCGTCGGATCTAGAAAAATCGTGAGTTTGATTTTTTTGGAAAAAAAAGAATTTCTAATATAATAGTGTTTATTATTTCACGCATATGTATATATAACGTGAATAACTGCGAGTTCGGATAATTTGCGCTGGAGTGGCGATTTTTTGAGTTGACACCCTCCTTCTAAGGAGTTGCAAGGAACTGATTATTGAAAAATTGGCAGATTGGTGTTCATTAGAATTTACCAAATACTGGGTGAGCATTTATAAAATTCTCAACTTATATAGGGCAAAATCATTGTTTTCTTATGCATATTTATATATGTTTGAGAGGAAATCAAGTTATGTCACGTGTCGCAAGGAATATTTATTGATAACTGAAACCTTGACGTTTTTTGTTTGATTAAAGTTTATTTGTTTATAAATTGTTTCACGTGGATGGGAATTGAACGGCTAATGTTTTGTCAATAATTTAATTACTTTTTAAACTTCTTTTACTCTTGAGCTTGAAAAATAAATTTTTTTTTTGCAATGAAACGAATACACCGGGAAAAATTACTCGTCAAAAAAGAAAATTTTGTTAATTGATAAGTAAAAATTTCACTTAAATAGAGACGTATAACCTATAACTTATGGTTAAAGAAAATCGTGTCAATGTATCATTTACGTATACTTTTAAATTTAATATATAATTCTAACTCTTTAAATCTGAATTAGTAAAAATATTTACTAATTTGAATTAGTGACTGACTTTTTGCTTTTGAATTAGTAAAGTTTACTACAAAATTAGTAAAAATTACTAATTACTCAAATTTTAAATTTGACTTTGCAGTTTGCAATACATTTTATTTTATTATTTTGTGATTTTCATTTTTTTGTATTGTGAATTATTATTATTTATTTATTATTATTTATGTGTTTTCTAAGACGGATTATTTATTTATGACTCTACTCCATCGTCAAGGTTTGAATTTTAAGTCTTCGTCTATTTAATTATTATTTTTTGACTCCCTGAAGAGGAAATCAATTTGATTTCGAAACGTTGGAGTAAATAAAATCTGTTACTTTGTCCGAATGTTTTCGTTTTCATCTATTTGACTTATTTATGAAATATCTCGGACGTTAAAGATTATTTAATTAAAAATTACTATTTATTTAGTGAAATTTACTAATTCAGAAGCAAAAAGTCAGTCACTAAGTCAAATTAGTAAACATTTTTATGATTAATTCAAATTTAGAGAGCAAAACATATGGCTATTTATATACTAAATTACTAACAATAAGTTGAAGTCCACAAAGTTGATCAATGAAAAAAATTTGTTTAATCTATTCGAATATTATTTTTATTTTAATATTTATTTATATAATAATTATTATCGTAACACAAACATCGATCTATTTTTTTCTAAATATTTTTGTGTCAATGTTGCTGCTTTATCTTTTATTAATTTACTAAGGGAATAATTTTCTTCGTTCATAAACGTTGTGGACTTCAACGTGGTATTTATATAAATTTAAATTGTAGAATTAAAAATCTTTCGCTAATTAAAGTTATTAAAAATAACTTTTACGATTATTTAAATGTCTGATATATTAACAATTATCATTAATAAGAACTTTCAATCGGTAATTATAAATAAACACTAAGTTATTCACTATTAAAAAAATAAATTGCTCCATATTTTACTTCGTTCGAAATGTATATAATATATATGTTATAAATCGCAATTAGAATATAAACGATCGATTTTCAATATACATTGAGAGGCTTCATTGGTTTACAAAATTAACAAAAAGTACATTTGTTTAAACGTTACTGATTTTATTGAGAATAATATTCACACCATCAACCATTATGACCTGTTTTATCTATATTATATAATAATCTTTGGAAAAAAATTTATTACATTCAGTATATGTATATAATGTAGTGTTATGCATATAGACTATCATATATATACACAATATATATTATTCATTATGAAACAGTTTTTTCCTTTTCGTTTTCATTACATTTTCAATCATAAATATTTTTTTACGTATATTTTTCAT
Source organism: Leptopilina drosophilae (assembly GCA_032873175.1). Lineage (NCBI taxonomy): Eukaryota > Metazoa > Arthropoda > Insecta > Hymenoptera > Figitidae > Leptopilina > Leptopilina drosophilae. The sequence goes on from CM065485.1 coordinate 10,229,277, forward strand.
ATATACATAAATCCTCTCTCTCTCTTTATATATATTTATATTTATATCTCGATTACTTAATACTAGTTTGATACTTTCGATTTATTTGTATATAGTTATAGTGATACGCGGTTATTTATTTTTATTGACGTCAATACAAACAAAAAATAATTTTAAAACCTATTTACTGATACTGATTCTGATTAATGTGTTTAATAAATAATTATTTATAATTCATGTTGAGGAGATTTAACTTATCTAATTACGGTTTTTAATCTTTTTATTTTTATATTCCTATTTCTGATTTCTGAAAATTTTAAATTGGTTACCAATTAGTAAAATAATAAATTAGTAGGGTTATTATATTAGATTAATTGTAATCAACACTTATCGTTAAACCACTTATAACGAGAAATTGACAAAATAGTCGATATTCCTGATAATGCACACTAGCAGATTAATTAATTGAAAAATTCATTATTGTTCACTATCCATAAAATACAACACCACGCACATATATTTAATTTGAATTAAAAACCACAATTTTTATTAAACTTTTTAAGTCAATATTTGAAATTGAAATAAATATTCAAGTTATACGAATAAGTTATTATTGTCTTTTGTATCCGTAAATTTATAAGTTCAGAGGTTTATCTTAAAAAATTTTCAGTTTAATGGATTATTTCTTCAATAAAATTAAATTTCCATATTTAAGTATTATATTTCTTTATTTGTATCCCTTTCAGTTGAATTTAATATTTATAATAATTGCTAAAGCTAAAGTCCGTAACGTTTTTAAAAACGTAAAATCAAAAAAAGAATTTTTTTCAAATTAAATTCATCTCTAATTTTCATTTGCCTTAATTTTTAAGAAACTAATTGTCACTAAGAATGCAATTTAAAAAAAATAACATAATGTAGAATCAAAAATAAAAATACCGTACATACCATTATTTTTTTGTTTTCGTTTTTAAAAACGTTGTGGACTTCAGCTTCATAATAATTGTTGTCAATAAATATAGGAGAGAGCGCTGGTATGGAGTAGTTTTTCAATTAATTTAAACTTTTTGAAATTTTTCAATATTTTACAATCAAAATGTGGTTTTCTGCAAAGCGGCGACGCGTTCTGAAGTAAAAAGTGACCACTAAAACATTTTAAATTAAGATACTTTTTTTTACAGAAAAATAAGTGTCTTATTTAATGAGCGTCTTAGATGAGATCCATTTACATAACCTCTAAATGTGTGTATTTTAGAAGGCTATTAAGACGACATAATAAACGGTCTAAAAATGACTAATATTCAACAAAATTTCTAAGGAAAACACTTATCTTTTGTATTCTGTGCAGGGAATAAGAAAATAATTTCTTTCAATATCGTACATGTGACGAGATCTGAAGAAAGGGACCTTAGAAGCAAAAAATTATAGGTTAGATAAAAATTTTGTTAATAAAAATACAAAAAGAATCAACTGTCAATGTGAATCATTAATGCTCAAGTCTTCGTTACAACTAAAATATTCAATAAAAACTGCTTTTAATTTGCAATAAGTAAGGACAATCTTTCCAACAAGAAAAAAAGTAACGCTAACATAACCTTAAAGTATTATTTGCTTCTAAGGTCCTTTTCTTCAGATCGCGTCACATGTAAATATAATTGAAAGTATGTCGAGATTTCTAGATTTAAATTTAGCAAAGTAAGGGTTGAAAAATAATTATACAACAAGTATGGCAATGCATATGTGCGAGGGAGGCATAATCGCGCGTGGTAAGCGACGAAGCGTCGCGGCGCTAAGCGTCGGAAGTGGAGCACACATATATGTATGCACATACGTGTTAAGGGCGTCCACGTAGAACGATTTCTCGCTCCCCCAGTTCCTCAATATATTTACCCTACTCTATTCGCAGTCACGCACATCAACCTTCGAATACGCGTGTCTCTTCACGCTTCGCGCACTTGACGTGTGCCCAACAATTAGCGCGCGTTAGCGGACTTTGCGCCTATTGCCAATATCATTTCATTTCCTTAAACACGAAATTTCAATCCAGTTTCTACACAATCAAAACATAAAGTTTCAAATAAAATTGCAGTTTTAATAGTGTTCAAAAATATTTTTTATTTCTAAAAACCGTTACACTGAAAAAAAATTTATTTGATTCAAATAACCGATTATTTGTCTATAATCAAATAAATATTTACTTGAATCAAATAATTTTTTATTTGAATCAATTAGTATTTGCTTCAAATACTGAAATATTTGATTCAAATACAATTTATTTGATTCAAGTAAATATTTATTTGATTATAGACAAATAATCCGTTATTTGAATCAAATAAATTTTTTTTTCAGTGTAGGATTTATAATTTCGAGGGCTCGGATTGTGCGACTTTTTCGACTTTTTTCGCCTTTTCTAAGGAAATGTGACTTTTTTCGACTTTTTTGTGAAAAAATGGGACTAATCGACTTTTTCGAGATTTTTTTTTGTTTAAAAATACGAATGACATTTAAAATTTTTTTTAAATTTAAAAGAAAAAGTTTAAGTGAAAAAAATTTTCTGTTACATTTATTTACAAATTTTTCGAAAACATCAATAACTTCTTTCATAAATAAATATTTAATTATTGTTTTTCCATAGTAATTAAAATTCTTCAAAAGATTAAAATTCAAACCTTTTTAAAATTAAACAACTTATAAAAAATTGTTATAAAACATGACCGAGTGATAAAATCATTATTTTATATTGTAAGAATCTATTAAAAAAATGTCATAATTTTTTATGAAAATAATTGAATTATTGGGAAAAAATTTATAAAACTTTAGTAATTGAATTTTGCAGAAGAATATTGATATTTACAAAGGTAATTGAAATTTTGAAGAGAATTTAAAAAAAATTTTTGAAAGTAATTGAATTTCTGTGATGAATTATTTTCTTACTTTTCAAGATAATTGAATTTTGCAAAAAAATTGTATGAGAACTTGAAAATAATTAAATTTCTAGGATGAATTTTATTCTTTATATGAAGATATTACAACTTTTCAGGCGAAATTTAAAAAAAATTTTGGAAAATAATTGAATTTCTGCGATGAATTTTATTACTTTGGAAAATAATTAAATTTCAGAGAAGAATTTTATTAAAATTGAGGGGCTGGATGCTATAAGGGGATACGCGTGAACACACGGCCAGTCAGTTCGGACGTAGAGATAAAATTTTGAAGTTGTTCAAAATGAATTTAATATTATTGTTTCTTGTTCAGAATTTCAAGGCGAAACTTTTTTTCTAATAAAATTTTTTTATATAATTTTTTGTTTTTAAGTAAATTGAGAAAAAAGTGATTTTTTAACCTAAGAAATTTTAATGAATTTTTGACTTCAACTCGTGATTACTTCGTTAAATATTAATATTTTTCCACGAAATTTACACACAATATTCTTCAAACTATACCAAAAGTGAAACAATATTTAGTATTTTTTCAAAAAATTCTGTGTCTAAGTAAATAATTATTTAAACAATTTTGCCGGAAAAATGATTCTCCTATTTTCAATTGAAAAAGTTGAGTGACGAATTTTCGTTTACAGAAAACTTCCAGTGACAAAAATGTTCATCAATATGTTAGGAAGTTTTTCGGAAATTTTTTCGTCATTTGATAATAAATTAAAGAAAATAGAGCAATTTTAACAGCGTCGCGCTATGCTGTAAAATTACGGCGTGGCCGCGCACGTGTAGAATGGCCGCCATTACAAGACCAATGTATACAGTTAGACATTGTTTACGTTTACAGCATAGCGCGACGCTGTTAAAATTGCTCTATTTTCTTTAATTTATTATCAAATGACGAAAAAATTTCCGAAAAACTTCCTAACATATTGATGAACATTTTTGTCACTGGAAGTTTTCTGAAAACGAAAATTCGTCACTCAACTTTTTCAATTGAAAATAGGAGAATCATTTTTCCGGCAAAATTGTTTAAATAATTATTTACTTAGACACAGAATTTTTTGAAAAAATACTAAATATTGTTTCACTTTTGGTATAGTTTGAAGAATATTGTGTGTAAATTTCGTGGAAAAATATTAATATTTAACGAAGTAATCACGAGTTGAAGTCAAAAATTCATTAAAATTTCTTAGGTTAAAAAATCACTTTTTTCTCAATTTACTTAAAAACAAAAAATTATATAAAAAAATTTTATTAGAAAAAAAGTTTCGCCTTGAAATTCTGAACAAGAAACAATAATTTTAAATTCATTTTGAACAACTTCAAAATTTTATCTCTACGTCCGAACTGACTGGCCGTGTGTTCACGCGTATCCCCTTATAGCATCCAGCCCCTCAATTCTTTGCAAATAATTGAATTTCAGGGAAGAATTTTATCATTCACAAAGATGATTGAAATTTTGAACAGATTTTTTCTAGAAATATTTAAAAGTAATTAAATTTTGTAGAAGAATTTTAATCTTTATAAACATTTATGTGAATTTTTAGAATTAAAACAAAGAAATTCAAAATAATTGAATTTTAGTGATGAATTTTCTTACTTTTCAAGATAATTGAATTTTGCAAAAAATTGGATGAGAACTTTTGAAAATAATTAAATTTTTATGATGAATTTTAATATTTATAAAATTTTGACGAAAAATGAAAAAAAAATTTTTTTGATCATTATTGAATTTCTGCGAAGAGTTTTATTAATTTTGAAAATAATTGAATTTCTAGGATGAATATTATTATTTATCAAGATAATTGAAATTTTGACAAGAACTTTATTAAAATTTTTGTTAAATAATTGAATTTCGAAGAAAAATTTTATTATTTGTAAAAATAATTGAATACTAACTTCAAAAAATTAAAACTAATTTCTTATAATTGTTACTAATTCCTTAGTTTTCACTGATTTTTAAGAATTCTTACTAATTTTTTAGAATTTTTACTATATTCTAAGAAATCTGACTAATTTCTTAGAATTTTCATGGATTTTTCAGAACTCTTACTAATTTCTTAGAATTTTCACTAATTTCTTAGAATTTTTACTAATTTCTTAGGACTGTTACTAATTTCTGACTAATCTGACTAATTTCTTAGAATTTTCATTGATTTCTCAGAACTCTTACTAATTTCTTAGAATTTTCACTAATTTCTTAGAATTTTTACTAATTTCTTAGAATTTTTACTAATTTCTTGCAATTGTCAATAATTTCTTAAAAACTATCACTAATTGCTTAGAATTTTTACTAATGTCTTGGAATTGTCAATAATTTCTTATAGATTTTTAACTAGTTTCTTAGAATTCTGACCAATTTCTTAAAATTTCTACCAATTTCTTAAAACTTTTACTAATTACTTAAAATTTTTACTAATTTCCTAAGACTATTACTAATTTCTTAGAATTCTGCGACTGAAGGTGAGTAAAAATTTCTACTGATTAGAAAACTTTTACTACTTCATATAGTGGTTTAAATTGATTCATTCAAGTTTTAGTACAAATTTCCTTATAATTAATAAACGTAGCTGATAATTAGTAAAAATTCTTAAAAATTTTAATAAAAATATTAGCGACAACGCTGAGTGTCGAAACAATGTTTTTTTACAAAATCGAAAAGTATCAAGCAAGTATATCAAGTTTTGTCGTTTTTTTCTAAAATTTCATGCGACTTTTTTACAACTTTTTCATAAATTTTATGCGACTTTTCGTGACTTTTGTTGTAAATTTATGCGACTAAAGCGACTTTGTTTTAGTTTTAAAAACGATCCGAGCTCTGAATTTTAGCCAATTGGAATATTTCAGAATATTTTGTTATAGGTTCCCGTACAGAAATATTACATTCTGCTTTATAAGCTGAACAAGAAATTTTGTCCAGAAACAATACGTTTAGTAAAGATTAGTTTTGATTTTATGAAATTATTTACTTTTTAATTTAGTAAAAAGAGATCAATACAATATTTTGAAATGTGTTGAATAATATATTATAGTCGCTGATTGGCAACGTGAAAATACAAACATTTTGCCGACGGAAGAAAATGCGAGGTAATTCAATTTAGCTGAAACGTTATGTAATATATAATTCTACAATTATCCATTAGAATCTTCATAAATTCATCTTTTAATAGCCCAAGTGTTTTGTATATTTGTTTCCTAGAAAAACGCACGTGTAATTTGCCTCAAAGTATATTAAGGATGTACGTAGGTGTTCAGATTGCTGATCGCTGAAAACGTAATTTAATTAAATTTTTATATCATTCAAAAAACTGATTTTATATACTTCAAAAAAAAAGTTTATATTGTATATACAAATTATCTATAAATATACATATGATATTATTTATAATTTAAATATAAGGAAATGACATTTATATATACCTGCTTTGGAAACGGGTCCTTGAACACCCTTGAATGATTTTTGTCGATCTCTCTTGGCTGATGATCGAACGTGAGCAATCTCTCGGCGCCGCAATTAGGAAATCCATTTGGTGTAATTGCGCGAATGAGCGCGGCTACTGCACTTAATCAAACGACGCCATCTACTTACGCATACAGGCAAAAATTGAAATGCATCGCTACAAAATCGGTGTGTGAGTATGTATATACACGTAAAGTGCGCATAAGGGAGCAAAAACGTTGGCGCGATACTTGCACCTTATCTTCATGTATCGATCTTTATTCTTACTTGATTCTAAGTCTCTTCTTGTATAGGACCAACTGTTAAGGACAACTATCGTGATCAGAAACGCGATGATGAGCGTTTACGACTATAATAACGAATGTCGCGTATCCGATCGAACACACTCTCATAATAAATATTCTTTAATCGGAGCGCACACTTTGGCGTTTTATGCTTATTTTATGCGTGCGCTCGCATTTTTAAAAAAAATAATTTTGTATATAAAATATTTATACGCGTTATTCCAAACATGCGCGTAAGATAAGACCTGTATACAACTTATGATTATATTATAAATGTGTGGGTGTGTAATTTTTGAATCTGTTTTCATTTTTAACGAGATCAGACAACTTATATATTATGCTAATTAATTGTAACGTAAATGTTTCCTAAGATTATTTACCAAAAAAAAAACAATGCTTTTTTTATGGCGCATATTTATAGTATAATGTAAAAAGAGAAACACGCAGGAATGAGTTGAACCGTGAGAAAGAAATATAAAGTTTAGTGTGGCCTAGTCATTTGATTTTAGATATGGCCTATTACATCTGTAACGGTAATGAATATTTATAAATTTTAACATATATAAGATCCCTCGACGCTTAAATTCACTTTGATGTTATATACAGAGTCTGTTTCTTATACGAGTCATCACGGTTGCTCTTTTTTGACCTGACAAGGACCGATCGACGTGTGATGGGAACAAGACTACCTGTTAACCTCAGCCATTACCAAGTCATACGCGTGCCAATCACAAATTATCACTACACTGAGACAAGAGTTATAGTCGTGGCAACAAAACGTGTTTAGTATAGCAGAACTACATGGAGAGTGATAGTAGCGCTCCTTAGTTTTTATTTAGTGACCTTAACTATAAACATACAGTCTATAACCTGTACTATTGTTCAGTAGATCCGACTGTTAAATTTGTCCTCCGAAAATTAACTAAACTGTTGAGTTATCAAAAATAAACTGATAGTCACTTCTCTCCATGTAGGCGCATTAAAATAAAAATGTTACTCAAGCGTAGTGTATTGCTCTAAAATCTGAAAATGTCAGGGATTTACTTAAATATTTCAAAACTAATTCAATTTTACGATTTTATATTACGAATTACGATTTTCATAATTAAATGAACTTGAAAAGATTTGTGACGCTATCTGAAGAAAGGGACCTTAGAAGCAAAAAATTGTAGGTTATGTTTGCAATTTTTTAAATTAAAATACAAAAACAGAATTAACTGTAAATATAAATTATTGATGTTTAAGTCTTTATTACAATTGGAGTATTTAATAAACACTAATTTTAATTTGCAATAAGTAAAAAGAAACTTTCAATCAAGAAAAAAGTAACATTAATATAACCTTAAAATAATTTGCTTCTAAGGTCCCTTTCTTCAGATCGCGTCACATTTTCATTTGAAATTTTGTAAATTTCGACGTCAATTTCAAATGAATTTGATTAGAAATTTTAAAAAATCTAGATTTAAAAAAATGTTTATTAACTAAAATTGTTTTGAAATAAAAAATGGTAAATTTTTCAAAACAATGGATTTATAGAAGAATTGATTGGGGTACAAAAGTTCCAAAACGGAAATTCCAATCGAAAAGTTGCAACAACAAATGTTCACCATTATAGTAAAATTTCTTACTCTTTCGTCCAATATAGTTCCAAACAACTTCAGTAAACTCAGAAAGATTAAAATTCTACAAGAGCATCGTTAAAATTTGCCTTTAAATAGTGCAAATTACTAATTAGCTCTAGAGGAATTAAAAAATAAGTAAAATCGGCATTACAGACAACTATCATAAATAATTGAATTAAAATTCAACAAACTATCGGACAAAAAGTTTAATAAATTATTCAAAACCAAAAGAACTTATAATGATCGTTTAAAAGAATTCGGAACATAATTTACAAGATTGTCATCATTAATTATGTATAGATGTCGTAAGTGCGTGTATATATGTAAAAAAGGCTAATAATTATTATGAGGCGTGAAAAATATTTTCCAAAATTTATTAAGAAACATTTTACGATTTCCTTGATAGGAAGGAAATTGCATGTAAAGACTATAAAAAGAGGCATAAATTTTCGAATATGAATAATAAAGAAACGGTTTTTCAGTTGGGAAGACTCATTTATAGAAGCAGTCGGTCAGGTCGTTTTGAATTTTTTTTTTTTCTTTTTGAAAAATACCTCATCTAATCGAACTGTTGAGCAGCTGGTAATAGACGCGCGTAGGAGGGCTTCTTGTGTGACACCCGCACCAATATATACAGAAACACACACACTTATGTACCTCTCTTGATGAGTTTCTTGTTTCTTCAACGGGCTTACAGGTGACTGGATATAATGAGTGGACCAATGGTATTTTACCTGAGTTTTAGTCCATTCGGGAAGTGACTGGTAGAAAGTATCTTGATGCCTTGTGTATGGGGAAGGAAAAAAACCTTTTTAACTCATTCCACCTGCTTCTCGCCTCATAAACTTCTTTTTTACATTTTTTTATGAGTCTCTGTAAAATACACATGTCACTAATTTATTGGTATTATTACAATATAGTGGGTTTTCTTTTTTGTCCGCTAATTATACTGCATTTACAATTGACCGATGCAAAAGTAAATAAAATTTACTATTAATTATTATCATCATTAATAGTCACTATCAAAATCAAGTATGTAATGATGTTTAATTTCTATTACAAATGATTGCAACAAAAAAAACTTTTTTCCTGATCATTGGGAGTTTTATTAAAGTCCAAATGTGCATAACTTCGTTAAATATATAGCTAAACTTTGTGTTTTGGAAAATACAAAAAACAAGTATCTGATGATTTAAAATAACCTTTTTTTAGGTGTAATAACAAGGGTTGCCACAGGTCAGGGAATTCAGGGAAAAGGCAGGGAAAGTAAAATTAGTCAAAGAAAAGTCATGGAACTTTACAAAAAGTACTGGAAAAAATTGAATTTTTAAAATTTATGAGAAAAGAGAATTTTTTTCTTTTTGCCCCGTAAACAATGAAATTACCACAAATTTTAATACAAAACCTTCAATTTTTTCTATTTTTGACAATAATTTCTTTTTAAATAACTTAAATTTTCAAAAACTATCATAAAATTAAAAATTAATAATAAATAATAATAAATAAATAATAATAATAAATAATAATTAAATAAAATTAATAATAACTATCATAAATTATGACTTATAAATTATTTTATGAATAATTTTTACAATTTTCATAAATACTAGATTGATAAATAATTTTAGTCAAAAATACTAAAAAAATTAGATTTTGGAAAAGTTGCAAATGATTACAGAAATTCAATTATTTTTAAAAGTTACAAAAATGCTTCGCAGTATTCCGATTATATTAAAAAATTTAATAACAATTCTCGTCAAAATTACAATTATTTTTATAAATAATAAAATACTTTATTAAAATGCAATTATTTTTGAAAGTTTTAATAAAATTCTTGACAAAATTCCACAAGAATTCAATTATTCAATTTTGAATAAATTTCTTCTAAATAATTCAATTATTTTCATAAGTAGTAATAAAATTTTTCACAGGAATTCAATCATTTAAAATACAAAATTCAATAAAATTTTTCAAAAAATATCAATTATACAAAAATATTTTTATAAATAATAAAATTCTTCACCGAAATTCAATTACTTTTATAAACTTGAATAAAATTCGTTATAAGAATTGAATTATTTATATAAACTTGAATAAAATTCATTGGAAGAATTAAATTTTTTTTAAAATTAATAAAATTCTTCGCAAAAATTCAATTATTCTCAAAAATTAAAAAAAAATATTTTCAAAATTTCAATTATATTTATAAATAAAAAAATTCTTCATTTAAATTCAATTATATTTAAAAATTTTAATAAAATTTATAGCAAAATTTTGTTGGAATTCAATTTTAATGAATTAATTGAAAATAATTCCATTATTTTCATAAGTAATAAAATTTTCACAGGAATTCAATTATTTAAAATACAAAATTTTATAAAATTTTTCCAAAAATATAAATTATTTAAAAAATTCTTCACCGAAATATAACTATTTTTGTAAACTGGAATAAAATTCTTTGTAAAAATTCAATTATTTATGTAAATGATATAATTCTTCACATAAATACAGTTATTTTTATAAATTTGAATAATATTCGTTGGAAGAATTAAATTATTTTTAAAATGTAATAAAATTCTTCGCAGAAATCCAATTGTGTTCGAAAATTAAAAAAAAAATTCTTGTTAAAAGTCTAAGTAACTTTATAAATAATAAAATTCTTCTCCAAAATTCAATTATTTTATGGAAATTTTAAGAAAATTTAAATTATTTTCATAAGTATTAAAACTCATGGCAGAATTTTAATAATTTTTTATGCAATATATATTTTAATCAAATTCCTCGAAAAATGTAATTATTCTTAAAAATTTTATTAGAATTTGTCAAATTAAATTAATATATTTAAAAATTTATTGATAAGATTCTTTATGAGAATTAAATTTTAAAAAAAGAACATTCTGTTATTCAATAAATTATTTATTTTTTAATTTAAATAATTGAATTTTTCTAGAATTTTCTAATAAAAATTGATTTAAAAATGAATTAACGGATAATCAATTTATTATTGTTTATGAAAGTATTTAAATTATTGCGAGGAATTTTATTACATTTTTTAAAAATAATTTAATTTCTTTTACAAATTGTACTGCTTGTAAAAATATTTGAATTCTTGTGAAGGATTTTTTTAGGATTTTCGTAAATAATTAACCTATTCTGAAAAATGTTTTGTAATAATATTTTCATAAATTGTTGATTTTTAAAAAGGTTTGAATTTGAATGTTCTGAAGAATTTTAATTCTTGTGGAAAAGTAATAATTAAATACTTATTTAAAAATTTAGTTCTTGATGTTTTTTAATTATAATTTTACAATTAATGAAATTTGTAAATAAATGTAATAGAACATTTTTTCTTGATTATCTAATAATTTTTAGAGTGAATCAGAATATTCTTTAGGCATAGGGAAAAAGTTAAAATTTTGTCTGAAAATCAGGAATAAGTCAGGGAAAAATAAAATTAAATATTTGTGGCAACCCTGATAACATATTTTAGCAATATATAAATCTGTAAATTTGATGTTTGTCGACTATTTCATTGGAAATTGAATCAGTGAAGGGAATTATTATTTTCTGATAATAAACAAGTGCATGATCGTGTTCACTAAGTGTTTCATATGTATATATAAAGCGAAAAGATTGAAAAAGGGGTAACAAAAGGGTTAGAGTCGTTAGTTGTTCTGCCAAGCGTCAAATTCGTAGGGTGGGTGAGAGTGCACGTGGCTCAGGGTTGTTCGACGACCTTGACCGTGATTCCACCCTCCTGTTGCAGGTCGCTGCTTCCTCAACAGATGCATATACACTATCACAAGTGTGTAGGGGGAATGCATATACTTGTTCCGCTTTTATGAAAAAATCTTATGAAAATCAATATCTCATCGAGTGAGAGAGAGAGAGAGAGACCTGTGCATTAGAAAATCAGCCTCACTCCCGCATAATTTACTTGAACGCTTTGAAGAACTGATAATCCTTTTAGTTGAAAGATAATATTTTTTTAGATCACTCTCACCTCATCTTGTATGTTGATCCAAGAAATTCAATACTCAAGGTTTATCCAACACTCTTCGTCGACATCAAAGGTGATTTTTTTTTCTTATGTCTATTATTGTTATAAAAGAAATTCTTTATTCCTTTATTATTATTTTGAAAAATAATAAATGTAATGAAAAAAAAGTAAAAAAAAGAAGTATTTAAAAAGTATTTTTCATTTTTCTTGAATGCATGGAGAATCTTTTTCTTTTAATATTCAATTTATTTGGATATCTTTATTCTGAAAGTTTGTTAGAATGTTGTGATTTTCAGTGCATTGTGTTAATATTAAATAATAATAACGTTTCATTAATAATAAAACTCTTCAAAGTATAGAGTAATTATTTTTAATTGAATTGTAGTAAAATTTCTCGAAAGAATAGAATTATTTTTCATTTATTTTCAAAAATTCTGATAAAATTCATCGCAGGAATAACATTAATTTTAATTTAATAGTATGTAAATAAAATTTCACAACAGAATACATTTATTTTTAAAAATTATGTTAAAATTCTTTAAAAAACGAGGTCAAATTGAACATCGATTTTGATGTATCGTAAAAGCCCTTAAATTTTTTACATTAATTTAAGATTAATTATTTTTCCTTTTCCGGACCTGTAGATCGAAAAATAGATCAAATATGACATAAGTTTTCAAGTCCTCTTGGGAGAGGGAGCTCTTACAGAATCTTGAAACAGCGGCGGCGATATACTTTTGTAATATACATATAGGTGTATATATTATGGTTAGCTTCATTATCGATTGACACAGGGTCAAGTTCGAGGAGAACCTATCGACCTAGAATACATTCAACTTATTCTCTCGTTTATATATGAGTTTCTTGATCTCTGATTTAAAATCTCTTCAAAATTCCTTTAAGGGTTAAAATTATCTTTTTTATCATTTCAATGCAATTTTTTTCTGTCTATAAAGAAAGATTTTCTCGTTTTAGAGAATTTTGGTTAGAAATTCAAATCGGAAAATTTCTCGTCGTGTAAAATTAGTTCACAGAGAAAGAAATGAAATGAAATGAAAATGAAGAACGTTAATAAGAAATAAAATTCGAATGGCGAGGATCATTAAGTAAAAGGTTTCATTCATAATAAAAAAGAAGATCAACGTGTATATATATATATATATCTATATATCCTTTGCAAAGAAGAGGGACTTGGAGAGTGTCGCGTCGCCAAGCTGGCTAGTCCTGAATTTCGGTACAGTTCGTTTTTTTCACGATCTGAATGGCCACACACAAAAGACATAAAGCCACTCACTCGATTCATGAGCTTCGGTTCATATATGAAAGTTTGGACTGCACGAGGCAAAGAAGGAATAAATTAAATATAAATAAACACAGGCAAATGAAGACGAGAGATTTGGTAAGTCGCAGGAGAGCAATAAAAAGAAAGAAAGCAAAATGAGGAACATATTATAAAAGAGAGTGGAAAGGAAAGAGAGATTGATGAGCGGATAATTTATTATCGAAACTCTTTGCGGGATATAAAAGAAAGGAAGAAACACTTTTAACAAATAAGGAGAAAGGATATATGATGGTCCCGGATGAAAAAAGAAAGAATAAAGTTATAAACAAAAAGAGACGACAAAGTCTTAAAAAAGAAGAGAAGGAGAAGAAGAAGAAGAAGAAGAGGGTTCTGGAAACAGGTGTATCGCGTGAACCTTGAACGGAGTACGGACCATCTACGACTATAAGACCACGACGACATCGACGATCCGATCAAAAGATAAGCCAGACTTACAAGCCGCGAATACGCGCTAATGGTACCGCCATGAAACGCTTCTCATATCCTAGCTAAAGGCGCGTGTGCCTTTATACTTTTTCTTCTTTTCTCTCCATCTGCTTTTATTACATTTACTACATAGATTATTAATTACTAGCAAAATTATGTGCTGCAATGTTTATTGTAAACAATTTTAAATCATATTAATTTAAGTAATTTTTAAAGAAACACTTATTATGATACATAACTGAAAAACTAATTAGAATTAAATTTTCAAAATATATTATATTTTTAAACTTTAAAGTATATAAAAAAAACTTTAACACATTTCGATACTCATTTCAAATTTGGCATCAGATTTTCAAAATGGAAAATAATTACACTTTCTTGTACGAGAAAAATTGAATTTCACAAAAATTGTTATCTGATACCTAAATTAAAAAAAACTTCATTGCGAAAATTATAATTTTTGTAAAGAATAGAGAAGGTAAAAAAATTATTAGCTATATATAGGTATTTAACTTTCCGAACAAAGAATATAAACAATATTTTTTTAGAGAATTTCCACTACTTCTAATTCGCTAATATTGAAAAAAATCAATTTTATTTAACAAAATTTTATGCAATTTATTTTTCCCAATAATTCAATTACTTTTAATAATTATAAAATTTTTCATGTAAATTCCATTTTTTCAAAAAAAATGTTGATTAAATTCTAAGCATGAATTTAATTATATGTTCATAATCGTATAAAATTCAGTTACTTTCACAAATAAAGTTTTTGACAAGAATTCAATTATTTAAACTAATAAAATTTTCATAACATTTAAAAATTCATTATTTAAAACAATGTTCATAAAATTCTTATGAAGATTTCAATTCCTTTCAAAAGTAATAAAATTATCAACAGAAATTCAATTCTTTTTAAACATTTTAATCAACTTTTCCGCAATAATTCAATTATTTTCATAAATAACAAAATTTGCCTAAAGAAATTAATTATTTTTGTAAATAATAAAATTCTTCTGAAAAATTCAATTCAATATTTTTATAAATAATAACATTTTTCATTGAAAATTCAATTATTTTCAAAGATTTTTTTTAAATTCTTCCCAAGAATTCGATTATTTTCAAATTCAAAAAAAAATTCTTCTCAAGAATTCAATTATTTTTATAAAAATAGAAAAATATTCCAAAAAAATTTAACTATTTTCTTAAATTATGAAATTCTTCAAAAAAAAGTCAATTTTTCCTAAAATTGACTTTACAAATTGTTTTAAAAATTCTTTCCAAAAATTCAATTATTTTCCAAATTTAAAAAAAATTCTTGGCAAGAATTCAATTATTTTTATAAAAATAGAAAAATATACCAAAAAAATTTAACTATTTTCATAAATTATGAAATTCTTCAAAAAAAGTCAATTTTTCTTAAAATTTATGAAATTCTTTAGAAAATTTTAATTATTTTAATAAATAATAAAATATTTCAAGAAAATTCAATTATTTTCATAAATAACAAAATTTGCCTAAAGAAATCAATTATTTTTGTAAATAATAAAATTCTTCTGAAAAATTCAATTCAATATTTTTATAAATAATAACATTTTTCATTGAAAATTCAATTATTTTCAAAGATTTTTTTTAAATTCTTCCCAAGAATTGGATTATTTTCAAATTCAAAAAAAATTCGTCTCAGGAATTCAATTATTTTTATAAAAATAGAAAAATATACCAAAAAAATTTAACTATTTTCTTAAATTATGAAATTCTTCAAAAAAAAAGTCATTTTTTCCTAAAATTGACTTTACAAATTGTTTTAAAAATTCTTTCCTAAAATTCAATTATTTTGCAAATTTAAAAAAAATTCTTGTCAAGAATTCAATTATTTTTATAAAAATAGAAAAATATACCAAAAAAATTTAACTATTTTCATAAATTATGAAATTCTTCAAAAAAAGTCAATTTTTCTTTAAAATTTATAAAATTCTTTAGAAAATTTTAATTATTTTAATAAATAATAAAATATTTCAAGAAAATTCAATTATTTTCATAAATAACAAAATTTTCCTAAAGAAATCAATTATTTTTGTAAATAATAAAATTCTTCTGAAAAATTCAATTCAATATTTTTACAAATAATAACATTTTTCATTGAAAATTCAATTATTTTCAAAGATTTTTTTAAAATTCTTCGCATGAATTAAATTATTGTAAATTGTTTCATGAATAATAAAATTCGTAGCATAAATTCAATTTATTAGCAGGATAAGAAAAAAGTAAATATTTTTGATGAAAATTAGGAAAAAGTCAGGAAAATAAAAAATATGGAATAGAATTTTTGTCAATTTTTTTTTGTTTCTTTTTGACATTAAAAAAAATGACAATAACCCACAAAAATGAATTTAAAAAAAAACAAATGAATGCAGATAATTTGAAAGAAAACTTACGAATATTATAATTTATATGTATATTTCTATTTTCTATCAAAACGTATAAAAAACAAAAGAATAACTATATAACTAACTTCAATCTGCGGACAGAATGAATGAACGAAATACTATACGAAGATTATTATAGTTAATTAATTATTAATTATTAATTTACGATTTTCGGGAAATTAATTAAAAAAATAATTTTATTATTTATAATATAGTTATTTTTGTTATTTCGCTATATGTTAATAACATAGTCGATCTCTTGTATACGTACCGTAAAGAAACTTTAATATCAAATGCCTTATACTGTCCTACGCAAAAAGTGATAAATAATTATATCTGTCGATAGGTAGAATTCGTGTAGCGTGATATTTCAGCGTCACACATCTAGACCCTGTTTTTGCACCTGAATAATTGATATCAAAGAAATGAAATGTTTAAGAAATCGCACGGGACATGCAAACCGTGGGTGTCAATCTACGAAGCAAATGTATACACGAAATTCATATCAGTGATAAATTGCCAAGAGATTAGAATACTTATTTTTATCAATTTTTTTTATAAATTCGCCTGAGATTTATCATGTACATTCATTTTGCTCCGCAATGTATCGAAAAAAACAAGAATTTGTATATATCTTAAAATAGATTATTGTGAAAAAATTGTTTTGAATATTTGTGAAAAAAATAATAGTGGAAAAACTTTTTATACGAATTTTTGCTAAGCAGTGTATTAATTTAATTTTAAAAAAGTTACTTTTACGATTTTCATAATAATTAAATAAACTTGAAACTTGAAAATAACTTAAACTTGAAAAGACTTTTATTTTAAATTTTGTAAAATTTCAATTTTAAATGAGTTTTATTGGAAAATTTTAAAAACCTCAATTTTTAATAAAATTAGAGTCAAGGATTCAATTATTTTCAAAAGTAATTTATAAAACATTTTAATAAAAATTTCAATTATCTTTATAAATTATAAATAATACAATTTTTCTCCGAAATTCAATTATTTAGAAAATTTTTCGTAATATTCTTGGCAGAATTTCAATTACTTTTAATTTATTTTATAAAATTCGTTTCATCAAATTTCCCGAAAACTGAAGTTATTCTTAAAGTTATTCTTAAAAATTTTATTAAAATTTGTTGGGAGAATTAAATTTTTATTTTAATTTTTAGAAATAATTAAATTTTCGAAATGTTTTAAATTAAAATCTTTGAAAATTAAAATTTTTTTTTATACTTTTTACGAACAATTCTGTAGAATTAATTTCTTTAAAACAGTTTCCTTGATACTTTTTTACTGTAACTTCTTCAAAAACTATTTTCATCATTACGATTATCATTTTTAGAATTTGAAACTAAAATTCTTCTTTAAATCAATTAATTTTAATAATTTTCGAGAAAGTTCTTTGACAATTTTCATATAAATATGTTTATAATATTCAATTTTACGAAATTTAAAATATTCGTAAACTCTTCAATGAAATATTTGTAATTCTTTCGACCAAGTTTAATAAAATTCTAAAGAATAATTAAATTTTTTTGAAGAATTCGATTCAAATTGTTTAACAAGTAATTGAAATTTTGCAATGAGTTTTTGAAATTTTTATTTTTTGGAAAAATAATTGAATGTTAGTGTAGAATATTATAAAGATTTTTGTTTAATAATTGAATTTTTTTATTGTAAAAGTAAAGATTTTATTAAATAATTGAATTTTTTTAAATTGAATTTTCATAAAGAATTTTACTATTTTATTTTGCACATTTTTACATAATTGAATTATCTAGACAAATTTTAATAAAATTTTTAGGAATAATTTAATTTTTCAAGAAATTTGATCAAAAATTGTACATATATATATTAAAAATAATTGAAATTCTAACAGGAGTTTTATTAAAATTTTTCAGAAATGTTTAAATGTTGGAGAAAAATTTTATTATTTATAAAAGTATTTGAAAATTGACGAGAATTTTGGCAAATTTTTTAATATAATTGGATTTTTGCAAACAATTATTTTGCTTCCAAAAATAATTAAATTCTTGAGACGAATATGATTAAAATTTATTTTTAAATAATTTAATTCTTTTGTTAATATTTTTTTGAAATACAAGACATTAAAAGTAATTTAATTTTGACAAATTATTTAGAAAACAATTTTAAATTTCTGAAAATAATTGAAGTTTTTGAAGCGAATAATTTAAGTTTTTGAAGAATAAATAAAAAAAATGATTGAATTTTCGAAAATCCTAATTTCTATATAAAAAATAATAATGATTAAATATTTATTTAAAAATCAAGTTATTGATGTTTTCGAATAAGTTTCTAATTAATAATGAATGTAGTTTTAAAAACCTGGAAAAATTAGGTTCCTGTATAGTTGTCATCGATACTCAGCATCGAAAAGTACTTGTCCTTATTTTTAGTAACAAAATTTTAACTGATTTTACTCTTTTAGTAATTTAAGTAATTTTTTAATATAATTGGATTTTTGCAAATAATTATTTTGCTTCCAAAAATAATTAAATTCTTGAGACGAATTTTATTAAAACTTCTTTTTAGATAATTAAATTCTTTTGTTAAAATTTTTTTGAAATAGTAAACATTAAATTAATTGAATTTTGACAAATTATTTTGAAGAACAATTTTAATTTTTTGAAAATTTAATTCTTTGAAGAACAAATAAAGAAAATAATTGAATTTTTGAAAATTCTAATTTCAATATAAAAAAAATTATGATGATTAAATATTTATTGAAAAATGAAGATATTATACATAACAAGTTTCTAATTAATAATAAATGTAGTTTTAAAAACCTGGAAAAATTCCATTTTTTAGAGAATTTCAATTTTTTTTAGAGAAACTTTTTTCTGATGTACGAGAAAAAATAGATATTGAAAAAGTGAATGTCAAAATTTTATTTTCTATATTCGTAAAAATATTTTCTTCGCGCAACGTTTACAAACACGCATAAACACTTAATATAATGTGTTCGAGTTAAATGGCGTCATTCCACCTGGTGCTCTTTTAATAAATTAATAACTAATTACATGGAGAAAAGTGGATATTAAAAATCTTAATATACTACTTATTAAGAAAAAGATGCTAATATCGTCTAGATGTTATGGTTTCATATATCACATGTTGCCAACTGTAATCTGTAAATGTTACAGTTTTTCCTTATTGTCACCAATTGCACAACAGATTCGGATCAGAAATCAGAATTGATTAGAAGAGAAAAGTTCATCAATATCCAAAAAAGATGTACACGCGATGTCTCGTTGAGTGCAAAATGAGAAATATGAAGTTTTTAAAGAAAATTATCACGCTGACAATAAGGAAAGTTAATGAAATAACGCTAAAGTTCCAGCAAAGTTGGTTTAACCTGAAAGAACATAAAATGCAAAATATGTGCACATATAACGGCAATCGCTATTTTTGGAAATACACCGCAGTGGAAGGATATTTTGTTCTGCTTTTGTACACATTTGCTGCTGTTAAGCACCGTGTAAATTTAATGCATTGAATTACCAAAACACACCGGGGGTAATTAACGCTTTTTGCAGATGTCTTATGGACGTTTGCAGATGCACACGCAGAGCACCAAGCTCTCTTCGCCTCCAAAAAGCATTAAAAATGACGACTTCTGAATCGGTATACAAGTCGATTTCATCCTGTTGCATTTTTCGTTTTTTTTTTTTTTTAATAAAAAAAAAGTTATATACTGTTTACGCTTTACGCTATTTTATCATAAACTGAATTCCAGCACGTGCATACAAAAAACGTTGTGACGGTGACTTTTTTCTCACGAGCATGTGGTCCCTCTTCTGCCGAAATTTATATTCCCCCCTTTTTTCCTCTCCTCATACCCTCTCATCTGAGAGGACTTGGTGAGTTGAGCCCTCTCCTCTGGATGCCGTTACTTTCTCTTTTTGGCTCCTTTTTTTTCCTTTGAGGAGAAAGAAGGAAAGAAAGAAAGAGGAGACTTTTGCAATCACGTGTTTTAACCTTCTTCTAATTTTTTCTTTTTTTTTTATCAAAATGAAGGAATTCTCTTTAAAGGTTATCGGGTTTTACTGATATAATACCGCTTCCCGTTTGACGTTATCCATTTTTACGAGAAATTCAAGTTATCGTTCTTAAAGACGTTGCAGGTTAATGAATGGTTCTGTCTGGTTAATTGAATGCCAAATTTGCCTTTAACTAATCTTTCTATAATTGATCATTATTCGAATCTATTCCTTTTTGTCACTTTCAACTGATAGCCGTTTTAATTATGCAGCGAGGAAACTTTGTACTTTTTTTGATCAACTGTTCTATAGTTGCAATCAATGATGGTATCGAATGTTAATCGAAAATAGGTACAACCGATGATAGTATGGCTATTACAATTGTTTTGATAAAATTTGTGTCTTGTGAGTTTAAATGATTTGGCAGTTGTGCTCAAATAGCTAATTCTCACAACTATTAATAGCAAAGTAGTTGTGTGAATTTGCTATTTGAGTATTGGTGTTAATTAATAGTAGATGATTTCAGTTACTACAGTCATTGTCAATTCTACAATTGTAACTAAAACATATTGTTATAATGTGTTTACTGATTGAATTAGTGAAAATTCTACTATAATTTAAATTTAGAGAGTGTATATAAAAATCTTATATGAGTGTATAAAGTTGCATATGTACGTTTAAATTATGTCTCGTCGCATTTAAACCTGTATGATTTCTTCGGACAGGTGGCGTTTGCGAAAGAGAATCGCCTGGGGGATCCGTGAGAACCGAGGTGAGAGTCAAATAAAAATGACCAATCACGCGCATCATTCATTGTCGGAACTTCTGGAAAGAAACCTGAATTCGCAGAAAGTTTTGCCGGATAGGCTATAAAAATCTCCTTTTCTGAAAAAGTGGTCCCCTTTATTTCTACATAATTAGATTCTCTCATTATAAATTTGACGAAATGACGCGCAAAACAAACATGAAGGAGACACTTTTTTTTAAGTCAAAGTTTTCAAGAACTGGAATTCACTGTCTGTTGGAAAAAATTACCTAAAAGAGCAATAAGAGAGTTTTTCCTTTCTATTGTCAGGATAAAAATCTAAGACCTATATTAATAGTCGAATGAATTTGCACATGCTCGACAACATATGCAGATGAATCATTTCAGTTTTTATTGACATTTTTTTCCTCATGAAAAATCGTAACCCAACGGATATATAAATGAAGCAATTTATATTGTACACTCGTGAAATGGAGGAGAGAAAACATGGCTGATAGATAGACAGAGGGCGGTCAACTGGTATCGATCGTTGACATTCTTCAAGATCAGGGCGGCATTCCTGATCGTGTGTTTTCTATGGAGTCACGTTGGACGATCTGTCGTCGTCACGAAGCTAAAG
Source organism: Leptopilina drosophilae (assembly GCA_032873175.1). NCBI lineage: Eukaryota > Metazoa > Arthropoda > Insecta > Hymenoptera > Figitidae > Leptopilina > Leptopilina drosophilae. The sequence continues at coordinate 10,251,147 of CM065485.1, forward strand.
GTAAAGAAATTTCAAGAATCTGCCTCACAATTTCTACTCACGTATATATATATGTGCGTACAGGGGTTTTGCCCTTTATTCCATCGAAAGATTACGTGAAATCTAATCTGCTTTCATCGTTATGTTTATCGAAAGAAGAAGAAAAAAGTATAAAATTTCATGTCGAATTTATATCGCATATGAGTAAGAAAGAGTAAATAAAAATAGTGTTCCATTTTCGTCATTCTGAATTAAGACGGTCCTTAATTATGTATTTCGATAAGATCACGCTCTTCATCATAGAATATCTTGAGAGAGGATGCAGGCAACCAATTGCGGATGATGACTGAAACACACAAAGACCGCATCCTTTCATTCCCGCGAATCAAAATCTAGAAATCACTACTGCGATGAAGTTAATTATTTCCAATTAACTAGTAATGTTGATATTCTCGATGCTGATTAAATGAAGTAAGATCTTGCGAGTCGACAACATATTTCTCGATACAGATAATGATTATTGCATTTTGTTTTAGAAATATTAACCTACTATATGGTTGGGACATCCATGCGGAACCGTACGCATCTTTATGTTTAGGATGTACTGAGATAAACCGCAACTAGAAAAATAAATGTGGTATCCTATATTTATCATATACTCCAACCATTTTAACCGTATTAATTTTTAAACACCATGGTCACAAAACAGGTATCCAAAACTAATATCACTTAAAATAACCAACCTCCTAAAACTATTATACTTCATAACTATTGCATTCTTTTCCTTCTGATGGCACTTTAAAAACATTTTTCACCTGAGATATATGAAAAGAGGGTCATGTTAAATGATAGGCAAAAAAAGAAACAGATGCCAGATGCTGGGAACGCATCGCAAACCGTTTTAATAGGGATTTTGTCGGTTCAGTCGTCTCTCACTGAGGACCTCATGATAATTGTCGCATAAAGTTGGCTCATTATTACATTACGGATTTTCATGTGATGATATTATAGCTTCGTTTCCATGGGGGTCAAACAAGAGGGCGCGGACCCCTTACACGCAATTAGCTACTTATGAATTCCAATGCTGAGTGCGTATCCCAAGAGGAATGACGATTATCGTATCGCTATTTGATAATTGACATCTCTTTCTCTCCCCCTATTCTTTCAAAAAATAATATTTTTAATAAACAAGAGAAGACGTGAAAAAATGCTATATGAATAATGATAATTTCAATAAAAAAAAAAAACCATCAGCTTGTTCTTTTTTTTTGCATGAGGGAAAAATACCTTTCTCTCGTTTGATACGGTGAATTTAACCACAAATTACGTAATATGTAATATAGGACCACCGAAATAAGTTATTCACTTCAGGAGGACATCAATCTCATCAGCGAGCGGTATGGTTCAGCTTCCTTTTTTATTCCCCCTTCTCTCAGACACACATATCAGTTTGCGGCGCTCTTTACACTTAATTCTCTCGAAACCTTTGGGGACCTTTAAAGGACTTGGCCTCCACAGGACGAGCCGGAACGAAATCGCGAATGAGGGACTTGCGTTCCATTCGAAATTCCAAGGAATCCCCGGGACAAACAAAAAGCATTAGCGTCTATCTTTCCGTAATTTAAAAGGCCCCGTCTTGACTTCCCTGACGTTTTTCAATCGACAAATACATAACGCGCTTGACCGCATTCAATCTCTCATGAAATATTTCATCATTCTTTAGTTTATGCACTTAAAATTAGTTAAATAGATTTCCAGGGTTGCCACAGGTCAGGGAAGTCAGGGAATTTAGGGAAAAGTCAGGGAAAGTAAAATTGGTCAGGGAAAAGTCAGGGATTTTTACTAAAAGTACTGGAAAAAATGGAATATTTAAAATTCATGAAAACACTGAATTTTTTTTCTTTTTGCCTCGTAAACTATGAAATTACCACAAATTTTAATACAAAACCTTCAATTTTTTCAATTTCTGACAATAATTTCTTTTTAAATAACTTAAAATTTCAAAAACTATCATAAAATGAATAATTAATAATAAATAGTAATAAATAATAATTCAATAAAATTAATAATAACTATCATAAATTATGATTTATAAATTATTTTATGAATAATTTTTACAATTTTCAAAAACACTATATCGATAAAAGAATTTTAGTTAAAAATACTAAAAAAATTAGAATTTTGAATGATCACAAAAAATGATCACAAATTACAAAGGATCACAGAAATTCAATTTTTTTTAAACGTTACAAAAATTCTTCGCACTCTCTAAATCTGAATTAGTAGAATTCTACTAAGAATTAGTAAAATTTCACTAATTTTTAGTAGTTTTCATGAACGAATTTTCACCTTTTTAATTAGTAGAATATTACTAATTTTAGTAAAATTCTACTAATGTTTTAGTAGAATTCTACTAATTGAAAGTCACTTTTTCACTAAATGAATTAGTGAAACTGTTTTATCGACTATTAATAAAACAGTTCTACTAATTGTTAGTAGAATTCTACTAATCAATTAGTAACGTTCTACTAACAATTGGTAAAATTTTACTAATTGTTAGTAGAATTATTACTAAATCATTTGGTGGACGACTTTTAACCATTTCATTAGTAACTTTCTACTAATACAGATTTAGAGAGCAGAATTTCAATTATGTTTAAAAATTTAAAAACAATTAAAATTCAATTATTTTTAAAAGTTTTTATAAAATTCTTGACAAAATTCCACAAGAATTCTATTATTCAATTTTTAATAAATTTCTTCAAAATAATTCAATTATTTTCATAAGTAGTAATAAAATTTTTCACAGGAATTCAATTATTTAAAATACAAAATTTAATAAAATTTTTCGAAAAATATCAATTATATAAAAATATTTTTATAGATAATAAAATTCTTCAACGCGAAATTCAATTACTTTTATAAACTTGAATAAAATTCTTTGTACTCTCTAAATCTGAATTAGTGCGGATTCGTTTAACAATTTGAATGAGTAACATTTTTTACTAATTTATAGTAGTTTTTTTACTAATTGATAGTAGAATTAATTCAATTAGTAGACCGTATTTTTGACTATTTCAAAGTAGTAAATTTTCTACTAATAATTAGTAAAAAACTACTAAAATTTAGTAAAATTGTTACTAAAAGATCCTAAAGTTTTGAACGTTCAAATGAACGAAATTAATTTATTTCTTCTAAAAATAAAATTTTTATTGTAATTATTTTGCTTCACTATCCAAAAAATTAATTATTGCGTTTGTAAAGGTAAAATTTTATTTTTTAAATTTTTGTATGATTAGTAATTTATTAAAATACCGACAATAACAAAAATTTCGTTCATTTGAACGTTCAAAACTTTGGGATCATTACTAATTCAATTGGTAAATGAATCCGCAGTATTTCATTAGTAGAAAACTACTAAATCAATCAGATTTAGAGAGTAAGAATTCAATTATTTACATTAACTTGAATAAAATTCATTGGAAGAATTAAATTATTTTCAAAATTAATAAAATTCTTCTCAAAAATTCAATCATTCTCAAAAATTAAAAAAAAGTATTTTCAGAATTTCAATTATTTTTATAAATAAAAAAATTCTTCACCTTAATTCAATTATATTTAAAAATTTTAATAAAATTCTTGGAAAAATTTTTTAAGAATTTAATTTTAATGAATTAATTGAAAATAATTCCATTATTTTCATAAGTAATAAAATTTTCACAGGAATTCAATTATTTAAAATACAAAATTTCATAAAATTTTTCGAAAAATATAAATTATTTTAAAAATTCTTCACCGAAATTCAATTATTTTTATAAACTGGAATAAAATTCTTTGTAAGAATTCAATTATTTATATAAATAATAAAATTCTTCACATAAATACAGTTATTTTTTTAAATTTGAATAAAATTCTTTGCATAAATTAAATTATTTTTAACATGTAATAAAATCTTAGCAAAAATCCAATTGTGTTTGAAAATTTAAAAAAGTTCTTGTTGAAATTCAAAGTAACTTTATAAATTATAAAATTCTTCACCAAAATTCAATTATTTTAAGGGAATTTTTGAAAAAATTTAAATTATTTTCATAAGTAATAAAACTCATCGCAGAATTTTAATGATTTTTTATACAATATATATTTCAATCAAATTCCTCGAAAAATGTAATTATTCTGAAAAATTTTATTAAAATTGGTCAAATTAAATTCATATATTTAAAAATTTATTGATAAAATTCTTAATGAGAAATAAATATTAACAAAAAACATTCTATTATTCAATAAATTATTTATTTTTTAATTAAAATAATTGAATTTTTCTAGAATTTTCTAATAAAAATTGATTTAAAAATGAATTAACGGATAATCGGTTTATTATTATTAATGAAAGTAATTAAATTATTGTTACGAATTTTATAACATTTTTTAATAATAATTTAATTTTCTTTTACAAATTTTACTGCTTGTAAAAATATTTGAATTCTTGCGAAGGATTTTTTTAGGATTTTTGTAAATAATTAACCTATTCTGAAAAATGTTTTGTAATAATATATTCTTATAAGTTGTTTCATTTTTAAAAGGTTTGAATTTGAATGTTTTGAAGAATTTTAATTCCTACAGAAAAATAATAATGATTAAATATTTATTTAAAACTTCAGTTATTGATGTTTTTGAATAATTTTACAATTAATGAAATTTGTAAATAAATGTAATACATTGTTTTTTGACTTTCTAATAATTTTTAGAGTGAATCAGAATATTCTTTAGGGTCAGGAAAAAAAAGTGAAAATTTTGTCTGGAAATCAGGGAAAAATAAAATTAAATATCTGTGGCAACTCTGATTTCGCATTTAATTCGGAAGGATTACCGGAAATAACTGCTGTAATTTTTCCGCATGGGAATTGAACAGTTAGCAATAAAGTATAAATGCAAAATTATTCCTTAAAGAAGAAGAAATAATCGTTTAGAAAAGAGAACGAATGATTAAATTGATTGAATTTTAAATATTGGGAGAAAATAAATTGTCTTTCAGAGAGAGAGAGAGAGAGAGATGGGGATACAGTGTAGATTTCGGATGTATGTCGAAGAAGTGAGATCGAAGTAAAGCCGACATCTTCAGAGATGCGTAAAGAGAGGCACTAAAAGCCAGGCTATCGTGGGAGGCAGGCGACATCACCGAAAAGATCCTTAGCCTCTTGAACCTTTTCGGCGGCTCAAGATCACAAGGGATCCGAAACGTGGAACGAGAACTTTATCTTGAAATCGCGGCTCTCGCGTTGGCGGACAAGTCGCTTTCTAAATCATTCTTCTTTCTCACGGATGGTATATAAGGGAACGACACGAGACAACGACTACGACAACAACCGGTCTATCATGTTCCATTATCGAACCATTTTAGAGCCGCCGGGCTAACTGGGTTATAATTATTATTGCGCCCCGCTATAACTCGTGTTATATGGTAGCACATCCACTAACAATATTTATCATTCACGGTCGACAAAAAAAATTCACAAGAAGAAAACGACCATAGAATCTTCTATATGCATATAAGTATTGAATGTTGTACGGGTTTAAATGTTTTTCTCCAATTGTTTCTGTTTTCTACTTATGTAGTTGCAATTTTACAGATTCAAGAATGTTTCTCATTGGTTTGTCTAAATCTGAATAACAACTTACAAATATGTGAATTTTCACATATTCAGATTTAAAGAATGTACTCTAAAACTTTAACAGCTTTAATTTCTACTTTCTACCAATTTTGGTGACCATCGCTTGTTCTTTTACCATTATTTACAATTCCCATTGTTTATGACTAACATTTCTTACAATTTCTTCTTTTTTTTTTGAAACGTTATTATTTAATAAAACAGTTTGTTACTTTACGAGTATAATGATTGCAGACTTTCGAACCGGGAAGAAAATTTTTGTTGAATTCAAAGCTAGGTGCTCACTTGTTGAAAAATTTTTGAGGAGACTCCACCTCCCGAGATTTTTATACCTGAAACGGTTCTTTCTTCATTATGCGCGTTTTTTTTCAAACCAGAAATGCTTTAGTTCTGAGTGTGCGCCATTAAGGTCAGGAGTGACTTAAGGCTTGGATTTATCGTTTTAAGAATTTTTTTTTTCGCCTTTAAGTAATTGATAATTCTACGTGAAGAAATAAATTATTGCTAGTTAATGTACATTATAGTATTTATTTAAGAGGACATGGAAAAACTTTTTTCAAGAGTTATTACGAAATTTATTCAAGAACTCAGGATATGGGATGAAAAAAAAAAACAAGAAATCCTATACAGAATCGCATAGGTTGAAATATTATTTTAAGCTGTTCGGGGTGAACTGTATAGTTAATTTCTAGATAACTTGTTGATTTTTCTTATTGAAGAATTCCTGAACTGGTTTTAGAATTGAAAAATGTGAAAATTAAAAAAAATTTGTCTAGGTGAGTAGTCGAACTTGAGACCTCGAGACTTTGTGAATCAGAGCTTTATGCCACTCGGCTGTTGGACGCGTTTGGATATTAAAGCATTGAATCATGATTAAAGCCAACAGGTGCTGTTAATGCAGGTGCCTACAGGTCGTAACCTATCTTTTTTCTTAAATATAGTTCATTGAAAATAATTTTTTTAATTAATCATTTAAGACTTTAGTTTGAAAAATGTTTTTGTTTACAAAAGTGGATGTACGAAATAGATGTTGTAATTGATAATGATTATAAATATGGAACTGTTCGGTTAATTACCACTTACATCTACAATGGAAATAAGTACACACCTCATTAAGTACTAAATCATTATTTTTAGTTTTTTTTTCTCTTTCGCAAAAATTACTTTGATAATAATGCTACTTGATGGTATCTAAGTACGCTTCAATCCCTTGGGCAGGATAATTACTCAAACTTGAACTCGCACGAGCTATAAATTTTCGATCGTAACTGATAATTGAACAATCAATTAAGAAGAAGAATTTTTCTCTTTTCTTGATTCGTTCAGCACCTTCGATATTATAATTCTTCGATTAACCGATAGTCCATCGAGACAGAAGGGGTCTTTTTGTTTTCTCCTTTTTTTATTGAGGTATATCTTTTTTCTACATATGAATTAAGAAGAATAGAGAAGAAGAAATAAAAGGTTAAAAATAAAGACGCAGGGAAGATAATTGTGACCTCGTTGAGGACAATTAAAATTCTTTTTTAAAAAATAATCACTAACGGTAATTTATAGATATTGTGGTTACAGAATTATACGACATTTCGTAATTTGTTTTTTAAATGTTTAAAATGTTGTCTAATGCTGTCTAAAATGTTGTATAATATTTAATTAAAAGCGTTTGTAGGTTTATTTATGGTTAAAAGGAAAAAAATTGTTTATGTGTTACTTTTCCTGTTGTTCTATTATGCTAATGGAAAATTTTATTTTTTTGTTACAGGTGAGTTTGGCAATTTCGATAATCATAATCAATTAATCAACTGGTTTATTTGATTTAAACACTTTCCCCAAGTAAGTCTAGTAACTTTTTAACAAAAGCGACAAAACTGTTTAAAATATGTGTCACGCTTCTAAGAAAGGAACCTAAGTAGCAAAAGATTTAAGGTTAGGTTTTTAATTTTTTGAGTGAATGAACAGAAAGATAATTATTAATTAAAAGTTATTGATCTTCAAGTCTTCGTTATATCCAAAATATTCAATGAAAACTGGTTTCAAATTCCAATAATTAAAAATATTTAATCAAGATAAATGTAACACGAACCTAACCTATAATTCATTTGCTTCTTAGGTACGTTTCTTGGAAGCGCGTCACATATATAAACTGTTATACTTATTTTAAAAAATGGGCTTTTATGTTGAAGATTAGCTATAGATATTGATATGCGAGAAGCAGAGAATATTATAATTACTGGAAAAAGATTGAAATAATCTGGAACGTTACAAAACCAATCCATTAGTTGTGGGAAGCATCATTTAAATCATGTTTTATGACATGTGTCAAAAAAATCTATACTGAATATCCACAATCAAATCAAAAATGTTTATAACTTGTTTCGATAACTAGAGGTCTTAAAAATTTAACAACACCTTTAGTCTTTAGCTGCACAGCAACTTTTATCAAAATCTGTTATTAATTCAATTATGGATAGAACTTTTTCAACTGTCATAAAGGTGAATTTTTCTTTACATTGTAATAATTGCTGGTTCACTTCGATATTTAAAGGAACAAAGGCATGAAAGAAATGTCAGTGAAGAGTAGTATTATGTAGAATGTATATAGAAAAGTGCAACTCTCAAGGTCGGGGCCAGCGTTGGCTTGGCAATGTTGTGTATAGTCTTCCGAAGGATTACTTAGCGCGGTAATGACGATTGGTCGGCAGATGGCAGTTACGATAAAAACTTGCCTTACTGCACCCATATAATACCTTCTCTCCGCGCGATGCGGCTGCAGTCCGCCCATCCGTCCAATCTCTTTTTCCTTTTTTATTTCCTTCTTTCTTTCTTTCTTTCTTTCATATATAGTATATATCTCTTGACCTCGTATATATATGTATGTACAGAAACCCTTTTCCTCGTTCGTTATACCGATCGCCTGCACTAGTCTCTTTATTAGAGAGAAATCAAACTTTACTGATCGTTATTGCCTTGCTGTGCGTGGAATAATATGACTTTTTTCTCATACATATATACCACTTGTGAGAGAGAAAAGTAATAAATTTATACAGATCCCCAATGCTTTATATAGACTAATAAGTCTTATTCTTTTTCCCAGCTTGGCAAATTTGGCTTTATCTTCTTATAATTCCTGAGTTGTAGAGTCGTCGTCGCTTTGGTCGGATCATCAAAGGTAAATTAAATCACTAAACAGTACTGGCAGAATGATAAAGTTTGATGATTTCAAAACTGGTTACTATAATATGTTTTCTCATTATGTCGATTATTTGTTTCTGTATATTATCGTTGGATTGACGACAACAATTGTTTTATGTTAAACCAGGATTAAACGCTTCTCCAGTGGCAGTTACAGTTGGGAATTGAACCACAAAGTTGCATTCACTGATCACGTGGACGAAACTCATGTATTTGCACCGGGGAATATGTCAAACGGGCAGAGATCACTGGGATTGATTTACAGACGATTCGTTCCTTATCGATCGTTCGCAAAGTGTGCGTTCATATATATACGTATATAAAAAAAAAATCCCCCCCTTTGAAAAAGAACGGGGCCTTGTTGTTTCTTCTTGAAAAGAGTACTCCGCGGCCGCCGGCGTGCGAGATCAATGCATTGATATCGATATACATTGAATGCATAGAAGTATATAACTTTTCATTTCCTATCAATGATTCGCCGATATTTCTGCGGTCTTTTGGATCGAAATCTCTCTTGTGAAAGAAAGTTCATCGTTATAATTTCGATTCCGATTGTCTCTATAAATTCGAATCAGCGAAAATCACTGATTGGGTATATGCAGTAGCTGATCCAATCATAAGAGGCTGAAAAATCAGTGACTATTCGCTGTTATACATATAGTCAGTTGATTGACTAAATCAATCAGTGACTTTCCGCTTATTCAAATTTAAATAACATCTCTAATTTAAATTATGAAAATAAATTATTTTCCCTTGAAACATATTATTTGAGGAAAAAAATTAACGATTTCCCTACTTTTTGAGCGATTTATCTTACTTATTAAGCTATTATATTCTCATTTAGAATAAAGATAGATGTATTTATTTATAGCATAGAGTAGGCACGCGGAGTCGCGAGAATAATCTGAGTTAAGAGCGGCAAGAATCTAAAGGCGTTCCCGCATTTCAGCGATGGGGCCCCGAGGGTGACTTCGAAACTCAGAGGCTCGGAAGCACCAAGTGCGCGGCTTCTATCGCATAATACCATGTTATCGAGATGAGGGATAGCATTGTATATAATATCATTAAACGCAAAACGCGGTATGATACACACTGTGTTTTACGCGATCAGATTCACATTTCCGGACCTTCTTCCTTTTCTTCACACAAATTTCTCTTTTGTAGTTTTATTCCTCTTTTTTTGAATTATGATAACGAAGAGATATCAAAAAATCCACAAGCCACCAAAATACAAACACTTATTATAATTCCAATTGATTCATTTCATCAACAGCAGATCAATATTATAGTACAAATTTAAACCTATTCTTCATTGTTGCATGTTTAAAAATCATTGTTGCGTTGCTTTTTTTAAAAATTGATTACAAGTAAAATAATATCAAAAGAAGAAAGTTTGTTTACTTTCTTGTTTGGAGAAGTGCCTTGCATAATGTATTTTATAAAAGCCTTGATAAATTAAACTACATCGAATTGGGTCTAACTTGATTCGAAACTTCAATTCGAATATTATCATTCGTTTCATCTTAATTGTCAGTTTCTCACCCGCCAAACGATCCAGTATATATGCGTGTATGAATATTCCAAGTGGATCGAGTTACAACATATTGTAAATGTAAATATGACCCTTATACAGTTATTGCCCTTCGTTAAAGCAACTATCGCGTCTCGTCCAAATTTTATCGAATGATTCAAATTTAAAGTATTAGTGCTGCCATCAAATAATATGTTTTAACGATTCCTTCTCTTATTAACTAGATTATCATCAACAAATATAAATTGCCGAATGTTTTTTTTAATCTCCTTTTCCTTTATTTTAGTGTGGTTCGTAATTTTTAAAAAATGCATATTTTACCGTTGCTGTAAAACATGGTCAATATAAAGTAATTAGAATTGCAAAGTTTCATTCATTCGTTCAAGCAAAGAGAGAGAGAGAGAAAGAGCGAGCACCAATGCGTTATTTACAAATCGTGAATTTACGCATGTTGTGAACACGATTTACACGCGCAAGTATAAAAAGAATACGATGTGGACACTGCAAGGAAAAAATTCAATTTCATCGTAACATAGAAAAAAAGAATGGCAAGAGTATATAGATACTTCCGCAGGGATTATCAGGACAAAATTTTTTCTTTTCCTATACAAAATTTATGCTTCTCTTGTACTTAGAATATTATTAAAAGTGATTGTAAATGATGAAGGACCATGGAACACATGTTTTTGTACGACATGTGTACACGAGTACCCTCCACGTTTGCTTTTAATTTTCTTTTCATTTCTTTGAAATAAAGAAACGAAATTTTTTCTTTTTTTAAAAATAATGCTTAGAGACCTATATATGTATGTTTTTTAGCTGTTTTATAGCTTATTTAATTTTGCATTGGTCAGGGATGTCAGGGAAAAGTCAGGGATTTTTACTAAAAGTACTGGAAAAAATGGAATTTTTAAAATTCATGAAAACACTGAATTTTTTTTCTTTTTGCCTCGTAAAATATCAAAATACCACAAATTTTAATACAAAACCTTCAATTTTTTCAATTTCTAACAATAATTTCTTTTTAAATAACTTAAATTTTCAAAAACTATCATAAAATTAATAATAAATAATAAATAAATAATAAATAAATGATAATTCAATAAAATTAATAATAACTATCATAAATTATGACTTATAAATTATTTTATGAATAATTTTTACGACTTTCGTAAATACTAGATTGATAAAAGAATTTTAGTTAAAATTACTAAAAAAATTAGAATTTGGAAAAGTTACAAATGAATTCAAAAAATTCAATTATTTTCAAAAGTTACAAAAATTCTTCGCAGAATTTCAATTATGTTCAAAAATTTAAAAACAATTCTTGTCAAAATTACAATTATTTTTATAAATAATAAAATACTTCATTAAAATTCAATTCTTGACAAAATTCCACAAGAATTCAATTATTTAATTTAATATTTCGCAAAAATTCAATTATTCTTAAAAATTAAAAACAAAAGAATATTTTCAAAATTTCAATTATATTTATAAATAAAAAAATTCTTCCTCAAAATTCAATTATATTTAAAATTTTTAATAAAATTTTTGGCAAAATTTTTGTAGGAATTCAATTTTTAATAAATTTCTTTAAAATAATTCAATTATTTTCATAAGTAGTAACAAAACTTTTAACGGGAATTCAATTATTTAAAATACAAAATTTAATAAAAATTTTTCTAAAACTATCAATTATATAAAAATATTTTTATAAATAATAAAATTCTTCGCCGAAATTCAATTACTTTTATAAACTTGAATAAAATTCGTTGTAAGAATTCAATTATTTATATAAACATGAATAAAATTCATTGGAAGAATTAAATTTTTTTTTAAATTAATAAAATTCTTCGCAAAAATTCAATTATTCTCAAAAATTAAAAAAATATATTTTCACAATTTCAATTATATTTAAAAATTTTAATAAAATTCTTGGCAAAATTTTGTTGGAATTCAATTATAATGAATTTATTCAAAATAATTCCATTATTTTCATAAGTAATAAAATTTTCACAGGAATTCAATTATTAAAAATACAAAATTTAATAAAATTTTTCGAAAAATATAAATTATTAAAAAAATTCTTCACCGAAATTCAATTATTTTTATAAACTGTAATAAAATTCTTTGTAAGAATTCAATTATTTATAGGTATAAATAATAAAATTGTTCACATAAATACAATTATTTTTATAAATTTGAATAAAATTCGTTGGAAGAATTAAATTATTTTTAAAATGTAATAAAATTCTTTGCAGAAATCCAATTGTGTTCGAAAATTAAAACAAAATTCTTGTCAAAATTCCAAGTAACTTTATAAATAATAAAATTCTTCTGCAAAATTCAATTATTTTATGGAACTTTAAAGAAAATTTAATTTATTTTCATGAGTAATAAAACTCATCGCAGAATTTTAATGATTTTTATGCAATATATATTTTAATCAAATTCCTCGAAAAATGTAATTATTCTTAAAAATTTTATTAAACTTTGTCAAATTAAATTCATATATTTCAAAATTTATTGATAAAATTCTCTATGAGAATTAAATTTTAACAAAAAACATTCTATTATTCAATAAATTATTTATTTTTAATTTAAATAATTGAATTTTTCTAGAATTTTCTAACAAAAATTGATTTAAAAATGAATTAACGGATAATCGATTTATTATTATTTATCAAAGTAATTGAATTATTGCCACTAATTTTATTACATTTTTTTTAATTATTTAATTTTTTTGAGAAATTTTACTGCTTGTAAAAATAATTGAATTGTTGCGAAGGATTTTTTTAGGATTTTTGTAAACCTATTCTGAAAAATGTTATGGTAATTTAAATTATTACAATAGTTGTTTAATTTAAAAAGGTTTGAATTTGAATGTTTTGAAGAATTTTAATTCCTACAGAAAAATAATAATGTTTAAATATTTATTTAAAGAAGAAGTTATTGATGTTTTTGAATAATTTTACAATTAATGAAATTTGTAAACAAATGTAATAGAACATTTTTTCTTTATTATCTAATAATTTTTCGAGTGAATCAGAATATTCTTTAGTGTCAGGGAAAGGGGAAATTCGTTTCTAGAAATCAGGGAAAAGTTAGGAAAAAATAAAATTAAATATTTGTGTCAACCCTGATTGGTTTCTTAAATTTTATGTGACACGATCTGAAAAAGGGACCTTAGAAGCAAAAACAAATTCTAGGTTACGAATTGCTGAAATCTAATGAATCCAGAAACAATAAAAAGCGAGGTTGAAAGCTGTCTTGAAATTAATAATTAACAACGCTCCGTCGATCCTAGTGTTAAGGTTAATTGTTTCGACCCGATTGCAACATAAATGCACGGCACGCGACTTTTGTTAGGCTTGTGATCGGAGGGACAAAGTATATAGTTTTAATTCCTCTTTATTTTTTTTACAGATGCCTCATTATTTTTAGTTTGGTATTTTTTGCCCTCATTTCTCTCTTTCTCTGTTTAGAGTCTCATTTCATCTTTTTTCTCTATGTATATATATATGTATTTATATATTTTTCTAACTTTTTTTTTCTCTGAACTCTCGAAAGTTTTACTTGGGTGTCTGGCAGTGATATTATTTTACATTAAATTACCGTCGACTGCTCGGGGGCGGTTAATTTACGTGCCGACTAATTTACGTCGACCACTCATCATGTGGCTGTGGTTATTATACAAGTAGTCTATCGTGTAGTTGGTACGCGATCGTATCTTCTCGTCTGTAGAAATGTGCCCTAATGGACCAACTGGGTACAGCATCTCTGTTTGGTTCTTCTTGTCCGCTTCGCCGGAACAAAGAAAAGAAAAAAAAAAAGATGCAAATTGCTCAACAACATTGTTACGCATCGTTTGCTCAAAATTGACGCTTCCACTCACGGCTCTGAATTGTGAAATAAATATTAGGTCACTCTCCGAGAAAATTAGTATAAATGCGGAAGATTTTTTTTTCATTGCCATACTGATCTTCTTTTAAACTCATGAATATTAATATACTCGTATTAATAGTAACAAATTACTTCAATTTTCTTTTAATTATTAGTGAAAAATTGTTTGGAAAATTTTTCCCGCATTAAATGATTTATTTGACAATTAATGTATTTCGAGATTGATAATAAATTTTGCAATATACTAAATTGTTAAAGTTTTAGATGAAAGTGCGTTATAAATTAAATGTTAAAGTAGCTGGAATTGTTTGTTTTTTTCTTCCTCGAAAGTAATTCAAAATCAATGCGTGCCAGTAGTAAAAGGAAGTTTCTTTTGCGCCTTTTATTCGGTACTTAAGTCTGAAGAGAAGGTGCGGAAGGCACAGAGAACGTCATAAATTATAAAACTGCGGCATTGGTTACTTGGGTTTTTTAAAGCTGTAAAGCGTCGAGTCATGAGGGACATAAATGCGCGTAAAACATAAGCCAGTAGTAACAACTAATAACACTTTTTTAGTGAATACTTTTTGTTCTAAACCTTCTTCGAAACGTGCACATATAGTCGAGACTTCAAGATGTAAATTTCTGTACATTCACACATTGTAGTGAAAAATAAATTTAATGGTATAATTAGATTAGTGAATAATTAAACACTGGTTCAATTCATATAAAGATAGGGTTTTTTTAAAATCCTTTCGATATCGGGTTTCCTTTGGCAAATCCACTAGATTCTAGAAGCTATTGGCGACGAAGAAAACCACTCTTGTCTGATGAGACAGCCTCAAGAGTCGCCCACACTTGCGTTCCTTCGCTGTCGCCTGCCAGACTCGAATTAACTCACAATTACAAGATTACGTCTCTCGAACGATCCTCATGCTGCCGTCATTAATGCTATATTATACTTCACTATCCTCTGCATTCATTGGACTTTGTTAAACTCAAAAATTCCAAGAAAGGTCACCTCCTATCTTCATTAACGACTTGTCGATTGCATAACTTGTTCTTCAATTCAAACTCCAATATAAACTTTTGCCACTGAAAAGATAATAATTTCCAAATTCGCTGAATTGCGGTGGGATCCTCAAAAGCCAGTGTATGATACTGTTTGTATGTCTCAATTACATTACATCTATATTAACAATAATATATCAGGTGCTATTTTTCGGAACTCTGATTGCTGTAATAAAATTCAGATAATGGTATAAAAAATTCAAAATAAGGGATGAACGAAGCATCGTTTCATTGATAGATAACTGTTTGCTTGGCTTTAGTGATCTGAAAGCATTCTACGTCATACATCCACACGCACACACTGAGTGTAAATTTATAATTAAAACGCATCCGAGCTGTAGTACCGCAGAATGGTGCGTGGCTAAATACAATGAAATTTATGGTGACATAAGAAACCATTAACGCTTGTTGCCAACTCCCGAAACTTGGTAGCGAGCCATACATTAATTGTCTGAAATTAATTTTTCCGAGATAAATCTCAAAATGAATTTTCCCGAAATAAATTCGCCAATAAAAGTCACCCACAGCTCATGTTCACTTTTCGGCAGACGCTTACATCTCGTTTGCGAAATAAACTTCATTACAAGAGTATTAAAGTATTAAAGAGTATTTAATCATTAAATTACATCATCGATGTCACAGTGATGATAAATATTTAAAAAAAAATATATTATTGCGGAGAAAGATAATCAGAAGAATAAATTTCAACAACGAAAGTTGCAGAAATAATTTCTTCTCGGTGGAAGGAATTCGGTTCGTTATAGAGGAAATTAGTAAAAATTGAGGATTTTGAAAAATAATTTTTAAATTTTGAAAATAGATGTGCATGTGTACTATAAGAAACGTGAGTGTTGTTGTTACTTTGATCGGCGTCTATAGATCGAGATGAGAGGAAAAAAACGCCAGGACGCGATTCTTGGAAAGATGCTGGGACAGTTGACTGTCAACCACTCGTGGGGGAAATCGGTTCTAAGGAAGACAAATGAGAGAGACGCGCTTCTTAAATCAACCCCACGAAGCGCTGTCAACCGCGGCACTCGCGACCCACAAATTACCGCACCGTTTAGTTACAGCCAATCCCCATTTGGGGATTAATCAATGGTTAATAAAACCTCACTCACCACATAACATCTGCTATTCTTGTGCTTCTGCTTTTCAAAAATAAAGAATTAAATCAAAAATAATCGATTGGGTGAAACTTTTAATTAAACGTTGGAAAATATCTTTTTGTCCTACAAGCACGAGGACGGTTTTAGATATACATAGCTGCTGACAACATAGCTGATGGTTGTTCATACACCGCTTTTCAAATTTTATTATTTCGTTGGTAGTGCAGAAGGCGCAGTGACCGTTGTTCTTAAATCTCGATTGTTGAGAATCGTGTGCACTGCTTCTTGTTCTTCTTCTTCTTCTTCTTCAGTGTTCGTGGTCATCGTGGCACTTCGGTAGCCCTGCTTGTTTTTTGGTAGCGATTTGCCCGAGCATTGGCGCATTTGCCCCTCAACTCACGGACACTTGACTTGCAAGAAATTCTACGGCAATGTAAGGCGCCTAGCGAGGGCTTTGAGTCACACGCGAAATCAAACAAATCCTGTATTTTCCAAATGGAACTATCAGAGATATTGTATTCTGTACTATAGTGTACTGTATTCTTGATTTCAAGTTATCTACACAATTTATTGATCTAATTTACCGTTTTTTTTGTGTGCAGCTATTGTAGCTTCAGAAGATTTGTAAAGTTACAGTGATGATGCGTCAAAAACATTGTTTTTGTCACTTAGCAAATACAGACTGAAAGAAAAGGAATGTTTGGGAGAGCCTTAGATAGGTATTAATACGTTCCTTCAAAATTATGTGGTTACTACATCTATACGTTCGGTTAGCACAACCATTCTATGAGTGGCCCAACCAAAGGTTCGGTTCACTGTAAAAACACTGCAAAAACAAGTATCTTAAAATACGTTATAATCAATTTTAAAACGATTAAAACATCTTATTTTTCCATCTTCTATCTTAGAAACAAATGCATTTTAAGATGCTTTATTGCTTTGGATAACTTTTTGGAAACAACTTAAAAGTTACTATACCAAAGTATCTTAAAATAAGATGCCTCTTTTTACAGTGTAACAACTCTGTAAAAAATACTGTATCAAAATAACGAAACATCCTAAAAAGAAGGCATCTTATTTTAAGATACTTTGGTAGTCACTTTTAAGTTGTTTCCGAAAAGTTATCCAAAGCAATAAAGCA
Source organism: Leptopilina drosophilae (assembly GCA_032873175.1). Classification (NCBI taxonomy): domain Eukaryota; kingdom Metazoa; phylum Arthropoda; class Insecta; order Hymenoptera; family Figitidae; genus Leptopilina; species Leptopilina drosophilae. The sequence goes on from CM065485.1 coordinate 10,268,718, forward strand.
TCTTAAAATGCATTAGTTTCTAAGATAGAAAATGGAAAAATAAGATGTTTTAATCGTTTTAAAAGTGATTATTTTAAGATTTTTTAAGTATTATTTTAAGTATTTTAAGATGCTTGTTCTTGAAGTGTTTTTACAGTGTGGTTACTACATCCATACATTCGGTTGGCATAACCATTCTGTGGTTGGCACAACCAAAGACTCGGTTGTTATATCAAAATAACGAAAAATCCTAAAGATGTGGGTCAACCGAACCTTTGGTTGGGTCAGTCTTATAGAATGTTTGTGCTAACCGAATCTATGGATGTAGTAACCATATATAATTTTGAAGAAACCTATTTATCCATATCTGTGGTTGTCCCAACCATTCCTTTTCTTTCAGTGCAAACTAGATTTCGCCAAATTGCAAGCAAATAGTTGTCAGAATCGATGATACCTATAATTGTTACCGCACTGTGGTTATAGCACATTAAATAAATCACTGTTCATTAAATAAATCAAGAAGATTTGAGATTGATTCTTAATTATAAATCTACAAACCATAACTATTTGTACTTATCAAGTGGATTGCTATATTTTTACTACAAATTCATAATCAAAATCAATAATAAATAACCAAAAACCAATAGTGATGAAATCAATTCGATTGCTTGATGATTGTTGTAATTTTTGCCTTCTTCTAAATTAATAAGACAAGAATTTTGCTCAGAGTTGTTTCGAGGCTGTTACTCGATCAGGAGACCTCACGAGAGAACGTGTATGTGTGTGTGTGTGAGCGGGAGAGAAATATCAACCGCCCCACCCACGCCCATCGTGTCTCAACCTGTTCTACTCCTCCCGTCGAGCAGCGGTTACAGATTACAGGTGCCTCCCGGAGGCATTCCTCACCCTCTCTTACTCTCCTCTCCGGGAAGCAAATTCCTCTTTGGGCATCTCGGAGGCAATGCCGCGCGCTTGCAAAAGAAAAATATACTTACGATTTACGAGAAAATTGCTCGGACCAACTCCAGAAATTAATTCACCATCATTTCACTTATACTCTCTTCTTAGTCGCATCCTCTTTCTATCTCAATGGTATAAATGATTACTAGAATTGTCAACATTCGTTTTAATATCGACTCTTCGTTTGTTTCTTAAATTATATACTATTTTTATTTTAGTTTAATTTAATTTAATTTTAATTTAATTTAATTTAATTTAATTTAATTTAATTTAATTTTATTTTATTTTATTTTAATTTAATTTAATTTAATTTAATTTAATTTAATTTTAATTTTTATTTTATTTTTATCTTATTTTTATTTTATTTTTATTTTATTTTTATTTTATTTCTATTTTAATTTGACTGGAAATTACAAACTGTATAGTTCTTGTTTCGATCCGGTATGGAAGAGTTAAACAAATTTTCTTTCCTGGTTACAAGATTGATTCCTATCGTGACAATATAAATGTACTTGCTTAACATGATGATGGATTAAGAAATTAATATTTATGGATGTACGTTCTGTTGTGTGTGTGTGATAAAGAAAACAAAAGAGAGAGAGAGAAAGGGGGGGAAGAAAGAGCAATATACTTTCGATAATTCTGCAATTGTATAACTCAAACGGTGCGGGCAATAAAGTTAAGTCGAATATATAGTGATTGCAAACGCTTTGAGCCGGTTTCTTTTCAGAAAACGTCACTTCCCGCAAATTAAGACAGTTCTGCTTTTTCGTCGACGCTGTAGGCAAATGGCATAAATAAGTCGTTCTTGTTGAATTACGAGTTTTATTTTCAGTTCGGATAGAACTTCCGTTCAATGTCTTGAATCTTGAGACCACTTTACAAGACCTGTTTTCCGTATGAATTAACAATATAATCCCTAGCGAACTAGATTTGTAGAATAGAATATTATTCCGATTCGTTTCTTCTGTTGTTGGCTCCTTGATATTTGTTGTACGTCTGTCGCATGCTCGCAGAAAAAAAAAACACCATCGCGCACAGACGTGCAAAGTGAAAAAATTGTTTATCTCTTTCAACTTTTACCGCTCGACTCTTTTTATTTATTGGCAAATCATTCTTGTTTTTTTAGAAATTGATTTTGTCCGTATTTTTTTCAATAGCAAACATTTCTTATTAGAAAAATCTGTTATTACCATATGTGGTGGGATTTTACTTCCTGTCGTCATAGAGTCATTTTTCTGCATGTGGGGGAAAAAAAAATTTTTCTATGGAATGAAAAAGATTGTAATTGTTATCAGTAAAAGTGATCTGTAAAACCGAGGAAGAGTTTCAAATTTACTGGCATTTTTTCTCGGCATCGGGGGAGCTGAGGAATTTTCTGATTTTACCAACTGGCGTCTTGGGAGCAATATAATATATTGGTTTGAAAAGTTTTTTCCCCAGTCTTTCATTTAATAAAAAGTAATAATTATTGTTCGCTTTGTACTTTTGATCGAAAAAAAGTACCAATTTCGAGTTGGATTTTTATTAAATAACTTATTTTATGAGTGCGCTTCTTTAAAAGCTTTCGCTTCGCGCACTCAAACATAAATTACCACCGAGAAATAGCTGAAGACTGATTTCCGCTGTTTCTCGTATACATTCATATATATATGTATAGTGCTCTCGAAGATTTTTCCTCGAGCCAAGCCTTCTGCATGCTTAAGAGTGATCATTAACTGCTCCACTGATCTCGTAATATCAGCTACCGTGCGTGGATTTGTTCTAAGGCTCTAAACTCGCGATCCGGAATATTATATTGCAAACTGGAACTTGGCGTTCCATGTTGCGAGCGAGGAAATTGCTTCGCCTATATACATGTATATTATTGACAACCACGTGCCTCCTACGCATTGATTATTAATGATTCGACCACGTGTAGCGCAACAAGATCAATAACTGAAAGTTAAAAGTCTCAAGATTCTAAAGCTTCTTTTTTTTCCACGATTTCTACGTCTTTTTCCCTTTAATTATATACTGTGTCAGAAACGAGTTGTCTCTCTCTTTTTTTTTTAATAAACACTGGACGATACGCACATACATACGTATAAATAAATATTGAGTTTCTCCACTCGAAAACAATCATTAAACGATACACATGTTTGGAAAAAAAAATAATTAAAACTGATTGCTTTATATCTTAATTAACATATTCACACAAAGGGAAATGAAAATTTTTTCAAAATAGACAAAAATAACAAGCATTTATATACACATGGTGTAAAATAATTACAGTTAATGTTAATGAAGTTGTAAAAATACCGAAAAATTCATTCAATGAGGAAGTAATTCTTCGGGAGAATAATATATGCAATAAACGATTTATTTTTATGCAAGTACATAAAGGAGAGTTCAATTTCATTCGCTAACGTGAAATAAACCTAGAAATTTATACCTTTATTTAACCCAGAATCTATATTGTAGTTATTTAGACCTCACCCAATATTGTAAAGTAATTTACTCACTTTACGGTGCGGTATTTAAATTCAATTTGAGAAAGAAGAAAAATTAAAAGCAGAGATTTAAATCCTCCTTTCGTCGGCGGATAATCAGAGAAGGCTCTGAGTTATTCTTGTAAATTTCGTGAAAGCGATATTGACGCGTTAGATATAGTGAAATAGTAAAAAAATATTCCCTCTTCTAAAACACGATTTCCGCCACCTGTTGCTCCTTATTAGCATAATCATTTTGTTCGACAAGGCAGATCAATTTTTGTTTGCTTCCTTATACTGTAACTTACAAAATAGAGGAGAAGAAAAAAAAGTGAAGGTGAATAAGAATAAAAAAAAAAGAATGAAAATGATAATAACTTACAGGAATGATAAGTCACGACAAAAAATCTCACACAGCTATAAAAATGAGATAAAGTGGCTTTAGTTGATTAGTATATGATATACCTGATTCTCAATTCGAATATCCCGTTTACAAGTTTTTTTTTTTAAGAATATAGTCTTGCTATCATCTAGAATTTAATGACGTTTAACGCATTTAAAAAACATACACAAGCATAAGAGTAGAAATGCTTTGATTTATTTGATCGAATATTTAAATTTCAAATATGCAGAGACATTCTCTGTCTCTATTCGATAGGCGGTCTCTCTAAAATTCTTCTTTCATATATGATAAATTAACGCCGTAGGCGTTGAATTACCTGTATCGAAAAATTTCCTATAATGCAAGTTTATAATTAAATTTCCTCAATTTATCGTATGTATATAGTTTTTTGAAATTTTAACGGAAATAAAAATATCATCAAATTATATCAACTTGGAAATATTTTATGTTTTTGAGATAAAAACTATCTTATAACAAAATTAGTCGTTTTGTAAAGATATATTATTTGACATCTGGAGAAGAATAGATTACCAGGGTTGCCACAGGTCAGGGTTGTCAGGGAATTCTGGGAAAAGTCGGGGAAAGTAAAATTGGTCAGGGAAATCAGGGAAAAGTCCGGGATTTTTACTAAAAGTAATGGAGAAAATTGAATTTTTAAAATTCATGAGAAAACTGAATTTTTTTCTTTTTGCCTCGTAAACTATGAAATTACTACAAATTTTAATACAAAACCTTCAATTTTTTCTATTTCTGACAATAATTTTTTTTTAAATAACTTCAATTTTCAAAAATTATTATAACATTAATAATTAATAATAAATAGTAATAAATAATAATTCAATAAAATTAATAATAACTATCATAAATTATGACTTATAAATTATTTTATGAATAATTTTTACAATTTTCAAAAATACTAGATTAATAAAAGAATTTTAGTTAAAAATACTAAAAAAATTATATTTTGGAAAAGTTACAAATGATTACAGAAATTCAATTATTTTCAAAAGTTTTAATAAAATTCCTGACAAAATTCCACAAGAATTCAATTATTCAATTTTTAATAAATTTCTTCAAAATAATTCAATTATTTAAAATACAAAATTTAATAAAATTTTTCGAAAGATATCAATTATATAAACATATTTTTATAAATAATAAAATTTTTCACCGAAATTCAATTACTTTTATAAACTTGAATAAAATTCGTTGTAAGAATTCAATTATTTATATTAACTTGAATAAAATTCATTGGAAGAATTAAATTATTTTTAAAATTAATAAAATTCTTCGCAAAAATTCAATTATTCTCAAAAATTGAAAAAAACTATTTTTAAAATTTCAATTATATTTATAAATAAAAAACTTCTTCCTCCAAATTCAATTATATTTAAAAATTTTAATAAAATTCTTGGCAAAATTTTGTAGGAATTCAATTTTTAATAAATTTCTTCAAAATAATTCAATTATTTTCATAAGTAGTAATAAAATTTTTCACATGAATTCAATTATTTAAAATACTAAATTTAATAAAATTTTTTCTAAAAATATCAATTATATAAAAATATTTTTATAAATAATAAAATTCTTCTCCGAAATTCAATTACTTTTATAAACATGAATAATATTCGTTGTAAAAATTCAATTATTTATACAAACTTTAACAAAATTAAATAGAAGATATAAATTATTTTCAAAGTTAATAAAATTTTTCGCAAAAATTCAATTATTTTGATAAACTGGAATAAAATTCTTTGTAAGAATTCAATTATTTATATGTGACGCGATCTGAAGAAAGGGACCTTAGAAGCAAAAAATTATAGGTTATGTGTGCAATTTTTTAAATGAAAATACGAAAAAATGATCGTCTGTTGATGTGAATCATTAATGTTTAGGTTGTCATTATAACTGAAATATTTAATAAACACTGCTTTTAATTTGTAAAAAGTGAAAAGAAACTTTTAATCAACAAAAATGTAACACTAACATAACCTTAAAGTGATTTGCTTCTAAGGTCCCTTTCTTCAGATCGCGTCACATATAAATAATAAAATTCTTCACATAAATACAGTTCTTTTTATAAATTTGAATAAAATTCTTTTCAAGAATTGAAGTATTTTGAAAATGTAATAAAATTCTTTGCAGAAATCTAATTGTGTTGAAAATTAAAACAAAAATTCTTGTTAAAATTCCAAGTAACTTTACAAATAATAAAATTCTTCTCGAAAATTCAATTATTTTATGGAAATTTTAAGAAAATTTAAATTATTTTCATAAGTAATAAAACTCATCGCAGAATTTTAATGATTTTTTGTACAATAGATATTTTAATAAAATTCCTCGAAAAATGTAATTGTTCTTAAAAATTTTATTAAAATTTGTCAAATTAAATTCACATATTTAAAAATTTATTGCTAAAATTCTTTATGAGAATTAAATTTTAACAAAGAACATTCTATTATTTAATAAATTATTTATTTTTTAGTTTAAATAATTAAATTTTTCTAATAAAAATTGATTTTAAATGAATTATCGGATAATCGACTTATTATTATTTATGAAAGTAATTAAATTATTGCCACGAATTTTATTAAATTTTTTAAAAATAATTTAATTTTTTTGAGAAATTTTACTGCTTGTAAAAATAATTTAATTCTTGCGAAGGATTTTTTTAGGATGTTTGTAAATAATTAACCTATTCTGAAGAATGTTTTGTAATAATATTCTTATAGGTTGTTCCATTTTTAAAAGGTTTGAATTTGAATGTTTTGAAGAATTTTAATTCCTACAGAAAAATAATAATGTATAAATATTTATTTAAAAAAGAAGTTATTGATGTTTTTGAATAATTTTACAATTAATGAAATTTGTAAATAAATGTAATAGAACATTTTTTCTTGATTTTCTAATAATTTTTACAGTGAATCAGAATATTCTTTAGGGTCATGGAAAAAGTGAAAATTTTGTCTGGAAATTAGGGAAATGTTAGGGAAAAATAAAATTAAATATTTGTGGCAACCCTGATTACGAATTCGGAATTCTATTTAAAATAATCAGAATTCTGGTTATTTCAACGAGAATTACAGGGTCTATATAGAATTTACTTTTTCCTATTCCGTCATTTTTCTATAGTCTGTCTGAATTCTCTGATGTGTTATAAACGATTTTACATTTAATTCCGTTAACATTCTTTTCTAAGCTTTTAGAATTATATCAATTTTTAAGAGTTCTGTTATTCAAATGGTTTATAAGCACGATGTTTGTAGAGAATTGTGGATAAGAATTTATAGAAATATGACATAAGATTATGAAATCACCGGGGCATATTGAACGAAGTTTCTCCGAAAACTCAATTAACCTAGAAATGAAACACAAAATTTAAATTAACCAAAAATAGAAAGAAATTACTGGAAGTTGTAAGATTACGGTAATTTAATTAAAATTTTCTGTAACTAATCACATTTCGTCCGTTATTCGTCGGGTTTCCTCCTAATTTTTTTACATCCTACAGAGGCAGATTTTTTTTATTGACAATTTCTGATCAGGAAAGATAATTTCAGTTGTTCCCCAGTTTTGAAATGAAAACAATCTTCTATGTTTTAATGAATGGTGATAAAAGTTTAGAAGAGTTTTTATGATTATTTCCTATTGTTCACTAATGAGAGTAAATTTTTTGATTGCAGAACGAATTGGGCGGCAAAACGGTGGTGGACGGAGGAGTAGTAGGCGGCATCAGGGGCCCAGGCGGCGGGTGCCGCGCATCCTCGATGACGATGGCCGAGAGCGCTGTGGAGGACGCCGCCGCTGCGCCACCAGGTCCGGCGAAACCCCCACCGCCATCCTGTACAAACAACAACACGCTGGCGGCGACGGCGAACCGAAATCATCAATCGAAATCACGAAAACGAAAAGGTCTGTCGCAGGTGGTGGACATTTTGCAAGCTCACCGAAACTCACCACTCGTTTCACCAAAGTGCGCCAGCTACGAGGAGACAGTTCTGCCCTCCGAAGAGGAGGAAGACGTCTTCGGCTCGCCGAGGTCATCGACCGGCTCCATTTTCGACAGTCCGGGCAATAGCTTCCTCGCCACTCTCCGGCAGAAGGAGGAATTCCTCTCCCGCTCCGAGGAGGAACCCGGAATCAGTCATCACATCCTTCATTACTCACATCATCGAAAGAATCCACCGAATCGATCCAATCATCAAAGTCTCAATCAGAATTATCACAACAATCAAAATCTCCCAAGTCCGAATCATCTGCACGCGAGTCATCTGCAGAATCACAATTCGAGACCAATACCCATGTACTCTGGTTGTGGATGCGTTCATTGTGCAACAGCGCCCATGTTGCTCTCATCACCCACATCACCATTGGCGCCGTTGACGCCGCTCACTCCCTTGACCCTAACTCCCCTGACCCCAGTCTCCCCCTCGTCGTGCAGTTTCGAACACTATCTGCACACCAAGTACTTACCGGACATGACGAGAAAGCGAAGTCACTCCGACTCGGACGTGCCCGGCTGGGAGAAGAGGCCACGTGCCACCGATTCCACGATGGTCGCTCATCCCCCGAAGAACATAAACCTCGAGAATGACTCCGCGAGTCCTCAGGACTCGCCCTTGGACCTCTCCATGAAGAACCTGGCTCAGGGTCGACCGCCAGCTCTGCAACTCCTGCCACCCGGTGTCGTGACCCGGGGCTCAGTCAGTGTGCCCGTCGTTCGGGGCGACGTCGCCTCACCAACGACCAAGGAGAGCGTCGCTGTGCGCTACAATCTCGAAGTGTCGCCCGTCGTTGAGGAGATGCCACCAGGAGCCGATGTCGCCTACGTGTGTCCGGTTTGCGGACAAATGTTCAGTCTCCATGACAGACTGGCGAAACACATGGCGTCACGTCATCGACGACAAGGTCCCCAGGACGCCTCCGCCAAAGCCTACCTTTGCGACGTGTGCAAGCGCAGCTTCGCCAGATCGGACATGCTCACTCGGCACATGAGGTTGCACACTGGCGTCAAGCCCTACACATGTCGAGTTTGCGGACAAGTCTTCAGTAGGTCCGATCATCTCAGCACTCATCAGCGAACGCACACTGGCGAGAAGCCCTACAAGTGTCCTCAGTGCATCTACGCAGCCTGCCGGAGGGACATGATCACAAGGCACATGAGGACTCACGCGAGGTACGACGTTCAAACGACGAAAAGTGAGCCTGCAACCGGTCCCGAGAGTCCGACTTTCTCACAGGGAATCGCGTCACCGTCCACTATCAAGACAGAATGACCTCGTCACCTGGAATAGCCAGATTTGAAATTAAAATTCTCGTATCGTCTATTCGATCAGTTTTTTAAAAAAAAATGATTGATCATCGAGTTTAGAAAGACTGTCGACTTTTTTTTTAAACAGGGTCGAAATTCCCTCGGGTTTACTATAAGTTTTGTACCTTTTTGGAAGAATTTTATTTTCGGTTCAATTTTCGGTATAATTGGAAGTTTTTACAGAAACTTGATTTCTTTCTTTCGAAACTGAGGAGAGTTTTCTATTAGGAACGTGGGCCTGTCTTTGCAAAAAAAAAATGATTGAATTGTCATAAAATATTGCTAGTGGTAATGAAATTATCCGCTAGAGTTCGCACACAAAAAATTACGATTCACAAACTAAAACCAAAACTGTCTGAAAGTTCTGATGATTTTTACAGACTATTTTAACTACTTTCGAAGTAAATTCGTGTCACGCTCCGAAAGAAGGTACCTAAGAAGCAAAAAATTCAAGGTTATGTATTTAATTTTTTGCATAAAAATACAAAAAGAGAACCTAACCTTCAATTCGTTTGCTTCTTAGGTACTTGGAAGCGCGTCACATTTAAATAAAAGAGTAAAATTTACTTCGGAAATTGTTAAAATAATCAGAAATTCTTGAAGTAGCAAAAATTTCAAGGTTATGTTTTTAATTTTTTGCGTAAAAATACAAAAAGAGAACCAAACCTTAAATTAGTTTGCTTCTTAGTAACTTGGGAGCGCGTCACATTTAAATAAAAGAGTAAAATTTACTTCGGAAATTGTTAAAATAATCAGAAATTCTTGAAGTAGCAAAAATTTCAAGGTTATGTTTTTAATTTTTTGAGTAAAAATACAAAAAAAACCTAACCTTCAATTCGTTTGCTTCTTAGTTACTTGGAAGCGCGTCACATTTAAATAAAAGAGTAAAATTTACTTCGGAAATTGTAAAAATAATCAGAAATTCTCGAAATAGCAAAAATTTCAAGGTTATGTTAAAAAAAAAAAAAAATTTTTTTTTTTTTTTGAATAAAAATACAAAAAGAGAACTTTACCTTAAATTCGTTTGCTTCTTAGAAACCTTTCTTGAGCGCAAGGCACATTTAAATAAAACAGTAAACTTTACTTCCGAAATTGTAAAAATGACCAGAAATTCTAGACAGTTCGCAGTTTTCAGTTTGTAGAAAGTAAAAATTAAATTCTCATCTTTTGCCGTGTATTGAAAATAAGTCTTCATAGAAAACTTCTTTTTATAAAAAAAAGTATTTTTATTAAAAGAAAAAATATATATATATCTATATTAACTAAAAACTGTTATAAATAATATATTTTTATAAAAAACCTATTTCTTGCTAAATATATTTGTATAAAATTACTGAAACGAATTTCTGTAAAAACAAATTTTTATATAAAAATATATCCAAAAAATATATCCAAAAAATTTATCCAAAAAGTGAAAGGAAAAATATTGTAAAACAAAAATAATTCACTAAAAAGTGAATATTATAAAATGATTGAAGTTGGGGACCTCTGGGGAAAAAAAATTGTCGTTAGCGCTTGTCCTTTTGAAGGCAGTGTCAAACAGTATTATCATATTGTATCTCCTTTTCTTAATTTCATTTTCAGTCTCTCTGTTACTCATTGTTTTTTAATTATTATTATTATTATTTTTTATTGCTATTATCGCCACTGATGAGGGGAAATTTTTCATGACATCGAGTCATCATTTTTTTCACACACGCGACTGTTTATTATTATTATTATTCTTTTCAAGGGTACCGTATACGTATACTTACTTAATCTTACTATACGTGACGTATACTTTCACCCTTCTGATCTTGCAGGTGATGAACTTGCTCGTCAGGAAACTTGACCGATCATAAAAGCAAACTGAAATTAAAAGAGTAAAGACACCTTTTCTTGTCTTTTAATCTTTGAAGATTGCTTATCTTTAAATGCACGTTGCTCAAGTAATGTATTCTAGTTGCATTGCAAGTTATTAAATTTTGAGTTTTTTTTTTTTTTTTAAATATGTCTTCACTTTAAGAAAAATTGTCTCTTAAATAAGACATGTGTTTGAATAGAAATTAAAATAATGAGAAGTATTAAATTATTTAATCGCATTCTGTGGTTGTTTTTACAGTTTTTTCCGAATTCAATTTTTTAAATTGAATTTTATGAGGGAAAATTTCAGTTTGCTTTTATCAAGAAAAAGAAACGCTCTCTAAGCATAATGATTATTTTAAATGACAAATAAACTAGGCATTCCTGTTGATATGGAAACAGTGCTTAAGATTTTAGGTATTAATTTTTGAAATTGAATTTATTCAATTAATATTCAAATATCCAGCCATGTCTGACTGCTGCCATTATTTGTGAATATATTTTTATTCCTCGCTCTTTTGTATCTCAATCCTTTTTCTTTTTACCCTGGCTGGATAAAAAAAAATAGATTCTTGTGCCAAATTTTCTCCCTTAGTATTGGTTTAATTTTTCAATTTTTTTTTTTTCTATTTTGTTTGTAATTGCCCAGAATATTAAAAAAGTGCCATTCTACTCTAACTTTGCCATTTGGAAATTGAAACTTCAATCTAAGAACATTATTTTTATATCTATATGTATAAAAATTAATTCGTGTATAAAACATTTATGTATAGTTTTGTAAAATTAAAGAGAAATTTAATATAAAAATTACTTTTTTTTAAAATTTACTCATCGTGTATAAAACAAAATCTATTTTGTATGTTACATTATTTAAAAAAACATGGAATTTTGTGTTTGATTCCATATAAATAAATGAAAGTTTCTATAAATGTTTAATTTTTTAAAAATAAACACTAAATTTTTCTAAATACATAATATATTTATAAATGAAAATTCGAATTTTCGGAGAATAAAAATTCATGATGGAAATTCTGGTTTTCGATAATAGTAGAATATATACAAAGAAGGTCGATTTTCACTTTTTCTCGTCTGAATTTATTTCGATTTTTACTCTAAAAATAAAATAAAAAGAAACACCTGTTTAAATTAATTTACTTTCTAGTAATTCGCGCTTGAATTACTCATTTCTTTTTTTAAAATTTACAATTAAGAAAAGTAAGATGTTTAAAGGAAAGGAAAATATTTTTCATCTTTGGAAATATGATTTTAATAATCAAAAAGTATGATACAGTATATGAAACTTAGAGGAAAGTTTTGAGGGAAGAAAAAAGTACCTGCAGAAAATAAATAAAAGAAAACTGAAGTTAATGCATACAACTGTCGTGCAGTAACTCTGTACGCTTATTAGAAATTAGTGTCATTATTAATGTTATTACTTTTCCTTCTGTAATTATAACAATAATAATAAAGAACAATTATTATTATTATCATTATTATTATTATTATTATTATTATTATTATTATTATTATTATTAAATATTATTATTAAATATTTATATCATTATTATTATTATTATCATTATTATACTATTTTTACTTAAAAAAGGAGTATTGTCAAATTGTATCTACTTTTAAAAGAAATTACTCAACGAAATTGTTTTATGAAAAAAATACGAAGGTTATGGAGTAAATCGTGCAGGGCATGATTAGAAAGCCATTTTTTTCTGTTAGTGAAATATTATTGAGAAAAAAGAGTGATAAGAAAAAAAGATTGAAAAAGATAGAGATCTTGAAGATAGATCTTGAAAAAGAGAAAAACTAAAGGGAGTCAATTGTCTTAACGTATTGAGGACCAATTCTTATATTTACGCCCCAACGATGTTGAGTTATGTTTTTTTTCTTGTTTGTTTGTATTTATTTAACGGAGACGGAGCATGTTGGTCTCTTTTTAAAATTAAGGAACTTTCATACGTTACATGAAAGATTATTATGATAATTGGATACTCTAAAAAAAAAAGAGAAGGAGTGAAAAGGTCGACATTGTTTACTGTGAAACAAATTGCATTGTCGTTAAATTCTATACGTTAATGTTTGCAGAATGATTTAAAAATAGATTTTCTGTGACTTTAATTCCTTTCTGAGAAAATCGACTGCTTTAATTTTCAGTTATACATATTTTCCATGATTAAAATATTTTTCATTTTTTTTTTTTAATTTTTCTCTTAGTTTCAAATTTGAACTTCAAATTCAAATTGCTTTAGAATTTGTTTCACTATAACAGTTTATTTTCAAAACAAAAAATTCCATATTTTGGTATCAATAATTTTCAATAGGATTTTTTTGGAAATAAATTACCGAATATCCATGAAGTTTGTAGAGAGAAATATTCAATTTCAAACATGAAAACAAGATTTTGCGGTTTGAATATTCTTATCGAGAGGAATTGAAACCACAAAGTGTTACATTTTTTATTCACTATTTTTAAATCATTCTATACTCGAATATTGTAAACTACGGGATTTGTTGACGTATCAACTAGTGATGTTAATCTCATTTAGATAGAGATTTAATGAGATTCTTGTGAATTTTTGATAATAAATAATGTTATCGAAATAAATGAAATTTATTAAATAACATTAGTGGGAATTAAGAAGAAAAGTATTTTTAATAGCATTGGAAAAATAAAAAAAAATTGTAATAGAAAAAGTTTTTGAATGAAGATTAACGTCACTGTGTACATAATCAAATACCTGCATTATTGTTGTACGTCGAATTTTTTTTTATTACAATGATGAAAAGTGCACAAGAAAAAATAAAATAATAAACGGAAATAAGCGAAATAGGAAACACCTTTTCTCAATTTCCGTTTTTATATTTGCTTGCCAATGATGCTTGCCCAAGTTCTTAGAGTACTTCCTGTTTGTAAGACTCCTTTAAAAAGACTTAAAAGATTTATTGTGAATAAGAATACGAGATGATGGAAAAAAAAGAGAAAAGGAATTTCTTCGCGAGTTGTCTCGAGATTAGCCGCACGTCAATTGCGATTGATGACAAATGGAATTCTGTTTTCAATTTCTTTTATTGGAATATTCGAGATAAATCGTTGTTGTTAGAGATGATAATGTTGATAAGAGATTCATGAGATTTTCGTATTATATATATATAGCAGGCAATACTGGAAAGCTCATCAGCTCTTATATTCGAAAAGTGCGAATCAGCCTTAAACTGAAGCGAATCATCAATTTCTATCAACTTATGGAAAAACAGAAAAAAGTAAAAGAAATTTTTGAGTTTTGTGAAATACAGCCGTATATAAGTTTACATTTAACATTTGGTTAATGTGCCAGAAGTGAAAAAAAAAATTTTTGTAATTAATTAATACATAGCCATGGCAGTACGATATATTAATATAATTCACTATTTCGATTAATAATTTAATTATTAATTAGTTACGTTGTTAAGTAATCAATCATGTTTATAATGCTTCTATTATTTATTTTGTTATCCTATTTTCTCGAGTCCTTTTTCGATTTAAGTTTTCTTCATTCCAGTCATTAATTAATCTCCATCGTTCCTTAATGATCTTATATAGGTATATTTCTGATTCGCGATAAACAAAAAAAAATTACGAAGAAAAATATAATATTAATAATATTTCGAGGCTCTTTGTGCGCATTTATTATATATTTGTAAATAATAGCAAAAGCCTTGTTTTGTCTTTTGTTTTCAAATGAAACATTGTTTTTCTCTTTTATTTTGACTACCTCTTTTTAATTTTTTATCTTTTTTTTTCGTTTTACTATTCTCATGTGTCGTATGTTTTTTTTCTTCCTTTTCTCTCATTTTCTCAAAGAACTTAAGTGAGAATGTTTAATTGAAAAACATTGATACTTTATCAAAATGATATTTACGATTATTTGTTGTTGTAATATTTAAAAAAAAAAATGATAATGAAAAAAGTCAAACACTGTCGTGAATCTGCTGTATAAATTATTAATGATAATTATTATTATTATCGACGAGATAGTGTATGTTAATTTTTAAATTATGTTGTGTTTACAAATCACGCAAAAATAGAAAAAATATAATTTTTTGAACGAATTTTCGATTTTTCTTTTGTTTTATCCTTATTTTCTCATCCTTTGGTTTATTTAAAATTTGTCATTATTCCTTATTCATTAATTTTTATTTTTTATTACACAAATTTATTTTTATTATTTTCAAGACTTTTATTCATTTTAATTATAATTTTTTTTTGTATTATTGATCATCCTTATGCATTTTAAATGAGTGTAATTTTTATTTAATTATGTTATGTTTTGTTTGCACCCTTGACGGTGCAAAATATGTGATTGCAGCGAGGTGCAGTGGGAAAAGGGCTACTGAAGCTTTCTTAATTTTTTATTAAAATACTTATATTTTATTAAATGCTCAAGTATTTTTAACAAATTTATATAACAGGGTTACCACAAGTCAGGGAATTTAGGAAAAAATCAGGGAAAGTAAAATTAGTCAGGGAAAAGTCAGGGATTTTTACTAAAAGTACTGGAAAAAATTGAATTTTTAAAAATCATGACAAAACTGAATTTTTCTTCTTTCTGCCTCGCAAACTATGAAATTACCACAAATTTTAATACAAAACCTTCAATTTTTTCAATTTCTGACAAAAATTTCTTTTTAAATAACTTAAATTTTCAAAAACTATCATAAAATTAATAATTAATAATAAATAATAATTAAATAAAATTAATAATAACTATAATAAATTATGACTTATAAATTATTTTATGAATAATTTTTACAATTTTCATAAATACTAGATTAATAAAAGAATTGTAGTTAAAAAAAACTAAAAAAAATTATATTTTAGAGAAGTTACAAATAGTTACAGAAATTCAATTATTTTCAAAAGTTAGAAAAATTTTTCGCAGACTTTCAATTATGTTCAAAAATTTAAAAAACAATTCTCGTCAAAATTACAATTATTTTTATAAATAATAAAATACTTCATTAAAATACAATTATTTTTAAAAGTTTTAATAAAAATTAAGAAATTAAATTAAATTAAAGTTAAATTAAAATTCCACAAGAATTCAATTATTCAATTTATAATAAATTTCTTCAAAATAATTTAATTATTTTCATAAGTGGTAATAAAATTTTTCACAAGAATTCAATTATTTAAAATACAAAATTTAATAAAAATTTTTCTAAAAATATCAATTATATAAAAATATTTTTATAAATAATAAAATTCTTCGCCGAAATTTAATTACTTTTATAAACTTGAATAAAATTCGTTGAAAGAATTCAATTACTTTTATAAACTTGAATAAAATTCATTGGAAGAATTAAATTATTTTCAAAATTAATAAAATTCTTCGCAAAAAATTCAATTACTTTCAAAAATTAAAAAAAAACATATGTTTAAAATTTCAATTATATTTATAAATAAAAAAATTCTTCATCTAAATTCAACTATATTTAAAAATTTAATAAAATTTTTGTCAAAATTTTGTAGGAATTAAATTTTAATGAATTAAGAGATCTCTGAATTAATTCAAAATAATTCCATTATTTTCAGAAGTAATAAAATTTTCACAGGAATTCAATTATTTAAAATACAAAATTTCATAAAATTTTTCGAAAAATATAAATTATTTAAAAAATCCTTTACCGAAATTTTAATTATTTTTAGAAACTGGATTAAAATTCTTTGTAAGAATTCAATTATTTATATGAATAATAAAATTCTTCACATAAATACAGTTATTTTTATAAATTTGAATAAAATTCGTTGGAAGAATTAAATTATTTTTAAAAAGTAATAAAATTATTCGCAAAAATCCAATTGTGTTCGGAAAATTAAAAAAAATTCTTGTTAAAATTCCAAGTAACTTTATAAATAATAAAATTCTTCTCCAAAATTCAATTATTTTATGGAAATTTTAAGAAAATTTAAATTATTTTTATAAGTAATAAAACTCATCGCAGAATTTTAATGATTTTTTATACAATATTTATTTTAATCAAATTCCTCGAGAAATGTAATTATTCTTAACTGTTTTATTAAAAGTCAAATTAAATTCATATATTTAAAAATTTATTGGTAAAATTCTTTATGAGAATTAAATTTTAACAAAGAACATTCTATTATTTAATAAATTATTTATTTTTTAATTTAAATAATTGAATTTTTTTAGAATTTTCTAATAATAATTTATTTAAAAATGAATTAACGGATAATAGATTTATTATTATTTATGAATGTAATTAAATTATTGGCACGAATTTCATTACATGTAATAGAATATTTTTTCTTGATTTTCTTATAATTATTAGAGTGAATCAGAATATTCTTTAGGGTCAGGGAAAAAGTTAAAATTTAGTGTGGAAATCAGGGAAAAGTTAGGGAAAAATAAAATTAAATATTTGTGGCAACCCTGTATAATTTTTAATAGTGAAAAATTTCTTTAATAGATAAAGTACTTAAAAAACAGTAAGTATTTGTTTTTTCAAGAAAAAAAGCATATAATACAAGATCGTTTCCTTAAGTATCCGACTTTTAGTGCACTTACCGTATAGTAAAATATATTTTTCTTAAAAACAAATTTTTTTTCTTTTTTTAAATTTTTATTAAGTTTGCTGTTTCTTAACATGTCCACTGATTCTTAAAAAAGAACTCGTCCACTGAATTGAGATCAATAAAATTTTCATTGCTTTCTAAATAATAATACAGAATGTCAAACAAATTTTGAATTTTGTGTACTCTCTAAATCTGAATTAGTAGAATTCTACTAAGAATTAGTAAAATTTTACTAATTTTTAGTAGTTTTCATGAACAACTTTTCACCTTTTTAATTAGTAGAATATTACTAATTTTTAGTAAAATTCTACTAATGTTTTAGTAGAATTCTACTAATTGAAAGTCACTTTTTCACTAAATGAATTAGTGAAACTGTTTTATCGACTATTAATAAAACAGTTCTACTAATTGTTAGTAGAATTCTACTAATCAATTAGTAACGTTTTACAAACAATTAGTAAAATTTTACTAATTGTTAGTAGAATTATTTCTAAATCATTTAGTGGACGACTTTTCACCATTTCATTAGTAACTTTCTACTAATTCAGATTTAGAGAGTATTATAACTATTATTAAAAAGTGAATATATTATCAACTTAAAAAAATATTAATTAGAAAATAATTCTGAATGGCAAAAAAATTTTGAATGTGCCTTGAATTGTGCCTTGAAGCACTTACGAATATCTGTATTGAATGTAATTAACATATCATTTTAAGGCTGATATGAAGCATTTTAAGTGATTTTATGGCTGTTACTAATTTCTATGTGATAACAAATCATATAAAAAAAGTTTCCAGCTTTGTCTGTATATCATATTTATTCTATATACACTCTGAGTAATTAATCAAGAGGGGAAAATTTGTATAAAATACATTTAAAACTAAAAATGTAAGAAAATAATATTCCCAATAATTGAATCCTGTAATTAAATGTTCGATAATTCTTAATGCAATCGTTGAAGAAAAAAGTATTTTCTAACCAAACATTTTCCACTTATAGAGGTTTTTAAAATAATTGTCTATTTACATAGTATCAATTGTTTATTAAAAAAATGGTTGATTATGTAAATTTTTTGTCAATAAGTGTTAAATGGTTAAATATTAATGAGGTTTTATGTTAATTAAAACTTGTTTGTCGCCAATTAGCAGTATCTATTCAATATACTTAAAGGACGATAATAATTTACAAAGTTTTTCATGTATATTTCAATATACTTATCAATATCAGATATAAAAAGAGTTGCACATATCGTTATTTTAAATATAAAAGTCGTCTATATTTTTTTAAAAATATTACTCAAAAATTGCATAATGTGATGTGAATAACTGATGGATTGTAGACAATAAATAATAATTGAAATAAAGAATTTACATATGTAATTTAACAAAATTATTTTTTTCTAATTTTATTTTTTACAAATTTGAAGGTACACAGAAAAAACTTAATTGTGAAATTTAAATAATTTAAAAATTTAAATTAAATTTAAATAAAAATGCTTTTGTTTCAATTAATTACTATAAACTAATTGTAAGATAAATAACAAATTAACTAGTAAACAATAAATTAATTAATAATTAATCATTATTATTAATAATTAATAATCAATAAATTAGAAAACAGGTAATGAATAATAAATAAAATAAACAAGTAAGTAATTAATAAATTGATAATTTCTTATAAAATTAGTAAATTATCAATTAATTATTATTAATAAATATAATAACTAACAATAAATATGTTAATAATTGATCAATTTAAAACCTAAAAATGATAATTAAATAAATCAGTAATTAATCAATTATTAAATAATAAAATCAATTTGAAATGAAATTTATTAACAAGTTTGTGAACGACATCTAAGATAAATAATTGTAATAAACAAGTTATCAATTAATAACTAATAAGAATAAATAATTAAATAGATATTTAATAATAAATAAAATTAATAATAATTAAAAAATAAAAAACAAGTAAATAATTGAAAAATTGATATTCGCATATTACATTAGTAAAGAATAAATTATTAATTAATGATTAATAAATAAAATAAATAATAATAACTTAAATTGATAAATTAAAATCTAATAATGTTAATTAAACAAATCAGTCATTAATCAATTATAAATGAATGAATGAGTTAATTAATAGGCAATTCATCAAGAATAAATTGACAAATCAAAAGATGTAACAAGAAACTAATTTTTAAAATTTATTTTAACCAAAATAGTATTTTATTTACCGCTTTCTAGCAAAGATTTTTATTTTGTAAGAAATTCCTTTTTCAATAAAATTAGATTCTTCTTTAGCTCTTATACACTTTAATGTTTCTTGTTTTTCCATAATGCTGTAGGTTTTATCTTGGTCCGAAACAAACAGAAATTATTTTTTCTGAAAGCCATTTATCACTTTTCCGAATATAGTGACATATGAATAGAATGAATTTATTTGCGTTTGTTTTAAATGATTAAATTCATTCTATTC
Source organism: Leptopilina drosophilae (assembly GCA_032873175.1). Taxonomy (NCBI): domain Eukaryota; kingdom Metazoa; phylum Arthropoda; class Insecta; order Hymenoptera; family Figitidae; genus Leptopilina; species Leptopilina drosophilae. The sequence goes on from CM065485.1 coordinate 10,288,752, forward strand.
AAATGTCACTATATTCGAAAAAGTCAAAAATGCCATTTAGGAAAAATAATTTCCTCTTAATTGTTTCGGACGAAGACAAAACCTATAGCAACAGAGAAGAACAAGAATCATTAAAGCGTATAAGTGTTAAAGAAGAATCTGCTTTATTGAAAAGGGAATTTCTTACAAAATAAAAATTCTTGCCACAAGTGGTGAATAAAATACTATTTTGGTTAACAAAAATTAAAAAAATTACTTTGTTACATCTTTTAAGATTTCAATTTATTTTTGTTGTATTATTATATTAAACTCATTCATTAATTTATAACTGATTAAAGACTGACTTGTTTAATTACCATTGTTAGATTTTAATTTATGAATTTAAGTTATTATTTATTTTATTTATTATTCACTAACTTTCTGTTGTTTTTTTTTCTTTATCAATCATTAATTGATACTTGATTTTTAATTAATTTAATATACAACTAGCAAACGATACGCGCGCTGAACGTAGTATTCAATATGATACTGTTATACAAATTACAAATTTTTTTATTAACAAACATAACATTTTTAAATAATTTCATAATCAAAATTACAAAAAATAACTTAAGTTTATATTTTCAAAAATTTTAATGAAATTTCACGAAAGAATTCCAATATTTCCTAAAATTCTAACAAATCTTTCTAAATAATTCGTAAAAATTATATTATTTTTGTAAATAGTAAAATTTTTCGCAAGAATTGAATTATTTTTAATACAATTTTAATAAAATTCTTCTCCATAAAATTTCAATTATTTTTAAAATATTTAATTAAAATTATTAAAGAAACTCCATTTTTTGACAAAAAATTCAAAGACATTCTGCAAAATGAATTTAATTACAATATATTTTCAAAAATTTAAACGAAATTCTCCTCGAGAATAAAGTTATTTTCATAGTATACAATTTTAATCGTAGTGTCAGTCCGCAGTACAAACATAGCATAACAAACATTATGATTATTAAATGGAAATTATAATAATTTATATTATTTATTTCCAAAAAATCAGAATTTTATTGAAAGTCCTGATTAAAAAGTTAAGAAAAGAAATTTTTCAAATTTTTTACCTTTTTCTCAATACAATTTAACATTCTGTAAAATAATTAAAATTTTTTTTTATAACAAATAAAGAAAATTTTAAAAACTTTTTTTTGTATAAAAAATGAAAGAAGTTATTAATCAATACATATTAAAAAAAATAATATTTCTGATTTTGTTAAAAAAAAAAATACTACAAATTTTGTAAAATACTTCAAATTACTTTATTTTTCCTTTAATTTTAAATAAAGAAAAAGAAATTATTCAAATTTTTTCATTAATTTCTAGATGAAACTTAAAATAAATTCATTTTTAGAAGGTTAAAAAATTAAATCTTATTAAAGAAATTCTTCAAATGAAATTAAATACATACTTTGTTTTTTAATAATTATATGAGAAAGTACACAAGCGTTTTTTTTAGCTAGTAAAATATAAAATATCTTTATATACAGAAAAAAATAAAAATTGTAATTATGAAATACACAAATTCTTCCTACACATTTTTTTTATTAATTTAAAATAGAAAAAATTTGTTAAAAATTGTAATTAAAAAATAAAAATTTCACAACTTTTTATTTCAAAAGAAACTAATAATTTAAAACAAATAAACAAAATATAATTATAAAATTTATAAATCAAACATTATTTATTATCAAGAAAAATGTGTTTTCAAAACGAAAAAAAACAAAAGCATGTACAAAAACTAACTTCATACTGCGAACGGACAGAATGAAAATACACAGACTTTAATAAAGTTAATTATCGTTTTATAAATTATTTAATGTTTCTTATTATTATTCATTTTACTTACCATACAATAATTATTTAATTTTTATTAAAGTTTATTTGATTTAATTTACCACTTCATCGAACCTATAAAATATAAAAAAATATATCTCTTAATTTTATAGTGCGTGTAAATAAATATAAAGCTATAAAAATCATCAAATAAAGATTACCTTTTTTATTTAACAACGCATGAAATAGATGTTGAAACTATAAAATCCTTAATGTTATTGCCGGAAATAATTTCATTATTAGGGTGACTTAAGGTGAATAGAAACAGATTTGCTATAAGTTTCACCAATAATATAAGTTCTTTCATGTAAATCGTATTACTTTCGGTTTTCTTGAGTTATTATTTCAATTCCGTGAAACAATTTTATGGGGTGGTAAAAAATATAAGTATCATTAAATCACAATAATCAACTGTTTCTAGTTATTTAAATTTTAGCAAAGTTGAGAAATCTAGGGAGATTTCTCAACTTTGCTCAAATTTAGGGGTAAATAGAAACAGTAGTTATTTTAGTTGAATAAAATTTTTTTTAAATAAATACAGTCTCAAATCATTTTAATGAATGAAAGTCTTTAATACAGTCTTATATCATCCTCAAGAGGTTTAAAACATTTTTCCATTTTTAAATTGTCAATTAGCAGCAGTATATTCAAAAATATTTCCTGTTGCATAAGTCAAGTGGTTAATATAGAAAAGAAGAAAGGTTGATTAGTAATGGGTCACAATTCGTGAAATTTTCACAGAAAAAACATTTCTATTTGGTCTTAGGAATGTATCCACTAAAGAACAGAAAAAAATATTATTTTTTATAAAAGTTATTGCAAAATTAATTTTTTTGCAACTTTTTAAACAAAACCATATTTCTCCTAAATGAATGAACCGATTTAAGTGAACCAAGCGGGAATATAAAGGGAATAAAAAATACTTTCGTTTAGAATTAGAAAATTTTAAAAAAGTTTATATTTTAATAATTTTTTAATAAATTTTTTATAAACAATTAACTTTTTTAAATGTTCTACGTCTTTAAAAATTTTTTTTAAAATATCTACATACACTTAAAACTATAAGAAATCAAAATCCGTTGAGAAAATTTTGGAGCGACAATTATTTTAAAAGTTATAATGGAAATTATATTGGCGCGGTGTAGTGAATCAACACTGAACTTAGTTTTTGATTATTTTTATGGTTATATAACTGAATAAAAATTTTAATTCGGCAGTGTTTTGTTCATTTCATAGTTAAAAATAATGTTTTAATTCTGAAAATCATCAAAATCGCATCTCCGTTCGATATAATTTCCATTATAACTTTTTAAATAATTGTCGCTCCAAAATTTTCTCAACGGATTATGATTTCTTATAGTTTTAAGTGTATGTAGATATTTTATAAAAAAATTTTTTAAAGGCGTAGAACATTTAAAAAAATTAATTGTTTATAAAAAATTTATTGAATAATTATTAAAATATTAACTTTTTTAAAATTTTATAATTCTAAACGAAAGTATTTTTTATTCCCTTTATATTCCCGCTTGGTTCATTCATTTCTTAAATCGGTTCATTCATTTAGGAGAAATATGGTTTTGTTTAAAAAGTTGCAAAAAAATTAAGTTTGCAATAACTTTTATAAAAAATAATATTTTTTTCTGTTCTTTGGTGGACATATTCCTAAGACCAAATAGAAATGTTTTTTTACCATTTTAAATTTAAAAAAATACTTTTTGTTTATGTGAAAATTTCATGAATTCTGACCCTAATGCAAACTACTGAATTGTGTTTTTCAAGTAGGGCAGTTTACAAGTAGTCCATGTGTGACATATGGACATTTATTCGACATTTTTTACTAATCTAGCTTATTTGAATTATTTTTGATTATATTTTTAATTACTAACCTTTAATACCCTGGCCGCCTGTATAACATGAATTTCAGTGTAAATCTTCATTGTCACTGCATCTTCATAAATAATGATAAATTTTTGTTAATTAATATTTTGGTCCCTTACGTTATTAATTTGTGCTTTCTTTTGACCTGAGGTCAAATTAACACATACATTGTGATTAAATGTAAGGTCGTTATTGGGCCTTTTGGGAAAATCTTAAAACAGCAGTGGCGGCGATATATTTTTATAATATAGATATATCTTGATGGATGGTATAATAGAAGCTTGTCAGTGATTCTCTTCAAGCCAATATTATGATTTCGATCGGATGCAGAAAACACTCACTATCAATGCACTCAATCTGTATTACGCATACGGTTACTCATTTTCTGTGATCGTTTGGTTCAACAAGTTATGATCGTTTGTTCAGATAAATGTCAGAGGGTGTGACCAAAGTATCGGAGTCAATAAATGTCTCTCAAATCACACAAATGCAGAAGTTAATAGTTGATTTTAACATAACTAATGCTACAAACTACAACTATCTCTGTAGCTTTCTCTTAATCGCCTCTAAATTATCGCTTTTATTAATCATTATATCCAACTCTGTATAGTTTATCAATACTGATCATTATAATCAATCATTATAAACCCTGACTTAGCTCAAGTGTATGTAATTTTAAATTAATTATAATTAATTGAATTCTTAGTTTAAAAAGTGGTATTTAATATTTTCATAAGAATAGAATTTGAAAGCTATATACTAAAAATTCGTTTTCGTTTGATAAAAAATGTATTCTACATACTTGTTTAAATTTATAGAATTCTTATTTTAAGGGGAGAGGTAGAGTTTCGATTTTTGACAGATGATTCTGCCCGACTTTTTTGGAGCACGAAAAAGCAGTATTGTGGGTGGCTCATAGAACGGGTATGCGGCACACCTACATCAAAACGAATATACATTTATTCATGTTTAGCAAGGCGTTAGTATTGTATTCCGTCCTTGGTCCATAGTATACAATGTGACGGGGGCGTTTCTACCGTTTTTTCGTCTTCCAAAGACGTGGGTAAGAATCGCGTTGTTCTTCGCCGATAAGAATAAAAATGTGTATAGTGACAGTTTTAGTAAAAAAGGATAAAAACGGAAACACGAGGCCTTCTTAAAGGACCTAAAGGAGTTTTTATAGTAACCAATAGCGCAACAGGCATTGTTCATTTGCAGTTTGATTTAAAATTTACATTTTCATCTTCATATCAATAAGAAAAGAAAAAATTTTAATCCTGACAGAAGGTAAAAATAATAATCTTTTGATATATCTCTCTATATATAACAAAAATATCGATATATTTTTGTTATATATAGAGAGATATATATGTCGCCGCTGTTTCAAGATTCAAAACTTATGTTGAAGGACCACGCAGCTTTCACATTAAATTTGTCTTTCAGCAAATTTTTTTGTTGTAACCTTGGCCGCCATATTGGATCCGACATTTTGAATTGTTAAAATCCGACATCAGATTCGTTATAAGCGACCCCAAAAATACCCAATTAACGATTGTTAAATGACTACGACGAATTTTTGAAAACTTTAGCCGCATATTGGATCTGCCATTTTGAATTTTTGAACTGACATCAGATTTGTAATCACCGACCCCAAAAACTCCCGAGTATCAATTTTCAAGTGACTACGACGAATTTTTAAAACCTTTGTCGGCCATATTGGATCCGCCATTTTTAATTTTGAAAAACGGACATCAGATTCGTAATCATCGACCACAAAAACATTCGGATAATAAGTGAAAAAAGAAATAAACATTTTTTTTTTGTTTTCGTAAATAAAATTATGAATTTTTTTGAAAAAATTCCTTTCGCCGACATTTTAAAACTACCATCTTGACATTTTTTAAATAATGTTTCATGTTAGTAAAGATTGGATTTTGCGAACGCGATATTTCTATGTCAGCAGCTTATATTTTAACTTGCAGTCTATGAAAAAAATATTTCTTTGACAAAAAACTGTAAAAATTCCGGGATTTTTTGTTTAAAAAATGGCCACAACTTTTTCAAATTTTATTTTTTTGCAATTTAAATGTTGGAGTCTGAAAGAGGACGAAAAAAGGCTTTAGAAATGATTATAAACAAATTTTTGCTGTACGTGAATACAGAGAACAATGACGTTGAATCTTCGATAAAAAAAAGTGTCCTTCCCGTCCTTAAGGGGTTAAATGCCTTTATAATAAGAATTTTTATACAAATTGTTATAAACTCTAAAAAAGTTTTAAATTAAAAATGTTCCAAATTTTAATTCCTGTGCAAAAATAAATAAGTATTTATATCAGTATTGAATTAATTTTTTTGAAAATTTGAATACTTTAATTAAAATTTTTTTTTACATTATTTGTCTTTTGAATTTTAATTAAAATTAAAAAAATTAAAAATGCTTGTTAATTTTCCAATTAAAATGAAAAATGTCAAATTTAATTGAAATAAATTGTTGTATCTTTTTAAATAATTAATTTTCTTACTTATAAAAATTATTTTGAAATATAATCGAATTTTTAAAGAATTGTAAAATTTCTAACTAGGTAAGAGTTTGGAAAATAATTGACGTTTAGAAGAATATAGAATTGGATTTATTACTTGAAAAAACATTTTTATTGGAATTCAGGAAAATGGCAGAGAAAAACAGAAATAAATTTTTATGAATATTGTAAATCGTCTAAAATAAGGTTTTTAGTCGACGAATATAATTTTTCGATAGTAGTTATTTTTTTCAGTTAATACTACTTTTTGGTACTTTTTATAGTCTTAAAGATACTTTTTGCTACTTTTTTGAAACAAATTATTGTGTGTGAAGCCTGAAATCTGTATAATTTCGACCTTCTTGTTTATAGAAGTTAAATTGTTTTGAAATGTCTGTTGGAAAATAATATTAATAAAGAAAAGAAATGTTCATAAGATTTCTATTTACATTTTTTTAAACAAACTTAAACAAGTCTAAACAGTAATGACTTGCGCATCATTAGAGAAGTAATTTAATAAAAAAATATTTTCACAATAAAAATTATCACAAAATAAATGTTCCTTATTATAAAATAGGAAAAATAAAAATGTTGTCATAAAACAAAATTGTAATAAATATTTTCAAGCCGTTTATCTTTGTATTAGCAGATAATAATTGCACTACTGGATTTGTACTGACCAAATAAAACCAAAATTCAACTATCTGAAAATTTATCAAGAAACTGAAAAATATCACCCGAACCTTACAGAACTTTTCATTATTATAACAATGAAGATAAATAAACATTGATTATAAATTGAAAACTTAAAGCGGTATTAGAGAAATCATTCATTATCATTTTAAGGAAAAAAATGTCCAAAAATGTTCCATATGTTGTCAAAATATGTAGAAGTGCTAAACTTACTAAATTAAAAAATGCGTAAGAGTCCTGAAAATTTTGATAATACTGAAGTCGATGAAAAGTATAAAAATATAATAATTTAAATAATTTATTACCCATAAATGTTTAAAGTTATTTAAAAATTAGTTTTTCTAAAAGTATCTTTCAAAATCAATGCAGAAGTACTTAAAAAATTACTTACCAATGTGAATTTGGAATTGAGATATCAACAATATTCTTTAGATGATGATGACGACGGTTTATTTTTAAGCATTTAAAGTTGATTCAATCCGAATAAGAGGAAACGTTGCTGACCAATGCAGTTTGCGATCAACGATCATCGATTTCGTAATTGTGATCGAGACGACGATGGATGTCAGGACGGCGTTTAATTGGCAATTATTTGTTGATGCAGCGAGCCCAACACCATAAAGTATTGTAAATCGTCAGACGAATAAATTCCATACATTCACTGTGGTTGCTTGACTTGGAAAGAATCGCATCCGAGAATAGTTTGACTTTAAAATGTGTCTCTTGCTTCGTCCTTCCATTGTTTCCAATTTTTTTTAATTAGAAACATTTTTATCCAATATTAAGAATTTTTAAAAATGTGTTTAAATTCTGCATGATTTTTTATTAATATACGATTTCCAAATAATTGCTTTTTTAAATCTTAACATTATACATAAACGCAAAGTATCCTTTTTCCACTAACCAAAGGAGTATTTACCCTTTATTTTTAGTCATCTGACCAGTTTTGGGTAGAAGTTTACTCCTAAATATTATTTTATTGAAAGAAAATGTTTGACATTTGTCGCGAGGTAAAATGACAATCGCCATGATTTTTGACATTAAAATTGACAATTTATTTATGAATAAATTGTATTTTAATATTTGTTTCAGTCTCTTCATTAATCATATATTTATTTTTTTAATTATTACCTATTTGTATACTTATATGTTTTAGATAGTCACGTAACAAACAAAGTCTTGAATACTAATGCTGATTTTACATTGAAATTAAGCTTGCATGAGCAGTCTTGAAAAATAATAATGATTCTACAATGAAATCAATCTTGAAGGCTGGTTTGACAATATGATTGACTAATTTTTAAGTATTTGTTTTTATACGTATTTAAAATTTTCTATAGAATTTCCCTTAGAGGCTGTTTATACCGTGAAACATGCATTTATATTGTCGAGCACAAATAGATATATTTTCCGCGTGCATATATTTTCGCCTGCAGCTGTAGAGTAAAGACTACTTTGACCACGTGTTTGCGCAGGCGCGAATTTATGCACGCGGAGAATATATCTGTTTATGCGCGAAGAGTATAAATTTATACCTCACGGTGTTTACAGACTCTTAATTATAATTGAAAATTTAAAAATTATTTTATTGTTGCGTTGCTATTGGTTGCAATAGTCCAGTGATTCCGTTGGCGGTGACTTCCAAGGAAGATGTATGTATCATCCAGAATTAAAACAATAAAATGATGAATATTTAGATAAGTAAAAGCGACTTGTATTCATATTTTCAAACGTTGGAAGAATACTGTCTACTGGAGGTGTTTACATGAGGAACGCCCCAGGTGCCTGTCGGTCGTTTTCATTTTAATATTTTTTGGAGATAAAACTTTACAGACTTTGGGTAGAAATTTTTTTCTTATTTATTGTTTAATCAAATCCTATGGCCTACAAGTAATAGTTTTAGGTTCTAAAAACAGACTCCACTGTTCCCCGAGCATAATGCTCGAGTCAGTTGACATTTAGATATATTAAAAAAAAAATAAAAATCTATCAACTTACAAAAATGCTTCTTTTAAAAAGTATACAGTACATAATATAAATTTATTTTATTCTATCCCTATTTAAGAGTACAAATCAGGGTTGCCACAAATATTTAATTTTATTTTTCCCTGATTTCCAGACAAAATTTTCACTTTTTCCCTGACCCTAAAGAATATTCTGATTCATTCTAAAAATTATTAGATAATCAAGAAAAAATGTTCCATTACATTTAATTACTTTCATTAATTGTAAAATTTTTCAACAACATCAATAACTTCTTTTTTAACTAAATATTTAATCATTATTTTTTTGTAGGATTTAAAATTCTTCAAAACATTCAAATTCAAACCTTTTTAAATTGAACAACTTAAAATAATATTATTACAAAATATTTTTCAGAATAGGTTGATTATTTACAAAAATCCTAAAAAATCCTTCGCAAGAATTCAATTATGTTTACAAGCAGTAAAATTTGTAAAAAAATTAAAATTATTTTTGAAAAAATGTAATAAAATTCGTGGCAATAATTCAATTACTTTCATAAATAAAAATAAATCGATTATCCGTTAATTCATTTTTGAATCTATTTTTATTAGAAAATTCTAGAAAAATTCAATTATTTAAATTAAAAAATAAACAATTTATTGAATAATAGAATGTTCTCTGTTAAAATTTAATTCTCATAAAGAATTTTACAAATAAATTTTTAAGTATATGAATTTAATTTGACAAATTTTAATAAAATTTTTAAGAATAATTACATTTTTCGAGGAATTTGATTAAAATACATATTGCATAAAGAATCATTAAAATTCTGCAATGAGTTTTATTACTTATGAAAATAATTTAAATTTTCTTAAAATTTCCATAAAATAATTGAATTTTGGAGAAAAATTTTATAATTTATAAAGTTACTTGGAATTTTAACAAGAATTTTTTTTTAATTGTCGAACACAATTGGATTTCTGCAAAGAATTTTATTACATTTTAAAAATAATTTAATTCTTCCAACGAATTTTATTCAAATTTATAAAAATAACTGTATTTATGTGAAGAAATTTATTATTTATATAAATAATTGAATTCTTACAAAGAATTTTATTCCAGTTTATAAAAATAATTGAATTTCGGTGAAGGATTTTTTAAATAATTTATATTTTTCGAAAAATTTTATGAAATTTTGTATTTTTAATTATTGAATTCCTGTGAAAATTTCATTACTTATGAAAATAATGGAATTATTTTGAATTAATTCATTAAAATTGAATTCCTACAAAATTTTGCCAAGAATTTTATTAAAATTTTTAAATATAATTGAATTTAGATGCAAAACTTTTTTATTTATAAATATAATTGAAATTTTGAAAATAGTTTTTTTTCAATTTTTGAGAATTTTGTCTTTTCCTTATTAGATGCACAAGAAAATGTTATTAATTTTTAATGATTGTTGTTTCTCAAGAATTTTAAAAAATGGTTTCAAAATAATTATTGAAGAATTGTATTATTTATGAAAATAATTGAATTCATGTAAAATATTTTGACAATTTCTTTAAAAATTGTAATAAAAATAGTTTAATTCTTTTGTGTAGAATTTTATTAAAATACTTCAAAGTAATTGAATTATTTTAAAGAATTTTATATTATTTTTTGAAAATAATTAAATTCCTGCGAAGAGTTTCATGGAACTTTTAGAAAATAATTAAATACCTGCGAAGAATTTTGTGGACATTTTTATTAAATAATTGAATTATTTCAAAGCATTTATTAAAAGGTGATCAAACAACAAATTCAAGAAAATTTAAATGTTTCATATTTTTAAAGGTTCTTGGATTAAAAAAATAAGGTTTTTTTAATCAATTCTAGAAATTAAATATTTTTCGATAGCTTTTTATAAAATTTTCTGACCTTTTTTATAAATAAAAAATTTCAATATTGTCTTATTAAGTACAAAATTTATTATTACTGTTCATATTTTAAAAATTTTAATAAAATTGCATAAAAAAATTCCATAATTTTCTAAACTTAAATAATTTATATTTTTCGAAAAATTTTGTATTTTAAATAATTGAATTCCTGTGGAAATTTTATTACTTATGAAAATAATGTAGTTATTTTGAATTAATTCATTAAAATTGAATTCCTACAAAATTTTGCCAAGAATTGTATTAAAATTTTTAAATATAATAAAATTTAGATGAAGAATTTTTTTATTTATAAATATAATTAAAATTTTGAAAACATTTTTTTTCAATTTTTGAGAATAATTGAATTTTTGCGAAGAGTTTTATTAATTTTGAAAATAATTTACTTCTTCCAATGAATTTTAAAGTTTTTTATTTTAAATAATTGAATTCCTGTGGAAAATTTTATTACTACTTATGAAAATAATTGAATTGTTTTGAAGAAATTTATTAAAAATTGATGAATTTAATTCTTGTGGAATTTTGTCAAGAATTTTATTTAAACTTTTAAAAATAATTTAATTATAATAAAGTATTTTATTATTTATAAAAATAATTGTAATTTTGACGAAAATTGTTTTTAAATTTTTTAACATAATTGAAATTCTGCGAAGAATTTTTGTAACTTTTGAAAATCTTTGAATTTCTGTAATCATTTGTATCTTTTCCAAAATCTAATTTTTTTAGTATTTTTAACTAAAATTCTTTTATCAATCTAGTATTTATGAAAATTGTAAAAATTATTCATAAAATAATTTATAAGTCATAATTTATAATAGTTATTATTAATTTCATTTAATTATTATTTATTATTATTCTTTATTTATTATTTATTATTAATTGTTAATTTTATGATCGTTTTTGAAAATTTAAGTTATTTAAAAAGAAATTATTATCAGAAATAGAAAAAATTGAAGGTTTTGTATTAAAATTTGGTAATTACATAGTTTACGAGGCAAAATGGAAAAAAATTCAGTTTTCTCATGGATTTTAAAAATTCAATTTTTTCCAGTTCTTTTACTAAAAATCTCTGACTTTTCCCTGACTTCCCTGAAAAATTTTACTTTCCCTGACTTCCCTGACCTGTGGCAACCCTGACAAATGTAAAATATTACTTTAAAAGTATTAAAAATTACAAGAACTACGATTTTTAAAAAAATCTAATCTTTGCAGTTTTCCTGATCTAATCTATAAAGAAGTTTCCTTCAATTTTGAAACAAAACGAACAATTACAAAAAAATTGTTCATCTAATCGAACAAAGCTTTCTTTCCCATAGAGTGCAAATAGAAGAATAATAAATTAGTCTACAGTGTGACATGTTACACTTTTTTGAAAACACGTTTGGTATTCATTGCACTCCATGTAAGAAATAAATACCATAAAAATTAATCCCGAAGACTCCTCTGCATTCTGATCGTACAATAACAGAAAACCTTATCGGATTCCCTGTAGATCCATTAGGGCTGTTTCTATGTTCGGTCATCCGAGCAAACAGAAGGACTTGATTCGGTTCGATAGATCGATCGAGATTCTGATACGGGTGGCGGCGGATAGGTAGATGGCCTATAGGGTGACTGACCCACTCAAGCGGTTCGACCATAACAGGAAGATAAATGTGAATTCTTCTTTTGGTCAGAAATTTACACGAATTCCATGAAATGAATAAGAAACCTCAAAGGCAATTTCCACTTTATGTGAGAGATTTCTTTAAATAATTAATCGATACGATAGGGTAGGAGAGAAAAAGGAGACGAAAAAGTTCCTTCTTCCAGCTGCGAAGAATAAGAAAATAATTGCGTATTAATATTCCAGATAATGGTCAGTTTTTCTAATTCAATTGTTAATTTAATGACTCTTTAGATTATTGTGCATTTTTACAGCTGATGAGAAAATCTCCATACATGATCAGTAAATGATTCTTTTATCCTTTCATAGAAAGTCGAGTTACTTACAATAAAATCTGTAATTCTAGTCGGAGAAGAAAATAATTATAATTATTACAATTTTATTTTAATAAAAGATCGACCTACCACTTTACCTTCCATTGACAAAGCAATAAGCGCTTTTTGGATAAGTATTTCGAATTTATTTTTCTACATAAGATTAAAAATACAAAAACGATTTGAAAAAAGTTTTAAAAATTACCAACATAAATACTTCGAATGTTTAATTTTCTTTTTATTTATTATCTTATCATGATCATACCTATATCGCGAGTGTTAGAGAGGAGAAGAAAAAAAATTATATGGAAGTGCAAAGGAGATTTTTCATGATTGGCAGTGAAGAGCAAACGGAGATGCTTGTTTTATATAGATTTGCCAAGTGCGTTACCTTGTTTGTTAGGTCGAACAGGTCGTGTCTAAGAATTCTTCTTTCTCGTTGGAACAAAATCAGCAAACTCGTATCTCGACATTCTACACTCTCGCGAGGCTCAATAAATGTTATTGCTTTGACACACACCTTAACTCTAATGGGTAAATTCATTAGACAGATTGACAGTGAGCACAAAAAAGAATAAAAACTATTCTCTTTTCAATTAAAATTATTCTCCAATCCTAATAGAGAGTGTATTTATACAAACGCCAACCTTCTATGTCCATTTTTTGTATTTATTTTAATTTTTTAAATCTTATATCGTTTTTTTTAATATGAATGCATCATAATAAGTTACAATAATTGATTAGGTATAGATATAATATTTATCAATTTATCGTAATAAAATCTGTTCTTTTATTTTTATACGTGTTTTTCTTAAAACTAAATTTTTTGAATTTTTTAGGCAAAACTAAAAATCTTTTTTCAAAACTCCGCCATTTTGCTGCAATTCAATATTTTTTAAGATCCGAGGGCCATTGTTCGGCAAATATCTCCTAGTTTAATAAACTTTTTGGTTTTTTATTTCAATCACTGAGAAGGCCGCAATCACTGCAGCAGAGGGAGCACTTTTTTTGGATACTCAGATGATAGCGAATAACTCTTTTAAAAAAATATTTTTCTTTGAAAAATTACAAAATGTTCACTACACTGTAAGAAAAATTTTGGAAATTTTCCCAAAATAATTTAGGAAGCAAATTCCACTAATCTTTTTAGAAAAATTAAGAAAAATTCCTTTAAAAATTTAGAAAAATTCCCATGAAATAGTATAGAAAAAATCCCAAAAGTTTGGGAAAATTTCTGAGCATTTGAAAAAATTCCCATGTAATAGTATAGAAAAAATCCCAAAAGTTTGGTAAAATTTCGGAGAATTTAGAAAAATTCTCATGTAATAGTATAGAAAAAATCCCAAAAATTTAGAAATTCTCTTAAAATAATATAAAAAAATTCCTAAAAATTTGTAAATATTCCCTCTGACGTTTGGAAAAATCCCCTTTTAATATTTTAAAAAGGTTTCAAAAATTTAGAAAAATCCCATTTAACAGGTACAAAAATTCTCTTATTTAGAATAGGAAAAAATATTGGCTTTTTTTAATAAAACAACTTTTGTCATATCTGAAATTAAAAATAATTTATTTATTTATAAGAAAAAATCAGTATTTTGTAAAAAACTCGTTGAGGTTGTTGTCCTATTTTTGGTGTCCTTAATACGGCTTACTTACAACAAACGGCATACTGAAAAATATAAAAACAAACAAATTTATTATTAATTTTCTATTACCAGTTATTGGTTATTAAAAAAAATTAGTAAAGTCTTATTTTATTAGTTAAAAGTGACTAATTTAGATTAAAAGAAATTATCCTTTTTATTTATAAATATTAGTAATGAGAGTTAATTATTTAAAAATTGTCTGATTTAGAATTAAATTATGTAAATTTAATAGAAATTGTTGATATATCTGTATAATTAGAAACTACATTGAATACTCAAAAACAAAAAGGCAATCACTTTTAAATTAAATGTTTTAATAAATTAATAAAAATATAATCAATATTTACCTTATGTACGCTTTTTAAATAAAACTATTTTTCACAATTAAAATTTTTCATATTCACTTTTAAAAAGATTTATAAGTTTTTCACTGGCGTTTTCAAACTGATCTCGGTAAATGCTTGAGAGCAACTGACGCTGAAAATGCTATCATTGTGAAATTTCTTTGAAAAATAAAAAAATTCAAAACATTTTTTGAGAATATTTCTTAACAAGAAATTTCACAAATTTTAAAGTTAGATAAATCTATAAGAAAAAAACGGGTATAGAAAACTCATAAAATAGACTTTCTTTAGTAACGAGAAACCCTTAGCTGGTCATCCCAAGACAAACCAGATGTGACTAACCTTTCAAACCGAAACAATATTCTAAACATCTTCTTTTTGCTTTAAAAACGGTTTTACGGACTGTATTATAAATTTTTTAAAAACTTATATATTCTTTACAAAGAATATTTATCAAAGCAATTTTTTAAAGTGTAAAATTTAATATTTACTAGTATCTTTGATTTCTTACCCATACTTAATTATTATTATTATTATTATTATTATTATAAACAAATATTTACAGATAACAAATTATCATTGTATTTTACATTTGAAATAATTTTATAATATAAAAAAATCTCTATTTAGTAATTGACAAGTAATTGGATATTTGAATCTGATAAAATAATTTCCAGTTTTTTTATAAATATTTTTCGAAAATCCAATAATTTCTTACTTTTAATTAGAATCTGATTAAATATTTTGTTAAACATTAAAATTGAAGCATGAAATTTTCCTAATTATCAAAAAAATTCCAATATCTTTGAAAAAAATATTTCTGCATATTTTCGAAAAATTCTTAAAAATAAGAAAAAGTACCATTTCTATTAAGAAAAATGTCATTCCCAACAGAATTTAGAAAAATTTCAATTCGTATATAAAAATTTCCAAACACTCAGGAAAATTACCATTTTTTTGGGAAAAAAATTTTTCTAAACACGTTTTAGGAAAATTCCCATGCAAAAGTTTGGAAAAATTCCCAAAATTTTTAACAGTGTATTCATAGACATACACATGTACTTAAATTCACAATTTACTCTCTATGGAGTAAAACACATAAACATATAACATATAAATTTCCTAAGGTATATTAAACCTACTTTCTCTGGACGAACAATCAATTATCATTCAAAACATCCTATAGGCCAAAAAATTGCAATTATTTACAATTTAACTGATAGAGCTACAAAATTGTCTGACAGACAATTTCATTTAAAGAACATGGAATTTGTCAGACAAATATTACTAAAAATAATTACCCATATTTTTTTATAAATAAATTCATTAATAAACGTGTTTATTCAAATAATCTCAAAAATCTCCATGGCACAAATAATAAAAACAACAATTTTTATACAAACATACCTAAAGTGTTTTTGCCTTATGTTCCATCGCTTTTTGAGAGAACTTCTTCTTGTCTAAGGAATTACGATATTTTTCTATTCCTTCTAAGAATAATAATATGCACCACAATTTCATTAAAAAACGTAAAGATCGTAATAAAAAATCTGAAAATACTAATACTGTTTACAAAATTGGTTGCAAAAATTGTACGGCTTCCTATGTCGGAAAATCAAAGAGAATGATTGGTGTTCGTATAAAAGAGCATAAGAATTCAAATTCTAATGTAATAGCCACACACAATAACTCATTTAACCATAATTTTGATTGGGATAATTTCTCGATTTTGGACAAAGAAAGTAATTACATAAAACGTTTAATATCTTAAATGATTCATATAAATTTGCAAAAATATCCTGTTAACAAAAGAGATGATATTCAAAATCTTAATAATTATTATATTCACTTCCTTAATGAAAATAAATACCTATAATTCTGCTATCTTATTTTGTTTACCTTGACAATTCACTTGTGCTGTCTTCTGTTTATGAATGGTGTTATTCACCTCATCTCTACGAATACTATGTAATACGATATACTTTTAGACTAGTGTCAGATTATAACTTCGAGTGTGAAGACGTTTCGTTTTTGAAACTCTTCCTTTTATTTTCAAAAATGTTTTGGTAATAATTTATCTTTTTAATCAATTTTTCCTTTTTTGTAAATTTGTAATTAGTAACCAGATAATTTTCAATTTCATTTTAAATATTTAGTGACATTTGTAACTAACATCTTACAGAACATTTGTACATAAATTTTTAGTGTCAAACACTTTAAAAGTAATTTTTAAAACACTTATAAGGTTATAATTTTCGAGGAATTGGAGATTATTGAATTTATAAAAAAAATAACAAAGAAAATTACTTGAAAACCGGTTTAAAACCTTCTCTACTTTGTAAATATAAGTATTCCTAAATAGTACTGCGCCGACACGAAGCTGAATCAGACAGATTATATTCGCACAATGGTCCTCGGACCAATTACCTGATGTTCATTCTGCACATAAGCCTGATCGTGGTCCGCAGACTATCGGTTCACTAACGTGCGAGGTACGATTGTTATCTAGCGTGCTACTGGAGTATCTCTTTATTACCGATAAGCGCAAAACCATTCCGCCAAGGTTGTATGTAAGTGTTTTGTTAATTTGTGTGAGCATACATGTGTATATTTTGTGTGTATATATGCACTAAAAATATTATTTTAAATAATTTAACTTTATATTTAACTTGTTATAGAATGTTTAAATAACAATTAATTTACGATTTTTAAATATATTCATAGCTAATACCGAGGATTATTAACGTCGATTCAATCGAAAAGCTCATATGACAAAAAATATGATTTTATATAATAAACTTGACAAGAAACTATAACCTTCCACCTATATTAAGTAAAAAATAAAAATATAAATTTTAAAAATAATGCACTAATTATACAGAAGGCAGAAAATTAAGAAAATACGAGCAGAATCTTCTGAAGAAGTGAATGAAAGTAATGTGTAAAAAACTTGGTACGATATACCGATTGGAAACTCGATTATCATTACCGTAAGACAAGAAAGTAAGTCGGTAATTTTCAAGATAGGTACAGCTTGGAATCAAATTTGAACGCTGTGGTGGAGGCAAAATTGTTATTAGAGGGCATTACCAACGTCATGCTGCATCAGTCGGGCCACCCACCAACCTCAATCATCAGAAGATCACTTGGTCTCAACCTTCAACAATCCCTATCAGCTGCCAAGTCGTCTGACCTTGCGACAATTCCAAGCATATAGGCTATTATCTCTTTTCTAATCTTCTTGCACTTTCAAATACAGAAACAATAAGAACTATTAATTTTTCAAACAATATACTTATTTATTAAACTCAAAATTTTATTATTTACCTAAACTATAACTATTTATGTCGTTATTAAAATTACACTAAGAGTTAGTTACTTTAGTTACAATAAAATTGTGCAGCAGGCTTCAATCAATGTTACATTTGTAAATTGAAGCAGGTTTGCTAACGCTGTCTCACCGAGGTTCAATCAATACTGGGGAATGATTCTGTAACTTCAATTACACTTGAACAAAAAATAAACTGACAGTGGAGGAGAAGTGAGAAGCAAAATGAAAATGGCAATTGTGAAATTCCTCGTTAACTCATCAGATATATTTTCATGACCTAATGGGACTTGGTTAATACATTGTTTTTATACAATCTATAGGTGATATAAGTGGAAGTCAAAATATTTTTATTTTAATAGAAAACTAGTTTCCACGGTTCCACGTGGAGGAAAAATTGAGAGTATAGATTAGAGTCTACAGAATAGAGGAAAAATATTGTCTGGTGACACAAATTAAATTTAATCGGACTAACTTAAAAACTGTTACCCGTGTTTTTTTGGATCGCTAATTATGATACGTTAAGCGTTGCATCCCATCCAGCAAATCAAACAATGTTCGATAATTATTTAATGGAATTCAACATTCCTCCAAGTTTCACAATTTTCGGGGTGAAAAACCTAAAGAAAACAATACCATATTTCTTAATAAATTCCTTTTCTTTGACAAGCAATTTATTTACCTTTTTGAGAAATAATCAGAAAATATTAAAGTAAAACAAATTGCTCAATATAAGTAGTGGTGAATCCAAGTCACTGAACTCGGATCACACCACTGCCTAAATCTGCAACATTGCAGAAGTTGGCTTGGTAACAACTAAGTGCAACGAACTTTATTATGATTTCCCCACTAAATCGTCTTTCAATAAAATTGATTGACACAAGGAAATCTGGGCAGTTGAGTTTAGGCCGTGTAGCCGGCAGCTAGCACAGGCAATTGAGCCTGTAGTTTTCTGTCTAGGCAATAAAAGTCTGCAGTTTAAGCGAGGCCTTTGTAGCCTGCAGTTTTTGGGCCAGACAAACCTAAGTCCGGCAAATTAGCCGTGTTGATCGTGAAAATCAAAATTAAAGTTTGCATCTCTGAGCAAAGGATTTTCTCAAAAGTTATAAGGGTTTAATAAGAAGTTTGATCAGAAAAGGGAATTTTAATTGAGAATAATATAAAATACTTAAAGAGTAAAGAAAGTCTGATTTTAAAAGTTATATTGAAATATAAAAATAATAAAAGGGCCAAGTGAAAAAAATTGAAGATTTGTAAAAAATAATATTGAAAATAAAGTGAATAAAAATAATTAAAAAGAATTTGTAACAGAGAGATAAGATAAAAGAATTAAAAGAGAATATTGAAAATGTCTAATATCAGCAAAAATGAAATAAAAGTAATTCTTAAAAAGGAATATTAATTTGAACATAAGTTGTAATATTGTAAAAATTTACAATTTACAAATATTTTCTATATTTTTAATTTAATTAATTAACCTTCATTTTTATTATAAATTCGCAATAAACTCGAAATTATGATTTCACAACAATTTGAGAGAAGGAAAAAAATTTTATTTTATTTATTTATAAACAATCAACTTTTGTAAAATTCATCGACTAATTATAATTTACGTTACAGTCAACAATTGAAGAAAATTTGAAGATTTAGTGAAGATTTCAAAATTCAATTAATTATTGGACTATCCTTCTTGATTGTACCTAAGAAATTAATGGACAAAATCATCATGAATTATTTCCCTGTTATAATATTATCTGGTTTTATAAGAAAATTTGAAGATTTATCCAATTCTTGGAAGGTTTCGTTACACATTTGGGCCGTTGCTCAAATCTCTTAAATGCTGAATGAAGATGAAGCCCATATATATTTAATTTGTCACCCAATATTACGTCAATTTGAAGTTTGAGAACATAACGAATTTTATTTATGGATGTATTCTTTGGAATTTCAATTTTAATACTTGGCTGTGTTAAACAAAAATTATATTGGAGGAGTGCTGTATCTTTTCAACATCTTGCATCAAATCAATTATTGATTCAGAAGATTTTCTCCACTTTTAATTTGAATTTTATTAATCTATTAAAAAATGTATCAATTGTTTTCGATTCATTGTTAAAAATTTTAATAATTTAATCTTCATTTTTGTTAGCAACAGATCTCCAGGGAGAATAATAAACAATATAAATTCAATTCTTTTTATGAAATCATATGGAACGGACGTAATTCGCGAAGTCAATTTAATTTAATTTGAATATTTAATATTAGTAATATTTTATAACTTTTGTGAATTTGTGAATTGGAGCCATGATTCGAAATTTGGATTATAATTATTGATTTCCTGGAGATTTGCTGCATCTGTCATTAATTTTCAACTTTTGGTGAGATTTTGGCAGGCTATTTTCATTCTTGAATATTTGATTCAAATATTAAATTAATTCAATTGTCCAAGTCTCAAATTGATAAAGAATTTATTTTTTTTATTATTCTTAAATATTGTTAAAATTCTTAAATTTAAAGTTGAATAAATGTCAATGATTTTATATTAAAAATGCATTCGTTATTCTTCAAATATTATAAACAAATCTCCCCCTCTCTTATTCACTAGCAAAGGGGGCTGAGTTAGCTAAAATTTAATCCGGAAGAAAATTTAAATTCAATTTAGTCTTTTACTTATTTTGTTTATTTTATTTATTTATCCAACGATCGGACTGGGGCCCAACAATTTTGGAATCTTCTGAAGGTAACCATTTTCATAAAATAATGTGGTTATAATTCTTAAAGACAACCTTTATTTACGGGGTTTGGGTCTTGATATTTGTGCAACAGAAGAAATACAAAATTTTATAGTTAAATATTAATTTAGTGAACCTAAATTAAATATTTCTTTAGTTTTCCGGAAAAAACAACTTAAAGTTTACCAAGTCAGAACACGTCATTGGATTATTATTTCAAAGAGTTTGAATTACTGAATAGTGAGTATAAAAGTCTTACACATCACAACACACACATACTACTTTTGCATTCACACATTCAAAAGTACTTTTTTGCGTACATGAAATTAGAATTATTTGTATTAGGGACTTTTGGATAAATTACATATTTTATTCTTACTATCTTAATTTTGCATTTTAATTTCAACATCCCTTTAAATTTACCTATCTTCTCTAAATTCAAAGAGTAGGGTTCTCAAACTCTCAACTAAATAATAGTTAAGTAGGGAGGGAATCCACTACCTTTTACGTTTTTCGTCCGAAGGACACGTTTGGTTAGGGTCAAAATAACATCTTTTTATTCAATAATTAATTTTCATTAATTCCTACTTTAACACTTTCCAGTGAATTTTTATTTCCAACATTTCTACTATTTATAAAACAAAGGTTAAAGTTTATTATTCCCTTATTTACATTATTAACATGATTAATCACCTGCCTTAATAAATTTACACTTTTTTCTGTTAATTCTAAAATGAGGTGATGTAAATCTTTGTCACATCTTATGTTGTAAACTTGATACTGTAGTTGCAGATATGATCCAGTCTTGGGAGGTCACCTAATCTTGCGAACTCAGGAAATCGTCACCTCATCTTTTATGAGCATCACGAGCTCAAAACGCTGATCTCATCAGAGACTTAGGGTGACAAGAACGACCTCACGGAAATCTTGATGATCCATCTCGAAAAATTACGGACTCCGATGTATCTTTTTGGTCATTGAACCGCACCCCTTTATTCAACGAGATTACAACCATTCTTTTAAAAACACTTGACATACATACATACTTTCTTTTTCAACTTTGTTAAAGTTAATTTAATGATTCGATGTGCAAGTTAAATGGGGTTTTGGGCTGAAATGAGATTTTTTAAAAAGAAACATGCATCAACCGGAATCTGTGATCTAAACCAAGCAACGTTCCCGTTGAAAATTAAACAATTATGCTAAGACGAAAGCAACATGAAGATCTTGTAAAATTATCCTTCCTGGAATCCTTCACGTCTCTGACCAGTCATATGACCTGTAATTAAAACCGTTACCCGTGTCCACCCTTCTTTACCTATTTCACTCAAGTATAATACCTGTAGTAATTAATAGAGAAACTTGAAAATCTTCCTTGAATTTCTACTCTTTTAACTGTATTACTACTGGGAAATTTTTTTTCTAAAGCCACATGAAATGATGTGTTATATACACATCTACACATATTCACGTATAATATAATGACAAAATATAACTAAATAATACGATTTTAACTACTTATAGTGGCGTTTGAACATCTTTGGATTTATCAACTAAAACTCAAAAGGCACTGCAACGAATTTGAATACTTCTAAATACGTAAAATTTAAAAGCTTCCATTGCCCGCAAGCTCCCTAGTGTTACCGCAAGACTCAAGAATTTTTGAAATAGACCATATATGTCGATTCTATTCTTCAAGACGAGACGAGACAAAAAATTCTAATGGACAAATTATATGTAAATCTATTTTATAAAAAGCTTATTAGTTAGACAAATCAAAATCAAGTAAATTTATTTTATTTTTTTTACATTAGAAAATGGTTAAAAATGAAAAATAGGAAATTATGTAAAATATACCCATTTTGCATATTTTATGTTTCCGAATTATAATTTTAGTCATAAAATTACGAGTTTCTTTTATAAAACATAAAAATTAGCATAACTCCTATTTTAAATCACAACTTTTAAATCAAATTTTGCTTCTTTAGAAAAAAAAGAAAACAATTTACACTATTTCTATTTTTCAATTACAATTCCTTAACTAATGCTAATTTTTTCGTTGAGAATATATATCACAGAAAAAAGGGTGTAATTAATTTTATTTTTTATAAACAATTTAATTTTAATGTAAATTTTTTTTAAAACTTTTATATCTTAGGAACGATTTGTCGGATTTTAATGGAAATTTTTGCACATAATTCATAAGAATAAAACTTTTAAACAAATGTATTTCATTGTTGAAAAAATAATTTGTTGTAAAAAATTATTGTTATTATTAAACAAATGAATAATTAATTGTGTTCTGGACCTTTTTCGTAATTTTTTTTAAGATCTTTAAACTATATAAGTCAAGGATTTAATATCTGAAATAAATAAATAAATCTGAATAAAATAAAACAAATATAATTCGTAGTTAGTAAACTATTTCCATCCACCAACTTTTTATTTCAGATATTAAATCCTTGATTTATATAGTTTAAACATCTTAAAAAAAATTTTACGAAAAAGGTCCAGAACACAATTAATTATTCATTTGATTAATAATAACAATAATTTTTTACAACAAATTATTTTTTTCAACAATGAAATATTTTTTTTTAAAGTTCTAATCTTTATGAATTTTGTGCAAAAATTTCCATCAAAATCCGACTAATCGTTCCTAAGATATAAAAGTTTAAAAAAAAATTTACATTAAAATTAAATTGTTTATAAAAAATAAACAAATGAATATTTTTAAATAAAACTTGGTGGTTGTTTGTGTCTCTAGTAGTACTATATTTTTACAAAGTTGGTTATTCAAATTTCAAACTTTGGAAAATCCGAAGCTCACTTCAGGAATTCTTACCCATATGTGACTAAAACAAATTTAATTTATTTCTTATAATTATATCAAAAAGGTTAAATATTATATTATTCTTATTAGAACTAGTTCAAATTAATAATAATTAAATAATTTGACTACCCAAATTAATAAGTAATTTTATTTTCTAATTTGACTTGTTGAATAAATCACTTTTAAACTCACCATTTTATGGTTATCACTTTGTAAACAAAATATAGTTGTAAAACAATAGAATAAAAAGTCACGAAAAGCAGAAAATTTTGAATAGAAATTATTATTTTAGTTAACGAGTTTTTTCCTTTATCTAAAAAATGTATAATTTTAATAAATAATACAAAATTATGGTAAGCAAATTTTACTTTTTTTAATCATATTTGATAATTATGATGAAGCAAATACTTATTGCGTTCTTCTATTTTTTTATTAAAAAGAGATTTTATCACATAAATATTATTATTTAAAATTGCTCTAATAGAATTCAAAGTTTTTTAAAAATAAAGAAAAGAAATATAAATTAATAAACATTATTTGTCAATTACAAATTTTAATTTAAAAAGAAATTGAATACCTATTTAAAAAAGGAAACAATTTTACTCAAAAAATTCCTTGTTACATATATATGTATTTGCGCCTTACGAATTTCTTTAATTGTAAAATTATTTAAAAATATAAATAACTTCTTTTCTAATTACATATTTAATTTTTATTTTTTTCCACAGGAATTAAAAGGTTTTAAAATGTCAAATTCAAAAAATTATTTTTTTTATTTTAATAAATATTTCCAATAATTTTTTAAAAAGTTCTTTAAGAAATTTTACATTTTGTATTAGGAAGCAAATTCCACTAATTATTTAGAAAAATTTATTAACATAGATAAGAGAGTTAAAAGAGTTAAAGGTATAGAAAATTCAAATTTTTCAATAATATTTTAATTTGAAACCTTTTCAAAATTATTTAACTACAAAAGTAATTAATTTATTCAATAATAGAATGTTTTTTTAAATTTAATTCGTATTAAGAAAAAATATAAGCACAATATTTGTATTTCAGTCACAATTAATTGTAAAAATTATGTATTTTTTTAACCAATTTCTAATGTTTTTTCAAGCAAAGGAAATATTGCTAAATATTTTATTTTTAATCATAAGTAAATTACACTATTATAATATTTTAAGTAAATTTTATAAATTAAAGATGTTTCAGTTTTTTGGTTGTAAATAAATTAGTTAACATTAGTTACTTCAACAGTTGAACAAAATTTAAACAATGTTTGATATTTTATATCACATTTGAATTAAAATAAAGACAATAATTAAAACAATGAGATAAATATTTGCTTTTTCATTATAATTATTTATAAATTATGATTTCGAAAGGCATAAAATTTTGTTATCATAATTATGTATTATGATTTAGAATTATACATTTTTTATGGAAAAGATAAAATTTGTTTAGTAAAATAAAAATTTATATTAAAAATGTACTGCTTTGCGTGACCTTTTATTATATTGTTTAATAACTCTTGTTCGTTTACAAAGTCAAAACCATAAAATAGAGAGTTTGAAAGTGATTTATGTATCAAGTCAAATTGGAAAATATAATTGTTTATTAATTTAGGTAAAAATATTATTAAGTTACTATTAATTTAAACTAGTTCTAATCAAAATAATTTAATATTTAACTTTCCTGATATTATTAGATGAAAAAAAACTTTTAATTTGTTTTAGTGACATATTCAGGTAAGTGTTTTACTCTCTGTAATTTTACCCTCTGTAATTTTATCCTTCGTAATTTTTACTATTTACCCATGTCATTTTTACCCATTACCCTTCGTAATATTACCACCCTTTTTTTAACTGATTTTAAAATGTCACAGAAAAATTTAGCGTCAAAATTTCCATATTTATCAATATGTTTTTTTAATGGTTAAAAAAATTCCGAGACTATTCAAGACGAGACGAGACTTCGTGTCTCAAGTCGAGAATTTTCCAAGACAAACCTCATTGACAAATAGTTGAACATCTTCCTGATTAAGAGACATGCTCAACTTTTATTTCGATTAAAATAAATCTGAATACATTACAGATAGCTGCTATAGAAACGAGTGTTTCTACAACTTGGATCTGTCAACGAAACAGGATATACGAGCGAGAGGTTTTGATGAATCGTTTAAATTTATACTCGATGGGATTCGATCGAGGTGTATCGTCTATGTAAATAGTAACGAAATAATTGGCAACTATAAACAAGCAAGCAACAATTTACCTGACTCGGAAAATGCTATTAGACCCTAAGATTGTCAACTATTTTTTAAAGTGAGTGGTAGCCTTCGAGTGGATTGTTAAGAATAATAAAGCTACTCATTGGATTACGTGTGATGCTAATAAATTACTACACTGCCACTGGATCAAAATCACAACCCTCTTTGTTTAAATAATATCTTATTTTTCTTCAGAAATTTAACAAAATGAAAAACAAAAATCGTAATTTAAATAATTATATTCTAATTTGCAACCACTATTAACTAAATGAAAATTTAGTAAATGACTAACAGTTGAAAGATATCTTTGGAAAACTGTTATTCACTTACCAGCAACATAGATTTGTATTTTAATTCAAAGTGATTATTTTAGATTCCATTGCTACATGCAACTTTATTGTCAGATAAAATAACCTCTGTCAGCAACTTTCGTGTGCATTATCTTGACTGTCTTTCTGCGAATTTATTTCGCTCGATTATTTAATTAATAAATATCCAATCGGCGCTACCACAAGTATTATTATAAGTTTTTACACCAATACCAGGTGCCAAGAATCCAGTGGAGAGCGAGATATCTCGCGATAAACTTTCCACTCAAATCTCTTTAAGACCACTTAGCAGTGGAATCTCCAACTTGTTAGACCGGAAACCCTGTAAACGGTTTCTCGAAGCCATCATTGATTTTCTCTGAGACGAACGCTTTTCGTTCTGGAGCACTATAAGGATCACTTTATCTTATAAATTGGAAGTTCATTCACAATACAAAAACTGTCGTATTTCAAACTTCAAGTTCTTCGTTTGTACTTTATACATATTTTCGTAATTTTTGTTGAAAAATAGTTTCGTTTGAAATAATATCAACTAGGCTACTGTTAGAACTGTAAACAATTAAGTAAGTTGTTTTAAATGTATTCTTCCATAGTTTGTTATTTGTTGATAATGTATATGATCTTGGGAAGGTAAGACTTGAATAAAAAAAATCAAAAGTGTGTCGTTGAAAAAGCGACGTTTCGTTGGCTAGGGTTTGACAACCTCATCAGGCTAAAATTTATTAAATAGGTAAATTACACTCTTAGTTTGAATCAGTCAAAATCTGATTGATTCAATCAGTCACGCACATTTTCACTGACAAATCATTGATTTTCATTGGCACAATAATCATTTTGACTGGTAAATCTGTGAAATATTGTCACTGTTCCAATCAGTCACTGAATTTAACTGACAACCAGTCATTTGATTTCACTGATTTGTCTGTCGATTATTTTAACTGACTTAGATCAGTCATTTTAACAAATAAACCTGTTATTTTTTTTAATATAGAAATAAAAAGTTTATCTATAAAATAGACAAAATAACATTATTTCTTATATGCATATTTGTTAATAATTTTTACATTAAATTCAATATTATTATGATTTTTTAACAAATACACTGTTTATTAAACATCAAAAACTTTTTATTTTTTTAACAAAAAAATATAAGCGACTATTTATATTTATTTATAATATACATTGCTTTGTAAAGTATTGTAAAATATTTGTAAAGTATTTGTAGTTTATATTATTTATTATACTATACAAAAATAAAATGTTTTGAAGAAATTCCTTCGTTTTAAATGGTTTGACACATCTGGTTTGTCTCAGAATGGAGAACTATAGGTTTCTCGTTACAATAGGACGTATTTTATGAGTCTTTAGGACCCTTTTTTTCTTCTGAACTTATTTAGGTAGAAAGTTTGTGAAATTTTTTTGCATTGAAATATAAGATGGAAACATACGAAAATTTCATACATTTTCTAAGGAAT
Organism: Leptopilina drosophilae; assembly: GCA_032873175.1. Classification (NCBI taxonomy): domain Eukaryota; kingdom Metazoa; phylum Arthropoda; class Insecta; order Hymenoptera; family Figitidae; genus Leptopilina; species Leptopilina drosophilae. The sequence goes on from CM065485.1 coordinate 10,316,540, forward strand.
TTTCTTTGAAAAGTCTTTCAAGATGCTTTCAAGCGTCAGTTGCTCTTCAGCTTTGACAAGAGAAAAACTGAAGCCGCGAATGAGAAAAATATTTTAAGTTTTAATGATTGACTAATTACTGATGTTTCTTCTTTTCATCCTGATTATTCAAAGTTGTTTAATATATAGTGATAGTAATATTCTGAAGTGATTGTAAAGTGATTCAACTGTATTTAATTCCAAGTGATTAGTGTTAAATATTTTAGAAAGATATTTAAGAAGTATATAGACGAAATTAATTTATATTTTTACAAAATTCAATACTAGTGCTTCTAAATAATTTGATTGTCTTCATTTATTTAGGATTATTATATACACATTTGTTTGCATTGAACAAATTTCAGTACCTACAATACTTATCTAATTTTTGTTCAATAAATAATTTTTTTAAAAATTTGTTTAAGAGTTTTTAATCTTCCACACCTTATACTAAAATTATTACAGATTTTAATAATTAACTTTAAATACATGTAATATTATTAAAAGTTAATCAAAATAATTCTTTTTTTGAACAATGAAATTTGCTATTTTATTAATAATAATAATTAATTACTTCAATCACAATAATTACTTTAAGCAATACAAATTTATATATATATATATATATATATATATATATATATATATATATATATATATATATATATTATTAAATATAATACAATATATTTATTGCATTAAATAAATTTTGTTACAATAATAATTTACCTTACCTATGCTTTTAATTAAAATAAAAATAAATTTTTAGTGCAGTGAAAACAATTGATGGATTCATTAATCCAATTTACAAATCAGTAATACTTCCTAATTTTATTAATAAAATATATTCTTAAATTTGATGATAATAATTGATATTTTAATGAAAATGAATTATTTGAATAGTTATAATAACTTATTAAATAAATCAAATCTACAATTTTTATCATTCACAACAACTGCTTTTTTTATTAATCTTTACTGATGTTATCAGTGAAAACAAATCATTCAAACAATGGATTTTATCAGTTTTATCAATAAAAATTATTATTTGCAACAGTCGAAATTACTGATTTTAATGACAAAAATTATTGAAATTTCAATAAAAGTAAATGATTTTAATCATACAAACAATTGAATGAAACAATAGAATCAACAATTTGTATTATTCAAAACAACTGATTTCTTTAGTATTTTTGACTGATTCAATCAATAACAGCAGTTGACAGGTTTGAATCAGTCAAATGCACTGGTTTGCTAATGAGCGGATCAAACTAATGGAATCAGTCAATTTTGACTATATATATATATAAAAAAAATTTGACTGATTCAAACTAAGAGTGTACACTTTAGTATTTTTTTAGTATATAGGTCTAAAGGCACTATTATTATAAATTAAAAAACAATGATATACCTAAGTTCTGTTAGAGCGTCGAGTACATGCTAACGCATCAGAGATTAAAAACTTTTTTGGTCAAAGTATGAAAAAAAATTTCCACATTTATATGAATTAAATTTCGGAGAAGACATTCTCACAACAGCAGTTCACTGTCATCTAAAAGGAGATTTACTTATCTTATAAAGTTAAACTAGTAAATACGTAAGAGAAGTCAATGAACTAAAACATAAACACAGTCTTAGATGAGGTACAAGATATATTGATTTTATTATTTTCTTCATGGACACGAATCCATGCGTCTAAGTAAGGAAAAGAATGTTTTGTTTATGGTGAATGTATCTTCCTTTCTGTTGACAGTAGAAAGATTTGTTTGTATATGAAGCATTTCAGATATTCGTCTTTTTTTTAAAATTAGGTTCATTGTCCATTATTTTTGTATTTTTCCAATCAAAATCGTGATTAAAATTTAAACGATGTCGGTAGATCGTTTTGTCTCGCCTATGTATGTTGCTGAGCAGTCTTTATAATTAAATTTATATACGACATTCGTTTTATCCCATTTTTTAGTTACATCTTTTCCTAACCTTATGATGGAACTAGAAATTTTATTTACAATGGGAATCAAAGTACAGTTAAACTCCCTAAGAACATTAGATAATTTGAAGAAATATTCTTCGCTAAAAGGCAATGAGAACTTGGGAATTTGGCTATAAATATTGACACGATTTTGATTACTAGTACTTTCATTATAATATTTTAACTTGTACGTTCTAATGCCAATATGTTTTTCGATAAAATCTATAGGATAATTATTATTTTTTAAAAGTGTTTTAATTTTTTTCAAGTTGTCGAAATAGGATTTTTTATTGGACAATGAAATGGCTCTATCAACAAAGTTGTACACAATGTTCTTTTTTTGTTGAGTTGGATGATCTGAAAAATAGTTAATAAGTCTCAAAAGAAGTAGGTTTTCGATACTAGTCCGTGATTATATGATTGTTGTCTCTAATGAGTGTCAAGTCAAGACAATTAATAGAATTATTTTTTTCAATTTCCATAGTAAACTGTAACTTTGAATTTTTAAGAATTGAATGTGTCAACGACAAGATCGACGTGTTCTTTTCTTACAGCCAAAATTGTGTCATCTACATATCTAAACAAGAATAGAGGGACACAATTATATTTTTCTTTTAATATTTCAAGACCAGTTTCCAGATCATCCATAACAATGTCAGAAACGAAAAATGAGATTGGGGAGTCCATAGGGGTTCCATAAATTTGACTATAAAACTATTAAATTAAAAAAGTGCCAAAACTAACCCTCCTTGAAAATATAGTCAAGTCAAACAACCACAAAACTAAGCTCTTAACTGGAAATAAATTCATTAGGAAATTTCTTCCTTCATTGTAAATTTCATTTCAAAGAGGCAGGAATAGACTCGTATCGAGTGAGATCAAACTGATAGTGCCATATAAAAGTAGATGGGTTTTAAATCTCAAGTGCGGAAAACGCAGTATAAACGCGCACGAGTTATACGTACGATGTCGTTGTCCGTATACTTTAGTAAAGAGTGTTGCGAAACTGAATTTCATTTAAACTGAACCTCGACTATACGTTGAATGCATTCTTAATGACAGGTGTTCATAGAAGCAAATGTCATCGAAATGCTTTTCAAAAATTCCGACTTTATTAAATTCTAAGCTATTTTCCATTAAATGTATACTTTTGCGAAACATCAAGTTCTGGTTTAAATTAATTATTAAGTCTAGCAAATTCTTCGAATTTTTTTCAATATATTCTTAAAGAAGAAAATTATAAATTTATAGCTGTTTTTTTAAATCAATTTGTTTCAGCTGTTTTCATTTTGCTAATTTATATATTACGAAATTATTCCAATACTAGGATATATAAATGTTAATTTTCACTTGTAGAATGTAAAAATTTTTTATTTTAGGATAAAAAATGATAATAATTAAAATAGTTTTGTATACAAATATTTAAAAATTAAAAATGATAAAAGTAACAATAACAGAAAACGGATTTTATTATAATATGATTACAAGTACAATTAAAAGATTAAAGTGTTATAGAAAAATTTGATATTAATTAAACAATTGAAAACGAAAATAACGAATAAAACAGCAAGTATAACATCTAGGAAAATGGATAATAAGAATCGATTTCGCGATAAAATGATTGAAATTTTTTACAAACTTACAAAAGCCATCTTTAATCATAATTTTTTTGATATTTTTTAAAACTAGCATCATTATATAAGATGACTCTTTTGTTTAGTTATAAGAAAGACGTTTCTTCATATGACCCTAGAGACACGTATATCCCTTTACTAAATTACTCCGTGAATTCAATTACTTGATGGAAAGTGTATAAGAGAGAAAGTTTCTAATGCCAACACAGATTGCGCGTTAATCAAGAATATTTAAAGTGCCATGCAATGAAGGATCACGCAGAAGTAAATAATTTTCTCGGATCAGATAAAATTTTCCTTGAAACCATCATTAAAAAATAAATTGAAACTAATATGGATGAATAAATTAGAGTATTATACAATTCTTAAACATTTTGGCTAGAGAAATTAAAGTTGAGTTATTTGTAGCAATCATTAAAAACTAGACTAATTAGCCAATTGGATAAAACTTTTAATTGCTATTCAATTTCTATTTTTATTACATTACTGCAATTTCTTAAAATTACAGTTAAGTTTACTTTATCCCTAGTTTAATTGTAATTAAAATCGATTAATTTCTATCTATTGAAAACTATTTATGGAATTAAAAGTATACGTAAATCGTTTTGCTTTTTAATTCTCTCCCGATATTCTAAGAAATCAATCATTATCACTTATTGAACTTTCAACAAATGGAAAAAAATTATATCAAAAGTACCCTCACAGTGAAAGTAAATATTAATTTAATTTTAAATTCAGCACTGTTTGTTTCAATGTCAAATTCCTTAAAAACTGTTCATTCAGCATTGACTATATTAAAAATCTTAAATCTTAATGTAAGACTGACATGCTTTTAGTAATTTTTCTCACATTACTAAAATTCTAAACTCTAATAAAGAAAGACAGGTTTTCAATTATTGTTCATTGAGATATGGTTGAGTTCATGCTAACAATCAATAATTAATGCGACATAAAAGAAGTCATTAAATTGTGCACTGGTTATTGACAGCATATTTAAAACTCGTAAAATACCGTCGAACATGTAGCACAAGCGTGTATTGTTTATTGACTCTCAATGACTTAATCAAGAGTCGATTATTAATACTCAATTAATTTCAGGCCTTTTTTCTGATTTTTTTCTTTTTTTTTTCTTTTTTTAGAAAAGAAGTAAAACAAATAGCGAAAGTTTACTCAGAAAACAAAAACCTATGTAAAATTAAGTCTCTGCGTCATTTCACAATATGAATCTTCAATAGAAGAAAAAAGAGTTTTTAATTTTTTCCATTTCAACACTCCTTTATGTGATTGTAATTCGAAAAGGTCACTACAAAACAATCTTGGCAAAATAATAAACAGATTCCTTTGTGCTTGTGTTGTCTTATCGTAAATAATCTAGCAAACGTTGAAAGTAAAAATATACTCGGAGAGAAAAAATTCCTTAATAAGTAAGTAATTCCTCCTAATAAGTAAGATGGGTCTTTGAAATTCTAAAGTAATAAGCGTTCGAAAAAGTGTTCCGCATGTACTATAATGTACTTCACACTCAATTAAAATAACAACGAACAAAAAATTATAATTTTGCAGCATTTACTTTAGAAACCTAACTTTTTTAAAATGAAAAATATCGCAAAAATGAATAAAATTAAATAAAATGATGCAAGAAATAACTGGAAATATATCAATCCATCATTAAAGAATTTTGTGAACATGTTTCGAATCTGATGTAATAAATAAATATTTTGTATTTTGTAAATGATGTGTGTAAAACTTGTTGAAGACGTCAATTTTGATGGAGTGATTGATATTTAACGATAGATTCAATTTACGGGATTCTTTATGTAATTTTCTGTCATCATCATTTATTAGGTATATATTGGAATTTTTTATTTTCTTCTTTTTTTGTCATTATAGAACGCCATCGTTCATTGGAGAGTCCTTGTACCACTGACATAAACCGAGGTGCGTGCATATATACATATATATATATATATAAACAACATGGATAGAGTTTGCGTTGGGAGCGTTGTGTTTTATTGGGTACGCAACACTATGATCATCTCGATTCTGCGGCTCCTTTCACTTTCGACAATCTCTTTGGCTGCCCGCAGCCAATATACGCACAAAGCTGCTTCGAGCAACGCTCAAACGACGCGAACGTGTTCGGAATGTTTTAGCGCAACTGATAAATCCAAACCAAGATGAACGATTAATATTTCACTTGAAACCATTGGCAAATTCTGGAGCACTTTCAAAAAAAAAAAGAATCGCAATCTTTGTTTCACTTTTATGTTCATTAAAATTAAAAAAAAAAGAATTTTATTTTTCTCAAACGAAAATTATCTCATTTAAGAAAAAGTTGAACTGGCAAATGATCAGTATATTATAAGTATATAAAAAAAGAGATTATCAAAGTCTAATCTTTGGAGCAAAACAAATGTTTCGAAAAGCCGGAGGCGCGTATCTCTCTCTCTCCCTCAAGTCACAGAGGATATTTAAGATCGAATCAAAATTGCACTTAATAGATCTCTCGGCTGTTTCGATCCGGTCGAGAAATCGAAATCTCGAGGGCATGAAATTATTATAAAGTCTTATTACGATCATCGTTTGATGTCTGTCTAGATTGCATTCTACACATCGATTCGTATTATATACGCATATTGATCGTGACTTGTCAGTCCTGCGCGTATATATACGTATCGTCATTTGCATAAATATTCACACGAAACTTTATATATATTCAATGGCTTTTATGTGCTTAATTTTTGATCCAAGAATGATTGCCTCCATTTTATATATAAAATTCTTTTCAAAATATCGTTTCCGCGGGGAACGATGCGATGTGAGTCTGTCAGTTGATAATACCACTCTTCCTTCAGTTTACACCGGGAAACTTTTTATACTACTATTTTATAAATCTAATATGATTTCTTTTGTATGTTAATGTTTCAATCTACGGAAAAGTAACAGGTTGTAAAAATTACTATTAAGACTGTCAAATATACGCATTTTTACTCTTTTAAGTGTTCGTTTTACAGTTCTTCATAAAGAGATTTACCAAACTTAGTATACTGTTTCAACTAAATGTTCTTCTTTATATAATTCCAAAAAATTTGAATATCATTGATCAATTAGAAAAGTCAAATTATCGATCAAGGCATCTGATATTTCCTGGACCATTAAAATACTGGAAATGTTTGATTTTATCCAGTTTTCACAACAAATATCTATTTTAGGACCTAAAATAAAAGGTAAAACCCATGCCAAGCTCCATATCTGAGCATCAGTTTGGTTAAGGTTTGCACCTGGTCACAAGTGCTGTTCCAATATTTTTGAAGGCTGGATTTCGTCGTATCCGAAGTCGTGTCCCATTAATGCCTCGTTAAATTCTGTTAATGATATCACTTTTAATTATCCGACCAGAATATGGCGCAAAAATAAACGAACATACGTTGTGAGTTGCAAATAAATATGATCGTGAAAAAGATCTGGCTTAAGTATATCAATAATATTCACATATTTAAATTGGCTAACTATCGATTCTTTATTAATTCCAAATGATTTATTTAATTTCATGAATTTTCGGCTGTCATTTTCTGCATCAGGTAGCTGTTTTATTTGCTCTTTATATAGAAGTGGAGTTTTTAATAATTTTTTGTTTTCTCTGGTCATTGTTCTTATTTCTGACAAATTTGCCATACAAGTGTGACAGGAATGAGTAAATGCCATCTTAAATCCACCCATTTTATGTTGGGCCAAGTGGTCTCCAAGAATTGCTACAACAAAACCGTAAACATTTGACCAGTTTATTATCACTCCATTTTCTAATTTTTTTAGATCCATAATCAGTGGTTCGAACACTTTATATATATAAAATAAATTTGATTGAAGAAGATCAGCTGCCACCGCCAAAACCATATGAATAAAATCCAGACAAGAATGGTACTACGGTATGTATTTCTGTATTACATGTTATTTCTAGCTTATATTGTTTATATTTTATTAAATAATAAAAATTAATATTTTTACAGAAGAAAAAATTAGATTGTTACATAAATTAGATATTTTTACAAAAGGAAAAATTGTGGAATGTTATTTTACGTGGTTAAAAGAATTGAATGTTCTTGATCACCAAAAAAATACATTACAATAGGGTGTTTAATTAGGTTTAAAAAAATATTATTTTATCTTCTATATTCAGTATAGTATATCTACATCCTGATCAGGCAAAATATTTTTAATTCACTAATTTTTTAATTTAAGTGGTGGTGACACTGTATAAAAATTCATTTCAAGTAGTAAAAGTCAATTTTGGTCAGACGAATATTTATTATTTCACATTCTCCTTATTATATCTTACGAAAGATAGTTAAGCTATATTAAAAATGTTTACTTTGAAGTATTTTATTATTAATAAATATTTAATTAATATTAATAAATATTTTATTCCGATTTTTAGTAGTAGAAGTTTTGAGATTTTAGCTTATAGTGAAAACAATTTTTATTCATTCCAAAAAAATACAATTTTATATTTTTCTTATTTTAAGAAGTGAAATTTAGTTTTAGTCCTTTTGTTTTAATTAGGTTAAGAATTTTTTGAATTTCGCATTTAGTAATGATTGTCAGTTTCGTTTAGACAAATTAATTCTTATCTTTTAAATTTTGTCTTACCTACAGAATTTTCTTTTAGTTTAGTATTTTGAAAAATACAATTTTTTTATTCAAACTCAAACACTAAAAGAAACATGTTGTAAAAGTGAAACCTAATTTTATTGTTGTTACAATTTTATATAAAATGGAGGTTATTTTATATCTCTAATTTATATTGAAAACTATTTAAATACTCAATGAAATATTTTTTAATGAAAATGTGTTAATAGATGCACTTGGATTTTAGATAGGAAAATCGAAATTTAAAAATTAGTGTTTAAACTTTTTTTCATGATACACATTAGTCATTTCTGCTTAGAGGTGGAAATCAGGTTAATCTCTTGATAATAGTCTTTTAATTCATAAACTTAATGTGGCTATATGATAAAATTATCTCAATTACGAATACGATTCTTGAGATTTTCTAGTGATACATTTTTAATTCTTGAGCTTAAAAAGGTTAAATTCTCTAAGAAATAGGGTCAGAATTCGTGAAATTTTCACAGAAAACAAAAAGTATTTTTTTTAAATCAAAATGGTGAAAAAACATTTCTATTTGGTCATAGGAATGTGTTCACTAAAGAACAGAAAAGAATATTATTTTTTATAATAGTTATTGCAAAATTAATTTTTTTGCAACTTTTTAAACAAAATGTTATTTCTCCTAAATGAATGAACCGATTTAAGAAATGAATGAACCAAGCGGGAATATAAAGGGAATAAAAAATACTTTCGTTCAGAATTAGAAAATTTTAAAAAAGTTTATATTTTAATAATAATTTAATAAATTTTTTATAAACAATTAATTTTTTTAAATGTTCTACGCCTTTAAAAAATTTTTAAAAAATATCAACATACACTTAAAACTATAAGAAATCAAAATCCGTTGAGAAAATTTTGGAGCGACAATTATTTTAAAAGTTACAATGAAAATTATATTGGCGCGGTGTAGTGCATCAACACTGAACTTAGTTTTTGATCATTTTTATGGTTATATAACTGAATAAAAATGTTAATTCGACAGTGTTTTGTTCATTTCATAGTTAAAAATAATGTTTTAATTCTGAAAATCATCAAAATCGCATCTCCGTTCGATATAATTTCCATTATGACTTTTAAAATAATTGTCGCTCCAAAATTTTGTCAACGGATTTTGTTTTCTTATAGTTTTAAGTGTATGTTGATATTTTTTAAAAATTTTTTAAAGGCGCAGAACATTAAAAAAAATTAATTGTTTATAAAAAATTTATTAAATAATTATTAAAATATAAACTTTTTTAAAATTTTCTAATTCTAAACGAAAGTATTTTTTATTCCCTTTATATTCTCGCTTGGTTCATTCATTTCTTAAATCGGTTCATTCATTTAGGAGAAATGACATTTTGTTTAAAAAGTTGCAAAAAAATTAATTTTGCAATAACTTTTATAAAAAATAATATTTTTTTCTGTTCTTTGGTGGACACATTCCTAAGACCAAATAGAAATGTTTTTTCATCATTTTAAATGAAAAAAAAATACTTTTTGTTTTTTGTGAAAATTTCACGAATTCAGACCCAATATGTTAAAAGCTTTTTTCGAGGTACTCCAGCTAATTGCGACCGTCATCATAGTACTTCAACCAATCACGAAAGTCAACACGATATTTTTAACCACATTCATTATTTAAATATTTATAGACTATCAAGCAACGTTTAGTGTTCTAAGTCTGTTATTATATTCTATATATTTGTGACGAGAAGATTATTCTGACGTTAATTCAAGTAATATTCGATCAAATATCGTAGAATAAGGATAAGGGTTGTGAGGTCAATAGTTCGCCCCTGCAATCTTACATCGATAGAAGCGCCAATATTTTGATCAATTGTCGCATTACCAAAATTTTGAAATGATTGTGTTACTCTTCGTTTGACCGTGTAATGTATTCTCTGAATGAGTGTTTGATCAGACAAACCTGTGTGGAGAAATTCGACCACTTGTAGGGAGAATATTTTGTGTGAACGTAAAGAGTCGATATTTGATCGACTTCACGTAAGTGATTAATGTTTCTTTGATTTTGTTTTAATAAATTTATTTTGTTCCTGGAAGTCACTTGGTTAATTTCATTTTTGTTAACATAATGGGTTCCCCAACGTTATCTTCCCTGTGATCTTTTGCTCATTCTTTTAAATTTTGTGTTTTGTTAATTTCTTAAAAATTAACTAACGTCCGCATCTTTTGTTATTTTATTTTTGCCTAATAGAGCTCTAGCAACTCTGAACCCAGTCACGCTGGATGGGAATTGAATATATTTTATTTATTTTTATCAGATTTATCATATTACTTCATTTCACTTATTTTAATATATTTTTTCTTTCACACTTAACCATAAAAATTCTATTCGTCTCATATTATATTAAAAAATGGTACAACCAATGAGCGTGGTGTGAAAATATTTTAAAAGCGAATTTATGATGTGACAAAAACACAAAAACTATTAAATTCTTTTGGAAATTTTGTAACCAAGAGTACGTCATAAATGCGACTTGATAAGCCAAGCATCTTCTCAGATGCAATCAGTGTCCTCCGTGTATTAAAAAACTGCTTAAGGATGAAGATAAAACATTAAATAATTATGTTGATGTGACATCTGATAAGTATAAGTTTATATGAGGTTTTCTTTTCTAATAAAATGTATATTTATGAATCTATAGTTTAAAAATATTTTATCAAAATTACGGAAGCAAGCGAAATAGAAACGATCAACGTGATTAAGCAAAATACAAGAACTGAAAATAGGAATAATTTGGAAAATGATGAGGGTCAGGTAAACATCACAAGGAAAACAGCCTATTTTAATGTATTCTTCTGGTGACCAAGATAATTCAATTCAAGATGTGCAACAAAAATTTAATTCTGGTCGTTTAAAAGACTATAGACAACAATTCTTTATTGAAAACTATTAGATTTATGATTACCCTTCTCAGAAAAATTAACAATTTGAGAAGTGGATACTAAATCGATGTCTTAAACACACCATTAGGATATCGTAATATATCCTAAGATTGTCCATGGTATATCCAAACCGAAGTTTTATTGTGTATTTCTAGGATGTCTGTATGTCATTATTAGATTATCATTATGATATTTCTAGGTTATCCTCAGATTGTATAGAAGACATCATCCTAATATTTCTCGAATATTGTAGGGATATGTAGAGTACTTTCTTAGGATATCCTACGGATATAATAAAAATGTCTCTAGAATACCCTAAGAATATTTCTAGAACGTTCAATTACTTTCGTAATTTATCAAGCGAGAGGTTTGACGTCGAGATATAATGATGTGCACTGTCGATTATTGTCCGGCATACACCATTAGAACTTGGCTGTCGACAAACCGGTTGTACTCAGGCGAGGTTTTCTACAGTTCTCCTCTCCTCTGGCGAGAAAACCCATTAGACTGGTGGTCCAGGCAAATGCAAGTACTCTTAATTTCAAGACGTTCTATAGATGCAAAATTTAGTTTTAAGTAATGTGTAAGAAATGAATTGTAAGAGAAATTGTATGTAGAAACACTTGTAAACCTAGATAAACTAAGACTGGTTTATAAACAAATAAATAATAGAATCATCTTAAGTTACTTTATGTGCATCGTGATGATATTTTAAGGATTTCTTATAATTAGTATAAGAATATCATTCGTGATATCCTAAAGATGTTCTTATCATAGTTTTTAAATGTCCAGGGGGTGTTTCATGAATATCATGTGGATTTCCCTAGGATATTCCAACCGTCGTTAGTCAGGATCTCGTAACATGATTCCTTCGATATTTGTAGGGCGTCGTAACAATATCCACGTGATGCCTTCATAATATCTTAGGATATCTAGTGCTATGGGGTATAGACGATAAAATTGATTATACTGATGACAGAATATTTTCTAGACGTCCATCTTAAGAAGTTTTAGTTAAATTGATATTACGAAACACGCAGACAACTAAAATTGTAAACCTGATGTTAAATATGTTTGCTGGACATCAAGTTAAAAATAGGTCACATTTTGCATAAATGCTACGTATTTATTAAAATGAACCAAATTTTTATTTGAATCAATAAAACTGTATTATCGTAACTAATAAAATAGGTTAATTAATAAGTTTACTTTTGTTTTTTACATTATTATTTAATGAAATTGCTTTTACAGGCTAGTTCTTGAAAAACAACTATTTTGGTATTTCATTCCAGTTTTAACGAACTAAATTCAGTAAAATGTCAGGAATATAATTTGTCCGTGTATTTTTGGCATGCAAGTTTATAGAATGTGTTCATGTGATGATTGCATTACGTCTGTCTCTTACTGCTTTTTTAAACTGTATATATAAAATAAATCTATATACGTGGCGTTACGGACGGATGATTACGCGCGTGCCCATACAAATGCTTTGTATATGTATATACGAGCTTGGGGCCCCATGGACCTAAGACGTACGCGTGCATAGATATCGATTGCGTGACACATAGCACTACGTCCTTGTAAGGCCACTTGCCTTCTGTGCCTTGAATGTGTGTATTTACATACATAAGCAATGTGCACATGACCGTATCGTGTAATGTACAGTGTTCATTTCTCCAGCCCATACACCACACTTCCCATGTGTATATTTCAAGTACTTAAGCGTAAGTACCTCTTGTGTATTCGCCTGTCCTGCACTGACGCAATAATATACCATTCCAATACTCGTAAATCCACACACGGGAATTTTTCAATGGTATCAATGGTACTACTTATATATTGCTTCCTGCTAATTGACTTCTTTGTGCGCTGAACAATCGTTTTCTTCGTGTATGTATTCTTGTACAATAAATGAAATTGTGAATTTGTTAAATTTGTGAAATAATTATTATTTAGCGTATTGCTGATTATTATGACAATGATAATTCTTTCACTAAATTATAAAAAAATTAATTTAAAAGGTTTATGAGAATAGTAATTGATTGCTCTCCATTATTTATTTGTTTTTGGGAAAATCGATCAGTTGGAGCAAATTAGTATAGGTTTTTAGTTTTTATTATAAGAAACAAAAATTAAAAAAACACTAAACATAAATAGAAAGACAATGTGTCTTTATTTACCGCAACGTTTCGTTAACATTTCGTTAACCTCTTCAGGCTGTAAATACAATAGATATAAATCAGTATTAATTTTTTAACACGACTAACACTCAATATAAACAGATATACAGAGATTTTTACCTCGACACGGAGTTCTTAAAAAATTAAATAACATCACCAGAAGGTGAAATTGTCAAATTATAAAATTAAATGTCTACATGTCGAAAGTAGGCGACAAACTGTCTAACAAAAGTGACAGGTGCCAGAATTACGTCAACAAAATACGTCATACAAATTTTAAAAGGCAGCTTGAAAATCAAAAGAATACGAAATCAATAAATAACAATCAAGAAATCGAAAAGTTTCTCTGCAATAGAAGCTTATAAGTTTTGTTCAAATTGTCAATATTTTCTTTCACATTAATATTATTAGGATCGTGATTAATAAAAATCATTTCGGAAAGCACACGTTTTTTCCAATCATGTTCTATATCTACAATTTTTGTATTTTAAAAATCAAATTCATGATCACTAATGCAGTGCAAATTGATGACAGAATTTTGATTTTTCATGTGCTCAGAAACTCGCTTTTCCAACATTCTTTTTGTTTCACCATAGTATGCGGCGTTACAATCTTTGCACGGAATTTTATAAACAACCCCACATTTTTTCCACTTGTTCGATGGATCTTTTGCCCAATTTCACAATATTATTTAAGGACTTTTTAACTTTTGGAATAGTACAAATATTGTAGTTATTTAAGTTGCGTTTACATTTAAAATAAAATTGTTTATCTATGAACGGAATGACAATTTTTGGTTGTCTGGCATACCAATCTTTCTTTTGTTTTGATAGTTCTTTATTATTTTCATTTTTCTTAGATTTTATACAATTAAGTCTCTCAGAAATACACCGGTTGATAAAATTCATAGGATAATTATTATTAGCCAATATATTCTTGATAAGAACTAAATTTTTATTATGAAAGTTTTTATGTGAAAGACAGATAGCTCTGTCAACAAGATTAAATATAATGTTTCGCTTTAGACCAACAGGATGATTGGATAAAAAATTAAGTAGTCTACCAGAAGAAGTTGGTTTCTGATACCAGTCAGTAATAAGGCGGTTATTTATTCTTATCAATGTCAAATCCAGAAAATTTATTTTTTGGTCAATTTTCAACTCATACGTTAACTGTAATTTCTTATGGTATGAATTGAACACCTTGAGAACTATATCAACAAAATCTTTATGTACACAAAGTATCGTGTCGTCAACATACCGGAAATAAAAAAGTATATTACAATTGTGCTCATGTTTAAGAATGTTCATACATTCATTCCCCAAATCCTCCATACAAATATCTGCAAAAAAAGGTGAGATCGGAGATCCCATTGGCGTACCATAAATCAGATGATAAAATTTGTCATTAAATTTAAAAAAAGTGTTATTAAATAAAAATTTTGTAATATCAATTATTTGAGTATATGGTATGTCACATTTATTACTAATTTGATGATATCGCTTATCAAGACTTCTTATAACTAGTTCACAAGGAACAGGAACCAGTTGATGACATTAAAATACTTAAAAGGGCAGATACAATTAAAAAAAAAAATATAAAAAATACAACGAAAAAGGAGAGATATTCTGATGATGATTATAATATAAATGAAGAATCTGGAAAAGATAATGCAGCTAAACTGTTGCTGTGTATAAAAAATTTACTGTAAAGTAGTCTATTGTTAAAATAAACCTCACCGCACCTAAAGCACGTAGCTGATTTGTTTACAACTTTACAATTTCTTCCTATGTGGCCATATCCCAGACACCTATTACACCTGACGACCATACATCTTTTTCTGACTGGGTCAGAAAAAGTCAGTTTTATGCCTCCCAGTGTGACCTTTTGATCCGTCATCTGCATCTCATCAAGCACACCTACAATCCTTGTCACCTCCTCGGAGAATTTCTTTTTAACTTGTGAGTCTTCTGACAATCACTGCTGATTCTAGGGCCTTGGTGCTTTTCTACCTTAGTTTGTGTTCGATGCTTTGTCGACTCTACTAGCAGACGACGAATCCTGATGTTAAAGCGTCTAATATAGGCCTAACTAGAGTTTCTAAGGATTTCAAGTCGTATGACCAGTAATTTCCTGATGAACAGTGCCTAACTAGTAGATATGGTCTTTCTAAGTAAGGAACTCGAACTTTCTAGAGGCTACTATGTCAGGACAGCAGGATAAGACTATTTTAGTTTATTCTGTTATTTAATATCTATTTTTCACAATTATCTCCTCCTGAACCAAATCAAATACAATAAAGAGAAAAAATTTACATGTAAATCTTCTCCTCTCCCAAGTCAAATCAAGATTACATGTCACAAAAATAATCTTAAGTCAAACATTCACAAGTCAAATTTCATAGAATAAATTCTAGTCGTGTCTCAAAAGTTTTCCAACAAATGTGCCCCACGTTGGGCGTCAAATTTTATGACGGTTCTTTCAATAATAAATCAGAAAATTTATAAAATTCAAATAGATTATTGGTTCCCTTATTCGTAAGAAAGCAAATTTAACACCAAACACGGCTGTCAGACGCCAGTTAGTTTAATTGTTGGAAAACTAACAAAAACAATAATTCAATAATTATAAATAAAAGTAAATCAACACTTCTCTAATAGTCAAAAATAATCTCAAAGAAAATTCCGCTAGGAAAGGTTAATAAAGGGAAATTTAACCTTCTTGAAACACGACTTCCAATCAAAAACTTCACTCACCAAATTTCTTTATCAAATTGTCCTTTTAACGATTGTCACCAATTTGTGTAAGATAATCTTCCCCAATAAATAATCACAATAAGAACACTTTCAATAAATACTTTATTCAAAAATATAACTTCTCTCAATATATACAAAACACCAATCTCCAAAACCCAAAACTACAAAACCCAACTCTCTCATTACAAATCACAAACTCTTCTTTACAATGTGCTTTTTCCGTCTGCTCTCAAGGCGCGCAACACATTTCGCAAATTAAACCTTAAGGGAAAGTTTTCATTTCTCCTAAGTCGCAGTATTTCCCGCTTAATTTTAAATAAACAAATGAATATAAAAAAGAGGAAACAAAACTTCTAATTTAATAATACTCATATCAATGTCAGGTTAGTGACTGAAACCACTTTGTCACGTAATATATTCTATTTAAATTTATTAAATATCATAAATTTTTTGGCACATAAAAATAGGCTATAAAATTAGGAAATATCCCCTCAAATCTTTGCAAGTTAACCCCTACCCATCTTTAGAATCTGAAGGTCATTTTCCAAATTAAACAAAAAAATTATGTATGAACATTAAAAATTTCTTTTTTATTATCGTAAATTACGTATGTCACATAAAATTAAATCATAAATTATCTAAAATACTCCACCCCTCCTAACCAACAATAACACCAGTTCTAAAATATACATAATTTTTTGTGAATGACCACCCTTCCTACACTTGGAAGCAATCAAGGTCAAGGTAAAAAATATTCGACACTTGAACTAGTCAAACTTATATGTCGAATATTTGACATTTAAACTAAACTAACTCGAATATCAAATTTTCGACATTCAGACTCGAATTATTTTGCACAGCTCTAATTTTTAATTCAAACATAGGTTTTGGTAAGCTTCTTATTTTTGAATAGAAAAAGTGTTTCTCAGTTTTAAGAAATCGTCCTCCAATACCAAGTTTTAACATAACTACATTATTTTAAGAGGAGTTTAATTTTTTAAAATTTCTTTGAACATCTGTTTTTTAAGCAATACTCGTAATATTACACATGCATAGAAATTTGCAAAACAAAATGAAACTTTTAAAAGTCTAACTCTAACTCATGCTTCTTTATTCTCATCTCGATTCCCGTTTTTCTTCTTTCGTTGCACATTTTCCCCTTTTATATTTATTCTGAGAGAAATCTCTCTCACAAGTGTTGTGGAATGTAAATAAGCCGCGACGAATAGGTTTTTATGGTTAACGTTTGTACCATATCTGTACATGTGTGAATGTATGAGAGTTCGCATACAAACGTACCTGATACATTCAAAACGCAATGAACTCAAAGGGAAACAAATAAAATAGCTCGACAACTAGTGCCTAGTGGCGATTTCCGTGTACAATACTCAACGGAGAAACTTAATGGGTCTGTAATTTTTAGCTGTAAACCCGATTCTTCTCTTCTGTTTAAACTTTTTAAAAACCTTTGTTGACTTAATTTAACCAAATTAAGTGTTTAAATGATTATTTAATAACATTTTTTTCATTTTACTTGTACTACTGCACAATCATATACTTATATACTACAACGTAACACTATAGTATTATTATATTGATTAGTTGTACGTAAGTTTATTCATTTGTTGTATATTCTTAATAAAATTCAAAGAAGTCATAAAAATATAAATGAAATAATAACTGAAGCAAACAAAATATTGCCAAACAAAATTTGCATTGTAAATCAGGTTAAGTAAAGTAGGTTACTTTTTCTTAAAAGATTTTATGTTTGAAATGATTATTAAGAAACGTTAAAAGTGGTATATTGAATGTAAAAATATGTCAGTCTCTTTTGAGAAAACAATGTGCTTGAAATCATATGTTGCCTTGTGTATTTTACCTTTCGCAATTCGTAAGTTCAGCACAATGTTCATTAAATGGTTTATAATCACCATAAGATTATTTTGCAGATTTTTAATGATTTAAAAAATGATTTACAAACATTTTTAAAATAGTACATTTTACCGGGTATCTAAGGTTAAGGTACATTTTTTTAAAAACGAATAACTATTATCTATTTTGTTAGAATTTGTTTATATTTCGAGTACTAATAATTGATTTTCTAATAATTTAAAGTGTAATATTAAAATTTAAAAAATCCAAAATGTGACTAGAAAAAAGATAAAAAAAATTTGGTTTCATTTTTTCCGGCATAAGCACCTCTTTAAATTTTTTCACTGTTCCTAAAGGGATCGAATTTCTACCATTTCAATTACTCAATTCAATGTGCTACCAAAATTCTCTGCCATTTTGAAAAAATAATCAGTTGGAGCTAATAAAATGGTACCTAAAATGATGTTGTTGTCTTCTGTGGATCCAGATGCGTTTGAATATAAAATTACAAGTAATCTATATAAATAAAATCAAACTTTTGTCTGTACATTGCTTAAAATTTGTAAATCCAGGTTTACATTTTTTTCGAGTAGTAAGAATTCCAAAAATGCCAATAAAAAAATTATATATGTATGTATGCCTAAAATATTTTGTCCATTAATAATAAAATTAAATATTTGTGGTAACCCTGTTAAAAGAGTAGAGCAATTGAAATTTCCAATAATTTCTCTATTTTTTCTTTTTTTTAATTGGCATGAATTTTCCCGGAAAATATTATGTAATAATCACGTCTTTTTGAAGTAAAGTTGGTTAGTAAAAAGGAGAATAAGACAACGACGTTAGCCGCAAGAGGAAAACGGTATAAGGATAATTACAATGAGCAGTCACGATTACGAAGGTTTCAATGAATTCCTGGCAGCAATAAACTCTTGTTAATACGGGGCTAAGTGCTCGCTATTTTAATTAACTGCTATCACCGTCTCATGAGTACTTAGTCGCTCTTATACATATGGCCAAAGCTAATAGAAAAGAAAGACGATCGATCTGCCTCTCCTATATGTCGTGCAGGTTTGTCAACAGCTTGTTTGTATGTATGAAGAAACGCTTTGTCGTCGCACAGTTTAACGCGTGTGTATGCGCGCTTTTCCAGCTCTCAATACGATTCTCCATTCGCCGCGACTTTAGATCGATTCACGACAAGAAACATCCGCAATTACTTGTCGTTGATCATTGAAAGACTGTATATACTCTATCGCCATGTGGCGGCATGATCAAAGAAAATCGTGCGATTATGTTGAATTACGAAGTAGACGAAGTTGATTCAGGAAGGAAGGGTAAATACACTCCCAATGAAAGGGGGATACAAAACACTTTTCTCTCTACTTCTCAAACAACAATCTTAAACGTTATAGTTTCTTAGTTTATAATGAGCCATGTGTCATATAAAAAAAGTCTCTCTCGATAAGTCAATCTTTTTATTTTCACACTGACGTGACTAACAAACATCCCTTCCTATCGAAAGAAAATACAAATAAAAATTGTAATCTCTCCTTATTCCTTCACTTTGATTCTCGAGTTGTACTAATTATTTTTAATTACTACCAGCTTTAATCAGGGTTAAAATTCCATTCTTAAGTTGCACCATCGGAACAAGTTGACATCGATTAAAAGGATAATCAATTAAACACTACTGAAACAAAAAACTAAAATTACCAATTCAAGTTATCCAAAAAGAAAAGTATCAATATCTAAAGTTACTATTAATTAAAACTACCTTAAGGTAATATTATCATTAACTAACACAATTATTTATTAATAATTAATTATTCTAAACATTCATGCTGTACTGCGTAAAAATCCTTGCAATAAAAGCAGAATTTAAAAATGCATATAACGAAATAATAAATTCTAAACATACAATCTTACAGCAAGCTGTATGCTGTACGTTGAAGCTGTATGCTATCGTCTTTCCATTAATTACAATAAAAAAAATATGATAAAAAGGAACACATATACTTTAAAATCTAAAAACATAATTTTTTAAGAAACCCTCATGCCTCCGAGATGTAATATATTTCAGATGAATATTCGATTGCTTCCGGAGATTTATTAATATTATGCGTTAGATAGTTTTTGCTTTTGTTCATTTGCGTAGGTAGTCAAGCAATGGATTAATGATAATGTCCCAGCGATACTCGAAAGCATGTTAACATTATTCGATTGCAAGTATAGGTTCCTTATGGTTTAAGCATTGCTCGTGGTACATATCTCGCTACACAAATAACACGCACTATTTGTGGTGACATTATGTGGATTATAATCCAAAAGCTATTCAACCTCTGCATCACACTCGCGATTAGAATTAGTCAGACAGTCTTGTAGAAAAGTCATGTAAGTTGTAAACCTTAAAAGCAAACGAGAGAAAAGTGTCTGATTGCATTAGTAATAATCGTTTATCTTTCTCATGTGTGTGTAAGCCTAATAGTCGCATTCGATTTTTTAATTTCCAATTCATTTACAATCGGTGACAATATACACATATTATGCTTATATCGGTATAAAGGTAGAGACATTGATATTTATTTAAATTATCCAGAAACTTTTTATTAATATAGTAATTTTTTTCTATATATTGTTACCTCCGTAACTTATTCCTAAAGACTACATTTAATTATAATAATTACGTATTTATTCTCTTTTCAAATATTGAATCTTACCTATATGTTGTAAGATATTATTATTTTCATTAAAATGCTTGCTATTGTGTTAATACAATCTCTACATATTATTGCATTATATTCAGTATTTTTATGGTAATTGGTATTATATATATGTCTTAGAACAAATTTATAAATTGTAACAAATACGAGAAAGAAGAGTAATATTTCGAATTATGTAAAAACCTTCGCCACATACAAGGTAGAATAGTGACCTTGAATAATATAATCAGAATAACGATTAAGAATCATTTCAACGACCGTTCTATAAACCAAGGAAATCAATGAACGTGCAAGAAGTGACCTACTAAGCAACTTCCCCACAGTCCCACTCAAGCATTGAATCAACTTGTGAGGAGCAGCTAACCGAACGACTGGCCCATACCCCCACTTAAAATCCATGCGATGATTCAAGTTTTCACGCATAAAATTGGAAGAACAATAAGGGATAACCAGCTCTCCACAATTCCAGTTAGCATCCAAAGCATTAAGCTTATAGGGGAAGTTTGATAAATAAAGGGCACCAGCTCTCTTACAATCAGAGAGTAATTTTTTAAACACCAACCATAAGTCATCTAACCGGAGAGTAAAACACATCGTCTACAAGTGAACTAAAAGAACATAGTTTAAAGTGAACTCCCAAGTATTAAAACTCAACCCAAGTCTATCAACAAGTATTAAGTTCCAAACAAACATTATTTGAAGTGAACCCAAGTATATTTCCAAGTGTTAAAATTAAAACGAACTTCGTTTTTAGACTTTTTTCCCCGGTTCTCAAAATAGAACTTTAAATAATTCTCCAAAATATTATTTGGGAAATAGTTTTCAAGTTTCGATAAAATCTATATTGAAACAAGGCATTCTAAATTTCGAACCATCAAAATTTGCTCAACTGGCGACAACCGTTTGGAAGGAAGCAAATATTTTCAAAATACAATACACCATCTCATTAGTGTAAACAACAGTGATAAAATCCCACACTAAGGACAACTGTCGGAGGCCCACTTTGTTAACGGCCCTCTCGAGATTGCATTAACAGATTATCATCACCAGTTCATTCACCACCAGTAATCGTTATTCTTATAGCAAGATTTGTAAATTATAATTATATTCATTGTATTCTTGTCAATACTCTTCCTTCTTGTTGGTTTTTAAATAAATTATTCTCTCACAACATGTAGTAGGCTCATTGACTTATCCTCATCCCAAATTATATTCAATTTATTTGAAACTAATTTAAAATGAGGAACGTTAGGTATATCTATAAAGGTTTCTCGTTTTGACATAACAATCTATAGTTAATAAAAAAATGTTAGCAAACTATATTTTCCAAACCGAGAATGATTATCATGATTATCATTATAATGATAATTCAGGACATAAAATAAAAATTTACTGCCTGAAGAACCCTTCTTTCATCGTATTATGCGTGATTATTTATACGGGACGTAAAAAGGCGTTAAAAAAAAGTAGAATAGAAAAGGAACCAGTTTGCTTTGACATTGCAATTCATATGCAGCTCGTGCGGCCAACGACTACATTCGTCACATGTGCCGCACCACAGAACTCTATATGTATATTATTTCCGTTCGAAATATGCACATCGTTTATAAGTGTTCAGATAGTATGTAAACCTTTCTTTATAGAACCTGCACTATTACCTGCGTGAAGAAAACGAACTTCTCACCCCTTTCACTTAAACTGACTCCCTCCTTATATCATCCTCCTCAATTTAAATGCACCGAGATTACCTCATTTGTAAGGATACAAAAATCAATAAAAGAATGAATGTACCTGTCCCAGCAGATGTTCGAATCCCAAAAACAGACGTTACGCTATACCAATGTTGAATTCATTCACTCTATTATTCTCCTAGTTTGATGAAATGTTCATTATCTTTCAAGTTCATTTGTTGTAATAAAAATTTGTAGAGTACAAAAATTATTAGTCTTCTTTTAAGAATCAAGTAATTAATCTTCTGAATAGTAAAACAGAAATTCAATCCAAGAAGAAACTTTTCTTTATTACATCCTTCTTCTCTTAAAAATAATTTTTGTAGGTAGCTAAAGAAACAGCTCAAAATTTGATTACATGAGTACACGATTTGAGGATGCATTATACCTATGAATACTAGAAATGGGTGTAATTTTCAAGAATAAAATTTTAAGTACAGAAGATATGAGGTTCAAAGGCCATACATTATGCAATTGTCCTGATTTTAAATCGAATAAAGGAAGCTGAATTTTTTTCCCCTGATGACAACGACGAGCGGCGAAAAGGCGTTTTAGCCATCGAGTCTTGTAATGTTGGACGTTGAGCGATGCAGAGAGACGAGCGATTGTGTTCGCAGATTTTACTCAGACGGGAATCGTTCTAAAATTAGGACAAGGCGATACTTATATGCTCGAAAGATCAACGCTTATGTGTAGTAAGACTGATTGTCCTCCCTTTATTCGTTCAGCGACCTTCGTCTCGACTGAGTTCAATGCAAAACGAGGCAAAACTTTTGGGTTTTGCCAATTCACAGGATTGTCTAACTAAATCTCTATATTCCTCTCCCTCTCCTTTTAGATCTCTCCTTCTCTCATTTCACGAAAATAGCAAAAGCAAATACGCCAACTTTAACTGGAAACATTAGTATTGTCATTATATCGGTCTTCCAAGCCATCCTCCTTACTGATAAATGGACCCTTTATAAAGCTTTATACTCCAGTAATACATTTATACTGCGTTATATTAAATATAGACATGAAAAGTCACTTTTGTTTTGGCTAAATTTATATATATTAGAGTCGTTCTTATTTAGTTGATGGTTTCAAATCTTTGTTCTTACCATAAAAAAATAATTAAGGTATATAAAAAATTTGTTCCTAAAATTAAAATCAAATCCAATAATATTAACACGTGCTTCTAATCGACTAAAATTTTAAATAGCAATTTTGTCTATATGAAAAAAAGATTTCATTCTGTAGGTATCAAAATAATAATTTTGATTACTGTGTCACTATACAAAATTTAAAATTAAAATTAGAATATTTTTTGAATATTTCTCATTATAAAAAGAACATGTTCATTGTTCAAATTCTGCATAGTTGATGTTTTATCCAAAATGATTTTGTTACCTCCCGAACGGAAAGAGAGGTTATTTAGAATTTTAATTATTATTTATTTTATTTTAGAGGAATAGTATGCTGATTAAGTCAAGTTGGTAAAGCTTGACCATTTATTTTTATGTGGGTACGTTCTCTTCTATTGATCCTACGGGATCAATAGGATGTCTTGCAATTATGAATTTGAACTCAGTAAATGAATGATTTTAATTTTTAATGGTAAAAATATTTATTATCTTTGATTACAAGAAAGAATTAAATGTATAAATTTAGATGTGTTTATGGTGTGAATTACAATTTGTTTAAAAATGGTACTTACAATTACCTCTATTCAGAGGGCAGATACAATGATGAATTTTTGACAAGGAATATATTTCCAATAGTCGTTGACACTGCGAGGTTTTACATCTCTTAAAAAAGAACGGTTGGGACTTTGTCAGTTTTTAGTTCTTATTCTCCGAAAGCACACACGTCACGTTTGCAAATCGTATCTCGAGAATAGACTAGGCTACGACGGATAATCTATTAATTTTTTGAAAATACCGACTTACAAGTCTGTTGATAATGAATACTTGCTCAATATTTAGAACAACGAGTAAACTTTATACTGTTCGAAAATGCAACTACAACTCTATGCAGCTGCAAAATAATTCTTAGAAGGCAGTACATAGAGAATAGAAATATACATTTATTGTTTAGTATTAGAATCATATAATATTAATTTTAAAACAAAAGTATTGCGTGAGAAATAATCAGTTAATTATATACTAGGGTAATCGGTACAATGATTGGCCCCTTAAGAGAATTTTTATGTTTAACTGATTGCCAAATTTACTGAACCTGTCAAAAATGAATTATGAAAACACAAAGTGGAAGCAAATTTATTCTATTTTTAATGTTTGATAATGACACAGGAGTAGGAAATTGTAAATAATAAATATTTAAATAAAATAACACAACTGTCAAAAATACATTTATTGGCCCAAAACACATAGTAATTGGCAGAGGCCAATAACTGAATCATTGGTCTATGAAATTATCAAAATACAGTGATTAGCCGCCTTACAAATCATAATACCTCTGCATTTATTTTTTTTCAATGATTGGCCTCTGCACTTGTACAATCATTGGCAGTGGCCAAAAATTGTATTTCGAGGGTTTTTAAATTTTTTATTTCCAAAAATGTATTTAAAAACATTTATTTAACTGTTATATAATGTTCTTTTTACTATTTAATAATATTTTTGAAAAATACAGTCATTGGCCTTTTAAACCAACCTGGCCAATCATTGTTTTTTCATATAATTGAAAGAGAGTATTATTGGCCTACTTATAAATTAAGAAAATGTAATATTTTTTAATAAAACAACTATTTATTATTAGTTTTAAACACCTTCAGTAAGTATAAAAAAAAATTTTCAAAAAAGTAGTTTTAAAATGACAAATTTTCTGTGCGGATGCACTACTTAACACCATAAGATTCGCAGCTGTCAAGTTGTTCTTTCGGAACACGCAAATAAATAATTACATTAAAATTAATAACAAAAGACAACATAAGTATGATTGTCGAAATGGCTGCTCGATTGCATTAAGTTTATTAACCACGGCTGATAAAATGTTTTTATAGAAGTTATTTCTTATTATATTTATATTTCAACTAGACGGCCAATCATTGTGGGGTGGCCAACCATTGTACAGATTACCCTATTTCTTATTTAATTATTATTGTTCTATCTCAAAATTTTGTAATTATATTTATTTAAAGGTTTATTTTAATTTTGAGGAATTATTAAAAGTAATATTATCATTTCTCTTATACTTTTTTTATTCATTTTATATTTATTGCTTTTCTTTTGTTTTATTTATTTCAAACGTAATGTTGTGGATGAATAAATGTCACAATAGTTAAACATTATCCAGAAGTACCTGAATTATTTTAACTTTACAAATCCATTTTATTTTAATAATCGAACAAAACAAATTTGATATTTAATTTGATTACTAACTGTTACATCTCAAAGTGTAATTGTTACTAACAATGATAGCCGACTTTCAAGTTAATTTGATTCTCTAATATATTAGTAAAGTAAGGGCACAACTTATAAATTGATTATCGGTTGTACAGAATAGGACCGGATGGAAAATTCTTTTAAAAAATAAGAAAACTTTAAAGAAACGAAAGAGGTAATAATAATTGAAAAGGAGAATTATTAATCAACTAGAAGGATCAATAGAGTAACAAAAGAATTAAAGGAAAACTAAAAATTCGGACCTCAAGTGAAAGGATAAAGAAGCTAATAGATCCTGGTACCTTCCTTCCGTGCTGTACACGCTTCACTAAAATAATTGGTTAAAGACATCAAAAGTAAGAAAAGAAAGAAATATTGATTCTAGAAGTGACAAAAATTGTGCGTCCCCTTTTTGTATGAATCCGCGAGTGTATATACATTTATAGGAAGGGGGACCTGTATAGACTTGCGCGGGGAAATTAGTAACGTGCGTTTTTGTACTTTGTAGCACGTGGTTGTCTAAGGAGTAGGGAGACAAGACCTCACCCCACGAATCGAATATTGCTTAACTGAAATACTCGCTCCTTCAGAACAGGCTTACGAAAATAATAAGAATGCTCTGAAAGGGAAGGAAGGCATGGGACAAGGTCCTCCTTTATAGGCATTTATACACGAGCCGTTGGAGAGCGTACCTTTTGGCTATATACCGGAATATATATATATATATATATATATATATATATATATATATAATATAAAATATATTTGATATATATCTATCTATATTACAAAATGATATCGCCGCCACCGTTGTTTCTGGATTCTGTAAGGGCACCTTTCTCCAAAGATAAATTTGACCCATTTTTTAACCTACAGGTCAAGGCTTAAACTGTAGCTCTTCTACCCTAAAAATTTAGGTCAATTTTAAGGGCAGATTTGACCTACACGCCAAAAATTTACAAACAATTCCCTCTCCTTTCAAAATTAGGTCAATTTTTAAGGACAGATTTTACCTACACGTAAAAAATTGACAAATTTAGGTCAATTTTTAAAGTAAGTTTTGTTGACCTACACGTTAAAAAACACGATATTTGATGCATTACTATTTATCTAGAGATTAAATTATATTAATTTAAAATAATTTAGAACTTGTGCGGTAACGGAATAAGAAAGTAAACGATCATTATTAAGGGGGGTTCCGCCACCCTAAAAGCATATAAATTAGACAGTTTTTTAAGAATTTGTTTTTGATTTGTATTGCTTCCTAATACATATTGTAAGCTATGTAAATACGAAATAGATTTTTTAAAAATTAACAATGGCGGAGATACAACTATTCCAGTGCAGCAGTACATTCCTTGATGGTGTACATGATTGGCATTTCAATTTTCATCTGAAACAAATTTCCTGCTGCAGTGGAATGAATGTACCTCCGCAATTTTTAATGTTTTAAAAAATTTATTTCGTACCTATATAGCTTACAATGTGTATTAAGAAACAGTACAAATAAAAATGTATTGTCCTTAATATTTTCTTCAAAATAAAATATTAAAAAACTCTTCAAAATATATGCATTCAGGGTGGCATTACCCATTAAAGGAAAATGCAGTATTACTTTGGAATAAATGTTGATGATATAAAAGGCCTAATTACGGTTTGTAGGTGTCAATTTCTTGTGAAAAGAACCTTTTTTTTCTTCTCAACTAGTTTCGAACTTCTATTAATTCCTCATCAGGAGAATATTCATAAAGTTCATATCATCCAAATACAGATAGATAGACATAGAGAGATCTTAGCCACTGTAAAAATACTACAAAAACAAGTATCTTAAAATACATTATAATCACTTTTAAAACGATTACAACATCTTATTTTTCCATTTTCTATCTTAGAAATTAATGCATTTTAAGATGCTTTCGATAACTTTTTGGAAACAACTTAAAAGTGACTACCAAAGTATCTTAAAATAAGATACCTGTTTTTACAGTAAGAGAGGATCAGCTTTTTATATAAATTAAATCATTTTTTAATATAACAGTATAATTAAATTTCTTTCTTTAAAAGAAAGATAAAAAAGCACATGTTTTTCAAAAGAAATGTCTCCCCTTCAGTATTTTACTTTACCACATACTGAAAAAAAGATATAAACCTTTTTTTTTGTTCGAAAAGAAAAACAATAAACTATAATAATAAGGAGAGAATTTGTTTTATTAAAATTTGTAAAATAAAATTTTCATTTTGTGATTTTCTAAAAAAGTATGAATTAAGATCGAAAAATAATATTTAACTGAATTTAAAAAATCCCTATGTATCTCATATGGACTATAACCCATATGTGGCGTGATTCATAATAATGTATCTCATCTGTGTGCTTCTTTAAACCGTTTTAAGTCTCATTTTTTTTGCCTCCTCTCATCTTCCTTGCTTCATCTCGATGAACACCCCCCCTCCCCCTTCCTATGCTAGTAAGTCATCTAATCTATCCGTAGATATAATTTTTCTTTTGTATGATAGTTGTTGTTTGCCTCACACAGTAGCCAATGCGGAAGTCAAATGTACCGCAACTTGAATAATAGAGCCGGGAATTAATTCTGAAATGGGCAGCTTCATTACTTTGCAAATTATTATGTGTTCGTGTGTGCTATAGTGTGCAGCTTTGTAGATTGTGTTTTCGAGAGAAATAACATTTTGGACAGTCATTTTAATTTTTTTTAATTATCTCTATCTGCGAAAATTACTCATTATTCAATATGTTACGCGTTCGTTTAATCATCATTCTATAGATATACGATTAATTCTTCAGCAATTTATGAATAATCAAGCAATTGGATTTTCTTCCGCCAATGCATATTTATTCAAAGATGTTATAGGTGTTGACCAATTCAGAATTAGTGTGATCCGAATTCAAAAAACTTTCCATCACGTCACATTTTCGAAAAAAGAGAGTTGAATCCCCTAAAAATAGAGTTTTTTGACATTTTTAAAAAATTGGATAGCTAAATGCAGACGTGCTACAATCTTTCCACATATCTGAGATCATGCTCTTTCTAATGAGAAAGAATATTTTACTGATTTAAAATTTTTTATGTTAATATGACGTAAAGGTTGCACAACGAGAGTATCTACTTTTATTGATTTTCCTTCTCTTTCATCAAGAGGCATAGAAAAAATGTACGTTACGCTATACATCCCTCGGGACCAGCACCGTGAGGGTAAGATGGCACGTGCTAAAGAAGAGAAAAAAAGGAAGGAGAAGAGTAAAGACTTGGTCCCAATCGCAGAGAAGCAGCTGCCCTCCTTCCATTTTGGCTTGCGTCTTTACTCAGGGGTCCCTCGACGTCGTCTGGACCTGATCTTTTTCCCTCATTCGGGTACACAAGTCCGCTTGTCACCCTCGAAATGAATGACGCGACGTTACGTTTCCCTTTCTTAAAATTCACTCTATAGATACTTCTCATCATGAGCATGGAAAGAAGATTTAACAGCAAAATGTTGTGTACGCGCAAAAATCAACATATCAGAAGATCATTGGACCGTGCATGCAACATATTATTTAAATGCAGAAATTGGAATTGAATTCATTTCATTCTTATCATTTTTCTCTTTCTCTAATAAGGCCCTTGTCTAGAAAACTAAATCAGGGTTGCCACGAATATTTAATTTTATTTTTCCCTGACTTTTTCCTGATTTCAAGACAAAATTTTCACTTTTTCCCTGACCCTAAAGAATAGTCTGATTCACTCTAAAAATTATTAGATAATCAAGAAACAATGTCCTATTACATTTATTTACAAATTTCATTAATTGTAAAATTATTCAAAAACATCAATAACTTCTTTTTTAAATAAATATTTAATCATTATTATTTTTCTGTAGGAATTAAAATTCTTCAAAACATTCAAATGCAAACCTTTTTAAATTGAACAACTTATAAGAATATTATTATAAAACATGAAGAAAGCGATCGTTTTCTTCATGTTTTGTAATAATTTAAACTATCATAACATTTTTTAAAATAGGTTAATTATTTACAGAAATCCTAAAAAAATCCTTCGCAAGTATTCAATTATTTTTAAAAGCAGTAAAATTTCTCAAAAAAATAAATTATTTTTAAAAAATGTAATAAAATTCGTGGCAATAAATCAAGTACTTTCATAAATAATAATAAATCGATTATCCGTTAATTCATTTTTAAATCAATTTTTATTATAAAATTCTAGATAAATTCAAATATTTAAATTAAAAAATAAATAATTTATTGAACAATAGAATGTTCTTTGTTAAAATTTAATTCTCATAAAGAATTTTATCAATAAATTTTTAAATATATGAATTTAATTTGACAAATTTTAATAAAATTTTTAAGAATAATTACATTTTTCGAGGAATTTGATTGAAATATATATATTGTATAAAAAATCATTAAAATTCTGCAATGAGTTTTGTTACTTATGAAAATAATTTAAATTTTCTTAAAATTTCCATAAAATAATTGAATTTTGGAGAAGAATTTTATTATTTATAAAGTTGCTTGGAATTTTAACAAGAATTTTTTTTAATTTTCGAACACAATTGGATTTCTGCGAAGAATTTTATTACATTTTAAATATAATTTAATTCTTCCAACGAATTTTATTACATTTTAAATATAATTTAATTCTTCCAACGAATTTTATTACATTTTAAATATAATTTAATTCTTCCAACGAATTTTATTCAAATTTTAAAAAATAACTGTATTTATGTGAAGAATTTTATTATTTATATAAATAATTGAATTCTTACAAAGAATTTTATTCCAGTTTATAAAAGTAATTGAATTTCGGTGAAGAATTTTTTAAATAATTTATATTTTTCGAAAAATTTTATGAAAATTTGTTTTTTTAATAATTGAATTCATGTGAAAATTTTATTACTTATTAAAATAATGGAATTATTTTGAATTAATTCATTAAAATTGAATTCCTACAAAATTTTGCCAAGAATTTTATTAAAATTTTTGAATATAATTGAATTTAGATGTAGAATTTTTCTATTTATAAATATAATTGAAATTTTGAAAATATATTTTTTTTAATTTTTGAGAATAATTGAAATTTTGCGAAGAATTTTATTAATTTTGAAAATAATTTAATTCTTCTAATGAATTTTATTCAATTTTATATAAATAATTGAATTGTTACAACGATTTTTATTCAAGTTTAAAAAAGTAATTGAATTTCGGTGAAGAATTTTATTATTTATAAAAATATTTTCATATAATTGATATTTTTCAAAAAATTTTATTTAATTTTGTATTTCAAATAAATGAATTCCTGTGAAAATTTTATTACTTATGAAAATAATGGAATTATTTAGCATTAATTTATTAAAATTGAATTCCTACAAAATTTTGCTAAGAATTTTTAAAAAATTTTTAAATATAATTAAACTTAGATGAAGAATTTTTCATTTATAAGTATAATTGAAATTTTGAAAATATTTTTTTTTTTAATTTTTGAGAATAATTGAAATTTTGCGAAGAATTATATTAATTTTGAAAATAATTTAATTCTTACAATGAATTTTATTCAAGTTTCTATAAATAATTGAATTGTTACAACGAATTTTATTCAAGTTTATAAAAGTAATTGAATTTCGGTGAAGAATTTTATTATTTATAAAAATATTTCTATATAATTGATATTTTTCAAAAAATGTTATTAAATTTTGTATTTCAAATAATAGAATTCCTGTGAAGAATTTTATTACTACTTATAAAAATAATTGAATTATTTTGCAGAAATTTATTAGAAATAGAATAATTGAATTCTTGTGGAATTTTGTCAAGAATTTTATTAAAACTTTTAAAAATAATTGCATTTTAATGAAGTATTTTATTATTTATAAAAATAATTGTAATTTTGAAGAGAATTGTTTTTAAATTTTTGAACACAATTTAAATTCTGCGAAGAATTTTTGTAACTTTTGATAATTATTGAATTTCTGTAATCAATTTTTTCCAGTACTTTTAGTAAAAATCCCTGACTTTTACCTGACCAATTTTACTTACCCTGACTTTTCCCTGAGTTCCCTTACCTGTGGCAACCCTGTAAATAGTGCCTTTGATTTTAATGATTTTTCACACCAATACCCCATTAATAATAATAATTACCTGCCTTTAAATAACCAATAGTAGATTTTTTTAACTATTATTAAATAATGAAATTATTTATAATTAAAAATTAACTTTGTTAAATAAATTATTTCATAGAAATTGTTATTGTTGCCAATCACATCGAAGTATGAAAATCGTTTTTGTTACTGAAACATTACGTGCTACTGGAATAAGATAAATTTGAATACTATAGCCAAATATTGTAGCTGCCCTGAAGGTCCCTAAAAAATTATAATTACAAATATTGAGGTGGTGTTCTATTTAAACAAGCACTGCCCAAGAAAAATAAATTCCAGAAGATTCTAGAGATAAAAATAAAATGAAGAATAATAAATTACCAAAATGATGACAATAATTAATCACAGTTTAAGAAGATATTTGTTATTGATGAAAAATCACCAGTAACCTATTGACACATATTCCTTATGATCGAATCAAAAATATCCCCTTGAATTTTTTTTAAAAAAGTATGTCTGAAAGATAACCCCCCAAAGAAAAAGTAACCAGCTGTTTCAGTCTTCTTATGTCGTAACTCGTATATCTTGAAAACGGGGGTGATTAAACATGAGAAAGACGTCTTTCGGAGAAAATTTACGATTAGATGGCGGTCTTGTAGTCCATGTTTTCGCGTTGTTAGCACAAAGACCCGTCATTTTACAAAGAGAATGGAACAAACGACAGCAAGCCGTCTTACTGACCGCTTCTGTCATTTTCACATTTATCACGTGTCAAGTGACCGTGTCCAAATATTGTTGTTGCGAGGGTGGCTTCACACTATACAAGAACCATAAATTGAAACCCACACCAGATGTACAGTTGCACCTAGTTTATTAAAACTTTTTCACTTTTAAATAAGTTTCATCAATCTTTTGTGAATTGTTAAAATCCATGTCATTTCAAAGAAATAGGGTGTAAACATAATCTTTTTATACGATGGTTAAAGTGCAATTTTATCACAATGGAGATAAAGTAATTTTTGTCTCAGGAAGCTTCAAGTAATTTAAACTATTCCTGTACTTTTTCATAGCTGTTAAACTTACTTGCATGATTTTAATTTTAACTAACTATTGAATTAAAATGATAATTGAGTATTAAACAAATTTTTTTTCTATTAATTAAATTTTTAAACTTTGCAACAATTGAAGAGTGCTCTATGTTAAAGCTGTAATACTGTTAATATTTTTTGTTTAGACTGATTCTAAAAATGTTTTTAAAACAAGTAATCAATTATCATAAATCTTACATAACAAACTTTTAGTTTTTGTGTCTACCAATCGAGAAATAGCCGTAAATTTACTTTGACTAGGAAAATAATAATAATTAGCTATACCATTAACTGTTTCATTAGGAAAATATTACAATTTTAATCATTGACTGACATTTTACTATAAACTTAATTATTTTTAATTAATTAATCAAGTTAATTAATTAAATTAATTGTTTAATTAATTATATTAATTAGTTAATTAATCAAATTCAGAGAACAGTATTTGTCGATTTCTAGTAGTTTATGCGTTTGTAGTACTTCAATTATTAAAAATTAATTTTGAATTTTTAACTCTAAATTATGAGTTTGGTTTTTAAATTTTCAAACAAATTTTTTTAGTTTTGTTAGAGTGTAATATAATTTCTTTTCAAAAAGTCCTACTCGGTACATTTTCATGTTATGTGAATGGTTAAGTTTAAAAAACCTGTCAAATTTTTTTGCAACTTATTACTAGGGAGTTATTATCGTTGCTTTATACAAATCTAAACATAATATAAAAAAACATATTATTTTTTCTCATCAAAATTAAATTTAATTTAATTTCAATCACAAAAAAATCTTTTAATTTTTTGAGAATAATATTTTTTTCATAATTTTAATTGAAAATTATATTATAATCGACATAATCTGTCCTCATGTGAAGTTAGCGTTATTGAAACAAATAAAGAACAATAATTAGTTACATATTTATTTTACAAAAATTATTAACATAAAAAAAATTTAATTTGGAAATTTTTAAAAAATTAGGTTTTCGAAAAATAGTAATTAAAATTTTTTAAAGAAAAAAATACTTGAATTCTCTATAATAATTTTAAGAAATTGAAACAATTGGAAATTATGTAAAAATTTATATTTTAAAGAAATTAATTTTTTTCTCTTTAAAAATTGTCTATAAATATAATTATATTTTTGAAATTCTATCATTTTATGAATTCACAAAAATTATTGTATTTAAATAATTCAATTCTCGTAGGTGAATCCTGATAGGAATTGATTAAACAAAAATTTCAGTTGAAATTTTCAAAAATAATTAAATATTTAAACAGTTATAACAGGAATTTTAGAAATTAATTAAATTTTGAAAGGTTATAAAATTATATTCCTTGAAAATTTAAGGGAAACAACAGTTTTTAAATATTTAAATTTTTATTTTAAAAAATTAATAATAACATTAGTTTTCTTTAAAAATTATTAAACTTTTTCAAAAACTTTATTCAAAAATACTAAAAAAAATAATTAAATTTTGGATGAATTGCAGTTGCAAATTTTAGAAATAATTATATTTCATGAGGTTTTTAATGGAATTATTTGAAATGTTAAGTCCTCAGGAAAAATAAATATATGAATAAGTTTCTAAATTTTTGTTTAACAAAAAGTATTAAAGTTTTGAAAAATTTAATTCGGAAATTTTGAAAAATTGTTTCTTGAAAAATGAAACTAAAATTTTTTAAAAATACTTCTATTTCCGAAAATAATTTTAAAGAATTGAAACAATTAAAAATTTTGCCAACTTTTATTGAAATAAATTTTGAATTTTAATTCAAGTTGCTGTTAGAAATATTTTAGCATTTACTATACGAGTTGTTTAAATAATTAAATTCAATGAAAAACAGTAAGAAAAATTGCATTTTTTTAAGAAATTAAGAATGTTCATTAAATCTGGAAAAGCAAGTTTTGAATGTAACAACGAAAAAAAAATTTCATGCGCGCGTGTAGTTTTGCTAGTTTGGAAAGTAATTGAATTAAAGAATGAATTTGTCAATTTTTTAAAAATAATCTTGTCTCTTCATAATTATAATTGACAATTTGATTTTTCAATTTTATTAAAATTATATTCATAATAATTGAATTTCTGCAAAGGATTTTACTATTTATAAAAATAATTGAATCCTTCCAAAAAATGCTATTATTTATAAAAATAATTTAATTCTTGTGAAAAATTTTATTAAAATTTTTAAAAGTAATATACAGAACTTTTTTTTGCTTTTTAGAAGAAAAAAATTGATTTTAAACTTTAAGAGGGACTTTAAGTTTAAAAAATAAAATTATAATTACGGTCACTAACTTTTCTTGATTATTTTGAAAATTTTAAATAAAATTATTCAAAAATGTTCAATTATTATTTATCAAAAAATGTAAAGAAATTTTTATGATTTAAAAAATTTTCTATTATTTGTTTAGAAAAATCCAATTATCTTGAAACAATAGAATTGAAAAATTTCAACAATTTTATTTTTCAGAATTAAAAAAAAGTGTTACCCCTTAAATGAAACATATTAATTCGTGTCGATTTTATGCTTTTTTTAATGTATGTACCATTGTTAATCTGTAATTTTTTTTGCTTAAGTTATCGAGTTTATTTTATTCATTTCTTTCGTTTGAAATCTCATACTTTTTAAAATTTTTTTGTAAAAATATATTATATTTTCTGAAGTAATAGTATTCTCTATATTTTATTATTAAAACAAGAAAAATCATTTATCTAAAATATAATTTACAAATAAGATCTCCTTCAATTATTATTAAAATCGGTTCATCAGATCGCCATCAGTAACTAGCTGTTTGCTAAAATGCTACAAGTAATTTTCATAATTCATTTAAAGCAATATTTATTAAATCCAATTATTTCAATCATTTGACTTGAGTAATTTAAATTTTGTACAAATAATAGCACATAATTTTAATATTAGTAAAATATACTAATAGTTAGTAAATATATTACTAAATCATTTGGTTGATAACTTTCCATTATTTCATTACTAACTTTCTACTAATTCAGATTAAGAAAGTAAAAATTTAGTTTCCTTACAGAATTCCTCTTGGAAACATGCCAAAAAGGCTTTAGAAATTAAATTATTTTAGTTATTGCATAAATTTAGATAATGAAATTGTTTAATTCTTTTTAAATGAAAAGTAAGTGCTAAATTTTCAGTATGGAAATTCTTATTAATTATTAGATAGCAGATTTTGTAAAACTAATCGAGACATAAAAAATGGCACATTCAGAAGAATCACCCATGTAAGACATGCTTTACATAGGTGATTAAAGTTAAAATAAGAAACTTAAGGCGCCTAATTGATTCACTATACTGGTACAGTCACTCTGCGTATAATAATTTTAATAAAATACAAATTTAGAGAAAATAAAATATTATCAATTGCTTTAGTTAAACTATATCAATTTATTAAATAAATTACAAAAACTAATCACCATTTACTTAAAAAAAGTAAAAATTGTTGAATAATTATGTTATTTATTAAAAATGTAACTTATCTGTTATTCATAAATAATTTATTTATTTTAATAAAAAATAAATTGATAAAAAACTGACAAGACCCTCGCTATCATTCTAATGAGAACTGTTTGAATGACAATATAGAATATTTTTATTTGATTTCACAGGCCTTTAGATTTTTTAAATTCTGAAACATCGTATTACATATCTTTATTAATTACCAACAATTAAAATATTGTACATTTTTTTCCTTACACCTTTACTATCTTCATTGCGATTTTTCAATTATTTTTACTAATATTTTTTGCAGAATTTTTTCTCATCACATATAGATAAATACACTTATAATTCATCTAGCAATTTTTCAAGTAAGTTGTAAAAGAAAAAATAGTAAAGAAAATATCAAGTGCGTAGGTATATAGTTTAAAATGGGATATATGTAAGCAGAAGTGAGGCGAGATTTCTGATATTAATCTGCATCTGAGCATCGCAAGAGACAACCAGGCATTCATCATCTTTATTTTAACCACACGACTGCCATCGTGCTTATCTGACTGCCATCTGCACTAATAACATTCGGGTTATGAATGGTGAGCGCTTCCCTCAATCTCCTCCCGCCCCTCATTTCATCCCTTGAATACCTCGGATATTTAATCGAATGTAGGTGTGTTATAGATGCACCGAAAAAAATAAAATCTCAAAGTAAGAAGAAAATTCCGCTTAACAATTATTTTTACATTTTATTTTCAGAGCTCAGATCGTCTTTAAAACTAAAAAAAGTCGCTTTAGTTGCATAAATTTACAACAAAAGTCACGAAAAGTCGCATAAAATTTACAAAAAAGTCGCATGAAATTTTAGAAAAATACGACAAAAAGGAAACACGAAATTGTCAAACTTGTAAAAAAAAATCACATTTCTCGACAACAGACCCATTAATATAAAAAAAAAAATAAAAAAAATTAATAAATGAATAAAAAAATAAAAAAAAATAATAAATAAAATTTTTTAAAATTTAATAAAATTCATAGCAAAAATTTAATTAGGTATTTTTAACATTTTTCTTTTAATTCTCTTTAAAATGTCAATTATTTTTATAAATAATCAAATTCTTCTTCTAAATTCAATTGTTATTTAATAAAAATTTTAATAAAGTTCTTGTCAAAATTTCAATTATCTTTATAAATAATAAAATTCATCCTAGAAATTCAATTATTTTCAAAAGTAATAAAACTCTTCGCAGAAATTTAATTATGATCAAAATTTTTTTTTAACTTTTCGTCAAAATTTTATAAATAATAAAATTCATCATGGAAATTTAATTATTTTCAAAAGGTCTGATAAAATTCTTTGCAAAATTCAATTATCTTTGAAAGTAAAAAAATTCTTTACAAAAATTTAATTATTTTCAATTTTTTTTTTTAATTCTCAAAATTTCAATTATTTTTATAGATATCAAATTTCTTCTGCAAAATTCAATTACTTTTAAAGATTTTTAGAAAAAATATGTTCAAAATTTCAATTATCTTTGTGAATAATAAAATTCTTCCCTGAAATTGATTTATTTGCAAAGAATTTTAATAAAATTCTTCTCTGAATTCAATTATTTTCAGAAGTAATAAAATTCATCGCAGAAATTCAAGTATTTTCAAATTTTTTTTTTAATTTCTTTTTAAAATTTGTAATATCTTTATAAAGAATGAAATTCATCCTGATAATTTAATTATTTTCAAAGTTCTGTTACAATGTTTTGCAAAATTCAATTATCTTGAAATTTATGAAAATTCATCACAGCAATTCAATTATTTTCAAAAATTTTTTTTTTTAATTTTCAAAATTTAAATTATCTTTATAAATATCAAAATTCTTCTTCAAAATTCAATTACTTTTAAACGTTTTTAAAAAAAATCGGTCCAAAAATTCAATTATCTTTATAAATCATAAAATTCTTCTCTGTAATTCAATTATTTTCAAAGAATTTTAATAAAATTCTTGCCAGTATTTCAATTATATATTTATTCACTTCTGTACACTTATAAATATCTTTATGAATAATAAAATTAATTTATTTTCAAAAGTTATAAAATTCTTCGCAGAAATTCAATTATTTAAATTTTTTTTTAAATTTCTCGTCAAAATTATCATCCTTGTCATCATTATCTTCATAAATAATAAAATTCATCATGGAAATTTAATTATTTTCAAAAATTCTGATAAAATTCTTTCCAAATTCAATTATCTTAAAAAATAAGAAAATTCATCGCAGAAAATCAATTTTTAAAAAATTTTTTTAATTTCTCCCCACAATTTCAACTATTTTTAAAAATATCAAATTTCTTCTTCAAAATTCAATTATTTTTAAACATTTAAAAAAATCTGTTCGAAATTTCAATTATCCTTATAAATAATAAAATTCTTCACTGAAATTCAAGTATTTGCAATGAATTTTATTAAAATTATTGTCAAAATTTTAATTATCTTTATAAATAATAGACTTCATCCTAGAAATTCAATTATTTTCAAATTTTTTTTTATAAAATCTTATAATATAAAATAATGATTTTATCACTCGGGCTTCTTTAATTATTATAAAACATGAAGACATCGATTGCTTCGAGTCGAAGTGATCGATTTCTTCATGTTTTACAACAATTTTTTATAAGTAGTTTAATTTCAAAAATGTATGAATTTGAATCTATTGAAAAATTTTAATTCTTATGGAAAAATAGTAATTAAATATTTATTTATAAAAGAAGTTATTGTTGTTTTCGAAAAATTTGTATATAAATGTAACAGAACTTTATTTTGACACAAACTTTTTCCTTTAAATTTAAAAAATTTTTTAAATTTTATTCGTATTTTAGTAAAAAAAAATCTCGAAAAAGTCGATTAGTCGTATTTTTTCACAAAAAAAAAGTAGAAAAAAGTTCTTAGAAAAGTCGAAAAAAGTCGAAAAAGTCGCACAATCCGAGCCCTGTATTTTTAATATACGAATATTTTTTACAAAAATTTTTCACAAAAAATAGGAATTTTCGTTTATATTTGAAAGTTTTTTAACTAAAAGATGAATTTTAACCTTTCTTCTTTGATTGAAATTATTCCTCTCAAATTAAAACAAATTTATACCATAAAGAAGATTTTTATATTGTTTTTTGTTTTTCTGAACGCAGCTTCAAAGTGTTTCAAAAGTGACATTTAATGGAAAATATAAAAGAGGAAAATCCTCTCAATTAGAAATGAAAACTTTAGTACCCATTTATAAGAGGAAAAAATGCTGCAAAAGAAAAGTAGTAGTCTAAAATTGAAATTATTTTTTTTTCGGTGTATGAACAGAATTACATTTCCAAAATTAAAAAGGAATTTTTATGACTAAAAAACACTTCACAATATTTTTCTTTTTAATTAATTAACAGTATGCTAAGATAGTAAGTAAATTTAATAAAAGAACGTAAATGTTCTTAAAGATAAATTCTTTAATTAAATACACCAACAAAAATAAAATAGTTCGCTAAAAGAAAACAATAATTAGGGTCATTATTCTTTCAAGATAATTTTTAGTTAGTAAAATATGTATACTGCTACTAATTTATTGGTTGGGGTTACAATTTTTAGATAAAAAAGTAAACTCATTTATTGTATTAGTGTATTTTTTACTTATTTATCTCTTTAATTAACTACGTAATACGTTCGTAACTAAATGGCTAGTGTTTATAACTACATTATAGTTTTAACTTACAAATACGAGAATGTTAACACATTCAGATTTAGAGAGTAACTAAATAGTAGTCTAAATATAGTAACTAAATTGTATTTGTTGTCAAAAACATATTTTCATTATATAATTAAAACAAGTAAATAGATTAAGATTGTAAATATTGTGAATTGCAGCAAAAATACTTGTTACTGGTACAATAGTGGAAATTTTGGGTTCGCTAATTTAGTGAGCGTGCAGAAAATCACACGAATCTATTCTGCCGTACAGTGCTTTCTTTTCGTTGAAGCGCGGCCGTCCCGAAATAATTGAGAAAAGAAAGCCCTGGAGTTGTACCTACCATTCCCGACGGACAATGTGAATTATTCGAGTTGGCGGCGTGGGGTGCTTTACGCTGCCAACCGATGCGCAAGATACAACGAAAGGAAATTGTATCGTTTACTCCACGAATCTCGGTACATTAACACTGGCAAAGAATAGGAAAATTCGCACCAATGAAAACTAAGTATTTTTCATTATTAGCAAACACTTATTACAATCTTTACATCTATCTTAATGTTTCGAATTAATTAAAGTTACAATTACTACTAATTTTAAGCAATCACATTTTAATTATTAGGCATAAATTAATTATTAATAGTTGCTGATAGAGCTGCATTCAAGCGAGACTAAGCGAGAAAACGTCAAGCACAAGAATTTATTTCGACTTTCAATTCAAATCTTGATCTTGTATTGTTTTTTAACAAGATTCTTGATAATATTTGGTAAAATTTTTTTTTATTTAACTTCTTTTTGAAAAGGTTAATTTGATAACTGTGAAAATGTATAAAAAACATGGAAATAATTTTGATAATATAAATATTTTGATTTTTATTTGTTAAAAATGAGCTAAATTGATTATACTTAAAGATTATTAAGTAAACTGACCCAAAATAATCTATGAAAATTAATTTTTAAAATTACCTATGAAATGTCAAAAGTCATCAATTATTAATTCTATCTTTCTAAAAAGTTCGTGAATAATTAAAATTTATTACTACTTAATATTGACTAGTTTTTTTAATTTTCTAATGTAAAAGTATGTGAAAAGTTCTCCCTTTAATATTAAGTCTTTCGGAATAATTTTTTTTCCATCCTATCAAATTTTGGCAATGGAGAACGAGCTTCTATTTAGTTT
Source organism: Leptopilina drosophilae (assembly GCA_032873175.1). Lineage (NCBI taxonomy): Eukaryota > Metazoa > Arthropoda > Insecta > Hymenoptera > Figitidae > Leptopilina > Leptopilina drosophilae. The sequence continues at coordinate 10,357,912 of CM065485.1, forward strand.
TATTTTGGATGACAGAATCTCCTCCCAGAAACGAATTTGAGGATTAAAATGCAAGTAGTCTTAAAGCACTTGCATTTTAACCAACAAATACATTTTTAGAAGCCGATTTTTCCAACTAGAATAAAACTAAAAAATATCTTGATCAACATTATCAAAATTTGATAGGATAGAAAAGAATGTCAAACTTAATTATTAAGACCAAAATTAGATTATTTCGTTTTGCATTTGAGGAGATATAAATGATTCAAATCACCGAAAATCCTGAAGGACTCAATATTAAAGGTAGAATTTATCACATCTCTATAAAGTTAAAAGTCATTAAAGTTATATTAAAGTTATATTAAAGTCATTATATTGTACGAAACTATATTGAAAGCACTTAATATTAGTAGTAATAATTTTTTTTAATACTTATAAACTATATAAAAATGTAATTAAATTGTAGTGACTCTTAACCTTTTTTAGGTGAGTTTTCAAATCAATATTTAACTCTTATTCTGTCCATATTTACATAATTATCTATTTATATAAGTGAATCAGCCTACTTTGAACAAATATTATAGAAAAAATTAATACAATCTAAATTATTTCCTTTATTTTATATTAAACATTTACAACTGTCAAACCAACCTTTTCTCCGTACAACCCAACTTCTAAATTAAAAATACAGTTTAAATTTAAAGAACTTTTATAAACAATTGTCAAAAATGAATTGTACGGTTTTCTTTAAAATAGTCAGAATGAAATATAATAAATCAATCCAAGAAAAATTTTCACATTTTGTAAATTTTATTAATTAGGCATTCAGTGTTAAATAAAAAAATTATATCCAGTGCTATATTGTCGTAATTTATTTTTCTTTGTTTTGAATTGCAGTCAATGCTATATAATAATAAAATTTATTTAATTTGTCATTCTTTTCATTTTCTGTATATTATGCATTCCCTCTCTAAAAAACACAATTTCTTTAATTCAAGGTTTTTACGACTTTTTTTGAATTAAATCTCTTACATATTTTAACCAACAAAGCTGATCAAGAATTGCCAAGAATTTTCAATATATAAACAATTGAATGTTCAAGAATCTGTGGTATACAAGACTCTTGTTACGTCAAGCAATATGAAGCAAGTTCAAGATAATATTGTCTTGACGTGCATCACTAGTTGCTGATATGAATATATTAAATTAGTTGTCTTTTAAGGAGGTTCCATCACAAATGGAATTAATATTGTGATTACCAATTTAATTAAACTGTTAGACAAGTGTGCCTTCTTTCATTCATTAATTGATTTGTTTGATAAAAGTATACCTTTTTTAAATGTTATTTATTGTAAATTTACTTCCAGAATACCTAACCCGAACCTGCAAAGGCCCCGAAGTAAAAATTGTAGGAGATGAAGAAAGTAGGTCCATCTGCTTAAAAAATAAATAATAATAATAAAGAATAAAAAGAAGTAGGCTGAAACTATCTCCCTGAAATACATCCTCCACTATATGCTAAACATATATAGGAATGTCAACTGTCAAATTTTACTACAAGTGCCGATTTCACCAAAATCAATTAACAGTTAATGAATCATTAAAGCAAGTTTAACGACTTGTGATTTGTTGATTGAGGATTTAATCATTGATTAACTTTTAATCGTCATTTGTGAAACTGGCCCTAAATCTAGCATTATTAATAATGCTAGATTTCGTAATTACGAAAGACACTCAAAATTATAATAATTTTTTCGCTGGCGTCCAACTTAAACGTTTTTTTCACAATAAATTATGGTTCACTGAGTCAAATGATCTCTTGAAGTAAACGAAAATAATATACGTACAATTTCTCTTTGAACCTACACACATACCAATCATCGCAGCAAGAGTGAATAAATGGTCTTGACAACTATACGTTTGCATCTAAAACCTGCTTTCTCTTCTGGGATCAGCGAGTTTGTTTCAGACCATTTAGATAGTCTCCCTGACAAAATAGTTAAGGGTCAGATTAAGTTTGACAATTTTGTACATTAACCGTTTTATTATTTAATTTTCATTATTATTATTTAATTTTCACTTACAAGAAAACTATGATTTAAAAAATTAAACTATATATTAAAATAATTAACGTAGTTAAAAATATCCAGATCCATGCATCTTTTTTTAGAGTTAGTAATATTTATTATTAGCTCATTCAAATAATGTTTGTGGATTTTTATGAAGTACCTTACTTTAGCTAATCTTTGGTCAGTTGATCATAACTTTGATGTCGGATTTTTAATTTTAATACTTTCGAAAAATCATTTGAGTTATTTCAAAAAGTAAGGTATTTGTTACGTTCGGATTCGTAACTATTTTTTTTCTCTTCTTTTATCTTTTTGTTTTACAAATAAGGCACCTTTTATGTTATTTAACCTTAAAGGGAAATAGGGGAATTAATGTTTTAGAATTAAGTATAATAATTATTAAGTAATAATATTTTTAATTATGAAAATACTAAAATTCTAAAGAATATAAATCATCCAACGTCTATTAAAAATTGTCCGAATCATCAAAAACAAATTTACAGAGAAGACTTTAAATTTATTGGTAAGACACCAAAGGAAATGGAAACACCTACAAATTGGCAATATAGAGTATCGAGCATTCGAACTAGTATCACGCCACTTTTAAGGAATTCGCAAGCTTGCAAAAAAGCTTGCCTAGCAACAATAAATTTGAGGGGCCGTGTGCAACGGAGTCCCCCACTTTCAATAATTCCGAGCCGATTTTCAAAGTGTGACCGATTATTCGTGAAGAATAATCGGAGAGTCTTAATTTGTTTTTCCCACAGAGTGGTTGATAATATATTATTTTTTTCGTGAAATTAATTCCCGCAAAAGACGGAGGTTTATATTTTTTTTCTCCCAAAATTAAGGGTTGATTTTGAATTTTTATTGGTTAATTATTTGAAGTGATTAAAAAGAAATTTTTTTTATTGATTTAAAAAAAAATAATAATACAAGTACAAAAGTGAATATTAAGTGGAACAATAGAATTGAAACAATATTCAAAAAAAAATTTTAAATAAAATAACAATTTAAAAATCAAATAAAAGAGAATCATTTTAGAGAATATTGATTTGACAAAGTGAATTAAAGAAAAGGCTGAAGTGAAATAACGAAATAAATTTGGTGACCCCGTATTTTAAATATTAAAATCAACTTTGATATTTGTTAATTTTTTTTATCATATAATTTAAAGTATTATATTTGATGATAATAAAAAGAATAGATAAAATCAAAAGAAATAATTGGAGGAGAATATAAAGAAACTATTAAAGAATCAGTTTATACAAGAATTTCCGTCACGAGCGCGGCTCTGAATATTCCACCTGAGAAAAGTAATAGGATACTTTTCTGTTCTTGAAGAAAAATTATAAAAAAAAATGTAAGTTGGTGAGTTGATTTTTAGTTATCACATTATTTTATACATGATTATATTCACAAGTACTACATTCTATGCACATAAAAGTATAAGCAAACATTATTTCTATTGTAACTAATAGTAAAACAACGCTATAAAAGTTATATGGTTATATATAGATTTAAGAATTTACAAGGGCAAGTTATATTTAAAAAGGTTATTTCGTTATGATAATTATTGTTTAAAAGAGAGAAATTTGATTTGTCAAGGGAAACTAAAAGTTTTTAGTCATCTGTGTGACTTTTATAACAATTTTATAAAACACATAAAAATAAATAAAGTAAAAAGTGTCATATGTTACTCGTAATACAAGAAGAGTTTTATTACAGTTCAACAAACTGTTGCCACCTTCAAGTTTTCCTTTTCTGCATCTCTTTCAATTAAATACCGTCTAATCGGGGTTATTGAACTAATAATAAACCTAAAAGGGGGATTCACTACCTTTTGAATATAAATTTTATTCCCGAAAAGCAGTAACGTTTACCTCGGGATGAATAAATTTTGAGCTTGATTCTATTTAACCTATTGAATTATCTTCAATACAGTTAAAGTTGAATTTTCTCAAAAATAAAAATTTGTTTGTCATTGAATAATTAATCAAATTCATCTTTAACAGTATTTATTTCAAAAAAATTCTAATTTCTTTTAAAAATTTGTTTGTTTAAATGCTCTAAATATTTAACAATTTTCCCATATTATTTGGATCAAGAAGTCTCTTCTAAATCTTATACAGATTATTTTTAAAAAACGAATTGAAATCTGTTATAAACTGTGTGCTAAATCTTTTAAAAATTGTCGAATATAATTCGAATAAACTTTAAATGTTTTAATATTCTTCTCTTTCAGTGTAAGCTCTCATGATGACGGAGGGAGATTTCATTTAAGTCCTCAAGAACAATGAAAAATCTGCGATTTGATGTGATTTCAGATTTGCAAGTGGGTATAACGTGAAAACAAAAAGAAGCCGTCGGTTATGTGGAATATATGAGCGCAGTGTGCGCTGTTTTCGGACACTATTATTTGCCTGTAATTTATACAGTGCCCGGAATAAAGTAAGTTATCTTGTAAGCATATATAGTAAAGCGATGTAAGGGGGGAAGGAACTTCACAATGCTCAACGACTCGTCGCATAACAAGAAGTCCAATGCTTTCACGCGCGTGCGATACCGCCCTCTGATCTCAGTCTTGTCCCTCTCTTTTTCTCTCTCCTTCTCTTCCTTTTTTTTTACTTTCCTTCTCATCTCTTGTTGTGCATGTTATAAATACCGGTTGCTTATTCTTCCACCTGTGCTCTTCTTTATTCTCATAGTGCACGCAAAATATCCTGCTGAGTACATGAGTAACCCATTTGTTATTTCTCTAGATTTTATTTTTTTTTCTTTTCAACAAAAAACCAAAAATAAAGAAAGTTTCTCATAATGATGGCAATCTTTTTAATAAAGAAGAAAATAAAGTGACCGCGATTCATTGTTACAATTTTAATTCTATTGTTAATCTATTCATTCCCATTGATTAAGCCACCATAAATAACATAGACAAGAGTTAAAAGCACCATTAATTACTTTTATTATAGAGATTGGAGACACATACTAAAAATCTTTAATCTCAAGTATTTTAATTTTAAAAAAACTATCAGAAATAATAGCATTAAAATTTAATTTTTTTAACATTGTAATTAATTTCCTTTTCTTTTTATAATTCAGGTTTAGAGTGCTCCTTCTAAACATGGAAACGTCTTTGTTCTAGAAACTTTCCTAAAAAGTTTTTAGAACGTTCCATGTCCGCTACTAAATAGAGTCCAATGTTCCAAAAAAGTTTTTCAGACATTATGTGGTGGACATGAAACGTTCTGAAAACGTTTTAGGAATGTTTCTGTGCCCAGAGGGCGTAGTATTACCCGCATGGATAAGGTAATTTGGCGCAGGTGCACTTTTTTAAAACTTATAATTAACTTTTTCATTTAATGTCAATACGATTTTCACTGCCCAATAAGTTTAGTTCGAATATTGAACTAATTCTTTTTCCTTTTTTTCGGTAATGATAACTTTATAACTTTTATATAATTAAGATTTTTAACCATTAAATAAAATTATGATACTAATTGAAACTATGTGTACTGTACTAATTCAGGGTTGCCACAAATATTTTATTTTATTTTTCCCTGATTTCCAGACAAAATTTTCACTTTTTCCCTGACCCTAAAGAATATTCTGATTCGTTCTAAAAATTATTAGATGATCAAGAAAAATGTTCTATTACATATATTTACAAATTTCATTAATTGTAAAATTATTCAAAAACATCAATAACTTCTTTTTTAAATAAATATTTAATCATTATTATTTTTCTGTATAGGAATTAAAATTCTTTAAAACATTCAAATTCAAAACTTTTTTAATTGAAAAACATATAAGAATATTATTACAAAACATGAAAAAAGCGATCGTTTTCTTCATGTTTTGTAATAATTTAAACTACCATAACATTTTTCAAAATAGGTTAATTATTTACAAAAATCTTTAAAAAATCCTTCGCAAGTATTCAATTATTAAAAGCAGTTAAATTTCTCAAAAAAATAAATTATTTTAAAAAATGTAATAAAATTCGTGGCAATAATTCAAGTACTTTCATAAATAATAATAAATCGATTATCCGTTAATTCATTTTAAAATCAATTTTTATTTGAAAATTCTAGAAAAATTCAATTATTTAAATTAAAAAATAAATAATTTATTGAACAATATAATTTTCTTTGTTAAAACTTAATTCTCATAAAGAATTTTATCAATAAATTTTTAAATATATAAATTTAATTTGACAAATTTTAATAACATTTTTAAGAATAATTACATTTTTCGAGGAATTTGATTAAAATATATATTGTATGAAAAATCATTAAAATTCTGCGATGAGTTTTATTACTTATGAAAATAATTTAAATTTTCTTAAAATTTACATAAAATAATTGAATTTTGGAGAAGAATTTTATTATTTATAAAGTTACTTGAAATTTTAACAAGAATTTTTTTTAATTTTCGAACACAATTGGATTTCTGCGAAGAATTTTATTACATTTTAAAAATAATTTAATTCTTCCAACGAATTTTATTCAAATTTTAAAAAATAACTGTATTTATGTGAAGAATTTCATTATTTATATAAATAATTGAATTCTTACAAAGAATTTTATTCCAGTTTATAAAAATAATTGAATTTCGGTGAAGAATTTTTTTAATAATTTATATTTTCCGAAAAATTTTATGAAAATTTGTTTTTTTAATATTTGAATTCCTGTGAAAATTTTATTACTTATGAAAATAATGGAATTATTTTGAATTAATTCATTAAAATTGAATTCCTACAAAATTTTGCCAAGAATTTTATTAAAATTTTTGAATATAATTGAATTTAGATGTAGAATTTTTCTATTTATAAATATAATTGAAATTTTGAAAATATTTTTTTTTATTTTTGAGAATAATTGAATTTTTGTGAAGAATTTTATTAATTTTGAAAATAATTTAATTCTTCCAGTGAATTTTATTCAAGTTTATATAAATAATTGAATTTTTACAAGGAATTTTATTCAAGTTTCTAAAAGTAATTGAATTTCGGTGAAGAATTTTATTATTTATAAAAATATTTTTATATAATTGATATTTTTTCGAAAAATTTTATTAAATTTTGTATGTTAAATAATTGAATTCATGTGAAAAATTTGAATACTACTTATGAAAATAATTGAATTATTTTGAAAAAATTGATTAAAAATTAAACAATTGAATTCTTGTGGAATTTTGTAACTTTTTCAAAATCTAATTGTTTTAGTATGTTTAACTAAAATTCTTTTATCAATCTAGTATTTTTGAAAATTGTAAAAATTATTCATAAAATAATTTCTAAGTCATAATTTATGATAGTTATTATTAATTTTATTTAATTATTATTTATTTATTATTTATTATTAATTATTAATTATTATGATAGTTTCATAAAATATTTATTTCGATTTTTAGAAGAATATTGTTTACAATTTGTATGACAGAGCTATCTTACTGTCTCACAAGTCATTTCATAAAGAAAATATTTAAAAAATTTTTGAAATTTTACAAAATAACGATTATCCGTTAGAATTTATGTATAAATATTAAATATTGAAAAAAGAATACATTTATTAGTTTACAAAACAATAGATAAAAAACATACTAAAAATAACGTTACAATTTATCAACAACTACCTAAAGTTTGTATTCCTTATATTTAGTTTTAACTAGGTAAAAATTATTTTTAATTTTATTTAATTTTTATAATTTTATATATTATTTTGTATTTATCTGAATATTATGTTTTATTAAAGTGACCTGATGATGGTGGCGCATCTGACCACCGAAACGTTGTCAATTTTATTAAAAAAGTGAGTTAGTGTCTTTTCTTTTACCTTTAAACATCTTCCAAAAATCGAAAAAAATATTTTATGAAATAATTGTGGAAGAATTTACTAAATATTAATTATTATGATAGTTTATGAATATTTAAGTTATTTAAAAAGAAATTATTGTCAGAAATAGAAAAAATTGAGGGTTTTGTATTAAAATTTGTGGTGATTTCATATAGTTTACGGGGTAAAAAGAAAAAAAATTCAGTTTTCTCATGAATTTTAAAAATTCAATTTTTTCCCTGACCAATTTTACTTTCCCTGACTTTTCCCTGAAATTCCTGACTTCCCTGACCTGTGGCAACCCTGTAAATAATACGGCAGAATTGATGAAAAATCATTGAAGATGTCCACTCACTTAAATGCAAACAAAAAATATTTATTTGAAAAAATAATAAGTTTTAACAGTAGAGTGAGACCGAAACCACAAGAATTGCTATAGGAGTACCGCGATTTGCGACGAGAACGCATATATAAGATTGTGCCGCGATCGAAATAGATCTCCGACCCACGATCCTCGCGGTTACACCGGTCAGTTAATCACCTCGTCTTCGACGCAATTATCCCAAGTGGGCGAGATCAGCCTGGCCGATCAGAAGCACGAAGGCGTGCACCGGAGCTTCTGTTCTCTCTTTCTCCAAGTCAAGTCAATGTAAATGTGTGCGTTTGTGCAGGCCCCGAAAAGAAAGTACATGAAATTACCAGCGGCATTTGCCCAGCAGCATTTTCGACATGAAAGCAAATTACTCTCTTCCAAGAAAGCTTATAAAAAATATCCCTCCTTTAAACTGTCTGTTAATCAAAGTTTCTGGTACTCGCCTAATTAAAATAGCGTTGTAATTCTTTTCCTTCACTTGGAATCCGAAACAGACTTATTTATTTACTTTTCTTTTTATTTCAACAAACTGTCAAAGCACAAATTGGGAATTTAATTTCGATTAGCGACCAACTACATAAACTTGTGTTGAAGGAATTTTTTCATAATGATGATGATTAATTGAAACTACAACTGTTAGCAACTCCTATTGATTAAAAATTTCTTTTTTTTTAATCTCTACTAATGACTCGAGAAACCAGTATAATTAAGATCACAATTGTTTAATAATATTACGCTCTGCAACATTTTAAAAATATCTTCCTTTCTACGCGAGGGTTAAGATCACTGATTTCTCTTGTGACCTCCACCAGCCTCCAGACACCATGAAAAATGAGTAAGAGAACGAGGGAAGAGTGTATATTCCTGGTTCTATGAGATATCTCACTGTTCCATCCCTCTCGGCACCCTCCACTTCTCTGTCTTCTCGTTTTGCCCTCCTACAAAGAAGACGTCCGATTATAATTATTCGCGACTGAATCATGAGATACCCACAACTACGTCGACATATAATCCAGAACATTAATTAACTCTGTAGTCATAATACTGTCCTAATGGAAGTTGCAAAGGACCGTTTTCCCTTTCTCACAAAATGCATCACACACAATGCTTGTCGAAAATGGAGTAAAAACTATCAAATAACTCTTGTAGAGAGAACGTTGACTAAACTGGTGATAAAGTGGTGAGTATATAATCAAATGAAAGTCAACTCTTAAAAAATAAACACTATATATTTTCATTTTCCTCTTGTATACCTTTTTGGGTTTTTACAATTCTTAACCTCTACATCAAATTTTATTTCTCCCTAAACTGTTCCCCATATTCCTCCTGTTTGTGGTTCGTAGCCGACTTTTTATTAGAAGTACTCGTATTCACCTGAACCTTTCTGGCCATAGGTAAGGAAAACTAAGGAAAATCTTAACTGAGAAAATCAGATTTATCAACGTCGAGTTTTGTTTGTATAAATTCGAAGTCTCAAATATTATACAACCAAATCCTTGACGTTCAATTCTCCCGCTCAGATTATCTCATGTGCCGAAAAAATTCCAGGCTGATGGGCGCGAACCAAATACCCTTGGCCCCACAGCTCCCACCGAGCGAGGCATTTAACCGACTAAGCTAATCTCACCTCAAAAAATTAATCAAAGAATAAAAAAGTTTCCTAAAAGTTTGAAGCAAATCTTGGGTTCTTTTAGTACAGGGTAAAAGATAAAACTTACAATTTTTTCAAATTATTTTAAAAATATTTACTGCATTAAAAAGCTTAATAAATATGCCGCTATCACAGTAAACAGTACAGTATTTTAATATTTTAGTAAACAGTATATTAATTTTATATTTTAAGAAGTTGAATAACAATGTTTGTTATAAGTTTCGATCCCGACGTTTCTGAGTGACTATCTAATATAAGTTATCAACTTGGTTTCGCTTAAACAAAAAAATAAAAATAGTAAACGGGGACGCCAAAAGAAGAATCAAACTCATATATGAGGCATTTTACGTATAATGTCCTAAATTGAAATTGCAATTTCTTGAAAAAATTGAAACTCGTGGAAATTATTGTTCTATCAAGTAGAAATGTGCTCCAAAAAACTTTTTCGAAAATTTATTTATGTTCATACTTGTAATGGGAAAAACTTTGTTGAATATGTTTCTTTCCAATGGTTAATTTTTTTATTATTTTAAATATTTATCCTAATATACAAATTTTCAAAAAACTGTATCTCTTAAATTGCTTTTTGAATTTTGTTTTAAATCATAGTAGCTCACTTCTACGATTACTGAAAGAAAAAAATATTTGCAAAATATTTGCGATGCAAAAGCAAAATGATTTCCGGTTTGGCGTGGAATGCCCCATATATACTTGGGAGTCTAAACAATAGTGCACTTTCACTATTTTAAATGTGACAACAGACCTATTTTACACCCACGTGTTTAATCCTTCTATGAGCACATACATTATAGGATCTTGAAATTACTTGATTGATAATATTTGCATAATTGAGGGTGTTAAATGTGACATATATGAGTAATTGATATTTAGCCTAAAGGTTTAACATAAGCAATTGAATTCTCTGTGAAAATTTTCTCAGGATGCATTTTTTCATACTTACTCTGCAGTTTATGATTGAATTTTTATTTCCTCTTGGCCGCTAATTCCTGAAATTCTTAAGAAGTTGTGACATGAAGCCTCGTGAACTTCAGCTGCGTCGGTGGGTTGGACACAGGGCCGGATTTATACAAAGGCAAACTAGGTAAATGCATATGGAATACTTTCGTGTTTTTTATCAAATAAATAATAATACATTGATGTAAATACATAAAAAAAATACTGAAATTGTACGGGCGAATCCTGTTCCTAATGTCGTGTAGAGAAGTTTATTTTTTTAGACGTGTCAACCAAAAATTCAAGATGAAAAAAAGAGGCAAGTGATGACGAAGAATATAAATTAAATGACAATGTGAAAGTACCCATATCTACACTGCAAGCATATAATTATTTATCAGGACTGCGAAAAATGATCATGAACATTTCAATGTTCCCGATGAATATTTTTCAGTAAGGTTTTTATAATCTTGGAACAATACCAAATAAAATTTGTTATATTTTATAATAAATCTATGTTAATTTGTTTATAACCATGGGCATTAATAACCAATTAATTCTTTAACCAAAAATATTTTTATGCATTTTTAAAACCAATAGTTTTCTGTTTGCTTGTAGGAGAATTAGGTAGTGGTGAAATGCTGGGGAGTTAACAAAAGTAAAGAGGAAAACGGGTGTGTGACTATAACGCAATGCTTCGTGATAGTCTTAGAGCAAGTGGAGCAACTGCGAACATCAGGAAACGGAGAACAAACGAGGAAAACCTTGCGTCGAATGTATCTATACAATGCTCCACATATATAGATATACTAACCAAGAGATTCGCGAATAGAATTTTAAGATCATTTATTTTCTTTGTAAATTCACTAAAAATTTCATGAACACAATTTTTTTAACGTCTCTAAAAAATTTAATTTAGCGTTATAACTAAAAAATTTTTCCATAAATTCGCACAAAAAGTACACAATTTGGTTCCCATTCAAATGGGTTGGAATTTGGATATGTTTAAATTAAAGCAATTTAGAACAACTTTTCTCTTACGAAAAATTAAAAACATTAATAGCTGTTGCCAGTAAAGTTAAAAATAAAACACGTGAAATGTATTAAGTACTGACAGTTAGAAGAAATTCATTATTCGTAAAACAATAGTTTTAAGTAAAAAAATATAATAATTAATTGACAATATAATAATCTATCTAACTAACCAAACAACTAATAAGATATACTTTTCTTTTTTTAACTAATAACGTTACTCATTAAATGCCAAAATGACTGAGAAAGTAAACAATCTTGCAGACATGACTGAATGATTGCAGAATGACTGATTAATTAAGTAACTAGTCTTTACTAAATGACTTATAACAATCAATGATTGACTAATAAAAGAATTACCTGATATAATAACTAACGAACTAAAAGACTACAAAAACCACTTAATAAGTGACAAACAGACCTCACTGATTAACAGACAAAAAAACCAGTCTAAATAATAAAGATCTAAATCATAATCCCTGATTAACTACATACATAACTCACTAAATAACTAATTAAATGAACAACTCAATACATATTTTACTAACTGACGGAGTTTTAGTCTTTCCTGACTAATTGTCTGACAAAACAACTAAACCCTTAAATTATGTAGTATCTGATTGTTTTTTTAATTAAGCGACTGACAGAATAACTAACTAACGAAATGAACAACATCTTACTAAAGGACTTTCAATCTTTTCTGAACAATTGATTGTCGAAACAAACTAAAAAAGTAACTTATGCAGGAATTAACTGCTTCTTTGTTTAAGTAAATGCAACAATAACTAACTAACTATATGAACAATATCTTACTGACTTTCAATCTTCTTTGACCAATATTTAAGGTTACTTTTACATACTTCTTTTTAGATTTTTTGTACCTTACCTGCAGTTGTTTAAATGGCTTTTGTTTATTTTTGGGAAAACAATCAAACTCTTCTGATGATAAAAATCTTTTTAATTTTAATATGCCGTTTTTACTAGAAATAAATGCATGATATTTTAAAAGTTCCGTAATTGTTGCAGCAGTGTTAAATCTGGATTGTAATTCTTGTAAAGATGTTGCATGGTCTTCCTTACTGCAGAAAAAAATCCATGTTTCATTGCAGGTTTTTTTACCCATAGATATAAAGCATAAGCATCAATTATTCTATCTTTATTAGAACATATTGCAAACTAATCCATGCAGCATTTCTTTTAATATTTGCTCCTGTACCATCACATGTTCTCTTCCCGTGAGATGGAAATGCCATTCGGCGGGTATATCAGAATCTAATTCAAGTGATAATAAATTTACAAAACTGCTTTTGTTCTTACAGCGCTTGCCAGCTCCATCTAATACGTAATAGATTTTTTTGGACTGTATGTCGTCTTAAGATAATTATTAATGATTTTTTGAAATTCATAAACTGCAACTGTGGGCGTGAGCCAAATTGGCTAAAATTATTGCTAAGCTTTGTACTACAATTTTTGATCTTGTGAGAAGCAAATTATTACGGTAAATAATGTAGCTTAATCGTTATTCCATTGAAATCCTTGTGTATTATCTTAAAGAACAAATTTGTAGTTTTTCAGCAAAGTCGCACGAAACTACAAATTCGTTGTCTTTCAAGCCTTCTTTTAAATTAAAAAAAATTATGACTGGTTTTTTACAATCATGGTCTCTTAATTTTACCATTTCTTCACATAATTCGTTTACGAAGTCACCGGCATTTAACACAATAGTTTTTAACATACGTATCAGTTTCAAGCCATAAAGCGTACGTTATTTCGCCCATATCATGACCAGGACAATTGTTACATTCGCTAATCGTTCATGAAGGTTTTGAATTATAACAAACCAAAAGCTTTAAACAGTCACGATAATTTCTTAACTCAATACTAAAGTCGTTTGTTAAACATTAAATTTCGACTTCGTTTAACATTAACTTAAGTAACAAGTTTCCGTTAACTTTTCTTTTTTTATCATTACTGTCCAATTCATCTTTAGGATCACAATTTTTAAAGCAATTAGAAGGTAATTCTTGTATTTTGTTAAGCTCTTTTCTACAAGCGGAACAAATTTTTATATCTACAGATAACGAAGGAAAACGCAATAATAAATTCTGTGATATTCGCCTAATATCAATAACAAATCTGTGGTTCCTTTTATTAAATGGATTAAAACACGTATTCGATCGTACTTTCGTAGATTTTTCTTTATTCTTTGAACTGATGATTTGCAAAGTATGACGTGTAAGCGCATGAGGCCTGGATCACTTAACGTGAAATCCCCCTTTTGTATTTCGTTTAAGAAAACTGTTTGATTTAATGTGGTCGATTGTGGGCATCTGATACTGTCCGAATTATTTGTGACGAAGGATACCAAACGTTTTGTTCATGTCTTGCGTGTCCAAGAAACCATGAAACATTTGCAATGCGAGCACAAGTGCCAATAGTGCGACTTCCGGATTTGCAAGTACTACAATATCCATTTATTGAATTGTACTCTTCTTCGATATCCTGATTTTCTTCGAAGACTGGTCGATAAGAAATCCACAATTGGTATTTTCCGGCGTTACGAAATCTGGAATACACTCGAACTCTTAGTAAGCCAGGTCTAGGAATTCGTTCTTCTTTTCGTAACATTTAGTTATCGGGAAACATGCCCGGGAATAGTTTAGCAGAATTAGCTAAACTTCGAGTTCTTCCTTTTTATTAATTTGACTAAGTACCCACATTATTCCATCACGTATAATCTTCTCATCGGTTACAAATCTGAAAAAATTGAAAATACTTGTTTCATTTTCATTGCATTCTGGATGTTACTTTCTTTATTTACAGTACTTGACTGAGCTAGAACAGGAATATTTAAGTTTTAACTGCTACTTATTGCATCGTCCTTGGAAATATAATTTTTTCCTTTTGCATAGGATCTTACAGCAATTATTCCCATATTATTAATTTTAAACAGACAATTACGTAAAATAAATGAGCTTTGAAATTATTTATCTTTTCTTTTCGCAGACAATAAAATTCAGGAATGGAACCGCTTCCAACCATTCATCTTGAAAATTATAGTCTTTTCGACATTTCCAAATTTTAATATCACTACTAAATATTCTAATTTTAGTAGTTAAAATTAATTAGCAGTATTGTATATTTTGCAAATGATAAATATAGATCTGGTTACTTTAATTGATATTAACTTTAATCAGTAGTAGTTACAATTAGGATATACAGAAGTGAAGCAGTATTTAATTTAAAAGCAGTAATTTAAAAAGTAGAGTTAAAATTATAGTCTAAAAATATTGAATTATGACAGAATGATTTTAAAAACAATCATAAAAAATACAGTAAAAATTGCAATGTATAAAATATTTAATCAACACAGTATTAACAATGACTGTTTCTACTGTCACCTTTAAAAAATAGAATTGTCCCATGTTCAAGAAGTGATTTATTGCAAGACATTCTCTCAATCAGCAGATTACGAACAAATGGAACAAAGAGCAGCTAAACGGGTGTCATGTGCAGTTTGTGATAAATAAATAATATGAAAAAGGAACGAGAGTTTGAAAAGAGTGTCAAGGAGTTTGTTGCTGAACTCTCGATATCTGTGATATATTAGCACAAACGTTCTTGTTGACTTAAAACATGCTGCTTTCGCAAGTCGATATACGGTAAATATGAAAAACACTGTTTTAATATACAAACAACATGGATGTACACTGTTAGAAAAGGTTTGAAAATTCATGCACTTTTAAATTATTTATGTCACTAAATTTTTATTCATTACACAGTTGTACAAAAAAATGTTTGGTTCTCATCTGAAGGTGTCACTATGTGTACTTTACGTTTTTGGAGTCGCTGAATCAGATTCCGAGGTCCATAAAGCACCATTAGATCAGGGTTTTGAAATAACCCCAAAAAGAGTTATGTTAAAATTTTTGAAATAAATAAACAAGAATAATCAAATAGTCAATTAGTTACCAATTGAGACCCGGAAGCAATAACACGATTTGCGAGTGAACGAAAAATTAAAGCCAGCAAAGAAGTAGTATGTTAATTAAAAAATCCAATTTATTTTTTTTCCAATTTTTCACGGCTTGCCTAGCTTGAATGTTTCGTTCACGTGCAAATCGAGTTATTGTCTCATAGTTTAATAGTTATTTTTTCCCTGTTATCAATAAGGTTTGCATGCTTTGATAAAACGTTCATTTCTTCCTGCTTTTGAGCAATTTCTTTTTTAGGATTAACTTTCCTTTTACGATTAAAGGATTCTTTAATGATCACGACTTTTTATAAACTAATAAGGTAGAATGATTTACTATCATTTATAGACAATATGTTTTTGAGTTATTTCCTGTTGTCCGCATAAAAATTGTAGACATAAATGACCACAATTAAAACTAATATAATGTTAAAAATTTTTATGTTTAAACTGTATTAAAGTACTTTAACCTATGTAATTGTCAAGTTCATAGGGTTGTTGAAGATTACCAAATTATTAAAGTATACTGCTTTATTATTAACTTTTTTATATGAAATCCTATGACTCCAGAACCATCTTTATCATCTAAATTACTAATGGCAGATTAATTTTGTTAAGGTAATACAAATATATAATATATTAATTTAATAAAAATAATAATTTTTGAACAAAAAATTTTTAATTTATAAAACTTAACAGATAATAAATAGTAGAAAATTAATAACTTGTAAAAATAGCAATTAGTTAAAGAAAAATAAACAAAATAAAAAATAAACATACCATAAATAAATAAGCCGTCCTTATATAATAAACAATAAATAAATAATAAATAACATATAGATAATAAATAACAGTTCACAATATATTAAAACAAATATTCTGTCAAATCAAATTAAAAACGTATTGCAAACTGCAAAGTCAAATTGAAACTGAGCTCCAAACTCTATCTAGTCATTACAATGAACACTTATTAACCCTTTGCCGTACATAAGCTTTCCCCACCTTAGAAAAAATCAGTTTGACAGTGGAATCACGTGGATAATATCAGGGCCGAAAATTATTTTGATTTTGAGGTTATGTTTACATAGGTTATGTAGATTTGGTAAAAGTCTTTAATAATCAAATATACCTATGTTTAAAAAGTAATAAATTGTAAATGCACTTCCACTTTATACAAAAAAACAGATTTTTAGGTATTAAATATTATTTTGAAATATAATTTATTTTGAAATATAAATGGATTAATTTTTTAATTATGTACGTTCCTGCAAATTCAGAACACTAACATTCTCACACATAACTAATTTATCAACACAAGCATACCGCCTTTTCTCATTGGTTGTTCCCCCAGAAGAGACTCTAAACGACATTTCGTAACACAAGAACGGCAAAGGGTTAAACGGAGAACAACAAAAACAAAGAAAAACAATAAAGTAAACAAGAACAGAGAATAAAACTCAATGAGTATTTATTACGTTAAATTGCTGGAAATAAAATTCAAAATCATTTCGTACGATTTATCAAAATTGTCTAAGTCATTTTATTTAGATGGTTTTCACCTTCCTTTTTTATAAAAAAAATATTTCTGATAGTAATCGTTTGATAAGATTTGGTTCAACATCCAAAATATCAAAATCATCCCATTTTATAAAATGTGGAGAGGAATCACTATAAGAATGTTGAAATATGAATATTTCGACTATATCAGCAGATAGTGACATCTATTAGATGTCAATTGAACTCTTTGGTTTAGAGTTAGGTGTTACAAATGATAATTACTTTCGATATGGTTGTCGATAAGTAATTAATTTTTAAATTAATTTTGATCTGAAAAAATAAGCTGCGTGAACGAATGCACTGTGCATCTGTGAGGACTCGAACCCCAGTTCATAGCTGCCTGTCGCGGGACCTACGCCTATCAATGCACCTTGCCAACACAGCATGGACGATCACGCTTCTTATATTATCAGATCAAGCCCATCACTAGTCGAGAGCTATATAGTTAATGTTAGAAATTATTCGCTGACAGAATATTTTGAAATATGAATATTTCGACTGTATCTATAAGAATTTGTCAAATGATTAGTAATAGCATTATGATATTTATCATTTAAGTCAGAATTACTCATATGTTCTTTTTTGCAAATATGTAACGGTCTTGTAGTCTTTTTATGTATGATTTACCACAGTTACATTGGAATCTATAGACACAATTGCATTAATTATGTCTCTCGAGTCTATACTTACCAAGTTTTATGAGTTTATTAAATTTTGAAATGACACTAAAAACTGTTTGGATGTTAAAAGTTTTAAGTAATCTTTTGATATTTTCCGATATTGGCCCATACTAAGGAAAAATTATTTTCTTTACTAACGTATTATTATTACTATTGTTGCCATTAATGTTATTTGAAGATTTTCTGCTATTTATTTCAATAATTATTTTTTCCATGATTGTTCACAAATTGGTCAGGATAGTTATTAAGTTTTAAATCTAGTTTAACTAAATTTATATTTTTGTGATGAAATTTTATATAGGAAAGTATCAAAACAGTATCAACAAGATTTTTAATAATTGCAATTTTTTGTTGTTTTGGATGATTTGAATAATAGTTTAGTAGTCTTCCTGAATAAGTATCTTTTCTGTACCAATCAGTAATGATGTTATTGTTTTCTGATCTTATAATCTTTAAATTAAGAAAATTTATTTCTTTATTACATTCTGATTACTTAAATAATCACCCATTCACATTGTATTGAATAAACGTGAGAAACGAGTGAAGTTTGTTAAACTATTGAAAATTAAAAAGTTGAAACATTGAAATCAAACCTAAAATTTTTAATATTAGTATTGTAAAAAAATAAATACAAACTTATGGCTTTTATTTTATTTTCAAGAGGCATTACGAAATAACAATTGTAACTTAAAAATTTATATATATATATATATATATATATATATATATATATAGTGTTCAAAGGTGCATTAAATATTTACATATCAAAGTTTGTGGGATATTTAGGAAGTGTGAACGCAAAAGATGAGATAATGGAGAAAGTGGCATAGTAGTGAGATATTAATCTTAAGTCGGGCGAATAGTGGGTGTTTCAAATGAAGAGGATGAAGAGATACACACAGGGTCGACGCTACGATAACGGAAACTATTCCGTTGTCACACAAGGGGAATTCTCTATGTGCGTATGTACATGTGGGACGACAAGCAATTATTCATCGTGTAAGGTTGCTGGTAACAAATCGCCAGTCAAGTGGCAACACCGTTTTCGTCTTCTTCGTCGACGACAACGACGACGACCCAGTCATCATAGTTACGCAACTGTACATACGAACCATCGTCAAAACGGCGACTCTAATGCCTCCAGCTAAGCTCGCGTATCACTTCTGCTATAGATGCATGCCGCCACATAAATAAATTTAGCACTAATGCAACTTACACGTGAAATATCTCGTATTTCAAGTGGTAGGTTGCATTTGCGATCCTTAAAGAGGAACGTTGCAGCTCTTTTCATATACTTCAATTCTTTTATTGAAAATCTAATATTTAAGTAAATAATAACTGAAACTTACGATCGATGAAGTTAAAATTGACGTCTGAAAATGTATTTTAACAAATGTTTATGTTTCTGGTGTTAAAAATTAACATTCATCTTCTTGTACACACATTATTCTTTTCACAATGTAAAATAAATTCCGGCTGGCGGCCAAATAAATTCCATCTTTCGCAAAATAAAAACCACCCTAATCTACATACGTAAGTCTTAATGGAGTAGCGAGCAAGACGACAAAGTCGCGGAATGGTCGAAATGAGACGCAAAAATGACATTACAGTTCCAGACAGAATTTCATTTTCTTGTCTACTCTGACAAAAAGAGGATTCACATATCTCCTAAATATGTTCCACAGAAATCATTATACTAAACAGGCGACCGTATAATTAGATCTAAATTAAAAATGCTACCACTAAAATTTTAAAAAATTTAAGTAACATGTACAATTAACTTAGTATTTACATTTCATATTCCATGTCCTTCAATTACTACGTTTCGGAATATAGTATTTTGTTAAAAAAACTTGATTATATAACATATCGTAACAATAGTACCCGATGGATGCATTAAAATTTAAGTGTGACAAGTTGGTTACGTGAACACCCAGAACGAGTATTAAGATGTTTAACATTGAACAAATTTTTGGAAAAGCGTACAATCAAACTGCTATACCAAGCAATTCTATTAACGGATTTAAAACATCTGGAATTTACCCTTCTTATTCAAACATTTTTATCGATGAACAATTTTTAACCTTCTTTTACAACCAATATTGAAATTGACTCGATAGAATCTATAATAATAAAAGCATTACCGATAGTTAAACATTAAATGCACCAAAGATTACTCCTGAAAAAAATAAACTTCCACTGTTTAAGAAAGAAAAAACTAATAATGTTGAAGTAAAAATTGTATTTAATGTAAAGATCTCCGTTTGAATTCATTTCCAGGTGAACAGTGGATTCAGTGTCAATACTATTCGGCGTGGGAACATCTAAGCTGTGTTTTTTAATTAGAAAAAAATTTTTTTTCTATGTGATACATGTTTAGAAAAATAATTTAATTCATCTTTCAAGTCTAAATATTCTTTTTTTATAATGAGGAAATATTTTGTACTCTTACCATTCTTTATCGTTCGCTAAGTTGTATATTACTACAGCAATTACAATTGAAGCTTGAATTAATCCAAGAAATACTACCAAAGTAAATTTTTTGACCGCATGGAAGGTTGAAAATTATTGCAATGGGCATCATATGGAAGTTTACCCCACCCATAAATTTATTGTTAAGGTGAAAAGAGTTAGGAAATAGAATTGTAATTTTTCATTTTCTATAAAGCTGTAATACATAGCAGGTAACGTTGGAGTTAATCCAGCAGCTGTGGGTACTAAGAAAATTTTTTAGAGTCCATAATTTTATCAAATTCTTTGATCCAAACTACAGTATTCTTTCCACAATATAATTCTTAATTTAATATAAATCCATCTGACGTACACAACGACAAAAATTTAAGGCCAAACCTTAAGGGCTTTCGCTTTATAAATTGTTTCAACGGTTTTCTTGTGTAAAATTTCACCATTGATATGCCTATTGAAAGACGTATTCTGAAACAATTAAATTCTTGTACGTTTTTATAAAACATTTCCAACAGAAATCTAACTCTTCAACCTCTTTCTTTTGCGTGACAGTCAGATGAGTTTGAATATTTAATTTTTGGCGCTATATTTTTAAAATTGTTTGGAGACATTACGGTTTTGATAACTTCTGAAGATAAATAAGGATCAGAAGACCAATAATCTCTTTGAGATTTTCTATTATTGAAGGAGCTAAAAATCAGAAATCCCATAACTACACAATCATCATATCAACAAAATCCACTATTCACAGATTCAAGCCCTTTTATTTGTGTCACGTGACTTTAACTTTCTTATAATACAGAAGAAATTAAACATACAAATATTAAAGGACAAATGAAAACACTTTTAATTCTAAATAATTTTTCGGATTGGAGTACGAGTGTGAGTCTTTTCCTAATTGGAGAGGGAAATGCTACTTCCCCTTACAGAACAGAATTGATGATCGCCCGTCCAAGAATCATTAGCTGGGCAAATGGCGTTCCGGTGTCTGGAACACGTGGTATGAATCTCTAGTAAGCGCATACGACATGTCATAATCAGCTGGCTGTGAAAGCAAACGAAGAAATGTACAGCCCATTAACTGAACAAACGGTCTTTTGTTGCCGCGAGATGACGAAGTAAAATAAAAATAAAAGTGACAAAATATTAAGGGCTAAGATATGAGAATTAATACTTCTTCATTTAAGCCCACAACTACACTATAATAAGTGGTAAACAGAAATATGTTTTCCTCTCTTTAAACTATCAATTTCCACGTAAAGTGAAAGTTTACAGAATCGCTGAATTAAATAGGTCTTTTTACGAATATTATGTAGGCTTCTGATATTTTTTACCTAATTTATTAAAAGTCGTTTTAGCTTTAGCGAACGACTCTCAGACAGTCCACTAAACCGGTGTTCGACTGTAGTAATTTCAACTCATTCCTAATTTCAGTCACTGTGATATTTACAATTAAATATTTAAAATTGTCTACTAAAAAACTTTAACTAATAAAATAATAAATTAAATTTAAAAAGAAGTATTTTCCTAATCCATGTATTATGCACTCATAACTCGTGATTAACATATGTATATTTCCAGTCCTCATATGGATGGGTGATATAAATAGTCTCGTACACTTCGCGGAGTTATTGTGCTATTATAAGACAACCACAAAACTGTCAACAGAGCACATACGTATCAAGGGCCAGCGCGAACATGAAGTTTATTTTGCGACTAAACGGGGACCTGACAGCTTACAATCGATTTAGCCTATATTTTTCTTCATACCCCCGCCCAATAGTTCTCATATTAGCCTGGAAATAGTAATCATTTCAAATTTAGAAGACAATTTAATTATAAAATTAGTACATTATGATCAAATCTACACTATTATTTACTAAGAATTCTTTTAAAAACACTTCTTTAGAAAATTTTTCAACAAAATAGAATTCTTTCATATTTTTTAATTGTAATTTAATTAATTTAATTAATTCGAAAACTTATCTATGAAATGTTAAAAGTCACAAAATTTTAATTAAATTTTTCTAAGAAGTTTATAAATATTAAAAAATGTATTACTGATTAATAATTAATACATTCAATGTACTTTCGCATTATGTGCTGATTTTTTTATTTATAGTATAGAAATATAAAAAAATTTACCTTTAATTTTGAGTCTTTTATTATTTTTCGTGATATCAATCACTTATATGTCTTCTGGCGGTTAACAAAAAATCCAATTTTGGTTTTAATATTTAAGTCGGACCTTCTATTCCATTCTACAAAAATTTTGTCGATGGAGAACTATAAAACGAAAAAATCAGCACATAATGTGAAAGTACATTGAATGCACTAATTATTAATCAGTAATACATTTTTAAATATTTATAAACTTCTTAGAAAAATTTAATTACAATATGGTGACTCTCGACATTTCATAGGTGAGTTTTAAAATTAATTAAATTCTTTTTATGAAATTATTATTATTAAATTATTGAATTTTAAAAAACGGATATCAGATTCGCAATCAGCGACCCCAAAAATATTTATGCATGATGTTACATGTAATGACTTTAAAAAATGGAGTATATTTTCTTAATTTTTTTAATAGTATGTGACTTTTTGTTTGACTCAGTTGTTTATAGCTATTCATTATTTATGCAATACTGTATAATTTAAATTATTTTTTCATTTAGTTGTATTTTTAATTCTATTTGAAACAAGACACAATAATTTTTGTTACAAAACTTGGTCGTTTATTCTGAAAAATTATAAAAAACAAATGTGATCAGTAGTACTAGCCACCGTGCTGCTGAGGGTATACTTAACTTGCAATACAAGTATAATTAAAAAATTTTCTTTGCAATTTTAGTTATCACGCATGTGAATAACGTTATGCGTGTATTTTTAATAAAAATGTGCAGTTCCATTAAAAAAAACATATCACATTAATATAATTTAAGTCAAATGAATTATATTTGCATTACTTTATAATTTTAATATTATACTTATATACCTATACTATAAGATATTCATGTCAAAGAATTTGGTCTGTACTTTGTATTAGTACGAAATTGATACCACATGAGTATTACACCAGGTGGAGATATGTAGAAGTTAAGGGGGACAGCCTATTCTGAGTGTCTGTGTCGGACACTCGAACTACGGTGTACGGAACCCTAAACAGACATACTAACATAACCTTTAAGTTATTTACTTCTAATGTCCCTTTCTTCAGATCGCCTCACATATTATTGAAGAACGAAGTTTTCTACAGCCTTCAATTTAATGTGTCTCACATATTAAACTTAAAAAGAGGCAAAGTAATTTTTTCTTATATTCTGAAAGAAGCTTTTTATTAAAAATATTTTTTCTTACAGCAAAAATATCAATTATCCCTTAGAAATGAAGAAAACGATTTAACATTGAAAAATGTGAATATCTGCACGCACTCGATTCATTTCGCAGTAATATATTACACACTTAATTTCTACATCTGAAATGCTCGTGAAATTAAATTTTATCTGCAGTTTATCACTTAAAGGAGTCACGGGGTAACATTTCACTTATCGACCTTGATGCGAATGATCAGAAGCAACTGCAGGTAGCCCGAGAGATGTAATAAAAGCCCAAGAGGCAATGGCTTAATTCGATTACACGCAGCAAGAAGTGGTGGTAGTAGTAGTAGAATGCAGTATAAGGACAAATTTACTGATACAAAAGCGTATATTATTCTCTCTCACATATTTTCTTCTTCACTGTATAAAACATGATAAATCTTTCAAAGGAACTTCTTTCGTTGAATACTGTTCTCTTTAAAATAATTTTCGATATTGGTTTTGACGCTGCCCCCGGGAAAGGTTCCGTAAATCATTTTGCTCTACCTACCGTGTGTTGTGTGCACACTTGAATGCATTCAACTTGAACTAACTATTGGTATATGTAGGCTCATTATCGTGACGTATGGTAACTGGTAAACGCTCTTTCATATGTCCCTAGGGTAGTTTCTTCTCTTTTTAGTATAACATCTTCTATGTTTTACACCAAAACGTTCTCATTTACCATTTAATATTGAAATCATACTTTATTTCTCTTTATACTGCACAGTGAAAACCTTTTCTATAAAGCTTCCTTCATAAGCAAAATAAAATTAAAATACGTTTTTTTATTTTAAAATCGTGAAATTAGAGGAACACGAGAATATAAAGAAAACGAAAATGGAATAAAAAGACAAAAGTGAATGCGCTTAAGGGTTCGCGTGCTCATGATTACACCCTCGAGCTCCTGGTCAGGTGGCAGTCTGGTCCAAATCTTCAAGACTTGAAATTCAAAAGCCAAAGAAGAGTAGTTTACAGTCTTTATTGCTTTTTACCTTCCAGTCAGTCAGTTATGTATATCTTCCAGCCATGTTTCGAAACTGGCAAATTCGACATATATTTACTCCCCAGTACCCTTAGGTACTCCCTTTGAAGAAAATCGCCTTCGTTGAAGGTCATCTAACCACTGTCTTTAGCTCCCTCTAAGTCCCAATAATTGTGAACGACACTGAGTCTTTCTTAGCTTTTGAATTAAAACCTTTTATCGTTATTACTCTTATTCAAATTAATTACAAACTTCAATATTATTTCAAATAATCAAAACTTTATCATTAACGTTAATAATAAAATCAACAATATAAATTCAAACATCAACTTTTTTAATGTGATAACAATTATTAAAGTGTAAGTTGTTTGAAATATATCCTTCCGTAGTTTGTTATTTGTTGATAATGTATATGATCTTGGGAATGTGAGACTTTAATAATAAATTCAAAAGTGTGTCGTTAAAAAAGTGACGTTTCGTTGGCTAGGGTTTGCTAACCTCATCTGTAAGAAAGGAAGACGTCGAGCTTGTCATTGATACATTCAATTCTTACAATCCAATGTTACAGTTTACTATGGAAATTGAAAAAAATAATTCTATTAATTGTCTTGACTTGACACTCATTAGAAACAACAATCATATAATCACTGACTGGTAACAAAAATCTACTTCTTCTGACAGACTTATTAACTATTTCTCAGATCATCCAACTCAACAAAAAAAGAACATTGTGTACAACTTTGTCGATAGAGCCATTTCATTGTCCAATAAAAACTTCCATTTCGACAACTTGAAAAAAATTAAAACAATTTTAAAAAATAATAATTATCCTATATAATTATAAGATATAAGATAAGAAAGTCTCCTTTCAGTTGACAGTGTACTGCTGTTGTGAGAATGTCTTCTCCGAAAATTAATTCATATAAACATGGAAAAATTTTTTTTATACTTTGACGAAAAAAGTTTTTAATCTCTGTCGCGTTAGCATGTACTCGACGTTCTAACAAAACTTAGGTATTTCATTGTTTTTAGTTCGTGATTATAGTGCCTTTAGACCTTTATACCAAAAAATACTGAAGTGTAATTTATCTATTTGATAAATTTTATCCTGATGAGGTTTGTCAAACCCTAGCCAACGAAACGTCGCTTTTTTAACGACACACTTTTGAATTTTTTATTCAAGTCTTACCTTCCAAAAATCATAAACATTATCAACCAATTATTAAAGTGGATTAATTAACTAATACATACAATTATTTTTCGCACACCCTAAAAAAGTATTCTTGACATGATGCGGATTCCTCTAAACTGAATGCGTTATTTTACCCTTACAAATAGTATCAAAATATTATATTTCACTTTAGAGGATTTTCCTCTCACATAATTTTTGACAGTTATGATTATAAAGTAATAAAAAAAGCTATTTTTATACACTAAATTAAACATTTTTAATTAAATAAATATAATTAATTATTAATAATTAGTTACTTACATTAATTAACATATTTATTTGTTCATTTACTTCATCTGAATTAAATTTTTTTTACAATTCAAAAAATTGTTTTGTTTTATTATTATTATTCATCAAAGAATATAACTCAGGGGGAATACTTCTGTTTTGAGAAGAAAACTTGAGAGGGTATTAGAAGAAGATTTTTCCTCTAACTATGAGATTACTTTTTAAAGGTGCATCTACGTAAAGTATTTTAAAAAGAAGCACAGATATAAGGATTGTTTTTAAATTTTATGTGGAGCAGAATGAGAAATCGCGGAGTTGATTTTACAAGTAAAGTAAATGGTTAGGTTAAGCAAGAGCTTGTGAAGGAGATGCGGTGATGATGGATGCATATTAGCGCGGGAGTGGGAAAACAAAGATCGAGGAGAATATATCTCACCTGGTGTGCAATATGTGCATTTGTTAGCGTCACTCCTGCTGAGCACAAATTAGAATTCAGGATGGCCTCTCTCAACAAGGATTTGCGCACGAGAGATCAGGAAAGAACTCATTGGGAAGGCCAAATAATCCGACCGATGAACGACCATAATCAACTCAACAACCGTACCAGCGAAAATTACTCAGGACTCTTATTTATACATACCCAAACACACACACACGCACACAATAAACCCCTTGAATATATTAACAGACTGGGGTCTTTTAAAGACCAAGACATCCCTCTAAGGTCAGAAGGTACGAACTACTAGAGAGCCGTCTGCGAGAGCGTGCCTAACCAAGCAAATGAATCTGCACGAATTTACCAAGATAGTCAATGAGCCGGAATTTAAATCCCACCCAAGAATACATAGCCAGTTTCTCTAAAAAAGAAACTGTTATAAGATTACTTTTTACACTCACAAAACAGTCCACTTAAGTGAAAAAGAATCCTTTTACTATCAGCGGATTTTCCTTTTAATATTTGTCTAAGAGAAATTTCTTTTCTATCAAAAGGAAATGCTTTTAAATTATATCCTTTACACGGAAAAAATTACAAGATGATATTTTAAGACACTCTTCGATTTTTGCAGAAGATCTCCATAAAAGTCGAGGATTATTTAGAAACCCAGTAGCAGAAAAAAGTTAACGAATTATTGTAAATCTTCGATGACTTTAAAAAATTTAATAAAATTCGTTGTAAGAATTAAATTATATCTCAAAAAGTTTATTAAAATTCTTCGAAAGAAACCAATTATTTTCAAAAAACTTGTTCAAATTACTTATAAGTGATAAGTATTCAATTTTAAGAATCTATTATTTAATCACTTACTTATTTTTGCATCTAAATAATTGAATTCTCTTCAAACTATCAAATAAAGATTGATTTAAGAATGAATTTCAGTTAAAATTTTAAATTATAATACAGTTATAGTACGAATTTGTACTTTTAGAAATAGTAAAGTTTAAAGTATTGTTAAAAAAATTTTATTAAAAATTGTTTGAATATAGTTCAATTTTAGTAATAATTTTTTAACTATATTTAAATTTTGAATTAATTGAAAATTCTATTTTCAATTAATTGTCAAATTTAATTGAATTAAATTTAACATTAAACAAATTATCAATGAAATTCATTGGAAAAATTCAATTGTTATCATAAACAGTAGAATACAGTGTAAAAATCCAATTATTTTTAATATAATGTTTTACAATAAACTATTTTAAAATGATTTAATTATTCTTTGAAATTTTGATAAAAATTTAAAAACGGAAATATGTAATTTTTTCTCAAAAAATGATCCTATTTATTAATAATAATTTTTTAACAAATTTATAATATTTTTTACAAATAAAACTGGACAAGTGCAAGTTGCACTTGCTCTGAATTGAAATTTTTTCACTTTTATATGTATTATTTTGGTAAGTTAAATTTTCGACACTAGGTTAAAATTAAATAAAAAAAATTGAAGTATTACATATTTTATACTATTTTTCATCTATTTAAATCCAAGTTTTCATTTGTCATAAATCATGAAAAAATGTCTGCTTTTATTTATTTGATTTGTAAAAAAAATCACCATTTATGTGTTAAATAAAATAAATGTATAAAATGAATATTTAAAAAAAACAAAAGCATACAAAAAAACTAAATTCAAAGAGTGGACGAACCGAAAAAATGAAATAATAAAATTGGAAAATTATTATACAGCAAATGTCTTTTTATCCCTTTACACTTCCCAATCTTGACACGCAAACCAAATACGCATCAGTTTATATTTATGAACTGTATACGCAAACAAAATACGCAACAGTTTATACGCAGGCCTGAAAAACTACAACACACATTTTTAAATTTAATGAATGTTTTTTTATTTAATTTTAAACCCCATTTCTTTAAGCTAATTAAAGACAGTGAATTATACGTTGACATTTCTTAAAAATTTTCAAATTATTGAAATACATTTGAAAATGTATTTCTTCAAAAATTTTTTTAACTGATTTGCAGAATTATCAAACACATGTATTTTTAAAAATTTCGTATAAAGTTTTTTAAAAATTTCAATCAATGTCTTTTAAATAAAAATGTTATAAATTTACTTGCAACTTTTTTAAACATTAATGTATATTGAATTTTTCTACACACAAATTTTTATCACTTTTCTATAAAAAGTTATAAATTTACAAATCTTTCAAACACATATGATTGAAATTATTCCATATACAAATTTTTGACATGTATTTAAGGCATTCTTTTGTCTGCACTAAGTTTACATTTTAATAAGTTAGTTTTTAAAATGGAAAAAGAAAAACTTATCATGAATCAGGTCAAATTTTTTACAAAGTTCACGTAAAGACAGTGGTAAGTCTTTAATATTTAACAATTTTTATATTATTTAAAATTTTTTTAAATATGCCTATCGTATATAGATGAGCTGCTATTAATTTTAAGAGCTCGGCTGATTTCAGACTTACCAAAATGTGCAAAATCATTCTTACAAACAACTGGAGCTAATATGATATTACTCCAATGCTGGAAAACAAAGGTTCTGAGAAAGAATTTGTATATTTGGGTCTAGAGAAGTCTTTAAGGGCTTGCGTGAATATAGATTTCCATTCAAAAAACAAAATAGAGTTGAAAATTATTATAGGTGGAGTCCCTCTTGTTAATTCTGGAAATCAAACATTCTATCCTATTCCTTGTAAAATTCATATGAATCCAGATGTATACTACAAGAAATATCAATTAGGTTAGATTCTCAGGAAGCAATTTTAAGTACAACTAACTTCGTTTTTCATAATCATTTTTAAAATCTATTCAGCATGTTCTGTTGTCGGGTAACTTGGTTTTTCTTAATATATTTTAAAAACTAATTGTCTTAGTAAAATTACATTAAAAAATTTTTATTATAAGGTAAGTATGGTATATACAAAATGTCGTATTAATTAGTTTGTTATTAAGAAAAACATTTAACAAATTGTGAAAATGGTGGTTCCAATCAATAATATTTTTTTAGTCTTGGAAAAACACAAGTTATTATAATTTATTTATATCGGTGGCTTTTTGCATTAGGATTCTGAAAGATTGCTTCTTTGCAAAAACTATGTTTAAATATTAAAACAATTTGGAAAATAAAAATCTATTCATTAACAATGGTATTATTATTTATTCAAGTAATATATGTGGAACTATTTAGATGTTTATATCATTTTAATATTTAATGTTTAATTTTTTATTTTGTTTGTTAAGTACCTAAATACTACTCAGTACTCAGTTTCACCAATATCGATTAAAAATTAATTTATGATTAAATCCTCAATCAACTAATCATGACCCGATAAATGGTTTTAATCAATAAACTGACATTGAATTGAGGTTGGTGGAATTAGCCCTAAGACTTGAGTAAATTCAATAAAATTTTAAAATAAGTATTGCTTTTTGCTGTGGAGAAATGATTCTCATTTTTAAAATAAACTGGATTCAGATACATATTTACAAGCAAGGTAAATGGAATTTTTTATCAAAACTTTCACTATACTTGACTGATTCTGTTGTTTTGTACTATGATCAGCATCTTACACCTATCACATTTCTTCTGTCTTTTTCACTCGAGTGTATATCCCGCACCTGCGGTGTACCACGAGAATCGTTACACTGAATCGATATCGAATTTTTCAATATTGCAATCGAATATATTGGTCAGAGGTATTCTACACACCTACAAAATATACATTAAATTAAAAAATAAGACAATACTTTCTAAAATAAACAGCAAGTATGCATCAATATATAAATTCTTATTTATTCAAAAATAAAAAATATCCATTGCGTAGATATCTATTTGCAGATGTATTTTAAATCATCTTCTCTTATAGCTTCGATACTTTCTCAATTGTAATAAAACTCTAATTCTTTAGAAATATCATTTTCTGGCTGCACTACAACTAAAGATTGGATTTTTCATTGTTACAGAACAACCACCAGTTGAAAATATTTCTGATTCTTCAGTATAACCTTTCTGCTGATAATTATTGGAAGGTATTGTTGTAAAATTTAACAATTGAAACTATTAGATTCTAAAAGTGATGCTAAGTACACTTAACATAGTCCATAATTGCCACAAATTCAAATTATTATTAATAATGTATTCTTTAACGTCCGAGTGGTTTAAACAATAATAAAATATAACGAAAACATTCAGACAAAGATTCTTTAATGTTACTCCAACGTTTCGAAATCCACGGTTTTCCTATTCAGGGAGTCTAATATGCACAACAAAAACAAACAATTTAAAACAAAAAGTGCTAGCTTACATTAAAATAATCAAAGTATTGTAGAACCGTAAATGAACATAAAAATTAGAAATTAGGTAAATGAATGTAAAATTTCAAATATAATATATAATAATAATAAACAAAAATAAATAAATACAATAATAAATAATAAAATGTCAGTACATTCTTTCCAAATTAACAACAGTCAGAAAATTAACTTTTATCCAAGAATAAAAAACAAATACACCTACATATTAGAAACATAGAATCTAGAGTCAATATTTGAAATAAGTTAAAATAAAGGAAAATGTAAAAAACATAAAAATAAATTAAAAGTAATTCAACAAAGAAAATTAAATTATATAAAATTATGATAAAATATGAAAATTATTCACAACTTACCAAAAAAATAAATAAATAATCCAATCAATAAATAACAATTAAATAAATAGACAAACAAACATTTACAATATAACAGATGAAAAATTAAAAAAACTATTAAACCCTATATCGGTACTTGTCACCATGTAGAAACAGTTTAAACTGACATCTAAACACTATACTATTAATCACAATGTTACTCAAAATTACTCAAACAGTTAGGATAATAATAAGAAAATTTAATAAGAAACAGAGAATCACAGACAGGGTTGCCAGATTGGGCTACAAACCGCGATTTGGGCTATCTCTTGCATATATTTCGCGGCCTAAATTTTAAGTAGCGATTGGGCTATATTTTAATTAATGACTGCGGTTTTTGGGCTTTAAGTCGATGCATAGCAACTTTCATTTAAAATCACATACGAAAAATCATATTTGTGGTTTTTTCAACCAAGTAAATAACAAAAGATATAAAAATTAATACTTCATTAATTTTATACAAAATTAACTTTTTTGAAAGTACAAATTTTACTTGTATAAAAAATATCTATTCTTCGTCAGAAACCTCTAATGAGACAAAATTACGTTACTCAAAAATCGCGATTTGGGTTACATCCCTTTTTTAGACGCTTTTTTGGGCTTTAAATATTACCGCGGTTTTTGGGCTACATCCGCGTCTTCTAATTGCGGTTCTCTTTACTAAGAACCTGGCAACCCTGATCACAGAATGAGCATTTTAATTTTATTTAGTTTTTCGAAATAATATTTAAAATCATTTCATAAGATTTATCAAAATTATTCAAATCAGTGACTTTATTAAAACTATTGTCACCTTCCTTCTTAATAAAAACCATTTCAGCAAATACACGTTTTCCAAGATTTTGTTCTGTATGTAAAATTTTAAATTCATCCCACTTTATAAGTGTGAAATACTATTATCATTATTGTTGATCAAATGATTACTTATTACATTATGACATTTAACATTTCTGTCTAGATTACGAATGTGTTCTTGTCTGCGAATATGCAATGGTTTCTTAGTCTGTCCTACGTACGCTTTCCCGCAGTTACATTAAAATTTATAAAAACAATTACATTGATTGTGTTTTTCAAATTTATCCTTTCCAAGTTTTACAAAATTATCTAATTTTGAATCTACACTAAAAACAGTTTTTATATGAAATTCTTTTAACAATCTCTTAATGTTTTCTTCCTACTATTGAAAAACCAATTTGTAACGTAAAGAAAAGATTAATTTTCATGGGATGAGGGAATATAAAATTTCTTTTATACATAAAAAAGAGTTTCAAATTACGTTTTGTTAATTTAAACATTCTCACGTTAACGCCCTGCTTGCAGGTTTCCGTTTTTTTGTCTTTTTTTATATACCATAAAATCCAGAATATTAATGGCTGCCGATCGGGTCTTAATGGAGGTGTACTTATCATCGTCCTCGTTATCTCTCAACATCATTATAATTACTGTAATTATTCCCGTGGTCGAAAAGCATCGCGCGCGATTGGAATCAACGTCGCATGGAATGTCGCGTCGTCAAAAAATGACGGTAGATCGAGTTCTTTCAAGGACTCTTTTTAAAACACGCGATACACACATATATGCCAAGTTCCTAACAAATATAAGTAGGCGGAACGTAATAAAAGTGCCGGTATTCTAGGTTCCTGCATTTGTAAAAGAAAAACGGTCCATCGACGCAAGGATGGTGGAAAGAGATCCTATCGGGATGACGCACTGCACATGCACCTGATACCAGATTATCCGTACGCACGTACCATGCTCGTCGTCCAACTTCTGCGAGAGAGTTATTTGACTGGATATATTTTTGAAACTGCATGCCGCGCGCTTCTCTTTTTCTAGCTCTTTCTCTCTGTCGCACACAAAGTGAAGAACTCGAAATTTCATTGATGGTGATTAAGTTGGTAATAGAAAAACTCTTTTTTGTAGGTCAAGCAAATAAGTACTGAATTATGAACAGCAGTCGTAATTTACTGGTCCAGTTCAGGAACCTGGTCAAAAATACTACGATTAATCTATTTATAACGTTATGCTAAACTAGTTTACTTTACTTAGGAAGTATCTCTGTTTCCGGTGATTTAATGATACTTTATTTTGAATAAACTGGATCAAAACTATTATATTCTCTTTTTGTTGTAAATTTAACGTTTGATAATTTTTTTAAAAGAACACTGACTCTATTATTCTGAATTACTAATTTAATTACTAATGAAATAATGCTGATTCGTTTACCAATTGAATTAATAACTCGTCGGCTTAGAGGAAAACTACCATTTCAAGAATTCGTTATAAACTATACCATTTCAAAAGTTCGTTATAAAACATACCATTTCGATGAAGATTTATAAGGGCGTTGCACTAAAGAATTTCTAACAATTAACAAGCAATTAATTTAAATTATTATAAATTTTGATTTAATACATTGAAAACATGTTCAAAAGTATATTTAAAATACCGTTGTTTAAAAATGCACATTCTTTAAATATTCCTTAATTCACTTTTTGTCTGTTCTTCCAGTCGTGATTTCATTATACTACTTCTGCTAGTGGTCAATCTTCGCGATTTGCTTTTATATTATCAATAATATCGGGTGTTCCTATGTAATACCGATTTGTCATTCCAACAATTGGAGTATCGAAATCTTATTTTTTACAATTTGTCGATTAAACGAAATCGCGAACTTATCGGTAACTGTTTTTAAACTAATTAAATTTTAGCGGCAGCTAATTACATTTCTACCATTTTAAATAATGTTTCTTTTAACGCCCTAATAGACAAAATTTTGGCATGAAGTTTGAGGACTTGGTTCGTTACTTAAAAATCAATAGAAAAATTAGCGAATCATCATTTCTTATGTTTTCATATGCGCTCTATCGAATGGCGTTAAGAAAAACTTAAAAAAATTATAAACAAAAAAGTTATTAATGTTTTTTTTAAACAGTCCGATTTTTTTCCAATTTTTGTTTAAGTGAGTGCTTATAATTTAAGGCATAAAATGTAGACAGTAAAAGTGTCTATATTTAAGAAATTTTTGCTATTTTAAGACGTTTTCGAAGTAAGACACTTCCAATAAAAGAAATTTTGTGTATTCGAGTATTTTCGGTAATTTTCGTCTTGCCTCGTCTCGATGAAAATTTCCCGCGCAATATCAATGCATACATGCATTTTTAGGTTATGTATCGATTCAAGCAGTAAATTTCATCTGAATGAAGACACTTTAAATGTCTTCAAACTAGTCACTTTTAACGTCTTCCTAAAAGACGTCCCAAAACGTCTTAAAATTAAGGACAAAAGTGTCTCAAATGTAGACAACTGTCTTTGTAGTGTTGACTGTTAAAAATTATTTTTATTATTTATTATATTTTGCCGTGTAAAACTATATTTAATTATTAAAATAATTAATTTAGAATGAAGTAATATCAATTTAAACTATCACTGATTGCAATATATACTATCGTCAACTAAAACAACAATGAATTAAAATGTAATAAAAACTTTTTCAATTACGATTAAAATCAATTTAAATTACCATGTATTAATATTTTCTTTTATACAAAAATAATAAAAAAGTCAAAGAAATTTTAATTGAATCAACCTTGTAATTTGTTGATAAGAGGTCAATACAATAATGTATACAATTAATTTTTAATACTCATGCAAATTATCCAGGTTTCATATTTTATATTGATCATAATAATGAAATATACGTGAAAAAATTTAAATTTTCATAATGGACCTTTTGAACTGTTTGGTATTTGTAAAATTCCAATTTCCTAATAAAACTATGACTCGCATATTACGAATTAAGAAAGAACGTGAGCAATGCAATTTCACTAAACCTTTGAAATTATAAATCGTAAACACTTGTTTAATATAACAGACGCGGGATTAAAATTTCTAAGTAATGCCGATTCTGGGTTAACCGAGCATGGCATCATCACTCGCGGATTAGCTGCACCGTTAATCGAACAATCTTTTCATCAAAGACCCTATATGTATACATTCTTTTCAGCGTAGTTACAAACTTTGGTTGCAAACTTTCTTAAATAGCTGTATAATAATACTAATTCACTTTATTTTATTTTCTCACAAAATGTGCAAAAAAAGTAATTTTTTGAGGTTAGAATAAAACCAACTTTAGAATTCTGTTGAACTCATAATTTATCATAATATAAACATAATACACTATTTAACATTACCTGCATACGTGAAATTTTATATTTATTCCATGTCATTGAAAAGTCATAATAAACAGATTCGATGGATTGTTCACTGTAAAAATCTTACTTTTTTAAGATTTTTAGTACAAAACTACTGAATGTACTTTTGGTGTAATTGAAATATTTATATTTAGAAAATTATCTATTAACTTGTCAATTTACAGACACAATAGTAATACATTTTCATAATTCTCTTGTGAATTGGGAGCCAATTCAAGAATAAACAGTTTTTTAACACTTGAATTTCTAAATTTTTTTGCTTTAATACCGTCGCTATACGATTGCCAACTACATTTTTTTCATATTGAACCATTTCAAAATCTGTGTCCGACTGTATACTAAGACAAACTACCATAAATCCGCCTCCTTTACCTAAACCAAATTTCAAATGGTCTATACTAATATTATACGAGATTTCATTATAGAATCATTAAATTTTCGAAGCAATCCATCAATGTACAATAAACTACCAATTCTGGAGCAGTAGATACATAATTTTGTTTTACATTTAAGGAAATTAAAAGTCTTACATTAAAATAACTGGTATGACTGCGTTAGAATCACTTTTTTCTCCAATAACATTTTTTATTTCTTTATTTTTGTTTAATCATTTCTATTTATACTTCTTATATTAGTCTATTATAATTACTTTTAAATATTTTAAGTGTAAATTTTAAACTATCCTCTTCGTTGCGATTACATCAATACCTAAATTTTGACATGAGTAAACTAAATTGTAGTATATATGTGACGTGCCGCGACAAAAGGGAGTTTAGTTATTTTTGGCAGAACTGAAATTAGAAGTATAAATAAATAAAAATGACCAATTTTCTTTATAAACTATTAATATTTAATTCATTATTATGTGCAATATTTTCAGAAAAATATGCTTTTGATGTTAAATAATCAATAATAAATTTTTAATGAAGTTAAAAGTACTCTAAACATAAAAAAACATAAAATTTTAAGCAGCTAAGGTCCCTTTTGTCGCGGCACGTCACATATTAGTTCAAACTCAAATAGATAATGAATTTAACTAAAAAGAATTGATAATGTTAGTTGGAAACTTTTATTCGCTGACTTGACAAAATCATAATAAGAAGGGCAATAATGTAATATTCTGTAAGGACACCTGCTATGAGGTCAAATTACACCTTGCGATTTTCTGTGCTTTCTTCTGAGATATATTTTTAACTGAAACTTTTAATATCATTTTCTGTTGGTTTTTTTTTTACCTCAATGCTTGTATTATTGACACAATGAAACCAGTGAAATTATACGAATTTCTAAATGTAATTTTACAGCTTTGTACTGTAATATATTTTCAATTCTTTACAGTGTATTTCACAACTTTTATTTATAATTCTACCAGTTTAAAATATTTGTATTATCAATTTAATTATTCTTATCATTACTGTTTATATAAAATTTTGCGGTACCTTGTTCTGGAATGATCATAAGTATTTCCAGGTGCAATCGCTAATATCTTTATTGAGACAGTCTTATCTGGTGTAAAATTTGCAATCAAATAAGAAAACAATATGTCGATTAACAGATTTTCTTGTCTTTAGGTAAGCAAAATCTGTAAATGTTAATTAACAAATTGTCTTGATGTCAATCTCTTCCAAACTGCACTTAAGCAATCTATCTCAGTATCTGAAATTAAGAAAATTTCTGGACCAAAAAGACTAGGAAAAAATCAGAATCGATATAATTTTTAATCTTAAAATTTAAGCTGATGCAGCAAAACATATAGACGTATAGTTTTAAGTAAAAGAAAATAACCTTAAACTGAAAGATTAAAAATTGTACTTAAATAATGAAAAATGGAATATTACTGACTAATATTACCAAGAATTTTAATATTAAGTGTTGCGGTAATTGACACATTCTCTAAAAAAATAAATAATTATATAAATACATAACATTTTTAATAAGAATTAATTGGTTGTTTCAAATATACCTCACTTTAAAATAAATTATTGTGATTTATAATAATCCTGTTTACATTCTTTTATGCGTAAAAAAGGTAATTTTATCATAAACTACATACTATATTAATTAAAGAATAATTATAAACTAAAAATTCTCTGAATATAAAAATCAACAGGTGAAATGTACTGAAAACAGAGAGATATCGACTCCATAAATTATCATAGAATTGGCAAAATATACATAATATTATTCTTTTTTACAACTCCGAAGATAGTAATTCTAGATTATAATAAATAATTATTTCTTATTAATTTTTTTTCCTGTCAAATAAGAAGTTAACTATGAAATCAATTTTCTTTATTTCTTTAAAAAGTTAGCAGTAGGATTGTTGAAGCTTAAAATGTCTAGTTACATTAATATTTACCCTTTATGAGCGGAACGGACATGTTTAAGATACAATTTTTTATAACAATTTTCTCGGCGAGAAGAAGCTAAAAATCCATGAGGACTATTTTTTAAGAAATATAAATTTTTTAAATTCGTGTGTCATATCTGCTAAAATCTATAAAAATTCTGTTAAATGTTTGCCCTTAAGATTTTAAAATAGTTATTGCGAAAGACTCCCTTAAGAATTATTTTTTCTGTTACTTTCATTCCTTAGTTTTTCCTAGAATTATTGAGAATTATTTTATTGAATTTTTTAAAATCATTTTAAGAGAAAATCACTTTATGTAATTGACAGGATGAAAGGAACGCGGTGGTTATAGCAAATTGTATAGTTTTTTTTATTTCCATAACTTAAAATGATTGTCGATATTGAAGGTAGATAGAAACGATAGTAGCTTAAACTGTAGCTTAAATTGATAATAATAGAATGATGATGGCTGTATAACTTAAAAGATTATACATATCGGCTTTTGGGTCCTCTAACAGAATATAATAGCCTCTGTTAATTAACCTTACCCATATTGTATATATGTATTTCATTATGTGGCTCCAAACCTATATAAGTATCCCATTTAATACGTCTCTCTGTATAATATAACAACCGCCGATGCGTGGGTGTTAGCTCCAGACAATATACGGCTCTGCTTTGAAACTATGCCCGCTATTAGAGAAGGCGCGTACACTTTTTCTTTACGAGCATATAACGAGACAATTTTTATCTGCAAAAAATCCAGGTAGACGGAAATCGTTTTAAATTAGCGGTTAAATTGCTCAGCACTTTTCTACCTCGACCATGTAGTTCACAACAGCTTTTGATTTGATTACCTATTTTTAAAATTTACATTTAAAACATTTTTTTTGTTATAACTAGAGAAATCACACTTAATGGTTTTCAATTAGAGAAAATTGTTTATCTTTTTTAATTATAATAGAATTGATTTCAAGGAAACCTGTCGGTATCTGTAAAATTGCCTCTAAATATGTCGACCATTTTGAAATTTTAAAATCTGACAACATATTCGTAATTAGGGACCTCAAAAACTTTAGAGTAAAAAATTCTAAGTGAATGCAATGATTTTTCAAAATATTTTTATTTACGGATAGTGTTAGTCACTTTTTGAGCTTGAGAACTGTTAAACAAATAATTTTTGACTTCTAATTTAGTTTGTTGTAAGCAATATCGCTATATCTTATTACAATACAGGGTTCAGGCTTCAATTTCACTCCTATTACAAATCTCTAGCACGTCGGATTTATCCGGTAAAAATATTCAGACACTGCTAAAAACGTGATTTTAGGGACTTTTACCACCACTTTTCTCAGAATCCTGACGTGATGGAAGGTTTTCGTTGCCAAATTCAGATCCAGCGCTCCAAAAACTGCGAGAAAAGACTTCTCGATCTCAAACAACGGAATTTTTTTTGCAGGCTTGTGTGATAGTAGTTGAATGTAAAGGTTATGTTGGTTTTTCATTAGTTATCAGCATATCGACGCTTCCCGTTCATAAAATTCTATCTTAAACGTCAATGCAAAACAATTCTATTTGCATAATAAGTACAATATGAAGGTAACAAAAGATTTGTGCAAGATAATTCTATTTTAAAATTCATACAAGACAATTCCATCTCAAAGTTACGTTCAAAATAATACTATGTATACTAAAAAAATTCTATAAAAAGTTTTAATGCAAATATAATTAAGTTTAACTAAAATATTATTGCAAAATTCGAAGTAAAACAAAAGTTATTCATTTTTATTCTTCGCCATGTCAAAGATGTTTTTGTATGCGAATAAGCAATCGAATAATTTAAATGTTTTCTCATTTGCATTTTTCAAAAAAGACAAACAAAAATGTATTTGGTGTTGCTGATCACAAATTAGATATCAAATTTTTTAAATTCAAAATGGCGGATCCAATATGGCGAAAATGAAAATTTTTTTTAGAAAAATTATGTCATATTCGTAATCAGCGACCCCAAACCCCCCGTAACGATTTTGAAGAAAATTCAATGATTTTGAAAAATATAGTGTCCGCCATATTGGATCCGCCATTTTGAATTTTAAAAATCTGATTCCATATTCGTAATTAGCGACCTCAAAAACCCCCGAGTAACGATTTTCAAGCAAATCCAATAATTTTTTTTAAATTTCGAAACTTATGAACAAAAACTTTGAATGCGTTTTTCTTAAAATGTCTTTTTTGATCTGGTAAGACTGATATCTCGAGTTCTTTTGAAGCAATTATAAAAATTGTTTTGCATTGACGTTTAAGATAGAATTTTGTGAACGGAAGGCGTTAATATTTACTAATTAAAACTATCTGAAAATTGAAATTAACTTGATTGCGGCCTTCTGAATCCTTAGTTGATTACAGGTAATTTACCTGAAAGTAACAGCCGGAAAATATATTTGCCCGAAGGTTGAACGCCGCAAATATGTTGACCCGAATACTTTTACCTGAATGTAAAATCCCGATTGTTATTAAATTTCTCAAAAAAATATAATTGTAATTTTTATATTGTTGTATATAACCTGTATATTATAAGCGAGATTACTCAAAAATTCGATAATTTTATTTTCCGCTTTGTAAGTTTCGTACTGCTCTGTGTATTTGTAACGTTACAACTTATTAAAAGAAATAATTATTACAGGAGATTTTCTTCTTAAAAATTAATTTACCTCTAAAGGAGACGATTAAGACATATTTATAAACAAAAATAAATTAATTTTGTAACTTCAAGTGACAACGTCAATAACGTGTTGACATAATCAAAGAACGATACAAACTGTCAAAATATAACACTCAAAAACGTATAAGGCTATTCAAGTTGGGTGGGGGAAATCCAAGATGGACGTTTACTGGTGCACAAACAAACCGCTATCAACGTGTATTTCCATTTGAATTTTAGTGTTTTTTTACATAAAAGATATAAAATTGATTTTCTCCTCATTTTAAAATGGTGCTATGTTGTGTAGTTGGTTGTTCAGTACGATCTGGAAAGGATAAAACGTCTTTTTTTAGAATTCCAGCTATAATATCTGAAAAAATAGAAAATACAGAACTACTTATAGCAACTTTGCATACAGAGTACAGAATAATTTATCAAATGAAAGAGGACAGTTAATTGAATTGTCAAAAAGAGACAGAAAGCGTGGGTAAAAGCTATAAGACGTGGAAAATTGACAACTGTTCTATTAAAATCATTCCGTGTTTGTTCAAAACATTTTATATCTGGTAAATATAGGTTGTTTTTCTTTTATTAGGAAAAAATTTTTTGTTTTTAAAATTAACGATTAGTTCATATAATATAATTTAATTACTATTTTTGTTGCATAATCTCGAAAAAAATATTTTGTATAGGACATTCAACTGACATGAATGAAGAAGGAAATCTAGATTGGGTTCCATGTCAGAACCTCGGGTATAATGTTGACGTTACTCTTGAAAAAGAAGCGGATTTTCATCGCTTTGTTCCTTTCAACGACACCAAAAAATAATAAAAGTTAAAAGGAATGGTTGGTATACATAATATATTAAATGATGTTATTTGAAGCAAATAATTTTAAAAAATTTTGTAGGTGTTTAAGGTTATATACTTATTTATTTTATTGTATTATTAAATAGTTTTATCTTTAGTTTCATTATTATTAATATTTTTCATTATAACAAAATTTCTAACACTAAACAACGACAGAAAATTTAAAATAGAACTTGTAAGAACTCCTGCAGGAAGTCTAGTAACAGGAAAAAAAGATAATGCAAGTTTAACCTTGAAAAAAATTTGAAAATTAATTAAGTTTCAGTTTTCTGATTCAACAGTACTGCATTGAAAAAAATTTCGTTGTTAATTTACAACGTAGGACGTTGGAAATAATTTGCTTCACGTCCAACGTAGTATGTTTACAAGCTGCTAGTACGTATTAAAACATAAGCCGAATGCAATTTAAGAATCCAGCGTGTTTTATTGCAATCGGTTTGTTTTTTAATACGTACTAGCAGCTTGTAAACTTACTACGTTGGTTGTGAAGCAAATTATTTCTAAGGTTCGACGTTGCAAGATAACAACAAAATTTTTAGAGTGTAATTCGTTTATTAAAAAGTGTACTCCATTGCATTTTTAGGGTGTTTAGAGGTCAGGGATTTCAATTTAAAATAAAGAAAAAATTCTTTAAAATTTATTGCATATTTCAATATGAAATTTTTAAATCTAGCACAAATTAAATTATTTTCATTATCTATCATTACTCTAGATAATAATTTGATTTTTTTCTTCTTAAATTTTCATACAGAATTCAATACTTACATAATTTTGTTAAACAAATATTTCAATACTATAGTTATATTCTCTCAGCGATGTTAAATAATTGAAACTTTTAAAAATTCCATTATTTTCAAAATTTAATTTTTAAGAATTATGAAATTCAATTGTTTTTACACATTTCTACTATCACTCATTAGAAATTACATATTATGTAGCATAATTTTTAATTTTAATTCCCTAAATCAATTATTTTGTAATAATTTTTCAAAGTTCTTCAAGAATTAAATTATTCTAATATAACAACCTATTCGTAACTCAGTTTAAAAAATTTAATTGAAAGAGAGATAATACTTGAATTTTTACGGCAAAAAACTTTTCAGCGCTAAAAGACTTGCTAAATACTACTTTCTCAGGTGACAAAAGTGTAAAATATGACTTTATAGGATGATTTCATTACTTGCCTTTTAATATAATTTTAATAATAATAATTTTAATTTAATTTAAGAAATTTGAAAATAGGCATTACCAAAATATGAAATTTTATTGCCCCAATCGATTTCGCTTATCCGTTTTGGTATTACAGCTTTTGCCACAGCTGGAACCTGCCAAGATGACAATTTGTCTGTGCAAGGTAATTCTTCTTCCGAAAAGTGCCTAAACTGTAAAAAAATGTAATTGCTGCTACTTGGCTACATACTTCACCTAAACCTGCCATGCAGCTACAATGTGCATTTGCGATGCTCCCATCCTGCAAAATAATGAGCCAGGCTTTCAAATTCTTCTCCCCCATTTTTTGAGAATGTTTAACCTAAAAAATCGCATATATTTTCAAAAAAATTTTTCAACAAAATCAAGAAGTTAGTTTATAGTAAAAATTTATAAAAATAGCAAGGTCTTACTTTAATTAATATGAAAGGAAA
Organism: Leptopilina drosophilae; assembly: GCA_032873175.1. Taxonomy (NCBI): domain Eukaryota; kingdom Metazoa; phylum Arthropoda; class Insecta; order Hymenoptera; family Figitidae; genus Leptopilina; species Leptopilina drosophilae. Next base: position 10,401,233 of record CM065485.1, read on the forward strand.
TACTAATTAAGAGTAATATTGAAATATATTTTTGAAAAATTTAAATGAGACAGACGAGGTTATGTAAAATCTATACTTACCTCTCCAACAACGATAAAATTGTCATTTATTTGTTTGCACATTGCTTTTTGCACAAATCCTGCTTCATAATATTTAAACTCTTCCAAACTTTTATAAGCTTTAATTTGCTTAAGACTATAAAAGCTGTGAGTAAAAATAAAATAGCTGAGGATGTCTGCGTAATGTATTTTCGGTATTTCTGTGACATTTAATATGCCATCCCTGTTATTTCCCCCACCCTACTTGAATAGCCTTATTAGCGAACATAAAAAAACAAAAATCCAAATCAAGTTATAGTTGAACATTGTCACATATTAAAAGATGAAGTCGACTTTAAAAACACAAAAATTGTCGACGTTGAGCATGATTGGAAAAAACGTTTATTATCAGAAATGATATTTATTAACCACGATCCTAATATCATTAGCAAAAAAGAAAATATTAATAATTTAAATAATGTTTGTGGTAAAACTAATTACACTGGCCTACATGAGTTTTGCGAATAAGATCGGACCTATGGTTTCCGAAGGGATTTTTCATGCTGAACACGAATCTGGGTTCAAAAACTTTCCATCACGTCACGTTTTCGAGATATTAGGGGTTGAAACCCCTAAAACCAGCGTTTTTGGCAGTGTCTGAATATTTTTACCGGGTAAATCCGACGTGCTAGAGATTTGTAATAAGAGTGAAATTGAAGCCTGAACCGTGTATTGTAATAAGATATAGTGATATTGCTTACAGCAAACTAAATTAGAAGTCAAAAATTATTTGTTTAACAGTTCTCAAGCTCAAAAAGTGACTAACACTATCCGTAAATAAAAATATTTTGAAAAATGACGTCAGATTTGTAATCAGCGACCTCAAAAACCCCCGAGTAACAAGTTTTAAGCGATTACAATCAAATTTTAAAAAAGTACCTTTCTGCTTTCATTTTTTCCTCCACCCTTAGACAAAAACACACCCCCCGCTCTAAAAGTACATGCGATTGAATTGGCATAGGGCTTATTTGAAAGGTCTTGTTTCAGCCTTCAATTTCTGATAATAGCAAAGTTTATATCACGTCGGGATTTTGCCCCACGATTTTTCAAAAACAGCTAAAAACGCTGTTTTTAGGGGTTTCAACCCCTAATATCTCGAAAACGTGACGTGATAGAAAGTTTTTGAACTCAGATTCGTGTTCAGCATGAAAAGCCCTTCGGAAACCGTTGGTCCGATCTTATTCGCATCAAAAAAATTGAAATTTGCAGGGTAGTGTTATTTATATATAACCAACTTTTTTATAGCCTGAAGAGGTCATTAAAGAATTGACAAAACGATGTGAAAATAAAGACTATTTGTCTTTTAATTCATGTGTTTAGTGTTTTTTTGTTTATACAAAAAACCTACACAACTTTTTGCTTCAAAACGGATCGACATAATAATTTTATACTTAACTATGAAGAGCGACTAAATATCACTTTTATATTTTATTAAATAGAATTGGAGATATATTTAAACTCAATATATTTTAATCTTTTTCAACTTGCTTTTTTAAAATGCACAGTTTTTGATATCTTAAATTGTTGGTTGTTACGATTGTGAACAGCCGCAATTGATGATAACTGCTATAAATAATTCTTGAAATCAATTCGAGTTTTAATGATTAAAAAGAAACTTGAATTTACAAAAATATATCATAATTACACTCGATAATATTCGTCATCATTGATACATGGTTATTTCCTTGTAAATAGTATTTTTTCATTTAAAATTTTTATTATATTTCTTTGCCAAGATGAGGGATAATTTTTGGAAAGTATATTGAAGGGAATTCATCATATAAACAATTTGCATATCATTTTTAAGTAGTGCATAATTAACATGAAGATAACTCGCATCGTATTTCATAATCGAGACATAAAAAGTTTTCACCAAACAGTGAGCATCAGGAGAATAAGCCTTGAGGCAATGTGCAGGTGAGAACCCCCACCTACTTTTTCCACATGATCGCACCAAAGCATTGCATTTCGATGTCTCCAGTGCCTTCTGAATTCGAGCACTTTTACTTATATGGCAATGGTCTTTTCTTCACTTCATGCTTATTAGCTACCTGATTAACGTTAGGCATCTCTCCATTCTCTATTGTTCCTTCACATTTCGATATAAGCTCATTCATGGCATTCAACATTCTTCTTTTCGCGTATAGAAACAATTTAAAAAGAAATTAAAAAAGTGGAGTGCAACTTTTTTATTCTAAATAATATCAATTGAGTAATAATTAATGAGTGAGATTCGAGGTTTGATAATTTTTTTTACTGAACAGGAATAATTAAAAATATTTTTGATTAATGCCTAGTTAATTATTCAAGATGATAAATTAAAGTAATATGAGATCGTATTTCTCGATTCTCACTGAACAACTTTATCGGAAATGAAGGAGGTATGTTGATTGTAAATGTATATATGTGTATGTATAGTACATGTAGAGCGTTACATCGCGGATCTGAGTCGTGGTTTGAAAAAGCAGCTGGTTCCCCGTAATACGGCAGGTGACTCCAACTGTTACCATTCTCTCTTACACGGTACATGTCTCTTTGGTTCTGTCATGTCGGGCGGCGAAGGCGGGCTAATCGCCATCGCACCCTTAATGACGTAAATTCCCTTTTTACGCACCATAGCCGCCATAGTTGGACGACGTCGCGAACGAAATTCGCTTAATTGGTGACACTACCTTTATTTATCGTGCTTCCAGTTATCCACCTGTATCAAATATAATGCTACTAAGTATGTATCTGAAACCTTATTTTTGTTTTTCACACTTTTTTCTTTACTTTCGTGGTGAATTATTATTTAAATATTGTCTTTTGGCGCTAATACATGAAAATTAATTGCTGCTAAAAACAATTTACGTTCTATTAATAATAGCAGAATTGCTCGAGTTTTTTATCAAGTTAATAACAGATTTTTATGGTTAGAATGTAGTAATACATGATTCTTTCGGCACATCGATTTTCGTTTTAAAAAATTATAGACAAAGTAAAAGACATAATATGTTTAGGCTTCATTTTTTTAATAATATTGCACATATGTGCCATGAGAAAACGTGCGTTAGCTCCCGAATGTGAATTTTACGGGAAACGTATTAAAAGCCCGGCCTTTCTGATTGGTTCAAATTATGCTCATGTTCGAACATTTGTTGTTGAGGTATATGGAAGAATAAAAAGGAACTCGTGTTATGTAGGAGCAAAAAAATATAGAATATTTATATTTATTAAGTAAGAAAATTAGTACAGAAGAAGATGTTGATTCTACCAGTGTCGGCAACAGACTGCCTATCCCATCAAAAAAGGTTTAAGTGCGCTGTACATTTATCCACCTGAATTACTCAACAAGTTTGAACCTTAACCAGGAAACAGTTTTTCCAGATAAACATAAAGTTTTATAACAGTGCAATTTTGGAGAGAATCCCTTAATACATTTTACAAAAACGGTTCAGACTTAATCCCTTAAAATTACTTTATTATTCTATTGCTCTAAACATATTAAATGCAGATGTTGATTTTTCTTTATTTTTTTACTATTACTACAACATTTATGGCAAAAAAATCTGTAAGTAAAATGTATTTTAACTTTTGTACCTGAAAGAGGAACTCAAAATCTATAAAGTACTATTCAAATCCGACATTAATTTGTTGGAAGCTAAGGCACGTTTTGTCGTGGACCGTCACACACACACACATATATATATATATATATATATATATATATATATATATATATATATATATATATATATATATATATATATATATATATATATATATATATATAAGTGTTACTTTTATAAATTGATAGTCGCGGTCGTATTTTCGTTATTAGTAATTTACTTGAAAATTCAGAGGTCGTTAGCAAAGTTTTCGAACAAGAAAAATATCTTGATTGAAAGATAAATAAAATTTAGTAGGGGACGTTGTAATGCTCAGCTCTACGGGAACTGTTATTGATATTGATCCTATATAAAATGAGAAGAAGGAAAATAGTCAGGAAAAATAAAAGATATAAATGAGAATAATATGATTGGTTTACTATAAATATTCTTACCAGTTACAATGGTGATTTTTCGACAAAGAAATGGAATCGATCAAGGGTGATTTGGTTTGAAAGTCTTACACTTATTTTAATTTGAATGCTATCGAATCCCGAACTTCTTCAAATAAAATAATGCCCCTTGACTTAAATCTTTTACATCGAGCTACCTCAGAAAGTTTCTGAGTAGTTCAGACTGTATGATTTCGTCAAGAAAAGTCTTATTCGATTTGACGAACTACTACGAACAAAATCAAATTCTAATTTCAAAATACAATCTTATGGCATCTACCTGATGGGACACTGTCTAAGTTGGTTGAAACAATTGATTCGAATTGACCAAAAGAAGTGACAAAATTAGAAGTGGTCCATTGGTTTTTATAAACAGCTTCTATAATATATATATGTATATTGGGACTAATGGGGGTATTATCTACATCTCATTGGTTAATATTTTTGCTCACGCGTTCTGTTACATATAAGTGGGGATGATGCATCTTCATTAGAAATTTGCATAGTATATGGCAACGTGTTACATAGCGGATGAGATCATCGCTCAATAACAGAATCAATGAGATGTATATATAATAATATATAATAATATTCTAGCCAATGTTAATAGAAATGTTTCTATAAAATATAAAAGAGTTTAGTTTTCAAGTCGAAGATAAAAAACTTTATCAACAAAACTAGTAACTTTTGTCGCGAAAATTGCTGCTATTTTTTCATCTTATTATCCCAAGATGAAAGTATAAAGCAAGTTTGTTAAGAGTTTAAAAGAATAGTTACAGAAAGAGTGGTAGAAGGTGAGAAGATTCAGGGAGCCTTATAGATTACAAGATGATAACGAGGGGTGAATAAATAACTGTATTACCGACAGAGAACTCAGCGAGCTTGATAACATCCACTATGCTAGTACACAGCGTAGAATCACACCCCTCTTTTTAAAAAAAAGTATCCACTCGACATGATGAGATCGCATTGGGTGCGCGCATATTTCTGTAATTATTGCCGGTGGCCTTTGATCATTCTTAACTTCTTTCGCTTTGCGTATCTCTCGCTCTGTCGTTTACTTCTTTTTCGAGCACATTCGATCTCTTATTCCATCTCATTCGTATCTTCACCGTTCGACTTGCTTCCTTTGAGAGAAGTTCCTCCTACCTACGCATTTCAATATACGACCCGAATCTCGAACTCGTCGTCGTTATCCTCATTCCTCTCGTATCGCACGCATAAGATACCACTGTCATTGTACATTGTCTTCGAGGATTACTGCCATATTTGTACCTTATTTTTAATTTATTACTTTATAGTCCCCATTATTTCTTTACTTAATTCTTCCTTAAAGAATTTTTATTAAAAATTCTTAGAAAATATTCAAGTTATAATCTATCACTACATTCAAGTTAATAATTTTTTTAATAACTACCGATACGTGTAACTATATTGGTGTGAACATATTATAAATTGAAATTACCGACGATTCAAGTTATCTCAAATAACTGACATACAATTAAAGTTTTTAATAAATAGAATTGCTATATTTACAAATAACAATAATACTTGTAGTCTGTGTAGATTTGTCACTATGTAGTAATAATAAAAGATTACTTCTATCAGAGTTCGACTGATTACTGATATAGTTTGTTTCTTCAGTGGTAAATTAAAGAACATCAATAGGTTTAAGATGGCTCTTACCTCAATCAATCAATCAATTGACAAATTTTCTTTTTTATTCTTTACTTTTTATAAAAAGATCGAATGATGTGATGATGTTTATAGTGACAAACCATCGTCAGCTTCCGTCATAATGAAAGTGTCCTCACTCCATTAGCATCAGTAGAAACATAATCTCGCTATATCAACTTCCATAAATCTTCTCTTAAGACTCTTTGCAAATGATATGTGTATGTATTTGCTTTCGCATGAAAAGCGATTCGTTCGACACGTTCTTGGGAGTGCGTAAGTTACAAATCAAAATATCAATTAGTGGAGAAACGAGTAGAACCTTTCTGTCTGTCTCTTCTCTTTCTTTTTTTCCAATTCTTTCGCATGTTTCTTCCGCTATCTTCGATCGTCGCTTTTGCGCGTCTCGCATACTTGTATTAAACTGCGGTAGGAAGCACCATAAGCCTTTTGGATTCTCGTTATCGTCGATAATGAATATTGTGGTGCAAAGAGATAAGTGATAAGAAACTCTTTTTCATAAGGAAAACATAGACAGCGGCACCGATTTCTTTGTGTATGTTAATAATTTTTCAGCTCGACTTAATAGAACATCCATAATGTATACAATATCTGCAACGTTTTAACACATTAATGTTGTCAGAAATCGCATGGTTAATTAAATCAAAAGCTTCGGCTTATTCTATTTAACATTCAAAACTACAATTATTTTAAGCAAATCTGTAATAGATGCTATAATTTTTGCAAAGCTTGGAACAAGTCTTCTGAAAAATCTCGCCAAATCTACGAACTTCATGCAGAGTTTTTGGTCTCGGAAACTGCTCAATTAAGATTATTTTTCTTTCTCCCGGTTATGTTTGACCTTCACCAATTTCAAAACCCAAATACTCAACTTTCCTCATTCCAAATTTCATGTTAAATTCGATTCCCTCAAAAGATCTAAGACAACACTTAAATTGCTTGATAATTGATCCCATGATATAGCATGTATGCACTTTTCTTTAACTTGGCAAAATATCTAGGAGCGTTTGCCAGACCAAACAATGAATGCTCTTTTAAAATGTCCCTTTTGAGTTTTTGTTACAAAGGCCGTCTTTTCCTTTGCTCTGTCTATCAATGGCATTTACAAATAGCCACTTGTCAAATCTAAAAGCACAAATTATTTGCAAACCTATGACCATTCTTAATTTTTCATTTTTCTTTCTCACTAGAAATGCTGGACGCAAAAATTCTGAATTAGTTTCCAAAACCAAACAACCTGCTTTACAACAAAAGTCACGAAAAGTCGCATAAAATTTCAGAAAAAAACGACAAAAAGGAAACACGAAATTGTCAAACTTATAAAAAAATTACATTTCTCGACAACAGATACATTAAAATCAAACAATCCGAAGTAAAATTTTTTAAAATTTAATAAAATTCATAGCAAAAATTTAATAAGGTATTTTTAACATTTTTTAAAATTCTCTTTAAAATGTCAATTATTTTTATAAATAATAAAATTATTCTTCTAAATTCAATTATTTAACAAACATTTTAATAAAATTCTTATCAAAATTTAAATTGTCTTTATAAATAATAAAATTCATCCTAGAAATTCAATTATTTTCAAAAGTAATAAAACTCTTCGCAGAAATTCAATTATGATCAAAAATTTTTTTTTAATTTTTTGTCCAAAATTTTATAAATAATAAAATTCATTATAAAAATTTAATTATTTTCAAAAGTTCTGATCAAATTTTTTGCAAAATTAAATTATCTTCGAAAGTAAGAAAATTCTTTACAAAAATTCAATTATTTTCAAAATTTTTTTTAAATTTCTCCTTAAAATTTGTAATATTTTCTTAAAGAATAAAATTGATCCGGGAAATTTAATTATCACAGCAATTAAATTATTTTCAAAAAATTTTTTTTTAATTCTCTTCAAAATTTCAATTATCCTTGTAAATATCAATATTCTTCTGCAAAATTCAATTACTTACTAAAGATTTACAAATTTTTTTCTAATAATTCAATTATTTTCGTAAAAAATGATGAAATTTTTTTATAAAGTCTTAAAATAATGATTTTATCACTCGGTCATCTTTAATTATTATAAAACATTTATAAACAATTATTATAAACATGTTTTATAACAATTTTTTATAAGTTGTTTAATTACAAAAAGATTTGAATTTGAATTTTTTAAAGAATTTTAATTTCTATGGAAAAATACGAATTAAATATTTATTTACAAGACAAGTTATTGATATTTTCAAAAAATTTGTAAATAAATGTAAAAAAACATTTTTTTTACTCAAACTTTTTCCTTTAAATTAAAAAAAATTTTTAAATTTCATTCGTATTTTGATAAAAAAAAATCTCGAAAAAGTCGAATAGTCGCATTTTTTCACAAAAAAGTCACATTTCCTTAGAAAAGTCGAAAAAAGTCGCACAATCCGAGCCCTGTTTTTTATATTCTCTAATTATCTTGTCTAACGCTTTTCAACCTTCTTTTTAGCCTATAAAACCCCCGAGTAATCAGTTTCATGCGAATCTTTTAAGTTTTTAAGAAATGTTCTCTTGTAAACTATATAATTAAAAAGTCAACTTTGAACGCCAATTTTAATTCGCCATTTTGATTTTTTAATTTATATGTTACTATATTTTAGGTTGGACATTTTTGACACGATGTTTGCCAAAATTAATAAAAAAATTGATTTCTAAAGAAAAATCTTTAAAAAATCATGTTGTTATTAAATAACTGCATGTTAATTATTAGTATTGCAGCATGTGGAAGAGTGGTTCCTGAGCTTTAAAAAATGTATATTGCAAATTTTTTATCACTCCGCTTTCAAACTAAAAATTTCTACCTTACTCTAGGAAAAATTTTTGTACATTTGGACCTTAAAGGGTTAAACGCTTTCAAATTTTAAGTGCTTTGTAATTATATTCTGATTTAAACTACAATCGTATTTTAGAGAAAAGTAAAAAATTTATGTAAAAATAAAGTTTATTTAAAGAAAAGCATTTTATTTTAAAAACACATTTTGAAAAGACGTATTTTCTATTTAGCATTTGAAATAACTTTTTAAAAACTGTTTTACATTTTATTACCTGAATTTCCTTTGAAAAACTGTTTAGTATTTAGCGGTCTAAATTGACATTTCTACTAATTGAATTTTTGAATTTTTTTTATTGTCACATTTCGTAAAATTATATATAGTAAGACTAATTTTTAATTTCCACATGGGATGTTTGACTGTATAACAAATATTTTTAAGTTTGTTATAAAAAAACATTTTTTAATTAAATAGATTGTTTCTTACTTTGTAATTTCAATCATTTAAAAACATGTCAAATTTCACTACCTTTTTTAAATTAGTAAAATATTTATTTTCGGGAAATTGAGAAATTTCGATGATTTTAATTTACATATGAGTAAACAAACAAAAGAATTTGAAGAAATTAAGATTATATGTTAGCAGTGTAGAATTTGATAATGCAATCCGGTGAACTAGTATGCATAAGGTGAGAGATGTTAATGGTAAGAGAAACAGCAACCGTGGTGATTTTGTCGGCATGACCACCCGCACCAGAGCCTACTCAACCGATGTCACTGTGTTTATAAATAGTGCATCAGCGTAATGCACTGGCGGCAGTAACTTCACGAAAGATTTACGAACGCAGGAGGTACAGGGCGAGACGTTGAACGCGAAACGGAATTTACAAGAAGGATAGATAGAATGAATGCAATGAAGAGAAAGTCAGAAAGCACCACATAGATAAGCGAATAGATAGTGCGAAATAGATTAGGGGATTTACCCACATTGACTTTATTACCCTGCCCAAATTTAAATTTGGAAAAGATTTTAATCTTTTGTCCACAAAGCAGACAAATTCTCAAAAAAGTATACTTTTTGCTAATAATTGTTATTTACAAATATGAATTGATTTTTTTTAATTTTTATTCTGAAAATTGGTTTCCAATTTCAGTTTTTCTAAGATTTTTATATAAAGGCCACTATCGCAGCATAACGTTGTATTGTAACAATTTTATTACATTTTTCTGTTGATTTGATATTTTTAGAAAAACTATGTTGAAATTAGAATAAAATAAGACGAACCATTTTGCTCATAAACACCAACGGTTGACTAAGTACATACAAATTACTTTTTTCAAAAAAGGATCAGTTTTTAAGGATATCTGATCATTAGGTCTATCAAGCTTTAACGATTATGATATTTAAATTACTATAATTTAATTACAGGTTGCATCGTCAACAACGTCATTTTTAAATTATGCTACAACGTGACAGGAATGAGATAAGAGGTAAATAAACAATTTATATTCAGAGTCGGATTTTGTAGCAGTAAATTTTTCGTTCCTTTTAAAAATTAAAAACATTTGTCTTTCTTACTGATTTTAAGACAATTTTTTTTAGTACTATAACATAGTTAACAATTATTATTTATTGGATGTTTGGAAAATTTGTTTTGATAAGATGTCAATTTGAAAATTTTGATTATTTATGTCTTGTAGATTTTTTTTTTACTTTAAAGTATAGAAATGTACATAGTGAAGTTGTTAAGGATGCACATAGGACGAAAATAATTATATAGCAAAGTCTTTCGGAAATGGCGGATTATCTCGTCATCCGTATGTCACTAGTGAGAAATTTCGTACTCACTTTATATACACCGAGTCGTTAGTTTTCTCTGATGCTATTTTTAATATAAGTAGCAATTAATACACAACTAGAAGTAGCATTCACTTCAGGAAGTTTATTTTTAAAAAAGGTGAAATTTGCTAGTCCTAGAAAGGCAGAAAGATAGAAATAAAGAAAAAGTGAAATAATTTTTTAAATAAAACCTCAAACTATTTAAATATTCAATAAATGATTCATGTCTTTGAACCAAAGTTTAAAAATATTTTACAAAGAAAAAAGTATAGGAATGTTTCTAATTTTGATCTACATCCTTATAAACGTTGAGGCATTTGCAAAAATGGAATGAAAGAAGGACTTGTAGAGAAGGTGACACAAAAATCGGAATGGGGTTAGTTTTTCTTTGTATTTTAACACTCAGTAAAAGTATGCAATAAATCACGTGATCTGAGGTTCAAAGGCGAGTTTATAAATGCACCTCCCACGCCCTCCACTGTCTACGTGTCTGACGTCTTTGTCTTTTATATACATTTCCACTGTCTTCTTTGAAGAAAGAGAGAGAGAAAGCTTTGTTTTCATTTTATTTCACCTTTTCTCATTCGCGACCGGCATTATGTGTTGTTGTACATTCGTTTGAACGCTTTCGAAGGGGTGAGTTAATTTGTTTGTTTCGCGTGCCTGAATGTCGCGTGGAACGCGTTTGCATCTTTTGCCATGCCGAGAATGGCAAGAAAAAAATCCGAAAAAGAGTGAAGAGGGAAAGCATTCGCTTTTTTCTCCCCAAACTCTACTACCATTCCTTCAAAAAAAGGCCGGATGAAAGTCTTAAATTCTCATTCTGTTAAAAGGAGTACATCGTGAAACTATTTGTTGAACCAATATTGAATTATATTTTTTCTTATTTGTAACGTTTATAAATTGATAGTCGCGGTCATTATTAACGTTATTAGTTATTTACTTCAAAATTCGGAGGTCATTAGCAAAGTTTTCGAACAAGAAGAGGATCTTGATTGAAAGATAAATAAAATTTAGTAGGGGACGTTGTAATGCTCAGCTTTATGAAAACTGTTATTGATATTGCTCTTATATAAAAGGAAAATAGGAAGGAAAAATATAAAATATAAATGAGAATAATATGATTGGTTTAATATAAATATTCATATTAGTTACAATGGTGATTTCTCGACAAAGAAATCGAATCGATCAAGGGTGATTTGGTTTGGAAGTCTTACACTTATTTTAATTTGATGTGTTATCGAATCTCAAATTTCTTTAAATAAAATAATGCCTCTTGACTTAAATGTTTTACATCGAGCGCCTCAGAATGTTTCTAAGTAGTTCAGACTGTATGATTTCGTCAAGAAAAGTTTTATTCGATTTGACGAACTACTAAGAACATAAAAAATGTGCGCGCGCATTTTGTTACAAAGAAGTAGGGGTGTTACATAACGGATGTAACATACTCACTCAATAACAGAATCAGTGAGATGTATATGGGCAATTCTCTGGAACCCTTAACCTTTCCGTGTCTCATATTTATTATGTAATTACTCAATATACATAAAATATTTTTTAAAAACAATTATTGTTCCATGTAAAGAATGTTTTATAATAATATAATATGTTCGTTTCAAAATTATTAAATTTTATTTAGTAATTTTTATATATTTTTTAATGTTGAAAAGTAAGCAAATCAGAGAGTCCCTTAAGGCACTTTCGGAAACATAGATAAATTTTATAAGTTGTCACATTAAAATAGAATTAAAAGACAAATACATAAAAGTAAATGAATATCTAAGGTTTATTTTGAAAGTAATTTGAAAATAATAAGCATTTAGAAAACAAATTTTTTGAATTTCAAAAGCTTTCCCTTAGTTTCGTGTCAGAACCATAAATACAAACGTAATTGCAAATATTACAAGAGTGCCTTCCTAAAATTAATTCATCAATATATAGAATGAAAGCTTAAAACTTACTGAAACTGTGACTAGTTGAAATTTTTATATGCAATACTTTATATTGAAATTATTAAATATTATTGTTCTTAAATTCGGAAGAGAATACGATTATGTCAGGACCGTAAATGACTTGGCACAACTAAAGGAAGCTATAAAATGTTATCAAATTTGTATGCACATTTGCACAATTATTTTTTTTAACTATGTGTAAAAGCACGCCTTAAAATTTTCAGATATTATTAAAATATAAGAAAGTACTCGTGAAACTGTCAGGACCGAAATAGTCAGGACCGTAAATGTGACGCAATGAATGAGGATTTCAAGGTTGTCAGTCTGGAAAATTGACAACTTCACTTTTAACTTTGAAAGTTGTTAAATGTTTTGTTCAGAAATTTTAATTTCTTTTACTTACTTTTCTATTCAAAGTTAATCATTTTTCTGCTCCTTTATTTCTAAATTATAAAATCTGAAGAATAATAAAAAAAGAACATTAAAAAATAATTAATATTATTCATTTTAAATGCAAAAAAATAAATGCAACCTAAATATTTAAATCCAAAACAATGGACAATAAAGGAAATAATTAATCTTAACCATAAAAAAATCGTCTAATTAGAAATGAATAAAAATATATGAGACCTTCAAAATATTACATTTTTAACTACAAAATTAAATTCTAGATACTAATCTTAATTTATATACAAATTTTTATTAATGTGCTAGTAATTTTTTTTCTTTCACTCAAAAGTTAAAGATTGCAGAGAATTGCCCATATAATAATATTCTAGCTAATGTTAATAAAAATTTTCTATAAAATATAAAAGAGTTTAGAAATGATATGTATATTCTTGGCTAGAAACATATTAATTTATATGCCAAAAGAAATGGTAGAATCTTAAAAAGTCATTCGATTTTTTTCGTCTCCTATACTTCTGTTTCTACGAGTACACTTCGTAGTACGCGCGAGGGCATTGTTCTGTCCTCGATAATATTTCTAGAAGAAAAAGGCCTATGCGTCATAAGTTTATTTAGAAAATATTAAACTAACAAAATGCTACATAATATGTCATGATGATCAACTATAAAATAATCTATTAAATATTAAGATTATTTTATATTAAAAAAAATAATTTAGTACGAACGTAACATATTCAATCGTAAAGAAATATTGATAATATACAGAGAGAAAATATATATTAAATTTTGTTAAAGTATTTTACAAATTCAGGAAATAGTGACACAAACGTAATTCTAATACAAAAAATACCGATGATGATGACAAAGCAAGTGATCGAAAGGTTGCTATCTTTTTTAATTATTTGACATCAATAAAAATATATGACATAAAACCAATATGTCTTTACTTTTACTTTCCACGAATCGAGATTTCTACTTATAAAATAAAAAATAATAAAATTTAAAAAAAACTTATGTGAAATTTAGTAAACATTTCTTTTACGGGGACGAAGAGGAAAATGTTTTTTGCTTCCTCTAGGGCATTTCTGAAGACTTTGCATTTTCCTGATCAAACGGTTGGTTTTTAAAATAAATTGTAATTAATAATAAAAAAGGACGTATTTCAGGACTAGTTTTACAATAAAAATGAGGTTGTTTTACATATTGCGGAAAAACATCAATATATCGTTAATTCTCTCAACCTTACGAGCTTAACCCTAGGTCATCAACCCCTATACACTACCTATACTTTATAATTCGTTACCAGACTTTCTGAGGACTACCTAGAGAGATAGGAGTCTGCTCAAAGTCCACAGAAAGTTTGCAAACACTGTGTTGTTTTTTTTTTTACTTCAGAATTTCTTCCTCGAGCTATCAATTTCGCGATCTTGTCACGCTTTTCTTTTAACAGCAAGATCGTGCGATTAATCGAGGCTAATTAGCTCTGCTACTGGACGCACTCTCCACTGGTATGAGTTATACTATTATACTGTAAAGGAGGCATTCCCGCCATATTGGTCATAGAACGTGACTTTATCACCTCTGAATCTAAATCATTATCATCACCTTATTTACCTATACACTATATCTATAAGCTATAAAATAAACATAAAAGATAGAATTTTGAATTTAAAGTTAAATGATTTCACTTGAAAAAAATATTACTTGCTCATAAATTAAAATCTCTTGCGGTTGATGATATTTTTCATAGATAGATTTTTATCAAAATAATTTGTTCTCCATTTCTGAAAAATTTGTATTAATAGTAATTTACATTTTTTTACAATTGAAGTAAACAATTTTACATTGAAAATATATTTAATTTTATACATATTTAAAGTTTTTTTAGTATAAATTTCGTTATTTTAGTTTTTATGGTTTAGGAAGCCAAAAGAAAGATCGGATAAAATTATTTTCGTTTTTTTTATATACGACCTGAAACTTTATCAACCATAACTCACTTTTTATCAAATTTTTTTTATATTATTATGGAAATAAAATTCAGGCGACTTTGAAAAAAAACAGCTGAAATTTTGCTTTAGAAGCTTTATTGCTTAAAACAAGAAACCTTTATAAATATACCTAACGTTCCTCATTTTAAATTAGTGTCATGAGTCGAAGTTTTGATTCTCTTTTGCTTCTCTCAAACTGTAAGTTTTCGAGAATCAAGAGAACCAAAAGAGAAATTTTTTTAATGTAATTTTGCTTCTCTTTTGATTCTCTTTTTGTCGGATTTTTCCCTTTCTGCATGTTAGAGAAGCAAAAGAGAATCAAATTGATTCTCGATTGCACCTCGAATGATTCTCTATTAATTAGAAATTTTTATTTTCTATAATTCTCCTTTGATCCTCTATAGTAATAGTTGAAAAACTACGTCATCGCTGCATATTGAAACTTGTCTGAAAATTGTTTTCATATAACTGTTTTAGTAGCACTTTTTATAATAATTTCAGAGAATATCAACATTTTTTAAAATATCACTAAATTGTTATCACATTTCTATGTAATATAACTTTTCTATATATTTATTACTAAGTTTGTTTAGTATGTTTACGAAAAAAAGATTCTACAATCAACAATGCAATGGTAACGCAGATTCATAGCTTTTTGCAAGATGTTTTAAGCACATGATACGAAAAAGTCTAGAAATAAAAAAGAACACATAAAATTTCAATTTTTTTATTTAAATAACAGTACAGTACGAGGGATCAAGTATGACTAACTCTTAAGTTTTAAATGTTAATAATGCCATAATAATAGCCGACTTTCAAAATAATTTGATTGGCCTAGGTTTATAAAAATTGATTCTCTGTTGAAGAGAAGCAAAAGAGTATCAAAAGAGAATCAAGAGAAGCAAATGAGTATCAAAAGAGAATCAAGAGAATGAAAGATAATCAATATGGAACCAAGAGAATCAAAGGAGAATCAATAGAGAACCAAGAGAATCAAAGGAGTATCAATAGAGAATCAAGAGAAGCAAAAGAAAATAAAAACTTCGACTCGGAATAAATGAATCTAATTTATGATGAAAATAAGTCAATGAGCCTACTAAATGTATTGAGAATAATTTATTTAAAAACCATGAGTATAATTAAAATTATAAATCTTACTTAAAGAATAACGATTACTGGTGGTGTGATGATAATTTAGTAACCCAATATTAAAGGTGTTGAGCGCTAGACTTAAAGGGTCTCCTCTTGAGCAAATTTCGATAGTTCGAAATTTGGAATGTGTTGTTTCAATATTAGACTTTCGTTAATTGGTTCGTTGAATTCATTTGCAATTTAATATTTATGTTTGCTTATAGACGATGTGTTCACGTTGATTTCCAAAAAATTACTTTTTGATCTGAACAAAACTGTTGTCCTTTTTATATCAAAATTTCCTCATTAGTGTAATGCTGTTTTGAATTGTACATGTGTTGATCTGGGTACTTTAGGGCGGCTGTTCCGACGCCTGCATCAATGCTAATGGTATATTCGCTTGGATTTGAAGTGGGGCCTTTACTTGTTGGGCCTAACTGCTCGGGGCCTGTTGATTTTCCTAGTTTATGTAGAATGGTTAAACTAACATTCCGCTGCTCTTCGTTCTTCCACGTAGCGCAGGTTATTGTTGCACTATCGTTATTCTTTTTGCATGAAAAGTATTACTCACCTTTCTTAGATTTGTTATAATTTATAAGTTTCTATAAATGCATATAAAATATATAATAACAACTACCTTCTTATGAAATATACTGAATATAAAGCAATAACATGAAGAGATTCAATGAATACAATATTTTAATGAGAGATATGTGACATTATAATTTAATAACATAAGTCTTTCAAATACTTTAATATAATTAATACGTATAATTCAATATGTTAAAAGGAAATAAACGCCCTTATATTATATTAAGTATATTAAGAAGTTACAGACGTAACAGCTGTATTGTAATTTTAACAATTGTAAAAAATATAATTGAATTTTGTTTATTTGGACGATCAAAATTTGAGGAACGTAAAACTTAATATTGCAACAAGAAATACGTTTAAAAAAATAAAATATTAAATTATCTTTTACATTTTGTGCCTGTCCCTAACCAGAAGCACTTACTTTGCTCGTTCATGGAACGTCGGGACAGGTGAGCAATAGAGAGAGATAAAGAAAAAGTCAGAGCATGTTTTCGATAGAGACGTTGAAGTAAAAAGTAAAAGTAAATAAAGATGGCCGGCTTTTAAATGAAACACGAATGCAAACCACTATTTTAAAAATTTAACGGATTCTTTTAGAATTTTTTACTCTGGTTTTTTCAAGGCTTTTGTTTGCAAATATAATGCAAAATAAAAAATTTGTAGGTAAATTTATTATCAACGACTTGACAACTCTCGAGGAACAAGTTTCAGTCAATTTTAGTTGATTTTTACCAACTAGCCGCCATGTTTAATCTGACATTTTAAATTTTGAAAATCTAATAACGTATTTGAGGGGTGTCATAACAAAAAGGGTCTGTTGCGATCAAGTTCGCAACTTTTATATTCACCTAAATTTGAATTATATAAAATCCATTGAATTAATATTAACCTAAAAACACACTCAACATTATTACACAAAAACACATATTAATTTGTAATATCGATACTCATAATTTCAGCATAAAACAAATTCTCAACAACTCACTTTTAATCGGGTATTTAGTACAAATAATCAAGCAAGGTAGAATTTTCTTTATTCTTAATATTGAAAGCTAAGATGTTTCTGAGTTGATTTCAATTGTTTCTCAATAAGAAAGTGTTACATTTTCGATGTTGCAATACCAAATTCTGCAAGCTGTCAAAATTTTCTTTAGCAATAACTAAGTACAATAAATTGCAATAAGGATTTTTCCCCACCTAATTGTCAATCAATAAAAAGAATCGGCAAAGGAAAATCTGGGCAGTTGCCCGCGTAAACTTGTCGAAACAAAGTAAAAACGCTGTTTTATGTCAGGCTGTTTTATGTCTGTTTTATACCTGAAATTATTATATATTTTACAGTCATATAGACTAGAATTTTATTAATTATTGTAAGACACAAAAGGTGGTCCCAATCTATAATTCTAAAATTGATACTTAAGTTTTTTGAAGAAAGAATAAAAGTTCACATAGAAATCAAGAACATTGACAGTATATTAATAATAAAGGAAACAAACATTTTAAAAGTGAGTAATAAGAAATTGACAACTACATACACAAACACACAATTTAAAAAACATATATTGAAATTACATATATTATTCTGGGAATACTTTTGTCAGATTAAAAGAAATTAAAAAAAATGTATTTAAAAATACTAAGGGTTTTTAAAATATATATTATTAGATTGTCACGTAACTGAAATTAATAGTTACGTATAGGGAAAAATCCACTACCTTTCTTATTTTATTATTTGCTGAAGAGCATTTTTGTTATCTAAGTACAATTTGAATTGATAATGAAATAAATTCTTTTATTTAATTATTTATTTAAATTGTTTCTTAACAGGGTCAAGTCACAATTTTTCGAAATTGAGAATTTTTAATAAATAAATGTGACGCGATTCGAAGAAAGGGACTTTAGAAGCAAAAAATTATAGGTTAGGTTTGCAATTTTTAAAATGAAAATACAAAAAAAGGATCAACGGTTAATATGAATCATTAATGTTTAAGTTTTCATTACAACTAAAAAAAATTAAAAAACACTGATTGTAATTTGCAAAAAGTAAAAGAAAACTTTTAAGCAACAAAAAAGTAGTAATAACATAACCTTAAAGTGATTTGCTTCTAAGGTCCCTTTCTTCAGATCGCGTCACAAATTAGGAAAATTCATTTACACGGTTCTTTGAAAGAATTTTCCTGTAAATATTATTATTTTTTAAAATTGTTTTTAATAAAAATAGAAATAAAAAATTGGTCAAAATTTTTATTTGCAATGCAATCCAGTTAAAAAACAAAAAAATATTATTATGAATAGGTTAATATGTTTGAAAATTATTTTTCTTTTTAGCATTATCAAATATATATTAAATTTTTCTTAAGCAATTTATGTCTAATAAGAAATAGTTTTATTCTTTATCTAATTTTCAACAATTTAAAAATTATTCTTCTGTCAATTTATAAATACTGCTGTTTATAGTTTGCTTTTGAAAATTTTGGTACTGTATAAATTAAAAAGCAAATATTTAATTAACAATTTTCTTAAAAACAAAAAACTTTTTTAAAGCAACCTTTTCGCATTTATTTTGTCAATTCAATATTAAAAAACTAATTTTTCAGTTTTTTCTGTAAACTGTATATTTTTTTAATAATTAATTTTATAGAAAAATATGTGCATTTGGAGAAACTTCAAAATGGTTCACTTTTACTTATATTTGTCACTAATATGTAGGTTTATCTTCATAAATTTTATATTCACTAGTAAAGCGAAATAAGATTTCTAATCGGTTTTTTTAAATTTTCCATAAATGATAATGAAAATTTTTTAATTTGTTATTTTCGATTCCTGTAAAATCATGAAATTGTGGATTGGCCCCTTTTGTCATGCCATACTTTATTTATTCATATGCGTGCCATAATAATTATGTTTATTATAATTATCTTTAATAATAATTGTTATCAGCACGATTAAAAATTTAAACAAAGTATATATTAATTGCGAACCGTTAGTCCGACTTGAGTTAGATTGTACTACTGTGGGATCGTCGCATAAAGTCGAGATACAGTAGTTTAAGTAAATGCAATTTTTGTCCAAAGGAGACTTGCGTTTAATTACAATTAAATTTTTCATAAAAATTTTTATAAATTTATTACTAACAATGCCTGAAATTGATAAATGTTATCCCATGTTTATAATATTAAACTTATGATATGAAGTGAAAGAAATTTCCGCCCAACGGCGTAAAATTTCTGCTTATAAAGATAAAAAATTGGTCGAGCTATGTAACAGTAATCTCAATTATGCTTCATCACAATTAAATTTCTATCATTTTCTTTTATTAACACTTTCGCCGAAAGGCGTAAACTCTTTAATTAAAAGATTAAGAATAATTTGAGTGCATCAAATTGTCTTAATTAGCAATTTACGTTAATAAAATTTTAGGTTAATTAATTTATACCATCAGTCTATATTATTTTATCTTAAGTGTGAACCGAGTACAATTCTATCCGCAATTGCGAATTAAAAAAGATAACAATTTTTTAGCTTTACAACGTTAAAATGCATGTTAAAGAGTGAATATAATAAATGAGAATAATTTTTGGAGTACTTAATAATCATTAACAAAAGTAGGAAATTCCACATCTGCAACCAAACCAGCTGCATGTTCCGATCTAAGGCAAGGGTCTCCTTTTATAAGTAATTAATAAAAAGGAGGAAATTCGATGATTTGTCAAGCTGGTTAATCTTGACATTTAATTTTTAAGTGTGAATTTGTTTGACTTTATAAAAACTACGGGTTCTTATAAAATAATATGCTTATTTATTTTTATGCGGATATTTATTAATAAACTATCGTTAAACAATTAAAGTTACTTAAGATTTTGTAGTTTACTATCGATGAAAATATACAGTAATGAAGCTGCAACCAGCTTTGCGTTGCCGCTTTACAGGTTGCTTTGCAGGTGGATCTTAAATCTAAAAGTTATATAAACAAATGTAAGATTTGAAGAGTGTAAAAATTTTATACTTTTATTTAACATGTCATACTTTGATAAACTGTACTTTCTTTAAAACAAAACAAAAAATGTTAAATATATATTAAACATTTTTTTGTTTTATGAATGAAACATTTCATTCCTTATTGCGCTTTGACCCGCAATTATAGTTTCACGCTGTCTTCTATTTCAATGCAATTAATTTTAAAAAATGTTATAAATCGTGTTTTAAACAATCTCTGCATTTTACAGACACGCAGAGAAAAAAGTTATGGGATTTTAACAAAAAATCTGGAAAATAGTAAATTTCTCAAATTAATAAGAAGAAACTATAAATATTAAATTTGAATAAATATAAATGTAGAATAAAAATCACTACAATAAAACTAAATTTTAAAATAATATTGTTTTCCATATCTTTAACGTATAAATTTTAATCGTAGGGTGGCATATATCAGTAAAACAAAATTTTCGTCAGTAAATTTAGATGTGGAATTAAGCTCAGAAAAGAAAGTTATTGAAGTAGAAAATAAAAGATATATATATAAGAAGTAAAATAACAAAATTTAAAAGTTTATAAAATAAAAAAGAGACAAGTGACGAGAAAATTATGTTCAAATTATTCTCAAAACAGTATTCACAAAAAATATAGGAACAAAGGTGTTGAGGTATATGGAAGAATAAAAAGGATCTCGTGTTATGTAGGAGCAAAAAATATAGAATATTTATATTTATTAAGTAAGAAAATTAGTACAGAAGAAGATGTTGATTCTACCAGTGTCGGCAACAGACTGCCTATCCCATCAAAAAAGGTCTAAGTGCGCTGTAGATTTATCTACCTGAATTACTCGACAAGTTCGAACCTGAACCTTAACCAGGAAACGGATTTTCCAGATAAACATAAAGTTTTATAACAGTGCAATTTTGGAGATAATCCCTTAATACATTTTACAAAAACGGTTCAGACTTAATCCCTTAAAATTACTTTATTATTCTATTGCTCTAAACATATTAAATGCAGATGTTGATTTTTTTTTATTTTTTTACTATTACTACAACAAAAGGTAATTGAATGAATGAATTGAAGACATTATATGAAAACAGAAAAAAACTATTATGATTGGCGCTTTAATGTACGTTGAAAAAAAGTGAGAGAAACAATTAATTAAACTTAGAAAAAACACTGTACTTCCTTTAAATGTTTGTAAAATACATTATGTAATTTACTTTAAATACATTTTACATTTTATTTTTTTTTTAATTTGTCTAAAAATAAATATTTAAAATAATTAATTAAGAACTGAAATTAACGATAACTTCGAATCAGGATAAAACTGTTATTTATCTATGCTTGTTTAATAGAATCGTAGTTTTTTAAAGTTTTTCTACTAAAATATTTGGTAATTATTTAGGAAAATCCCATTGATCCGATCTTCCCTTAAAATTTTGTTCCAATAGGTCAAACAGAAGCCCCATAAGCCCCAAAACATAGTGCCCATTCGGACATGAATTATTAGGTAATAAAATTAAAATTATTAGGTATGTAACGTCAAAACGAGAAACCTTTATTAATATACCTAACGTTCCTCGTTTTAAGTTAGTTTCAAATAAATTGAATCTAATTTGGGAATGATGATAAGTCATTAGCCTACTACTTGCTCATTAGCCTACTAAATGTTGTGAGAGAATAATTTCTTCAAAAACCAACAAGAAAGAAAAGTATTGATAAAAATACAATGAATATAATTATAATTTACAAATCTTACTTTAAGAATAACGATTACTGGTGGTGAATGAGCTGATGATAATAATCTGTTAATCCAATCTCGAGAGGGCCCTTCACAAAGTGGGCCTCCGACAGTTGTCCTTAGTGTGGGATTTTATCACTGTTGTTTAAACTAATGAGATGGTGTATTGTATTTTGAAAATATTTGCTCCCTTCCAAACGGTTGTCACCAGTTGAACAAATTTTGATGGTTCAAAATTTTGAATGCCTTGTTTCAATATAGACTTTATCGAAACTTGAAAACTATTTCCCAAATAATATTTTGGAGAGTTATTTAAAGTTCTATTTTGAGAACCGGGGAAGAAAGTCTAAAAACGAAGTTCGTTTTAACTTAAACACTTGGAAAAATACTTGTGTTCACTTCAAATTATATTCGTTTGGAAATTAATACTTGTTGATAGACTTGGGTTGATTTTTAGTACTTGAAAGTTCACTTTAAAATATGTTCTTTTAGTTCACTTGTAGACGATGTGTTTAACTCTCTATTTAGATGACTTATGGTTGGTGTTTCAAAAAATTACTCTCTGAATGTAAGAGAGCTGGTGCCCTTTATTTATCAAACTTACCCCATAAGCTTAGTGCCTTTGATGCTAACTGGAATTGTAGAGAGATGGTTATCCCTTATTGTTCTTCCAATTTTATGCGTGAAAACTTGAATCATCGCATGGATTTTAAGTGGGGGTATGGGACACTCGTTCAGTTAGCTGTTCTTCACAAGTTGTATCAATGCCTGAGCGGGACTATGGGGAAGTTGCCTAATAGATTATTTCATGCTCGTTCGTTGATTTTGATGTTTATAGAACGGTCGTTAAAATGATGCTTAATCGTTATTATTCTTAATCTTTATGGTTATGTTATTACTACTTTTTTGTTGCTTAAAAGTTTTCTTTTACTTTTTGCAAATTACAATCAGTGTTTTTTAATTTTTTTAGTTGTAATGAAAACTTAAACATTAATGGCAATAATAATATCTTACAATATATAGGTAAGATTCAATATTTTAAAAAGAGAATAAACATGTAATTATTATAAGTAAATGTATTATATTAGGAATAAGTTACGGACGTATCAGGTATAATAAAAATAAGCTCTTAAATATATCAAAAATCGCAATCGAAAATTTTTCTAATAAAATCCCACATTCCAATGCTGTTATTTGAGAATTTTATATATGAACAGAAAATCAAATACAATGGTACACATGGTTTTTATTGTCGCAAAGAAAACAGTAAATAATTATTTCATATATAAAAATTTAATTTATACTTAAACAATTAAAATTTAATTTAATCGGAATAATATATACTCACCCCCATAATAAAATAATTAATTTTTGTCCGCATTTAAAGATACTTAATGGTTATAATTAAAACTGTTAATTAATATCAGTTGCAATATGTGATTTTCTTCACAGAATGAAAAGAATGTTTTATGAAATATTATTTCTTAATTAAATTATTGTCGAAGAGAAGGAAAATGTAAAATTCTAAGCACATATTATTATCGCGTGGGTGTTATAAAAGATTGAGATGGAATTTGGAATAGTTATTATACAAGGACCATCGCTGTTTACGACATGGTTTGAAATAGACTCTCTCAATGCTTCACAGTGCCAACGGGCGGTAAATGTTATGAACAGCTATAATAACAGTAGTATTCGGTGTTGCGTTCCTGAACTGAAGAGTCCTCATTAATGGAACGACAGACTATGAATCGCCATGATCCCCGTAAACGGAGAGTCCGCACCTCGGTCTATGAATGTAACTTGAAATTTTCTCTTAGATTTTCTCTAAAATGAAAAGCGGGTAATAATAATTTTGACGAGAATAGCGTCAGGTGGATAAAACAATGTTGTTAACCACTTTAACTCCACAGGCTTGGAGGCGTGTGCACTCTAGTTATTGAAATCTTGTTTCCACCCTCCTCTCTCTCTCTCTCTCTCTTCCTTCTATCATTCTACATTACCAGCTTCTCTTTCATCCACATCAGTCAGTTACTTACTTCTGCCCACATATTTCATTCTCTACTCTGACAAATACGAAACTATATCAGCTTAACATTTTCTGTGCATTAATTTACCCTCATGAAATAGCTTCTGTTTTTCATGTTTTATCTTTTGCTGCGAATTTCAAAAGTTAGTTCATTCAGATATTTTTCTAAATTTAGGTTGTTTATTATACTTCTCATCAATAAAAGACCATGAGGTTTTTAATTACAGTAGTTATATGTAAAAAATATTAGTTACAAAGAATGTCTATAATTTATTGGACCCAGTAGGAAATACATTAGATTTATTGTGTCCTAATGGGATTCCCTATAACATTCTTTTTGCAACTCAGGAGTATTATGTTCACTTTATCCAGGGATGGCTTCGAAAGAATAGTTTCGTTTTACTTTTGAATAGCGCACCTAAACTAACTAGCCGGTTTATTTAATTTTGGTGCTGAGAACGAAACTAAAGCGACTGGGAAATAAGTTGCGATGCCAGACACAAAACAGAGTGATTATTATGTTTTGGAGGTCGAATATAAACAAAACTAAATAAAAAAAATAATTTAGTTTCGTGTTTTGAAAAAAATTAAAGGGGCACACCTAGTGTGAGTGACTGAAAAAAACGGTGACTTTCAGGAATTTTTTTCAGTGAAATCATAGCATCTAATTTTTTTAAAGTTTAGTACATGTATATTTGTATAAATAGTGAACATCTTGTAATTTTTTCAAAGAAAAATATCTTTTTTTTAAAGAGTTATTCGCTACATAAAAAACCAGTTTTCCCACTGCTGCAGTGATTGCGGCCTTCTGAGTGACTGGAATCAAAAAAACCAAAAAGATTATTAAACTAGAAGATATTTGCCGTACTATAAGGCTTCAGTTTTTTTATTGAATGAAAAATAAAATTTTGGGATGCCAAGAACCTTTGGATTTTTTTGTCGAAATTTAAAAACTTTTTTCAAAACTCCGCCATTTTGTTGCAATTTAATATTTTTTGACATTTGAGGGCAAATATCTTTTAGTTTGATAATCTTTTTGGTTTTTTTGGTTTCAGTCACTGAGAAGGTCGCAATCACTGCAGCAGTGGGAGAACTTTTTTTGGATATTCAGGAGATAGCGAATAACTTTTTAAAAAAAGATATTTTTCTTTGAAAAAATTACAAATTTTTCACTATTTATACAAATATACATGAAACTTAAAACAAAACTTTTAAAAAAATTAGAAGTAACAATTTCTCTGAAAAAAATTCCTGAAAATCACCGTTTTTTCATGCGCAGAATTGAATTTGTTATTCTAAGGTTTTTAATTGTTTAAAATTATTATTTTTCAAGTGCGCTAAAGTTGTTTTTTAAAGGATTCTTCTGTTTATTTTTATTTATATCTTGTTTAGTCGTTTTTTTGCAAATTTTATTAATTTATATTTTATAAAGAAACTTGACGTGATGACGGAAAACTCAGTTTGTATTCGAATAAAGCGACACAAAACATTTTTGCTAGTGAAAATAAAAGTAAATATTTTTTTAATAAAAGTGAGATATTTTTAAGTAAAAGTGAGAATTTTTTAAGCGAAAGTAAAAATTAAGAAATTTTAGTAGTAACAGCGAATGTGAGAATTTTTCGAATGAAAGTAAAAAGTGAGAGTGAAATTGATAATTTTTTGAGTGGAAGTGAGAATATGATTAAAAAGTTAAAATTTTTTGAGAAAGTGTAGTTCAAAATTTTTCTAGTGAAAATGAAAGTAAAAATTTTTTGAGTGAAAGTGAAAGTGGGAATTTTTTAAGTAAAAGTGAAACGTTTTGTAGGTTTACATTCTTGGGAAGTATATTGACTCAAATTTTAGAGAGCGCCACATTCAAAAATTTTTTTGCAATTTTTTGCAACACTAAAAAAAAATTTTGCAAAAACTTTTTTTCGCGTGAAAAACAGGTAGAGTGGTCCCCCAGGAGGATCCAGCTCAAAGGATTTTCAAAAATATTAATTACGTAAAAAGTTATGGGTAATTTTCGAAAAATGACGTCACAACCCTCAAAAATCGCTAGGAATAGGAAGCCAGAATTTTCAAAAATTTTCAAAATTTTGGATTCTGCATGTAGCCAACTTCAAATTGCTCTAACTTTTTTAATAAGCATCCGATTTCGTTCATTCTACGCTTTTCAGACTTGCTAGGCCTTTCTGCAATGAATTCTTAGTGACAAAATTCTCGCAAAAATTTTTTTCTATTTTTTTATTGCAAAAAAGTCAATTATATGATTTTTTCAATGACAGAAAATTGGGATTTTTTGCCCTAACTTTTCTCTACTCTTTACAAATTAGCTCATTTTGTAGATTTACATTCTTGGGAAGTATATTGACTCAAATTCTAGAGGGCGAAGCATTCAAAATTTTTTTTGCAATTTTTTGCAACATTCAAAAAAAATTTTGCAAAATTTTTTTTTTTTTACAAATTTGCTCATTTTGTAGATTTACATTCTTGGGAAGTATATTGACTCAAATTTTAAAGGGATCCAGCTCAAAGGATTTTCAAAAATATTAATTACGTAAAAAGTTATGGGTAATTTTCGCGAAATGACGTCACAACCCTCAAAAATCGCTAGGAATAGGAAGCCAGAATTTTTAAAAATTTTCAACATTTTTGATTCTGCATGTAGCCAACTTCAAATTGCTCTAACTTTTTTAATAAGCATACGATTTCGCTCAATTTTTTACTGATTCCGATTTAGAGTGAAAACATTTTAACTGCTTAATTATGAATAATAGTTAATGTTATTATTTAAATTTTTTAACGCATTTTATTTATGAATCGTTAGTTTTACTGTTAAAGTTTATCGCAGTGCACTGGAATTGAAGATTGATAGTTTTTAAGAGAACAATAAAGTAATACAGACTTACGTAATTATTGCAATTTGGGAAGTTATGACAAGAGTCCCCGAGGAATACTTTTTTGGTTTAAGCATAACCATTCTACAAGTTAAATTTCTATATACACTCAGATACATTAATGCTGTCCTTTCGGTTTAAAGGAATTTTGAAAAGTTGTGTCATTTCTATCAAATATTCTTAGTTCGTGACATACGAATGTTCTCATAGGTCATGAACTAAAAACATTATAATAGAAATCATACGAATTTGCAAAATACCGTCAAACCGGAAGGACAGCATTAATGCATCTGAGTGTATTATACACCCTGATGCTTTAATGCCTTCCTTCCGGTTTTGACGGCTTTTTAAAAAGTCGTGACACGTCTAACAAAATGTTGTTAATTAGTGACATTCAAGTTTGTTCATACGTCGTGAACTAACAACATTTTTATAGATATGCCATAACTTTTTAAAATGCCGTCAAAACCGGAAGGAAGGCATTAAAGCATCAGGGTGTACCTAATTTTGAGTCTACAGCCGCCTTTATTAGGAGTACTCGCATTCGCCTGGACCACCTGTTAATTAGGTTTTCTCGCCAGAGGAGAGGGTTACCGTAGAAAACCTCTTTTGAGTACAACCGGTTTTATCGACAGTCAAGTTCTAATGGTTTGGACCGGACAGTAATCGACAGTGCACATAATTATATCTTGACGTCAAACCTCTCGCTTGATAAATCACGAAAGTAGTGAGAAAAACTCCGGACTATAGCGGGCACCAAGGCGGTCACTTTTCCAAGTACTAACCCTACTGAATGTTGCTTAACCCCGGTGATCGCAAGCTACTGTGTCTCACCACTGTGATTTACCATCGGTCCAAAAACAACAATATAATTGTCTACAGACACTCATAAAGACGATAGCTTTAGTGATTGTCACCAACTGTAGGTATACAAGTTAAACATATTTATCATATACGTAACACAACCTAACCTATAATCAATTAGGTTCGCCCAGTCAGTTCAAAATTGGTAGATGACGTTAGACTGTCTGTTATATTTCCTATCTGTACGTGGAAAAAAGGTTAGAATTATCGTATGAATTCACAAACATAATCTAGCATCTTATTCTTTTCCTAAGAAAAATATGATTATTTCTAATGTAGATACTAATTTTTGTACACCGAAGGTTGCTTAAAATATAAGCAACTTAAGGAGGTTCTCTCGCAAAGAGAAATAACAAACAGTTTTTTTTAAATTGATATACTGATATGATAGATAATGGTTTAGAGAAGATGTAGTTAAATTTTCATGTCCAAGTTAATTATGACAGAAGATACGAATAATTTTCGTTTTTCTAATTTCACACTGTGTTTTATCGAAAATTGCATTTTTTTGTCTTTAATGTCAAATTGTGCAAAATTTGACAAACCGATATTAAAAACACTGTTTATACTCAAAGTTAATTTTAGGTTTGAAAATCGCCTTTTGGCTAATTTGGGAACTCCAGTCTGTACAGAAAGCATATAATTTCTTAAATATTTGAATGTTATTAAATTTGATTTTGATCATAAATAAATTCTTAAATTTCTTGAAAATAATGTCTTTTAATACCCACGTTGAAAATTTCCGTGGAAGTACCTCCCTGGAATTTATGTGGAACTTCTCCACGGAATTTCTGTGGAGATTCCATGGAAATTATTTAAAGTTTTAGGTTTAATGGTATTTTAACATTTCTTTTTCTTATAATAAACTTTGTGAAATATTATTATTCTTTGCTGATTAATAATAAAAAATTATTTTTTTAGGATTCGGATGCCAAAAAACCGATGTCATAAATTTAAGTGAAATAAGAAAATAAATAAATTTAAAAATTAATGTAAGTAGTTAGTTACTAGGGGGTACTTCTACGGAATTTTTCGACCTGGACAACAAAAATAAAAGAATTATACAAAAATTTTAAACGAAATGTTCATCTTGGGGCCTTGTCCATCATAAGGCGCTCTACTCTATTTATGCCTGATAATATATAAAGAAAATTTGAATTTTGTATAAAACAAAAATTTTGTCACGTAGATGAGGAAAAGATATTTAAAACCCACACGGAACCATATCAAAAAGACATCCCACGGACATCCGCAAGAAATTGCGACTTGTTTTTGAGACGTTCCTTAAGACATATACATATATATATTTATAAAACAAACTGTGGAGATATCTTAGCGCATGTAATGCAGAAACAGAAAGAATATCCTATCTTCTACCACTGTCACAGTTTGCTCGATGTCAAACTGCGGCGTGGGCGTCGTATCTCATTGGTTCGGCTCGTAACTTTCCTCGCGTCTTGAAAACTTGCTTGGGCTTATGTCGATACTCGTGTATGTGCAATCTGCATTACACGATCCGGTGACCGCGCAACTAACGACAAAGTTGAACGCGCTCTCGAGCGTAAAGATTCAGGTGGGCTGACCATACTCTATCGATGATATAAATTTTACGAGAATAATTATCTATTATTTGAATATCCCTTATTCAGTAAATTATTACAATTCTCTTCCGTTGCAAATTTCATAATCGCATGCATATCTAACCACTAACTAGATCTTATTTGAAATAAAATAAAAAATATTTATTACTTCACAACAATTGGGAAAATAATTAATTTCTCCTTGTCAAAAGAAGAAAAATGTCTGTTTTGTGAATCACATTAAAATGAATAATTTGTCAAGTTGAGCGAGCGTTATTTTAGAGACCAATGGCTCTTTATTAATAATCGCAGTTGAATGTCTCGAAGAACTTCTGTAACCCACTTTGTCTTGGTTTTGAAGAGAGATGACTAAAGGAAAGTGAATGAGAGAGAATGTTGAAGAAAGATAGTCTGAGTGTCTGTTAAACTTGTCACGGGGGTGGTAAAAGCATAATAATAGTGAGAATGATACATGACTCCAAGATGAAGAGAATCTCTTCTGGTACAAACGTCTGGAATTCTAGAGATTTTATTTAAACACACGCATACACTCGTGCTTCTTTCTTTCTTTTTTGTTGATTTAAATATAATTTTCCTAAACTCAATAAATTTTTTTGCAAAAATATTATTAATATTCTATATAGTTAATGCTCTAGTAAAAGTGTTAAAATAAAATTACATTTGTTTTCAAAAGAATATGAGTTATTTTCTGTGGGACAATTACAACTAAGCGTCTAGTGTTCTTCACTTTATTCTAAATGCGTGGCCATAACGCGAACAGACAATGGGACACATGTTTCCGTCATGCAAATGTCATTATATGAATCGTAGAAACAGTTCGCTACAATAACTGACAAGGCGACAATTCTACATGACGTGTACCCAAGGCTAATTTCGTTTCATCTTTCACTTCACAGTTTCCGTGATAAAATGTAATTCATTCACCTCGAAAATAGCAAATACTATTTTATTGTTTTTTAGTGTTCCGTACACCGTACTTATACGGACGGAACCCTATTAGTGAGACTCTTGCGTCCGTAGGCAAATTACCCCGCCCCCTAAACTATTTGACCTAGAGAGCTGAAATTTGGTGCATCAGGGTTGCCACAAATATTTAATTTTATTTTTCCCTGATTTCCAGACAAAATTTTAATTTTTCCCTGACCCTGAAGAATATTCTGATTCACTCTAAAAATTATTAGATAATCAAGAAAAAGTGTTTCATTACATTTATTTACAAATTTTATTCATTGTAAAATTATTCAAAAACATCAATAAATTCTTTTTTAAATAAATATTTAATCATTATTATTTTTCTGTAGGAATTAAAATTCTTCAAAACATTCAAATTCAAACCTTTTTAAATTGAACAACTTATAAGAATATTATTACAAAACATTTTTCAGAATAGATTAATTATTTACAAAAATCCTAAGAAAATCCATCGCTAGAATTCAATTATTTTTACAAGCAGTAAAATTTCTTAAAAAAATTAAATTATTTGTAAAAAATGTAATAAAATTCGTCGCAATAATTCAATTACTTTCATAAATAATAATAATAATAATAATAATAATAATAATAATAATAATAATAATAATAATAATAATAATAATAATAATAATAATAATAATAATAATAATAATAATAATAATAATAATAATAATAATAATAATAATAATAATAATAATAATAATAATAATAATAATAATAATAATAATAATAATAATAATAATAATAAATCGATTATCCATTAATTCATTTTTAAATCAATTTTTATTAGAAAATTCTAGAAAAACTCAATTATTTAAATTAAAAAATAAATCATTTATTGAATAATAAAATGTTCTTTGTTAAAATTTAATTCTCATAAAGAATTTTATCAATGAATTTTTAAATACACTGTTAAAAATTTTGGGAATTTTCCCAAACTTTTGCATGGGAATTTTCCTAAAACGTGTTTAGAAAAATTTTTTTTCCCAAAAAAATGGTAATTTTCCTGAGCGTTTGGAAATTTTTATATACGAATTGAAATTTTTCTAAATTCTGTTGGGAATGACATTTTTCTTAATAGAAATGGTACTTTTTCTTATTTTTAAGAATTTTTTTGATAAGATGCAGAAATATTTCTTTCAGAGATATTGGAATTTTTTTGATAATTAGAAAAATTTCATGCTTCAATTTCAATGTTTAACAAAATATTTAATCAGATTCTAATTAAAAGTAAGAAATTATTGAATTTTCGAAAAATATTTATAAAAAACTGAAAATTATTTTATCAGATTCAAATATCCAATTACTTGTCAATTACTAAATAGAGATTTTTTTATTTTTTATTTTATTACTTATAAAAATAATTTAAATTTTCCTAAAATTTCCTTAAAACAATTGGATTTTGAAGAAGAATTTTATTATTTATAAAGTTACTTGGAATTTTAACAAGAATTTTTTTTTAATTTTCGAACACAATTGGATTTCTCAGAAGAATTTTATTACATTTTAAAAATTATTTATTTCTTCTAACGAATTTTATTCAAATTTATAAAAATAACTGTATTTATGTGAAGAATTTTATTATTTATATAAATAATTTAATTCTTACAAAGAATTTATATTCCAGTTTATAAAAATAATTGAATTCTGTGAAGAATTTTTTAAATAATTTATATTTTTCGAAAAATTTTATTAAATTTTTTATTTTAAATAATTTAATTTCTGTGAAAAATTTTATTAGTACTTATGAAAATAATTGAATTATTTTGAAGAAATTTATTAAAAATTGAATAATTAAATTCTTGTGGAACTTTTTTCAAGAATTTTATTAAAACTTTTAAAAATAATTGAATTTTAATGCAGTATTTTATTATTTATAAAAATAATTGTAATTTTGACGAGAATTGTTTTTCAATTTTAAAAAATAATTGAAATTCTGCGAAGAATTTTATTAATTTTAAAAATAAGTTAATTCTTCCGATGAATTTTATTCAAGTTTATATAAATAATTGAATTCTTACAACGAATTTTATTTAAGTTTATAAAAGTAATTGAATTTCGGTAAAGAATTTTATTATTTATAAAAATATTTTTATACAATTGATATGTTTCGAAAAATTGTATTAAATTTTGTATTTTAAATAATTGAATTCCTGTGAATAATTTTAATTACTACTTATGAAAATAATTGAATTATTTTGAAGAAATTTATTAAAAATTAAATAATTGAATTCTTGTGGAATTTTTTTCAAGAATTTTATTAAAACTTTTAAAAATAATTGAATTTTAATGCAGTATTTTATTATTCATAAAAATAATTGTAATTTTGACGAGAATTGGTTTTAAATTTTTGAAAATAATTAAAATTCTGCGAAGAATTTTATTAATTTTGAAAATAATTAAATTTCTGTAATCATTTGTAACTATTCAAAAATCTAATTTTTTAGTATTTCTAACTAAAATTTTTTAATCAGTCGAGTATTTATGAAAATTGTAAAAATTATTCATAAAATAATTTATAAGTCCTAATTTATGATAGCTATTATTAATTTTATTTAATTATTATTTATTTATTATTTATTATTAATTATTAATTTTTGGATAGTTTTTAAAATTTTAAGTTATTTAAAAAGAAATTATTGTCAGAAATAGAAAAAATTGAAGATTTTGTATTAAAATTTGTGGTAATTTCATAGTTTACGAGGCAAAAAGAGAAAAAATTCAGTTTTCTCATGAATTTTAAAAATTGAATTTTTTCCAGTACTTTTAGTAAAAATCCCTGACTTTTCCCTCACCAATTTTACTTTCCCTGACTTTCCTGACCTGTGGCAACCCTGAATAAATAATCAAGTTTTTTCTAAATTCACTATAGGTAAAAAATTAGCATTCACATACAAATACATAATAAAATATGTCACAATTTTTAGCTACTATAGTTGATAAATAAAAAAAATTCAAACTTTTAATTTATAAAGAGCAAAACTGAAAAACAGAAAGAGAGAACCCACAGACCACCGACTATTAACTCGGCGAAAATGAATGGAAGGTGTGTTGTTTTATGTATTATAATTAAAGGAAAAGCTATTTTCGACTTCATGGACTCTCTTGTCTTGCGTTGAATAATGTGAATCAACATTACTAAGGAAAACTCGTGATTAACGGCCACTTTCCAATAGACTTGTGAGTCTTTTGACTCACAAAACAGCGTGTGTGAATTCAAATAAAATCCGCAGGTTTAAGACATGCAGAAGTAGGAAACAAAAAACATACAGTCGAGACTAAACATTTTTAAAATTAATACTTTAACTGTTTCCTCCCTTGATACAAAAAAGCAAGCCAGCTTTTCGTTTCAATCACTTTACGCGTGGGTGTACAATAGTATGCGCGTGTCTGAAATAAAAAGATAGATTGTGAAGAAAAGAATATAAAACGATACATTGTTGTTAATTTTCTTGTCAATATATATTTTGACATATAAAACAAGCGACAGAAGTTTAAACTATACAGATAGTGTAAACAAAGTGATTAAATCACAATTGCACTGAAATTCCAATCCGCAATAATTAAGCGAGGATGACTTTTAAACAGAAAAAGAATCTGAGAATTTTCGAGCAAATGATAAATATGAGTGGCGCTCAACGCATGTCTTTCCGTATTACTCATTTTAGTTTTTGGGACAGTCTGTAAGACTTTGTGATCTAAAATAGTCATTCAGATATAATCTATGTTTTTATCACGAAGTTATATATATTTTAATTGTTAATCTCTATGTTCCTAAATGTTATTTAAAATTATCAACTTCTGCGTGGTTCAGCTGCAACATTAAATGGTTGTATAGACAATGTATTGGATATGTTAATCTTTGTTTCTTTTTATTAATGTTTAAAACAAAATGGATCCAAATTAAAGAATAATATTTCATATTGATTACTTATTAGAATTATTTAAATTGAAGTTTTTTAAACTTTCGATGACGTTGATAATACTTTTAACTTGAATTTAACCTACTTTTAAAAACATGAACGTAAAAAAATGTTGTGCCAAAATTTCCTTCACATTCTTCCCTCGTGAACCAATACGTAATGTCAAAAAAACCCACTAGTTTTTTGAACAAAAAAAATAGTCTTTTGAAAATAAATTGATTATGCGATTCTCTAATAACATTTAGAATGAATGCATCTCAATGAATGAATGAAACAATGAATGATCTCTGCATAATACAAGTGCGATGAAAGGGTATAACTTTGACAATTTATTTTAGACGTATGGAGAAAGTAATTGAATATCTTTCTTTTAGGCTTTATTAAACA
This sequence comes from Leptopilina drosophilae, assembly GCA_032873175.1. Lineage (NCBI taxonomy): Eukaryota > Metazoa > Arthropoda > Insecta > Hymenoptera > Figitidae > Leptopilina > Leptopilina drosophilae. The sequence goes on from CM065485.1 coordinate 10,436,158, forward strand.
TGTATTTAAATATTTTAATATATAATATTAATATATAATATTTAAATATATAAAAAATTTTTATTTTCACATCTTGATACAAAATGGCGGCTTTTAAGCCAATCTTTGGAATCGCCCTATGGGGGCGACCGTGATTCCAGGAACTCTTGATATCTGAAACAAAATCAATAACGGGGTCTTAATCAACATAAGATTTGCTTGTAAAGTACGTACGATTTTAGATTTACATCAATTTTTCTCAAAATGGCGGATTTTTTAAAAAAATTCGCATTAAATTGTTTATAAAAAAATTGCAATAATAAAAAATCGTTTCCGAAACACCTCACATCTTTGCGTCACATCCACATCTTTATAAATAAAATCAGACTTTTGTCAGTGCATTGTTTAGAATTTAGAACAATGAAACTTTGTATTAGTATTAGATTAACTTAAAATCTCAGCCACATTTCATTGAAAAATATTAAAATGAACAAAAGCCAGAACTTTTTCACAAAATTAAAAAAATATAAAAAATGCAAGTTTTTTAATTTTTTGTCAAATTGATGTAACATTTTTCGTAGCAACTTTTTAATTTAAGTACAACAAATTTTCACGATAAAAATGAAATATAAATAATAAATCCGAATTTTTATGCCAAAACAGGGTTGCCACAAATATTTCATTTTATTTTTCCCTGACTTTTCCCTGATTTCCAGACAAAATTCTCACTTTTTCCCTGACCATAAAAAATATTCTGATTCACTCTAAAAATTATTAGATACTCAAAAAAATGTTATATTAAATTTCTTTACAAATTCCATTAATTGTAAAATTATTCAAAAACATCAATAACTAAATTTTTAAATAAATACATATTTAATTATTACTTTTCCACAGGAATTAAAATTCTTCAGAACATTTAAATTCAAACCTTTTTGAAACTCAACATTTTATAAGAATATTATTACAGAACATAAAGAAGGCGATCACTTTCTTCATGTTTTGTTGTAGTTTAAATAACCATCAAATTTTTCAACAAAAATTTAATTATTTACAAAAATCCTAATAAAATCCTTCGCAAGAATTCAATTATTTTTAAAAGTAGTAAATTTTCTCAAAAAATTCAATTATTTGAAAAAATTGGAATAAAATTCGTTGCAATAATTCAATTATTTTCATAAACAATAAATCGATTATTCGGTAATTTCATTTTTTAATCAATTTTTATTAGAAAATTCTAGAAACATTCAATTATTTAAATTGAAAAATAAATAATTTATTGAATCATGAATTATTGAATAATGTATCAACAAATTTTTAAATAATTGAATTCTTTTGACAAATTTTAATAAAATTTTTAGGAATAATTACATTTTTCGAGGGATTTGATTAAAATATTGTGTCCAAAATTAATTAAAATCTTGCGATGAGTTTTATTATTCATGAAAAGAATTTTAAAAAATTTCCAAAAATGTTATTAAAATTTTTCAAAAATAATTAAATTTCGGTGAAGAAATTTCGGTAAACATAATTTTTTTAAATAATTGAATATTGATGAATTTTATTATTTATAAAGATAATTGAAATGTTGACAACAATTTTTTAAACATAATTGAATTTCTGCGAAGAATTTTATTACTTTTGAAAATAATTTAAATTCTTCCAACGAATTTTATTCAAGTTTATAAAAATAATTAAATTTCGGTGAAGAATTTCGGTGAAAATTTAACAAAGTTCTTTTCAAGAATTCAATTATTTTTATAAATAATAATTTCTAAAAATAATTGAATTCTTGAAAAGAACTTTGTTAAATTTTTTTCAATAACTGAACTCTTGCGACGAATTTTATGAAATTCTTTTTAAATAATTGATATTTTTCGTAAAATTATTTGAAATTTTTTATATTAAATAATTGAATTCCTGTGAAAGTGTTATTATTTATGAAAATAATTGGTTTATTTAGAAGAAATTCATCAATTTTATAAATTATTGAATTCCTGTGAAACTTTTCCAAAAATTTTATTAAAGTTTTTAAAAATAATTGAATTTCGAAGAAGAATTGTATTATTTATAAAGATAATTGAAATTTTGTCGAGGATGTTAAAAAAATTTTTGAACATAATAAAATTTTGGAGAATTTTTTTATTTTTAAATATATAATTGAAATGACCAGAATTTTTTAAAGTTTATTGAATTGAATTTCTGCCAAAAATTTTATTACTTTTGAAAATAATTGAATTACTGTAATTATTTGTAACTTTTCCAAAATTAAATTTTTTTCAGTATTTTTAATTAAAATTCTTTTATCAATCTAGTATTTATGAAAATTGTAAAAATTATTCATTACATAATTTATAAGTCATAATTTTGCGGTAGTTCTTTAATAATTAAGTTATTTAAAAAGAAATTAGTGTCTGAAATAGAAAAAATTCAAGGTTTGGTTTTAAAATTCGTGGTTATTTTTATAGTTTACAAGGGAAACAAAAACACATCAAAATTTAGAGTTTTTCATGAAATTTTTGAAATTTGATTTTTTCCAGTACTTCACTGCAAAAAAATCTTAATTAAGATGTTTTGGTAGTCATTTCTAAGATGTTATTGTAGTCACTTTTTAGTCATTAAAAATATCTTAATTTAATATGTTTAAAGTATCTTCGTACACATTTTCCAACATATTTTTTGGGGAAAAAGTTTTGAGGTTAACTATGGGTTTATATGTAAGATATTTTATGCATCTTAGGTTTTAATAACTTAAATTTTTTTCGCATCTTACAATTCACAAGTAACTTATCGCTAAACATCTTATTTGAGACAGAAACATCTTAATTTAAGATACTTTAAAAAACTTACAGAAGTATCTTACTTTTTTAAGATAGAAAAAATATCTAAGACGTATAAAGCATCTTAAAAATCTGTAAGATACTTTCGAAAAAATCTTATTTCAAGATGTAAGATACCATTTTTCCATCTTACATCTTATGTTAAGATATCAAATAAGATACTTATTTTTGCAGTGTTTTACTAAAAATCCCTGACTTTTCCCTAACTTCCCTGACCAATTTTACTTTCCCTGACTTTTCCCTGAATTCCCTGACCTGTGGCAACCCTGCAAAATCATATTTTTGAATTGGACAAAATTTTTTATTAATTTATTTGTTGAATATTGTTTATTTTTTTATAAAGTTATTATTAATATTGGTTGAGATTATTTTTAAATTTAACTTATGTTTATTATATTTAGTTTATTTAACAAGATCAGAGTCATGAATTTGGCGTCTAATACAAATTTTGTAAAATCAATGAACGTGAGGTTCAAGGTTTAAAATTTTTTTATATATTTTAGAAATGTTTGAGTATGTTGTTGCTCTTCAAAATACTTTACCGGCATTATGTAAAAACGGGTGAATCGATTTTGGAATTTTGATTAGTTTAATGTTGAAAATCTCCAAATGGAAACCCAACTAGAATTCTATATGAAAAATCATGTAAAATCCCACTTGTAAAAAAATCATATGAATTCCCATATAAAATCTTATGGGAAATATATGTGTTGTAAAATTTTGTATAAAATCTTACAAAGTCTTAATTTCCCATATGATTTTACATCGGAATCTATATGGTTTCCTTTATGAAAAGAGCTCTTACATGGTTTCTGTTATAGATTCCAATGTGGAAATCGAAGACTGCTTTTCGTTTTTACTAATACAATCATGCGGGAAAGCTAAAAATTAGCCGGGAATTTAATTTGACCAGAAAAAATAAACTATGTTTATTTATTTATCATCTTCTGAAAATTCTATTTCTCTGCTTCTGTTTAATAATTAGCGAGAGTTTATTTTCATTTCAGTGAAATTAGAGAAAAAAAAGGGAATTGCCATAAAAACAGTTTAATTTTGCCTTTCGAGTTATAGAGATTAGTGGTTTGGTGGATTTAAAAAGACCGTAAAGAAGTTTCTAATTGCAGTTTGACCGCCAACTTCAAGTAGCGTAGACATCGTCGTTTAGACAGATATCACAGGGAAGAGAAAAAGAATGAAATAAAATAAAAGTGTTAGTTGCGGAATCTGGTGTTGCATTGCGCGCACACATATGAAGTTGCGTTATTGCATACTAAAGTTTTAAAGCCTCCGGAGGTCGATTATTATAAGAGAGCATACATGTAAGAGAAGATAGATACCACGCGCATCACGTTCTCAAAAATCGCCCTCCATTTATACAGTCTTACTTGAAGAGTACTTATATCGTAGCAACTTTTGCACGAGGGGGGATTTGAGAGAAGGTAGAGTAATCCTTTACTCATACTAATTCACTAGAATGATGATGATACCCGCCTTACTCCTTATGCATACGCGCTTTATAAGTATAATGATCACCATGATTTTGCTCCTGTTTGTCCACATGGATGCCCCTGGCACTATCGATATACCTTGATCGAAATTTCTCATCTTCGCTAGATTGCTATATATAATTTGAAGAATGTGATTTTATTTCCGCATTGTTACATATTTTTAAATTTTGCATTATATTATATCGTAATAATAATATTAATAATAATTATCATTATTATTATATAATATAAAATATTTACCTACGCAGCACGTACTATTACAGTCACATTAAAATGCACTCCTGTTAATTATTGTTATAAGTTAAAATTTTCCTTTTTCGAAAATCGTTCTTTAACAAGGATATTAGTAGCTTATTTTTTATCAGTCCTTTGTTTAACACAATTTTTAAAGAACTGTATGTATATTTTACAATAATGTCTGACAAGTCTATTATTACGCTTCGTTTTCTATGCGAGTTAAATTAATTTTCAAATAAACAATTACTTATTTTTAAATAAAGTAAGAATGTGATTTTTTATGCTTTACCCTTTGCGGCATAGTGTTAACTCGGATTACCACCTTTCCTATACTTAAATCTTTTTATTAAAATAAAGTTTTTTTAAGTACAATGAAAAAATCTTTTTTTACTGGTAAATAAAATATTATTAAATGTAAAAAATTAATAATAAATGCAGTTACGTAAATTTATATACAAATGCATATTTTTAAGTGATGTAAGAATGAGATTTTTTAACTTAAAAAATGTAACGAGTAAATAGAGATATAATAATTAATTTTTTCGACATTCAAGTAATAGAAGAAAAAAAGAGCAAAATATGAAAAATTGGGATAATTACAAATTACTAAAAAAAATTACAATATTTTTTTTATTACTTTAAAAAGTTTCGAGTATTTAAAAAAAAATATTAATGAATTTGGAGGAGAGTGTGTACAGTTGTGAGACAGTCGAATTTTTTGAACAGTTTGAAGCTGCGTTCAAAAAATAACTTTAAAATCTTCTTTCTAGTGTTTCAGGGTTGCCGCAGGTCAGGGAATTTCAGGGAAAAGTCAGGGAAAGTAAAATTGGTCAGGAAAGTCAGGGATTTTTAGTAAAAATACTGGATAAAAGCAAATTTCAAAAATTTATGAAAAAGCTCTAAATTTTGATGTTTTTTTGTTGGCCTCGTAAACTATAAAAACTATTTCAGACAACAATTTCTTTTTAAATAACTTCATTTTTAAAGAACTATCATAAAATTATGACTTATAAATTATGTAATGAATAATTTTTACAATTTTCATAAATACTAGATTGATAAAAGAATTTTAATTAAAAATACTAAAAAAATTTAATTTTGGAAAAGTTACAAATAATTACAGTAATTCAATTATTTTCAAAAGCAATAAAAATTTTTCGCAGAAATTCAATTATATCCAAAACTTTAAAAAATTCTGGTCATTTCAATTATATATTTAAAAATAAAAAAATTCTCCAAAATTCAATTATGTTCAAAAAAATTTTTTTAACATCCTCGACAAAATTACAATTATCTTTATAAATAATACAATTCTTCTTCGAAATTCAATTATTTTTAAAAACTTTAATAAAATTTTTGGAAAAGTTTCACAGGAATTCAATTATTTAATATAAAAAATTTCAAATAATTTTTCGAAAAATATTAATTATTTAAAAAAAATTTTATAAAATTCGTCGCAAGAGTTCAATTGTTGAAAAAATTTTAACAAAGTTCTTTTCAAGAATTCAATTATTTTTAGAAATAGTAAAATTCTTCACCGAAATTAAATTATTTTAGAAAAATTTTAATAACATTTTTGAAAATTTTTTAAAATTCTTTTCATGAATACTAAAACTCATCGCAGGATTTTAATTAATTTTGGATACAATATTTTAATCAAATTCCTCGTAAAATGTAATTGTTCTTAAAAATTTTATTAAAATTTGTCAAAAGAATTCAATGATTTAAAAATTTGTTGATACATTATTCAATAATTCATTATTCAATAAATTATTTATTTTTCAACTTAAATAATTGAATTTTTCTAGAAGTTTCTAATAAAAAATGATTGAAAAATGAAATTACCGAATAATCGATTTATTGTTTATGAAAATAATTGAATTATTACTACGAATTTTATTACAATATTTTCAAATAATTGAATTTTTTTGAGAAAACTTACTACTTTTAAAAATAATTGAATTCTTGCAAAGGATTTTATTGGGATTTTTGTAAATAATTAAATTTTTGTTGAAAAATTTCATGGTTATTTAAATTATAACAAAATATTAAGAACTCTTTATGTTTTGTAATAATATTCTTATAAATTGTTGAGTTTCAAAAAGGTTTGAATTTAAATTATTCTGAAGAATTTTAATTCCTGTGGAAAAGTAATAATTAAATACTTATTTAAAATTTTAGTTATTGATGTTTTTGAATAATTTTACAATTAATGAAATTAGTAAATAAATTTAATAGAACATTTTTTTGAGTGTCTAATAAGAATATTTTTTATGGTTAGGGAAAATGTGAGAATTTTGTTTGGAAATCAGGGAAAAGTCAGGGAGAAATAATATTAAATATTTGTGGCAACCCTGTGTTAGTTTTCTTCAATTTGAGAGAACTAATTTTAATTAAAGAAAATATTAAAATTTATCTTTTTAATTTTGTTAATAAAACAAATAATTAATGATTTAATTAAAATAATAAAAATTCAAATTAATAAAATGGACATTAAAAAAGGAACAAAAAAATTAAGGAAATGTGAACCATTATAATACGACAATTTTAAAAGAAATATGTTGAACTAACTATAACGACAGTTTAAGTATCCTTAAACAGAATGATTTAATTAACAAAATTTTTTATACTCTACTGAGTACAGCCGAGCGATATGTTACGACATTCTCTTTCAATTCTTTTTTTTCACTCTTTCTTTTTCTATTAATAAAATAAAAAAATGTTAAATATATAGTTGAATTTTGTTATTAAACAATAAAAAAATTTTTTAATATAAATAATAGTTATTAATTTAGAAAAAAAATAAAATTAAGGTATATACATAAATAAAACAACTTTTTATTTGAGACGAGTTACAAATATAACAAATTATTTATTTCAATAATTTATATTTTTTTTAAATGACCAGGTAGATGTTAATTTTGTTTAATTTGTGTAAAAACCTTAATTGTATTTTGTTTCTAAATTAATCATTGTTATTTATATATAAAAAATTTTATATTTTAATAAATCAGCCTCATTTATTACAGAAAATTTTTTTGCTGTAAAAAATTACAAAGAGTAAGTTTTAGTAAATATTAAATTGACATAAATTTTATTCATTTTTCCGTAAACTTTCATATTTTCCTGTAAAAAGAATTTTGTGAGTAAAAGTAATTTTAATCTTATTAAATTGGCAGGGAAATCTCAGAGAAATTTATAAACTAAGATTTGCGACCACCCTGTTGTAAAGTTTATCAAAATTAAGTATAAAATTAAATTAAAAAGCTTAAAGACAATAAATGTAACAGGGGCTGACTCTTGGTCGACTAACACTGAACTTTTTAATAATCTTGTAATTGGTATTTTGTTTTACAGAATATTTATCTGGGGTCAACCTCAACGTCAACCTCATAGACGAAATTAAAAGTGTTCAGATTTCTTGTCATAAGAGCCTCATATTTCGTCCTCAGAACTCTCCAAACTACGCAATTCGATTGGAATCGGGAAGCCTGAGCTTTACAAAAGGTTACCCCTAAAATTCAAAAGAACAGTTAGACAGATTAGATTGTTTAATAATCATAATGTATCATCATCATCATCATCATCATCATCATCATCATCATCATCATCATCATCATCATCATCATCATCATCATCATCATCATCATCATCATCATCATCATCATCTGATAGTGTTCCTTTTTTACGAATATTAGAGTTGATAATTATACGGAATTGGTAAAGTATGAAACACAAAAATTGCTTTGGAAAGACATTCTTCGTTCTTCCGGGCTGTTTTCAACAGTTGCCCTGAGTTAATTCCGGATTTGTTAAGATTAGTTAGATCCAACAGAATGTTATTGATTTGTAACTTTTTATAAAGAATGTTTAAAGTTAGATCGACGAGAGTAACTTTTTAGACTTGGAAATTGAGAAACTAGATAATTATGTTACTAGTGTTTTTTAGAACTACGTTTTAAAAAAGTTATTAAATTGCAGTATATTTGATTTTTTAACAATATTAAGATTCTTAAAATAAAATTGTTGATCTGACGATTTTATAGCCCTATCTACTAGAGTCCATATATACCCATTTTGATAATCTTAATAGTGGTATAAATAGAAATTCAAATATCTGCCTGATCATATAGATTCACAAACTAATTAATACCACCAAGAAACAAAAATCACAAATTTTTGTCTACATTTCATGAATTTTTTTAAAAAAGTTTTAGGGGTTATTTAATAATGGCAAAGAAAGTGGTGCATAACGAAATTTAAAGTTCTGTCTGGACCCTGGCCAATTATTAATCAGATCTCCATTTTCGTCGTACCATTTACATATTTTGCGTTCAGCTCTGCATAACAACAATAAATGGCGGTAAACATGTGTTTTAAGTGCATTATAGCCTGTTTTTCGGGTCATCGTTCCTGGTCGGCATCAACTCTTTTAGATTTTATTCCAGGAACAGTAACGTCTCTGTATAAATGAGCTTTTTAGTTGCAAATTATCCTGACTCCGACACGATCAAGTCAACATACTTTTTTTACCTTCACTTTCGCACCGCCCCTTTGCTCCAATCTCTTATAAATGTTTTACATATTCTCTTATTTTTAAAATAGCGATCACTACATTCTAATGTATTGAAACTAGAAAAGAATTTTGCATTCTCAAAAAGTTATAAATTTTAATAAAATAAATTCAAATCGCTCTATACACTGGAACTCCCAAGAGAGTTACTCGCAGAGTTTTATGTGACTCTCTTGAAGAGAGACTTTGACCTTTCAAAATCCTTTCTCAAAACTTTGTTAAAATATTACTTTTATTAGTAGAAGTATAAGTATATAAATTTTTGTTGAATTTGATAAAATATTTTTTGACGTGGGACAAGAACTTGTAAATGGTCAAATTAAACTTATTATATTATTATTATTAATATTATATTATTGTTATTATTTAACTTATTATTACTTCAGCAGTACACCCTTACGCATTATAGGATTGTATTATGTCGTAGTGCATTATAAAGTTCTTTAAAATTTTGTCGATAAAGTATTTTTAAACGCTATTTGCATTTTGTAAGTTTGGGACTGTGATACTTAATATTTTTAATTGTGTAATTTTAGCCCGCAGAATCCGAAGTCAAATTGGTTCATTTTTGAGTTATACTAAAAAAACGACTCAAAGACCAAATCAAAATAAAAAAATAACAAATTTTTGTTGACACTACAGTAGTATATTTCCATGCATTTTTTCACGCTGAATCCGAAATCGAAGTCAGAATTAACAGATTTGCTCAAAAATTGATGAAAAAGCGATTTAAATGGTTATTTATTTACTTGTAAAAATCAATGTTTTCTGACTTCATAACTTTTAAAAATAAATTTTTTCTTTATTTACATTGTTTTCATTTACGAGTATTTTGAATATTTCGTACAGTGAAATTATGTTATTAAAAATAAAATTATCATTTCATATCCTGTTGGTAGCGTGTACCCGGAAACATTGTCGGCCAATCGGTGATTGGTTTTTTCCTTAAATATTTCAATACTAGAAAAAGAATGGAAATTTCTCCATAAAATTTGCTTTTGCTCGAACCTACACGAAAGCAGTAGGCCGTATGAACGCAAGATGTATTTAGTTAAGGAAAATATTCGTGTAAGGCAACGCTTGTACTTATTCAGCTTAGTGATTTACGTTTACTATATGTACTATATTACATACATGTTTTCAATAAGGCAATTGAAAATTCAACATAGTATACGATCAATGCAAATCATCATATGCATGGGATCAATATGTTTTTTCATTGACTTTTTTAGTTTAGTCAATTTACTGGGGCATTATACATGAATGATTTAACGCGAAATTTTTTTGACATACTAGCAAAATTATGCGCTTTCTTTTTACAGTTTTCCTATGAATGCAATTGTTAATTTTGATTGTAGTACATTTTTCCCAAAATACAATTTCCCAAAGGATATTTTTCCCAAAATCAAGTTTCCCAAACAATAGTGGTTTCCAAAAGACGTTTTTCCCAAAATATTTTTTTTCGCAAATTAATACATATTTGTGCAAGTATTTAATTTCCTTGACAAATTTTAATAAAATTTTTAAGAATAATTTCTATTTTTTGAGAAATTAGAAAAATATTGTACATTTACTTTAAGTAATTGAAATTCTGGCAATATTACATTCTCATCAAAAATGAGAAAGTCTTGGATTTGTGCGATTTTGAGCAATGTCTAATTTTGTTAAATCTTTACGTTTCATGACCCCCTGATTCCAAAAAAATGGTTTTTAGAAAAGTGTCTGTCCGTCTGTCTGTCTGTCTGTCTGTCTGTAGAAAAATTTGTCGTCACGATAACTCGAATAAATCTTTATGAATCGTCTTGAAATTTGGCACACTTTTTTAGTCCACTAAAATGAAGCCTGAGTTCGTTGGACAGCCCATTTCAACAAAAAACAACAAAAATACAACATTTTAAAATTTTCAAAATTTTGAATTTTTTTAAATTTTCAAAAAAAAAAAATTTTTTAATTTTTTTCCTTAAAATATGCGCAAATTTTTGAAAATAAATTAATTTCGGAGAAAAATGATATTATTTATAAAAGTAATTAAAATTTGGACGAGGAATTCGGTAAAAATGTTATTACAAATAATTGAAACTCTGCAATAAGTTTTATGATTTATGAAAAAAATTGAATTCCTAAAAGGAATTTTATTATTTATGAAAGCAATTGAATTATTGCGAAGAAATTTATAAAAAAGTTTGTAAATAATTTAATTTCTTTGCAAATTTTATTGTTTTATAAAAATCATTAAATTGAAGAAAATTTTCGAAAGTATAATTAAATTTCGGATAACAATTTTATTTTGGGAAAATATGGATGGATGTAATTGTTAAACTCTACTCTCGGATCTTTATCATTCGATTCTTTTATACGAATTGTTTTGCGAAAGTATCTTACAGATTTTTAAGATGCTTTATACGTCTTAGATATTTTTTCTATTTTAAAAAAGTAAGATACTTGTGTAAGTTTTTTAAAGTATCTTAGATTAAGATGTTTCTGTCTCAATAAGATGTTTAGCGATAAGTTACTTGTGAATTGTAAGATGCGAAAAAAATTTAAGTTACTAAAACCTAAGATGCATAAAATATCTTACATATAAGCCCATAGTTAATCTCAAAACTTTTTCCCCAAAAATATGTTGGAAAATGTGTACGAAGATACTTTAAACATCTTAAATTAAGATATTTTAATGACTAAAAAGTGACTACAATAACATCTTAGAAATGACTACCAAAACATCTTAATTATGATACTTCTTTTTGCAGTGTGGTGATGAAAAACATTGTTTTTCTTCTAGTTGTCTTTGAAATTCAAGATCATGTTTTTAATTTCAATATATTTAAAAATATATTTATGTATTCTATGGAATTTTTTTTCCAAAAAACATGCATTTTTAAACATTTTTACCAATGTAACGCCTTAACAATAAAGATTATTGTATTTCATAAATTTCGTTATCAGCCTAATAAGACACCATGAAACGTTTAGACATTTCATGAAATGTCAGATTTCACTTATATATTTATATATATATATATTGGTCGCGGAAACTGCCACTCCGTATCAGAAATGGATGTGGAACCTGCCATTACACACAGACACACAGTCAGATAGAGGGAACAGACAGACACACTAGGAATGGAATTTCGTGGGTGGATCGAAACTGAAGAAATGTCCTCAGGCTTCTAGGTTGGCCGGGAATAATTGTACTGAAAACAGGACGTTGCTACTTTGCTCTGGGCTGCCACCTCGATCATTGTAATTAAGGTTTCTTTTGAGCAGACCTCAAACACGCTGTTGTCGGCGCTGGGACCCGGAGGGAGGGAGAGAGAGTGAGAGAATGAAACTTCTTTTCGAAAAACTTCGTGACGACCTGAATTCGTCGAATCGACAACTGGCCCTTGATGGACGAGTTGGAATTTCGTAGGTGGTTCCATCAAACATGTCCTGGAGCACTTACTAGGATTTCCTTTTCTGTACAGTCTTCTCTTTCTCTTACCATTAAATAAACTTAAACGGAATGACGGGAGGAAGCGAAATAAAAAAAACCTACATGTTGCACAAAGGCTTGTAAAAAAGTCAAAGAATTTTTTAAACTCCTTTAAAACAGTTTCAGACGACAAAATATATGAGAGAGGAAACTGGAGCGAATAATTATTTAGATTTCGTTTAAAATATTTTATTTTTAAATTTAATTAATTTTAAATTAACAGTAACTCCAAAATCAAACAAAAATATTTTAAAAAATTTATGACACTACAGTTGTATATTTCCATGCATTTTTTTACGCTGAATCCGAATTCGAAGTTAGAATTAACAGATTTGCTCAAAATTTTGAGATTAACTACAAAACAACTGAAAAAACCGAATTAAAATAAAAGAAACAGAAATTTTTTTATAACACTAAAGTAGTATATTTTAAGTAGTTTTCCCGATGAATTTAAATTTTAAGTCAGTATTAAAAGAATTCCAGCATTCGAGATTTTTAGCACTTTTCATTGAACTTTAAATTTTGAACCACTTTGAGAATCTAACTTTAAAATTGAAGTGAAAAACTACATGGGAATACATTAGTATAGTATCATAGCAAAAAATTTCCTTTTTTCATATCAAATCGCTCTTTGAATTTTTTAATTTATCTCAAACTTTTGAGCAGTTCTCTTAATTTTTATATCGAATTTTAATTTAGAGAGAAAAAATATACAGGAACATACTATCCAAATGTTATAAAAATTTTTTATTTTAATTCGTTTTTTTAATCGTTTATTGAGTTCATCTTAAAATTTTGAGCAATTCTTTTAGTACTGACTTCAAATTTAGTTTTATCGGGCAAGACTACATAAAAATACACTACTGTAATGTGTGTGACGTTGCAAATTTTTCATAATAACATTTGCAATTTTCATAATAAATTTTAACATTGTCGATGATCGACAAATTACTTTACAAACAATAATAATAATAATCACAACAAAGTTTTTAAAATTTAACTTTGTTTGTTTTGTAAAACTTAATTTAAAAAAAATTAATATTAATTGTTGTTCCGCCTTTGTAAACTATTGTTTTTCGTACTCTCGGAAGATTTCTAATTTTGGTGAAATCATTGGAAACTACGTTCGACGGTCACCCTGCAAGCAGAGTTCCCCTCTCGTCGTTGACGATTTCCCCGCTTTTTGTACGATTTAAGGAGAATTTTCCTTTTTTGCAGAGAAATGATTCCTCGAGGCTTGCCGCCTTCGCTATGTTTCCCCCGTTTTCGCTTTCCCTTACCTACCGGAAACTACTAAGTCACCCAACTTAGCTGGAAATAATTCGAAAATTGTTACATTTTTCTTGTACCTAACCCAAGAATTGTTATAAATAATAATAATACCCTGAGATTTATTAACTTTATTATTATTACTGAATTTTTACTATTATCCAGGAGTATTATTTATGAAACAAATAAGGGAGAATTTTCTCGTCAAATTTTCTTCGTAGTGAATACCTCTCGTCAATCAGGCCCGAATTAATCGTTGCTAAAGGCCCACTCTGATTTTTGTATTTTTTGAAATTTGGTTATTTGGTTTGATTAATTGTTTTTGGTTGGTTTTGAATCAGAATAGCCACAAATTAGCAACTAATTCTCTGAAACAGTTGGTGACGAGAAAGACACGGGTCAAGATACCGAAATTGGGATTCCGACAGCTGGTTTTAAAGCTGAAATTGGCCTATGGCTTTTCCAGTGGTTACGCTCCTTTTTCCGGCGTAACAATACAAGATTCGCAAGGGCCACCGGTGGGGAAAAACGAAGAAGGACCAGCAGGGTATGAGGCGGCAATCATCGTTATCATCGCTCTCTTTGGAATCCAGCTCTTGGCCTGACCAGACGCGTTTTCTAATTTAAAAACATTTTTTATCACGAGTTCTCTCTTTTCTTTTTTTGTGAAAATTCTTTAGTTTTCTTTTTTTTGTGTCGTCGTTCGACTGTGTGGTTTTGCCGATTTTTTCTTCGAAACTGTAAGTTTTTCAATTATATCCAGACGAAAAGGTTTTATAAAATTATGTAAAATGTAAATTTAATTCAGCCGGCCTCCTGGCTGAACAAGAGACCTTTCTTTTATGCTTCGGAATTTGAAATTTGAGAATTAATTTGGTTAAAAATGATTTTATTGGAAATTCTAATAATAATCAATCGATTATTGAAGTAGTTTATTTAACTTTTTTTGAATAATTAGTTATTTCTATGTCTCTTTTTCAACCACGTTTTGTTTTTGTTACCCTTCTTCCCCTTTTATTCTTAAAATTTTATATTAAATTCTTCCCCGTTACCAACGTTACCAACCCCTAAAAATTCTTTTATTATAGAATAAAGAAGATGCCCCTTTAGCTCTTCTCCGTTACCTTCTGTGTTACCCTTTTAGGTGCCCCTTTTTTATCATGGCTGAATTTTTTTTATTTTGTCATTTTTGTTGAAATTATATATTCTGTGTTTATAATTGATTTGAAAATTTATTGTTTAAATTTAATGTAATTTCGATTGATTTGTGTTACCTCTATTACTCGCGTTTAATTGTTACCCTTAAGCTGTATCAAATTTTGAATTATTTACAATATATTCTGTAATTTTCTTGCAAATGATGACCTTTTGGTACTAGCTAACCGGCAAAATTCTTCATATTTTATTCATTTCTCAACCAAACCCCTTTTGCTCGTGTTTCAAAATTTGTGAATTCAGTTTTGTAATTGGGATTTTGTATTTGGGTGAATTTTAGTTTCGTTTTATTTGAAGTGACGATTAGTAGAGAATAATGGTCTTATTTCTCTCTAATCTAAGTACTTGTTCTTGTAAAAAAAATATTTAGTATCGCAAATTTTAAAGAATCAATGGTCTGTTTCCTTGAAATTTCATTCGTTTTAATAATTGTATTGGGTGTCAAGACTTTGGCAAAGATTTTATTTTGTTGTTGTTAATAATTTAACATTGTTTATGAAATTGAATCTTATTGATTGTTTATTTTGTTTATTTACTACAAATGATAATTTTTTACTGTTATTATTATGATTCTTTATAATATTTTGTCGACTTAATTGTTTTTAAAATTTTATAAATATTATTGATTTGTGAAAAACCCATTACATGTTATAAAAAAGATTTTCATTTTTATTTAGTTTTTGAGTTTCTCTTAAAATTTTGAACAATTCTTTTAATACTGACTTAAAATTTAAATTTATCCAGAAAAACTACTTAGATATATACTACTTTAATGTTATATAAAATTTCTATTTCTTTTATTTTAATTCGGTTTTTTTCGTTGATTTTGAGTAGAATTAAAAAATAACAGAATTTGACAGTTCTGACTACAGACTAATATCAATCGTCGATTTTCGATATATTTAGATTCAATAGTCGAAAGGAACGTGTGTTGTACGTCGGAAAAACCGATTAGTCGTTGGTCTACGCGTCGGCCAATAGGAGCGTGTTACTCCTCACATGCGTAGGTATTGTGCGCAGAGATCATTTGGCGTTCGGTAGACACCGGCGACGGTAGTGCGGTGATGTTAGCTGGTGCTTCCATGTTTTGACCCTGAGGTTTTTTCGGTTAGAGATGCTGACAAAGCATTCGATAAGGAGAAGGATGACCTCGTAGAGGTACTAGGCTATGATCCTAAATTCCTGTTGTCAAATGTTCTAAAGACGAAATTGCCAATTGGTAAGGGAATTTTTATTTATTTTTCTTAAAAATGCAATTTTTTATTCCATTTTTTACTGCTTCTAATATAACTTTTTATTTTTAATTATTGTTATCAATTGAGTACGACTGTCCCTGTCAAAAACATAAACCAAAAAATTAGATTTTTATATGGGTTATATTCATATTTCAGAAAAAATGTTTTGCTTCTTATTCATAAGTAACTAACACTATGTTATAACTGAGGAGCTGATAGAATTTTTTTTTAATTATCAAAATATTTGTATTCAATCGAATAATTTTCTTTAATATTTTTAAATAGAAATATATTATGTTAAGAAATTTCAGTAAAATTGTATTTAAAGTAATTAAATTCCTTCGATGAATTTCACTATTTAAAAAAATAATTTTGCTTTTTAGAAAAATTTGATTATTATTTTTAAAAATAATTGCACTTAATTAATTATTTTTAAAATAATTTAATTCAATAATTAATATTTTTAAAAATAATGTCCAATTTTTCGAGAAAGTTTACTACAATTAAATAAAAAAATGACATAATTGAATTCCTGTAAAGAATTTTACTATTTTTTTAAATAATTTAATTTTTTCGAGAATTTATTATTTTTAAATTTTTATTATGAATTTATTTAAACATTTCAATTGGAAAATTAAAAATTTTGGTTGACAATTATGTCTGATAGCGTAAACGCATCCTCTAATTCCAGCACATCAAATGCATCGATGATGTTAGATAGCGGATACGCAGGTACCAATCCCAGCACATGAAAGACATTGATGATGTTCGGCAGTGGACAACCATTGGCGTATCAAAGGCGCAAAATAGATGATTTTGCCATCGTCGCAATCAACAATTTAAAAAGTAAATTTAAAGATCCTCTAACAACGAGGCACGCGTCAAACTATATCAACTTATAAGATCTTGTTTTGACACCATATAGTAATAGATTTTATGAATGAAATTATGTAATCTAAATTTCTCTTTAATTGAATTATTATTGTTTATTTTTGAGAAAATTTGTCGCTTTGTAACCAAAATAGAGGGATTTGCTCCAATAATTATTCGGTAGTTCAGTTTTTTATTCTTTTTAATTTATCCACTATTAAGTAAGATAATTTTTATCTTCTGTTCGTAGGATAAAAATATAAATTAATAAATTAACGACGATATATTTCGGCTTGGAAAGAATAAGGGAAGACGTCCGATAATGATTAGGTTTATAGCCTCCAGATGGGTGAGGATGGTTTTCAAAAAGGTGAAGGACCTGAGACAACTGAACTTGTCCATAGCTAACGACCTATCAATTGAAGAACGTGAGACTCGTCGAACGCAACTGACCAAAGTGCATGAGCTCAGAGGCGCGGGATACCAAGCCAAGATGAAGGGGTTGAAGATCTTTGTCGATGACATTTTAGTTTCCTCAAATGAGATTGAGGTCTTGATAAGGAAAAAATTATCACATATAGATAATTTGAATGATGTTGAACCTGACTCTCCTTTTCATACCCCAGCATCTCATAAGACAATTAAAAAGGGTGGCAAAGTTGGACGTCCCAAAAAGAATCCCATTTTGGATCCTATACCCTTGTTGAACAACAAATTGATAGACAAGTACCTGAAACCGGAGGTTACCCCCTCCCACGAGTCAACTAGTGCGAGAGAACAGAGACTCACCAAGCGAACGGAGTTTCAAAATAAGGAATAGCAGCGAAGTGGTATTCAAAAGGGGACAAGCTCTTCGAGGCCGATCCGATGTTCTTCTCCTCAAAGACGGCTACAACCAAGGATCATTTTTTGGAACCTTCATGGGTTTGGTAATATTACAGATATTGTGAGTGTGATGAGAGAAGAGGATATCCTGGCAGTTAGTGAAACCTGGTCGACCAATCCAAGTGTTAGATTCCAATCAATGCCAAATTTCACTTCCATCGTTGCGCCCGCCCGGAGGAGTAACCAGGCTGGCAGACCAAGTGGTGGTCTCTTGCTAGCTTACGACGCTAATGTATACAAATCGGTCATTTTATTGATCTCTCATTTTTATATTTTTATTAATTTTAAATTTAAGGATTGTAATTTTATTTGTGGCTTGACTTACTTTTCGCCAGGTATCAATTTCTATGTTTATATGGACGAAATTATCAGATGCATTAATTACATTTCTGAACGCTTCCCAGAACTTCCGTTTATTATGGGGGGAGATTTTAATTGTAGAGTGGGCGAGCTTAACCAGTTAAATTCAGACATTTTATACTCACAGGGTCTAAATAATGTAAGAGAATCATTAGATAAAACTATCAATAATAAGGGTCGAGCTTTAACAGAAAATATGGAGGCGAACAATTTTGTACTGTTGAACGGTCGCTCACGAGGGGACAGTCCGGCGAAATTTACCTTTGTGGGACCACAGGGAAACAGTGTAATCGACTTGGTTTGGTGTTCGCTTTCCGGGTTGTCACTATATTGTAACCTTGAGGTTCTCCACATCCCCACTCTTTCAGACCATCTCCCGGTGGTCATATCTCTTTCACCCTTTTGGGAAAAAGAGAGGGTTACGAAGTTAAATTCTCAACACAGAAATAAATTAAAATTTGATAAGAGTAAGAGGGACCGTTTCTCGAATCAGATGGCTTGGAGAGGGGAGGTGGCGAATCTGGAGGGAGACGTGAATGATTTGAATACGACGCTGGTATCTACTGTGTGTAGTGTGGCAAGAGAAATAGGAATGGAGAGGGAGAACTCGGGTTCTATCGGGGACAAGCACAAACCGTGGTTTGATTGGGCATGTAAGAAGGCCAAACGTCAACTCTCCGCTGCTCTCGGGATGGCAAAGAGGAATAATTTTACTCAAAATTTTAAAGATAATTTTCTGAACAAAAAAAGGAAATTTCGAGATCTGGTTAACCTAAAGAAAAAAAATTATAACGAAAAATTAATTAACAATTTTAATAGCTGTAAGAATTCTTCTCTCTTTTGGCAGGCCGTGAGGACAGCGAGAGGCGGACTTCTGAAGAGCAGATCGAATATTAGCTTAAAGACATGGTATAAATTTCTAACTGAGATTTTTCCCCCGCCGATTGTTAATCCCACTCCGGGACCCCAGTTCAGGCTGTCGAATCCTTTTCTGGACGGTGACATATCTACCGATGAAATTCTAAGGTCTCTAGCTCGCTGCAAGAATGGGAGTGCTCCCGGAATCGACGAGATAGGATACGAATTCTATAAGAATTTACCCCAAAACTGGATTCTTTTTATTCAACATTTTTTTAATTCAATCCTTAAGTCAGAAATAGTTCCAACTCAATGGGGTAAATTAGCCACTTTTATGATATATAAAAAGGGAATGATTAATGACCTCTCAAATTACAGACCTATCACACTGGTTAATTGTATATCAAAAATTTTTACCCAAATTCTTAGCACTCGACTAATTAAATGGGCTACAGACAATAATTTATTCCCAGAATCACAAGCAGGTTTCAGAGGGGGGAGAAGTTGTCTTGACAACATCTTCACGCTTCAGGCCCTGATTCAGATTCACTTAAGAAACCCGGGAACCGCGGTCTATGCCCTATTCGTCGATTTCAAGGGGGCGTTCCCATCAGTTGCACACGACTTATTATGGGAGAAACTACACTGGCTGGGTATGAGTACTAAAATGATAAATATCTTAAGGAACTTTTACTCTGTGGCTTCGACGTGTATTAGAACGAATGAGGGGGACACGGATTTCGTGGATGTCTCAAAGGGGGTTCTACAGGGAGAGGTGTTGAGCCCTTATTTATTTCTTTTACTTATCTCGGACATCGATAAATTCTGTGTTAATAGGGGTTGTCGGGGCCTGTCGATAAACAGCTCGAATGAGGTTCTATTGTTAGGGTATGCTGATGACCTGGTGTTCCTCTCGGATACCCCCGTGGAAGCCACGAGAAAGCTTGAAGCGTTGTTAGTCTACTGTGAAGTAAATAAGTTAACTGTAAACACTCAAAAAACGAAATTTGTCATTTTTACAAATAGCGGTAATCATAAAGCTAACAAAATTTGCTCTTTCAAGTATGGCACGAGTATGATTGAAGTTGTAAAAAAATATGAATATTTAGGGATACCTTTTGTCGGTTCATGCTCCTTCTTCCAGGCCGCTTCTAAGGCTGTCAGCGCGGCTAATACAGCTGTAGGAAGTATTCTACACATTGCACGTTCATTGGGGAAGGCCTCATGGAGATCATACACCAAGCTTTTTGAAAGCCTGGCGGTGAGCACGCTTTTTTATGGAGTTCAGGTGTGGGGACTTAGCCATATCGACTCAGTGGAGAAAGTTCAAACTTCCTTTCTAAAGAGACTCCTGTCTCTCCCAATGAACACACCTGATTGGGCGGTTAGACTTGAAACGGGTGCGTTTCGGCTGGAGCTCAAAGTCTTGAAATACATTCTAAATTGGATCCTAAGGATCTCTCACATGGACAATTCTAGATACCCCAGAATGTGTTTCGAAAGGCTGAGAGCTCTGTCGATATCGTCTCCGGAGTATGGGTTTAACTGGCTCACTCAGTTGAAAGATGCTATTTTTGAACCACTAGATATACTCGATCATTGGCGGAACCTATCTCTGGACACCATTGCAAGCCTCAGAGAACCTATCCTGGAGAGATGCAAAGCTAGCTGTATCACCCGCGATAAAAATCGTCATTCAATATCGACTAGCTTACTGATTTACCCAGATTTAACTCTTCAAGAAGGCCCTCAGCCATACTTACTTTCTGGTCTTTCACTATTTTATAAAAGATTATATGCGCAATCTCGCCTCTTAAATAAATATATTACACGCATAAATTGTGGCTCCTTTTCTGTTTCTTTTCAAATTGATAACGATTGCCCCCTCTGCGGCCTGGAAGAGGAAGGTTTGTTACATTTGCTCTTTCCGTTGTCCAGCATGTAAGCACTTGTGTGTGAGAGGACTTTTCACCGAATATCCTGTACTTCGGACTTTATTAGAGAATGAAATGAAATATTGGAAGTATCAGATATAAATGTGATAAAAGCATATGTTAGACTGATTTTGCTATTACTCAGAGAATGTAAAATAAGAGAAACTCCGGGAACTGATCCTTAATTAATCTAAGATTGAAATAAAATAATAATTTTAAGATTGCGTTACCCCGCTTGTAATACCAAATTTGGATAGACAAGTGTACTATTGTAAGATGTAATATTCTTATTTAATAAATTGTATAAACAAAAATTTAAATAAAATTTAATAATAAAATTTTATAAATCCTGCCCACAAAAGTTGGTAGGTGGTCACATTTTGTAAAAAATATTTTCTAATCAATTTTTTCTAAAAAAAAATTTCTAATAATTTTTTATTTCTACAAAAAGTTTTTCCAACAACATTCCTTTTCTAAAAAATATTTAAAAAATTTTGTAAAAAAAATTCTAAATTAAGAGCTAAATTATAAATTAATTCTAAATTAATTATGTACCGATTTTTCCGGTCCTTTGTAAGCAATTATATCATTTCCAGAGCTTTACTTAACGTGGAAAATAATATAAATATCCATTTACGTTCAAAAAGTTTCTCTTCCTGCTTGGAAACAATTCCACGACTATCTTGTTCATTTGAAAACTTGAAATATTTTAAATAAAATAAAGCAATAAATTTTGACATGACATCTCCGAAGTTGCTAGCGAATAACAAAAAACAATGTTTATTTCACTTTCATCTGAACTGTAATCAATTACACTTTGTTGGAAAAAATATTTTTAGAAATTACATTTTGTGAGAAAAAGTTTTTTTAGAAATTACATTTTGTTAGAAAAAATAATTTTAGAAAAATGAAATTTATAAATTATTTTTTAGAAAAAGTGTACCCCAATCGTCAAGTTTTCCTATTCCCTAAATTAACTATCTCCTACTCAAATAAATATTCTTCAATAATAAAATTATAATCTCTAAAATTAAAATTTTTTTAAATATAAGAAAATTGTTCGCAGGAATTCAAATTTTTTTAAATTTCCGTTTATAATTATTTTTAAAAATTACAATTTTTTATATAAGAACTTGAAAAAATTATTCAAAAAAATTTACTTATTTACAAAAATTCTAATAAAATCACTTAAAAGAATTTAATGTTCAATCAATAATTATTATAAAAGTTTAATGGTAAAACTATATATGACAATAATTAATATAATCGATTAAATTTAATAAATTAAAGAAAGTATTTTAAAGAATTCAATTACTTTAATTATCTTCTAGATTTTAAAAAAATTCCTTGGATAAATTATATTATTTTAGAAACACTTGAATTATTTAAAAAATTTGAAAAAATTGTTTTTAAAAATTAATTATTTTAAAAATTTCGAATTACAATTATTACAGAAACTCAATTATTCAAAAAAAAATTGTAAATAATTCTTAAAAAAATTTAATTTGGGTTATATAATTAGAAAAATTAATTATTATTATAAAAGAATAAAATATCTTACTTGGTATAACATTTAAACAATTTCACTTTTGATTGAATGAAAACTTCAAATCACAATAATCTGTTGAAATTTTAACACACTGTATGATCGAAACACACTTTCGTCTACAACAGTACATAATGCTTTTGAAATTTATTATCATTCATTTAATAGTCATTTAAATACTATATAGAAGGTATACAAAACAATATAATCATAATGGTAACATTAAAATAAAGGCTTATTATAAATAAAAATTATTACAAATTACAATTAAGAAAAGGAACATTTTATGGCGAATAAATAATATCCAATAACAAAATATTGTTTTTTACATTAAGACAAAAGTAAAGAGAAAACTTCTTAATGGATATGTAAAATATTTTAGAATATTCTAAAAATTTAATTAAAACTCATAAAAAGAAATAATTTATTTATTTGTATCAGTCCAACGAAATTTGTTATAAAAAAACATATAAACAATAAAAATTAGTATTTTTAAAAAATTGTTAAATATTGTAATTACAAATATTATTTTTTAAAGAAAATAAAATTAAATCATACACGAAAAATAACTCCAAAGTATGAACAAACATAATAAATAAATGAAATATGAAGATTATTTTCAGTCTAAATTAGTAGGTATTTATGAAATATTAGAATAATTTATAATAATTATAATCAGGATTAGGAAGAAAGTCAAAATCCTTTCCGGAAATCAAAAAAAGTCAAAGAAATTTTCAATACGTTTAGTAATATTTGAAATATTTATATTTTTCTATAAAAAATTATTTTTTACATCAATAGACAAACGTACAGTCTGAAGTACTAAATAGTTTCTTAAAGTACAATAGAATATTATTGATGATGCAAAAAGTATTTTAATATCAACAAACATCTTTGATGAAAACATTACCGGCAAGTAAAATTTTTGCAAATGACTAAATAATTATTGAAATAGAAGTTTACTAAGTGAAATTTATAATTAAAGTTACTGTACTCAATTGTAACAAAAATAAATTGAATAAATTGCAATTATTGAAAATACTAAAATCTTTAAAACTGAACAAAGAATTTTTACCAAAAACAAAACTAAACAAAATTTTAAACCAAAAAAATTTTGCAGTAATTACCAACTACCAAAATTCATATCTATAAATATTTACATATGTTTATAGTTTTTATCTTTATATAACAATGAGCATGCATTGAATCCTTTGAACATTTATTGTATTAAAAAAGTGCAGGATTCTTTTCCACATACGTTGATAATCTAACAAAATTAAATTAAATAATTAATGTATTATATTATTCAAAAAAATTATAATTTAAATAATATAAGTAATTTAAATGATACAACAAATATTAAAATGAAATACCTTTTACTTTCTTCATTTTCCATAGTATTAATCGCCATGAAAGAAGATTGAATATACGAAATATAATTCCGATTATTAAAATTTGCAATTTTTCCTCCCTTAATCAATAAGATATATTTGGGATGAAAAGAAAATTCTTTGGCAAAATTATTCCAGATTGATAATTGAAGCTGAAAATTTCGAAATACAAAAAAATATAATATAATTATTATTATTCATTAGTTAAATATTTATATAATAAATAATTACCACATTTTTTTCTCATCTGTGATGTCAACATTTATTTTGATAAGTTCGTTTCCAGTTTTTAATTTAATTGTTTCCAAATCGTAAACAGTCGTCACTATTCCGGAAACGTTTGTAAATTTTTTTAAATTATTATTTCTAACAAATTATGTAACTTTTTTTATTTTATTCATTTATTAATTTATCTATTATTTATTGATTTAAAAAAAATTATTTCATTGAAATTATAAATTATTACATTATTTACCAACGAAATTTTTTGAAAAATTCCATCTTCGATTACTACTATTGCATGTGAATGGTTCCACATCATTTACAGATATACGAACAGTTTTATTTATTTATTAATTTATTATTTATTGATTAAAAGGAAATTATTTGATTGAAATTATAAATTATTACATTCGAGTTTCCATGTCAGAACCTCGGGTATAATGTTGACGTTACTCTTAAAAAAGAAGCGGATTTAAAATCTCAGGCTCGCACAGAAAGGGTATTTGTATTTATAATAAATTGCAATTTTAAATAAGGTTAAAATAATAGAGTTTTTATAGATTTTCATCGCTTTGTTCCTTTCAATGACGCCAAAAATAATAAAAGTAAAAAGGAATTGTTGGTATACATAATATTTTAAATGATGTTATTGGAAGCAAATAATTAAAAAAGGTTTTAATCTAGCACAAATTAAATAATTTTCATTATCTATCATTACTCTAGATATTAATTTGATTTTTTTCTTCTTAAATTTTCACACAGAATTCAATACTTACATAATTTTGTTAAACAAATATTTAAATACTATAGTTATATTCTCTCGCCGATGTTAAATAATTGAATCTTTTAAAAATTCCATTATTTTCAAAACTTAATTTTTAAGAATTATGGAATTCAATTGTTTTTACACATTTCTACTATCACTCATTAGAAGTTACATATTATGTAGCATAATTTCTGATTTTAATTTCCTAAATCAATTGAATTGCGAATTTAGAAAAGGGCTCAACTCTGAAAATCGTAAGAGTCATTTTCACTGTCTTTTGTTATAATCACACTCACGGTTTTTAGAGTTGAGCCGTTTTCGAAATTCGCGATTCAATCTTTTTTTAATAATTTTTCTAAAGTTCTTCAAGAATTAAATTATTCTAATATCAACCTATTCGTAACTCAGTTTAAAAAATTTAATTAAAAAAGAGATAATATTTTAATTTCTACGGCAAAAAACTTTTTAGCGCTAAAAACTTGCTAAATACTACTTTCTCAGGTGACAAAAGTGTAAAATATGACTTTATAGGATGATTTCATTATTTTTCTTTTAATATAATTTTAATAATAATAATAATTTTAATTTAATTATAATAAATTTGAAAATAGGCATTACCGAAATATGAAATTTCATTGCCCCAATCGATTTCGCTTATCCGTTTTGGTATTACAGTTTTTGCCACAGCTGGAACCGGCCAAGATGACAATTTGTCTGTGCAAGATAATTTTTCTTCCGAAAAGTGCCTAAAATGTAAAAAAATGCAATTGCAGCTACATGGCTACATACTTCACCTAAACCTGCCATGCAGCTACAATGTGCATTTGCGATGCTCCCATCCTGCAAAATAATGAGCCAGGCTTTCAAATTCTTCTCCCCCATTTTTCGAGAATGTTTAACCTAAAAAATCGTATATATTTTCAGAAACATTATTCAACAAAATCAAGAAGTTAGTTTATTATTTTTTGAAAAATTTAAATGAGACATACGGGGTTATGCAAAAACTATACTTACGAGGCAACAACGATAAAATTGTCATTTATTTGTTTGCACATTGCTTTTTGCACAAATCCTGCTTCATAATATTTAAACCCTTACGAACTTTTATAAGCTTTAATTTGCTTAAGACTATAAAAGCTGTGAGTAAAAATAAAATAGCTGAGGATGTCTGCGTAATGTATTTTCGGTATTTTTGTGACATTTAAAATGCAATCCCTGTTATTTAAACTGTACGGATCAATTCCATTAATACACTGAATCTTTTCTAGATATCTGGCTTTCACATCTGGTGCCAGGCCATGTACATAATTATTATTATTCATTTATTTATTAATCAAATATCACAAATTCAAATGTAAACACACGTTGACAGCGGTTTGTTTGTGCACCAGTAAACGTCCATCTTGGATTTCCCCCACTCAACTTGAATAGCCTTATTAAAATGAAAAGGACTATTATAAAATAGAAACTAAAATTAAAAAAACAATGAATAGTATTGACAAATTAACATAATAAACATTTCTAACCTTAGTTTATAAAATATATAAATCGATGGCTCCTAAATGAAAACATATTATTCGCGAGAGGGTTTATAAAACACGTAACTCACGAAAACAAACAGAAAATATGCTTATTTAAAATAACAGTTTTTTAAAGGCCATGTAACAATTTTTAATATTTATTATATTTAGTGTAAACAAATGGCAAAAAATAAGTTAATAAAATTGTTTTATTTCAGGAAAATTAACTTTAAATAATAAAAAATTCTTTATTTGGCACTTTATATTGGCTGAAAATAAATGACAAAATTTTTAAAAATTAGCTTAATAACCATTTTAGATGAATAACGCTTTTTCTATTTTTTCGTGAGTTACGTGTTTTATAATTTCTCTCGCAAATAATGTGTTTTCATTTAGGAGCCATCGAAATGTAAATATTTTTTAAACTGTTCTCGGTTTTATTTTTTATGAACAATTAAAATTGATATATTTTATCTTGCGAAAAATAAGAAATTGTAATTGATAAATCGAAAAACTAAAACAAAAGCATATGGAAAAACTAACTTCAAACTGCGGACAGAAATTAATGAATAAATGAAATTACCAAAAATATTATATGTAAAATAATAATAATTAATTAAATATATTACTAAAAAATAGAAAAATATTACAAAGACATAATTATTATTTGACTTTCTACATTACTTTCTATTATTTGTTAGTCACCTTGAAGTTATAATTGTTCGCTTATTCTGTTTCTTCTTCATTGCGAGTAGGATGCGATTCTGCAAAAAGAAAATTATTTTTTAACACCAAACACTTATTTTTTTAATCAAAGCTTTTCTTTATATTACAAGAGAAAGTTTTATAAAAGCAATTCGAACCTAAAAAAATTCATTAATTACATTATTTACTGCTAATAATTAAAATTACCGAATTAAAGGACGTCAAAGGACTGCGCAGCGCAGTTATAATAAAGTCCCTCAGATCAGTCCCTCCGTCAGAGGAAAACAATTTTCAGAAAAAAAGAATAGAAGGAGAAAGGTCACCTTTTCAATTTCGAAATTTTATTATCGTTGTCGAAAAGAAAAAGACAGAATGAAAACAACCTCTACAATGCCGAAGGTGATCATTCCTGTTTACAATTATAGAGAATTAATTTTTCTCTCAAATATTGAAATATTAAAAATTTGAAATCAGTACATGACCCTGAGTAAGTAAAAAATTATAAACAGTAAGTATTGTTTAGATATAAAATGTACAGCAGTTGGCATTAAAGTTTGAAGAAAGGGAATTTATAAAAAAACTAATTTAAATTAAATCCCCTGTTCCAAAAAAGTTCCTCTTTTTAGAGAACTTTGTAAATGTTCCTGAGTAAGCAAAATATTATAAACAATAAGTAATGTTCATAAGATGTACAAATTTTAATTTTTGAAATTTTTGTAAACAACAACCTCCAATCACTGGTATTTTTTTTTAATGACTTGAATTACAAATAGCTAATAATTAGAAATTGTTTATTAAAAAAATAGTTATAACTTATTATTTACTGATTACATCAGAGATTACCGGAAATTAAAAGGAAAATTCCTCCTTGAAAATGTGTTGCTGTTTGGAGAATTCTTTAATATTCTATAAAAATAAAAAAGTGAACATTAATTTTTTTATTTGAGCTACTAACAAAATTTAATTTATTTTTTTTCAAAACATAATACTTTACCTCGTCAAAGAAGATCGAAGACTGAGACACAAAGTCACTCAATTTCAAACTTCTATTTTCTTCAAAGAGAATATAGACAAGGACAGAGAGAAAACAACTTTTACTAACAATGGCAAGGGTCATTATCTTGTTTACATATGGGATTATATTCCCCTTCAAATTCGTAATTGTAGAAAACTTTACAAAATATTAATAGTAATAATTATTTTTAAAAAATTCAACAAAAATTTAAATAAAAGAAATTAAAACTAATTAATAAAAAATTATAAATTGATATAAAAAAGTAATAATAATATTAAGACTAATAGGAATAATATTATATTAACAATAAATTATCAATAAATATTCCTTTAATTTGCCTAATAACTTTATTTTTCTGTGAGTACAATGTATGATAATAATACATTAATAAATATGTAGGTACATTTACATAAATTCTGTGGTCAAATATATAATACAATTATAGAGCTTAATGCACAAGGCACTGGATGTCATTATCGCATAATTAATATCAACTATCAATTTATTATTAATATTAATTAACGTATTGCAAAAGAAGGTGCAAAGACTAGCAAAATAAAATTTCATATAAAATTTTTTTAAATCCACTTAAATAAATTATTTATAATAACAACAAAATACAAAACAAACAAAAATATTGAAGGAAAAAATTCTTGATTTCTTTTGCTTAAAATTTTGAATTAAAAATATCTTTGTAGAAATTATTTTTGAAAAATTTGTTTTAAAAATATATGTATTTTAAAAATAAAATATTTTTAATAATTAATATTTCAATTTTATAAATTTCTTTAAAATATTTTTTAAAGTAATACAAAACTTCTTAATCGGCACCAAAATAATATTTATATAGAATGAGAAGTGTATAATAGTAATTGTTCTTTTTTTAAAGCTATGCTCTAGACTTTTGCGTGCTTTTTTTACATAATATACTAAAAAATAATTTTTATATTAAATTATCCCTAAAACATTATGTACAAATCACTATAATTAAAGTTTTTAAAAACTTAAAGCTGCCGATTCAATCGACAAAATTTGCTCGTTTTTTTGTTTCTACAGATAATTACAATATTCTACAATTAAAAAAAAATAGGAAAAAAATTATATGATAAATCGTAGAAAGAATTTGACTCAAGCTATTGTGCTTCTTCTGGCAAAATATCTTTCAATTCTAAATAATTATTTTTATTTTCTAAACTAAAAATGCAATGTCATTTTTAAACAGTCAGTATTTTTTGTGACATTTATAGAAATACAATTTCTACTGAAATATTATTAAAATTTCTCACTTTTTATTAATTTAAAAACAATTTAATTTATCAATTATCGTTTTTTCTAAACAGTTCACTATTTAATTTTAATGATTATTTGTAGCTGTTTTAATTAATTACAATAACAATATTTTGAAAAATTAATGTTTTCTCTTCTTTACCCTTTTTCAATAAAACAATTTTATTATAATAATAATAATTATAATTAATATAATTAATGTTATTTACATAATTTTAATAATTATTAAAAAATGTTTACTTTTGAAACAACAAAAGTTCTTACTTTTTCAAATTTTTGTTTTGAATATTTTTTTTAGATTTTTTCCATATTAATTTTTCTTTTGTGTAATTATTTTATAAAATGTTTTGTTTAAGAAAGTGAGTAATTTTAATATGTACTTTTTACGTATCTAAGTAAATAATATAATCTAATTATAAATCGTGAATATTCACGATGTTATAGAGTTAGGGAATATTCAAGTTTTACTATTTTCATTTTTTTTTGTAATAAATACAAAATTTACAATACATATTTGTAAAATAAAATTTTTTAATTTAATAATAATAATTAATACTCTTTCGAAATAAAATATTTATATTTAAAACTTAAAAATTAAACTGTATTTTATTTTTTTTCCGAACTTGTTTGAGATTTGATATTTCAATAAAGAAATAAATTTTAATGTCTTTCTATTTAATTTATTCTTAATAATCAATTTATTTTATTGATTTTAATTACTTAATAATTTGTTTTATTTATTTTCAATTTGTATATTTTTAAAATGATTTAAATTGAAATTATCACTTGAATTCTCCCTTATTTTATAACACATCACATATGACTGATTATACATCCTGTTTGACAGGTTTTTACCCGTGCAATTAATAGAAATTCTTTACAAAAAAAAGTCTTTGTCAAATTAGGAATTACATAAAAATGGACGGCAGAAAATATTTTTTCTAAATTGTGAAATTTAAATCTTTCTTTTTTTTCCTCTCGCTGCACTGTACATATATTGAAAATATAATATAATTATAAAAATCCAAAATTTCTTTCTAGACGTATAAAAAAATTCTGATTTTTTATCTACTTGTACTTGCAGCTCGAAATAGAAAATATCGTTTTGTTTTTTCATAATAAACAGTGAGTATTTTTTCCAACTTTTTTCTCATTAAATAACAATATTTTCAATTAATTATATTTATAAATAAGAAGCCAAAAAAGATCAATTTCTAAACTGGCTTTGCGTTACTTATTCGTTATTTATTTATCACAGGTGATTGTAAAAAGAGATATTTTACAATTAAAGAGAAAAAAAATCTAGTACAAGAGAAATAATATTCTATATGTATTTACAAATTGGAATCTTAGGTTTCCAATATTTTGTTGAATAAGTATCTGAGATTACCGCTCTTTCAACGAGTCAATCAGTACAAGCAAATATGGAAATCAGAAAAATTTTATAATAAACATTTTTTTCTTCTTTTTTTAAGGGTGTGAGAAAAAATCCTACTTTTTTTCAAATCTCCCTTGGCCTAAAAATATTGCACGAAATACTTAAAAATTAACTCGTTAAATAATTTAATAATCTTCTCTTTTTTCCTTCTTCTTTTGTTAATTCTAGTGAGTGATGATAATAATTCTAAAAAAACTTGCTTTCAAAACTCTCACAGGCATACATACAATAAAATTTTTGTACAGTATAATGAGTACTGTACATTTTCTTTTATATATAAATACTCTTCTATCTTTCTATATCTCACAAAAAAGTCTGTACATAACGTCATCAAGGTGACGTGACAATTTTTCAAATTATTTTTTTTTCTCGAACATCGATTCGCTTTTTAAAAAGAAAATTTCAAAAGTTTCCTTTTAAAGTCATTTGAGTTTTGTTTTCTCTTATTAATTAAATACTTTTGTTCAATATTTAATCGATGTGAAATTCTGCACCGTAAATAAGTCTACCAGTACGATTAAATTTACTTTTTTTTTATATAAGAGAAAAGCACCGGTTTACTGATGCTTTTATCCACATTCTTACCCCTCCCCCCGGTTTTTGTTTTAAAGCACTTCTTATATGATAAATTCTGTACAAAAACTTAAATACGAGGTTCGTGTTTAATTTCAGATCAATATTTGTCAATGTGCTTTTATTTTACTGCACTTAAGAGAATGAAGTATCCGAATTTTGAAGGCACTGAGGCACAATTCAAATTCTGATAATTTCAGAGGATCCATTGAATAATTTACTTGAGTAAAAAAAGAAACTCGATTCACTCGTCGCAATCCCGATAAAAATGCAAGGTAAACTCCAGATAGTCACTTCCGTGCCTGTTCTTGCAAATATTCTAGAAATATAAATTTCAATTTAATTCTTATTCATATTTTGTTAATATTTCTAACAGGGTTACCACAAATATTTAATTTTATTTCTCCCCGACTTTTCTCTGATTTCCAGACAAAATTTTCACTTTTTCCCTCACCCTAAGAAATATTCTGATTCACTCTAAAAATTATTAGATAATAAAGAAAAAATATTCTATTACATTTATTTACAAATTTCATTAATTGTAAAATTATTCAAAAACATCAATAACTTCTTTTTTAAATAAATTTTTAATTATTATTATTTTTCTGTAGGAATTAAAATTCTTCAAAACATTCAAATGCAAACCTTTTTAAATTGAACAACTTATAAGAGCAACAACTTAAAATTATTATATTCGACTCGGAGTGATCGCCTTCTTCATGTTTTGTAATAATTTAAATTAACATAAAATTTTTCAGAATAGGTTAATTATTTACAAAAAATCTATAAAAATTCTTATCAAGAATTCAATTATTTTTACAAGCAGTAAAATTTCTCAAAAAAATTAAATTATTTTTAAAAAATGTAATAAAAATCGTGACAATAATTCAGTTACGTTCGTAAATAATAATAATAATAAATCGATTATCCGTTAATTCATTTTTAAATCAATTTTTATTGGACAATTCTAGAAAAATTCAATTATTTAAATTAAAAAATAATTTATTGAATAATAGAATGTTCTTTGTTAAAATTTAATTCTCATAAAGAATTTTATCAATAAATTTTTAAATATATAAATTTAATTTGACAAGTTTTAATAAAATTTTTAAGAATAATTAAATTTGTCGAGGAATTTGATTCAAATATATATTCTATAAAAAATCATTAAAATTCTGCGATGAGTTTTATTACTTATGAAAATAATTTAAATTTTTATAAAATTTCCATAAAATAATTGAATTTTGGAGAAGAATTTTATTATTTATAAAGTTACTTGGAATGTTAACAAGATTTTTTTTAAGTTTCGAACACAATTGGTTTTCTGCGAAGAATTTTATTACATTTTAAAAATAATTTAATTCTTCCAACGAATTCTATTCAAATTTATAAAAATAACTGTATTTATGTGAAGAATTTTATTATTTATATAAATTATTGAATTCTTACAAAGAATTTTATTCCAGTTTATAAAAATAATTAAATTTTGGTGAAGAATTTTTTAAATAATTTGTATTTTTCGAAAAATTTTATAAAATTTTGTATTTTAAATAATTGAATTCCTGTGAAAATTTTATTACTTATGAAAATAATGGAATTATTTTGAATTCATTCATGAAAATTGAATTGCTATAAAATTTTTAAATATAATCAAATTTAGATGAAGAATTTTTATATTTATAAATATAATTAAAATTTTGAAAATATTTTTTTTCAATTTTTGAGAATAATTGAATTTTTTGAGAAGAAATTTATTAATTTTCAAAAGAATTTAATTCTTCCAATGAGTTTTATTCAAGTTTATATAAATAATTGAATTCTTACAACAAATTTTATTTAAGTTTATAAAAGTAATTGAATTTTGGTGAAGAATTTTATTATTTATAAAATTATATGTAATTCACATTTTTCGAAAATTTTTTTTTATATTTTGTATTTTAAATAATTGAATTCCTGTGAAAAATTTTATTACTACTTATGAAAAATAATTAAATTATTTTGAAGAAATTTATTAAAAAATTTTAAAAAAATTAAAAAATTATGACGAGAATTGTTTTTAAATTTTGTAACATAATTGAAATCCTGCGAAGAATTTTTATAACTTTTGAAAATAATTGAATTTCTGTAATCATTTGTAACATTTCCAAAATCTAATTTTTTAGTATTTTTAACTAAAATTCTTTTATGAATCTAGTATTTATGAAAACTGTAAAAATCATTCATAAAATAATTTATAAGTCATAATTTATGATAGTTATTATTAATTTTATTTAATTATTATTTATTTATTTATTTGTTTATAATTTATTATTAATTATTAATTTTATGATAGTTTTTGAAAATTTAAGTTATTTTAAAAGAAATTATTGTCAGAAATAGAAAAAATTGAAGGTCTTGTATTAAAATTTGTGGGAATTTCATAGTTTACGAGGCAAAAAGAAAAAAAAATCAGTATTCACATGAATTTTAAAAGTTCAGTTTTTTTCAGTAGTTTTAGTAAAAATCCCTGACTTCTCTGACCAATTTTACTTCCCCTGACTTTTCCCTGAATTCCCTGACATGTGGCAACCCTGTCTAAATATTTACTGTAAGTGTTTTCACGAAATTATTGTTAGAAAAAATTGTAAAACTTGGGAAATAAATTTTTTTACTTACATCTTGTGGTTGAACGGTGGGCACTCGGAACCTGAGAGTCTTTCTTAAATAATGAGCAACATCTAGAGAAAATGCTTGATCACCCGGTTGATTAGTACTTTCAGTATATTGCGTTTGATGTTGCATCGAATAACTCCATCCGCAGACCATTGCTTCATCGACAGCCGCATTCGACGGTATTGGACATTGTTGAACAATTTGCCAATACCATGGCATTCCTCTATATAAACAATTTTCATTTTTTAGTTTTAAAATTAGGAATAATTCATTTTTATATATATATTTCAGTTTGAAAGTTCTTTTGTACTTATATTTTTATTCTCTAATTATTTATGATTCAATTTATACGTAAAATAATAAAATATAAATTTTATTCAGTAGTGATAAAAAAAAATGATATTTCACAACTTACACAAAATGTAACGTGAGATGAGTGTCTGGCATGTGTTTCGAGAGTGGAACAATGCAACTGATATTGTTTGCAGTATTCGTAGATGCCGATGAACAATATCGTTGATCAAGAGAGGCGTTGAAACTTTTTGCAACAATAAACAATTGTGGTTTTGGTTCTGGGGGCAAGGAACCGGCCGCATTACTCGCGACTTCTCCCCAATCTCCTCCACTTCCAGCTTCCCTTCTCGATCTCTTGTGAAGATATTTATAATTGTTCTGTGAAATCCCATCAAATCACACTTCATTAATTTATACATGCAAAAAATCAATTTCGAAAATTTTCTATTAACTTTCAACATTTTATGATAATCTCTCTAGATTTTTATAAACAATCTTTATAGATTATTAAAAGTGATTTTATTATATTTTTATAATATTCTGAATATTTAGAAATTAATAAATTGTAAATAAATCAGCTATTTCTATATTAAAAAAATGTACGTTAAATAAAATAAATACTTTAAAAATAAATTAAAGAAATATTATTATATTAATTCAAATATCTAAAGAGAAAATAAAGATAAATTTTAAAAAGTTAACATTAAAATGAAATTTAAAACGAATGAAATGAAATGATATGAAATTGTTATATATAATTTTAAAAAGTATAAATCTACCTCTTTCACGAGAGTCTGCGTGTTGGGATCAGATGGACTTATTCCATTTTGTAAGCCTTTACTGAGCTTTCTCTTCTCCTCATGAATACTAACTGGTTGCTCCAAATGATCAGCTGCAAAATACATTATTTTATCAGCACTATAATTTTTCTAATGGAAAAATAATTAATTGCACATTGAGTATTTTTTTATGAACGTACAAATGGATTTCTTTTCAGGTGGATGATCAGGACGCGCTTCTTCAAGCTGATGAATTTCTGCTGTGCAGCAGTAAATCTGAAAAGAAATTTTTTTTTTCCATTTCAATAAGGCTATCAAAATTTATTTTTACAACTATCATATAAATTAAGCGTAAACCAAATTAATTATTGTTTGCTGAATTAAATAAATTTGCGAAAGAAATTTAATTGTTTCCAAAAATTAAATTAGTGAAATGAATTGTGAAACAAATTACGTAAAGCAAATTAATCGTAAACTAACTTAATTGATTGTGAACCAAATTTATTTTAAACTAAATCAATTATTGTAGACAAAATTAATTAATTGTGAATAAATTAATTTCGGGTACAATTATTTAATTTAGTAACCAACTAATACAGTTTTTTTCTCTCTATTTTGATACAAAGGTAAATTATTTAGTGTAGAATTAATAACCTAATTATACAATAATTACGAATATGACAAAAATTTTAGAGTCTCACCTGACAAGGACTTTCGAGTTCAGTAAAATGAACAGGACAATCAGCGGGTCTTCCTAAAGGAACTGGCCCCTTGTTCGTCGGAGGAGCATCAATATCTGAACTTTGATCGTTTTCGTCAACATGACTAGGAACAGCACCAGCGACGTTCTTACCAAGCCAGTTATTTGGAAATTCACTGCATTACAGAAAATAAGTTTACATTAAAAATCAAGAAAGAATAAAATAAAAGAATGATAAAATTAAAATAAAAAAAATGATTCTATTATTACAATAAAATAAACTTAAAAAAATTATTAAAAAGAGCAAACAGTTTTTTTCAATTTCGTTCAAAATTGAAAATCAAAGTTCTTAAAATTTAATTTAATAACGAACTATCTGTAAATTACCTATTTTTGTCGTGCTTATTTTGCGAGCCCGGATACCAAGTAATTTCTTGTGAATATAATTGTTGTTTCGTATTTGGCGATTGGGTGGAGAGGGCATTTTTTAATAATGTATGACCATCAATTCCTCTTGTAAATGTACCGTGCCTCGTATAAGGTGAGGGTGTACTGTACAAAAGTGGATTGAAACGTGACTCATAATCCGGCGTCGATTGCGAAGTTGGAATATGAACCGGTGCTATAGCCAAAATTCCACCGCCCGCCACCGCCGACCATTCTAAACTACTGCGCTTTTGAAATTCCAGAAAATACAAAGTCGCCATCGCAACGAGACTGAAAACAATCAAATTAACAAAATATTTATCTAACAACATTTTTTAATTTCTAATCTCAATTTCAGTTTAAATGCATTTTTTTTACTTGATTTTAATTAAATTCGAATGAAGAAACTTACCAAAATGCCATGATGAGAATAAGAATAACGATAATAATCTGTATGAATTTATTACTGCAAAGTAGTTCATCATCCTTTTCGAATCGTTTCGATTTTCCCTGCATCGTTGATTTTGCATTGATTGACGATGAATATTTACTACTCGCTATACTAGATACTGTACTAATGGAACTCTTGAGACTATCGCCTCTCTTTAATTTCGCTAATCGTTTATTAATTCTTTCCAATTGATCGATTCTTGTTTCTAAACTATCAGTGACTTTACAAAGTTCCTTCACTGCACCAACATTCTCCATAAATATTCTCTCCTTATTGACGACCAAAAAATTTTCTATCCTCTGTCCATTGGGAAGTACAATATCGCCAGCTGGCAAAACGGCTTCGGGCAAAATTTGCTGTACCTCCTGTGCAATAACGCCCGTGTCCTCCTGCGACTTGACACCAAGTCCCGAATGTAGAGCAAACTCTGGCGCATAACGATAACGCACCACTCGCAATTGTTGAACATTTCTCAATTGCTCGCGTGTATCGACCTCCTGTACATTTTGCTTTGCCCTCACGTCACTCGGCTGGACAATGTGACCCGTCACCTGAAAAAAGAATTTGTGAATCATTCGTAAACAATTTGTGAACCATTAAAAAATTATAGGGAAAAATAAATAAAATATAAATAAATCTTTAGAAAATACAAGAAGCATATGATCTAATTTTAAAAGAATAGCAATACCTTCATATTTCCATGAACGACTAAAGCTTCGTCAGGTCGATCTGTATTAATTCCAACACGACCTGCATGATAAACGCTGTCGGGAGCAGCTCCTCGTTGCCATCCGCCCTCGACACCAACGCCACTTCCTTCTGACTCAAATTGTCCCGGATTACTCGCCTGTAAAATAATTAACAATTGTCGTCGATATTCAAGTTTCTCCTAAAATTAAAGTCACTAAAAGTTCACAAAATTAATTTTTAATATTATAATAATTATGAAATTATTATAATATAATAAACAAGTAATTAAAATTGAAAATTTAATTTTGTGATTAATTAATTATAATGATTAAATTATTATAATATATAATAAACAAGTAATTAAAATTGAGTTTGAGTAATTAAATAAATACTGAATCTAATAAAATTCCTTCTCTCCTTCTTAATTAACTCACCCTGACAATTATTCTTTCGGAGGCATGAGCGACGACCTGATAACTCGCCTGATCGGCCGTGTGCGCATGTAATCCAACGACTAAATGAAAATAACGTTGATCGGGATTTGGTTTTCCTTTTTTTCTCATATTATTACTGGTTGTCTCGCTAAAATGCAGACGTCCCACTGTCACCTTGGTGACGCGTTCGCCACCCAATTCCACCCTGAAACCAGCTCTATTTTAGCGTTAAGAATGAACTGACACATGTTGACGCGCAAATATAATGGAATTTTGCAAAATAAAATTAGCCAAAATTTTTTCTCTCTCTCATTTCATTTTCTTTTCATTCAATAAATAAATTTAATATAAAATAGAAATTTCAAAATAATTCAAAAATTCAAATAGAAATTGAAAGGTAAGAAAAAAAATTGAGAAACTAAAATGAAAATCAATTGAAAAATTTAAATTAATTAAATAAATAAAATTCAATAATTATTAAATAATAAATTATTATTAATGATAATAAATTATTATTAATGATAATAAAGTACATGTTCCGGTAATTTATTCGCAATTTGAAGTTAGTTGTTATTTGCTTTCTTAATTTCCAAATTTTTTTTAATAATTGTTTTCTTGAATAAAATGTTATAAAAATCATTCAAATTATTATGAAGAATCTTATAATTTATCAAAATAATCAAATTGTTTTAAAGAATTTTAACATAATTTTATAAAATAACTGAAAGTGGTGAAAGAATTTTTTTTTAATTTTCAAAATAATTGTATTCAATTGAAAGCTTTTATTAAATATTTTTAAAAATAAATGTATTCTGTTGAGAAATTTTACTAACATACTATTAAAATTAATTGAATTCCTGTGATAAATTTTATTATTTAAAAAAATAATTCTATTTTTCTGAAGAATTTCATTAGAATCTTTGAAAATAATGTAATTTATACTTAATATTTTTAAAAATACTTGAATTTGTTCGAGAAATTTTACTATAATTAAATTAAAAGTAATTGCATTCATTTGAAGAATTTGATTAATAATGAAAATAATAAAATTCTTGCGAAGAATTATATTTAAAATTTCCAAAATCCTGATTAAATTGTTTTGAAGAATTATTTAGAATTTTTTTTAAATAATCTATTTTTTTAACAATTTAAATGAAAAATTTTTGAAGTAATCGAGTTTTATGAAAAATTATGTCTTTCAAGTTTTCAAAATAATCACTTATGTTAAAAATTATAATTAAATACTTTATTGTTGTGTTTATTGAATTTGTTCTGAATATACTTGAATTCCTATGAAAATTTTATTATTTATAGAAATAATTTAATTCTTTCGAATAATATTACTATTTTAAAAATGACTGAATTGTTTCTAAGAATTTATTAGAAGCTTGAGAAATAAATTAACTTATTCGAAAAATTTTATTAAAAATTAGAAAAATTTAATTGACTTCTTCAGTAAAATTTTATTAAAAAGTTGACATAATAAAATTTTTATAAGCAAAATGTATCATTTTTCATTTTTAAAGAAAATAATTTAATATTTTACAAGAGTTTTCTTAAAAGTTTCAAAAATAATTGAATTTTTGAATTTAATTTTACAGGCAAACTTAGAAATAATTGAATTTTTGAGATTAAATCACTTTTAGAATTATTTTTAAGAGAATTAAAAATTTGCAACGACTTTACTAAATATTTGAATTGTTTCAATGGATTTATGCAAATTTCAGAGAATAATTGAATTCTTTCGTGAAATTTTATTAAAATTCTGTTCAAAATAATTCAATTTCTGCGAAGAATTTTGCAATTTGTGAAAATAATTTAATTCTTCTGAAGAATGTTATTACGTATATACATAATTGAATTCTTGCAAAGAGTTATTTTCAAATTTTTGAAAATATAAACAGTTATAATTAAAAATTTACTTCATAAGTGAATTTTTCAGATTTTGATAGTT
This sequence comes from Leptopilina drosophilae, assembly GCA_032873175.1. Lineage (NCBI taxonomy): Eukaryota > Metazoa > Arthropoda > Insecta > Hymenoptera > Figitidae > Leptopilina > Leptopilina drosophilae. The sequence continues at coordinate 10,476,239 of CM065485.1, forward strand.
AATTTATCAAAAAATTAGAATTTAAAAATAAAAAATTTTATAATTTGCATTATAATAAATCGAACACCACGTTCCGCGCGCTAGAGCGCGTAAAATTTGTTACTTAATTAGTAATTAGTAATTTAAATTAAGAAATTCGAACAAAAGTCAAAGAATGTTGAAATAAATGAGAAAAACTGTGAAAAATAGTAATCGAATAAAAAAAACAGAAAAATGAAAATTACAAATTGAGAAAATTGTATTTTTCTTGTTTGTAAAATTTCATTTTACTCACACCACAGGATGAAATGGTTTTTTGCTCCTGTCACTTTGACTCTGTTCGACTCGAATTGTCTGAGTTGGTGATTCGACTTTGACGCCATAAAAGTGAAGCTGAAAACTGCTAATTTTTTTGAGACCCTCACTGGTTCTGACAAATACGGCCTCTCCTTGAAGCTGCGCGTGGCAAGTAATCTTAATGAAATAGAATTTATGAATTAGTCTCTTGTCTTCAATAAAGTCACTGTATTCAAATCTACAATTTTATTTTACAGAAATTAAATACTAAACACTATTTCAAAAATAATTTCTGTAAATTTTCTCAAACGCTGTAACTTTTGAAGCAAACTGCAGTATTTAGACTTTATTCAAAAAATGCAAATTTCCTTTTAAATAATTATTTAAAAAAATAAAACAATAATTTCCGTTTTGAACTTTCAAACAATTGTTTTAAAAAATTAAAAAATAATTTCCGTTTTGAATATTGATTTAAGAGAAACAAATTTTCGTTTGGGAGGAATTAAATTCAAATTATTATCAAATTAAGATTAAAATTTACTTAAAATTAATTTTTAAGCAAAAATTACATTTTATTTTCAATTAATATTGAGTTGAGATTAAATTGAAATTAATATTAAGTTTTCATTCAAATTAATAGTATAACTCGCGTGTTTTTTATATTTACCCGGATTGAGGGCAAAATACTATTTTTAATTGAAACTTTTGCTGATTGACTGATTTGGAAAAATAATTTTTTTAATTAAATGAATTTCTTTTGGAATTATTTCAACTTTGCAGACCTAGAAATTAAAAAGAAAGAAAAGAATGAAAAAAACTTACTTGGAAATGATTTTTCTTCTGACAAACGAAGGCATCGTCAGAATTGCTAAAGTTGAATCCCTTATCAGCGTCGACTCGATAATGCGGAACAGGGAGTTCTTTAAGATTGTGATCACAGAGAGCATGCCAAGAAGTTTGTTGAAAAGGATGAAAACGAATGCATTGATAACTCGCATCAATGTAATTACTATCGCCTGTAACTTCATCTCCCTCAAGCACTGTGCTGTTACTACTACAACTTCTTTCCACCGTTCCCAATTCCGGTTCCTGTTAAAGAGAAATTTAATTTTTATTATTAATGTTAAAAAAAAGCACTTCAACATTTTTTTTGGTTTGATTTTTTTAAACGTAATATTCATTAAGTTGGTATTTTTTTAAGTTAATTATTCTTTAGTTGATATTTTTCCAAGTTTACATTTTTCAAGTAAACATTTTTAAAATTTATATTTTCTTAAGTTGATATTTTTATAAGTTTTAATTTTTTTAACCAGATATTTTTTTAGTCGATATTCACGTTCAGTTGACACTTATTTTTAGTTGATATTTCATTTTTTGATTTATTGAAAACCAGATAATTAATATTCCTTTTGAAACCAGTTTCTGATAATCTAATTTCACACAAATTGTAAAACACAAAAAAATACTTTAACTTATAAAATTAATTTCTTCAATTAGTATTAATTATGTATTTAGTAATTTTGAAAGTAATTATTCATAATTATTTACTTTACATGTCGATAAGTATTAATAATATAATAAATAATAAAAATAATGTTCCTCATGTTAATAGAACTTCAGTTCCGCTGATTATAAATTACACGCAATTATTTATAAACATGATTTTAAATTTTCGAACATTATCAAGAATATTAATTACAAAACTTCAAATTCTCAATCTAGAATTAAAAATTTTTAATTTTTATTGTTACTGAAATTAGCAATTTATGAAAATATTTCGTTCATTTGAAGGAAAAAAATATAGACAAAAAATAATAATTAATGGGTAAATAATATAATTTTACGAACGAAAAACGATATAAAAATATTTTTTAAAAAGTTGTTTCATTCACTTTTTGGTCTTAGAATGATATATTTACTGATTTCAAATTATGGATTGGAAAGAAACAAAGATTTATATTTCTAGTACGTAATTAATAAGCGAAGTAAATAAGTCAAATAGTTTGTTGACCAGCAGAACTGAAGCATAATATTGAAGCAAATAATAATTTTTATCTTAATAAATATATAAACAAACAGTAAAAAAATTATTTACTGAACAAAATGTAATTTTTTTTAATTTAAAAATAATTTTTTTAAAAATAATTTTCCATATTTAAAATTTTGCGAATTAAAAAATGTCCTCATAATTAGGACAAAAATTTTCATTTTTATCTGTGTCTGTGTTTTTACAACAAAAAAAATGTTATAATTAACATAAAATGAAAGACAAAAATTCTATTTAAAACAAGAAAATTGACAGTTGAAATAAAAAGAATACAATAAAAAAAAATGTCGATAAAAAAATAAATGCGATTTAAAATGTTAGTATGATAAAAAATCAGATTTGAACGTCTTGTAAAATTATTAGATTAAGATTCGAGACACAGATAGAAAAGACAGGTTCATTAAAATATTTCGATTAAGCGGTATTACTTGTTTGACGTGTACGAGACCATCCTGACTGAGTTTTCTTTTTTTGGGTGCCGACTGAAGTGATGAATACAAAGTGGTGATACCAGTATTATTGGGACTGTGTTCGTGAGGTAATGGTACCAATGGTGTTCCCAATTGTTGTTGCTGTTGTTGTTGTTGCTGCTGCTGCTGTTGTTGCTGCTGCGGTTGATTTGGAAGAGTCAAACTATTTGGCGTCAAAAGAGGCGTCAATACTGGATGGGTGAGCAGAAGCGGATCTGAAACTGGTGCCAGAGTTCTTGGTGATGCTGGCAACAAACCAGACGTGTAATTCGATGTGTTCCCTTGATGATGAAGGAGGATTTCTTGTAGAGCTGCTTTTTGATCTGCAAAAGCAAATGCAAAATTAAATCTATTGAAATTAAAATTACAAAGACAAAAATAAAAATTATTCAAATTAAAAGTATAAAAACCAAAAAAGATGTAACAATTAAAATTATAATTAAATTATTAAACATAAAATTATTGAAGAAAACTGTAAAAATTAAAATTATAAAAATATTAAAATATTGAAACCGTTACATATAATTAAAAAAAGTAACTACTAATTACTAATTTTAATTATTTATTTTTTAACATAAATTCTTTTAACACAAAAGTCTTTTAATTACAAAATTATAATTATAAAAATAAAAAAAAATCTAATTACACTCGAAAAAAATGGTGAACATTTTATATGCAATCTTAAAAAAATCCTTCAATTTGTACCGTTCTAAAAATTAAAATCTCACTTTAATTTAAATTTGCATATTCAATTTTCAACAAAATATTTATTAAAAATCCAAACCTGGAAACGAATTGAGAGAAAAAATCAGAGAAATATTCAAAATTAAATCCTGAAATATTTATAAATACAATTTTGGAAAACGAAAAGGGTTAAAAGAAATGTCAAAAGGAGTAAAAAAAATGTTTTTTAAAACTTCTAGTTGAAAGGAACAAAAAAAAGCAAATTTAGGAAAAAATGTTCAAAAATTTCTCGATTGGAGTAGAAAAAATTGGAAAATTGAAAAAAATGCGATACAGGGAAAAAAATGTTGCCATTGGAGAACAATGTGGATGATGAGCTATAGGATTTTTGATGCATCTCTTTTCTTGAAAGGGATTTAGGTGAATCTCCGGATGCTAGAAATGTTTGCGTAATAGACACCTACGTTAGGAGAGACGAGTCAGTTCTCAAACTATAATATAAGTTGTAACAGGTGAATGAACTTACGCGGTGAATGTACATGTTGAGAGTCGTGATGTCCGGGTGGAGAGTAAGGAGGCTCACTACCACTGTCTGGCGGACTTTCTGGTAATGAATGACTGTAAAGAGATCATTTTTAAATGAAAAGAGAGAAAAAAAATAATATGGTAACTCAAGTGTCTACAATAAAAATCTAAAGTGCTGTTATATCATGACACACTTTGGGGGCCTCTTCGCCAAGATATTCAAAAAAATCGAAACAAATCATTCTTTTTTTTCGTTTTTGGTAAATTAATTTCTCAAATTAAGTTATATCGGGTTTAATTTGTACCTTTTAAAAGAAATCATTTTGAAATTTTTTGTGAACTCATTTTTCCTTATCTCTTTTTTTATTCACAACTTATATAATTTTTTTTAATAATATAAGTTATTAAAAATAATTTTTAATATTCTACCTTTTATTTTAATTCTATTGCTTCATATTTATTTAGAAAACAAATGGATTTACAAAAAAAAAGAAAAATGTCCATCGTAGAAAAAAGAAGAATGACTATTTAATATTAATTAAATATTCGTTTAGATTTTAATTGTTTCCACTTGCAGAAAATAGTTAATGGTTAATAATTAATATTAATTAAAAATTCGTTTAGATTTTAATTGTTTTCACACTTGCAAAACATAGTTAATGGTTAATAATTAATATTAATTAAAAATTCGTTTAGATTTTAATTGTTTTCACACTTACAAAAAATAGTTAATGATTAATAATTAATATTAATTAATACCTAATTAAATCAATAATATTAATAATAATATATTATGTAGATTAAATTTATCAATCGGCAGTATTTAATAATGATAAAATTTATCGATCACTCCAAGTCAGTTTGATAGAAAGAAAACAAAAAGTTCAAAACTTTTTGTTTTAACTCAAAAAAGTTGCAAACTTTTTGTTTTCTTTTTATCAACCTGACTTGGAGTGATCGATAAATTCTATCCTTATTATTAATATTAAAAATAGTTAATTATTTCCTCTTGTCTCGCAATTTTGTTGGTCATCTATCTTTCTATTTTTTGCCAATTGTAAAGTTCCGAACGTTCAAATGAACGAAATTAATTTATTTCTTCTTGAATGAATTTTTTTATATCAATAATTTTGTCTAACTGTTAAAAACATTATTTATAAAATTTCTAAATGTAAGATTTAATTTTTCTACTGTTTTCAAATAAGTAATTTACAGAAATATCTTTAATAAAAAAAAAATACTTTATTTCAACGTTCAAAACTTGTGAATAATTTTTGGTATACGTTTTTTACTTAATTTAAAGAATTTATTTCATTTGTTTATATTATAAATAAATATAAATTTTTATCTAAATCCAAAATTTTTAATTTTAATTTCTATATTTATTCGTTTTAATAAAAAATTAAAATAAACTATTTTTATTCAACAATTTTTCTTTATTACAGTAAATTATAATAGTTGTCTCCTATTTTCGATCTTCTTTGTTTATTCAATTGAATTCCTGACGATTATGCATTATATCCGGTAAATAAATTTTGCATTAAATTAAATAAAAAAATATTATTAAGTTACAAAATATAGAAACTAAATATGAAATCGAAAAAATACTAAACTCATAAAATTTTAATTTTTATCTTCTTTTGTTTGCATCATTGAACTTATTCTTTTTTATTTTTATGGAGGTAAACAATTATATTTAAAAAATTTATTTCGTTCCTATTAAATAAATTGACTAATTAAATATGTTAATACGTAAAAAATGTCGTGAGAGGAAATAGGAAATAAAAAAAAGTAAAAAGATTGTAAATAAAAATAGTAAATAAAAATAGGAAAAAAATAGAAAAAAAATAGGAAAATAAAATTAGGAAGAAAATAAAAAAAAATAAAAAAGCATAAATTAAAAGTAATGAAAGAAAAATAAGAAATGAAAATAAGAAATAAAAATAGTAAATAAAATAGAAAATTAAACAGAAAATAGAAAAAAAATAAAAAAGTTGAAAATTAAATACAAGAAAAATTTAATTCTGAAGGTTAAAGATTAGAATAGAGGAAAGGGGGAAAATAGTGAAAGGAAGAGAGAAAAAAGAGAAAAATGCAGGAAAACAACTTACGGATGAACGTATGTTTGAGGATCCTTATAAATAGTACCGGAAGGCACAGGAGTGGTACCGGAAGTGCATGTTGTTGGAACCGAATGATTTTGCGTTATCGGTGTGGGCAACCTTGCTGGTGGTTGTTGGTTGTTTGATGTTTCCACGCGATTTCCATGATTGTTTGGTCCACCGTCCTCATTGTGTGCAAGGGTGTCAGCAAAATATCTACAAAAAAATAACGAATATAATTAAATTTGAATTTCAATTATTTATCTATTATCCTTCTATTATTACTACTATTTTTTCCAATTATTTTTCCTATTATTTTTTCTATTATTTTTTTAAAACCATTATTTTCTGCAATCATTTACTAAAAAAATCACAATTTATAATAATAAATAAAATAATAATAAACCAAATTGTATTAAAAATCAAAAACTTGAATTAAAATTTTAAAAAAAATCGATTAAAATTACATATTTTTTTCCAAATTCAAATATAGAATTTGTGCAATTAGTAATCGCTTGGGATTTATAAAACACAGATATCGCTATCGCTCAATTTTACTATACAACGCTTTGTGCGTACGCATTAGTTTGGACAACGTAACATTTATACTGACGTAATTGGATTTTTACAAAAATGAAAAAAAAAATTGTCTGATAGAAAATACATGGATTTCCATTCTCCCAAGCGACTGCAAAAGTGACGAATGGATTTCACATCAGAAAGCGCCATATCCTGTTTTTTCCCCGGTATAATAACATAATAATAAGACTTATTTGCATTTTAAATACAAATCACATAAGGGCAATCAATTTTCATCCTGTCGAGTTTCTCCTATCTCAAAATCAATAAGTCTTATAATTATTTTTATCAAAAAAAAACTTTGGTAACGTGTTTTTTTAATTAAATAAATATATTACTACTAATAGTTACTAATAATAATAATATTAACTAATTAATTATGTTAATAAACCGAAGGATTGACACAATACGGTATATATTAATTATTATTAATTTGGAACGATACGTAAAATTTTTTATTTTTCCTGTTTATTAGAAAGTGTTAAAAAAGATGGCACTTTTTTGGCGGGGTCGAAAATCTCAAAAAATTCGTGACATTATTATTTTGTGAACGCTCCCTTATTTTAATTTTATTCATTATTTAAATAGTACAGGGTTGCCACAAATATTTAATATTATTTCTCCCTGACTTTTCCCTGATTTCCAGACAAAATTTTCACCTTTTCCCTGACCCCAAAAAATATTCTGATTCACTCTAAAAATTATTAGATAAACAAGAAAAAATGTTCCATTACATTTATTTACAAATTTCATTAATTGTAAAATTATTCAAAAACATCAATAAATTCTTTTTTAAAAAAATATTTACTCATTATTATTTTTCTGTAGGAATTAAAATTCTTCAAAACATTCAAATTCAAACCTTTTTAAATTGAACAACTTATAAGAATATTATTACAAAACATTTTTCAGAATAGGTTAATTATTTACAAAAATCCTAAAAAAATCCTTCGCTAGAATTCAATTATTTTTACAAGCAGTAAAATTTCTGAAAAAAATTCAATTATTTGTAAAAAATGTAATAAAATTCGTGGCAATAATTCAATTACTTTCATAAATAATAATAATAAATCGATTATCCGTTAATTCATTTTTAAATCAATTTTTATTAGAAAATTCTAGAAAAATTCAATTATTTTAATTAAAAATTAAATAATTTATTGAATAATAGAATGTTCTTTGTTAAAATTTAATTCTTAAAAATAATTTTATTAATAAAATTATATCATTATTATTATATTATTATTATTATCATTATTATTATATTATTATTATTTTATTTATTTGAATTTAATTTCACAAATTTTAATAAAATTTTTAAGAATAATTACATTGTTCGAGGAATTTGATTAAAATATATATTGTATAAAAAATCATTAAAATTATGCGATGAGTTTTATTACTTATGAAAATAATTTAAATATTCTTAAAATTTCCATAAAATAATTGAATTTTGGAGAAGAATTTTATTATTTATAAAGTTACTTGGAATTTTAACAAGAATTTTTTTTTTAATTTTCGAACACAATTGGATTTCTGCAAAAAATTTTATTACATTTTAAAAATAATTTAATTCTTCCAATGAATTTCATTCAAATTTATAAAAATAACTGTATTTATGTGAAGAATTTTATTCTTCATGTAAATAATTGAATTTTTACAAAGAATTTTATTCCAGTTTATAAAAATAATTGAATTTCGGTGAAGAATTTTTTAAATAATTTATATTTTTCGAAAAATTTTATGAAATTTTGTATTTTAAATAGTAATGCACTTCGAGCAAGTCTCGTCTCGAAAAACCGAGAATCTTGCGAGAAAAACAATGAAAACAATTGAATGTGATATTTTCATTTCTTTTCTTTTATGAAAGAACAGAGTCTCGTCGTGCATCACTAATTTTAAATAATTGAATTCCTGAGAAAATTTTATTTCTTATGAAAATAATGGAATTATTTTGAATTAATTCATTAAAATTGAATTCCTACAAAATTTTGCCAAGAATTTATTAAAATTTCTAAATATAATATAATTATAATTTTTTTATTTATAAATATAATTGAAATTTAGAAAATATATTTTTTTTAATTTTTGAGAATAATTGAATTTTTGCGAAGAATATTATTAATTTTGAAAATAATTTAATTCTTCTAATTAATTTGATTAGAACGAATTTGATTCAAGTTTATAAATGTAATTGAATTTTGGTGAAGAATTTTATTATTTATAAAAATATTTTTATATAATTGATATTTTTCGAAAAATTTTATTAAATTTTGTATTTTAAATAAATGAATTCCTGTGAAAAATTTCATTACTACTTAAGAAAATAATTGAATTGTTTTGAAGAAATTTATTAAAAATTGAATAATTTAATTCTAGTAGAATTTCGTCAAGAACTTTATTAAAACTTTTAAAAATAATTATTTGACTGAAGTTTTGAACGTTCAAATGAACGAAATTTTTTTTTCACCCCAAGTGTTTTTGAAAATTATTATCCAAAAAAGGAAAAATAATTGAAATTAAACAATATCTAATTTAAAATTAATTTCTTTTAATCTAAAAGCAATTTTTTTTGTAAAGAAAAACTATAATTAGAAGAAGTAAAAAAATATTATCGTTCATTTAAACGTTCGAAACTTTAGGAACATAAATAATTGAATTTTAATAAAGTATTTTATTATTTATAAAAATAATTGTAATTTTGACGAGAATTGTTTTTAAATTTTTGAAAATTTAAGTTATTTAAAATGAAATTATTGTCAGAAATAGAAAAAATTGAAGGATTTTTATTAAAATTTGTGGTAATTTCATAGTTTACGAAGCAAAAAGAAAAAAAATTCAGTTTTCTCATGAATTTTAAAAATTCAATTTTTCCCGTACTTTTAGTAAAAATCCCTGACTTTTCCCTGACCTGTGGCAACCCTGTAGTAATAAAGTACTAAATAAAAGAATAATAAATATTAACACTGAAATAATTGAAATAATAATAAAGAATAAATAAATAAATAAAAAATCCAATTACATTAAATTGTCCACTTATTAAATTTCATTTCCGGCTCTTTTATATTTAGCAATTTTTTTCTTAAACTCGATTATTTATTTCAATGTTGATTGAAGAATATAATAATTACGGGAGTGTATTTTATGTGTTTATGTACATGCACGAAGTGAGTGTGTATAGGAACCCTTAATCTGTCGAGTTACACGACAAATTACTAGACCTAATGCAGCGGGCAGTGATTCCTTCAATTGTATCCAGTCTGCAGTCGTGTCATTAAATATCATTACACCTCCTGAATATGTCTATATACACATATAAATACATTTATGTACATATATACACATGTACTGTACTCAATTCATCACTCGTGGCTTGACTGTTGCATTGAGCTGCATTTATCTCGATCGTACTGCATCGCAAGTACATTTTTATTCCACCCACAAACTCTTGTATTCAGATTCATTCAAAAAAAAGAAAGAAAAAAATTGTGAGGCAATAGTTATAAAAGTATTATTTTTTCAATGCTAATACTCCTTTGTAAATTGTATCACAAAAAGACGTTTATTATATTAACAAAGGGAAATAAATACATACAAAGGAGGGACAAAATACAGAAGATAATTTCAACTTTCATAAATTAAAATTGATTCAAAAATTTTTGATTCATTTTTAGACTATGTAAATTAATTGTTTCTTATAATAATAGTATTAGTATTAGTATATTTTATTTTCGTAAAGTATTACTTTACGAAAATAATATTTTAAACAACAGATATAGACATTCATTAATTAATTAATTAACAAATGGTCCGAATTTGACTAAATAATTGAATTATTTAACACAAAATCAGAAATTAATAATAATTTCTTCACAAAATCTAAAAAAGGAATTTAACTAATTTATTTTCTTATTAAATTTTAGAGAAATAATTTTTATATCTTATTATTACATATTATAATGATAATAAGTGTAATAATAAATTATTGCTTGTTGGCACTCTTCTAATAACATAAAATAACTAAAAAGTACGTTTATTATTAAATTTTTGAAACTAATCGAAAAAATCTCTATACTACAATTCATTTGCGAAATTCTTCAATTTGTAAATTTATTCGAAAACATCAATAACTTAATTTTGAAATAAATATTTAATCATTATTTTTTTCCATAGGAATTAATATTCTATAAAAAATTTAAACCTTTCGAAATTCAATAACTTTTAAGAATATTATTATAAAACGTGAAGATAGCGATCACTTCGAGTCGAAGACTCTGATCGCTATCTTCATGATTAATAATTTTAATTCCCATAAAGTTTTCAACAACAAAAAAATTTTCTACAAAAATTGTAATAAAATCCTTGGCAAGAATTCAATTGCTTCAATAATTAATATTATTTTTCACATTAATTCCATGATTTAAAAAAATGTAATAAAATTCCTTGTGAGAATTGAATTATTATATCATAGTGAATAATAAAATTTTCTTTGAATTTAAATTATTTTTAATACAATTTATAATCAATTTCACGAAAAATGTAATTATTTTCAAACACTTTTTCGAGAATTCAATTATATTTCAAAAATAATGAAATTCATTGCTGAAATTCAAATATTTGAAAAAATCGACTATTTTAATAAAATTTCTAAAAAGAATTCAATAATTATTTTAAAAAAAAATAATTAAATTTGTTGTCAGAATTAAATTATTTTCATAAATAATATTATTTATCACAGGATTTCAACAATTTTTTAAGTAAATTCAAATGAATTCCTCGAAAAATGTAATTGTTTTCAACCAATTTTTGCAAGAATTCAATTATATTTTACATATATAATGAAATCCTTCGTGGAAATTTAAATATTTTCAAAATCTATGGTTTAATAAAATTTTTCAAAAGAATTCAATTATTTAAAAAAAAGGTTGACAAAATTTCAATTATTTAATAAAAATTTAATACAAATTTGTTGCAAGATTTCAATTATTTTCTCAAGTAATAAAATTTTTCACAGAATTTAAATTATTTTTAATACAAAGCTAACTGAATTTTCCGAAAAATATAATTAATTTTAAAAGTTTTATTAAAATGCTTCGAACAAAATAAAATGTTTCTAAAGTTTTGAACGTTCAAATAAACGAAAATTTTTTCCTTTTTAATGTTTTTCAATATTATTATCTTTAAATGACAATTTTAAAAAAATTACCATAAATATTAAGAAAGTAATTCATATTTTAATTTGTAAATTAATATTTTTTACCGAAATTTAAATATAAAAAAAATAATAAAGTTATTCGTTCATTTGAACGCTTAGAAGTTTAGGAGCATAAAGTAAATAAACAGTTATCAATTATTTTTAATAATTTTTACAAAATTTCCAAGAGAATTTTCAAAATAATTTGTTTACAAGTTAATTTTACGAAATTCCGATTATTCGGATATTTAGCAATTACATATTTAGAAAATAAAAACTCGAAATTGCTATAATGCCTTTAATATTAAATTATTATCTAAAATTTCAACCGAAATTCATTTTCCGAACAATTTATGTTTAGAAAATTCTACAAGAATTCAATTACTTAAAAACAAAAATGAAAAAATTAACGGACGAATGAATATTTCACAAAATTGAATTCCCATAAGGAATTTTATCATCAAATTTTTTAAAAATCCAATTGTTTCGAGGAGTTGAAAATTTTTAACAAAATTTTCAAGAATTCATTTTTCGAGTTTTTCAAGGAATTTGGTTAAAAATTCATTAAAAACAATTGAAATTCTATGATGAATTTTATTAAATTCGAAAACAATTCAATCTCCGTGAAAAATATAATTATTTTTTAAATTAATTGAACTATAGCGAAAAAATAATTCGTAAAAATTATATTATTTTTATAAATAGAAAATTTTTTCGCAAGAATTCAATTATTTTTAATACAATTTTAATAAAATTCTTCTCCATAAAATTTCAATTATTTTTAAAATATGTTTAATTAAAATTATTAAAGAAACTCCATTTTTTGACAAAAAATTCAAAGACATTCTGCAAAAAGAATTTAATTACAATATATATTTTAAAAAATTTACACGAAATTCTCCTCGAGAATTAAGTTATTTTCATAGTAATACAATTTTTATCGTAGTGTCAGCCCGCAGTACAAACATAGCATAACAAACATTATGATTATTAAATGGAAATTATAATAATTTATATTATTTATTTCCAAAAAATCAGAATTTTATTGAAAGTCCTGATTGAAAGGTTAAGAAAAGAAATTTTTCAAATTCTTTACCTTTTTCTCAATACAATTTAACATTCTGTAAAATAATTTAAATTTTTTTTATAACAGATAAAGAAAATTTTAAAAACTTTTTTTTGTATAAAAAATGAAAGAAGTTATTAATCAATACATATTAAAAAAAATAATATTTCTGATTTTGTTTAAAAAAAATACTACAAATTTTGTAAAATACTTTAAATTACTTTATTTTTCCTTCAATTTTAAATAAAGAAAAAGAAATTATTCAAATTTTTTCATTAATTTCTAGATAAAACTTAAAATAAATTCATTTTTAGAAGGTTAAAAAATTAAATCTTATCAAAGAAATTCTTCAAATGAAATTAAATATTTTGTTTTTTAATAATTATATGAGAAAGTACACGAGCGTTTTTTTTAGCTAGTAAAATATAAAATATCTTTATATACAGAAAAAAATAAAAATTGTAATTATGAAATACACAAATTCTTCCTACACATTTTTTTTATTAATTTAAAATAGAAAAAATTTGTTAAAAATTGTAAGTAAAAACTAAAAATTTCACAACTTTTTATTTCAAAAGAAACTAATAATTTAAAACAAATAAACAAAATATAATTATAAAATTTATAAATCAAACATTATTTATTATCAAGAAAAATGTGTTTTCAAAACGAAAAAAAACGAAAGCATATACAAAAACTAACTTCATACTGCGAACGGACAGAATGAAAAACCACAGACTTTAATAAAGTTAATTTAATAAATATCAAGAAATTAAATAAAACTAATTATGAATCCTGCAAAATTGATTTTTTTCAGTACTTTAATATAAATCCAATGTCTTTTCTCTCATTTCCCTAATCTGCGGAAACCCTGCAAATAATAATAATAATAATAATAATAATAATAATAATAATAATAATAATAATAATAATAAATAAAGTAATAGTAATAATAAATAAAGTAATAGTAATAAATAAAATAATAAATTATACCAAATGTTCGAAAATACTTGTTCCGTCTGTTTTTAAAAATAATTTAAAAATTAATAAATAATAAGTAACAATAAATGAATAAATAATTTATAAACATTGAGACGGACAATAATAAATAAATAAATAAATTAAATAATAAATGGATAATAATAAATAAAAAAATTAACAATAGTAATAATAAAGAATAATTGAAAAATAAGTGAAGTGAAATGTTCATGTCCATTATAATTGTAGGTAAAAAAGACCTGGGATCATTCAATTCATAAAATATTTAGCGAATCTATAAAGAGAGAAGGGTTCGCAGGAAACGCGTGCTTGTTCAAAGCAGTAGCAAGCGCATTATTTGAATTCGTTAATTAGCATAATTGCATGGACAGGAACTTGTGGGGAGAGAAAAGACAAAAGAGGCAGTCATTGGTCAGTGTGACAACTCAAATTCGCACACATCACTTATTTCAGGGTACATTGTTGAAACATTTTTGTTACACACATATGTACACAAACACCTCTCTACATTTCATGCCTCTCTTTTCTCTCTTTTCCCCTTTTCACTTTTTACATATATGTGCCTATGCATGCGCGAATTTTATAAAGTGAATTTCCCTACATACATTATACAAATATTATATTCAAAAATAATAATACAGTAATTATTGAATTAATTATATATCTTTATAAACTTACGTTGCCGGTTGCTCACTATCACTATTGATGAAATCTTCCAATTGTGAGAAATCCAGCGCCTCATTGTCTATTCCTCCAACAAAATCGCCTCGTCCTGAAAGTGATAAATGAGAAGAAAAAAATTAAAAACTTAAAATGGAAAAATACATTTTTTTCATATTTCTAAATATTGAGTTAATGAAAGACAGTATAATTAAATATATATTTTATAAATATAAGTATATCTCTTGGTTGAGTAATCGGAGCGCCTACTTATTCCAGATGAATAAATTCGTTTTCTAATTAATCCACATTTCAATCGAATTATTATACTTAAATGGACTTTTTGAATTAGATAAAAAAAATTATTTTCTTTCTAAATTCCGTTTTCTTTCTAATATTCCGTTAATAAGTTTTAATTTTCAACTAAAACTAACTTGTACTTAATTTTTTTTATAGAACAGAAATTATTTCTTAATGCTACAGTTATTTTATACAATTATATGTGAATTAAAAATAGAAGTGACGTAGCTTTGAGGTTGCTGCATCGGGTTTTAAAAAGCGTGGGTCGAAGGTTCGACTCCCCTCCTTATTATCATTTTTTCAAGCATATAAAATAAAAACATAAAATTTACCTAATTACCTAACCAATCATAAAGTTTAAACTTTAAAAATATCAAAAGGTAAAAAAATAAAGAAAAAGAAATAAATAATGAATAAATTATAAAAGAAAAATTTTTCTAAATTAAAATAAAATATATTTAAAACAACTATTATAAATAAACGATTTGTAAAATTCAAAAATAAACACTAAAATTTTAATTACATTTCTATTACAAGGAGCTCATTAAAAAAAATAATAATAAAGAACCCACCCATTTCATAATTTGCGGTGTAATATTGAGGAAAAAAACTCGTAAAAGAAGGAAAAATTTTTTTTAACTGTTTATAAAGTTGCTAAACAAAAGAAATGCGAATGCTATATACATACGTATAAATCTTTGTTACCGCACAAAATTTTCTTACACTATATATGAATATGATAAGTAGATGCGGTTAGTTTTAGTCAGACTGAGAAATATACCGCTCCCATAAAACAGTGTATTATAAAGAAGAAAAATTTCCTTCACAATTATTTCCTCATTCCCAACAAATTTATATATATACACATTAACATTTTTATATTAATTAAAGTTCCACTTTATGTAATACTCCACTTTTGATTATATACTCAAAAAGTCAAAACACGTCCAAATTATTATAATAAAAAAATTATTTCATATTATGACAAAATTACTGAAAAATGTCTAATTAATTTTTTTGTATTAAGTAAACTTTATTTCACTTTTATGTTTATTTATATATTTATTTTTACCACTTATTTCAACCACTTATTATATTATAATTATTGTTTACAATCTTATACTAATCAGTATTTTTTCTTACACTTTATAATAATTATAAAAACTATCTATTTAATTATTATAATTTAATTACATTAATATTATTTTTAAAAAAATTATTTATTTATTGTAATTAGTACATTATAATATATTCGATATATATTCATGTAAAATCATAATTTTTTATATTTTTTCTCTAATTATCATTACTTATCATTACATTTTCATTACTTTTTCAATTATTTCAAAAAATTATTTTCACTAATAAGCTGAATTTTGCAAGTAGGAAGCAGTTAAAAATAATTGTTCGTCAAATTTTTGCTGACATTTTCTTTCAAGACTTGTAAAAACTAAAATATAGAAAAGCCAATTATTAAAACAAAAATTAAGATAAAAATAAAGAAATAAATTTGAAAAAAAACGAATAAAAATAAATAATAGATATAAATAAATCACAAACAAAATAAATAAATAAAATATTTAAATTCATTGGAAAATGAAATAAAATTATTAAATTATTCGTAAAAAAAATTTTTAATAGAAACAGAAATATATTTTAGTAAAGAAATAAAATTAAAAAATTAAAAATTAGTAAAAAAGGAAAATAAAAAAATGAAATTAATAAAGTAGGTAGTAATAATAAATAAATAAATTAGAAAATAAAATAAATCCATTATATTATTAAAAGAATATTTTCAATGAAAATGAAAGTGCGAAAGATAATTAAATTGTACTCTCTAAATTCGAATTAGTAAAAATTGTTACTAATTTGAATTAGTAACTTTTTGCTTTTGAATTAGTAAAATTTACTAATAGTCATTTCTACCAATTTATTAGTAGAATTTACTTTATTTAAATTTTACTAATTCAAAAGCAAAAAGACAGTCACTAATTCAAATTAGTAAACATTTTTACTAATTCAAATTTAGAGAGTAATTGAATTAACATCATCATATTATTGTTATTGTTGAATTGAACATGTATAAAAAATTCCAAAAATCAAAATTCGCAAATAGAAAATAGTTGAGAGCTATCACTTTTAAAAAGGTCCGACTGTATTTCATTTTTACTTTTTTTTATACGTATATATATATATATATAAAGTGTTTCGTTTGCGGTTCATAAGGATAATTAGAAAGGAAATAAGATAAATTGACAACAATTATGGATTTTAAAGTGATTATACGGCGATCGTCAAGTATAATATGCATTAGCGAGTAGCAAAGATTAATATGTATACCTATATGTATATAATCTGTGAATGTCAGCTTCGAGAACTTTGTGTAAAGGTCTCAAGAGCGAATAGTCATGAACGTCATGAAAGAATGCCTTTTACATGGCCTCTTCTTCTCACGTATATAATATTGCTTTACAGTCTTTTGTATACACAGACATACACAAAAACTGTGTGCGCATAACGGTCATACCAGTGTAAATAGAGTTCTATACATATATATATATATACATTGACAAACGAAAGTACATATTTAATTATTTGTCACAAGACTTTGCCTTTCAATAATATTGAAAAGCAAAAAAAAAAAGAACAGGATTTTTTTTCCAAAGCAGTTGAAAACATTATTTTGAAAAACAACTTTTCAAAATTAAATTTTGGAAAAATATAAGTTCATCCAATGTTATTATTATAAATTATTATTATTATTATAAATTATAATAAATAATAATAATAAACAAATTAACTATTAATTAATAATAATATTATATAGATATTTATTATTAAATAGAAATTATAAACAAATAAAGATTTGAATTTCGCGCTATTATAACTCTTTAAGTTTCCGTTCAGATGGCATGAAAACTCTCTCGCAATCGAGGTGGAGTGGACGTGGTATTAGTATTGTTAAGATCCATTGACAGGGTGTCTACTATTTTCATTCAACAAAATTCCCGGTTATTTCCCGGTTATGGCCTAATTTTTTCCCGGTTTTCTTTTCTCATAAAATTTAAATTTAAATTTGATTTCGAACATAAGAAAATAATAATTTTAATTGAAAATTTGGAAAATAATTTTTTCAATTTCTTAAAAATAGTCTTGTCTTTTTATAATTATAATTGGAAATTTTCTTATTCAAGTTTATTACCATTCTATTGATAATAATTGAATTTCTGCAAAGAATTTTACTATATTTACAAAAATAATTGAAATCCTTCCAAAGAATGATATTATTTATGAAAATAAATTAATTCCTGTGAAGAATTTTATTACAACTTAAAAAAAAGCAGTGATAATTAATTACTTACTTAATAAGTAGTAAACATTAAATTTGCTTAAGAAATAATAAATATCATTTATTTGAACATTCAGAAATTTGAAATTATAAAAATTTAAGAGAAGTTCAATAATTATAACTATTGAATAATAATAATAGAATAATATAATTATTAGATGAAAAAAATTTATTTAAAAATTTAAGAGGGACTTTATATTTTAAAAATAAAATTATAATTACAGTCACTAACTTCCCTTGACTATTTTCGAAAAATTTAAATTAAAATTCTTTCAAAGAATTAAATTATTTATCAAAAAAAATGTTAAGAAATTTCAATTATTTCAAAAGTTTTCAATTATTTGTTTAGAAAAAATAAATTATCTTGAAACAATGGAATTGAAAAATTTCAACAATTTTATTTTTCAAAATCTAAAAAAAATTTGCGGAAAAAAATTTTTTCAATTTTAATGAAAAATTTGAAGAGCATATCGTTTTTTTAAAATAACGAATAAAAATTTAAATTATTAATCTTCGCACTAAGAAAAATGAATTTATTAAAAAGTGACTATGAAATTTAATTATTAATTATTAAATTAAAATACTTTGAAAATTTTATTTGTTAAAAAGTTTCTAAAGAAATTCTTTAACAAATTCAATTACATATTTTCAGTCGAATTTCACAATATTTCTATTAACTCCATAATTTTTAAAAATTTATTTACATAATCTGTTTGAATTAGTTCATGACTTTTACTATATCAAATTAATTTTTTTTTAACTAATTCAAAGTTAGAAAAGAGTATAAATATCTATAAAAATTAAAATAAAAAGTAATTCTTTTAAAAACAAATTAAAATAATAAAACTTTTTTTAATTTTTGTGCAAAAATTCTCGGTTTTGTATAAAAATCCCGGTTAGTAGACACCCTGATTTGTATTGTCGCAAAATTTCGAAGAAATATCGAAAAAATCGCAATTTTTCAGTAAAAGTCGATAAAAGTCGCATTATTTAAAAATAGTAGACACCCAGAGTTGAGTAATTATAATATTTCCTTTTATTTGTATGATGAATAAATAAAATAATTTATTTAAGTAATAATTAATACAGATTTATGTAATTTCTTTTAATAATTGTTTTATAATCGATAATTTCTAATTTTCTACTTTATTATTATTATTAGATTTGTAAAATTTGTATAATTATCATTATTATTAGATATTTATTAACCTTATTGTACACATTTCTATATGTTTCATAAGTAAATTATCAAATATGTATTTTATTTTGTCAACCTGACTCGGAGTGATCAATAATTTGTACTTTATTATTATTATTATTATTATTATTATTATTATTAAATATTATTTAATTATTATTAGATAATATGTATATTATTAAATTAACAATATACTATGAAAACTACAATGACTTCAAGGATCATTGACACTTATATCCGCTACTCCATCTCAATTGCGAGAGAACTTTCATGCCATCTGGACGGATTTTCCAAGAGTTATTCTGGCGCGAAATTTAAATTTCAAAAACAAGAAAACAAAACAACAATTACACAAAAACTAAAAAATTTACAATGCAAAATTACAAATTTTAAACTGTAACCAGCCTGAAGAAATTAATGTCCACAATTAATCAGATTTAAAAAAATCATATTTGCAAAAATGATTTCTAACGCATTTTTCTCAACAATTCGCATCTAATGGGAAATGCATTCTAGTAGCTATAAATAGTCTGCGATTACTGAAAGAAGGAGGAAGGGGGGACTTTCTCCTGACCTCGAAAGTGGACAATAAACAAAATAGGACTTCTTATCGAAGTGCATATATATGTATATGTATATAGTATATGTAATTTTTCAACGTCTTTATAAACTCTCCCTTAATAAAATGTCATACAAGCATAATCTCCTATCATCATCATTATTGGAAAAACTGTGTTAAGAATCTTATTGGTACATTGATTTTTCATTATAGCAACACAATTACATCGTGTGTGTGTGTGTGTGCCTATGTCTTTACATTAAAGTTGGCATTTGTAGAGGAGAAAGTGCAGAGATCTATTCTATATATCGTCATGGGGAAATTTTACAGGTGATCGAACTTCTAAGTTGAAGAAATTATGGTGAATTTTGTTGAAGACCGTATAATTACTCGGTCAACTATCAATGTTTATATGTGCTCTTACATGTGAGCATTCGCGTGTATGTATAAGTGTATGTAAATGCACATGTGCATGCATATGTGTAGGTGAATGTACATGTGCATGCATATGTGTAGGTGAATGTACATGTGCATGCGTAAATGTATGTAAATGTACAAGTGCCTGCATATGTGAATGTAAATGCACATGTGCATGCACATATGTATGTGAATGTATTCATGTGCATGCACATATGTATGTGAATGTATTCATGTGCATGCAAATGTATATGTGCACGTAAATGTATATGTAAATGATATGTATAGACATCCGTGTGTAAATGTAAAAGTATATGTGAATCTGCACATATATGTAAATTTACATGTACATGTGCACAATATGTGTAGCCTATGAATTACTAATATTGCAAAAGCAATGTCAATTTCAGTCTCCAATCAAGTAGCAAATAATCCAACGTTCATTAATATAAGTTCAAAAGAAATTTTCAACAAATATTTGCCACTACAATATTCGGTGTACAATTAATTTACTCTATTACCACTAAGTATATTACTTATCCCCTTATTTATTACATTTTACTCACGTTTACAACAATTTTGGCGAGTATCCTACTTCAAATTTTAATTAAATGAAAAATATTCACGTACTATTTTTTAAATATTATGTTGCCTGTTGCAGACAATTTCAAGACCTTTTGGTCTAAACTAGTAGTCCCAGTCTGTTCTTGCCCCGATCCAAAAAAAAAATTAAAATTCAAAATTGAAAAAAACTACAAAAAACTTTATTTATACTTTAATTTCTTTAAGAAAAAAAGAATAATAACATTAAAGAAAATATATTTACACACAAGGCAAATTTCAAACAATTCTAAATTCAATGAGAATAGTAATTTATCGTACAATTCGTAAGTGTGTCACATGTATTGTATGCTTGGTGCACTTAACTGTACACAAAGTGTTATCGCCTACCTTGATCACTCTTAAGCGTTTAAGCGTTTGAGTCAAGTGTCATAACTCGCTATTTCCGGTAATAGAACGATGGATCTAAGGGCAATATCAAGACTTCTGGTCCAGACGACTTACAATTTTCATTCACTCTCATATAAATTCTCATAAAAAATTTTCTACTGTTTCTTTCACGATAATATCGAAACAAAGAAAATATTACCATACAGATAATCAACAAGTAACATCCACAAGAAGAAGGAAAATGGAAAGAAATAAAAATATAAATAAGGAAAATTTACAAAATAAAGAAAAAGCACTACTTGGGTCTGATTTGTCTCTATTAAAGACCAATTTCACTCTCATTGTAACATCCACAAAAGAGAGAAAATAAAAAAAAACAATCAACCAATATCGTTAATACTAAAACAAATTAATAACGAACACTGTTAACAAAGAAAATTTGAATGTATATGTTTACAACGAGAATATTGGGACCCGGTCCAGACTTTCCTCGACTTGAAAACGATCTGGGCCAGATTTTAAGTGCGAGTTGAAGTTACCAGTGTGGAAATTTTGACCTAGCCGTGATTGGTGTCACGAGATAAGGACCTATTTCGACTCGATTTGCAGAAAATCCAAATCGAGGCTTTATAAGGCAAAATCGGACCCTACTTGGGTGCGAAAGGGACACAAAATCGGGTTTAAACTAGGGCCTTATATTTCATTCTGGGTTTGGATATTTTATTAAGTTGTTCTACTGCAACTGAATCACAATTAGACCCATACAGAACCGGATGGACCCAAATAGGCAAATTTTAATCAGGTTCAGATTGAGCCGGATGAACCAAGTAGCTAAATTAAAATTAGGTCCAAACAGAATCAAATAGACCCAAGTAGGCCAAGTAGATCCAACCCAATTATAGTCAGCCTCGAATTAGGTTCCACCATCAGACCCCGATCAGCTTCTCTACCCTTTTCTACTATTTTTACCCAGATAGATAAAAATTAAACACCAAATTGACGTTCATCAAAATAGAAAGCAGCAATACGAGTGTATATATAATACCCTATGTAAACAATTTGTTTCATCTTTTTACTGTTACAATGAAAGAAACGTGCATAACACAAGGATATATAGAAATTTCAGTGAATCAATTACAATTAGAGTTGTACGAGTGTTTGTGTGAGTGTTGTGTAGGTGCATGCATGTCTTATTAGTGTTGTATAGGCAAATGAAGAATGATGTTTGAAAACGTAATTTTCTTCGGGTAATCATTATTCGTTTTTCCAGTGTAACAAATAAATGCACATTTGAATGTGTGTGTGTGTTTGTGTATATATAAAATTACGTAATAATTCCAGTTTCCAGTGTGGCCTGATCGTGCATGGGAACTACGGGATTGAATGTAATGTTTGCCGGCCCTGACCGTCTAGCGAAAGAGCACTTTTATGATTCAATGCGTAATTATACATATGGGTTCACGTGGCAAACTACTTTCACGTTATAGAACAAGATCCATTATAATTATTCTAGGTCTACTGCTTTTCAAAATTACCCTTTTCAAAAGAAGGAAAATGGAAAGAAATAAAAATATAAATAAGGAAAATTTACAAAATGAAGAAAAAGCACCACTTGGGTCCGATTTGTCTCTATTAAAGACCAATTTCACTCTCATTGTAAATAAGCCATAATAGGAATTCATCGTATTAGTAAGAAAAGGATGAAGATATACAATCTATCCTTTGCTTACTAATGTAATTTTTCAGTTAGTCCACATGCCATCAGGACCCCTTGCAGGATCTTCATGACTTATCTTACACGGAAAAAAATTTTATCTGTAACAGCTATAAGATTCGCTAAAATAGCGAAAATCTTAACTATAACATCTAAAAATTTGACTAATCTAGCAAAATTTGTAGCTGTTCCAGGTAAATATTTTTTTTGCGTGTAAAAATAAGGGATTTTACAGCAAAATAAAAACTTGAAATCGGTATAAAAATTATAACTAAAACAGGGTTGCCACGCAACCTGGAAACTTGGAAGTGTCAAGGAATTTTATAAAAATTCAAAAAACCTAGAAAAGTCAAGGAATTTTGATAAAAATCCTAGAAAGTTGTTGTTTTCTAATTCATTGTATACATTATATTATTTATTATTTATTCCATTATTTATTATTTATTATATTATTTATTATTTATTATATTATTTATTATTTATTATATTATTATAACTAATTGTATTTATTCTTACAATCTAATTTTACTAAAACATTTCAAAATTAATTCAATTTTAAAAGAGTTGCATTTATACGATTTTCATAATTAAATAAACTTGAAAAGATTTTCATTTGAAACAATTTCAAAAATTTTAATTTTAAATGAATTTGATTAGAAATTTTAAAAAACCTAGATTTAAAAAAAAAATTTAATAGCTAAAATTATTTTCCTGAAATTAGTTAAATTTTTTAATAAACATTTAATTGATTTTTCAAAAGAATGGATTTATAGAATAATTTTAGTTAAAAACACTAAAAAAAATTGAATTTCTGCAGTAATTAGATACTACTGCAGAAATCCAATTATTTTTAAAAGTAGTAAAACTCTTCTCAGAAATTAAATTACTTTATTTTTTTATTAATTACTCAAAGAATTAAATTATTTTTAAAAATTTTAATGAATATCTTTTGTAACAATTCAATTTTTTCAAAATAATTTTAATACAGTTCTTCGTAAAAAAGCAAATTATGTTAAAATATTTACAAAAATCTTAATAAAAATTTCAATTATCTTTCTAAATAATAAATGTTTCTTCAAAATTTAATTATATTTTATAAAATTCAATTTATCTTTCTCGAAAACAAAAATTATTCTTAAAAATTGTATTAAAATTTGTTAGGAGAATTCTATTGTTGTTTACATTTTTTGAAATAATTAAAGTTTTAAAAGGTTTTAAATTAAAATCTTTGAAAATTGGAATTTTTTATATACTTTTAATGAAAAATTCTGTAGAATTAATTTTTTTAAAAAGTTTACTTGCTACTTGTTATCTGTAACTTCTTCAAAAATTATTTTCTTCACTACTATTATTATTTTTAGAATTTTTAGCCAAAATTCTCCTATAAATCAATTAATTTTAATAATTTTCGAAACAGTTCCTTGAAAATTTTCAAGTCCATTTGTTTACAACATTCACTTTTACAAAATTTTAACTATTCGTAAATTGTTCAATTAAATGTATATGTAAATAAATAAAACTTTCAAATTTTATATCTAAAATTTTAACTGAAATTCATTTTAAAAATCAATTATTATGAGAAAATTCTACAAGAAAGTCAATTATTTACACTCTAAATCTGAATCAGTGAAAATTTTGACTGATTGCAATTAGTGGCCCAGTTTTCTTTAATTCATCAGTGAAATTTCACTGACAATCAGTAGTTTTTAC
The DNA here is from genome assembly GCA_032873175.1 of Leptopilina drosophilae. Classification (NCBI taxonomy): domain Eukaryota; kingdom Metazoa; phylum Arthropoda; class Insecta; order Hymenoptera; family Figitidae; genus Leptopilina; species Leptopilina drosophilae. Next base: position 10,501,039 of record CM065485.1, read on the forward strand.
TGATTCTCAGTGAAATTCTACTGATGAATTAAAGAAAACTGGGCCACTGATTGCAATCAGTCAAAATTTTCACTGATTCAGATTTAGAGTGTATAAATACAAACAAAGATAATTTATTGAATAATTCAATTTTTCTTAAAATTCAATTCTGGTTAAGAAATTTATCAACAAATTTTTTAAATAATATATATTTTTAAATAATTAATTCTTTCGACGAATTTTAATAAAATTCTACAGAATAATTACATTTTTTGAAAAATTCGATTAAATTGTATTAAAAATAATTTAAATTTTGCAATGATTTTATGAAATTTTTGGAAAAATAATTGAATATTCGTATAGATAAGATAATAAAAATTTTTCTTTAATAATTGAATTTTTTGACTATAAAAATAAATATTTTATTAAATAATTGAATGCGTTTTTTAAAATTGAAGTTTCATTAAGAATTTTATCGCAACTTTTTAAATTATTGAATTATCTTGGGAAATTTTAATAAAATTTTTAGGAATAATTTCATTTTTGAGAAATTTCATGTAATAATCGTATAGACATTTTTAAAAATAATTGAAGTTCTGCTAAGAATTCATTTGAATTTCTCCCAAGAATGTTATTAAAATTTTTCAGAAATGTTTGAATGTCGGAGAAAAATTTTATTATTTATAAAAAATAATTGAAAATTGACATAATCCAGAAGTTTTTAACCTTTAAATGAACGAAATATTTTTTATTAATCATATTTTCAGAAATTACTGATTCGAATTAAAATTAAAAAACTAAATTTTAAATGAAGAAACTTTATATTTATTTTTTTTAATAGTGACGCAAAATTTTTCAATTAAAAATTTAATTCGATGAACAAAAATATAAATTTCGTTCAATTGAACGTTCAGAACTTTAGGATGATAAATTGGTGAGAATTTTTGTAAATTTTTTAACATATAATCAAATTTCTAATTAATAATAAATGTAGTTTTTAAAACCTGGAAAAATTCCATTTTTTAACTTAGAAAACCTGGAAAAGTCAGGGAATTTGAAAAGAGCAAAAGCGTGGAAACCCTGTTAAAATAAATTCAAACACGGAGAAAAATATAAAGTAACTTTTACTACTTTTATAATAAAACATCTGGTAAAGTATTCCTGGTAACTTTTACTATACTTTCGGAGTAAATGTTACCAAAAATGCTTCACCAAAAATGTTTTACGAAAAAAAAAATTAATATTAAATTAGTCAAAGTTACTTTATTTTTTCTCCGTAAATAGTTGAGGGCACCTCCTTCTAAGTGAATTACCATCAATTATTAAAATTGTTAACTAAAATTAGCCGCAACAAAAACTAAACCATCTTTTTCCATATTTTCCTTCAACAGCAATTCTATTATACCTGATTAAATTAAGTTTAAAAAAAGTGATATAAATAAATAATAAATACCTTCTTATGTAATGAAAATGTAAAAATAATAAAAACAAGTTTCTCAAAGCAATAAAATAAAACTTGGACTTCCATTTTGAAACGGTCAGTCCAAAGAATAATGGGGGTTGTAACCACCCAGAAAATATGAGGACAAATCTGGAGGGTAAGTTTTCATCGTGTGGGGCGTTGCCAACCTTCGAGAAGGTATCGACCAAACACTACCCTCACCCCAAGAGAAAAAGAGAAGGGGGAGAGGAAGACTAAAGAACAGGTAAATCTGAATAATTTTACTTCTGACTATATTTAACGACCTTATATGCTCTTATTCGTGTGTTGTGTATAAAGTTCTGCAAGTTGTAGAAGAATTTTATTTACAATTCAAAAGATCTGTTAGAAATGAAAATTTACAATTTTTTCAAGTAAACTTGAACTTTTCAAGTTCTATACTGAACTTTATAGAAGCATCCGACAACTGGTCCCAAACGAGAATGAAACACATGTCCCAATTTTACGTGATAAATGATCTTAAACCCCGGCGACTCAATTTCGATTGCGAGAGAACTTTCATGCCATCTAGGCGGGGAATTACAGAGTTATAATGGCGCGAAATTCAAATTTCGAAAACGAGAAAGCGAACTTGGATTATTAAAACTTATTTTCTTCAATATTTGGAAATTGTATCGTTGTAAATCTGATTTCTATAAAGTCTTAGACTATTATTGACTCGATTTTTAGAGTTCTTTTTTTAAATTCTACGAATACTTGTAAAAAGTAAAAGTAGAAAAGCAAAAAAATACGGAAGTATGATTACAATAAAAAAAGGTCTACTGTTTCAAATAGATAGTATAATAACAAGATAAGTTCTGAACAAGAAGTACTCCAAAGAGAAAAAAATGCCCAACCATCGGGAATCGAACGCATAACCTAGTGTTCGCGAGTCCAGAACTCTACCCACAGAACCATGACACATGCCACAATAATTTGCACAAAATTAAAAGATTTTTCCTTTACAGTCAGTTTTACAATAAAAAAAACCCAATACATAATTTTCCTTTAGGAATCCATAATTTTCTTTTAGGACATGCAATGAGGGAGATTCTGAAAGAAAAATCTCACGAACAAACAGAAAAGGCGATATTTTTTTGCCTAAGTATTTGATTTTGTACATAAACGTGCGCACTTATAGAAAAAAGTCATCGATTGTTCAATGAACATAAAACGGTTTTTCCTGGAATGTGAATAAATATAGGAAAAGAAATAAAACTTCCAGAAAAACCGGTATCATTTCCTTCTTCATTAGCGCCGAGTGTCTCTATACAGGAACGTAAATCAAACCCGATTTCCCGGACAAAACGACAACGTGCACGTCAATGGCATAAATCTTTCTTCCCTATTTTGTATATAAAAGTGGAATCATTAAAATATCTCATTGGCACAATAAAAGTCGATCTCAATTTCTCGATTAAAAAAAAAAACAGAAAAAAACGAATGTTTCTCTTACTTCCACATCCTGATTAGACAAATATTCAACGAGATCATCATGTCCCTTAAAGTTCTGTGCAAAAATTTAGTTATTTCATCAAACTTTGAAGTTTTAATGCAATAACATTTCGTCAAGTGTAAAAAAATAAATTAGGTGTACGGATTCTAAGTTGTTAATTCGGGTTTGTCTTTTTGCGGTCAGTAAATTTTATAAATGTTTTTGGTGGGGCAAAAAATCTCAATTACTTGAATGTTTAGAATTTTTGAATCATATAGATTATTAACCATTTATCTCTATATGTCCGTACTTAGAAGTAAGATTTTTTGAATCTCGGATTACAAATTCGAAGTCAGTTTTTATACAATCAAAATGACTATCCGGTTTTTTAAAAACTTAAAAACTGGAATCAATTTTGGTTAAATTTACTTGAAATTTACTACACAAGTAGGGTTTCCGGAGTCGCTGATTACTAACATGATAACCAATTTAAAAAATTAAAAATGTCTGACACAATATGATGGACTATTTATTTGAAGCTGATTAATTTTGTGAAAAACTAACTACTCTCGGGGATTTTGGTATCGCTGCTTTTGAAATTTTAAGTTCATTTTTAAAAATTAAAAAAAGGGGACCCAAAATGTATAATTGTTTTTAGAAACGTGGTATATTTTGTTGTAATAACTGAAGTTTGGATTTGGGTGTCAATTTATCAAAAAAAGTTAATTTTAGCAGCAACTTAATTTGAAGATTTTTGGTGTCGCTGTTATGAATTTAAAGCCTATTTTCAAAAATTTTAAATGGCTGACACAATACGACGGTATAGTTTTTCAGAAAGTATACTTAATTTCGCTCCTTAAGAATTTTAATTCCACTTCCTAAACTTCAAAATAGCTGATCCAATATTTCGGACCAATTTTCCGAAAAGTAGTTAATTTTGTCCGAAACTTTCTACTCGGGGGTTTTCGATGTCACTAATTACGAATTCCATATCTGTTAAACTTAATTCAAAATGACAAATCCAACACGATGCGGATGAAACTTAAAAAAAATTGTCAATTTTCTATTAACAAAAAAAAAATACAAACTAGGAGCATCAATAAGAAGCAAAAAAAAACACTGAGAGATACATCGAACATAGCGAGAATTTTAATGAAATTTCTGCAAAAACCAAAAATGGGGAGGTCACTTTCTTACACGCGGAAACAGTAGACAACAACACACAGCTGCCGTGGAACGTGCGCTATGAGTGGAGAAGGGAGATACATTTACGCGTTTATCGGAGAGCCGGAAGTACGGCATTTAAAGGGAGGAAGTTAATCGAGTGAATTACCCCCGTGAGTGTAACCCTTGGGATATTCGCTGGGGATCACACACAAAAAAATATGTGTTAAATTTGTTGCGTGTAGTTTTCAAGATGGTGTTATTTTAACAGCCATTAAAAATATGCATTAATTTTAACACACTCATGGTGTTATTTTAACACAAAATGTAGGTTAAAATCACATTGTATGGGTTAAAAATGTTGCGTGTTGTTTTAACACTACTTTTAGTGTTAAAACAACACTTCTTTTTTTCTGTGCATGCAACAGCTGCAAATGTTTAGTTTACAAATATACATACACACACACACACGACCTCTGAACGATTAGGGGTGCCTATAATCATTATCATAATTGGGAGGGTTCAAGGGGACGAAGTGTGCTCGGCAGGTTGTGAACTTTGTCAGGTGATAAGCTGTCATTACACGGATGATTATACTGATGATTAATCTGATTGACGAACCTTCTTCTTCTTTTTATTGAAACTATTATGAATTTATGAGTTTTTCCTACAAATATAATCGTCAATTCAATCAAACGTAATTTTGCCAAATTTCTAAATTGCTTTTATTCTAATTCTTATTCAGGGTTGACAAACTTATACTCTTTTCAAATTCCCTGACTTTTCCAGGTTTTTTATAGGTTAAAAACGGCATTTTTTTAGATTTTTAAAACTACGTTTATTATTAATAAGAAAATGATTGGAAACCTCAAGAATTCAATTATTTTCAAATAACATAATTCTTCACAAAAATCCAATTATGTTTCAAAATTGTCAAAAATCCCCGTTAAATTTGAAATAATCTTCATAAATATTAAAATTTTTCTCTGAAATTCAGTTATTTTAAAAAATTTTAATAAAGTTCTTATCAGAATTTCAATACTTCATAATATATATACCAAAATCTTTAAAATATTTTCGAAAAATGCCATTACTTCAAAAAATTTATTAAAATGTTTTAGAAGAATTTAATTATTATTTAAAAATTTCTTGATTCTTCATTAAAATTTAATTTTAAAAAGAAGTTCAATTATTTAATAACGTTCCTGATGTTGGGATCGATAACTATTTTTTCTTATTTTTAGTGATAAATTTTTAAGAAATTTCACTTCATTCATTTACCTAGGAAGTAAAAAACATTTTAAGATCGCACTTTTATAACTTTAAATGTTGGGAAAAATCAAGTAATTTCTTTGGTTTCACTCAAAAAATATTTTTCGATGCTGAGCATCGATGGCAACTTCAGGCACCTATTTAATAAAATATTTATTTTTAAAGTGAAATAAATAAATTCTTGTAGAATTATCAAATAAAAAAAATATTTTTAAATATGACATTCAATTACAATCCAAAATTTTTACTGAAATTTATTTTTAATCCAATATTTATTAGAAAATTCTACAAAAAATCAATTATTTAACTATAAAAAAATAATTTATTAAATAATTGAATTTTTGTAACAAATTTTATCAGAATTTAATTATTATGTTTATTATTATTATTATTATTATTATTATTATTAATATTATTATTTGTTGTCAAAAGACAAATTAAAAAACAAAATGACAATAATTTAATTTTTCGAGACATTCGATGAAAAATTTCTATATTAAAAAATAATTGAAATTCTGCCAAAAATATTATTAATATTTGAGAAAATAATTGAATTTCGGAGAAAAATATTATTTTTAAGACAATTTAAAGTTTGACAAGAATTTTTGTAAACTTTTCAAAATAATTGGATACAAAAAATTTCTATATTAAAAAAACATTGAAATTCTGCCAAGAATATTATTAATATTTGAGAAAATAATTGAATTTCGGAGAAAAATATTACTTTGAAGACAATTTAAAGTTTGACAATAATTGAATTCTTAAGACTAATTTTATTAAAATTTCTGTTTAAATAATTGAATTATTACGTGAAATTTTATTCAAATAGCAAACATTGAAAATAATTGAATTTCAAAAAACTTTCGAATTCAATTAAATTTCTACGAAGCGTTTTATTAAAATTAATTTGAAAAAAATTAAATTGTCATAAAGAATTTCATTGAAATTTTTTAAAATAATTTATTTCTTTGAAGAATAAATAATAAAAGATATAAAAATAGTTGAATTTCTGAGAAGAATTTTACTTTTTCTAAAAATAATTGAATTTTTCCAAAAATATGTATTTGCTTCAAAATTCAATTTTATTTTAGCGTTTTAACTAAAATTCTGCTATAAATCCGTTATCTTTAATTAATAAATTAAATGTATATTAAAAATTTTTAACAATTTTAGAAGAATTTTAGTTATTAAGGTTATTTAAAAATCTAGGTTTTTAAATTTTTTAATGAAATCCATTTAAAAATGAAGTTTTACAAAATTTTAAATGAAAATATTTTCAAGTTCATCTACTTTTGAAGATTGTAATTTGAGCTCTTTTAAAATTGAATTAATTTTGAAACATTTAAGTAAAATTAGATTTCAAAAATAAATTTTCCAGAATTTCGATCAAAATTCCCTGACTTTTCCAGGTTTTTTTAATTTTTATAAAATTCCCTTACATTTCCAAATTTTCCAAATTTCCAGGTTGCGTGGCTACTGCGTTATTATTATTTATATCAAACTGGTAGCAAAGAGGATCAAAGTGATACTATGAATTCAGAACAATTTTGAATGTGATACACATTTTTGGTACCAATTCGTTACAATTAATTTATACTTTTAAATTAACAGTGCTTCAAAATAATGTTTTAGCAAATATTTATTGTCAAATTCTACAAAAAATGTTCCTATTTTCTGAACAGAATTTTGCCAAAATAGACAGAACAGTTTTGAATTTTAACAAAACAAACCAAAAATAGTTTTCTAGAAAGTATCAAATTGTTACCAAATGGATTAAATTGATAAAAAAAATTTGGATTAATTCTTAATTTGATACATATTTTTAATATCCATTGGTTACAATTTGATCCTTTAAGTTAACAGTGCATGAGTTAATCAATATTAATGTTTTCAAAACTATTCCCCATATTTTTAAACTTTAAAAATTGAAGTAACTTTGGAATAAAATTGACAATAAAATTCATTGTCAATAACAATTTTTTTAAAAATAATACTTTCAGTAATAATTTTTCTCGATTAACGATATAAGTAACAGTGGAAATGAATTTGTCAGCGAAAGTAAATGTACGTTTATAATAACAGTTTTAAACAATTTAAACTAGCATTTTTTTTTTGTTATTAATTTCCAATGACAAAAAAGACCATCGGATATTACACGACGGAGAGAGTAGTCTTCCGTTCAATCCAATATTTTTTTATTATTTTTGCAATAATTATACAGTGCACAAGTTAAAATCAATAAAATCAAAAAGCGTAAAAATACGAGCAGTTAGTTAAAAAAAAATTATTGAGGGAATTCCATTTGAAAATAATGCATTTTTCTTCGTGTGAAAAAAAATTCGAAGCCAAAAGAATGTTTATTAAAAGCAATAACAAATTTTTTTTACATTCAAAACTTCTTTGTACGAAAAAAAATTCGAAGAGCTAAAAAATGTCTATAAAAACTAAATTATTTTACAACATTTGGAAATTGGAAAAGAATCGTATCATTTAATAAATATAAGACAATCTTTTAAATATTAAATAGAAAATTTCTCTTAATTAATGTGGATAACTTCTACACGGAAAAAACTTTTAACTAGAACAGCGATTACTTTCGCTGAAATAGCGAAACTATTCGTTACAATAAATAAAAATTTCGTTAATATAGTGAATTTTATAGTTGTTCCAGGTGAAGATTTTTTTGTGTATTAATTGATTAAAGAAAAAATTTGAATATTTTGATGAACAACATTCAGTTGAATTAAAACTCTACACAGTTAATTTGAAAAATAAATAAACATCGTTTAGAATCAACTTAACAGTAAAAAATATAGCACTACAAAAATAATAAATAATAATTGAAATAAATAATTCTGAAATCATTTTTTTCAGTTGAATAATGTTCTGCTTTGAATTTACCTGCAACCGACAAGAGTCGTCGAGCAGCGGAATGACCAATGGCACTCGAGTCTTCCTGATAATCAGAGTGACTTCTCACATGTAAAGAATCCGCGGTTTGTTGTTGAATGGACCACGCGAATTCCATCGCAATTTTATATTAAAAACTAAAACCAACCAATCACTCTCGAATGGAAAAAAAAAATTTCACTTTGTCACGCGTTCACTACATTCTGTCCAATGGCTAATGAAAGCCTCATCTGTTCTCTTCATTTCGAAAAATTTCTCAAAATCACTAAAATTCCTCTACACTCAATCATTTGCAACTTGAATTTTTGTTCACAACTTCCTCATACCAAATAGAAAAAGAATATTTTTTCGAAACAGTTTACATTTTTTTTAAATATTTACTGTTATTGTCTTATTATTTTAGTTTGTTACATTAACACCTTGCACTGATTGTAAACTCTTGATCACTCAATTTATGACAAAAGTGAAAAAAATCAGTCCATACAAATTAAAAATAACGAAAATTGTTGTAGCACTAGTATCCAAAGTTATAAATTGAAGAAGAATTAGAAGAAAAAATTTCAAAAAATTCAAAAAAGGAATCTTCAATTTAAGACAGGGAACTTGTACTTCTGAATATACTTTTTTGTAATACTGGAAATAAATAGATAGAAATTGAAAGGTAAAATATTTTAAGGCGTGGTGATTTTTGGAGACGATAACGGAAAACTGGAAGCTTTTCGTTTCGTTGACGGAACCGATGGAAGGTGAAGTTCCGCTAGATTGAGGATGTAGGTTGATCGGCCTATTGGACATAATAGTAGGGAAGGGGGGGGTTAAAGGTACAGTTTGCAAAAGAGTGTTTTGCTACAGTTTAAACCCAATATTAGGTAGACGATAGTGGGGGAATCTCCAAGGGAAGGCGGCGCTAACTTTATGCCAATATATAAATGGGGTGCTTTCGTAGGAATCATCATCATTCCTTATACAATTATATACATATTTCTGCAAAGACGCAAACTTTCAATTGGTCAAAAAATTCTTTTTTTGCTTCGAAAAAAGAATTTTCTTATTATTATTATTATTATTATTATTATTATTATTATTATTATTATTATTATTATTATTATTATTATTATTATTATTATTATGTATTCTCATCAATCAGGGTGTCTACTATTTTCATTCAATAAAATTCCCCAGTTTTTCCCGGTTATGGCCTAATTTTTTACTGGTTTTCTTTTCTCATAAAATTTAAATTTAAATTTGATTTCGAACATAAATAAATAATAATTTTAATTGAAAATTTGCAAAATAAGTTTTTCAATTTTTTAAAAATAATCTTGTCTTTTTATAATTATACTTGGAAATTTTCTTTTTCAAGTTTATTACAACTCTATTGTTAATAATTGAATTTCTGCAAAGAATTTTACAATTTACAAAAATAATTGAAATCCTTCCAAAGAATGATATTATTTATGAAAATAATTTAATACCAGTGAAGATTTTTATTACAATTTAAAAAAAAGCAATGATAATTAATTATTTACTTAATACGTAATAAACATTAAGTTTGCTTAAGAAATGATAAATATAATTTATTTGAACATTCAAAAAATTTGAAATTATAAAAATTTAAGAGAAGTTCAATAATTATAACTATTGAATAATAATAGAATAATATAATTTTTAGAAGCAAAAAATTGATTTAAAACTTTAAGAGGAACTTTATATTTTAAAAATAAAATTATAATTACACTGACTTCCCTTGATTATTTTCAAAAATTTAAATTAAAATTCTTTTAAAGAATTAAATTATTTTAAAAAAATGTAAAGAAATTTCAATTATTTCAAAAATTTTCAATTATTTGTTTAGAAAAATTAAATTACCTTAAAACAATAGAATTGAACAATTTTAACAATTTTATTTTCAGAATTTAAAAAAAAATTGTCGAGAATTCAATTTTAATAAAAAATTTGAAGTGCATATCATTTTTTTTAAATTAACTAACAAAAATTTTAATTATTAATCTTCGCACTAAGAAACATGAATTCATTAAAATGTGACTATAAAATACAATTATTAATTAATTATTAAATTAAAATACTTTGAAAATTTTATGCGTTAAAAAGCTTCTAAAGAAATTCTTTAACAAATTCAATTACATATTTTCAGTCGAATTTCACAATATTTCTATTAACTCCATAATTTTTTAAAATTTATTTACATAATCTGTTTAAATTAGTGCCTGACTTTTGCTATCAAATTAATTTTTTTAACTAATTCAAAGTTAAAGAAGAGTATAAATATCTATAAAAATTGGAATATAAAGTAATTTTTTAAAAAACAAATTAAAATAATAAAACTTTTTTAGTTTTGGTGAAAAAATTTCCGGTTTTGTATAAAAATCCCATTTAAATTAAAATTAAATAAAATTAATTAATTAAATTCCCGGTTATTTCCCGCATTTCCCGGTTAAATTAAATTCCCGGATTTCCCGGTTAATAGACACTCTGTTAATTCACTGAAAGAATAAGATTTTGGATTTTGGATAATAAAATAAAAATATATAGATCAATTCTACCTATTTTTTAATCGAAATAAATTATAAATCTTTTAATTTAAATCCACCACTGGTCAAAAAGACCCTTTTCTACTTCTTCCTGTCTTCCTCCGTAGAATTGTAAAAATTATTCAGCTGCGGACCACGAAGCATCGATTTATCAATTATGTTTGCTAATTCAGGACATTTAAGTATTGTCTGCGAAACAACTTTTAGACACGAGATCTACAAATATATAGAACAAACGAAACATATATATTTCAGCTTCATTATTAATGTCCTCATAGATTACATTTATAGTAATCTAAAATACCAAACATCAATCTTAATTTTCAAGGCTAAATTTTATAATGCCAAAGAGAAATAAAAGTGAGTATTGAATAATAATAAAATTACTATCTCGCACATATTCGATAAAAATGAAGAAAGAGAAAGAGAATATTTCCTGAATCATTTGCAGTTAAAAATTTATAATTGTGAAAAAACAAATACAAATAAGTATGAAAAAATTATTTTCTAATCATACTTCAAAGGACCCCGCACTAAACACACTGAAAATGGCTTTCGGTTATTTATTTCCTGACCTTAGGTCAATTCTTTTTTAAACAGAAAATTAACTAAAAATTTTTTAAAGTTTTTTTTAAAGTTTAATATTTCTGATATCAAAATTTACTTTTGTCGCACTTGGCCTACTTTAATAAACAAACTACTAAACTATTTTTATAAAATATGATAATAACTATCTTTCCGTGTATTTTCTTTTAAAAATGTTCAGTAGTATTTACAGTAAAAAATCGTTTTAGAAAATTTAAATTGGTCAATTTTTTCAAAACTTGTTCTTTATATTTTATCAGAAAATTTTAATGAAATATTTTAGAACACATTAAATTATTATTATTATTATTATTATTATTATTATTATTATTATTAATAGTTATTTATTTTTTATCGCAATATAAAAATTAAAGAACTGTCAATAAACATTTAATGAACCGAATTTTTAATCATCTTCTAAATAATATGACAATTTTAAAACTAACAAGTTGTAAATTAATAATAAAAAGAACAGTAAAACAAATATTGAAAATAATAGTGACAATAAAAATAAAATATAAATAAAAATTTTTAAGGCTAAGTACCTAAGTACCTTAGTAAATTTTATTTCTCCTATTTTTTTACTAGTAAAAAATTATAATATTGTTAAAGTAATGATAATAATAATAATAATAATAATAATATTAATAATAATAATAATAATAATAATAATAATAATAATAATAATATTAATAATAATAATACTTTTTACAAAATTAAAAACGGAATCGAAATATAAAATTTTGAATTTACAATTTTACCTAAATTACTAAAAAAAAATGCTTTTACGATTCAATTTAGGCAACTATAAAAATTTTGTCGCAAATTAACAACACAGCAGTGTATTGTGTGTGTGTGTGTGATTATTCCAATTGCAACAATTACGACCGGAATTTTTTAACTATCACCTGCTGTCCGTATGCCGTCGGACTGTTTCCATCTCTCAATGAATGCAATAAAATTCGTGCGTGAATTCACGATGCGTATAATCGTTGCACATTATAGTTTGACAACGAGAATCACCCTCAACAATATACTGTCCCCTCCCACTCAAAAAAAAAAAAAAAAAAGAAACAGTTTACTCAGCAAAGTTTAATATTCCCCCAACTACAGCTAATATACTATAATATTCTCAACCCCCATTGTGACAAAACCGATAATATGCAAATGTTTACCATCACTAAATGGTTAGTTATACTTACAAACATACATATTTAATCAAGGGGTTGCTTTTGATCGTTAAACAGACAATTACTTATTATTTGACTTTCACGTAAGGCATATATTTAAACTATTCCTGTCTCAATGCGAGATTTTTTTTTATATCAATAATATTACATTTTTTTAATAATTATCTAGATTTTTGAAATATCAAGAAATATTATTAAATATAATATTAGGAATTATATTTAACATTATCATGAAATATTTACCCTTTAATCAGCATAAATAATTCCAAATATAAACAAGACTCACCTGAAACAAAAAGAATGAACTTCATTAGAAATTAAATATTTAAAAAACATGAACAATAATTATAAAATACATAATAAAATAAATATTTTTTTCGCAACATATTGCAAAAGATATTTCTTATATATGTATAATTGTGATTTATTAATAACATTTGCGAGCGCAGAATGATTACAAATTAAAATATTACACCATAAAAATGTTATTGGAAACGTGGCACGTGAATCGTTCAAGATAAGATTCATTCGCGATCAAAAAGACAATATCGTAATTATTTTACAGGACAAAAGATTCCACTTTGACAAGAGACGATTTCTCATTTTGCATCGAAGCGATCCGTGAAACGCAATATTGCACAGAAACATGAGAGTAACAAACAAAATATCTCTCTTCATGAAGGAAAAATTATTTTTTTATTAAATTCACATAAATATTAAAATTTATTAAAGTATTAAAATTTATTGTCGAAATGAATTGTTTTACTGCGATTAGATGAATCGTGACAACATATTGTTATAATAATAATAATTATTAATTTAATAATAATAGTAATTAATAAAAATTTATTATTATTTTCTTCAATATTATTAACATTCCTTATGTATTTAGCAAATTCAAATTTGTACGTGACAATAGGAAGTAAAAATAATCAACCAATTTTATAACGATTATCCAAGGTTATTTTGCAATCATTAATTTAATAATATAAATACTGACAATTTTGCAGAAAAGAAAAAAAAAGCAACAATTATCGTATGAAGATATTTTCGTTATATAAAACGAAATTCTCATACACGTATGCGAATCGTTTCCTTTGCACGAAAACAATAAATTCCGAATTAAAATTTTTAACGATGCAAATACCAAATGGGAATCATGAAAAAGTAACAGTAAAATTTGGGAATTATTTTAGGTCAACTCTTAAAACAGTAAAAAATTTATATTTAACAAGAAAGAATATAAGTAAATATTGTTTAAAATTTAGTTAAGTAAATAAAATAAAATTTAATAAAAATAAAATTTAATAAAGTAAATTTAAATAAAAAAAGAAAATTTAAATTATATTAACGCAAGTAAGCATGTAAACTTTATAAAACAACATTTATAAGAGTTTAGAAAGAAAAAAGGGGAATAAATATAAAACTAAGAACTGTCTAGTTAATACAAAATCAGCTTTTGACGATAATTCAGTACCAGCGCGAAATTCCCTTGGGGATAATCAACGTTAGAGATAAACGATTTATCTGACTCCAGCATCCACGTGTTCCTCTTCTCTACACAATATGAACGCGTGATTTTTACAACTCGTGCGTAGAAAAAAATCAAAACATTCTACAAAATTATTCCTCAAAATCATACCAAATATTCATTTAATCTTCACAAATATTTAATCACGAATATTACGTCAACAAAATAAATAGAAAAAAAAGTAAAAAAATTATATGAAAGAATGACAAAAATATAGCTACAGAAAAAAACACACAGAAAGCAAAAATAAAAAAAAATAATGAAACAGAAAAATAGGATGAAAATTAAATAACAAATAGAAAATAATTAATAAACCTAATTAAAGAAATATTTCTCATAACCATAGAGGAGAATGTATAAGAAGTTATTAATAAAGTCAGATTACAATATACCAATATAATGAAACCAATTTAAAAAAAGAGAGAGAGAAAAAAATTACTAACTTTCAGATTGTTTGTTTGTTGTATAATATAATTATTAACTGATTACGTAAACAATCGTCGCGATAAGACATTACAAGAAAGGTGTTCGATGTCACTGATTAAAAATTATGGCTAATGTGAATTGCAAGGACTCACGATTGACATGTTCAATGAATTATGAGCCTCATTATTATTATTATTGTTGTTTAATGTCATTATCATTAACAGTGCATTGTAACACATTCGCTATAATCTACGAATGGCATTATACCACCAAACCAAACCTGCCACAATTATTTCTATTACAAACCATCTTCTAAACATACGCTTCACATCAATTCAAAACCAAAATTCAGTTTTCTGAAAAAGTTGGATCTCCAAAAAGTGTGATTGTTACATTATGTTAAATATTTTGGCTCAAAAAGAAAAATCCAATTGATGACAATTTACAACAGTACAAACAAAATTAAAACATTCCCTTAAAAAACAAAACCACTAAAACGTTGTCATTGCAACAAAAATAATACAACTTTTTCTAGGGAATGTTGTTTCAACTGATGAATTCTATGATCTTAATGTTTCTTTAAATACTAATGATAGTAAACATCCGAAATTACAACTATTGTTTGAAGTTCCATCACTTTCGTCCGTTTTTAATAAATGCCAAAAACTCTTTTTGACATTTGCACCAATTTTTAATCGCATCAATGATTGAAACAAAAATACTTTCTCATTTTTTATGTAATTATGTAACTACTACAGATCATAATGTTCAGCAATTGGAACTACATTCTTTAATGTTTGTTTAATTATTAATGCTTGCAGACAATCTGAAATTTGTATCTACAGTTAAAAATCTTCTTTTATGATCTGAGTTGTCAATTAATGACAAACCCGTTGTATTTATAAGTCTTTAATTATCAACCATTAAATTAAAACCATAATAAAACTACTACGGATCATATAGTGTTCAGCAATTGGAACTACATTTCCTATCTTTCATTTAATTATACTAATAATTATAACAATCCGCAATTGTATCTGCTGTTGAAAACAACCATCATTTACGACAAAAATTTTCAACTAATGCTAACAAATTTTAACGTTATTTACAACAGTTTACAATTATCAACCATTAAAACAATAATGTTCTACAAATTGGAATTACATTCCCCAATAGTTGCTTAAGTAATTTGTAAATATTCGCAATCGCATCCATTTTTAACGACTATTCTTTATCACCTAAATTATCAATTAATGACTAAAACTGCTTACAGTATTTACAAAAAAAAGTAAAACTTCAAATAGAAAAAAATAAGACATTTAACTAAATGTCTCGAGTAGAAATCGTGAAGTAATATCATTAGTATAATAACCAACAACGATGACTATTAATTACAGAAGAATCCCAATCATCCGAACCTCTATCACCCCTATTCGAACTATCTTGATTCAAACGAATTCTTGACTCAAACTAATTCAACATTTAAGATTTTTAAATGCTTTTAAATGCTATCCGAATTTTTCATCATCCGAACCAGAGGCCAATAGCAGAATTAGTTTTCGATAAAGGAGATTTCATCGGATATATTAAAAAGCATGTATATACACAAAAGGCAACGATCACTATTAGAAGAGGAATGCAAGTTTAGTATTTCTGATTCTAGGCCGATCTACTCCTATTCAATAAATTCCTGTTGGAAACGTTTGATACACATACAGCATAATACTATGGGAGTACGACTGCGGTATTTTACAATCACTGCGACAGTAATGAGTTCAACATCTATGCATTTACACATAGTATATAGAAACTTTAAAGCACTATATACGTACACTTTGAAACTTTAGAAAAGGTATATACTAATATATATATATGAAAAAGAGTCGCATGAGTCCTTGGTATAAATTCCTCTACTGTCAATCTTCTAATTAGTCTCTACAAAAGCAAAGAAACGACATGTCGTTTCAAATCACCAAAGATATTTTCTTTGAACAAAATCCCGATTTATTTTTTCGAAAATAATTAAGAAATCCTCTTTCAAAAGGAAGTTTTTATTTAGAGCACTGCAAATGTCAACTAAAATTTTATAGTAGGTGCTTCATAAACCTTTTTCACAATCGGATATTGATTTTGTTAGTCAAAACAAAAAAGTTTAGTCTATAGTTTTCAGTCAGAAAAACCATTTCTTTCAACTTAATTTTGTTTACAGAAGCTGAGTGTAGAAAATTAGGAACTACTCACAGTCGAGAAAAAAACGCCTGATCCTACCTACATTTTTTTTACAACAACTACCGATCGTAAAAGTAATTAGCAAAATGTCATTTTTTTCAAACTGTAAAACATTCGCGCAGTAATTGTTAAAAATTCGCAGAAGATATTTATAGAAAAATAGTTAAAACTTCTTGTTTTTTTTATTCATTCCAATACCTAGAAAATATAATACACACACTAAACGCCCATGGTATATAGTTTCTCAGTATAAATCAATGCATTGCAAAGAGAATATATATATACGGAAAGAAATCATGTACGAAGACGTTAGCGTGACCAAAGTAGTAACACGACATCGGGGCATCAAGAAGGAAAGCTGAAGTCATGATTCTTTTGTATAATAGCGTCGTTTCTACCTTCAGAAATTTCATATTCCTTATGTTAGTCACTATATATGAGCGACAAGCTTCCAATATTTTTTTTTAGAGAAAAGAAAAAAATAATAAAAAGGAATAACGAATTTACCTTTATGACAAAATGTACGTACATGTATAGAAAACTTATTTTAACTCTCTGAGAGACATAAAAAAAGTAAATGAAATTTTTCCCCCTATTTTTTATTTTGTCAAAAACCTATTTATTTTTGTTGAAATTTTTGGAATAGGTAATTAATTTTTAACACAGTATTGTATGAATAAATTAAGTGTGGGAATGATTTATGAATATAGATTAGTAGACCTTATTATGTTAAACACTTGTTTACGCACATGGGCCTTTCCAATCTGACGTCAATAAAATAAAATATTTTACACCTTTCCTCGTCTATATTGCGTCATGTAAAATTTCTTCTTTGTCTCATTATCCTCACAAGAACTGCAATGTTTACCACAATTTTCACCTCATGATTTATCAAACATTTAAAAAGAAACATTTACGAGTGTAAAATTTTTTCTAAACTTTATCCAGGTGATAATTAAATCAACTTGATTTTAACCAAGTTTCTTTAAATCAGTTGCATAATTCCGGCCGAAAAGAAGTGGAATTAAGACGAAGTACTTGAAAAGGTGAACAGCTTCCGTTTAGAAACATTCAGTGATATTTAACAAGTTTCAAAATATTCCATTTTCCCCTAAACACGCCTACAACTTGTAATTTAAAATTTCACATCAGAAAAATGGTGTTCTCAATTTTCGAACCATTTTTTTCCAAATATATATTGTAATTTGAACTATCTTTAAGTAGTTTAGTTTAAGAAAAATGTTCGAAAAAAATACCAGAATATAGTGCATCATATACTTTGTAAGAAATCATTATTTTCGCAAATAAAATCAATAATATTTCTCCGAAGTAATTAGGAATCAGTAAAAGATTCTTAACACAAGAATAAGTATCAAGTAACAAGAAAGAAAGTGTGACGAACGCAAGTATTCAAATGATGGGTACCATTACAAATGCTTAGTATGCGGAACAAATTTATAACGGAATTAACTGTTCAAAAACATCAGAAGACTTTTGTTTTGGAGGAAAAAAAACAATCAAAAAAATACTGCTAAAAGAAAAACAAACCAACTTTTGTGATGACAAAACAAAATTCAACTTTTGATGAATAATAAACATCTATTTGCTATTCCTAGGTTAGGTATGGAATGGTATTTATGATTAGGTATGGTACTTTCAATGTAATTTATAAATAGTACAGAACTAGATTAAAAATTTGATACTGCTTAATTGAAACTCTTTGTTACTCTTTAGTAACCGAAAGTTTCTAGCAATATAAAATTACAACTACATTTGAAAGTATCATCATTTCTGCATTTCGATCAATAATGAAATTAATGTTTCTTACAAATTATTATTTAATTTCATATCTATAAAACAGTTATATAAGATTCAATCATTTTAAGCTAGTTGTGGATTTATTATACTCTATATCCGGTATAATAAAAATTCGATTAAGTTTTTGTTTTGATTCGTGAAACTTGTGACAGGCATTGCATGTGCGCACATTCCGCTATAGTACAAATTAGGATACTGTCCCCTTACGATGACAACGAAAAATATTAAAATCTTCAGCAGTAACACGCAAAGATTATTTGCGAAAACAGGAGCAAATTTTTGCTCATTCTACATTCAACAACGAGCTACTTTATAAAGAAATTTTATGTCATTTCATAAAGAAATTTTATACCATTTGGTATTAGATTAGATATTTCTATACTTTTTTCATTTCTCAGTGCAGAACTAATAGCAGTACTTAGTTAAGGACTTAGTGCAGAATTACTTCAGAATTACTTCGAGCACTTAATACAGAAGAAATTTCTATATCTACTACAGAAGTAAATCCAGTACTAAGTGCAGAACTTATACAAGTACTTAGTGCAGAATTAGTTACAATACTTAGTTGAGTACTAAAACCAGTACTTAGTTGTGTACTAATTCTGTTCCTTAGTACAGAATTAATACCACTACTTAGTTCAGCACTTAGTAGAGAATTATTTCCGAAAATTAATGCATAATCAATTTCTATACCTAGTACAGAATTAATTTCAATACTTGAAGCCGATTTTCACTATTTAGAGCAGAAATAAATCCAAAAGTAACTACAGAATAAATTCCAGTATTTACTGCAGAACTAATTTCAGTATCAAGTGCAGTGTCAATTAAAGTACTCAGTGCAGAACCGATTCCAATAATCACTCCAGTATTATACCCCCAATAGCAACAATCACAAACAACACTAAAAGTGCAAATATGAAAAGGGAAATTGCAATGATGAATAATATTAATGAAATTGGCTCGCATTTTATAATCATGAGGAAAATTATTTCAAGTAATGAATTAACTTTTTTCGTCTATTTTTACAGGAAATGAAAACAACACCTTTTTCAAGGTTCGATTCACATGAAGAAAGCTATCCTTATGTATTAAATAGAGAGAAATACTACATCATTACCATCATCTGCACGAGGAATTAAATATAGATCTCATTTCTCTATTGGATGCGCAAAAGACAGTTTAATGATTCACATATGATGCGTATATATAGAGACATCAAAGGGGAGTAATTTTTCATCAAGTTTGACGATAATGACGTTTCATTTCCTATATATTCATTTTGATGATGACTTTTCCGTTGCAGACGCGACTGGATGATGTTTCAGTCGGCAGCGTCGGAGATTGGACGCAAGTAAGTCGCAAGTAGTCCACACATCCTCTCTCTCTCTCTCTTTCTCCCTTGTGCATATAAACAATCTCGAATGGAAAATCTAGAACGTGGAGCGCATTAAACTCACACAAATATATATTCTATTCGATTTTTTTTACTCCTATCAAAAAAAAAAAAAAAATTTTGTTATACAAATAGTATTTTTTACATTGAATAGTAAAAAGTTTTTAAATAATATTTATGAAAATTACTTATTACTGTACATTTCCATACATATTACTAGGAACATTTCGACAAATGTAATTCTCCAATAATTCTAAATTTAGAATTAATTTTCTCATTCCTTGAGAAATTTCATGATCAGTAGCATTCACGATCGTCTAATATAACAATTTTAATTGGACAGTTCAATAGCTATGATTTACTAAACAAACTTAAATATTAGTTCTGAAGAAACGAATATAAACTGTGTGACCATGAAGAATATGTAATGAAGAATGCCTTCTCTATGTGTATACATATACATAAAAGCGAAAAAGAAGAAAGAGGGGGGGGAGAACGTATAGAAATGTGGGATGAAGTAATGGACCTTTATCTTCGTGTGTGTATACTTATATTATGTATTTACATGTAAATTATACTGTTAGCAGATTGAAATTGCACCGCATTTACTGAATAACCGTGAATTGTAAACTCAGCAGTTTTCCATTCTATATCAACTATATGACAACTATCGTAATATCGTCACATATAAACAGAATTCATATTATATACATTACAATAAATGTCAACATTACAATATTCCACAATTATGATGTTTCGAATAAAAAAGATTTCCGTTCGACTTTGTTTGGTAATCAATAAACAATTTACCAAAAAAAACCGATTACAAGAATCAGTAGCATTCACTTTAAATATCGGTTGTCATTCATTTCATGTGTCTAGATATTTGTAAAACATGTAGAAGCTTATTTGTACAGTTTTTTCGAGTGATAAATATAACTTGAGATAAAAATAGAATATGTGGTTCCTGGCCATTTCGGTACTTTTCATAACCTTCGGTTTTTGAATCAAGGAACCTTGATTACTGTACAACAACATTGGACCCCGTTTCTTGCCTCCGGAAACATTATTCGTGACGTAACTTATTCAATTTTTTTCTATAGAAAAAGATCTACTTATACTTAAGCTGTGATACACCACGCATCATTTGATGCAGAGTGATTCGATTTTTGAAACATCGATTTAGAAAGGAGCAGAAAAGGAACATTTCTATCATCTTGTATGTCCATTGCAGATATTTAAGTATAGCAGAAAGAAATGCGGAATTATTCGATTTGAAAGAAGCAAAGAAAACCGTTTTGATATTAGGCAGGAACAGAAATCTCTAGAAAACAAGAATCGGAATGCATCTAAAATGTATCTATGTCCGTTATTATTTAAGTGATGACAGGAGGCAACATAAACAATAAAAATCACCTTTCATGGTTTTTGCCTGCACAATTAGCACACATTAAAATTTAATGCCTCTGAGAGACGATGAGTCAAGATTGTTCTAGATTTTATGTTTTAACAATCTTTCCTTCTCTCTCTCTCTTCCAGTCCAAAGAAAATAATTGAGAAAATGACTATTGCTCAATGTGGCTCGATATAATAACACTAATCTAATGTCAAATGAACCATATTTACATGATGCATTTAACAGTATCATATCTCTCTTGTGTTCAAATTTAAAAATGGAGGACAGAAACGAGTCTTATTCGTGGGAGACATTAGGATGGACGCAACAGGATCAGGCATTTTGGCATCGATTAAACAAAACCACCCTTTTCCTCTTCCATACACATAGACAAAATGCACATATACCTACCATACCAACCCTGTTCATTTGCAAGTGTATTTGTGGCGAAACCAACCCCGTTCACGCAAATAAATCCCCACAGGTCACATCCTCGCAAACATAATTTACCACTGGCATGTGTATATATGCCTACAGATATATAAAATACACGTTCAGTTCATGACATGTTCCCACTTTTCGTTTGAAAACGATTCTGAATCTTGTGGCAGTTCACAACACGCATATTATAGTATTTTAATGATTTGCTATTTCTCACGCAGGTGCGTATAATCGCGTGCGTGACCCTTTTTATTTATAATGGATTCATTTTCATGTGGGCGGCCAAGATCAAGTGTCAAATTCAAATCGTTTATGCGCGTCTCGATATGTTTTTATTTATATAAGCGGGTTGAGTGATGTATATTAACGATAATGGGAAGTAGTAGTTTATTTTTAAAGAGTTCAAGTACAGTTTACTTTGGTTAACAATTCTAAATAAATAAAACTAACTCTCATTGTGGGTAACTTAACATTTTTTTATTGCATTTTTTAAAAAAAAATTTAAATGCATATCTAGGGTAAATGTACTAGCAGTCAGACACTTAAGGATCTTCTATTATCCTTTTTTCTTGAAATAACAAATAGCTACTGTGTTTATGAGCACATTATTAATTAAAGAAGTCGTTCAGGATTAAAAATCATAAATTTGTTACAAATACTTGAATATTTAATAAAATATAAGCATTTTAATGAAAAATTATGAATGTTTCAGTAGTCGGACACCAGTTATGAGTATTTTAGTTCCGCTGGTACAGGCTTCAGGATTGATGTTTTTTATTAAATAATCATTTGTAATTTGTTTGTTTTTAAATTTTTGCAACATTTTTCGATACACCATTTGAAAGAGTAATTCCTGAGTCATACGAAATGTTCATTGACAAATATTTAAAATGCATTTTAACGTGTAAAAATAATACCAAACATCAATTACTTGATCTTTAAAGGTTGAAGCGAACTTTAATTATTATATTTAAAATGATTCTGTTAGCATACACTGCAAAAAAAAAAATTTTTTGGAGACGTCTAAGAAAAATCACATTATCTAGCTCAATTATCAATATTTTTTCATGAAAATTTAGAGAAATATTCATCAAAAGTTGCAATATTTTATGCAAATTGATCAAATAAATTAAGTCTCTCAGTATCACAAAAAAATTCTTAAAAACATGCATTTTTTCACCGAATAAATCTAACCCGCTCCATAAGAAAAACTTATAGAAATGTCATTTTTGGTAATAAAGAAAAATGATTAATTATGCTTGAAAAATAAATGTTTACTCTCTAAATCTAAATTAGTAGTTTTCTACTAATAAAATAGTGCGGATTCGTTTACCAATTTTAGTAACTGTTTTTACTAATTTTTAGTAGTTTTTTACTAAATATCAGTAGAAAATTTACTAATTTAAAATAGTAAAAAATACGTTCTAATTGAACTAGTAATTTTCTACTAGCAATTAGTAAAAAACTACTAAAAATTAATAAAAAAATGTTACTAATCCAATTTTGTAAACGAATCCGCACTAATTCAGATTTAGAGAGTACTTTTAGCAAACTTTGGAAAAATTTTAGTTTTTTGAAATTAAATAATTCTTTATATTATTTCTCAGAGTTTTTAAACTTAGAGTTTTTTTTAGAAAAGGTATACAACAAATACATAAACTTTTATTTCTAAGAAAAATCCAAATTATTTGGAAAATTTTTGACAAATTGTATTATTAACAGCATTTTACTTGATTTACAGTAATTTATACTAACTACCAATTGAAATAAACAACTTTTTTTTAATATAAAAAAAATTCTCTGACTATTTTTTTATTTTTCCTGACTGACAAATTTTTTAATTTTTTCATATTCTACATTGTTGATTGAAATGTTTAAATACTTTTTAAGTTACAATTTTATTTACAAAGAAAAAATCAGATAATTAAAAATCGTTTGTTCTCAAAATAAGATTTTGATGAAAATAATTTTATTGGTCTTTCGATCAAAATTCGACTTTTAAATAATTTTTAAAAATTCTCTGACTTTCCCTGATTTCCAGTTTTTCCTGACTTGTGGGCACCCTGAATAAAGTAAAGTTAATAAAATAAAATGTTTATGAAAAATAAAATAACTAATAAAACATTTTTACATAAAAATATCGTTTTTTTATTTCCAACGTTAAAAATCATCCTAAAAAGTTCTGAACGTTCTGAACAATGTGAACGAAATTTATACTTTTTTTCTTCGAATTAAATTTTTAATTGAAGAATTTCGCGTCACTATAAAAAAAACTTAAATATAAAGTTTTTTTTAATTCAAATTTAGTTTTTTAATTTTAATCAGTATTTTTTTTTAATCAGTAATTTCTGAAAATGTGATAAATAAAAAATATTCTGTTCATTTGAACGTTCAAAACTTGTCGATCATCGTTAAATACTTAAATTAATAAATATCAAAAATCGGAAAAAATACCAGAAGTATTTCTACAATAAAATTCTATTGTCTCAAATGAATAATCAGTGACTAAAGAAAAAAAAAGAAAGACCATAAGCTTACATGCGGATGTAGATTTTACAAATACGTCTCTCGACCATCGATAAGAGCCAGAATAAATTCTACGGTACATGACACGATTATAGTTTGCGTGTTCTCCAAGATGTTTTTTACACTTTACGTAAGCGTAACATGATTTTTTTTCGTTAAACTCTGTGAAAATAATAGCAGAAAAAATTTTTTATTCAAAAAACAAAAGAAAAATAAAAAATTTTCATTTTTATTTAGAAAAAAAAATTCCATTCCCTCCGATAAAATAGTTTCGAAGATAAAGTGCAAACAAAAAAATATTTCCTTTTCTCTTCATTATAATTTGTTAATGCGATTTAATTTAAAAGTCAAATTAATACACACACATTAGAATTAATTTACAGTAATAATTTATAAATAATTAAATTAACACTGACAAGTGACAATTGTAAAATTATTAAAATTGGTATTTAAAAAAAATTTTTTTATTGTTGATTAATAATTGTATTAAAATTGTTTTAAATTGTAGAAAAAAAATTGTTCTCCTTTTAATAATTTCAATTATTTTTATATTATATGCTACATAATTTAATATTAAGTAATATGTTAGTAGTATTAATATTACATTATTGTTATATTAATATTATTATTATTATTATTATTATTATTATTATTATTATTATTATTATTAATATTATTGTTATTATTACTTTATCATAATAAAAATTTTATTAACTCATTTTATTATCATATTTATGCTATTATTATTTTTTATATTTCATGCTCCGTGTACAGAATATATTAAAAATTTAAATATAAAAGAAAATTGGGCAACCCTTTTCAAATTCAAAGTAATTTTTTCACGCGTATCTCGAGGTCGAAAATATAATAAGCAAAGTGTCGAAAGTTCGTGTTTGTATAATATAACAATTACAAGAAAGGTGTTTGCTAAATGTAAACGTAAATACTTGACCGATTGTAATAAGTATATATATGTACATGCGACATTTCCTTCTCCCACCAATTTTTTTTCACCATATTTCACTTCGCTTTTTGATGTCCTCGGAAATTACATCATTGAATTTTTCCTATTCAGAATGAAATTACGAGGACAATAATTACCGTAAATATTGCTCGAGTTAAATGAACATTTTTTTATGTTTACTAATTCTGGGAAAAAGGTTATTACTCTTTAAAAAAAAAAACATTTATCCGGTTTGGAAACGTAATGATAAAATTTTTGTTATTTTACTTATTGTTATAAATTAATTGATCAATTACGTATAAATTATATCATTTCAGAGTGCATTTCTCTATTAAATAGTATAATATCGCTTTGTAATTGTCAATTAATAATTCATTTGAATGAAATTAGATTCTTTATTGAATTTTTTAAATTTAAGTGAGACATTTATTTTTTATTCGCGATAAAATTATTTTTAATTACAAATGAATAATAACATTATATTGTTTATTTACTTATTTCTTTGTTTAGAAAATCTAATTTGTCCATTAAAAAACTATTCATAGAAATTTTATTATATATTTTTTTATCTAATTGATTTATTTAATGAAAATTTGTTTATTTTTCTTTCTGAAAATTTTTTATTATATTCTTTCTTAAAAATTTATTTTTGTAACCAAACTTTTTTGCTCGAATATTTATACAAAAATAAATAAAGTAAAACAAAAAGTTTTTTACTTTTACTTTTTAAAAATACATTTTGTCTAAAAAATATTTGGCTGGAAACTTTATACAAAAATTAATAACAAAAAAGTTGTCATTCGATTATTGTTCTTTCCGACAAAATGTTTGCTCAACAAACCATAAATTCAAAATACAAATTATTTCACAAAATTATTTAACAAAATTTATTTCAATTACTCAAATATTTAAACAAAAATAACTATTTCAGAAAAACAACATTTTTCTTCTAAGGAAACTTTTTCTCACACAAAAATTATTTCCATGAATACCTCTATTTGCGCAAAAATTATGTAAAATAAATTATTTTATGTTTAATTTTTATTTTTGAAAAATACTTTATCTAACAAAATTTTTTATTCCTCGATTATCATACAACATAATAATTTTTCAAAATAAAAATTGTTATTGCTCTTTAAAAAAAACTGTTTTTTTTCAACAAAAACTTTTGTTACTCGAATGTTTTCCAAATATTCTTATTAATTTTTTTTAATAAATTAATTAAAAATCACCAATTAATTTTCATCGATTTCCTTTTTAATATTTTTGAGATTGTTAAAAATTTACTTATTCATGTTAAATTATTAATCATTATTATTTAATTATTTAATTATTATACTTATTAATTTGATTTTTATTTGTATTTATATTTATTTATTTTTATTTTTTTATTTATTTTATATATTTTATTTATATTTATCTATTTATTCATTTCTCGCCATTAATATTTAAATAATGATTACAACTTTCTCGATAAGTAATCAAATGAAAAAAATCTCTTTATATTATAATAAAAAGAAGAATTGATTTATAGTTAAAAGTTTAAATTCAAAAAATTTTCTAATCGTATAAATTGACGAACAATGAAAGTGTCAAAATTCTCTCTATGTATATATACGTGTATATAAAGCAGAAATTTATCACAAAAGTCTTAATTAGCCATAGAATTATAATTAGAGAATTCTTACAGTTTTTGAAAGCGATAAATTCACCACATACACCGAGTTTTGTATAAATCATTCTTTACTGCGCATCTTTTCCACTTGAGTTGAAACGTGAAAGGTAATTTGTATTGTAAAAAAAAAGTTTTTGCCGTAATTCATTTTTTTATTAAACGATTATAATAAATTCTGCTTTATGCTAATATTCTCATAGATATACACCTATATTATGCTTTACTCAAATTTTTTTTTATTTTCTATTTTCCAACAAAACATTATTGCACGTGTGTGAAACATTAATGTTCACGATTTCTTTGAATTTTCTTTTCTCGCATAATTTGATTTGTTACTACTTGTTTTTCCTTTCGTGTCATTAATTACATAATGCAATTTTAAATGATTAAGATGACAATAAATTTTTCTTAAAATTTATTATTCGATAAAATTTAATAAATTTTTTTTTAATTTATTATTTAATTAAATTTAATAACAATTTTTTTTAATTTACTGTTAATACTTTATTTACATTATTTTTTTATAACGTTTTTATTTTTTATTAATTTATTTTCTGTTATTTACATTATTTTTAACGAGGATTCCTTTTAATCCTTTTTTTATTATTTTTTTGTAAAATTTATCACATTTTTAAATCGCGGGATTTCGTTCCGTTTATTATGCAAAATAAATAATTAAATTTTTGTTAAATTTTCTATTTATTTTTCTTATTAGTATATTTTTCTATTTTATTTATATTATTTGTAACTGTCATTTTTGTTATTTTTTTTCTTTTCAAAGAACGGTATTCTGTCCCGATTATTCTACTAAATTAGTAAATAAATAAATTTTCTTTACATTTTTATATTTATTATTCATTCATTTTATTTATTTATAACATTAACTCTTTTTTATTATTTTTTTATATATTATAATTATTTTTTACTTCTAATAAACGATATTTTGTCCGGTTTTATTCTGCTAAATAAATATATTTCTTCTTATTTTGTATTTTTTTAATTTATTATTTTATTTACTGTTTTTATTTAATATTTATTTATTAATACTTTACTGTTTTTCGAAAAATTATCCCTTCTTTATATTCTCTTTTGAGAAAACAAAAATGTTCGAAAGATATTTAAATTAGGGGGAAAAATTCGAACAGACAAAAATTTATTTGTAGAGTTAAAAAAAATTTTTTTTTTATATTTTTTTATAAATAAAAAAAATCATATACGTGACAATTTGGATTCTTATAATCTGTCATGGAAGTCAAAGGGAAAGTTCACGAGTCGGGTTGAATGACACTTAGTGTCTCTCCAGAAACTTTTTAGTGATCATTCGAAATGCAACTTAAACGTCTCGATTCAATGCTTGATTAGCTTTTCTTGTCAATGACTAGTGGAGTTTCTTTTCCACAATAATTATTAAATTTCCTCTCCGTTCAATTTTTTCTTTCAATAAAAAAATTCGTATTATCGTTTTTCAGAACGAATTTAAACGAAAATAAAGAAAATCCTTTATTAAATTTCCTCTTCATTCAATTTTTTCTTAATTAAAAAATTTCTTATACATAAAATTCGAAATTATCGTTCTTCAAATCGAGTTTAATGAAAAATAAAGAAAAAAAGACCCTTCTTGAAAAATCTATTATATAACAAAAAAATTTGTATAATGATCCAAAAAAATGCTATTCAAATTATTACATCTCGAATTCGTAGAGCCAAGAATAACTTTCGAAGAATCAAGATAAAATTTTTTAAGAGATGAATATTACATGATCGATCATCATCTTTTTTTCTCTACAAGTGATGATAAGCAATAATAATACGTTTAAAGAAACAAAAAAAAACTAGTATATCTGTGTGTGATTTCGAGTCACGTTACAGTTTGGAATTCCCGTTACATTGTTTGAAGCTGAAAAATGGGGAGGTGCTGGGACCATATCAGCATGGCCGAAGCTTAATGTTGTGCGCAAATGCAAAGAAAAGCTTGTTTCCACCCTTAAATGTTAATCATTGGTTGATAGAGGGAAGCTTTCGCGACGCCCACACATAAAAGCTCAGACATGCGCCATGGGAAAAAATTAAGTGAGAGAGAGAGAAAAAAAATATAATGATACTGTATAAAAATAAAAAAAAAAACCTTTACGTGGCTTGCGATCGTATTTTTATCTCTCCGACATTTTTCATAAAAATATCAAAACGATATACGTCACTGTCGTTGAGATTAAGCAGTTGAAAAAAATTGATTGTACCACTGCACTACAGACCTGACAGTCAAATATTGTCCATGACACGTACGTGATTTGGAGAAAAGAAAATCTATCATTTTCACTCCCTTTTTGAAAGAATATTCAATTTTATTCCTTATTTCAGAAAATTTCCGTAATTTTACTTTTTAAACGTTCGAAAAATTTAATTTTACATTTTAAATGCGTTTAGAAATTTGTCATTTTACATTTTAAACATTTAGGAAATTTTTTCTCCATTTTTTAGCATTTTTTAGCATTTAGGAAATTTTTTCCCTATTTTTTAAGCATTTTATCTAATTGTCAATTAATGACAACCGAAGAAATGTTTTATTTCAGGCAAATATAGTTTATGTAAAGAAAAAAAAGTATATTTACTACAGAGCGTACCGCGATTATTTACTTGTTTTGAATACAAATTTTATTTAGCACGAATGATATTTTTTATTTGCATAAAATAAAATTTACGTGAGAGGTAAATAAATGCTTTGAATTAAAGTTGCATTTTATTTCGATTATCATCCACGGTTTTTGAAATTTTTAAGTCAAATTGAATTTATTGGATAAAAAAAATTATTTTTAATTGTTTATAAACAGACATTTTTGTATATATGAAACGTTTCAGCGAATTGCATTAGCGCCGAGCATGACCTGCACAGCATTTTATCATGTACGTCATTAAATAATTAACATAGGTAATCACTGCCTACCCTACATCTTCCTTATAAATAGTTTACTCCCAAGGTTCATTAATTTAAGGCAAATTAATTACAAAAGAAAAAAGAAGAAATTGTCCAATTCTTCTATTGAACATTCAATTATTTCAAAAGAAATTTTTTTAATGTACTAAAGTCACTGAAAAAAATGTATTTAATTCATAAAAATATTTTTTTTTGTTAAATTTTATCTACATGAAGACTCGAACAATTTTCGACAATTTTTTTAGTAAAACATGGAAATTGGGAGCTTTCCAAAAATTTTGACTATTTTTTTCTATATTTTCACTTACTACATAAATATAATTAATTAATACAATTTTTTGAAAATTAGTGTAGTCTTCATCAAGCTGCTTTGAAATTTAACACAATTAATTGAGTTCTTTCAAAGTTTTGGGCATTTTTTTGGAAACAGTTAAAAATTGTGTCACTAAAGAAATAATTTATTAATCAGGGTGTCTCCTATTTCCATTCAACAAAATTCCCGGTTTTTCCCGGTTATGGCCTAATTTTTACCGGTTTTCTTTTCTCATAAAATTTAAATTTAAATTTGATTTCGAACATAAATAAATAATAATTTTAATTGAAAATTTGGAAAATAATTTTTTCAATTTTTTAAAAACAATCTTGTCTTTTTATAATTCTAATTGGAAATTTTCTTTTTCAAGTTTATTACAATTCTATTGATAATAATTGAATTTCTGCAAAGAATTGTACTATTTACAAAAATATTTGAAATCCTTCCAAAAAATGATATTATTTATGAAAATAATTTAATTCCTGTGAAGAATTCTATTACAATTTAAAAAACAAAGCAGTGATAATTAATTATTTACTTAATAAATAGTAAACATTAAATTTGCTTAAGAAATGATAAATATTATTTATTTGAACATTCAGAAATTTGAAATTATAAAAATTTAAGAGAAGTTAAAAAATTATAACTATTGAATAATAATAGAATAATACAATTTTTAGAAGCAAAAAATTGATTTAAAACTTTAAGAGGGACTTTATATTTTAAAAATAAAATTATAATTACGGTCACTAACTTCCCTTGATTATATTCGAAAAATTTTAATTAAAATTCATTCAAAGAATTAAATTATTTTTCAAAAAAAATGTAAAGAAATTTCAAGTATTTCAAAAATTTTCATTTGTTTAGAAAAATTAAATTATCTTGAAACAATGAAATTGAAAAATTTCAACAATTTTATTTTTCCGAATTTAAAAAAAATTGCGAGAATTCAATTTTAATAAAAAATTTGAAGTGCATATCGTTTTTTTAAATTAACTAATAAAAATTTTAATTATTAATCTTCGCACTAAGAAACATGAATTCATTAAAATGTGACTTTTAAATTCAATTATTAATTATTAAATTAAAATACTTTGAAAATTTTATTTGTTAAAAAGTTTCTAAAAAAATTCTTTAACAAATTTAATTACATATTTTCAGTCTAATTTCACAATATTTCTATTAACTCCATAATTTTTTAAAATTTATTTACATAATCTGTTTGAATTAGTGCCTTACTTTTTCTATGAAATTAATTTTTTTCAACTAATTCAAAGTTAGAAAAGAGTATAAATATCTATAAAAATTGAAATAGAAAATAATTTTTTTAAAAACAAATTAAAATAATAAAATTTTTTTTAATTTTGATGGAAAAATTACCGATTTTGTATAAAAATTTCGGTTAAATTAAAAAAAATTTTATTATTTTAATTTGTTTTAAAAAAAATTATTTTCTATTTCCCGGTTAGTAGACACCCTGATTAATGCATTTTTTTGAAATTTAGCGCGGTCTTCATGAAGTTTTTTGATTTTAAAGTTTGACAAAAATTGCCTATTTCACCGTTTTCGACAACGTTTTTAGTAAAACATGAAACTTGTGGGCATTTCCAAAAATTCAAACTATTTTTTTCCTATTTTCACTTACTACGTAAATAATTAATTAAAACACTGTTTTTTAAAAAATTAGCGTCGTTTTCGTCACATTTTTTTTTCTTTTAAGTTTGACGAAAGTTATCCATATTAGTTATTCGGGCTTTTTCGTGCACGAACGTTCGGATCTTTAACTACATAATTGTAGAATAACATTTCTTTCCTTGTGATAAATAAAAAAAATGATTTAATTACGTAAATATTTATTTGATAATAGACAAGGAATCGATCAATTCAATAAAATAACAGGTGTTTTTTCAGTGATGTTACATGTAGCTAAAGTTTCGAACGTTCAAATGAACGAAATTTTTTTTAACCTTATGTGTTTTTAAAAATTGTTATAAAAAAAATTAAAATTCAACAATATTTAATTCACAATTAATTTGTTTTAATGTAATCAAAAAAAAAATTTTGTAAAGAAATACAAATTAGAAGAAGTAAAAAAAATATTGTCGTTCATTTGAACGTTCGAAACTTTAGAAACATGATGTTAAAAGAATTAAAGATTGATATTAATAACAATAATAGTAATAATATAACAAAAGTAATAACAATATAATAATAATATCAATGATTCTAATATTAACATAAAAATAATATCAATAATTCTAATATTAATAAAATAGTAAATAGAAATATACAAGAAATAACTACAAATAAAACGAACAACTGATTCAAGTACAATCTCATATATATGAATCATGTACCTTTAATGACAACTTTCAATTCGAGATTAGTTAATAAGAAAAAAGGACTATAGATCAATGGACTTTGAAAAGCGTGTTCATAGTTTTGCTTTTTTTCTGCTTCTTTTATTTTTTATTTTTTTATTCTTAAAAGCAAAACATTCGCGGTCGATTGATTCATTTGACTTGCAAGTAAGTGGCGGATGGAAGGAAAGTACATAAAGTAACGAGAGACATGAAAAAAAGGAAGCGAGTTAAAAGTAACATTGTCGTCAGATTGTGTAAAATATCTTTCGCAATAGAAGGCAATATTCGCTTGCTTTTGATCTCTCAAATGCACTTCGGGGACTATTGCTCGATGTCTGAATTCGGACGCGAATAAGAAAAAAACAACTTAACCATTGAGCAATATTTCTATAAAAACACACAATAAATGTATTCCGACAATTTATAAAAATATATAATAATAAAATGTAAAATATTTTTAAAAAAGATTTTTATGAACAAATTTTGTAAATAAAACTAAGTATATTTTAATTTTTATTCAAATCACGTAAATTTGAACCAGTCATTTCAGCAATATATTATAAAGATAAGTAATATATAGAAAAAAGATTTAAATTATAAAAATAGAGAAGGTTAAATGTATCATAATCATAATAATTAATTAATTATCGTCATTAAGTATTTCTATCATTGTTTATTAAATATTACTTTTAATAAATATTATTTAAATTCTTAATTATAAAAATTATAATAAACAATTGAGTACTATTATTTATTTCTTCTTTATTAAAAAAACGAAGATATTTTCTCAAATCTAGAAGAATATATTTTTTCCATTGAAAGATTTGAAACTAACAACGCGATTACCTTTGATTTTACAACTCGATATTGAATTTACTACCGGTTGTTGCTATTCCGACGCTGTACGTTTTAAACTTTTCCATCAATTAACGATCCTGTTTACGATTTAGCAATTGACTAGCAATTAATAAACAATATTGTTATATACGAAAACAATAAAATTAAATGAAGAACAAATAAAAAAACCAGTAATTAACCAATTAAAAGTAAACACTAATTGCCCACAAATTAAAAGTTAGAAAGTCTAATTAACAAATAGCAACAAAAAAAGACGAAAAAAATTCACGAAAAATTAATTTAAAATAATAAAAAAAAATACTCTCTTCAATTATATGAATAATGTATACAAATTTACATTTACATAAAAGTATAAAGGAAAAGTTAATTCATAATAATTTTTCAAGAGAAAAAATCACAAATTAAATTGTAAATAGCTTTTATGAAAAACATAATTTTATTCAAAACGATTATGACTTGTCTAATCTTAAAAAATATATTTATTTGTATAACATTAATTTAATGTTCTTTTCGTTAATTCATTAATTTTAATATCTAACTCTTTTTAAAAAAAAACTAGTTTTTATAAAATAATAAATTACAAAATATTATTTTATTTTATTACACCCAGAGAAAAATATTATTTAATTCAAATATATTTTATTTGACTTAAATAAACGTATATTTGTCTCAGAACAAACTAGACTTTTTATTTGTTTTAAATAAAATTTATATTTGACATAAATAAAACATATCTTTGAGTTAAATAAAATTTTATTTAAACTAAATAAAATTTATTTGAAACAAATAAAAAGTCTAGTTGGTTCTGAGACAAATATACAATTTCTCTGGGTGTATATTTTACTATTCTGATAATTATTATTTATTATTATTAGTTATGAATTAACACTCCTACACTTTTATTAATTTTTAATTTCACTGGAATTTAATGCTTAACTTCTTAACAATTATTTTTGACTATTTAACTTTTACTTTGTTATAAAACACAATTAATTAGCTTCAATTTTTATTGAGATCTTTCTTAATTCACTGTCGAATTTACTTCCTCTAAAAAAGAAAAAAAACCGAATAGTTCAAGGGTTAATTATTATTTTGTTTCTTTTATAATTTTTAAAATTATTTTTTAATATTTAATATTATAATAAATTTATTATAATAATTAACTATTATTATTTATTATACATAGTTCAGGCCTTTTTCAGCTTTGAACGAGTATAATAGGTTAATTATAAAGAAGAAAAAATTAAACCGTACCGTAGGAGAGTTAATTATTATTATGTATAAATAAATAAATTTTATTTATTATAATTTATTCTTGAAAAATAAATTAATTAAATTAAATTCTCAAAAAAAAAATTAAATTAAAAATATTAGATTAAGAGAAAAATTATTTGATTAAAGTAAATATTTATTTAACAATAGACAAAAAATCGGCTTTTTTTAATCAATTGAATTTCTCCTTCAGTGTACATAATAGATTACAGCTATTTTTTATTATTCATTATTTAGTTCAATTTTCAATAAAGTGTTTTAAACTAATTCAAATTCCTAAGAAACATTTACTAAAGTAATAAAGTAATAATACACAAGGCAGTATATCGTTATATGAATAAACGAAACTGCGACAATTGACTGAGTAATCGAGAAAATGTAAGGAGAAGTCATTCTGAAACTAGTCAATAAAATAGTATTGTTCGTAAATAATAGTAGAGCCTATGGCACGTGCTCCTTGGGCAAAAATTCATCGAGCATTTATTGTAAAATTATTGTACGTAAACCTCACATTCACCGGGACTTTCACTGTTAACTGAGAGAAATAAAAAAATGATGGAATTGTCGACAAACACTAGCGCACAAATATTGCGCCATTCTCTCCGTAGAACTAGCAAACTTCTCCTCTAATATATATATATAGTCTACTCGCACGATGCAGGTAATGCAGGCAGGCAGGCAGGTGATTTCGCCTGCACGAAGAAAACTAATTTTCTTCTCCTTATGTCTATTACTTCTCGCAGACTGTTTGGTGAATCATTATTATAGTTTTTCCAAGCAAAAAAAAGAAATAAAAAGAATATATATACACACAACACATTTGATAATAAACCGCAAAGACAGTCGTTAAAAAAAAAAAAGAAAAAATAAAATAAAATGTACGACAACATTTAAACAATGCCTTTAAACATTTAATAATATTCACTGTGTCAAGAGCAAGTCACTTTTGAGCGGTTAATTAGAATTTTAAATTTAAAAAAAGGAGAGAATTCTTTTTTTCTTCTCTCAGCACAATGTTTATTTTTAAAGTCTATTTATACGCAATAATTTTTTTTTATTCTTCACTTTAAATGCCAGCTGGAAAATTTATGTAAAAATTAACAACATCTCGAATGAACCTATAATAATTAATTAATTAACACTTTATTAATTTCCATTTGTTTTATTTTTACTCACAATTAGTTTTATTTCTTGTTTATGGTTTTTTTAATTCACACTATATTTGTTGTATATTTCTTATACAATAACAATAATAATAATAATAATAATAATAATAATAATAATAATATTAATAATAATAATAATAATATATAGTATAATAACAATTATGTAGTAATTTTATTAAAAAAAATTTATTAAAATTTTGTGTAAATTTTCGTCCGAAAAGGTTTGACCGGAATTATTTTAAATAAACAAATATATCAATTACTATTCTAAATAATCCAAAATATTATTATTGTTCAAAACAAATAAATGTAATATTTATTATTTGAAAATTATTCAAAAATATTATTTTGAATAAATAACTTTATTATTTATGATTCGAAAACTATAAAAAAATATATGTTTAAAATAAATAAACATTCTATTTATTAATAAAAAACTTTTTAATATACCCTATAAACTGTCTCCGAGAAGTATTAGACTTTAATGAGAAGAAATTATTTAAAATAGTTAATAAAAAAATGTTTAACGCCGAAAGACGTGCAAAATAAATAAATAATAGTATGTATAACAACAACAATATTAATAGCATTAACAAATAATTCTAATTGCACGTTTTAACCTTCTCTATTTTTAAAATTCCACTCTTTTTTACCATTTATCAAATTATAATGTTTATTACTAAATAAAGTAAATAATTTAATTTAAATTTCTATTAAAAAAAAAATTAAAAAACAAAAGTAAAAACAAAATTATTAAATTATTATGAATTACTATTTGATACCAAAATAATACAATTAACACAGGCACTTTAATTATTTACAAAAAAATGCATATTATTTATTTAATTATTATTACAAAAAAGAATTTAATTTAAAACCCTACAAAGGAAGAAATAATTTCCTCGTAAATAATAAATTAAAATAAACCATTGAAGAAAAAATTAAATTAACTAAAATAATAATTATATATAAAAGAAAATTAAACCAATTAAAAAAATGTATTCTCAATAAAATAATTTTTACCTCCAATAAAACAAAATAATAATATTATTTTTTTCGAAAGACCACAAAGGAAAGAAATAATTTCCAAGTAAATAAAAAATTTAAATAATCCATTGAAAAAAAAGTTGAATTAACTGAAATAATTATTAAAATTTTATTATTCTTTACAAGAACTGCAAAACAATGTATATGAACTTTCTAATTCACATTGTGGTGAAAAAAATTTCTAGATATAACCCATATTCACAGACAAAGTTTTGTGCGTATATAAATTAAAATATTATTCTCAATAAAAATTAAGTGTGTATTTTTTGTTTGTTTTTGCAAAAAAAAAAGAAAGAAAATAGCATTTTTTTAGGGCCATGACCGTGATAGGCGGTTCCTTCGAGGTCAGTTCGCTTCTCGTAAGCACGCACAGTTGCGAGATACCAGAAATCGAGGTCGGGTCTTCGCGAGATTCGCGCTTCTTATTCACTTAACGGATTTCACGGACTCACATCCAAAATCAAACAAAATTTTTTTACTTTAAATGAAAAAAAACCCCCGCCTCATCGGTGGAAAGAAATATTTCTTTTTAGGAAAAAATAGCCAAAATAGGAACCAAAAATAACGAGAAACAAAATTAGAAAAATAAAATATAAATAAAATATGAAATAAAAGCAAAAGAAGAGAAAAACAAAATAAAAATTCCGCAAAAAGAAAAAAATTCCCTTCCTTTTTTTTTGGTTCAAAAAGGTTATAAAAATTCAGGTCTCAATCAGTCAGCAGCTTTCTTTACAAACAGCGTGAGAAAGGTCATTCTAAGTCGTTCAATTGGTAATAACTTCAACCTCCCTTTTCCCATATAAATGCGCTCCGAAAACTCGTCGAGTGAGTTGAAAATGCCTATAACATATCTCTATCTCTCTTATATTAGACTTCCATTGCAAAGTTTGTATAAAGTGTTAAATGCGAAATGTACAAAGTGCAACATGAAAGGTGCATTTCGATTCACCTGACAGGGATTATTCTGATGGTGTGTGGAGTGAAACCAGAAAAAAAACGAACGGTTGGTTCGTTCGATAAGGTCAATGGACGAAGAACTTCTTCTTCGTCACCCGCATGTTCAGGTGGTAAAAGAGAGAGAGAGAGAAAAAGAATTCTATTGTCAAATCACAAGGAATTGAAATAAAATAATACAAATCGAGCAGAAAGGCAAAAATTAAATACCGCCTCTTTGAAAAATTCCTCACACATTTGTCCTTGAAATGTAAAACAATTTAAATAAATAATTAACAAGAACAACTTTTCCTCAAACTAAATTTGTCTATACATATTTATTATTTAATATAAGAATTAATATCACAATTACAAAATATTTGTAAAGCTCACTATATCAATAAACACGATACATAATAAATAAATCATTTTCGTTAATTATTTACACTCGCGTAATTAAAAAGCAAACCATATCGTTTCTATTTAATGAACCAATATTATAAATTATAATAATTCATCATTTAGAAATAGTTGATCACCTTCAATTTGACTTATTTAAATAGACACATTTAGAAATAACACTCGTTTCATTATTCACAACTGTATGGGCTTATTTATTGAACTAAAAAACAAGACAAACTGAGAAAAATTTCAGAAATAGTACAAGACAAAATCAGAAAAAATGAAAATATTGATATAGGACATTTAAAAATGGTGGCCACTCGCCTGAATAATCTTTAAACTATTCACTGCAGAGAAAAACAAAATAGAAGCGGATTTATTAAATTATTCAAATATTCATAATGACCGGGACTAGAATTTTACCGATTCGGGTCTTTGGAATTTATAAAACAACAGGAGATACGGTCGGCCGCATTACTCCCTCACGTGGTTGTCAAGCTCGTATTATTTCAAGACTAAACAAAAGCATATTTGAAAACTAAAATATCTCCAATTTTTTAAAATACAATATTTTCAACAATACTACGAATGTAGTGCGCAAAATTACAAAAGTTAATCAAAGAATTAAAGAATAGTCGGGAAAATACCGAACTGTACACGAATGTTGGGGAGTTTAACGACAGACAAGGAACGATGATTTTTTTTCCCAATATCAAGAATTCAAAGACTTGAGAAAAAAATGTCAATTATAAAGGTACTCACCGAGAATGGCCTGGAGGGTTTGCTCGTCCCCGTCACTGATGACATCCATGCCTCCGCGGATCGGACCCCAGCTTTCTTTCGGGCCTGATTAACAGGCCCCATTTTGTCTTCGTGCGACGTCTGTCGTTGCGTTCCACATCTTACACGAGAAAAACATTCTCCAAAGTTTTCTTAACCGCAATCCACGTATTTTTTTCTTCCTTTTTTTTACACTGTCAACACTTGTATAAACACACACACGATAATTCACTTGTCAATATTGTTGCACTGATTCCTAAGAGTACTCGTACGAGTAGAACACAGTTGAAATCATGATCAAAAGTTTATTTTAAATCAAAAAAAGTTTACTTCCTTTTTTTTATTTGAAACAAACACAAAATTTTTGCTGTAGCACACGTTCCACCGACACTAAACACACACGACCTGGAACTCGCGACTCGACCGGAGAGCCGACACTTGCTGCGTCTATTCGAGAGAGGTCACGTGACCACAAGAGAGTATTTGGATGGGTCACGCGCCCCGTTTTCTTGTTGCGTGTCTTTGACGAATATTGTATATACCAGGGAATGAGGATGTCACGATGAATATTTGGTTACCGATAAGGATTGGAAGAAAAAAAGAGGTTAAATTTTAAAACACGAGTGATAATAAGAACAGATTCCTTTTTCATCGGCCCTCTGGAGGTTACTGAAGTGAGACGAGGAACTATCGATATTCTCGAACGTTTTCATTTGTCCCCGCCAGGTGGCGCTAGTGACTAGTTTCGATAATTCCTTTTGGCGCTAAAATTCAAAATTATAAAAATGAATTTAATTTTTTAAAGATCTAAACTATTATTATTAGTCAACTATTAATCATAATTGTTTAATGTTCGTCTATCTTTATTTTAAACAAACCCGAATACTGTTTGAAAATTTTTTTTAATATTGTACTGTACGATAAATAAAGACATTTAAAGACACAAATTTTTAGTTCTTTTTACATTTTAACTAATTTAAATTTCCTTAATTTAATTAATGTAATTAACTTAATACTAAATAAAAATTTCTTAGTATTTTTGATAAAAATTTTAATAAAAAATATTTATAGGATTTTAAATTTTAAATAATTATAATAATCTACAATAATGTTGTAGATACAATAAAAAAATGTTGCGCTCTAAAGAATGGTACCTAATGATCGACAAATTTTAATTTCTCAGGTACCTTTCTTCAGAGCGCATCACAAATAATAATAGTAATAATAAAAATTATAATAATAGAAATAATAATAATAATAATAATAATAATAATAATAGAAATAATAGAAATAATAATAATAATAATAATAATAATAGAAATAATAATAATAATAATAATAATAGAAATAATAATATTAAATATAATTGTAATATAATTATAAAGATATATACATGTAAATTAATATTAAAATAAGTTGACAAAAATCAATTATTCTTAAGTAAAAGACATTAAAAAATACAATTGTCGAACAACTAACACAGGTCGGCTAACAAATTTAAAAATAGAAATTTTTTTGTTTACTTTTAATCATTAAATTTTTAATCAGATAGAAATTAACTTCAGGTCAAAAAGAAAACCCTCTCAAAAAAACCAAAATTTGTAAATCGCAAAGACAAAATTGAATTATACGCTATAAACATTTATTTACGTCACATAAGTACAATGAACACCGAGGGGTCGCTAAAATAATAATTATTTTTACCATATTTGTATAGTTTTCTACTTCACTTTGTTTCCATTTTTTTCTTTTTTTTATTTATTTATTTTTTTGAGTCTTGACGAGCACCCGAAAATAATTTATTCTCTTAATTATTTCATCATTTACACAAATATTCTCTCTTAATTTTTTTTTTCTTTAATATATAGATAATATGAATATATTATATCGTTCTTTGTACAATATATGTACACATATGTATATCACAATCTTTCATTCGCACGCATTTAATTAGAGTTAATTGCTTGTAAGCAGCGCGAAGATAATTTACAATTTTTTTCTTCTTTTTTTAAATAAACGAAAATTAAAATCAAAAAAAGAGTAATACTCTGGCGCACTCGATTTAAAAAACAAATCAGGAATCAGATCGTTCATTTTCTTTCCATACATATTATATATATATTTATATAATTTGTGAATGCAATAGCATTAATAAAAAAAAAGATGATTATTAAAAATAATACGATGCATTTCATTATAAAAGAAATAATGATAATTGCAACAAAAAATAAAATAAAATGAAAGAGAAATTAACATCTCAGCAAGAAAACATCTACAAAAGAAGAGATTCTCTACCCTTTAAATACAATCGATTATTAATTGTAAAATAAAATTAGTTAAAATATAAATTTAAATCCAAATTCTTTAAAACTATTCTAAAAAGAAATGTTAACCACTAACATTTACTTAATTCTTCTGGATATTAATTATTTTTATTTGAATTCAATCCAATTTATTATAATAATATATAGTACTTTATTAAAATTAAACAATAGAAAAGAAAACAATATCTATAAATATATATCAAAAATCGTAATAAAGAGATTGTATTGTAGAGATGAATATTAACGCCCTTATATAAATATTGATAAAAATATTTGAAAACATTTAAGTGTGATTTCATGGCAACTTAATAAGAAATAAAACATTACAGATCAATGGACAAGAACTATTTCTCACAATCAACGATCAGATGCTGCCGATTTTCCCCATTAATCAATTTTTTTTTCATTTCAAATGTGAGAAAACTCGTGATTTTATGAAAAGAACTCAAAATTTACATTTTGAAATGGAGAGAAGCACTTCCGATCACAGCATTTCTTTAGATTAGATAGATAAGAACTTTTATTTTCACTCTCGGAAAAAAAGGAGTTCTTCATGTCAACATTTAATTACGAATTGTTTTTTCCTACAAGAGACTTGCATTTTTTAACATTCAAATTATCAACAATTTCTTTCGAATCTAGCCATTGAGTCACGATCTGTTCAAGTCGAACTAATCTATGTAAAATTTGGAACGATTAAATAATAATTACATTGTATTACATATACATGCATTCAGTCTTTGTTGCTAAATATTATATAATATATATCTATATATATTTATATAAGATATTCAGAAAAAGTCATGACCGATAGCGTGAAAACACAATTAGGAACTGGATGAAAGATAAAAGCTGATGATTATCATTTATGGGTCCCAAATTCTTTACCCGATTCAAAATAAGCAATTATAGATGTATCATTTATTATTCATCGATCATTTATTTTTGTTTCTCAAACATTTTTTTCTACTTTTTTTTCAATTAAAAAATCTTTGAATTTCAATTAAAGAAAAGTGATAAATTTCAATAAATATTTTTTTTAAATATTGTTATAATAAATATTAATAAATACTTTTATCGAAAAAGAATAGTAATGTAAATTTGAAATTTCTTAATAATGCAAAAAAATGATCGACAATAATGAATGATCACAAAATATCCGAATAACATTGTTTTCTATTTTGTGAAACATTTCACTTTCCCTGACATTTTCTGTAAATAACATCCTACAAATCGATTGGAAGATATTTCTCATAAATGGAAACAAGAAATTCAACGATATTTGAAAGACTAAGAAATAATAAAATGTCTAAGATTTAAACAACTTGAAAAATATAAAATTAAAAATATTCATAGACTGCCAGTGAATTATTTCTTTCATTTGATGTTTTTTAAGCTTCATTCAAAAATTTTTTTTCAATATTTAAATGAACACCATTTATATATTTGTCATCAATTATCGCATGGATAAAATATATATTTGATTCGTCTGAAGAAGCAGTGTTCGTCGAATCACAGATAATCCATTGTTTATTGAAGCTTTAAAACTCTCTTGAGCTGTTTGTTTTTTTGTTATTCTTTTTAAAAGACTGATATTAATTGTCAAAGATTCGTCATGGCAGTTTAAAAATGGCAGCTTTTTTTTAATGAGCCAGGCGCTCATTAGAATTGAAAAACCAGGAGAGGGACATTTTTATCCTCTCTCTCACTCTCCCTTGCTCTCACTCTCTATTTATCTCTTTTCTCTCATCCTCTCTCCAACTAATAGAAAAAGTAATTTTTTTTGGAGATTGTTTTCCTCATGCAGAAGAGACGCACATACGTGGACGTAATAGAAAGTATATTTTAGCAAAGGCTAGATTTCTTTTATCAGTTCCATAAAAGTCCCCGTCTCAGTCGTTTGAAACAGATTTTTTGTGGTCGAGTGTTTGTTCAAAGAGGCATAGGGCTCGATGTACAAATTCATACTGCTCTGCAGTTTGTATCATTCCACCTCTGTCGTACCTGAAATAACATATTTTTACCAATCAATTCAAATATTCAAACAACATTAATAATACAATTTATAATTAAAAAATATTAATCGATGACAAATTACACGAACTACAAGTAATTAATGAATAATATAATAATACTGATATAACAATTCATTAATGAAAATAAAAAAGTACAATTTAAAATTAAAAATATTGTAAACGTAATTACGAAGAATTTTAATTTAAAAAAAAAAATTCTGCTGAATTATGATGAATGGAAAAATGAATGTGGTGCTAATAGTTTCATAAATATCAAGAAATAATCGAGTCATACCTCATTTGACATAAAATGCCTAAAACATCGACATTTCCGTCTCTGATGAGCTGAGTCATTCCATTCGCTAATGCTAT
The DNA here is from genome assembly GCA_032873175.1 of Leptopilina drosophilae. NCBI lineage: Eukaryota > Metazoa > Arthropoda > Insecta > Hymenoptera > Figitidae > Leptopilina > Leptopilina drosophilae. The sequence continues at coordinate 10,544,782 of CM065485.1, forward strand.
GAAACACCCTGTCCTTCCGATTCCTGCACTGCAGTGAACTATTATGGGCCCCGATAAATTATTTACTTCCGCAGCTAAGCTAACGAGCGTGTCAGCTTCTTGTGGCACAGCATGATCTGGCCACGAGTCATACCTGCGAAAGAAGGTAAAAAAATCAGCAAAAACTTTTAATATTAATCGTTAATTTCCATTATCCAAAAATGGTACTTAAACACTTGTGTCATTTTAAAAAAAGTTAAAAGAATACAAGTAAACAATATCCAATAAAATAACTCGAAAACAAATCAAGAAGTTTTCAATGTTTCTTCAAAGAGTAAATGAAATAATGAAAATAATTTAATAATTAAAATAAATAATGAATAAAATAAAGTGTTTAAATACATACATTATTATTTTACTAACAAATTTTATGCGCACTTAGCGTACAAAAACGTGGTATTCAATTTATTATAATGCAAATTATATTTTTTAATTTTTTATTTTCAAATTTAAATGTTTGGATAAATTAATAATCAAAAATTTTAAATTTACATATTAAGTAAATATTTCATTATTATTGTTTATATTTTCAAAAATTTTTAAATAATTCTTCGCAAGAATTCAATTACTTTAATATCATTTTTCAGAAGAATTAAATTATTTTCACAAATAGTAAAATTCTTTGCATAAATTGAATTATTTTGATTTCAATTTTCATAAAATTTCACAAAAGAATTCAGGTATTCTCTGAAATTTGCATAAATCCATTCAAACAATTCCAATATTTAGTAAACTCTTCGCAAAAATTAAATTCTCTTAAAAATAATTCTAAAAGTGATTTAATCTCAAAAATTAAATTATTTTTAAGATTGCCTGTAAAATTTATTTTAAACATTCAATTATTTTCCAAACTTCTAATAAATTCTTAGAAACAATTTAAATACTTTTAAAAATAGTAAAATTATTCGCAAGAATTAAATTATTTCTACAAATAGTACAATTTTTCACAGCAATTCAATTACATTCAAAACAATTTTAATAAACTTCAACAATAAAGTATTTAATTATAATTTTTAATATAAGCCATTATTTTAACAACTTGAAAAAAATTCTTCATAAAATTTGATTACTTTCAAAATTTTCAATCAAAATTATGAAAGAAAATAGATTATTTAAAAAAATTCAAAGAATTTCTTTAAGAGAATTTAATCAGAATTTTGTAAATTTTTAATAAAATTATTCGCAAGAATGCAAATACTTTCATTGTTAATAAAATTCTTCAAGGGAATGTAATTATTTCAATTTAATTGTTGTAAAATATCTCGAAAGAATACAATTATTTGTAAAAATATTAAATTCAATTATTTTCAAAAATTCTGATAAAATTCTTCGGGAAAATTGAATTAATTTTATAAATCATTAAATTCAGCGCTGGAATTCAATTATTTTTAATAGTTTGTTAATAAAATTTCTCAACAGAATTCTTCAAAAAATTCAACTTTTTAAAAATTTAACGATAAAATTCTCATAGAATTTGTCAATTTTTGAGAAATAATTGAATTTTGAAAAGGTTTAAAATTAAAATCTTTAAAAATTAGAATTTTTCATACTTATAAATAACAGTTTGTAGAATTAATTTTTTTGAAAAGTTTAATTGAATTTTTTAAAATTATTTTAATCTTTTATTTTTTAATATAAATATTTCATTGAATATTTTTTTAATAATTGAAATTTCATAAAATTGTATGTGTAAGCAAAAGGATTTCTTTATTGAGTCAGAGAAAAAGTCAAAATTTTATCTGGAAATCAGAGACAAGCAAAATTAATTTTTTATGGCAACTCTATTTTTTGAAATATTTATATAAATTTAAACAGATTTAAATAATTACTTGGAAAATGTTAAATAAACATTATGAAAGAAAATAGATTATTTAAAAAAATTCAAAGAAATTCTTTAAAAAAATTTAGTCAGGATTTTGAAAATTTTAAATAAAATTCTTCGCAAAAATTCAATTATTTTCATTAATAATAAAATTCTTCAAAGAAATGTAATTATTTTAATTTACTTATAAAATTTCTCAAAAAAATTCCAATGGGATTAAAAAAAATTTTTTAATTCCCATTAGAGTAAAAATTAAAAAATAAATTTTATTTTTTAAAAAGAGGGATTAAAAATTTGTTTTTAATTTTAGAAAGTATTTGACGAATGATTTTAGTTTATTACAGATACATTACAATCTATAATGTTTTATAAAAGTTATATAGTTTTGAAAATACTAGTGTTACAAAGGCTTTTACTATTACAATTTACATTTTTCTTAGAAGTAAAAGTTACTATATGTTTGTTATCTTTTATAAAATTATTTCTAAGTTTAAAGACTCTGAGAAATAATATAAAAAGATTTTTAAGTTTCAAAAAACTAAAATTTTTCTACCTAACAACAAATGACAATTTTTACGTTTTTCTTAAAAATAAAGGGAAAAGAGGAGAATATCTATGAGTTTAGGTATTTTAGGAGATTTTTATAATTTAAGTTTATAAAAAGGTAACTAAGTGTTATCCCTACCATTTTTTAATCACAATTTTGAAAAGACTTTTATAAAGGTAAAAAGTTCCCCTAACATTAATTTTTCAATCATATTTTTGTTACAAATTTTTTCCTTTTTTTTTGAAAAAAGAAATTTGTGTAATTTCCATTTTTCAGTCACAATTTATAATGAAACAATATTTTTAATAAATTATAAAATTATAAAGAAAAATGATATAAATTACAATAACTGAAATAAATAAAATTAGTTTACTCACCAATAATGCAGAATATTGCGTCGTTCACTTTGATGCCTAATTTCAAGGTCCCTAACTGTGTAACCGTCTCGGCTAACCACAGACATAACCATTATTTCATAAGATCCAGTGTTTATCCTGCTATTTTCCTCAACCGGAAAGTATGCGTCACATTTTGTCTTTGCTGCCTCGTGTAATCTCGTTATCATTACAACCACAGGAGATCTTTCCGACCAAATCATTCGCCAAAAGTCATCAATTGTATTGACTAAAGGTCCTTGTGTTGCAATATACCTAACGTTATCTCCATCATAACCCTGGGAATTAATAAAAACAAATGCATTTATAAAAATTGGGAAAATTTTTCCATTTAGAAATTTAATATTTTAATTTCTGGCTGTATTAATATGTTAATAAAAATAAATATACAAAAGTACTCACGCGAATATAATTTGCGTTAATGTAACTGTTCAATGGATCGTCGGAGCCAGGCAAGACAACTCGTGTCTGTGAATTTGGCAATACCGAGCGATATCTATTTTTAATTCCAGATCCGCAAACATCCACTTTCTCGGGAAGATTTAAGGGCACTTCCCAAAATTCTTTGTGCAGAGAACTTGGATCACTGATTGCTTTTTTCAATTGTGCGCGGGATAAAATATTTCCAGCGCTGAGAAGAAACTCTTCAGCGGTACATTCCCGAGTCGGTGTCACCACGTGCGGTGGACTCTCGGGTGCAGGGGTCAATTCAATTGTCAAACTTGCGCTCGAGCCTCGTCTCTCGAGGAGTCCTTTCGGTCTGATGCGCATTGGCTCAGGTCTCCTTTCCGGAGTTGCGACTGCCATTATCTAAAATTCAAAAAAGACAAAAACCAATTAGAAATTGACTTTGCGGTTTCAAATTAAAAACATTGGAACTTTTTATTCTCCAATTTTCTGCAAACAAAAAAAAACACTTCTAGAGATAAAAAAACCTATTTTTTGAGAAAATTACCTGTCGTGAAGCTGCCAGACCCGAAGTCTCAGGAACGGGCCGAATTGGCTGAACTGGTACAGGCGGCTTAAGAACTGATTGATGAACCCACTGTGCTTCGATAGGATCCTTATTATCTTTACTGGCCTTTTCTGAAGAACTAACTGCTCCCTCTTCTACCAATCCTCGCATATCACCATCTTCAGTGTCCTTTTCACGCGACATTTGCTTTCGCAGCCATAAGAGGATCTATTTAATAGCAAGAAGGGGAAAAGTTATTCAAGTGCAAAGAAATCAGTGCACAAGGCAGAATAATTGTAAGTTAATTAATTAATATTTACATTATTGTAAGAATTAAGATTTACCAGAAAAGTGAAGAGAATGGCGCCAACGGTGGCGCAGAAAACTATGAAAAGGGACAATTGCCAATCTAGCCATGATAGAGATACAGTTGAGCTAATCTCCTGATTGGTACGGGCGCGAAGCTGTGCAGCTTGCAAATCCATACCAGCATCATCCAGTCCCACCGAGGACTGTCGAATTCTGTAACAATTTATCATCAGTTAGCCTGTAAACAAACAATTCTTAATTTTACAATTTTCCTATTCAATATTCCATAACTTCGATTTTATTTATTTATTTATTCTACAAATTAGACGATACATGACAAACTTTCAATCGGTTTCCAGACTGAAATAGCATTTTCTATCATTTCATTCCAAAAAAACTGCCTAACAATAAATTACACTCTCTAATCTCATGTTGGTAAAGTTCACAACTTTTAGAATCATTTTAAAGAAAACATGTTTCTCTATTTAAATTTATATAAATATTTCCAAAAATAGGGTTGCCATAAAAAATTAATTTTCCTTCTCCCTGATTTCCAGATAAAATGTTGCCTTTTTCTCTGACTCAATAAAGAAATCCATTTATTTACAATTCAATTTTATGAAATTTCAATTATTCGAAAAATATTCAATGAAATATTTATATTAAAAAGTAAAACATTAAAATAATTAAAAACAAATTCAAATAAACTTTTCAAAAAAATTAATTCTACAAACTGTTATTTATAAGTAAAAAAAATTCTTATTTTTGAAGATTTTAATTTGAAACCTATTCAAAATTCCATTATTTCTCAAAAATTGACAAATTCTATGAGAATTTTATTGATAAATTTTTAAAAAGTTAAATTCTTTTGAAGAATTCTGTTGAGAAATTTTATTATCAAACTATTAAAAATAATTTAATTCCAACGCTGAATTTTACTATTTAAAAAATTAATTCAATTTTCAGAAGAATTTTATCAGAATTTTTGAAAATATTTGAATTTAATTAATATTTTTACAAATAATTGTATTCTTTCAAGATATTTTACAACAATTAAATTAAAAATAATTGCATTCCTTTAGAGAATTTGATCATCAATGAAAATAATTAAATTCTTGCGAAGAATTTTATTAAAAAATGTTAAAAACCTGATTAAATTCTTCTAAAGAATTTCTTTTGATTTTTTTAAATAATCTATTTTCTTTCATAATTTTGATTGAAAATTTTGAAAGTAATTAAATTTTATGAAGAATTTCTTTCAGGTTGTTAAAATAATCGTTTATTTTAAAAATTGTAATTAAATACTTTATTGTAGAAGATGATTAAAATTGTTTTAAATTTAATTGAATTCCGGTGAAAAATTGTACTATTTGTAGAAATAATTTAATTCTTGCGAATAATTTTACTATTTTTAAAAGTAATTGAATTGTTTCTAAGAATTTATTAGAAATTTGGAGATGAATATTATATTATTTATAAATGATAGTTGAAATAGAAAAAAATTATATAAGAATTCGTGGTAATTTGATAGTTTTAAGGAATAAAAATACGTCTTTTTTTCAAGATTCTTTTGACTATTCTGACCTGAGTCAACCTTAAAAAAGTAACGTTTTATATACTTTTTTGATCAATAATTAATAATTTACAAAAGAAATATTTGTAAACAACCAATTTTATTGTTTTTGCCAGAAAAAATATTTTTTTTTTCATTTAATGGTAAATACAATTGTTGTGAACTTCACGGACGTCTAAACTATATCGTTAAATTGTCAAATAAATTCTAAATTCTCGTTACATTGAATAAAAAATTCTAATCAACAACGAAAAATAAAATTTTACTATAATAAATGCGATTTCTTTTAAATTTGAACTAAAAATTTATTGTTAAAGCAAAAAACGTATAAAACATAGTAAAAATTGCATTGTTTACTGTAAAAAATTTGTTATGTTGAAATATGCACACTGAAAGAAAATTTATATTAAATTTTGTAAAAGTAATTTGCAATTTGAGGGAAAAAGTGCAACAAACCGTAATTTTGATATAAAAAATACTGATCTTTAAAAAAATCTATGTTAAATTTAGTAAAGTTATATTAAAATTGAATAAAAATTCTTGATATTTGATTTAATTATAATAAATTCCACAATTTTTTTTAAAGATTAGTATTTGTTATATTAAAATTTCGGTTTGTTGCCCTTTTTCCCTAAATTACAAAATACTTTTACAAAATTTAATATACATTTTTTTCCAGTGTAGAAAGAAATAAAAGGGAAAAAGTACAATCGAAGGTCGAATATTGAGACAATTTTTTAACGTAATTTGAAGTAATTTTTAACGTAATTTGTTTTCACCTGTGATGAGATCGTGCAGACATGCCCTCGGCAGCCGGCAGCAAAGCGACCGGTAATACCGTATCCGTACGCCACTTTTCTTGCGGAATTAGGGAAAATCTTTCCAAAGAATCAGAACTGGCATCATTGTTACTCGATTTGTCATAATAATAGTCATCACTTATATAGCGATGAGTCAACGGAGTACCTGTACCTCCTGTGAACAAAAAGAATAAGATCAGTGAATCTGCAATTTACAATTAAAAAACAAAATCTTACTCTCTAGCCGCACCATTCCTCAAGAACCTGATACAATTTTCCCTTCAGTTATTTAAACAATAAAATTTATAGTCCAAATAGTATAATTTACAATTTATTTACACCCTAACGACAAAAAGCAAAATTACACTTTGTTTTTATAAATCTCATCAAGGAAACAAAAAACAAACATTTCCTGCTATTTTTGTTTCTGTAATTTTTCGAATTATTTGGAACTCGAGATAAAAAAGAACCACCAAAGTTGTTAAATTTATTACACGGATAATTTTTTCTTCTTTTACTTCATTAAAATTGATTTATTGCGAACGAGTAACAAAGAACTTTGGATATTTTTTCTTTTTTTTCCATTCTTTTTAATAATAAAACACAGACCTTTGAATCATAACTGGCGTGCATTGGGAAATCGTGCCTAAATGATCGTGACCATTAAAACTATTTTACTAACAAGAGCTAAACGAAATAGCGTAAGCGCTATTTTTAAGACTGTACTTACTACGCCTCTGGGATTGTATACTCTATCTGTTAGCTTCCACTTATCGAAATCATTGAATTTAACGCACAACAACAATGAATTGATTCATTGATAATTTTATTCTCCAAGAAGGATTAACAAACAAAAAATTGCCAACGAATATGTAAATTTTTTTACATTTCTCGAAATTTTCCAAGAAAACAATTTTAGCCAGAGAAGATTGAAAGTTAAATAGAGAGAGAGACAGATTAAAATAGTAGATTTTATCTCAAATCTAGAGCAAATAGAGAAAGACGTATTCGCTTTGCGTACAGGAAGTAAACATTGGGCTAATTTTATGATCTGAGAATTGAGGGAGGTAGGAGGGCTTTTTTGAGATGAGAAGATGATCTAGTGACGGTTTCCAAATGGGTAAAACGCAGATGAGTTCAGGGAGGGACAACGAAAAAAAAAATCATTGATGAAAATAACTTTACTGATGTAATTTATCGTCGAAAATAGCGGAAGACTTTTCAGAGGCTATTGTACCCATTCGAGGTTTCCCTTTATACTGAACATGAGTAATAAGTTGCAAGAGGACACAACAATTTTTATCCGGACAATAACCTTTCTCCCACGTGTTGAAGGCTAACGTGTTCTTCGCATGACGTACATGAGTCAACTTTTGTCCTTTTGCAGCCAACAATTTTTTTTCCCACAACCTTAATAATGCATCAGGCGTCGACTTTTTCTTGACTCATTAAGTTTTAAACTTCCGAAATACTTCGAGAATTACAAGAATGTTATTCTCTCAATCAAAAATGATTCTGAAATCTAGACAATTTCTGTAAACAGATAATATTACGTTTATCTTTGTAAATTACATATTCAAAATGAGAATCGTCTGGTTGGGAAGAAACGAAAATAGAAAAGTCAGGGTGCTGATAAATCAAGAAACTTGGCACACAACTGACAAGGGAATTTTCTCATTTCTACAAAAAAAGTATTATAATTTTCCCCGATGCAATTTATACAAAAAAAAGGCTAAAATGATTCTTTACTCACTTAAACAAAAAAATAACACACGATTTTAAATTAAAAACTTTTGTATAATAATTTTGTCTTGCCTAACCTAGGACAACAGATCTCGAGTCAGTTTCTTCGGTGCAGATCATGAAATGCGGGTATTGACGTCAAATAAACAAGATTCAGTCACGTTGATGCACAACACGCAAAAGCCATGATTAAATTACATCCTGTTTTCTAACTATTGTGAAAGAAGGAAGCACTGAGGTTCTCGTTCGCACAAATAAATCCATATTCTCATACACACACTGTTTTAACACGTGAGAATAAATTTTTCTCACTTTTTATTATAAAAATCTGATGAGAGAGAGAGAAAGAGATAGAGAGCAAAATAACTCTTTCTTCGAGAAACAAAAGTCCAAAAAGTCACTCAAACTGTACCTTTAATTAGAAAAGCGTGTATCAAAATAGCAAAAGTTGTTTGTCTCCGTAATACAAAAAATGTTACGTTTGCATCGTGTAGTTTTGTGTACGCCGTGTCCGCCATGTTTTTTTGTTATACTACATATACACGAGAGAGAGAGAGCGAAGGGAAAAAATAAAAACGACCTCACTACGCAAGCTTCGGATTCAAACTGTTGCTTATTTCACTGTTGACGTTCATTGTTAAATTTTAACCGGAGGGAATCATGGAAATGGAATGTGGGAACGCGGGGACCAATCAGAATACTCGGAATGTTGTGAACCATCCAATCATCGTCTATGTTGAAATGGTCTTTAAATCTAACCGCGAAAATTTGAAATTATTTTCAATTAACCGTGCCATTCAAATATAATTAAATGCGTGTTCTTAATTAAATTGTAAATCATTAGCGTAAAGAAAATAGTAAAACTAAATAAAAATAGGAATCCATATTATTATAAATAAAATATTTATCCATTATGATTGCCACAAAAATGTTACTTTTGTTTTTCCATGATTTGCAGGAAAAATTCTGACTTTTTCCCTAAACCTAAAGAATATTTTGATTGACTCCAAAAATAATTAATTAATTATTTATAATAAATATTTAATCATTAATATTTTTACACAGGAATTAAGATTTTCAAAAATTTCAAATTCAAACCTTTTTGCAATTCAACAACTGATAAAAATATTATTATAAAACGTTAAAAAGAAAAATTGCATTATATACAAACATTTTAATAAATTCATTCCCAAGAATTCAATTATTCAAAAAAATTTAATAAAATTAGTTGAAAGAATTCAGTTGTTATTAAATTATAAATCATAAGCGTAAAGAAAATACTAAAACTAATTAAAAATAGGAATCCATATTATTATAAATAAAATATTTATAATATAAATATTTATTTATACCCATATTTATTTAGAAATAATAAAATTTTTCTAGATCCTAAAATTCTTCTTTAAATTAATTATTCTGAATCTTCATTGGAAAAGTTCTTTATGTATTTTTAAATCTACATTTGTTTACAATTTAATTTTACGAAATTCATCATGATTTTTAAACCATTTTTATTAGAAAATTCTACGAGAATTCAATTATTTAAATAAGAAAATAAATAATTTTTTGAATAATTATTGAATTTTTCTTAAAATTGATTTTTCATAAAGAATTTTATTAACAACTTTTTAAATAATTGAATAGTTTCGACAAATTTATTTATTTATGAAAATAATTAATTGCTTGCGTAGAATTTTATTACAATTTTTAGAAATTGATTTTGTAGAAGAATTTTATTATATTTACAAAGATAATTGTAATTTTAATCAGAAGTTTTAATAATTTTTTAACATAATATTGAATTTCTGCGAAGAATCTTATTACTTATGGAAATAATTGAATTTCTAAAAATAATTTTATTATTTATGGAAATAATTGAATTCTTAAAAAGAATGTTATTATCTATGGAAATAATTGAATTTCTGCGAAGAATTTTATTACTTATGGAAATAATTGAATTCCTAAAAAGAATTTTATTATTTATGGATATAATTGAATTTTTAAAAAGAATATTATTATCAATGGTAATAATTGAATTACTAAAAAGAATTTTATTATTTATAAAAATAAATGAATTCCTAAAAAGAATTTTATTATTTATGATAAAAGAATTGAATCAGAATCCATGTAAAAAAACTTTATTATTTATAAAAACATTATTTCTTAAAATAGTAGATATTAAAAATCATTAAATTGAAGAAAAAAACTCTTTTAAAATTCAATTAATATTTAAGTAAAATTTTCCCTGATTTCCCCAAGCAATTGTACATTCCCCGACTTTTCCCTGACTTTCCTGACCTGTGCCAACCTTATCCATCTTTCTCATTGTTTAAGACTAATTAGAGAATAGTGACGAAAAATTTATTTTCACTAAACATTAATATTTAGTTTATGAATTCATAATATTGACTTTTTAATCAAAATTGAATTTTTTACTCATATTTAAATTAAAAATAATCAAATCTGCAGGAAATTTATAATAAAAACATCAGTAAATAACCTTTAAAATGATCGATTTAATTTAAAAAAGTAATTAAATTACCGTGAAATAAAACTGCATCCACACACTGTCGCATAATTTGTCCTTCAAAGGTGCATGAACTTTAATGACAAATGAGAGAAAAAAGTTTTAATGAAATATGTAACGTGTGTGAAGACAAAAATCCGTTAAAACTCCTTTGACCCGATACTCATGATTTTTTTATTTTTAATTCCTTTTTCCGCACTGACCCCTATATTTTTTTCCTTTCTTTCTTTCTTTCTTTTTTTCTTTTCTTTTCTTTTATTTTTGCAATGTCAGGAACAGGGAATATAAACGGATGTGTAATTCTACGCCGTCTTTTTCAATAACATTCAGTGTATGATTCAGAAAACCGGAAACTATTCGTTCAGACGCCTCTGCCGTATGCCTGATGGTCCATTATTGAACAGCTCTCTTATATTCGTACATTAACCAAGTTCCTTTGACCCTCGTCGTCGTCTCGTATTTTTTGAGACATCTATGATATACCTAAACCACACGTAAATGCGTAGAAATTCCTTGTGGCCTCAGGCGTGACGAAAAACCGGCTTCTTTTTTCTCTTTTTATTTTTTTTATTTTTATTTTAAACACGTGATGACTTTGTACAATTTTAAACTACACCATCAGTTCTCAATTTAGAACCCTTTTAATTAGCACCGCAAGCACATTTGAATTATGGACAAGAATTTTTTTTCCAATCTACAATATTGCACTTTTTATTTTTTATGAAAAAAATAAATATAAATTCTTCACTGTCTTTTCTCATGAATCTAAATTATTGTGAAAATAAATAATTTCTTCAATGATAAAAATAGGAATTTGGAAAAAGTAACAAACTTAATAATACAATAATAATATTATAAATTTATAATAATGGAACATTATTTATTGTGAATATAAAAAATAGGATATTAAAAATTTATTAAAAATTATTTGTTGTACTAAAAATAATAATTAAAATAGTAATAAGAATGATTGAATTTTAGTTTTAAAATTAAAATTAATCGTTGTATTAAAAATAAAAATTGAAACACTAATAAAAATAATTGAATTATTTACTTTTTAATATTATTATAAAAATAAATATAAAATAATGAATGATTTTTTCTGTTTATTCGATTAAAGACCAAAGCCTAAAGAAGAGGGACGTCTATAATTGCCAATTTTTTTGTTAATTGGGTGTTGTGAATTGTTGTTTAATTATTAATGAACGAATCGTCGTGAATCATTGATTGAAGGGGAAATGTCTCTTGGTTTTCAATTTGCAATTTAATCAGACACTATATATACATGCATACATATATATAATGTATAATTTATTACGCTCTATTTCATACAGATCTGGTTTCATTTTTTTAATTGATACCAAACAAAAGCTTTATGAAAACTATTGACATTTATATAGTTGGAAAAAAATAAACCAATACGATAATCTCCGTTATCACTCTATTATGACAAAAAAAGAGCAAAAAAGCAAAAAAAAAAAATAAAAGAAGCAAAAAAAAAAACAATTTTTATGAGATTGCAATTTTAAAGAGCTATTGTATAGTAATTGTAACAAATAATTATAATGTACAATAGAGGAAAATTTTTATATCAATAATAAAATATTTTTTAATATCAATTAATAGGATAAATTAAACAATATTATTAAAGATTGAAAAATTTCGTAACTAAACTAATAAATAATTAATTTGTCATAACAAAGTCGAAAGGAATCGGCTAATATTATTAAAAAAAAAAATTCAAGATTTTCGCATTTTTGATGAGAATGTAAAATCCTTACTAATTTAAATTAGTGACTGACTTTTTGCTTTTAAATTAGTACATTTTGCTAATAAATTAGTAAAAAAAAATTTTTTAGACTACTTCTAAATTTTGCTGACGAATTAGCAAAATTAGACTAATTCCACTAATTTATTACCAAATTTAATAATTCAAAAGCAAAAAGTCAGATACTAATTCAAATCAGTAAATATTTTTACCAATTAAAATTTAGAGAGTAAACAAGACAAAAATAAACAAGAACAATAATTACTAACAAAGGGCAGTTACTAATTAAGTATAGTAATTAATAACAAGTAACAGTCAGTAAAGTAACAATTATTAACTAATAAATAATAATTTTAAAATAATTGCTCAAAAATTCTTAATTTAATTGACAACTTTCCACTGATTTGAAATTCAGCGTGAGTAAAATAACAATAAATAAATATTCTAAATCACTGGAAAATAGAATAAGGTAAAATTATTATTCACATTAATTTTTTATTCCATTGAACTACTTAAATATATATTCAAGTGTAAATATACACTTCAGAAAAAAACAAAACCAGAGAATAAACATGTTAATTTTCCAACGACGATTCACTTCATTAATAATCAGTCGAATTATTCCATCAGCATTATTCGAACAAAAACTGTTATATTTCAAAAATATAAATCAGTGGAAAAAATATTTGAACATTGGAAAAGAATTTTAAGAATAACAAGAAAATAAAAAATTAATATTTAATAATAAATGAACTATTATTTATTTAATAATAAATAATATTTTTATGCCAAAGGGAAAAAATTAATATACCTAAAACGAGAAAGCTATATCACTTTCCTCTATATACTCTTATAACAATAGATTAATTAATTTTACTTTCATAATATTTATAATTAACGGATAATTAGCACGATTATATATTATAGAGAAAATAAGAATAGTAACACTATGAGTATAGTTATAGTTTTGAAAATCTTTTTACAAATTAATTATTTTCACAAGTATTTCACAGATGTTAATTGAAAACTAATTATGGGAAAATGGTGGGAGTGAAAGAGAGAAAGAGGGAGAAAAACGAGTAAAAAAGCTTTAAGCGCGAGTACAGTCGCCAAGCAAGAAACGACTGACTACGTTTTCTACTATAACTGACTTTGATGGTTCATTCATGGCAAGAGCTTTGCAAGCTTTTTCGAGGGCTTTGCGCACACTTGTGTAAAATGCGTGACGCTGATTGGATATTTCGATCGGGCGTGGGTGGCAAATTACATGATATACAAGAGAGAGAGAAAGAGCTTTCCTGCAAAAAACGTAGCCAACGCATTGATACAAATTTTTCTTTTTTCCCTGTTTTTTTTAAATCCAATTAGATAAAGAATCAAAGTATATTTTTCCAAATCCAGTCAATAAACATACGTAAAAATTTATCCTATTGTTGAAAGAGAAATTAATATCCACCTACATAAAATATCGATGATTACATATTTTCGGAATTTTTCTATTTTAAAAAAAATTACAACATAAATAGATTTATTTTGCGAATAATTACGAGAATAATTATCAAGTATTACTTTTTTTTAATTTTAATATAGAACAAAATAAATAAATAAGAATAATAATAACTAAATATACAAATAAATTTAATTACAAATTGACTTAAATTTTATACATTTATTTAACAAATTTCGAACATTCAAAATGAAGGATTCAATATATTTATTACTTCCTTACAATTTGAATTTATTAGTTTAATTTATAAAACATTGATTTTTATAATTAAAAAATAAATTTGTAACTTATTTAATAATTTTTTTATAATATTTTTCATTATTGTCTGGAAATTTTCAAAAGTATTGAAAAATAGAAAAATATTTCTTTTATTTAAACATTCAAAAATTGTTGGAAAATTATAATATTAATTATTGTTATCAGGGTGTCTACTATTTTCATTCAAAAAATTCCAGGTTATGACCTAATTTTTTCCCGGTTTTCTTTTCTCATAAAATTTAAATTTAAATTTGATTTCGAACATAAATAAATAATAATTTTAATTGAAAATTTGGAAAATAATTTTTTTCAATTTTTTAAAAATAATCTTGTCTTTTTATGATTATAATTGGAAATTTTCTTTTTCAAGTTTATTACAATTCTATTGATAATAATTGAATTTCTGCAAAGAATTTTACTATTTACAAAAATAATTGAAATCCTTCAAAAGAATGATATTATTTATGAAAATAATTTAATTTCTGTAAAGAATTTTATTACAATTTAAAAAACAAAGCAGTGATAATTAATTATTTACTTAATAAGTAATAAACATTAAATTTTCTTAAGAAATGATAATCATTTATTTGAACATTCAAAAAATTTGAAATTATAAAAATTTAAGAGAAGTTCAATAATTATAACTATTGAATAATAATAGAATAATATAATTTTTAGAAGCAAAAAAAATGATTTAAAAATTTAAGAGGGACTTTATATTTTTAAAATAAAATTATAATTACGGTCACTAACTTCCCTTGATTACTTTCGAAAAATTTAAATTCAAATTCTTTCAAAGAATTAAATTATTAAAAAAAATGTAAAGAAATTTTAATTATTTCAAAAATTTTCAATTATTTGTTTAGAAAAATTAAATTATCTTGAAACAATGGAATTAAAAAATTTCAACAATTTTATTTTTCAGAATTAAAAAAAAAAATTTGCGAGAATTCAATTTTAATAACAAATTTTAAGTGCATATCGTTTTTTTAAATTAACTAATAAAAATTTTAATTATTAATCTTCGCACTAAGAAACATGAATTCATTAAAATGTGACTATAAAATCCAATTATTAATTAATTATTAAATTAAAATACTTTGAAAATTTTATTTGTTAAAAAGTTTCTAAAAAAATTCTTTAACAAATTCAATTACATATTTTCAGTCGAATTTCACAATATTTCTATTAACTCCATAATTTTTTAAAATTTATTTACATAATCTGTGTGAATTAGTGCCTAACTTTTTCTATCAAATTATTTTTTTTAACTAATTCAAAGTTAGAGAAGAGTATAAATATCTAAAAAAATTGAAATAAAATGTAATTTTTTTAAAAACAAATTAAAATAATAAAACTTTTTTTTAATTTTGGTGAAAAAAATCCCGGTTTTGTATAAAAATCCCGGTTAATTCCCAGTTTTTCCCGTTTAGTAGACACCCTGAATAAGAATAATAATAACTTAATATACAAATAAATATAATTGCAAATTGAATTAAATTTTATAAATTTATTTAATAAGTTTCGAACATTCGAAATGAAGGAATAAATTTTTATTACTTCCTTTTAATTTGAATTTATTAGTTTAATTTACAAAACATTGATTTTTATAATTAAAAAATAAATTTGTAACTTATTTAATAAATTTTTTATAATATTTTTCATTATCTGGAAATTTTTAAAAGCATTGGAAAATAGAAAAATATTTCGTTTATTTAAACATTCAAAAATTGTTGTAAAATTATAATTTTAACTATTGTTGTACTAATTAATTATTATTATTAAATTATTACTATTATTAATATTAGTATTCTTACAATGGAAAAAAATTTATTAGATTCAAATAACCAATTCTTTGTCTATTATCAAATAAATATTTACTCGATAATGTAATAAAAAAATAATAATAAATTATAATTTTAATTAATTATAGTAATAATAATAATAATAATAATAATTTTTTCTTTTCTTAATAATTTTTATTATTGTGTTCATTGTAACAATAATCCAATAACGAGTTACCAATAAATTATTCAGCCCACAATCAAATATGCATCTAGAAAAAAATGAATAAAAATAAATTTCAAATTAAAAAACAAATATTATAAAACAGATTAGAAATTTAGCATTGAAAAAGAGTTTAAAAAAAGAATGAATTTTATTTTTAATTTGATATAGATGAGGTTTCTCTGTAATAGTCTTTTATTTCTGGACGAATCTACGAAAATATCTAAAAGTCGCAACCATGAGTCGGGAACTCCTGCGGAGTTGTATACTTAGCATATTCATCAAAACCTGATTGTCAAAAGAGTTTCTATTTTTTTTCTCTTTTTTTTGGTAACTGTCTTTTTGTTTGTTCAACGCACTTATCTATTTTTTTTCCTTTCTTTCATTCTTTCATTCTTTCTTTTCTTTTTGTCAAGAACGATTGAAATATTTTGATAAAATTCTAGTTGACCATTGAATATATGATTTCTATTTTTTGTTATTTTTTAGGACACAACTAAAAGCATTCCAAATATCTCGTCCATTTAAAGTGGACAAAATAATAAAGACTGACGAAATATGTAGTCAGTTACAATAAAACAGAAATTAGAATGAAATTTATAAATAAAATAATAACAAAAGAAATGAATTATCATAAATGGAAGAATTATCAGTTTGATGCAAAAAAATTTTTAGTAATATAAAATGAGTTTGTACTTATTTAATCAATAATTTATTATTGTTTAATTAGTAGTTATTTAATTAGCCTTGAATAAGTGAAAATAATTACAAATCAAATAATTAATAATTAAATACTAATCAAATAATCATTGGATAGATATTATTCAATTATTACTTTGATTAGTAATTATTTCACTAGCATTTAATTTATACACAAAAAATCGTCTCATGGAGAAAAAATTTCACTGCATAAGCAAAATTGTCAATTGTTTCAATTAAAACTTTTGATGTTATAGAGAAACTCATCGCTATTTCTGGTAAAGTTTTTCCCCCTGTAATTAGTAAAACAAATATTTAGAGCAAATAATTTTTACTAAAACAAACAAAAAATTCTAATATGAAAAACTTTACTTTCTCTGATGAAAAATATTTCTCTTCAATTAATAAACATATTCCATTCTTGTCTAAATAATATTTACCTAACGAAAAAATAAGTGTTTTGCAGAGCAACGGGAAGAAAATTAGCAAAAAGGAGAACATCTCATTTTGCATTCCGTTATGTGATTGCAATTTAGTTGAAACTCTCCTCTCTTGTTTGTTGCAATCGTAAATTTTTTTTCCTTTCAACGGTTATGACGTTTTCCTCTGAATTTCAAAATTACGCGAATACTTTTCATTGCGCTTTCGTAATAGTACTTGTATTGTACATTTTTTTTCTTTTTTTTAAACTCGTTTATAATAGTAAAAAAATAAATAAAGAAACAATCGAACAAAACGTTTATCAATTACTTCTGATCGACAGTTACGGAGTTTGATTTTAGAATAATTATTACTATTTTTTAGTAATAAAAGTCCTAAATAATTTTTACTACTTTTCTGTAAAAATTATTGTAAAAAAAATAATTTCTATTACTAAAAAAGTTTATTTAATTCAAATAAATCATTACTTTTTTACTATAAAATAAATATTTATTTGTATCAAATAAAATCGGTTTGATTTCATTATAAAGAATTTATTTAAAGAATAAATATTTACGTGATAATAGAGCATTAATCGGTTATTTAAATCATACACATTTTTTAAGCTCTTAATAAAAACAATAATTACTCATGTTTAATATAATATTACTCATATCCTTATAATTTATTGTAAAAAAAATTCAATTTCACGTTCAATATAAAATTCAGGAAGTAATTTTTTTTCTTCTTCAGAATAATAATATACGATAAAACAAAACTCTTATCTTACAAGTTTGACTTATCGATATTTCCCTCAAGAAAGAAAAAAAACACGAAAAAAAATGTAAATGTCGTGCTTTCTATCTCAATTAAATTTGTATTAAAAAAAATTTACAGGGAGAGAAAAATATTTGATCAATTTTTTTCCCTTTCTTTTTTTCGTTAAGTAAGTGGGTTGTTAAAGATAAAAAAGCAGTAGGAGCTTGTGGAAAATTTCTGTCATTCTCGTATCTTCTTTTCTTATGAAACAATCTCTATTTTTATACTTGAGTGTTTGAACTCTCGACTTTAAGAAATACATAGAAAAATAAACTGTCAATGATTTTGAATTTTTATCAACAACAAAAAAAAAGGAAAACTTTTTATTTAAAAAAAAATTATATCTTTCGTAGATTTGTGACAAATATACACAAAGAACTTTTTTTATATTTTTTTCAAATGACTCAAAATTTGATTAATTAAACCGATCACATGTTGTTTGACAAAATCACATGTTTCTTCAAGTGAATAATTCTTTTGTCAATAACTTTTTAACTATTATTTTAAAGAATATTTTAAAGAATATTTTAAAGAATATTTTTGTAAGAATATTTTTTCGTTTCAAAATATTTATAAATATCGAGAAAAAAATGTTTTTTCAATGTCAACTAATATTTTTTTTTCCTTTCGATTTTAATTATTTTTAGAGAAATATTTCCGGTAAATTTTCTCCATTCAGTTTATATTTTTATCATCACTTATTCCATCGTTTCTTATTTTTAAAATATTTTTCTTTTTATTTAGCAACTGTACTTTTCTCAACAGTGTATTTTAAAATTCATAATTAATTATCAAATATTTTTAGATATAAAAGTTTAATTTTAAAATAAAGTTTTTTTAATTGGAAAATAACTAATTCAATTACTTGAAAACATTTATAGATCATCCAATTAAATAATTATGTATTTTTGAATTTTTATTCATGGTATTATCTATTCATAGTTAATAAACAAATTTCAAAATGTATACAATTTTTTAATACTATTTTGATTTATTTTTTTAGACGACTACGTTATTTTACTTTTATTATTTATTAATAATTAATTTTTAACACTTAACAAAAATTAATAGACACAATTTATTTTTTAATAAACTTATTTTTTTAATTTTATTTAATATAGCCTTAATTTTCTAACTTTTTATTAATTATTATTTATAAATAATTTTTAACAGTGATGAGTAAATAAATAAAATTGTTTATTATTACCTATATTACTTTTATTTCAAATACCTCATGTTGTGTTATTAATTTTATTTCTACTAATTAATTATAATAATTATTAGAAAAAAATGTTTAAATGAAAAAGAATAGAAAAAATAGTTATTTTAATCTGAGAAAGAAAAAATAAATCCAATGTAGAAATTTTGATTTAAGCAATAAAAGAGGGACAAGAAAATTGCTTTTCCCTTCGAGGTCCTTCAACAATAAATTTTTCCAAATCAAATGACAACCAACGATAAAGTGTTATACTTTTCTTTTAATTTATTCTATTGGTGCTAACGTGGACTTCAGTACAGGATTTTACTATATAGAGTGAAAAAGGGGCAGGGGGGTCAAAAGGAAGGAGGGCAAAAAAAATTCCTCAAGAATCGTATAAGGACAATAATTTTAACGCGTGGGTTTCCCTAACCGAAAACCGTGCTCTTGATAGTGCGTGGGTTGATCTCTTAGTGTAATGAATGAATATAACTACTGAAACAGAATCAAATACCTTGTCGCTTTCCTTCAAGATTGAATCGGTCTGGATGGGATGCGATCAAATTTTTGCCTTCTTTCCTCTTTTTTTCTTCTTCTTTTTTCAAGAAAAAAAATCCAACTATTTTCTCGTCGTTTTTCTCCTACTCCAATAATTTAGTAATTCCAATTCCCTCGTTTTTTCTCTGCAGCACTAAAATTCGAAAAAAAACTAATTAATTTTTCAAATTCAGTTAAAATTATCTCAAGTGTTGGGAAAAATTTACTATTTACACTTTTTCATAAATTATATTACAATTTATTGTTGCAATAAAATTTTATTGTTTATTTTCAAAAAAAAATAATAATACCAATAAAAATATGATTTTTAATTAAAATTATTTATTAATTGTATTAATTGAATTAATTGAATTTTACTTAAATTTAAGTAAATTTTAACACTATAAACAATAATATTATAAAACATTTAAATGTTACTTTTTCTAAAACTCAATATTATTGTTTATTATAATAAATGATAATAAAATGGTTTATTAATATTTAATTAAAATTGAAAAGCGAATAAAAAAGTGTAAGAAATAATAATTAAAGAATATAATTTATTGTAACTTTTTTCTAACTACTTAAGGTTGGTAAAAATCAATACGTTTTGTAATCAAAGATTTCGAAGAAAAAATATTTTTCTACTCAAATTTGTACAAATTTTTGCAAACAAATGTTTTTTATAAAATTTAGTTTAATAATTATAACAAAAAAAAATCTTTTGTTAATAACAAATTTTGTTATTTCTGTCAGGGAAAGTTTTTTGCTTTCAATCGTTGACCAAAAGCGTTTTTTTCACCGCAACTCATTATTTATATATAGTTTAATTATTTCAATATTTATAAATTAAATTTATATTAAATTCCACGTAATTTAATTGTGATAAATTAATTATTACAACAAATAAATTTATTTTTCACACATGGAGAAATACCAAATGAAACTAAAGGTTATAAACAATACAAAACTATTTTTTAAATATATATATATATATATATATATATATATATATATATATATATATATATATATATATATATATATTATTAAATTTAAATATTTAAATATACATTTTTAAAAAACTAGAAAAGGATTTTAGCAGTTTTTTGTAAAATAGCTTAAAAGTAACAAAAGCTCTGAAATTAAATTATTTTCCTCAAATAAATAAAATAAAATAAATAAACATTTATAGTAAAGAAATTTAAAATTCAAAATAAACTTTTTAATTCTCTTCCGAATGAGAAGTTTGATAAAAATCGTTCAAGCCAAAAGGTCTAATTTTCAACTTCATCAAACTTTTGTCAATCGATGAATGGAAGGACGAGGCTCGACTCATTCAGAGGTATAATGTAGTACAGCTGAATGAGAGCCCGTTGGTGAATGAGATATCGACAAGTTTCAAAAGAAAATATATTTTGCAATTTAAATCGACTTAAAATTTAAAAATATGTAAACATATGCCAAAATTGTTATACAAAAACTCCTCAAAAAATAAATTCATTCATCTGAATATATTTTTTTTTCTTTAAACATTTTTTTCCCCTATATATTTAACATTCCATTTTTATTCAACTTATTTACTGAAATATTAAAATTATCAACATCAAAATTTTTAAACATCAATGAATAGAAAATTAATAAAAACAAAGTTCGAACATTTTTCAAACAATAATATTTTATTAGAATTATTATTTTCTTGTAGAGAAAATAATGTATATTTTTAAAAAAGTTATTCTTCTGTGAAATATTACACCCACAGAAAAAGTTAAACTTTTATATAAATATTGTTGTGGGTGTTTCAAAGTAATTTGAAATTCGATAATGAAGAATCCATGGATGGTTGACTATTATTGAATTCATTTATATTGGAAAACGTGTACAACTACAATTATATTTAGTTTATATAGTGATGACAGACAAAAGAAAAGACGTAACTATTCTTCATTGAAAAACTTTTTTTTTAAAGTGATCCTATTTTTTCCACACAATACAAAGCAATATCTAGAACAATAGCATTTTTTAATGTCACTTCTTTTTCTCTAAAAAATTCAATCTTTTTTTTTACCTCAAGCAGAATGTTTTGGAGTATTCAATAATATAACAATAAAAATTTAAATTGACTAGCTTTTTATTTACTTTCTCCTACTGATGCTTTTTAGAATTATTATTATTTTTCATTGTCACCTGAATAATATTATTATTACTAAAATTTTTATTAACACTACTCATTGTTTTTTTTTTTTACTTTTATTTATTAATTTTATTATTTGCTATTTTGGTTCTTCTGTTATTTTTTTCAATTCTTTTCATTTAATATTTACTTATTATTTTAAAAATTGTTGATTTTTACTAAAAAATAATTAAAAACAACAAAAAAGGTAAATAAATAATTTTTTTATTTAATGGTAAAAACTGAAATTTATAAAAATATTGTAAAAAGTATAAACAATTAATTAAATATTAACTAACATAAATTTAAGTGTGAATTAAAAAATGTAAATGTTTTTTTAGAATAAATTAAAATTGCCATAGAAATAACTTATTTGCGTTTACAAACAAATTTTTTTTCTAATTTACTTTTAATGATAATTTAACGAGATTATATATTTTGCGCGCTTATTTGTTTTACGATACAAAATAGTAATAATTCAAAAAGACTTTTGCTAATTTATGCAAATTGCAATAAGCGCATGACAATAAATTTATATTCGTTAAATGCTTTACATATATTACTACTTGAAGTGAAGCAATAATCATAATTTGAAAATTCCTAATTTATTTAACAATTTAATACAAAACTTACTGAGAAATGACAATTAAATAATTTATTTCAAAAATAAGCCAAACTTGTTTATTTCTTTACATGTATTAATTGTATTAAATGTATTGAATGTATTAAATGTATTAAATATAAAAAGTAAGATAGACAATTAAATTTATGAATTATAAGAAAATTGAACAATTAAAATTTAAATTGAATTTACACAATTTTAAACTACTAAAGATAAAAAAATTTGCTGCTCATAAATTATTTTAATATTAAAAACTGAATGCAACTAGAAGGCATTTTTTATTTTAATATTACAGTAACAGAAATAGTAATAATAACAACAGTAATAGTAGTAAATAAATAATAAAAATAATAATAAATAATAATAATAATAATATAATAATAATAATAATAATAAAATAATAATTGATTTTCACAGCCCAATTATTTTCTACTTTATATCAAATTGCAAACGAATTTTATTGTTAATAACAAAATGTATAAATGATTCAAATAAATCACCTGTTAATTACTAAATATATATTTACTTTGATCAAATAAATTTTATTTAAGTAAGAAAAATTGTATCTTAACCAATAATTTCAGTATTTGAAGCACATATGAATTAAACCATTTAATTGTTAAGTAAATAAAAATAATCAAATAAAAGTAGGTAATTTGATTCAATTAAATATTTTTTTTGATAATACACAAGTAATCATTCATTCTAGTCAAATAAATTATTTTCAGTGCAGAGTTAAAAAAAATGCTGGAATAAAAAAAAATAAAGATATTCTCACGAAATATTTCTTGAAGCCTGCATATCAAATTTGAAATAAAAGAAGAAAAATTTCTGCAATCTACGGTAAATAACTCATTCAACTACAGGTGTAATGAAAGATGAAATTTGAGAAGTTACGAAGAGGATTAATTTACGAAAATTAATTCTTGAGTGAATAATCAAGTTTGTTTTTTGCTAAAGTGTGAGTGTGTATAGATATAGGTATATAAAGCACAATATATGTAAGAGGAGGGGTCGTTATACTATATACTATATATAAATATACTCTCTATATATATTTTTTGAGATACAATCGAACACCTCACGAACAACCCTTACTTTTATTGCGCAATTCTTGTAATTGTCCTAGGTCACAGAAATAAACTTTTGTCCCTTTGTTATTATTAATAAGATGATTTACACCACCTCGTATCGTCGTCAACTTGAAACCGGGAAGTTGCATTGGACGCATCTGAATGGCGTCTGAACGGATTGCAAAATGCCTGCGAACTGCATTCAGTTTAAACAGACCATGAGGGAGAGGGACAGACGCGCGCATTCGTGACACGAATTCGCGCTACTAGTTTTACCCCGCCAAAGCTTTAGAATTTTTTTTTCCCCTTTTTTTTATTCAAGAGGAAAAAAAAGAAAACATCGTATATATACATTCGAAACATCTATATGGTTGCAGTTATAACCATATATTGATTACAATTTTTAAAAATGGGAAAAACACAATGTGACAATCATGAAAAGCAAAAAATGAAAGAGTAAATAGTTTTTTCTAATAATTTATACACAAATATAGTTGAATTTAATATCTGTAAAGAATAGTATTGACTAATTTGACTGACAATTGAATTATTTTATTTATTTTAAAATTTCTCTACATTAGCGAAATTTATAGTCGTCTTAGTTCAGACATTCGCTATTTTAGAGAAACTTATCGCTGTTCAAGGTGAACCTTTTCTTTCTTCTCATTGCTTGAGTTAAAAAATTAATCATGTGCGACTTGGTAAGAGTACGTTTATATGACTTAAATAATAGAATACACATTATCAAATAAATATTTATACTTGGATCAAATAACAGGGTGTCTACTATTTTCATTCAACAAAATTCCCGGTTTTTCCCGGTTATGGCCTAATTTTTTCCCTGTTTTCTATTCTCATAAAATTTAAATTTGATTTCGAACATAAATAAATAATAATTTTAATTGAAAATTTGGAAAATAATTTTTTCAATTTGTTAAAAATAATCTTGACTTTTTATAATTATCATTGGAAATTTTCTTTTTCAAGTTTATAACAATTCTATTGATAATAATTGAATTTCTGCAAAAAATTTTATTATTTACAAAAAGGTCGGTGAAGTTTGCAACGTTTATGATCAACGATAAAAAAATGTATTTCCCTAACAGAAAGAATAAAAATTTTTGTTTATAAATATTGTTTTTTTTTTGTAAATTATTCAAAAAATTAAACGTACTATTTTTTATACAAAAATTTGCTTAAAAAAATTTTTTCTTTAAAAATCGTTGACTATAAACGTTGTGAACTTCACCAACGTTACAAAAATAATTGAAATCCTTCCAATGAATGATATTATTTATGAAAATAATTTAATTCCTGCGAAGAATTTTATTACAATTTAAAAAAAAGCACTGATAATTAATTATTTACTTAATAAGTAAGAAACATTAAATTTGCTTAAGAAATGATAAATATCATTTGAGGAGCAATTTTTCAAAAGTTGATAAATCCATTTTTCAAAGAAATTGAGATAAACACATATTTAGAATTTTAAAATCCTTAGAAATCGATTGATCACTGTTTAATTTAAGAAAAAAAATTTGTTACCAAAGAATTTTTAATTTAAAATATATTTTTGCCTAACCTTGATAATTTTTTATTTCAATTTTTTATAAGATAAAATTGCCAAAACCTTGAAATTCCTTTATTACAACAAATTTTAATTACAGACAAAGCTTTCTAAATAGAAAAATATTTAAAAATATACAATTTATTACATTTTTTCTACATTAAAATTAATTTTAATGGTTATGTGAGAATTGTCATTTGTTTAAATTTTTCGATATGACAAAATTTGGATTTATCAGATTTTGAAAACTTACTCCTCATTTATTTGAACATACAGAAATTTGAAATTATAAAAATTTAAGAGAAGTTCAATAATTATAACTATTGAATAATAATAGAATAATATAATTTTTAGAAGCAAAAAATTGATTTAAAACTTTAAGAGGGACTTTATATTTTGAAAATAAAATTATAATTACGGTCACTAACTTCCCTTGATTATTTTCGAAAAATTTAAATTAAAATTCTTTCAAAGAATTAAATTATTTTTCAAAAAAATTTAAAGAAATTTAAATTGTTTCAACAATTTTCACTTATTTGTTTAAAAAAATTAAAGTATCTTGAAACAATGGAATTGAAACTTTCAACAATTTTATTTTTCAGAATTTAAAAGAAAAATGTCGAGAATTCAATTTTAATAAAAAATTTGAAGTGCATATCTTTTTTTTTAAATTAACTAATAAAAATTTTAATTATTAATCTTCGCACTAAGAAACATGAATTCACTAAAATGTGACTATAAAATCCAATTATTAATTAATTATTAAATTAAAATACTTTGAAAATTTTATTTGTTAAAAAGTTTCTAAAGAAATTCTTTAACAAATTTAATTACATATTTTCAGTCGAATTTCACAATATTTCTATTAACTCCATAAGTTTTAAAAATTTATTTACATAATCTGTTTGAATTAGTGCCTGACTTTTACTATGAAATTAATTTTTCTTAACTAATTCAAAGTTAGAGAAGAGTATAAATATCTATAAAAATTGAAATAAAAAGTAATGTTTTTAAAAACAAATTAAAATAATAGAACTTTTTTTAATTTTGATGAAAAAATTCTCGAATTTGTATAAAAATCCCGGTTTATCTCGGTTAAATTAAATTCCCGGTTATTTCCCGGTTTTCCCGGATTTCCAGGTTAGTACACACCCTGAAATAATTTTTATTTAAATCAAATAAATTATACGTTTAACCAATAACTTCAGCAGTTGAAGATAATACACTGAAAAAACAATGTTTTAATCAAAAATAATAATCTTCGTTATACAGTCAACCAACAGTTACTTTTAAATGAAACATAATTTAATAAAAAACGAAATTGAAGTCCACAACGTTGATCAACGAAAAAAAATTGTTTAATTTATTCCAAAATTAATTGATGTAATATTTATTTATATAACAATTATTATCGTAACATAAACATCAATCTCATTTTTCTAAATATTTTTTTAATATTGCTGCTTTATTTGTTTTTTTAATTTTTTAAGAGAATAATTTTTTTCGTTGATAATTGTTTCGGACTTCAACGTCGTAATAAAAATTGAGTTTAATTCATTTATAAAAAAATTTTTTTGGTTTACTTTTTAGTTTTACTTTTCCTTAAAATTAAATTTTTTCTCAGTGTACTATATTTCATTGACTTAAATAAAAATGATTTGTTTTAATAATTTAATATCAAATGAATATTTTCTTCAATAAAATAACTTTTATTTGAAACAAATAAATATCGAGACCAATAATTTCAGTATTTGAAGCAAATTAGGTACACAATTTAATCGGCTTGGAAGAAAATTGTTTGATTCAAAATTTCAAATAAACATTTTTTTCATGATAGACAAGTATAATTCTTAAATTCAATTTTAATTTTAGTCAAAGAAATTTTTTCAGTGTTTAATTAAATTTTAAAATATATATTTTTAATTCAAGAAAATTTAACTTAGTAAAAATGTTTACTAACTTGAATTAATGACAGACTTTTTGTTTTAGAATCAGTAAATTTTACTACGAAATTAGTCGAAATGACTATATTTATTAGTAAAATCTACTATTTCAAAAGCAAACAGTCAGTCACTAGTTCAAATTACTAACATTTTTAATAATTTAAATTTAGAGAATATTTTTGATATACAGTCAACCAAGAAGATAAAATAAATATTTACTTGAATCAAAGAATTTTAATTGAAGTCATCAATATTAAATGGCATTTGCTTCAAATACTGAAATTATTGTTTCAAGAACAATTTATTTGACGCGAGTAAAATTTTATTTGATTCAATTAACATTTGTTTGATAAAAGACAGGTAATCAGTTACTTGAATAAAATAAAATTTTTTTCCTTGTATGTGGCTTCGAGGTCAGATGATCCACTTGTCAGCTAATAAGCTAATAAAAGTTGAGCGTTCGATTCCCGGTGTAATGAAATTTTTTTTTATCTAAATCTATACCTTATGCTGGTGATTATTATTTATTAAAATTTAATTATTTACTAACGATTTTCATTGTATTTTATATTACGTAAATAAGAACATAGAAGAAAAAAATAGTCATTTTTTTAATGTGCAAGAAACACATTAAGAATTAATATTATTCCTTTACTTTGAGAAATTAATTCGTTCTTCCCTGAAATTCTTAAGAGTGGGGAGTGAAACTTTTTAAAATTATGATCCAATATAAGCGTTATTTTTTCATTGAAGCTATATAGACTGCTGCAATAAAAAACAGCAGTAAAACGCAGTCTATATACTCTACCGATAAAAAATGTGTATCTTGACTACTATTTTTAGGACATTTATACGACTTTCATTTCCTGCTCCTAAAATTGCTTTTTGTTTCAAAACGAAAATTCTCAAAAATCCCTATTTATTTATTTACTTAGCTGCCTTTTCACAATAATTGTTTTCTTCATATTTATCATAAATTATTATTTTTACACTCAGGAAAAAATTTGTTCGAATTTTGAAACAATCCAAATGATGCAGTGATCATGATCCAAATAAATTTAATGATATAATAACATTTTTTGGTTCAACTAAAAATTTACTTCAAATGATTGTAAATTCTTTCTTTTGAATACAAAATTAATTAAACTGAACCAAATGTTTATTTAAATCAAACAAATATTTATGCACTTATGAGCATTATCATTTTTTTTTGTTTTTTGTTACAAAAAATACAATTTTTTTTTGTTTTTGTTAATTAATTATTATCGTAATAAGAAATAATTATCCCAATTGTTACAACAGAAATCAAGACACCTTTTTTCCAAAAAATAAGTAAAAAAATTGAAATAATTTTCCAAAAAAATAAGCGAATAATTAAAATAATTCTCCTCCAAAGGGAAAATAAGTGAAAAATTAAAACAATTTTTCGAAAAAAAGCTTAAGACGTAAAAGTGAAAAAAAGCTTTCCTCTACAACTGAAAATTGATCCATCTTATAAAAAAGCACACCTTTTTCTCCATTTTGCTTTCTCCTATATATACACAGACATAGATGAAAGAGATGAGGAAAATTCGAGAGTGGGGAGTGTTGAATGAGGACTCGTGGTTTGAGACTAAAAAGGGGGGTGGGAAAAGCCCCATTGGATGAAAGGGTCAAAACGTAGGGGTTAGTCTACTCGACGAACTGCGTCCCCAATCGATATTTACGCGGAACGAATTCCCGTTCACATAATATATAGTTTTTAGGGGCATCAATGACATAAATTCATTGAAATAGTATACGGCACAACTGTACGTTATATAATATGCATTTTTTAATAAATCATGAAAACTATCACATCATGAATGATCATTATATTTGATGGAAATGTAGTAAACGCCAGTATACAATGGCTTTATTATCAATGAAGTCACTCTCCAGTGACTAAAGAAAAATCTCATTCAATGAAAGGAGTAGTATTCTATATAGATATATTTTTATCTATATCTTCTATTATATCAACTGTATACGGAAATCAGCACGATGATGATTACATTAAAAATTACCGTATCTTTACTGTAATTTTTAATTAATTTAATTATTAGTAATAACACTACTAACCCAGGGTGTCTACTATTTTCATTCAACAAAATTTCCGGGTTTTCCCGGTTATGGCCTAATTTTTTCCCGGTTTTCTTTTCTCATAAAATTTAAATTTAAATTTGATTTCGAACATAAATAAATAATAATTTTAATTGAAAATTTGGAAAATAATTTTTTCAATTTTTTAAAAATAATCTTGTCTTTTTATAATTATAATTGGAATTTTCTTTTTCAAGTTTATTACAATTCTATTGATAATAATTGAATTTCTGCAAAGAATTTTACTATTTACAAAAATAATTGAAATCCTTCCAAACAATGATATTATTAATGAAAATAATTCAATTCCTGTGAAGAATTTTATTACAATTTAAAAAAGAAGCAGTGATAATTAATTATTTACTTAATAAGTAATAAACATTAAATTTGCTTAAGAAATGATAAATACCATTTATTTATTGACAATTCAGAAATTTGAAATTATAAAAATTTAAGAGAAGTTCAATAATTATAACTATTGAATAATAATAATAATAGAATAATATAATTTTTAGAAGCAAAAAATTAATTTAAAACTTTAAGAGGGACAACAATTTTAAAAATATTTATTTATTTGTTTTAAAAATAAAATTATAATTACAGTCACTAACATCTCTGGATTATTTTCGAAAAATTTAAATTAAAATTCTTTCAAAGAATTAAATTATTTAAAAAACATGTAAAGAAATTTCAATTATTTCAAAAATTTCCAATTATTTGTTTAGAAAAATTCAATTATCTTGAAACAATGGAATTGAACAATTTCAACAATTTTATTTTTCCGAATTTAAAAAAAATTGCGAGAATTCAATTTTAATAAAAAATTTGAAGTGCATATCGTTTTTTTTAAATTAACTAATATAAATTTTAATTATTAATCTTCGCACTAAGAAACATGATTTCATTAAAATGTGACTATAAAATCCAATTATTAATTAATTATTAAATTAAAATACTTTGAAAATTTTATTTGTTAAAAAGTTTCTAAAGAAATTCTTTAACAAATTCAATTACATATTTTCAGTCGAATTTCACAATATTTCTGTTAACTCCATAAGTTTTAAAAATTTATTTACATAATCTGTTTGAATTAGTGCCTGACTTTTACTCTCAAATTAATTTTTTTTAACTAATTAAAAGATAGGAAAGAGTATAAAAATCTATAAAAATTTAAATAAAAAGTAATTTTTTTAAAAACAAATTAAAATGTGACGCGCTCCGAAGAAAGGTATACATAAGAAGCAAACGAATTATAGGTTAGGGTCGTGTTAGATTTCTCTTGATTAAAGGTTTACTTTTAATTGTTTGAATTTCAAACTAATTTTTATTGAATATTTTGGATGTAATGCAGACCTGAAGAACAATAAATTTAAATTAATAATTGATTTTCTTTTTGCATTTTTACTTGAAAAATTTAAAATATAACCTCAAAGTTTTTGTTTCTTAGGTACCTTTCTTCAGAGCGCGTCACAAATAATAAAACATTTTTTAATTTTTGTGAAAAAAATTCCCGGTTTTCGATAAAAATTCCGGTTAAATTAAATTCCCGGTTATTTTCCGGATTTTCCGGTTAGTAGACACCCTGTAACCATATTATTATTATTATTATTATTAAATAATTAATAAGAAGCAGTGGCAGCATATTAGAATTGAATAATTAATTAGAATTAGTAGAAGCAGTATTTCTAATATTATAATAACTATACTAATTACTACTAGCAGTGGCGGTATTTAACCGAACAGTAAAAATAGCCAATTTTACTTGATCCGGTAACAGAAAAGTTTTGTTGATTCAGAAAAAAATACCAACTTCGTCATAATTTACATTTTAGTATTGCTCGGAATGTGCTCTTGTTTTGCAAACATAAGCGTGATTGTATATAGAGAAAAGTAAATAAAGAGGGGACGAATAAGGGACGAGTTAAAAGTGATTATGTTTAATATTCGAGTAACTGCATTATTTGACACGTGTTACCAAATGACACATGTGATCTATCACGAATAGTTAAAGTTAGTCAAAATTTTGAATCTAATTAAAATAGTAAAAAAAACTCTCGCATTTGGTTTTATTTTTCTTAAAAATGTTGTCTCTACATATATATGTATCACCCACACGCTCCTACGGAAAATGCTAATAATTCTATTTCCTTATATATATACCTCTTCTCTTAACTGTAAATGCTCTAACCGACTTCACTCTTGTCGCTTCAATTAAGCATGAAACGCTATTATTGGGCCTATTCTATTTCCTGTCCTCATATGTAGTACCTATGCCACAACCACGACGTCTTCCACTACCACCACCATCATCATCATTATCATCATCATCATCATCATCATCATCATCATGATCATCAGCATTAACATCATTATCATCTATATATGAACTGACTTTTGTATACGCTACTATTTTATCTTGAGCATAAAATTATCAGCAACATTATTAATTTATAGCACTGGAAAAATGCTTTGTATTATTTTTATGTCTCATACCTCTGTAAGTAGGGATAAAAATTGCTTCTTTTTTCTCTATCACATTTAAAATAGAACACGTGGCAATATTTACAGCATATGTAAATTTTCTATAAAATAAAACTTTCATCAAATAAACCTACGTAAAAAGAAAAGAGAACTATTAATATAAAACTAAAAAAATTTGATTGTTTGCAACAATATATTCTTTTTGCTTAAACAAATATAAAGTAGAATCTCAATTATCTTGACTAAACTGGTTCCTCAACTTGGCCTCGACGCTGAGCATCAAAGAACAATTTGTTCAAAAAACCGAAAAAAATCAAACAACTTTTTACAGAGGTTTCAAATTAGAAAAAGTATTTTAAAAATTTTTCAACTTCTTAGGTAAATAAAAGAGGTATATAATTACCGTGACATTTAAATCTCTAAAACTCTCAAATTGTTTTCGACAATGAGCGTCAATGCCAACTTCAGAAACGTAAACAAACAAAAAATTAAGGGTATACGAAAATTACCAGGAAGAAATTAAAAATTTTGTCAAGAGGAACATATTTAAAAAAAACTATACCCTATGATGGGAAGGTAGTTGAAAAAAATGCTACACCAAGTGGAGCTAATTAAAGTTGTTAAATATATTCGGACGAGCTTTGACAAACATCCGGGCTTCCGGTAACCTCGCATACATGACAGAACTCGCCTCAACGATATTGCCATGTTTTTCTTTCGTTATAGCCGTTAACCGATCGAAATACGTCATTTCCGGTTCCGGTCTGTAACCGCGGCCACGATATAAAACCGATAGAATTTTTAGAATGAATGACCATTTATTGGCCCTCTTTAGCCAATATTTTTATATACCACTATACATATTGGATATTGAAGAATACATACAATACAGTGAGAATAGAATAAGAAGTTATTTAAATAAAATAATAATAGTCATCATACATGTTGCAATGCATAAATATATAGTCGATAAATAATCAGAGCGTGAATCTAGTCGCACTTTTTATTTCATTCGTTTTTTCAATTACAACTTGCAATTTAAACTCGTCATTGTTAGCAAAAATTAATGACAATAAATCAAAGTGGAAAGAATACTGAATTCAAAAATAATTTATATGCATTGAAGTAAAAAATTGCAAAAACATAATATAAACATAGAAAATTGTGATTATAATTGTAAAATTTAAACATGAAATTTTTGCTTGTTTATTTTAATTTTCACTATTTTTTGGAAGTTAATTTGATTAATTTCGAAGAAAATCTTGAAAATTTATTTTTTAAATAAAAAACTAACTATACGTTAAAACAATTTTTAATATTATCTACAACGTTTTTAAAGCAGTAAATTTTTGTTTTCTTTTCAAAATTGTTTGCAAGCAGAAGTTTCGTTTCTCTTTTAATCAAAATAGAATGATAAATTTTTTATGAGCTAAAACTAATAAATCGTTTCTGTATTATAGTATATTCACAAATAAACTTCAGCCACAAACGCAACTTTTAGTCAATTAAACATAATTTCTTTTAGTGATGTAAATTTCGACGAGTATTTATAGTCAGCTCAGAATATTTTACTTAATACTTCATGTGAATTCTTGAGTGAGTAATTATAAATATTTGATTGTCAAAAATAATAAAAAAAAATGATAATTGAAAAGATTTTTCTGGGATTTACGCTAATATTTGTCATAAACATTTTGCAAATTGAAACTGCGGAAGCAACTATCGAAAATGAAAAACCAATTCCAATAAGTGATAATGAAGATCCAAATAATGGATTCAGTCTAACAATATCACCAACTGAAGCAAATATTCAAACTATTCATATTGAAGCTGCAGAAGCAACTAATAAAACTGAAAAACGAATTCAAACTAACAGTGAAGATGCAACTCAATCATACAGTCAAACAATTTCTCCAACTGAAGCAAACATTCAAACTACTCAAATTGAAGTTGCGGAAGCAACTAATAAAACTGCAAAACCACTTCTAACTGACAATGAAGATGCAACTCAACTATACAGTCAAACAATTTCTTCAATTGAAGCAACTATTCAAACTACTCAAATTGAACCTGAGTATGCTACTAACGATAGTGAAAAACAAATTCCAACTGACAATGAAGATTCAACTCAAGCATCCAGTCAAACAATTTCATCAACTAAAGCAAATGTTCAAAATACTAAAAATAAAGCTGCGGAAGCAACTAACGAAAATGAAAAACCATTTCCAAGTGATAATGAAGATCCAAGTAATGGATTCAGTCAAACACCTTCTCCAACTGAAGCAAATACTCAAATATCTCAAGTTGAAGCTGAGTATACTACTAACGATAATGAAAAACCAATTCCAACTGACAATGACGATTCAACTCAAGCATCCAGTCAAACAATTTCACCAACTGAAGCAAATATTCATACTACCAAAAATGAAGCTGCGGAAGCAACTAACGAAAATGAAAAACCAATTCCAATAAGTGATAATGAAGATCCAAATAATGGATTCAGTCAAACAATATCACCAACTGAAGCAAATATTCAAACTATTCAAATTGAAGCTGCAGAAGCAACTAATAAAACTGAAAAACAAATTCAAACTAACAGTGAAGATGCAACTCAATCATACAGTCAAACAATTTCTCCAACTGAAGCAAACATTCAAACTACTCAAATTGAAGCTGCGGAAGCAACTAATAAAACTGAAAAACCAATTCTAACTGACAATGAAGGTTCAACTCAAGCATCCAGTCAAACAATATCACCAACTGAAGCAAATATTCAAACTACTCAAATTAAAGCTGAGTATACTTCTAACGATAATGAAATACCAATTGCAACTGACAATAAAGATTCAATTCCAGCATCCAGTCAAGCAATTTCACTTACTGAAGCAAGTATTCAAACTACCAAAAATGAAGCTGCGGAAGCAACTAACGAAAATGAAAAACCAATTCCAATAAGTGATAATGAGGATCCAAGTAATGGATTCAGTCAAACACCTTCTCCAACTGAAGCAAATACTCAAACACCAACTGAATCACAATCTGAAGTACGAATACAAACAGCAACTCAAATATTAACTCTAGTACCTTCAGAAATTCAAACAACAACTCACACACTAACACAAACATCAAGTAAAGCACAAACACAAGTACCATTTAAAGCACCAATTCAAAGACGAGTACTATTTAAAGAACCAATACAAATATCAACTGAAACATTAACTATAACACCAACTAAACCCCAATCTGAAGAAACAACACAAACATTAACTGAAACATCAACTCATAGATTAACACAAACACAAGTACCATTTAAAGCACCAATTCAAAGACGAGTACTATTTAAAGCACCAATACAAATATCAACTCAAATATTACTTGTAACACCAACTAAACCCCAATCTGAAGAAACAACACAAACATTAACTGAAACATTAAGTCAAACATCAACACAAACACCAATTCAAATATCAAATTCTAAACTAAGTCAAACACTAACTCAAGCTATAACTTCGCTTCCACCTTCATCTCTGCATCTACTTCAAACTTCTTTTGAAAGTAATTATTACTATACAAGTACTTAAAATTTTTTTCTTTATATACTATGAGTCTGTACTAAAATGTAATTAAGCAAAAATGTTAATATTTTTATTCACGTTCAATTTTATAACCTTTTAGAAGAGTGCTCAATGGAAATGATAGAAGTTAACAAACAAGCCGAAAAAGTTTGCGGTAAGATATAGAAATTATTGCCTATTATCACCATAAGTAAAACAAATAAATTTTTATACATTCATAGGTGCAAGGAGAACAACTTACAGAAAGTTTAGAATTATGATGAAAGTATTAAACGAAACAATACAGTCTAATTCCAATTTATGTAGCAGAGATCAATTATCCGCAATATGTTGTGAAACATTATCGAAAACTCTTCAAAAATGCGGTAAGAAATCATCATTGTAAATTTTAAATTGAAATTTTTACATCTACTACTATATCTCTGTCTTCATTATTCTCTATTAATTTATTAAATATTACTTAAAAATGATGTCTCTAAAGTCAGAGTCAACGTTCAGCGTGGAAAACTATTATTTGATGTCGACGCTAACTTTCAAGGACGAAAAAAATGTAACAAAATTTAAAAAATTATTTTTTTTAGAGGGTACGCTTGACATGAGAGTTGCACCACTTCAAAAGCGTATGCAGAGAAAAATACTAAGAAAAAGGCGTCGAAAACTTTAATTTCGAAGAATATTAAGTATAACAGAATGTAATTATTATTGTTTCATAATTAATACCCTTCTTGTTTGCATCTCGATCAAGAAAATTTAGTTAAATGTTTTTCGGAGCAGGGTGTTATTAAGAATTTAAAATTTACTATTTGCAGAAAAAATTAATCAACGAAAACTAATTGCTGATGTTATAAAGAATGATAAATCTATTTATAAAATAGAATGAAAATAAAAATTTAATTTCAAAATGTATACAACTGTTTTTCGAGTCTTAATCCATATCCTAATATTTTTATCATCACTGTTAAAAATCAGACTCTAAGTTTGTACGAAAAGACTGAAATTTTTAACCTATCAATGTAAGAAGCAAGTACTAAATTAGAGCTAATTAAAAATTGCGTGTTTTTTGTTTAAAAAATGGCCGCAATTTTTTCAAATCTAATTTTTTTGCAACTTAAATAACGGATTCTGAAAGACTGTCTTATTTAATTAAAATAAAAATTTGATTAATTAGTTAATTTATAATTTATAAAAATTAATTATAAAAATTGTCATATTTTTTTCTTAGAGAATTTCTTTCAAGCAAAACTTTAATTTTTGAGAAGTAAAAAGTCAATGATAATAATAATGATTTTTTCGTGAGTTATATCTAATGAAACGTATTTGTTTTACAGTTTCTTCACAAATGAAATTCAGCCACAAATGCAATTTTTCACCAATGAGACTTAAACTTCTTTTAGTAATAAAAATTTCGACGACTATTTATAGTGAGCTCAGAATATTGTGTTTCATAATTTACGTAAATTATTGCGTGAATAAATTTCAACATTTCTTTGAATATCAAAATATAGAATATCAAAAAAATAAAGAATATCAAAAAAAAATGATCATTGAAAAGATTTTTTTGAGCTTAACGCTTATATTTTACATAAGCATTCTGCAAACATCAACTCAAGCTCAAGATTCACCTCCAGTTCCACTTCCAGTTCCAGTTCAGGTTCCAGTTCCAGTTCCAGTCCAAACTTCTTTTCAAAGTAATTATTACTATATGTATAAAAATATTTTTGTTTCTATATATAAAGCACGAGTCTTTTTAGGAATGCAAATTTCCAAAAAAATTACTTTCAATTTTTTCATCTTTAAACAAATTTTTACTAATGTTTATTTTAAAAAATCAGTAAGAGATCGTCTATAAATTATATAACACTTAATGGGAGAGGGGGGCGTCAAGCTATTTGTTATAAGAAAAAAAATTACGCAAATGTATGCAACAGTGTGTCACATGGGGAAAAGAGGGGTTAAAATTTTAAAAAATTAGCGTTATGTAGTATGTGGATGGCTCCTAATAAAAAGTTTAAAATTTTTTTTCACATTCAATTTTATTATTTTTTAGAAGACTGTTCGACGGAATTAATTGAATTAAATAAACATGCCGAAAAAGTTTGCGGTAAGATATAGAAATTACTGTCTCTCATTATACGTTACTATCACCAAGAGACAATAAGAAAAAATATTATTAATTGACAGGTGGTAGGACAACAACTCACAAGAATTTTGAAATTATGGTGAAATTATTAAAAGAAACAATACAGTCTAATTCCAATTTATGTAGCAGAGATCAGTTATCCGCAATATGTTGTGAAACATTAACAAGAACTCTTCTAAAATGCGGTGAGAAATCACCATTGTAAATTTTAAATTGAAATTTTTAAATCTATATTTAAATATATTTATCTATATTTCTATCTTCATTATTCTCTATAAATTTATTAAATATTT
The DNA here is from genome assembly GCA_032873175.1 of Leptopilina drosophilae. Classification (NCBI taxonomy): domain Eukaryota; kingdom Metazoa; phylum Arthropoda; class Insecta; order Hymenoptera; family Figitidae; genus Leptopilina; species Leptopilina drosophilae. The sequence goes on from CM065485.1 coordinate 10,582,693, forward strand.
TTTATTTAAAAATGATGTCTCTGAAGTCAGTGTCAACGTTCAGCGTGGAAAATTATTTATGAGGTTGACGCTAACTTTCAAGGACGAAAAAAATGTAACAAAATTTAAAAAATTATTTTTTTTAGAGGGTACGCTTGACATGAGAGTTGCACCACTTCAAAACCGAATGCAGAAAAAAATACTGAGGCAAATACGACGAAAACTTTAATTTCGAAGAATACTAAAAATAACAGAATGTACCCGAGTCGAAATTTTAACTCTCTTTTAGTTCTCCAAAACCCTCTTTTTAACCTCTTTTAAGCCTCTTTCACACTCCCAAATCCTCTTTTGAACCTCAAAACTGCAGATTTGTATTTTTCCGCACATTTAGAGGTTCAAAAGAGGTTGAAAGAGAGAAGTTACAAGGCTTAAAAGAGGTTCAAAAAATTTTTTTTTTAATTTTTCGAAAACGAAAATGCGAATTTTTTTCACACAGTTGTATTTCAATTGCCCTGTAGAAGATACAGAAATGAGTTTTTGAGTGATTTCAATAAATCTATTAGGATAGATAGAAATTTAAAAAATGTAATTTTCCTAAAAATTTTAAACCCTCTTTTCAACCTGCTAACATCGGAATATGGATTTTTCCGCATCATTTTCAGGTTCAAAAGAGGTTGAAAAAAAGAGGGTCAAAAGAGGGTCTAAATTTTGACTTGGGTAATTATTATTGTTACATAATTAATACCTTTTTTGGTTTGTATTTTGATGAAAAAAGTTTGTCTAAATGTTTTTCGAAGCAGGGTATAAATTTATATTTTAGAAAAAAATTAATTAACAATAACTAATTGTTGATGTTTTAAACAATAATAAATGTATTTATAAAATAGATTTAAAATAAAAATTTTATTTTAAAAAGTAGTCAAGAATGTTTTTATTCTTCATCCATTTTTATCGTGTTACATTATGTAAAAATAATATACTTTTGTTTTAAAATCGTAAAAATATTTTCTATCACTATCATTCTTAAGTCATTATTTTTATTATTGCATTATATATCTCAACAAAAAAATTATATTATTGAATTTGAGTATTTTCGTATAGAATCGAAAAAATTATAAACGTTTTCTAAAAATTATTTTTCAACTCAGGGTTTCTACCATTTTCATTCAACAAAATTCCCGCTTTTTCCCGGTTATGGCCTAATTTTTTCCCGGTTTTCTTTTCTCATAAAATTTAAATTTAAATTTGATTTCGAACATAAATAAATAATAATTTTAATTGAAAATTTGGAAAATAATTTTTTCAGTTTTTTAAAAATAATCTTGTCTTTCTATAATTGAGCTGCCGGATCAAAGAAGGGCACATAACCAATGTAATTCAAATGGGTTATGTGCCCTTCTTTGATCCGGCAGCTTAATTATAATTGGAAATTTTCTTTTTCAAGTTTATTACAATTCTATTGATAATAATTGAATTTCTGCAAAGAATTTTACTATTTACAAAAATAATTGAAATCCTTTCAAAGAATGATATTATTTATGAAAATAATTTAATTCCTGTGAAGAATTTTATTACAATTTAAAAAAAGCAGTGGTAATTAATTATTTACTTAATAAGAAGTAAACATTAAATTTGCTTAAGAAATGATAAATATCATTTATTTGAACATTCAGAAATTTGAAATTATAAAAATTTAAGTGAAGTTCAATAATTATAACTATTGAATAATAATAGAATAATATAATTTTTAGAAGCAAAAAATTAATTTAAAACTTTAAGAGGGACTTAATATTTTCAAAATAAAATTATAATTACGACAACTAACATTATTTTCTAAAGTTTGAATTAATTCTCTTTCAAAGAATTAAATTATTTTTCAAAAAAGTGTAAAAAAAATTTTTATTATTTCAAAAATTTTCAATTATTTGTTTAGAAAATTTAAATTATCTTGAAACAATGGAATTGAAAAATTTCAACAATTTTATTTTTCAGAATCTAAAAAAAATTTGCGAGAATTCAATTTTAATAAAAAATTTGAAGAGCATATCGTTTTTTAAAAAATAACTAATAAAAATTTTAATTATTCATCCTCGCACTAAGAAACATGAATTTATTAAAATGTGACTATAAAATCCAATTATTAATTATTAAATTAAAATACTTTGAAAATTTTATTTGTTAATAAGTTTCTAAAGAAATTCTTCAACAAATTCAATTACATATTTTCAGTCAAATTTCACAATATTTCTATTAACTTCATAATTTTTTTAAATTTATTTACATAATCTGTTTGAATTAGTGCCTGACTTTTAGTATCAAATTAATTTTTTTCAACTAATTCAAAGTTAGAAAAGAGTATAAATATCTATAAAAATTGAAATAAAAGTAATTTTTTTAAAAACAAATTAAAATAAAACTTTTTTTAATTTTGGTGAAAAAATTCCCGGTTTTGTATAAAAATCCCGGGTTTTCCTGGTTAAATTAAATTCTCGGTTATTTTCCGGTTTTCCCGATTAGTAGACACTCTGCAACTGTACTCAATGCATTAATTTTACTAATTAACGCTTTAAAATTATAAGTTCAATTATTATCAATACTTGATACTTTTATTTTTTTTCTAACGTCAATATAAATTCTAAGAACAAATAACATTAATTTTGTACATTTTTTTCTCGACGTGGTCAATTTTATTGTTTTCAATAGACGTGACTCGTAAATTACCCAGAAAAGTTATTACTTCATGCTATCCAGTGACGTAAAAACTTTTAAAAAACAAATTGAAAAACTCGGAAATTGTTGAATTAAATTTGATTTAATTAAATTGATATTCATTACATTAAATTTAATTTCGAATCGATTCAATAAATATTTACTTTAAATGAAATTTTAATTTACTTTTATCTATTTTACAATCTTATTAATTACTACTTTAATTTAACTTTAATTACCAACAAAAATTTGTATGTTAATTTGAAAATATAAATATAAATAAAAAAATTAATTTCCAATTCAAATTTAGAAAATAACAAACAAACTTGAATAATTTCACGAAATTTGAAATTTGTCACATTATGTTCCACATTAGAATTTTGGAAAATACATAATATATAAGGAGATAATCTGTTACGTTAAGAAAAGGTGGTTCCTAAAAGTTGGGGGCTCAAAAGACCGTCACTAATGCTAAGAGACCATGGCAAACGCTACTTCCGTTTTAAACAGTCAAAATTTCCCTAACTCCCCATCACTCTCGATACATTTTATCTCGAAATGTTTGACAATCTTTTACAGTTTCCTCCCTTTTTATTATTAGTCCATGACAGGTGTAATTTAAAAAAAACTACAAAGAATATTCTTCAAAAAAAAAAAGTTTATCTCCCTGGGAAAAGTATAAAGATGACAAACAACCATCAATTTTTTCCTTATGAAAATTTGTCAAAATTGACTTGAAATATTTCAAGTCAATATTCTAATCAACTGGTAACTACTAGTAAAAATTAGTAACTACTAGTAACTATCAATTAATAGCTGCTGACTTTAATAGTCTCTGACCAATTTTAGCTAAAAAAATTTACGAGATTTTTATTTCTGTCTCAAGAAAGTAAAAAATTATTTAATCCAAATAAAGGATTACTTGTCAATTGTCAATTAATGTCAATTGTCTATTAATAACTATTTACTTGAGAAAAATAATTTCTATTCAAGTTAATAAAATGAGAAGTTGAAACTGACATCCACTTAGTAGCACCTCACTTAATTTTGGAAATTAAATTTAAATATTTTTGTTTCTTAAATTCAAAACCATAACAACATTTTGGAAAATTAAAAGGGTGCTGATAACTGAGTGCAAGTTTCAGCTTCATAGACTTAAATACAAATTATTTGAATAGGATAAATATTTATTTAATAGACAATACTTGAATTAAATTTTTTTAATGTGTAGAAATTTTTCTGAACATTATTAGTTTATAACAAGAGTACCTTAAAACACTTTGGACAGTTAAATTATCAATCACTCTATACGACTCTCAGAACACGCAAAATCTAGAAGATTCAAGAAATACAGCAAAAAATTCATCGAGACACAAAAGCAGAAAATAGCAAAAAAAAACTCGATTGCATAAAATTCTCATCCACATAATATATGACATAACAAAATATAAGTTAGATGCGGGAATCCAGTTTTGAGCGAAAATAGAAGACCCTTGGTAAATATTTCCTTGGCTACATTGATTAAAATTCGCTGCTGGAATATTAGACCATGACACAATTTCCGTTCACGTAGTATATAAAGGCATCGTGTTGGTATCTTTAAACAACTACCTGTACTGGTAGTAATATCTCTTTTTCATTCACAATTTACGTGCCATGAATGATATCGCCTGCAACTGTCGTTTTATATACATTAATGAAATTATTTTACTCTCTCTCTCTCTCTCTCTCTCTCACTCACTCTCTTCTCTAAAGAAAAATTTCTTATTTCCATTCAGACATTATATTGTAGTTCAAGGCAAATTTTTTTAATTCAAAAACTAATTTTAGGATTCACAGTAGACATATATATTACATATGTATAAATACTAAACTAAATAAATAATTTTCCTTTCAATCATTTTATTGGATCTTTTTGTATAAAAACGTGCCAATAAAAATTCCATAAATTGTCAAGGACAGAAAAAAGCACAATAAAATAACAATTGACTTTCCTAAATTGCGCAGCATCTCGTGAAAAACTTATCCTACCTGAAATATATGACTAATAGTACATTTTGCACTAAAAAAAATTTTATTTGATTCAAATAACCGATTAATCGAATTAAATGGTATTTAAACCAATAATTTCAGTATTTCAAGCAAATATCAAATTAAGCAAATATTTACTTCAACAAATATTATTTGATTCATGTAAATATTTCTAATTGATAATAATTATCAAGTAATCGGCTATTTCAATGAAATAAATTTTTTTCCAGTGTACAATGAGAGGCAAATAAGGGCGATTTCTTGCAAGCTTAAAGTTTAAACTAACGAAAATAATATTAAAATACTTTGAAATTTAATATTCTGTTATTTATGGTTTAAAAGCCCAACGATTTTATTCACCTATCTCAAAGATGAGAAACATAAAAACTTCTTTTCGTCCCAAAAAAATATATGTGTTCAAAAAAGACTAATTTTTTCTCTATTTTTTTCCTATTCCATTCGCTATATTATTGTTATTATTATTATTATTATTATTAAATTAATGTTAATCGGTACATTTTATAAAATGAAATGAATTCACTCTTTGGATTTTTTAATTATTAAACAAATTGATGGATTGAAATTGATTATTCATCATTTGAAGCAAATTTTCTTTCAAATTAAGACAAAGTAAAAACTTTTGCACAGAATAAAAAGATGGGAAAAAATTTATACTCTATCAGAACTAAAATAGTATAATTAGTGCTTGTACAGAAAAAGCGAATAAAGTAACTTTTAATACTTTCCTAGTAAAAGCTGAACTTTAAGGAACATTTGCGTGCTGTTGGCAATTTCTACCTTTTCTGGAGAATATATTTCACTATTTTCAAAATACCTACATTTTAGAAAAACGTACTTCAAACGTAGCAAAATTTACTTCGGAAATAATAAAAGTTTACATGTTCTGTAATTTTCTCAAATTTAAAAGAAATAAATTTCTTTCCTACTTTGTTTGTATTAGATTATAATTTTATTTTTTTTAATTTTTCCTACTTTGCTCTACTTGAAACTAGAATTTAAGAAGAGATTAAAAAGCAAATCATTTTAAGGTTATTGTATTATTTTTAGATTAAATATTTTTTTGCCTTTTTGTAATATGTGCAGTAATTTTTTGAAAATATTTATAATTATGTATTGGCAAAATATGTTTTTTATTTGAACGAAAGTACCTTACAAGCAAAAAATTTTATGTAATTTTGTTTCCAAGTTTTTCAATGAAAATACACTAAGAGAATCTGCTCTCAATGTATAAAACACTGATATTTAATAAAACATTGAATTTAATGATCATTCCGAGTGAATAATGAAAAAAAACACCGATGTTTAAGTCTTTATTACTTTGAAAATAAATAGTTAAAGTTGATTTTCAAAAATAAAACAAAAACTTTTAATAAAACATTTTATATAAAATTAGCAAATTTAAAAAAATTGCATTTAAAAACATTTAATTCAAATTTCAAAACTAATTCAATTTTAAAAGAATTGCGTTTATTATATTCATAAATAAATTTTAATGAATATTTAATTAGAAATTTTAAAAAACTTAAATTATTGCAAAATGGTAATAATTTAAATTCTTCTTGAAATTTGATAAATTTGTCAATATATACTTAATTATTTATTAAAAATAATGACTTTACGCAACAATTTTAGTTAAAAACATTTTAAAAAATTAATTTTTCGAGAAGTTACAAATTATTGCAGAAATTTAATTTATTTCAATTTATTTTTAATTGTAATAAAATTTTTCTTACAAAAGTTCAATTATGTTCAAAATTTAAAAAAAATTACCCTCATAATTACATGTAAATAACAAAATTCTACTCCAAAATTTAATTATTTGAAAAAAATTTCCTCATTTCATTTTCAATTTCTACTATTTTAATAAATCCACTAAAATAATTCAATTATTTAAAAAAATTAATAAAATTGAACCCAAACATTTAATTATTTTCATAAATAAAATAAAAATTGCAAAGGAATTCAATTCACAGAAATTTTTGTATAAATTTCATCGCAATAATTGAATTAATTTCATAAAAAATGCATTTTTTTATTAAATCAATTATTTTTAAAAATAATAAATTTTTTTTAGGAATTCAATTCACAGTTTTAATGGAATTCTTGAAAAAATATAATTATTCTCAAAAATTTGATTAAAATTTGTCAAAAGAATTCAATTATTTAAAAATTTTGTTGATAAAATTAATCACAAGAATTAAATTTTAAAAATCTTTTCATTATTTAATAAACCATTAACTTTTGTACTTAAATAAAAAAATTTTATACAAATTCCTCGAAAAATCTAATGATTCTTAAAAATTTTATTAAAATTCGTCAAAAAAATGCAATTATTTAATAAAAATTCTGTTTGTAAAATTCCTTATAAGAATTTAATCTTGAGAAACATTCAATTTTTCAGTAAATTATTTACTGTTGTATTGAAATAATTGAATAATTTATTTTCAAAAAGTATCAAATTAAAATATTTGAAAATTTCAAATTTCTATTCTTTTAACTGGCAATTATGAATAATTATGTTTTTTTAAAAAGTTTAATTTAATGTTTTTTTCAATAATTTGAAGTAACATGGATATATTTCCAAATATGGTAATTTTTCAAATTTTTTGAAATTTTCCTATATTTTCATAAGGAAATTTTTCAATACGTTCAAGAGAATTTGTTCAAACTTTTTATATATTTTTTTCTACATTATTTCATAAAAATGTTTCTAAATTCATAGTAATTTTTCAATTGCAAATTTTCGAAAAACCTTTTCAGAAAATATTTTATAAAAATTGATTTAGTGATGAATTTTAGTTAAAAATTCTAGAAAATAATTGAATTGAAATGATGGAAATAATTTTGAAAAAAGTTATAGCAACAATATTCTTAATATAAAACAAAAATACCTTTAAAAGTTGTTTAATTTAAAAAGGGTTTCAATGTGAATGTTTTAAAAAATCTTAATTCCCGTGGAAAAATAATTATGAAATATTTATTTAAAAAATAAGTTATTAATGTTTTCGAATAATTTGACGATTAAAGAAATTTTTTTAAAAAATGGAACAGAACATGGTTTTCAGTCAAATTTTGTTTCTTTATTTTCTAATAATTTAAAAAATTTCAATTTCAGTTAAAATTGGCAATTGACAAATAGAATTTATAAACATTTTTTCCTTCATTTTTAAAAAACTTTAAATTTTATTAAAACAATTGTAATTAAGAAATAGAACTCATGCAAATTATTTCCTTATGAAAATTAAGAATTTTCCAAAAAAATATTAAGAAACGAGAATATAAAGTTTTTTTTTTCCCCAAAGGAAAGAATAAATTTGTGAACAACATTGTTATTGAGAAATAAAAATTATTAACAAAATGGATATATTTCCTATTTCTTAATTATAATTTTTAAACAATAAACAATTTTCTAATATTTTAAATAAATTAAAATGAAAAAAATTTGCAAAATTTAGATCAGTCAAACGAAATTTGTTTTAAAAAAACATAAAAAACAAAATTTATTTGTTAATCACAATTTTTTTAAATTTTCAAATTACAAATATTATTTTATTATAAATCATGAAAAATACCTGCATATTTTCCATTTGTCAATAAATATTTTCTAAAGAAAAAAAAACAAAAGCATACATAAAAAGTAACTTCAAAGTGTGGACAAATAGAATGAAAGAATGAAAAACGAAGATTATTATAGTTATAAATTATAACTAGCAAACGATACGCGCGCTAGCGCGCGGAACGTAGTATTCAATATCATACTGTTATACAAATTACAAATTTGTTTATTAACAAACATAAATTTTTTAAATAATTTCATAATCAAAATTAAAAAAAATAACTTAAGTTTATATTTTCAAAAATTTTAATGAAATTTCACGAAAGAATTCCAATATTTCCTAAAATTTTAACAAATCTTTCTAAATAATTCGTAAAAATTATATTATTTTTATAAATAGTAAAATTTTTCGCAAGAATTCAATTATTTTTAATACAATTTTAATAAAATTCTTCTCCATAAAATTTCAATTATTTTTAAAATGTTTAATTAAAATTATTAAAGAAACTCCATTTTTTGACAAAAAATTCAAAGACATTCTGCAAAAAGAATTTAATTACAATATATTTTAAAAAATTTAAACGAAATTCTCCTCGAGAATTAAGTTATTTTCATAGTATACAATTTTTATCGTAGTGTCAGTCCGCAGTACAAACATAGCATAACAAACATTATGATTATTAAATGGAAATTATAATAATTTATATTATTTATTTCCAAAAAATCAGAATTTTATTGAAAGTCCTGATTGAAAAGTTAAGAAAAGAAATTTTTCAAATTTTTTACCTTTTTCTCAATACAATTTAACATTCTGTAAAATAATTAAAATTTTTTTTTATAACAAGTAAAGAAAATTTTAAAAACTTTTTTTTGTATAAAAAATGAAAGAAGTTATTAATCAATAATTATTAAAAAAAAATAATATTTCTGATTTTGTTAAAAAAAAATACTACAAATTTTGTAAAATACTTCAAATTACTTTATTTTTCCTTCAATTTTAAATAAAGAAAAAGAAATTATTCAAATTTTTTTATTAATTTCTAGATAAAACTTAAAATAAATTCATTTTTAGAAGGTTAAAAAATTAAATCTTAGTAAAGAAATTCTTCAAATGAAATTAAATATTTTGTTTTTTAATAATTATATGAGATAGTACACGAGCGATTTTTTAAGCTAGTAAAATATAAAATATCTTTATATACAGAAAAAAATAAAAATTGTAATTATGAAATACACAAATTCTTCCTACACATTTTTTTTATTAATTTAAAATAGAAAAAATCTGTTAAAAATTGTAATTAAAAAATAAAAATTTCACAACTTTTTATTTCAAAAGAAACTAATAATTTAAAACAAATAAACAAAATATAATTATAAAATTTATAAATCAAACCTTATTTATTATCAAGAAAAATGTGTTTTCAAAACGAAAAAAAACAAAAGCATATACAAAAACTAACTTCATACTGCGAACGGACAGAATGAAAAACCACAGACTTTAATAAAGTTAATTAATTAATTAATAATATAGTAATTTGTGTCGAATAAATTTAAAAACAAATTAATAATTTAGCAGATTCTGAGACAAATATACTTTTATTTAACTCAAATAAATTGTATTTGGTTTAAATAAAACTTTCATCTCGACGCAGAATATCTGATTCAAATATAATATTTTTTCCAAGCGTATAAAATCTCTGAAGAAAGAAAATTGTCTGGTTTTGTGTAAAAAGAAAAAAATATATATACATAGTAATGGAACGGAGTTTAAAGCACGTTTTTCAGTCATCGTGCTGCTCAATAAAGAAATACACGTTGACCCCGCGCGCATACGCACTGGGGAAGCCTCCCCTTCAATGGGGAGTCTGCCCATTCGCATCCGCTTGCAGGGGTAGCTCCGGCAGATCTTTCATTGAGCGGCTTCCTCGTTTCCGCTTTTCGTTCATGTGTGTCCCCCTTTCACTTCCTTTTCTCATCCCTTCTTTCAACCCTCTTCTTCCTGTCCTTTTCCGTTTGTCACTTCCACTTCCACTATTGAACCAATCATCTCCCTCGAATTTATCATTGACTTTCTTTCACGTCTGCATCACTCTATATCTATATATCATCTTCCACAGCCTCGAACTGTTGTTTTCTTTTTTTTAATGTATATACTTTATATAAATATCTTTATTATAAAGCCACCCCTATCGGGAGAGAAAATCTCTCAGGCCAGGTCAACTTTGCTTCCGTTTTTAACTTTTATTTTTCTACACATTCACATCAAGAGTCGATTTTTTATGTTGTATAGAAAAAATATTTATCAATCTAGATAAATTATTTTATAATTACAAGAAAAACAGTTTTTGCTAATTTAAAAAAATCATTTACCATTTCAGTTTTCTTCAACTGAAATGTTTTTCTTTTTCAAAGAAAATTTCTTTTGATTAAAAAATAACTTTTTTTTATTTAAAAACAATTTATTTGCTTCAAAGAAATTTTTCTTTTTCAATTAAAGAACTATTCCTTTGACTTAAAGAGCAAATTTCTTGTGTTTAAAGAAATTGATTAGATCATTAGTTCTTTGAATCAAATAAATTTTTTTTAAAGGAAAATTCTGTTTGTTTGAAAAAATAATTTATTTTGAATAAAACAAAAGGTAGGAAAAAAAATACTTGCTCTACCTAATCAGAAACAGTATTATTTAGAATGTAAAATAATTATGTTACACGAATTAAAAATTAATGTTTAATGTTTCGAAATATTTTGTTTACCTTTTTTCATTTTTCATTTCAGTCCACTAATTTTTTACAAAACAATATTTTTTTAATAACGTTCAAAACGAGAAAGAAAGGAGAGTGCCAAAAAAAATTAATTTCAAGACGAAAATTGTAATAAAAATTATTTCTTCCTATTTCTAATTCCGATTTTCAAAAAACGAAATGCATTTTGTTGTTGAGGGTTTTGAAATAATTGAATGAAGAGAATTTTGAACTAATTTTGCGAAATATATCCTTGGATATATAGAGTTTCGCGTGCAGAGAGAGTAAAACAGAAAACAGGGATGACCTTCTCTTGAATTCTCATTGAGCGAACGCATCCAGGCAGCTAAAAGGGAGGAACAGTTACCAGGCTTATACACGGGGAGGTTTTCATGGTGACCTATTTCACAAGTTGTGACGACCATTCACCCTGGAGCTCGACCCAGGATCGTCGGTAGCAAAACGAATCTGGGTCATCGTTGTCGCGAATATAACGTGTAAAAATCCCTTTATCACACACAACCAAAATGGACTCATCTAACGACCAAAAAACTTTTTTTTAAAACACAATTTGATTCTACAGAGAAACCGCACCCTCTAAATCTTCTCTCATGGAAAATTTTATTCATCCAAAAAAAAATTCAAATTTATTACACCTTTATTAATTTCAATTAAAACTATATTATACTTTAATATCCACAAAAACAAATACGCAAAATTAGAATCTTTAAAAGTTTATTAGATTCTTTATAACATATTTTTTTCAAATATATGACCTTAAATTAAAGCAATAAAATTTTAATCCGATTAAGAAAAAAAATTCCGTTGATTAAAATCAGGGTGTCTACTATTTTCATTCAACGAAATTCTCGCTTTTTCCCGGTTATGGCCTAATTTTTTCCCGGTTTTCTTTTCTCATAAAATTTAAATTTAATTTCGAACATAAATAAATAATAATTTTAATTGAAAATTTGGAAAATAATTTTTTTAATTTTTTAAAAATAATCTTGTCTTTTTATGATTATAATTGGAAATTTTCTTTTTCAAGTTTATTACAATTCTATTAATAATAATTGAATTTCTGCAAAGAATTTTACTATTTACAAAAATAATAGAAATCCTTCCAATGAATGATATTATTTATGAAAATAATTTAATTCCTGTGAAGAATTTTATTACAATTTAAAAAAGAAGCAGTGATAATTAATTAATTACTTAAGAAGTAATAAACATAAAATTTGCTAAAGAAATGATAATCATTTACTTGAACATTCAAAAAATTTGAAATTATAAAAATTTAAGAGAAGTTCAATAATTATAACTATTGAATAATAATAGAATAATATAATTTTTAGAAGCAAAAAATTGATTTAAAACTTTAAAAGGGACTTTATATTTTAAAAATAAAATTATAATTAATTAATTTATTAATTAATTATAATTATAATTAATTATAATCTAACATCCCTGGATTATTTTCGAAAAATTCAAATCAAAATTCTTTTAAAGAATTAAATTATTTTTCAAAAATAAATTAAAGAAATTTCAATTATTTCAAGAATTTTCAATTATTTGTTTAGAAAAATTAAATTATCTTGAAACAATGCAATTGAAAAATTTTAACAATTTTATTTTTCAGAATTTAAAAAAAAATTTGCGAGAATTCAATTGTAATAAAAAATTTGAAGTGCATATAGTTTTTTTAATTAACTAATAAAAATTTTAATTATTAATCTTCGCACTAAGAAACATGAATTTATTAAAATGTGACTATAAAATACAGTTATTAATTAATTATTAAATTAAAATACTTCTAAATTTTATTTGTTAAAAAGTTTGTATTGAAATTCTTTAACAAATTCAATTACATATTTTCAGTCGAATTTTACAATATTTTTATTAACTCCATAAGTTTTAAAAATTTATTTACATAATCTGATTGAATTAGTGCCTGACTTTTACTATTAAATTAATTTTTTTAACTAATTTAATATTAGAGAAGAGTATAAGAGAAGAGTATAACTTATGGTATAATCTATTAAAATTGAAATAGAAAGTAATTTATTTAAAAACAAATTAAAATAATAAAACTTTTTTTAATTTTGGTGAAAAAATTCCCGGTTTTGTATAAAAATCCCGGTTTTTCCCGGTTAAATTAAATTCCCGATTTTCCCGGTTAAATTAAATTCCCGGTTTTCCCGGTTAGTAGACATCCTGTTTATTAATTTCAATTAAAACTATATTATACTTTAACATCCACAAAAAGAAATACGCAAAATTAGAAGTTCAGAATCTTTATAACATATTTTTTAAATATCTGACCTTAAATTATAGCAATTAAATTTTAATCCGATGAAGGAAAAAAATTAAAATTAAATTAATTAAAAGTATTTAAAACTTTAGAAATAATATTTTAATTATAATTCTATTGTGTTTCAGTTAAACTCAAAATAATTAAAAATTATATTTGAAATAATAAATAAAATTATTGAAATAATAAATAATGTTCCTAAAGTTTCGAACGTTCAAATGAACGACAATATTTTCCTTACTTCTTCTAATTTTTATTTATTTGCAAAAAATTGTTTTTCAAATTAAAACAAATTAATTCTAAGCTAAATATTGTTTAAGTTCAATTATTATTTTTTTTTCAATAGTAATTTTCAAAAACACTGCAGGTGGAAAAAAATTTCGTTCATTTGAACCATCAAAACTTTAGCCACATAATAAATAAAATTATTGACATAATTTCGTAAATTAATATGCAATAATTTTATTATATTTATTATATTAAATGAATAAATTTGTTTCATTAAATCAAATTTCCATTAAAAGTTCCCAAAAAATGAAATTTCTCACGGTGAATATTTATACAAAATATTATTTGATGCATTCAACTGGCCCTTAGATTAAAACTACTTCCCGAGACGTTATTCTCATGTCCTTTGAATTTCTTTCTCCGCAGGAAAGCCTTATTGCTGAACTTCCGGCTTTACCATATATATAAAACGACTGTTAAGATTGAGTGAACCGTGTGTAGTGTATGTGTTTGTGTGTATGCATAAATATAAATCCCATTCTCCACGTGTGTACGTTTTCCTTCGAATAAAAATTTTATATTTATGTGAATGTTTTGCATCCAAGTGAAAATACAAAAATAAGGAAAAGGGAGGAAAAAAGAAAACCTATTTCAAAGAAAAAGAGGAAGTGGGCAATGTCACTTCCGGATGCACCGAAGTGTCTAAGACACCTGCAAAGAAACGTAACACACACACAAATACAAACACTTTAACTCTAGTAATCTTATTAAAGGAATCGCAATCCCCGACTTCCGATTTCTAAATCATGACATCCGCTTCTCAACTATACTGAACATCTGCTTTTCGTCACTGATTTTCATTATATAGAGTCCCATTAAATCGCCCACTAATTCCGGTATTTCATTTGTATCTAAAAGTGACAGGAAAAAAAGCAATTTATTGAATATTTCCACCACAATTTCTTCGAACAAGAATCAATAATAATTTTTTCCTAATTTCCAGACAAACTTTTGACTTCTTCCCTGACCTCAAAGAAATAACTGATTCACTCTAAAAATTGTTGGATTTTCAAAAAATATTCTATTACATTTATTTACGAGTTTCTACAATTGCAAAAATATTCGAAAATATCAATAACTTCATTTTTAAATAAACATTTCATCTTCATTATTTTTCAATAGAAATTAAAATTTACAAAAATTTCAAATTCAAAACCTTTTTAAAATAACGTGTAATAAGTGAAATTCCACATATTCAGATTTAGAAAGTAGGAATATCACTATAAAACATGAAGAAATTGATAAGTCCTAGTCATCAAGAATTTTTCGAGACATTTTAACTAAAATTTGTAAATTTAATTTAAAATAAATTATTTTTAACAATAATGTTTGATGAAATTCTTTGAGAATTTTCAAATCCATTTGCTTACAATTCAATTTTACTAAATTAAATAATTATAAAATATGAGTTATGATAATTTAAATAAATTGTCAAATTGTATATATGTACATTAGAAAATGAAAAACTTCAAATAATTGAAAATTAAAACTCAATTCAACTTCTTCAAAGAAATTAATTTTACAAAATTTCTAGTTAAAAGGATGGAAAATTCACATTTTCAAAGCGTTTTATTTGAAACGTTTTGAAAATTAAATTATTTTTGAAAATTCATGCAATCGTAGTGAGCCAAAATAAGTGAAACCGGCCACTTGAAAAATTTTTGTCTCCAATTTTCAAGTTATCTATGATTTTTGGTAGATATATGAGTACACTTTTTCCCCCTAAATTTTTTTTCAAAAAAAAAATTTATTTTTGAAGTAATCAGGTGTTGAAGTTTTGGGTCGTTTTATTTTCATTTTATTATTACTTTGAAACAAATAAAGATAATTAAGTGAATTTTTTTTTTAAATTAAAGCTTAAAGTCTATACTTTAAGGATTAAATAAAGCGATTGCTAAAAAATGAAAATTTATAATTGTTATAAACAATTCTTTTAAACAATTGCAAATTGAAGAATGTTCTCAATGTTTTTCAAAAATTAAATTACGATGTATTGATGCGTAAAACTCCAAGCATTAAAATAAAAAAAAGAAAAATCAGTAACCTCCAATATTATAGATATTGTGTAGACTTTTCTGAAAAAATGCAGGCAAAATTCGACTCGAGTTACTGGAAAAAGATAAAATTGCAAACGAATAAATAAGATCGTCTTTTGTTTTGTTAGAAACTTCACGCTTTCAAGCGGATTTTTATGATTAAAAGTCGATTTTCGCCTGCATTTTATCAGAAAAATCTACATAATTTCTATAATATTGGAGGTTACTGATTTTTCTTTTTTTTATTTTAATGCTTGGAGTTTTACGCATCAATACATCGTAATTTAATTTTTGAAAAACATTGAGAACATTCTTCAATTTGCAATTGTTTAAAAGAATTGTTAATAACAATTATAAATTTTCATTTTTTAGCAATCGCTTTATTTAATCCTTAAAGTATAGACTTTAAGCTTTAATTTAAAAAAAAATTCACTTAATTATCTTTATTTGTTTCAAAGTAATAATAAAATGAAAATAAAACGACCCAAAACTTCAACACCTGATTACTTCAAAAATAAATTTTTTTTTTGAAAAAAAATTTAGAGGGAAAAAGTGTACTCATATATCTACCAAAAATCATAGATAACTTGAAAATTGGAGACAAAAATTTTTCAAGTGGCCGGTTTCACTTATTTTGGCTCTAGTGCTTTTAATATTTCATCTGAAATTTATTTTTAAATCATTTTTAAAAATTTCTATACGAGAATTAAATTATTTAAATACAAAAAGAAATATAACAAAAACAAAAATTACACAAAAAGAAATAATTGAATCTTTCTTAAAATTATCAACAAATTTTTAAACAAATGATTTCCTTTGACGAATTTTAATAACATTCTTTACAGTAAATTATCCTTTTCCAGGAATTTGATTAAAATTATATAAAAAATAATTACTATTTGGACATAAATTTTATTATTTATGAAAAAAATTAAATTCCTGTAAATTAAAAATTATTACGAATTACTTCCTAATAATTGAATTATTACGAAAAAATTCGTAAAAAATATAAAAATAATTGAATTCCTGTGAAATTTTTATTATTTATGAAAAAATATATAAAAATTTGCTTAGAATATTAAAAAATTCTTTAAATATTTGAATTCTCTTGAAGAATTTTATTAAAATATTAGATATTCGCTGCGTAGACTTTTATTTCTATTGAAAATAATTAAATTTCTGCAAACATTTGTAACTTCTTCAAAATTTAATTTCTTTTAATGCTTTAACTAATATTCTTGCATAAATCTTTAATTTTTAATAATTAATTATGATAGTTTTTCAAGAATTATGTTATTTAAAAAGAAATTATTGTCAAAAATAGAAAAAATTGAAAGTTTTGAATTAGAATTCGTGGTAATTTTATACTTTATGAGACAAACAAGAAAAAAATCAGAATTCACAATTGTCTTATGAATTCTAAAAATTTAAGTTTTTTCATCACTTTTAGTTAAAATCCCTGACTTTTTTATTTTATAAATTATACATGATCCCAAAGTGTTGAACGTTGAAATGAACGAAATATTTTTTATTGAATAAATTTTAATAAATTACTAATGATAAAAAAATTGAAAAACTAAAATTTTATATTTACATACTTAGTAATTAATTTTTTTTGTCAGTGACACAAAATAATTGCAATAAAAATTTAATTTTTAGAAGAAATAAATAAATTTCGTTCATTTGAACGTTCAGAACTTTAGGATCTTAATTATACTATCATTTTTAATTTTTCTAAATTATTATGTTTAATATACAGTTTTTTTAAGGATGTCAAATTAAAACAAAAAACTTACCAAAAGTGTTGCGAATCAACATTTCGATACATTTCTTGTTTCAACTTTATACAGCTTTAGAAAAACTGTATATAAATATTTAAAATACATTTTTATGTTTTATACATAAATTATTCAATTATCATAAATTCAATTTAATTTAAATAAATTTTAAGTCTTGTAAAATTTCTAATTTTACAAGATTCACATAAATCTCCTCTAATTACTTTTAATTAATGAACATTACGATAATGGAATTTATAATAAATTATAAAATTAGAGAACTTTGTGTACGTTTGAAAGGGTGTTAAAAGGGTGAGGTAGAGAGGGTGCAGGGGGGGGTGTAGAATGGGGTATATCAAAAGGGGGTTGTTCCAGTGACCCAGTTTATCCCCGGGAGTTGAATGAACCTCATTTTACGTTTTGACGTCATTCTCGACCTCATTTCCGGTTCCCGGAGCTTGCAGCTTCAGCCCTGAAGCTCTGTCCTGTTGACCTGAAATATCTCATGAATCGAAGGACTCGCT
Source organism: Leptopilina drosophilae (assembly GCA_032873175.1). Lineage (NCBI taxonomy): Eukaryota > Metazoa > Arthropoda > Insecta > Hymenoptera > Figitidae > Leptopilina > Leptopilina drosophilae. The sequence goes on from CM065485.1 coordinate 10,600,667, forward strand.
TCGTTCATTCGAGCCTGCCGCGCCTGCTGGGGAGTAAGTATGAATGAATTTGTGAAAATACAAGGATTTCAAGCTTTACAAGCACCGGGAACATGAAACTAATCGAGAGAACTGAATGAATCATTTCACTCCATTAAATATAATATTAATTAATAATCTATTAACCCAAAAATTTTCCAATAAATAATATTGTAATGAAAATTTTCAGATGAATAATTTCAAATTTTATAAATTTGAATTTATGTAATCGAAATTTTCAATGATTTCAAATTTATAATTAATATGAACACTATTCTAGTAATATAGAACATTGTTTAAATTGTAATATTAATTAATAATAAATAATTGCATTTTTAATTAATATTAGATTCTTTAATAGAACTCCAATTATTTTACCTTATAATAAAAGTGAATCACCTTTTGAACAAAGGCAATAATAATAAAAAATATATTAGTAATTCTCTAATATAAGTCGTACAATAATGATAAACTTTATAAATAGTTAATCATCATTTTGTCAATAAAGGCGAAATTTATAGATGATTTCATATTAATTAGAATAAAGAAATATTGTCAGATGCGAACTTAGAAAATTATTTTTGATTCATTGATGAGTCAAGAATAATTTTTAATATAAGTGAAACATTAATTTGTCGAATCAAGAAATAATTCTTAACTCAGGTTAAAATATTATTTACCATTACTTATTCATAATCTTACAAGAAGTAATATATTTAATTAGAAAAAAGAATACTTATGTATTTTTGAATTAAAAACAGACATTTGAACTAAAAATACAAGAAAATATAATAAAAAATACATTTATTTATAGTTTAATTTTAATTCTAAAGAAAAACAAATAAAATTCTTAAAAAATGTAATCTGTCTAATTTTAAGTGATTCTGCATCTACTGTACTTTTGCATTATGTCGAAAATATATTTATATCTCGCGAATTTTTTAATGAAAAACACAAATTGTGCTGATTTACAAAATACTATTCTACGTTGAGAATTAAATAACTTTTTCCAAACTCTATAAATAATAATTACGAAATAATAACATGAAAATAATTACAACTTGATGCGCCCATCGCCAAAGCATTATTAGATAATTCAACTTATGGCGTCAACTGCAAGAATAGAAATTCGAGAATTCTTATTCTAAACGCAGAATGTTTACTGATAAAAAATGTTACATAAATAAAATTGTACCTTAAAATGATGTGATGCGTCATGTTTTCTCATTATTAACAGTAGAAAAAATACACAATTGTGGAAAATTAATAACGCTCATAAACTTTAATAAACTTGTTATAGTTTTGCTTCCACGTTCCAGTATATATAGCTCATCAAACACAACAGAAACAGAATAAGAAATAAAACAAAACCCAATACGAAGAATGTTGAATATTACGATTGTTAATAACAACAAATATAATTGTTTACAACACTCTTTTGTTTTTGTTTTTATCACAAATAGTAACAAAACTTTACTATTTTCACTTGTTTAGAACCTAACCTTCACACATGTGACACAAGCGCGAAAAACTATATTCCAAAATGGCGTCGCAATTAGTTAAGTCCCGTTCACAACTGCGCATTGTGTCTCATATAACTGAATTTTATTGGTTGACACTTTTTTCTAAGCACTACTGCCAACCAATCAATTTAAACTACAAGTTTTTCCTCAAATTGGCGCGAAAATTTAAAACTGAAAAAATATTTTTAGATTGAAATACAAAATATATTGTTTAAATTATCCTGTTAAAAATCAAGTATTAAAGAATATATTAATTTCGTTCATTTCAGCTTTTTTAAAATTAAGATAAGATTAATAATACTATTATTAAATAATAAAGTTCGTTTTTCTTTTTCTATTAAGAACCGAAAAGTATTCGAAACAATAATTATAAATAATAAAGTATTAAAGTTAAATTAATATTAACATTAAAGAAAATTTTATTAATTTATTTACATTATTTATTTATAAAAATAAACTATTATTTCGATTCTTCATAATTTATTAAATTAACTAGCAAAATTATCCGCGCGGGAATGTTGTGCTACAATGTTTATTGTAAACAATTTCAAGTCATTTTAATTTAAGTAATTTTTAAAGAAATATTTATTATGACACATAACTGAAAAACTAATTAGAATTAAATTTTCAAAATATATTATATTTTTAAACTTTAAAGTATATAAAAAAAATTTTAACAAATTTCGATACTAATTTCAAATTTGGCATCAGATTTTCAAAATTGAAAATGATTAAAATTTCTTGTACGAGAAAAATTGAATTTCACAAAAATGGTTATCCGATACCTAAATTAAAAAAAAACTTAATTGCGAAAATTTTAATTATTCTAAAGAATAGAGAAGGTAAAAAAATTATTAGCTATATATAGGTATTTAACTTTCCAAACAAAGAATATAAACAATATTTTTTTAGAGAATTTCCACTACTTTTAATTTGCTAATATTGAAAAAAATCAATTTTATTTAACAAAATTTTATGCAATTTATTTTTTCCAATAATTCCATTACTTTTAATAATTATAAAATTTTTCATGTAAATTCCATTTTTTCAAAAAAAAAATTTGATTAAATTCTAAGCATGAATTTAATTATTTTCAAAATTGTAAAATTCAGTTACGTTCACAAATGAAGTTTTTGACAAGAATTCAATTATTTAAACGGATAAAATTTTCATAACATTTAAAAATTCATTATTTAAAACAATATTCATAAAATTCTTATGAAGATTTCAATTCCTTTCAAAAATAATAAAATTTCCAACAGAAATTCAATTCTTTTTAAACATTTTAATAAACTTTTCCGCAATAATTCAATTATTTTCAAAAATTTAATAAAATTATTCGAAAGAAATTAATTGTTTTAAATATAATTTTAATACAATTTTTTCAAATAATAAATAAATTTTTTAAATAATTACTCCCGAAAATTCAATTATTTTGAGGTATTTCAATAAAATTATTTTCAAAATTCAATTTTTTTCATAAATAACAATATTCATCACAATCATTCAATTATTATTAAAAGTAATAAATTTCTTCTCGGAAATTACATTGTTTTAAAAAATTCTAATAAATCGTTCGCAAGAATTCAATTATTTTCATAAATAATAAAAGGTTTTTTTGGAAAATACAATTATTTTCATCAATTTAATAAAATTCACCGCAAGAATTTAATCATTTACCTAATTAATAAAATTCTTTGAAAGAATTAAATTATTTTTATAAATAATAAAATTCTTCGAAAGCAATAAAATTATTTTTTTAACAATTATTAATAAAATTTCTCGAAAGAATTCAATTATTTTCATAAATTACAAAATCCTTAGAAAAAATGTAATTCTTCAAAAAATTCAATTTTTCTCAAAATTTATAAAACTTTTCAGAAAAATTCAATTATTTTCCAAATTTTTTTAAAATTCTTCTCAAGAATTCAATTATTTTCAAATTTTACAAAAAATTCTTCGCAAGAATTCAATTATTTTTATAAAAATAGAAAAATATTCCAAAAAATTTAACTATTTTCTTAAATTATGAAATTCTTCAAAAAAAGTCCATTTTTCCTAAAATTGACTTTCCAAATTGTTTTAAAAATTCTTTCCAAAAATTCAATTATTTTCCAAATTTTAAAATAAATTCTTCCCAAGAATTCAATTATTTTTATAAAAATAGAAAAATATACCAAAAAAATTTAACTATTTTCATAAATTATGAAATTCTTCAAAAAAAGTCAATTTTTCTTTAAAATTTATGAAATTCTTTAGAAAAATTTAATTATTTTAATAAATAATAAAATATTTCAAGAAAATTAAATTATTTTCATAAATAACAAAATTTGCCTAAAGAAATCAATTATTTTTGTAAATAATAAAATTCTTCTGAAGAATCCAATTATTTTTATGAATAATATTTTTTATTGAAAATTCTATTATTTTCAAACATTTTTTTTAAATTCTTCGCAAGAATTTAATTATTTTAAATTGTTTCATGAATAATAAAATTCGTAGCATAAATTCAATTTATTAGCAGAATAAGAAAAAAGTAAATATTTTTGATGAAAATAAGTTCAATTTCTTAAAATTAACACAAATATTTAAAAAATAAATATGTAATGTTTTATTTGACATTATGCATAAAAAATTCAAAATTTAAAAATTAAGGTTTTTATTACTTTTGTCATATTTACAAAGTACGGAAAAGAAAAATAAAATAAATGTAAATATGTACAAAAAATATTATTAAAAAAAATCTATCTCTTTAAAAATTTATTCAAGCGTCCATGATAGAAAAAAATCGTCAACTCAATATCAAATTAATGATGGGGAAAAAATAATAAATCATAAATCAATTGCATTAGAGAGAAATCGTGTCTTAAAGAAACTGTGTTTTTCCTTCTTCTTTTCTTTCTTTGGCGTTCTTGTAAAATAATTAGAAATTTTCTTATTCGCTGGACATGCGTCCTCATCCACCTCCTCCCATTCCACCGACAATGCCTTCGATTCAAGAATTGTTTCAGCCGTCGACCAACTAAATCTGACCAACATTGGAAATCCAAAAGTTTGATCAATATTTTCCGTTAGCCATTTTTTTGTCGCTGGATCATTTGGATATCCACTGCCATAATCAGATCCAAATTCTGCCTCTCGAAATTGCCAGGCACGTAGGGCATGATCGCGGGAAACTTTTGCACAAATACTGGCAGCACTGACAATTGGAAATGTCGAATCAGCCTTTTTCTCAACAACTATTTTCAAGTCGGGAAAAATTTGTTGCAATCTCGCTTGATATTTTTCTGGTTTTCCAACTGTGTCAACGTACACTTCGGCAAGATTAACGCCCGCTTGTATTGCCAATTTAATTAAATTTGCTGCCGAGCACATTGAGACTTCATTTAATGAGGTTTTTGTTCGTCGATACATGCTATTTGATATGTAATTCGGTGAAATTGCATCGACAGCCCAGCCCATTTCGTCGTTTTTCAGGCAAATTTGATCGAAAATTGCATCTCTCTTTTCTTCGGTTAACGATTTTGAATCGGCACATCCGAGATCGATGAGGAGTTGCTTTTTTGATAATGGTGCATAGGCGACACCATAAACCATTGGTCCCAAAACTGGCCCACGTCCGGCTTCGTCAACTCCCAATAAACAGGGTTCATCTTTACAAATCTGAGGCACCTGGAAATTATTATTAGTCAATTTATTTGTAATCAACACCAGATGCTCACTGAAAAAATATCTATTTATTAAAAATATTTCAGTACTTAACTGTTATAAAAAATAATTGCATAAATAATAAGAAAGAAAAACGAAGACATTCAAACGAAGATTCATTTATATAAATAAAAAAATTATATAAAAATAAAATAAAACATAAAATAAAAAAATATTAGCAATAGTAATAAAAAATGAAAGTAAAAATAAGAACACAACATAAAATAAAAATAGTACGTAAAACAATATTTTTCAATGTGTTTATGACAAATTTAAATTCTGACTGTTGCTAAATTATAGCAAACTCTCTCTTTGAAACAAAGACAAAATTTGTTTGAGTTAAAAAAAGTTTTCTTTACTTTTAGGAAAAACAATTTTCAAAGTTTTTTGAATCAAGGAAATTTTTTCTTTGAATGATATTTTTGTACCAAAGAAAAATTTCTGTAAGTCAAATAAAAAGCTGGGAACATTCAAAGAAATTATTTCTTTGACTTAAAAAAAGACTGATAAAATCCAAAGAAATATTTCTTCAAGTCAACAAAAAACAGTTAAAAAATAATTCCTTTAAATGAAAGAAACATTTTTCGACCCTATAACAATGCACAAATTTCTGATTTAAAGAAACATTCTTTGAAACAAAGAAGCTTCTTTCTGGGTGCATATTATTATTTTTGTTTAACGTTATATTTTTAATTTGCGTTAATTGTGTTTTTATTTTTACTTTCGTTTCTATTACTGTTAAAATTTTTTTTATTTTATGTTTTATTTTATTTTACGTTTTTTGTACAATATTTTGATTATTTTATTTTACGTATTTTGTACAATATTTTAATTATTTTATTTTATTTCTTATTGTGAACTAACATCTTTTTATTTCAATATGTTTTTCTTTTATATTAGAATCCCTAAAGAGGAAATCTGTGAATTTCGAATCGTTAGAGTAACATTAAACGAATCTTTGTCTGAATTTCTTCATTTTTCTTTCTTATTATGAAAACCACTCGGACGTTAAAGACTTACTATAATTAGATAAATATTATAAAAAATTATTCACTAGGACCGAATGATATTTATTTCTTTTTTTATTTCTATTAAATAAACAGTATAAACCTATAATATTTATAACTATATAATAAATAATATTATTGCCTTTTTCGTTTGCACTTACTTCTGACTGATAAAGCAAATTAACACTGTGATCACCCTTCTCGAAATATTGTGTTAAATCACCTTTCTCTTTAATACAATCAAGACTTGTGGAAAGTTTTCTCTTCTTTGTTGGCGAAATACCATTTTCCTTATTTTCTTTATCCATTTTTTACCAATTATTTAACAATAAAAGCACCAACAATGTCACTTAATAGAAATGTCACTTATCAATTCTAACCTTTAATTGTCAACACGTTGATACACAAAACCGCCAAAAATTTATTACAATACTGCCAACTGACGTAAAAACACTGCAGACAACAATTATAATTTACAATTTATTATCTCTCAAAAACTAGTTAGTAAATAACTAAAAAAGTGAATAAAAAAGCAAGTAAAAATAAATATTAATAATCTATTATAAATAAAATACATCAAATAATAATTATCTTTCGACAAATACAGTTTGTTGGATGAAATTTTAAATTTACGCGCCTAACAATCATTGACAGCGTAGAACTGCGCGAAAAAGTTGCGCGTCGTAAAAAGTAAACAACATGGCGATGGAAATGTCAATTTCCATCAATTTATTCCTAAATTATTTAAAACTTTTGCCGTAACTTGAATATTATCGTTCAAAAATGAGTTATTTTGAAATATAAACATAATGTGATTGAAAAGTTATAAAAATATTTAAGTCTTATATCAAAATTAGTGAATAATGTCTTCAGACAAGGTAGGTTATAACTGTTATTACTGAACTGTCAAACTATTTCCAATTTTTGTTATTAATTTACTATTCACTGTAAACATTAATTTTATTATTATAAAAAAATTAATACATAATTTATTAAAGTGTTAGCTCAATTATTAACAAAATATTTTCAATGTTTTTAAATATTTCAATTAGTGTTAAAATTCAATTAGTGTTAAATCCCGAAAATTATTTCGGGATTTTCGGTTTTTCTGATTGTTTTGATTAATTTAGTATATCGATTAACAATTAATATTTTACTTAAAATATTCATGCGATATATTTTAAGATTCAAATGTTTAACCAAGAAACATACAAAACTAACATTTCAGAAAATTATTTCTTAAACTTTTAATTCGGTTGAATATTTATTTTTAAATAATTAAATGTATTATTTCATTAATTAACAATGGGTGTCGATTAATCGTTACTTGTTTGCTATTAATTATTTCTCAAATTATTAATTCGTCGAACTATTAATTTTATACTAATTGAATATTATTTCATGAATTAACAATGGGGAGACGAAGTTGAAGTCCACAACGTTGTTCAACGAAAAAAATTTGTTTAATTTATTCCAAAATTATTTTTAATTTAATATTTATTTATATAACAATTATTATCGTAACACAAACATCAATCTATTTTTCATAAATATTTTCATGGCAATATTGCTTTTAATTTACTAAGCGAATAATTTTTTTCGTTGATAAACGTCGTGGACTTCAACGTCGTTGGAGAGCAATATTATTTTTTTAAAATATTATTATTAACTGATAATTAATGAGAGATAAATTAATTAAATTTTAATTAGTCAATTACATCTTTCCCCTTTAATTAGTTAAATATTTGTACAAAATAAATAAAAAGAAAATATCTGTCTACGTATAGTGTTGAATTAAAATAAATTTTAGGTTTTGCATCGTTTGGACCAACCTCATGGATCGGGAAGTGTTTTTATTGCCTGGCGACCTGGCAGCAGTACACATTTGGCAACAACTGGATGCGATTCAACAGTTGCGATATTCGACAGACAAGGGGAGATACAAGATCGCTTTAAATTAAGTGGATTGTGTACTGGATTCGGTTGGGACGCGGATGGCGATGTACTTGCTGTTATATCAAATAATTCATCATCGATAATGATATGGGACGCAACCACGGGCAAAAAGTCCACCATAGATGCAGGTGTTCGAGACATTCTCACCTGTATGGTCTGGTCAAAAAGAAATTCCATTCTCGCCGTTGGAACTCAAAAAGGAAACCTCGCTATTTACGATCACACAAATTCAAAGTATGAATTCTAAATTTGAAATTAGTGATTGAAAAAAGAAATGAAAAAAGGAATTTCTTTACTTCTTTTCTTAATTTCCCTGTTTTTTTAATTTCTATTTTTTTCTAGACGAATTCCAATTTTGGGAAAGCATAGAAGACGTATTTTGGGAGGTGCTTGGTCCTTTGAGGGACTTCTTGCCCTGGTGGGCGAAGATAGAATTTTATCAGTAAGCACAGCCGAGGGTGACACTCGAAAAGAAATTCAATTACAAGGCGAACCTTCAAATGTTCAATTCAGTGAAATGAAAATGGATCATCGTGTGGGTGGGGAAAATACAGTGAGTATTTTGCAAAGAAACGCTTTCAAGAATTACTTCTGGGTTGCCACAGGTCAGGGAAATCAGGGAAAAGTCAGGGATTTTTACTAAAAGTACTGGAAAGAATTGAATTTTTAAAATTCAATAATTAATAATAAATAATAAATACATAATAATAATAATAAATAATAATTAAATAAAATTAATAATAACTATCATAAGTTATGACTTATAAATTATTTCATGACTAATTTTTACAATTTTCATAAATACTAGATTGATAAAAGAATTTTAGTTAAAAATACTAAAAAATTAGACTTTGGAAAAGTTACAAATGATTACAGAAATTCAATTATTTTCAAAGGTTACAAAAATTCTTTACAGAATTTTAATTATGTTCAAAAATTTAAAAACAATTCTAGTCAAAATTACAATTATTTTTATAAATAATAAAATACTTCATTAAAAATTCATTTATTTTTAAAAGTTTTAATAAAATTCTTGACAAAATTCCACAAGAATTCAATTATTCAATTTTTAATAAATTTCTTCAAAATAATTCAATTATTCAATTTTTAATAAATTTCTTCAAAATAATTCAATTATTTTCATAAGTAGTAATACAATTTTTCACAGGAATTCAATTATTCAAAATACAAAATTTAATAAAATTTTTCGACGAATATGAATTATAAAAAAACATTTTTATAAATAATAAAATTCTTCACCGAAATTCAATTGCTTTTATAAACTTGAAAACAATTCATTGTAAGAATTCAATTATCTATATAAACTTGAATAAAATTCATTGGAAGAATTAAATTATTTTCAAAATTAATAAAATTCTTTGCAAAAATTTAATTATTCTCAAAAATTAAAAAAAAATTATTTTCAAAATTTAAATTATATTTATAATTAAAAAAATTCTTCATCTAAATTCAATTATATTTAAAAATTGTAATAAAATTCTTGGCAAAATTTTGTAGGAATTGAGTTTTAATGAATGAATTCAAAATAATTTCATTATTTTCTTAAGTAATAAAATTTTCACAGGAATTCAACTATTTAAAAAAAGAAATTTCATAAAATTTTTCGAAAAATATAAATTATTTAAAAAAAATACTTCACCGAAATTCAATTAATTTTATAAACTGGAATGAAATTCTTTGTAAGAATTCAATTATTTATATAAAAAATAAAATTCTTCACATAAATACAGTTATTTTTATAAATTTGAATAAAATTCGTTGGAAGAATTAAATTATTTTTAAAATGTAATCAAATTCTTCGCAGAAATTCATTTGCGTTCGAAACTTTAAAAAAAAATTCTTGTTAAATTATTTTATGGAAATTTTAAGAAAATTTAAATTATTTTCATAAGTAATAAAACTCATCGTAGAATTTTAATGATTTTTTATACAATATATATTTTAATAAAATTCCTCGAAAAATGTAATTGTTCTTAAAAATTTAATTAAAATTTGTCAAATTAAATTCATATATTTAAAAATTTATTGCTAAAATTCTTTATGAGAATTAAATTTTAACAAAGAACATTCTATTATTAAATAAATTATTTATTTTTTAATTTAAATAATTAAATTTTTCTAGAATTTTCTAATAAAAATTTATTTAAAAATGAATTAACGGATAATCGATTTTATTATTATTTATTATGAAAGTAATTGAATTATTGACACGAATTTTATTATATTTTTTAAAAATAATTTAATTTTTTTGAGAAATTTTACTGCTTGTAAAAATAATTGATTTCTTGCGAAGGATTTTTTTAGGATTTTTGTAAATAATTAACCTATTCTGAAAAATGTTATGGTAATTTGAAGAATTTTAATTCCTACAGAAAAATAATGATTAAATATTTATTTAAAAAAGAAGTTATTGATGTTTTTGAATATTTTTACTATTAATGAAATTTGTAAATAAATGTAATAGAACATTTTTTCTTGAGTTTCTAATAATTTTTAGAGTGAATCAGAATATTCTTTAGGGTCAAGGAAAAAGTGAAAATTTTGTCTGGAAATCAGGGGAAAATAAAATTAAATATTTGTGGCAACCCTGTACTTTCTCCATCTTTTTCATAATTTAATTACAAAATTATAAGTTTCTAATTTACTAAAAAAATAATTTAATTCAAAATTAGGTTTCTCTGGTAATCAATAAAATGACCCTCTTCTTATTCAACATTCTCGATATGGACAATCCACTGGAGTTATCCTTTCAAAAGCGTTATGGACGAATTGTTTCCTACGTTTGGTAATTTAATTTAAACTCCTAAAATTAAAATCCTATAAATATGATAAATTGAATTTTAATATTTCTGATTTGAAATAAATACCAAAATTATGTTTATCCAGGTATGGAGATGGGTATATTTTAGCTGGATTCGAAGGAGGATATTTTGTCGGAATATCAACGCATATAAAGGAGGCTGGTCAGGAATTGTTTCAAGTGAAAAATCACAGAGATTGTTTAAATGATATGGCCCTTAGTAATATAACGGGAAAAATTGCAACTTGCGGTGATAATTCAATAAAAATTCATAGTCTACAAAGTTTGGAGGAAACGGAAAAAGTGATCACAGTCACTGGTGAAACGGGTGTTAATACAGTCGAATGGTCAGCGGATGGAACAATGATAGCGACTGTCACTCACAGTGGCAATGTCTTTATTTATTTGACGGAAATACCAAAATTAAGAAGCGTCTGTGGCAATAAAATTGCCATGCTAACGAGTTTAACAGAAGTGACTGTGCATTCTTACACTTTAGATAAGGTGACGATTTGTCTAATTAATAATAATTTTACGAAAGGACAAAGTCCTGTTTATATTGAAAAGAAATAATTATTTTTCCTTTTCAGACTAAACCACAACCGAAATTAATTAATACAATAATAGAACCCTCAGTGATAGCAGTTGGACCAGTTCATTTAGCAGTGGCTTTAAATAATAGAGCTCTTTTTTGGGATCTATCCTCAACACAATATAGTACTTCTGTTCATTTCGAGAGAGATTATTTATCAACTGTTGATAGTGTTTGTTTAAATGAAACCTACGCTTCCGTTCTTTTCGATGGAAAATTACAATTACACGCTGTAAGTGTAACAAACCATTTTGAATATTATTATTAATTATTGGAATTTATTTAATAATAATACTAGGCTGAAGTCCGCAACGTTCTTTTTGCAAAAAAAAAACGAAAAATAATACGATTTATTTTATTTTGGCTACAAATTTATGTTATTTTTAAACAATTACTTTTAAATTAACAATTAATTTCTAAATAATTGAAAATAAACGATGGATTTATTTTGAAAAAAGATTCTTTCTTGATTATTCTTTTTAAAAACGTTGCGGATTTCAATCTCATATTAGTTATTTGAATTAATATTAGAATATCTAGTATAAAATATCTCTAATTTAAAGCTTAATATTTTACGAACGTAGAATTACGGATTCATGAAAATTATTTTCAGGTGAAAATAGATCAAGCTTTGATAGACGCTAGAAAAGATACAAAAATGTTACCGGATCAAATTATGAACAGTGTTAAAGTCACTTGTCATGCACTGTCTTCAGATTTTCTGATTTATGGAGACGATGTGAGTACATTTAATTCATCATTAATTCATGTCTTTAATTAAAAATAATTTTGTAAAAATACAAAAAAGTATTAGTAACAACGCGAAAGATTACACAAACAGGAATATTTTTAATTAATTCAAACTTTTTTTTGTAAAAAAAATATATAAACAAAATTCTAGATTTTAATTAAATAGAATTCATGTTTGTTAACGTTAAAATTATGTAGCTTTTTGGTGCAGTTTTGATTAAAATATTATTTAGACAATATTTATTTTTTGCAGATGGGACGAATTGTTTATTTTAGTTTAGAGGCGTTTCATCAATCATTGGAAACATCTCACGTTAATGGAATTAAACAAATTTTCATGGATGCAAATGGAACACAAATTTGTTTTATAGATGACAAATTTGATGCTTATGTTTACGACCCAGTGAATGAAATAATTACTCCAGTGCCCGATTGCCTTGATTCAGTGGAGGGAATAATATGGGATCAAAATTTATTTGAGCGTAATATATTTGCTGTCTATAATAAAAATACTATCGTAACTTACGTTTACGTAAAGTATCACATTGAAGGTACGTTTGTTAATTTTGCTATATTTAATTGTAAACTAACTTCCTAGTTTTCGAATTTAACGTTCAACTACTGCTCTCTTGTTCACTGTCAAAAAAACAACTTTAAGTCAAAAATGAATTATTTTTACACTACATCATTTATAACTGATAGAATTAATTAATTTGTAATTTATTTGTTTTCAGGTCCTAAAGTCGTGAAAGCGGGAAAAACAAAATTGCCGTCAGAAACTATACCGATGTTAATGTATTCTGGAGAAGTAACTTTAAATACAATAGTTGGAAAATTAATCCAAATCACATTGTCTACTCACGAAATAATTGGAAACGTTGTGGATAATAAGAGAGTTACAGAATTGTTTGAGAACCAATTACTTTGCCGGAGGTATTTGATTATTGCTTAAAAATTTTAATTTTGTATGAATTATAACTAAAACATAGTTAATAATTGCTTATAATTTTGATAATTAGATTTCAAGAAGCATGGGAAGCCTGTGAAATATTAAACGACAAGGAATGTTGGTTAAAATTAGGACAATCGGCTCTATCAAATCTCAATATAGATTTTGGTAATTTTTCTCTCCAATTTCAAATAAATATTTAATTTTCAATTAATTTCATATTATTCTTATTCATTGGCAACTATCTAAACAAAAAATCAATTCTAGTTAAAATTAATCTAAAATTCAATTTCAAAATTAAATTTTAGTTGACATTAAATGAAAATTAAATACAAAAAAATCCAATTCTAGTTGAAATTAAAGTTAAATTTAAAACAAAATTGAATTTTAGTTTAAATTAAATGTAAATCGAGTAAAATGCAAAATTTAATTCTGGTTGAAGTTGAACTAAAATCGAATTTTAAATTTAGAGTAATAGAAAATGAACCAAAAGTTAAATTCTACCAATATCTAATCAAAATTAAATTCGAATAGCTTTACAAGTTTATCGGCACATTGAAGATGTTTCAATGGTATGGGCACTGGAGAAATTAGAAAACATTGACGAATTGTCGTTACTGTCGGGACATATTTGCACACTGCTAAACGATTATGATAAAGCGGAAAAATTCTTCCTGCGTTCTTCGCAACCAGTTGAGGCATTATATTTGCGACGCGATTTGATGATGTGGGTCCAGGCTTTAAATTTAGCTCAATCTCTAAAACCAGAGGAGATACCATTTATTTCAAGAGAATATGCGCAACAACTCGAATTCACGTAAGCTGGAAATTTTTATTTTATACAATTTTAAAATCTGGTAAAAGACTTGAAAACAAGTCTAAATAAAACTCATTTCTTTTTAAATTTGTATATTAAAATAATAACACTCATTTCAAAATTAATTATTTGTAATTTGAATATCATTTTTCAGAGGAAACTACCCATCAGCTTTAGTGAGTTACGAGCGTGGAATAATTGACGTGTCGTCTAAATTACTATCACAGCATCCCAATCATCGGGCCCAATGTCTGGCAGGAATAGCGAGAATGTCAATAAGATGTGGTGATAGTAGAAAAGGGGTCAATATTGCCATGGACAATGATAGTTCTCGATCGTTACGTAAAGAATGTGCAGAAATATTGGAAGCTATGAAGGCAAGTGTTTTAATGATGTTTGGAATAATTTATCAAATCTTCTCGAGAATTTTAAAAGTTTCCTAATTGTCGATTTCTATACTCAACAGCAATTTAATGAAGCAGCAATGTTATACGAGAAAGCTGAGTATTTCGACAAAGCAGCATCAGCTTATATTAAATTGAAAAATTGGATTAAAGTTGGCCAACTTCTTCCTCAAATTTCATCACCGAAAATTAATATTCAATATGCAAAAGCAAAAGAGGCTGAAGGAAAATATGAAGAGGCATCGAGAGCGTACGAAACTGCCAAGGATTTTGATAATATCATCAGAATAAATTTGGAACATTTAAATAATCCCGGTAATTTAGTTAATTAATCATTGCAAAACTAGAAATACTTTTGAATTCAATAAATTCTAACTAATTAAATACAACTTTAAATAATTTAATAAATAATTTAATCAAAATAAATAATTTAATTTATTTTTTTTTTAATTTTAATTTTTTTTTTTTTTTTAATTCTAAATTTTTAATAATCTCTGCAGGACGAAGTGTGGAAATTGTTCAACAAACAAAGAGTATCGAAGGTGCAAAAATGGTTGCAAGATATTTCCAAAAATTGAATGATTACAATTCAGCGATAAAATTTCTAATTTTATCAAACTGTCACGAGGAGGCATTTCAACTGGCCAATCAGCATGGAAAAATGGAATTATATGGAGAAATTTTGGTTGATACTCTCGACGATGATAATTTCAGAAAAGAAGACTTCAAAAGTTTAGCAATTCACTTTGAAGCACAGAAGAATAATATTCTTTCTGGAAAATATTATTTTCACGCCAAAGAATATCAGAAGGTACGAACCTTATAAATAGTACTTCTACTTATTAAAAAAATTGAAATATTATTTTATCAAATTTAAAAATTTTAGGCTCTAAAACATTTACTGAAAGCTGTTCAATTAACTGCAGACGATGATTTGGCTCTGACACTGGCTATCGATACAGTGGCTTCATCGAAAGATGACAAATTAGCAAATCAATTGATTGATTTCTTATTAGGTGGCGACGGATTACCAAAGGTAGAAAAAATTATTCTATTGCTAAGAGTTATGAAATGAAAATTAATACTTCTACTTTCATTTACTGGTATTTTTTATTCAGGACCCGAAATATTTGTTTCGTTTGTACATGGCTCGAAAACAATATCGAGAAGCTGCAAAAACTGCGGTCATTATCGCTAATGAAGAACAAATTAACGGTAATTCTATTCTATCAAAATTTGGTCTTCTTACCAAGAAATACGTAAAAAAAATCAAATTGACAATATGAAAAAATGTGTTGTAGGAAATTACAAAAACGCTCATGACGTTTTATTTGGAATGTATCAAGAATTGAAAAGAAATAATATCGCCGTTCCACTGGAAATGCAAAATAATATGCGATTATTGCACTCATATATTTTGGTTCGTTTGCACGTGAAGAGAAGCGATCATCTTCGAGGCGCTAGAATGCTGATAAGAGTTGCTAATAATATTTCCAAATTCCCATCCCGTAAGTATTTAAAAATCTCCAAAATTCGGAAAGAAATATTTTCTATTTCTAATAATTCAAAAATATTCAAAGTATTTAAATTCAGTAGTTAATTTGAATAAATTGCTAATTCAAATTTGAGCCACAACTACTGAGTAAAAAGTAAACTAAAACAATAACTAAACTAAAATAATATTAATAATAATAATATAATAATAATATTAATATTAATAATAATAATAATAATAATAATAATAATAATAATAATAGTAAAACTAGAAAGTAAATCAGTAAGTAATAAAAATAGTAAAAGAAGTAATAAATAGTAATTGTAATAAGAGTGTAATAATAATTCTGCTACTTTTTCCGGGAGCATTTTATTAATTAACTTTGTTTCTCAATTTCTAGATATCGTTCCGATTTTGACGTCAACAGTTATCGAATGTCACAGAGCCGGATTTAGAAATGCTGCTTTTAATTACGCTGCAATGTTAATGCGTCCAGAATACAGATCGCAAATTGACGTGAAATACAGCAAGAAAATTGAGGCGATTGTGCGAAAACCACCGAGAGGAAATGAATACGAGTCTGAAGACGAACCACTGACTCCTTGTCCCTATTGCAAAAATAAACTTCCCGAAACTGAAGTCACCTGCGATAAATGCAAAAATACTATTCCATTTTGCATCGCAACGGTAAAATTTCTTATCTTCACGTCTTAAACTATAAAAATATTTTACGTGCCGAAAAATTAAATGAATTTTACTATTAGTAAATTAACTTTACAGTTAATAAATTAACTTTACAGTTAATAAATAAACTTTACAGTTAATAAATTAATTTTACAGTCAATAAATTAATTTTGCGATCAATAAATAAACTTTACTTGATAAAAAATTTTAAACTCTACTAAATTTCGCCAACTAACTAAAAATTCATTACTTCCAGGGACGACACATTGTAGAGGGAGATTTTACTGTTTGTCCCCAGTGTGATTTTCCAGCTATAAGAACAGAATTCATGAGGTAATGGAAGAGAAAATTTTTCTTTTTAACTTTTAAAGAACATTGAACTCAAATGAAAATATGTAAAAAATTGTTCTTTTCTAGAATTGTTGACACAGAAGAAATTTGTCCAATGTGCTCTGAACGTGTGGATCCAAAATTAATACCTTTTAATATTGACATTCAACCGTATCTTTATCTTCAAAATAAAGACGATAAACCAGCACCGTGAAGAGGTCATGTATTATTATTATTTATTATTATTATTGCTTATCTGTTAAAATTTTAAACTGTTTCGAAACAGTATAATGAAACGAATCCGTCCATTAATAGTACAACCGATAGAATTATATTATTATATTATAAAAATTATTATAATCAGAGTAGAATGTTTTGCTCTACATTATGTCACAGAAATTCTATTTATTAAACTGAAGTTCACGAATGTTTTTGTTTGCAATTTTCAATATATTGTTACAAGTGTAATTAAATATTATTACAATCTAAAAATGACTTTTACTAAATCTGCCAAAAAATTGTTTTAATTCATCAATATTACTATTTTATTAATTCGTCCATTCAGTTTGGAAAGAATTTTTATTATTTTTTATTTATAATAATTCTTTTTCTACAAAAATTTCTTCTTGAATATTTTTACAATTTTGCAACTTTTAATAAATAGATTAACATTTTTTTGTCATTCTAAAGTATTTGCGAATTCTTCTCGTTTTTAAACGTTTTAAAATATTTTTTTGGCTCAAGCAATGTCACTATTGAAAAATCCAAATTAGCCAAACTGGCTGTTCTTTTTTTTTGCTTCTTTCGACATAAAATTTATACGAAGCTTTAAAAAAACGAAAGAGACTTGGTTCCTTAATTATATGTTCTCAGTTGCTCATAAATTTTCATTAAAAATTCAGTGAGTCACACATAAAAGCACAAGTTTCTCGTGATTTTGAAACAAGAGCTGTTGCAAATCACTTGATATATTCTTAAATGTTTACAATTGCACCTTTTAATAAATTTAATTGTCTTCCTTAAAATTTAATAGTCATTACAAAAAAAAATATCTCTCACATTCGGGAAATAATTTCACGAAACAATTTTTTTAATTTTGCATTCCAGGAGCTTAATTTTTGCAAAAAGAAAAATAAAAATACGAATTTTTTTTCTTTTTTCTTATAATTCTTATAATAAAAATAATATTACTCCATTTTATTAAAAATTGCAAAATTATTCAATCTTCTGTCGATAATGTATTTCATGTATTTCATAAATATGCCAAAAAATCAAAAAGATGACATTTTTGGTTCGGCAAAAATTCAATTAACGTCGATTAAGTCACGAGCAAAGGTGAAAATTGGATTATTATTTTTTTTTTTCAAAATTAAACCGATTTTACCGGAAAAGGGTGTTTCAGTTTTAAAAAGAGATTCGTGTGATTGGGTCAAATATCAGTAACTTAATATTTCGTCCCTAATTCACGTGTTCCCCCTTTTTTTTAAGAGCCTGTTATGGATTCACGTGAACTCTTAAGGATTCTTTTTTTTTCAAACTTAAACAAAAAATTATTTCTATACCGTTTGGTATATACAAAATACACGCGTATAGAATTTAATTTTCAGTTAAAATTCAAGCTAAAGAAATTTTTTGCCCATAAGAGCTCATATTATATTTCGAGAAAAGGATATTTTTTTCCCCAACTTTCTATTTTTAAAGTCAAATTATTGCAAATTCAAAAAGCCGCCAAAAAAACCAGTTTAATCTTATAATTTATTTTTGATGATAATTTTTTTTTGTTAATTAAAATTCACAATCCACAAGTTTTTCAACGTTCAAATGAAATAAGTTTATTAAAAATATTTTTCTTATAAATATTACTGATTGCATAATAAAAGTTAAAATTTAAATTTCGCATTTAGAATCAATTTTTTTTCATAGTGACGCAAAATGAATGCAATAAAAATTTTAATTGAAGGGGAAACTCAAATATATTTCGGAACATTTTTTTTATGAAATAGGACCAAACTCGAATTCTGGACGACTTTGTTAATTTATTATTAAAGTAATGAATAATGAATAATTAATCAAAGACTTGATGGAATAATTTGTTAATTAATAATTATAATTAAAATAATAATTATGGGTAGATAATTTGAGTTATGTAAAAAATAATACAGTCCAAAATTGCAGTAATTGCAGTGATGCTTGTAATATTATCACAGAGAGGAAAAAATTCGAAACAAAGCAATTTTTTTGATCGAAAAAAGTGAATGTAATGTAAAAAAAAATTTGTTACGTTTCTTCACGCTTAATAAGTATGAAATGTAGTGCTTGTGTTCATTTAGTGAAAGATAGGACATATATGAAGTTTAATATACGAAAATGTTTAACGGTGCAGTTTGCGTGACTGTTATTACGAGGTGGATGGTGCAGGAAAAGGCAATTAAAATTTTTTTAGGGCATAATGACATTATACTGAACAAGTGTAGGAATATCTGGCCCCAAGAAATGAAGAGAGGGAAAAAGAGAAAGAAAGAGAGAGAGAAAGAGAGAAAAAGTACATGCGTGTATTATCTGCGAAGGGACAACGTTAAAAAGCGTTCGAAAAATCAGCCGCCCGCGCCAAGGCCAGCCAGTCCTCCTCCTTCTCCCTTTGCCTCTTTCATCTCGTCTTTTGCCTGGACCTCCGACTTCTCAACCTCTCTATACGGTCCAGCATTCTTGGACCCAAATCCCACCAATCTCATTGGACCCAGGACCCAGAATTCGCCCAATAGAAAGAAGAGAAGAGAACTTTACTTCACTGAAGTAACAGTCTTAAATTTTACTTTGAAATTAAAGTCCAGTCTTTTTCTGTCTCGAAAATAAAAATAAAATAAAACAACAACTTTTATATATACGAATTTTGATTTATGCTAATGAAACTGTTTAATTTAGATTTTAGTTAATCAATGGAGATTATGGAAGATCTTGGGGAAAAAGTTTAGTTTACACTACAGGCTTGTTTTAAATCAGTCTTAAAACTAATTCATTTTTGTTTTATTTTTCTTTTTTTTTGTAATTCTTGGATTAAAACTAGTTTCTTGGGTATAAAACTTGTTTTCAATGTATTTTTTCGTCTTTAAAACAGAGACTGGAGAGGAATTAAATTTTATGAAGATACTTCGTCTAATGTGCGTTTTTTTCTGCTTTTTTGAAAGTACAAAATGGTTTAATTATTTAAGGTCTTCTTTTTTAAAGAAGAGAAATAAAAATGGCTTATAATTATTTTTAAAAATGTAAATTATGTGAAAAAGAAGATTTTTTTACTACAAAATAGTTTAACTACGAAACTCAAGGAACCGGTAAATTAGATAAAAATTAAGGATCTACGCCTTGTTTGAGTTAAATTTAGAAAAAATGTATTTATAAAAGAATTATGAAATTTATGTAAATTTACTTTACTGATTATGCACATTTATTTTCTCATTAAGAAAACTTTTCCAAACTAAAACAAAATCAAATTTAATTGTTCAAATAATCCTTTGAGTGTCAGATGTAAAAAGTTCATCTCTCTAAAATAGTAATAATAATAATAATAATAATAATAATAATAATAATAATAATAATAATAATAATAATAATAATAATAATAATAATAATAGCAAAAATCATGATATTTCTTAATTATTATAGAATTATTAATTATAATAGTAATTAGAAAAATAATTAATATTATTAATAATAATAGTAATTGTTACTATTTTTATTATCAATATAAAATTAATATTATCCACAACACATTCGTAATTTACACTTTCTATCCAAGTCTAAATTAAAGTCGTTCAAACGAAAGTTAATTTACAAGTTAAACAGACTCTGTTTAGAAAAATAATTATACAAAAAGTTAACTATTTGATTTATTGCGTTCTTTCTATTTGTCTGATTTTATTTTTTATACAAATTTACTTTCTAAATCTACTTTTTCTCGAGTCGTTTAGCGAAAAAGTTAATTTAGTTATGATTTATTTTATTTGTCAATCTGCGGTTTTTGGGGGAGAAAAACAATATTTATTTTAGATAATATTTAAGGAAGAAAATTTTTGTCTTTCTTCTTCCTGACTATGCTATTAAAATGTGAAGATGGTTAGGTCAGGTAGTTTTGAAATCCCATCCACTAAAAAAAGCAGGTAGTGGATAAAAAAAATAAAGTAGGATCAACAGGTTGTTTTCCAACTAGTCATTTGTCATTCGGAAAAAAAGCATTTTTCATTTTTTTTCTTCTTCGAAAAATTGAAACCAAAAAAAAAAAAAAATGAAAAAAAATGAAAAAGCTTTTAGAAAAGAATTTCTTTTACGTACCATGACAGAGCGAATAATTTTTTTTTTTTGTTAAAAATTGAGACTTTCTCAGAAGACAATTAAATTTTGGTTTGATTTTACATTGATGGAGACATAAATCAGGGTGAATAAATTTTCCACATAAATTTAAAATTAGATCAAGTCAAATTCAAATCATTTAATCGAATTTCAAATTTTCGAAAAAGAATCATAACTTTGGAGAAGTCAAAAAAATATTTCTTTGATTGAAAAAACAAGAATTCGAACTTGTCCAAAAAACCAAAAATTTTAATATTTATTTGGACAAGAAAATAAAAGGTACATATTTTTATTTAACCAAAATTCAAGAGGCCGAATTCCATGAAAAATGAAGATTTGATTGGATTAAATTTTGAACTTTTGGCTTTTCGATCAGATAAGTATTTAAATTGTCGAATTTTAATTTTTAATAAAAAACATCTCAATTTTTTTAATTTTTTATCAAATAAACTCAAATTTTTAATTATTCTATAATGAAATTAATATTCGAATTTTTTATTTATCTATAAAAAATCTGAATTTTTGTCTTGATTAAGTCTTTGAGACCAAATAAAGATTTAAATTTTTCCCGAATGAATAAATATCTGAATTTTAGGATTTTCAAAGAAATGAATATTCGAATTTTTAATTAATTGAAAAAAAACATTCGACTTTCTTAATTTCTCGATAAAATAAACATTCGGTTGAAAATTAACATTTAAAAAACGATTAAATATTAAAAGTTTTAATAATAAAAATTCAATAAAATAAAAATTCGACCTTAAATAAAATCAAATTTAAATTAAAATTAAAAATTTAATTTATTTTTAATTTAATTTAAATTTAAATTTTTTCAATCAAATGAATATTATAAGCATTGGTTTTCCATAAAATAAAAACTTTGGTATAAAACAAATCAAAATTTTGATTTCTCTATCAAATTAACATGAATTTTTTTAAGTTTGTACAAATAAGTTTTAAAATTTCCACTTCAAGATTTCTGACCATTATTTATTCGGACATTGAGAATATTTCAACCAAATGAAAATTTGGAGGTTTAAAAAATCTATTACCTATAACAATTTTGTAAAAATAAGAATTCAGACAAATAAAAATTTAGTGTTGTTAAAATTCTTTTAAATAAATATTTTGCTAAATGAAAATTTGATTAAATATAAATTTTATTAAATAAATATTGTGCTAAATGGAAATTTGATTAAATAAACATTTTATGAAATAAATATTTTCTTAAATGAAAATTCAGTAAAAGGAAAATTCTACTAAATAAATAATTTCTTAAATTGAAATCTGATTAAACAAATATTTTGTTCTAATGAAAATTCTGAATTCTAAATTCTAAATTGTTCTAATCAATCAATTAATTGAACTGGACCAAAAAAGAATTTGGTCAGAAAATATTTTGACCCATTTGGAATTTGTTGTATCCGTAAAAAAATTTTCGAATTAAAAAATTAATATTTACAAAAGTTTTAGTATTTTCACTAAAAAAAAAATAGTTTTTAGGTTAAGAATTTGAAAAAAACATGATTAATATTAAATTTTATTATAAAAAAACTCATTTATTTTTTTTAACTAATTTCAGAACTCAAACTTTTTCGAAAAAATGTTTTGTTGAATTTTGTTTCTATCACTAAAAGATTTTTGTGAAAAAGTTTATGTTTTGAATTTTTATCGAATTTTGTTTTTATCACTAAAAACCTTTTTTTTGAAAAAGTTTATGTTCTGAAATTAGTTAGAAAAAAACAAATGAGTTTTCGTATAATATAATTTAATAATAATCATAGTTTTTTAAATTTCTAACCTGAAAACTATTTTTTTTGTTGAAAAAATGCTAAAACTTTTGTAAATTTTTAATTTTTCATTGGTAAATTTTTTTATTCATCCAAAAACATACTTTCTACAAAATTACGTATGGATTTCAAAATCTATCTATTTTTAGAAAAAATGAAAATTCAAAAAGGGTAAATTTTTTCAACAAAATATTTTTTGGCAATTGAATTTCTCTCAAAAAATTACTATAAAAATAATTTTATTCGATATTTAAAATATTTCTTCACATATTTTTTGATCAAATTTTTTTTTGACCATTGAATTTCTCTCAAAAAATTACTATAAAAATAATTTTATTGGATATTTAAAATATTTCTTCACATATTTTTTGACCAAATTGTTTTTGACCATTGAATTTCTCTAAAAAAATTACTATAAAAATAATTTTATTTAATATTTAAAAATATTTTCTTTATATGTGACGCGATCTGAAGAAAGGGACCTTAGAAGCAAAAAATTATAGGTTATGTCAGCAATTTTTTAAATGAAATTACAAAAAAATGATCAACTGTCAATGAAAATCATTAATGTTTAAGTTTTTATTACAAATAAAATATTTAATAAACGCTGATTTTTATTTAAAAAAAGTAAAAAGAAATTTTTAATCAGCAAAAAAGTTACACAAACATAACCTTAAAGTGATTTGCTTCTAAGGTCCCTTTCTTCAGATCGCGTCACATATAGTTAAAAATATAGGTGTACCCTTAATCAAATTTTTATAAGCACTGAAAAAAATTCTTTTAACTCCTCTTATTTTAATGCATATTTTTTTCTGAGTGCTTAAAAAACGTCTTCTTATTTTTAAGAGGATTATTCTCTACTTGAGAGTATTCCCTCTAAAAATAAGAAGAAACAGTCTCCGACGAATAGTATAATATTCTTAATTCAAAACTAAAATTTCTGAGGATTTTAGAAGGGGAATTTTCCTCTTAAAACGAAGAATATTTTTTTTCAGTGAAGAATAAATTTTTAGATATTCTCTCTATTATTTGAATTTTAGTTAAAAATAACTAATTTAATAGCAAACGGCCAGTCACTAATGCAAATATAGTAATATTTTTCATATCAAATAGTTGAGGAGCAAGTTATCAAAACCAGAGAAATCTAAATTTTGTCATTTCGAGATATTTAAACAAATGACAATTCTCACATAACCATTAAAATTATCTTTAATGTAGAAAAATTGTAATAAATTATTCATTTTTTAATATTTTTTCTATTTAAAATGCTATGTTTGTAATTAAATTCTATTGTAATAAGGAATTTAAAGGTTTTGGTAGTTTTTTCTAATAAAAAGATAGAAATGAAAAATCATCAAGGTTGGGCCAAAATATTTTTTTAACTGAAAATTCTTTATTAATAAATTTTTTTTCTTAAATTGAACAGTGATAAATGAATTTCTAAGGATTTTAATATTTTAAATATGTGTTTATCTTAATTTTTTTGAAAAATGGACTTATCAACTTTTGAAAAATTGCTCCTCAGTTAATGATGAATAATTAATAATTATGTTAAATTTATTTTTGCATTATGTCAAAATAACTGAAATTTTTGGTAATTTTCAAAATTTTTTCGAAATTTTCAAAATCGTCTTCACTTTATCATTTCTTATCCTTAAAACTACAAGGAAAAAAATTTGCAAGAAAATTGCTAACAATACAGAAAAATCGTTGATCGTTTCAGATGGAATTGCTCTAATGTATTATTATTATTAGTTATTATTAGTTATTATTAGTATTATTAGTATTATTAGTATTATTAGTATTATTATTCAAGTTTCTCACAAAAAATTCAAAATTCCCTGACTTTTTCAGGTTTTTCAGACCATTTTTTTTAAATTCCCTGACCAAATTAGTTAGTTGTTGTTTGCTTTTTTGTTTCCTAACATTTTAAAAATTTCTTCTTTTTAAATATTTTCAATTTTAAAATCAATGTATTGAACATCATTGAATGCTTGCAAAGAATTTCACTAGAAAATTTGAGAATAATTCAATTCCTTCGAAGAATTTTATTATTTATAAAAATAATTTAATGCATGCGAAGAATTTTATTAAAATGGTTGATAATCCTAATTAAATTCTTCGAAGAATTTGTTTTAATTTTTTTTTTAATTGAAGTTTCATTAATAATTTTAATTGATAATTTTCAAAATAATTGAATTTCAACAACAATTTATTTTAAATTTCTAAAATAATCGTGTTTCGTAATAATTGAAATTAAAAATTTAATAATTAAATTTTATTAAAATTTCTAGAAAATTATTGATTATGTCGATGTTTTTAATAATTATAATTAATAATCATAATGTAAACATTTATTAAAATTTTTGCTGGAAAATTGAACTCTTTCTTAAAAATAAAAAACAATTATTTCTTTCGTGAAATTTTATTACAATTGTATTGAAAATAATTGAATTTTTCAACAGATTTAAATATAACTTGAAAAAATAGTTAATGAGGTTTTTTAAAATTAGAAGTGAGAATAAAAATGAAAAATTGAAATTTTCGCAATTCAGATACGTCAAATTAATTTTTGAAAAAAATATTTTATAAAATTCTCTGACATTTCCAGGTTTTCCTGACTTAGAAAAAATTCCCTGTCAATTCCAGGTTTTCAAGGTTTTCTCTGATCGTAGCAACCCTGTATTTTCATGAAAAAAAGTAGAGAATAAAAATAAATTAATGCAATGAATAAATAAAATTAATTGTTAATTAATTATTAAGATTGAAAAAAAATTTATTTGATTCAAATAACTGATTATTTGCATTATCAAATAAATATTTCCTTAAATCTAATAAATTTTATTTGAACTAATAAACTTATTATTCAAATCAAGATAACTATTTAATTGTTTGAAATAAAAGATATTAGACGCAATTAAAAATTTATTTGATAATAATAGACAAGTATAATCGGTTATTTGAATGAATCAAATAAATTTTTTTCCGTTACTATTTTGACAGTTTAAATTGAATTACTAAATATAATTTAAATAAACAGATGAACAAATGCTAAGAGTAAATAAAATAAAGAAATAAATGCAATAAGTAAATAAAATTAATTAATGAAATAATAGTTAAAGAAAAATTGTGTCAAGGCAGAAATTAGAATTGAATTTATTTGCACTTGGAGAAACATTTTTGAACAGCGTTTAAATGTGACTTAAAAGGTTTTGAAATTCGCAAAAGTTTCATTCGAATATAGCTTGTAACGTATATATATATATATATATATGTACAAAAGCCCCTTTCTGCTTCTTTCCTCCCCTTGACGTTTTCTCGTCAAGATACCATTATTTTTCTGAAGCACACACCTTCTTCTTCTCTCCTCTCCGAAAGAGAATGTTCGAGGTGGCAAGACCGGGTTCGGGACCTGATCCCAACCGTCCATCCAAGCTTTTGTCGCCCACGCTTGTTCGCCGGTAAAAGTCAGGTTAAATCTGACCCTCTTTCCATTCCCCTCATTCCTCTCCAACCAGCCATCTCCTTATGGTCCTTCTCCTCTTCCTCTTCAATCCCCCCTCGTTTCTCATCATCCCACAGAGCAATGGCAGAAGCAACAGCGGCAACGGCAGCAGCAGCAGCATCCCCCTTTCTCTCCCAACGACACGAGCCCTGAAAATGCCCACATCGTTCACCTCCTCTTCTCTTCTTCTTTCTGCTATGTAACATTCCCTTCTTGCCCTCTCATTCCTCTTTTCTGATTTCTCATCTCGCCCACCGTCTCTTCTCTATAGTACACGTTAGGTCCAGGTCTCTCTTCTTTATACACTCGTTGATCTGCTTAACCCACAATAATATTACCAAAGTGAAAGCTAAAGAATAAATTATTTGCCACAAGATTTTCTTTTTTTTTTGAGTAAAATGCATTTTTTTTAATGTCTGCATTTTTATCAGTAATAGTCAATTTTTTCCACTTTTTTGTGTACGTTTGTGAAAATTTTGATTATCACCCAG
Source organism: Leptopilina drosophilae (assembly GCA_032873175.1). Taxonomy (NCBI): domain Eukaryota; kingdom Metazoa; phylum Arthropoda; class Insecta; order Hymenoptera; family Figitidae; genus Leptopilina; species Leptopilina drosophilae. The sequence continues at coordinate 10,627,851 of CM065485.1, forward strand.
AGAAAAATATTATTTAAACCAAATATATTTGATTTGACTTAAATAAACGTATATTTGTCTCAGAACCAACTAGACTTTTATTTGTTTTAAATAAAATTTATATTTGGCATAAATAAAACATTTGAGTTAAATAAAATTTTATTCAAACCAAATAAAATTTATTTGAAACAAATAAAAAGTCTATTTGGTTCTGAGACAACAATTTCTCTGGGTGCAAAGTTTCATGTAACAAAATTTTGTACCTAATATGTACAAATATACGTTCTGAGACAAATATACGTTTATTTAATTATTTAATTTAATTTAATTTAATTTATTTAATTTAATTTAATTAATTTAATTAATTAATTTAATTTTCTCTGGGTGTGATTGCAAAAAAATCTCTATTGTAAAATTACCGAACACCAAATCTGAATTACAGTCAAAAATGACCAAATGACTGATCACTAGTAAAATATTTGCTTCAGAAATTAGTCACTAGAATAACTCATTATTCGCAGAAAATTGCTAATTTATAGTAAATAAATAATTTTAAAAATATTCCAATTTCACTAATTTAGTTAATTAGTAAAATCACACTTATCCATTTTATTTAATTTATTTAATTTTTCTTTAAAAATTCAGTTAGTAACTTCTGCCAAATAATATTTAATTAAAACGATACAGAAAAAAATTTTTTACTTAACAAAAATAATTTTTCATTCAAACCAAATCACAAATTTATTACAATTTATTTTTATTCTATTTTAATTTTTATTTATTGAATTTCTCTTAATAGAGAAAATAAATAATAAATAAATAATAATAATAATAAATAAAATAAACTCCATTACATTTATTTTACTTATTTATTTAAAATAATTTTTTTGTTCAAGTCTAGTTGTTATTAAACAAACAAATAAGTCTTTCCAATTAATAATTAAAAAATAATTAAAAACTTAAAAGTTCTTTAAAAGTTAAATTCAATAATTAACTTAAAGGAATTTTCTAATCAACAAAAATTTTTTTCCATAAACGTCAAATTACTGTATAAATAATATTTATATATAATTTTAGTTTACACCCAGAGAAACGGTATATTTGTCTCAGAACCAACTAGACTTTTTATTTGGTTTAAATAAAATTTTATTTGACTCAAATATATGTTTTATTTATGTCAAATATAAATTTTATTTAAAACAAATAAAAAGTCTAGTTGGTTCTGAGACAAATATACGTTTATTTAAGTTAAATAAAATATATTTGGTTTAAATAATATTTTTGTCTGGGGGTAATTTTAGTCCTTGTTTTTACAGTGAAATAAATAAAAATAAAGAATCTCTGACTATTTTTCACCTTAAAATAAAAGTAAGTTACCCTTTCCCTCTGTAAAAAATTTTTGTTGATTCAAAAAATCTTCTTTGATATTTAAAAATAAAAATGTGATAAAAAATTAATTCTCAAATTCTTAATTGAAAAGAATTCATTTTTTTCTCAGTAATATCAGTAAAATATAATTTATAACAAGAAACACTTCAGTTGATTGATTCAGGTGGTAAAAAAAAAAAAATAAAATTGGAAAAACGGATTCAAGTTGAAAGAAAAAATTTGGTTTTTATAGCTTATTAAACAAGTGGAATTTGAAAAAAAAGACGTTACGAGAGAAGCAGTTAAACGAAACGATATTTTACTGTTTCTCTGTGCGGTCTTCTGTAAAAGTAAAATGCTTTGTGATTTTCTCGTTTTACTTCTGTTTTCTAAAGATTCGGAAGGATTAGAAAACATTTTTTTCCAGAAATTAGCTTTCAGCATTTTTTTTTCTTTTAAATTTTCCAAGAAAATACTTTTCAAAGATAATCCACATAAAAGATTTCCCCCTCAAAAAAAGATCATTTTCCATTTTCGCAGAGTTGAAAGAAAGGAAAAGTATACAAAAAATCTATACAAAGAAACCTTTTTGTTATTATTTATTAATTTCTATTGTTAATTTATTTTATTGTTTGATAAATTTTTTTTATTAGTGATGTCGATTTTCGAATTTCTTAGAATCAATTATTTTTAATTTTTACAAATTTTCAAGTGTAGTATACATATTTTCTCAAGGGGAATAAATGTTTTTATTTTTTTAAATAACTTTTTTCTTTATTAAAATTTACATTAATTCTTGTCAAAATTGCATTCCTGGCATGAAAACGAATCGATTTATGTATGTAAAGTATTTTATCAATATTTATAATATCAATCAATACTTTTATTTTTCACAAAAAAAAAATCAAAATTTTGTATTTTTTGAAACTTTGTCCTAAAGTTTTAAAATAATTTTTCTAAAATAAAAATTTAAACAATTGATATATATTATATTGATGAAGATAAATGATCATGAAATGAAGAACTTGTTTTTGGTTATTTTACAATAACTTTTTTATTTCTTTATTTTCATCTTGAATAAGATGTCCTTTAACTTTCGAAATTATTTTCTTCTCTTATTATAAAGCAAACATTCTTCAAATATGTATCAATTATTAATCATGATTATCATAATATTATAGTCATCATCGTGGTTTTAAAGCTAAAAGAAATATTTTTTTAGACCGAAGAATTAATTTCTTGTCATCTCTTATAAGAGAAGACTTTTCATAAATTCAAATTTGAAGATGATTTTCAAAAACAAAAAACAGTCCAAACATATTTTCGAGATGTTTCAGAAAATCCTAATCGAAAAAAATCACAAATACATTAGAGAAGATTTTCAAAAAGATGAAAAATCATTCTAAAAGCTTTTTCAAGTTCTAGAAAATTCTAATCACAAAATAATAATCTGTACAGCCCATATAGCGAACGGAAACTTCTAATTGGCTAAACTACATTATGCTTTTTAAAATGGAAATAAAATCCTCTGACTGAAAATATCACTGTTAGTAGTTCATTCAAAAGCTGCATACAAAGAAACAATTTTTTATTTTATTATTATTGGAATTTTAAAAAATTTTTGTCAATTTTTACTGCTTGTAGAGTAGATTTTACTAAAATTTTTGCTAAAATTTAATTCAGAAAAATAAAAAATATGTTCTATCTAATAAATTAGTTTTTTTCGATTATTGGAAGATGTATATAGAAGGTAAAAGAAAAAACACTCTTTTACTTTTTTATAAAATAGATATATTAAATAAATATTTTATAAAAAAGTAAAAGAGTGTTTTTTCTTTTACCTTTTATATACATCTTCTAAAAATAAAAAAAAAACTAATTTTTTTAAATAATTGTGGAAAAATTTACTAAATATTTAATTAATATGTTCTATCATTATTTAATTTTGTAGTCTTAATTTTATTTACTCTGAAAAAATAATTAAGTTACTTTTACTATATTGGTATTTTTTTAGTAAAACCTAAACTTTTTGCGACTCTGTCCATTTTTACTGGGATGCAGAAGTAAATTTTACTACATTTTTTACTAAAAATTAAATTTTTTTAATTAACTTCAAAAATAGGGAAATCTTTTATTTCACTAAATTTAATTTTAATTTTCTTAATTTTACTTACTCGAAAAATACAATAAAATTACTTTTACATAATAATTAAGCCTGAAGTTTTCGAAACATCTTAAAATTTTTACTAATTTAGAAGTAAAGTTTAGTACATATTTTTTACTAAAATTTACATCGTGAAAATTCTAAAAAATAATTAATAATTAATAATTGGAAAAAATAATTAAGTTACTTTACTATATTGGTATTTTTGTACTTTGTATTTTTGTATTTTATTTATTTTTTGCAACTCTGTTAATTTTTACTGATGCAGAAGTAAATTTTACTACATTTTTTACTGAAATTTTTTTTTTATTTACTTCGAAAATAGGGAAATCTTTTATTTCACTAAATTTAAATTTAATTTTCTTAATTTATTATAATTGGGATTAATATTAATTTATTATTAATATTATTAATTTATTAAAAACAATAAAGTTACTTTTACTATAGTGAAACCTGAAGTTTTCGTAAAGTCTTAAAATTTTCACTAATTTAGGAGTAAAGTTTAGTATATATTTTTTACTATAACATTTATATTGTGAAAATTTAAAAAAGTTTTATTTTATGATGTAATTTCATTTATTCAGGCAAAAATAAAGTTACTTGTACTATATAAATTTATAGAAAAATCAGAACCATCTGAAACTTTGTCAATTTTTACTATACCATATAGTAAATCTTTCTATAATTTTGATCAAAATTTACTGCGGAAAATTTATTTATTTTACTATTTAATTTTATTTATTCGGAAAAATAGTAACTTTCACAACCGGATTAACTTTAACTATAAAATATGCTTCTCAAAAATAACAAAATTGACAGAAATAAGAAAAAAATTTAGTCAGATTACATTTTACTAAGAAAGTATAGAATAGAAGTTACTTAATATTTTTTCCTGTACTAAAACTCCAAGTAAAAAAAAGCTAATAAATACTGGAAACGTTTACTAATAAAACTTCCTGATCGATATTTCCCAGTAGTCCAGATCAAATTTCATTTTAATTTAGTTTTAAAATAGAGAATAAATATTCGTTAATCAGAATAAAAATTAGTAAAGATTATAATTAAACATTTACGCAGATGGAAATAAATTATTTCCTACAGTAATAATTAAAATGAAAAACAAAGATTCACCACATGAATAAAAAAAAGTTTTTTCCAGTGTAAATTATCAAGAAAAATTTAAGAAAAAAAATATTCTTTTCCTAACTCGACAACTAATAAGCCATTAGATAATTTATTGCAGATTAAAAGAGAGTAAGAAGTAGATTAAGTTTAGTGAGTGTGTCGAAGAACTTAACGGGGGAAATGAAGTTGAAATAATATTAGTAGAAGACAGTGAATAAAGTAAAACCACAGAATGAGAATAAGGATGAAGAAAGGTAGAGAGAAGTATGTAGAAGGAGGAAGAAGAAGGGTTCGAAGGAGTCGGTTGGTCGACGGAATGTTGTTTGACCAGCAAGAGACTGGCCCAACCGCTGTTGGACCTAATGGGCCGCAGACTGGCGGACTATCTCGGACACATCTCTCTTTCAAAGTATGTCCGCCCCGACTATATACAATTCGCCATTCTTACTATATACCTTGCATTAATCTACTTACACGTAAATTTACAATTTCTCCTACGTTCGCCGCTCTTTACAAATAAATATATATTGCATCATAAAAAAATTACCCCAAAACTTTCTTTTCCTTTATTTTATAAATTTCATTTAATTGAATTTTTTTCCATACTATTTTCCCTTCTCTTTAAAGTCGAACATTATTTCCCCCTCTAAATAAAGTCCACCATTTTTTCAATATGAATATTTTTTACATTCTTTGTAATGCTTTTAAAGAAAAAAAATTATTTTCTCTTTTTTATTCTTTTAAATAATAATTTTGACCTTTTTTTAGGATAATTATTTTGGTCATCTCTCTCTCTCTCTCTCTCTCTTTCATATAATATCGAAACGATGGGAAAAACTCGCAAAGTATAAAACAAGTTGCTCGTTATAATAACATGTTAAATGCCGCACTTCTTAGGTGAAAAAGAAAATAAAGAAAAAAAATAAAAGGGTGAAAAGGATAATCAAAAAAAAGAAATAAGTGCCTTACATTATATTACATTACATTACACTTGTGATTGTGATATAGAGAGTAAAGATAATCTTAATTGTATCTAATTTATCTGTAATAAAATTAATCTACGCATTGCATCACAATTAAACTTATATACCTCTTTTGCCTCAGACTCACAACTCTTTTATATTATTATTTGTAACAGTGAATGTATTTTTCATTTTTTTTCCTTTTCTTTTTATCGAGACCTTGATGTATATAATCGTACGAGAAAATTTTTTTTTATCACTTGAAATCTTCATTTTTTTCTGGCTATATAAATTATATTTATTTTTAAATAATTTATATTCCTCTATTAAACACTCTTTATATTTAGAAAATTTATATTCCTCTCTTTAAAGACTTTTTATTTTTTAAAAAATAATAATACGATAAATAGGAATAAATATACCTCAGAATAAATGCGATAGATTTATTAATTGCATTAAAATATTGAAAATAATAAAGTAAAATTTATCTATTTAAATGATAAACGTGCAGAAGATCATTTTCTAATTTAAAGAATTAAAAGTACAAAAAATTGAATTATAAAAAATTGTAAAATAACAAAGTACTTTATTATTTTTACTATATACCTGTTATTTCAATCACACTAAATTTAAACTAAACAAACAATTAAATTTAAAATAGAAAATAAAATAACAAAGTAAAATAAAAAATATGAAAAAATTGAAAATTAAAAGAAATTAAAATAAAAATACGCCTTAATAATTAAATAAAAACTAAATTTATATAAATTAACTTATCATATTTACTTTATTTATGCAAAAGTGAGTAAAATTGTCTATAAATTAAAAGGAAAAAAAATTCTAATATGAAATCTAACAAAATTATCGAAAAACATTATCATTGGAGAACACGAAAGCTTTTAAGTTTTTGTTTATTAACAAAGTGTAGTAATTTTTTTTAAAAACGATAAAACAATAAAATCATGAATTTATTACACACGAAGAGTTGGGGGAGAATTTTTCAGCCAAAGAGATAAAATATTTGCCATGGAATTCCCGAAGGTATGTATATGTATATAGATGTATTCTCGTGAGTTACATTTCTTTAGCGTAGGTGTATTATATCTGCGCAAAGAATCATATACTTAGCAGTAAAGAACTTATGGAAAAACTTAACTATATATAAATGAAACGCCTCTGCATGGCTCATCTAATATTTATAACTATAAATTTTATTTTGTATATTGTCTAACTTTTTTTTTTATATAATAAACCCGAGTTCAGCAGTCATTTTTCAAGCTATATTGCTTAATACACCGTGTTAAAGATTTTCTCGTTCGTTACTATACTCTTTGGTAAATGCAAAATCGTGAGTGGCGATTATCGTATACATATAAGTACCAGTGAAAAACGTACTCAACGACCATGAAAGCATGGACCCCGTCTATACTCTTGAGGAAAAAAAAAGAAAAAAATGCTCTATAAGAATCTTTGAAAGATTACCGTTTTGTGTCAGGAATTTTTTTTTCTTTCCTATCCTCTTCGTTGTAGGCAAAGATCTAGACAATAATAATAAGGGCAGTTTCTTTTTTTTACCATTCGCAAATTTAAAATATCAATAAATCTAAAATAAAATATCAATAAAAAATAAAAAACACTTTGACTATTCAATTTCAATTTTGACTATTCTTTGACTTTTCAACTTTTTTTTCGACTTTGACTATTCAAAACTATTCAATTTCATCCTATTTTAAATTTAAACTAATTCGATACTGAAGAGTGAGGAGAAAAAAGTTTTTGTTCATTTAGAGAAATGTTTTCTTTTAATACTGAAAGAAAAATTAAATTTTTTTTAATTAAAAAATGTATTTCTTTAATTAAAATAAATTTAGATTTCGTATTCTTATGAAAGAAATCTTTGGAATAAGGAAAGAAAATGTTTGAAGCAATGCAATAATTTGATTACATTTATTGTTGGTCCTCTAAAAGAACTTTTTTTCAGTTGTTCCTCTAAAGTAACTGAACTGCTTTTTTCATAACCTCGCCTTACTCTTTCATATGCTTTTTTATTTAAAATATAATAAAATACAGACAAAAAAATATAATAAACATTTTGAAGAAATAATTAAAGAATTAATAGAAATAAATTACGAATTAAAATTAAATTAATTCTATAAAAGTAAAAAAAATTAGTGTTTTGAAAAAATTTCCTTTTTTTGAATTCCATTATTTGCATTGTTAAAAGAATCAATCAACTCTTTATTCTATTCTTAATTATTAATATTTCAATTAAATTATAATTTAAATTAAAACAATTACATTTTAATTTAATGTAAATCCACTAACTAAAATTAGTGAACATTTACACTAATTTTTTGATATTTTTTTAGTATTTGACTATTTAATTTAGTATTTGACTATTTAATTTAATATTTGACTATTAAAATATTTGTACTTAAAAAGTTTTAGTAAAAAATGACTAAAATTAGTAAAAAAAAATTACTAATATGAATTAATACACCGGGTTATACTGCTTCATACACTGTAAAAAGAAAGGTATTAATTTAGTACTAATATTTGGTACTAAATCGTAATTTGGTTCTATTTTAATACCAAAATCAGCTCTAATTTAGAACTTTCTTTTTACAGTGTATGTGAAAATTCTCTATATGTATTTTTATATTCTTAATTTAAAGAAATAATTTAAATTTTAAATGAATGTTGGTACAAGTAGCAACAATCTAATTTTCAACAAGCTAACAATCAAATATATTAAATTCATTACATTTTTTAATTACATCCAATTTTTTAAAAATGAAGAACAATTTGATAATAAGTATAATATTTATAATATTGAAAATAAAAATATGAAATAAAATATATTTTTTATAAATAAAAATATATAAAATAAAAAATAATCAATTTTTTAAAGAATTTTTGAGGTTTTCTATTTTCTTCACATGAGAACGCTAAGATCTCCACTAGGTGGCGAGGAATTGAATTTAGTCAACTAAACTGCCATCTGACGGTGATCTAGGCGTTCGCAGGTGGAGAATAGCAAAAAAATGTAATATTTATTCAAATGTATTTAATATTTATAATTAACAATTAAACTTTGCAAATAAATATATGCAAAGTTTAATTGTTCATTATTTTTATTCTTTAATCATTTAAATTTGTTATTATTTAATTGTTTAAGAAAGCAAAATTTTTATTATTTACCCTTCCATCAAAAATACCAAAAAGAAAATTTAATTTTACCGTTCCAATTTTTTTTCCTTTCATATTCAAAAAAACAAAAGTAATAGAGAGATATCAATTTTTATTTTGACTGTCCGTCAGATTCTTCCTTAAAATAAGTCCTTTGCATCTTATTATTTTTAAGGAAGACACATAATACCCGTGTCGCACGTTTACCATAAGGAAAATATTAAATTGAATATTTTTTTCAAATGACAATAAAAGTTAACTGAAGAAACTAATTTACAAAAAAAAAAAAATTTTTTGTAAGCCTACATAGTAGATTTATTTTCAACGCAAGTACATATTCCTAAAATTTATTCAAAAAACGTTTCACGCATTTCAAGGACGTTGATGTCATCCGTTGAATCACAATATATCCCACAATTTTCATCATTTTTTTGGTAAAATTCTAAAGTATTGATTTCATGCAACCACAAAAAATTTTTCTCTCTAATGACTAATAGATACAAGACAAATAAAATTTGTTCCACAATTTTTATAATAGTACAAGAATTTCTTGTTTTATATGAAATGGTGAAAAATAATTACATTTAATTATTGTTATTATTATTATTAATAATTATTATTATTATTGTTATTACTATTATGTTATAAATACAATATAGCTATTTATTTATTCAATTTCCAATTTTACCTATTACTATATTTATTATAATAAATAATAATATTTAAATAGTAATATTTAAATAAGTAAATATATAATAATAAATATATAAATGAATTAATTAATAAATATTAATATTTATTATAGTAAATAATAGATATAATAATAATTAATAATGTAATAATAAAAAATAATTATACGAAAATAATTGTTATTTTTATTATTTTTAAATTAATTATTATTGATATGGTTATTAATAATAATCATTTTTTCCTTTTTCAAAAAATTAAACAAGTAAAAGAGAGAGAGAGAGAGAGAGAGAAGAAGTGAGAGAGGTAGTGATTGTCTAATATACTTGGTCTCAATTACCATTTGTTGCAAATCTATATATAAGAAAAAGTTTTAATTACATAATTGACTAGTGATTTCAAATTCTTCGAAGTGTGTTAAATAATTGTAAATTATATACATTTTGATGCAATAATGCGTTTTCCTAAAGAAACAGAAAATAATATGTAAGACATGTTACATAGAATTAACAATATATATATTTATATATATAAATTTTTTTTGCAATTTCGTGGTTTTCTTACAAGCAGAAACTAGTAGTGCGTTTCCTGGCTTACAAACCACAAAAAAGAAAACTGACAAAAAAAATGCAACTTTCTCCTTAAAAGATTTTATTAATTACACATATGTTTACTCGAATGTAGTTTATGAACTTTACGAACGAGAATTTCATTACTCTGTACACAGATTTAATCTTCACTTCATTTAATGAAGTTTGTTTTTTAATTAACCTCCTTTTACACCTCTGTAGGGTAGATTTAATTTTTTAAACTAATTTAATTATTTTTCGAATTAATTTAATTAGTTTTCAAATGAATTTTATAATTTAACTTAATAAATAAACTAATAAATTAATTATAAATTTAAATTAATATCATCATTTTTAAATTGATTTGACCATTTTTATAAAATAAATTTTGTTTGAAACTTCCAATTATAATAGTATAAAATTATAGGCACCGTTTTTTTAATTTTTTGAAAACAATTACTTAATATAATTGGATAAGTATAATAATGAAAGTTTGGCAAAAAGATAATTTTTGGACAACTATGAAAAGATTGTGCATGACACATTGAGAAACGAATTGACGAATGAATTATGTGATTTGCGAGGGCAAATAATAAATTTAAATATCCTTTCATGCTTCCCATATGTTTACGTATCTTTGCATGAAGTCTTTTATTACCCATAATTATGGATAATAAAACACGTATTTCAAGACGCATCTAAACTGTGTTCGAGCCCTTGTAAAAAATTATTAATATAATAATAACAGAACAAATTTTTCCCGAAACATCCTCCTAATGATTTATTGACTATATAAGTAAAAATTGCAATTTTCGACATGAGAATAGGTATAGTATTTCAATTAATATTCTCTTAAAACGAACTTGAATTGCTTGAAACTACCAACAATATTGAAAATATATCAATATATAATACATGTTAATTAACTATACTATAATTAACATATACTATATACAATATTTTAATTTATTGCTAGTAATTAACATATCATATAATATTTGTAATGCGCTCCATAATCTTATTTATTAATAAAATTAAAAAAATAAATAATAACTGAATTACTATCCACAAAGGAAAATATGTATATACGAAAAAGTCTCTCCACCATTAATTCATAATTATTGATTAAATTTTACCTTTATTATTAGAGATTATTGCGATATTTGATTACCACTGACCGCAAAGGATAAAGACTAACTTGATTGAATGATTCCAGCAACCAGCAATAGAAATAATAACAGTTTATGATTTATGGATGAGCAATGAAAGTTACCAATAAGAGATTACCATTTTTATTGAATGGTACAACATTATGAAAAGGTACCACCGAATAAAACTACTATAAATTGAATTGGTCATTAGAAGAAGAAACTCATTGAAACTACTATACAGATGGAACTATTAAGTGAAGTAACCACTAACAATCGACAATTTAAATTAGTAACCACTGAAATTACAATATTGATTAAAGCCACACTATTATCATCATCTTCGTGCAGAAAACATTGAATTTAATCATTTCTTATATAGCATTGTTACAATATATTATAACATTATACTCTAAGTATTCATCATTAGTATTTTAATGATTACTAATATTTATCAAAATCTACAAATTGAAATTTACTAATTTACAAGACAATTAGTCTTGTTTAAATATTACAAAATGCTATTAATTTACTTCCTATTAGTATATCAATCATTGCTATTAGCATAATAAAAATTATTACTAATATATTAATTAATAATTATTAAGTCTTTTTAGATGATTAATTTTACTACCACAGGCCTCGGACTGCATTTAAAAATAAAAAATAGTATCAAAATTATCATAAAATGTTTGTAATAATTGCAAATAATTATAATTTATTTACAAATAATAAGTATGTTTCGCGTTTAAATAAAAAATGTTAAAAAAAATTTATTTATTTAAAGAAAATAATTTAAATTATTCTCACAATAACATACACTCACAAAACAGTCTACTTAAGTAAAAAGAAATCCTTTTACCATAAGCGGATTTTCTTTTTAATATTTGTCTAAGAGGAATTCTTTTTCTATTAAAAAGAAATTCTTTTTAATTATATCCTTTAATTATTAAATGATTTTTGTTTTCTATTAAAAAGAGAAATTTTATCAGTAGTTCTATTTATTCATCTTATCAATAATTCATTAACTTACTTATTTAAATAAAATAACAATTTATTTATTTTTGACTCAAATTTATAAAATATTTTAAATTAAATTTTAAAAAATAATGATAATAACAACACAGGCCTGTAAATTATAATATATTGATAGTCAGTAAAAAATATATTACAATAAGAACTAAATTTCTTTCATCATAATCTTCATAACCTTTTAAAAATATTTATAATTTTAAAAAGTTATGACTTATTACATTCTACATTTTTAATGAATTAAATTATATTTTTTGAATATATAAATGATTATTATAATTATTATAATCACCCCAAATTGTTAATATTTGATTTAAATTTTATACATATTGTTATTATTTCATTAAAAAATTTAGTTTTATTATTATTACATATTATTAATTATTAAAAATATCCAGTGTTTATTATAATTATAATTATTATTATAATCACCCCAAATTGTTAATATTTGATTTAAATTTTATACATATTGTTTATTTCATTAAAAAATTTAGTTTTATTATTATTACATATTATTAATTATTAAATTTATCCACTGTTGTTATAAATAAATTTATAATTGTTATAATATAAATAAATAATTATTGTAAAAATTGTGCAGATTACCTTTGCATTATTTGACGAGTAATTAAATTTTTTTTTTTAATTTTTAAAAAAACTTTAAAAAAATTTTTTTTGACATGTTTACAAATGTCAAATAACCTAAAATTATCCTTTTGACATAATAAAATTTAATTTAAAAATAAAAAAAAATCAGTTAATATTTAAACGATTTTTTTTCCAATAAACTTCTTACCTTTTTGTATTTAAAAGATTCCTTTTACAATAAAACTATTTCTACTAACAGTTAAAGGACATGATTTAAAAGGAAATTAGTTTTATGGTTAATAGATCATTTTTATGAGTGTATGTTCTAATTATAATAAAGTTTTTGGGGGATAAAATCAGGATTGTGGTTTAATTTTTCCACTTGAGAACGCCAAGATCGCCACTAGGTGGCGAGGAATCTGATTTTGTAAACGAAACTGTCATCTGACGGTGACCTTGGCGTTCGCAGGTGGAAAATAGCATCTCCCATATTGAATTTAAAGATGTACGTAATTCTATAATTATTCACAATCAAATTTACAGAGTTTAACAATTAATGCTAAAGGATTTCAATTTTCAATTTACTTTAATTTGTAATATTTCTATGTTCCCAAGTTTTTTTAGATTATATAATTACCATCAGTATATTAATAATTACTATCAGAAAACAGAAAAAAACCGATACACACTAAATTATTTACTAAACAAAAATATTATCGGACGTATAGATAAAATTTGTTTAAAACAAAAAATGCCTAAAATGTCTTGAGTCATTTATATCTTTTTTCTCCATCCAAATAACAAGAATTTTATCACTAATTTCACTGCTTTCAATCGACAATACATTCGAAATATAAATCCTTTCTTCCTCAAATTCTATTCATAATTATCTAGAACATTTTCAATCACTCCGTTACCTATTAGTTCTATACACCAATTTTAAATTTACCATACACACAATATAATAACCCTACATCAATTCTTTTTCCTCTCCATAGATTATAATTTAATGAAACAAGACAAAAAAAAATTCAAAAAAAAGAAGAACCAAAAAAATCTCTTCCTTTAGAAAAGGTCATTATCGCTTTTTGTTAATTCGTCAAAAGAGAATTAAAAAAGGCCATTACGTTCTATAATTCTCATCTCAAAGAGAATCAGTCTCGGAAAATAATCGATTCGGTTAAGTTTCACATTGTGTAGTCATAACGACCAAGTTCCACTCATCAACCATAAAAGAGACGCTCTCTAGAATGGAAATTTTTTTCTCATCCGAGTTTTTTTCTCCTCATCTCATCTCTTCTCATTGCCATCCCAGTTAACTAGGCTAAAACTAGAGAATCTAGTTTTGAGGATGCGAGTTTATATATATATATATATAGAGGAAATAAAATATTGTAAAGTAAAGCAACAGCTTGACGGTTTCGGTTATATATAGATATATATTCTTATTGGTTCTTGGTGTCTGCACAGGCAAAGAGTTGAAGCAATGAGGTTCGCAAATGGTCCACAGCCACAGCCTCCTACATCTGCATAACCGGTAACATGGCTAAACTCTCGCCAATGTTGGTTGGTAATGGCATTTTCTCTACGGTCAGACACATTATAATCCCTGTTGGCTCGCTAACTCTATATATCGTTGAACCAGTCTTTGCCTTCCATATATGTATTTTCACTCTGTATATATGTATATGGTTACATCTACAGTAATAAATGCGAGAGTATAATACTGGTTATTCTCGAAAGAACTCGAAGAGTCGGTACTCTCTCAGTAAAAGCGTAGGCGCGAGTACTCGCAAACCAACAGGATAGTGACGTCATCAATTTTATTCGATGTCATTCGCCCTGAGAAGAGCAGAAGCTCTCTCTCTTTTTCATTCTCTTTTACATTGAAAAATCATCAAACGACGATCACTTCATTTGAGATTTTCTTCAAGGACAGTGAAGGTCTTTAACCTCTCTATTACTAAAGTTGACCGACACATATGACACGTCAAGATCTTTGCACAATCATGCGAAATATTTCAACTTTTTGTCATCCAAAAAAAAAATAATCAATTATAAAAAAAATCGACTTTGTAGTCAATTTCAGATACACCGTGTTTCAAAATTTAATATTATTTCAAAAAAGAAAAAATGAACTTTTTGTTACCTAATCGTATCAACGTGTCAACTATTAATATCGTTCATTCTAAAGATTGGTACGGACCATACTAGATTTTTGTATTATTTTGTCAAAAGCTGATATACATTCGTGCAATTAAATCACCTAAAAACATTGTTTTCCCCTATTTCGAAATTTTAAACTATTATATATTATTTAATAACAATTCAAAAGTATTAATATCGTTATATTTAGTTTATGAGACTCTAACAGAAATAAAAGAAATTGTCCAGTATCCTTGGATCTCGTCAGTATTTTTCGAGATTCATCTTATTGTCTACTGGAGATTTCAATACACGCAACAGCAGTATCTTTTCATCTTAAATATCAGATTCTCTTTTCTCCTCCCTTTATATTTTCCCCTACAGAAAACCTCTACATATACTCACAACAAAACTACACAAAAAACCGAAAAAAGAACTATCAAACTTGGTTTGATTTAGTAAACGAGGCGCTTTTCCCACAAAAAGGAATAACAAAATTAAAATTTTCGTTAATCCCAGTCTTTTTTTGATAGACTCTTCTTGTAGCCAAATTTTTTTATATTCTTGTTTCATAGTTTAGGCCAAAGAACCCAAATTCCTCTTTGTTAAATTATAAAAAATTTCTAAGACAATTTTTAAGTTTGACAACATATGCCTTAACGTTTCGTTTATTTTTTATGTAGACTTTTTCAGTAAATTTTTACTAAGTTAAGTATACCAAGTTTAATTTAACAGAATGGTTACAAATTATTTGCTAAAATTCTCAAAAAGACCGAATTTTTATTTGGACAACATTGCAAATCGAACAAGCAACTGATGGAAATATTTTGATGCTTATTTTAAATTTGACCAATCAGAAATTATCGTTACAATTCCTGATTGGTCAGATTTAAAACTAGTGCCGAAATATTTCTGTTAATAAAAATAGGCTAAAAATACTTCCTAGAAACAAAAAATCGGACAAATAAAGATTCGGCAAAATGCGAATTCCGATAGTTCAAAATCCTATACTTCAAATTCTGTTTAATTCAGGATAAATTAATTAACAGAAGAGTTAAAATTTGTACAAGAAACAACAACTTTGAAAAATAAATATAAAAACTGTGAAAAATTCTTTTGAAGGAAAGTACGTGACTTCAAAATCTGTTAAACACAACTTCGTTTACGTATGTCAAACGTTTACGTTTAGCCAAACCCAAATTCAAACAATACGAATTTGGCTGTATGAAAATGTTATCAAATAAGATTCGGGCAAATGAAAATTCTAAATAATTACCTCTATAGGACCATTAAAACAAGAATTAAGAAAGTACAACCAGAATTATTGAAGTGAAACAAGAATGGTATGAGTAAGACACAAATGATGCACAACTCTTACTCTCTAAATAAAATCTGAATGCACTTATTCATGTTCCAAAACTCTTCCACATAAAAACTAAGAACATATACACTTAAAATAAATGAATTTTCACTTAAGAACAAGTTAAATTTTACTAATTTTAAGTGTAAATGCATTTATTTTTTTACGTGGAAGAGTTTTGACTCATTCAGATGTAGAGAGTAAGAAAAATTCAGAACAAACTATAAACCTCTGGCACTACAATTTACTGACTTGTCATATTTTTTCTCCCTAAATAACGAACAAACAAAACAAGTCAACAACCAAAAGCCCAACATTACGAAAGTAACTTCTAAATTTAAAAATAAACAATTCTGACTCTGAAACGTAGAGGAAAAAATATTTTCCTGATGAATGTGTGGAGGTAAGAAAGACCCATCGATTTGGGCTTAAAAGTAGGTTATTGCGTGCCTGTTTGAAAATCCTTCTTAACAGAGACCTGTGGAAGGTATTTGTGACAATGAATCCAAGAGGGTATGGAGACTTAGGTGTGTGTGTATATGTGTATAAATGTCTACATGGTCAATGGTCGGAGGCGGCGAGGTAGTATTGGCACCCCATAAGAAAACACAAGACTAGATTTAGTTTTATAACATGGGGACCAACCAAAACCTGTGCCAGACTCTTGAGGGGCGAAACATCCATAAACATATTTTAGATTTCGACCTGAGGCTTAGGGGGGGTTTAGAAGGTTTCCTTTTTGCAGGGACGGGCAGGTGCGAACCGATTTCTATAGGCTCAGTAACGGTTTTCCGAAAATCCTCCGAGATGCAGTAACCGCCACTTTTCTTTCTTTCTCTCTCGCTCTTTCTCTCTCTTTCTCCTTTTCTCTCGAATTCTCAGCACGAAAATCATTTTACAACCAAGTCTTTCTTTTCTTTACTTTATGTTTGCACCGCTAATTGTCGGCGCTTTAACATTAGAACACTATTCATATAGAACTTTCACCTTTTTTTTCTATTTTTTGTTTAATTTTCAATTTTTATTAATATAGCCTAAAAAAGAATTCCATAAAAATCCATAAAATATCTATTTTTAAATTCATTTCTACGTCAATTTTAACAGAAATATTGACGGTAATTATATTTTCAACTTAAAGAAATTATATTATAAACTCTATTATTTCATGTGAATTAAACCTTCTTTTCTTTTTATTGTGGCACTCATCAATTTGTAATGTATTACCATATATTTTTCCCATAAATCTCACATTTTCTGTATACTTAAAATTTAAACATAGGTCATTCATACGCTTATGCGTCGCGAATATTATTACAAAGCTGAAACGTGTTTGAGTACGTGATATTGCACGGAATTGCGTGAATGAGATTTTGCATGCGTATCAGACCCTACGGCCTGAGGTCCCGGATCTTGAAGGTCAGAATAAAGCAGAACCCGAATACCTGACTCATGTGAACGGATCTCAACGCAAGATACATTCATTTCTTTTATTTTTTTTGCAGCAAAAATTATTATTAAAAAACAAGAAAGAAAAGAAATTACATTTTTCTGAAGTCAAGAGTCTTAACATGTACGTGCTATGACAGCATTTCAATAATCATTCCAATAATGTGGAATGTGTATACATACGTACAAGATAGAGGAAACTTTAAAGAAATTTGTTGAAGAAAGATTTTAGTTTTTCAAAATTTTGTTCATTCCTCTGGTGTGTGGTATATATAATAGCCAATGATATACCTATATATTTAAGTCCAGGTTAAATTATTCACTCTATAATATAATCTAGTTATATAATCTAAAAAATCGAAAACTATTTTTAACCAAATAGTTCAAGTATATTTGCTCTAAAATCATCATTTATTCCACTCTATAAGTTCAAAGTAAATTACATCCAACATTAAAGTAACTTCTAACCGAAAACATTTTAACTATTTAGAAAGTACAGTAAGTTCTACCAAACAGCAGAGTAAACTTTACCAAAAGAGCATAGTAACTATTAACCAAAAGTAGGATAATTTGTACCAAGAAAAGTACTTTTTGGTACAATTACTTCACCAAAAATTAAACTGACTCTTACTGCAAATGCCTGGAGTAGATTTTGCTCCTGAACCAAGGTAAATTTTACACTCAAAAAAATTCTTAGTTTTGACTACTTTTTAACTACTCTCCTTAGTTCAATAAGTCCCCAAAGATATTAAAAAACTTATGTTAACCATCAAGAAGTAGTTAAAATAATTAAGAATGTTGTTGGTGCAACAAGATTTTGTAGTTATTTTTAAAATTTAACTACTTTTATTACTTGCTTCAATACTAAATTTTTAACTACATAAGAAGTAGTAAAATTTACTATACAAACAATATTAGATTAAATGAAGAAGTCATTAATTTAACTACTTCTCACTCTACTACCCAATAGTAGTTGAATTTCTCCAACAAATTTTTTTCAATGTCCCCAACTGTAGAGTAATTTTCACGTTACAACCAAAGAAATTCTAACTCTAAGTAACTGGAAAATTTAAGTATCTTAAAAGTGACTACTTCATTTTGCAGTGTACTTCTAACTCCAAAACTATGACTAATTCTAGCTATTCAAGAATGATGGTGAATTTTATAAAAGCGTCTAGTAATCTCGACTCCAAAATTGGAGCAATTCTTTCTCAAAGTTACAATAAATTTTATTCTAAAATCAAAGTAAATTTTTTGGAAAAGTTAACAGTAATGATGATTTTAAAATTGAAGCATTATGTTCACTAAAGTTACAGTAAATTGTACTGCATAACAAAAGTAAATTTTCCCGAAATGTATAATAATGTTTACCCCAAAAATTGGAGAGGTACTTTCTCTATTGTAAATTGTTGTAGTAGTTTCCTTAATGTATCAGAGTACATTTTACTGTAGAATCCAAGTAAGTTTGACCGAAAAGTAAAGTAATATTTACCCCAAAATTATTATTATATTCCTTCTTTAAAGAATGTTATTCCTTCTCTAAAGTTGTAGTAACAATTCCTTCAAAGTAACACTAAATTTTGTTATCGATTCAAAGTAAATTTTACAAAAAAAAAATCGAGTAGCATTTACTCCAAAAATTAGAATATTACTTTATCTAAAGTTACGTAAGTGAAGTGATACTAACACCAACAAAAATTGTACCCAAAGTTCGACTAATTTTTACCCAAAAAATAAAAATTCCAATTCACAACTAATTAAAAACATATTTTGCTCTTTAAAAAAAGAAAACTGCAACACCTTCCTTAACAACGAAACTAAATATAAATTCTTCTGTTTTTACCTCAAATACTCTATAAATACATAAACGAATATGCAATAGCATCTAATTTTATCTGATGTACCGACAACGTTACGAGCTGATGCCCTTCGACTTCCGGCGGATGTATGTCGTCCTTGCTCCGACGCTTCTCTGGTTTTCCTTGTGCACACCTGACTTTTAATAATTTTTTAAATTCGACCTCCAATTTACAATGTCTTGACTTTTGATACGAAAGCAATTTAAAATTTCTCGAGGCACTTTTGCCATTTAATTTAAACAATTAATTTTCCACGGGTATTCACATATACATACATATATATACCAATACCTTGGGCGAGTATCTGTTCTGCAATAATTTTATTATACCACCAATTGATAAAGTGGAATTTATTTTACGAGTTTCGTAATATGAAATCTGACAGATATTGCTCCTTTCAAGTCCGAAACAAAATCATCAATAAAATCGCATGTGGAAAAAAACATTTTTTTTTTTGTAATAAGGATCAAAATAATAATAATAATAAAATATAATATCAAGAGTAGTTACAATATAATTCTCGGTAATAATTTATAAAAATAATATTTAAAAATTGTAAGAAACAGTAACATTACAGGCCAAATGCACATTAATGTTAAAAATTTGGTTATTATTATTATTATTTATCTACGTTGAGAAATTACGTAACTTTTGTTCAATATTTTTTTAATTTTTCCTCTCCCCATATATAACAGAACATAACATTTTATTATCCAACCCCCCTCAGTACTATTCCGTAACGCTTTTTTAGTTTCCTGAAAACATAAAAAAATCTATTGATATAACTGTGTAAGAGAATTTTAAAGAGGGAAATATTAATATATATATAAAATTTTAAAGTGCAGAATATTATATTTTTGTTTTTAGAAATGTTACGTAATTATACAAAAATCCCTTGTTTCTCTCTTCAAATAATAAAATTCTCTTTCGGCTGGAAAATATTTTATTTTATTTGAGAAATAGATTATGCTTTACAATTAATTGTGAAATGAACATTTACTTGTATCAAATAAATATTTATACTTGTGCCAAATAAATTATTCTTTTCAAATAAACATTTACTTATGTCAAATCAATGTTTACTTTTATAAAATAACATTTCCTAATAACATTTTGTCTTAAGTAAATATTTACGTTGAATAAATAAACATTTACTCGAATTAACAATTTTGCTGATAATCAACACAATGCAAAAATTTAGGTGCTTTGCTATTTAAATTTAGCAAAAAAATATTATTTAAAATTAAATAAATTCTGTCTTAAAAATGTTGTATCTTAATTTAAGGTATTTTTCATGTCTGAAAATAAGACTTTCTTTTTTCTGTTATATAACAAAATTATAGTTATTTAATTTATATAAAAATTCTTTAGTACAATAATAAAACTTTTTGCGGTGTATTAAATGTGTTACGATCTGCCTCGTAAATAATGTTACATAATTTATAATTTTTAAACGTTTGTTTTATTTAAAAAGAATTTAATTTTTAATTTTTTTATTTTTTAATTTTTAATCCATTATAAAATTTTAATTGATTCAATATATTTTCCTATATTTTCAACCCTTTACGTTTATTCCTCGGTTTATTCTCTCATCTATACTAATTTATATTTCTATTCTTTGATTTACATTAAATTCTATTTTAATTGCTTTAACTAAAAAAATTCCAAAATTTTATTTTTAATTCTTCAGGATGACACAACAAAAAAACAAAAATGGTTAAACAGCAAAAATTTTATGCCCATCACTGTCACTAATTTGAATTGGATTTTATATACACTAATTATATGTTTTCATTATTTTTTAAGAAGTTTCTCCAATAATAGTCGTTAAATTGCAATTAATCATAGTTAAAATGACTTAAAAAATAAAAGAGGAAAAAAATGTTTTGAACGAAAGAGATTGGTTTTTAAAAAGCAAAATAATGAAATTAGTTCCTCAAACAGTTTCCGGAAAAAAAATGAAAGAAGAAAGTGATTCGCATAGAACAACAGTGTTAATCGATTTAGTTTCACGGTTCGTTAATTCTTATACTCTATGACGTTTATTTACAAAACAAAACAAAAAAATAAACGTTTTGATTAAATCCTACTTAACACGCCGATTCATCATAGTCTGCCACCAGTTTTACGCGAAATGTCCAAAATTACAGAAAAAATTTAAATACTTGACAAGAATATAGTCCAAATTAATTTTCATAAATAGCAAAAAGTCGTCCAGTAATTATTAAATTTATTAAAATTTCTACTTTAATCTTTAATAACATTTCCCAATTAAATAAAAAATTGTAAACATTTATAAATGAAATATTAACTTAAAAGTTTTCAATTTTAAATTTATTATAAGAAGAAATTTTTACTATTTTTTTTTTATTAATTTATTTAATAAAATTGATTTCCTTTTCGTTTAATTTCTATTAATGTTTAATAAGTTTCACTAAAACTGAAGTGACAAATTTTTAACTATTGAATAAAATAGTATTTTCAAAATTTATAATAAATTAATATCAATTTTTCACTACATAAAAGGACTATTCACTATAATATAAATTTTGAATCTAATTTAATTTCCCATTTCATGGAAAAAATTTAAAGTAACGTTTACTCTAGGAAAAAACTAATGAAAAGTAACTTTTAATACATGAAAAAACGAATAAAGTAACTTTTACTAAACTTTTATAATAAATCTTGCACAGTTCGAATTTCTACGTATTTCTGGACTATACACCAAGAAAAACGTTTCTTTATTTTAAAAAAATGTTCTTTATATCAAATAAATGTTTCCACTGATATAACAAGAAAGATTTCTTTGATTTAATATTAATTATTATTATTTCATTACTTTTTTTGTGGACTAAAAGAAATATTTCTTAGATTAAAAACATTTTATTTTTGAATCAAAATTAGCAAAATTAAAAACATTTATATTTTTCTCGTTTCGTTTTTTATTATTTATTTTACTAAAATTGTTATTATTATCATTATTATTATTATTATTATTATTATTATTATTATTATTATTATTATTATTATTATTATTATTATTATTATTATTATTATTATTATATTATTATTATTATTATTATTATTATTATTATATTATTGTTATTAATATTCTACCACAAAACATTTAGACTTAAGATTAAAAAATCTTGCACGAACGGGGAATTGAACCGTAGACCTCGAGGATACAAACGAAACACGCATACCGCATAACCACGCAAGCTTAGAAGAAACTTGAAAAAAAAATAATAAAAATAATTTTTTTGAATTTTGTTAGCTTCTTCTTTGTTTTAAGGAATTTTTTCTTTGGACTAAATACATGATTAAAAAAAATGTCTTTGATTCAAAACATTTAAAAACTATTTTTTTGTTTAAGCGAAGAAAATGTTTTTCAATTTACACAAATTTTACTTGTAGCACAAAATAAAGAAATCGTATTTTTTAAATCATGTTTTAATGATTAAAAAAAATACAATTTATTTTAAACAAATTTTTTTCTGGGTGTAAAGTTTTTATTTTTCGGATTAAACTTTACTATTTTCTACCTCTTAGTAAATTCTTCAATTTTTAAGTAATAAAAATTACCTCAGACGTAGTAAAATTAAAACCGGAAATAGTAAAAGTCACAAAGCAGAAATGCGCAAAAATTCTACACATAAAATTTTACTTTCTAAGTACTAAAATCAACTTTATATATATATATTTTTTTTTCCCCTACAGTAAATATCCAAGAATCCAAACAAAATTTTTTCTCATTTCCTCCCAAGAATTTTTCAAACAATTGGAAAAAAAATACAATATACAAAGAACTTGAAATTATTAACGGCAGGAACATATTGAATAAAGTGCAATAAAAGATACACATACTATATATATAACAAAAAAGAAAAACTAAAAAAAATAAAAAGGAATTTTTGACTTTTATAACGTTTTACAAATCCTCGTTGAAAGAGATCACCCAGTATATACAAAGTTTTAAGGAGGTATCGGACCCAAACGAAAGAAGTACGTTGGGTCTCATAAAATAGTAATAGGAGACTCGCGAAACACACAAGAGAGACGCAGGAGGCAAAAAGTGGGAGAGACAAATGAAAGGAAGAATATAAAAAAAGGGTTAGATGGGACATAGAGACGACTGGAGTAAAAGAGCAGGAGAAGAGATCTGCTGCTCCCCCCCACCATCATCATCCCATCAATATGAGATTAATCCTCTCCTTGAAAAGAAAATATAAATTTTCTTTCTCGATTTTATAACCAGAAGGGATATATATTCATATATATAAAGTAAAATGAAGGAAAAAAAATCCAAATCATTCCCTCTCCCCTTTTTTCTTTTACTTTTAGTCTCTTTTCACATCGACCATGATCACGAGAGACCACGTAACGTTTTTCCAAATCATTATATGGACCCCTTGAGCCTATCTCTCAAGGCCGGCCCTGAAAGGAGAGAGAGAGAGAGAGAGAGAAAGACAGAGGGGGTTTGGGTCATTGGTTGTTCGTTGCGTTCAACGTATGGGAATCGTTATGGCCGACTATAGTCGTTGGAATGTGTTCTTTTTTTTCTTTTTGTGTCTCTCTATATACCTGGCGGTCCGCACAGCATCAGTTCAACCTCCACAGGTAATCCCTACTCGGAGGACCGGTAGAGCTTGAGAGAAAAGAGAGAGACGGAATGAACAAGGGGGAAAGAGAGATATATGCAGAGAAAGAAAGAGAGGAACGTATAAAGGCGGATGCTGTATGGAGAGAGTGAGATGAAACTCAGCAGGCGGGATAAAAGTTAGACAGAAAGAAGAAGAAGATGAAGAAGAAGAAGGAGGAGGAGAACGAAGAAGAACGTGAACGAAGGGAGAGAAAAGAGAGAAGAGAGAACCGAAAGAAACGAGACGATCTCTTGTTATGTAGTGATGGGCGACTTTCGGACATTTATTATAAAAGAAACTTTCAACCGAATCTAACAGCCCAAAGTTTCTCGGAGATTTTCGAGATTTGCGCTGGCAAGAATTTTTTTTTTATCGCAAAAATCTCTATGGTCCAGATTACAATTATTGATGCTTTCAAGCTGCTTTTGAGATTATTACATTTCTTTTAACGGTCTTTTATGATATAATTAAATATCTTGAAGACGTTTTCTCAAAGTAATCACTTTAAAAATAAATTTTAAGAAGAAATATTTTTAAATTCACAAATTTCTTTTGAAACAAGCAAATTTCTGTTGAACCAATACAAACATGAAAATTTAATTTAAGATAAATATAACTTATTTCAGTTAAATAAAACTTTAAGAAAATAAATTTGTCTCAGTGTGTACTAAATTATTTGTTTGTTTTAAATAAATTTTATTTCGTTTACTTAAAATATTTAAATGCAGAAAATAACATTTTTATTTCAACAACATTAATTTTTATTTAAACCAAATAAATTTAATTTGAAGCAAAGAAAATTAGTTTGAACGCAATTACAAACAACTTTTATTTAAACTAAAAAAAATTAATTAAACCAAATGAAATTTTATTTCAACAAACTAAAATTTTATTTGTACCAAACAAATTTTATTTCAAACAAAGAAAATTTATTTGTACCAAACAAATTTTATTTTAAACAAACAAAATTTATTTAAACCAAATAAATTTAATTTAAAGCAAACGAAATTAATTCGAACAAAACAAAATTTACTTGAACCAAAGGAAACGTTATTTCAATTAAAGAAAATTTTACATGAGACAAACAAATTTTACACCCAGAGAAATGGTATATTTGTCTCAGAACCAACTAGACTTTTTATTTGTTTCAAATAAATTTTATTTAGTTTTAATAAAATTTTATTTAACTCAAATATATGTTTTATTTAAATCAAATATAAATTTTGTTTAAAACAAATAAAAAGTCTAGTTGGTTCTGAGACAAATATACGTTTATTTAAGTCAAATAAAATATATTTGGTTTAAATAATAATTTTCTCTGGGTGTATTTGAACCAAACAGAATTTAATTAATCCAAATGAAATTTTATTTGAACCAAACAAAATTTAATTAAAACAAATGAAATTTTATTTCAACAAAATAAAATTTTGTTTGTACTAAACAAATTTTATTTCAAACAAACAAAATTTATTTGCACAAAACAAATTTAATTTAAAGCAAACAAAATTAATTCAAACGAAACAAAATTTATTTGAACCAAATGAAACGATATTTCATTTGAAGAAAATTTTATATGAAACAAACAAATTTTATTTTAACCAAACAAAATTTAATTAAACCAAATGAAATAACAAAAAAAACAAAATAAAATAAACTACAACAAAATAAAAAAAATTTTAAAAAAAGGAAAAAATAAAAAATAAAATAAAATAAAACAACAAAAAAAAACAATATAAATAAAATAAAAAACAAACAAAATAAAATTTTATTTGTACTAAACAAATTTTATTTCAAACAAACAAAATTTATTTGTACAAAACAAATGTAATTTAAAGCAAACAAAATTAATTCGAGCGAAACAAAATTTACTTGAAACAAATGAAACTTTATTTCAATTAAATAAAATTTTACATGAAACAAAGAAATTTTATTTGAACCAAAAAAAATTTAATTAAACCAAAAAAAATTTAATTAAACCAAATAAAATTTTATTTTAACAAACAAAAATTTTATTTGTACCAAACAAATTTTATTTCAAACCAACAAAAATTATTTTAAACAAACAAATTTTATTTTAATCAAACAAATTTTATTTTAAAGAAATGAAATTTATTTGAACCAAAAAAAGTTTCTTTGACTTTAACTTGAATACACCCAAAGAAAAATATTATTCAAACCAAATATATTTTTATTTTATTTTAAAAAAACGAATTTTTTGTATTAACCGCAAACATTCGTTTTGTTCAAATAAAAATTTGCTTCAAATGACCAAATTCTTTCCCCAAATGCAAAATTTATTAAACCGAACAAAATGTTTATTTAAATCAAATAAACGTTTCTTCACTCAGAAAAAAATAAATAAACATTTAACTTATACCCTTCTAAACTTTTCATTTCCTTTAAATTTATTTGTATCGAAACAAAATTTTTTATTATAAATAAATAAATAAATAATTTTCCATGCTCTGATGCAAATTTAAATCACTTGCCTCAAATAAACTTTCTTTGTTCTAAATAAAATTTTTCATTGGGTGTATTTGAAAAATAACCTAAAAGTAAGGTTTATTCAATAATAAAAGAAAGTATATTTGATTCAAACATAATTTTTTCTTTTTCAATTCTCAATTAAATGGTCAATTTGAGAAGAAACAGATTCACTCAGCTTGTTACATTTAATTCCTATCGACTTAAAATGAAAACCGCAAGTTTTAAAAATTCCATAACACACCATTTTTCTAAGGATATTAAATTAAGACAAGATATTTAGCAAAACGCTTGCAATGAACATTTTGGAGAACATTTTTTTTCTACTATTGTATAACTTTTACATTGCCATTATACAGCAACTGTTTCAACCAAGTTCAAAAGCCGTTAAACTGAAACTAATGAAATTCCCTGTTAATGATTTTTTATGACTTCCCGAACATAAGAGTTGAATTATTTTTACAACTAGACTAAAAGCAATTCTAAATAAACGAATTTGAAACATTTTTTTTTCTTAATGAAACCAGCTAAAATTTTTCTACATCAAAATACACAATAATAAAAGCAAAGAATACAGTTTCCTTAAAGTGGAAAAATTTTTCTTGAATATATGTAATTAAGAGAATACAAACATTCATAATCGATCAAAAATGATTTTTCTAAGCCAAAGAAAATTTAAAAGATAATCAAGGATGTGATTCATCAACTTAAAGAATCATTTTTCTTCATGATTGATTATTCTTACTTGACATAGAAAATTAACAAAGAAAATCTTCCATTAATTTAAAAGAAATTTTTCTTATATTTTAAAAAACATTTTTTAATTTTTTATTACTATAATGTTTGTCATTAAGAAAATAATATTTGGTCATGTAAAGAGAATGTATCCAATGAAAAAATTTATTTAAACTAAATATAATTTATTAGAGTAAATTAAATTAGTTAAATTAATTAAATTATGTTCTCCAAAATGTTCATTGCAAGAATTTTGCTACGTTTCTTGTCATCTTAATTTACCCTGAGAAATGTTATATTTGTCTCAGAACCAACTAGACTTTTTATTTGTTACGAATAAATTTTATTTAGTTTAAATAAAATTTTATTTCATTCAAATATATGTTTTATGAATGTCGAATAAAAATTTTATTTAAATTAAATAAAAAGTCTAGTTGGTTCTTAGACAAATTTACGTTTATTTATGTCAAATAAAGTATATGTGGATTAAATAATATTTTTCTCTGAGTGTAGTATGATTCAAGTCAAATATCTTTTTTCTGAGTGTATAATATTGTTTAACACAAAGAAAATATTTTTAATATTTAATTTTCATATTTAAAAAATTCCATAAATTTTAATTGTATAAAATCCATTTGGAAATCATAGTGGAAAAATACATTTATTTAAACATTTGAGTAAAGGTAACTCATTCAAAAAATAAAAGAAAGATTAACAAATAAATTTAATTGTAACCTAAATTTAGTTGAGCTATTATTATTGACATCAAAAATCAGATTACACAAGTCTTTGATAAGAGTTAAGAGATACAGTAATTCTTGTCTTCAAAAAATATTTTGAAAACAATTTTTCCAATTTTACTGAAATGATATGAATTTACAAAAATATTTTTCAATTTTTGTCTTATTAAAATTTATTAGAATTTTCAATTTCTTAATTAACTAATTTTCAGAAAAATTTCTAAAAGATAAATCGCGATTAAAAAAAGTTGTTTTTAAATTATTTTTATGTAATCTTAAAATTAAGTTTAAATGAACTTAATTTTGAGATTTAACTTTTATTGAATAGGATAATAAAAAAATAATTGTGTCATATTAATGACAAATAAATAATAAATAATTAAATATTAATTAATTAATCATATTAATTTTAAGCATTTATTTGAATCAAATAAATGCTTAAAAAATAAAAAATATATAAATAAATAAACAAAATGAACGACAATTTACGTCTCTAATTAAAAAGAATCAAATAATTTATATAATTGACTCAATTAAATAATATGTCGACCTTAAATACGAAAATTAATATTTCCCATGCAATTTATTTGATTTATATAAAAATTATTCTATTGAAATAAACATTTACACGATAATAGTCAATATTTAAATTAATTTTTTCAGCATAGAATTAAAAAAAAAAAATTTGCATTACTCCAAAGTGTGTTAATTGCAAGAAAATACTATGTAATTATATATAAAATAATGTTTTTCTCAAGAATATATTTCTCTAGCGAAAATTGTATTTTTAATCCAAGAAATTATTTATTTTCAATCATGGAAATACTTTTTGATCTGAGAAATTTTTTCTGTCAAAGAAAAATTTTGAGTACAAACAATAAAATAATTTTACATTTAAGCAATATTATTTATTTGAATTAAAGAAATATTTTTTATACCTGAAAAAATCCTTAATCAAAGAAATAATTTTGTAATCAAAAGATACTATTTTATTCAAGAAAAAAATATTAATCCTGAATTGAAGAAATTTGATTCAACAAACTATTTATTTTGAATCAAAGATATTTCTCGATCGAAGAAAAACTATTTAGCCTGAATCAAAGAAATAATTTTTGATCTATGAAATTAAATATCTTGAATTAAATAATTTTTTTATCCTAGAAATAATTTACCTCGAAAACAAAATATTAAAAATAGTAAAAACGAAGAAACAAAAAACAAACAAAACAGTAAAACAAAATATTTGATCAAAGCAACAAATTTTTTCCATACAATTTTCTCCACGCTATTTTTACATCCAAAGTAATTTTTTTATCGTAAAAAAACTCTGCGGTTCAAAGGTCAAGTTTAAAAATAAAGAAAGAACAAGCCGCCTAATAGACAAGTATCTATTACATAATGCCACAGTAATCTCTCCTTTCCCATAACATAAAACTATACCATAAAATTCTCAACACTGTCTCCAATAAACTTTTTGCATAACTTCTATAAAACAGTGTCGCTGAATCTATAAAACATCAATCCTCTCAAAAATTACATATTTCAAATCGTCAAAATTTAATTTTACATCGCAATTATTTTCATTTTTATTTATTTATTTATTTTTTTTTGCCGCAAGGAAATCTCTTATATGGGGGATTAAAACAGAAAAAAATGACTATTTAAGGAGGTGAGATGGAAATTTGAAGCAAAAGCTACATCATTTTAATCGAGACTCTCATACCTACAAGTGCGGTAGATTCGTTCATTTCGAATCGACGATTTAAACTGACCAATGAGAAAGTAGAATTTCGAAAATGGTGGGACAAAAGGGGGAAGTGAGAGGGGAGGGGGGCTTACGAGAAAGGTGTGTGCGACCCCTGATGTGGGGAGCGGGGCCAGTTTCTCAGTGAGTGCGGTAGTGATCTCATCTCGGACCGCGCCAGGTGTAAGTGTATTATTCCCACTTCGAAATAATCCTTCGACAAAGTGAAAATACACGAAATTTCCATCTCATTTTTCAATTTCGTTCAGGTATGTGTCTTAAATTTTCATTTATTTTCTTTACACAATTTCCTTTATTTGAATTCATTTTTTTTTAAATTTTTAATTCATTTTTTAATTTATTTCTTAATTTATTTTTTAATTTTTAATAGAAATTCTATTAATTTCAAGAATTTTTTTTCTCTCTTAAGTTTCTGCGTAGACAATTTATTCAAAAAAAAAAGAGAAAAAATGATATTCAGTATTCAGCAAATATCGTCACTACGCGATGAAAATCTTAAGTGAGTCATCAGCAGTCGTTGATCGTCTTATTCATACGACTTATTTCTCGTTTCGTAAGTTTCCATTATGGAATTTTATATTTCAACTTTTTTTTCTTTTGCGAAAAATTTTTTTTTAATTATTTATCGCAAGGGGAAATTTTTTTCTCTTCAATAGTTAATTTTTTTTTTTAGAAATTTTAATAAATTTTTACACTGTTTTACCTTATTAATATTTTGTAAAGGATTTTTGTTTTTTCAGAAGTTATTTGGAATTTTACGACAAAAAAAAGGTTTTATTTTTTTAAATTAAAGACTTGTTGAAAAAATTGAATATACAAGGGTATGTATTTTATTTTTAATTGTTGATTTTTTTGACTCGGCAAGTTTTTTGAGAATACGACAAAATTGAATTGAAATAAATAATTGTCATGTAATATTACATTTTATTTTGTTTATTTCAATGTCAAGTAAATTGGATTTATTTATTTTCAACTATATATATTTTCAATTATATTTACCAAATAAGTAAATTATAAATACGATGTAAATTCAAGGCTTTTTGAAGAGCAAGTTTAAATACAAGAGGATTTTCAGTTTCTAAACTTTTCTTTTTCAAATTAATTGATAAATGTTACAATATTCGTACTTTTGCTATGAATTTGAAATATTTTGAGTCATAAATAAAAAATTTATCTTTTTACAGTATATTGTTTAATAAAAATTCTACTTTTTTAAAAATTGAAGTAGAAATTTAAAAAGAATTAAATTTGTATATTAATAATGTAATAATTTAGTAAATTTAGTCAATTTCACGACGTTGAAGTCCCCAATGTTTATCAACGAAAAAAATTATTCACTTAATAAATTAAAAAAAAAAAATAAAGCAGCCATATAGCCATAAAATTTTTTAGAAAAAATATTTATGTTTGATAATAATTGTTATATAAATAAATATTAAATTAAAAATAATTTTGGAATAAATAAAATAAATGTTTTTCGTAGATCAACGTTGAAGACTTCAACTTCGTTAAATTTCATGCAATAAAAAATATTAATTTAAAGAAAACAAAATATATAAAATGAAACGAAAATAAATAAAAATTATTAAATTAAAAGAAACAAAATAAAAGAAACAAAGTTAAAGACAAAATATTAAACTATATAAAAAACTGCATTAAATTTAAAATAAAAATACGATTAATTTCAAAAAGGAAAAATTTACCAAATTAAAAATTAATTTAAATTTAATAATCAAATCCAAATTATAATTATCAAAGTCGTGACTGAATTTCAGAGAAAGATTTCCAATGATGATTGTTTTTCGGGCATTTTGCGCGAAGAGAAGAGTCTTTGGAAAAATAATTAAAATCTTTTTTTTTTTAATAAAAAGGAAGCTAGCTGGGCAAAAAAAGAGTTTGTTATGAGAACGACTTGTAATGTTTCTCGTATTGCCTTCTTGCATAGTTGAGAGATAAAGCGAGAAAAATGATAATGATATCCGTCAGGTGAATCAACCCAAGACGGCCTCCGACTTATGTCTTTCCTCTTTCTTCTTTCATCAATGCAAGAAAGCACAAACACATGCAATATATAGAACTGCCGGGAAATCCTGGTTCTGGTTCTGGCTCCCGACCAAGAGCCGCACCATCGCCGTCTCATTTACCGTATATACACGTTCGACTCGTTAAAGTTTCGCGTGCGAATTTCCAAGAGTTGAAACAAGAATTTACTCCCCATAGCAACAGGTTAGCTTCTCCTGCTCTATTATCCGGAAATCACTCTGACCCCTTACTCTTATTGCTCAAATTATTTATTCACTTAAAAAAAAAAAAAAAAAAAAAACATTTCCCTTGCCTGAAGAAAATTTTTTCTTATTTACAATAAAATAGAAAAAACCCGGAAAAAAGTAAACATCTGAATTTCCAAAAGGGCTCAACTCTATAAAAACCGTAGGGGTCATTTTCACTAGCCATTGATATGTGAAAATGGCTCTTACGGTTTAACCCATTTCGAAATTCCCACTTCAATATTTACCAATTAAAGAAATATATTCAAAAAATATATATAAATTACTAATTAAAAAATATATTCCAAAAACAATAGAATTAAAGAAAAGTTACTATTAAAAATTATTATTGAACAAAATTAGTATTAAAAAAAAAATTTATAAAAAAAATTAAGAAAACAGATTTAAATAGTTCACAAATAAATAAAAAATGCAAAAGAAATGTACTATTTACAAAAAGTTTGCACTGGTTAAAGAACTTTTTTTTTTAAATTCCCGTTTAGAGAAAAAAAATTTATAACCTTTAAGTAACAATTTTTTTTTATTTTAGAAAATAATATCGCTTATGTAAAACTATACGCGTTCTCATAACAAACTCATTATGTGCGTTAGCAAATTGTGTCAATAATAAACGAAATGTCAAAATACTTGTACCGTGAAAAAATAATCGAGATTCAGGCAACCGTATTTGTTATTAACGTTGCGTAATGACATGCCGCACAACCTGAATCGCAGAATTCATTTATTTTCTTTATCCTTTTTCCAGACGCTTCACATTTTAACGTTAAACAATAATGCTCTTTTTAATTTCCTCCACATTTTATCAAAAAAAAAATAATAATAATAATAATCCTCGCGAAAAAAAACAAAATGCTATTTAATATTTCTGTCCCTGCGGCAAAGAAGAAAGAGTGGGGGGAAGGAGCCTCAGGAGGCAATTAACCAATTGAAAAACTGCCACAACTTTCAACTGCTTTTGATCCACCCGTTTCTTTTTGAAAAATTAAAGAACAAGACAAAGATTTTGTTCTTTCTTTGAAAGAAAGAACAAAATTTTCCTATACACATTTTTTGACCTAAATTCTTTATTTTAATTTTCTCTTTTCATTCGAGGGAGGTAGGGAGGGGAAGACACGTGGACAGCTGAATTTTATAATATAGGTCTTTCTTAAGGCCATATCTGCGCGTTACATATATATTTATTGATAAAAACTGACAATGTCAGACACTAAAGGAAACCTCCATCTTGAAAAATCTTTGTATCATGCCGACAAGGCACATTTAAAATGTTTCACGCTAGACTGCGAGCCACAGCGTGAGATAAATCTATGAAAACCTTCATATATTCACCACAAGGTGAACTTCCTACGCCAATTCAACGAACCTAAACGAAAAGTAGGGATACAAATTTGATTATTCTCGATTGTATGTCACATCCTGTAATTACCTTGCATTTGCTTTTTAATCGAAACTTCATTTAATTTTTCTCAACGCTCTTATATATATATATATAAAAAGAATAAGATTCAAAGGGGTTTCCTTAATTAAATCAAAATCGCATTCTTCAACTGGAAAATTACTTAATCCTTTTTTGCAATTTTGCCGTAAATGTCTTACTTTATTTTTCGACTCAAAAACCGGTTTTTAAATTTATCTTCAACTTCTTATTATTATTATATTCAAATTAAATTTTTACTAAATATTTAATTTTCGGTTAATATTTTAAATTACTCAATTTTGAGTAATTTGTATTTTTTTCATACATATATGCGAAAATAGTCTTTAATCCTCCCGAGTATACCTGTAAATTTACTTCTCCTCGTGAATACAAAAGACCTTTTTTTTGAGGACAGATAAAATTTATATTCCGAAGGTCAAAGTCAAAAATTTACAGAGTGTACATTGTTGTAACATCTTTATTTTGATGAAACACTCCTTTTGACTAGAGTAAGTCACACTTGTTATCAGTTTCATTTACCGTTCCGATAAGCATTATATATGAATTTACTTTGTAAAGACCACCTTCAGTAATCCGAATAATCGGTGACTTATTACGAAACATTTCTCAAAAAAAAAAAAATAGAAAAATATCGGCGAATAGATGATAATTGACACGAACGACATGTCTCTTATCGTCCAAAGACCCTGACGTGATCATTTGTGCTAATTAAATTTTCATAACGTGAATATCATCGGAAAACATCTGTTATTCATATACGAATACGATAATTAATTTTTAAAAGAAAAATTCTCTACACCTTTTTATATTTAAAAAGACTTTTTTCTATACTTCTTTTTTCAACTTCTAATTGTGTCAATTTGAAATTTCTGATTCATTAAACGATTAGAGCAGGTTACAAAATATATTTTGTTTCTCATCGACAAATAAGGTTCACTATTTGCTATGCGTAATTACATGAAACACAGGACGTTTTCATTCCCAAATAGAAAATAATCGGCGTGATTATTTGGTAAAGAATAGATTGACCAATTGCGAACACTTATCCGAACGAAACAATTGAATTGCCGTGTGTATAATTAGGTGAAATAAAATTACAATTGATCAGGGCATGAGACTAATTCAAATTGTTACTATTTTTAATTAGGTTACGTTCAATTAGTGCGTACGTGTCTAAAATAATCCCAATATATTCACATTTAATATTTAATTAATAATTCTTATTCAAGAAGTTTATTTCTACACTTTCATTTTACTTTCTCGTAATATTATTTATCTACCGCAATTAATTATAAACGAAATAAATTTTAATTAAATACTTTTATATTTTAGACGCAAACTAGACATTTTATATCAACCATCTGTACTTTATATAAAGAATTAGACATTTTATGCAAAATTAGATATTTTATACAATTAGAATACGATTTAATTTTTGTTTAATTAAGATAGAGAATAAATGATTTTAAATAATTGAGTTCCATTAAAATTATTCACTCTTGATTGTAATGGTGATAAAATTCAGGCATGTCGGTGGGAAAAGAATTCCTTTTTTTTTCTTTTTATTATTATTATTCTCTCGATGGTCTTTATAAAGTTCTTATAATTCCTTATAAAGTCGAAGTCGAAGAAAAGTTAAGAAACATATAATAAATGTGACTGGTATTCCATTTGTGAGGGTTTTAAATAAACACAAATCTCATTTATCTCTGACACGTGTGCGTTTACCATTATTATATTGTGGTTGTGAAATTTTTTGCGCACAATCATGTCCATCAACCTAAATCTTTTACATACCGATTTTATTCTCGCCCCACATATTATATATACATATATTATACCTTCAACACTGGTCACCACCGCAGTTCGGTCAAGGATATTCACTGAACTTCATTAGACCTCAATTTTTCGGGGTACTTTCTTTTTAAATTCTTTATTTTCATTCTCTTTTTCTGCCTCATTTGCAAAATTAAAAAGTTTTTTTACTCAAATTAAATTTTTGCTATTTTTAAATAAGGTACGACTAACTTTGACAAGTTTTTTTATTATTTTTACAATAAAATTACTATTTTCATTATTATTATTATTATTGTATAATATTTATTGTTATAAAATAATAAAAATAATAATAATATTAATAACAGTAACAATAATTATTGAATAATAATATTTATTATTATTATTATCATCATTATTATAAAGAATAAAGATTCAAGTTTGTCTGATGTTTAAAAATTTAACGTAATTTTTTTAATGACTACAAAGATATGTTGTATACTGTTAATATATTTATATTTTTCCATTATGGTGTTATTTTTATATTTGAATTATCAACATTAAAAACTAGTGATGCACGACGAGACTCTGTCCTTTCATAAAAGAAAAGAGATGAAAATATAATATTCAATTGTTTTCATTGTTTTTCTCGCGAGATTCTCGGTTTTTCGAGACGAGACTCGCTCGAAGTGCATCACTATTAAAAACATAACATAAAAAGTAAAAAAAATATGAGTCTCCACGGTGAAAGCCAAAAGTTTTTAGGTTAGGTTGTCAATTTTTAACCGATAATACATAAAGAGGATTAACTTTCAGTGAAAACTAATAACATTTAAGTCCTTATTACATCCAATATATTTAATAAAATTTTTTTTCAAGTTATAAAATTAAAATAAGCTCCACTAACGAAAGTAAAACGATCATAAACATAACCTAAAATTTGTTTGAAGTTCTCTACCTTCCACCATGGAGCGTCACAAATAAAAGGATAAAAAATAATATAATAATAAAATAAAATATAATTATTTTAATAAATTAATTAATAATATAATTATTAATTAATAATTATTATTACCATCTTCAGGGCCCTAGTTATTATTTTATTCTTATGTCTAATAATATACTATTTTTTATTTTTAATATTATTTTTATCAGACGATTTGGATTTAAATCGAGAATTATTTTAACTACATGAAAAAATTTTTTTCCCCTCTTTTTTGTTTGAGTGGGTGACTGAAGTAGTGAGAACATCAGCAAGAATGAGCTTGTTTATAAGGTTTAACACGTCTTCTCGGTACCGTTGTCTTTGACTGTATAATGAAAATAAGTTAGCAATTATTTACCCGAGACTCGAGGTTAAACTGGAACCCACCACACCGGTTGAGAGTTAAAATTATACAGCATCTTTATAGTCATTGACCGTTAATACATATTTTAAACATGAGACAAACTTGAATCTTTATATTCTTCACAGTTTTCTTTTCTTTATTCTTCATTTTCTTTTGCATAGAATACGATTTTTCAAACTATATAATAACTACCATTAAACTCTTAATTAATATTCACCGGTATAGAATTTTATCTAAAGACATTAATTTTATTACTATCTGCTTTATATATCTACTTTTAATACATAAAAAATGCGAAAAATATTTGTTGCTTCAGAAGAAGATATTTTATCTCCTACAAGTTGAGAATTATTTTAAAACTCGTCTATTTAGAAATAATTCAACACGTGTAAAGTAATTTTTCAGAATTGAAAGAAAGTAAAATCTTGGTATGAATTTTAAAAATGTGCTAACCTTGTTTCTCATCAAAGTATTTTTCTATAGTTTCCCGAAAATTTCAAATAATCCAAAAAGGAACAACTTTCTGTTTCCAATAAATGAAATTGACAACATCTTTCTGTTAGATCTAAAATTTAAAAGATGTAGAAGAATTTCGTAATATTCGAGTGTGATGCACATTACTTATGTGCATCTCACCATATTATACACGTAACCGTATTCCCGTATTCTTGCATATTAAATGAGAAAATATGTTTTATATTCAGTTTTCCCTTTCAATGCGGATATCGCACTTGAATATCGAACCGTGAGAGAAAGTTTAAAACGTGGAATAGAAAAATAACAAGTTCACATGCAACAACAAAGTCTATACGATTAGGTCATGTATCATTGCTGACACATGTTGAATTAGATTGCGCATATGCAGACGAAAGACGACGAGGATGCAATTGAAGAAATAATTCTAATTTTAGACTATCAAAAATTATCAAATTTTGTTGTTGGAAATTCTGTAAATAGTCCATAACATAATTGATAATTTTCTTCCTTTGATTTTTGTCTTATTAAATGGAAACTACAATTTTAACAACAATTTTAGATCTCATAGTGGCTTATTTATTATTCAATTTAGAAACATTCGTTTTTCGAAACAGCTGAAGTTAAATATTACGAAAGATTTGAGTCATTATGTATTGAAACTAGCAGGAAGAGCATTTTTCCATCCATCATCTGGATTGATTGAAGCTATTAAGGATCCAATAATTAAATTGTTATAGATCGAAAAAGGCTATCATCGAGTTAACTAACAATAATTGAAGTTACGCTAGTCTCTAAATTCAAATTGAGATACTAATTCGTAAAGTAAATTTTACTATAATTACAAACTAAAACCCAAATTCTCTGGGACGTTTACGCATTTCTGATTCGCAACTTTTTTTTACAGAAACTTTTACTCTGAAAAAAGTAAAAGTTGCTAGAAATTAGCAGAAGTTACTTGCAGTTTAGATTTTACTGTAAAACTATAGTAAAAGTTGTACTTCATTAGTATTTTTTCCCGTACTTTCAATTGATGACAGTTTCGATTTTCGGTAGCTTCTTTTTTCGCAATTTAAATTAAAAAGGACTTCAAAATTTTTGCATTTCATTGATGATAATTTAAAAAGTTTAATGTATTCTGTATTAGAAGATTTAATGCTATTTTTTAACCTTATTAATAAGCAGGAAGTAGATTGAACTTGGTGAGAGCGAATTCATAAAAGCGATGTCAGGCACGCGTACGATATGACAAGATTATAACTTTCTCTAAATGGATCTCTATTGCGAAAGTGACATTTGAAGACTGGTATATACTTGATACAATAAACTGACAAATGCCACACAATCAACCCCATAGTATAAATGAAATAAAAATCAATCTCCATTCTCTTTCAAACAAAGAAATTGTGTCCCTTTTTGGCAAATAGTACAACGGATTATATAAATTTTCAAACTCAATTTTAATCCACCTCTAAATTTTTCAAACTTATTGAATATTTTCCTCTACTACAATAACGAAAAAAGGTTATTCCTACAATAACAGAAGCAAATATGTTTCCTTTTCACAATATAAATATTGCGCAAGAAGAATTAAGAAAATTAACTTCAACACGAAAAATTAATATAACTTCAAATCATTCAAAATATCGAGAATACTAAAAAAATACTATAAAAATACTATAAAAATAAAATAAAAATAAAATAATAAAGAATAGTACATAAAAATAAGTTTGAGAATAAATTATACAAGAAACAAAATATGTGAATAAAAATAATTAAGTTACAAAATTAACATATAGATCTCTATAAAAACTTCGACATTTTGCATTATAATCCCTAATTGGAAAAGGAGATTGTTTTAAATAATTGGAATACTATTAATTATTTGAAAATATAGTTGATTCTCGTCGGTATAACGTGAAGCGGTCATTGTAAAGGAAAATATTCAGAATAAATTTCAAAAGCAAGGAGTATAATTGACATTGATTTGAGCAAGATACGTTTGGTAATAAATCCTTGAGTGGGACAATTGATTCTCATTTCGTATCGAGCAGCTTTCTCTTTAAAATGTCAGCTCTTTCACTTGTTTCACATTTCTAAGTTCGCGTATATACTTTTTTTTTTCATTACAGAATAATGTGTCATGTTCATTTTAAAATGTTATCTAAACAATCGAATCTTAAATCTCGCAAATTAATTACACACATAGTTTCGGATAAAATCAAAATGGAAAAATTTCTTCATTGTCTTTATAAGTAGTTAACATTTTTAAAAAGAAAACTGACAAAACGTTAAAATAAAAAACTATTTTTTTACAAATATCATAATTTATGTTATCTTTTTGCAGAATCTATCAACTATCATCGGCTTTCAAGAAATGAAAGAAGAAGAGACTAAGAAGAAAAGCAGAAGGAATCAACGAAGAAATAAAGAAGATTTTGAGAGTAATGAAGAATTTTTGGAAAAAGTGCTTTAAAAAAAAGAAGATGATGGCGCGGACATTTTCTTTGGTTATCTAGCTGTATGAGTTTTATGTACATCATAAAGCTAGGTTACCGGAGTTAAGCTCCTCGCCGTATCAACCCTTTATCTTCAATCTTCAATGTAGCCAATTACACGGTCGCATGTTTGCCTTTACATGCGCATGCATACTACATATTTGGATGGATGATCATCGATTTCATCCCATGAGGGGAAGAAGAAGCCTTTTCTCCCCTAGGGACAAAATAAATTCATAATCTTGTCTCAAGTGAACTGAGGCGGACAGCAACATCGAATGTGTAGCATAAAACAACCGATAATTTTGATTATAAGAGGACAAACCTAAATCTCAATCAGTGATATTTTACTAGTCAAATATTTGACATTTTGATTACTTCTTTTTCATTATATTAAATATTTAATCCTTTCAGTTCAATTTCAGTTACAATGAAATTTAACAATGTTGAAGTTTACAACGTTGATTAACGAAAAAAAAATGTAATTCATTAAAATATTATTTTCAACTTAGCTTTTAATTCCACAATGATTATCATCAAAACATAAACCTTTTTTTATTAATGTTTTTGTAGCAATATTATTGCGTTATCTTTAATTAATTTACTTAATAAACCATTTTTTCGTTGATCAACGTTGTGAACTTCAACTTGATAAAAAACGTCTGTGAAGTTCGTAACATTTATAATCAACGATTGAAAGAAAAAAATTATTCGTCTACCAAAAAAATAACATTTTTTGTCAATAAATATTTTTTTGTAAATCATTATTCACTAAATTGTTCATACTGCTTACAAACTGAAACCCAAATTCTCTGGAACGTCTGAATTTTTTTGCAATTTTAGTAAAAAAGACTAAAATTTTTGCGTTAAAAAGTCGCTTTAACAAATATTTTTCTTCTGAAATCATTGACTATATTTAAACGCTGTGAATTAAAATAATTATTTTTCTCAAATAACCAATTACCTGTTTATTATCAAATAAATTATTGATTATATTGATTCAAGGCAACTATTATTTGAACTATTTGAATAATTTTACTAAATTTAATTTATGCATAAGCATAGTTTAATTAAATTTCCGATCAACTAAAAAATGTTGTATAACAGAATTTAATTATGTGAATATTTTTGTATTTGACAAAAAGTATATTGTATAAAAATTATTATTTTATAATTACTCGTGGAATTTACGTCCAAAGCTGTGCGAAAGGTATATATGAACTATGTGTATAATAAATAAATAATACTCGTGGAATGTTACAAGAAAAAATGTGTAGAAACTCTGTTATAGAGATCCCAATGCGACTTTTACATATATAGCCACATAATATTAAAAAAAAAAAATAATCGATCTTATGTAATAAACATTTTCCCTCCATTTTAGTTTTAAATGTATTTATATAAAACATGCCTGATTAATTGATTAATTCCTATAATTTTCCAAATATAATTATAACTTGTAATATTTTACACTCAATTGTCATGTGTTTAAAAATAATTATTTTGCGAGTTGCGATAAAAATTATCATTACTATTTTATTTAATAAAGATCGTACTAAAATAAATATTTATTCCAAATAATTCAGAGAGTTGTTTCTTATGTTTCTAAAACCCAAATTTACTTTAAAAAACATATCGCAGATGAAATAAATTTTATTAATTCATTTCGCATTTTGTCTTTTAAAAATGATTTAATTGTAAATTCAAAAAATTGTAAATTAAATCAAAGAATAAAGTTTGTTTAAGAAAAGTAGTTAAATAGTTTTTGGTAAATAAATTTCAAAAATGTTCACAAGAATAATTCTTGTTTCAAAAATAGTTTAAAAATTTCTTGTAAATAAATATACATTGCAAAAATGTTTACAAGAATAAAATATGGTTAAAATAAAATATTGCTTATAGTTCAAAATAATCGAATAATTAATTTCATTTAATTGAATAGTATAATTTTTTTAAAATATGTTACACAGAAAAAAAATTTACCTAGAACAGTAATAAGTTTCTCTAGAGTAAAGAAACATCTATTTGAAACAACTAAAAATGTCGCTAATATTGTGAAATTGACATCTGTTAGGTAAAAAATTTTCTAAATCATATCTGAATGCGAAATTTAGCTAAGTAAAAAATTAAGAAAAGAAAAATATAAAAAATAAAATAAATAATATAAAATATAAAATAACAAAAAAAATTAGGCCAAGAAAATTTATGATATTACAAAAATAATCCATAAATCTAAATTACGAAAAATTACCAACTAATTCGAATTAGTAACAGACTTTTCCGTCTTATTTAATATTAAATTCAAACCAAACTAAAATTTTACTCGGGTAACAAAATATTCACCCATTCGTTGGTGATTATCAACTGTAACTATTTTTTAAAAAAATCATTCACAGCCAAAAGTGAGTCTCAAATTAAAATTTAAGATTTATTAATTCCTATTCCGTATTAATTTCTAAAAGAAATGTTTCAAGAAACAATGCTTATTAAGTTAAAAACCTAGATATTAATAGAGAAATATTGTTTCATTAAGGATGCATACATAATTATAAACATTTATGTGATACATAATGTTTTAATTACATGCTTTAGAAGACAAAGTACAAAGTACACATAATACTTTTGAATTTAAATAAAAACGAATTCCATTAAATTATATCATTTTCTTGAAAAACCCACAGAGAATTTCTAGGTGTTTCTACACGGTATCGTGGTTCATTGTTCTCTCATTTAAAGACAGTATCAAGGAAAGAGTCACTTTTTAGGCACGGGCATGATGCGTGACGACAATAGTTCCCACAATAAAGGAGTCTCTCAGATATTTACTAACTATATACATATGCATATACATGGCAACAAGGGTGAAATGTTTCCATTGGTTTACTTGGGAAAACTTTACTCTAGCAAGGAACCTAAAGTAAAGAGCACGTCAATAAGAAGCCTAGAGAGGATGTGTTTAAGCATTTCTTTCAAATCTACTAACTATGTTTATATATATACACCTCTTTCTAATTATCCTATCAACAGAAAAAAATCACATACATTTTTTATCCTATCAAGATTAAATTCAAGATTAACAGAATTGCCCTTTTTCAAACTCTCCTTATTGTAATTTCTTTCTATAAGCATTTATTTCCTTCTTCATTAATAAATTTCATTAAGGAAACAATTTAATTTTATTACAGGGTATCTAGACAATAATGATTTCAAAAATCCCGAATTTCACGGTCCTAAAATTAAATTATTCCCGGGTTTATTTTTGAAAACAATTATGACTATGACCAAACTAATTCAGGATTTGGTTCAGATAATCAAAATTTCGGATAGTAGAAATTGCAATTATTTTCGTTCATATTCGTGGATAAATGATTGTTCTGGAATTATTTTGC
Organism: Leptopilina drosophilae; assembly: GCA_032873175.1. Classification (NCBI taxonomy): domain Eukaryota; kingdom Metazoa; phylum Arthropoda; class Insecta; order Hymenoptera; family Figitidae; genus Leptopilina; species Leptopilina drosophilae. The sequence goes on from CM065485.1 coordinate 10,671,051, forward strand.
ACTATTCAATAGCATTTATGTCTTCATTTAGATATTTACATTAAAAGTCACTGAGATTCAACTGCAATAAGTAAACATTGGGATTTATATTACAACTTTTAATTTAAGACTTTAAAATGTTAAAAACTTATGCTACAATTACACCGAAAAAGAAAGTATATTAAATTTTGTAAAAGTATTTTACAATTTAGAAAAAAAGTGCAACAAACCGAAAATTTCTTACCGAAATTTTGATATAAAAAATACTGAACTTGAAAAAAATTATGTGGAATTTAGTATAATTATATCAAGTATTAAGAATTTTAATTCAATTTTAATATGACTTTACTAACTTCCATATAAATTTTTTTCAAGTTTAGTATTTTTTGTACAAAAATTTCGGTTTGTTGCACTTTTTTCCTAAATTTTAAAATACTTTAACAAAATTTAATATACATTTTCTTTTAGTGTATATAAATAATAATAATAATAATAATAATAATAATAATAATAATAATAATAATAATAATAATAATAATATACGATCAATTTTAAAAGTACCCAATTTTTATTTATTCCGTTTAGAAAGAAACTATACCTATCGTTTATTTTTCTATTCCATAGGGGACCAAAATATGTTTTGTAAACTATCCTTTTTATTTGTAAGTGTGTATTTAGATCAATAAAAATCTAAATTTGTTCTTAACACAGTTTTCTAAATTCAATAGTTTTAGAGTTATAGATAATAAATTGAAAACAAGTCTATTTTTAAAAATCCGAAAAAAATCCATAAATTTGGTTACCTATAAAAATGAAAAAATTGATTTACAATATATTTGCATCATAAATTAAAATATACCTATAATATATCTTTTTTTAAATTGTTTAAAAATATAAGACTTAAATTGAAATTTTTTTTTATAGATTTTAATGAATTATCGAAATTTTTTAAAAATTCACGGATATTTTTTTCAATTCCCGGATTTTCCTGGACGCTAGACACCCTCAGGGTTACCACGCTTTTACCCTTTTCAAATTCTCTGAATTTTCCAGGTTTTCCAGATTAGAAAATGGAATTTTTCCAGGTTCTTCAAACTACGTTTATTATTAATAAGAAAATTATTAGAAACCTCAAGAATTCGATTATTTTCAAAAGTAACACAATTCTTTACAAAAACATAATTATATTTCAAAAGTGTCAAAACTTCTCGTTAAAACTTAAATAATCTTTATAAATAATAACATTTTTTTTCAAAATTCAATTATTTTCAAAAATTTTAATAAAATTTGTATCAGAATTTCAATAGTTTTTAATATACAAAACTTTTATTAAATTTCACGAAAAATGCAATTACTTAAAAAAAATTTATTAAAATGTTTCAGAAAAATTCAATTATTATTTAAAATTTTGTTAATTCTTCATAAAAATTCAATTTTAAAAAAGGTAAATTATTTAATAAAATGTTTATTTTTAGAGTGAAATAAATGACTTCTCGTAGAATTTTCAAGTAAATAAATATTTTTTAATATGATATTCAATTACAATCCAAAATTTTTACTGAAATTTATATTTAACTCAATATTTATTAGAAAATTCTACAAGAAATCAATTATTTAACTATAAAAATTAATAATTAATTAAACAATTTGATTTTTTAACATCGAATTTTTATAAAACAAATTTTATCAAAATTTAGTTATTATGTTTATTGTTCATTATTGTCAAAAGACAAATTAAAAAAAATTTAACAATAATTTCATTTTTCGATAAATTCGATGAAAATTTTGTATATTAAAAGTAATTGAAATTCTGACAAGAATATTTGAGAAAATAATTGAATTTCGGAGAAAACTATTATTATTTATATAAAGACAATTTAAAGTTTGACAAGAAATTTTGTATATTTTCAAACATAATTGGATTTTTGTGAAGAATTATATTACGTTTGAAAATAATTGAATTCTTCAGACTAATTTTATTAAAATTACGGTTTAAATAATTGCATTGTTAAGTGAAATTTCATTCAAATAGCAAGCATTGAAAATAATTGAATTTAAAAAAAATTTATAATCAATTAAATTTCTACGAAGAGTTTTATTAAAATTATTTTGAAAAAAATTAAATTGTCACGAAAGAATTTCATTGAAATTTTTGAATAAAATTTAATTTTTTGAAGAATAAATAATAAAAGTTAAAAAAAATAATTGAATTCTTGACAAAAATTTTTACTTCTTCTAAAAATAATTGAATTTCTCCAATAATATGTATTTGCTTCAAAATTTCATTTTATTTTAGTGTTTTAGCAAAAATTCTTCTGTAAATCCATTATTTTTAAATAATCAATTAAATATATATTAAAAATTTTAAATCATTTTAGAAGAATTTTAGTTATTAAGGTTATTTAAAAAGCTAGGTTTTTAAATTTTTTAATGAAATTCATTTAAAATTGAAGTTTTACAAAATTTTAAAGGAAAATATTTTCAAGTTCATCTACTTATAAAAACAGTAATTGCAACTCTTTTAAATTTGAATTAATTTTGAAATATTTAACTAAATTTAGATTCCAAAAATAAATTTTCCAGGATTTCGATAAAAATTTCCTGACTTTTACAAATTTTTTCAATTTTTATAAAATTTCCTGACATTTCCAGGATTTCTAGGTTTCCAGGTTGCTTGACAACCCTGACCCTGTATTATTTATTTTTTCCCTTTGAATTCAATATTTTTACCAGTCAAAACCCGAAAAAAATTCTTTCGTTTCCTGGTGCAACAACAAAGTGTCTATACTGTGAAAATATTATTTAAAATTCTAGGCTAGATTCTTTATTTTTCCAGGACATTAAAATGGTTAATATTATTTTATATTACGATTATCATAATTTAAATTAACCTACTTGAACAGAAATATTCATTTTATCCTATCAAGAGTTAAAAATCTATATATTGTAGATATCTATTTCTTTAATTAATCGCCAAGTTGAAATTACTTTTTGATAGATTAAAATAATTAATTTTTTTAGTTTGAGTAAAATTTTTAATTATTGAATATTTTAAAGGAAAATATTGAAAATTCAAGGACAAAAGTTGTAAGTCCAGGACATTTAAGAACATTTTTTTGAATTATAGGACATTTCCAGGACCAGTAGACACCCCAAAACAAGTAGAAAATCAATTCCCAAAAATTGATGCAGTCGTCGCTTACCATAACGACTTTGTTGCAAACAAAATATTGGCATTATTGGCCAAACAAGTATACAAAATAAGTGCGAAACCGCGCGTCGAAGACGAATCTTATTCCTTTTTTATCAAATTTGAACAAAATAAATGCTTATTATTCCTTTTTCATTATTATTATATTAGAATTAAAACTATTACTTTCTATTATTAAAAAATTAAAATATTCCATAAACATTATACAATCAAGTTGTATAATTATAATGTATAATATTGAAAATAATTCTCAGAGATTTGCTTTTTGGGATTTTATTGCAAAAGAGTAAATTTTCTTTTGGAAAAGCTTGTTTATATTTATTTAGTTCGAAAGAACTAGAACCTATATTTACTATTTAGTTGATTTTAGAAATTGACATTTAATTTCTAGATTCCTTTTCGACGCGCAGCTTCAATTAATAAAGACGAAAACAATAAAATACAAAATTGAACAACATAGTGACAGAAAAATGTAGAAATTGCAAGAAAAATTAAATATTTTCGGTGGTATTCCACTAACTTAGGAGTACTCTTAGTTGTACCCCAGTGACGAAAGAGTACATACAGTCGTACTGCTGGGGTTAAAAGAAGTTCTTTAAGTGGTACTCTAGGTACAAAAAAAACCGATTTCCCTACCTAAACCCATATTTAATGCGAAACAAAATTAATTCTCTATTCAAACAAAAACAACTAATCCTGTCTTTCCGATTTTATCACGCAACGAACTATTTAAGTACAAACCTAATTTTAATCACACTCAGCACTCCTCGTTTTCCAAATATTCCGCCCAGGTGCAAAAAATCCTATTCCTAGGGATAAGAAGAAACCACATGCAGATTTAGAGCTCATGAAATCTCCTACGTGGATCTTTAGGCCCCCGCGTCCCGGGACGCATCCGACACCCAAGCTCAAAATTAAGGTCACGGAAGGCGCAACCAAAGCTGCGTATCTGCATAAGCACAGCGTTGTTTATATCATCCCGACTCTCAATTTCACACTCATAACAAACGAATTACATTACAAAATAAACGAAACTTTTTTAATCTGTCTCAAAATTAATAAAAACTTTTAATTTTACAAAATTATGAAACATAAAAAATGTTTCAATTATTATTCAATTTCAATTTTTATTATTATTAATTATTAATTACTAGTATCATGTATTTTCAAAAAGTTCGTTTCAATTCTTTTTCAATCTGTTTCAAAATTAGCAAAAAATGTTAAGAATTTTTAATTTTATAAAATTTTGAAAAAATGTTTCAATTACTTTACTTTCAATTTTTATTATTATTATTATTATTATTATTATTATTATTATTAATTATTAGTATCACGTATTTTCAAAAAGTTCGTTTCAGTACTTTAAAAAAAATTTTGTTTTAATTATTTTCAAAAGAAAATTACTTCCGTTTGAAAACAAATACACAATAGAGATAGAAAAAAATAACATTGATAAAAAAATATTAATTTCCGTATAGTAATATAATAATATTCGAATAGTAATATAAAACCTACAATGGAAAATAATTTTTTTTATCAATGGTGTCACTATGTTGTTCGGGTTCCTTCCTTGTTCTCCAAAAAATGTTTAATTTCAAATAAATCAAGTTTCTTTCTTCTTGAAGAATGAAACTAACGAATAAAATCAAATTTCACAATTTTAAATATTTTCTAAATTGATTTTTCATTTATGACCAAAGTTTTATCGTTTAAAATTTTAAATTAAAGCTCAAGAATTGGTAAACAAGGAAGTATGGAAATGGAATAAAATTGATTAAATTATCAACTAACAATTGATTTGATGAGATCAATTAATTGATCTGATGATTCCCACGTTGTGATGATGGGATTCTCCACTACATCATCCCTTCTTGGGACACCCTCGAGGATCCCTGACTCTTCCTTGCACCTCTGCGTCAGATCGAGGGCCACACGGAACCGTTTGTAAATTATTACAGAAAACGAGAGAGACCTAAAAATCTAGCAGATTTTACCTTAGAGAATCTTACTAGATTCAATTTTCTATTTTGACTTACTAAACAAATTGTATTAATTACTAAAAAGTATTTATACTACAAAACTAAATTACTATAAGACATTACTTTAAAAATTACTTCAAAAATTTAAATTCAATTAAATAATAAAAAAAAAATAAAAATATAAAATTTGATTATTAAATAAAAATCTCTCCGTGTAAAATTTCCTTTAGAAAAAAAAGGAAAAAAAATAACGGCAGTGTGCAGGGACCACTTTTCTTCTCCATATTCTTCAAGTATTCATCCACACTGAAAGAGAAAAAATTCATTAATCGAATTGAATCATAAATTCCGAAAAGAGCTCGACTCTAAAAACTGTAATAGTCATTTTCACAATCAATTGTTATGCGAAAATGACTTCTGCAGCAATCCCCTTTCTAAATTCGCAATTTGATAATAGTGCGTAAAATTAACTACTTTTAGAAAACTTTATTTTATCGTTATTTGCTACTATTACTGTTGCTTACTATTTTAAACAAATGCTGGAGAAAACAGTTTTGTTATAATTCTATACATTTATATAAATATTATATAAATGTAAATTATACTAATTATAATTATATAAATATTTATAAATACTAAATTAATGGAATACTTAATCAATTATTTACACAGTGAAAAAGGATTGTTACGTTGACAAAAAGATTGATAATATAACAACTAACAAAATTACGAACTAACAAAATTATTTTATTATCCTAACAATTAAAATTTTTTCAATTTTTTAACGGCAATAAAACAAAAAACAATAAAACAAAAAAATAAAAAACAAAACAAAATAAAACAGTTAAAAAAATTTTTTTTTAAATAAAACAATAAAACTGCTGAGGTAACAAAAAATTTTGTAAAAACAACAAAAATATGTTAGTTCTATATTAACAATTCTTTTTTCTCCGTGTAACCAATTAATTAACTAATTAATAGTTAAATTTACTTACATAAATTGTATAAATTTATTTAAATTAAATTTAATTAAATGCATGACGTTAAAAAAATAAAAAATAAATACAATATTGAATTGAATTTTTAAAGTTCAAAAGTTGTTTAAAAAGACTTACTTTTAGTAGATTTTTATGTTGCGAAAGAAATACGATTACAGCGTATCCCCCTCCTGCAAACCGACGAAACTTGTTTGAGTTCTCTGAATTAAGCGTCGACGCTGAGCGTCGAAAAGTGTTTTTTTACGAAACCATAAAGAACAAAACATTTTTCTCAAAATTTTAGATTGAAAAGATATTCTAAAAAATTTTTTAACTCTCTAGGTGAATAAAAAAGGTGAAATTAGTAATCATCTCTAAAATACTCAAATAATTATTGTCGCCGCTGATAGTCGACGCTAATTTCAGGGTCAACTTCGTTTCTCATAGATCAGAGCGGCCTAAAAATAAAAAAAGTATAGTTATAATTATGTTGTAAATTTAAAGAAAAATGCTAAGCTTTTTAAAATACTATTTCAATTTGATTTTCAATTTTTAAATTCTTACTAATAACGGATTTTCATGTTGCGAAAAAAATACGACTGCACACATCCTTTAAACCAACGAAACTTCTTCGTTATGGATCAGTTATGCCTAAAAAAATTATGCTACAAAAAAAGGAAGTCATTTTGTAGTAAAACAAAAAAATTGCAATTCTAAACTTTCCATATTCCTTATTAATAAACCATTTCGCAAATTAATTAGTTATCAATCTAATTAAATTTTGAATCGGATTATTTAAATTATAAAATGTTATATAAAATGTAATTTTAAATTCGAAACTATACTATAAATTATAGTGTCAGTTATAAATTTAATAATAAATAATAATTAACTTTTGTTAGTTATAATTAGTTATTTCTAGTTATAACTATAAAATTATCCGATCTCTTGTAAAACCTGTAAAATATTTTACATTAAATACATTAAAAATTATTCACGTGCCTCCTGACTCAAAATAATTTTATCATTATTTTTATTTATTTGTAATAAATTCTCCGTCATAATTATTATAATAATTTTACTGTTTTTAATAGTTCAATTTACACAATTTATTTTTGTATTCACTTAAATATTTATATAAAATTTGTTAATTAACAAACACATGTTAAATTAAACTAAAAAGTACACAAAAAAACTTCCCTTGGAACAGCAAAAAAAATTCTCTAGAATAAAGAAAGTTTTGACAGAAAGAACTAAAAATTTGTCGATTGTAGTAAAGTTTTTAGCTGTTTCAGGTAAAACATAGTTTTCCTACATTTTTTACAAAAATGTTTGCAATAATTCAATTAAATTTAATTCTTTATACTTAAAGACAACAATAAAACGGAAGTAAAAATATATTAACCCTAATTAGCACCAGTTAGCTACTAATTTAATTATAATCGTTTCAATTTATTTATAAAAACTATCAAACTCTCTGAATTTGAATTAGTGAAAATGTTTCCTAACTTGAATAATAAAATCTGACTGTTTACTTTTGAATTAGTAAATTTTACAAATAAATATCAATTTCTATTAATATATTGGTAAAATTTTAATTAAAATTAGTAAAATCTATAATTCAGAAGCAAAAAATCAGACACTAATTCAAATAAGAAAACATTTTTACTAAATTCAAATTAAAAGAAAAAAATTCTTTCTTATTTCATATTCAGTTTATACAGAATTAAAAAAAGTATTAAACAAAAAAATTCCAAAAAATCAACTTTTATATTATACTTGATGATAAAAATGCGCTATTAAAAAAAATCTGAGAATTACGAACATAAACCGAGACTAATAAGATTGTTCTTCTTTTTTCTTGAATTTTTAAGCTCAAAATTTTTTTAGTAAGAAAATTTTACAATTCTTCAACTAAAATGAGAAAAAAGAACTTAAATATACTATACGTTTATATTAAAAATTGTAGTTTATTAATGCCTAGTCTGATGTTTCGTTTGCCGATCATGGCACGCTATTCATACTAAAGAACCGGTTCAATTTGAACCGGTTTTATATTGCTGGAAATTCGACTGGGGGATTCAGGCCCACACAAAATTATACTTTACTCTCTTAATTCTACGAGATGAAACTAAATTAGAAATTTTTGCTAAAAATATTGATGAATTTATTTCTAACATTAGAATTTTAATTCTTTATAGTTATGAACATTAATTTTTTTATAATTGAAAAAAATATTATTTTTCATCAAACTAGTCTAACAAACTAATAAGCGACAATTTCTCATATAAATAAAAGTACAGTATGTTTAAAAAATATTTCTATTGCGATAAAATTAGATAATTAAATTTAATTATTTACAGTTATAAATTTTGATGATTTTCATTATTATTAAAAGAATATTAAAAGATTTTAATATACAAAAATCTGTATTAACAAAAAGAAAATTAGTTATTCAATTTTCAAAATTTTATTTTCTTTATTTTGTTTGTTAATTAATTATTTAATATGATTTTTGGCATTTCTCAACAGGGTATAAAATATTTTTTTAAGTAAAATTAGCTTAAAAAATATTTCCAAAAATTCAATTCTGATTAATGTCATTGTTTTCAATTTCGAAAAATGAAAACGAAAAAAGATGTTTATAAAACTTAAGATCTATTTTTTAAAAATAATTTCGTAATTATTATTAAAAATTTTATTATTTTAAATATTCCCTTACCAACAGAGTTGAATTTACAGAAAATGGTTCATAAAAATCATCTCTCGAACCTATAGGTAGCACCACCTTATGGTCGGTAAATTTCAGCATATTTCTGCAAATAAAAATTAGAAAAATTATTCAAATTACTCAGATTTCCTACTTGCTAATAAATTCCAACATTTTGTGAATAAACTTCGTAATTTTTCCTTTAATTTTCAATAAACTTTAAATTAAAAAACGTAAGCTTTTAACTACCGCAGCAAACGGAGTTAAAATCTGGCGGGAAACTACATCCAATCTTATAAAATTTTAGTCCAAAAACAATTTGCCGAAAACGAAAAATTTTAATCTACATCAAAAATAATAATTTACGAACTTCAATGAAAATTAATTGATTTATTAAAACACGTAAAGAAAGCAATTGGAAGATAAATTATTCTTTTGATAAACAAAATATAATTCCTAACGTCTCCGTCTAAAATTTCAGCTACCAACATTAGAAATGTAATTTTTCAACATAACAAAACTACCAAAACAAATGACATTCGAGATGTCCTGATGATGTAATGACATGGCAGTCAATAGTTATAGCTGACAATGACACATCATCAAGTGTGTAAAAACTATCGAAAAATTGTTAAAGAATTTTTTAAGACTATGTTCGATTCATTTATTTGATAATTACACTAAACGAAAAGCAATTGGCGAAAAGGGTTATATCATTAAAAATTGTGAGAATGAAATATTTCTAAAACTTATTATTATTTTTACGCTATTGTGCATTTGCTATACCTATGTTTAACAATATTTATACGTTACTTCCTTACTTTTATATCACATTCAATTATTCTATTGTTTTCACTCATTTTCTCAATTTCCCAAAAATTTACTACATTCAATTTGTATAACCTTTAAGTGTCAACAAAACCCCTGAGTTCTTTTAGAAATAAAATATGAAAAATATTCAAATTTATCAAGTAATTTAAAATTTTATAAAAAATTGAAAAATTTACATAACTCCAAATACTGCAAAAAAAAAAAAACATTGTGTCTTTTGGAAGAATAAAAAATTGTTTATAAACAATTAGAAAAATGAAAAATAACAAATTTGTTTTAAAGGAAATTGTTTTAGATATTATTTGACTAACTATTATTTACTCTTTGTTCTTTAAATTATGGTGCTTGTTTTAAACTATTTATAATTTGTGATTAATAAAATAGGTATTTGTTGTTATAAATACGATAAATTTATAAATATTTTCACCGGTATTTGGTGCGATTTAAAAATTTTAAATCATTAGAATGAAGCATGTGCGGGAATTTCCTTTTTGTTTCCTATTAATGTGGAGTGAAAATCAACAAGCATCGAAGCTGTTAATAAATTTACGGTTGCATCAGACTGTCAGATTCTTTGAAGCTTTCGTTGACACAACGTCAGAAAAGTTCGGGAATAACTTTATTTTATCAAATTAACAAAAGAGGTACGTGAAAATTTATTTTAATTTTGCACTTTATATTTTTATCTTTCGATTCATTCCACATTTATTTATACTCTTTTTGTTCCTTTCATTCGCTTCGGAATAGTTTTGTTTACTTCAGTTTATTCCTCCAACAAGTTTGTTTAATTTACATCAATATTAGGTGTTTTATTGATTAAATATACTTATTAATTATTTATTACGCTTATTATTTATTTATCAAGTTTATTATTTATTTATTAAGCTTATTGTTTATTTATTTCTATTTTTTTTCTTGAAAAAATTTTTACGTTTCCACCTTTTTGCGTCTATAGATACAAAATTGCATTATTTTCTAAACTAGATTTTAATAGGAGATTCATAAATTTCCATTTTATTGTGTTATTACGTCTAATTTGAAAAAACAAACTAATTTACATTACAAATTTACGACATTAAATTATACAAATGTAACTATTATTCATGTTGATTGTTCAATAATTTTCATTATCTCTTTAGTATATATTTGAACTTTACGACCTTTACTGTCATTTTTCAAATAGTCGTCAAAGAATTAAGACAAAAAAAATAATTCCCAAACAATAGAATATAAAGAATAAAGAAAAATTCAATTTTCAGATTCAAGAATGTGGGTTTTTGGCTATGGATCCTTAATATGGAAGGCTGATTTTCCTTATGAAAAGAAAATTGTCGGATACATAAAAGGATATGTTCGTCGATTTTATCAAAAGAGTGTCGATCACAGAGGTGTGCCGAATAAGGTTCGTAAACAATTTATAAATTAACATACTAAGCAAATATTTATAATTTCAACGATAACAAATTTATTATACGATAATGTAATGAAACTAATCGAAAAATGAGAGAAATCAAGTGATCTAAATTGATTAAGAAACAAATTTTTTCTATATACATTATATATAGGCTAATAAAAACAATACTTAATTTTAGCCTGGTCGAGTGGTGACACTAATGGCATCAAGAGATCCGGAAGACGAAGTGTGGGGTGTAGCTTACAAAATTTCGAAAGACAATATCGAGCATGTTGCTAAACATTTGAATTCACGAGAAAGTGGATACGAGAGAAGAACTGTCTTATTTAATCCATGTAAAACAGTATCGACAATGGATGGAGATTTATTAAATAGCAATATTACGACAAATATATTAATATCGAAAAATTCATCGACTGTTACTTTATCGGAGACAGATGAATTGCCTTTCCATGTTACAGTTTACATAAGCAGAGAAGATAGTCCCCTATTTACGGGGACAGAAGATTTAAATACAATTGCAAATCATATATTAGAATGCTGTGGTCCAAGTGGACCAAATATAGAATATTTGTACAAATTAGCAGCTGCGATGCGACTTATTGCTCCAACAATAAATGATGAGCATCTCTATTCACTCGAAGAGGCGGTGAAAAAGTTAGAAGTGGAGAAACAGTATTACACTAGCTAGTAAATTTTCTATATATTTAATAACAAATCTCTAAATTAATATATAAAAAATGATTATCTAATTATTTCGTCTGTTTTCCAAATACAATTTTTTATATTTAAAAATGTGTCTTAATTATTTACTTCCTTCATTTTGGTTGTTACTTAAAAATATAGTAAAGTAAAACTATTACTCCAAATTATTCTAAAATAATATAATAAATAAAATGATAAAAATATGAAATACAATAATAATAAAACGTGAATAAAATAAAAATAATATCAATATAAATTTCACACCAGTTTTTTTAAGTTCAGTATTTTTTATATCAAAATTTTGCTTTTTTACACTTTTTCCCCAATTTGTAAAATATTTTTAAAAAATTTAATATATTTTCTCTCTCCGTGTGGGAGGTAATTTAAAAAACGATGTTATTTGTAAATTTTTAACGACTGTAATTAAAGTCGTATTTCGTCAAAGATTTATGAACTAAAATATTATAGATGAATTTAAATATTCAAGTCGAACTTTAGCAGAAATATGTGAATAAAAACTTACGTATATCTTTTCTGTAGAATAGATTGTGATGGATTCTTATAATTCTCCAGTTTTGCAAAAATATGTCAATAATAAACCTTTTCCAGAGAATGGATTGTGATATATTCCCGCAGCATCCTTCAGTTAAAGATTTCCATTTGATGCTCGTCAGGCGAAATTTTGTAGGTAATGAATAATTTGACCTGAAAAAAATTATATTATAAAACGAAAATGATAAATTCAAAAAGATAGTTAAATTTCTACAATCGTCACACTGAAAAAAATGTATATTAAAATTTGTAAAAGTATTTTGCAATTTAGGGAGAAAGTGCAATAAACCGAAATGTTGATATAAAAAATAAACTTAAAAAAAAATTGAGGAATTTAGTATAATTATATCAAATATCAATTTTTATTCAATTTTAATATAACTTTACTAAATTTCACAAAAATTTTTTTAAAGTTTGGTATTTTTTATATCAAAATTTCGGTTTGTTACACTTTTTCCCTAAATTGCAAAATACTTTTACAAAATTTAATATACATTTTCTTTTAGTGCAATCTGGTGAAAGAAAGCAATTTTAGAAAAAGGATTGGAATCTCCAATTATTTAATTATTAACTATAAATGATAAATAACAATTGAATAATAATCTAATGAGATAAATATAGTTTCCAAATTTTTGTCGGAAACAAAGATACTTTGTTGTTGCTATTTTGAAAATAATCAGTATTTTTTGGTTATATAAAACGCACTTTTTCAAAAATATGAAACAATTATTATTATTATTATTGTTGTTGTGCAAACACTCCCTGAACAATATGTGGCGAAAACTTGTATACAACTGTGGAAACTTTGTAAAATTTGATATATTATGCTTTCTTCAACAAAATATCTTCGTATTTCATCATTATTACAAACCAAAAAAAACATTTCTCAAATACAGTAATTCTAAGTGTAAGTAAAGATTAGGTACTGAAAACACTATTTATAATATTGAAATATTCACCAATTTTAGAAAAGAAATGTGTAGAAAATTAGTAACAGGAGAAAATACATGAAAGAAAATAGAGATTGGCTAATTCTACTAAATTCTACTACTGCTTACCGACGACGGTAAACACAAAAAGACAAAAATCACAAAAATATTTCTCTGGGTGTTACAAACAATCTTTTAATGATTGTTTTAATGTGACAATTGAATAAACAAAGCCAGCTTGTGACTAGTGTATGCAATCGGGATAATTTTCATTATTATTATCGTTATTGTCAGATGGCTCTTGTGCAATGATTTGAGGTTAGGTTTGCTTATGTTGCAATCGCTGCAATTTTTATCAAAATTTTTTTCCAATTTTGATAGTTATTTTACAAAATATCAATTATTTATTCAAAACTAAATACAATTACTCAAGGATTTTGATAGTTAACATTTTTTTCTACGCACGATTGCAGTAAATATAATTTTGAAGAAAGATGACATTCTGTGTTTGACATGTAATTTTTCTCCAAAATAATTACCTACTATTTCTTATAAATACTCACCAAACTTATAAAATACTAATTATTCATGGTTAAATAAAACTTAATTATCATAGAGTACTTATAATTAGCCTTATGATTTAAACGATATTATTAGATTAACTTTACCAAACGGAGCCTTCCTTTGCTCTTTCTGCTTCCAACGACGCCATGACAGTGACACTCTGCCACCTACATTTCTATTGGTCAGATCAAATAAGCGGGAATAACGTTCGAATTAAAAAATAAAACATGTAAAAAGTAAACTCTACACAAGTTAACAAACATAATATACCATATCAAAAATAGTATAGTATATCAAAAAATTTATTAACTTTATTTGTTTATTTTACGTTTTCAGCTTACTTTTGTTACATGGATTGTTATTTATTATTGTTTTATTACTTGTATACATTTAATCAATAATTGCATGTTTATTATTAAATCAAACAAAAAAATTATTAAGACATTTTTAAATACATTTCAAAAATTACCTGTTAATTAAAAATATGTATTACAATTAGAATTCTTTGTCTCACTTCGATCTAAGCGCTATGCATCAGTGGCCAATTTCAGAAATAATTCTCACCTTAAAGCCTGGTACACAATTTCACTTAAAGTTTAGAAACTTAATTCTGCACATGCGCGAAATTAAAAAAAACAGTTTTTTAATGGAGGCCACACTATTCGGTTGAATACAATATAAATTGTGTGTTTAATTAACGTTTTTCCATTAGATATAGTGTTTATCGACGAAAAATTTATCTTAGAGGAAACTTTAGTGAACGAAAGTTGTGCGTTTCTAACGCTAACTTATGAGGAAAATTTCGAAACAATGAGAGTCGCTCAAAAATTAAATTTTGAAGCATGTGACGAGGACGATCACAACATCAATAGTTCGGGATGCGGTGATGATATTTCTGATTCTTCTATCGATGATTTATATATATCACCATTGTCAAACCCATCGAAATTGGCTATTAATAATCTAATGGATTGCAGTGACTACGAAACAATTCAATCCTATTCGAGGAATAATCATTTTCCAGCCACTACATCAATGACAGGTTAGAATTTCCTTTCTTTCCATTCAATAACCTTTGTAACAAAGAATCGTCAAGAATTTTGTTTCTGAGATTGTTTATTTCTATCTATTTTCAAAAATTGTATTTTGGAAGTATAATTTTTTTTTCAAATATATAGAATTGTTTTTTTATACTTGGAGTAATTGTCACAATATTTTTAAATTAAGTAATTTTTTATTAATTAATCAATTAGGTTATCTATTATTCACTTAAAAGGCAATTATCTTATTTGTATGGTTGCTCCGGATTAAACGTTTTATTTTACTTATTACCAGCAATAAAGAAAAAATTATTTTTGTTTTTAAAATAAAATTATTGTGTATATTTGATATTCGTGGTTTGCCAAATAACACAGTATGTTAAATTGTTTCCTTATTATTTATTTTAGTAGAATTTTTCGGATTTATATTGTTGTAAATCGATTACATTCTGTCATTTTTACAACAAAATAAATTTGTTAATTTTTTAATATTTAAATGCAATGAAAAATAACCAGCATGCGTTGAAAATAAAAATTGATTTCTCCGGTAGTGCATTGTCAACAATTTTATAAATTTTTATTAATATCGTTGGAGAATGTGGAATATTTATTTTTTTATGCAACTTAATTTTTTGCAGTGTCAGATTAAATGATAAATATCAATTCTGAACTCGATTCAAGTATTTATTTTCTTAAGATAAAAAAAATTCAGAAGTAAAGTTCTCATTGAAGAATATAAAAATAAACTTGCATGAATGAAAAGTTTCAAATAGAGAATAAAATATTCCATGAAAAATTGTTATGTATAATATTTAAAGTTTTTGAAACGTCAGTCAAGGGAATTAAATAAAACTAATTGGATTTCTTATTTAATTGAACGAAATAATAAATAAATAAATTTGCTTACAATTTCTAGCCTCTAGTGAAATACGAATTCCACTTCGGGAAAGTGGATCACCAAAAAAAATGGCAATGGCTTGTAGCCCTCCGTACAAAAGAGTTCGAGCACTGAGGCTTTTTGATTCGCCAGCAACTCCTAGGACTCTAATAGAAAAAAGTGTATTTCACACACCAGTACCTTATAAATGTTCGAGACTTTTTTCCATTGATAAACCACGACCAAAACCTGTTGGTTTTCCAGTGAAAACCGATAAACCAGCAGCTAATGTAAATCCATTTACACCAAATGGAATGCTGTTGAATGCCAAAAAGAGAACGAGGTCTAAACGAAATCTTCTCGAGTAAGTAGTGACTATTAAAATATTTCTCTTATTTTAAAAATTAGATAGATTAGATTATTAGATATTTTTATTTACTAAAATGAAATTTGTATTTTTTCCCCCAGAACATCAGACATAGAAGTGCCAAAATTCGAACTTGATTCCGAGGATTCGGAAAGTGAAATGGAACAACCGACAAAGCGTGTAGCACTTCAAGATTCGAATATTCCTCGATATCGACAAGAATTTCTGGAACTTGGAATAATTGGTACAGGCGAATTTGGATCAGTTTATAAATGTATTAATCGATTGGACGGCTGTACATATGCAGTGAAGAAGAGTTTAAAACCAGTCGCGGGCAACATTAATGAAAAAAATGCACTAAATGAAGTTTACGCACATGCTGTTCTTGGGAAACATGAGAATGTCGTACGATATTATTCGGCCTGGGCGGAGGATAATCATATGATAATTCAAAATGAATACTGTAATGGTGGAAGTCTCGCTGACGAGATAATAAAACAAGAGAAGGAGAAGAGATTTTTCACTGAATTGGAAATACGACAATTATTATTACATGTAGCGAAGGGACTTCGATATATTCATAGTATGCATCTCGTTCATATGGACATTAAACCGGGAAATATATTTATCTCGAGGGAGAAAAAATTGGGTGCTATGAATGATGATTCGGCAGATGATGGTTTTGACGAGGAGGAAACCGTTGAGGAGGAAATTACCTACAAGATCGGTGATTTTGGTCATGTGACGTCAATAAATAATCCTCAGGTTGAAGAGGGTGATTGCCGTTATTTACCAACGGAAATTCTTCACGAAGATTTTACTCATTTAACAAAGGCAGATATTTTTGCTCTGGGTTTGACAGTCTATGAAGCTGCCGGTGGTGGTGCTTTGCCGAAAAATGGTCCCGAGTGGCACAAAATTCGTAATGGAGAACTGAAAGAACTACCTCGTTACAGTAAAGATCTCAATGATTTGTTAAAGGTAATTATTTTTAAAAAATCTGGATTTTTCATACTTTTAATTTATAATAATTTATAATTCTGTAGAACTAATATTTTTGAAAACTTACTTTTTATTCTGTTGAAATTAGTTGAATTTTCTAATATATATTTAATATTTCCAAAATTTTGACATAATTCTTGAAAAAAATTCAATTAGTTTGATAAATATCAAAGTTCTTCACAGGTATTCAATTATTTTCAGGAATTTTAATATCATTCTTTCAGGACCCGAATATTATGAATTTTTCGACTATTTTCAAATAATGCGACTTTTTTTACTTTTCTTACAAATTTTTCGACAAAATACCATATTTTTAATATAAACTTATTTCGATTTTTATAGCGTGAAAAGCATAACTATACACATATCTTTGAAAATTTATTTTTCAATAAGTTTTCTAATTAAATATGTTTTAAATATTACAATTAAAAAAAATTTTTTAGTTTAAATTCTGTTAAATTAAATTTAAACTAAATCATCTTTTAAAGAATTTGAATTGAAAATTTCGGAAATAATATTAAATTCAATCATCCTAAAGTTCTGAACGTTCAATTGAACGAAATTTGTATTTTTGTTCTTCGAATTAAATTTTTAATTAAAGAATTTTACGTCACTATAAGAAAAAAATATAAAGTTTCTTCATTTAAAATTTACTTTTTCAATTTTAATTCGAATGTTGTTCATTTTAAAGTTCAAAACTTGTGGATCATTAAATTCACAACAATTTTAATGAATAATCTACAATTGTAAATTCAATAAAAATAAAAATTTATGAAAAATAGGATTTAAAATTAATTATAAAATAGTTTTGAAAAAAGTAATTCTATTAGTTATTACGTTCTAATTTTTTAAAATTCAATTATTTTCAATATTTCCGAAAACTTTTTGAAAAAAGTAATTCTATCAATTATTACGTTCTAATTTTTTAAAATTCAATTATTTTCAATTTTCCGAAAACTCAAATTCATATACAAAATAATAAAATTTAAATTTTTCAGAATTTATTATTTTTAACATTTTGGAGAAAATAATCATATATTCAAAATCTTCAATTAAAATTCTACAAAAAGAATTTTTTATACAAAAATTTTTTAATTATATTTGAAAAAATTACATTATAATTTTTAGAAAAAAACCAATTCTTAGAATTGTTTTATCATAATTTTTCAAGATTCAATTACCTTTAAATAAAATTAATTAAAATTTTGAAAAATTTACTATTTTAGAATTTCTCAGAAATAATTTACTTATAAATAAAATTCTTGGGATTTTATTAATTTTTTTATATTTTTCAAAAGTACAATTATCTTTCAAAGATTTTGTGAACTTTCGAATTATTTTTCAAAGATTTTACTAAATTTAAATTATTTTTAAAAAGATTTTACTAAATTTCAATTTTTTGGACATTTTTTAATTGTATTTAATTGTAAAACTATTTATATTTGAAAACATTATTTAGAAATATTTTTAAAAAGTTAATTTTACGAATTCTTTATTAAAATTTTTGAAAATATTCTACCGTAATTTGTATCTTTAAAAAAATAGAAGGTTTAAATTATAAAAACTTGAATTTTTTGTATTTAAATAATTGAACTTTCGAAGAAATTGCAAAAAATGATTGAAAATTCATATTAGATAATTGATTTAGAGATGAAGTTTAGTTAATAATTGTAAAAAATAATTAAATTTTTTTTTTTGAATTATAGTTTTAATTTTTAGAAATTATTAAATTTCAGAAGTTGAAATTTTTCAACTTTTATTTCCTGTGAATAAAGAAATAAGAAGTATTTAAATATTTGTTTTGCAAAATTATACAAGTTTTGATTAATTTGAATTTTTTGACAACACTGAATTAATTAAACGACTTTTTACTATTTTTTTATCGACTAAAGCGATTTATTTTTGTTAGTTAAAATCGATCCAAGGCCTGTTCTTAACAAAATTTATCTATTTTCCAAATTAATAAAATTCTTCTCAAAAATTCAATTATTTTCAAAAATGTTTAAAATATTCTTGTTAAAATTTCAATTATATTGATAAATAACAAAATTATACTTCGGAATTTAATTATTTCCAAAAATTGTATTAGTATGCTTGAAAAAATTCTAATTATTTTACAAATGCTATTTTAATAAAATTTCTTAAATTCAATTATTATAATTATTTTTATAAATAATTCTTCGAAAGAATTCAAAAATATTGATTAATATCAAAATTCTTCGCAGATATTCAATTATTATCACGAGTTTGAATGAAATGCTTTACAAAATTCAATTATTTTCATAATAAACAATATTCATCATAAGAATGCTATTATTTTCCAATTTTATAAAAAAATATGGAATTTTTGTTAAAAATTAAAAATTTTAGTTGAAATTCTTAAGAATAATAATTGAATTGAAATAAGAAAAATAATTTTGAAGAAGTAACAGTAAGAATATTCATATTTTGTTTCAAATGGTTTCAATTTGAAATATTTTGAAAAACCTAATTTTTATGGAAATATTTTTCCATTCATTAAATATTTATTTTCAATATCAAAAACTATTGATGTTTTTGAATAATTTTACAATTTAAGAAATTCACAAACAAATCCGTTGAACCATTCTTTTATTATCTTTTGTAGAGAGAAAAAGAATATTCTCTAGGTTCATGATAAAAGTTTAAATTTTGTCTTAAAATAGGAAAAACAAAATTAAATTTTTTGTAGCATTCCTGTTTTAATTTATAATAATTATATACATGAATTATTATTTCCAGTTGATGATACATCCAAATGCTGAAATGAGGCCCTCGGCATCATGTCTCATTCAGAATAAATTACTGTCAGCAAAAACTAAAGTTCAACTACGTCGAGAGCCTGATGGGGAAAAACATAAGGACGAGGGTGGAAAGAATGCACCAAACGATATTGAAATGAATGGTGCAACTAGTAAAAATTTCTGTGGTTACCAATTGAGACCAACGCCAACAAGATTGTCATCACGTGTGATAGGTAAAAAAGTCAATCGAAGCCATAGCACAATATTCTAAGTATCATTATATTCTAAAAATGATCAAAAGAAAGTTATGTGCGCAAATGAAAAATCTGTTATTCCCATTGGTACCCATTGGTGCCTTTATATTGTGATATCGTTAGTTCTAGATCATAAGCAAAATCTTGATTTGGATAATACGGTACTCAGAGTGAAATTGCCCGATTTGATAAATTTATCATTCAAATCTCTCTCACATTTCAAATGTACCCTCTTAAGTATTCATTTCAAATTTAGCACATTTAAAAAGTCATTTAACAAAAAGAAAAAAAAACGAAAAACAAAGAAAATATCAATTTAATGATAAGATCTTTATACTTGAAAATAGTTAAAAGATTTGTAGCGAAAAAGTGCTTCCTAAAAAGACTAAAAAAAATTGATGGAATATTAGACACAAGGCTTTGAAAAGCTTTCATGACAATTTTAAATTACAATGAATTTAAAAGTAATGAATTAATTTTTTGAAGAAAGAATTTAGCAATTTAACTCTGCATGACCAGAAATGTTGATGTGTTTTTTTAAATTATTTTTATAGAAATATTGTATTTGGATCGATTCTTAGTCAACGTTTAAATGTCTTATTTAATTCCTCTTTTTAAATTGCTATTTCTAGTATCTAGAATTTAATCGCGTTGTCGTTTATATTTTTTTTGGCAAATATTTTCCAATTATTCTAATTGTTAAAAATGTTTCTAAATAATTTTCATTTTTGACATTTCTTTTCAATGAAAAATATCAATTTTTTCCCATGTATTTCTCATGCATTAATTTAATCGCGTTAGATATATATATTTTTTTTTTAAACGCGTGTAAAAAGAAATTTTGTTTGAATATTGGACTTTCCGTCTCATTTTTTGATTCGTATGAATATTAATTATACGAAACGGTGCTTTTACAAGCCCCCATTATTCTATTTAAGAAAGGAAAAGTAAATTTACTTGATTAACAAGATAAAACTTTTACAAGGACATCTTGAATTCATTATTTGTGATTGAATTTGAAACCAGTTTCTCAGAATTTTACTATCAAATATAATTCTGTCGCAGGATGAAATTTTGCAAATTTTGTTTATTTAATTTTTAATCGAAGCATGTTTGTATAGATTAGAAAAAAAAGTACGCTTTCTTGTAATGATTTTTTAATTGCTTACCGAGGTGAGGCGACTCCGTAAGGTAAAAAAAATCGCATTTATATTTTAATACGACGTGATTAATTGTTTCTCCGTTCACCTATTAATATCATTAATATGATTACGAAAATAAAGATTTGATTTAAATCTACTCACTTGGTTTTCTTACTTATTTCCCGTTTGTTAATTAGTTTTTTTTAAATGTTTCCAATTTTTAATTTTTTGTACATAAACGGAAAGAAATTTATAAATTTCAACGTTTTAATTAGTTAAATATTTTAATTTTTCTATATGAATTTGTAATCCTTCAGAACATAAATATTGAGTAAATATAAGATAATATTTTTAATTTAATCAGGAAATATTAGTCGAATAAAAACTAAGTATATTTTCGACTAATTGGGATTATATGGTCATTGAAAATTTAAAAAAAAGTACTTACTAATCGCATTTTTTTGAATCAAAACTATAATCAGGGTTGCCATGCAACCTGGAAACTTGGAAAACCCGGAAATGTCAGGGAATTTTATAAAAATTAAAAAAAACATTGAAAAGTCAGGGAATATTGATTAAAATCCTGGAAAATTTTTGTTTTTTAATTGTATTTATTCTTGAAATCTAATTTTACTTCAATATTCAATTCAATTATTTCCAAAAATAATATACAATTCTTCGCAAAAATTCACTTATGTTTGAAAATTTACAAAAAATCTTGTCAAAATTAAAATTTTTCATTTAAAATTTAAATTGTCTTTATAAATAATAAAATTTTTCTCCGAAATTCAATTATTTTTAAAAATTTTTATAAAATTCTAGTCAGAATTTAAATTATTTTTAATATACAAAATTTTCATCAAATTTCTCGAAAAATGAAATTATTGTTAATTTTTTTAAAAATTTGTCTCTTGACGATAAATAATAATAATCATAACAAATTAATAATATCAGTTATGTTTAATAATAAAAAACAGAATGATTAAATTTTGATAAAATTCTTCATGAAAATTTAATTTTAAGGAACATTTAATTATTATTTAATAAATTTATTATTTTTATAGTTAAATGATTAATTTCTTGTAGAATTTTCTAATAAATATTGATTTAAAAATAAATTTCAGTTAAAATTTTGTTTTATAATTCAATATCATATTCAAAAATATTTATTTATTAGAAAATTCTACGAGAATTCGGTTATTTAACTCTAAAAATAAAGATTTTATTAAATAATTGAACTTTATTAACGAACTTTTAAATATTAATTGAATGCTTTTAAAAATTTTTAATAAAATTTAAGAAAATTCATTTTTTTGAGAAATTAGATGAAAATTTTGTATATTAAAAATAATTCTAATTCTGTTAAAAATTTTATTAAAATTTTAGAAAATAATTGAATTTTGGAGAAAATTTTTTTTATTTATAAAGATAATTTAAACTTTCACGGTGATTTTTGGTAATTTTGGAACATAATTGGAGTTTTGCGAAAAATTACGATACCTTTGAAAATAACTGAATTCTTGAAACTAATTTTATTAAAATTTCTTTTTAAATAATTGAATTATTTTGTGAAATTTTATTAAAATAATAGATATTGAAAATAATTGAAGTTTGGAAATTTTTTAAAATTAACTAGATTTCTACGAAGAATTAATAAAAATTATTTTTTTTTAAAAATTGAATTTTCACATAAGAATTTCATTGAAATTTCGAGAAGGTATAAAAAAGACAAAAAAAAAATTTCGTAACATGAAATTTTTCTATTTTAATTTAAAAAAAATTTTTTTTAAATAATTGAATTCTTTGAGGAATAAATAATAAAAGATAAAAAAGATAATTGAATTTTTAAAATCTTAATTTCTATATGAAAAACTCAGAATGATTAAATATTTATTGAAAAATGAAGTTATTGATGTTTTACAATAATTTTCAAATTAATAATAAATTTAGTTTTGAAAACCTGGAAAAATTTCGTTTTTTAATCTGGAAAAGTCAGGGAATTTAAAAAGGGTAAAAGTGTGGCAACCCTGTATAATTAAAGAATATTTTTTATCATCAGCATCTGAATTTCTAATCTGTCATTGTATTGTTGAAATCTTAAATAAATATTGTTAGAAAATATATTATTTTTAATATTTTTTATTTGAACCGTAAACACCGTAAACAAATTATGAAATTTTCATCACTAACCGGAAATGGCGCCATAGATGGCACTACTGTTCGTCGCGCATGCGCATATGTCGTTTTTATCCACCAATCAAATAACACCGGGAATTTCAAAATTCCTCCTATTTTTAAATATTTCCCGCTTTTTATTTTTGACATTCTGCGCAGACGCGACTTGAAATATTTCTTCAATCTAAAAAAATTTTTAATAATAAAGATAATTAATTATATTTATATTGTAGTTACTTTCAATTTTTTTCTGCTGAATTATTAAAATTATTCACATTTTTTTATAACAATTCATATAAAAAGAACTTTGAATTTTCCCTCTTGCAAGTTTGGAAATATTACCCATCATTACGGGAAATAATGGAGTGACAAAAATTTCAAGGAAATATTTCATTCCTAGGAATGTCATTGTATTTATTTGGAATATCCACGATTTCCATGGGAATTTCTTTTATACACAGTTGATTATTTGTGAGCTTATTTATTCATATTCAATTTTCAATGTGATATTATGCATCTGAGGATGCTATTTAAAAGATGTTTTTGATTTTATATGTGCCACGTGACTAAAAGTGTAACAACACACCATATCTTATAATTGTAAAAGAGAAAGAAGAAGACGAAAGCAGGAAAAAGTGTTTTTGTTGAAAGAGGTTAAATAACACCTGGACGATGGCAACAACCAAGGGCTTGGGAAGGAATATTCCTTATTTAAGACAACAATTTGCAGCACTTTTAGGAAATACCAGTACTAGTGTCAAATTTATATGCATTGTAGTTTTGTTTTCCTATTGTTTATCATATTCACAAGAAGCTGTGAAGGCATTAAGTGTCACTCCAGGTTATCTGCTGCCTCCTGCATTTTGGATATGGACAGCATTTACATTTTGTTTTCTTGAAATACATTTTTGGGAAGTTTGTGTTGATATTGTTACAGTGGGCTTGTGTGGTAAATTAATAGAACCTTTATGGGGTGCTATGGAAATGATGACATTTTTTGCTGTCGTTAATTTTGGAGTTGCTGTACTTTCTACATTGTTTTACTTATTTTTGTACATGTTAACAAGTAATACGGATTTACTTTTTGACATTCACATTCATGGTCTTACTGGTTATATCGGAGGTAATTTAGATTATTTTATGAGTCATTTATGATATTTACTTTTGGCTATCTTGAGGCTAATTTAAAGACATAATTAGACATGATTGAATAAGAAAGTAATTTTTTTCTTTCTCTCTTTCAGGAGTTAGTGTTGCTGTAAAACAAATAATGCCTGATCATATTATAATAAAGACGCCAATTGGCAAAATAATGAACAGAAATATTCCTCTAATGGTCTGGATAGTGTCTCTATTGATGTGGGTCTTGGGTCTATTGGAAGGAACACATCCGACAATGTTTCTCAGTGGACTATTCATTTCTTGGACGTACTTGAGATTCTATCAGAGACATAATAATGGTACTCGAGGCGATATGACAGATAACTTTACATTCGCTAGGTAATTTTTGTTACCTTTGTAATCTACTTTCACTTTTCTATTTTCTCTCTCTTTCTCTTCTGGAATAGAATATATTTTTTATACTTTTTTAAATGACTCTTGTGTTTTTCTAGTTTTTTCCCAAATGTTCTACAACCTCCGATTGCTGTCGTCAGTAATACGATACACAGTTTTTTTGTTCGTATTGGTTTGTGTAGAAAAGTCGTTCGTAGGTTTGACATGTCAAATGCGCCTCCAGGTTTGGTTATAAATTTACCTGGAATTGATCCGCAGGACAGTGAAAGACGAAGGTAATATTTGGAAAATTGTTTTAATTTTTCACTCTATGAATATTTATCTCGTCTAAAGAATTCTTGTTGACCATAAAAATTGTTTTCCTTCTAATTTTTTAGACAAATAGCTTTGAAAGCATTAAGCGAACGATTGAGTAAGGATCATGCAAAACCTTGGCAACAGGAAAGAAGTAAAAAACATTCTCCTGTACCACCACCAGTCGCTGTACAGATTCCTGAACCTGTTCCATTGAAACCGACACCATCACCACTGATACCACAAATTAATGTGAATATTCACAGTCAACCATCGACAAGTACGTGATCGTCCTAAAAAAATTTATTTTCAAATAAATTTTTAAATACGTACCGAAGCCCAAAGGAGCTTTTAAAAAGAAATGTTTTTACCAAAAAAAAACTGGTTTAACTATATATGGCGATATTTGGGTAAGAAGAACTCTGAGACTTGTATTTTATTTTTTTAAATATAGAAATACTGCTTAACAGGAACATTATAAATTAATCAGAAATTGCCTTGCAAATTTCGTCTACATTTTCTTCTCTTCTACAAACAAATAATAATAATAGTCACAAATTTTCAATTTTTTTCTTTTATAAAAATAGTTGAATCTTTCGAAAGGATAAATTCGTTTTCAGATTAAAACTCATTTCAAAGTTAAGATATTTATCCACTTTTGATCAAATAATCAAAAATTCAACTTCTCAGCTACTCAAAGTCTGTTTTAAATTTCTTTTTTTTTAATGTGGCTCGTCTTTCTTTAAATAAAAAAAAATATATAAAATGATCTTTAAAAACAATGCTTTCTAGATTAAAAGAAAATAGATTTATCAAAATATAATGTGATTTGCGAAAGAAAGCAATCATCGAAATCTTTTTTTATAGACGAAAGAATTATGTGTACATACTGATGTAATTGATCTTTTAAAGAAATAATTAGTAAAATAGCTAAATGATCGTATTAAGATCGAATATTTTATTCGTATAGATATAAGAATATTCTTGAGAAAAAAAATTTACAACTCATTTGCATTATATAAGATTATAGTGAAAAAAAATTATATAATATAATCTTTTGTACATAATAATTTAATACTTTTTTAATTCAATCTTTTCTTTTCTATATTCAGTTATTATTATTAATTTTTAAAGATCAATTTCGTCTTCCCACGTACAAAAAAATGAGTGATGATAAATTAAATAAAACTAATATTTATATTTTAAATAATTATTATATTTTCCGTAAAAAGAAAAATGTAATTTTTAGTTTATTTTTGTTACATTAAATGTAAGATAAAAATGGAAAATTAAAAAATTCTTGAATAAATATATAGATTATAAGTTTTACGCTAATAGGAATTTTAAAAAATTGAAAGATTAGTATAAATTTTTTATTGAACGATTAATTTATTATAATTAATCAATAATATATTTATACTATTATTTTTAGTTATAGTTTATCAATGAATTAATCTGCAAAATATTGTTTTTCTTAATTATTACACAATTTTTTTTTATTTTAACATAATTATGTTAATTTATTATTATGATTAATATTCAAAGTATATAAATTTATTTGTTTTAATAAATTTCTTTTTATTGATTTTAATAATATAATGATCAACGTATGTATGTGATTCAATTAATAAAGAATCTCTGTTTCCAGCGAAAAAATATTGTAAATTAAAAAAAACAGTGTTCTATTTTATATACGTAAAAGTAGCAAATGAGTTGTAAATAAAATTTAAAGAAAAAAAAATTAATAAATCTATATAACTGTAAAGGGAACAAGGCATTTAAAAAATGAAAAATAAAAACAGTAAATAAAAGCTGTACAGAGACGTGTATATGCGTATATCGTAAGTAAATAAAAATCATATTTTTATGTGTTGTATAAAATCATTCTCTCAACATTTTGAGTGTTTAATGTGAATTGTCTTGATCTCGTACTTAGAAGAATATTAAAAAAAAAAAAGATTTTCGACTTCTAAATGAAAATAATTCGTACTTTACAACAACGTTAAACTGGATAATTACACCAATGGTACATAAACATTCATAATATAAGAATTTACGAATAGTGTATTTAAATATTAACAAATTTTTGTACATACGTTACAGTTGTTACGACTTGTATGATATTAAAAATCTATTGTCCATTAATTTTCTATTTTTATTTTCAAAAATACGTCATCATTTCCCAATTCTATTTTTTTACAAATTTCCTAATAAAAATTAATATATTCGAATTAAAATTATCTCCTTTTGTTAGAAATTTATTTTATGTCTATATTTTTATTATTAATCGACAAGCAATTCTTTAAAAAAATCTCATACTTTTCTAACAAAAGACTTTTTTGTAATTTATAATTTTTGTTTGCTGCATTAAAGAAAACTAAATTTATTTAAAAAAATGTATTTATTTACTACCTATATCAACAGTATTACATTTTTAAAAAATAATCAGTGCAGTTTTCACTCCAAATTTGTGCAGCTTGTGTCATGATTATTTTCTCACTCATTAATTTTTTTTTTCTTTTGATAATCACACTATTTTACACGGCAAAAAGTGTAAATTTGTAAATTCGATAAACATTGATAGAAAAATATTCTGGAACATATTTTAATCTCTGTCTATTTTTATAATTAACTCATAATAACATGTTAATTATAAAGATTATAATTTAATGAAAATTATAATTTAAAAAAGAAATAGAAAAATATTATAATTGGAGAAATTATAAATTTTTGAATTAATTGGATATTATAAATGTATTTACAATTGATTCGTAAATTATATGCGAATTGGTAGAAAAATTCGATCAATCGGAATTGAAATAATTGGGCAATTTTCTTCTAGTGTGAAAATAAATCTGCTAATTTGAAGTTACTATTGCACTCTGAAGAATTGATTCTAAAAGAATAGTTCTTTTGGGAAAGTCTTTGTCTATCTGTAAAACTGTTGTTGATGTTGAGTCCATTGAGGTTGAGATGGTTGTTGTGGCGGTGGTCCGTACTGTGGATCCTGAATGTAACTGGGTCTTATTGATGTTGGCGTTGGTGGTGCGTATTGTTGTTGCGTCGGTTGAACATAAGGACCCGGTGGATGTTGTGGTTGTGAGTAATATTGTTGTGTCTGTGAAACTGGCGGTGGAACACTATAGTTTGCATAATTCACTTGAGCTGGAGGAGGATTATAATAATGATGAGTTTGTTGAGCATGAATCTCGTGTGTATTTACAGGTGTATCCTGAATTGGAACTGTTATTAAGTTAGTCCTCATTGGGGGATTATTGGGTGGTGGCGCTGTATTTTGTGTGTAATTTTGCATTGATATCATTGATTGAGTTCGATGTTGTCGATGTTCAACTGATTGTTGGTTCACCAATGAATTAACGCGTGGATCATTGCCCATTATTGGTTGCACCATGTGAGCCGATTTCATGCGACTATTTTGCAATGTAACTGGTGAAACTTTTGATAATTGTGATTCCATTTCAGATTTTGAATGAGCATATTGAGATTGATCGACCTGCATTCCCTGAACCGGTTGCAGTGGCGTTGATATATGTCGATGATTAATGTGAGCCTGAGAAAAAGAAAATTGTTCGTTAGTATCTTTTCGACTTCTTTGTTGTTGACTATTTGACTTCCATTTTTTTCCATGTCAATATTTTTGAAAATGTAAAAAGAGGAAACTGAAAAAATTTCCTTACTTGCAAATCTCTTTGACTTAAATAAGTTCGTCTGCAACCTGCATTTCCGTATCGAGTACCTCCATGTGTACACATAAAAACTGTTCCAAGTCCTGTTTGTTCGACTCTCGAAACTTTCTCCCTACAACGAGGACATACTTTGTCTTCTCTCTTTGCACACGATAAACAGAAAACGTGTTTGCAAGGAATCTGTAAAAGTATTAGAAAACAATTAATAGGAATTGGAGCATAAAATTAGAACACTATTTAAAATCCATTTAGTTCAGTAAAAATAATTATAATTTTCAATAAGTGTCTTAGTGAACCGTTAATTTACCATTCGCCCGTAGATGAGAATTGGTTTTAGACATTTATCGCAACAATGAATCATTGGATTTAGCACTTTTTCTCCAATCAAATTAACCCGATGATCCCAACGCAAACGAAGCATTGGCTCAGGAGGTCCTCTATTAATTGTTGTGAATGTTGGAGCCTCCAATTGAGAAATATCAGCTTCTAAATCAAATTGTTGCTCCGAAATTGGCGGATGAATTTGTTGAGTTTCGTGTATTAGTTGTTGATGTTGTGGCGGTTGCTGCTGCGGTTGGGGTTGTTGTTGTTGCTGTTGAGGTGGTTGTTTATGTGGCGACTGTTGTTGCTGATGCTGTGGCTTTTGTTGTTCCTGCTCAGGTTCATTGGTCTCCATCGGAGTTTCCTCTTGAGTTTGTACAGTGTCTTCCTCATCACTTTCAATTACCTTTAAAAAGATGTCAAATCAATTTTCAATTTTCAATTTGAAATCAGTAATTAATGTTAATTAATCCGTATTTCACCTTTAATGTAGTTCAAAATTACAAACAGTTAATTATTAACTACACAAAGTTTTTCTTAAATTAAATATTAAATTTGAGGTTAGGAACAAAATATAAAAACAAGGAGAACAATTATTAAATAACAAAAAAATGATTCTAGTGGTTCAATAAACTAAGAATAAAATATAATGAATGATAAATAAATGTTTGGGTAAAGAAAAATTGTTTACCTTCACTGCTTTTTTAGATCGTCCTCTGGCTCGCCCGCGAGCTCGTCCTCGAGCTCTACCTCTAGTTCTCCCTCTCATTCTCTTGCTTCCATTTTCTTCCATTATTGAAAAAAGGATTTACCTTAACGAAGGAAGTATTCTTTTTTTGTAAATTGTTGCTTGTAAGCGTTATAAATGTTGTAAATCAAAACCAAAATATTAGTTTTTATAGGTTAGGATTATTGAACTCGGCATCATTCGTTCTTTACTGTTACTTAAATTATATGTAATACAAAAATAATACTTGTAATAATTACTCTATTGTGTATTGCTAATTTAAATTAATGTTACTAATAAATATCTAGTAACAATGATACCAAATTTGATAATTAGATTACAATCTCAAAACACAAATTGACACACAATCACAAGTTGTTTTAGTATATGTGTTCTCACACACACACGCATTTAAACGTCACCCAAGTATTTGTGTAGAACGTGTAGAAAAATAAAAAGAATTTTTTACCTTTTTTTTACTATTTTTAGTAACAGTATAGCATAAAAGAGTCTTTTTCAACTTTTTAATACATTTAAACAAATTGTTTATTATTTTGTTTTTTAAATAAGAATTCATTTTTTTATTATGTTAAAAGAAAATTAATTTTTAAACAAAAATGTTATAATTATTATAGAAATTACTATTTTATTATTATGCTACTAAATAATTATATAATTTTTTTAAGTAAAAATATAAAAAACACTATTAATTAAACTTCAAAATTTTGCCGCAAAATATAGTTTACAGAGGCAGTTAATAGGCGGCGTTGCGCAAACCGGAAGTTCTACGGGGTTCACAAATGTACTAAAAAGGAAATGGGAAAGTTGGCAAAAACAGAAAACGGCAGCCATTACACGACACGCTGGTGAAAAAGTAAGCGTTATTCGTTCATCGGTTTATAAAAATCCAGTATTTCATCATTTTCAATAATTCTCAATTATTTGTGGACGACGTATTCATTGAGGCACAACTTTTTCTTATTGTAAGTTGATTGAGTTGAATAAAAAATACGGAATTCTTAATGAAGCGTTCCAAGCCATTTTTTTTGTATACTCAAAGTAATGATTTTTAGCATTATATTGCATCAAAACAATCTTATGCAGTGTTCGCGTTATGAAAAAAAAATGTTAATTAGCTCGTGTTAATTTTTTCGTTCGTGAGGTGTTTTGTTTGACATAAAAAAGAAGGTGCTTTTGGAGTTCAATTAAAAGGAGGTCAAAAATAAAATAGTCGATAGTGGTCGGAGTCCTTGACGTGTTGCGTCAAATTGGAATTTACTACATTTATTGTCAATCGTATTCACTTTGGATTTGAGTCAATTTGATTCATTACCGCGAATTTGGTAATTATATGATAAACATTAAAGGAATATTATTAATTTTTATGTAAAGTCACTTGAATAATTTTACACAAATATTTTTTTTTACCCTTAAATAAAATTTGTCATGAGTATGTTTGGTGAATATTAGTAAACATTGTTTATTATACAATTACTGACAATGTTTTAATTATTTTTTTTCTAAATAAGAACATCTTTATCGTTAGCATTGCTTTTTATAATGTTTGGAAACAACTTTTCGAACTTTCTAGGTAATTGCTGTTTAATGTGAAAGCGTCATTTCATTTGTCTTTAAAACGAGAATGTCTTATCACATAATAAAAATCTATTTTTTATCACCAAGATAAATAAAATAAATCACAAATCCCGTTTATCGTGTAAAATAATAAAAATCGTTTTTCAATCATTTCTTTCAGATAACGAAAAATATTTAAATTATAATTCTCTTTGGATATTTTAAACTTTTCTCTGAAAAAAAATTAACTGATGTTAATATAATCTTTATAAAAACTACCTGATAATTAAATCATAAGTCCTGTTTGAATGCAGTTTGATTTGAATTACTTGCGGTAAAAATTAAAATATGCAAGTATACTTACCTGAACCTGAATTCCATTAAAAAAGGATGCCAATGGTCAAGATCTGCTAATATCATCTACATGGATGTGGACTGTGGATTTTGTGGATAATTCCTTTTGCTCTTTTTCTCAAGTTTTTATCAAATTTCAATTATTTTCGAATCTTTGACAAATAACTTGATGGAATTGAACTTGTTTACAAGTCAGCGGAAATTTTACCCTTTGGATCATTTGCCAGTTACTGTTTTGAATTTATTTCAAGCAGTTCATCGGATTTTTAAATATTTTAAATCATCACTTAAATAGCGAGGCATTTTATGGAATCTCTCCAACATTTTTCTTATCGCGGTTGACAATTTTTTCAATTCCGGATGAATTGAGGTAAGTATCACGACGTGATTCTAAAATGAGAATTTGATTCGACTCACGAGTTTAAAATAGCCGATGTTGACGATATTTTTATGAAATAAAATCATTTTTTTTTAAATTTTGTTTATAGATTACTTTTTTACACTGGAAATTAATTTCAGTGGTTGGAGTACTTTTTATACTTTTTATCACAATTCCTTTTATTAAATTTTTTATATTTGCATTTGGTAAAAGAATAATAAACGTTTAAATTTTTAATGTAAATTTTCAGCTTAATTGGATACGAAGTGGATAAAAGATTGGAAATTTCGGAAAAATTGTTTTAGTACAATAATTAAACAATTACGGGCACCGAAATTAAATATTAATTTTTCTCTATTATAAATTTAATCAATTTTGAACTTTTTAAAGTAAGAAATAATTTTCAGTTAAATATTTAAAGAGATTTTATTAATTTAATAAAATTCTAATTTGCAGGTTTTTTTTTTCATTATCGACGACCTAATGTTTAAAACTAGTATATTTAATCCTAATTTAAAAATAGGTTTTATTTTATTTTTTCTCTAATAGAACACTTTTCTTTTTCACTAGTTATTAAAATTTTAAATGATGAAAAAATATTTTGTTTAATTGAAACATTTTATTTAATTAAAGCAGTTTGTTTCATTATAATATTTTTGATTTTGTATATAAATAAAGATATAAATTACTTTAATAAATTGAAAACCTGAATTAGAATCTGAAGTAGAATTAATCGTTATTAATTCTATTATTTAAATTATAACTTAAACTAGAGATTAAATCCTTCTATTTTATGGAATTCAGGAACATCAAGTAGCAAACTCTGCATTCTAAAAATCTTTGTCGACAGGACAAGTAACCCAATAAACAAATTTATAAATAATAATTGTTTAAAATCCGATACTAAAATGAATTTTAAACGACTTGAATATTTTTTTTAAATTAAAATATAATTTTTTTAAATTGTTTTGCTGATACGAAATTCCATTTTTAGAAGCTCTTGATAACAGAAAAATAAAAAGTGACATTTTTCAAGCATTTCATCTATTAAAATAGATCGCTGTGAAAAAAATCAATTTTTCGTCTTTGCACTTTTAGAAAGAATTTTTGATTAAAATATTTTAATTTAATTTTTTCAATTCAGGGCTGTTTGATTAAAATTACTTTTTAAACTTAATTTTCATATTTAATAATTATAATTATAATAATGTTAACAATAAATAGCAACAACTAATTGACAAATAAAAATTAATTAAAAGGGATTTCAAATAAATTAAATTTTTCATAATTAAAACGCATTTTTAATTTCACTTTTAATCTGGAAAAATGTTTTTTATCTACTTTGCGTTTTGGCAAAAATTAGAATTTTCATTATAATTATTATGCACTAAAAGTGCCTATAGCAGAACATCTGAATTTTGAATTTCGCTTCTGTATTATTTTAATATACTTGTTTAAATAAAAAAAAATTAAACCAAAAAAATTCGAAAGGGGTTTTGTTTTTGAGGCATGGCAAAAAATGATATGTGTTACAGGACCTTAGCGATGATTTGGTGCGTGTATTAAAGAGAATGAGCAATTCGCCGTCTACGATGATGTTTCTAACAATGATGCGGTGAATGTAACTGCACTTTATTTCTGCTTCTTCATTTTCTTGTTCCTCACTACTGAATGGACCAAATTTGCTGTGTCGCAAGTCGTCATTTATTCTCGTCGACTTCGTCTTAGCTTGCATCGAAACCTTTTAGGCCCTGACTGCAAGAACTTAAATTGAAGAAAGAAGAATTTTTCAGTGAAGGTAATACTCCAATAGTAAAAGTAATAAGATTTAGCTCTTAATTTTTTCTATTTTGCGAAACAAGATTTGTGATTTTTCTGTTGGGACAATTTTTTATTTTACCTTTTTTTTAATCTGCGTGAAAGATAAAAAATTGAAATGAATTCTTACATATAAGAATAAGTACCCTATAATTAAGATTTTTTTAGGTAAAAAAAAAATAAATATCGGTAAGTAGTTCTTGAATTTTCTGATGGTTTAATTTTGTTCAAGGACGACAAATTTTTTGAATCAATAAAGATTTCCTTTTTTATGATGGTATATTAATGTTATTTAATTTTTTTTCGTTGTTAGAATTTTTATCTATTGATGGTTCGTTAGATAAGTGACTTCAATTTTACAATTCAATATTTCAAATTCTTCGATGATTAAAAAGCGATTCATTTGCGGAGACACGTGATTGTTGAGAATCATCCTTCAGTTCGTCAACGAGACAAAAACTTTTAAGGAGAATGGATTTTGTTTTTTTATTGAAGAGAAAATAGCAAAAAAAAGAGATGATTTAAGGTGATGATGGATTTTTTTCTACAAATAACTTTAGGTAATGATTTTTTTGTTTTAAAACTAAGTCGTATCTTGAGTCAATAATTTTTAATATATTGAACTTTCTAACTAATTTATTACAAAAAAAGAGACTGGTACAAAGTTTACAAAGTTTACAAAGTCTTTCCTCAAAATACGATTTATTTTCAAAATTCCTATCGGTTCTTTTACTTCACAATCGGATTTGAAAATTATTCTTAATTACTACGGTAAAAATTTAGATTGGATTCTTTTCTGAAAAAATCTACTTTTATAATTTTCGACTTCTTTCGACGCATTATTTAATTTTCTTAAACACAAAATAAAAAAAAATGAATTTTAAAAAGCAAATGGAATTTCATTATGCAATTGAATCAAGTCAAAGCACAGTAATAATGATTTAATTGATCTTCGAGGATATTTTTGTTTTGTTCTTTTTCAATGAGGAGAATTAGCGTCCAGCTGCTGTTATCTACAAGTTACGTTGATAAAAATTTCACCACAGAAAACTTCACACATTGTATCGAAATAACATGAACTTCATTGCTTCAATAAGAACTTCATCAGTTCCATGGCTGTCTCTCAAAGTTTGGAAGCATTTTCCAGGAGGATGACAATATTTTTTTCAGCTTTTCAATACGTGTGTCGATTTGATCAAATTTCTTTTGGAATAAGCTGTTTTAATATTCTCTTGCTTCAAATCCAAATTATTTCTTGAATTGAGAAAATTGAGACACTGCTTTTATGCTGATAAATACATTCCTTCGTTAAAAAAATTTAGTTATTTTTTTAATTCGGCTAAATTTCGTTCTTCGATTTTTAATTTAATTCATTGGCATAAAATCTCAAATTATTAAAATTGATTTATAAAAGTTGGAAAAACCATTTACATATTTTTTTAATAATTACAATTATTTCGAACTGAATATTTTTTTAATAAGCGATTTATTTTTAATCGAAACACTAACATCGGGTTAATTATAGTTCCGTTTATTTTGTTTTTTTTTCTTTTTTTATAAATTCTATTTTTCTCGTTTGAAATTATGTCAATGGATTTTTTTACTCAGAAACGTTTTTTGTATAGGTACTTTTAATATAATTAAAAGATAATAATCGAAACTAACATTTTCAATTTTTTCTGATAAATAAAAAAAATTGTCGAAAATGGTGCGATAATTATATTTTAGGTATTATCTTCTGTTTAATGACTATGTAGATAGATTTTTTTCTCGGACACATTCACATTTTTAGGAAATTTAATAATTTATAAATTTTAGTTTCTTCTTTTTGGTCTTTGAAAATTCGATGAATAAAGAATTTTCATTTAGGATTTTAAAACTCCTGGAAATTCCTTTTATAATTCGGATTAATCTGATTATAATTGAATTTAATTAGCTGTCTCTAGAAACTTAGTAGATGATTATTTAATTGTTATAATTATAATTAACTTATTTTGTAATTAACAGGTCTAAATACAATTATTACAAAATAATTAAGAAAACTATTTTTACAAACAGCAATAAATAATTTATATCATTAATTATTTTAAAATAATTCAAATGATTTAATGATTAAATTAATATTTTATGGATAATTATTAATAATTTTATTAAATAGTATTGAGAAATCAAACGCATGATATTTATATTTTATCAGGTATTTTGTAAAACTTTTCTGTACACTTAAAATTGTTTCCATTTTTATTTAATTGTTCAATTATTCATTATTTTCAATTAAATTGAAATTATGCATCTTCAATAATTACATAAGACGACTAATATGTTCTATTTATTTAACAAACACAATATTTTTCTTTGGTACGAATATTTTTAATAATAGAAAATTTTAATAAACTTATTAAGGTTTTATTAAATGAAATTATTTATCAGAATATTATAATATAATTATGGTAAAATATTCTTTTGTCTTTTCTGGAAATTTTTGAGAAGAAATGTAGAATATAAATAGTTGTAAAAAAATCTTGCAATCTCTTTATTAAAAGTTAGAAAATTATGTTATTAACGGAGTAAATTGATCAATAAAACAATTTAAATTGCTTTACTAGGAAAATATTTATTTTTAATCATTTAATTATTTAATTTTTTCTTAACTGAAATGTAAAGTTTTCTGATAGTTTTCAGAATACTTTTTCATCTCGCTTGAAATGCTGAACGATGAGTATTTTTTAATAAATTAAATTATAATTGAACAGTCAGTCAATTAATTACTATCTGTGTATATGAGTGTGAATAAATTCATATGATTGACCTTGGCACACTTTTTGCATTCTTTTACAATTTACAATTACTGTAAAATCATTTTGGATTGCCTTTTAGATTTTCAAACATTCTTATCACATGAGAATGTATTTTTCAATAATACTAATCATTTTTACAAATTAATAAATTAAAATGTGAACTATCATGAAAAAAAATTTGATGTCAGGGAATTTTATGAAATTGAGATTCTTTCCACTTATTTTTAAAAATTGCGATTTTTTCGACTTTTCTTCCAAATATTGCAACAAAATATCATATTTTTTTGGTGTTAAAAAATGTAACTCATTTATATTTTTATAGTGCGAAAAATAACTATAAACATATTTTTACGAAATTATTATGAATCATTTTCCTGTTTAAATTTTCGAAATATAGAATTAAACAAATTTTGAATGATTAAATTTTGTAAAATTTAATTTCAAATAATTAATTTTTATTTTTGAAAATCAATTTTTGAAGAATTTTAATAGTAAATTTTGAAAATAATATTGAATTATCAATAATCATGATAAAAAATCTTTAAACGTAAATTTCAAAATAAAAATTAGCTTTGAATTTTTTAAATTAGTATTTTCTGTAATTTTAATTACAAATTTCCAAATTCAAATACATACAAAAAATAATAACATTTTAGAATTATTTTTAACATTTTGAAGAAAAAAATCAGGTTCAAAATATTTAATTAAAATTTATCAGGAAATTAATAAGTTTTTTTAAAATACATATTACAGAAACTGTTTTAAGAAATTCAATTGTTTTCAAAAAATTACATTAAAATATTTTCAAAAACTACATAATTCTTAGAATTTTTTAATATAATTTTTAAAGAGTTAATTATCTTAGAATGAAACAAATAAAAATTTACTTTTTTTGGACTATTAAAATTTCGGAGAAATCATGGTTATATTTGTAATTTCTTCAAAAATTTAATTATTTTTATTTTTTAAAAATATTATACCTTAATAAACTTAAAAAAAACATGGGCAGTTAAAATTATAAAAATTTGAATTTTCGTATTTAAATAATTTAATCTCGAAGAACTTTTGGAAGATTATTTAACATAATTGGTTTAGAGAAGAAGTTTAGTTGGAAATTAGAGAAAAAAAAATTGAAATCAGGAAGGTTTATAATTGTAATTTTTATAAATTATTAAATTTAATAAATTTTACTCATTTTCCGTAAACTTTCATATTTTCCTGTGAAAAGAATTTTGCCAGGAAAAATAATTTTAATGTCAGTAAATTGTCAGCGAAATAATAGAGAAATTGATAAACAAAAACTTGTGACCACCCTGTTATACATAAATAACAATATTTATGTTTATTTATTTGGTGTTCAATTAATTTAATTTTTACAATATCATGTGATTTTGTTGTAGGAAATTAAATAATTAATACATTTGGAGGAAATAATGTAATAATTATCGAAAATTAATAAAAATTAATTACAAGAATTACAATATTAAATAATTTTCCAAAATGAATTTATATGTTTTCAATTAATTATGGACGTAATTAATCCTTTAATGCCTTTAATTTAAAAATACTGACATCAGATTTATAATCAGCAATCCTGAAAATCCCGAAGTAGTCATATTCATTAGCTAAGCTTTATTTAATTTTCGAGTTTCTAAATATGTTATAAATTTTGTCATAAACATTATTTTTTTATTGTTGTAATTAAAAAATTTATAATTTTTTATTGCAATATAAATTTTTTTCACAAAGTAGAATAAATTTGTGGTTGTTGGTTGTTTTGAAATCTGAAATATTTTTATTTTTGTTAAAGTTGTGATGGCTGATAGTCAAAAGTGGTTTCGATCGAAACCGCTGGGTGTTAAATTGTTATCGACAATTAATATAATATACATTTATTACAACAATTTCACGTCGGTGAAATATTTATGGTCAACGATTGAAGGAAAAAAATTTTATCCTCACAGAAACAACAAATATTTTTTTTGTAAATTATTTATCCAAATGCTATAAAAAATACTTGTTTTTACAAAAATTTATACAAATTTAAATAGAGAAATGTGTTTTCTTCCAAATCTTTTATTATAAATGTTGTCATTTTCACTAGCGTCAATTACAATATTATAAAAATATGAATGAAGAAATAATAAATAAATATATTTCAATTGCTATCGTGAAAAATTAAAATAAGTAATTTCGTAAAATAATTTTAATATATTATAATTTAATAATACATTGATTAAATGATTAGAGCAACTAACTTAATGATAATAATAAATAAAAGCGATCAAATAAGTCACATCGAACAAAAAAGAAATAATTATTTGAAGTTAGACTTTTTTATTTTAATCTTTATTTGGACAGTAATATTGAACTTTTTTACATTTTTTATTTAAGTGCATTTCAAATATTGTCTTTTTAATAAATAAACTCTATTTGCATTAAATTTTATTATTCTCTTTTTTTAAAGAAACATAATTTTTAATCATTAATGATAAAAATATTTCCCAAAGTTCTTATTTTATTTAAATTCATTTCAAATATTTCCATTTTAATAATTATGATCTTGATTTTTGAATTTTTTCGATTTCTAATTTTTTTAAGCAGGAAAAATAATTTTGAATCATTACTGGCAAAAATATTTCCCAAAATTTCCTTCACTTGCAAAATATTTATTCAAATTTAATTTAACTCATTTCAATTTTTTTCTTTTCAATAATTCTGTTTTTGATTTATTGAAGTATTGAATTTTTTTGTTTTCTAATTTTTTTTAAGTAGGAAAAATAATTTTAAACCATAACTGACAAAAATATTTTTCAAAATTCTCTTCAATTGCAAAATATTTATTAAAATTTAATTAACAAATTAGGACATTTTTATTTTCTTTACCATTATACTACTCGGATTGATTTACAGTTAATTATTTTATTCTGCAGTATTAAAAAAAAAAAATGCCAACAGAAAATTTTCAACTTGTTTCAAAAATGAAATTTTCTCATGTATTTAAATAATTTGTTATGTGTATCAATTTTTCGAATTATCGTAATTTTTCTCCCTCTCTTAAATTTGCAGATTAATTAAAAAAATCACACACACACACAAAACAAAAAACAAAATGAGTGTCATAATTAGGCTACAAAATTTGGCGTGGTCCGCGAACGCCCTGGACATCCGCCAATTCTTTCGCGGACTCAACATACCAGAAGGAGGCGTACACATCGTTGGTGGTGAACTTGGAGATGCTTTCATAGCATTTAGGTGAGAATCAATTCCTCGTCAATATGAAGAAAAAGCAATAATTTTAAAGTCTCCACGTTGCTTCGATTTCGTTTCTCAAATTAAAACAAACAATCATTATTGACTCTTTTTAAGTTCAAAAAAGTTGAAGTATTTTTTTATTGTTATTAAATTGATTTTTTTTAAAGAAAAATGAATTTTTGAGTAAAGCATTTTATTTCGCCCCCTTACAGTACCGACGAAGATGCGCGACAAGCGATGATGAAGGACGGTGGTAAAATCAAAGAAATGAAGATAAAATTACTCTTGAGTTCAAGAACGGAAATGCAAAAGGTGATTGAGGTGGCGAGACAGCAGAGTTTGTCGTTACAGACATTTATGCAAACGACAACACCGGTACCAGTTGTACCATCAGCAGTTCCAGCGAAACAACAATCGCCAGGTGAAGCGACACGTCGGGAAAAAGAGCGCGACACGGAAAATGAGACGAGCAATAAGGATCGCAAGGAGAGGCAACGTGAAAGATCACGTTCACGATCACGCGACAGAGATCGAACACGTAACGACAGGAACGATCGTCGTGATCGCGACAGAGACCGTGATCGTGACAGGGGACGTGATCGTGGTGGTCGCCGTTGGGAACGAAGTCGATCACGTGATCGTGATCGTGACCGACGTGACAGAAATCGTCGTCGTCGCAGTGATCGTTCCAAGTCACGTGATCGAACACGTTCCAAGGATCGCGATCTGAAACGCAATGATCGACGAAAGGATTGTAATGACGAGGAGAATACAAACGATATTGTTTGCGTGGGACAATTCGCTAAGGAAAAACCGAAGAAAGCCCTACCTGAAAATGGCGTCTGGGAGGTACCGCCACGTACCCAACAAATTGGAGTAATCGCACCAAATATTCTCGGAGCTGGTATTGCCGCACTACCAGCGCAAGATGACAGACCATCACCATTTGGAAATTCAGTTCTAGCTCAACAATTCTCTCTAAATGGATTGAATGGCGTTAGTAGTCTCATGTCGGCTAGATTACCAAATCTAGGTATCAATCAATTATCCCAATTGGGCAATAATTCTCTCTCTGGTAATAATGGCAATTCAATGAATTCATTGCGCGGTTCCCGTGAACCATGGGGCGATAATGGACGAATGGATTCGCTACGTTTTCAAAATCGTTCGGGGCCATTCGGCTCATCACAGGACAATTCCAATTTATTCAATAATTCAAATAATTTTCGTAATCGAGGTAATGCGTTTATGAATAAAGTTCAAGAATTAGACAGCAGAAGGAATCCGCACGCATTTCAAGCTTCTGCTTTTAAGGGTTCACCATACGACAAGTCCGATAGATCTAACGATCGACTTAATAGAAATCAAATTTCTCGTTTTGGACAAAATGATCAGTCATCGACATCATCCACAATGGACAGTGGAAATTGCGTCGAAGTTAGAAACATGCCATTGAGTGCAACTTACAGTGATGTACGTCACGGTTTCTCCGGTCTATTCATCAGGAAAGATGGTCTCAAACTAATAAACGACAATCATGGTAATAGAGTTGGTATCGCTTATATAAAATTCGTAAAAAATGACGCCAAAGAGCAGGCTCTTAAATCACCGAAATATGTACGTGGCTCCGAGGTTGAGGTTCTCCATCTCGAGGAATCGATATTTGACAAAACAGTTGATTCATATCCGTCATGCGATAGGGATAATAGAGCTAGTTTTTCGCCGGTTGAAAATGATTTTCCATCTGAGGATGTAAAAAATTCGTCGAAAATCGACGATGATAATGTTCCTGCCACGGATGGTGGTAAGGCATCGGAAGTTGTGGTTAAATCGTCATATGTTGTTCTCACTGAATTACCATCGTATGCCAAAGAAATGGACATTGCCAATCTCTTTCAAGATACAAAGATAAATGATGTCTTCATTAAGACAATGGAGAATTCGGGTAGTACAAAATATTTGGGTTATTTGCATTTCGATAAAATGGAAGACGCCGAGGCGGCGCTTACGAAAACATTGAAAATTGGACCAAAACAAATCACAGCTTCATCAATTTCGGAAACATTGTTCGAGAGCGAGAAACGTGAATACGAGGAGGAAAATGGAATTCCTTCGGAATCTGATTGTATTATTATGCGGGGACTTCCTTATCAGTCAAATGATCGTGATATTTTGGATTTCTTCTCCGATATTGGCATTGTACCGCACAGGTGAGATCTTTGCTTTTTTTATTATGAAGTGGAGAAAGAAATTTATTTATTGAAAAGGAATAATTTATTTATTCAAGAAAGAGAATAGAATTATATCAGCCAACTATTTGCAACTTTTTTACGACTTAGATACTTTTTTTTAGACTTCAGACACCAAAAATTTCTTTTTTCTTCCTTTTGAAAATTGGCTCTACCTTAAATCTTCTAATAGTAGTTGAAATAAAAATTATTCTCTAAAATTTTTATTTAATTCTGTTTTAGAATATTATTATCATTTTAAATAACTTGTGTTGATTAAATTCCTTCAAGGAATAGAAGTATTTTCAAAAATTGTAATAAAATTCCTTGAAAGAATTCTATTATTTACAAAAATTTGAAGAACATTTTACGCAAGAATTCAATTATTTTCAATATTTTAATAAGAGTTTACAAAAGAATTCAATTAATTAAAATAAAATTTAATAACATTTTCCCAGGGTGTCTACTTACCGGGTAAACCGGGAATTAGCCGGAAATTTTAATTTGTTTTTAAAAAATCACTTTTTATTTCAATTAATTTATCGACTTATTAATATTATTATTATTATTATTATTATTATTATTATTATTATTATTATTTATATTATTATTTAATTTATTCAACTATTTTTAAATGATCTATAAAATTCGGATGAAGAATTCAATTACTTATTTTCATGAACATTAATACTAATCACAGTAAAACATTTATTTTTAATATAACTTTTTAATTAATTCCTCCAAATAGATTAAAAAAATTAATAAATTTCTAACAAAAATTTAATTATTTTTGCAAATAATAAAATGTTTAAGTATATTAAATTATTTTTAATGGAAATTAATTTTCAATAATTTCATCAAAAAATGCAATTATTCTTTCAAATTTGATTAAAATGCTTTCTAAGAATTCAATTTTAAGAAATAAATTGTTCATTTTAATTATTTACTTTTATATTTAAAAAATATAATTCTCTTAGAACACAGACCAGAATTCATTTAAATATGATTTTCAGTTAAAATTTTAGATAATATTTAAATTTTAGAAGCGTTAAAGTATAAGTTTTAAGAAATAATTAAATTTCGGAAGATTTTGAAGTTGAAGTTTTTTGAAAATTGTAATTGTTGTAAAACGAATAATATTTAAATAGTTGTGTTAGAAAACTATTAAATTATTGATTTAAATTTTCAAGAATTACTCAAATTTTAGAATTTTTTTAGAACTTTTTAGAAATTATAGAAAAAATTAGTCTTGAAAAATTTAAACTATTTTGCAAATAGCGAATTTCTCGTAAATAATTTAATAAGATTAAATTAATTTTCTAATTAACTGCAAATTTTGTCAAATTTAATTGAAATATATTTCAATGATGTCTACTAACCGAGAAATAACTGGGATTTTTATCACCAAAATTAAAAAAAGTTTTATTATTTTAATTTGTTTTTTAAAAAAAACTACTTTTTATTTCAATTTTTATAGATATTTATACTCTTCTCTAACTTTGAATTAGTTAAAAAAATTAATTTGAGAGTAAAAGTCAGGCACTAATTCAAACAGATTATGTAAATAAATTTAAAAAAATTATGGAGTTAATAGAATTATTGTGAAATTCGACTAAAGTATGTAATTGAATTTGTTAAAGAATTTCTTTAGAAACTTTTTAACAAATAGAATTTTCAAAGTATTTTAATTTAATAATTAATTTATAATTGGATTTTGTAGTCACATTTTAATGAATTCATGTTTCTTAGTGCGAAGATTAATAATTAAAATTTTTATTAGTTAATTTAAGAAAAACGATATGCACTTCAAATTTTTTTATTAAAATTGAATTCTCGCAAATTTTTTTTTAAATTCTGAAAAAAAATTGTCGAAATTTATCAATTCCATTGTTTCAAGATAATTTCATTTTTCTAAACAAATAATTGAAAATTTTTGAAATAATTGTAATTTCTTTACTTTTTTTTTGAAAAATATTTTAATTCTTTGAAAGAATTTTAATTTAAATTTTTCGAAAATAATCAAGGGAAGTTAGTGACCGTAATTATAATATTATTTTCAAAATATAAAGTCCCTCTTAAAGTTTTAAATTAATTTTTTGCTTCTAAAAATTATATTTTTCTATTATTATTCAATAGTTATAATTATTAAACTTCTCTTAAATTTTTATAATTTCAAATTTCTGAATATTCAAATAAATGATATTTATCATTTCTTAAGCAAATTTAATGTTTATTACTTCTTAAGAAAAATAATTAATTATCACTGCTTTTTTAAAATTGTAATAAAATTCTTCACAGGAATTAATTTATTTTCATAAATAATATCATTCTTTGGAAGGATTTCAATTATTTTTTTAAATAGTAAAATTCATTGCAGAAATTCAATTATTATCAATAGAATTGTAATAAATTTGAAAAAGAAAATTTCCAATTATAATTATAAAAAGAC
Organism: Leptopilina drosophilae; assembly: GCA_032873175.1. Classification (NCBI taxonomy): domain Eukaryota; kingdom Metazoa; phylum Arthropoda; class Insecta; order Hymenoptera; family Figitidae; genus Leptopilina; species Leptopilina drosophilae. Next base: position 10,715,941 of record CM065485.1, read on the forward strand.
AAGATTATTTTAAAAAAATTGTAAAAATTATTTTCTAAGTTTTCAATTAAAATTATTATTTATTTATGTTCGAAATCAAATTTAAATTTAAATTTTACGAGAAAAGAAAACCGGGAAAAAATTAGGCCATAAACGGGAAAACCCGGGAATTTTGTTGAATGGAAATAGTAGACACCCTGATTTCATATTTTAAAGTATTTTATTTTGTTGTTTTTGAAAATTCTTGTTAAATACAATCGTTATGAATGCGAATCAAAAATTTAGAAAATAATTGTATTGAAGAAAAATTTAATTTATAGTTGAAGTTTGATAAGAAAAAAAACTGAATATTTTTATTGAAATCAGTAAGAAATCAGTAAAATATAGAAACAAATTTTTATGAATGAAGTAAAATGAATTTTTATAGACGTTAAATTTAATTTTTCGATAGCTACTTTTTTTACTACCTTTTTCTATTTCAAAACTGCTTTTTGCTACTTTTTTAAAATTGATGATCAAGTGCAAAGATATTAATTAATTATTTATTTTCCAGGATACATATGCTTCTGAATCAATCTGGAAAACCAGCTGGCGAATGCTTCTGTGAATTTGACACACCCGAGGAGGCAATGCGTGCAATTGGTAAAAATGGTTTACCCCTGGGAAAGAATGTGCCGACGATAATGTTGGTACCACGTTCTAAAATGCTGGACACTTTAGGAATATCCGACAGTCATTCGGCGCAAATACAAATACCACATCATTATCCAATGCATCATCATCACCATCCAATGCACGATATGAGGCCACGTTTTCCAGGGCCAATGCATTATCCACGTTTTGGCTTTGGACCAAGAGGACCACCGCCTGGAATGATGGGAATGCCACGGCACATGATGCCACCACGACATCCTGGACAAATGGATCATGTTGATCATGTTTTTGGAAAGCCCGGTTGTGTTGTTTCACTTGAAAATGTTCCATTTAAAGCCAGTATCGATGAGATTATTGAATTTTTCTGCGATTTTGAAATTAAACGCGAACAAATAATTCGTCGTTACAATGAACAAGGAATGCCAACTGGCGATGCACGTATTTGTTTTCAATCACCAATTGAGGCGCAACGCGCTTTAAGAGAATTAAAATTAAGCAAAATGCGCGATCGTACGATATATATGAAAATTGCATGAGACAACCAGTCGGTGGAAGATGACAATGACATTCTTCCACGGAACAAAGACAAGTAATTCTAAAAAAATATTTCTTGTTTGACATCATGTTTTTTAATTGTCTAAACGTAGAATCTTGATGTTTGTTCCATTTGAGAAAAAAAACACTAGTTTCTGTTCAATAAACATTGACAAAAAGAAACTAAAACACATATTGTTAAAGAATTACAAAGAATAGTAGAACTTTCTTATTTTTTCCTTCTGCGATTGTATTGAAAATGGCTTTTTTTTATTTAAGAAACTTGTACATAAATATTTTTTTATAAGTCCGAAACTACAGTCGCAAAGAAAATAAAGTTCTTCGATTGGTAACTTTTCGTTAATGCTATAATAATTATTTTTTTAAAAATCGTTGGTTAATTGAGTTATAAAATTAATTTTACTTTTCGATAAAAGGTATTAAAAGTCAAACTTCCAACGATAGTGTAAATATTGATGAAAAATTAAACGAATGTATGATAAATGTAAATTTTTTTCCATTTCAATCCATCTTGATGTTGCTTTAATAATTTTTGCATCAGTTTTAGTTTAATTAAAATTAAATTTTATAATTTAATTTAATTCTTTTATTGTTTCAAATGTTGAAAAATAGATTTCCAATTTATTTTTGTTCTGAAAACATTTAAATAAAAGCACATCGAAATAAAATGGATTGTGAACGATAATGTGGAGAAGAAATGAAAAAGAGAATTAAAACAAACTGAATGTCTGGGAATCGAGTGTGAGAAGTTAGAAATTATTGTACAAACTTTAAGTGATTAGTGTCAGAAAATAAACACACGAATTTATATAAAAAAAAATATATTGTACGAGTAGAATCATTTCACCGCATTATATTATGATATCTTTAAAAATAGTTCATTGTCAACTTTTTCTCTTGTTGAGATACAAGAATCATTCAAGATATCAATAAATTTGTATTTAAAAATTAAAAAATTGAATTACTTTTTTTTTGAAAGATAAAATTTTAAAAACTTTTGAGTAAATTCTTGAAATTAAGAATATAGTTATGGATTAACAAATTTCCAAAGAAGAATATTAGGTATTCACAATAATTGATAATATTAGCTGTCGACTTTTTATATCATTAATTATTATATAAGTTAAAAACTGTTCCGCTTGCTAAATTCAAATGTTAATAAGTAATTTATAATTATTTATTTACTATATAATTCTTTTTTTTTACTATTGTTATTATTTTGTCAAAAATTTGTACATAATATTGGGAAATAATTAATTAGTTTTGTAATTAATCTAAAATATAGTTATTTATTTATTATAAATTTATATAAAATTCTCATTTTTAATATTTATTTACGCTATTTATTTATTAATTTAGGGGCTGGATTTATTAACTTTTAATATTAATTTTGAACATAATTTAATGTTTATTTACTTATTTTATTGTTTCGTATATATATTTATTTGAGTAATTTTATTTAAATTATAATTGATTATTTACTTTATTTATTCATCAGCAAAACAATTTTTTTTCTTATAATTATCTTATATCTCTTACAAATTTCAAATTTTAAATGAAACTCGCGCCCTAACATGTGGATAGCCTTTACCTTGGATGTGTATTGCACTTCATCATAATTACGACGCATACTTCACGTCACGGCGTCGTCCGCCATTTTGCTTTCTAGAGAACATGCAGAAGCATAATGCAGCCGCTCCTCCAAAAATCCATGAATATCATTAAAATCAAGTAAAATTTTACACAAAATTAAGAAGAATCAAATAATATAATGACCCAGCTAGGAGATTTTTGTATCAGATGTAAGTAAAACATGTTTTTCCTTGAGATTTCAGTGAAAATGCAAGTGACGCTATTGGTTCGCGTTATCGTTACATATTTTACAATTGATCGCATCTGTCAAGAAACATCATTATTGGTGTGAATATTTGTTCAAATCGTAAATATTGAGCTAGAATTCGACATTTTGAGCTATATTAGTAGTAAAATTTTTAAAAATGCTAATTTAAAGAATGAGGTTATGTTCACATGACGTGCTGTAAATTAGTCAATTGTTACTTGTTACATCATTCATTTGCTGGAAATGTAATTTTATCAAATTCCTCTCTTTTCGTTTATTATAATTTTCGTAATTAGTTCCGTGAACTAGTTCAAAGTAATCAATACAGCTGGCACTTAATACTCGGGTATTACTTTCCTAATGCCATTTATTAAGAAAACTGTCCATAAAAGATATTCAGTAATGTGGAATAAAAAAAATTTATGCAGCTTTAAGTGCAAGGTAATTTTACATTTTACCAACATTAGAAAAAATATATATTTGGTGAATTTTTTTAATGTAAAAAATTGTTGATAATTGGCAATTATTATTGCTGTTCATTAATGTTTATTCTTTATATTATTTTTACTAATTTCGTTGTATTTCCCATTATTTTTTGCATTTATTTTTATATTTAAACAGATGAATAAGCTCTTACAGATAATTTATTTTCTATTCCAATCATTTTTTATTTTTTTCCTCGATTCAATTAATTTTATTAATTAAATCTAGTTTTATTTATTTTATATTTTAACAAATAAACTTCGTTATTTAATTTTTCCTTTAAAAAGCATTTTATTTTTCTTCCATAATTATTTTAAAACTTTTTTTGCAATTCAAATCTGATATTAAACGCCCGCCAGGACACGTGACTGCGCATCACCATCTGCGCATACTTCACACAGTACTGACTTCACTCCACTGTCCGCCATTTTGTTTCGCCCATAGAAATGTACAGAAGACGATTGTAATCGTGTCCCCAAAAATCGATGAATATAATTAAAATCAAGTGAATTTTTGCATCAATTTGAGAAGAATCAAGTTATTCAATGCCTTGGTTCAAAGTTTTTTACAGTAGATGTGAGTAAAACATGTTTTTTCTTGAGATTTCAGCAGAAATATAAGTGACGCTATCCGTGCGCGTCATCGTTTGTACATTTTACAATTGATTGCATCTATCAATAAACATCATTATTGGTATGAATATTTGTTCAAATCGTAAATATTGAGCTAGAATTCGACATTTTGAGCTATATTAGTAGTAAAAATTAAAAAAATGTCGATAAATGTGAATTAATAAATTGAGGTTATGTTCATATGACGCATTTGTAAAGTCAATAGTTTTTACAGTAATCATCTGTTCTATGTAGTTTTATCAAAATTACTTTCTCCCCTCTCATTTCTTGTTTTTTAATTTGTTGCTTAAAGTTATTAATAAAATATATTATGATAGCTTCCCCCTCCACTGTAGTAATTTTATATTTTACCAACGTTAGAAACATATCTATTTCTGGTGAATTTTTTTAAAATAAAAATATTTTATAATTAAATATTTGTAATATTCATTGTTTATTTTTGTTTAATTATATTTTTACTAATTTTATTCAGTAATCTATTTGTTATTTGTATTTTTTTAAGTCTAAAAAAAATATATTTATATTTTTCTATTCCAATTACTTTTTATTATTCTCATCATTGTAATTTATTTCTACATTTATTTTTAAAATGAATATAGTTTACTTGTTTTTATTTTATCTCCTGAACTTCTTATATGACTTTAGTCACTGCCAACTGTCAGAAAAATGTTAATTTTTTTCTTTCATATAAATATTTTTTCAATTTTGTTTGTTTAAAATTAAATTTCTTTTGTCAAGTGGCTGCAAATTTACACTGCGCATACTGCACGCAGTAGTCACTTCCGGTTTTGCACCATTTGGCTTCTGCTACTGGGAAAATAATGTAAATAACAACAATTTATAGTCGTGTCTCTGGAAATTAGTGAATGTCGTATAAATCAAGTTAAATTTATTAAAAAGCAAGTTTATCAATGCCTCTGTTAGATAATTTTCGCATTTGATGTGGATAGAAATATTGGGAAAAACTTTGAAATTTTGAGCTGTATGTATAAATAATTAATTTGATATATTATGTGCGATCTCTAAATTGGAGGTTATGTTTGCATATCAAGTGGCAATTTTCTCAAACTTGTCGATTGTCGATAAATTTAGACAATATATGAGCTTCCGGATCAAAAAACTCGATTTGACGTTTGGAAGGCTTACAATATCCAAAATAGTCAGATTCAAAAAAATACTTGGAAGAAAAAAGAGTTGTGCATTTTCATTATCTACAAGGATATATTTTTGAAAATTGTTACATTTTATTTTTCTTTATTTTTTCATGGAGTCTTGACTGAAGTAAAAATTGTCTGTCCGAACGCAAATCGAGTTTTTTGATCCGGGAGCTCATATTTTGCATCAATCAGTTGATTGATTAAATTGTAATCTTAAATTACAATGAATAAAGGATATTTTGATTAATGATTTGGTCACAAGAGGCCGAAGATAAGAAAATGTGGATTATATGTAAGTCCTTTCCGTTCATTATTTGTTTTTACTTTGCGTCATGAATTCGTCATTATTGTGATAATTTTTTTTTATAATTCTTTTCAATACCCCCTCCGTATTATAGTGATTTCTTTTTATTTTCGGTTGATATTCAATGGTGCGCAATATTTTGCTGGCACCCCCTCCCTTAAATTTTCGAAAGCTTTGAAAAGTGCAAGTGAAAAAAAATTAATTACTGAGTGGAATAATTTTTTTACAATTACCAAAAGTTAAATTGATTAAAAATTGTTTAAAATCAGAAAGATGTTTAATAAAATGTAATTTTTGTAAAATTTTGATATTTACAAAAATATTTTTCTAAGAGTAATAATATTAAAATAGTTTTCTGTTAATAATTATAGAATAAAATCAGAAAATGTCGGAGAATTTTTGTTATGTTTGCTTTAATATTCAAAAAAGATTTTATTTTTCCAGTTCAAATTTAAATAAATAAATGCAGATAATATTGAGAAAATCTCCAAAAAATGCGCATAAAGAAAAATTGTACACATTTTTTGGGCTAAATAAATGATATATTTTGAAAATATTAGGAAAAATATATTTTTATTTCGAATAATTTTTATACTACAATGTATATAATTAAAAAAAATTGTTTTAAATAGAAAATATATTTCTTAAAAATGTTTTATTCAAAAAATTGTTAAAAAAATAAATTATATCTAAGATAATTCAAAGTAAATCATATTCCTCTACCTTTCGCCCCGCTTATAGCTACCACTTCTTTCGAGTCATCATTAACAACAGAAAGTCCACAGAAAGTGGTCGTTCTGTTTGCTGTTCAGTCGAATTTGAAATTTTCTTTTGAAAAATAGATTTTTGTTATAAAGAAAATATCATAAAAAACATTGATTTAGTGTAAGAATATCAACAAATTATTTTAGACCTCATGAAACTGCCGGTTTTTTATTTTATTAAAAATTCTTTTATTTATTGAAATAATTTTTTTTTAATTTAATTTAACTGAAATCTGTGAGTAAGAAAATTATTAAAATGTCTATTGAAAAGACAAGTGAAGATTATATTGAAGAAATGATACGCATGGCAAAAGATACAAACGAAAATGTGTCTGAAAAAAGTGATGTTACCGATTTTTATTCAAATTGTAATATTTTTATAACTGGCGGATCTGGTTTTATTGGAAAATTACTTTTGGAAAAAGTTCTCCGGTATGTATTACATTTATTTTTTCATTATTATTTTGAAAATGTGTTACTAATATTTTAAAGAAAGTAAGTTAATTAATTTATTTATTATTTACTTGTAAATTTTGTTTGAATTGGACTTTTGGAAATTATTATTTTCAATTTCTTTGAATTAAAATTAAATATTGATTTGAATAATATAACAATTTTTTAAAGTATTGCATTAACTGTAATAATCGTGGAATTATATAATATATATTATAAAAATGTATATTATTGTAAAAAATTTAATTTATAATTAAAGTTCATGAATTCTCTAAATTTATTCAAGGATGTTTCGAATAATGTATTATTCTAAGGAATATATAAAATCAATTCGTTTGAGTGCAATATATATGTATACTCGTCTTTTAGTCACCGGATGTATTATTTTTAAAAAACAATGATTAAAATTTACATTAATTTGATTCAAGCCATTGAACTAGAGAATTTTCAAATGATTTCTTTTCCAAGCGAAGAGAGAGAGAGAGAAAAGAATTATTAAATTTCCAAAAATTCATTAGTTGTAATTTGAATATCTAATTTGTGATTGTAATATATTTAAATCACTTATTAACACAAAATGATTCTATGAATTGTTAATTGTACCACACATTTAAGATTGCAGATAAAGATTTATTTATTATTTTTAGATGTTTTCCTAATATGGGTAAATTATACATGATGTTGAGGCCTAAAAAAGGAAAATCGCCAGAGGAACGTTTTAAAGAACATTTCGATGATCCTGTAAGTAGATATAATTTATGTTAAATATTTATACTATTGGCTCTTATTATTTATTCTGTTGAGAATTTTGCAATTTTTATTTATTTTTTATTATTTTATTAAAATATTTATTTTTTATTACTTTAATTAAATATTTTATTTGTTTTATTTTATTTATTATTTATTTGACAATAATTGGCAAATTCTTCTTATTAAAAACTTGTTTGTTTTCTTTCTAATTTCTGTGTTTTCAGTTGTACGAAAGATTAAAAGAAGAACAGCCGGATTTTGCGTCAAAAATTTTTATAATTGAAGGTGACACTGGAAAATTTGATTTGGGTTTATCTCCGAATGATCGGGAATTAATTATTAAAAATACTCACATAATTTTTCATGGGGCAGCGACTGTTCGTTTTGATGAAAAGCTTCGTCAGGCTGTAAATATTAATGTGAGAGGTTTGCAATTAATGCTCCAACTTGCCAAGGAAATGAAAAATCTTAAGGTTTTTATCGAAGATTATTTTTTTATATTATTGTATATAACTGATTGTTTTATCATTGGTTTAATAGTTGCAGATTTAATATTAAACTTGATATTTATATTTTTTCAGGCTTTTGTTCACATATCGACTGCCTTTGCACACTGCATTTCGAAAGATATTGATGAAAAATTCTATCCTCCACCAATGGAAGTGGATAAACTTTTGAGCCTTCTGGATTTGTTGGACGATGAACAATTGGAGTATTTGACTCCCTTGTAAGAAACGAATAAAAAATTATTATTATTATTAACTTAGAAATTAAATTTTTTTAAGGGAATTTTAAGTATAATTTGAAAGATTATTTAAATAGGTTAATAATTTATTAACATTCATTATTAGTTATTAATAATTTATTAACACGCATTATTTGTTATTAATAGTTTATTAATTTAAAAATATCAGTAAAATATTTATTATCAATATTTTGGAATTACAAGCCTCGGATATTATGACTTTTTTTGGCTATTTTCGATTATTTTCAAATAATGCGACTTTTATCAACTTTTATTTAAAAATTGCGACTTTTTTGACTTTTCTTCCAAATTTTGCGACAAAATATCATATTTTAAGTATAAAATGCAACTTATTTTAATTTTTATAGTGTAAAAAGCATAACAATAAACAAATCGTTGAAAATTCATTTTTCAATAAGTTTTCTAATTAAATTTTTCAAATATACAATTAAAAAAATTGAATAATTGAAATTTTGCGTACACCCAGAGAAATGGTATATTTGACTCAGAACCAACTAGACTTTTTTTTGTTTCAAACAAATTTTATTTATTTTAAATAAAATTTTATTTCAAACAAATAAAAAGTCTAGTTGGTTCTGAGACAAATATACGTTTATTTAAGTCAAATATAATATATTTGGTTTAAATAATAATTTTCTCTGGGTGTAATATTTAATTAAAACTAAATAATCTTTTCAAGAATTTTAATTGAAAATTTTGAAAATAATATTAGATTCTCAAAAATTTGAATAGATAATATTCAAGTGTAAATTCAATTAAACTTAAAATTAATGAAAAATAAGTTTTAAAAATAATATTAAAATAGTTTTGAAAATAGTAATTCTTTGAATTATAACGTTGACTTAAATAAACGAATATTTGTCTCAGAACCAACTAGACTTTTTATTTGTTTTAAATAAAATTTTTGTTTGACATAAATAAAATATATATTTGAGTCAAATAAAATTTTATTTAAACCAAATAAAATTTATTTGAAACAAATAAAAAGGGTGGGTGTATTATTTTTAACATTTTGGGAAAAATAATCATAGCCATGTTCAAAATTTTCAATTAAAATTCTTCAAAAAAAAAAACAATTTGTTTAAATTATACAAAAGTTCTTCAATTATTTTCGAAAAATTACGTTACAATATTTATAACAAAACTAATTCTTAGAATTGTTTTATCATAATTTTTTTAAATTTAATTACCTCCGCATAAAGTGAATGAATTTTTTTTTAAATTTTACTACTGTTTTAAAATTTTTCAGAAATAGTTTATAATTAAAATTCTTCTAAAATTTTGATTAACGTTTTTATATTCTTAAAAAATTCAATTATTTTGAAAAGATTTTAGTAAATTTTAATTATTTTTTAAAAATATTTTACCAAATTTCAATTTTTTGGACATTTTTTTAATTGTATATACTTGTAAAACTATTTCAAAAAATGATTAAGAAATATTTTCAAAATGTTATTTGTACGAATTTCTTTATTAAATTTTTTGAAAATATTCTACCTTAATTAATATCTTTAAAAAGAAAAATATATGGTTTAAATTATTATAAAAAATTGGATTTTAGTATTTAAATAATTGATTTAGAAATGAAGTTTAGTTAAAAATTGTAGAAAATAATTGAATTTTTGTAAGAGTTATAGTTTTAACTTTTAGAAATTATTAAATCACAGAAGTTGAAATTTTTTAAATTTTATTTTCTGTGAATAAAAAAATAGAAGTATTTAAATATTTATTTAGTAAAATTATACAAGTTTTGATTAATTTGAATTTAGAAATCAGTGAAAAATCAGGGAAATACAAAATAAAAATTTTTTTACAACACTGAATTAAATAAACGATTATTTCGACTTTTTTCTATTTTTAATCGACTAAAGCGACTTCTTTTCTCGTTAAAGTCGATCCGAGGCCTGAAATATTAAAAATTCTAATGTAATAATTTTAATTTTTTGATAAATCCTAATTTTTCTTGATAATTTTATTTTTAATGATTTTAATAAAAAATGTATTTGCTGCCAAATTGTATTGATGTCAATATAGTGAAATATAAATGTTTTCTTTGAGACTTTTGGGAAAATGGCCAAATTCGTATGCCTTCTCAAAGGCAATGGCTGAGGAAGCTGCAAGAAGATATTCGACTGGAATTCCAATTTGTGTCGTTCGTCCATCGATTGTCGTGTCAACATGGAAGGAGCCAATCGCCGGTTGGACAAACAATCTTTATGGAGCCACAGGTGTTGTTGTGGGTTCTGGAATTGGATTACTTCGCACTCTCCACTGTGTGCCAAATAATGTCGCAGAAATCATTCCAGCTGATATAGTCATCAACAATATTGTCGTTGCTGCTTGGGACATTGCTCAACAGTGGTATTAAAATATACAAAATTTATACACTTACATTTATTTTATTCAATTAATTATATTTTATTTAATTATTTATTTAACTTTAAACTTTAATAGTTCCTTTAATAAATGAATAAAAGACACTTTTAATAATAAAAATTATTGAATATTATTTAATAATAACATTTTGCTTCAAGGAATGAAAAAATAATAATCGAGGAAGAACCTCCAGTTTTCAATTGTATATCATCAAATTTAAAACCAATTACTTGGGGGAGATTTATGGCTTTAAATCAAACATTCGGATTTGAATTGCCGAGTAAAAATACAATTTGGTATAATGTTATGATTTTGAATGAAAATTTTTGGTTACATACATTTTGTATGATCTTTTTGCATTTGGTACCAGCTGCAATAGTCGATTGTATTTTATATCTTATGGGAAAGAAGCCAATGTAAGTGAAATTTAAATAAAGTTTATTTTTTACCAGGGATAATTTTTTATTTTATTAATAATTTTAATTTTAATTTTAAAGGTTACTGACGGCATATAAAAAAATTCACAAATTCATGGGCGTTATTGCATATTTCTCAAGTCAAGAGTGGAATTTTCACAGTGACGCCAATCAAGCACTATGTAAAAAATTAAATACTTTAGATAGACAAAAATTTGATTTTGATTTGAATAATTTGGATTGGGAGAATTATATGCACTATCACGTAAGAGGTTTGCGTCTTTTTATTTTAAAAGATCCGATGGATACAATTGAAGAAGGAAAAATTCATTACAGGAGGTAAAAAATTTTTAATAATAAAAATATATTTGTTTAAAATTATAAAATATGTGTAAATTATTATTCATATATATGGGTGATTCTTCTGAAAGGCACCTGTTTTTTTCTAAAAACTAAAAAAAATTAATTTTTACATTTTCTAAATATTTTTTGTCATGGATAGGTTTTAAATACGTTTAAATATACAAATCTGAGTTGCGCAAAATTAATTTTAAAAAATAAGCCTTCCAGCATCATTTTAATATTAAGTGTTTGGAAGGTTAAATATACTGTAATCAATATTGGGATTTTTGTTAAAAAATTCCTTTTAAATTTAATTTCTTTCATTTATTAAACTTTTAACATTATTCATTTTTAACTTAATGAATTGTGTATTTAATAATTTATTTTTAACTATTTTATCTTTAAAAAAATAACTAATATATATTTTTATATATTGAACGGAAAAAAATTGTAATGATTTTTTTAATTTATCATTTTAAGTTCAAAATTGATATTTTCTGTAAAAATTTTTATCTTTAATTATAATTTTAATATTTATCTAACTTTTTCCTAAATATATAATATTTTTAAAAATTAAAAATATTTTATTTTAAATAAAACGGAAAATTTTTTTATAATTCAAGGGTTAGGTATTTGAAAATAATTATTAGAAACAAAACAATACTGCTTACCAAATATGAAAAAGGCTTCGGAGATGAATAGTTTGTCAAATAAAAAATTCACATTTTTTTAAATTTAAAAATATTGAAACATAATTTAACAAATTTTTTGGGCTACAACTTCAAATATTAATATATAGATTACGTGTAATTAAAAAACATTTTCAAAATATGATGTTATTAACTGAAAAACGAGGCTTCGGAGATGAATTTGAATTTTTACTCTCGTTGCCAATAATGTTTAATTAATTATTTAAAAATTTTTTTTATTTTGTTTAAACTAAATATAAGTGAAAAATAAACGGTAGAATCTAAGCTTCAATTTGATATATATTAAGAGTATATTTCAAAATTTTTAATTATATTAAAAAATAATTAAAAATATGTATCATATTTAACCAAAACCAAAAGAAAAAATTAAATAAATTTTTTTACTAAGAAAAACTTTAAATTTTAACATGACAAGATTATGTAAAGATAAATAATGTTTCGAAGATTATGGATAAATTTTTTTTTGAAATTTATACTCAACAAAATATCATAATAAGTTAATGCAAATATTGAGTCTCACGTTGGAGACACGTGAAGTGGTCCCTTTCAGGAGAATCACCCATATATATATATATATATATATATATATATATATATATATATATATATATATAAAATCAAATAATTATCTTATAAATAGTTGATTTGCAATTTTATTAATAAAAATGAATAAATTATATTATTATTAATTATTATTTTCTTTTTGGTTTTCTAGATTGAAAATTGCTCATTATGCGGTAGTAACTTCGGTGTTTTGTTTATTGGTTTGGTTGACGTTTTCCCTGCTTCGTTTTCTATTTTTTATGGTGTTTTAGTTGAATTATAATTTAATTTTTAATTTTACATTTTCTGTAAAAAATCCTGAATTTTAATGAAAATAATATATAATTGTGAATTTTATTGAAATTATGTCAACAGCATCTAAGTAATTTTATCTGCAATTTTAATCTTGTGTTTATAAAAAATCAATTTCAAAAATACAATAATAACTGAAGTTATTTTTAATATAAAATTCAGGATTTTCGTTTTATTTTAATCGTTTTCTTCAGATGTTTTTTTATTTTATAGAAAAATTCATGTAAGTCTAAATTTAATATTTAGAATTGCAACGATAAGTTTTAATATATATTTAGAATTGTAAAAATAATTGTAAATATATGTAGAATTTAAATAAATTAAGAAAAATATTCTCATATGACAAAATATTTGATAATTGTGTAACAAAACTATTTTATCTATTTAGATATTTATGCAAAAAAGATAAACTTTTATATGTTTTAGTTATATTTTTTTCCAAATTAGTTGTTGATAGAAAATACAATTGTAATGCAAATGTTTTGTTATCATGGCCAAATATTTTTCGCTTATTGTATTATTACTTATAATAGTATAGTACTTTTAGTACTGAAAATTTGCTTTTGAAATTTATAAAAAGAACATTATTGGAAATAAAGTTCGTAGTAAAATAATATTTGAATTTTTACTTACATTTGTTACATTTACAATTTTTTTTCTATATCTACATAACAAATTTTTTTTTATAATAACAATTGTCGATTTTTATTATATGTTTAAAAAAAGTGCAATTCGGAATTTCCGCTGAAACGCAAATTCCTTTTTGCAATTTAAATTACTTGATTGTATGATCAAGTTAGTTTCTTTTGTTTCTTTATTGTTAATTGTTTGTTTTATTCATTAACATTATGCTAAAAAAAATATTTAGTCAATTGTTTTGAGTTGAAGACTTTGGAAGTATTTTCTTTATTTACTTTTAATTTAGTTTTTATCTTGTTTTTCTGATTTTCTATTTACTATCATATTGTTTACATTTTTAATTAAATTCTTTAGTGTTGATTGTTTTTTTATCTTTTTGAATTAAAATTTTGCCAAATTTTTATAAAACCAGGGTGTCTTCTAACCGGGAATTAACCGGGATTTTTATACAAAACTGGGAATTTTTTCACCAAAATTAAAAAAAGTTTTATTATTTTAATTTGTTTTTAAAAAAATTAATTTTCATTTCAATTTTTATAGATATTTATACTCTTCTCTAACTTTGAATTAGTTAAAAAAATGAATTTGATAGTAAAATTCAGGGACTAATTCAAACAGATTACGTAAATAAATTTTAAAAAATTATGGAGTTAATAGAAATATTATGAAATTCGACTGAAAATATGTAATTGAATTTGTTGAAGGATTTTTTTAGAAACGTTTTAACAAATAAAATTTTCAAAGTATTTTAATGTAATAATTAATTAATGATTGGATTTTGTAGTCAATTCATGTTTCTTAGTGCGAAGATTAATAATTAAAATTTTTATTAGTTAATTAAAAAAAACTATATATGCACTTCAAATTTTTATTAAAATTGAATTCTCGTAAATTTCTTTTTTCAATTCTGAAAAATAAAATTGTTGAAATTTTTCAATTCCATTGTTTCAAGATAATTTAATTTCTCTAAACAAATAATTGAAAATTTTTGAATTAATTGAAATTTCTTAACATTTTTTTTGAAAAATAATTTAATTCTTTGAAAGAATTTTAATTTAAATTTTTCGAAAATAATCAAGGGAAGTTAGTGACCGTAATTATAATTTTATTTTTAAAATATAAAGTCCCTCTTAAAGTTTTAAATAAATTTTTTGCTTCTAAAAATTTTATTATTCTATTATTATTCAATAGATATAATTATTGAACTTCTCTTAAATTTGTATAATTTCAAATTTCTGAATGTTCAAATAAATGATATTTATCATTTCTTAAGCAAATTTAATGTTTATTACTTGTTGAGTAAATAATTAATTATCACTGCTTTTTTTTAAATTTTAATAAAATTCTTTACAGGCATAACCGGGAAATTTGATGAATGAAAATAGTAGACACCCTGAAAACTATAAATTGAATAAAATAAAAATCGAAATGGGCTCTACTTGGTTTTTGAAATTTTACAGAAGACACAAAAAACTGTATATTTCAAACAATTTTAATTAAAAAAGTCCACCTTTTTTCGTAGTAACTATATTCTATTTTATATGAGAAAATGATAAAATAATTATTCTTAATGACAATAGGTTTATTTTTTAGTTTTATATTATTTATTTTGCAGGCATATTTTTGAGTTAAAATTTTACTAATTTCACCAAGTAAAAAATATAATAAATAATAGATAGTGAAAACCTAAAAATTGTATAATTGTAAAAGATTAAGAAAATTTCCATTATCATTATGGTTTATTTTTTTATCAAAGTTCTTTATTGTTCTTTTTGTTTCACTGAGAAAACATTTTTCTTAAATCAAATAAAAAAATAATTTTAAGTGATTTTGTTTAACTGAAATTAGTTTGTAAGCTTAATCCCAATATCTATAGAAAACATCTACTGCTTTGATTCAAAAATATTTTTTGTTCAAATAATTATGTTTAATTTAAACATATTTTCTGTTTTGATTTAAAAAAAAATATATTTAAAACTTTTATGTTTGATTCAAACTTAAAAGTCGATTATAAATAATTTAAAATCTACCACAACTTATGTTTGAATTAAAGATAATATTTCTTTAAATGAATCAAAAAATATGTTTCAATTAAACTTAAATATGTTTGACTGTATATAAAAGATATTTTAAGTTTGATTTAAACAAAATATGTTTGAATAAAATAAATCGTTTTCTCAGTGTAAATAATTTAAAATTAATTACAACTTATGTTTGAATTAAATATAATATTTCTTTAAATAAATCAAAAAATATATTTCAATTAAACTTAAATATGTTTGACTGTATATCAAAGATATTTTAAGTTTGACTTAAACAAAATATGTTTGAATCAAATAAATCGTTGCCTCAGTGTTTGTTGGCATATTTTTGTGGGTTATTGTCATTTTTTTAATGTCAAAAAGAAACCAAAAAAACTCGTTTTATTCACTTCACAAAATTGACAAAAATTCCATTCCATATTTTTTATTTTCCTGACTTTTTCCTAATTTTCATCAAAAATATTTACTTTTTTCTTATCCTGCTAATAAATTGAATTTATGCTACGAATTTTATTACTTATGAAACAATTTAAAATTTTTTAGTTCTTGCGAAGAATTTAAAAAAAAAATTTATTTTTTTAGGCAAATTTTGTTATTTATGAAAATAATTGAATTTTCTTGAAAATAATAAAATATTATTATTTATTAAAATAATTAAATTCTTGCGAAGATTTTTTTTTTAATTTGGAAAATAATTGAATTCTTGGAAAGAATTTTAAAAAAATGTTGAAAAATAATTGAATTCTTGGAAAGAATTTTTAAAAAATTTTGAAAAATAATTGAATTTTATAAATTTTGAGAAAAATTGAATTTTTTGAAGAATTACATTTTTTCAAAGGATTTTGTAATTTATGAAAATAATTGAATTCTTTCGAGAAATTTTATTAATAATTGTTGAAAAAATAATTTAATTACTTTCGAAGAATTTTATTATTTATAAAAATAATTTAATTCTTTCAAAGAATTTTATTAATTAGGTAAATGATTAAATTCTGGCGTCGAATTTTATTAAAATTGATGAAAATAATTGAATTTTTTTCTACAATTTTATCATAAATTTTTTTGAATAATAGAATTCTGTTTGGTTATTTTACAAAAATAGTGGATATTGAAAATCATTAAAATGTGAAAAGTTTTTAAAGATAATTAAATTTTACAAAGAATTCTATTAAAAAATTTGGCAATAATTGAATGTTGGTTGGAAATTTTATTAAATTTTTTTGAAAATAATTGGATTTTCCAAATAAACATTTTATTATTTATGAAAATAATTGAATTTTGAAAAGAATTTTATTGAAATACCTCAAAATAATTGAATTTTCGGGAGCAATTATTTTTATTATTTAAAAACAAATTTTTATTAAAATTATATTAAAACAATTAATTTCTTTAGAATAATTTTATTAAATTTTTGAAAATCATTGAACTATTGCGGTAAAGTTTATTAAAATGTTTAAAAAGAATTGGATTTCTGTTGAAAATTTTATTACTTTTGAAAGGAATTGAAATCTTCATATGAATTTTATGAACATTGGTTTAAATAATGAATTTTTAAATGTTATGAAAATTTTATTATTTTAAATAATTGAATTCTTGTTCAAAACTTTATTTGTGAAAGTAACTGAATTTTACGATTATGAAAATAATTAAATTCATGCTTAGAATGTAATCAAAATTTTTTTTCAAAAAATGGAATTTACATGAAAAATTTTATAATTATTAAAAGTAATTGAATTATTGGGAAAAATAAATTCCATAAAATTTTGTTAAATAAAATTGATTTTTTTCAATATAAGCGAATTAAAAGTAGTGGAAATTCTCTAAAAAAATATTGTTTATATTCTTTGTTTGGAAAGTTAAATACTTATATATAGCTAATAATTATTTTTACCTTCTCTATTCTTTAGAATAATTAAAATTTTCGTAATGAAGTTTTTTTTAATTTAGGTATCAGATAACAATTTTTGTGAAATTCAATTTTCCTCGTACAAGAAAGTTTAATTATTTTCAATTGTGAAAATCTAATGCCAAATTTGAAATTAGTATATCGAAATTTGTTAAAGTTTTTTTATATACTTTAAAGTTTAAAAATATAATATATTTTGAAAATTTAATTCTAATTAGTTTTTTAGTTATGTGTCATAATAAGTATTTCCTTAAAAATTACTTAAATTAAAATGACTTGAAATTGTTTGTAATAAACAATTGCAGCACAATATTCCCGCGCGGATAATTTGGCTAGTTTAATAATAAATTTTAAAAGAAAAAAATAGAAGTTATTAATTTTATTAAGCAAAATAAGTAAAAGTAAAGTGAAAAAATGTTTTAATTGTAAAATTGAAGTAAAATTTTATTAACGTTTCCCCTTTCTTTATGCAACGCGATCTACTCTTCCGCATTATCATGTAAGCAGTGTTAGTTACCTGCATGGTTGAGAGATGCCACTGCTTGTTTAATATTCGACTTAAAATTTGAAAAGCTTTTTACAATCGACTTTATTCTAACTGATAGTAAATTACAGAAGACATATTTTTTATTTTTCTTGTATATATTTCTCTACTGTACATATTTTATAATATTTTATTCATGAAAGTGTGGAATATCCCCTTATATATCCGTATAGATGTTGTGGTTGGAGGGCTTTTTTAGTTATTGTAATTTGTTTAAAAGAGCTTTTTGTTGCCGATATAAAGAGTAACGCTCTTGAATTTTGAATTTAGAGAAGCATGGAAAACGAAAATCTGTACAACAGTCACGATCTTATATACTGGGAGGCATGCACAAACCAACACTGCCCTGTTACGTTTCAACATATTTCGACCATATACGTACTGACGATTTAAAAAAGCGACTTGAGTTTCGCGACTGCATTCCGCATATAAAATGCTCGTATTAACATTTATATCTGGACATGTTAAACCATTTGGACCTAAATTATAATGTCGCAATGGCGAAGTACTAATTTCTCATCGTAAAACGATCATAAAGCTAAATGATTTTATTTTCACGTTTAGTATGCATTGCAAGTTGTTTTAATTTTACTCCAGAACATCATTTCATTTATAATTAAACAAGTTCCGTTTTATTGTAAATTGTATTTTTAGGTTTGTTGTCATAATCCCAAACGTTTGATGAAAATTGTTAAAAATTTTCATTTCCGAATCTCGATAAATACGTTTGGACAAATATATTTGATGATAAAAAAATAAATGTGTGTCAATTACTGTAGTTGTTATTGTAGTATTTTTAATCTTTTGTAATTGCAATAATTTTTTATATTAATTTCGAAAATTTTGTTTGTCTGTTTTAGAATATTTCGAAAGAAGAGAAATCCAGAGAAATTTCGAGGCAGAGACAACTTTTTTGTATGTTAATTAATATATTTGTTTATAATATACACTAGGAACAAAAGGGATTTTTTTAGTGGTAAAAATTATCTTGAAAATAATCAGCTTTGATTTATTTAGAAAAAATTGTTTTATCTTTTTCTTTTTATTTTTGTTTTATCTCTTTTTTAAAAATTAATAACAGTTTATTGTTTTGTGAAAAAAAGGGGAAAAAGGCACAAGTCGGACAAAGTAAATTTTTCATAAGTAAATAATATTATATCATACAAAATTCGTTTATGAAAATAAAAAGTATGTCTCTATAGGAAATTCATGGTTTTAAGTAGAAAAAGTTGTGTGGCGTCTGACACATCAGCTTTTTCTACTTAAACTCTGGATTTCGTTTCAATTGGACACATTTTTCCATAATGAGATTTTATTTTATCTCATATTTTTTTAATAAGTAAATGTAATTTTTTACTCTGCTATAACAGGTTTTGAACATTTGGAATTAGATTAGTCAATTCTCTAGAGTTCAAATGGGTAAAAAATACATACGAGGTTATTGTACATTTTCTGTGACTGCATTTTTCAAAGATAATTTTGTTTCAGAGTGAAACATTTTTTAAAATTAACTTTGTATAAAGTTATAAACTGAAATAAAAATTTAATTTAATTTCAAATAACTGATTATTATTTGATAATTATCAATTAATTATTAGCTTAAATCAAATAATGTTTATTTCAGTTAATTAAATGGTATTTGAACAATTATAATTTCCGTATTTGAGACAAATACCATTTAATTGATAATAGTCAAGCAATCGATTATTTGAATCAAATTGTTCGAAATAAATTTTATTTGTACTAAATAAAATTTTTGTTTAAGACAATTAAATTAAATTATTTTTAATGGAAATTAATTTTCAATAATTTCATCAAAAAATGCAATTATTCTTTCAAATTTGATTAAAATACTTTCTAAGAATTCAATTTTAAGAAATAATAAATTGTTCATTTTAATTATTTACTTTTATATTTAAAAAATATCATTCTCTTAGAACACAGACCAGAATTCATTTAAATATGATTTTCAGATAAAATTTTAGATAATAATTAAATTTTAGAAGCGTTAAAGTGTAAGTTTTAAGAAATAATTAAATTTCGGAAGATTTTGAAGTTGAAGTTTTTTTAAAATTATAATTGTTGTTAAACGAATAATATTTAAATAGTTGTGTTAGAAAATTATTAAATTATTGATTTAAATTTTCAAGAATTACTCAAATTTTAAAATTTTTTTAGAACTTTTTAGAAATTATAGAAAAAATTAGTCTTGAAAAATTTAAACTATTTTGCAAATAGCGAATTTCCCGTAAATAATTTAATAAGATTAAATTAATTTTCTAATTAACTGCAAATTTTGTCAAATTTAATTGAAATAAATTTCAATGATGTCTACTAACCGAGAAATAACCGGGATTTTTATACAAAACCGGGAATTTTTTCACCAAAATTAAAAAAAGTTTTATTATTTTAATTTGTTTTTAAAAAAATTACTTTTTATTTCAATTTTTATAGATATTTATACTCTTCTCTAACTTTGAATTAGTTAAAAAAAATTAATTTGAGAGTAAAAGTCAGGCACTAATTCAAACAGATTATGTAAATAAATTTTAAAAAATTGTGGAGTTAATAGAAATATTGTGAAATTTGACTGAAAATATGTAATTGAATTTGTAAAGGAATTTCTTTAGAACCTTTTTAACAAATAAGATTTTCAAAGTATTTTTATTTAATAATTAATTAATAATTGGATTTTATAGTCACATTTTACTGAATTCATGTTTCTTAGTGCGAAGATTAATAATTAAAATTTTTATTAGTTAATTTAAAAAAACGATATGCACTTAAAATTTGTTATTAAAATTGAATTCTCGCAAATTTTTTTTTTAAATTCTGAAAAATAAAATTGTTGCAATTTTTTAATTCCATTGTTTCAAGATAAGTTAATTTTTTTAAACAAATAATTGAAAATTTTTGAAATAATTGAAATTTCTTTACATTTTTTTTAAATAATTTAATTCTTTGAAAGAATTTAAATTTAAATTTTTCGAAAATACTCAAGGGAAATTAGTGACCGTAATTATAATTTTATTTTTAAAATATAAAGTCCCTCTTAAAGTTTTAAATAAATTTTTTGCTTCTAAAAATTATGTTATTCTATTATTATTCAATAGTTATAATTATTGAACTTCTCTGAAATATTTATAATTTAAAATTTCTGAATGTTCAAATAAATAATATTTATTATTTCTTAAGCAAATTTAATGTTTATTACTTGTTGAGTAAATAATTAATTATCACTGCTTCTTTTTTAAATTGTAATAAAATTCTTCACAGGTATTAAATTATTTTCATAAATAATATCATTCTTTGGAAGGATTTCAATTATTTTTGTAAATAGTAAAATTCTTTGCAGAAATTCAATTATTATCAGTAGAATTGTATTAAACTTGAAAAAGAAAATTTCCAATTATAATTATAAGAAGACAGGATTATTTTTAAAAAATTGAAAAAATGATTTTTTAAATTTTCAATTAAAATTATTATTTATTTATTTTCGAAATCAAATTTAAATTTTATAAGAAAAGAAAACCGGGGAAAAATTAGGCCATAACCAGGAAATAACCGGGAATTTTGTTGAATGAAAATAGTAGACACTCTGACTGACTCTATGACAAATTTACTCTTATTTGCTTTAAATAAATGATTAAAATAATTGTTTTGATCGGTTTATTGACAATTAATAAACATCCTTGAAAATATATTGGATCAATAACTCTGATCAACAAAAACTATCTCCATCTTCTACATCAAATAAATTATATTTAGTTTAAATAAAACTATGTCCTGGGTGTAAATTTTGGTAAATGGTTTGTAAAATATTATTATATTTTGGTCCGCAAATATGAGGAAGAATCCTCCTGACTAGTATCTTATTTACTGAAAGGGAAGTTGGTACTAAATAATAGTCGAAGAATATGATTGTACCTGGTACAGTAGACGGGCAAAATAGATAAGAGTCTGTCTGTGAGTTAATGTCTTTATGAGAAAAGTCGACAGACTAATTATGGTTTTGCTATCCTACTCTAAGAGTAAAGATGACTATCGTTTCGATCCAAATTATATAGAATGTGTGTATATATAGACGGTAGCTATACTTTGTATATAGGGCTTAAAAAAATTTGCCACAATTCTTTTTTTTTTCTTCTTTCTTTCTTTCTTTTCTCTATAAAGACTTGAGTGAGTTCTTTAAGACTTCTTATGTACTTATCGACGAACCAAGTTTTTATTGCGGTCTCTGAGTCTATATTAAAAGTTGAGTAATTTTTTATCTACTTTGACTGAAAAAATATTAAGTTTTTTTTAGATAGGTTCTAAAATTAAAAAAAAACTTTTTTCTTTAAAACAAATTATCTAAAAATAATGCTTTTTTTACACGCTGTGGAGAATTTTTTTATTGCGTTCATGTCGTAATTCTTTTTATGCAAGTAAATATTTTAAGTATAAATTTTTACGAATTGATTTCAAAGTTTGATAAAATTTATGTGAAAATTTTTACGCGGAAAAGCGAATAGTTTAATATTTTAATAGGAATTGTTTTTATTTTATTTTTCAGTAAAATTTTTGCCTATAGACAACTTATGAAGTGTGGTCCATTACCTGTCGCGAAGAAGTTCAAGCAAGAAGTTAAGAAATCTTTGGAGGTGGACCAGAAAGGGTGATGTAGTGGAGAATCCTGCCACTTTAACGGACAGTTCAACGAATCGATGAGTTTTTAAAACAAACAAAAAAATTATTTATTATTATATATAAATATTCATTAACAACATAGTGACACCATTGGCATAATGTACTACATTTTGTAGTAAATTTTGTTACTACAAAAATTAGTGATTTTGTCAGTGTATTTACATAGATTCTTACAGATATTATACTTATATAATGTTTATTTACGATCTCCAAATGCATATTTTTAAGATTTTTAGACTTCGCCCCGCCCCTTCGTCCCCAACTTGTAAGATTTGTATAGCCTCTGCCACATATCTTACGTAAGATTTTCTTTAAATCCTCCATTTTCAATTTTGTATTTATCTAAAATCTTAGATAAATAAAAAATTGACTATAACTTTATATTTATAAAAAATCTTACGATTCTAAATACCCTCGTCCCCTAAATTGTTAACACTGTAAAAAAAGAGAGTTAAATTTTAACTCTTTCTGGAGTTGACTTTTAACTCGCAAAATTTCGCTCTAAACTTCTGAGTCCGTCAACTTCCTTAATTTTTTACAGTGTAAGAAAATAGGACTAAAAAAATTTAATTGAATCAAATAAAAATTACACCCAGAGAAATGGTATATTTGTCTCAGAACCAACTAGGCTTTTTATTTGTTTGAAATAAATTTTATTTAGTTTAAATAAAATTTTATTTAACTCAAATATATGTTTTATTTAAAACAAATAAAAAGTCTAGTTGGTTCTGAGACAAATATACGTTTATTTAAGTCAAATAAAATATATTTGGTTTAAATAATATTTTTCTCTGGGTGTAATTTACTCTATTAAATTGTTTAATTGTCTATTATCCAATAAATATTTATTTGAACCAAGTAAATATTTAATTTATTAAATATGAGGACTTTATTTTATCGTACCAAATAAATTTCAAGATTTTTATACTATTCTTTTCTATTATTTTTATAAAATTATTTAATATTAATATGATAATTTTATTAAAATTATTATTTAATATATTTATGAAATATTTACTATTTATATAATAGATTTTTATATTGTTAAAATAAAATTAATTGAAACGTTAATTGAGACAAATAATTTGTATTTACATCTAACGTCCATTTATTTAAATGAAATTAATAGTTTCAAATAACTCATTTATTATCGTACACCCAGAGAAAAATATTTAAACCAAATATATTTTATTTAGCTTAAATAAACGTATATTTGTCTCAGAACCAACTAGACTTTTTATTTGTTTTAAATAAAATTTTTATTCGACATAAATAAAACATATATTTGAGTCAAATAAAATTTTATTTAAACCAAATAAAAAGTCTAGTTGGTTCTGAGACAAATATACCATTTCTCTAGGTGTATCAATAAGTGATTGATGCAAATATTTTTTTCATTTTTTTTTATTAAATACAATAGCATTAAATAATTTAGTTTACTGGAAGCCACAAAATTTTATTGAAATCAAATATCCAATTAATTTAGGGGTATAAATAAATTAAATGTTTCAAATAACTCATTATTTGGGTTTCAATAAGTTAGTTATTTGATCCAAATATTTTTTATTTGTTTCTCTTAAATAATATATTTGCATTAAATAATGCATTATTTGCGAATTAAATAATTTAGTTTAGTTAAAGCAAATGAATAATTTGAGTCAAATATTGCTTATTTATGTCAAATATCTAATTTGCTAAGTGAAATAAATTAATTAATTGTTTCAAATAACTCCTTATTTGTACTAAAAAATTCATTTATTATAGTCAATTAATTATTTAATTGTCTCAATTAAGATTTATTTGATTCAAATAAATGTTATTTAAATAATTCAAGTTCTTCAAATCAAATAAATATTTATTAGATCCAAATAAAAATTATTTCAATCAAATAATTGAAATTAGTTGAATCAAATAATTTTTTTTATTGTATTTCATTTAAGTATAAATATTTCTCAGTTCAGTAAGCATTTTTGACTAAATTTTAGTAAAAATTGACTAATTCATATTTAGCGAGTTTTTTTTCTATTGAGTCAAAGTAAAATTTGTTTATTTTCAAAAAGGAATTGAAATTCGGTTTTTTATTAATCTAGTTTAACTATTCCACTATTTTTGAATGTTAAAGAAAAGAAATATTTGTTATTAAAAATAAATTTACTTATTACCAAATGTAATAAAAATTAAAAACTGAAATTTTTAGATTTAAAAAATTTATAATTATTTTTTTTGATAGTGATACAAAAGTACTACAGAAAAAAAATTTAATTTGAAGAAGAAATAAATAAATTTTGTTCATTTTAAGGTTCGGTCGTTTATGAGCATAATTTAAAATATTTACTTAAATTTATTTCGACAATTATCATTTAAGTATTTAATATTTTATTTATTTTGAAATTGACGATATAGTTTTGTTTCTAAACGTTAGATTTTCTTGCTTATTAAAGTTTACAGTTTGAGTAGTATTTTGATTTGTAGAAGTTTCTATTAAAGTAAAAAAAATTATGTATGACGAATTCACGGTAAATCGTTAGATATTAAAATAACACTAAATTGGATTATTTTAATCCTTTTTGGTGTTATTTTAATACCTAACGATTTACCGTGTTATGAGGCTTCTATTTACAATCTAGAATTAAAAAATAGGTCATAATTTACCTATATAAATTTTATTAATTTAATCAGTAATCCAATCATAACACGGTAAATCGTTAGGTATTAAAATAACACCAAAATGGATTAAAATAACAATAAATTGGATTATTTTAATCCTTTTTGGTGTTATTTTAACACCTAACGAATTACCGTGTTATAATTCCTATTGATTGATAAATTTTACCGCATATTTAATATCGTTCGAATAAAAATACTGTTGGAAAAATATCCACTCGGGATTGAACTCACGTTCCGCCGCACCTGATGCAATGCATTTAAACCGCACGGCCACTCAACGCTTATTGATTGATAAATTCAGTTGGAGACTATTTGAAAAATCGTGTTTATGATAATAACCCCGTGTTTATATTCCAGCAAATATTGTAAAGTAAATAAATAAAATTTATTCTGAGTCGTTACCATGGAAGTGTTTTCTTTATTTCTTATTATTATTAGTATTATATGTATTATTATGATTATTAATATTATTTATTGTTTCTTCACTGGAATTTCACTGATAGTCAGTAAAAATTTTACTGAATTTACTGATTCTAAAGAGTCGAAGGACTTTAAAGCCCGCGCAGAAAGTTTTGCGTTTAAAAGGTCCTTTAAAAGCCCAAAAGTAGGTTTAGTCGGTTGTGTTAAAAATTCGAAAAGGTAGGAGTAAATTCTCCCTTCGATTTTAGTATGCGAATGTAGGTAGGGAAATTGGATGCGAAAAATTTTGCATTATTTTATGTATACGTACACCCAATCGACCAAAAAGTGCAATTTTGTTCAATTTTAGTATGCCACTGTAGGTGGGGTATTTTGCGGGTGTGAATACGTACATGATAACAATAACAGACACTCTAAAATTATGTGCCACAGTCACTGGAATACCAGTGAAGATATTACTTATAATTTGCATGAAATTTTATTGTATTATTTATAATTTGCACGAAGTTTATTATATTACTTATAATTTGCATAAAATTTATTATATCCTTTATTATTTGTCACTATGTTGTTGCACATTTTGCTCTGACATTTATTTTTATTGGGAATTGTATATTCGATATTGGGCTCCATTTACATGTGCTCCATTAAGGGAAAGTCTAAATCGAATAATTTTTGCTTTTTGTGTTTAAATGTCAAAGTTGATTATAATTAATGAATTTTCAAAGTAGGAATGTTGTATAATTCTTTTTAACTTTGATATTACTAATAATAATTGATATTGATAATTAATTACACGAAAAAAATCTTCACCTGGAATAACTGCAAATTTCACTATATTAGAGAAATTTTTAGTTTTTGCAGAGATTATTTTTGCTATTTTAACGAATACTTTCGCTATTTTAGCACAAACAAAAAAAAGTTATCGCTGTTCCAGTTAAAGGTTTTTTTCCGTGTACTTAATACCATGCTAATTAATAATTTTATTAATTTAGTCAATAACAATAAGATAATGATTGTACCGGGTAACATCTATTTTTAATTTTCAAAATCTTATTATCCATTTCTCTCAGTGTAATGGAGTATTTTTGTTTAAAATTTAGTCTACTTGTATGCTTTAAAAAGAATATTTTTTGTAACCTTTTATTTTATTGAATATGCTTAATTAAATGCGTATAATCTTAATTATTATTCGATAAGATAACTGATTATATTTGCAATCGAATGCAGTAAAAGTGAAGACAATTGGATCAATATTGATTTCGAAAAAAGTGTACCGGAAGTTGATAATTTTGATTATTTCGAGTTAGACGAGCCCTTAAATATTGGGATATCAGAATAATTTTATTGTATTTTTGCTTTTTGTTTTATTCCGTACAGTAACCGTACACGTGCGATCATCATCTACAGTATCACCACAATCGATTTATGGAAGATGTCTATTTCCGGATGCTAGTTTTGGCCTTTTTTCAAAACGTGAGTAATATTACTGGTGATTAAGTATTTTTTTCGATAGATTTAGTTGTGATATAAATAAAACAACAGAGGTTCTATTAAACACAAAATGTATGTTTAATAACCACTGGGTAACAAAAAAATGGTCATTTCGTGTTTATTTCAAAATTCTTGTGTTTATTGAAAGTTTGAGTGTCAATGAAGAAGAAAATAACAAAAAAATTTTTAATTTATTCAGACCCCTAAAAAAGGGTGTTGAATTATTTAAAAAAACAGTGTTTTCTGCACTTTTTGAAGTCCTGTAAAAAAAATGTGAAGACATAAAAAGCTCTAATATGGCTTGAACGGAAGCTCAAACTTTTATCTTTAAGAACTTAAAACTGAAAAGAAATGTAAAAATTGCAGGGAACTTGTATTTACCGAGAACACCCTAATGTATCTTTTAAATCCTGGTAAAAATTATTGGGATTCAAAGCATTTGTACATATCCATTTTTCGTAATCGGATTGGTTTGAAATTTGTTACTCGGCGGTTTTTGAGGTCGCTGATTATAAATCTGCAGTCCGTTTTCAAGCAATTTTCATATTACCGTACACTTTTTAACTAAACACAGTTTAGTTAAAATAAAAAAAAGTTTTTTGGGTGTAATTTATGTGCGAAAAGGAGATTTTTTTCAAATGTCTATTATTAAATGTAACAAACTCATTTTCCAAGAATAAAGTTAGGACCAAATTCAGATAGAGTGTGTTGCATACAGCGCATTTAAAAAAAGATCGAAATCGAACCATTTTTTAAAATTTGTCCACCATTTTGGATTCGCTATTTTGAATTCTGGAAAATAGACTACAGATTCGTAATCAGCAACACCAAAAACCCTCAATTACCAAGTCTCGATCAAATTCAAACGATTTTTAAAAAATTGTCCATCGTACTGAATTCTTCTTTTTGAATTCTGGAAAGTTGACTTCGGATTCGTAATCAGCGACCTCAAAAAACTCCCGAGTTAATCCGCGATAAGAATCTTTAGTTATTGATAAAAAAATCTACACTGAGAAAACGATTTATTTGATTCAATTAAAATTAGTTTGTTTAAATCAAACTTAAAATACCGCATTGCTATACAGTCAAACATATATTTAATGTCAATAATCAACAAATTTGACAAAAAAATTGAAAAAATAAATTTTTTTTGATATTTTTTCAACTCCTGCATATTTTTTAAAAATAGCAGAAAAAGATTGAAACTTATATGCATCCAGAGAAATTGTATATTTATTTCAGAACCAACTATACTTTATATTTCCTTTAAATAAAGTTTATTTGTTTTAAATAAAACTTTATTGGACTCAAATATACATATATTTTATTTATGTCTAATAAAAATTTTATTTAAAACAAATAAAAAGTCTAGTTGGTTTTGAGATAAACTTACGTTTATTTAAGGCAAATAAAATATATTTGGATTGAATAATATTTTTATCTGTGGGTAGGTGTAGTCATTCAAATCTCATCTTCAAATTAAGACCAAAAGAGTTTAAAAGTCTTAATCGATTCACAAGATATCATTATAAACGAATATTCAAAATTATAGAGAAAACAATGAATTTTAATAATATTATTTTTAAAAATGACAAAACTTAATTTTTTAACAATTTGTTTAAACAATAATTTTTTAATGTTAATTTATTTATGAAGATAGTGATGGATTTCTTTATTCTTTTTTTAAATAAACCTTATTTATATCATTATAAACGGTTATTCAAAATTATAGAGAAAACAATGAATTTTAATATTATTTTAAAAAATGACAAAGCTTTTTTAACAATTTGTTTAAACAATAATTTTTTAATGTTAATTTATTTATGAAGATAGTGATGGATTTCTTTATTCTTTCTTTTTTTCAAATAAACCTTATTATGTACTCAACTGATTGTGTAAACATAAATATGGTGTGTTTCGATTTTTGTGAGAAATATTTTTTCGTTTTTCCTGCACTATTCTTTCACGCGTCACCGTCAACAACAATATTCTTACAATATCGTATTAATATTGTCACAATAATTTTATCTACACTTTTGTTTTTATAAGTATAGATAATATAGTTGTATATGTCAATATAAATTTATCTTTCTAAACTTCAGTTAATATTTGCAATATTAAAAAACGTATAGTTGTTAGAAAATGTAAAAAATTATTATTATTTATTAAAGTATTTGAAAACATTGTGATTTCAGACAAAAATATCAATAAGAATTGATTACTTAAATTAAAAGTTTGTGTTATATGTTGACGCTGATGACGGTGACGCGTGCATGAATAGTGCAGTGAAAATTTAAAAAAAAACACTTTTTAAAAAAACAAAAAACACCATTTTTATATTTACACAGTCGGTTTAGTACGTAATGAAGTTTATTTAAAAAATAAATAAAAATCCATCACCGTCTTGATAAAAAATTTAACATTAAAAAATTGTTTAAAAATTTTTTAGAAATTTTAAGTTCTGTCATTTTTAAAAATAATATTATTAAAATTTATTGTTTTCTCTATAATTTTGAATAACAAAATTTTTTTCTATAGGATCAATATTTTACGAGAAAAAAATTCTTGTAGGAAAAGTGTCGAAATTATATGATTGCAAATATTTTGCAAAATATTAAAAATTTTGCAAAACTTTTTGGCACGCTTATTTATTAGTAAAATGTCTCTAATTGTTAGCGAAATTTTACTAATTTTTTGTTAGAATATTGCTAATTGTTAGTGATCTAATTCACTAAATGAATTAGTGAAACTGTTGTACAGATTTTTAATAAAGCAGTTTTACTAATTGTTAGTAAAATTCTGTTAAGAATTAGTAAAATTTCTCTAAATGTTAGTCAAATTTTTATATCTTATTCTTTCCACTAATTTAGACACAGTTCTTCTAAGAATCTCACATTAAGGCCGTTATTATTTTTTAATTTGATTTAGTGAAAATGTTTAAGAACTTGAATCAGTGACTTTTGATCAGTGAAGTTTGATTTTGAATTAGTAAATTTTAGTAATGAATTGGTAGAAATTACCATTAGTGACTAACTTTTTGCTTTTGAATTACTTTATTTATTATTTTGTTTTAGAAAAAGAAAAAAAATATTTCTACAATTTATATTTTAATCTTATCTTTGGAACAGGATTTTCCACAGGAATTAGGACATTCAAAAATTCAAAATTCAAATCTTTTTTAAATTAAACAACTTATAAAAGTATTGTTTATAAAACATGAAGAAATCAATTGCTCCGAGTCGAAGACTCGAAGTAATCGATTTCTTCATGTTCTCTAATTAATTAAAGATGACCAAGAGATAAAATCATTATTTTACATTATAAGAATATTGTTACTGTAACTTCATCGAAATTATTTTTATCATTTTAAGTAAATTACTATTTTCTAGAATTTTAAATTATTTTGTATGAAAATAATAATTGAATTCCTTAAAAAAATTTTATTATTTATGAAAATAATTGAATTCCTTGTAAAATTTTAATTATTTTATGAATATAATTAAATGTTTGCGCAAAATTTCAATAAAATTTTTTATAATTGAATTCTTGTGAAAAATTTTAGTAGATATTATAAAAATCATTGAATTGAGAAAAATTTTTTAAAATAATTGAAATTTTTTCCGCGAATTTTTTCAAAATTTTTTTAAATAATTGAATTGATTCGAAGAATTTTATCAAACTTTTTTAAAATAATTGAATTTTTGCAACGAATTTTATTACAATTTTCAAAAATAATTGAATTCTTATGAAGAACTTTTATTAATTTTTTTGTTAAATAATTGAATTATTGCGCAAAAAAATTATTAAACATTTGCATATGATTGAATTCTTGCAAAGAATTTTATTACAAAATTTTATAATAATTGAACTTTTTCGAAGAATTTTATTGTTTATGAAAACAAGTGAATTATTGCGAAAAAAATTACAAATTATTGAATTCTTGCAAAGAATTTTATCAAAAAATTTGATACTAATTGATTTGCTTCGAAGAATTTTATTGTTTATGAATATAATTGAATTTAGGAAGAATTTTATTAAAATTTTACATAATCTTAATTAAATTCGTTTGAAGAATTTCTTTGAGTTTCTTTAAAATAATGGACTTTCTTTAATCATTTTAATTACAAGTTTTCAAAGTAAAACAAAACAATGAACAATTGTTCATTAAAATAATTGAATTATTTATTATTCATAAAAATAATTGAATTCCCGGTTAAAAAAATGTTATTCTTCATTAAAATAATTGAATTATTGCGAAGAAATTTATAAAAAATTTGTAAATAGTAGAATTCCTCTGAAATTTTTATTATTTCATTAATTCATTCAAAATTGTCATTTTCTAAAATTTCAAATTAAAATTTTTTTTAAATAATTGAATTCGTTTTGGGAAATATTTTATTAAAATCGTAGAAATTGAAAATCATTAAAATTAGAAAAATTTCTGAAAATAATTGAACTTTGGAGAAGAATTTTGTCATTTATAAAGATAATTGGTATTTTTACGAGAATTTTTTTCAAGATTTGAACATAGTTGAATTTAATATGAAGAATTTTATTTTTTTTTCAAGAATGTTTGCAATTATTTTTAAATTCTACAAACTTGATTTTTTTTTAGTATTTTCAACAAAAAATTGAATTAGAAAATTTTCAAATTTTATTATTTTTAAAATTGCTAATTTCATTTAAAAAGGCAGTAAGAAGTTAGCCGCGCGATTTTTTGCTAGTGTTATTTTTAAAAATGACAGAACTTAAAATTTTTTAAGTTTGTTTAACAACATTTGTTGTTTCGTTTTAAACACCTGACTCGGAATGATCGTTAAATTCAGTGTTTAGTAACTATTTAAAACAACCGAGTGATAATATCATATAATAATTTAATAATTTTTTAATGTTAAATTTTTATGAAGACGGTGATGGATCTTTTTTTATATATTTTTTGAAAAATAAACTTCATTATGTACTAAACCAACTGTGTAAATATGAAAATGTTTTTTTGAAATTTTTACTGCACTACACCGAGAAAAAAAAATTTTTTGATCCAAACATAAGCAGTCAATCAAAAATATGTTTAGTTTAAACATATTTTATTATTGAATTAAACGTAATTTTTATTGAACCAAACTTACTATGTATTCAATCAAAATTGTTATGTTTAAATCAAACATAATTTTTTGTTGACTACATCTAGAGAAATGTTTTATTTGAATTAAATAAAATTTATTTGAAACAAATAAAAAAGGATGTTTGTCACAGTAGGATTCCTAATTGGTTTCATAAGGAGTAAGTTAAATTAACCAGGATTTCTAGTTGATATGGGAGGGAATTGTTCAATAATAATTGTGCACGGAGAAAATTTGTTCCTTACATTTTACCGAATTCTTCAGTAAAGTTGGGATATAGTAGCATAACAGTAATTTTTAATAATTTTTAAATTATTTTTTCATGAATAATATTCAAAATTTAATGTCATATCTTTATTTTTTACAAACTAGTACTGTAAAAGTTAAAACAAAATCGAAACTGAACGTTTAATAAAAATTAAATAAAATTTTAACGTTTCTTTTGAACACCTCCTTGATGGTCACTAACGTTTCAGGAACAGTTCGGTAAAACTTTCTTCACTTGACTCGAGTGTTAGTTATCAGGAATAGTTCGGTAAAAACTTCCTTGACTTGCTTGAATTGTTAATTTTCAGGATTGAAATACTTTTTTTAAATGCCCCGTAGTAAAAAAAACTTTGACGTTTAATAGTTAGTTTTTTTTTAACTTATTTGTACTCATTAACTAATACTTAATAATTTCATTTATAGCAGAAACCGCTTCTGAAACGAAATTAAATAGAAAATGACTTTCGTTTTTGTTCTTAAATAATCCAAAAACAAAAGTATTTGAAACTTAATTTTCGTTTCGACTCGAAGCAAAAGAATGAAAAACATAATAATTTAGTAATAATCACAGAAAAATTGTTTTTATAGTTTACATTTTTTAATTTACATAATTACAGCAAGTTACGTGTGTGACGTAACCAGAGAAAATAACGTAAGTACAGTAACTCACGTAAATGATCCAACTTACGTAATTTATTAATTTTACGTAACTTACGTAAATAATCAAGCTAATGCAACTGACGTAAGTAATATAACTTACGTAAAAATTAAACGTACGTAACTGACGTAAGTTGGATCCTTCACGTGAGTTACGTAAGTAAAATAACTTACACAAATTACGAAAATAATCGAGTTTACGTAACCTACGTAAGTAATCAATTTTACGTACCTTACGTATGTAATTGACGTAGAAGATCAAACTTACATAAGTCACGTAACTAGAAATCTAAACTTTCGAGACGGTCCCTGATTTATAGTAACAATAACACTAAAATTGATTATTTTAATCTTTTTTGATAAAAATTTGGGAACAATAAGAATTTTAATAAACTATTGTTTTATTACATAAAATACAAATTTAAAACATTTTTTCTTTAAAACAATAAAAACATAATTTGAAACTATTTCATAAATTGACCTTAAATATAGTTAGAAATTATTCAGTAACATGGATTTAATATGGATGATTCTTTTTATTTTACACAATTATTGTTTATTAATTTGAATCTTTCTCGCAAGCGGTGAAATAAAATTCAGATTCATATATAAGGACAGTTGAAAACTTTCTGAAGCAATAATGTAAAGCGTGCGATGTATGTATTAATGTATGCGTTTAGAATGTACTGTAGGCAGGTGTAATGTATAAGTATTTGTTCGTGAATAATTGTAGGGGGTTCAGGTAGTGATTAAAGTAGGTAGAGTGAGATTTACGGCAGTATTGCTATAGAACTACTGCAATGACATTATTTTTTATTTTTTATTCTTCAAGTTTTACCGAACTATTCAGTAATTCAATGAATATAAATTTTACCGAAAATTGTACCTTACGTTTTACTGAACTTTCAATAAAAATAAGTATAGTGAACACTTACCCTACGTTTTACCGAACTATACAATAAATATAAGTTTTACCGAACACTGTGCCTTACGTTTTACCGAACTTTCAATAAAACTGAGTATAGTGTATGCTTACCCTACGTTTTACCGAACTGTAAGTGAAGGGCTAATACATGTACCGTAAGATTTATTCTTTTTACATTATTTTTCAATGCAATTGCTTTTACAGTCCTGTTCCTTAAAAATTACAGTTTTGACACTTCATCCCAGTTTTACCGAACAAAGTTCGGTAAATTTTCAGGAATAAATTTTCTCCGTGTGAGTGAATTCCTAGTTGATTTGGTTATGGATATTTTATTTGATTCCTCTCGTATCTGATAGTTTTGGAAATTTCTTTTCGGAGTAGTTGGAGTGAATATAATTAAAAATTCAGTATAATCTTGAGAAAATTGTCATTTCAAAAATTAGTGAAAAAAACATTGTTAATTTCTAATTAAAGTTTAGTAATGAAAATCTAAGATTTCAGTGCGGGGTTTCTCGCGGGAATAGTATAGAGAATATTGTGTGTTTGCGGTATGAAGGCGGTGGAGCTTGTCGAGAAGCGCGAGCCACGGACTCAAGCAAGCAGTGCACGCCTGGCTGCCGACAGGAGCGGGTCGCTCGCATATAGCCCTGTCTGTGATTTTCATTCTGTCATATCAATAAATAAGTCTTCGGTTTTGTCAGCGTGTGTCAAGTGTCAAAAAAATCATTTTTAAACGCAAGACTACTAAATAAATTCATTGTTGACGGTGTTGTCTGCGTTTCGTGTGTCTTTCTATTGGACGACATTTAAAAAAAAAATTGTTTCCAATCCTTTTTGTTTTCATATATATTATTTCTTCTCTCGTTAGTTACGCTCAATAAATTGAAAACTCCCTCCCCCCAATTTCCAGATTGATAAGCATCTTCTATTTATATTTGAAAAGCTCTTTTATTCGACAATTAACATTTTTTGCTCGTTGTTACCTCGTTTTTTCTCTCTTGTTTATGTATAAATGTGTGCCACCAGTGTGTGGTGTGATCAGCTGATTCCAAGTGTAAATATCAATTGATCACTTGACAAGTGTTAAATGGTTGGTTTTTTGAAACATCATCGAATCATTGTCATTTCATTCTGGACCAAGTGTCAATCTGAGTGTTTCCTCGAACACTTATCAGTTTGAAAATATGCTGTGAACGCGACATTGGACGGACGGACGAGAGTGTTCTGTCTGTCTGCAATCGCATTTGAAATTAATTTTTTTAAATTGTCGAGGCATACTTGTTAAGTTTAAGTGATAACTTTTGATAAAATCACTTTTTATTTTTTTACCCTTTCTTTTCCTCTCGGGACGCACGTGTCAGTGAGTTGAAAGCCGGTCTTGTGGAAAATCTCCGAGGAAAATAAAACAAATTGCGAAAGGAATTTTTGATGAATTTCCAATTTTGTTAATTTGGTTGAATTTCGGATTGCAAAAAGAGAGGAGAGGAACCGGTGTTGGGTTTTGCAACTTGGTTGTCACGTGTAAAGTCGAGCGCAATCGTAAACACAACCTTCACGAGGAGTTATCGTGCTTTATATATTTTGTTAGTTGAGAGATTAAAATTTTTTACAACGATGATGATGATGATGATTAATGAGTGCTGATCAATTATTGAAACTCGAATTTCGATGACAATTTTTTATTTATTTTGTGATTATTGTGAAAGAAAAGAATTGTAAAGACAATTGGAGACTATATATTGTCTTCTGTGATCTCTTTTTTTTCCTCTCTGGACATTTCGATGGTGGTTTCCTGTTGTTTTTTTTATTGTTTAATGTCACAATTCTTGAGAGTTCCTTTTGTGTTTAGTTGACTATCGGGAAAATTGTTGGACGGAATTTAGCGATAAACAGAGTGAAGAGAATCTTGAATTGTGTTTGTAGTGAAGTGTCTAGTGTCAGTTTATCTTGATGACGTGTTGACATTACGAGGCAGCCTTGCGAGCATGGAATTTTAGAGATAATCGGTGGTTAATGACCTGAGGATTAAATACAAGTAGTTGACTTAAAAAAAGCACACATAGCTAAAAACCGAAGAGCACAGCTTCGGTGAGTTTTCAACTATTTTAATTATTTATAAATAGGCAAGTTTATTTAACAAATTTTCCTCTTTCTTTTTCCTTTGGAGTAAGTGATTTATAAATTAGATAGAGATTAATTATAAATTTTTATTAATTAGATTCAGTGAGAGCAAAAAATAGGTACGAAGTTTTGAAAAATGTTTTATAAATTCTGTTTATAAAGAATTGAAGATTGTGAAGTTTTTAACAATTTATGGAAAATTCGTTGAAAGAAGAGTCTCGAATTTTCTTTTGAATCATTCTTGAAAATTCCAAAAAATGACTGGAATATTGTAGAAAATTGAAAAATCTAGAAAACAATCTGAAATTGAAGACGTAATTTGCTTCTGAATTGTGTTAATTGTGTCAATTGTGTTTAAATCAGTGTTTCTGTAAAAATTTAAAAAGTAAAATTTTTCGTTTTTGGAGTCACTTGAATTACTAAAAATAGCTTCGATTAATTTTAAAGATAGTAATTTGTCACTTTAGAGAAATTTCATTATGGAGTTCTTTTATGATCTTCAATTTATAATTTTATAATTTTTGTATTTAGTAATTTTCTTTGGAAATTAAATTGTAATTTTCTTTGAAAATCCGCTAGAATTACGATTTTTTGCGAATATTGAAAAACTTTTTTTTTAAGTGCCTAATATTTCTAGTATCTTTTTTTTAAAAGAAATATTTTTAGAAGTTTTGCTGGAATGATTTGAGAAAACTAGATAAATTTTTTTCGTAAATTAATAATAACGAAAAACAAATTTTCCGAAACTTGAAATCAGTTGAGAATGAAATAAGTTGATGAAAAGCTGAGAGCATCTGACAGGTCGAAAGTAACATAAAGTTTGTAAATAATGAAAAATGTTTCGATATTTTATTTTCTCCTTTATTTTCAAAGTTGTATTATCAATTTTATGACAAAAAAGTATTTGGTATTTTAATTTGTCAGTTTTCAATATTAAAATTTTTGTTTTAAAAATTATTCTCAAGAATTCTAGAAAATATTAATCGATTTTGTCAAATTTGCGACTTTATAGTTTATTTGAAATTTTGGTTGAAGAATTAGTTTTAAAAATAATTTAGAAAGCAAGGCATCTCTAATCGGAATTCTGTTTGATTCTCCAATAGGAATTTTCTAGAAATCTTTTCAAGTGAGTGTTTAGTTTTAGTACAGTGGATAATTTCTGATTTCGTGATTTTAAATTACTTGAAGATTAAAGTTAATTAAGTAGTAAAAAGAAAATTAAATAAAAGTCAGATGGTTTTAGTTCCAACTAAAACTTTTTAATGGTAATAATCGATGAAAGAAATCTGCTCCCGCAGGGAATTGTAAGAAAAAATGTCTTTTGTTTTAAAAAGTGGGACAATTTTTTTAAATAAGATTTTTTTATTGTGATTTCTTATTTTTTTTGTATTAGTGAATATACTTTTTAGACGTTATAAACTAATAAAAGTTACTTTGACTACTTTTATGTAGTAAAATCGTTAAGTAAATTTACTCCGAAAATAGTAAAAAAAAAAATTATTAAATGTTGTGAAAAAATGTGAAAGTAACAAAAATAGTAAAAATTAAAAATTAAAAAAATTCCATTTATTAAATTTATTTTTTAGATACTGGAAGTTACTCTATTTTTCGCGTAGTTTTCTGGTTAAATATTCACGGAAAAAGTTTTGCTTATAACAGTAATAAGTTTCCCTAAGTTTTATCTGAAACAAGTAAAAATTTTATCAACCTAGTGAAATTCATAGCCGTTCTGAACCAAGTCTTATTTCCGTGTTCTTTTCTTTATTTGATTCTCTAATAATTTTCGTATTTAAATATTAATACCTTCTTTCACACATATGATGACAATTGTAAAATGTCTATAATAATAATGACAACAAAAATATAGACGGAATAAATATTAGATTCTATAGTTTGGTTGATTAGCATGGGAATAAATCTTTTATGTACACTTGTCCGTCCGCGGCAATCAAGTTAAAATTGAAAAAGTTTTACTTTTAATAAACAGTTTATGAATATGAGGCAAGAGTATTAAACGATGGACTATTATAATGTTTGTCTGTGTGCGCGTTGGTGAAATAATGATAATATCATGCGTACAGTCTGTAGTGTTATAAGATATATATGTGTATATATATATATATATATTTTTTTTTTTTAGATGTATGTGTAAATCTAATATGTCTGTATGGTATATATCGTCACGCTTGGAAGTTTTACACCAAGCTTGAAGAGTTATCAGACAGAGCTTGGGAGTCGACGAACTTTGATCGATCTTGGGCGTATTCCGAGTACCTATACTCATGGCACACGTACCAGGCTGCCTCCTTATTCGACGCTTTAATAGTTTACATTGCATTTTCATGCATTGCCTTGAGCGACGGAGGCACCTGACACCAAACGTGGCACTTGTGAACCTTGATTCACCTTGCAAACAAAAGTAGTTCCTAACACCCACACTCAATTTTCACAATTTCCTCTTTCAATAAAATTGGGCTTTTTCGATCTTGAGATATTGAAATTGAATTTTCTTTCTTGAGAATGAAGAGTTATTAATGCAGGACTAAGAAATTTTTGTTATTATTGAACAGATTTATTTTTATCGACTATTAAAGATTTTATTTGTTTCAAATAAATTTTATCTGGTACAAATAAAATTGCTGTTTTAAATTGTTAAGCAAACAATAGGCTCTGATTTATAAACGTCAAATTTAAGAAGACTTGTTTATAACTCTCTAAATCTGAATTAGTAGTTTTCTACTAATGAAATAGTGCGGATTCGTTTACTAATTTTTAGTAGTTTTTTTACTAATTATTAGTAGTTTTTTTACTAATTATTAGTAAAAAATTTACTAATCTGAAGTAGTAAAAAATACGTACTACTAATTGAATTAGTTATTTTCTACTAGCAATTAGTAAAAAAACTACTAAAAATTAGTAAAAATGTTACTAGTTCAAATTGGTAAACGAATCTGTACTAATTCAGATTTACAGAGAACGGAAAATTGATGAACAATTAGTTTATCGATTACTTTTTAGCTTTTTTTGTTAGTTATTCGAATATTTACGAATTTGGAATTATTAGAATTATTTTAATCTACTTTTTAGGGTTCTAATTTTATGGTACTAGTTGGTTGCCTAAGTGCAAAATTTCTACAGGATGTCTACTAACGGGGAAATAACCGGCAATTTAATTTATCCAGGAAAAACCGGGATTTTTATACAAAACCGGGAATTTTTTCACCAAAGTTAAAAAAAATTTTATTATTTTAATTTGTTTTTAAATACATTACTTTCTATTTCAATTTTTATAGATATTTATACTTTTTTCTATCTTTGAATTAGTTAAAAAAAATTAATTTGATACTAAAACTCAGGCACTAATTCACACAGATTATGTAAATAAATTTTTTAAAATTATGGAGTTAATAGAAATATTGTGAAATTCGACAGAAAATATGTAATTGAATTTGTTAAAGAATTTCTTTAGAAACTTTTTAACAAATAAAAATTTCAAAGTATTTTAATTTAATAATTAATTAATAATTGGATTTTATAGTCACATTTTAGTGAATTCATGTTTCTTAGTGCGAAGATTAATAATTAAAATTTTTATTAGTTAATTTAAAAAAAAACGATATGCACTTCAAATTTTTTATTAAAATTGAATTCTCGCAAATTTTTTTTTTAAATTCTGAAAAATAAAATTGTTGAAATATTTCAATTCCATTGTTTCAAGATAATTTAATTTTTCTAAACAAATAATTGAAAATTTTTGAAATAATTGAAATTTCTTTTCATTTTTTTTGAAAAATAATTTAATTCTTTGAAAGAATTTTGATTTAAATTTTTCGAAAATAATCAAGGGAAGTTTGTGACCGTAATTATAATTTTATTTTTAAAATATAAAGTCCCTCTTAAAGTTTTAAATTAATTTTTGCTTCTAAAAATTATATTATTCTATTATTATTATTATTCAATAGTTATAATTATTGAACTTCTCTTAAATTTTTATAAATTTAAATTTCTGAATGTTCAAATAAATGATATTTACCATTTCTTAAGCAAATTTAATTTATATTACTTATTAAGTAAATAATTAATTATCCCTGCTTTTTTTTAAAGTGTAATAAAATTCTTCACAGGAATTGAATTATTTTCATAAATAATATTCTTTGGAAGGATTTCAATTATTTTTTTAAAGAGTAAAATTCTTTGCAGAAATTCAATTATTATCAATAGAATTGTTATAAACTTGAAAAAGAAAATTTCTAATTATAATTATAAAAAGACAAGATTATTTTTCAAAAATTGAAAAAATTATTTTCCAAATTTTCAATTAAACTTATTATTTATTTATGTTCGAAATCAAATTTAAATTTAAATTTTATGAGAAAAGGAAACCGGGAAAAAATTAAGCCATACACTGAAAAAAAAATTTATTTGATTCAAATAACCGATTATTTGTCTATAATCAAATAAATATTTACTTGAATTAAATAATTTTTATTTGAATCAAATAAATTGTATTTGAATCAAATATTTCAGTATTTGAAGCAAATACTAATTAATTGATTCAAATAAAAATGATTTGATTCAAGTAAATATTTATTTGATTATAGACAAATAATCGGTTATTTGAATCAAATAAATTTTTTTTTCAGTGTAACCGGGAATTTTGTTGAATGGAAATAGTAGACACCCTGTTTCTAGTTAAACTTTGATTAGTAATTAGTTGGAATAAACTGTCTTCTCTTAAAATTACCATTTAAAATTATGAACTAGCATTTGAATCTAGAAGCATTGAATTTTTTATTTTTTTATTACTTAGATTATGATTTAATAATGTAAGTACAAGATTTCTAATTGAAAGGGTTCGAATGAATAATAGATTATTGTAAAAATTATTTAGGTTGTAAGTGACGGTTTGAATCAAAGAACCAGTAATAATTTTTCAAGACTTGAAATTCTAGATTTCTAAACATAAATTGGATTTAAAATTTGCATTTCTTGTGAACTGTTTGTATAAAGATTACGAGAATGTTCCTCCAAAAACTGTTGTTATTTTTCTTTAATGCTCGGTTTAATGGGCAATGATTTTTAACCAAAAAAATTAGAACCTGTTATTTGATCAAGACAGTCAATTACAATAATTACTGTAGAAAATTATTTGATGAAATCAGGATATATTTATAGCAATACTTAAAAATAGACATAATTAAAAATAGATATTGAATTATAAAAATAGTTATTGAATTATAAAAATAGTTATTGAATTAATAAAATGATTACTGAATTATAAAAATAGCTATTGAATTAATAAAATGATTACTGAATTATAAAAATAGCTATTGAATTAATAAAATGATTATTGAATTGTAAAAATAGTTATTGAATCATAGAAATAGTTAGTGAATTGTAGAAATAATAATTACAGTCATTCACGATAATTAGTTGTTTGTATAGTAGATTTTTGTAAAACGATTGTAAAGGCAAGAGTCATCTTAAACTCGCATGAAAAGTGTGCTGCAACACACTTTTATGCAAATTATCTAATATCTGTGACCATTTAACCGAAGAAAAGTGAGCAGACATTTTTTTTCTCATAAAAGAAATGTTAAACGATTATCCGGGCGCTCTGTACTGCTTAATTAGCTCGCGTTGCTTTCTCAGGGGCATATGTGAGAATGAATTATGGTCGTCTCTTTAAGTGTAAAAAGACTCTCTTTCTATCTGTCAAATCTTCAGGGAGATTAAGGTAGAATTTTGTCTTTTTTTTCGTCACTAAACTCTGCTACGAAGCGAGAGGTGTGAAGGAAATGAAAGTTATATATCTTCAATGCTCTTTTGATACTGCCGCATAATGAAATCGTTTTGGATCTGTAATCAATTTTTTTTTCTATACACCAAAA
Source organism: Leptopilina drosophilae (assembly GCA_032873175.1). Classification (NCBI taxonomy): domain Eukaryota; kingdom Metazoa; phylum Arthropoda; class Insecta; order Hymenoptera; family Figitidae; genus Leptopilina; species Leptopilina drosophilae. The sequence goes on from CM065485.1 coordinate 10,758,359, forward strand.
AAAAAAAAGAAAAATTAACCTGAGTTTATTTTTGTGAAGGGTTCTTGCCTTTTTGTTTTTTTCTGAGGCAATTTGAATCTTTGTTAGGGACTTTTATTCTTTATATGTGTATTTTTATGTCCACTTCTCGAGTCATCAAACTCACATATATTGAGATCATAATTTTTGTGACGTGTAATTTTTGTGAAAATTTAAGAAAGAAAGAAACAATAAAACTTGTTTTTATCAATTTAATATTTGTGTCATCTTGATTAGATATTTTCGTTAATCAGTGACAGTATTAAATAAACAGTGTTTTTGTTTCCGTAGTGTTGCGGAAATTTTATTGCTTTGACGTTATAAAGATGTAGGGAAAAAATAGACGACACACCTTATATTCATCGTTCTTATCTCGAATCATCGTTAAAAATAAGAGAAATTTTTTTCGATTATCTGAAATTTAAATTATATGGTGATATAGCAGCATGAGGTGAAATCATGTTGAGATCGAAGGAAATTATATATTGATATTCTTTTTGCTTTTTTTTTTTGAACGACATATAGTGTTGGACCGTTGACATAGTCAATGACACATTTAATAGGATTATTTATGCCATCCAAAGAGCTTAAACGGTAACTTGGTTATATTATCGGTTTTATCTACCTTGTTGTCTGTGTATAGTAGAATTATTATTATACCATCGTGGATCATATCAGGCTTATGTAAAATTGCCTGACAACGCTCTGACATTCCGGATTTTTTTTTACAGTGCGTGCGTTGCTTCTGTTTCGTAAGCAAAATATATTTGTATCATCATTTATATTACCCAAAAACTTTACAAAGTTGTTGATGCTTGTAATCTTGTGTCAGTCGAGTGTTTTCGTTTAAAGAGACTCATGACAAATGAAGATCAAGTTTGTGAATATTCTGAAAATGAAAATGTATTCTCACTGCTTTACAAGTTGTCGCTGTTGCTGTTGGCATTATTATTTGTGTTGGTGTTACTGTTGCGTTGCTATTTTTAGTGGTATTACTATTTTTTTGGTGCTACTATTCTTTTTTTATTATTGTTTCTAGTTTTATTGTCTTCTTTTTTAGAATCTTCTTGTTGATTCTGTTATATTGTTTATTTTTACTATTACAATTTTGATACTATTATTATTATTATTTTTTAGTATTACTACTTTGTTAGTGTTACAGTTTTGTCGCTACCACTATTTTGCTATTAATGCTTTGTTACTATTACTATTTTTTTTACTATCACTATTTTTGTTATTACTACTTTTGTTATTACTACTTTTGTTACTCTTTCTATTATTCATCTTTATATTCAATCTTCTGTTGCTCTTATTGTTACTATACAGTTCTCAGAAAAAAAAAGAATTGTTAAATATACTAACGGATTGTTAATATATAGAACTAAATCTGATTTGTTGATGCAACAATTTTTGTTGTTCTCTAAACAAATTAATTGTTATCACAATAATTTTGAGTCTTTAGGAGAACAAAAATTCTGTTTCAATAACGAATCAGATTTGTTAGTTTTTTATTAACAATCCGTTAGTGGAATTAATAATTCCTTTTTCTCCCTGTTGTTATTGTTAATAACTAATTGTTACACATACCAATTGGGAACCACTGAAAACTTTAAGTTGTTGCAAGTTGGAATTAAAAGCAGTAAAAAGTTTAGTACCCAAAAAAGTGTATTGAGTAACATTTACTATTTTCATAGTAAAACCACAACCGACAGGAAATTCGCACGTTTCTGGCAACATTTATTTATTTTCGAGTAAAAGCTGTTGCGTTCGAAGTGCACTTTTGTAAAAATTAGTAAAATGTACTTCGAGTGTAGCAAAATTTACTCTGAAAATATAAAAAGTTGATGTGTGCAGAAGCTTTATAAAAAGTTTTGGTGTTACTTTGTAAATGTGACAAAGTTATTCTACATTTTTCTCTGTGCTAATGTAAAAATTATTACAATATTAATATTTGAGGGATTTGAAAATTCGTCTCTAAAGTGAAAATAAAAAGCCACTGCTTTTCTTTATTGTCAGTTTAGAATTTTTTTACGACATGTATAATTTTGTTGACTATTTACGATTTTTTTATCGACTTTATTGTGAGCTATACGTGAGCTTTACAGAATTAATAATTTTCCTTCAACGAGTATAAGAATTGTGTCAAATGAATATTTCAAAAGTGCTTAATTAACATTTTTAGAATTTAATTTTTTTTCTGTTGGTGTAAAAAAAAAGGTTTTGAAAAGCAAGTGAGTTTGTCTTGCTTTGGTATCGATCACAATAACGTTGCGTTGCAATCGACTCGCGCAAATGCGGTCGACCATGCGGGTTGCACGTGAAAATCCGGTTTCAGCAGAAATAAAATCGTTTTTATCCATATGCCTGAAATGTTGTATAATATATTTGTTAGAATTTGGCTTGTTTTTTGGCCTTTTTGACACGTAAAAAGTGTTTTGAAAGATTTTGGCTACTCTTTTTTGTAATAACTGCGCTCTCGCAGAGAAAAATGTGTATATCGCATTTATTGGTGATTCGATTCGTTTTTATGTACTCGAAGTACTGTTTGAATAGTTTGAAAAAGAAGAAAGAATTTTGGCTCGAATCTTTTGAAAAAATACTTAAAATTTCTTTTTTTAGAGAAAAGAAAGTTTGTTTAAGAAAAAGAAGAGATCTATTCTTTGTAGAGAAGCATGGGATTTTCAGGTTGTTTAATTTTTTTTCTGTATAAAAGTGAATTTGTATGAAAAATTACAGACAATGATAAAGTAAAAAAATGTTGAAGGGAAATTGCGAGAGTTTGTTTCTTGAAATTGATTTATTTTAATGGGTTTAATGATTCTAGAAAATTGAAATTCAAAGCGTGTCCGGTTCGTCAGATTAAAGGAAGTTTCTTGGAACTGACGAAATCTATGCTGGACCACACCCAGACGTCCTTAACACAACTCTCAGTTTGAAACAGGATTCCAGAATTTTAAGAGAAGCTCCTTTAGTTTTCGCATGGCATATATACATATATATACAAATACAATATGTGTGGTTTGGTTGTAACAAATTGGTTAAAGGATCTACTTTCACAGTCTTTACAAGGTTCTCAATGTTACTTCTCATTGCCTTGTCTTTCGCACAATCAATGTGTGTGCACTCGAATTCAACAGTTCCGGTGATTCGTGCAAGGAATTCTTCGACCCACGCACTCGTTGAGAATTTGCTTGTCACGCGATTCAAAGCGACGCTGAGACGCTCTGAAAGAAGATCCTATCTTCAGTTTCAAGTGTTTCGCTATATATTCTGATTCTATTTGTCATTTCTGTCTGAAAATTCTTTTGAAATTTTCATTTTTTCCGATTTGTGTTTTTTGCATCCCTTTTTTGCACTTAAAATCAAAATGTATTGTAGGGCGGTGTATGGTTTTGATTGGATTTTACTGATAGCTTTTGACCTTGTGTTTATTAGAACTGAAGAAGTCGTCATGGGAGTGTGAAGAAATTTTTGGTTCAAAAGCTTGGAAATATTGTTTGATTTGTTTTTGGTTTGAGCGACAAAAATACTTTTTTGACTCTTAGCGTCGATGCTGAATTGAGAAACCTACACCCAGAGAAATGGTATATTTGTTTCAGAACCAACTAGACTTTTTATTTGTTTCAAATATATTTAATTTGGTTTAAATAAGATTTCATTCAACTCAAATACATGTTTTATTTATGTCAAATATAAATTTTATTTAAAACAAATAAAAAGTCTAGTTGGTTCTGAGACAAATATACACTGAAAAAAAAATTATTTGATTCAAATAACCAATTATTTGTCTATAATCAAATAAATATTTACTTAAATCATATAATTTTTATTTGAATCAATTAATTAGTATTTGCTTCAAATACTGAAATATTTTATTCAAATACAATTTATTTGATTCAAATAAAAATTATTTGATTCAAGTAAATATTTATTTGATTATAGACAAATAATCGGTTATTTGAATCAAATAAATTTTTTTTCAATGTACGTTTATTTAGGTCAAATAAAATATATTTGGTTTAAATAATATTTTTTTGTGGGTGTAATAATTCAGTTTTTGAATAAAAAAATTGTTGTCTGACAATAAAAATTGTTCAGCACACTTATTACTTATTTTCGAATTATAATTCTACACTCAGAGAAATTGCATATTTGTATCAGAACCAACTAGATTTTTTATTTGTTTCAAATAAATTTTATTTGGTTTAAATAAAATTTTATTTGACTCAAATAAATCTTTTATTTATGTCGAATAAAAATTTTATTTAAAACATATAAAAAGTCTAGTTGGTTCTGAGACAAATATACGTTTATTTAAGTCAAATAAAATATATTTGGTTTAAATAATAATTTTCTCTGGGTGTAGGTAGATGTATTATTATTGGTTGGGGTACAGTTTTTCTAAATCCTATTTTCTAATTTTGTATTTTTTAAAATTTTTTTCTAATAAAGGTGAATTTCTAAAAAACTTTTTTCTAATAAAGGTGGTTTTGTAATTTTCTGTCTTCTATTAAAGGTAATTTTCGAAATTTTCTTTTTTCTAACAATATTAAATTTTTGGAATCACGATCAATAGGTAGATTTGGTTAAGAAACAAAATTTACGAAAATTTTTTAATTCTTAAAAAAAAATACTTGAGATTTTATTAGAAAATTATAATAAAAAATACCGATTATGCAAATTTTTTAGCAAAATTTTATAATAATGTAGTTAAAAATCATAATTATTGGGATTTTTTTTCTAAAGATATTTAAAATTCTCTAAAATAAATTTTTATAAATATATTAAGTTTGAAAATTTTTATGTAAAAAGATGCAAATTATTACTTTCGTTCAACGAAGAACAGAATTTTGATAAGAAATAGTAATTTTATGAAAATTTTTCTTCTTTTTCAAAAAGAAACATAATTTTGTAAACAGAATTGTGATTGGGAAACAGAAAATATACAAAACAGTTTCTATTTCTTAATCTTAATTTTTTAAACAATTTTCTAAATTTTATCAAAATTATGGAATTTCATAAACTTTATTAAAATATACATTAGAAATTATATGTAACTTTTGAAAAAAAATTTTTTTAGAAACTAAAACTTATTAGAAAAACTTTTTTTAGAAATTAGATTTCATTAGAAATCGCCTTTCTTAGACAAAAAGGATTAGAAAATATTTTTTAGAAAAACTGGTCGCCTAGCGTATTATTTAATTTTGTTTTCAACTTTTTTTTCAGTTTTTTTGGTTGTTTACTTGTTAGTAATACGTTCCATGTGTTATCGATTAGCTTTTTTTCAAATTGCAATTGAATTTTTTTTTATTGATAATTCACTTTTTGTGATGATTGATAATTAATTTTTATTTTATTTTCATATCGCATTGATTGAATCTCATGAACAGGAAAATCATATCTGTTATTTTTGAAGTCTTGTGTTTATTATCATTTTGAATAATATTCATTTGTTTTTGTTTATGAAAATTTAGTCGTTTGTTGTCGTTGTTTCCATTTAACTATTTTAGTAAGTTAGATGGGATATGAAAAATGAATACAGAATTATTATTTACAAGTAAAAAGTCGTAACAAATTAATTAAATAATGGTAATGAAGTCGAGGAAGTAGATAGTTTAATTAAAATTAATATTATTACTATTAATATTATTACTATTATTATTACTATTATTATTATTATTATTATTATTATTATTATTATTATTATTATTATTATTATTATTATTATTATTATTATTATTATTATTACAATTGTTGTTGTTACTATTATTATAGATAAAGTTGTTTTATTTTTAGCACAGAACGAAACGTTTTGCGTGTTGTTGTTTATCGATTTTTTAGGGGGTGGAGGGGGGGGGGGACAATGGAAAAAAATATATGAAGAGAATTGAGAATCTCTGTCGGCGATAGAACGCGATATATAAGCAGGGATCACACGCGACAAGAGCTCATTACCATACAATGTGGGCTAATGGGATCGTGCACTGACGACTACCGTTCAATACTGAGCGCTACCCATCCCACATTACCCCCCTCAAGAGGGCTGTCACGCTAATATTAAATTGGTTATGTCGCGATTGCGTAAGATTTCTCTCCTTTCAGTTGTTCTTCAATATATATTATATTCGTCGTCTGATTTGTTGTGCATCGTTAAACATACAACTAAAGAACACCACCTATATATGTATATAGGCGGTCCTCTATGAAAGCCGCGTGAAAATTACTTTATTGTTCTTCCTCTCTCGTGCGTATAAAGCTAAAATCGTACCCGTAAACTTTGAATTTTAACACATTCACTTGTCACTGATTTTTCTTTTTATTTTATTTTGGATAATTATTTTCACTATATTATTCTTATGCTCTGTTAATTTGAACTATAGTGCGGAAATTCTCACTACGATTGAAATGGGAGTAAATAATTGAAACTGGAGGAGTGAAATTTAGAAGAGTTTTAAATTCAATTAGCTTAGTTCGAAGTTCAAAGTTATTCTAATTATGTCAAATTGAGACAAAAGACGAATCAAAACGTTGGTTGGCAAAATTTTTAATATTCATTTTTTGTCTCAGTTTAATATATCCTTAGAAAAACTGTAAATTCTTAAAAAAACAGATTTTTAGTTTTCAGTGTTATTGTTAAGACGATAAAAAAATGATTATATTCCTAAACTTTAGGGAAATAAATATTATTATTATTATTATTATTTACCTTAATATTAATAGTATTGACATTTCAAAGAAAATACTCGATGCTTTAAAAAATCATTAATATTTAAAAACAAAGAAACATGATTTGCGATTGACTCTTGTTGCATGATTATTAGGTTGTGATTTTTCTGTATAGAAATATATTTATATTTAAATGTATGTATATATGTTTCTACCTTTTGAGCAATTAACAACAATGATTTATTGTTTCAATTATTTCCGTACATGTTTTCTGTGAATGACGAAGTCGATTATCATACATTGATCCCAATGAATAAATGCCATTTCAATGTCGCAAAAGACAATAGAGCCATTCATAGTTTATTCAAAGAAGATTTCAAGATCAATTAACCAATCAAGTTTTATCTTGTGTCCAGAATGTCAGGTGCGACAAAGAGCTCTTGTGTGTCATTTCGACATGGACGCAAATCGATTCTTTATGCTTTAGAAAAAGAAATATATAAAAAAAAATAAATGATTCCATATTCCGACGTTTATAATTCCTTTAGAGAATAAGAGAAACTGTCTCTTGAATTGTAAATTGTTTCTACGAAAAGGATAACTCATTTCGCAGATCTCCTTTTATGTTCATTTTCTGAAATTATTTTTGTATATAGTAATAATTGGGTATTGGTATTATGATAATTATTATTATAATGTAAGGATGAAAATAATATCTAACCATAATACTGTTATTTTATTATTATTATTATTATTATTTATAGTAGAAAAGGATCCTTGAAATAATAATAGTAACAATAATAACAGGTTTAGCATTCTTCTACTAAAAGCTATACTATTTGCTACTTTTTTGAGCCTAATGCTACTAAAAGCTACTTTTCTGAACAAATAGTTAAATTAATATTTTTAGTTTTCACATTTCCATTTAAAAGCAGTGTTAAAAACTAAAATCGTTAACGAAAAACGACCGCCAATAAGATAATAGCAAATAATTTTACCGACATTTACTCTATCAATGGTGACTGATTATAAATTGTGTTTAACCTTTAAATTCCCCGTTTTTCCCGGTTTTTTTTCTCGTCAAATTTTAATTTATTTCATTTCAAACATAAATCCACATTTTGGAAAATAATTGAATTAAACAAAGAATTTTTTCCATTTTTCAAACAAATATTGTCTGTTCATAATTATAATTGAAAATTTGATTCATTCAATTTCATTAAAATTCATTGATACTAATTAAATTTCTGCAAAGAATTTTACTATCTATAAAATTAATTGAATCCTTCCAAAGAATGTTATTACATATTTATGAAAATAATTAAATGTTTCCGAAGAATTTTATTAACATTTTTGAAAATAATTGAATTGTAGAGAATAATTTAATTATTTATAAAGATAATTGAAATTTCGGAAAATTTGAAAAAAATTTTAAACGTAATTGACTTTCTTCTGAGAATTTTAATAATTTTTAGAATGATAGAATTGTTTTTTTAATTTTATGGAATTTTATGAATATAATTAAATTCTTGTGAAGAATATTTTTCAAAAATAATATTCGAAAGAATTTAGAAAATCGGAAAAATTTTGCTATTTATGAAAATAATTGAAATAATTGAATTCTTTAAACAAAATTTAATCAAATTTTTAAACCTAATTGCATTTTTCGACGAATTTGACTAAAATTGTATTAAACATAATTCCATTTCAGCAATGAGTTTTATTATTTATGAAAGTAATTGAATTATTTCGAGGATTTTATAAAAAAAGTTTCAAATAATTAATTTTTTTTAAAAAAGTTTTAGATAAACTATTTTTAAAAATTCAATTTGTATGAAATTTTCATTGTTTTAGAAAATAATTGAATATTCGTGTAGAATTTTGTCAAAATTGTTTTTAAATAATTGAATACTTTTTGGAAATTTTATTAAAATAGTAGACATATACATATTATTGAATTCAGAAATTTTTTTGAAAATAATTGAATTCTTGTGGCGAATATAAATGAATTTTTGTTATTTATAGAAATAATTGAACTTTTACAATGAATTTTAATAAAATTCCTAAAAGTAATTTAATTTTGTCGAACTTTTACTATTTAAAAAAATAATTTAATGTATTGTGAATAAATTTTTAAAAATAAAATTATCATTGTACGGTGACTAATTACCCTTGATTATTTAGAAAAATTTAAATAAAATTCTTTAATAGAAGTAAATTATTTTTAATAAAATGTAAAGAAATTTCAATTACATCAAAAATGTTCAATTAATTGTTCATAAAAATTCAATTATCTTGAAATAACAGAATTAAAAAATCTTATTTTTCAAAATTTTCAAACAAATGCGAAAATTCAATTTTATTAAAAAATTTGAAGTGTGTATTTTTTTTAAATTAATTAATAAAAATTTTAATTATTAATCTTCGCACTAAGAAACGTGAATACATTAGAATATGACTCCTTATAAAATTTAATTATTTATCAATTATTAAATTAAAATACTTTGAAAATTCGATTTCTTAAAAAGTTTTTAATGACATTCTTTAATTTTCTTTTTTTTTGTCATCGAGGCTACTATTTCCTACTTTTTTTGTCATCAAGGCTACTTTTTCCTAATTTTTTTCAACTCATAATGAAGTGCGAATCCAGCAATAATTAATGATATGCTAATTATTGATTAATTAGAATGTTGGTGATTTAAAAAATCAGGATTCAAAATTCAATTGAAGGTCGTTGGTATATAAAATTTGTAATACCCTAAATTTTAATTGATAAAAATATTTACTAATTTGAATTAGTGACTAATTAGTAAAATTTACTAATAAATAGTTATTACTAATTTATTAGTACAATTTATTAATTATTACAATTTTATTATTACTATTACTACTTTTTTCCAAAAAATTACACCCAGAGAAAAATATTATTTAAACCAAATATACTTTATTTGACTTAAATAAACGTATATTTGTCTCAGAACCAACTAGACTTTTTATTTGTTTTAAATAAAATTTATATTTGACATAAATAAAACATGTATTTGAGTTGAATGAAATTTTTTTAAACCAAATTAAATATATTTGAAACAAATAAAAAGTCTAGTTGGTTCTGAGACAAATATACCATTTCTCTGGGTGTAGTAGAAATAACTATTTATTAGTAAATTTTACTAATTCAAAAGCTAAAAGTCAGTCACTGATTTAAATTAGTAACAATTTTTACTAATTCAAATTTAGAGAGTAGTTTTAATTTATAAGGTAGTTTTAATGAATATATGATGGTTTTAATTACTAAGAGTTTAAATTACTAAGGTAGTTTCTATTCTTATGGGAATTTTAATTCATAAGGAAGTTTTAATTCATAAGGGAGTTTCAATTCATAAGAGAGTATCAATTCATAAGGGAGTATCAATTCATAAGGGAGTATCAATTCGTAAGGGAGTATCAATTCATAAGGGAGTATCAATCAATAATGTGGTTTCAATCTTTAATTATATTTGCCATAAATAATGTCAACATTTTGTTGAATTAGAATAAAAACTAATTTCCAAGTTGAAGGCGAGCATATAATAAGTTTAGCGAATATATATAGTATCTATATGTTTTCGTTTCTAACATCTGAGTTAAGTATTACACAACGCGATAAGGTGGAGACCTTGAGTGAATGGCACTGTAACGTGTGGGACAAAACGATCAGGTTGCCTGGGTAATAGTAACGGAACAGTTAGAAACGCGTTTTGTATTTAGCGAGAATCGGCGGAAGTTTCGATGTCGCCAATGGCATTGTACAAAAAAAAATAAGAAAAACAAAAAGAAAATCAGTTCACTGCAGTGTCAATGAAGCAAGGCTGATATGCATAAATGTTTGCTCGACATTTACCTACTTATTTGATCCTCTAAATCATTTCATTTTCACACTTGTTTTTTCACTATTTCAATATAGTTAAAAATATCAATACAAACAATAAGTGATGTCTAATTTTTTATGTTGTTAACACAGGAAAAATAATTGCTTACATTCTAAAACCAAAAATGATGAAAAATGATTGCCTTTATTTGGCTTAAAACCAGATTTAGTCAATTTTAGGAATTAAATAATCATACTCTCAAGGCTGAGATTCAGTTGAAAGTGGTTCGAATAATGTAAACGGTTTTTGGAAAAGTAGGTTGAAAGTAAGATTTATTTTTTTAGCAAACAATTAATTGCGAACTATTAATGGTAATATTAATAAGAACAAGGACAAAATAATAATAATTGTAATAAAAATAGAAAATGTAGGCAAATAGATATAATGGTTTTGATACTGATACCAAATAAATGGTAATAATGATAATAATAGTAAAATTGAAGTAATACTAAATGGTGGTAAGAATAAAATGATACAAATAGTTGGAAAAGGATAATAATTTGCAGTGGCAGATGACAGGAATTGTTTAATAAATATAAATAATTTATTTAGCAGTGTTATAAACATATAGTGATTTCTTCATCTTTAAAATCATTCTAAAAGCCAATTATATATCTTAAGAGTTGTGTTTTTTCGTGTTGCGTTGATGCAACGTTTACGTTTTTGAGTGAAAGGCTAATCAGAGTCTTGACAACCGGTTTTTATTATAGAAGTCAAATAAAGAAAACGGCTAATAAGATTCATAGATTTCTGAAGGATGTATAAATGGTACCTTTTTAATCGTCTTATATATGTGTCGTCCATAAATTTTTATTCTACACTCAAAACACGCGCACACGTCGAGTAGATAATTTCTTACTGTTGACGCCCAATCAATGAAAGTCTCTTTCATTTTCAATTAGAAAATTTAATAGTACTCGGTATTTTTCTATACATCTTGGAGAATTTTTTTTTTGTTTTGCTTTAGCTATATGAGAAGTTTTTTCTTTCTCTATGCATATGCGAAGTTTTATAGGATTTATAAGAAGTAATAGACGCATGAGAAGTAATGGACGCATGAGAAGTAATGAACGCATGAGAAGTAATGAACGCATGAGAAGTAATTGACGTATAAGAAGTAATAGACGCATAAGAAGTAATAGACGCATAAGAAGTTTAAAAAAAAATTATGAACAGAAAAAAGCTCTATTTAGATATAATCTTTTAAATAAGCAATTAGGTTTAGTATAAATTCTTGTAAAATAAATATAGTTGAAAGTTACAAGTTTATGAGTTTGGTATATGTATATAGTGTGTAGTAAGACACGCGAATTTTCTAAGGGAAAATTTATATTTATTTATATATATTGTATATATATATATGAAAGCATGATGCTGGTTTTGTATATATGCACTAGGAGAGTATATAGACTAGGAGTTCGCCAATCTACGCGCGTGTAACAGAAGCCGCACGGGCATGTAGTTCATATATAGCGTTTGAATTGTATATATATATGTATACAAACATGCTTGAGAGGTAAAGCAAGGTGCGAAGATTGCGTTGCCAATTACCAGCTCGAACTTATATCTCCGCAGGTATTATCCTTGTATCGTGCTAGTTGCATTCGTGTCTAAACGTTGTTGCTGAACAGCAAATGCCCAGCTCGGACACGACATTTCGAAATAATCGATAAGATCTCTCAATTGGACTGGTTTCAAATTAATGTCAAGCCCTGTGAAACATTTGCGAATAAAGAGTTTATTAATGCTTTTGGCTTTTATAATGTTATGGGAGGAAAAAATAATAATAAACAATGAATACATCTTGTAACTGTATACACTTGGTTTGGTATCAAATTTGTAAATATGTGCTGTAGCAGATTATATAAGTTGTATATAGATGGATGAAAAGTGGAATTAAATTGTGTTGTTTGAGTTGGTAATTCCTTTTTGATGTGTGAAAATTGTTTTTTAAGTGGTACGCGGAATGAAGGAGTAAAGTTACTTTTACTGTGTTTGTACAGTAAAATCTGATATGTCAGGAAGTTCTAGGCATTCTTTCTAGGTCATTTTTATTATTCCTGGTCTTCTGGAGTAAGCTTTAGTCAAATATTTAAAATGGTTTGCAGACACAGTTTTCTTTGAAGTATCGGATTGATAACAAAAATTTGGATTGATTTATGATTTGGCATTAATTTTTTAGATTTGATACTTTTAAGTTAACAGTGGACATTTTGGTTGAGACTAACGGAAGTTTGGTATAGAAAAGAGAAAATTAGATTAAAATTTGGTCAAATAAATCTTGAATCAATGATTACAGTAAAATAACTAATCGGTTCAATGAAGTTTTGGTTAAATGAAAACTTGTCCAATTTTAATTTGTTAGTAAATTGTTGGGTTAAATTAAATTTTTAAATATAGCAACACGCTGAAGTGGAAATTAGTTCAATGGCAATAGTTAAATAAAAATGATTTCAATAGCAAATATGGTTTTAAATGGAAATTAGCACCAATTGCAAAATTTGTGTAGAATCCAATTTGTTTAATTTGGTAATGTATTTTATTTAAATGAACATTTTGTGAAAGAAAAGAAAAAAGTGATTTGGCGTACGACAGGTTATGAAAAATTAGTGGCATATGGTAATGAAGTGGAACGATACATTCGCACTCATAAAGTGTATAATGAATTCTTATGTATTCACAACGTCCTTGCTTTTGCTCAATGCATACTTATCACATTTTCCTGATCGTCGAAGCATGACACTTCCTATCTGTATTTAATATTTTGATAACATTCCGTTTCTTACGTTCTTTAAAGAATGGTGCTTTTATATTCAAATTGATTTTTTTTCCTTCACTTGTTACAACAATTTGTTAAGTGTTCGTTTTTTTCTGTTGTTGTATTTATACTTGAGAAACATCATCAGACAAATGTCTATTGTCATTTTTCTTTTTATTATCAATGAACAAGAACATAGTTTGTTTTGTAACCAATCTCATCTTGCTAAGGGACATGGATAGTGATTAGTGAATTTTGTCATCAGTTGATTCATAAATGGTAAAGTATTGTTTCTTTTGTAGTTTTAGTTTCTAAAAATTGTACTCTACAAATTGTACTCTAAAAATTGTACTCTACAAATTGTACTCTACAAATTTTACTCCACAAATTGTACCAAAAATGGTACTCAACAAGTTGTACTAAAACAATATTTAAAAATTGATAATAGTTTCCTGATATTTTATAGTTTTTTGTTACTTGCCGATAATATTTTGTTGTCTAGGAAATTTTTTGATTAGTTTTATTTTGGAAAATATGTTGTAGTTGAGTTCTCATACAACTATTACGGGTCACTTTCACTAGAGCAAATTGTTTCCTCCAGTTATCTGTATGTTGTGCACGTGTACGTTCATTCATAAATCTATGGAGCTTACATTTTTCAAAGAAAAATTACTAAATTCCTTTTTTATTCTAATAAATTCTTATCAGCTGAAAATTTCTTGAAAAAAAGCACAGTAGGAATAAAAATTTGAAAACTAACTAAAATTTATAAAAACTAAAACAAACAGTGCAGGAAAAATTTATTCTAAAATAGAGTCATTTTCTATATTTCTTTCGACAAATTTTGATAAAATTGGAAGAATATTTTTTTTAACGCTTATAAACCTTTCGGCGAAATGTTTAAATAATAATTGTTCAAGTAATGTTTTTAAATAGAGCAACTGTGGGTAAATTATAGTTATTTCGTTTTGATAGTAAAAAGAAAGGAGTAATTTAGCTTAAAAGGAGGGATTGAAAATTATATATATAATTTTTTTTTTATTATTACCGTGCGAAAAACGGGCGCGTTCAATTTAACGACTGGTATATATAGTAATACCGCTAAAAGTTCCACGTGCGTTTATTACGCAATCTCGGTATCAATTAACTGTCAAAGAGAGAACCAACCACACGGAGTGTATAACGCAAAGGCGATCGTTTGGAAAGCAGTGCGCGATTGTCAGCGCGCGCAGCAAACGGTCACTCTGTGGATCGTTGAGAGATTTAGGATCGAGATCGATTAGTTAATTGCTGTCCACACCTTGGAGAGATCTCGATTCGGTTGAGTTGTCTGTGTTTATATACATATACATAGTATAGATGAAACTAGTCTAGCTTGATCGAGTTAGTAGCCTAATCAGATTTATCTATCGATTTTTGTCAATGAATTAAAGTCTATCGTCGGATAACAATTTACGATTGTCATTAAAACTGGTTAGGTCTATACTTGTTATGGTTAATTTAAGCAAATTGTTTTAATTAATTTTAATACTGATTTTTTAATCAGGTGTATTTATTTTTCTTTATGACTTTATATCGACGTGAGATTTTTTGTTGTTAGTATCAGTTTGTATTTATGTATTTTATTATTATATTTTAAATTTTATAATATTTTTTATAATTATATTAATATGGTTAATTTATTTATGTTACATGTTTGCACTATTAAGATAACATTTTTCACCAAATATTTTACCAAATATTTAATGTAATGTTAAACTTCCGAAATTCAAAATGGCGGATCCAATATGGCGAACGACTTTTTGAAAAATTCATCGTATTTGCTCAAAACTTGTCACTTAGGTTGTTTTTTTTAAATGCCTTAATGAAAGCCATAAGATATTTAAATTTAAACAAAATTGGTTCTGCCGTTTTCGAGAAAATTGTGTTTTTCTATTTTTCTTTTTAACCGCATAACTCCCATAAAAATTATTTCTTGATTCGGGAAATTACTATTTCATTACTTACTGTATCTAAAAATTTCAATAAAATCCGAGCAGGGACAGCTATCACATATTTAAACTGCTTTGCCTTTTTATAAATAGATAAGAAAAATTTGGTTTTAATTTAAAAAAAAAATTTACATATCTCCCACCATAATGAATCTGCTATTTAAATTTTTTGAAAACTAGCATTAAATTCAACATCATAGACCCCGAAAACCCCGAGTGACAAGTTTAAAGCAAGTTCGATAAATTTTTCAAAAAGGCGTCCGCCATTTTGTATCCGCCATTTTGAATTTTAAAAACTAACATTATATTTGTATTCAGCGACCTCAAAAACCCCCAAGTGACAAATTTTAAGCAAATAGAGTGATTTTTTTAAAAAGTCGTCCGCCATATTGGGTCCGACATTTTGAATTTTTAAAATCTAACATTACCCCAAAAACATATATTACTAAATTTCAAGCAAATTTAAAAGTAACCAATAACTAGAATACATTGTGCTTCAAGCCGAAATGATGCGCCAGCTATGATTTTAATTTTTTTCACTACGTGGTACCCAATTAAAAAAATTAACAAAAATATTTCTGAAAAGTACACATTTAGGAGAAGTTTCTGTAAAAATTCCAAACTGGTATCTTCGAAATAAGACCCAAATAAATGTTTTGAAAATTTAAAAACAATTTTTTTGGGGGGTTTTTGTGGGCAAAATTTGAAATTTTTTTTTTTAATCGTCTTATTAATTTATAAAACACTTATAAATTTGATTAAAATCCATCCAGTGGTTTTTGAGAAAAATCAAATTGCTGATTTTTCTTTCCCCCTTCATAACTTTTACAAAAATGAATTTTTGGAAAAGTATTTGGTAAAAAATATGTTAATGCTGCCAACATGTAACATGAATTTCAAATTTTTTTGAGCCTGGCAGATATTTCATACCCCGCTAGGCTTTTTCACATAATTTGTAAAATACTTTTTCAAAATTTCATATATATTTTCTTTACGTGTAGATATTAATATTGAGTTTTATATAATTTGATTAACATTCAGTATTAATGTTATATTTTTTATACTTGATAGAATATGTAAATATAAAATTTGACTATATTTTATTATTGATATAATTATTTAAAAATGTATGCCGAGTTTAAAAATATAATACGCGGCACTAATTCTTATGCAAAGACAATATACTGGTTGTAACTGGATGTGCTTAAAAATTGTTGGTTACATTCATAAACACCTGAGTTATATATTAAAAAGGCTTCCAGTTATTCCCAGACTTTTGGATCAGTTGCAACGTTGCACGTTTTTTAAAGTGTAAATAAAAGTAAAAAGTAATTAAAAAGTTTTTATCTAGTTTGTGTATAATTTTTAGGTTCGTGTTAAGAATATTGTCAACTAATGTTTGTTGTTTGTTTATTCAAGATTTGAGACTAGTCACTAGTGTTTAGATAGAAATAGAAAAGTGTTGCAATTCGGGTGAAAAATGGCGGAATATGTTTGAATCGTGTGGATTCGTTTTGGTTCGTGTTATATTCGGGTCATTTATTCGCGAAATTAACCGAGTGGACACGAATATGTACCTACCGTTATTTACAGTTCTTTGGGTGTTAGAGGAAATTTGATTTTTCCATGTAGGTTTGGAAAAAATTGCTCATTGACTTTGACATCTCTTTATTAGGGATATTTTTCGTTGTTTCAATTAATACTACATTCGGTACTCTAGTGAAATTTATAGTTGTTCCAAGTAAAACATTTTTTTACAAGTAGTAAAATATAAATAAATAAAGTCACATTCCTAAATACATACATAGGGAAAAAAATGTTATCATAAAATAGAAATGCGAAAAAAATTTATTACAGAAACTCTTTTACATTCTTGAAAGACTATTCATCAGTCTCATTACAAGTTTTTAGTGTGCGGGTAATATTGAAATATTTTTAACTATCCTTTACAGTCTGCAATTCATTGAGAGCTATTTTACGATATGGTTTTCTCATGTCTTCTAATAATCCCAAGAAGACATCACTTTGAAAATTTGTGGTTGAGATTGTGCGATAATCGTAATGTTTACGGTTTGTGTATATGTATGTACGTATATATTTGTGTGTTCACGTTTGAACATTATGTAATAACTATTTCATTATACGCTTATAGAAAAGTCTTATTCGACGCGATAACAATCTATAAATTATTACCACCCGATCGTCATGGTTACTTGTGGACAAAAAGTAGATTAACAAGATTGCTATTCTGATATAGTTAAGTTTGCTTTATATATACATGTCAAACGATCTCTCACACAGTGCTTTATGTCTTTCTCTCTCCCTTATGGTAAAATTTCTCTTATTTATTCCCGATATACATATACACTAAACAAATTAGATTGCTCTAAATAGTTTAACTGCGGTTACAAAATAACGAGTAATATTGTTGCTGTTTTATATATAGAGAGTTGAAAAATTTGGAATATTTTAACTATACTGTTATATAGATATCTGTTTTGTAGATTAGTGACTGACTATATGGGGAAAAAGAAGGGGGAAAAAAACGTGATTGCGATAAGTTGGTATGGCGGCGCCTCTGTGTGTGATAGTGATTGTCCTTTTTTTGTGTTTATTTTCCCTTGGTATCATATAAGCTATTACTAACATTACGACACGGTAATCAGGATTGATCTTGTTGCATTGTTAAAGTATGGGGCTTATATACAACCCGGGGCATTTTCAGTCTTTATACACCTAACTCTCCTTGCTACTGATATGGTTATTCGAGCGGCGCCGATAGTTGTTGGAATCATTGCCTCTCTACTGTAATTAGTCATATTTTTTTCTCTCTGTGGTCAAACGCTGTAGTGAAGGAGAGTATTCAAACAATTTTCGCTCCATTGATTCTGGAAAAAAATTTAGTTTACGGTTTTTTTTCTTTTCATATTTTATTTCGCTTTGGTGGTTGTGTTTTCAATGTATTAGGACGTAATTTATTTCATTCTCGATAGTTTTGAAATTGACCTTCCATTGAATCACTGGATCATTTTGACCCGGTTTAAGAACTAATAGTTCTTAAAGTAAAATTCTCAAGTAAAAATATTATTTTTATTTTGAAAGAATCGACCTATGTGTTGTTAAGCAGCATGATGATAAGGTCCGGGTCAAATTGACGGCGGAGCGAAAAAATCTGGAGGGTTAACAGCGTTACCACAGGTCAGGGAATTCAGGGAAAAGTAAAATTGGTCAGGGAAGTCAGGGATTTTTACTAAAAGTACTGGAAAATTTTAATTTCTAAAATTCATGAGAAAACTGAATTATTTTCTTTTTGCCTCGTAAACTATGAAATTACCACAAATTTTAATACAAAACCTTCAATTTTTTCTATTTCTGACAATAAATTCTTTTTAAATAACTTAAATATTCAAAAACTATCATAATAATTAATAATTAATAATAAATAATAATAATAATAAATAATAATTAAATAAAATTAATAATAACTATCATAAATTATGACTTATAAATTATTTTATGAATAATTTTTACAATTTTCATAAATACTAGATTGATAAAAGAATTTTGGTTGAAAATACTAAAAAAATTTGATTTTGAAAAAGTTACAAATGATTACAAAAATTTAATTATTTTTAAAAGTTACAAAAATTCTTCGCAGAATTTCAATTATGTTCAAAAGTTTAAAAACAATTCTCGTCAAAATTACAATTATTATTATAAATAATAAAATTAAAATTCAAGTATTTTTAAAAGTTTTAATAAAATTCTTGACAAAATTCCACAAGAGTTCAATTATTCAATTTTTAATAAATTTCTTCAAAATAATTCAATTATTTTCATAAATAGTAATAAAATTTTTCACAGAAATTCAATTATTTAAAATGCAAAATTTAATAAAATTTTTCGAAAAATATCAGTTATATAAAAATATTTTTTTAAATAATAAAATTCTTCACCGAAATTCAATTACTTTTATAAACTTGAATTTATTTTATTTATTCAATTATACTTATAAATAAAAAAATTCTTTATCTAAATTCAATTATATTTATAAATTAAAAAATTCTTCATCTAAATTCAATTATATTTAAAAATTTTAATATAATTCTTGGCTAAATTTTGTAGGAATTCTATTTTAATGCAAATTAATTCAAAATAATTCCATTATTTTCATATGTAATAAAATTTTCACAGGAATTCAATTATTCAAAATACAAATTTCCATAAAATTTTTCGAAAAATATAAATTATATAAAAAATTCTTCACCGAAATTCAATTATTTTTATAAACTGGAATAAAATTCTTTGTAAGAATTCAATTATTTATATAAATAATAAAATTCTTCATATAAATACACTTATTTTTATAAATTTGAATAAAATTCGTTTAGAAGAATAAAATTACTTTTAAAATGTAATAAAATTCTTCGCAGAAATCCAATTGTGTTCGAAAATTAAAAACAAATTCTTGTTAAAATTCCAAGTAACTTTATAAATAATAAAATTCTTCTGCAAAATTAAATTATTTTATGAAAGTTTTAAGAAAATTTAAATTATTTTCATAAGTAATAAAACTCATCGCAGAATTTTAATGATTTTTTATACAATATATATTTTAATCAAATTTCTCGAAAAATGTAATTATTCTTAAAAATTTTATTAAAATTTGTCAAATTAAATTTATATATATTTAAAAATTTATTAATAAAATTCTTTATGAGAATTAAATTTTAACAAAGAACATTCTATTATTCGAACACAATTGGATTTCTGCGAAGAATTTTATTACATTTTAAAAGTAATTTTATTCTTCTAAACGAATTTTATTCAAATTTATAAAAATAAGTGTATTTATATGAAAAATTTTATTATTTATATAAATAATTGAATTCTTGCAAAGAATTTTATTCCAGTTTATAAAAATAATTGAATTTCGGTGAAGAATTTTTTATATAATTTATATTTTTCGAAAAATATTATGGAAATTTGTATTTTGAATAATTGAATTCCTGTGAAAATTTTATTACATATGAAAATAATGGAATTATTTTGAATTAATTTGCATTAAAATAGAATTCCTACAAAATTTAGCCACGAATTTTATTACATTTTTTAAAAATAATTTAATTTTTTGAGAAATTTTACTGCTTGTAAAAATAATTGAATGTTTGCGAAGGATTGTTTTAGGATTTTTGTAAATAATTATAACCTATTCGCCTTCTTCATGTTTTGTAATAATATTCTTATAAGTTGTTCAATTTAAAAAGGTTTGAATTGGTATGTTTTGAAGAATTTTAATTCCTACAGAAAAATAATAATGATTAAATATTTATTTAAAAAAGAAGTTATTGATGTTTTTGAAAAATTTTACAATTAATGAAATTTGTAAATATATGTAATAGAACATTTTTTCTTGATTTTCTACTACACCGAAAAAAAATATTCTTGTTTTGAGAGGATTCCTCTTATTTTGATGCATATTTTCCTTTTGTATATTGACCAAAAGCGTCCTCTTATTTTAAGAGGATTATTTTCCACTTAAGAGTAATTCCTCTTAAAAGTAGAGGAATAGTCTCCAATGAAGAGTAATATTCTTAATTTAAGAATAAAATGTAAGAGGATTTTAGAAGAGGAATTGTCCTCTTAAAACAAGAATATTTTTTTTTCGGTGTAATTTTTAGAGTGAATCAGAATATTCTTTAGGGTCAGGGAAAAAGTGAAAATTTTGTCTGGAAATCAGGGAAAAGTCAGGGAAAAATAAAATTAAATATTTGTGTCAACCCTGGTTAAGAATTTGAAACTAAATAGCATGTTGAATTTTGATAGTTTTCATTTGGGTAACTGACCTATTCTCCTTTTTAAAATAAATAATTGAACTATCGATTATCACTATAGAGAAAATAGTGAAATTCTATAATGAATTTAAAACTCTTATCTAAATTATTGAAATGGGTAATTGGTTATTGGAAAATTACTGTGATATTAATTTTTTATGTAATATTTAAACGTGTTCCTTAAAAGCTTTTGGAAATAACCGATCGAACATTGGAATTGAAAGTAGTCTTATTAAAAATTAAGTGCACTTAAAAACTGATTATAATTTAGAGGAATTTTTATGGTTTGGTGCTTATTGAATTCTTTGGGAGGATTAGAATAGTGACGTAAAAGAAATAGAAAAATAGCGGATTATAAATTGCTCGGACTTTTGGGATATTTTTTGTTTTATTTTACAATAATTTGTTTTTAATTTTAACACTTGATAGAATTCAACTAGACCTGTTTTCTTTTTGTTGCATAATTTGTTACTGATTTCTTAACATACTCACACAGCATTCGACATTCGTTTAAAGACAGTCAAGGCTTGGCCTCGCAGTGTACACACTGGTCCTGACCTCTTTACGATAGACTGTCATTAGGCACACTTTATATTGTGATTGTTCCTCACATTAATTTACAAACAACAGATTTCTAAATGACAATTTAAATATACGGATAAAAATGGGCAAAAAAAATTTTTGAACTGTAAAAGCAGTGTTATTTAAATTGTCATTTAGTGTAGAATGTAAGTGTTGAAAAAGCAGTAGACTAATATGTCTACTACAAATGTGTACAGAAATAAGTAATATATTGGGCTTTTGAAAAATTTTAGTTAAGAAAAAATTACGCTAATTTTCCAGGTGTTTGTTTTCATCCAAAAAAGTTGCGTAATTTTTGATGTGTTTTTAATTTATTTTAACGGTAAATTAATTTACAATATGTAAATAAGTAGCTGAATCTTATATGTACGATCAGAAAGAATGTCAAGCTCGGTGTTTTTTTACGTTTATCATCAATTAAGATTACCGTTAGGGTTTTTAAATTTTACTTGATTAATTACACGGGACATTCCAATTAATAATGAAACATTGCTATTATCTGTTGCAGATATATACCCGAATGAACGGGCCAGTATTCATGCCAGTATGCCAATCAGATGCCAGTAGTTGAGCCAGTATCTGTCGTCAACAATATAAAGCCAGTTGAAAATAAAATTAATTTTGGGAATTTTATTTTATTTCATTAAGTTTACATAGATAGTGCTCTTTTTGTAAAGTAATTCAAGTTTTCTTAATTATTATCAAGTGACTGTTAGTAAATTTAAAGTCAAGATATAATTAATTTTCCTTGGGTTTAATTATAGTTTGATAATTTTATATTTTTTTAACGGGAACACAGTGGACAAAGAGAAGTGCAGTTGTTTCTTTCTGAAATTGTGAATTTGTAAAATCCTTCTTTTCGGGGATAAAGTTTAATGACAAGTATAAGATTTTGAATTGTTTTTTTTTTGTTTTGACAAGTGTATATGTGCTGGAAATAAAATAAGTGCATATCTTCTGAATCGGCGGAAGGAAATAGACTCAGATTGAAACGGAGCGGTGGCTGGAAACGCTGACTTACTTCAGGAGCGCCAACCTGCAATCAAGGTTCATGGTTTTCATGGTGAGTTACTCTATATACAACTTTTGGTTAATTTATTTATTATGGTGTACTCTCTTAATTTGAATTAGTCAAAAATAACTGATTTAGAAAGCAAAAAGTAAGTCACTTATTCAAATAGTATTATTTTTACTAACAGTTAGTTAAAAATAACTGATTGTCAGTTAAAAACAACTAATGTTTCAGTAAATTTTTATTTGACTGATTCAATAAGTAAATTTTAACAAATTATTCAGTTAATTTTGTACTGAAAATAAGTTATTTTTTAACTAAAGATCAGTTAATTTAAACTGATTCAGAAGCAAAAAGTCAGTCACTGATTGACATTTGAAAGCATGATTTTTAACAGATTCAAATTAAGAGAGTACTGAATATTTTTGTATAATAATTCGGTAATATTTGGTATAATAACTCGGTATAACCTTGCGAAAAATTTATTTGATATCAAGCAATTTTTGAATTTTTATTCACAAATTATTTTTTGGTCTAAAAATATGTTCCTTTCTGGAAATCGTGTAGCAAAAAGCCTGAATTGGAATTTTAATTCGTAGTTAAAAAGTTAACTTTCTTGAAAACAAAAATTTATTTATTAAATTAGTAATACTTTAAAAATTAATTTTTCGAATTAACATATAGCATTTTTAAATCATTAATATTCATGTATAGGCAGATGGCAATAACAAATTGTTTTTTTTATTTTGTTTAATATGAAATTTATTTTATATAAATAGTTAATTAAACTAATTTAATTAATTAGGTGAAGTAAACTGAAATAATGATTTATGATGCTTAAAATAATTCTGAAACTTGTTGAACAAATTAATATACACAAAAATTAGAAAATTTATGAATCAGTTGGTTTTTTTCTGTTAATTTTCCTACAAAATTAAATATCTACTGATAATTTGTTATTATTTTTCTATTTTTGTAATAATATAGTTTTAAAGTTTGGAAAAATTACTCTTGTCGTTTACATAAGTGTTAATAAGTTAATAATGTTTCAATGTTAATTTTAGTTCATTTATTATAATGAACTAATTAATAATTTCTATAGAATTTATTTTAATGATGAATTTAATAATTTATTATTATAATCAATTTGATAATCTATTGTAAGAATGAATTGAATACTTTATTAAAAGTTAATTAACTGAATAAATTTGATGTAGTAATAAATTTAATACTTTATTAAAAATTATTTAACTTGTTAAATTTATAATTTAATAATTAATTAATTTAATAATATTAAATTTATAATTACAATAAATTTTAGAAATTACTATTTATTACTATTTATTACTATTTATTACTATTTATTACTATTTATTACTATTTATTACTATTTTTTTTAATTTGACAATTTTTTCGTGAAAATTGAAATAAATTATTATAAATTACAAAATGGTTTTTGTTGTCTAATTTGTGCTTCTTGTGTGCATTTTTTTTAACATTGTTAAGTAGTGGTTGTATATATATTTTCTTTAATCTTGAAATGCTACAGAAAAGTATAAGTTAAACGAACTTGAAAACCGGATTAGCACACTTAAATGAATATTTATGAAGGTAATATTGCGTGTAAATTTATAAGTAAATGAACTCGTAATTTGTTTCATATCGTATATCCGCGACATTAAGAAAATCTGTAGCCAATTCGATTTAGTTTTTATTAATATAGCTTTTAAATTAATTGTGGCGCCACATTTCCTTACGAAAAGAATTTATCTTAATTTTTTTTTGTGAGCTAACGACATTATTTAAGATACTTTACCTGATACCAAATCATCGGAGCGTAAATTTTTTAGTACTTTTCTTTTTTATTTATGTTAAATTTTATTTTGTTTTTTATTTGTTCTTTATGTATTTTTTAATTTTTTGGTATTTGTTCTATTTTTATTATTTGTTTATCTTTATTTGAGTGTCGAGATTTTTATTTTTTTGTTTTCATTTTGTGATTTTACTTTTTAGTCAATATGTTTTTCGTTTGATTATTTTCATTTTATTAGCTTGGTTCTTATTTGTTTATTTTTCGCGTCCACTTTTTCTATTTTAGTTACTTACTAAAACTTTAACTTTTACTTATTACTTATTACTTATATTTAAAGTTAAAGATAGAAGAAGTTAACAATTTTTTCGAATCAATCTCACAAAATAAATCGCTTTAAATAAGATAAATTCCCTTTCTTTAATTTTACTTATATTTATTGTAATTTTTTTTAATATTCAAACTTGTTTTCTTTTATTGAAAATAATTTCTAGCTGGAAAGTTTGTTTTTCATTTTCTGACGTACGAAACAGAATATTGTTAACATATTTATAGCTGTCGTTTTTTTTGACTTTTGAAGACTTTGAAGAAGCACTTTCTTCTTTTTTCTACTTTGAATTGAATAAAAACACGTTGATTAGGAGTCTTTTAAGTTTGTGAATCTTTTTTGAGCTGTGTGTGCCAGATTCCCGGTGGGTGGTTCCAAAAATCCAATGAGTCTTTTAAGAGTTGATGGGTCGAGAGGTCAGTCAGCCGAGGACATTAATAATCTTTCATATAATCTTTAGGCGGGTGTGGCGAGTAAGTTAAATTCTCTTCGAGCTCATATTGCAAGCACAACGGTCAAAGATATATTTACATGTGTTAAAAATGAAAAAAGAAGAAAAATCGTCTCTTATATAGAATATCATCGTGTATACAAAACCAGTCGCATACAGTTCGTCGTGCGCACAAAAAGAAAAGAGAAAAAGAAAAAGAAGTACGCAGAAGAAAACAAAATAAGCGCACGCATATCTTTTGCGGTAGACATTCGACGAGAGTCTTATTCTTTTATCAGATTCAGATATCTTTTCACTTTAACGTGTGTTGGACCCTTTGACGAAATTATCTTTTTTTACACAAGATTCTTATCAACATTGAGCGGTAAATTAATTTTTCTGAGGTATATATACTACTACTACTACTTACAATGTGACCTAAAGAAAATATATGCCTTGCAATGAAGCACGAACATATCTTGATATAAAAGTCCGTACGGTAGTTAATTATATGTATAAAAAATTTTTTTGATAAATTGATAACTAACTTGATTATTGAGATGAGAGTCGTGTATGATTATCCAATTGAAGTTTGGTTTTTTTCTGTTAAAATATCGGAGGGGGTTAAAAGGTTGAGGATTGGTTTATTGAATGTAGAAGGATTGATTTTATGGTTGACAAATATTTATTAGATGAGGACTCTAATTTTTATATTAGGACGAAAATTGATCTGTTGACGTTAGTTTACGAGGACGCTATTTTATATCTTGTCGCTAGTTTATGTAAATGTCGCTGGTTTATTTAAATTTATATAAGAAAGGTTTGTTTGATTTATAATTACTGGGAATAATTGCGTTTAATTTGTTACATATGGTAAAGTTGGTCGATGCTCTTGCATCACCACCTGCAGAGTCAAATCAGCATATATTTAACATCCGCCTGAATTTAATATTGTAATATGCGGCGAGTGTTAGTGTATACGAATCTGCATTTCGCTGGCAAACTATATTCGTAGATTCATTAATTTCCCTCGTAATACAATTTCAACCTTGTGCAAAATTGGTATACTGACGAAATCTTCTTGTTATCATGATGTTCATTTGATTTCATCTCTAAATTTTTGCTAAATTAGAAACTCTACCTGATTAAAAGTAAAGTCTTTAAAATTTTGTATTTTGTCGTAAACTAATATCTATTCATCAATAGCTGTGTTAAAATTATTGCAAATTAATTTTGAGATTTCATTTCTGCCTTAAAATAAGACTTTCTTTTAAACTGAGCACACTGAAGCTTTTTTCTCAGTTCAGGTTTATAATGAATAATGTATTTCAACTCAACACCTTATTTCTTTTTCACGACATGGTTTACAAAACAGTAGCGTGCAAAGTTGTGTATTTAAAAAAAAAAAAGAAAAAAGAAAAAAGAAAATTCGAGCAAAATGATAAATTTGTTGATATATGGGTATAACATTTTGAGGTTCCTGGTTGATTTATTAAAGAGCGCGACGATGAGTATACTCTTGAGATCTTGAAACTCACGCACCATATCTTCTTATTAAATTGAGTAGAGCGCAGCATCTCACATTTATGATTGGAAATCAGCCAGGTTTCACTTTGGCAAATTTATTATATTGATTATATCGATGTCACTTCCATAAATGGATGTTCTTTGATGTTTAAAAATATTTGTGACATACATTTTTCGTTTGTAATTGGTAATTTCGATATTGAAGATTCTAATATTTTTAAATTTCATACTTTTTTTTGAAAGAATTTTTTTGAAGAAATAATTTACAGTTAATTAATTTTGAAAGAGAAAATTCGAAATATTGGGGTCATAGGTGTTTTAAATTTAAATAATTCATATTTTGTTGTTCATTTGATATTTTATTTATTTATTTATTCAAAAATAAGTTCCTAGGGCTAGTGAGCCCACTGAGGAACAAGATACATAAGTTTTTAATTATAATACTATATTCAATTTTTCAAATTTAAAATTGTAAAATAAACATAAACATGATGAGAAAAAAAAATTATTCTATCTTTAATATAACAATTAAATCGGTCACAGACAACTTTGCTTATGAATAGTAGAAATAAATGATATTGTGGGAATTAATAACAAGAATTAAAATAACTAAAAAAAATTTTTTGATAAAATTGTTTGATGTTTTGATTTGGATTTTAGGATATTTCGATTTTTTTAAATTTGTGATCAATTATTTGCACCTTTTTATCACTTATTTTTGGAAAATAATTTAAAAATGAATCTGAATAATGATAAGCGTTATAAAACATGCAGGCCTCGGATATTATTATTTCTAAATAATGCGACTTTTATCGACTTATATTAAAAAATTGCGACTTTTTCAAATTTTCATTCAAATTTTGCGACAAAATACCATATTTTAAGTATGAAATGCAACTTATTTCGATTTTTAATTTTTATAGCATGAAAAGCATAACTATAGGCAAATCTTTAAAAGTTTATTTTTGAATACTTATTCTAATTAAACTTTTCAAATATTCAATTAAAAAAAATTGAATAATTGAAATTCTCTAAAATTTAATTAAAATCTAATCATCTTTTTAAGTATTCTATTACAATTTTTAAAAATTAACTTTTCAAGAATTTAAATTTAAAATTTTGGAAATAATATTAGATTTTCGTAAATTTTAATGAATAATCTTCAATTGTAAATTCAATGAAAATGAAAATGAATAAACAATCGGTTTTAAAAATATTATATTAAAATAGTTTTGAAAATAGTAATTCTCTGAATTATTATACGTTTTAATTTTTTTAAATTCAATTATTTTCAATATTTCCAAAAATTCAAATTCATGTACAAAATAATAAAATTTAAATTTTTCAGAATTAATGTTTAACATAGTTTGGAGAAAATAATAATATATTCAAAATTATCAATTAAAATTCTTAAAAATTTTGTTTTTTAAATTATACAAAAATTCTTCAATTATTTTTGAAAAATTACATTACAATATTTATAACAAAACTAATTCTTAGAATTGTTTTATCATAATTTTTTAAGGTTGAATTACCTTTAGATAAAGTAAATTTAAATTTTTAAAAATTTACTATTTTAAAATTTTTCAGAAATTTTTTATAATTAAAATTTTTCCAAAAATTCGATTAGTTTCTTTTATATTTTTAAAAAACGCAATTATTTTTTATAAGATTTTATCAAATTTCGAAGTATTTTTCAAAAAGATTTAACTAAATTTAAATTATTTATTTTAAAGATTTTACCAAGTTTAATTTTTTTGGAAATTTTTTTAATTGTATGTAATTGTAATATTATTTAAAAAAATTACTTAGAAATATTTTTAAAATGTTATTTTTACGACTTTCTTTATTAACATTTTTGAAAATATTTTTTCTTAATTAATATTTTAAAAAAAATGGGCGGTTTAAATTATTATAAAAAATTGAATTTTTGTATTTAAATAACTGCGGAGAGGAAGATTTGACGACCAAAATCTTCGTCATCCGCAGTTATGGGGTTAATTTTATTTTTTTTGAATAAAGAAATATTTTAAATATTTATTTAGCAAAATTATACAAGTTTTGATTAATTTGAATTTAGAAATCTGTGAAAAATCAGGGAAGTGCAAAATAAAATTTTCGTGACAACACTGAACTAAATAAACAACTATTTCGATTTTTTTCTATTTTTAATCGACTAAAGTGACTTTTTTTCCTCGTTAAAGTCGATCTGAGGTCTGAGCATGAGGTGAAAAGTAAAATGAAAAAAATATATTTAAGAAAAACTTTTTTTTTTTAAATCTATTTTTGTCCCTGGTAATATTTTTGTTGTCTCATTATTCATTTATTAACAACGCGAGTAGAATTATAAACTATGTTTGTGTATGTGTGATATAAAAGAGAGGAAAAATCCGGTTTTCTTTATTGCTAGTTATTCTCTAGTTTTAAGTATTTCTCATTTTTCAAAAAAAAAGATGAACGTCCATACTTTTGATGTGCCATTAGATATGCTTCATGTGGGATATGGTGTATGATCAAATCGTCGATTGAAGAGGGTAATAAAACTTGGTGTCTCTGCAATCGGAGCTTCCTTTTGTCACGCCCATCATTATTCATTAGAGATTTTTTTTCTCTTTGTTTTTTCCTTCTTCTTCTTCTTTTTAAAAGGCGAATGGAAAAAAACCAAATGGACAATGAAAAAGACGAATGGAATGGATGTGAATAATACTCGGCGATCACGTTAGGAGTTTATTCGTGTGGTTTTACGAGCGATAGATTAAATACGGTAAATCATTGATTCCTTTTGCTACTAGAAATGTGTCTTGTGTGCGGATATATCGCTTTGCGGTGTTTGGGAATCGATATCCTTTAAGTCGTAATGGAGGAGGGGAATTTGTTTGGTAGAGACACCTACAATTTTCATTTTATTATGTGCAATAAAGTCTTGTAACAAGTAGTACTCTATGCGCTCGGAAGAAAATTTATTTGAAACAAATCAAATTTTGTTTTGAATCAAGTAAATGTTTTATTATACAGTTAAATAGTTAACTAGTTAAAATTTATTAAATTGAACTAAATGTTTAATTGAATCAAATGAATATTTAGATGTTTTAAGAAGTTCTGTTTACATGCACCTAAAAATTTTATTTTATCCAAAAATGACGTGCATATAAATTTTAACTATTTGAAACAAAATAGAGTATTTGATTTAAATGATGTTCCTAAAGTTTCGAACGTTCAAATGAACGACAATATTTTTTTACTTCTTCTAATTTGTGTTTTATTTATAAAAAAATTATTTTTTAGATTGAAACAAATGAATTCGAAATTAAATATTGTTGAATTGCAATTATTTTTATTTTTTCGATATTAATTTTCAAAAATATTAAAGGTGAAAAAAATTTTCGTTCATTTGAACGTTTGAAACTTTAACCCCACTTTAAATGTAATTGTTTTTAAGTAATCTTTGTGTAGTAATTTTTGGTTTAATTTTTCACGAAGTTGAAGTCCACAACGTTTATCAACGAAAAAAATTTATTTAATTCATCCAACTACTATTTTTAATTTAATATTTAATTGTAAAATAATTATTATCAAAATATAAACATCAGTCTTTCTTTCTGAATATTTTTGTATCAATGTTGCAGCATTGTTTTTAATTAATTTATTTAGTGAATAATTTTTTTTCGTTGATAAACGTTGTGGACTTCAACTTGGTAATTTTTCTGCGATGGATTTTCGTTGCTCCGAAATAAATGAATGTCATTTGGGACGTGAAAATATATGGTTGTCGTATGGATTGTATTTCTTTAGACTGTGGAGCGCGCGATTTGCACACGCGGCCACATTTACAGGTTCTCGTTTCTCTGACGTAGTTACTCTATATTGCAACCAAGTGGGCGGCAAAACAGACACACGTGCATCACGGTCTCTCGCGACGTGCACGCAAAAACTGATTAGAATGCAGCTCTGAGAATATCGTTCAATGACAAGAAAATTCTCTTTGCTAGCGTCTGCAGAAAATATATGTGTTTGTGTTGTATTCGGATTTGTTTGGTCTTGTTTCTCTTCACTTGTATAGTCATCAAATTTATTAAGAGGATTTTTTAAATACAAAGTATAATTTTTATTTTTACTGTTATGGTGAACTTAAATTTTACTAACTAGTCAATTTTACTAATTGTAATCGTAAATTTTACTAACTAGTTAATTTTACTAATTGTAAAAGTAAATTTTACCAACTAGTCAATTTTACTAATTGTAATCGTAAATTTTACAAACTAGTCAATTTTCCTAATTGTAATCGTAAATTTTACAAACTAGTCAATTTTACTAATTGTAAAAGTAAATTTTACCAACTAGTAAATTTTACAAATTGTAAAAGTAAATTTTACTAACTAGTCAATTTTACTAATTGTAAAAGTAAAATTTTACTAATTGTAAACGTAAATTTTACTAACTAGTCAATTTTACTAATTGTAAAAGTAAATTTTACCAACTAGTCAATTTTACTAATTGTAAAAGTAAATTTTACCAACTAGTCAATTTTACTAATTGTAAAAGTAAATTTTACCAACTAGTCAATTTTACTAATTGTAAAAGTAAATTTTACCAACTAGTCAATTTTACTAATTGTAAAAGTAAATTTTACCAACTAGTCAATTTTACTAATTGTAAACGTAAATTTTACTAACTAGTCAATTTTACTAATTGTAAAAGTAAATTTTACCAACTAGTCAATTTTACTAATTGTAAAAGTAAATTTTACCAACTAGTCAATTTTACTAATTGTAAAAGTAAATTTTACCAACTAGTCAATTTTACTAATTGTAAAAGTAAATTTTACCAACTAGTCAATTTTACTAATTGTAAAAGTAAAATTTTACTAATTGTAAACGTAAATTTTACTAACTAGTCAATTTTACTAATTGTAAAAGTAAAATTTTACTAATTGTAAACGTAAATTTTACTAACTAGTCAATTTTACTAATTGTAAAAGTAAATTTTACCAACTAGTCAATTTTACTAATTGTAAAAGTAAATTTTACCAACTAGTCAATTTTACTAATTGTAAAAGTAAATTTTACCAACTAGTCAATTTTACTAATTGTAAAAGTAAATTTTACCAACTAGTCAATTTTACTAATTGTAAAAGTAAATTTTACCAACTAGTCAATTTTACTAATTGTAAACGTAAATTTTACTAACTAGTCAATTTTACTAATTGTAAAAGTAAATTTTACCAACTAGTCAATTTTACTAATTGTAAAAGTAAATTTTACCAACTAGTCAATTTTACTAATTGTAAAAGTAAATTTTACCAACTAGTCAATTTTACTAATTGTAAAAGTAAATTTTACCAACTAGTCAATTTTACTAATTGTAAAAGTAAATTTTACCAACTAGTCAATTTTACTAATTGTAAACGTAAAATTTTACTAATTGTAAACGTAAATTTTACTAACTAGTCAATTTTACTAATTGTAAAAGTAAATTTTACCAACTAGTCAATTTTACTTATTGTAAAAGTAAATTTTACCAACTAGTCAATTTTACTAATTGTAAAAGTAAATTTTACCAATTAGTCAATTTTACTAATTGTAAAAGTAAATTTTACCAACTAGTCAATTTTACTAATTGTAAAAGTAAATTTTACCAACTAGTCAATTTTACTAATTGTAAACGTAAATTTTACTAACAAGTCAATTTTACTAATTGTAAAAGTAAATTTTACCAACTAGTCAATTTTACTAATTGTAAAAGTAAATTTTACCAACTAGTCAATTTTACTAATTGTAAACGTAAATTTTACTAACTAGTCAATTTTACTAATTGTAAAAGTAAAATTTTACTAATTGTAAACGTAAATTTTACTAACTAGTCAATTTTACTAATTGTAAAAGTAAATTTTACCAACTAGTCAATTTTACTAATTGTAAAAGTAAATTTTACCAACTAGTCAATTTTACTAATTGTAAACGTAAATTTTACTAACTAGTCAATTTTACTAATTGTAAAAGTAAATTTTACCAACTAGTCAATTTTACTAATTGTAAAAGTAAATTTTACCAACTAGTCAATTTTACTAATTGTAAAAGTAAATTTTACCAACTAGTCAATTTTACTAATTGTAAAAGTAAATTTTACCAACTAGTCAATTTTACTAATTGTAAAAGTAAATTTTACCAACTAGTCAATTTTACTAATTGTAAACGTAAAATTTTACTAATTGTAAACGTAAATTTTACTAACTAGTCAATTTTACTAATTGTAAAAGTAAATTTTACCAACTAGTCAATTTTACTTATTGTAAAAGTAAATTTTACCAACTAGTCAATTTTACTAATTGTAAAAGTAAATTTTACCAATTAGTCAATTTTACTAATTGTAAAAGTAAATTTTACCAACTAGTCAATTTTACTAATTGTAAAAGTAAATTTTACCAACTAGTCAATTTTACTAATTGTAAAAGTAAATTTTACCAACTAGTCAATTTTACTAATTGTAAAAGTAAATTTTACCAACTAGTCAATTTTACTAATTGTAAAAGTAAATTTTACCAACTAGTCAATTTTACTAATTGTAAACGTAAATTTTACTAACTAGTCAATTTTACTGATTGTAAAAGTAAATTTTACCAACTAGTCAATTTTACTAATTGTAAAAGTAAATTTTACCAACTAGTCAATTTTACTAATTGTAAACGTAAATTTTACTAACTAGTCAATTTTACTAATTGTAAAAGTAAAATTTTACTAATTGTAAACGTAAATTTTACTAACTAGTCAATTTTACTCTCTAAATCTGAATCAGTGCGGATTCGTTTATCAATTTGAATTAGTAACATTTTTTACTAATTTTTAGTAGTTTTTTTACTAATTTCTAGTAGAAAATTACTAATTCAATTAGTAAAACGTATTTTTTACTATTTCAAATTAGTAAATTTTCTACTAATAATTAGTAAAAAAACTACTAAAAATTAGTAAAAACAGTTACTAATTCAATTGGTAAACGAATCTGCACTATTTCATTAGTAGAAAACTACGCTAATTCAGATTTAGAAAGTACTAATTGTAAATGTAAATTTTACTAATTGTAAAAAATTTTTTCAAGAATAATACAATTTTGTCCCTAAATAGTAAAAATTGATAGTAAGGCGCATAAATTCTATAGAGCTTAGCCTACTATGTCAGGGTTTCTACAAGTCATGGAGAACCTGGAAATCATGGAATTGTCATGAGATTTCATTTTTGATTCATGGAGTTATAGAAATCTAATTGAATTTCTAATCCGATTATGGAATTTTTTTAGTTTTTTTATAAACCCGTGCGATTGAAGTTCACGCTCCTTTATTACTCAGGGTGGTCACAAGTTTCAGTTTATAAATTTCGTTGACAATTTACTGACATCAAAATTACTTTCCCTGACAAAATTCTTTTCACAGCGGAAAATATTATTGTTTACGGAAAAAAGGAAAATTTATAAACTTGAATAATTTCTAAAAATTTTAATTAAAAACCTTCCTGAATTCAATTATTTTCTACAATTTTCAACTTAACTTCGTCTTTGAATCAATAAATTTAAATAATTTTCCAAAAGTTTTCCTAGAATTCAATTATTTTAATACACACAAAAATTAATTGTTTTTTTTAATAATTGTGACTCTCTATAGTTTTTTCTTAAATTATTAAGAAATAATATTTTCAAACAAATATAAGGAAATTCCTACGATTAATTTTTTATAAATATTTTGAAATAATTTCTGAACGAAAATATTTTTTTAATTTTGAAAAATTTCCAAACAATTAAAATTTAGTAAAATCTTTTAAAAATAATTAAATTTTTTTTAAAGCATAAATTAAAATGATTAAATTTTTGAAGAATTTTAATCATAAACAGGACCATGATTTCTTAACAATTACAATAAGTCCAAAAAGTAAATTTTGAATTTTAAAAGATTATTAAAAAACAATTCTAATAATTATGTTTTTAAAAATATTTTAATGTAATTTTTCGAAAATAATTGTATTTCTTAAAAGAATTTTTGTATATTTTAAAAAACTAATTATTCTTTTGTTGAATTTTAATTAAAAATTTTGAACATTATTGTTTTTTTCCAAAGTGCTAAAAATAATTCTAAAATGTTATGATTTTTAGAAATATGTAATTAAAAATGTTGAATTTTAAAAAATTATCAATCTTTTTATTTTTAAATTTACTTTTGAAGATTTTTTATTAAAATTTTTGATAATTCGATTTTATTCAAAGTTTGCAATTAAAATTCTTCATAGGTTAATTTTCAAAGATTGTAACAAAATACATGAAATGAATTCATTATTTTTAATTAAATTTTAATTAATCAAAAAGAATTTTTGAAAGATTTGTTTTCAGTTATTTTTCGCATTATAAAAATCAAAATAACTTGCACTTTTTTTTAAATTGTAGTAGTTTGTTGTAATTTTTTGAAGAAATGTCTAAAAATTCTAAATTTTCTTAATTTCCTTGATAAACAATTTTTTCATAATAATATTTACCTGAATAACTGACAAAAATTTTGTTTTAATGTGTCATGGAAATTTTATCATTTTTGTCTGAAAATATGGAAGGCTGAAAATTATGGAAAAATCATGGAATATTTTATAAGAAGAAATTTGTAGAAACCCTGTGTGTAACTTTAGTAATAGTTTCGTAAATAAATTTTGCTAGACGTCTGAAGTACATTTTAGTAATGTTTACTATAATTTATTTTCTATATATAGTAAGTAGGTCAAATTTTAAATGGGTGCGACTTTTAAAGAATTCCCTGGTTAGTTAAAAGTCAACTCTATTTCTTTTTACAGTGTAAAAAGTAAATAGCAAATAGTAAAATTGACTATGAAAATAGTAAAAATGACTTAAGGTTAAAATAGTTCAAATTGTCTGAAGAAATGACCAGAAATTCTCATTCCTGACTCATTTATAAAAGTATAGTAAAAATTACTTTTTTTTCCTTATTTGTTAACTCTATAATAGTCATGAGAATTTATTTTGAAGTAGAGATTTATTTGTAAATGTAATCCAAAACCGAATTGTAAAAATTATTTTCGGTTTCATTGTTTGTTTTTTTTTCTTTTTGAAAATAAATAGACATTTTCTAAAAGTTTGAGTCTTTAGAACGGTTTTAATAACAGAATAAGTATCACTCATATTGATGATGCGTTTTATTGCGATGTTGTGTCATTGCTGTTAATGAATTATCTCAATTTAGAAGCAGCTCCGATAAAATCTAGAACTGTTTTGTCATTATGCAACAAACTCTGTTAAGATATTTTTATACCGCGTCGACTAGATGGAAAGGAACACGCCCCCATTGTCACAAGATATTCTTGTTCATGTAAGACATTACTTATAATCGATCTAATTGTAACTGTCAATATGTGATATCATATATCGGGTAGACTATTTTTTGTTTTTGAAAAATTAATTTATTTTTCTTATTTAATTTTTTTTTCTGCGAATTAGTAATTAATATATGGAGCAATTATTGTGTAATGGCGATAATTCCTTTATGTTTGAATTATTAATGTTGCAAAAAAAGGAGTGGAAAAAGTTAATTGACTTTGAGGGTGAAAATCAGTAGATATATTATTTTAGGTACATTTTAGTTTATACTTATGAGATTGGTTATTTTTAGTGGTAGTTATAAATAATAGTTACAATCACTGGTTATTTTAGTTACTGGTAGTTACAATTACTGGTAATTGCAGTTACCAATGGTTATAATTATTTTTTTTTACTAGTGGTTCGAATTACTTTGTAGTTAAATCTGTTAAAATTACTAGTACGGTTACAATTAGTGGTGATAGTTACAAATAGTTGTGTTACGTTCGGAACAAAATTATAGTTATTAGCAGTTACAATAAATAATTTATAATTGTAAGTAATTACGTTTTGTGGTACTTACAATTTGTTTTCACAATCACAACTTGTTATGTTTGGTGGTTGTTATGCAATTTATTTAATTTAGATATGATAGTCACAATTTGGTTATTGTTGTCTTATTTTTTAGTCATTTGAAGAAGAGAATATTTGAATATTTCTACTGATTTACGACACTTTGAAGTAGTTTCAATAAATTGAAAGCGACTCGCTTATTTTGGTTCAATTTTGCAAGAGAGTTCGCAATGTAGCAGAGGTCAAAGAACAATCATTTAAACAACTTCTTTTTTGCCCATATATTGCTAGAGTAAATTGAGGTATTTTAATTTACGAATACCGTTAATGTCAACGCTTCGAGAGTGCTAAAGTCGAAAGCGAAAAGTTTAGAGTCGACGTAAATTTCTTTTGGTGTTAAAGAGGTGCCAAATTTTTAAATTGCTACGTTAAGAGGCTTCATGCTTTACAAGATGTATAATTTTGCAATAATATAATAGTGAAATTTATCACTCGCAAAAAAATGATAATACGAAATGAAGACAATTGCGAACATCAATTTTTTATTTCAAGGTGTTGGGAAAAATTCGTTCTTGTTGCAAATTCCATTCTTCTTCTTCTTCTTCTTCTTTGGTTTATTTTCCAGAAAAGGCTCTTATTTTCAAAGATAATGGAATTTTAAAAATTGTCATTCCTTATTGAAAATAATTAAAAATTTTGTTATAAATAGTCTTTTAATAACTGTTGATTTTGCTGAAAGATATTTCCATATACGCGATTTCAAATAAATACCAAGAGATGCTTCCTTACAATTTCTTTTCGTTCGATGTTATTCCATTGGTTTTTATCTGAATCACATGGCAATAATTTTTGAGTAATAAAATCTCTAGTGGAATCTCTCTCTCGCTGCAGTGAATTTGAGAAAAATATAAATTGCTGTATGCATTGTATGCAAATAATCGAAAGACAGGTACTTGAGGAACTCCGGGGGAGAAACTGCATTAAATACATAGTGAATGCTAATTTTATAATATAGCTTGTAAATAGAGGGGTTTTTCGTTAAATAAAACGAATCTCTTTGAGTAGTCACAAACTAATGAGTATATTTCTCTGGTTATATTCATTTATCTGTGAAAGGATTCCCTCTCGATTACATTCAAATGCTTCAAGTTACAATGAGAGTTTCCTCATTTCTTTTTTTTTGCTTTTTATTTAATTCTATTTTTGGGCGCTTTTCTTTTCTATTTCTATTTAGATTATTTTAATTTAAAGGTTTTTTTAAAATTATTTTAATTAATATATTTAATTAGGTGTCCCTCAACAAACGTTTCTTTCGACTGTAGTAGAATTTTTCTTATTTCCAAATGAAGAAAGGTGTTAATTGGAAAAGAAAGGTTTGTGGTGAAAATATATTAATATCGTTATGTATATTCGAAGTGATAATTTATTTTTCATGTGGAGGAAGTTTATGAAGTTGACATTTTTATGATTACACACGATCACAATATTGCCGCACATTGTAAGTCAACTGAATTTTGAATTTCAATCTCTTGGAAGATTCAATAAAACTTGAGCACCCGTGTTAAACAACGCTTTTAAATTCTCTTTTCGTTCTTCGATAAAGCGAGATTCACCACAACTTTATTTGCATAACGGGTTCATAATCCGCGCAATTCTCCTTTATATCTCGAATGCGTAATGATCGATTACGAGCAAACTTTGAAATATATATATATA
The DNA here is from genome assembly GCA_032873175.1 of Leptopilina drosophilae. Taxonomy (NCBI): domain Eukaryota; kingdom Metazoa; phylum Arthropoda; class Insecta; order Hymenoptera; family Figitidae; genus Leptopilina; species Leptopilina drosophilae. The sequence continues at coordinate 10,796,851 of CM065485.1, forward strand.
TATATATATATATATATAGTGCACTTTCATTACGGTTTTTAATTTCATCGAATTATATATATATAGTGTATATCGATTATTTATCATATGAAATAGAAAATAATTGAAAGGGAAAAATTTTTTATTGGAAAAAAAATTCTTTTCTTTTTTTCGATAATTAATAAACCTTTTTGTTCTTCTTTAATGAACTTTTTTATCTGGTTGAATTGCTTTTTTCTTCTTTGATCGACTGTTCGTTTTTAATGACGCTTTTTTCCTTAGTATTGATTTTAGTGTTTTCTAATTTTGTTTTTTGGTTTTTTAAATTTGTTATTTAATTTGTTTTTAAATTTTAGTTTTTCATCTTGTTTTTTAATATTGTTTATTAATTGTGCTTTTTAATTTTGTTTCTCTAACCAATTTTAGACTTCGCACTCTTCTACTAAAAGCTACTATTTGCTACTTTTTTGTACGAGGCTACTTTTTGGCTACTTTTTTGAGACTAATGCTACTAAAAGCTACTTTTTTTATTTCATTTCAAACATAAATTTACAATTTGGAAAATAATTGAATTGAACAAAGAATTTTTTCAATTTTCCAAAAAAAATCTTATCTGTTCATAATTATTATGGAAAATTTGATTAATTCAATTTCATTTAAAATTTATTGATACTACTTGAATTTCTGCAAAGAATTTTACTATTTATAAAAGTAATTGAAGCCTTCCAATGAATGTTATTACATATTTATGAAAATAATTAAATGTTTCCGAAGAATCTTATTAAAATTTTTGAAAATAATTGAATTGTAGACCTTAGAAGCAAATCACTTTAAGGTTATGTTTGCGCCATTTTTTTCTCGATTAAAAGTTTTTTATCACTTATTGAAACTTAAAATTAGTGTTTATAAAATATTTTAATTATAAAGAAAACTTCAAAATCAATTATTTACATTGGCAGTAAATCCTTTTTTTGTATTTTCATTAAAAAAATTGCAAACATAACCTATACTTTTTTGCTTCTAAGGTCCCTTTCTTCAGATCGCGTCACATTTAATTATTATTTATAAAGATAATTAAAATTTCTAAGAATTTCAAATAAATTTTAAACATAATTGAATTTCAGCGGAGAATTTTACTACTTTTGAAAATAATTGAATTGTTTTTTTTTAATTTTATGGAAATTTACGAAAATAATTGAATTCTTGTAAAGAATATTTTTCAAAAATAATATTCAAAAGAATTTAGAAAATCGGCAAAATTTTGCTATTTATGAAAATAATTGAAATAATTGATTTCCTTAGACAAACATTAATTAAATTTTTAGAAATAATTGCATTTTTCGACGAATTTGATTAAAATTGTATTAAGCATAATTCCATTTTTGCAATGAGTTTTATTATTTATGAAAGTAATTGAATTATTGCGAGGATTTTATAAAAAAAAGTTTCAAAATAATTAATGTTTTTAAAAAATATTTTAGATAAACTATTTTTAAAAATTTAATTCCTATGAAATTTTCATTCTTTTAGAAAGTAATTGAATATTTTGTGTAGAATTTTTGTCAAAATTGTTTTTAAATAATAGAATACTTTTTGGAAATTTTATTAAAATAGTAGACATATGTATACATATTATTGAATTTAAATTTTTTGAAAATAATTGAATTCTTGTGGTGAATATAAATGAATTTTTGTTATTTATAGAAATAATTGAACCTTTACAAACAATTTTAATAAAAGTCCTAAAAGTAATTTAATTTTGTCTTAAGTTTTACTATTTAAGAAAATTATTGAATGTATTGCGAATAAAATTTAAAAAATAAAATTATAATTATACGGTGACTAATTAACCTTGATTATTTAGAAAAATTTAAATAAAATTCTTTAAAGGAAGTAAATTATTTTTCAATAGAATGTACAGATATTTCAATTACTTTAAAAATTTTCAATTACTTGTTTATAAAAATTCAATTATTTTGAAATAACAGAATTGAAAAATCTTATTTTTCAAAATTAAAAAGAACTTTGAAAAGTCGATTTTTTAAAAAGTTTTTAATGAAATTCTTTAATTCTTTTTTTTTGTCACCGAGGCAACAATTTTTTTGTCATCGAGGCTACTTTTTCCTACTTTTTTTAAACTCATAATGCAGTGCAAAGCCTGTGTTTTCTAATTTTGTTTTTTTTTGTTTTTTAAATTCGTTTTTAAATTTTAGCTTTTAATCTTGTTTTTTAATTGTTTATTAATTGTGCTTTTGATTTTGTTTCTATAACCATGTTTTGTAATATATTTTTTCAATGACATTTTTTAATGTTGTTTCCTTCTCGATTTGACTTTTTTCTATTTTGAATGGACCAAATTTTCATGTTTTATTTCCCGATGATGAATGTTGGCAATTATTTGATATTAAATGTGAATAGTTGAAAATTCTGTTTGAAATTGATCAATATTTGTTTGTACTATTTTTAGACGTTGTCATAGCGATATGGATGTGATCGTAAACAGTTATTATTGCCAAACTTGTGGCGCTCTAAAATTAATGCATAGTCTGTTTAAAATTGTATATCTAATGGAGAAACAATAACCAAGTGTAGTCGTAACAGGAAGTATAGCTTCGAGCACACACTTTTAATACATATATATATGTATATACTTGAAGTCACGATTGGTTATTCTGCATAGAATTATTAAATTTTGTAACTATTCTTTCGAAACAAATACTCCTTGGTTAAGAGGCACTTATTGTTATTAAAAGGGTTAATTACAAAGTGTGAACATTGTTTTTAATGGTTATAAATGGTAAAGAATATTTTCTCTTTGCAAAAGGAGAAATAATAATAATAATAATAATAATAATAATAATAATAATAATAATAATAATAATAGTAGTAATAATGATTATTAATAATAATAATAGTTGTATTAATAGTAACAGTAATAAAAAAGAATGATAGCAATAATAAATTTGAAAAAATATAACAACGAACGAAATTAAGAATACTGAACTTATCAGTTTTTGGCAAAAGCCGGTGGTTTCTTTCTCTGTTTCTCTTGGATGGATATTGCATGGATTTAGAGTAGGATATTTGCGGCTGGTTTGAGGTCCACACCCACAAAAAAAGTAACAACAAAAGGCACAACTAAAAATGTCGCGAACTCGAGCCGTTGAACATAACTTGAAATAATAAAAAAAAAATAAAAGAAAAAAAAGAGGCGAAGAACCGGTTACACTCTACCAAAACCGGAAAGATTTCTTCCGTACGATGTCGTCCGAAACGGACAAATGGGACGAGGAGGTAGTTGAGCCATTGGAACTTGTGCTAAAACGAAAAAAAAAACCTTCACGAAAATTGCAAAGCAAACTGAATGAAAAATGATGAATTATTAAAAACATGACGTCAATTGCGAATTGAAGCAATATAATTGACTCTTGAGTTTTTGGGGAAAGAAGATTTTTGTTTTTTTTTTCATAAAAAGAAAGATATGATGACGGTTTTTATACAAAATTGAGTATTAATTTTATTTTAATGTATCATAATTATTGATAAATATGTTCGTACAAATATATACTCAGAGAGTGTTTAATCATAATTTTTTTTTTGGGGGCATTTATTATTTATGGTGTACTGCTAAAAGATTGATGGTCGTTTTGCCAAAAGCTATACATATATATATATATACATGTATATATTGTAAATGTCTGTTTGCCATTGGGCATTTTGGGCGTTTCAATCTTTAGCGATTATTTTTATCGACAATTTTTCAGTGACAGAACACCCATGAATGGCTGATGCGGATAAACTTGTAATTATTGCATATATTGCTAATAAATGTGATTATCTGAAAAGTCATTTGGGACAAATTGTCCTGTCACACATTATATGAATCATTGGGGAATAATTAACGGAAAATTTTGATTTATGAAGGTAATTTTTTTCGTGAAATTCGTTTCCTTTTTGAGGGGAAGAAATTAAAAATTAAAACGTTACTTTTGGGGGGTAAATTTAAAAATTGGTTAGAATAGTAAATAGCATTGTAGAAAAGGAATAGGATTTTTATTGTTTAAGTTTAAATTTGATATTTTTACTCTCTTTGCTTTAATTTTAAAAGGGTACTCCCTTTGGCGCTACAATCATATATATATATAGTTTTAAATGCTGCAACTTGAGAGCAAATTTTTTACAATGAATTTTGGTTGTTTAGCTAGTTACTAGATATAGTAGTTAAAATTGTGTCAAATTAAAAAAAGGGTTAAAAATGGCACAACTTGATCAAAAATACAAAAAGTGTGCGCTAGTGTAATAAAATGAGCGATATTCATGAAGCCAAAGCACTATATAGAGAGAAGGAGAGTGAGAAGAGACACGTCATAAGTAGTAGTAGTAGTATCATTGCCCAGCATTCTCATTATACCCTCTGCGAACCGGCACGAGGTCAACGTTCTGGTCCCTCTTAATCGCTTCTGGTTGCATGTGCAAGCACTTCTCGGGTCTACTGTTACACCCAACAACGCTTTAGTACCAAAGGCGATCATCCAGACCCGAGTGTCGACAACGCAGCATCAGCAACAATGAGAGCTTCAAAAGCTGCTACTTGTCAGCACATCCTCATAATTTCAAGCCAAGTAACAATAGAACATGACAAAAAGTAGTAATCGCAGAGACGTACGTTTTGCATCATTTCTCGCACTGAGTGTAATCAAAAATTATTAATCATGTTTATATTTATTTTGGTTTCTTTACTTGTTTCATTATTTGGCTCTTGAATTTTTAGGTATTGGTTTTTGTATCAAGAAAAAGAATTTTTGGAATTCTTGCATAAAAGAATTTTGTATGTTGCTTTCAGAAAGAGTTACATAATTTATTAAGGAGCCACTGTAAAAACACTGCAAAAACAAGTATCTTAAAATACACTATAATCACTTTCAAAACGATTAAAACATCTTTTTCCATCTTTTATCTTAAAAACTAATGCATTTTAAGATGCTTTGGATAACTTTTTGGAAACAACTTAAAAGTGACTACCAAAGTATCTTAAAATAAGATGCCTCTTTTTACAGTGAGGGATCCTACATTACACAGTAAAAAGTAAATCTTATTTTAAATATTGTCTGAAATTAAACAAGTCCTGAAAGTAATGCCAGTCTTAATTTAAGCTCGGCTTGCGTGAAAATAAGGATAAGAAATCTGAATTTACAGTTCTACTTTTTAAAATAAGTATAGAACTGCTGATTTTTAACATGATTGCCTCAAATTCAGGACATTTTTTGCAGATATTCAGCAAACTTTTGCTCTTTAAATTCAGCAAAAAAAATAAGATTTGCAATTAATCAAAAGCTGCCTTAAAAATGTTGCATCTTAAATTAAGGTACCTTTCAAGGCTAAAAAGAAGACTTTCTTTTCACTGTGTAGAAGGCCTAAAACTGGCGCTTTTTGAGAATTCTTTTAAAAAGAATACAATTAATTCAGAGCTCCGGGTTTTTTGAAATGATATTGTATGTATTTGAAGCATTTGTCAAAAAAAAATTTTGACACAAAGTGTTATAAAATAGACAAGTTACAATTAATTGTTGACGGTGGTGCTCTTCTTGACTTAAAAAACGGTGTGCACGATAGAGAGTGCAATTTTTGTCTGAAATATGAAATCAAAGAAAAATTTAAAATTTCACATATATAGTTTCTGTTTGAACTAAAAACATTTTAGAGAATTTGCGAAATTCTAACACACCCATAGTAAACGTCTTGTAGTCGCTAAAAATCAGTAAAAAAAACCTTAAAAACACTTAAAATTGATCCTTAAAACTTTAGGTACATATTCTTGGATGTATTTCCTGCAGATATGAGCAAAAAAAGAAACATCGGTTTTTCAAAAATGTAAAGTAGGAATTAAACTGAAGTAACTAACGTTTATTCAACGAAAAACTTAAAAAAAAATTTTTTTTTAGGATACAAATTTTTCTTGTTTATTTTTAACCCAAGTAAATCCTCCAAACACTAAAATAAAAAAAGGTGGGGAAAGCAGTGATTTTTATTTTTTTTGTCGAATTTTTTCCAAAAATCACACAATTTTATTTAAATTCATAATTTATCGTCTCGGTAGTAATTTTTTCTTTTGTTGTTTATTTTAACATTAGACGCTAATTAAAAAAATTTTCAAAATGTTCCAAATCGGAGAAAACAGTTATTTTGGCTTTTTTGTCACTGATTTTTTAATCATCCCAGAATTTCAATTAAATTAATAATTCCTCGCCTTGGTAGTTATTTTTTCTGTTGATAATTGTTTACTTTAATATTAAACGCTATTTCAAAAAAAAAAAAAAATTTCAAGTGATTCCAAGTCGTGGAAAATAGTGATTTTGAATTTTTTTGTCACGAATTTTCCTGAAATTCCGAATTTTCAAATTAGTTAATGATTCATCGCCTCAGTAGTAATTTTTTTCTATTGAGAATTGTTTATTTTAACATTAGACGTTATTTTAAAAAAATTTTAAGGTATTCCAAGTTGGGGAAAGCAGTAATTTTTATTCTATTTTTTTGGCGAATTTTTTCCAAAAATCACGAAATTTTATGTAAATTAATAATTCCTCGCCTCGGTAGTCATTTTTTTCTTTTGATAATTATTAATTTTAATGTCGTGTGCCATTAAAAAAAATTCCAAGTCGGGTAAAGCAGTGATTTTTATTAATTTAATTGAAACTTCGTGATTTTTAGAAAAAAATCGACAAAAAAATACAAATCACTGCTGTCCCCACCATTTTTTTTATTTTAGGGTTTGGAGGGTTTACTTGGGTTAAAAATAAACATGAAAAATTTGTATTCAGTTATATTTAGCGTCAGTTAAGATTAATAATAGGTAGTTTAAGTTACTGAATGGTACAATTACTGGTAGTTTCAACTATTGGAGGTGGAAGTTCCGAATAGTTGCAATTATTGATGGTTACAATTACTGGTGATTATGATTAGTTGTAGTTACAATTAGTGATGCTTACAATTAGTGGTGGTTATAATAAATGGTGACTACAATTAATACCTTATACATTTATTAATAGTTGCAGTTGCTAGTAGTTGCAAGTAGTGGTGGTAACAATTGCTAGTTATTACAATTAGTGGTGATTACAAAATGTTTACAATTAATTAAGATAATATTAAGCTTTATTCCACTTGGTTACATTTAGTAATTTTACAACTGGTTGCAATTACATTAAGCGATAGTTTAAATTTATGATAGCTATAATTGTTAGTAATTACAATTAATTACTCTCACCATAATTAGTGTTTGAAATAGAAATTAAATCCAGTAAATATTTAGTTGTTGCTGTAATATTAATGGTTCTAACAATAAGTGTTCATTACAATTCTGTTTGTAATTTAGAAAAATCAAATTCATTAATACATTCAATCGGTTAAATACAATCAGTAGTTTATATTTACGATAGCATAGCGTAGTCATCCAGACATTTTTGAAATTGATTACAATTTTCGTTAATTATAGTCGATTTTATTTCGCACTATTTACAATCTATCGTTATTGTTGCTTTAATATTAACGTTAGTTGTCGTAATTACAGTAGAGTTTTATAATTTTTCTTCATCATTTTTTCTTTCAACAAAAGCCGCGACAACAATATAAAAATCGTTAAACGAATTGGTTTTTATGCGAGAATAAAACTGAAAATGGCAATAAAAAAGAAATTGAGATTGTAGAATGAGTGCAGCTGACTGTTGACGATGGATATTTTGCTATGGTTGAGTTAAAGCTCTCGCAAAATGGAGAGACGCATTGGTCATCCAGATGCAGTTTTAGATTGCGTTTCCTTCATTGAAATTGAGTTTAAATAGGCAATCGGAAGGTCAGTAGCCATAAGAGGTATGTCAAGCGCGTCCTTTCCCAAGACAGAAAATGAAACAAGAGAGATGAACATATATAAATATATATATACGTATACACACACAGCCGATGAGCTAATCTCATAGAAACTCTATTTGAGTAAATCTATCTCTTGACATGCGCGTTTATAAACCTCATCTCTTATCAAGATGTATCTTCTTTCGTTTAATGGAAAAAAAATAAAAATGCAAAAAAATGAATATTTTTTCTCTACACAAACACTCATTTACGTCATTTTATTTATTCAAAATAGAAAGGCGTGACTTATAAGTGAAAGTCATGATAAAGCGGGTGTAATTCGGATCAGAAATTCCTTTCTATCGAGTCATTAATCCAAAGTTTAATATTATAATACAATGTGAGTCACTAAATTTTTTTGAAATAATTGAATTGACATTGTTGTAACAATTTGTTGTTACAACATTGTTGTGACAATTTTTGTAACAAAGTAATTTTAGCTAGAAATGTTTTTTTTTATTTATTTTAGCTAGTGTTGTTATTATTAGTTCTTTCTGAAAGTGGACTTAAATTGAAGTCGTTTAGGAAAAAATGATCGTATATGATTCTTATACCTTGAAAAACAATTAGATAGTGATGAATTATCTGCTAGTTCCACCATCTCAGTGCAGGAATAGTTTAAAATTAATTTAGATTATATACAATTGAATTAGTTGAATTAGAAAATTACTTTTTTTGTGTAATAAACCATGAAGAATGTAATTCTAAGGAGAAATAGTGCAATTAGTGACACTTGATGTGATAAACGGGAGAAAATGTTAACAAAGCATTTTATAATAATAGTTGGCGCAATAAAAAATAATTAAACGCATATTACAACATTTATTCATGTAGATGCGAGTAACGTGATAATTATAACATTTAGCGAGCATTAACCTCGATCGGTCGTGCATTAATCCTCGCGCAAGTTCCCCACGTGAAATGTATATCTTTCTCATGAGATACACCATATTATTACAAAAGTAAACACCCAACGTGATCTTTATTATGTTTAACAGACACGCGAAAAAAAAATGATGTCCAAATTAAAAAAAAATTGGTTCTTTTTGGACATTTTTTTGTTTGTTTGTTTGTTTGCTGTTTTGTTTTTGGTTGAAGTATGTTGTGAATAATATTGAACGCAGTGGACAGCCCTTAACGAGAATAAGATCGATCAACGTCAATTTATTATTCGTCTCAAGCTCATAAAAGAAAGTGCACAAGTGCCACTGTCTATCATCAGTTGGATCATGCGACGCGACGCCAACAACCGGTGCTCTGATTAAGAAACAAATAATGCATACGGACTTGTATGTTGCTTTTTTAAATTGATTGCAAGTCATAATCATTTCGTGATGTTGATTTTTACGATCTTTTCAAAGTGCAAGAAACTTTAATTAAAAGTAATTTTTATCGATTCTTTTTTTTACACGGGACGTCTTTACGATATAGTTTTGAAAGTGTAAAAACATTTTAATTTTGATCATTTACATTCAAATCTTTTAATTTTGATCATTTGTATTCAAATCTTTTAATTTTGGAAGGAATGATTGTCATTTAACTAATTTTTTTTTATTTTTAAGAAATAATTCGTTTCCCCTTATTAGGAAGCAAAAACGTTACGGTTTTGTTTGATTTTTATTAAAGAGGAAAGAGTTTTAATTTAACTACACAAACAGTAAATATATTCAGTAGTTGACGTGGAATAGATTGCAGAAATGTAAGAATAACAAAATGGTATGGAGAAAAGAATAGAGAGAGATTTGAATAAATGTGCGTGCAATAGGTTGTATACATTTTCGCAGCTATACACATTCCAATATATAGTATAACTCTCGTGTGACACGCGGAAACATTCATCCACTTTATTAATCCAGTGCCCCCCAACTGAGTTTTGTATTAGTAGCTGTGTTACGTGTCGTGATCACTGTGCGGAAACTGAGAGGCGTTAACAGTTTGACAGGTTAATTTGTCAAATGATCACCTATATTTGATTCAAGATTTTTGTCTTCTTATGAAGTTTATTTTTATGCCTAGAAAATAGATTATCATCAAAGAGAGAGAGAGAGAGAGAGAAAATATCTTTTTTAAAATTTAAAAAAGATATTTTCTCTTATCTTTTTCTTCTTGGAAAATTGATTATTATCAGTAGAGAAAGAGTATATCATTTTTCGTCCTCTTTTTGTAAAGATGTAATTATTTTTATGTTACTATTATTATTTCTTTAGGCAGAATTCACTGTAAAAAAAGTTCTAAATTAGAGCTGATTTTGGTACTAAAATAAAACCAAATTACAATTTAGTACCAAAATTTGTACTAAATTAATACCTTTCTTTTTACAGTGTTAGAGTTGTAAGATGTTTCTCCCAAACTGGGAGAAAAGAATAGTAAAGGATAACCGTTTTATCCGAAGGTAATTTTTAGTTTGTATTCTTATTTATTGGTTGAGATTACAATAATGATTGGTAAACGTAGCTATTTTATGAGCAGATTGTAACTATTTTTTTGTTGGTCAATTTAGTTAGTTACCTTACTAATTAAATGGTATAGTCACAACGAATCTTTTCTCCCAGTACATGATTTATAAATTTCTAATCGGGCATTAGATTAGAAATTATTTTATTATTGATAGAATTCTGTAACATGTGTCTAAATTACCTTTAGTCAGGTAAAATGGCAACTGATAATAGTAGAAGAGTTTACTAGTGGAAGTAGTCGAAGATTGAGTTTATATTATTTAGAAGCAAAATGAAGTGAGATGCCATAGATTCCAACTTGACAAACGATTCAATTATGGTCGCGATTGACAATTAATGTTAGCGCCGATATAGAGACTTCTTTCCCAGTTGGGAATTAAGTTAATTGTCCGAAGGGAGAGGATGTTTGTGTCTCCTTGTGTTTATACACCAATACCTTTATGCCTCCTGCTATAGTGTGCGGTCGCAACTCTTGGAGCGTTATTCCTTTCGTAGAAAATGTTAATTTTAATGGCAATTCCCTCTTGTTGTTTAAAGGATAATGCGAGCGTATAGAATCTGCACGCGATCAAACGATGAGCAAACATAACGGGTTTTGATGATGCTCGACTGTACGAAAAGCAGCAGCCCACTTGGTATACTTTTTATCGTTTGTATCACAAAGTCATGTCCTTGTGCATTACGGCAAACTGTCACTTTAGAAGTTGATCGTATTTAGTAGTTTTGATTTTAATCAAATTGATAATGGTTATAGAGAAATTATTTTCGATTTTTGAAAGATGATGGAAAATTGAAAAAGAAAAATGATTATCTTTTTTTGATAAGACGATGGTAGGATTATGGTATACCGTAATTCAGGCTTCGCACTCCATAATGAGTTTAAAAAAAGTAGGAAAAAGTAGCCTCGATGACAAAAAAAGGAGGAAATAGTAGCCTTGGTGACAAAAAAAAAGAATTAAAGAATATCATTAAAAACTTTTTAAAAAATCGAATTTTCAAAGTATTTAAATTTAATATTTGATAAATAATCAAATTTTATAAGGAGTCACATTCTAACTTCTATTCAAGTTTCTTAGTGTGAAGATTAATAATTAAAATTTTTATTAGTTAATTTAAAAAAAAATCAAATTTTGAAATAAAATTGAATTTTCGCATTTTTTTTGAAAATTTGGAAAAAAAAGATTTTTTAATTCTGTTATTTCAAGATAATTGAATTTTTAAGAACAATTAATTGAAAATTTTTGATGCAATTGAAATTTCTGTACATTCTATTGAAAATAATTTACTTCTTTCAAGGAATTATATTCAAATTTTTCTAAATAATCAAGGAAAGTTAGTCACCGTATAATTATAATTTTACTTTTAAGAATTTATTCGCAATACATTTAATTATTTTTTTTAAATAGTAAAACTTCGACAAAATTAAATTACTTTTAGGGAATTTTATTAAAATTCATTGTAAAAGTTCAATTATTTCTATAAAAAACAAAAATTCATATTCACCACGAGAATTTAATTATTTTCAAAAAATTTTCTTAATTCAATAATATGTATATGTCTACTATTTTAATAAAATTTCTAAAAAGTATTCAATTATTTAAAAACAATTTTGACAAAATTCTACACGAATATTCAATTATTTTCTAAAGGAATGAAAATTTCATAGGAATTGAATTTTTAAAAATAGTTTATCTAAAATATTTTTTTTAAAAATTAATTATTTTGAAACTTTTTTTATAAAATCCTCGCAATAATTCAATTACTTTCATAAATAATAAAACTCATTGCAAAAATAGAATTATGCTTAATACAATTTTAATCAAATTCGTCGAAAAATGCAATTATTTCTAAAAATTTAATTAATTTTTGTCTAAGGTAATCAATTATTTCAATTATTTTCATAAATAGCAAAATTTTTCCGTTTTATTAAATTCTTTTGAATATTCCCAAGTCAAAATTTAGACCCTCTTTTGACCCTCTTTTTTTCAACCTCTTTTGAACCTGAAAATGATGCGGAAAAATCCATATTCCGATGTTAGCAGGTTGAAAAGAGGGTTTAAAATTTTTAGGAAAATTACATTTTTTAAATTTCTATCTATCCTAATAGATTTATTGAAATCACTCAAAAACTCATTTCTGTATCTTCTACAGGGCAATTGAAATACAACTGTGTGAAAAAAATTCGCATTTTCGTTTTCGAAAAATTAAAAAAAAAATTTTTTGAACCTCTTTTAAGCCTTGTAACTTCTCTCTTTCAACCTCTTTTGAACCTCTAAATGTGCGGAAAAATACAAATCTGCAGTTTTGAGGTTCAAAAGAGGATTTGGGAGTGTGAAAGAGGCTTAAAAGAGGTTAAAAAGAGGGTTTTGGAGAACTAAAAGAGAGTTAAAATTTCGACTCGGGTTATTTTTAAAAAATATTCTTCACAAGAATTTAGTTATTTTCATAAATTTCCATAAAAAACAATTCTATTATTTTCAAAATTAATAAAATTCTTCGCAGAAATTCAATTACGATTAAAATTTTTTTGAAATTCTCCGAAATTTCAATTATCTTTATAAATTATTAAATTGTTCTCTATAATTGAATTATTTTCAAAAATTTTAATAAAATTCTTCGGAAACATTTAATTATTTTCATAAATAGGTTATAACATTCTTTGGAAGGATATTCAATTACTTTTATAAATAGTACAATTCTTTGTAGAATAAATAATAATATCAATAAATAATAATCAATAATAGTATCAATAAATTTTAATGAAATTAAATTAATAAAATTTTCAATTATAATTATGAGCAGACAAGATTTTTTTTGGAAAATTGAAAAAATTCTTTGTTCAATTCAATTATTTTCCAAATTGTAGATTTATGTTGGAAATGAAATAAATTAAAATTTGATGTGAAAATAAAACCGGGAAAAACGGGGAATTTAAGGTTATGTTATTCAGTGGTCACGTGCCTCATATACTTTTCTATGGAAAAACTTTACACTGAATAACAGGACCTTAAAGGTTAAACACAGTTTATAATCAGTCACTATTGATAGAGTAAATGTCGGTAAAATTATTTCCTAGTATCTTATTGGCGGTCGTTTTTTATTAACGATTTTAGTTTTTAACGCTGTTTTCAAATTGAAATGTGAATACTAAATATCTAAATTCGACTATTTTTCAGAAAAGTAGCTTTTAGTAGCATTAGGCTCAAAAAAGTAGCCAAAAAGTAGCCTCGTATCAAAAAAATAGCAAATAGTAGCTTTTAGTAGAAGAGTGCGAAGTCTGCATTTTGATTATGGTATTTTTGAAGTATTCCTTAGCAACTGTTTTTTTATTGATGGTATATAGTAAGTGTATTAACGGTTTTTATAGCAACCGTTGTTATATAGCAGTGATTGATATAGTAACCGTTGCTATGTCAACGGTTTCTATAGTAGTAATTTCTATAGCATCACCCGAGTCAAAATTTAGACTCTCTATTAGATCTCCACAAACCTCTTTTTAACCTCTTTTAAGCCTCTTTAACACTTCTAAACCCTCTTTTGAACCTGGAAACTGCTGAAATGGACATTTCCGCACAATTAGAGGTTCAAAAGAGGTTGAAAAGAGAAGTAAGAAGGCTTAAAAGAGGTCCGAAAAAAGATTTTTTAAAATATTTCGAAAAATAAAATTGGAATTTTTTTTACAAAGTTATATTTTAATTGCTCTATAGAAGATGTAAATAATAATTTTTGAATTATTTCAATAAACCTATTTGCATAGATAGAAATTTAAAAAATTTAAATTTCACAAAAATTTGAAATCCTCTTTTCAACCTCTCTACATCGGAATATGGATTTTTCCGCATCGTTTTCAGGTTCAAAAGAGGCTTAAAAAAAGAGGGTCAAAAGAGGGTCTAAATTTTGACTCGGGCAATTTCTATAGCATCAATTACTATAGCAACGGTTTCTATAGCAACCGTTACTATAGCAACCGTTACTATAGCAGCGGTTACTATAGCAACAGTTACCCTAGCAACGGTTTTGACAGTAACTAATACTGCCGCCACTGCAAATTTTACTAAAGACTCTAAAGAATAAATTGTTAGGTCCCCATATTTGTCTTAATTGATCCGTTATTTTTGAGAGACTCCATGAAGAATTGAGTTTGTTTACATTAATCTCTTATTGAAGTTTGAATCCGCATATGTTCCGTAAAATTGTCAATGTGACACTTGATAGATGAATCCCGTCACGCGCGTCTATCGTGCGTGTACTTATGCGGGATCTAAGTATACTCGTGAGTGGGAATAAATTACATCGCCTACGTTTTCTGACGAAGCGTGAACTGGTCAAAAGAGTGCTTGACTTGAATAAAACGGTAGCAAACATTGACGACGACGACGACGCCTCTATCAAGTACTTGCAAACAGATTTGAAGTTTTTGAAATCTTTTTTCTACTTTAGCTCTTTTATTGATTCTAACGATTTTTACCCTGAAGATAGTAAAATTTGCCAGAAATGCGCAGAAGTTTCTAGTAAAGTCCTTTCTGCTCAATATTTTATTGTCATTATGCTTTTATTATTATTAGGTATTATATATTATTATTATTATAGTATTATAATTATTATATATATAGTTATTATTATATAGTATTATTATTATTATTATTATTATTATTATTATTATTATTATTACTATTATAATAATTGATTATATTATAATATATTGTTGTTAAAATAATATATTTGACAAACAATTCCTCATTTAGTACAATGATGATGATGATGATGCGAATTGTTTTTTTTTTCGGTGAGACTTCCTTTGCTCATGGTTAAAATTTCGTCGGGGTGTTATGGCAATGCGTGCGAAGTATGAATAACAAATAAGTGTGGATAGAAATTGTTCTAGAGTGTTTTATATACTTGGGCTATGAAACGATTAATCTAAATCTCGAAGGCCAAAGAGCCAATTTAATCGCAGTGATTGTTCATGGCAATTGGGATGTGATAGTGCAGGTTGTTTGAACAGAAGGGAGTGCACGCTCTGTCGGTCTGAGATATACATAGGTAGAGAGACAGATAGTGAGTGAGAGAGAGAGAGAGAGGCCTTTTGCCGGATATGGTTCGCCGGAAGTTAGGGGGACTCCTACCATCGACACGCACCATGGACCTTAACTCGAAGCCATATAGTGTTGTACTTCGCGATTCACAGTAGCGGCTTTAAATACCTTTACCGAAAAATTCATCGTCATCTTTCCGTCATCGACCTTTCCGGTTTTGTTTCGTCCTATTCATTTTTCTCAGTAAAAGACTACTCTGTCTGCAAATTTTTTTCTTCCTTCTTTCGCCATTCATTCTCCAGACGATTGGAAATAAAATTTATTCTCCTTTTTTCTACGATTGGCAATTTTTACTATATACTTGTGAAAAGGAGAGAGAGAGAAAGAGACTCGTGTGAAAAATACTGCCGCATTGGATCAAGGAGGAAAAAAATTTGGCACAGGACAAAATGATAAATGAATGCAGGGAGTTTTATCATATCTGGTTTATCATCCAGGTTCTTTGCTTGTAAAAGATCTGTCTTAGTTTTCTATAAGTCTGTATAAATAATTCATTTGAGGATTTTGTTGTTTATTTTTTAGGGTAAGCATTTATAATTAAAAATAGCTTCAAGAAAGAGAAGAAATTTGTCTTTTTTGTTTCTATTGATGAAATAATGCGAAAATTTTGTTTGCGGGACGGCATTGTCGAATAGTTGTATGTTATTTAAGTGTATGCGTGTACACTATTAGAATGTTATTGTTCACGATATTATCATATATTCAAAGAGCTAAAGTGGAATCCATTATCTATGACTATGCAACTGCTTAACCCTTTGGCGTGTGTGGAAACTTTAGTCTTTGATACTCTTGCGATAAGTTTCGTCACAAGTTCATGGTGCATCCTTCGTGCACGTGCGTGTATATAAATGCATTCTCGACATTAAAGTAACGCCCGTAACTTGGTATACACACGATTATAACGCGTGCAACAAACTGCGCAGTTGAGCAACAAGACACGCCTTTTCATGTGTCGCATGATACGCTGCCTGCTTTGACCGCACAACGGGTGACTCGACAATTTGCAATTTTTCCCTTTTTTTTGTTTGCTGCTTTCAAATATGTGTACGAAAACTTTCGGAACTGAAGAATTAAAACTAATGTAGTGAGGAAGCAATCAATTTATTTAATTCTCTTTTATCTTTTTTTAACTTTGTGTAGAGGTTCGTAAGTTCGAAGTGAATTTTAGTTAGCAGAATTTTTATTTTGGTGATTCTTCTACGTAGTAGAGTTTTTGTCCAAAGGAATACAAAATAAGGAAAAATTTCTATTTTTAGAATTCGCAGGAGGATTTTACGGAAAATCGAAATTATTAAAATTAACTTGAAAATAGTAAAGAGTACTCTAAAAAAATGAGCAGAACTTTTAGTGTTTAGCTTCCTTGGCAAATGATAAAATTATATTTTTGTCCTTGCTCGAAGAAAAGAGATAAAAATTTATCAGACTTGTCTAGCGTTTAAACTTTTTAATATCCTATTTCCGACATGACAATATAATTTTAACGTGAGTCATGCATTTCACTATATTAGATGATGGATAAATTAAATTAGACGCTGTTTAAAATACCAATACAGTAGAGATTAATGGATCTAGAGACGAAAATGCGTTAGATAGTTTGAGTTTCTAATTCATCATTTCAATTAATTTGACTCGACATTCCATAGGTAAATGTCGTATATTAAAATATTTGTCGCTTTGATGGTTTATTTGAAAACAGTGGCCCTTGTAGAAATTTTGATTATCTTGTGTGTCATCCTCTTAATTTTGAATAAGGAATTTGTGTTCCCCTTTTTCGAGAGATTAAGCAATTACCCATTGAAGATTTATTACCGTTCGAAGATTAAGAATCCATTAACTTTCGCTAATTGGGAAACTATTTTTTTATTCGTGAATGTTGGAAATTTTTGTAAATGTTTGTAAATATTTACAGACATCTGTAAATGTTTGTTAGTGTTGTACATGCTTCTAAATATTTGTTAATGTTGTGCACGATTCTAAAGATTTGTTAATATTTACAGACATCTGTAAATATTAGTTAATGTTTTAAATGCTTCTAAATGTTTGTTAATATTTACAGACATCTGTAAATATTAGTTAATGTTGTAAATGCTTCTAAATATTTGTTTATGTTGACGCATGATTCTAAAGATTTGTTAATATTTACAGACATCTGTAAATATTTGTTAATGTTGTAAATGCTTCTAAATATTTGTTACTATTTACAGACATCTGTAAATATTTGTTAATGTTGTACATGCTTCTAAATATTTGTTAATGTTGTACATGCTTCTAAATATTTGTTAATGTTGTGCATGATTCTAAAGATTTGTTAATGTTGTAAATGCTTCTAAATATTTGTTAATATTTACAGACATCTGTAAATATTTGTTAATGTTGTACATGCTTCTAAATATTTGTTAATGTTGTCATGCTTCTAAATATTTGTTAATGTTGTACATGCTTCTAAATATTTGTCAATGTTGTAAATGCCTCTAAATACTTGTAAATGTCTACATATTTTATTTTAAATTTTTACAAATGTCTGTAAGTGTTTGTAAATTGTTGCTAATACTTATAAATTCTGTAAGTGTTTGTAAATTTTCGAAAAATGTATGTCATGTTTTTTGAAAAATCTGTTAGAAGATATTTGAGATAAGTGGTTTATTGTTTTGTTGTACTTTTTAGTTATTTATAAACTTCTGCTTTCCACGTGCCGTTATAATTATGTAACGTTTCTATTTACTTATTCACTTGTTGGCTTCTTTTTGAGTCTAATAGGGAACGTATCATCACTTGCGTCTCCTCTCACTGTCATGTGGTACATAATCTACATTCAGTATAACAGCCTTCACCTCAATTCAATGGGTGTTTCCGCTCTGGTACATGAGCATTATTTTAATGATTAAGAAGATTTAATGTCACTTAAGCCAGTTTTATTCTAAACACCTCATTTTGATATGATACTGACAGTAATAATTTAGTTGAGATTTACTTGTTCTGTTGTACTGTTATACTATTACTACTATTACTATTACTACTATTACTATTACTATTACTATTACTATTACTATTACTATTACTATTACTATTACTATTACTATTACTATTATTACTATTACTATTACTAGTATTATTTTTTATTTACTATTCTTTATTTAGTATTTTCTATTTAATATTTTGATATGCAATACTATATATTCAAATATTTTTTTTACTAAAAGTTTCAAGGTAGCAAGCAAAAGGAGAATAGTTGAGGTAAATATAAATAGTTTTACTGAAATTGTTTATTTAGTGATAAAGGGTAAATGGTTTGGACTATTGGACTGCGATCGATAGAGAGGATAATAATTAATTACGGGAAATAGATTGAAGAATTATGAACTTATAAATATATAAGAGCGGCGCCATCAAGTGACCGCGATGAGGCTCGTCTGTATGTGAAGAAGAACAGCGTGCGGTAGCCACATAACCAGTATCGGTAGGAGAGGGCCTTTGTTCTTTGGCGACTCGTGGTAACGATTATATCGCATCGCTCGCTCTCTCAAGGTCGCAATCCTACTTACGACTTCATATACACCTTAAAGTTCATTGGGCGTGGCGCACCTGCGACCATGAACACTAACGAAAGTCACATTTTCTTTCAAATGTAAAAGTCAAACAAGTATTTTTCATGTACCAAATGTTGTAATACTAGAGAAACAAACTTGCTCTACTTGAAAGTATTCTCTCTGTATATAAAAAAAACGCGCAGAATCTGTCATTTTTCATGCTCTGAAAAAGCAAAGTCAGGTAAAAGGATTCTATTTTTGTGTAGAGAGCCAAACTTCGAGGTTGAAGGTTTTCTTTTGTTCGAACACGCACTAATTCGATACAATTTGTCGGAACTGGTTTTGATTCCGGTATTTATCGAAAGAGGATCGCGAGAGCGGCCGTTAGCCAAAAAGGAGGTGGTTCTCGCAATTTTGCTGTATATAGATAGCGGCGATCGTTGAAAAATGCTCGAATGTAACGTCGCGCACCACTCTGTTTATAGGGAGAACCAGCTACACGGGCTTGGTTTATGTTTTGTGTGAGAGAATGAGAGAGAGAGAGAGAGAGACCAAGTTGAAGGTGAATGGCGGGCGTGGCACGAGACGAAAGTGGGGTTTGAAAATGTATATATACTGAGTTGGCTGGACTCGTTGATCACCTTCTTCCTTTCTTTTACACCCAACTGTTTCCTAAATCTGAGGTAAAATCTTCTTCTAAACTGATTCAGAGGCTTCTTTTCTCTTTTCACGTATGTGTTGCCCCCTTTCTTTTTTTTTGTTTCTTGGTATTCTGAAACTATGACGGGAGTTTATAAATATTGATGATATGAACTTTCGAAATTTTGATTAGTGGTTGATGTTGCAGAAATGAAGTATATGTGGTGTTGGGTGTCTTCTATTTTGTATTTTGTATTTTCTAGTGGAGTGGTTTTCTATGAAATATGGCATCTTTAGTGTTATCTATTTTTGTATCTTCTATGTGGTATCTTTTATGGTATCCTTTATGGTATCCTTTATGATATCTTTTATCGTATCTTCAATGTGATGAATATGGTAAATTTTAGAGGTATTTCTGCATTTTCTGGTGGTTGATATATGATGAAATAATTCGAGTTATTGTTATTGCCTCCTCCGCCTTCTTTTTTTTACTCTAACATGCAGCAGGGTTTACTAGAATTAATTAAAATTAGAATTAGTAACTAGAATTAGTAAAAGTTTTAACTATTTAATATTAATTGATGTTCCAAAAACATCCAAATTTGGATGTATGTTCCAATACCAAACATTTTTGGTATCTTTTAGCAGAAGGTTTTTCTTCAGCGTTTATTGGATGTTGTTCGCTATTTCTTTAATGCTTCATGTTTGGTCGTTGATGTTTCAAAGGTGAAATAGTTTTCATGCGTGAATTCTTTTGTCTTTTAGTGAAACCATTCTGTTTAGCAAGTATTTAATGAATGCTGATTTTTATTCTATAATATTTATGCCTTTTTCGATGATCGATGATCCAGAAGGAAAATTGTCAATCCATTTGTCTTTTAAAAAAATATGGCTTTTTTAAACACTTATTTAATGGGTTTTGATTTTTATTTTTGGTAAAACTTGTGCCATGTTTGGTGATAGATCTTCTAAAACGGAAATAATTTGACAAAATGTATTGACTTTTGGGGGAATATTGCTGAATGGGTCATAAAAGTCGAAAGAATTTCCTGAAATTATTTCAATTTTGGAGCATTAGTTATCAAAGAAGGAACTTAAAAATGAAAAACTGTACCGAAGAGAATACATAATCATTCAAAAAGTCCTAAAGAGAATAACTTCGCTAAAAGATAAAAGGATTTACTGAAAATATTTTCCTTTTGGAGCATCAACCACCGAAGGAAGAAGTATTATTATCGAATAAAGATCAGCATCATCCATTAAGCACATGCTAAAGAGAACTGTTGATTCTGATTTTGGCCTTAATTTTTGATAGCACTTGTTGCTTATCTAATGGATAACGATCCACAAGGATCAGTAATTCCGTTTAATCTTTTTGATTCTTCTGGTATTTTGTTACTTTTGGTACTTATTTTTAATTCGATTAGAATTCTTTTTTAAACATATGAAACAGAATTCAAATCTGGTTCTCTTAAGACAAAAGAAAAAAGTAATAAAAAATATAAGAGAATTAGAATCATAAGAAAGAAGTAGCAGAATCAAAGGAAGGGAGACAACTAATGAAAGATAATTTAAAACAAAAAGCATGAAACAAAAGGATCATTTTTTGATAAAACGTATAATGTTTAGCTGGATATAAAAAAACCTCATCTCTTAGGCGTTCTGCTCCTCTAAAATTGCACTTTCACAGAATACAGTTTTATGCGCGAAAGTTCGGTTAGGGTTTTCGTCTTACGTGTATATACATATATACACTTGTTTTAAGGTGCATATAAATTAATACTTGAACCATCGGGTAACAAGACTTGCTGTCACAGTCAAGTTTTTTGTGAATTCATTTAAATACAGGCCAAGCAAATTCTTTCCGAGATTTTATGTCCCTTTTCGACAACTACCAGCACTTGCGCGCGTCCTGTATAAGTCGAAAATTATCTGCTTCTTATCCTCTTGAGACTTTCTTATTCTTAAGTGATTTCGAGGGTTATAATACCCCCCAATGTGTGTGTATGTGTGAGAGAATACAAACACCGAAAAATCTGTAATTTCGTGGTAATCATAGCAGTAAGGAAGAAAAAAAAAAGAAAGAAGCGAATCTTATGTCTGTGATTGACGATCATTATTTAAACGGGTGTTTGTGTCATAAATTTTGTGTTTATAATCCTTACGTCGTATGTTACCGTTTGAGAAGGGAAATTTATGGTCTGATTCTTTAGTATTAGAATTGAAGGAGTACGATTTTGTTTAAGAAAGTGGAAAGTTTTTTGGTTAATTTTTGTAATGACCTGATTTTGTTTATCTTTTAATGGAAGAGGAAAATTTGGTGAATTTTAGGATTGGTGGTGATAGTTTTTCGTTTGGAGATTTATGCGGTGCATGGTTTCGTGTCACATGCGGTGGTTGTGCAATAAATCTTTGGTAAAGCACAGCACGGCAGGTGCTAATTCAATAAACTTCGTTAACCACTTTGTTTGAAGTCGACGAATAGCGATGAGATGGCCGAGAGAAGTGTATTGGTCTATCCAGAGCATAGTATCAAGAGAGGTAGACCAGACTGTTTGCTCATTAGACCGTGTAATTACAGGTAGGTTGAGACTCTGTCTAACCTCACCTTGCCTCGCTTCGTCAATTTTTATCTTTCTCTTCCCGTTTTAATTCACTTTACACCTCTCATCAATATCATTTTTTTTTAAAACATATTATTGCTTTTTCCATTTTATTTCCTACCTTTTTTTTCTTTTTCTTGAAATTCCTCTTTCTTACAAAGTAGATAAGAAGAAGAGGAAAAGAAATTTGATTTAATTGAAAATATTTTATGTCTAATGTCTTTCCTGCGATTTTCATTAATTCGAGAATGTGCTATTCAATTTGAAAAAGAATTTATGTGCAAAATGTTGTGTTGGGGAAAAAGAAATGTTCAACAGGTGTTGTTGGTGAATTGACTGTTAATTAAAAAGGTACATCAAAAGTATATGAAAAAGTTTTACAATGTCTATGGCTAACAAGATTTTCTCGAAAGTGTAGGTTAGAAAGGTATTTGAATGCTTGTAACGAATATTCAACGCGGGTGAAAAGTTAACGAATTCTAATAATTTTTCGCCAAACGTTTTTGAATGGCAGTTATTACACATTGGGTTGTAAAACATGTCAACTTGAAACTTTTTCCAGAATTAGGAATGTTTCTTTTCAAAAATTCTTCGAGTGTCCGTTAAATTTCTTTTTAATTTTATAAACGACTGTATAACGACTTTTTGTATCATTATTGAAAATTTTACTGTCGTGCTTAATTTATTTTTATTCGGTTTTATTGGATACTTGAAGGAAACTTTAGGGAACTGTATGAGAACTTTAAGAAAACTTTAGAGAATTGTATGAGAACTTTAAGAAAACTGTAAATAAATTTTAGTCCAGCTTTGGGAAAACTTAAAAAGAACTTGTGAACTTTAAGAGAGAAATGCTCAATGAACTTGAGGAAAAACAACATTGTTATGATTTATAGGAATTGTGAAAGAAGCAAACAAATGTAAATATATGTTTCTAATATGCGTTTCAAGTGCGTCAAAACCATTGTCAAGGTGTGTATGTATATATCGGATGCCACACAATTTAATCTATGTCGATCAATAGACACGTGTGTGTGTGTCTGTGTGGACATTAAAAGCGAATGGAAGCATGTAAACATTCGAGTCCAAACATCTCGATCGATCGGTCTCGAGTGTTTATGCGAATCAATTTGCTCGACGTCCTTGCCTTTGCTTGGTTTGTTCGGCACCAATCGCAGCTTTGCAAACAGACACAACAACTCGGAACTACTGTTCACTTTTTCAGTTATGCATTAATTATGAGATAAGCTTGTCGATTATGATATATATATCGGCAAAAATACATACAAACATATATATGTATATATCACTTTCAGAAATGTATCATTATCATGATTTTATTTTTTTTCCTTTACCAATGCATAAATGTGCATGTAATTAATTTATAACTGCTGTTTAGAGCATTTTAAAATAACACAGGAAACCGTTTCAATTTGAAAACATGAGAGTTGAGCTAAAATTAAAAACACGCGGAATTATTTTAAACGGCGTTTAGATATTGGTTTTTACTGTTGGAAGATGTATTTTATATTTTGTGCTTTTTGATAAAAAAATAAATAAAAAGATTAAGAATAAATTAATTAATAATGTTAAAAATAAATGGGTTTGTAATATTTAATAAAAAATTTCGCGTTGGTCACGATTGTTAAGGCATCAAGAAATGGATGTTGGTAAAAATTGGTCCTGCTTTCGAATCCTCATAGGGTTGCATTAAAATTTTTTTATTAAAGGGCATTTGAACTATTATGACGTTGGAGATTTGGAACACAAGCTTTGCACAAATTGTAACGTCATTAAGGCTCAAATGCACTTCAGTAGTTTTATGTATTTTTATCAAAATATAATTTTTATTGATCAGATTGTATTAAAAATATTGTTTTAATGGTCATTGTTCAAAAAGATTTTAACAGACAATTCTAAAAGCGTATTAGTATTCAATTTTTTTTTTACCTTTCAATCTTTTTGGTAAAGAATTTTAAAGATATTTTGACAATAGACAAATTGAATACCTTTTTCTTTAAAGCCTTATCTAAAAGACCTTTTGGAACGTCCTTCCGGCATAACGGGTTCCATCATTAAATATGCAATATTAAAGAAACATGAATACAATGCTACAAAGTCTTGACGATTGGAAATTAAAATTTTATTTATCATTTTGAAGAATATTGTTGGCAAAAGTGATGTAAGGACACGAGAGCCACGTGGAGTTGAGTTGTATTTTACATCATTCATTGCTAAGCAATCTGTTTACTGAAAAGTCATTTGTTACATAATTCCTGTCTGCATATATTGCAGTGAAAAGTGATGAATCGTTATGATGTCGGTTTTGATGTATGGAATTTAAACGCCTCGCGGAAATGGACAAACTGACTATTTGCTCAATAATTCCTTTTCCAATGAGAATGAGAGAGAGAAAGAGAAAAAAATTATTAAAATCGTTTTATTGTTATCATGTATAGCATTTGATGAAAGACACTTTGCAAATCAATGAACAATAATTATTAATTCTATATATATTGTAATCGAAAACTGACAGTCATGACATTACTTTCTGTTTTTATATGCATTTTATTATAGAACACACGATCTTAATATTATATTTTCTGGTTCTCTATTTCTTAAATAAACACGTTTCTTGCATATGAAATTGACAGAGAGTGCAAGGTCGAGTTTATGTAAACACTTATAAAAGCACGCGGAATAAAAGGTTTTTTCTTTTTTTTCCTAGTTCCGGTTATGTGTTTCAAAAGGGAATTAATTTATTGTGTCATAATGTACGTTTTTTCTTGATTTTTTCCTTTTTTTGTATTGAAAATAATTTACCAGTGGGTTAATTACTTTTTTTAAGTTAATTAGACTTCTCATTTTTGTAGTCGATTTTTAACTCTGGAAATTTTTTACTCTGATTGGCCTGAATTTTTTGCAGTTTTTTTCTATTTTTTTTTTTTTTTATAGAAGTTTTTTACTACATTAATTACATCAGGGAAAAAAGTTTCATTGGGCACAGCTACAAATTTTACTATATTAGCGAAATTTTTTGTTGTTTCAGTTAAGACTTTCGCTATTCTAGAAAAACTTGAGGTAACCTTTTTTCGTATTGATAATATTTTAAAGAACTAGGATTCAAAATTTGTTAATTATTTGAAATAGAAATTAATAACTGAGTTTTATTTAAATTCTTTTGATTTGGAGAAATAAAATATTAGTGGAGTGTAAGGGAGGAGAAGTTGTTTTTGTAAAGTTCAATCAATCCTCCGCGCCTATTGAGGAAATGTATATCGGTAAATCAACAATCATTATATCTTAGTTAGTAATAATGAATTGCCATGTGGATTCTATAGGGGGGTGGGTGTTACACTCCCAACTATAATTAATATGGTGCACAGAAGAATAGATTTTCTTTTTTCTCTCTCGAGTCCATCCCACAATGATCGAGCAATCAGGTGCTCTCGTGTGGGTTGCTATATCTTCATAGATCGGCATAATACTCTTTCCATTGCTTTTAATTATTCTTATTCAGAATAAAAGGCGAGTTATTGAGATATTGAACAATACCGTTTCTACTTGGTTGCATTTTTCGTTGAATATTCCTTCGATTTTTGTGAATTTTTCATTCAGCTGAATTTATTAAGTCTGTAGAATTTTTCTTTTTAGGAAAATTTATATTCAGCAAAATTTTCATTTAGCGTAAGTTGTGTAATTGTGTAATTGTGTATTTAGTGTAATTCTCGTTTCTTAAATTTTACTTTTAGCAGATTTATCATTGAGCAGAGTTTACATTCAGTAAATTATGTGACAAATTTTTCCAACTCTTGTTTGTTCCTTAATGAGAAAGAAAAAGTGTTGGAAAAGATTGTCCTTCTCTTTGGGATTTTTTCGTTTCTTTACGAAGATAAATTTTTCCAGTGAAGAAAAAAAAATTATCTGGAATAACATATAGGGGGGCAGTAAATTCAAAGAAAGTAGTAAAATGCAAATAGATTCAGAGCTACTTTCGAGGTGAATTTTACTTATTCGTTTACAAGTATGGCATATAATTCATTTGTTTCTGCACGTGCAATTTTATTGAATCATTTTCAATAAGCCGCGTGCGCGCACTACTATATAACTCGCGGAAGTTATTGTTGAAAGATTTTAGTTTAGCGAACACGAGACGAAAGCACTTTAGTTTGGAATGTTCGGATTTAAATCAGTTGAGCTATTCGATTTTGTAAAAGAAAAAAGAATGAAAAGAAGAAGAAGAAGAAGAAGAAAAGACGACTTTGGTCGACCTCTGCTGATACTTTTCTTCTCGGGGTAAGAGAAGATCGAAATAGGTGAGCGCGGTTGCAATTGTATATATGGGAATTGTATATAGTAAAAGAACATCAGAGTGAGAGAGAGAGAGAGAGAGAGAGAGAGAGGAGAGAAGAGGAGAAGGTGGTTGCAATGGACATATTCTTGTATCTCTTACGAGACTTGCTTTTGCGGAGGTGGAGATACTCCCCAGAAACTCCATTAAGATTCCAAAGTTTTGTGTACGGGTTGAAAATATAATTTTCTCGCGCGTTTGATAAAAATGTATTTATATATATTTCACAGAAGCAGAATGTAATTTATTATAATTTTTTTTTCCTTTTTCATTATCCAGCGATATTTTAGTGTAATATTTATGTGTTACGGCAGTCTTGGACATAATGAATGTAATTGATTAAGTCGCTGATTGGTTTAATTATGATACACGTCGCAATTGTAATGTGTTTGCAATCACTTGGGATAGATGCTCATCTTATAATATGTTATATCCATAAAGAGAGAAGTTCTTAACCAATACATTCGATAGAGGCAATAATTTTTCATCTAATGTAAAAATGCGCGCATAACGGTTGGAGATTTTTTTCATTTTATCTTCTTTCTTCTTCTTCTTCTTCTGCCTTTTAAATGCATTCGACTTAAGGCCGATTGGAATCCACCTGACGTTATTATAAGCGGACAATTTTTATTTTTCTTTTTCTCCATAGAAGTATATAGATAACTTTGATAGTTTCAACAAGAAGTTTATGAATGCGTTGTTTTTATTTTTATTTAGCTTTTTTTTATTTTCTCCTCTTTCTTACCGCAGGCAGAAGGGGAGATTTATTTTGTAATTTCGCATATGTTGTGACTTTTATGGTTGCACGCACACTTGAGCAAAAAATTTATTGACGCAAGAAGTTGATAGGAAAGTAAAACGAACTATTTTTTTAGGGTTATATTTTGTTTTTGAGAGGGTAATTTTATTTGGAAAAAGTGCTGTTGGAATTTGAATCTTGTTAAATTTACTTTCGTTTGGAGTTAATTTTTAACTCGAAAGTTAAAAACACAACTGCGAATACAGTAAATTGTGAGGTATTAAAAACTGTTGCAGATTAAATTAATACCAGAAAAGATTAAAATAATCGATTTTGGTGTTATTTCGTATAATGAATGAAATTTTAGTTTATTAAATTTTTTTTAACTTTAAAACATGAAGATGACCAAGTAGTAAAATCATTATTTTATATTATAAGAATATTATACTTCTTCAAAATTATTTTAATTATTTCAATTCAATAATTATTTAAAAAAATTTTTAACTACAATTTTACTGTATATGTCACGGTAAATCGTTAGGTATTAAAATAACACCAAAATGGATTAAAATAACACTAAATTGGATTATTTTAATCCTTTTTGGTGTTATTTTAATAACTAACGATTGACCGTGTGTATTATTTTAAATAACAATTAATTAATCAATTTTACGAAACTTCAATTATTCCTAAATTCTTTAATTAAATGCACATTAGAAAATAAAAACTTTAAATAATATTAAACAATTTCAATTAAACTTTTTCAAAAATATTAATTTCAAAATTCAATTATTTCCAAAAAGTTCACTCTATATTTCTTTTAATATTTAGTTATAATCTTAAATTTTAACTAAAATTCATTTTTATGAAATGAAAATCAATTTTTATTAGAAAATTCTACAAGAATTTAATTATTTAAATGCAAAAGTAAATAATTTATTAAATAATTGAATGTTTCTCAAAATTCAATTCTCATAAAGAATTTAGTAACAAATTTTTTAATAATTCAATTCTTTTGTCGAATTTATTAAAACTTGCATGGACATAATTAATTTTTTCAAGGAAATCAATTAAAATTGTATGAAAAATAATTGAAGCGCTACGATGAGTTTTACGATAATTTTCAAATTTATTCGTTTACAATTCAATTTTACAAAATTTTAATTATTCGGAAATTCTACAATGAAATATACATTGAAAAATAAAAACTCGAAATAATTTCAATAAAAATTCTATTAAAATTTTAAAAAGAATTAATTCTATAGAATTTTTTGTAAAAATATGAAAAATTAAGAATTTCAAATGATTTCAGTTTGAAACTTTTTCAAAATTTAATTATTTCTAAAAATCCACGTTCTAATGCTTTTAATACTTAAGTGTAATATAAAATTTTAACTGAAATTTATTTTCAAAACTATTTTTATTAGTAAATTCTGTAAGAATTCAATTATTTAAATACAAATTAAATAATTTATTAATTTCATGTTTGTTGGAATTAAATTTTCATAAAAAAAATGTTATAAACAAATTTTTTAAATCATTAATTTCTTTGAACGAATTTTAATAAGATTTTTAAGAATAATTACATTTCTCGAGGAATTTGATTTAAATTGCATTTAAAATGATAGAAGTTCTGCAATAAGTTTTATTATTTATGAAAATAATTGGATTCTGAAAAGAATTGTATTATTTATAAAAATAATTTAATCCCTGTAGAAATGTTATTATTTATGAAACTAATTAAATAATTGCGAAGAAATTTATAAAAAAAATTTGTAAAAAATTGAATTCCTGACAAATTTTTTATTATTTATGAAAATAATTGAATGTTTGCATAGAATTGTATTCAAATTTTTTTTAATAATGGAATTTATTTGGAAAATTTGATTGAAATAGTAAATTTTGAAAATTATGGAATTTTAGAAAACTTTTGAAAATAATTGAAATTTTGACAAGAATTTAATTAACATTTTGTAAAATAATTGAATGTCAGAGAAGTATTTTTTATTATTTATTAAGAGAATTGAAATTTTTACGAAAATTTGATTAAAGTTTTGTAAAATATTTGAATAACAAAGAAGAATTTTATTATTTGTAAAGAGAATTGAAGTTTTGACGAGAATTTAAAAAAATTTTTGAACGCAATTGAATTTAGTAACTATGTTACTAAGTTAGTAACAAACTCACTAATTCTCCCTGGAGAAGCTAAATTCGTTGAATTTTTCCAAATCGTTGAATTTGGTGTTTTATTTAAAATAAAATTTCATTCATAGTTAAAAATAACAGCAAAATAGATCATTTCAATCCTTTTTGGTGTTAAATTAATCCTACAGGGATTAAACTGTTGCAGATTATTTTAATCCATTCTGGTGTTATTTTAACACCTCACGTTTTACTGTGAAGTTAAACTCTGAACTCCTGGTGAATTTAAATCGTTAAAAATATGCTAATAGAAGGAAGGAAGTAAACATAAAAACTAATTTTAAAATTCTATTTAAATACTTTTGATTCAACGAATGTAATTCTTGAACTTGTCAGTAATGAAAAATCTACAGATCTAAGGACATTAAATTGATATCCTCGATCCTCAATTTGATAGCCTTAGAAAATCTGATTAACACATGGTGAAAAATTGATGAAAATTTGCCGAAGAATGATATGAAAATGCGGGCAGCAGTTTTATTTGAAACGCTCGTGACATATATAAATCGAATGGAATTTGCAACCACAATATCAAAAAAGTAAAGCGTATGAACTTTTATTATATTATGCACACTCGTGTGTGCGGAACTTGATAATAAACCGTTCGCACGTGACACGTATGTCATTTGGGTGTGGCTGCGTGCTTGACTGACAGTTCGAAAACTGCGAGTTGGTGTCTTGCATTGACAATTCGCAGTAGTTGCACTCAACTGAAAAGCCTGATTTTTCTTAATTCACTGAATATTTACGAGTCACGTAGAAATGAAACTTTACCTTTTTAGATGAAAAAAAAGCGGGGAAAAAAATTAAATCCAATTGACTTTAAAATTGAGTCGAATGCATTCAGCGTCTTGTATATATATATATACTATATCGCGGTTCTTTTTTTTAGCCTACAAAAAGGCAATTACCAGACATTCATTAGTGTGAGTGTCTTAAATAAGAAAAATATTATTACTGCTTTAAAAACTTGTTCTTATGCGAAGGATAGATTTTGTATTTAAACATTATCTTTACAATTCTTTTCAAACAAATTTTTTTGTCGACATTTTTTTTGCAGGAATTTTTATTCATAAATTTTGAATAACATTTTCTTTTTCAAAACGAGTTTAGGGAAGAATTTTTTTTCAAAATATCTTTTGTATAAAACAAATAAATAGAATAAAGTATTAACATTTTTGTTTAGAGAAAATTGGAGGAAATAATGTGGGATAAGAAGGAGAGATAAATAAAGAAGAGAAATCGTAATAAGGGATTATTAACTTGAATTATTGAAATTGTCTTTTGAGAGTAAGGAGGCGAATCAGTGCTCATCAGTTAATCTGTACGAGTTTACGAGGTAGTTAAATTAATGAAAATTACTGTCGCCAGAGTCTTTATGTTATCAAAACAAAAGAGAAGATCTCTTTTGTCGGTGATGGTTATTTACAATTAAAAACAAAACAAAAAAAGAGGAAAAAAAGGAAGAGAGGGTATTGTCGTTTACGTACGTCCAAGGTTGTCGCTAATTGTCACGACGTTAATTGATGCGGAATAGCACGAAGGAGCAAACTGAACCTGTTGCTTACACTCGTTTTTCGTAATTCATTTCCAGTCATCCATATTATAGCAGAACGTGATCCGCACATTGTATATCACCCCATCGATCTTTTGCCATCTAATTATCGCCGAGAGTGCATTTTTCATATCGGGAAAAAAGTTTATTTTATAAATTTAATAATACATGATGCGACTGTTAATTTATTTGCGTCTATTCATTCTATTATGTGAGAATTTTACTTGTGCTAAACTTTACTTATTTGCTTTATTTTTTGTTTATTGCATATGTTTATTTACTCTTTTTTTAGTTACTTTATTAATTTTTTTTTCATTTATTTAATATTAATTTGTGACGCGCTCCCAAGAAAGGTACCTAAGAAGCAAACGAATCATAGGTTAGGTTCGTGTTAGATTTGTCTTAATTAAAAGTTCTTAATTATTGTTCTTAATTATTTGAATTTGAAACTGATTTTCATGGAATATTTTGGATGTAATGAAGACTTGAAGGTCAATAATTTTTAATTAATATTTACTTCTCTATCTGTATTTTTCCTCAAAAAATTAAAAACATAACCTCAATATTTTTGCTTCTTTGGTACCTTTCTTCGCAGCGTGACACATTTACTTTTTTCTATGTACAGGGTTGCCACAGGTCAGAGAAGTCAGGGAAAAGTCAGAGAAAGTAAAATTAGTTAGGGAAAAGTCAGGGATTTTTAGTAAAAGTACTGGAAAAAATCAAACTTCAAAAATTCATGAAAAATCTCTAAATTTTCATGTTTTTTTGTTTGCCTTGTAAACTATAAAAATAACCACGAATTTTAATACAAAACCTTGAATTTTTTCTATTTCAGACAACAATTTCTTTTTAAATAACTTAATTTTTAAAGAACTATCATAAAATTATGACTAATAAATTATGTAATGAATAATTTTCACAATTTTCATAAATACTAGATTGATAAAAGAAATTTAGTTAAAAATACGAAAAAAATTTAATTTTGGAAAGGTTACAAATAATTGCAGTAATTCAATTATTTTCAAAAGTAATAAAATTTTTCGCAGAAATTCAATTATATTCAAAACTTAAAACAAATTCTGGTCATTTCAATTATATATTTAAAAATAAAAAAATTCTCCAAAATTCTATTAGGTTCAAAAATTTTTTTTAAATCCTCGACAAAATTTCAATTATCTTTATAAATAATACAATTCTTCTTCAAAATTCAATTATTTTTAAAAACTTTAATAAAATTTTTGGAAAAGTTTCACAGGAATTCAATTATTTAATATAAAAAATTTCAAATAATTTTTCGACAAATATCAATTATTTAAAAAAATTTTATAAAATTCGACGCAAGAGTTCAGTTATTGAAAAAATTTTTTATAAAGTTCTTTTTAAGAATTCAATTAATTTTAGGAATAGTAAAATTTTTCACCGAAATTAAATTATTTTAGAAAAATTGTAATAACATTTTTGTAAATTTTTTAGAATTATTTTCATGAATAATAAAACTCATCGCAAGATTTTAATTAATTTTTGATTCAATATTTTAATCAAATTCCTTGAATAAGGAATTATTCTTGAAAATTCTATTAAAATTTGTCAAAAGAATTCAATTATTTAAAAACTTGTTGATAAAATTCTTTTTGAGAATTGAATTTTTCACAAACATTCAATTATTCAATAAATTATTTATTTTTTCAATTTAAATAATTGAATTTTTCTAGGATTTTCTAATCAAAATTGATTTAAAAATTAAATTACCGAATAATCGATTTATTGTTTATGAAAATAATTGAATTATTGTAACGAATTTTATTACAATTTTTTCAAATATTTGAATTTTTTGAGAAAATTTACAACTTTTAAAAATAATTGAATTCTTGCGAAGGATTTTATTAGGATTTTTGTAAATAATTAAATTTTTGTTGAAAAATTTCATGGTTATTTAAATTATAACAAAACATTAAGAATTTTTTATGTTTTGTAATTTTCCAAAAAATAAAAATTTCAATAAATCAGTGCAGAATTTCAATTATTTTTCATAGAATTTTAATTTTAATCGAATTTCTCAAGAAATGTAATTATTCTGTAGAATTTTATTAAAACTCGTCAAAAGAATTGAATTATTTAAAAACTTGTTGATAAAATTCTTTTTGAGAATTCAATTTTAACAAACATTCAATTATTCAATAAATTATTTATTTTTCAATTTAAATAATTGAATTTTTCTAGGATTTTCTAATAAAAATTGATTAAAAAATGAAATTACCGAATAATCGATTTATTGTTTATGAAAATAATTGAATTATTGTAACTAATTTTATTACAATTTTTTCAAATATTTGAATTTTTTTGAGAAAATTTACTACTTTTAAAAATAATTGAATTCTTGCGAAGGATTTTATTCGGATTTTTGTAAATAATTAAATTTTTGTTGAAAAATTTCATGGTTATTTAAATTATAACAAAACATTAGGAATTCTTTATATTTTGTAATTTTCCAAAAAATAAAAATTTCAATAAATCAGTGCAGAATTTCAATTATTTTTAATAGAATTTCAATTTTAATCGAATTTCTAAAAAAATGTAATTATTCTGTAGAATTTTATTGAAACTCGTCAAAAGAATTCAATTATTTAAAAACTTGTTAATAATATTCTTTTTGAGAATTCAATTTTAACAAACATTCAATTATTCAATGAATTATTTATTTTTCAATTTAAATAATTGAATTTTTCTAGGATTTTCTAATAAAAATTGATTAAAAAAATGAAATTACCGAATAATCGATTTATTGTTTATGAAAATAATTGAATTATTGCAACGGATTTTATTACAATTTTTTTTAAATAATTTGAAATTTAATAAATTAATTTTTGGAGAAAATTTACTACTTTTAAAAATATTTGAATTCTTGCGAAGGATTTTATTAGGATTTTTGTAATTAATTAAATTTTTGTTGAGAAATTTCATGATTATTTAAATTATAACAAAATATTATGAACTCTTTATGTTTTGAAATAATATTCTTATAAATTGTTCAGTTTCAAAAAGGTTTGAATTTGAATGTTCTGAAGAATTTTAATTCCTGTGGAAAAGTAATAATTAAATGCTTATTTAAAAATTTAGATATTGATGTTTTTGAATAATTTTACAATTAATGAAATTTGTAATTAAATGTAATGGAACATTTTTTCTTGATTATCTAATAATTTTTAGAGTGAATCAGAATATTTTTATGGTCAGGGAAAAAGTGAGAATTTTGTCTGGAAATCAGGGAAAAATAAAATTAAATATTTGTGGCAACTCTTATTTATTTTGTACTATAAAATAGGGAGTTAAATTCTAACTTCAATCGAGATAGTTACATGGAGTATAGAATATTGAAAAAAGGCCTCTGCAAAGTACCAAAAAGTCTTCTATGGAGTATAAAAAAAAACTTCTGCGGAGTACAGGAAAGACTGCTATGTATAGAAAAAAAGACTTTTATGGAGTAAAAAAAAGACTTCTGCAGAATCCCATGGGGAGTTAAATGAAACTCCCCGTTTCCTTACACTGTAGATAAAAAAAGAATGTCAATCAAAACATAGTTAAGAGTAAAGTACTTTCAATTTACAATATATGAGCAAACAGACCATGTCACTTGTTTTGATTTACGGCATATATTGCCCAAGAGAAAATAATCTATGCGAGCTAAATGGTGTTCACCTTAGCGAGTGAATGGAAAAAAAGGTCTCAACATACACATATCTATATATGTATATTGAACTCGGTACGCAAAGTCAGTGTTTGTTGACTGTCTAAATACATTAAGTTTGAAGCGTGCAAAGGAGCATGTGTTTGGCGAATTATTATTAAAGAGACGCGCTGCTCTCGGTGAGACCAGTTTTAGCCAACGGCTCAAGGACGGTCACACGTGGGCGCGTTCATCGCGCATCTCTTCTTCTTCTTCTTCTTCATCTTCTTCTACTTCATTTCGCTCATCATCTCCTTCCTCAACTTTCCCTCTATATATATACAATATGCTTATATACAACCCCGGAAACGGTGAATCGACTCTCGGCATTTATATATTCGCAAAATATGGGTCATCCGTATACGAAATTACGATGAGCTCGTTACCGACAGATATCATCAGCATATATGTGCAATGTGGTATTTAATTTATGCCCAAGATTACTTGCCGATGACCCATAACCATGAAAATTGATTATTATTAGTCTCATAAGGCGGGAATTTTTAATTTCACACTGGGCAGCGTTAAAAAAAATTATTGTCCACGTTTGGAAACAAATCGGTTACTTTGAAATGAGAATCGAGAATGGGAGTTGACGTTTTACTCTTCAAATCACGTATATTAGATTTCAGTATAATTTTTCAATTTTTTTGGAAGAAAATTCTTCGTAATGTACATCTAGACCTAAAAAAGGTAATATTTAAATAAATTTAGTCACCTTGGTGTCAATTCTTTACTTCAAACTCTGATGGTTGAATGTTCGATCAATACTTGGCGAAACGATTTTTTTTTAAGGCAAATAACAAAATAGAGTAACATTTAACTCCATGATTTAGAATTGACTCGGGAATTAATATTTTACTCTTGTCTTTTTTTACTCTTATATTCTCAAATAAAAATCATTACCCTCAACGGGATTCGAACACATGACAAATCTATAGTTTTTAATGCCTTAACGACCACGACCAAAATGCAGTTCTTCTTCTAGTCTTAGAATTAAATATCAAAATTAAGGTTTACTCCTCAAGTCGAAGCAAATTTTATTTACAATAACATAAAAATAAGATTATAATACAAAAAAAGTATTTGATTAGAAAAAATTTTTTCTCTAAGCGAAGTTAAATAATTAATAATAGTAAAGTACATGTTCCGATAATCTGTTCGTAGTTTGAAGTTAGTTGTTTACTTCTTTGTTTCATAACTTTTTTTATAATTAATTAAAATTTAATGAAATATTTTAATTAATTAAATTTTTTTAATACAATCAAATAAAATATCATAAAAATCATTCAAATTCTTTCCAAGAATCTTACAATTTATTAAAATAATTAAATTGTTTATTAAAGAATTTTAAAATAATTTTTGAAAATAATTGAATGGTTCGAAAGAACATTTAAATAAGATGTTTTTTTAATAATTGTATTCAGTCGAAAACTTTTATTAAATATTTTTAAAAATAAATGCATTCTGTTGAGAAATTTTATTAAAATACTGTTGAAAATAATTGACCAATTGAATTTCTGAGATGAATTTTACTATTTAAAAATATAAATCAGTTTTTCCGAAGAATTTTATTAGAATTTTTGGAAATAATTGAATTTAATTAATAGTTTTAAAAATAAGTGTATTCTTACGAGAAATATTACTACAATTAAATTCAAAATGATTGTATTCCTTTGAAGAATTTAATCATCAATGAAAATAATTAGTCTTGCGAAAAATTTTATTGAAAATTTTCAAAATCCTGATTAAATTCATTTGAAGAATTTCTTTGAATTTTTTTTAAATAATCTATTTTTATTAAATAATTTTATTTGAAAATTTTGAAAGTATAATTGAATTTTATGAAGAATTTCTTTCAAGATTTTAAAATAATCGCTTCGGTTAGAAATTATAATTAAATACTTTATTGTTGAAGTTTATTAAAATTGTATTGAATGTACGATTGAATTCCTGTAAAAAAATTTATTTTACAGAAATAATTTAATTTTTGCACAAATTTTACTATTTTTAAAAATAATTGAATTGTTTTCATGAATTTATTACAAGTTTGGAAAATAAATAAATATTTTTGAAAAATTGTTTTAAAAATTAGAAAAAATTTTGCTTAACCCTTTAGTTAAATTTTATTTAAAAATTGACATAATCAAATTTTTATAAAAAATTGTGTCATTTTTTTAATTTTTAAAGAAAATAACTTAATATTTTACAACGATTTTCTTAAAAATTTGGAAAATGATTGAATTTTTAAAATAAATTTTTCAGATAATCTTAGAAATAATTGATTTTTTGAGATTAAATTATTTTTAGAATTATTTTTAAGATAATTGAATGTTTGCAAAGACTTTACTAAATATTTGAATTGTTTCAATGAATTTATACAAATTTCAGAGAATATTTCGAATTCTTTCCAGAAATTTTATTAAAATTCTATTCAAAATAATTTAATTTCTGCGAATAATTTTACAATTTGTGAACAAAATTGAAGTGTTCCGAAAAATGTTATTATGTATTTAAATAATTAAATTCTTGCGAAGAGTTTTTAAAAATTTTTTGAAAATATAAACAATAATAATGTGCGAATAATTAAAGTATAAATACAGTAAATTTTTTTTTTGAATTTTGAATTAATTTAAAGCTTGTAAATGCGGAAAAGATTAGAAGCATATCCTCATTTCGAATATATGGCATGTTTAAAGATAATATGATTGACCGATTTTTATTTTTTCTGTTACAGGTGAGTGAAATTCCAAAAAAGATGTCTGTTATTTGCGGTAAGAAAATTCATTTAACAGTTTTACACGCGAGGTGGCAAAAAATTAATTTGCACTCAACATAAGTATCTTGTTTCGGTCGGTTTCACCTAAAAAAATTGAAGCACACTGAAATATCGGTTTTGCCTTGAAATTGACGCTCATTATATGCTATTCGAAAAGTAAAATTAGGTCTCGTATTTTAAATGAATAAGGTGGGGTTCTTCCTTCGACACTGGCCATAATGGTAATAATAAAATAATAATAATAATAATAATGATAATAATAATAATAATAATAAAAATATGGTTCATAATATCAAAAGTACTTTCAAAGGGCGCAGTCCGTATACTTTAAAAAAAAGTAAAAAAAAGTTGTTTTTAATTATTTAAGACAGTTTAATGATATTTGCTTTACATAGTGAAATTCTTGGTTTGAATAAGCACAATTTGTTTGATTTGTATTTAAATTAGTAAATTTTACTAATCAATAGTAGTTTCTACTAATTTTGTAGTAAAATTTACTAATTCAAATTATTAAATATTTTTACCAATTCAATTTTTTTTTACTAATTAGAAAGTACTCTACACTTTAATTGGAAAAAAATAATAACTAATTACTAACATTTTTTGTAATTAATTTAATTATTAAAGTTTGACTATTTTTTAAAATTACTTATTTACACCCAGAGAAAATTATTATTTAAACCAAATATATTTTATTTGACTTAAATAAACGTATATTTGTCTCAGAAACAACTAGACTTTATATTTGTTTTAAACCAAATTTATATTTGATTTAAATAAAACATACATTTAGTTAAATAAAATTTTTTTTAAACTAAATAAAATTTATTTGGAACAAATAACAAGTCTAGTTGGTTCTGAGACAAATATACAATTTCTTTGGGTGTACTAATAGCTCTTTTCTACTAATAATAAATTATTTAAAATAATTTTTTATCTTTCCGTATATTGTTAGTAAATAATATTTGTTCGATTCAAGGAAGAAATAATTAAATGAAACAATTAATTTTCATTTTTGTTGACAACGTTTTGATGGTCTAATCACTCATTGAAAAAATGTTCGTGATTTTTAATTTTTTAATTTTATTTTTCCGTCTATTTTTATTTATTTTTATAATTATTTTGATTGTGACCAAAATTTAATGTAATTTTATAATTAATAACCTGGTGATATTGGCGAACCAGTCCATCGAAACGATGTCAACAACAATGAAAATTTATTGTTTCATTTAATTATTTCTTTTATTATTTCTTCTTCTTATTTATATTTTATTTTTATTTAATTATTTCTTAAATTTTCATTATTTATTGTTAATTATTTCTTCCTTGAATCGAACAAATATTATTGATTAATAATGAATTATTTTTAGTAATTACTGAAGCAAAAAGTCAGTCAAAATTTTACAAATAATTATAGTTATTTGACACTAATTCAAATTTAGAGAGTTATTATTATTATTACTAAAGCCACTTAAAGGCCACGCCTGTTAATAAATCTACTTGTTTTTTAATAATAATAATTATAATAATATAATGACAATAATAATTTATTATAATCTCTAAATTTGAATCAATCAAAATTTTCTCTAATTTGAATTAGTGACTGAGTTTTAGCTTTTGAAGTAGTAAATTTTTCTAATTCATTAGCCAAAAAAAGTAAATACTCAAAAGCAGATAAAATTTTTACTAATTTGAATTAGTGACTTTTTGCTACTGAAGTAAAACAATTACTAATCAAAAGCAAAAAAAGTAAAAAAAAATTAAAGGACATAAAATTTTTACTAATTTGAATTAGTTACTGACTTTTTGTTATTAAATTAGAAAAATTTACTAGTTCAAAGGCAAAAATTTAGTTACTAATTCAAATTAGTGAACATTTTTATTGATTCAAATTTAGAGAGTAGAGTAAATTAATATTATTATTGTTATTATTTTGCGGATGTGTAACGTCTAGTTGACAATGATCTGTGTTGGCACGTTTATATATCTTTACGGACTTCAACGACATAATGAATTTACGAGAGGAAGAACACGGTTAAACGTTTGAATCGCGTATCGCTGACCCCGATCCTTCATATCTGAATATGTCGTTCTTCCCTCTTGCTTGTAAATATACTGTTTGCATTTGTCTTCTCTTTCTTTTATTTATATTTATTGTGCTTTTCTTTTTTTTTTCTTTTTTGTTGTAACAAGATTTTTAATCCTTTGTTTACGATCAATTGCAAAAAATAAGTTAATTTCTTCTAGGCAATTCGAGAAGTTGTTGTAATACACGATCGTAAATATTCTTCATGTCAAGAAAAAAGAGTTAGTGAGTGAGAGAGACTCTCTTTTTCCGGATGATATTGACTTTGGTTGCGGTTTACGGTACTTTTGCACGTGTAAATATACACGTATAGGAAGTTAGGACGTTAATGGTTTTCAAGGACGCACCAACAACCAATATTTCTTAAGGCGTTGTAAGGATCAATTCGAAGTTTATCTTTCAGGGTTGCCACGCAACTTGGAAAAGTTGGAAAACCTGGAAGTTATCAGGGAATTTTAAAAAATTAGAAAAAATTGGAAAAGTCAGGGGATTTTGATCGAAATAATGGAAAATTGTTGTTTTCTAACTGTATTTATTCTTGAAATTTAATTTTACTTAAATATTAGAAAATTTATTCAATTTTAAACCAAGTTGAAGTTCATAACGTTGATCCACGAAAAAAATTGTTCACTAAGTAAATTCATTAAAAATAAGGCATTAATATTCACAAAAAAATTTAAATAAATGTTTATTGTTTAATTCTTTTTTGTTTATTGTTTGTTTTGATAATAATTATTGCACAATTCAATATTAAATTAAAAATAATGTTTGATTGCATTCAACAAATTTTTTTCGTTGATAAACGTTGTGGACTTCAACTTCGAATATTTTAAAAGAGTTGCGTTTACAATTTTCATAATGAAATGAACTTGAAAAAATTTTCATTTGAAATTTTGTAAAATTTCAATTTTACATGAACTTGATTTAAAAAAAACCTAAATTTAAAAAAAAAATTTTTTACTAAAATTGTTTTATAATTAGTTAAATTTATTAATATACATTGAATTCCTTTTTTAAAATAATGGATTTGTAAAATAATTTTAGTTAAAAACACTAAAACAAATTGAATTTCTGCAGTCATTAAATATCATAAATCAATTATTTTTAAAAGTAGTAAAATTCTTCTGAGAAATTATTATTATTATTATTATTTTATATTCATTTTTCAAAAAGTTAAATTCAGTTTTTTCAAAATAATTTTAATAACATTCTTCGTAGAAAATCAAATTATGTTAAAAAATTTACAAAAATTTTAATCAAAATTTCAATTATCTTTATAAGTAATTCAATTTTTCTCCGAAATTCAATTATTTAGAAAATTTTGAATAAAATTCTTGGCAGAATATCAATTCTTTTTAATATATTTTATAAAATTCGTTTAATCAAATTACTCGAAAACGGAAATTATTCTTAAAAATATTATTAAAATTTGTTTAAAGAATTTAATTAGTATTTAAATTTTTAGAACTTTTTTACTGTAACTTCTTTGAAAATTATTTTCATTATTACGATTATTATTTTTGGAAGTTTTAACTATAATTCTTCTTCAAATCAATTAATTTGAATTTTGAATAATTTTCGAAAAAGTTCATTGATAATTTTCAAATCCATTTGTTTACAATATTCAATTTTACGAAACTTTAATTTTTCGTAAATTCTTCAATTAAATATTTTTAAGGAAATAAAAACTTCAAATTTTATCTAAATTTATACCTGAAATTAATTTTAAAAATCAATTATTATCAGAAAATTTTACTACAATTCAATTATTTAAATGCAAACAAAGATAATTTATTGAATAATTCAATTTTTCTTAAAATTTAATTCTGGTAAAGAATTTTATCAACAAATATTTTAAATAATATAAATCTTTCGACGAATTTTAAAAAAATTTTACAAAATAATTAAATTTTTTGAGAAATTCGATTAAAATTGTATTAAAAATAATTGAAATTCTGCAATGATTTATTGAAATTTTTATTATTTGGAAAAATAATTAAATGTTTGCGTTGAATAAAAATTATGACGAATTTTAATAAAATTGAACAGAATAAGTACATTTTTTGAGAAATTCGATTAAAATTAAAATTGTATTAAAAATAATTGAAATTTTGCAATGATTTAATGAAATTTTTATTATTTGGAAAAATAATTAAATGTTTGTGTTGAATAAAAATTTTGACGAATTTTAATAAAATTCTACAGAATAATTAAATTTTTTGAGAAATTCGATAAAAATTTTATTAAAAATAATTGAAATTTTGCAATGATTAGTTGAAATTTTTATTTTTGGAAAAATAATTGATTGTTTGTGTAAAATATTACAAAAATTTTTGTTTCATAATTGTTTTTTTTGACTTTAAAAATAAATATTTTATTAAATAATTGAATGTTTCTTAAAATTGAATTTTCATAAAGAATTTTATCAACAAATTTTTAAGTAATTGAATTCTCTTGTCAAATTTCAATAAAATTTTTAGGAATCATTTCTTTTTTTGAAAAAATTAAAAAAAAATTTCAATTTGAATAATTGAATTCTCTTGTCAAATTTCAATAAAATTTTTAGGAATCATTTCTGTTTTTGAAAAAATTTTAAAAAAATTTGCACATATATATATTTTGAAAATATTTTAAATTCTACCAAGAAATTTTATTAAGATTTTTCAAAATTTGTTGAATGTCGGAGAAAAATTTTATTATTTATAAAAGTAATTGAATATTGACGAGAACTTTTGGAATTTTTTGAATATAACTGGATTTTTGCAAAGAATTGTATTACTTTTGAAATTAATTGAATTCTTGAGGTGAATTAAAATTAACATAATTTGTTTAAAATTTTTTGTTATTAGCAAAAATACCTTTAACTGGAACAGCGATAACTTTTGCTAAAATATCGAAAGTATTCCTTGAAATAGCAAAAGTATTCGTTGCAATAACTAAAAATTTCGCTAATAGAGTAAAATTTGTAGAAGTTCCAGATGAAGATTTTTTTTCGTGTACACGCTAAAAAAAGTTCTACTAAAGTAGATATAACAATCACTATAATAGCTATAAGTTTCGCTGATTTGGCTCTATCGATAATCCATTTTCGCTGATCCAGCGAAAATGATATTTCCTACGTTTCCTTTTGAAAACAACACAACCTCAAAATAACACTTGAATAAAAACATTTTTAAATTAATGTTCAAAGCGTATATTCAAATTCTATAAATTATATTTATTATATTATAACTAATAAAATTTAAAATTAGTAAATTAATACGTATTTAGAGGTAAGAAATGTATATTTGACATTTGTGATTTTAGAGAAATTTCTATGAGAATGGTAAGCTGTCAAACATTTCCAATATGGCTGACCAGTTATATTCATTTTCTCTATATTAGAGAAACTGTTTGACTACTGCATTGGAAACCATTCACTGAATTAGTTGCATAGATTCTTTATATTATTTATTTTCGAAATTAGCTGTTCCTCGCAGTAAAATTTTTTTTCCGTGTACAGTTGTTCTTG
Source organism: Leptopilina drosophilae (assembly GCA_032873175.1). Lineage (NCBI taxonomy): Eukaryota > Metazoa > Arthropoda > Insecta > Hymenoptera > Figitidae > Leptopilina > Leptopilina drosophilae. The sequence goes on from CM065485.1 coordinate 10,839,997, forward strand.
TTGAATCAAACATTTTATTCAAACAGTTGACGATTAATTAAAGATTTGTGTGATTGATTTGTTTGATTCAAGAATTATTTTCTCAGTACTCTCGTAATGCAGACGATTAAAAATAAATAATTGAATAAATAATTAAAAAAATAAATAAATCTATTAAATATGCGGAAAGTATTTTTTTAATGGGACTTTTTCAACTTACAGTTACTTTTATGGATGTATTAATGTTTGACGTTTAATTTCGTCTCTGATCTTTTTTTCCTCGCTTCTTTAACTTTGCAAAGTTGAGTTTTGGTACGATCATGAGGGAATAATAGGCGTGTCGTTTAAACGAGCGTTTCGAGGCATTTACGATTTAATGGAATCTCGATCTTGGTGCGTTTTAAAGAATGGAAATACTTATTTATATGTTGCCGAAAGGAGTATCAATGATCCCCCTTGAATTCCCTGGAATTAACAGCGAAGAGTTGTTCTTATTCATTTTTTTCGTCTTTCTCTGCTTTTTTTTTGTTTTACGTAAGCGACAAAATCTACCTTGTCGTACATTCATTTCACTTTATCGACCAATCGGACTGCTTGTCCCATTCACTTCTTTTTTAAATACAAACTGGATTTATATATTTTTTTCCAACTTTTGAATACAAAATCCGCAAAAATATGTGTTTGCTTCGGGCTTCAGTGTGTGAATCTTCGAAAGTCAGAGGGGATGTGTGATACATTTAATAATAAATTCCCTACTGTGTGGAACCCCCTCCTACTACTGGAGGGGTAAAAAAGGGATTTTCTTAAAAAGTAACCTTCGAGGTGAAAATGATTGACGTCGTGATTGCCGGTTGTCGTAGAAAGTCGTTGAATTTTTTAAGATATATACAGTAAATGCATTTTGACGTAAGTGCGCACAACATACACTTGATGAGGTTACCAGAATGTCGGCTTTTGTTAACTTGTAATTTGGATAATTTTTTCATTTTATTCTTCTTTCTTTTTTTTACTTAGCTGATCGTTTCTCTTGTAACATTTCGTATTATTGCCTCGCGCGTTTCATCATTAACCTCGTAAAGGTATCGAAAATTATTGAAAATTTTGTTACAAATTATTATCATTTGAATTATAATTATATTCTACTTAACGTGTGTCTTGTTAGTCGGTTTTTTTTCTGTCAGTTCGCAGTAATTGAAAGTTGTGCCTTTTTTCGGTTTCAATACGGAACAGGGAAAAAGATACAAATTTAAAAATTCTTTTCTGTTTGTCAAAAGTATACCTCGTATTTATTTTTACAGTTAGAATGTAATTATTATTATTATGTAATATTATTTTTAATATTTAAGTTTAGTTAAAATTAATTAGATGTAAAATTAAAAATAATTAAAACCGTTTTTTAATTATAAATTATATAATTTTGTTTATAATTATTATGCCGTTTTAATAATAATCATTATAACTCATATTAGACATTATGATTATTATTTATGTCCTTAAAGTTTTGAACGTTCAAATGAACGAAAATTATTTATTTTTTCTTCAAATTAAATTTGTATTATTATAATTTTGCCTCACTCTGAAACAAATTAATTATAAACATTATTATTATAATAATATTATTATAAATAATAATTATAATTTTTATTATAAAATTTTTAATTCTGCGTTTTAATCTTTGAAAAATATTTTTGTAAGTCGTAATATATATTTGTTTTTACATCGCAAATTAAACTCAAAACAAATGGAAAATTGTAATATTATAATAAAATAACAATTAAAACATTTTGAAGGATATTTTAATTGACAATAAAGTGTGAGATTTGTATTTTTTTAAATTTTGAATAACGTTTGCTTCTTCATTGGTGAAAATTCCGTTAGGGACACATATGTGCAATTTCTAATATGTTTTTCCGGGAACAGGCGCATTGTCTATTATAATGCAATCACGTTGGCGGTACAATTGATAATTATCTATCGAACATGATGTACATGATTTATTACTTTTGATTTATGGGGACACAATAAATCGCAATTGATTTTAAACAAGAAAAAATTCGTTTCTATTGTCACATTAAAGTTGGGGTTGAAATATTTTACAATCAATCATTCTGTTATTAGCTAACAACACATGTAATCATAAGTGGGTATTTATTAAATTAATAATTTATTTATGATTTAATATTACTAATTCAATATTATTATTATTATTATTATTATTATTATTATTATTATTATTATTATTAATATTATTATTATTATTATTATTATTATTATTATTATTATTATTATTATTATTATTATTTCTATCAAATTTATTGTTTTTATTACAGGGTGTCTACTAACCGGTAAAAACCGGGAATTAACCGGGATTTTTATACAAAACCGGGAATTTTTTCACCAAAATTATAAAAAAGTTTTATTATTTTAATTTTTTTTTAATTACTTTTCATTTCAATTTTTATAGATATTTATACTCTTCTCTAACTTTGAATTAGTTAAAAAAAATTAATTTGATACTAAAAGTCAGGCACTAATTCAAACAGATTATGTAAATAAATTTAAAAAAATTATGGAGTTAATGGAAATATTGTGAAATTTGACTGAAAATATGTAATTGAATTTGTAAAGGACTTTCTTTAGAAACTTTTTAACAAATAAAATTTTCAAAGTATTTTAATTTAATAATTAATTAATAATTGGATATTATAGTCACATTTTAATGAATTAATGTTTCTTAGTGCGAAGATTATTAATTAAAATTTTTATTAGTTAATTTAAAAAAAACGATATGCACTTTAAATTTTTTATTGAAATTGAATTTTCACAAATTTTTTTTTTAATTCTGAAAAATAAAATTGTTGAAATTTTTCAATTCTATTGTTTCAAGATAATTCAATTTTTCTAAACAAATAATTACAATTTTTTGAAATTTCTTTACATTTTTTTGAAAAATAATTTAATTCTTTAAAAGAATTTTAATTTAAATTTTTCGAAAATAATCAAGAGAAGTTAGTGACCGTAATTATATTTTTATTTCTAAAATATAAATTCTCTCTTAAAGTTTTAAATCAATTTTTTGCTTCTAAAAATTATATTATTCTATTATTATTCAATAGTTATAATTATTGAACTTCTCTTAAATTTTTATAATTTTAAATTTCTGAATGTTCAGATAAATTATATTTATCATTTCTTAAGCAAATTTAATGTTTATTACTTGTTGAGTAAATAATTAATTATCACTGCTTTTTTTAAAATTTTAATAAAATTCTTCACAGGAATTAAATTATTTTCATAAATAATATCATTCTTTAGAAGGATTTCAATAATTATTTTTGTAAATAGCAGGGACTTACACGAACACAAAAAAACACGAAAATTCGTGTCGTGCCCATGTTTCGTGCCACGGGCACGACACGAATTTTCGTGTTTGTGTAAGGCCCTGGTAAATAGTAAAATTCTTTGCAGAAATTCAATTATTATCAATAGAATTGTAATAAACTCGAAAAAGAAAATTTCCAATTATATAATTATAAAAAGACAAGATTATTTTTAAAAAATTGAAAAAATTATTTTCCAAACTTTCAATTAAAATTATTATTTATTTATGTTCGAAATCAAATTTAAATTTAAATTTTATCCTTGCTGAAACTGTCTTTTAAATTATTTTGTAACAATGAAGTCCTGATAAATAAAAATCTTTTTTGCTACAAAATAATTATTATATTAAATAAATAATATAAATCGTATAAATAAATAATAATATACATATGAGATATGAATAATATAAATAAAAATGTCAAAGTTAAAGCAGAATGTTTAGGGAAATTGACAATGCTCTTTGTGGGTTTAATAATCGTTGATCTTCCGGGGATAATTTATGAATATCACTGTAATTTCATGGTCATTCAATGAAACACAGGTTTTATTGGAAGCCGGAGGGGAAGAGACTTGAGAGAGTATAGTGGCGCGATTCTCCTTGGGCCTATAAATTTCAGAAGAGAGTGCGCAGATTTTAGAGAGAGGTTTGAAATCAGGCTTCTTCTACTTGTGCAGTCGGCGCGTTGGCGTTTCTGATGGACCGGGTGATATTCATTATAAATTTTTATTTTTGCATATTATCAAGAGAATCCTCGTAACGCCCAAAAATATATACGATAATCATTATAATAATCCTCGTGAGTGTGTGAAATTACGAGTAATTATGAAGATAAAGTGTATTAATAAAACATAACAGATATGTTATATGAGGCATGAAATTATTTTTGCGTACCTTCTGGGTCTCTTTTTTTTGGCTGTATTATCGTTTCGCAATTACTTTTTTTTCTGAAAGAGAGAATATTATCTTTCGATTAATTTTGTTAATAGGAGTAAAATGTCTCCTTGAATCTTCTCAAGTAAAATCTCTTCTTGAAATTTCGTACAACATGAACATTAAATTGGACTTTTATCGTGAAATTTGGTATTGAGAATTTGAATTTTTGAGGGAAGGTATTTGTATGCTTTTGCGTGTACACGGCTTTCCATAAGGTGCGTTTATTTTTATTCGATTCATCAAGACAAGTGAGATGTCTTATTGCGCCTCGTTTATTGCTGAAATTTTTCTTATGCATTTGTGAATCTTGTACAGAGATTCGTTTTCGTGTAGAGATGAAAAATGACATTAATTTTTGGTGTAATACTTTTTGGCAGCTGTTAAGATTACGTATGTGGGTTTTTTTGGAATGCAGGATTTGATTTATTTCGTGGATCGTAGATTCGCTTTGTCGAATTCTCTCCTTGTTGTATTTTCTTCTTGAAGACTGAATTTATTAGCAGTTTCTTTAGACTTAGGAAAAGGATACACACAAACTTAGAAGCTATGGTAAATTATTTATTTGTTTCAAATGAATTTGGTATCAATGCTAAATATTGTGTTTAGTTAAAAGAAATAATTCGGTAGGCTCTATAATCTTTTTTCCGTTAACCACAAATCGTATAATAGATTTGCAATTAGATGTGGGCGAATGTACTTACTGCAATATATGTGTGTAGAAAGTTGGTCTAAAAGTCGCGACAACTAGTCACACAAGTAGTGAAAGCATAAATATACATACTCAGAATCCCACTGACTTAAAAGGTGTATTTGCTATTAGCTTAAAAATTTGATTGTCACTTTATCCGCGCGCATTTAGTTTGTATTTCCAAGCACTTTGTGTGTATGTAGTACTGTTTGCCAAATGATAATTGTCGTTAATATACAGATAAAATAAACACCTGATGATGATGATGATAAAATCCACATTGGGTGTTAATTTATTTGTATTCTAACAAATTTGAACTCTAATACTTTCAAATATGTTTACTATGTTAATTATTCATTTTTTCTCTTTCTCTCTCTCTCTCATTTTTCATCATCTCTTTACGGTTTCTAATTTCTTAATAATGTATTCGGAATTAAGTGTAATATGAGAGTGAGATACTTTCGTTTCTCTCGTGCTTATATAGGAGTATTGGTATTTTTAGATAATTCTCTAGTTTATCATCGTGTAAAAATGAATTTTTTATTCTTTGGTGTCAGTTTCATATTTCTATTTTCCAAAAATTGATATCTTTGATCTTTGGGACCATTTGATGAATAAACGGTCTCGTAAATATTTCTCGAATTCTTCTTGACGGGAATTTTGTGTGACATAAATCCTACTTGGCATTAAGTGACATTAAATTTAGTTGATGGAAAAAAATCTTTTGACATTAAACGCACTTGACGTGATGGTTATTTTGAATACAGTTTTTTTGAGGTAGAAATTATTTGGAATAAATTTTAGTTGGTGAGGTTTTTTTGAGAAAAGTATCAGTTGGTATAAATTTCTCTTGGTAAAAATACTTCTACAACAAGTGATTTTAATGCCGAGTGCTCTACCAATTTGTAATAAGTGAGTTCCACATAAAGTGGCTAAGTGCCCAAGTGTGTTGAGTTTCAAGTGAATTTCACAAGTGCTATTTGATTATTTCGATTTTTATTTCGATTTTTATTTCGATTTTTATTTCGATTTTTATTTCGAAATCGCAAAAGGAGTTTTAATTTTCGATTTCCCACTTCAAGTGCCATTTGAGAAATGGAAAATATTTTACAAAAAAAGGGAAACATACAAAAATGTATTTCCGTTTGATAAATAATATTTGCAAAGCATCCCACATGGGCAAAGGAAAAGTGAACTATCATTTTTACTTCTCAAAGAAGTCTCTCTCGCAAGTTGACAGCAACTTTAAATTGTTGTATAGTAAATTCTGCAAATGTGTGTGTGTGTGTTGTGTAGTATATAAAGGGTTAGCGTATCCATTGGATCGATTTTCGTATATTTCTCTCTCGCTTTGAATATTTAATGGAACTTGAAGGAGCATTGGAGAGCAGTCGTGACATGAAGGGAAGCTTCACAAGAGTTTTGTTCTTAGTAACTGACCGCAAGGCAACCAACGCTTCTCTATATTACACACTTAGCGGTGTGTCTTATCCTCGTGTCTATTTTCCCGGTGCATATTCAACGAATCTGATGGATCAATAAATAGTTAAAACCACCATCCCTTTTCTCTCTCTCTCTATATAAGTATATGTATATGTCTGTGGTGTGTGTATATAAATACAATTTTGTGTTTGTGTATTTGAAACTAGTCGGTGAGTGAGTAAGGCAGATCGAAACTATCGTTCACTCCCAGCATCGCTGCGGTAGCTGGCAGTTCTGCCAGTAAGTAATTACGTGTGAGCTCTAACATGCATTTCCTCTTTATATGTGTAACATGTTATTCAATCTTGTAGGCGTTTGTTGATTGGTAGTCTCACGATTTTAGAGGATGAAAAATTTTCTGGAGTAGTTTTTTATGTTATATCAAAATATATTAAATCGATATAATATTAGTCGAGAAATTCTTTATGACATTTTATTTGAAATTAATCTTCTTCTACTAATGCTGAAAAATTAATAATAACTATAATAAATAAGATCAAGCCTCGGATATTATGACTTTTTTAATATTTTTTCTACTAATTTCAAATAATGCCAGACTTTTATCAACTTATATTAAAAAATGCACTATTTCGTATTTTCTTCCAAATTTTGCTATAAAATACCATATTTTTTGTCCACGAAAAAAAATCTTTAAGTGGAACAGCGATAACTTTCGCTAAAATAGAAAAAGTATTCGTTGAAATAGCGAAAGTATTCGCTGCAATAACTAAAAATTTCGCTAATATAGTGAAATTTGTAGTTGTTCCAGGTGAAGATTTTTTTCGTGTATAAATTCAAACTTATTTTTATTTTTATAATGTGAAAAACATAACAATAAACAAATTTTTAAAGGTTTATTTTTGAATTATTTTTCTAATTAAATTTTTGAAATATAGGAACAAAAAACCTACAATTAAAAAAAATGTTATACAATTAATTAAATAATAACCTACAATTAAAACAATTTTGAATAATTGATATTTTGTAAAATTTAATTGAAAACAAATCATCTTCTTAAGTATTTTATTTCAATTTTTAAAAATTAACTTCAAAAGGATTTTAATTAAACATTTTGGAAGTAAATAAATTCTGCAAAATTTTGTTGAATAAAATCTTCAAGTGTAAATTGAAAAAAATTGAAAATTAATGAAAATTATGTTCCAAATTTATTATTAAAATAGTTTTGAAAATAGCAATTCTCTGATTTATTCTGTTCTAATTTTTTAAAATTCAATTATTTTTGATATTTTTAATATTTTCAATATTTCCGAAAATTCAAATACATCACGGAAAAAAATTTTTACTGTGGGGAACAGCTAATTTCGAAAATAAATAACATAAAGAATCTATTCAACTAATTTAGTGAATGATTTTCAATGCATTAGTCAAACTGTTTCTCTGATATAGAGAAAACGAATTTCACTGGTCAGCCATATTGGAAATATTTGACAGTTTACCATTCTCATAGAAATTTCTCTAAAATCACAAATGTCAAATTTACATTTATTACCTCTAAATACGTATTAATTTACTAATTTTACATTTTATTAGTTATAATATAAAAAATGTAATTAATAGAATTTGAATATACGCTTTGAACATTAATTTAAAAATGTTTTCATTCAAGTGTTATTTTGAGGTTATGTTGTTTTCAAAAGGTAAAGCAAGAAATATCATTTTCGCTGGATCAGCGAAAATGGATTATCGATGGAGCCAAATCAGTGAAACTTATAGCTATTATAATGATTGTTATCTCTACTTTAGTAGAACTTTTCTTAGCGTGATACAAAAATAATAACATTAACATTTTTTAGAATTACTCTTAACATTTTTTATTAAAATTGTTCAAAAAATTAATTTTTTTAAAATTATAGAATTTTTTAGTTATTTTCAATAATTTACACTAAATTATTTATAGAAAAGTAATTCTGAGAATTTATTTATCATAATTTTTTAAGCTTTAATTACCTTCGAACAAAGTAAATTAAAATTTGTAAAAATTTATTATTTTAGAATATTTAAAAAATTATTTATAATTAAAGTTCTTCAAAAACTTTATCATTTTTTTATATCTTTTAAAAACTAAATTTTTTTCAAAGATTTTATCAAATTTCAATTATTTTTTGAGGATTTTACTAATTTAAAATTATTTTTTAAAATATGTTACTAAATTTCTATTTTTTGGACATTTTTTTAATTGTATAGTTGTAAAACTATTGTATTTCAAAAAATTGTTTAGAAATATTTTTAAGAAGTTAATTTTAAAAATTTCTTTATTAAGATTTTTTAAAATATTCCACTTTAATAAGAAAAATGAACGAAAGTAAGAGAAATAAAAATGAACGGTTTGAATTATTATAAAAAATTGGACTTTTTGGATTTAAACAATTATATTGAATTTTCGAAGAAATTTCAAAAAATGATTAAAAATTAATATTGATAAGTGATTAAGAAGTGAAGTTTAATTAAAAATTGTAGAAAATAAATTAATTTGTTGAAGGGTTATAGTTTTAATATCCAGAAATTATTAAATTTCAGAAGTTGAAATTTTAAAAATTTTATTTTCTGTTAAAAAAAGAAATAATAAGTATATAAATAGTTATTTATTAAAATTATACAAGTTTTGATTAATTGAATGAAGAAATCAGTGAAGAATCAGGAAAATAGGAAATAAAATTTTTGAGACAATACTAAATTAAATAAACACAAGAAAAAAAAAGTTTAAATTTTAACCTGATTTCACCTAGGTGAGGGCGCCACTGTCTATGTGACTTAGCATTGGTTAAAATTACCCGCAACAAAATTTATACCACCTTTTTTTCTGTGAACGACTTTTTCGACATTTTTTCAATTTTTAATCGACTAAAGCGACTTTTCGTTCGTTAAAGTTGATCCGAGGCCTGTATTATTAATAATAATCAATAATTATTAATAGTAATAAATTATTATTAACAATAGTTAATAAAGTGGTTGTACATTGGACTTTTGGGTTCAAATTCAAATTCTGGATTCAAATTTGCATCTTCTGATAAGTCAGGTTTCGAATTTCAAAGCTCTAAAAATTTTATCCTCTAGAAAATATTGTAGTAAGAGCTTTAGAAGCTTTAAAATTTCTATCTTCTGGACAAAGTTTTACATTCAAAACTTCAAAGCCAGTTTTTCTTATAGGATATAAAATTGAGACAAATTTCTCAATTTTATATCCTTAGAAAAACTGTTACAAAAAAATGTGTATCCTCTGATAAGAATTCTGGATTCAAATTTTCAGCACCTTCAAAATTTTTAACTTTTGGGAAAAAATTTGAATTGAAATTTGAAAGCATTAAATTTTGTTTTTAACTTTTGTCCAAAAATTCTGGACTGAAGTTTGAAAGCTTTAAAATTTTAATTACCGACAAAAAAAATCCTTTAGTCTGTTTGTTTATGATTTGCAAAAAGTATTCAAGGCATGCTTGGTAAACTTTGGATATTCAATAAATGAGAAGAAGAGAGAAAAGGGGAGAAAGAGATTTTTCCCAAATTCAAAAACCCCTCTGATGTTGATGGTTGGTACAAATGCCGAGTAGCTTTCAAGCGATAGTAAATATTTGTCGAGGCCCAATGCATAACAGACCTTAAGGGAAAAAGAAAAAAAAATGAAGAGGAGAAAAAAAAGAATGCAAGGGGAAAGAAAATATATATACAGAGAGATGAAAGGCATCGGAGCACGCGCTACTCTTTAACGGATTCTATGGGTTCTCTTCGCGGACATAGATTGTTAGCACGCACATCTTCAAACTTTGTAATCTTGTCTCTCTACTTTAAGAGCCAATGTTCATCTTCTTGAAAGATTTCTTCTTTTTTCTCAGGAAATTTATTTTTTACTTCTTGTCTTGAGAAACTGGAGGGTAAAAAATAAAACTGAATGGTTTTTGACTTTCGTGCTAGGAAATATTTTTTCATTCATCTACTGTCACTTTTGTTTTTTTGTGAGAGTCACTATTGGACCGATTAGTTTGTTAAGTGAATTAGCAACCGTTGTGACTAATTTTTAGACAGAAACTGTATTGCTAATGTAAAACTGTTACTTGATACTAAAACTGACCTCCTTTCTAAGAGGGAGTCAAAGTCGATGCAATTTTTCGATTGTTTTTATAAAAAAAAATTGAAAAATTTACTGTTAGTTATTCTATTCTCTGGTCAGAAAACTGAAACAATGTGCGATTTCCTTGTTTGTGAATCAAAGTATATTATACGTGTGGTATATAATTTTGTGCGCATTAGTCTCTCGAAACATTGTCATTGTTTAATGAGGGAAATATTTCATAACTTGCCGTGAGTTACGCTATCCACCTACCTCTTTCTGTCCCTCTCTCTCTCTCTCTTTCTCTCTCTGTCCACCTAGAGTTTCAGTACCTAATATCCAAGTAAAGTTAGAGTCTAACGTGTAAGTAGTGACGTAAGCCGCAAGATTCACTTTGCCCTCTTTGCGGTCTCTGGAATAATGAGGTTGGCTCGCCGGTGTAATGAGGGCGGCAAACTTCATCTCTATATCCTCTCTAGTATAGTGCACGCTAATTTCCAAGGCTGCACAATGTGTCGCAAACATCTTCTCCGAATTCCACCCAAGTCAAATGACGCGGAACTCTAGACTTTCCATTTTCTTTTGCTCATTTGCCTATAAATGTTTCATTATTTCATTTTGGTTTTTAATTTTTGCGGTCTATTTATTTTTTCGTTTAGGTTTTTTTTTGGTAATTTATTTTTTTAATTTTTGGTAATTTTTGAGATTCTTTTTCGGTTATTTATTCTTTACTTTTGTTTTTGTATCTTGTTTTGTTTTATTGCTATTTTTTGGTTTTTTATTCGGTTTCCTTATTGCTTTTTTGACATTGTATTTGGTTTCCTTTTATTCTTACTTTTGGTTTTTTATTCGGTTTTCTTATTGTACGTTTGGTTTTTTTCTTTTAAATTTTTATTATTATTTCCGCTTTCGCTATTTTGTTATTTTTTTCCCTCATTTGCTTATTTGTTTTTTTATTTGGATTTTTATTGGTATTCGTTTGTTTCTCTTGATTCAATGTCCGTTTATAAATCTATTTGTATAATTACGAACTTTTTGAGATTTAACATGGAGATGGTATTCTCCACCTGCGAACGCCAAGGTCACCGCTAGATGGCTGTTCAGTTCCTTCTTGGAATTTGTACCGACATCTGGTGGTAACCTTGGCGTTCTCAAGTGAAGAAATTGGAACACCACTTTATCACTAAAAATTTTTTTATCAACATTACGAATATGACACTTTTAATGCTATTTTTCATTTCTATCTTCAGTTGCGGTAATTGGTAGTAAAAACTGATAGTTCATTTGGTGCAGTCACTATTATAATTACAGGCTTCGCACTCTTCTACTAAAAGCTACTATTTGCTACTTTTTTGATACGAGGCTACTTTTTGGCAACTTTTTTTAGCCTAATTCTACTAAAAGCTACTTTTCTGTACAAACAGTCAAATTTAGATTTTTAGTTTTCACATTTCCATTTGAAAACAGCGTTAAAAACTAAAATCGTTAATGAAAAACGACCGCCAATAAGATAATAGGAAATATTTTACAGACATTTACTCTATCAATAGTGACTGATTATAAACTGTGTTTAACCTTTAAATTCTTCTTTTTTCCCGGTTTTATTTTCTCGTCAAATTTAAATTTATCTCATTTCGAACATAAATCTACAATTTGGAAAATAATTGAATTGAACAAAGAATTTTTTCAATTTTCCAAAAAAAATCTTGTCTGTTCATAATTATAATTGAAAATTTGATTAATTCAATTTCATTAAAATTTATTGATACTAATTGAATTTCTGCAAAGAATTTTACTATTTATAAAAGTAATTAAATCCTTCCAATGAATGTTATTACATATTTAGGAAAATAATTAAATGTTTCCGAAGAATTTTATTAAAATTTTTTAAAAATAATTGAATTGTAGAGAACAATTTAATTATTTATGAAAATAATTGAAATTTCGGAGAATTTCAAAAAAATTTTAAACATAATTGAATTTCTGCGGAGAATTTTATTACTTATGAAAATAATTGAATTGTTATTTTTAATTTTATGAAAATTTATGAATATAATTGAATTCTCGTGAAGAATTTTTTTAAAAAATAATATTCATAAGATATTTAGTAAATCGGAAAAATTTTCCTATTTATGAAAATAATTGAAATAATTGAATTCTTTAGACAAAATTTAATCAAATTTTTAAACCTAATTGAATTTTTCACAGAATTTGATTAAAAATGTATTAAATAAAATTCCATTTCTGCAATTAGTTTTATTATTTATGAAAGTAATTGAATTGTTGCGAGAATTTTATAAAAAAAAATTCAAATAATTAATTTTTTAAAACAAAATTTAGATAAACTCTATTTTTTAAAACAAAATTTAGATAAACTCTATTTTTATTTTTTAATAATTCAATTCCTATGAAATTTTCATTCTTTAAGAAAATAATTGAATATTCGTGTAGAATTTTGTCAAAATTGTTATTAAATAATTGAATACTTTTTGGAACTTTTATTAAAATAGCAGATATATACATTTAAGAAAATTTTTTGAAAATAATTGAATTCTTGTGGTGAATATAAATTAATTTTTGTTATTTATAGAAATATTTGAACTTTTACAATGAATTTTAATAAAATTCCTAAAAGTAATTTAATTTTGCCGAACTTTAACAATTTAAGGAAATAATTGAATGTATTGCAAATGAATTATTAAAAATAAAAACATAATTATACAGTGACTAACTTCCCTTGATTATTTAGAAAAATTAAAAAAACTTCTTTAAAAGAAGTAAATTAATTTTAATAGAATGTAAAGAAATTTAAATTACATACAAAATTTTCAATTATTTCTTTATAAGAATTCAATTATCTTGAAATGACAGGATTAAAAAATCTTATTTTTTATAATTTAAAAAAAAACGTCGAAAATTGAATTTTATTACAAATTTTTAAGTGTTTTTTTAAATTAACTAATAAAATTTTTAATTATTAATCTTCGCAATAAGAAATGTGAATACATTAGAATATGACTTCTTATAAAATTTAATTATTTATCAATTATTAAATTGAAAAACTTTGAAAATTCGATTTTTTAAAAAGTTTTTAATGAAATTTTCAATTCTTTTTTTTTGTCATCGTGACTATTTCCTACTTTTTTTTGTCATGAAGGCTACTTTTTCCTACTTTTTTTAATCTCATGATGGAGTGCGAAGCCTGTAATTAATACCGTCTACTAAATACTTTAGTAATCTTAATAAATAATTAGTAACTTTATAATAATTTAATTCGTAGTTATTGATTAACAATCAATCGAAGCGCTTACGAATTAATTTAGGGAATTAAAAGAAAAGTATCGGTAAAAAATGAAAAGTATATTACGATATTAAAAAACTGATTTTCATGAAATATGCAAGTAAATTTTAATGGTGCCAATCGGCACTCGGCAATAAATAATGATGCATCGAAAGTCATAAATATTAGTGCGTATAAAAAGTTTAATTAAATTTTAATACTATACCGTTGTGTGCTATATAGTGAAAGTCAATATTTTAATAAGTTTTCTTGATTAGAGAAGAAGAGGGGGGGGGATCATTAGATAAATGAGAAAATTTCTCCAATCACTTATTCGCTGTTTTCTGTTTTCTTCTTTTCTTTCTTTTGCATCTCTTATTCATCATTTTCATATGGTGTGCGGAATCGCGCAAGTGTCAATTATCTTTGTTCAATTTTAGACGTGAGAAAAGTTGCGCGCACACGAACAACCCGGCTCGCTTTTTCCAAATGGGCGCGCGGTTAATTCAGAAAAATAAACGCCTAAAGATAATTTGTAAATTTCTTTGGCGAAACTTGAAAAGTGGCGCGAGCGTGTGCGAGTGATCGCGCGACGTGGGAATATGCGCAGTGAATCTCGTTTTCAAGTTTCGACGTTCCTTTAAATTGGATACGCCTGACTCGATAGCTTTATCTACCCATAAATAGGGAAAATACTGTCTGCTAAAGTTATATAAATGTAAATTTCGAGCAATAGTTGTAAAACCTATGTGCGAGCGTGCGCAGAAATGGAGAGAGTGGATTGGGGGAAAAATTCTATACAATTCGGAGAATTAATTTTTCCTTTGACGAATTTGATTCTTTACCATTTTAGCGATGATTTATTGTAATAAATCTACATTTTTATTTTAAATCTTTATTTCTAATTTGAAAACTTTCTACACGAATATAAGAGGAAGAAAAAAAAATTTGAGGAATGAAGCAATTTGGACGTTGTGTTTACTTAGAAAGAGCAATAAATTTAAAATTTGCAAAAAATTCTTTTTGATTAATTTGACAGGGAATTAGAGGCGATATTATCGAAATAGAATTTCATGAATAAATATCTGTGGGTATATATAATATATACACTTATATAAATATGTATAGATATTGGTGTGTAGAAAATTGAAGTCTGTCAGTCAGGCTAATTTTTTTTTTTTATTTGAAATTTTGCATTCGGATCACGAGCGTTGAATTGGCGCGCACACTTAATGCGGTTAACCTGCGCGCGACTTAAAAAGAGACTGGCGGAATTATTATGAAAACGTTGTTGCGAGAGTAGAGACATTGTGGCGCCTTGGAGACACAACCACGCCCGCCTTTTTAAAACGACCAAAAAGCCTTTGTCTTCGATTGCCTATTAGTTACACAAATTAGCCTATAAAAAGCGCAGTTATTCGTTTAAACTTCGACAGCTAACCGACTATGGCGATCATAAATAACGAAAGCGACGACCTTATGTATAGATATACATAAGTATGGACTTCTAAAGTTTCTGCATTCAGCCTTATATACCAAAGTTCCTGAATGCTAATCACATTTCACGACTCAACGACGCCATCTTTATGCGAAAGACTTGTTCTTTTGGTTTATAAATTTTATATGTGCAAAACTGCCTTTTTCCTCCATGCGCCATTTTTTTAATTCCAATTAGTTGCTTTTGGCGATTTTTTCTTTGTTTTCTTTTTTTTTTTGGTGTTTTGTTTTTTTGTCGTTTGTCTTTTGTTTTTTTTTCTCACCGACGAGTGTTCATTATGTAAATTTGATTATTCGCCGGGAATAAAAGAAAAAAAGATGTGGAAAATTGTTGAGCGAAAATGAAAAGTATACTTTCTCCCTGAGGCGTGTTTATATTTTCTTATTTATACAACGATAAATCCATTTCGAATCGAAAGTTTTTAACCGAATAGAGATTTGTGTTCATTTATTTCAATTTACCTGCAACGATAACTTCCACACTCGTCATATGTGTGTTATTAGCTTGTCGGAAATCGCTGCTATCATAAAGAGAGAAAGATGCCGCGCGGCATATTTCCTTCAAGGTTGTGCACGAGTCGTGAGAAGAAAACGGTTATTAAACTTTCCCACTTCCCCGACACTGTAGTTCCGACGAGGTCGATGGCAAAAAAAGGAATGGTGGAAAATTATTTAGATTTGCTAGGGAAATTCTTTTTTCGTAAAGCATTTTTTAAAAGTGCTGGCTTCGCACTCTCTTCTACTAAAAGCTACTTTTCTGAACAAGTAGCCAAATTTAGATTTTTACATTGTAAAAAGAAAGGTACTAATTTAGTACCAATTTCGGTACTAAATCGTTATTTGGTTCTATTTTAATACCGAAATCAGCTCTGCCGTCCTTTTTAAAAAAGGCACTATCTACATTTTAACTCAAACCGAGATATTTAACTAAACGCGTTTGCATTTATATCTCTTAACAAAAATAAAATTTTGTAAATCAATCTATTGTTCTTAACTAAATCGGACCCGCTCTTTTCATTGGTGCAAAAATAAATTTATAATTTTAAATAATAATATGCAAAACAGTAGATAGTGCAAAATTTTAAACTAAAAATTGAAGGAAATACATATGGCGGCGGCCTATGTACATAGTGCACATTTTTGGCGGCTAAAAAATCAGTATTTTACAATCAGATGGGAATGTTTTCCTTTTAAAAGCGTCACTATCTACAACAAAAATAGATAATTAGCTAATTTTTACAATTAAAATCTAATTTACATTTTAACTAATTAAAATTTATAATTTTCGATTGCACAGATAATTTTTGAATTTTGGAACGAATCCAGCCATATAAAAAACTCATTTTTCTTAAAAAATGTAGATAGTGCGTTTTTTAAAAAGGACGGCAGAGCTCTAATTTAGAACCTTTTTTTTACAGTGTAGTTTTCACATTTCCATTATTAAAAAGAGTGTTAAAAACTAAAATCGTTAATGAAAAACGACCGCCAATAAGATAATAGGAAATAATTTTACCGACATTTACTCTATCAATAGTGACTGATTATACACTGAAAAAAAATTTATTTGATTCAAATAACCGATTATTTGACTATATTATCAAATAAATATTTCCTTAAATTAAATAATTTTTATTTGAATCAATTAAGTAATCTTTGCTTCAAATACTGAAATATTTGATTCAAATACAGTTTATTTGATTCAAATAAAAATTATTTGATTTAAGTAAATATTTATTTGATAATAGTCTAATAATCGGTTATTTGAATGAAATAAATTTTTTTTCAGTGTAAATTGTGTTTAACGTTTGAATTCCACGTTTTTCCCGGTTTTATTTTCTCATCAAATTTAAATTTATTTCATTTCGAACATAAATCTACAATTTGGAAAATAATTGAATTGAACAAAGAACTTTTTCCATTTTTCAAAAAAATCTTGTCTGTTCATAATTATTATTGAAAATTTGATTAATTCAATTTCATTAAAATTTATTGATACTAATTGTATTTCTGCAAAGAATTTTACTATCTATAAAAGTAATTAAATCCTTCCAAACAATGTTATTACATATTTATGAAAATAATTAAATGTTTCCGAAGAATTTTATTAACATTTTTGAAAATAATTGAATTGTAGAGAATAATTTAATTATTTATAAAAATAATTGAAATTTCGGAGAATTTAAAAAAAAAATTAAACGTAAATGAATTTCTGAGGAGAATTTTATTAATTTTGAAAATAATAGAACTGTTTTTTTTAATTTTATGCAAATTTATGAAAATAATTAAATTCTTGTGAAGAATGTTTTTGAAAAGTAATATTCAAAAGAATTTAGTAAATCGGAAAAATTTTGCTATTTATGAAAATAATTGAAATAATTGAAGCGTTTTGTGCAGAAACCGCATGAGTCCATTTTTTTCGAAAATCACTTTTTTATTGAAAATTTATCTTCAAATGAATCTTTACAATCTGGTAAAATATTAAATAAGTGACTAAACTCTAAATCCTTTAAAAAAATTAAATTATCATTTCGTGCAAAAACTTGTGATATTCTTTAATAAATTTAATTTTCTTGTGATATTCTTGACGTGTATTAGTAATTTATATTAAACACTTTATGTTATAAATGAAATTCACTTAAAGAAAGCAAAAAGTGATATTGGTGACTGAATTAATTTAACATTAGAAAATATTGAAAATTGGTTAAATTTATTCTTAAAACAATTTTATTATTTATAAAATGTTACTAAAAATTATCCAAATTCAATATTTTAAATAAATATTATTAAATATTTAATAAAACTTTGATACTTTACTCGATTCAATAAATTTTCTGTGTTTTTCATTTCATTTTGTGCAGAAACAGCATAAGTCCAAATGTTAATTTATTTTTTTTATTTCTTATATTAAGTAGATAAAAAATTAATCACATTGGATTTCTTAACTTATAGGCCACTAGAATATAATCCAAAAAGCAGAATTAGAAAAAATCTCAATATTTACAGGTAAAGCAGTTTTTATTGATTCCTGAACAATTTCGATTTATGGACTTATGCTGCGTTTCTGCACAAAACGCTTCAAGTGAATTCTTTAGACAAAATTTAATCAAATTTTTAAAAATAATGACATTTTTCGACGAATTTGACTAAAATTGTTTTAAACATAATTCCATTTCTGCAATGAGTTTTATTATTTATGAAAGTAATTGAATTATTGCGAGGATTATATAAAAAATGTTTCAAATAATTGATTTTTATAAAAATTTAGATAAACTCTATTTTTAATAATTTAATTCCTATGAAATTTTCATTCGTTTAGAAAATAATTGAATAATCGTGTAGAATTTTGTCAACATTTTTTTTTAAATAATTGAATATTTTTTAGAAATTTTATTAAAATAGTAGACATATACATATTATTGAATTAAGAAAACTTTTTGAAAATAATTGAATTCTTGTGGTGAATATGTATGAATTTTTGTTATTTATCGAAATAATTGAACTTTTACAATGAATTTTAGTAAAATTCCCTAAAAGTAATTTAATTTTGTCGAATTTTTACTATTTAAGAAAATAATTCAATGTATTGCGAATAGATTTTTAAAAATAAAATTATAATTATACGGTGACTAATTTTCCTTGATTATTTAGAAAAATTTAAATAAAATTCTTTAAAAGAAGTAAATTATTATTTTTAATAGAATGTAAAGAAATTTCAATTACATAAAACATTTTCATTTATTTGTTTATAAAAATTCAATTACCTTGAAATAACAGAATTAAAAAATCTTATTTTTCAAAATTTTTAAAACTTTAAGAAAAACTTGAAAAATTCAATTTTATTTAAAAATTTGAAGTGTGTATTTTTTTTAAATTAACTAATAAAAATTTTAATTATTAATCTTCGCACTGAGAAACTTGAATACATTTGAATGTGACTCCTTATAAAATTTAATTATTTATCAATTATTAAATTAAAATACTTTAAAATTTCGATTGTTTAAAAAGTTTTTAATGAAATTTTTAATTATTTTTTTTGTCATCGAGGCTACTATTTCCTACTTTTTTTGTCATCGTGGCTACTTTTTCCTACTTTTTTTAAACTCATAATCAGTTAAAAACAACTGATTTTCAGTTAAAAAATAACTGATTTACAGTAAAAAATAACTGAAAAATTAGTTAAACTTGACTAATTGAATCAGTCAAAAAAAAAATTTACTGAAACATTAGTTATTTTTAACTGACAATCAGTTATTTTTAACTAATTGTCAGTAGAAATATTACTATTTGAATTAGTGACTGACTTTTTGCTTTTAAATCAGTTATTTTTAACTGATTCAAATTTAGAGAGTGAAAGTGTTGTTTTAATTCTTTTATTTCAAAAAATCGTTAGTACAAATTATTAATGATTGATAATTTAGCATACTTGGTTAAATAATAATTCTAATAATAATAATTCTAATAATTCAAATAATAATTCTACATTATATTTCTTTTGGTTCTTCGAAGTTGTTTGATCTGTTTTCAAAATGTTATGCTCTTTTAACAAAATAATTAAGTGTAAGTTTATTGTAAGCTAAAATTTACAGAGAGACTATTTCTTGTTTTGAAGATCCTACAAATTGTCGAAGATGTTCCGCAGCACTTCCTAAAGTCGACGATCATCTATTCCCATTATTTGCAATTCCTCGCGACCATTTATTTACTAACGAGTCAATTTGAAAGCCAATAGTGTTGAACTCGCAAGAAACTATGTCTTCATTTCTCAAAGGATTTCCAGATTGTTTTCATTCCTTTGATGGTTGTTCATCATCCAATTTGAAGTTGGATATCGAGACGACCATGTGTGGTTTGCTCCCTCGGAGTTGTCGGGGTTCATCGATAGCACTGTGACCTACAACCTTAAGGATGAAACTCTGCTAACGGGGTGCTTCTCTCTCGTTCTTTTTCTGGTTCTCTTTCTGGTTCTCTTTCTGGCTCTCTTTCTGGTTCTCTTTCTGGCTCTCTTTCTGGCTCTCTTTCTGGTTCTCTTTCTGGCTCTCTTTCTGGTTCTCTTTCTGGCTCTCTTTCTGATTCTCTTTTAGCTTTTTCGTTGGGTCTCTCGTTTGCTATCTGTCTCTGCTTCTCTCGTTTTCGTTCGCTCTTTATAACCGAGAGCCGCGCAACACTATCTGTATAAGTGCGCCGCTAACAAAGTTGTCAGTTCAATATAAACCAGTATCGCGGACATAGTATAGCTCTCTTCTCTAGTCGGTTTATACCAGGCACATTCAACATGTACATCGCCCTATGGATGCAGATGCAACCAATGGTGTTGCGACCGCAAGTGGAAGATATTTCTTGGTGACACAACAGCTCTACTCCATACGGTCAGCTCGTTAGTGGGCTGCATGTGGACTTGTCATACATCGGGAGTACGTGCTCAACCACCCGGCATCCGATGTCATAAACTTGCTCGTTTTTGCACCGTTTCCTTCTCCAGCTCTCGTTTATGCTCCTATATGCATCCTCTTCCTTCTTTTTCCTCTTCGTCTCATCTTATCCTGCTCTCTTGTCTCCTGGCCAATTGAAAAGTTTCGCGAGTGGTACTTCGCAACTTCTGATATGTACCGTAAGATGCGTTGAATTCTCGAGACAACAATTGCGAGCTACTACTGATATATAACGTCGGATACTTATGTCTTGTGTAAACGGCAGGTGTCGCTCGTTTCTTTCCTCATTAGTTGAAAACGAGGTTTTATCTTCTTTTCTCTGCTTTTTCGCATTTTCATCATCATCATCATCATCATCACTGGGAAGAGGTGTACTCCTTTGAGAAAATTATAAATGCTCTCTTGGAAATTGTTCTTTTACTCTTCTCCTCTGAATTTTTCGGTAATTGTCCTTCTAAAGGAAGAAGGGTTTAAGTTTGCCTTATTTGTTTAGAGGGAAAATTAAAATTTCCGTCTTGTTTCATTTCGTCCACTCATAGTTGTTATTAATCGAAACTATTCTTAATTAAATTTACCATTCATCGAAAGTATTCGCTATTAAAATTAGTTCGAACTACCAGTAATTAAAATCACCATTAACACACTTCTTCTCAGGATGTCAAATTCAGACAAAAAACTTACGAATCAAAATTTGCTTCGTAACACTTTTGATCAATTCTTTTATCTGAATTTAAAATGCCTAGAAACACTGTGACAATAATTAAAATCACTAAAACTTCAAACTGATTGTAATTTCAATCACCATTCGTTTAAACAAGCTGTAATTAAAATCACCATTAATTAAAACAATCATTAATTAAAATCACTGCCATTTTAAACTGCGACAGTAATTAAAAGCACAATTCATAATATCCGTAATTAAAAGTACCATTATTTGAAACTACCAAAAAAAAAATTAGTCCATCATTTTAAGCAATCATAACTTTAACTATTTGCAATTAAATTTTGCATACAAAGTTGAAAAGCACAAAAAAAAAACTTGACGTAAAGTTTCAAACTAAACTTGTTACTATATCTTGTTTTGGTATATATAAATAAAAGGCAAATATTTGTATACAGTTTTATAAAGTGGTTATAGTATTGAAAAACCGGCTGAATTTAAAATAAAACAATTCATTGGAAAAAATTCTATTTAACCATTTCGAGAAAGAAAGTAAGAAAAAATTGAATTCCATGCAGAGAATTTTTTCCACCCCCTTTGCCCCTCCTCATCACAGTCTCGTGATCGAGATCAGGAAAATTCTATATGTGAACACGACTTTAAGTTCCAGGTGTATGAAGAAATAATTTCCTTTTACAGAACTAGTGCGCGCCTTAATCACATAACTCATGTGTGCGTTTTAAATATTCGCTTCTGTTTTGCCATTTATAAAACAAGCGGGCATTAAATGAAAACTTACTCTACATATTGTAGGAAGAAAAAAAATAGAGAAAGAAAGAGAGTTAGAGAGAGAAAAGAAAAGAATGGAAATATTTCGACAGTTTTCGAGTCGTGCGCTGCGTTGACTATTATTATTATTATTGTTATCATTGTTATTATCATTGATGTATTTCTATATAACAATTTCCATGGAACTCGAGCAAAGTGAGCGGGACGGCGTTAACCAACGACAGAATACAAACGCAGGTGACAAGCGGCTTGTAAAAAGCGAGAGAGCAAGGCGAATGTCGAGACTCTCGCAGGCCAACAAGGTGGAAGTGTAGGCGTTCAAGAATCAAGCCATTCGAAAGTTCTACTTCCACTTTACGGGAAACTGTATTTATATAGATTTATAAAATTCTCTCAATATCGTGCGCTCACGATTATAAGGACAAAATTTCGCTCTCAATCTTTAAATACTTTCACTTATTGCACAATTTGTTTTTTTTTTATTTACTGTTTAGGATTAATTTTATTTTATAGATTAGGAGGTGAAGACAAAATAGTATCCAGAGTTAATTTCGATCATTTTTTTTCCTAACACAGTAAACCGTGAGGTATGAAAAAAGTATTGCAGATTAAATTAATACGAAACAAGATTAAAATAATCAATTTTGGTGTTATTTTTTACAATGAATGAAATTTTGGTTTATTCAATTTTTTTATAATTATAAAACATGAAGATGTCGATAACTCTTAGTGATCGATTTCTTCGTATTTTATAATAATTAAAGATGACTACGTAGTAAAATCATTATTTTATATTATAAGAATATTATACTTCTTCAAAATTTTTTTTATTATTTCAATTCAACACGGTAAATTGTTAGGTATTACAATAACACCAAAAAGGATTAAAGTAATCCAATTTAGTGTTATTTTAATCCATTTTGGTGTTATTTTAATACCTAACGATTTACCGTGAATTATTATTTTCAAAAATTTTTAACTACATTTTTACTTTATATCTATTATTTTTAATAATAATTCATTAATCAATTTCACGAAATTTAAATTATTCCTAAATTCTTTAATTAAATGCATTTTAGAAAATAAAAACTTTAAATAATATTTAAAAAATTGAATTCAATTTTTTCAAAAATATAAAATTTAAAATTCAATTATTTCCAAAAATTTCACACTATATTTCTTCTAATATTCAATTTTAATCTAAAATTTTAACTGAAATTCATTTTTATGAAATGAAAATCAATTTTTATTAAAAAATTCTACAAGAATTAATTTATTCAAATGCAAAAGTAAATAATTTATTGAATAATTGAATGTTTCTCAAAATTAAATTCTCATAAAGCATTTTAGTAACAAATTTATTAATAATTTAATTCTTTTGTCGAATTTTATTAAAAATTGCATGAACATAATTAGTTTCTTCAAGGAATTCAATTATAATTGTATGAAAAATAATTGAAACGCTGCGATGAGTTTTATAAGAATTTTCAAATTTATTCGTTTACAATTCTATTTTACAAAATTTCAATTATTCGGAGATTCTGCAACTAAATATATATTGAAAAATGAAAACTTGAAATAATTTTAATAAAAATCCTATTAAACTTTGAAAAATAATTAATTCTACTGAATTTTTTGTCAAATATATGAAAAATTATAATAATTTTAATGATTTTAGTTTGAAACTTTTTCAAAATTCAATTATTTCTAAAAATCCACATTATAATACTTTTAATACTTAAGTATAATATAAAATTTTAACTGAATATCATTTTTAAAAACTTTTTCATTAGTAAATTCTACGAGAATTTAATTTTTTAAATACAAAAATAAATAATTTATTAATTTTAAGTTACTTGAAATTAATTTCTCATGAAAATGTTATGAAAATATTATTTAAATCATTAAATTCTTTGGACGAATTTTAATAAGATTTTTAAGAATAATTACACTTTTCGAGGAATTTGATTAAAATTGCATTAAAAATAATTGAAATTCTGCAATGAGTTTTATTATTTATGGAAATAATTGAAATTGTGCAATGAGTTTTATTATTTATGAAAATAATTGAATTTCTAAATGAATTTTATTATTCATAAAAATAATTGAATCCCTGTAGAAATGTTATTATTTATGAACATAAGTGAATTATTGCGAAGAAATTGATGAAAAAATTTGTAAATAATTGAATTCCTGTAAAAATTTTTATTATTTATGAAAATAATTGAATGTTTGTGTAGAATTGTATTCAAATTTTTTTTAATAATGGAATTCTTTTGGAAAATTTTATTGAAATAGTAGATATTGAAGATTATGGAATTTTAGAAAACTTTTGAAAATAATTAAAATTTTGACAAAAATTTGATTAAAATTTTGGAAAATAATTGAATATCGAAGAAGAATTTTATTATTTTTAAAGAGAATTGAAATTTTAAGTTAAATAAAAAAAATTTTGAACACTATTAAATTTGGTAACTATGTTACTAAGTTAGTAACTAACTATTACTATTTTCCCTGGAGAAGCTAAATTCGTTAAATGTGTACAAATTATTGACTTCGGTGTTTTATTTAAAATAAAATTTCATTCATAGTTAAAAATAACACGAAAATTAATTAAATAATATTAAACGTTTAATCATTTTTGGTGTTATTTTAATCCTAGAGGGATTAATTAATTAATTTTTTTTAATTAAGAATTTTATTATTTATAAAAATAATTGAATCCCTGTAGAAATTTAAAAGTTAAACCGTTGCAGATTATTTTAATCCACTCTGGTATTATTTTAATACCTCACGTTTTACTGTGAACTGGTTGCTTCCATATGATAATCATGGAAAGATGATTTGATTTTATCGAGAATAATTCTGTGAGTTTCGAGGTTTTGAACATATTCAAGCATTTAAATTTTTGATGTTTGGAACTTTTGAGGTTCAGTATCGTACGCTACTCATTTTGAGTTGCAACAAAAATGAGACTTTTAGGTGGCGCCACGTTCTATGGCGTTTAACATAGTCTTATTTTGAGATGCAACAAAAATGAGATTAGGTTTTTTATGTGTTCTGTACTTCGGGGACTTGAAATTTCGAGGAATTAAGGAGTTTTAAGAAGTTGAACTTTCGAGGTTTTGAGCATTAGAGGAGTTGAACTGTGTAGGGGTTAAACTTTCAAAATTTTTGAATTTTCGAGGTTTTGAGCATTCAGGTAGTTAAAATTTCGAGGAATTCAATTTTAGAGGTTTAAACATTCGTGGAGTAAGAATTTCGAGAAATTAAACTTTTGATGTATTGAATTTTTGAGATTTTAAATATTCGGGGAATTGAACTTTCTGAGATGAAGTTTAGTTAAATACCCGGACATTAGCTGTTGAATTAAAATTTTATAGACTTTTGAATTTTTTAAATTAACCACCCCAGAATGTGCTTCCATTAATAATTTAAATATCTGATGTAAAATTATTAATCAGCGTCTCTGAAAACCCTTGAGTAAGCTTTAAGTTGATCCCATTAATTTTGATAAATTTTCTGACTTATTAGATCCGCTATGTTGAATTTTTAATAATTAATGTTAGATCCGTTAAAAGCTTCGCTCACGGTTCTGTTTCACATGATGATGAATTGGTCTTTAATTGTAAATAATAGTGATCACTTGTGGTTAAAATTAATAGAGATTTCAGCTAGTAATAACGAATAGTATAGTGATTTCAACCAATCGTACTTCCTATTAAAATATTTATCAAGTGCCATCAACTTGTTGTTTGAGAATTTTTGTTTTCTATTGGTATTCGCAGTAATGCAGAAAATGTGACTCAAACTAAATGAACTTTTTTTCTAATTCTTTTTCGTTTGTTCGTTTGTTAATTTTTGTGTGACGAATATCGCGAACACGGTTATGCAAATACCATATAGAGGGATGACAGTGGCATTAGTTAAGTAATGTAATGTCCAATTACAGGCAGACCGACATCACGACTTAAGCACCGCGGGCGTGCGTCCGGCACTGATAGCTAAACGAAACTAGCGTTTTTGATATAACGAGGTTGTTACGCGCTCATGACGTTCAGTATGTTGATTCCAGTCACGTTGTTTTCCAAGACACACAGTTTTACATATGTCTCTATTTATGTAAATATATACATATATAGCTATACATGTGGAGATAACAGAAAAAATTCTCAGTTATATTGACGAAAAAATGGAATAAGTTTTGTTTTGAGAATATTTTCTTTGTTTGCTTATATAGGAAATGTTAACTGATTTCGTCACATTCAATCAAGTTTGACTTTTTTTTGGTTGGTTTCCTGATTTTTTTTGTTTGTTGATTATTTAGCCTGTTAAGTTTACGTTTCATGTTGCAATTCTAGTATACCGTCTTGTGCCTAGACGGTAATTGCCATAAGTTTATGTTTAAGGTATGTGAGCCTAATATGGCTTTAACAAATTTCCAAATGGAATATAACTCGAGCTATTTTTGGTTTACAAATTGTGGCTAATAATCAATTTTCTTCGTTTTAGTTATGTTATATATATATATCGGTTATCTGGAATATATTTTTTATCTTGATTTCCTACCGGTTTTTCAATAGTGTACTAATTGGTCTTGGAAAGATTTTTTGAAAGACTTCTTAAAGACTTTTCAATGATTCGGATGGACTATCGAGGGTATTAGTGATTTTTGACTCATTAAAATTCGAGAGTGAATTTCACACGGATGTACATATTTGGGTTGAGGAATAAATTCATTGCGTAATAATATTATTCCACTTATGTTCCGGATATTGAATTAATTAGGTGGGTGAATCTCTCTCTCTTGTGTATGCGCATTCTCGTAATGTAGGTTCTTGGTTTAATGACCAAATCGGAGGAAGCTTGGGATTAATTTGAATTCTAATTGGAGTTAGTGTTTAAAGGAGGGTTGAATTGCGATGTTCTGTGAATTCCCTTCGATTCTTAATGTAATGAAAGGGAGGAGAGAATATGTACACGCGACATAATGGGGTGATTGGGAGAGAGAGAGAGAGGGGGAGAGTCATCGTGTAAGCAGCGATCGGTAAGGTTGCATCACATTAGTTGGTTCGGTGTATATTTACGGGCAATGGTACATAAGCAACATTAGCAAGGGCCAATATAAGTACAAGCAACACGACATAAATGGAGAGTAATTCGCAACGCGCGACATGAGACCTGCAGCGCAAAGTATAAACTGCTCGGATTTTTTTTCTCTTTCTTTTTTTTCGCCCCTCATTGTCCCCCGCGAAATTAGCGCGATAAATTCCCACGGGATATATGGCGTGGACTTTTACACGGAATCCCAGCGCCAATATGGAAAAAGCTGTATATAAAAGAACCTTGCTCAAGGTTCGAGCTGTGAATTTTAAGTGGGAGTAAATGCAGATTCTTGAGTTGGCACGATTTTTCCCCTCACTTCTTTGCACTTTTATTTATCGAAGGAAAAAATATCCTCTGGAAATTGAGAACGTTCGTTGTATTTTGATTTTTCTATTCTTTTGTTGTTCAGTATTTGGAATATAGTTTTTGGAACAGATTATTAGTTTGGGATTAATAGAGTGCTGCTGAATCGTAGTGAGTGTGAGGAGTGGGGGCAATGAGAGCGAGAAAGAAGTCTTGGTTTTTCTCTGTTACTCTCATTGACACCACTATTATACATTTGTATGGTACAAATAATTGAAAAAAAATATTATAGAAGATGAATAATTTATTAAGTGACCATTGAAAAATCATTAGGAGATAATTGTCAAGAATAAAATATATATTTTTCTTCTTTTATATTATTGTTTGTGTGTCCCTGACGACATATGAAATCAAAAGAAAGAGAGAGCATTGACACTAACGGCGAACGAATAGATATACCCTAACCAAATTACAATCTCGTCGACGACGCAGGTGTACAGTTTCTTATACTGGCGCGAGTGCCGATTACCGTTTATCCGCAGAAGCCTTCTGTTATCTTGTGCTATTCCCGTCAAAAGACATCCGTGTTGCCGGCTATTTTTAAGCCTTTGAGTCATTCGCAACCTCTAACGGTCCATATGGAAAAGAACATTTTCGACTATAATGTGTCTAATGTTATAAACTTTAAGCAATAAATCAAACCATCTATTCACTATAAATATATGCATATTTATTCTTCTATTATTTCCCACTGTTCTTTTTTTGTAAATTCCACATATATATAAGATGACAAAGGATCTTTTTTATTATTATTATTATTACCGTCGAAATTAATTACTGTCCTCAAGTTAAAGTTTCGATGTTAAATTACCATTTATAGATAATAGTTGGTATTAATTTATTATTAATGTGACGGCAATTGTCTTCTACTATTTTTTAATTAACTCTCCATATTTTTTCTCCTTATATTTTTTACAATTTTGCTATTGGAATTTCCGAATAGTATTGTTTC
Source organism: Leptopilina drosophilae (assembly GCA_032873175.1). NCBI lineage: Eukaryota > Metazoa > Arthropoda > Insecta > Hymenoptera > Figitidae > Leptopilina > Leptopilina drosophilae. The sequence continues at coordinate 10,868,601 of CM065485.1, forward strand.
TAACACTAAAAAAAAATTCTGTAGTTGTAGTTTTCGATAAACAGAAGTTGCAAGTAGTGGAATTCCAAATAGTGGTTTCAAATAGTAAAGGTTCCAGTTAATAGTAATTGCAGTCGCAATAGTTGGTCAAGTCAATAGTAGTTCTTGGTAATTTCAAAAAAATAGTAGTTTTCTATTTAATAGTAGTTCAAAATAGTATATTAGTAGTAGTCAGGGTGTCTACTAACCGGAAAATCCGGGAAAACCAGGAAAAAACCGGAAATTTAATTTAACTGGGATTTTTATACAAAACCGGGAATTTTTTCACCAAAATTAAAAAAGTTTTATTATTTTAATTTGTTCTTAAAAAAATTACTTTTTATTTCAATTTTTATAGATATTTATACACTAAAAAAAAATTTATTTGATTCAAATAACCGATTATTTGACTATTATCAAATAAATATTTACTTAAATCAAATAATTTTTATTTGAATCAATTAAATTATATTTGCTTCAAATACTGAAATATTTGATTCAAATACAATTTATTTAATTCAAATAAAAATTATTTGACTCAAATAAAAATTATTTGTTTCAAGTAAATATTTATTTGATAATAGTCAAATAATCGGTTATTTGAATTAAATAACTTTTTTTTCAGTGTACTCTTCTCTAAATATGAATTAGTTAAAAAAATTAATTTGATACTAAAAGTCAGGCACTAATTCAAACAGATTATGTAAATAAATTTAAAAAAATTATGGAGTTAATGGAAATATTGTGAAATTTGACTGAAAATATGTAATTGAATTTGTAAAGGAATTTCTTTAGAAACTTTTTAACAAATAAAATTTTCAAAGTATTTTTATTTAATAATTAATTAATAATTGAATTTTATAGTCACATTTTACTGAATTCATATTTCTTAGTGCGAATATTAATAACTAAAATTTTTATTAGTTAATTGAAAAAAGAACGATATGCACTTCAAATTTTTTATTAAAATTAAATTCTGGCAAATTTTTTTTCTAAATTCTAAAAAATAAAATTGTTGAAATTTTTCAATTCCATTGTTTCAAGATAATTTAATTTTTCTAATCAAATAATTGATAATTTTTGAAATAATTGAAATTTCTTTACATTTTTTTGAAAAATAATTTAATTGTTTGAAAGAATTTTAATTAAAATTTTTCGAAAATAATCAAGGAAAGTTAGTGACCGTAATTATAATTTAATTTTTATAATATAAAGTCCTTCTTAATGTTTTAAATGAATTTTTTGCTTCTAAAAATGATATTATTCTATTATTATTCAATAGTTATAATTATTGAACTTCTCTTAAATTTTTATAATTTCAATTTTCTGAATGTTCAAATAAATGATATTTATCATTTCTTAACCAAATTTAATGTTTATTACTTATTAAGTAAATAATTAATTATCACTGCTTTTTTTAAATTGTAATAAAATCTTCACAGGAATTAAATTATTTTCATAAATAATATCATTCTTTGGAAGAATTTCAATTATTTTTGTAAATAGTACAATTCTTTGTAAAAATTCAATTATTATCAATAGAATTGTAAAAAACTTGAAATAGAAAATTTCCAATTATACACGAAGAAATCTTCACCTGGAACATCTAAAAAATTCACTATATCAGCGAAATTTGTAGTTATTGCAACGAATAGTTTCGCTATTTTAAAGAATACTTTTGCTATTTCAGCGAAAGTTATCGCTGTTCCAGTTGAAAGTTTTTTTCCGTGTAATTATAAAAAGAGAAGATTATTTTTAAAAAATTGAAAAAATTATCTTCCAAATTTCCAATTAAATGTATTATTTTTTTATGTTCGAAATCAAAGTTAAATTTCAATTTTATGAAAAAAAATCGGGAAAAAATGAGGGCATAGCTGGGAAAAACCGGGAATTTTGTTGTATGAAAATAGCAGACACCCTGAGTAGTAGATTTCAATCACTTAAAATTAAAAATTTCTAAAAATAATAATTTATTGTGATTTGAAATATTTGTTGTTGGAAATAACGCAGCAAAAAGAAGTATAATAATTGCGGATAATATTCCCCTCTATTAATAGTGGCATTATTTTTTACTTTGTTGAAAGACTGCTCATTTTAATTTAACATTATGCAGTGGTTCGGTAATTCATTTTGACATAATAATGCACTGTCTTGTTTTCATATAATTACTGTATTCATACAATTATTCATGAATTAAATTGCCACGCGGAATATGGTAGCAAAGTATTTATATTTCTTTTTTTTCGCATAAATAGATGAATTTAAATTATTGCGCGTGAAATAATTATTATTGCAATTTGATTATATAGAATAATTGTAATTGGAAAGTACTGAGTGTTATACATTCTCGACGTGAATTATACGTTATCAGACGGTTAAAATGTAAAAGGAACATCCGAGTGAAGAAAAGGGAAGGAAAGTACAGGATGAGAGCGACAAGTTGAACGAGTGGAAGCGGGATGTAATCGACTATATAAGAAAAAGAAAAAGATGAAAAGACGACATGTGCGCGTCCTTGAGCTTCCTTTCTGCCTGTCTTTGAAAGACTATCGCAACTCAACACCTGAGCAAAAGAAAAGAAAAGAAAAAAACGAGTAGCTTTTATAATTATGATCCTTATAGACTGTATATAGTGAAAAAAAAACTGCGCAGATGAAATTCTTTTATAAATTCGCCATATGTATATGGGATAATTGTGCGGTGTGTAATTATTTTAATTTAAATTGAATAACGGAACTTGATTTTCGATCGACAATTATTGGTAACAGTTATCGGGGAATTTTTTTTATCGATGTTTCAATTCCGGTATTAAAATTACTTTTTGCCTTCTATTTTTTGGTATTTTAATTATATTAATTATAATATAATTATATTTATGATAATTATAATACTTATTCACTGCAATAATTTACAATTATATCAACTGTAGGGGAGACCGGGGCGTAATGGCTAACTTTTCACTCTTTGTGCTTTTTCTCGGCCATTTTTGTTTTAATTAAATGTTTTTCTTCTGGAAAAGTTACTCTGGTATCTCAGCTTTCTTTTTAAAAAAAAAAAACATCCCGATATGACTCTTACTTTTTTCCTACAATAATTTTCCTGGAGCAATGCAAAGCTATCCAAAACGCCCCAGGCCGGGGCGTAATGAATAATGAGTGAAAATTAATATTTACGGCCTCAAATTTTATTATATATTGTAAATTAAGGTTTGTGAATTAAATTTTATGTAAAAAATATTGTAAATATAATTATTGTATAGAAGATAAGATCAAAAAATATAACTACAATTATTTTCTACACTGAAAGAAATACTTTCGAGAATTCATCCATAAACTTCTGGTTAAGGATTTTGGTTGAAGTAGTCATACAATATGTCAGATTAGCACATAAGTGAGGTTATGTTAGACATGTGAAGGATGATTCACACTTACTGTCCTCTGTTTCTGTCATTCGTATGGCTGGATTAACCAAACTGTTTTGGCAGTTGTATTTAATTATAATACAGTGATTGATTCTGGCAGAATCAGCCATAATTATGGCAGTAATGTCGGAAAATTTCTTTCAGTGTAAAGACATATTCTTCGGTTTTTTTATTAAAATTAATATTACAAAATTACAAATCTGAAGTTTCACTTTCTCATTTATCTTTAATAAAAGTAAGTAACTTTATAGTAAATTTAATTTGATTCATAAAACGATGACAATTAAATAAGGATTTTTAAAATACTTTTCCTGTCTTAAATAAACAAGCAAAATTATTTGCTTTTACATTACTCACAAATGAAAAAAATATTTTTTGGTTATTTTTTAAATTTAATATAGCAAAATTACAAATCGGAAGTTTAACTTTTTTAGTAATCTTTAAAAAAGTAAGTAACTGTATAGTAAATTTATTTTAATTTATAAAATGATAACAATTAAATAAGAATTTTCGAAATACTTTTCTTGTCTAGTAAACTAGCAAAATTATTTGCTTTTACAATAATCACAGATAAAAAATCGGTTATCGTCAGCACAAGCGTCGTGGGCCCAAAGCTGACACGATGTGCACTGAACCCACTCTTCTCCTGAAACGCTGTTTTTTTTGGTTTGTAATTTCTCATTTCAATCGTTTTAAAATCTACTATTTATCGATTTTAGATCAAAACAAATAAATAAGTTGATAAACACACGAACATACTGCAACTAAGTAACAAGTAACCGCGAAAAACGAACCTACGCTGCATTATCCATCGCGCCCCGAGAAAAACTAGCCATTACGCCCCAGGGGTACTTGGCCAATATTTTGTAATTTTCTATCAATACAGAAAGTGTAAATGAAAAATCTCCAATTGGCCCTTAAAAACAAATGTATCAAGCTCAAAACCCAATTTGATTTTTATTTTCAAAGCTATTTTGGAAAAAATGAGAACGAAAAAATGAAAATTTTGAAAAGTTACTTTCGTATGTCAAAAAAAGTTTTTCTACTATATTTCTTACAATAGTGAACAAATATTATTGAAACTTCGTACAAAGTTGCAGTATACCAAGTACAATAACTTGTCTATAGAACGAAATTATTTCGATTTACCAATTTTAAATAAATTACAATTATCCATTACGCCCCTTAGCCATTACGCCCCGGTCTCCCCTAATATTTTTATCCGTGAATTAAAAAATATTATAATTGATATAATTATTTCAATTAATACTTTCATTATTCTGGAGAAACTTATGATTGATGCAGGTGAAATTTTATTTCCGTGTATAAAATTCTTTACTGTTTAAGGGGTGAAATGGTTGAGAGCGGTAAAGGAAGTTTCTTTCATTCGAATTTCTGGGGAATTTATTATTATCACTGATATAAAAAATAGATATTGCGCATATTGATTCTGTCGATTGCAATTGAACATTCCGCGAGAGCTTAAAAGTTGCATCATGAAAATTTAGAGAGAGAGAGAGAGAAAAAAGGATACGATTCGCCATCCAGTTGTTGGACTTGCAAAGTTCCCACGGCGCGATTCACGCTCAATCAGTCTCTCTCTTCCTCCTTTTTCAATCTTCGTCAATTTCAACCACGTAACGATATTTCGACAACGTTCTCTCAATAGTTTATTGGTCTGACCGAACATCTCGTTACTAGATCGATATTGGAAACGTCGTTTCTCAACTGACCCGTGTCTGAAACTATTGGAAAGGTATAAAATTGACGCTGAATCGTTATCTGTCTTTGATTTCATATTTTAGATTTACAAAGAGCGAATATGCAACAATTGAATAATTTATCGCTTTAGGACAAAGTCGTGTTTTTTTAGCAGTGAAACTATATTTTTTGGTTTTCTTTTATTTTCAGCTTCTTTTTAATTCTTGGTTTCAATTTCTTTATGTTTTTAGTTCCTTTCAATTTTTGTTACTTTTTCTGCATAAAATTTTCGAGAATGTATTTAAAATCGTGATTAAATTTTTCGAAATTTTTCCGTGAGAAAGTTACTGTAAATGAAAATAAATTGTGACCATTAAGTTCACTGGTAAAATAAGGTTTTTTTTTGTTTTTTTTTGTTTTTTTGGACTTTTACGTCGTATCTTTAGGACAAGTGACAAGAATCCTGGCGCCCACACAACCGGTCGCAATTATATTACACGAATGCTCAAACAGCTCCTTCGCCTCCTCCTCCTCCTTCTACCGCGTCTCTTTCTTCTTCTCTCGACTTTCCCAAAAAAGTCGTAAACAATATAAAATCGACAATTTCGTATGATTATTATTAGCGTCCATAATTACCTAACGCTAATCTACCGCACAACTTTTTTTTTTCTTAATGTGAAAAGGAGAAAAAAAATTTATTACATTCAAGGACCAATTTCAGAAATAGCCTTTCGTTCCTTGATTGAAATGAATACGCGCGTATATTTCTTTACGCAGTGTATATAGTAACGTGATTACAGTATTCAACGTCATTGTGGTTACAATTTCAAAAGCTAAGTCAGTACTGCCTTCCAGACATTTGCGTAAACTGCAATTTAAAATTATAAAATGTATATATAGAGAGAGAAAAAGAGAGAGATAGGGACAAATTATGGGACATTATTTTCTTGTAGTCTTTCATAAGTGTGAAATTAATTTTCCTGCAGTTTTTCAATGTAACTTAGTAGGGAATTTTGTGTTCATGTCAAAAATTAGAATTATTTCGTCTTTTATGCTTTTAATTTGTATTTTTGTTCTTCTTGGTGTTTTTCTAATTATTTCCAGCAATTTTCATTCTCTAAATTTGAATTAGTTGAAAATGACTCCAACTTCAAAAACAAAATATGAAGAAATCAAAAATTTCCTGTGGTTCTTTACTCACCCTTTTTTTCAAAATCCTGACGTATTAGCTAATTTGGAAACTCGAAATCGTGTTCAGAGGACGAAAATGCATTGAAAACGATTCCAATATCAAAAATTGACAAACTTTTTTTTTAAGTCTGTACCCCCACTTTTCTCAAAATTCTGGCATGCTAGACAATTTTGGGACATGGATTCGTGTTCAGCGGACGAAAATTTGTTGAAAACCATTCCAATGTTAAAAATTGACAAAAAATTTTTTTTTAAGTCTCTACCCCCACTTTTCTCAAAATTTTGGCGTGCTAGGAAATTTTGGGACACGGAATCGTGTTCAGCGGACGAAAATATGTTAAAAACCATTCCAATGTTAAAAATTTACAAAAAATTTTTTTTAAAATTAAATAATGGATTCGTGTTAACATTCCACTTTTGGCTCTTGGAATCGTGTTCAGCGGACTGTTAAAAACATTTGTTAAAAATTGACAAAAAAATTTTTTTTATGTCTTTACCCCCACTTTTCTCAAAATTTTGGCGTGCTAGACGATTTTGGGACATGGATTCGTGTTCAGCGGACGAAAATTTGTTGAAAACCATTCCAATGTTAAAAATTGACAAAAAAATTTTTTTTTAAGTCTCTACCCCCACTTTTCCCAAAATTTTGGCGTGCTAGGCAATTTTGGGACACGGAATCGTGTTCAGCAGACGAAAATATGTTGAAAACCATGCGAATGTTAAAAATTGACAAAAAATTTTTTTTTGAGTTCTCCACCCCTACTTTTTTCAAAATTCAATATTTTTTTGGTTTTGCGTACATGAATCGTAAAGGGCACGTTTTAAATTTTAGTTTAAGACTACATTACTATATTGGATACCACTTTGACATGAAAAATTGAAAGTAGTATTTTGTAAATCGGTGTAATTATAGTTACTTTCTACTAATAATTATTATTTTTTACTTGAAAAAAATTTAAAACCGTGAAAAAAAATTAGTTATTTTTTACTAATTGTTGTAGCAAAAACGCAGTTGTTTTTATAACTAATTCAGATTCAGAAAAGTAGAATATAAAAAAGTCGATTGCCAAGGTTGCGAGGATAAAAAAAGTTTGAAATTGTTGGAGGTGGTTGGAAAAAATTTTTGGACAAAAAGTGAGTTGCTGCTGTTGCTACTGACCACGTGATTTCAGTGACACGCAGTTATTTAGGATCATCGATGTGATTTATGTGGGAAAAGACATGGTCGGGAGTAAACGAGAACGTCTTTTTAAGCACGCGAGAGACAATGGTTATCTAGCGCTCGTGGGCGTAAGCCACGACCTCGATCGGGGCCCCAGTTTTTTGCCAGTCTATATCGTTCCCATGGCGCGATGTCTATAATACTATAAAAATTCAGCTTTACAACGTCTTATAAATTACTCCTAAAGTTCCCACACAGTGCCCTTTTTCAGAAACACTCATTTCTCTGAAATTACTGAGATTCTTCTTTTGTCTGCTCGTCGAGATGAGTGAAGGAAATGGAATATTTAATTTTTTTGGTGGTATTGTTTTTATTTTCTCTTGATGATTCATTGGTTAGTTGTGGTGACTCTTTGGTCTGAAGTTAATGAAAGTGTTACTTGCAAATGATTTTTGAGTCTTGAGTCTTTATTAATTGTTTTGTAAGTGATTTATTTTTTTTTGGCTTCTGATAAATTGGAGAGTTAAATTAATTGCTAAATTTTTAGACGAAATGGTTGATTGTGAATAATAGGACTACGAAAGTTGACACATATGATGCTATTCTCCACCTGCGAACGCCAGGGTCACCGCTAGATGGCTGCTCAGTTCCTTCTTGGAATTTTTAGCGACATCTGGTGGTGACCTTGGCGTTCTCAGGTGGAGAAATTAAATCACCATTTTATCCCTCTGGGAGTATTTTATAATTACAAAATTGTTATTGTGAGAATATTTAAAATTTTGTGATAGTAAATAATAGGTATTAATAAGTATTAATGCTTCACATTTATAATGCTTTATATTTAATTATTTATTTAATTGAGTCCAAGGTCTGATAATGTAAAAACTTAGTGGACGACTTGTCACTGATTCAGATTTAGAGAGAAGCTGAATTTTTAGAGGAGAAATGAAAAAATAATAAGAATAACAAAAATAATAAAAATAAGAAGAGTAGTAAGGTAAATGATAATTAATAATACGCCGAGAATGCAAGTAGGAGAGAGGAAAGAGAGAAAAAATTGTCATTGATGATAAAAGCGATGAAGTAAAGTTGGCGATAGGACCGGTAAAGTTCACTTTCAAATTAGCAAATATCTTCGCGGTGGGATCGCGATTTGTTTTCTTTTCTTTGTCACGATGTTGAATCTTTCCATTTACAAGGATCGACCAATCGATTACTTGAACGTTTCTGAAAGAGCCCATCGCTCTCGAAACGAATGTTTGGTAGCTCCACCCGCTTGTAGGTCGTTATCTGAGGATCGTCTGCGCGTTAATGGTCTATCCCTATACACAAGGAAGGTCCGGCCACGTCGTGCGCGACGCTCACTTGCTCGACATTCCGTACAAATGTTCAGTCGATCAGATTAATCCGCAAGATTCTTTTCCTTTTCTTATTCATTCTTTATTTTCTGCTTTTTCTTTTTTTTCTTTGTTCTTTATTTTGTTTTTTTTTTGTTTTTGCTCGTTTTCATCTTTTGGACCCCCGAGACTAAATGCAATTTTGTCGAACGAATTCGTGGTACAAAAAACGTTCCAAAATGTGAATGCACAACGGAACAACGAGCCATTCTAAACTTTGCTGCGAGGGAGGAGTTGGGAAAAAAGTTTGGATCTGATTTTGTCTTTGGGATATAATTCATTGTTGCTGTTGGGCTGAACGTTGGTCGAAATTTTAGTTGTCGGGATTTTTTTTTTGGTGAAGCAGTTTTGTGGTTGTAGTTTCATTTAGTGGAATTTAGTCTCTAAATTTGAATTCGTGAAAATGTTTACTAATTGGAATTAGTGACTGACTTTTTTTTAAATAGTAAATTTCAATAATAAATTAGTAGAAATTACTATTTATTTAGTAGACTTTACTAATTTAAAAGCGAAAAGTCAGTCACTATTTCAAATTAGTCAACATTTTTAATAATGCAAGTTTAGAGAATATTACTACTATTAATATTACTTTGGATATTTCACTATCTTTTGGAATATCGAAAAATTTTACTTATTAACTAATATAACTATTACTACTCCTATCATTATTATCACTATCACATGGAATAATCGCTAATTTGAATATTAAAGCACTACTACTATTACCATCACTTGGAATATTCACTGATTTTACTAATTAACTAATACTATTAATACTATCACTTTAAGTATTTAATAATCTTACTAAAAAACTACTACATTGAAAACAAATTTTTTTTGATTCAAATAACCGATTATTAGACTATTATCAAATAAATGTTTATTTGAATTGAATAATTTTTATTTGAATGAATTAAATAATATTTGCTTCAAATACACCGAAAAAAATAAAATCTCAAAGTGAGAAGAAAATTCCGCTTAACAATTATTTTTACATTTTATTTTTAATATACGAATATTCATTTACGAAAAAGAGGAATTTTCGTTTATATTTGAAAGTTTTTTTAACTAAAAGATGAATTTTAATCTTTCTTCTTTGATTGAAATTATTCCTCTCAAGTTGAAACAAATTTATATTAGAAATAAGATTTTTAAGTTGTTTTTTGTTTTTCTGAACGCAGCTTCAAACTGTTTCAAAAGTGACATTTAATGGAAAATATAAAAGAGGAAAATCCTCTCAATTAGAAATGAAAACTTTAGTGCCCATATATAAAAGGAAAAAATGCTGCAAAAGAAGAGGAATAGTCTAAAAGTGAAATTATTTATTTTTTCGGTGACAAAAATATTTTATTTTAATACAATTTATTGGATTCAAGTAAATATTTATGTGATAAAAGTAGAAAAAATCGTTTATTTGAATCAGATAAATTTTTTACTGCTGTCACTTAAAATATCCATAAATAATACCAATTTTAATTTTTGCATTTATTTCATTACTAATATCTCGAGTCAGCTTTTAAAAATCCAAAATGTCGGATTAAATATTGTAATTTATTATTACAATTGAAATAGAAATTTATACTTATTTTTTGTTTTGGACACAAATTTTGACTATTAAAATATTTTTACAAATTCAAATTGAGAGAGTATGTTTGGATATATTTTGCTATTTGGCGTAATTTTATACTATTTGTAAATTTATTTAGCAGAATTTTTATTTAAACAGTATTTTAAATAATTAGTAGTTTCAGTAGATAGTAGTTTAGGTAAATAGTAGTTTTAACTAAATAGTAGTTTTAACTAAATAGTAGTTTTAACTAAATAGTAATTTAGGTAATTAGTAGTTAAGGTAAATAGTAGTTCAACCCGCACTAGTAATTAATCGAAATAGTAGTTTAACTAAACAGCAGTTTTTTGCTAAATAGTAACTCAAGTAAATAATGTAAATAGTAGTTTATTTAAATAGTACTTTTACTAAATAGTATTTTGCCCAAACAGAAAGTAAAAATTTTAAATAATCAATAAATATTTACTAAATTGAAAATAATTATTCATTGTAAATTTTTTTATTACTTGCTAAATGAATATACAGTGAATATAGAAAATACTAAATGGAAATTGGGTTAAATAGTACTTTACTTAAATGTCAATTCCATTTTGTAAAGTGGAAAAAATCAGTAATTTTAAATTTATATATAAATAAAAAAAGACAGGTGATTAGTGATTAATATTGTGGGCATTTTTCACAATTAATTGGCAACATGCAGCAAGAAATGGAATTAATTTTTCAATTACGCGGGATGATTTCAATGCCTGGAGGTAACGCCTGCATACTTGACTAGTGTGTCAAGGCCGCCAATGTTTTATGCGGTTCTAGTTTATTGTTCAATCTTGTTTCTACACCTCACGTCTTATCAGCAACAGTATGAGCGGAATTACGACTTCACTTCGGGCACTTCTAGTCGTATTTTCTTTTATCTTCTCTTCTGACAAGAATATATATATATATATTTTATATGGTATAATTTGCAGACTATACGGTGTACTGCTTATATAACATTTCGATTTAATTGCGATTAATTGCTTTTAATTGTTAATTTACATCTCTTGTCTATATGGATTTTTTCGCTAACAATTTAGGGGACTATTTATTTTTATTTTTATTTATCTTTATTCGTCCAATAAGGCAGAGAAAATATTTCTTAGGGAACTATTAAAAAAATTAGGTGAAAATTTATAAAATTGTAAAAATCACAAAACTGTAAAAAAGTACAAAAAAATATTAAGAAAGATTAGAAAAGGAAGATTTAAAAATTCTAAAGGAGAATTCTCTATTTGAATTCTAAAGGAGATCTAATTATTTAAAAGGGGGAAAAAATAGACGAGTGGCTCAATTTTCAAAGAAGGGTGATTTGCGGTCTGCTTGGAACAAAAACAGTATATCAAGTTGGGATGCTCTTGTTTTGTGAATAGCACAAATCAAGGAGAATTCAACTTTGAGTGTTTGATTTTTCTGAAAAGATTGAGGCGCACATGCATTTATATGCCTATATTTCTCCTTTACGCGACATTGGAATTTTGGAGTTTTATCGAATTAGCTAGGCATCGCTGCTAATGAAAGCAAACAGAAGTTGCGGCGGCGTCTCTTTGCTAAAATGCCGCCACGACTACCGTCGTCTCTCGTATCAAGTCGGCGCAATAGTGTGTATTTATCCAATGGAATATGGCCAAGTAGATACCTTGTGTCCCACAAATTGCCGTGGTCGCGCTTTTTCCACATCGTGTTAAGAACCCTTTCGTACTGCGCGTTCCAACAGCTCCTAAATATGCCGCGCGCGGCGCGAGAAACTTTAAAAGAAACTCCATCGAATGAGATGAGATGAGACACTGCGTTTCTTGTGGGGGCGGCGGCCTTACGACACTTCTCGTTCTCTCTTTGTCACTCTTTTTCTTTAGTCACACGTCACTATCGGATTCGAAACAGTTGATAAATTATTATTCCACTAGCCATAGTGAGAATGGTTGTGGGAAATATTCTGCGAACGTTCTTGAAATTTTATTCCAAATAGTAACGTTCTATTGAAGGTGGTGTTAATAGTATAATTACTATCGATACTGTAGTACACATTTTTTTGATCTACTATTTTAAATTATAAAAAATCGGTTACCATATTTGTAACCAGCGACTAAAAACCCCCAAGTGTCGAATTTTAAGAAAAACGGATAAATAAATATAAATATTTTAAATTAAAACATTTAAAATAGAATAGTATTTATACTCTCTAAATCTGAATTAGTGCGGATTCGTTTACCAATTTGAATTAGTAAGATTTTTATTAATTTTTAGTATAGTTTTTTAATAATTGCTAGTAAAAAATTACTAATTCAATTAGTAGAGCGTATTTTTTACTATTTCAAATTAGTAAATTTTCTACCAATAATTAGAAATAATTCGCAACGTAACTAAATAATTTCCAAATTATTATATTATTTTTAAAAAATTAGAGATTAAGGTTAAATTTTCTTAAATTTCAATTAATTTTAAACTTTTCATTGAAACTTCCAACTGAAAGTTTCCAAAAGTTTTCATCATTCGTGATTTGAAAGTTACGTAGTTTTTAATTAACAAGTTTAATGAATTATTATGACTATAATTTGACTTTTGATAAACTTTTGTTTAAAATATTTCAACAAATTAAAATTATATTTTAAAAAATTGAAATATTGTAAAACTAATATTTAGAAATAATTGATTTTTTTATAGTATTTTATTACAACTTTTTAAATTCAATTTTCAAAGAATTTTATTTTCAAATTTTAAAAATAATTTAATTCTCAGAAATTTTGATGAAAAATCTTTTGGTTCAGAAAAAGAGAATTAATGAAAATTAACTTAAAAAGACTATGATGAAATACTTTTGAAACAATTAATTTACTATAATTAAAATTTTTCAAAACTTCAATTCTTTTTAATAACTTGAACCTGCAAAATAATATAATTTTGTGATTTTTATTCATGAAAATGTAAAGAAAATGTAAAGTTACTTTATAAATAAAAATTAGGAAATGTAAAGTCCTTGCAATTAACTTTTAGATTTTTTTTATATTTTTCTTTTTCTTTCTTGACAAACATAAAATTAGATAATTAAATTTCCATTTTGCAAAATTCTACGATTTATAAAATAATGTTCACATCTTTTTTTCAGGAAAATATAAATTTTCTTATTCATAAATGAATATTTATGAATTATATAAAAAAATAAATTAAAATAATATAAAATGTAAAATAGTATAAAATTATATAAAAAAAATATCACAAAATTTGGTTATTTTGCAGGTAAACTTTGAATTTATATTTTATTTATTATTTTATATCATTTTATACTTTTATCAATTTATTAATAATACACAATCTAGTCATCCTTTACAAATTGCAATAATTTTTGTTTACAATTTCCCAGTAAATTGTATGTTTTTTAATATTATCTTTTAACAATAAACATACCCCTTTACATTTTAAGCTTAAAAATCATGTAATAAATAACAAGAATTTTAATAAAATTCTTTACTATAAGTATTATAGTTGTAATTGTTAGAATTTGTTAGATTTCAGGCAGTTTTAAATTTAATGTTTTTTAGATTCTTTTTTCTGTGAAAAATAGATGTAAAGTACTTAAATATTTATTTAATTGTTGATAATTAAATTGATAAATGAGTCAATAAAAGGGAATATCAGGAAAAAATACAAAATAAAATTTTTCTTTCTTTTTTGTCACTTTACTCGACTAAAGTGATTTTTTGTTGGGCTTTAAAATCAATCCGATGCTGTATTTTAGTAGTCTTCAGACACTGTTTTTATTTGTTTAATTTAATAGTCAAAATTTGTGTCCAAAACAAAAAAATATGTATAAATTTTTATTTAAATTGTAATAATTAATTACAATATTGAATCCGACATTTTGGGTTTTGAAAATCTGACTTGAGATGCTAGTAATGAAATAAATGCAAAAAATAAAATTGGTATTATTAGTAGATATTTCAAGTGACAGCAGTAAAAAATTTATCTGATTCAAATAACCGATTTTTTTTACTATTATCAAATAAATATTTACTTGGATCAAATAATTTTTATTTGAATCCAATAAATTATATTTAAATAAAATATTTCAAAGCAAATATTATTATTATTATTTTATTTGAAGCAAATAATATTTAATTGATTCAAATAAAAATTATTCAATTCAAATAAATATTTATTTGATAATAGTCAAAGAATCGGTTATTTGAATCAAATCAATTTTTCTTCTAGTGTTGTGGTTTTTTTAGTAAGATTATTAAATGCTTAAAGTGATAGTATTAATAGTATTAGTTAATTAGTAAAATCAGTGAATATTCCAAGTGATGGCAATAATAGTAGTGCTTTAATATTCAAATTAGCGATTATTCCATGTGATAGTAGTAATAATAGTAGAAGTAGTAATAGTACTATTTGTTAATAAGTAAAATTTATCGATATTCCAAGTGATAGTGAAATATTCAAAGTAATATTAATAAAAGCAATATTCTCTAATTTTGAATTAGTAAAAATGTTGACTAATTTGAAATAGTGACTTTTTGCTTTTGAATTAGTAAAGTTTACTAAATGAATAGTAATTTTTACTAATTTATTATTCGAATTTACTAATTAAAAAACAAAAAGTTAGTCACTAATTCCAATTAGTAAACATTTTTACTATTTCCAATCTACTATTTTCAAAATTCAAATTTAGTGAGTAATTGTAGCAGTCCTAGTAGTAGTACATAGTTCATTAGTAACACTCGATCCAGTAGTCGACAAGCCTGACGAATTAGAAAAGCATCATAAACTTGATATTTTTTTCCCTCCCTTCTCGAAGAAAAGAATATTTGTTTCAATTCTTCATAGCAAATTTGCTCATGATTATTGTGGGGGACAAAAAATCGCTTGTAAGTTTTTCAATTGGATTGGTAAATTGTCATATTTTAGAGGATTTCCTCTTCTTGGACTAAAGTAATTTCTTGGAGTTTATCTCTCTCTCTCTCTCTCTTTCTTTCTTTCTTTCTCTTGTCTGTCCTCAAAGCCATCAGCTGCTAGAATTGCACATGACTTTTTGCCATGATTGATATATGGCGTAATAGGATCATTTATTTTCTTGATGCCACGCTATTCTCTTCAACATATACCAGTCTTGTACCACTCTTCCTTCCTTCCGTTCTTCTTTCAATCCGCGCGTTCACAGTCGTGGCACTACGGAACCCAAGATGGCGTTACAAATTGCAATGGAATTCACTAATGCGAAAAAGACGCGCGGTAGGCATCGCCGAGTCATCGCGTGTGTTTATTATTGTCCACGGGGATATTTTTTTTGGCAACTATTTTCTTTTTTTCCTGTCAAGATTTTATTGAATTTTGTACTTGTAAATCGTTATTATAGAAATTCATTTTGTACTTGTATTGTAGACGAAAATTAGTTAATGTTTACACGGAGAGAAATTTCGTTTTAATATTTTGTATTATTGTAGTATTTAGTAAAACCGATTGCAATTTGGGGAAATCGTGCACTTCTATTAATTATTATTACCATTTTTAAGAAAATTTATAATCAAATTATTACTTTGTATTATTAGCAGTTCCGAATTTATCCGAGCCAAACTTCATGGCATTTCGGACATTTAAATTTAATTTCTCTTTAAATATAAATAAGTAAAAATTTACGATTAAATTAGTGGAAACGTCTATTTATTAGTAAAATCTGCTGATTCAAAAGCAAAAAGTCAGTTGCCAATTCACATTAGTAAATATTTTTACTAATTAATTTAGAGAGTTTTCAATTATTATTTAAAATTTTAACTAAAATATTCATATTTAAATTATTTTTATTAGAAAATTCTACGAAAATTCAATTATTTAAATACAAAAATAAATAATTTATTGAATAGTTGAATGTTTCTTAAAGTTGTTGAACTCTTAAAGAATTATTTTGACGAATTTTAATAAAATTTTTAAGAATAATTTCATTTTTAGAGAAATTTTGATGAAAATTATATAAAAAATAATTGAATCTTTGTAAAAAATTATTGAATTCTTATTAAATTTTTATTAAATAAAATTATTAATTAATTATTATTAATTAATTATTATTAATTATTATTTATTATTATTATTATTAATTTTTATTTTTATTAAATATTATTTATGAAAACAATTAAATATTTGCGTAGAATTGTTAAAAAAAATTTGTTAATCATTGAATTCTTTGGGAAATTTTATTAAAGAACTGGATATTAAAAATTCTTTATTTCAGAACAGTTTTTGAAAATAATTGAATTTTGGAGAAAAATGTTATTATTTAGAATAATAAATGAAATTTTGATGGGAAGTTTTTAAATTTTTTGACTGTATAACTGAATTTCTGCGAAGGAATCTATCTATTACTTTGAAAAATAATATTAAATTCTTAAGACGAATTTTAATAATATATTTCTTTTTAAATAATTGGATGTTTTTGTGAAATTTTATTGAAATAGTAGATATTGAAAATAATTGAATTTTGATAAATTATTGAAATTAATTAAATTTCTACGAAGAATTTTTTTAAAATTGTTTCAAAAATAATTGAAATTCTGTGTTGAGTTTTATTATTTATAAAAATGGTTTTACTGCCTTGAAAATAATTTAATTTTTGCAATCATTTGTAACTTCTTCAAAATTCAATTTCTTTTAGAGTTTTTAACTAAACTAGTTCATTAGAAGATATTAAAAAATGATTTAAGAAATGCTGCGTTTTATATAAAATGCATAAAAATTCTTATGCTAATAAATTAAATGATGAGTTTTTTCAAATAACTTAAAATTGGATATAACTTTAATAGAAATCAGTTTCCAGAGACAAACAATTTTAAAAACAGTATTATGAGAAACATTTCTCAATAAAATTTTGACCCAGCATACAAAATTATTTATTTATAACTTAAAATAAATTAAGAACTTTGTTTAACAAAATATTGAGAAAATATTACTTTCTCGCAAGTTTAGAAAATTTCTCGAGTTTAGTATATAAGGAAGTTGAGAACTGTATCTCCCAATGTACAGCGTGCGTGCGACATTGCGTTTATTTGTATCGCTTAAGTTTATATGTATGCGTTTTTAGGTTTTAACATATATCTCCGAAATTGTATATAGTTTGTGTTTATATGTATATAGTATAATGCTTGCGTTGACTCATTTGTGTGTATGTGTGTGTGAAATACTCTCGAAACGCTAATTCTATCCTTCTTCTTCTTACGTCTTTTTATTTTCTATCCTTTTCGACTCACTCATAATTTTTAGTATTGGCTATATTAAAGGTATTCTTTCGATACTTTCCCGGACTATAATTTTAATATAGTCAGTTTTAAAAATTATAATTCTTTTACTAATTTTTCTAAAATATATTAAGAGCTGCCTCACGGTAAATCGTTAGGTATTAAAATAACACCAAAATGGATTAAAATAACACTAAATTGGATTATTTTAATCCTTTTTGATGTTATTTTAATACCTAACGATTTACCGTGCTACTAATATGGACAATATTAATTTTTAATATAAAACACGATTTCCCTAAATTGAAAAAATATATTAAATTCTATTACCAATTTTAATAAATATTAATACAAAATCTCTCTCCGTGTAACTAGTGAAATATTAATTCAATAAATATTCGATAATTTTTGAGGAAACTACTTTTTTTTTAACATTATTCTTCTTTCTCGTGTAAATTTTAAAAAAATTGTTTCAATTTTTGTCGCATTTTTTAGTGAAAGAAATTTTTTTAATTGGACAATATTTGATGAACACTGCAGTTGGGGAGGCGCGAATCGTGTAAGTGTAGTGACGGAAGCAGTACCGATTTCTGTTTAACGGTTTGCGATAATTTCCAACTTGTCACTTGTATGTTGTTAAAATTTTTGCAATAAGACGGTGCGAGGAATATATATATGTATACACACACACGCAGCTGTCGGAGCATGTCAGACTCGATGATGCGAATCGCAAACACGAGGTTACCTGTCCGTTAAATGCACCTCCGGGTGTGCGTCTGGCACGGTGTGAATTTAATGATAGGGAAATAACGTTATACATATCCAGATTCGAAAGATTGGGGAATCATCGTTTCACTTTTTCTCATCATCGGTATGCAAATTGATTTCAAAAAGAAAAAGAAAGCAAATAAAAAGGAATAAAAATTAATTATAAAAGAAAGAAAAAATTTGTTAATGTACATTTTTAGTTTCCGCACGTTTACTTATTTTTTTTTTTTTTGTTTTGTGGTGGATTATCAGTTGTATGTGAAATGTTCTTTAATGCTTTCATTATAACTTATGAAACAAATGGTTTTTATAAATTTGTATATGTTTGTATGTATATAGAGGGGGGGAATGAAATTGAATTCCAGTAAAAAGAAGTGCCTGGAGTGCTTTCCCCTTTGATAAAAGTGCATTAACGATTAAGGCGATTGAATTAAACTACCGGTGAACGTGTATATTTATGATAATTTTCGATGCTAATTATAGGCGATAAAATTTACCAAATTATGTTTGGTTAAGATGATGAACCAGTGATTTCGGCTATGGAATTCTTGATAATTCTTGTTCTTCGGGAAAGAAAGTTTTATTCAATTTTTAATTTTTCTTTATTACTTTATTTCGTCTCTTTTTTGCTTCTCAGAAATTTTGGAAAAGAGGGCATATAATTTTTTCATTTAAAAGTTTGCAAAATTTTTCACTTTTAAATTTAAATCAATAAATTATTACAAACATTAAAACCTAAATTTTAATTAATTTTCTTTATTCAAATTAATTCACTGAGAAAAAATTCTGTTTGATTAAAAAATAAGTAGTCAACCAAAAGAATATGTTTGAATTAAAACTGTTTTATAATTGAATTAAACATAATTTTTCACGGAGAGAAGAGTTACAGTTGTGACAACTAAACACGTTTAGTAGCAGAAATACATGGAGAGCGATAGTAGCGCCCCTGGCGGTTTAGTTCCTGTTTAGTTACTCTGACTGAACGTACAGTCGTTCCTACTATTATATAGTAGATGCGACTGTTATTTTTGTCAGTCGAAAATTAACTAAACTGTTTAGTTATCAGAACTGAACCGACAGTCGCCTTCACTATTCTCTTCTCTCCGTGTTATTCAGGCAAATTTATTATGTATTGAATCAAAATTATTATTTTTAATTCAAAGATAATTTTTGGTTGACTGTATAAAAAAGATAATTATGTTTGACTTAAATATATTTTTTTATCTGATTAAAGTATTTTTTTAATAAAATAAAATTTAAATTTTATTCAATCAGACTTTTATTCAATTTAAATTTCAATGGAATCATATTTTATTCCATTTGAACTGTAATCGATTAACAAATTATTTGATTCAAATTTTAATCAAACTAAATTTTATTCGAGTCAAACTTTAATAGATCAAATTTTTATTCCATTAAAATTGTAATCGAGAAACATTTTATTCTTTGAAATTATAATGGATGAAGATTTAATTCCATTCAAATTCAAATCGGTCAATATTTTATGCAATTCAAAATTTTATTCTGTCAACATTTTAATCGATTAATATATTGTTTGGTTTAAAATTAAATTCTATTCGATCAAAATTTTAATCGATTAAAATATTGTTTGATTTAAATTCTATTCTATCAAAATGTTATTTGATTCGAAATTTATTCGATCATAATTTAAATTTGATTCAACATTTAATTATATTATAATAATCGACATAATCTGTCCTCACCTGAAGTTAGCGTTGTTTTATTACAATGTTTTGTTTTATAGTTTAAATTGATATGTCAAAAGATGGAAAGTTAATTTGTAGACTATTTGTAAAAAAAAGTGTTAAATGTGTAATGTTTTAATTTCTTAGTTTCCTTAAAAATTAAGTTTTGAATAATATTATTAAAAAATTCTAGAAAAGTAATTCAATTTTGAAAGACTTGTATAGTTCAAATTTTTAAGTATTTCGACATTTTAAGCAAATAAAGAACAATAATTAATTAAATATTTATTTTACAAAAGTTATTAAAATTTGAAAAATTTAATTTAGAAATTTTTAAAAAATTAGGTTTTTTAAAAATAGTAATGAAAATTTTTTAAAGAAAAAGGTACTTTAATTTTCAATAATAATTTTAACAAATTGAAACAATTGGAAAATTTGTAGAATTTTATATTATTAAGAATTTTTTTTTCCTCTTTAAAAATTGTCTATAAATATAATTACATTTTTGAAATTATATCATTTTATGAATTTACAAAAATTATTCTATTTAAATAATTCAATTCTCGCAGTTGAATTCCGATTGAAATTGATTTAAAAAAAATTTTAGTTAAAATTTTAAAGAATAATTAAATATTTAAACCGTTATAAAAGAAATTTTAGAAATGAATTAAATTTAAAAAGGTTTTTAAATTAAACTCCTTGAAAATTTAAGGGAAGCAAAAGTTTAAAAATCTTTAAATTTTTATTTTAAAAAATTATTACTGACATTATTTTTCTTCAAAAACTATTAATGTTTTTTCAATAATTTTATTAAAAAATTCTTAAAAAAATAATTGAATTTTAGATGAATTACAGTTGGAAATTTTAGAAATAATTATATTTCATGAGGTTTTTCATTGAAATTATTTGAAATTTTATTTCCTTGGGAAAATATATATTTGAATATGTTTTTAAATTTTTTTTTAACAAAATGAATTAAAGTTTTGAAAAATTTAATTCAGAAATTTCGAAAAATTGCTTCTTGAAAAAGTGAAACTAAAATTTTTTAAAAATACTTGTATTTCCGAAAATCATTTTAAAAAATGGAAACAATTGAAAATTTTCCCAACTTTTATTGAAATAAATTTTGAATTTTAATTCAAGTTGCTGTTTGAAATATTTTCGCATTTACTATACGAGTTGTTCAAATAATTACATTTAATGAAAGACCATAAGAAAAATTATATTTTTTAAGAAATGAAGAATTTTGATTAAATTTGGAAAAGCAAGTTTTGAAAGCAAGAAATAAAAAAAGAAAATTTCACGCGCGTGTAATTTTATTACTTCAATTTGTAATCGACATTTTAGTAAAATTTGTTCTATCTAATTTTTTTTCTAATCACAGTTTTTCTGAGGATACAAAATTGAGATAAAAAGCGAGTCAATGTTGTTGCGCAGCAACGTTTGGATTCGATTTTTGTCTCAATTTACAATTTTATATTCTTTGAAAAAGTGAATATTTATTAACACAAATACTTTCTTTTAAAATATTTAAATTGAAAACGAAATTTACAATTACGAATTTATAATTTAAAACTTAGGGGAAAATAATTCAATCTTTCGGATACTTTAAAGGGGGAAAAAGTTGCTGCAATCTCGGTTAAAAATTCAGCCACTTAACGATTGGTTTCGCATTATGTCTTAACTGCGAGGATGTATACTGAGTCGTTTTCTCAAAAATTGGCAATTAACGAGAATTTCTTTTTTCTTTTTTCTTTTAAAGCGCGACACTGCTTGTGTGTAACTTGCCTTTGGTACAAGACACAGGAAAGCAATAACTTCACTGTGTTTATTGCCAAGATCTTTGGTCGACTGGCGGATTAATGCCGTGTACCATTGCAAATGCACCAACGGGATAGATTATTAGACGGCAGATGTATTAAGAGGACGCATGCAAACGTGCACCCACTTCTTCTAGATAAATACGTCGACAACTATAAGTAGACGTTCACGATTTTCCTCTTCTTTTCATAAATATATAATTTTCTTCTTTTTTCTCTTCTTTTATTTTAAAATTCTCAAATACGCCTGGTATTCATATGCACATATGAAGACAAGTTTTTGATACGTTCAGATGTTATCCAGTAATGCGAATACATAAAATGATTATGCTTTTTGATATTTCCTGTGAGCTATTTTTGGAATTTGTGAAAAAATTTTTTTTCTATATTTCCACTTAGATTCTATGATGGAATGTAGAATCTAAATGTTGATCATCTTTGGTGAATGTTTTTGAAATCTCTATTAGAGATAGTTTTCTGTGGGTAAAAATAAATTGATGCTGTTAGAGTGAAAGGAAAAAATTACATTCTTGCGATGTTTTAGATATTTTGTATTATAATTATGTAATATTTTATATATCGTATTTTTGAATTTTTATTTTTTACTCATGTTTATATTTTAGAGAATTTTATTCTTGCTATATTTTTTATTCATTTTTTTATTCGCTTTCTTGTATTTTTGTGATTTAAAATTAAAAATTAGTAAAGGAGATTAAAAATTAGTGTTTCGAAATTATGGATTAAAAATTAAAAAAAATAATCGTCGGTAAAATGTTTATTGAGAGTAAAATTTAACTCACGGGATTTTAATTAGGTCGCAAACGATTTACTTGCTAGAAAATAAATTAGGCCTTCGTAGTAACTTCAAGGAGTTAAATACATCGAGGAAAGAGTTTTATCGACTTTGATTCTTTGAGAAATGTGTAGCCATCGCTTTTGTGCATTTTTCTGTAAAAATAAATTTGTATATATAAACAAAGTGACGTTCGCCATGGCATTCGCTTTTCTTTCAGCATGTTTTCTTATTTTGTTTGTGTGGTTTTACATTTATTGGGACTTAAAGACAACACAAGTCCATAAGCGCTAATGCGTCTTGTACGATGCATAATATTCCCTTCGCTCTCTTAACAATTACACAATCCATCGCAATTAACAGCATTAACGGGGGGCCAGTTTTAGATCTAATCGCTGCACTATGCCTGCCGCACACGCGGTAATTATACCGCGCGTTGATATTTAATATTTCAAAGTCTCTTTATAATGGTTGCGGCAATTGTGGTGTCGAGCACTTTATTCTCTACACACGCATGATTCAGGGGTTTTTTTCTCTTTCTCCTTCTTTCTCTTTCTCTTCTTTTTATTATTTAACAAAAGTAGCAATTAGAGGTGGGACTTTATAATAGTCCCGCGTCGCCCATCTCAAAACGTGTCAAGCACTTTGCCCTCGAAATACACATGCCTTTATTAAATATCTTATTTTTTTTAATTCTTCATTTACTGAAAGTGGTTATTTGTCTTGGAAAATCAATCTTTGATTGTTTTTAATGATATGTGGTGAGTTAAGTTTGTCACGAGTGTCGTACAGGGGGACATTTTGTAGAAAGGGGTGAAAATGATTCGTTTTATATCATTACTTTTATTATTACCGCTTTTGGTATTACTATTACAGGGTTGCCACAGGTCAGGGATTTCAGGAAAAAATCAGGGAAAGTAAATTTGGTTAGGGAAAAGTCAGGGATTTTTACTAAAAGTACTGGGAAAAATTGAATTTTTAAAAGTCATGAGAAAATTGAATTTTTTTTCTTTTTGCCTCGTAAACTATGAAATTACCACAAATTTTAATACAAACCTTCAATTTTTTCTATTTCTGACAATAATTTCTTTTTAAATAACTTCAATTTTCAAAAACTATTATAACATTAATAATAAATAATAAATGATAAATAATAATTAAATAAAATTAATAACAAACTATCATAAATTATGACTTATAAATTATTTTATGAATGATTTTTACAATTTTCATAAATACTACACTGAGAGAGAATATATATTAAATTTTGTAAAAATATTTTCCAATTGGGGAAAAAGTGCAACAAAGCGAAATTTTGATATTGAAAATTCTAAACTTTGAAAATAGTTTTGTAAAATTTATTAAAGTTATATTAGAATTTAATTAATATTCTTGATATTTGATAGAATTATACTAAATTTCACATAAGTTTTTTTAATGTTTAGTATTTTTTATATCAAAATTTCGCTTTGTCGCACTTCTTTCCCAATTTAAAAATATTTTTACAAAATTTAATATATATTCTCTCTCCGTGTAGATTGATAAAAGAATTTTAGTTAAAAATATTAAAAATATTAGATTTTGGAATAGTTACAAATGAATACAGAAATTCAATTGTTTTTATAAATAATAAAATACTTCATTTAAATTCAATTATTTTAAAGTTTTAATAAAATTCTTCACCGAAATTTAATTACTTTTATAAACTTGAATAAAATTCATTGTAAGAATTCGATTATTTATATAAACTTGAATAAAATTCATTGGAAGAATTAAATTATTTTCAAAATTAATAAAATTCTTCGTAAAAATTTAATTCTCAAAAATTAAAAAAAAAATATTTTAAAATCAATTATATTTATAAATATAAAAAATTCTTCATCTAAATTCAATTATACTTAAAAATTTTCATAAAATTTTTGGCATAATTTTGTAGGAATTCAATTTTAATGAATTATTTCAAAATAATTCCATTATTTTCATAAGTAATAAAATTTTCACAGGAATTCTATTATTTACTATTCAAAATTTCATAAAAGTTTTCGAAATATAATTATCAGTTATTTAAAAAATTCATCACCGAAATTCAATTATTTTTATAAACTGGAATAAAATTCTTTGTAAGAATTCAATCATTTATATAAATAATAAAATTCTTCACATAAATACAGTTATTTCTATAAATTTGAATAAAATTCGTTCGAAGAAATAAATTATTTTTAAACTGTAATAAAATTCTTTGCAGAAATAAAATTGTGTTCGAAAATTAAAAATAAAAGTTCGTGTTAAAATTGCAAGAAACTTTATAAATAATAAAATTCTTTTCCAAAATTCAATTATTTTATGCAAATTTTTAGAAAATTTAAATTATTTTCATAAGTAATAAAACTTATCTCAGAATTTTAATGACTTTTTATTTAATATATATTTAATCAAATTCCTCGAAAAATGTAATTATTCTTGAAAATTTTATTAAAATTTGTCAATTTAAATTCATATATTTAAAAATTTATTGATAAAATTCTTTATAAGAATTAAATTTTAACAAAGAACATTCTATTATTCTATAAATTATTTAATTTTTAATTTAAATAATTGAATTTTTCTAGAATTTTCTAATAAAAATAGATTTAAAAAAGAATTAACGGATAATCTATTTATTATTATTTATAAAAGTAATTGAATTATTGCCACGAATTTTATTACATTTTTTAAAAATAATTTAATTTTTTTGAGAAATTTTACTGCTTGTAAAAATAATTGAATTCTTGCGAGGGATTTTTTTAGGATTTTTGTAAGTAATTAACATATTCTGAAAAATGTTGTGGTAATAATATTCTTATAAGTTGTTCAATTTTAAAAGGTTTGAATTTGAATGTTTTAAAGAATTTTTATTCCTACAAAAAAATAATAATGATTAAATATTTATTTAAAAAAAAAAGTTATTGATGTTTTTGAATAATTTTACAATATTAATAAAATTTGTAAATAAATGTAATAGAACATTTTTTCTTGATTATCTAATAATTTTTAGAGTGAATCAGAATATTCTTTAGGGTCATAGGGAAAAAGTGAAAATTTTGTCTGGTAATCAGGGCAACCCTGTATTACTTTTATTATTCGCTTTCTATAATTAAAAATACTATAAATATATAAAAATTTGTGGTAAATGATCACTTTTTATCATTAGCGTCCGTTATACTCGTACCGCCATTTTGAATTTTGAAAATATAGATACAGATTCGTAACCAGCGACCCAAAAAACCTCCGAGAGTCTTGTTTTAACTGAATTCAAAAGTCTTTAATAAATTCGTCCGCCATATTGAATCCGCCATTTTGAATCTTTGAAATTAGACTAGATTCGTAATCAGGTATCGTTTAGTGGTATTTAATGGAATTTTTGTTATTTTCCACTCTATTTCCTCTAGGAGAAAACAGTTTCGAGTCGCAACTGAAAATAAGATCTTCTTAGCAGTAAAGGTAACACGAGTTACGTTTAAGAAAAAAAAACGACACTACAAATTGAGTCGAGATTTCATTATTTCCGAGCAAAGCATTTCAGCCAAGTTCAACAAGAACTTTTTACGAGTCGTAGACAGAACAATAATAGGTATTATTCTCTTTGGATTTTTTGCGGCTTTGCAATAAACAAGAGTGTCTTTGAAATGTCCCTAGGTATCTCTCTATTTCCCAGAGCAGGGACGTCTCGTTAGCACGAGGCTGTAGGTCTTTTCTGGAGGGTGTCGGTGGAGGCGACCTCTCTCTCTCTCTCTCTCTCTCTCTCTCTTTGTCTCGCTCTCTTGTTTGTGTACAAAAGGACGTGCGTGCGAAAATAAATATCCGGGGTTAGAGGTGTGACCAAAGGATTGAATTGACGTCGTAGTATAACCAAAGAGAGAGAGAGAGAAAGAGAGGGGGGGGGGTAGAATCGGCAGGGACAAGACAGGTTCACTGGCCACGTCGATACTCGTTAACTGTAACATCAGTGCAGCCCTTTTACCATAATATATATATATAGAGAGAGAGAGAAGGCGATTCGATACCGGCACTCAATTCTATTACGGAAAATTGCCAAGGCTGACGATTGGCTAAATATTGAAGCGAAATCCGTCTATAGCCAATATTGGCCCATGTCCAATTTCAAGCCACGAACTTTAATATTAGACGAATATCGGCCAACTGAAACTGAATCCAATAATAAATATTAATAAGCATCCTCCCTTTATCCCAGTTTCTATTTTTTAAATCCCCTTATTTCTTGTTGATTCCTTTTTCAATTTGGCAATAAATTTATAGCTTTAAAAATATCTATTTCTGGTATTAACGACGAGTGGATAAATACGAGTATAAATAAATAAATTCGAGGCGCTTTTTGACAAAATAGTTATTTGACAAATTAGTTATTTGACAAAATAGTTATTTGACATAATAGTTATTTGGTATAGAGCCACTTAATTTAAAATTCACATAAAATAAACATTATTTGTCATTACTTTCATTGGACACAAAAAACATTTAACATAAATATTATTTGTCATGAAATTCATTTAACACAAATTTTATCCTACATAAAACTCATATAATTCTTATTTGACATAAAAACTATGTAACATAAATTTCTTTTGTCATAGAAATCATTTAACATAAATTTCTTTTGACAAGAAATTCATTTAACGTAAATTTCAATTATTATAAAATTTATTTTAAACAAAATTCACTTGGCATAAAAGTCATTGAACGTAATTCTCATTTTACATACAATCCACTTTAAATAAAATTCAACTAACATAAATTTCATTCGACCTAAATATAATTTAATGTAATTCTTATTTAACATGAATTCACATGATATAAATTTGATTTGGCATAAATTCCATTTAACATAATTTCGGTAGTTATTATTAAACAATTTTTGAATGATTGTTTAGTGTAATAAAATTCATTTTGTTTATAAGAGAACTTACTCGTTACCTACGCGGAATTTTAATGAACTGCATAGACACGAAATTCAAAAAAAGAAAAATTGTATTAAGAATATATTAATACTAATAAATATAAGGGAAAAATAAACAGAAGGAAAAGAAAGGAAAAATGAAATAAATAAGATTGAAATAAAATAAAAATAAAATAAATAATTATTACTCTAATTCCGAACGGTGTAAATTAATTCAAATTGAACAATAATTGCCCACGCGATTTTTAATTAATTAAATAATTCCCCATCTGTTTAGATTTTCACGCACAAAAAATCAACGCTTGGAATGTATTCTTTATTTTAATTAATTAAATAATTCTCTCTACTCAGTATGCCATTGTTCCATTGCCTTTAATGAATTCACAATTAATTTTTTTCCTCTCTCGAAACTTTCTTTCCAAGTGGATTTCAATTTTAATTTATAATTCATTTCTCCTTAAGCAAAAAAAACTTGCCAACGATAAATTATCATTAAAATTTTATTAAATTTGATTTCTGATATTATTTTAATTAAAACGTTTTCCTAATATTTTAATTAAAATATTATCTCAAAAATTATTTTCTAATGATTCTAATATTTTCAAGTGTATAATATATTTCTCATTTTCTAATAATATTTTCCAGTATTTCTATAATATTTTCCTTTATTTTATTTTCTTCTCTTTCATTAATTTTAATTAATTTTTTCTTCTTCTTCATTCTAATTATTATACATCATTAAAATATAATCCTAATAATATCTAAACTAAAATATTATCGCAATATTAGTTTATTAATTAAAATACAATCTTATAATATAATTGCATAAATAATTAAATACGCACTTATATGAAAGACATGAGTAATGAAAATTTGAAATTTTATTTTTTTCAGACTGAGAGAAATTTTATTGATTTTATTAATTAACGAAAATAAATAACGATAATCCCTAGGTAAAGAATCTTGGGTGAAAAAAAATATGTGAAGTACTTTATTTATCGTATTATATATAGAAGGATTAGAGTGAAAATTAGAGGCTTTACTTTCAAATGACGCTGTCTGTCTTCACTGACCATTACTACTAGCAATTTTGTCTGACTGTTTCTACTAGTGATCGTTTAAGTAGAAAAACTCGTAAAGGTCAGACGCAGCGTAATTAAGAAAGTGGAGGAGATTTACCGTGATCGACGATATACATGTAAACTTTAGTCCTTCTTCTTCATTGCTTTTTTATTAAAGTTTTTTTTCTAATTATCTAATTATTATTACTAATCATTATTGTGATCATTAATATTATAATTCTGCATCGATTTTTATTTGATTCAAATTTTAATAGATAAAAATTTTATATTTGAAAAAAATATTTAACCATTATTGTGATAATTAATGTTATAATTATCGATCGATTTTTTATTCGATTCAAATTTTAATCAATAACAATTTTATTTTTGAAAAAAAATTGAATCATTATTGTGATTATTAATGTTATAATTAACGACTGATTTTTTATTCGATTCAAATTATAATCGATAAAGGTTTTAATGCATCAAAATTTAATTCGTTTCATGTTTAAATCGATTAAAATTTTTTTTTCTTTTTTAAATAAATTCAAAGTTTTATTGAATAAAATTTTATTTAATCAAAATTTTAATCGATCAATATTTTATTCGGTCCAAATTTGAATCGATAAAAATTTTATTGGATTAAAATTTCATTCATTGATAAAAAATAAGA
Source organism: Leptopilina drosophilae (assembly GCA_032873175.1). Lineage (NCBI taxonomy): Eukaryota > Metazoa > Arthropoda > Insecta > Hymenoptera > Figitidae > Leptopilina > Leptopilina drosophilae. The sequence goes on from CM065485.1 coordinate 10,898,089, forward strand.
GTTAGAGAATTTCATTAAAAACTTTTTAAAAAATCGAATTTTCAAAGTATTTTAATTTAATAATAATTGATAAATAATTAAATTTTATAAGCAGTCACATTCTAATGTATTCAAGTTTCTCAGTACGAAGATTAATAATTAAAATTTTTATTAGTTAATTTAAAAAAAATACACACTTCAAATTTTTTAGTAAAAATGAATTTTTCAAGTGTTTCTTAAAATTTTGAAAAATAAGATTTTTAAATTCTGTTATTTCAAGATAATTGAATTTTTATGAACAAAAAATTGAAAATTTTGTATGTAATTGAAATTTCTTTACATTCTATTAAAAATAATTTACTTCCTTTAAAGAATTTTATTTAACTTTTTCTAAATAATCAAGGGTAATAAGTCACCGTATAATTATAATTTTATTTTTTAAAATTTATTCGCAAAACATTCAATTTATTTTTTTAAATAGTAAAAGTTCGACAAAATTAAATTAATTTTAGGAATTTTATTAAAATTCATTGTAAAAGTTCAATTATTTCTATAAATAACGAAAATTCATTTATATTCACCACAAGAATTTAATTATTTTCAAAAAATTTTCTTAATTCAATAATATCCGCTTTATGTCTACTATTTGAATAAAATTTCCAAAAAGTATTCAATTATTTAAAAAAAAATGTTGACAAAATTCTACACGATTATTCAATTATTTTCTAAAAGAATGAAAATTTCATAGGAATTAAATTATTAAAAATAGAGTTTATCTAAATTTTTTTTTAAAATCAATTATTTGAAACATTTTTTATATAATCCTCGCAATAATTCAATTACTTTCATAAATAATAAAACTCATTGCAGAAATGGAATTATGTTTAATATAATTTTAATCAAATTCTTCGAAAAATGCAATTATTTCTAAAAATTTAATTAATTTTTGTCTAAGGAAATCAATTATTTCAATTATTTTCACAAATAGCAAAATTTTTCCGATTTACTAAATTCTTTTCAATATTATTTTTGAAAAATATTCTTCACAAGAATTTAATTATTTTCATAAAATTCCATAAAATTAAAAAAAAAATTCTACTATTTTAAAAATTATTAAAATTTTCCGCAGAAAGTCAATTACGTTTAAAATTTTTTTTTTTTAATTCTCCGAAATTTTAATTATCTTTATAAATAATTAAATTATTCTCTACAATTCAATCATTTTCAAAAAATTTAATAAAATTCTTCGGAAACATTTAATTATTTTCCTAAATATGTAATAACATTCTTTGGAAGGATTCAATTAATTTTATAGATAGTAAAATTCTTTGCAGAAATTCAATTAGTATCAATGACTTTTAATGAAATTAAATGAATCAAATTTTCAATTATAATTATGAACAGACAAGATTTTTTTGAAAAATAAAAAAAATTCTTTGTTCAATTCAATTATTTTCCAAATTGTAGAGTTATGTTCGAAATGAAATAAAAAAAAATTTGATGCGAAAATAAAACCGAAAAAAACGGGACATTTAAAGGTTAAACACAATTTATAATTAGTCACTATTGATAGAGTAAATGTCGGTAAAATTATTTTCTACACTGAAAAAAAAATTTATTTGATTAAAATAACCGATTATTTGATTATTATCAAATAAATATTTACTTGAAACAAATAATTTTTATTTCAAACAAATAAATTGTATTTAAATCAAATATTTCAGTATTTGAAGCAAATATTATTTAATTGATTCAAATAAAAATTATTTGATTCAAGTAAATATTTATTTGATATTAGTCAAATAATCGGTTATTTGAATCAAATACATTTTTTTAGTGTATTAACTTATTGGAGGTCGTTTTTCATTAACGATTTTAGTTTTTAACACTGTTTTTAAATGGAAATGTGAACACTAAAAATCTAAATTTGACTATTTGTTCAGAAAAGTAGCTTTTAGTAGCATTAGGCTAAAAAAGGTAGCTAAAAAGTAGCTTCTTTTAAAAAAAGTAGCAAATAGTAGCTTTTAGTAGAAAAGTGCGAAGCCTGAATCTAATTAGTTTTTCTGAGGATATCAAATTGAAACGAAAAACAATCATTAAAAAACTCTGATACTATGAATGAAAAAGTGAATAATTGAAGAATTTAATTAGATTTAATTTTACGTTGAAATATTCAGAAATAAAGATGCTGGCATGCATGTTCTTATAATTTAAGAATATTTCTCTCCGGTAGTTGGAAGTGATTTCTCTTTTTAAAATGCGACCAATAGAAACAAGATGTTAAGACTCCCTTAATTACCCAACACAATGACAATATAATTAATAATAATTCCTCTTTTTTTTCTTCTTGTTTCAGGTAAGTGAAAGGCGTCTGTCTGTCATGCTCGAGAGATTGTTTATGCTGTACGGCAAATAAAAAAAAAAATAAAATAAGAAAAAGAAGGATACCGTGGTGTGCGCGAGGAGATGAGGATGGTATGTAAAAAAATTAGTCAACGAGCCTCCGGTTCGTCGCACGAAAGAGAGTATATTATATAGCTTTAAGGTATATACACCGGTCCCATATACGTCGGTGCCGGATCGAGATTCCTGGTCCCTTTAAAAGGCCAACCCATTTCACGGACAATTCCCGTTTAACACGCCTTGCATCTCTCGAGTATATATATATATAACATGTCTCGTGGTGTTGCTTCGACGTGGGAGTTGACTCACAACAATAAAGTTCGATTGACCGAGGGTAATTCGTGATCGAAAGCGTTTCTTTTTAAAATATATACGTATATTCCCAATTTCTCGCAGGCTGATTGGTTGCGGACTCGAGAGAGCGAAAATATCTTGGAAAAAAGAATTTATATTTCTTAACGGGACTTCTTATTTGAAGAAACGAAAAATTGCTGGTTAACGTATTTTTTGCGTGGTGATTTCAAACCGTTTGTTGGTTTTTAAAAATTTTCGGATAAGAAAGTCTTCAATTAAAGGGGAACTCAGGAAAAATAATATTTGATACTGCGGAAGTAAAGAAATTTCCTAAGGCAGCTTGAACGTATTTTAGGTTTCTCAATCAATAGAGAATTGAAAATTGAAAACTAAAAAGTAAAAATAACTGATTGAAAACTATAAACAGAAAACTAAAGAATTCTGCTTCGATTTTAAAAGAAGAGAGATTCGAAACAAGTGCAACAGATGATGAGCGAATCTTAATTTTTTCATCACGAACTATATAGTTTAATTTAGAATGCACATTGCTTGAAGTGAAATAGTAGCAGATTTGAATGTATAAGAGAGAAATATTTCTTTTTCTTTTTGTTTTTGAAAAGCATATGTCTTAGAAAAATGTCCGACGTAACATTCATTTGAGTCTAGCTCTCTTGTACTTAAAAAGTCATAATTAAGGTTTAATAACCCATTCATACGGCAGGGAGTAATTTATCATACTCAAAGTCAAACAAAGTGCCTAGTAACGACTCGAGTGTTAAGTCATTACTTGTACAAAGTGCAAAGCTGGAGACACTGGTTACAACATCTGCACGTAACTTTTAGATTGGTATTTTTATTATCTTCAAGGATAAGAATTATCTCTTTAACTCTTGATAATTATTCTTTAAGGTTCACTCTCAAATAAACTACCGAATACTTGCCTAATTGCTTGCATTATTTTATATTTTTTAATTTGGGCAATTAATTACTGCGGTGTGCGATAATATCTGGAGAACATTACAGTGTTTGTGTGAAGAAATTTTTCATGCTGCATTCTCCGCTGTCTTTTACAATTTTGGGAGTTTTTTGTCATTTTCAATTTTATTGAATTAATTTCAAATTGGATATTCAATTAGAATTCAATTTTCAATCCAATCCAATTCTCAATTCAATTCAATCAAATCCAATTGATTTGAATTGAATTCAAATCAATTCAATTCAATATTTAGTTAAACTTGAATTTTCAATGCATCACAATAAATTATTATTATTGAACTTTGAAACAAATATTTTTACTGTATTAACATTTAAATAATAATTAACAAAATTTTTCCAAGCGTGGTGTTGCTCAATTTTTGTTTCAATAATTTTTTTATCGAATCTTTAAAAAGAAGTTGTTGCTGCATTTTAAAATCCCTATTGAATTATTATCTTTGATTTGATAAATTTTTATTTTAACTGTTGTCGAGAATTTATATCAAATTGTTAGAAGCTGGGATCAAATTGGTACCAAATTGAATCAAATTGATACCAAATTCAATCAAATTGATACCACATTGGATCAAAATGATATCATATTGGATCAAAGTGGTATCATAATGAATCAAACTGGTAATAAATTCTATCGAATCCAACTTGTAAAACCTGGAAATGTAAGGGAATTTTATAAATTTTGAAATAATCTGGAAAAGTCAGGGAATTTTTTATCGAAATGCTGAAAAATTTATTTTTGAAATCTAATTTTACTTAAGTATTTCAAAATAAATTTTATTTTAAAAGAGTTGAAATTACAATTTTCACGAGTAGATGAACTGGAAAAGATTTTCATTTAAAATTTTTCAAAACTTTAATTTTAAATGAATTTGAAAAAACAATTTCAAAACTTAGATTTTTAAAAAAACGTTAATATCTAAAATTCTTCTAAAATTATTAAAAAAATTTAATATATAATATTTAATTGATTATTTGAAAATAACGGATTAATAGAAGAATTTTAGTTTAAAATTCTAAAACAAAAATCGAAATTTTTAAGCAAATACCTACATATTATTGGAAAAATTCAATTATTTTTAAAAGAAGTAAAATTCTTCTTAGAAATTCAATTATTTTTTATCTTTCATTATTATTCATTCTTCAAAGAATTAAATTATTTTCAAAAATTTCAATGGAATTCTTTTGTAACAATTCAATTCTTTATAAATAATTTTAATAAAACTGTTCGTACAAATTTCATTGATTTTAAAAATTTTTTTAAATCCAATTATTTTCAATGTTTGCTATTTTAATAAAATTTTACGAAACAATTCAATTATTTAAATCAGAAATTTTATTGAAATTAGACTGTCGAATTCAATTATTTTCAAACGTAATATAATATTCTTCGCAATAATCCAATTGTTTGAAAATTTACAAAAATTCTTGTCAAAATTTTAATTGTCTTTTTAAATAATAACATTTTTCTTCGAAATTCAATTAGTTTCGAAAATTTTAATAATATTCTTGGCAAAATTTTAAATATTTTTTATATACAAAATTTTCATCGAATTTTTCAAAAAATGAAATTATTGTTAAAATTTCTTTAAAATTTGTCTCTTGATAATAAATAATAACAATAATAAACATAATAATTAAATTTTGATAAAATTTGTTATAAAAATTTAATTTTAAGAAACATTCAATTATTTAATAAATTGTTTATGTTTATAGTTAAATAATTGATTGATTTAAAAATAAAATTCAGTAAAAAATTTTTATTGTGATTGAATATCATATTTAAAAATATTTATTTATTTAAAAATTCTACGAGTATTCATTTATTTAACTCTAATAATAAACATTTTATTAAATAATTGAACTTTTTTTTTAAATTTAATTTTCATGATGCACTTTATCAACAAATTTTTAAATAATAATTGAATTTTTTTAATAAAATTTGTTTAAATGATTCCTTTTTTCGTGAAGGTTGTTCAAAATGTTGTACATTAAAAATAATTGCAATTCTGACAAGAATTTTATTATAGTTTTTGAAAATAATTTAATTTCGCAGAAAAATTTTATTCTTAATAAAAATTATTTAATTTTTTGGTAATTTTGGAACATAATTGGATTTTTGTTGAAGAATTACGTTACTTTGGAAAATAATTGAATTCTTGAGTTTTCTAATATTTTTCTAATTAATAATAAATGTAGTTTTTAAAGCCTAAGAAAATTCCGTTTTTTAACCTGGAAAACCTGGAAAAATCAGAGAATTTGAAAAGGGTAAAAGCGTGGCAACCAAGAATTGATACCATATTGTATCAGAGTGGTACCATATTGAATCAAGTTGGTATCTTAGTGCATTAAGGTGGTACCATGTTCTATGGAATTGGTACCAGATGGTATCCAAATTAAATCAAATTGATACCATTTTGGATCAAAGTAGCACCACAATGTACAAAATTAGTACTTTACTGTATCAAAATGATACCAAATTGCAGCGAATTGGTACCAAATTGTAGCGAATTGGTACCAATAAAAAAATAAATAAAAAATAAATAAATAAAATAAAAAAATAAAACTTGCAATAAATTATGATTGGATCCACATTTTTTTGGTTTCAATTCATTACAATTAAATACTTTAAATTTAGTATCACTGAACTGTGTAATTACTTTTTTTAATGTAGTGGAAATTCTAGAATAGAAATTTATTAAATTCAAAACGATTCTCGTGGTCCACATCTCACGAATTCTCGAGAGGAGATATTTTTTCCTCCGACCTGATGCCTATGGAAGTTGACAGTTAGATGTTGTTGGGTCTGATTACAAAACGCGAGAGAAGAGTCTTAAAGCCTCTCTCTCTCTCGAAACTTTGCGGCAGCAGCAGAGAAGAAGTCTTCTCTACCTGTATCAGCTGAACAATAGAGGTAAAAGCGCGACGTTGAATATATCATCGAAAGCGCATCCCCAGCGCAATGTATCGCCCCGTGTAACGCTATATACGCATGAATATAATATGGACATTAATAAATCCAAGCAGGTATTAATGCGGGCTAATGTATGCGTGCCGGGCATTTGTTATGTGTCCACTTTGTAAAACTTGGCAAGGCTACAATGGCTATTCGGCTTGTATGTATGTATATGTCGTGAAAAAAGCTTCTCTCTCTAGTTTTTTATTTTTCTCTCCATCTCCCTCTCTCTCTCTCTGTCGAATGCACAGTTACGACCTTGTGAGAGACTCGCGTGTGAATTTCGCATATCTTCCTTGTTAAAATTCTTTCTCTTTGAAATATTTCAATGTCTTATCTCATTCGTTTGATCGATTTGTTTTTAATTCATTGACAGTCTATGGAAATAATTATTCTCACTGTGAATTCAAAATTGGTTTAATTCTCTTTTGGTATTTCTTTTCTTTCCCGTGTAGAAAATTGTTGCGGCAGTCTAGATCTATTTAAACTTAAAGCCAGTCAAGTTTTTTCCTCGCGTTGCTATTTACAGTAGGGCTAGATTGGTGCGGTCTTTATTCTATCTAGTTTCCTGGACAAGCTCTTAATTTTTAAATAGAGTTTGCAACGAGCTGCAATTCTAGTAAAACTACGTTAATGCTAGCTTGGTACTATCTAGTTTTCCTAATTATATTTTTATCACGGCGTAAACAGAAATACAAATATAGTTATTAACAAAGGGTCCAAAAAGAAAAATTCATGGCGTCAGGAAAAATTGTTTATAATTTAATAAATTATTTAAACAAATTTAAAGAGAGATTTTTTATTTTCATACAACATTTAAATCTTTTTATAAATTGTTTGGAATCAAAAAAGCATATATACGGAAAGATTTCTCAGCAGAATTATCACTGAAAAATTAATTAAATTTCTTGTAAATAATTATAACGATTAAGAAATTCACTGTTTGGACACTGTTTGGCGTAAGACGGTGTATTCTTCTAATAATTTATGAAAATTATAGTTATTTATAAAAATTGTTGTGGTATTTTATAAAAATATTATAGTCTGAATCTCAATTGAAAATTATCACTTCGGTAATTTAAGAACATTTTCAAGGTAATTAATGGAAATTCATGCAGTAATTTATTGAAATTTTCGCAATAATTCATAAAAATACATTCCACATAAGTAACATTTAAAAATATTTATTTTACATTGAGAAAACATTATACTCGTTTGGAGTAGAAAAATAATTATAAGTGATTTTGTTTTATTGAAATTAGTTTGTAAGCTTAATTCCAATATATAGAACATATTTACTGCTTTGAATTAAAAATAATTTTCGTTTGAATAATTATGTTTAATTCAAACATATTTTCTGTTTTGGTTTAAACAAAAAATATGTTTAAAAATTTTATAATTGATTCAAACTTAAAAGTTGATAATAAATAATTTAAAATTTACTATACATTATGTTTAAATTAAATATATTATTTCTATGAATTAAACAAAAAAAATGTTTGAATTTAACTTAAATTTGTTTAACTGTATGGCAAAGAAATTTTAAGTTTTATTTTAACAAAATAGGTTTGAATCAAATAAATTGTTTTCTCAGTGTAGCAATTTATGGAAATTTTCTCGGTAATTTATGGTAATTTATAGAAATGTTCGCGATAATTTATAAAAATATGAAAAGCAAAAATTATCATTAAAATTTTGGATTTAAGTCATTTATGGAAATTTTCGCTGTGATTTATGGAAATTTATGAGGTAATTTATAAACATTTGGACGAAAGTTTATGAAACTATGTAAAACACAAATTAGAACTAAAAAATTTAACATCGGAAATTGATGGTAATTTATGGAAATTTATTAGGTAAAGTTACGATAAATTTTTATGACTCAGTTTAATAATAATTTAACTAGATTACATAGTTAAATATTTTCAATAATTGTAAGTGTCGAAAAATAAAATTTATTTTCTTTTAGCTTCGATGGGGTAGTGGTTAGAGTGTTCGGCTTGAAATCCGTAGGTCATATGTTCAATTCCCCGCAGTGTCAAATTTTATTCAGTAATAGGTTTCCGTTTATTTTGTGTTTTAAACATCAACTTGATGAAAAGTTAAAAGTTAAGGATTATATTACACGCTTGTAAATACAAATTAATTTTTTTATTATATTAGCACTGAATTTAATTAATTTTCTCATTTGTTTCGTTAAATAAACTTTTCTAACTAGTTTCTAGATCGCAGTAATAATTAAAAAATTTATCTAGTGAGACAACGTAGCGCCATTCTTGACATGACTATCTCGCGCTTAAAAGATACGAGCGTTACATTTCGGTCTAGATACTAGATTAGGATAGGAAAGATTAGATAGGAAAGATATACTGGGCCAGTATAGCATCTAGCTAAACTAGATAGGAACTAGGTAGCGCCATTACAATAGTCTATGGAAATAATTATTTCCACTGTAAATTCAAGATCGGTTTAATTTTCTTCTGGTAGTTCTTTTTTTAGTATTTATGATAAGTATATTGTAGGCTAACTTCTTTTTCTCTCCTCCTTCTCCTCGATTTCCTCTTAACTTCTATACCTTTTAAAGGGTGTGTGTGTTTGTATAGAAATTTCCTCTCTTATAAATTTTGTCCTTGATTCGTTTTACTTAAAACTTTTGTAAAAGATCACGGTACACATGCATACGGAATATAGTGTATCACAGTGCAAAACCGACGAAAGAAATAAGGAGAAGGTAAAAAATTACCGTCATAATTTTCATACGGGTGTGCCTACCATGCCTCCGTTCGACATTATAATCCCCATTAGTCTTGAAAAGCCCCGGTGTATATGAGCTCATGAATTGATCGTTTTAAACAGTCGGTAATAATATAAAAGAAGGAGAGGAATTATCGTTTATGCGCTGTATGTATACGTATGTTTCTTCATAGGGTATAAATGTATAAATTTTACTTATGACGGGGAGCTTTAAATAGGGCAAAACATCGAGAGTTGTATGTTTGGAAAAATTTTTGGATGAAAATTATTTATTCATTCTGTATGAGAGGAGGTTTAATATCATCTCGTTGCATTGGTTTATAAATGATGTAATCCATTTTCTTCAGGTTGTAAGTCGGTGTAAGAAAGTTTCTTGGTTATTCTTAATTTGGTCTAGACTGCAAATGGTTGAATCGATTTAGTACCATAATCTTGTTTCTGAATGGTGTAATTCGTTTCGCAACAAGTGTATTTTAATTTTTTTAGTGCTGCAACTCTTGAGGACTTGGAATTTTATTTCTATTGACATGATGGCAGCAATAATTTTAGGTATTTATGCTGGTATTTTTTTGTTTTTGGTTTAACTGGTATAGGTTTTTTTATAGGTACATACAAGTAGGTATGTTTTAGGTAGGCATGTTTCAACACCTTTCTGGTGGTATATTTTGGGACCAATTCTTAATTTATCATCACTGCTATTATTATCATTGTTACGTCCGTAACTTATTCTTAATATACTACATTTACTTATAATAATTACGTGTTTATTCTCTTTTCAAATATTGAATCTTACTTATATATTGTAAGATATTATTATTGTCATTAAAATGCATATTATTGTATTAAGACAATCTCTACATATTGTTGCATTATATTCAGTATTTTTATGGTCATTGGTATAATATATGTTTTACAGCGAATATATAAATTGTATCAAGTACAAGAAAGAAGAGTAATATTTAGAATTATGTAAAAACCTTTGCCACAGACAATATTACCCTTGAATAATATAATCAGAATAACGATTAAGCATCATTTCAACGACCTTCCTATAAGCAAGGAAATCAACGAACGAGAAAAAACTAATCTATTAGACAACTTCCACATAGTTCCACTCCAGCAGTGAATTAACCTGTGAGGAACAGCTAACCGAACCAGTGGCACATATCCCCACTTAAAATCCATGCGATGGCACAACTTTTCACGCATAAAATTGGGAAAACCATAATAAGGAATAACCATCTCTCCACAATTCCAGTAGCATCAAAGGCGCTAAACTTATGTGAGAAGTTTTATAAATAAAGGGCACTAGCTCTGTTACATTCAGAGAGTAATTTTTTGAAACACCAAGTTATAGTCATCGAACCAGCGAGTTGAACACATCGTCTACAAGTGAACTAAAAGTACAAAGTTAAAAGTGAACTCCCAAGTATTTAAAATCAACCTAAGTCTACCAACAAGTATTAATTTCCAAACAAATATAATTTGAAGTGAATATAAGTATTTTTCCAAGTGTCTAAAATTAAAACGAACTTCGTTTTTAGACTTTTTCCCCGGTTCTTAAAATAGAACATTAAATAATTCTCAAAAATTACCATTTGGGAAATAGATTCAAGTTTTGATAAACTCTATATTGAAACAAGACATTCCAAATTTCGAACCATCGAAATTTGCTCAACTACCGACAACCGTCTGGAAGGAAGCAAATATTTTCAAAATTCAAAACACTATTACCTTAGTGTAAACAACAGTGATAAAATCCCACAATAAGGACAACTGTCGGAGGCCCATTTTTGTGAAGTGCCTTTTCAAGATTGGATTAACAGATTATTATCACCAGCTCATTTACTACCAGTAATCGTTATTCTTAAAGTAAGATTTGTAAATTATAATTTTATTCATTGTATTTTTGTCAATACTTTTCTTTCTTGTTAGTTTTTAAATAAATTATTCTCTCACAACATTTAGTAGGCTCATTGACTTATCCTCATCCCAAATTAGATTCAATTTATTTGAAACTAATTTAAAACGAGGAACGTTAGGTATATTTATAAAGGTTTCTCGTTTTGACGTAACATCATCCACAATTATGCAGACGCTGCAATTAATTTAGCATCACATCATCTGTAGAGAAATATTAAAAGTCCCTTGAACTTGAAAGCACAAGGGGGAAAAAAGAATATAACCTTGACCACCGGTTTTTGCGCCTGAAGAGATGATAATCGTTGTCGTGCGATCTGTGGATCGAGATTTGAGAACATCGGTTTGAACCCTTTCCTCGTTCGTATGTATCCACGTGCACGCACGCGCAGGACAAGTTTGCGGCAGAAGTCGAGCGCGCGTCGTGATATATCAGATCAGCCGAATGGCGTATTACCATTACAATGGTTTACAATGCTGTATCGGAGGAGATCTCACGGTGGCGACTATACATACAAACGCCACAAACACACAAACATGTGCACATTGGAGTATTAGTGGTTCAGTGTCGTGCGTTGGTCTAGAGAGAAGCTCACCAGCAGTTCAGTGGCAAAGGTGTTGTATAGCGTTGTCGCGGTGACACCTCAGCCAGGCCACCTAACATGAATAATGCATCTAATGTTAGTTACATGAGGTACAGGAGGCGCTTAGACCTATCTTCCCATGGCCAATGTATGGCCTGGACATGCCTACCTGTCGCCACTGTTCTTATTCTTTATACTTCCTCTATATATACCTCCGTATTTTCTGCCGGCGAAAATTCTGAAAAAAAAGAAATTATCTTTCAAGCATTTTCTTTCAGCACTTTCCAAGCTGAATGGTTTTTCCGAATACTGACGCATTGGGAAAAACAATTGCTCGGGAAATGTCTCTTATCAGAAAAAATATGATTAAAAATCTAATTACAATGATTACAAGCTAATTTTGGTTGGTTCAACTGACACTTGTAAATTTTTTTATTTGTCAAGAATTTGAACTATTGGTGGACGAGTCAAATTTTTATATTTGCAGATGCAGCTGCATTGTTCGGACCCAATTATTTTTTTTAATTAAACAATATTCTGAATTCAAGACTAATTTCAATGGATGTACTATCTCATCATGGATTAGTTACTTTCGATTTGTGTATTTTTAGTTTAAAAATAATTTTGAAATACACAGCGTATAGTAATGATAATTATAATGATGATGATAATAAAAATCATAATAGAAAAATAATAATTAAATTATGCAATGTTTAAGCTCTCATTAGTTTTCAAAACATTCTATGTAGAAAATTGTAATGGCGCTACCTAGTTCCTATCTAGTTTGTCTAGATGCTATACTGGCCCAGTTTATCTTTCTAATCTAGTATCTAGACCGAAATGTAACGCTTGTACCCTTTAAGCGCGAGATGTCAAGACTGGTGCTACGTTGTCTCACTAGATAATTTTTTTAATTATTACTGCGATCAAGAAACTAGTTTAAAAAGTTTAATTAACGAAACAAATAAGAAATTTATTTAAATTCGATGTTAATGTAATAAGAAATTTAATTAATTTCTATTTACAAGCTTGTAATAATTCTTAATTTTCAACTTTTAATCAAGTTAATGTCTACAACACACAATAAACGGAAACCTATTACTAAATAATAATTTGACACTGCGGGGAATTGAACCTATGACCTACGGATTTCTAGCCGAACACTCTAACCACTACCCCATCGAAGCTACAAGAAAATAAATTTTAATTTCCGACACCTTTTACACTTACAATTCTTGAAAATGGTTTAACTATGTAATCTAGTTAAATTATTATTTAACTGAATCATAAAAAATTTACCGTAAATTAACCAATAAATGTCCATAAATTAACACGTAAATTTCCATAAATTACCACAAATTTTCGAAGTTAAATTTTTAAGTTCTAATTTGTATTTTACATAGTTTCATAAACTTTCCTCCAAATGTTTATAAATTACCACATCAATTTCTATGAATTGCGAAAATTATCATAAATGACTGAAATCCAAAATTTTAATGATAATTTTTACTTTTCATATTTTTATAAATTACCACGTAAATTTCCATAAATTACCATAAATTTCCGAAATTAAATTTTTTAGTTTTAATTTGTGTTTTACATAATTTTATAAAATATCGTCCAAATGTTTATAAATTACCACATAAATTTTCATAAATCACCGCGAAAATTTCCATAAATGACTGAAATCCAAAATTTGAATGTTAATTTTTGCTTTTCATATTTTATAAATTATCGCGAAAATTTCCATAAATTGCTAAACTGAGAAAACGATTTATTTGATTCAAACCTATTTCGTTTAAATAAAACTTAAAATATCTTTGCCATACAGTTAAACAAATTTAAGTTAAATTCAAACATATTTTTTGATTAATTTACAGAAATAATATATTTAAATCAAATATAATTATAGTAAATTTTAAATTAATTATTATCAACTTTTAAGTTTGAATCAATTATCAAATTTTTAAACATATTTTTTGTTTAAACCAAAACAGAAAATATGTTTGAATTAAACATAATTATTCAAACAAAAATTATTTTTAAACATAGCAGTAAATATTTTCTATATATTGGAATTAAGCTTACAAATTAATTTCAATAAAACAAAATCACTCAAAATTATTTTTCTACTTGAAACGAGTATAATGTTTTCTCAGTGTAAAATAAATATTTTTAAATGTTACTTATGTGGAATATATTTTTATGAATTATTGCGAAAATTTCAATAAATTACTGCATGAATTTCCATTAATTGTCTTGAAAATTTTCTTAAATTACCAAAGTAATAATTTTCAGTTGAGATTCAGACTACAATTTTTTTATAAATTACCGCAATAATTTTTATAAATAACTATAATTTTCATAAATTATTAGAAGAATACACCGTCTTACGCCAAACAGTGTCCAAACAGTGAATTTCTTAATCGTTATAATTATTTACAAGAAATTTAATTAATTTTTCAGTAATAATTCTGCTGAGAAATCTTTCCGGATAAATGCTTTTTTGATTCCAAACAATTTATAAAAAGATTTAAATGTTGTATGAAAATAAAAAATCTCTCTTTAAATTTGTTTAAATAATTTAATAAATTATAAACAATTTTTCCTGGCCGCCATGAATTTTTCTTTTTGGACCCTTTGTTTTCAAAAAAATATAATGATAATTATCATAACGATACAATTTTTTTTAATTTCCTAAACCAAATCCTGGTAACTTAAGATAGAAAGAAAATTTGAACAAGTAAGTAATATTTAAAATAAACTTAATAATAATCATGAAATTAAAAAGTTTACAACAAAAAACAGTAAAATATAGTTAATAGTATAAAACCTAATATTTCCGTATAATAACTATATTGGCATTTTAGTTTACGCCGTGATAAAAATATAATTAGGAAAACTAGTTAGTACCAAGCTAGCATTAACATAGTTTTACTGGAATTGCAGGGCGTTGCAAAATCTGTATAAAAATCAAAAGCTTGTCTAGAAAACTAGATAAAATCAAGACCACATTTAACATTACGTATTCCACATTTCACATTTCAGATTCCATATTCCGTATTCCACATTTTGGATTGTGGAATGCAGAATGTGAAATATGGAATCCGGAATAAGTTACTTAATCGACTTCCATTCATTTTCTTGAAAGAAAAGCAGTTTTGTTCCGTACAAAGAAGCTTAATCTTGCAGAAGCACTTGTTTTATTTGTAGAATAGTGTATTAATTACTTTTAAGAAAAGAAAGAGAGAATGAGAGGGAAAAAATGCTTTTGATGAGAATTACAAGACACCGTTATAGTCATAAAATACCCGCGAGGATAAGTTTATTGACGATTAAAAAGAGTAGAATAATAAATTTATTAATGACTATTATTTGAAACGTATCTTCTCCCGATGAAATATCTACACTTAAAACAGTTTTCAGAACGTGATTTATTTGCAATTTGCAAGGTTATGTATTTTTCCATCGGTTCCCTTGGTCCATTTTGCTGTCGATTAATTGGTAGTACTACTTTTTGATATTAGTTCTAATTAAACATTAGTTCTAAAAACCAGTGGTTGGAATTATTCTTAATTCCTTGTATTCTGGTAAAGATCATAATTATTTAATTCTAATATTAAAAAACCTATTTTAGGCATTAATAAACTATTTCCCTTTGTAAATACAAAGGATTTTTTTTGTTTATAATTTGTTTTTGCCTGTTTATAATCTTTTTTCTTATTGATGAAAATTGTACATAATTATTGGTATGGTATTATCGGTACCTAAATGGACATTTCTAGTATCATCTATTATTAGTAATTTCCATTCGGTGTAATACAAATTTCAAAACCAGAGTTAACCGCAAGTGGCATAAGGTACGCGAGACAATCTATACCTGAATCTCGAGTTGTAAAAGCTTTTTGTAATGCATGCATTGTCATATGAATGTGATATTTGTCACGAGATGAAAACACAGGAGATAGCGGGCTCTTCGCGACAGATGTTTCTGTCGATAAAGGGAACACCTCTATGTGGACGATAGAATGCCGCCAATCTTTATTATCCTATTCTCTTTCTCGTTTCCCTACCAACACGTTTGTTTTCCAGTTAACTCGTATTTTCAGAGTTATACACAAAACACATTCTTGTCTTTACACATATATCAATAAAATATGAAATAATATGTTTACCCTCTTTAACCCTTGGAGAACACGACTATTTTTTCCCTTACATAACATTTTCCACAACATTGGGGTTAATTTTCCCCCGCTACTTGCAGAATATATATTATTTCCTTTCTTGCCAATTTTTTCTTTTCGCACCTGAATTGGCGAGTGAAAAAAAGAACTATACACAAAAGAGTACATAAACATGCTTGATTGCGACACGCAACTGTTTTTTCGTGTGCGCGCAATTGTATTTTCATTTTGTAAGAGATGTGTGTTGGGAGTCAACGTTAGATGAAATAATGTTTCCTGTTTGGCAAATGGCAATGATTTCTTTTCTATATTCACATGCACATAAATTGTTTTTAATAAAAGCTTTTGCCGACATTCTTAGCGTTGGCACTATGTGTGTTTATATATAAATATAATAAAGGTGTATTCGTGAATCTTGGATATATTTTTCCATCAGGTGTTGAGCGCAGAAATATAATGTTGTTAGGCCGCAGAACGATTGGAGAAAATTTCTCAAAGGTCACGTTTGCAAATACGCCTTCTTCGTCCTCGTTATAACTTGAGCTATTCATCTTATTACTTTGCTCTTCCAACATCTGTTCTGATAATCAAACACGATGATGTCGTTACTATTTATACGAAAAAAGGAGAAGAAAATGAAAATTATTATCTAACGGTATTATTTATTTATTTCTTTTAGAGGATGAATTTAGAAATTTGAAATTGTGAAAACGTTTCTATTTTTCTTTGATAAGTTTGATTGGCGTTTCTTTGAAAAAATAGTTTTTATTTACTTTTCTTTTTTTATTATAGCGTCTTTGTCATATGAATATAATTTAAAAATATGTTTTTACTAGCAACAAATCGCGCGCTAAAGCGTACGGCTAACTTTTTACTGCCTTTTTAAAATAAAATTAACAATTTTAAAAATAATAAAATTTGAAAATTATCTTATTTAAATTTTTGTTGAAAATACTAAAAAAAATTCAATTTTGTAGAATTTACAAATAATTGCAAAAATTCTTTTAAAGAAATAAAATTCTTCTTATTAAATTCAACGATGTTCAAATCATGAAAAAAATTCTCGTAAAAATCCCAATTATTTTTATAAATGACAAAATGCTTCTCCAAAGTTCTATTATTTTCAGAAATTTTTCTAATTTTAATGATTTTCAATATCTACGATTTTAATAAAATATTCCCTAAAACGAATTAAATTATTTTAAAAAAATTTTAATTTGAAATTTTAAAAAATGACAATTTTGAATGAATTAATAAAATAATAAAAATTTCAGAGGAATTCTACTATTTACAAATTTTTTATAAATTTCTTCGCAATAATTCAATTATTTTAACGAAGAATAACATTTTTTTAACTGGGGATTCAATTATTTTTATAAATAATCAAAATCATCACAGAATTTCAATTATTTTTGGTACTATGTTAATGGAATTTCTTCAAAAATGTAATTATTATTAAAATTTTTATGAAAATTAATTTTCAAAGATTTTAATGAAATAATTTTTATCAATTCGATTTTTTTAAAAATAATTTGAATTAAATTCTTCGTAGAATTAAATTAATTTCAATAATATCAAAATTCAATTATTTTTAATATCTACTATTTCAATAAATATTCACAAAAGAATTCAAATATTTAAAAAGAAGTATATTATTAAAATTTATCGCAAGAATTAAAGTATTTTTCATCAATAATAAAATTCTTCTGAGGTATTCAATTATTTTCAATACAATTATTAAAAAATTCAATTGTATTCAATAAATTAAAGAAATTTTTTCAAAAAAATGCAATTATTTTCCAAAAATTTTAAATAAAATTTAAAAATTAAATGCTTAATTTCAATTATTAAGAAAGAGGATTATTATAAAAACTTGAAAGAAATTATTCATATAGAATTCAATTACTTTGAAAACTTGTAAATAAAATGATTAAAGAAAGTCCATTATTATAAAGAAACTTAAAGAAATTCTTCAAAGAATTTAATTAAGATTGTGTAAAATTTTAATAAAATTCTTCCTAAATTGAATTATTTTCATAAACAAAATTCTTCGAAGAAATTTAATTACTATCAAATTTTTTGATAAAATTCTTTGTAAAAATTCAATTATTATCAAATTTTTTGATAAAATTCTTTGCAAGAATTCAATCATTTGCAAATGTTTTATAAATTTTTTCGATTTAACAAAAAAATTAATAAAAGTTCTTCACAAGAATTCAATTATTTTTGAAAATTTTAATAAAATTCGTTGCAAAAATTCAATTATTATAAAAAAGTTTGATAAATTTCTTCGAATCAATTAAATTATTTTAAAAAATTTTGAAAAAATTTTCGGAAAAAATTTCATTTATTTTCAAAAATTTTCCTCAATTCAATAATTTTTATAATATATTCTAAAATTTTTCAAAAGATTTCAATTATAAAAAATTGCATTGAAATTCTGCGCAAACATTTAATTATATTCATAAAATAATTAAAATTTCACAAGGACTTCAATTATTTTCATAAATAATAACATTTTTTGAGGAATTCAATTATTATTATTTTCATAAAAAATAATTTAAAATTCAGAAAGTAGTAAATTAATTAAAATGATGAAAATAATTTTGATGAAGTTACAGTAACAATATTCTTAGAATGTAAAATAATGATTTTATTTCTCGGTCATCTTTAATTTATTTGAAAACATGAAGAAATTGATCACTTCGAGTCTTCGACTCGGAGCAATTGATTTCTTCATGTTTTATAAACAATACTTTAATAAGTTGTTTAATTTAAAAAAGGTTTGAAATTTTGTATGTCTTCATTCTTGTGGAAATTCCTGTTCCAAAGATAAGATTAAAATATAAATTGTATGAATATTTTTCTTCTTTTTCTAAAACAAAATAATAATTTTCTTAAAAAAATTGTGATTCAAAAAGAAAATAATGGAAAATAAATAAATTTTCTATTTCTTAATCACAGTTGTTTAATAATTTTCTAATTTGTTTAGAAGTAAAGAACAAAAATAATTTCAATTTGACAAAACATAATATTTAACAAAATTTTAGTCTTTTAATGAAAAGAAGTAAAAAAAATTCTGATGATTTCTATTTTCTATCTAAAGTAAACAAAAAATAAAACTATAAACAAAAGACAACTTCAGAGTGTGAGGGACAGAAACAGTGAATGAAAGAATGAAAGAACATTCAAATTAGTATAGTTAATAATTCATTTTTCTATTTTTGATTATGAATTTCATTGCCGTTTAATGAATGGAATTTAAAATACAATTTTTTGGTATTTTCCTAATTTTCTCCTTATGCTTTTAATAGTTTTTTGTGATGAAATGCTAATGTATAGAATTTTTCTGTAATGCAGAATACTTTGCAATGAATGTAGAATTGTAGATGTAAAAAATGATTGGAAAAAATTTAACGAAACTGCTTTAGTGTTATGAGCGAGTTGAAAATTGTGTTTGCGAAGTGGAATTTTTCTGCGCTTGTTATACAAGTGTCGTAAATTCATAAGAAGAAGACAAGTCTGGAGTCTCGTATCGATTTCATCGGTCATCGTATATCAGTCAACATTATAAGACAACCGTAAAACAGTTCCATTCTTGCACTTTATTTATTGTTAAAAGTTTGTGGCATATTTTACACGCCCTTTTTGTAATTACATTGCTCTCTTGGTACACGATTTTTACGTCTACCTGCTGATAAAGATGGTCCACTTTCTTCTTCTCTTCGTACTTTATATTCGGCTATATACTTGTCTTTCTTTCTTTTTAATTTTTATTGTTTCGTGGCTCAGAAATCAAAAACGTGTAGTAAACTTATTTAGGGAAGTAATTCGAATAGATCTGACGAAAGTGATAATTTATTAATACAAAATTTTTTAATTGTATCATAAATTAAAAAGGAAGATAGTAAATAATTAAGTTAACAAATGAAAAAAAATGTAATAAATAAATAACAAATTTAAAATTTAAAACCATTGAATTGAAGAAATGAAAAATTGAAATGAATGTTAAAATAATAAACATAAAAATAGTACACAAACTTAAAAATACTGAATAATAATAATAAAGTCGCTTATAAATGAATAGTAACTGGAATTTTATGGAAAAGTTTCAACTTTAATTTTATGAAATAATAGTTTACAATTATAAAAGTTATTGCGCGCGAGCAGTAAAGTGATAATAATAGTTTTAATGAACACATTAAAAGTTTCCAAAGAATCATCAACATCATTGGCGTTTAGTAATAAAGTGTATAAGTTTAGTAATTTAATCTCTTGAAAAGTATTCCATTCGTATTTAAATGAGTTATTATAACTCTTTAATAAAATGGAATTATCGTAAAGAAGATTTTAAAGTGTGCAGTTGTGATAACTATAATAATTAAGGTTAGTTGGGTCTTTATTCCACTTCTTCTTCTTTTTTTGGGGGAAAATTCTCTCTCGTGTCTTAATGTGTTCTCGTAGCACGTGTGCGCGTAACTAAGAAAGTAGCAACTTTTGAAATGGTTGTATAATGATATCTTGAAGAAAACGATTTCTTCGATAAGAGAGGCTGTTGAGTGCTGCCATTATTTGAGATTATTTTCTTACCGCCCAGAAGAGAACTTTAGTTTTATTGAGCGTGTCCTTTATTCTCTCTCTCTCAGTCTTTCTCGGTCTCACTTGAAATCTTTGATGACCAGAGAGGTCTCTTGAAAGATTCTCGAACCATTCTTAACAAGGACGAAGGAAGCATTGCTTTGTACGTCCTTCGAATGCGACTTGTATAATCGTCAATTGAAGGGGATTTTCGTCGAAGATGGTCTCGGATTAGTTGCGGTAATTTTCGTTTTATCCTTTTGCGAAAAATGGTATTTGTAAAAAATATTTGTGGGAGATGAATATTTATTTAATTTACTTGAGAATCAGGTGAGTAGAAAAGTTTTTTGGTTTAGCTTACAGAAATTGATGATCTGAACTCAAAATTCCCTTTGGTAACAAATTAGTAACAAAGGTGTTCAAATTGGTAGGAAAAATATCGAAACTGTAACACCAAAAATATCGAAGTACTAACCTAGAACCGAGAATAACAATGTACCAAAGGTTCCATAATCTTTTTGAGTAAAATTGAGGTTCACAAAATTTAGGAACCAAGAATAACCAAGTGTCAAAGGTTCCACATTCTTTTTGACTAAAATTTAAGTTCACAAAATTTAGGATCCGAGAATAACACAGTGCCAAAAGGTTCTACAATCTTTTTGAGTAAAATTTAGGTTCTTTGGCTTTTTAAATACAAATTATTCCCAACTAGTAAAATATTTGATAAGAATCGTGTTTTATCTCGCATTTAGTTTAACACGAGTTAGGAAGGAAGGTAATTAAATTGTAGGCTTCCTGTTGTGTAATGAATTTTAACATTTATTAAAATTGGAAGATGTAACGGAATTAAATACATAAGTGGAGGAGTGATTGGTTTTTTAAGGCGAAGGTTGTACAGTTACTGATTCATACATTCAAAAATTTACTTAACGTTCTGAGTTGAGGGTGTAGAAATTATTTTTGGTGGGAAATTAGCTATTTTAATTGGTTGCAAAACGAAGGTGGGCGTTTCGTAAATTACCTGAAAAAGGTTCGTCAGTGAGTCATAAACTACAAAAAAATCATCTGTCCCACAGATGTGACAATTTCCAAAAAATGTCATAAAAGGCTTAGGACCAAGCTGAGTTTGTAGGACAATATACTTGAAGACACAATTGTACAATAAAGTTATAAAATAAATTGCACGAACGTGCCTAAATTCAATAATTTGGGATAAGTAGTAATCCAAAATAAACAGTAGTAAATATTTAAGTTTATCTTAACGATCATAGCAGAAATTTATATTTTAAGAAACAACAAATCGATTATTTTGAAAGAAGTAATTTCTTTTTCTCTGTTTTTGACATGCGAATAACATTCGTGCTGAACATTTGTTATATCAATAGCGTATCTACTATCGCGCACGTCCCGACGACTAACGGTAAATCGTCAAAAATGTTGTCTGAACTTGAAAGATAAGGGACCAAGTCCCTGCACCTGCTCCGACCATTTGTGTCATAATTGCGCCCATTTACTTGACCTCAGGGAGTCCACAAAAGTAATGGAGATACGTTTTTATTATCCTCTTTATTCTTCAATGGGAAAAAAACTTCTTCACGATGAAGAGAAGAATAATTTCAATATATTATATGCATTTTGCCCATTTCGCAGTTGTATCTTCTTTATTTTTTTTTATTTATTTAGAGTCTTCTTCAGTGTTTTAAGTCATTTAAGTCAAAGTCCACTTTACGATTTTTTCATTTTGTTTTTTCTTCGCTAATTCTTCTTCGTTTTATTTTCTACATTGCTTTAGTTTTTGTTTTCGTTTTTTTGCCGTTGTTATTCAGTTCTTTTAGTAAATTTTTCTCTACTGTTTTAGCTTCTTTTTTATTTTAATTTCTTCACCGTTATCCATTCTTCAGTGTTTTAGTTTGTAAATATTTTTTGTATTTCTTCTGTTCCTGTATTTCTTGTGTTTCTTCACTGCTTAGTTTTCTTCCCTACTTAGTTTTATTCGTGGTTTTAATTTTTTATCCTTTTTACTATTCACTTAGATAAGTTTCTTTACTGTTAATATTTCTCTGTTTTACTTCTTTTGTTTACTTTTTTCAGTATTTTACCTTCTCCTGTTTTACTTTTTTTAGTTCAGGTTTAAATTTACTTTTCTTTACTATTTTTATTTTAATTTCTTAGGCATTTAACTTCAAATTTCTTCCCTAGTTAGTTTAGTAATTTCTTAGGCATTTAACTTTAAATTTCTTCCCTAGTTAGTTTAGTAATTTCTTAGGCATTTAACTTCAGATTTCTTCCCTAGTTAGTTTAGTAGCGAATAAGTTTATTTTGTTTAGTTTTCTTCATTATTTAAAGTCTTTTTCTACTTCATGTTTCTTCACTGTTTAGATTTCTTATTCTGTTATCTTTATTATGCAAAAATTTCTTCTACGGTTGTGCTTTTACTTTTGTCTTATTATTCTTTCTACGCAAATTTTTATTTTAATTTTTTCCTTAAATTTCTTACTATCCAATAAAGGGAAGTTAACTCTTTGTTGCCATTTCTTCCCCGTTTGCCTTTTTTTCAAGCAAAAAAGTGAAAATTAAAAATAAGAGAAAAAGTACAGTCTTTCTTTCTTTCTTCATCCTCCTTTTATTGAATATAATTTGACGAGTACAATTAATCGGATTGAAGAGTGCCTCCCCTCACCCACGTTGTGCGAGGATTTTTCTCGGCAAAAGTGTGATTTTGTGCTGCCCACTTAAGGTGATTTAGTTTCAACGTTTAAAAGGAGACAAGTGGTCCAAGATATATCCTTTCGTCTTGCCGCGTTCAAACACCAAGCCACTGTCTTGACATTGAATTCTGATAAATTCCGTGACGGGCGCTTTGAAAGAGTAATTAAATTGATTGATGACTCTTGAAGTCGAACAGATCAGACGAGAAACGTACACTAGACAAAGGCTGGAAAAGACGCCGCCATTACTGATGCTGATGAACCTTCTTCGTTATGTGACAACGCGTTAAAGCCCCGATAGCTTCCAGTATCCACCCCTTCAATCTTCTTTATACACTTTTCGTTTCTTTCTCTAACATTTTTAATCAATCATTCAATCGTTCTCTGAATAATTAACTCCTGGTTTTTACCTGTTTTTTCAATTGTTTGTTTATTTATATGTTCATTAATTTATTTTATTCAATAATTTATTCATTTATTTATTCATTTATTTATTTATTTATTCATTTATTTATTCATCTATTTATTTATTAATCTATTTATTCATTTATTTATTCATTTATTTATTCATTTATTTATTCATTTATTTATTCATTTATTTATTCATCTATTTATTTATTTATTTTTTCATCTATTTATTTATTTATTTATTTATTTATTCATCTATTTATTTATTTATTTATTTACTTGTTTCATTTATTCATTTACAACTATACCCTTTTGGGATTAAATAAAATTCTGTAAAGTCGCGATGATAAATTGTGTACAATTGATAAATTTTATTTTCCTTTTGTTGGAGAAAAAATGAAATATTTTTAGGGACTGAAATTCCACGAGGAATTGAATATTTGGTTAAAAATGTTGAAGACTGCCGCGACCTTTGGTCCTGTGGCGAGGAACAATCTCACGATTCGTTGGTGTAAAGAAAATAGGCAAAAACTATTGCCATTCGTTACGTCTAGTAGAAGACGGAGATCGGCACGCGTAATGTATTTTCTCAAAGCAAAAGCTTTGAATCCTGGTCGGTTTAAAGGCCGGTGTAATTGCATTGTATGCGGTTGTCCTTTGAAACGCCAATCACTGGCGACAAAACGTTCGTCACCGCGAGGCTTACTGGACGCGGCGGCGTCAAGTCCAAGTTTCGATGCATACTCTCCTGCTCTTTTTTCTCTCCTTCTCTCTTATTTAGAAAAAAATTTATCTCGAATAACTGACGTTTAGGTAAATCAAGTATATTTTTAGCTCTCTTTCGCTTTTTCTTTCTTGTAGGAAAAAAATGTTGTTGAACCAATCAAAGTTTGTTCAAGTCAAGTATATTTTTATCTCTCTTTTTTCACTCTTTCTTTCTCATTAAAAATTTTTTGAACTAAACAAAGTTTTTGTTAAATCGACTATATTTTTACCTTTTTTTCACTCTTTCTTTCTCATTAAAATTTTTTTTGAACCGAACAAAGTTTTTGTTAAATCGACTATATTTTTATCTCTCTACACCTTTTCGAAAAAAATGTATTTTAACCAAGCAAACTTTGGTTAAATTTTTCTTGTTGAGATAATTGATTTGTACCTAGAAAACTTTGGTTAAATTTTTCTCGTTGAGATAATTGATTTGAACCTAGCAAAGTTTGGTTAAATTTTTCTCGTTAGGAACATTTATTTGAACCAACCAAAGTTTTGTTAAGTCAATTATCATAGACTTTTAAATTTTTTTAAACTTTGGTTACACAAAACTTTGATTGGTTCAAATAAATTTTCCTAACGAGAAAAACTTAACCAAACTTTGCTAGGTTCAATTAAATTTCTTTAAAAAAGAAAAAAAAATGTCGAAAAGTACCAAGTGAGAGAAAAAAAGAAAGAGAAATCAACTGTATTTTTACTTTTGGGTAAAAAAAAGCAAAAGAGCAATAAAGAGCGAGAGAAAAAAGAGAAAGAGATTCGTAAGAAGAAGAAAATTTTTTTATTTATAACACAGAGAAGTCCATTTGAAATATGACAAGATTTCTTGCTGTTTTTTTTTCTCTTTTTGAAAGACAAAAGCCATGTCAAAATGTCTTTGCGGTTTATATTGAAGGGAATATTTGATTTGTCACCGATTCAATGGAATAATTCATCCATCCACGCAGAGAGAACCTGCGCGCGGTAGTATATAAACTTTTGTGAAACGGTTCCTTTACGTGTATTATATAAATATAAATATACATTCTTCTAGCATATCGCTTATATTCGCTTTGGTCTATTGTTGCCATTGTAGTAGTTTATTTCAGCAGAATGGAAAAGAAGCGTCATTTTCTCCCCGAGCAATAAGTCAAAGTTGATCGTCCGGACGAGTCGAGAGTTACACGGAATCGTCATCCACACGGATGCGATGCTGCGGTAGATATACATATGAGCATGATGCGTTTTGCACATTGCCGTAAGCCAGGCCCGTTAATGGAGAAAATTTCTATTTTTGCAAGTAATATTTTTCAAAAAAAGAAAAATTCGAATTAAATTAAATTTAAAGGGTGAATTTTTTATTTTAGTTTAGAATTTTTATTTTGACCTTTTGAATACGAATAAGAACTATAACTGGTGGTGGTTGTTAATAATAGTAGTTTCAAACTAGTTGGAAACTAGTGTCGAACTTGTTCGAATTATTTTCGAACTATTCTAAAACTTGTTTCGAACTATTCTCAAACATATTTCCAACTATTTTCCAACAAATTTTGAACTATTTTACAACTATTTTCGAAATATATTTAGAAGTAGTTTTAAATATGTTCTCTAAAATATTTAAAACTAGTTTCAAACCAGTTGTAGACTAGTTTTGAACTACATTTCAAAGTAGTTTCAAACTAGAAATTTTTTATTTTATTCTCGAATTAATTTTTTACTTTATTTAGAATTAGTTTGAAAGGAGTTGCTAACAATCGTCGAATTAGTGTTAAACATGTTTCGAACTATGTTTCAAACTAGTTTCGAACTATTATTTAACTGATTTCGAACTATATTTAGAAAAAGTTTAAAACGAGTTTATAACAATATTTCGAACTAGTTAAGAGCAAATCTCAAACTGTTTTCAATTAATTTCTAATTAATTAATTTCTAATTGAATTATTATTATTTAGAACTGATTTTAAATGAGTTTTAAACAATATTAACAATTACTTTTAAACAAGTTTTGAACTATATTTTAAACTAGTTTTAAACTATATTTTAAACTAGTTTTAAACTTTTTTAAAAATAATTTCTAACTATATTTAGAAAAATTTGAAACGAGGTTCTAATAATATTTTAAACGAGACTCTCAAACTAATTTAATAAATTATTATTAAAATTTAATAAAAAATCAAACTTTAGTTTTTAACAAGTTCTAATATTTCTAACTAGTTTTGAACAAGTTTTGAACTATATTTCAAAATTGTTTCTTATTTTTTAAAAACTAATTTTGAATTAGTGTTGAGTTCTCCAAATATTCTCAACGAATTTCAAACTATAATTAGAACTCGTTTAAAAAGAAGTTTTTAACAATATTTCCAACTAGTTCTAAACCATATTTCAAACCAACATCGAATTATAATTCAAACTAGTTTCAAACTAGTTTTTTTTAAGTTTCGAAACATTTTTTAAACTATTTTTGAACTAGTATTAAATGAATTAGAAACAATAATTATAACAGTCGATGGTTATTGGAAATAATAAACATCAAAAATATAATAAAAAAATTGACCAAGAAATAATTTGTGTACAACAAAAAAATACTATAAAAATAGCATTTTTTGGAAATGAAACGGAAATGAGTGCGGAAAAGTAATAGTAGTTTCAAACTAGTTTCAAACTAGTTTCAAACTAGAGTCGAACTTGTTCGTAGTACTTTTGCATTATTTTCGAACTATTCTCAAACTTATTTCGAACTATTTTCTAACTGTTTTCGAAATATATTTAGAATTAGTTTTAAACTAGTTGTAGTCTAGTTTGGAACTATATTTCAAAGTAGTTTCGAACTATTCTTGAACTTATTTTTTTCTTTGTTTATAATTAGTTTGAAAGGAGTTTCTAACGATCTTTTGAATTAGTTTTAAATCTGTTTCGAACATTATGTTACAAACTAGTTTCGAACTATTATTCGTATAAACGGGCTTATAAAGAAATTTCGAACTAATTTTGAACAAGTTTCACACTGTATTTCAAAATTGTTTCGAATTTTTTTCAAACTAATTTCAAATTAGTGTTGAGATGTTCTCCAAATATCCTTAATTAATTTCGAACTATATTTAGAACTCGTTTGAAACACGACTTTCACAATATTTCGAACTAGTTTTGAACCATATTTAAAATAAACTTTGAATTATAATTCAAACTAGTTTCAAACTAGTTTAAAACTAGTTTCAAACTAGTTTTTTTTAAGTTTCGAACTATTTTTAAAACTATTTTTGAACTAGTTGCAAATAAATTAGAAACAATAATTATAACAGTCGATGGTTGTTGCAAATAACAAACATTCAAAATATAATAAAAAAAAATTGAACAAGAAATAATTTTTTTGTACCACGAAAAAGTAGTAAAAAATAGAATTTTTTGGAAATGAAACGATAATGAGTGCGGAAAAATAAAAAAATAAAAGTTAAAATTGAATGAAACATATAGTGAATCTAAGTTGTATGACAATCACGTGACTTAGGTGGTAGTTTCGTTGAGGCAGAAGCGAGAAAACAGCCGCTAGATCAGAAGACGCGTGCCGCGTCTCTTGACTCTCGGTAAGCGCCGCACGTTAGCGAGCTTTATGGACTCTGCGTTTTAATCAATCACTGATTTAATTCAATTTTAAAGGCGAGAGAAACTTTATATTATACAAGTTGGGAGAAAAAAAAATCTTCTTTTGATTTACCGATTCGAATAATAAGGCTCTCGAGGATCGCCACAACATATATTGTGTGATTATTATTATTATTACCTTCACCCTTATCTGGCTTCTTCGTGTGCACATTTTTTCCTTCAATTTTTCCCGCAATATAACGAACACTTTATTTGGTAAAATTGCAATTTAAGTGCCGCGCTGTTTTAATTCATTTACTGTATTTCAACAGATGGCGAGTTTTTCCTTTTATATTTACTTTAATTTCAATTTATAGTTATTTTTTTTTAAATTTCTAGTTTATTGCTTCTAATTTTACTTATCCATTTAATTTTTTTGTGTTTTAATTTTTTTTTATTAAGTTTTTCAATTTTACTGCGTTTGTATTTATTTTGTTTATTTTTATTTACTATCTTTTTATACTTATTTTTTAGTTTATTTTCTTTTGGATATAATGTTTGTTTTTTTGTTTTGTATTTTTTGCTGTTCTATTGTGCATATTTTCTATTTTTGTCGTTTTTGTATTATATTTTTATTATGTGTTATTATTTTCTATTTCTATTACTTTTCTTTACATGATTTTTCCGTTTTTATTTATACTTTTTGCCTTTTTTATTTACTTTTTATTCTCTCTATTTGTAAATTTAATATACAAGAGTCAGTGAAAATATATTTATAGATTAGCAATAAATTTTGGAGAAAAAGGAAAAATTTAAGGGAGAAGTTTTTGTTTTGCGTGGTGAATTTTTATTTAAAAGTATTTAGTAAAAAAAGTGTCGGCGCTGTCTCTTTTTTTTCTTCAACTTAGCAATGGTTTCGCCATTCGTCTCAGAGGGAGGTCGACTAAAAAGTGCAGGAGTCGTGCATTCATGCAGAGAACACTGCCTTGTAGCTTGTTTCATCTTTTAGTACAGTGGATAATATCAAATACATATTCATGGCCTCTCAGTGTATGTGTGTGTTCGTGAGAGTTGATATAGAAAAAAAATTGCCATTGAATACGTCATTTGCAAACGAGTTAAATTCTGGCGCCACTGTTTTGTTAAGTCGACACAATTATGTTTCACTTTTATTGTTTTGTAATTTTTTCAATATATTAAATTTAATATTCAAAAATGTATATATAAATATATATTTGAAAAAAATATTATACATTTAAATTGAAAGTATTTAGTTTTCAATATTTTTACTAACAAAGGTTTAATATCTTTTAATTCAATAAATGACATCTTGAGATTCAATGTAGAATCGCTGTTCTCCACCTGCGAACGCCAAGGTCACCGCTAGATGTCAGTTTTGTTGATAAATCAGTTTTCTCGCCACCTAGTGGCGACCTTGGTGTTCTCATGTGGGAATTAAACCACCATTTTTAACTTTAAAATATTTTTTAATTGAAAATAGCAAAAAAAAATTGAAAATTGCAAAATTATTATGAAAATTGCTTTTTGTAAATTAGCAAAATTACCTGAATATAATTAATTTAATCAATTGTTGAATGTGATTACTTTTTTAAATTAACTTTCTTTGTTTTTAAATTAACGAAATTTTTATTTTGTATTAAAGTACTTTCACGATGTTAATAACTTGCTTGTTATCAATTATGTTTATCACTGTTTGGTGTCTATATTTTGTGTCTTTTTTCAAGTATGAAGCAAAAATTACTGTGTATACGAACTCGTCTGTGATAAAACTTTACGTAATTTACTACGAGTAGTGATTGATATCGAAGAAACATGTTGTGTTCGCACACGAAATTGCGTAGGCTTTGACGAACTACTTGTAGATTCCGTTATTGGCGCACGTGCCACTGAATCGATATATAGTATTCTAATAATAAAATTAGCACTTTTCAAATCGATTTTAACATTTTTTTTTATTTATTCTTTTTAGACTTAATAGACTTGAATATTTTCCAGTTATATTGAAAGAAAAATAGTAAATGGGAGTTTAAAAATAATTGGTTTTGAAAAAATTTGAAACTAATTTTTCAATTTTAAAAACTAGTTTGCCTGTGAAATGAAAAATATTTTGTAATTAAAAAGGCATCAATTTGTTACTTTGCCTTTTTGTTTAATAATTAAAAAACTGTTTTAAGAAAAAGGGAATATATTGAAAATAATAAATAAACAAAATGGGAGATAAGAAAAAGGATGAAACTCGTAAAGATGACTCGCAATAAAAAAAATGAAATACAAAATAAATTCGTACAAATCTTGGAAAAGTCCATAAAGTCGATAATTTCATACAAATAAACTATCTGATTTTCTATCCTTTTGACTTTCCTGGAATACTTTCAAATTTGAAAGTTGAGATATGCGTACTTATACATATAAATAAATAAAGAGTTGAACTCTCGAATTGGTAATGTCTTGAGGAGCTTGGGATGCTTTTAAATTGAAAGGATCGTTAGCCAAGTTTTACGAAAGACGACACTAATTTGTGCTGGTTCATGAAAGCAAACACGATAGTTTGAATGTCGTATACTCATTCATTTCTCTCTCTCTCTGTCTCTCTGTCTTAATTTTTTCTCCCCTCATTTTAATTTTTTTTCACGTTAGAACGAACGCGCTCTCGTGTGCGGCTCACGACTCGAAAGTTGCCACTCTTTTCTGTATATATACGCTCATCAGCGTTGGGAAGTCATGGGTCATGCGGTGAGTCACGATCACGCGTGTGTACCGCACTCTTCTTCCGTGCAATTTTATAGCTCTCACCTCCAGAATTCTTAATGCCGATTTGTTCTCTGTACTTTGCACGGCAATCATCTTTTTTCTTTTTTCAACACTCCCTTCTAAGATGCGTTGAGTATTAGACGCGATTTGTAATAATCTATGCATATAAACACTGACTCAATTGGTTTAAAATAATTCCTAAATAAAATTGGTTTGTCGAGAGAAAAAAAAGACTTGTCAAAAGGTGTCTACTGTTAACATTTTTTTAAAAAACTACTGGTAGTTGTAAGAATTGTAATTTGGAACTTTTCACTACCGTGAAGGTTGTAACCAAAGGAACTTGAAACTAATCTCAGTTGCAAAAAGAATCTTTTCAAGATTCTTACACTCAGTATACAAAATTACCGTCAGCTGTGGATTAAAATTTCGAAAAGTACCGTCAGTTGTTATTACAAGATCAAAAAAATACTATTAGTTGTTATAACTATTAGGTTTAGAAAAGAAAAATACTGTTAGTTTTACTGTCAGTAAAATCTAATTTTAAAAGTACCGTTAGTTGCATTTAGTGTCTAACGCATTTAGTGCATTTAGTGATATTCATAAATATTATAAACAAACTTCAGTTATGAATTAAAATTTCCAAAATTACCGTCAGTTGTTGATGTGAAGTTGATAAATTCCAAAAAAAAACTGTCAGTTGTTATTGCTATCCAAAATAGTTCTAAAAGTATCATCAGGTGTAATTCCTGTCTATTAATTTCATAACTTTTTGAAATTCCACGACAGTTATTTACTACTATTGATTTAATAAATTTTCGAAACTTATGTCAGTTGTTTGTACTATCTATTAAATTCAAAAATTAAAAAATAAGTAAATTGAAACAAAAAAAACTACCGCCAGTTGTAGTTATTGTCAAGTTTTTATTTTTTTAAATTACAAATCGATTGTTAGTAGCAGTAAAATAAATTTTTATAGTGACTCAAAGCTGTTGTTAAAATTGATTTAGTCAATAAACTTCAAAAACTACGATCAGTTGTTATTGCTAAAAAAAGCTAATTATTGATACAAAAATACTGATTCGAAAACTACCGTCAGTTGTAATACATTTTTTTGTCTTAAATTAATGGATTTAAATAAAGTTTATAAGTTTAAGAAAATACTGTCAGTTATTATAGATAAAAAATACTGATTTCAAAACTACCGTCAGTTGTAATACATTTTTTTGTCTTAAATTTATGGATTTAGCTAAAGTTTATAAGTTTAAGTAAATACTGTCAGTTGTTATTGATAGAAAAATACTGATTCCAAAAATATCGGCAGATGTAATAAATTTTTTTTTCAAATTTATGGATTTAAATAAAGTTTACAAGTATAAGAAAATACTGTCAGTTGTTATTGATACAAAGATACTGATTCCAAAACTACCGTCAGTTGTATTACATTTTTTTTAATTTATGGATTTATTTTAAGTTCATAAGTTTGGGAAATTACTGTCAGTTGTTATTGGTCCAAAAATACTGATTTCAAAACTACCGTCAGCTGTAATAACTGCATATTAAATTCATAAATTTTCTAAAGCTACCGTCCGTTTTTATTACTATTAAGTCCAGTTTAAAAATTTTTATTTGTAGGAAATTTCACTTTATACTTTAAATTTTATTTTTTGCAATATAAAATAAGGAAATATTTGTGAAATATTATATTAAAATTTTTTTTTGAATGTAGTTTGTATTTAGAAATTCGCACATGGATTGCGTTCGGGAAAACTACTCTAACGCCTTGGCATAGTGGGTGGTCGAGGCTCTTCCTCCTTATCGCTGAACCTATACGATAAAGCGCCTGCCGCTTCGCTTATCTAATACTCTTACTTATAGTGTTTCGATAATGCGTTTCCTGAGGCCCTGTTCTCAGACTCGAATGAATATAGTACATTTAGACACTTTGCACCTGGCCGGACGGAATATTGTTATTTCAATTCATCATCCCCAACGCTCTCTGACTTTTGATTTGAAAAAATAAGTTTTTATTTTTGAATTTGCAAATTTGTTTTAGAAATATTTTCAGGCTTCGCACTCATTTATTAAAACCTACTATTTACTATACTTTTTACATTACTCTACTATGTGGCTACTTTTTATATTTCAGACACTAAAAGCTACTATTTCTGTTTTTTTTTTATAATTTCAATTTCCTTACATTTGTTAATACTAGAAATAAAGAAACTATTATCAAAAATTATAATCAAATTCTTTAAAACGATTCAATTAATTTAACAAAATATTCCAGTTTCAATTATTTTCAATATCCAGTATTTTCTAGATAAAATTTAGCAGAAAAAAATTAATTTTTTAAAAAATTGATAAAATTAATCCAAAACTTGATTGTTTTCGAAAATATAAAATTCTCACAGGATATCAAATAATTTAGAACAGCGTTTAGAAAAAAACTCATTATTTAACAAAAATTTATAAACAATTCTTTACAATAATTCAATTACGTTTACCAGTAATAATATTTTTCATGGAAAATCAATTTTTTAAAAATTTTTTGATAAAATTCTAAGCAAGCACTCATCGAAGAATTTCAATTCTTTTTAATACTATTTTAAATTAGTTATAATTAAGAAATTTAAATTTTTTTTACAAATAAAGTTTTTCACAAGAATTCCGTTTTTTAAAATCGAATTTTTATGTTTACTATATTTCAAAAAAATTAATTATTTAAAACAATGTTTATACAATTTTAATGAAGAATTTAATTAGTTTCAGATATAAAAAATATTTTTCACAGAAATTTTTTTTTGTTTCAAACATTCTAATAGAATTTTTTGCAATATTTCAATTATTTTTGAAAATTTTAATATATATCTTCCTAAGATCTCAATTATTCACATACATAATTTTTGAAAAGAATTCAATTATTTTCAAAAATTAACAAAGGGTTTCACAAAAATTCAATTTGTTTTTAAACATGTTAATGAAATTTTTCGTAATCATTCAATTATTTTCATAAATAATAAATTTCTTCTCAGGTATTCAATTATTTTTGAAAATTCAATTCAAATTCAAGTATTTGATTATTTTCATAAATAATACAATTCATCGCAGGATTCCAATTATTTCCAATACAATTTTCCAGGAATTGCTAAAAACATGTAATTATTTCTAAAAATTTAATTTCAATTTTTTGTAAAAATGAATTAGTTAAAAAAATATTTTTTTAAAACTCTTTCAAAGAATTCAATTGTTTACAAAAATAATTTAATTATTTCTAGTATATTTTTTTGAATCAAAAATCTTTTTTTTACTATTACAAAAATATTAGAATTTTCTTGTTCGATAGAAATCAGTTATTTAAATTACAATTTTAATTATAATTTTTTCAAATAATTCAATTATTCTTTTAAATTTTAATGAAATTCTCTGAAAAAATCAATTATTTTCTTAAAAAACAATATTCTTTTACAGAAATTTTAATTATTTGAAAAAATTCTATTACAAGTGTTCGCAAGAATTAAATTATTTCCATAAATAATAAAATGCTTCTTTAAGAATTCAATTATTGAAACAAACTTTGATCAAATTCTGTGTAAAATTTAATAATTTTTAAAAACTTTTCGTAGATTAATGGTTTTTAACATTTACTGTTTTTAAAAAATTTCTAAACAAAATTCAATTATTTAAGAATTTTTTTTTTTGTAAAAATCTTCATAAGAAATCAATTCTTGTTATGAATTATAAACATTTCTCATGAATTCAATTATAATTTGCGCAAAATAAAATAAATTTAATTATTTACAAATTTTTATAAAATTCGCAAAAACTAAATTATTTTTATCAATATTTAAATTTTTTAATGAATTTTTTTGTCGTTTAGCTTAATTTTCCGACAGCTATTTTTTTTATTCCTTTTTTTAGTTTGGAAGCTACTTTTTTAAAATTAATTGTTGAGTGCGAAGTTTGTATTTGCATTAGTTTATTTAGAAAAAGTATTTGAATTTAGGTGGATTAAATGTACAGTTTTCTTGAATGTATTAAATTGATACTAAAATCGATCAAATTGATGCCAAAAATCTGGATTAATTTTTTATTTTTATTACCATATTTTTGTTATCACTTCGTTGTCACTTGATACTTTTAAGTGCACGGTAAATCGTTAGGTATTAAAATAACACCAAAAAGGATTAAAATAATCCAATTTAGTGTTATTTTAATCCATTTTGGTGTTATTTTTATACCTAACGATTTACCGTGTTAATACACGTAATTACTTCAAATACAGAAATTATTGGTTATTATTTAAATGAAAACTAATTCATTTGAGTAAAAATTAATTGTTTCAAGTAAATATATATTTGACAATCAGGACTAAAATAAAAAAAAATTTAGTGAATTTTGAACAATTCTAGGCCAATTACTAGTTTTGGAAAATCCGCAATATTTTCTACAAGCTTATCTATCGTTTTATTTAGCTATCAGTGGAAATGCAGAATTTTCTTCTCTAATCAATAAAATCGTTTCTAATATATTGAGAAATCTGAAAGATTCAGTGGCACAGGACTAAATATTCTGCAATAATACGATTTTCCAGTGTATAGAATTGAACGCTATATGAAGACAAGCCCGTTGGGTAAATAGCTTTTAATTTTCCATCCATATAGTGAAAGTTTACTTTACTTTACTTAGAAGTTCTTCCTTGTGCTGTATACATATGGCAATATCACGAGAGAGCAACTTGAAGAGTCAAGACCCACACACACACACAAACAGACAAAGATACATGGACGGATTTAAATTTCAATCGCCACGTGTCTTTGTATTGGTGCAACTACAAGAGCAATCGAATAGTTCATGCAGCGTGAACGTGGCACGTGTTGTTGAATATACTTTTACAATATATATAAGGTCGATCTTATGGTTGCATAAACGGGAATACCGTACCGATCCAAAACGTCAAGACGTTCCTTCGTGTTCAGGTGTGTGCATATAAATAATGTTAGATTTTCCAGAATAGACATATCAAGCTTTACAAACAGAATTTCAATGAGGTATTATATGGACTATAATTGACAACCGTGGTGATTGTTTTGCACCCATGTTTGTTGCGTTCCTATCGCTATCGTATCACTTGGATTTTTTTACGTTTCATTCTGATCTAGATCGAGTGTTGTGTTTTAAATAGAAATATATTTTACTCTATCTTGGTCGTTAAACTTGGGCAATTATGTCTCAATAAAGTTGATTTTTGTATTTTCACGTTGGGAAAAATCTTCAAGGAAATTCATTTTTGTTGTGACTAACTTTTTTGCTAATACCTTTTTGCATTTTTTTCTGTGCATTTTTGAAAATGAAAATATTGAAACGTCGGAATTTACTGTCAGTTTTTACTATTAGATTCAGAAGTTTAGAATAATACTGTTTGTTGGCATTGCTATTAAAAACTAATTCTAAAAGTTCCGTCAGTTGTTATTACTGTCTTTAATTTCATACATTTTTTCGAAGTAATCGGCAGCTCTGAATTAAAAGTTTTGAAACTACCGACAGTTGTTATTATCTATAAAAAAACATTGTTGAAAGTTGTTTATGAAAGAAAAATGCTGTTAGTTATTATTGGTATCAAAATCTAATTCTAAAACTACCGTCAGTTGATATTATTGTCCAGTAAATTTGTTTATATCAAAGTTTTATTTTTTGTCAATTAATAGTATTTACCACAAAAAACTGAAATTATTGGTTCAAATAATAGTTATTTCATTTAAATAAATAAATTTAAATAAACGATTGTCTATTATTGGATCAATATTTATTTGTATCAAATATCTAATATCAAATTTTTAAGTTAATTAAATGATATTTTCATACAAAAACTGAAATTATTTGTTGAATATTTGTTTGATTCAGTGAGAACATTTTATTTAATTCAAACATATGCAGTCAACCAAAAAGATGTGCTTGAATTAAACATATTTTGTAATTGAATTAAACATAATTTTTATACAAAGCTGAAGTCCGCAACATTTTTAAAAACGTAAAATCAAAAAAAGAATTTTTTTTACAAATTAAATTCATCTCTAATTTTTATTTGCCTTAATCTTTAAGAAACAAATTGTCACTAAGAATACAGTTATTAAAAAATAACAGAATGTAGAATCAAAAATAAAAATACCGAACCATTTAGTTTTGTTTTCGTTTTTAAAAACGTTGTAGACTTCAGCTTTATATTTTTATTGAATCAAATTTATTTTGTTTTGAATAAAAATTATTATGCTTAACTTAAAGATGATTTTTGGTTGACTATAGAACAAAGATAATTATGTTTGATTCAAATATATTGTTTTTGCAGTGTTTATATAAAAATTATTTGAGATAAGTAAGTATTTTCATTGTAATTTGTTATCAGTAGATTCAATCAAATAATTTTTGCAGTATTAAATATACAAGTGACACTTTAATTAATTAATTAGAAAAATTACAGGCTTTGCACTCTTCTACTAAAAGCTACTATTTGCTACTTTTTTGAGCCTAATGCTACTAAAAGCTACTTTTCTAAACAAATAGTCAAATTTAGATTTTTAGTTTTCTCATTTCCATTTAAAACCAATGTTAAAAATTAAAATCGTTAATGAAAATCGACCGCCAATAAGATAATAGAAAATAATTTTACCGACAATTACTCTATCAATAGTGACTGATTATAAATTGTGTCTAACCTTTAAATTCCCCGTTTTTCCTGGTTTTATTTTCTCATAAAATTTTAATTTATTTCATTTCCAACATAAATCTACAATTTGGAAAATAATTGAATTGAACAAAGAATTTTTTCCATTTTTCAAAAAAATCTTGTCAGTTCATAATTATAATTGAAAATTTTATTAATTTAATTTCATTAAAATTTATTGATACTAATTGAATTTCTGCAAAGAATTTTACTACTTATAAAATTAATTGAATCCTTCCAAAGAATGTTATTACATATTTAGGAAAATAATTAAATGTTTTCGAAGAATTTTATTAAAATTTTTGAAAATAATTCAATTATATAGAGAACAATTTAATAATTTATAAAAATAATTGAAATTTCGGAGAATTTGAAATAAATTTTTAACAAAATTGAATTTCTGCGGAGAATTTTATTAGGTACTTTGGAAAATAATTGAATTTTTCAAAAATTTTATGGAAATTTATAAAAATAATTGAATTCTTGTGAGGAATATTTTTCAAAAATAATATTTAAAAGAATTTAGTATATCGGAAAAATTTTGGTATTTATAAAAATAATTTAAATAATTGAATTCCATAGACAAAATTTAATCTAATTTTTAAAAGTAATTGAATTTTTCGACGACTTTGATTAAAATTGTATAAAACATAATTCCATTCCTGAAATGAGTTTCATTATTTATAAAAGTATTTGAATTATTGCGAGGATTTTATAAAAAAAAAGTTTCAAATAATTGATTTTTAAAAAACAATTCAGATAAACTATTTTTAATAATTCAATTTCTATGAAATTTTCATTCTTTTAGAAAATAATTGAATATTTGTGTAGAATTTGGTATAAATTGTTTTTAAATAATGGAATACTTTTTAGAAATTTTATTAAAATAGTAGACATACAAATTATTAAATTAAGAAATATTTTTAAAAATAATTGAACCATTGTGGTGAATTTAAATGATTTTTTGTTATTTATAGAAATAATTGAACTTTTGCAACGAATTTTAATAAAATTCCTAAAATTAATTTAATTTTGGCGAACTTTTACCATTTAAAAAAATAATTGAATGTATTGCGAATAAATTTTTAAAAATAAAATTATAATTATACGATGACTAATTTCCCTTGATTATGTAGAAAAATTTAAATAAAATTCTTTAAAAGAAGTAAATTATTTTTAATAGAATTTAAAGAAATTTCAATTACATCAAAAGTTTTCAATTATTTGTTTATAAAAATTTAATTATCTTGAAATAACAGAATTAAAAAATCTTATTTAAAAAAAAAACTGCGAAAATTCAATTTTATTAAAAAATTTGAAGTGTGTATTTTTTTTAAATTAACTAATAAAAATTTTAATTATTAATCTTCGCACTAAGAAACGTGAGTACATTAGAATGTGACTCCTTATAAAATTTAATTATTTATCATTTATTAAATTAAAATACTTTAAAAATTCGATTTTCAAAAAGTTGTTAATGAAATTCTTTAATTCATTTTTTTTTGTCACCGAGACTACTATTTCCTACTTTTTTGTCATCGAGGCTACTTTTTCCTACTTTTTCAAATTCATAATGGAGTGCGAAGCCAGAAATTATAATAGTTACAATCATTTAGAGAAATTAAACATATTAAAATAAAAATTTCGGCCTATTTCAATTTTCAATTTATTTTCTTTAATCCTTCGCAACTGTATTGCGATTTTTCCCCTTTTTTTTGTTTAATAATTAGACAAAATTGTGTGAGTGTGTTTTGAAAGTTTGTGCTTCCGTGAAATGAACAATCGCGAATGAGCAACAAGAGACGATCGACCGTTTTGTCGGATTCACAGTTGGACGCACACGAGTCTGTGTATAAATATATATAAAGTTACATTCGTTAAAATAACTCGAGATCATTCTACCCGCTCTCTTTTCATTTTTATATATATCTTCGCAACAATTAATGTTTAACCAACCTCTTTCTCAACACAGAACTTTAAATCGCAATAAAAGAGTGCAATTCTCGTTTGCCTTCTTTAATGCGGGAATCTTTCAATTAAAACACAAACTTTCATTCATAAATTACTGCTAAATAGAGTTGTTCAAAAATTTTACCGATATTCGACACTTTTTATTCGTAAT
This sequence comes from Leptopilina drosophilae, assembly GCA_032873175.1. Lineage (NCBI taxonomy): Eukaryota > Metazoa > Arthropoda > Insecta > Hymenoptera > Figitidae > Leptopilina > Leptopilina drosophilae. Next base: position 10,937,782 of record CM065485.1, read on the forward strand.
CGCTGAAGTTTAGTGCAACTTTAATTGCCAATCGGTAATTTTTTTTTTGACTAAAAATATTCCTTAATTTTTTGTTAAATGTTTCAATTTTTTTAAATGTTTTCAATTTTTTTTACTAATTTTTGTTCTAAAGTTTTCAGTCAAAGGAGACTGAAAAAAATTACCAGAAATTTGGAATACTGCTTCATTTTGCCAGAAAAGTAGTAATAATGGAAAAAGTAATAGGAAGGGATTCTGTTTATCTTTTCTGCGATCTTATAATGGATTTTGCCATTATTTTTCGATTGAATAAAAGTGCGCAGATACATATTTCAATTTTGAGTGTAATTTAATAACGTATCATGGAAAATGAGAGAAAGTATAAAAGTGTAACAGTGTTATTATGCAAGAGTGTTATGTGTAATAATAATACAACGATTATAGTACATGTTAGGAGAATATATATGGTCATAGAATCAAATAGGTAACAAACGAAGACTCATTTCCTTCTCTCTCTCTCTCTCTGAAGCACACCTGCTCTTGATAATTAAAAAACCATTGGAAGGTTATGACTTTAATGGATTCATGATTTTTTAATGATTCAGGAGAGATGGAGTGCACATTTCTGATATATTATTGAAAACTCTCTATAAATTGTAACAGCTCCGGATATTAACGTATGAATAATTGATGATAATTAATTCCACCGTTCGTCAATTATTTAAAATTGCTCTTTCCTTTTTCGAACTTTCACAGCGAGAAACCAATTAAATTATTAATGAATTTATTCAACAAAAAAAAAAATAAAAATAAAATAATTTTGTTTGCTCTTAATGCTAATTTTAATTTTTTAAAATTAGATGAAAGAGTAGAAAAGAAAAATAGAATCTCGAGATAATTTTCATTTTTATTATATCGAGGGAATAAAAAACAAACTTGGGGAAAGAGAAAGATAAATATGAAGAGTGTATTTTTAACATTGAAGAAATTTTCGACGGCAGACAATGAATATTTAATTCGTGTATTACTTTAATATGCGGGTGGTCGCGTTGTATAAAAGCTGAAAGGAAAGAGTAATTATAACATGTTCGTTTCAAACTCTCTGGCTCTTGTGTCATAGACATATAATTATAATAACTTGCCTCGCGTGTTGTGCAGTACAAATAACACTGACAATCGGGAAACTTTCACGTATAACGTCTTGAGGGGGAGTATAAATGTAAAGACAATCAAGTACAAATTTACTTTTAATAGTTTTCAATAAAACTGGGCAAAAAATTCTTGATGTCTCATTTTTTAAACGGTTGGGAAACAATTTTTACTTTTGATATGATTATTTTTCTTTTGATATGATTACTTTTCTTTCAATAACAGTATTTTGCTTTAGCTACAATTTTTTTCAAACCATTATTTTACGTTTGCTACAATTATTTTTCTTGTTTCTAAATCGATATGTGAATGAGTGAAAATTCATTTTTCTGGGTTGCCACAAATATTTAATTCTATTTTTCCCTGATTTCCAGACAAAATTTTCACTTTTTCCCTGACCCTAAAGAATATTCTGATTCACTCTAAAAATTATTAGATAATCAAGAAAAAATGTTCCATTACATTTATTTACAAATTTCATTAATTGTAAAATTATTCAAAAACATCAATAACTTCTTTTTTCAATAAATATTTAATCATTATTATTTTTCTGTAGGAATTAAAATTCTTCAAAACATTCAAAATCAAACCTTTTTAAATTGAACAACTTATAAGAATATTATTTTGTAATAATTTAAATTACCATAACATTTTTTAGAATAGGTTAATTATTTACAAAAATCCTAAAAAAATCCTTCGCAAGAATTCAATTATTTTTACAAGCAGTAAAATTTCTCAAAAAAATTAAATTATTTTTAAAAATGGTAATAAAATTAGTGGCAATAATTCAATTACTTTCATAAATAATAATAAAACGATTATCCGTTAATTAATTTTTAAATAAATTTTTATTAGAAAATTCTAGAAAAATTCAATTATTTAAATTAAAAAATAAATAATTTATTGAATAATAGAATGTTCTTTGTTAAAATTTAATTCTCATAAAGAATTTTATCAATAAATTTTTAAATACATATAATTATGAATTTAACTTGACAAATTTTAATAAAATTTTTAAGAATAATTACATTTCTCGAGGAATTTCATTAAAATATATATTGTATAAAAAATCATTAAAATTCTGCGATGAGTTTTATTACTTATGAAAATAATTTTAATTTTCTTAAAATTTCCATAAAATAATTGAATTTTGGAAAAAAATTTTATTATTTATAAAGTTACTTGGAATTTTAACAAGAATTTTTTGTTTTTTTCGAACACAAATGGATTTCTGCGGAGAATTTGATTACATTTTAAAAATAATTTAATTCTTACAACGAATTTTATTCAAATTTATAAAAATAACTGTACTTATGTGAAGAATTTTATTATTTATATAAATAATTGAATTCTTACAAAGAATTTTATATCAATTTATAAAAATAATTTAATTTCGGTGAAAAATTTTTCAAATAATTTATATTTTTCGAAAAAAATTATGAAATTTTGTATTTTAAATAATTGATTTCCTGTGAAAATTTTATTACTTATAAAAATAATGGAATTATTTTGAATTAATTCATTAAAATTGAATTCCTGCAAAATTTTGCAAAGAATTTTATTAAAATTTTTAAATATAATTGAATTTAGATAAAAAAATTTTTTTATTTATGAAAATAATTGAAATTTTAAAAATATTTTTTTTTAATTTTTGAGAATAATTGAATTCCTGTGAAAAATTTGATTACTACTTATGAAAATAATTGAATTATTTTAAAGAAATTTATTAAAAATTGAATAATTGAATTCTTGTCGAATTTTGTCAAGAATTTTATTAAAACTTAAAAATAATAGCACTTTAAATGAAGTATTTTATTATTTATATAAGAATAGTTGTAATTTTGACAAGAATTGTTTTTAAATTTTTGAATATAATTGAAATTCTGCGAAGAATTTTTGTAACTTTTGAAAATAATTGAATTTCTGTAATCATTTGTAACTTTTCCAAAATCTATTTTTTTTTTAGTATTTTTAACTAAAATTCTTTTATCAATCTAGTATTTATGAAAATTGTAAAAATGATTCATAAAATAATTTATAAGTCATAATTTATGATAGTTATTATTAATTTGATTTAATTATTATTTATTATTATTATTATTATTATTATTATTATTATTATTATTTATTAATTATTAATTTTATGATAGTTTTTGAAAATCTAAGTTATTTGAAAAGAAATTATTGTCAGAAATAGAAAAAATTGAAGGTTTGTATTAAAATTTGTGGTAATTTCATAGTTTACGAGGCAAAAAGAAAACATTCAATTTTCTCATGACTTTTAAAAATTAAATTTTTTCCAGTACTTTTAATAAAAATCCCTGACTTTTCTCTGACTTCCCTGACCAATTTTACTTTCTCTGACTTTTCCCTGAATTCCTTGACTTCTCTGACCTGTGGCAACCCTGTTTTTGTAGTGACAAATTTTGACAATAAATAATTTGAACAGTATACATTTTTAAATAGCAAACATTTGTTTATTTTGATTAATTAATTTTATTAGTTAATTTTGATAGTTAAAAACAGTATTTTGAGGAGAAAAACGTATTTTGATGGTCAAAAACATTTGGATCGTAAAAAATATTTCTGTGCTTAAAAAATATGTCGATGCTTAAAAAATGTTGTGACGCTTAAAAAAATATTTCGATAGTAAAAAGGGGAATTTTTTTTCCAATGCATCGTGAGAAAAATTTCTTCCGCACCTGAAATGGTGAACCATCTATTATGGTCAATTCGCATAGTTTTTTTACGACGTTGACACTGAAGAAGTTGAGTCTTAATTACCTTTTCCTTGACACCAACACTGCATGCCATGATTTTCAAGCTAAAACGATAAAGTTAGAGCGCTTTATTTTAAATTACACCTGGGGATAATTGATCCATTAACGTTCACTAGCGGTCGTTGACTAAACTTTGATGCTGCGCAAGAAGAAATGTCGCATTTTAAAATAGAAATTTTCAAAAAATTTTACGATACGACTATAAGTTGTGTTTGTTGCGCAATTATAATTTTGTGTGGACTTCCCTCTCATCATCATCATCAGCGACTTTCCTTAAATAGAAGTAACGCTTTTTAGTATTTTTTTACACGCTCATCTTCTGAGAAAAAGCAAAGGAAAAATCTTATGAAAAAAATGAAATAAAAGTTGTGCTCTATCATTTTTGTTCGGTAAAGGAATTTTTGCCCTTTTGGAGAAAAGAAGGTCCGTTAGGAAGAAAAAGGTTCGGGGGGGAAATTATTATTATTTTTTTTTTTTGGATTATGTTTATATGGGAGAAGAATTTTTTTCACCATCTGGTAGATTCGCACGCAGTAAAGTTTCCTGCGCGGGAACGTTTTTTATTGAATCTCGTTAATAATCAAAGACGAGTTGTACCATTCATGCGTGATTTCTTGGCAATGTTGGCCGTTCATTACTCAGCAATACGTGCGAATCGCATGTAGCGAAAAAGCAACATGCTGTTGCTAGATGCGGAGGATACTGGCCTGTTTTAATGGAAGACCACTGTAGCGATGACCTCTGATCGTCTCACGTTTAAGGCCTTTTGCATTTATGCACCATTTGAGTAAAATCAAACGCATCTGCGTCATTATCATTATATACTGACCGCCTTCCCCCCTCTTTCCCACTGTTTCTAACTCTTTCTTCCTGTGGCTGTATGGAAGAATTCATGATCTACTCTTTAAACACGTTTATTACACTGATAATGACGACATTGATGATTTATAATTACTGTCGACCCTCGTGAGCGCGTACTGGCGGAATGTGGAAATAGAATTTATTAAAGGTTGCGTTACGTGTGAAAATTTGGTTTAGGAGAAATTAAATTAACATGAATTTGTTACTCTTACATATTTTTACACCGGAAAAAATAAATTTACGTTCTTCTACACAGAAAAAAAATTTTTATAGCACTCTAAATTGGAATTAGTTTTAATTTCAGAGAAATAATTTCATTCAAAGAAGAAAGATTAAAATTAATTTTTTATTTAAGAAAATCTTTTAAATATAGACAAAAATTCCTCTATTTTGCAGAGGAATACTCGTACATTCAAAACAAGTGGTTAAGAGAAATTTTTTCTTGCTCTCTAAATATGAATTAGTAAAAATGTTTACTAATTTGAATTAAAGATTGACTTTTTTGCTTTTGAATTAGTAAATTTTACGAATAAATAGTAATTTCTACTAAGTTTTAGTCATTAGTAAACTTTACTGATAAATTAGTATATATAAATTACTTTTTATTAGTAAAATTTTCTAATTCAATAGCAAAAAACTTAGTGATTAATTCAAATTAGAAAACATTTTTATTGATTCAAAATTAGAGAGCAAGAAAAAATTAGTAAAGTTTATTCATTCAAAAGCAAAAACTTAGTCACTAATTTAAATTAGTAAACATTTTTATTGATTCAAAATTAGAGAGCAAGAAAAAATTAGTAAAGTTTACTAATTCAAAAGCAAAAACTTAGTCACTAATTCAAATTAAGTAAACATTTTTATTGATTCAAAATTAGAGAGCAAGAAAAAATTAGTAAAGTTTACTAATTCAAAAGCAGAAAGTCAGTCACTAATTCAAATTAAGTAAACATTTTTACTAAGTCATATTTAGAGAGCAAGAAGAAAATTCTTTTTAACAATTTGTTATCAATGTACGATTATTCCTATACAAAATAGAGGAATTTTTGTCTATATTTCAAAAATTTTTTCAACTAAAAGATTATTTTCAATCTTTCTTCTTTGATTGAAATTATTCCTCTAAAATTAAAACAAATTTATATTAAAAACATGATTTTTGAGCTGTTTTTTTTTGTTTTTGTGAACGCAGCTTCAAACTCGTCAAAAAGTGACATTTAATAACAAAGTATAAAAGAAGAAAATCTCCTCAATTTGAAAGAAAAACTTTAGTGCTCACATGTAAGAGAAAAAGATGCTGCTAAAGAAGAGGGATTCTCTAAATAAATGAAAATATTTTCGTTCAGTGTGTACTCTTACTTTTTTATTCTATAAAATTTGTTATCCTTAAATTTTTTTTCTTTTTTCTCCTTTTTTATACAAATTTGTTCAGTGTTGCCACAGGTCAAGGAAATCTGAATTCAAGGAAAAATCAGGGATTTTTTATAAAAAGTACTAGAAAAATATTATACTTTTAGAATTTTATTTTAAAATATTAGAAAAAATTGAATTTTTAAGAAGTTTTAAACAATTGCAAAGATAGTCGATTATTTTCAAAAGTAATAAAATTCTTCGCAGAAATTTAAAATGTGTTAACAAATTTTTTTAAATTCTCGTCAAAAGTTAAATTATTTTTATAAATAAAAAAATTCTTTTTCCAAATTCAATTATTTTAAAAAAATTTCCTCACTTCAATACAGAAAAAAATTTAATCTGTAACAGCGATAAGTTTCGCTAAAATAGCGAAAGTATCAACTAAAACAGCTCAACATTTGAGATTTGACTAATCTATCGAATTTTGTGGCTGCTCCAGGTGAATATTTTTTTGCGTGAATGATTATCAATATCTACTAATTAAATAAAATTTTCCAAATGAATGCAATTATTTAAAAAACTTTTTGATTAAATTTTACACAAACATTTAATTATTTTTGTAAATCATAAAAATTTCATAGGAACTCAATTATTAAAATTTTTTTAATTTTCTTCGCAACAAATTCATTATTTTCATAAATAATAACATTTTTTACAGAGATTCGATTTTTTCTAAAAATAATAAAATTCTTAGCAAAAATTCAAATACAGTTAAAGATTTTTTAAAAATTATTGTCATAAATTCAATTGTTTTTACAAATTAAAAATTCTTTTCCGAAATTTAAGTATTTTAAAAAATTTTTCCTCTATTCAATCATTATTTATATCTACTAATGAAATAAAATTTTCCAAATGAAATAAATTATTTAAAACAATTTTTAATTAAATTTTACACAAACATTTAATTATTTTTGTAAATCATAAAAATTTCATAGGAACTCAATTATTTAAAATTTTTTTTATTAACTTCTTCGCAATAATTTTATTATTTTCATAAATAATAACATTTTTTTACAGAGATTTGATTATTTAAAAAGTAATAAAATTCTTGTCTAAAATTCAGTTATTTTTAAAATTTAAATAAAATTCTTATGTCTAAATGTCAATTACTTTAAGAAATTTTCCTTCAATTCAGTAATTAGCAATATGTGACGTGCCGCGACGAAAGGGACCTTAGCTGTTTTTGACAGAACTAAAATTAGAAGTATAAATAAATAAAAATGACCAATTTTCTTTACAAACTATTAATATTTAATTCATTATTATGTGCAATATTTTCAGAAAAATATGCTTTTGATGTTAAATAATCCATAATAAATTTTTAATGTAGTTAAAAGTACTCTAAATATAACCTAAAATTCTAAGCAGCTAAGGTCCCTTTTGTCGCGGCACGTCACATATCTACTATTTGAAAAAAATTTGATTATTATTATAAATAATATTTTTCATAGGGATTCAATTAATTAAAAAAATAAATTCCATTTTAGGAATTCAATTATATATTCATAAATAATAAAACTCCTCGCAGAATCCTCGCAATTATTTTAAATAAAATTTTAATTAAATTCTTCGAAAATTGTAATTATTCTTTAAACTCTTACTAAAATTTGACGAACGAATTCAATTTCAAGAAACATTGAATTATTGAGTACATTAATTATTTGCATATTTAAATAATTAAATTCTTTTTCAATTTTCTATTAAAAATTTGTTTAAAAAAGAAATTTAGTTATAATTTTTGGTAATATAATAATAATATAATTAAATATTAAGAGTATTAAATTTTTTTTGAATTAAATTTAAAACTTCTTTTTATATTTAAATTTTCGTTTGCTTTTGTTACAGGAGGAGAGCGAGCTCTCGAGCAAGCGGTGGGCCAGTGCGCCCCGCCGCTCGGACAGCCCCTGCATCCTGGGGGCTCCAACGTCAAGGGAGGTGAGTACTTTCACAAATTTTAATATTTATTTTTATTTTTTACACTTCATTGGCACATATTCCTTATTATCAGTAATTTTTGTTTGTTTGTCCGTATTTTCTTAACCTCAACCATAACAATTTAAAAGCAATTATAAATTAAACAAAATGAAGTACCGTCAACCGGGGCTATTTTGTGCACCCGGGGGCTATTTTGTGCACGCGAGATTTTTAATGAATAAAATTATTAAAATGCATTATTTTAATCTGCTATTTTAAGAAATAAAAGTTTGATTTCGTGAGAATAGAGGGCAATAAATTTTATTATTTAATTCGTTGTCAATTAACAGAAAAAAATTCCTAAAAACGGAAAATTTGTGTGAAAAATTTTGAAAGTTCTCAAAAATTATACCAGATCTTCTAGAGTTTTAATGTGGCTCATAAACTGTGCTAGATATTTATTGTCCATTGTGTTGTGATGATAAATACGTAATGCGCTAACTTTTTATTGATTATTTTAAGAAAAAAGTGGAAAAGACTGAAAAACCAGCACTGTAAAAAGTAAATCTTAATTTAAGCTTAGTCTTAAATTCAGCATTGTCTGCTCTAATGTTAAATCATACAAAATTCATTGCTTAAATTCAGCATTGACTGTCTTAAAAATGTTGCGTCTTAATTTAAGACTGCCTTTCTGCCTTAAAATAAGACTTTCTTTTTACTGTGAGGATTCTATGGGGCTATTTTGTGCACTTCAAAAAATCAAATATTTTTCAAAAATTTCTTATTTAGTAAGTAAAGAAGGTTCTGTTCATCATTTTTATACATTTCTGTCTTACTTTTTTGTCAAAAAACCATAAATAATTTTAACTAAAATCATTAAAATGCTTAAAACTTGAACCGGTGCTCAACACCACCTCAAGAGAATAACTTTTATTAATATTTATAAGTTTTTAAAATTAGTTTGAAAACTATTTCTCTCATTTCTCGTAAAATAACTTGGAAAGTAAATTAGATATTAAATTGTTATTTATTTAACATTAAAAAAATTAATTTCAAGTTTTTGAAAAATTTCATTAAAAATGTTTAAAAAAGCTCATACTGAAATGATATTTTCAAGTTATTTACAAGTGTTTAAATTATAATTTTATAATTATTGTAATATATTATTATAAAATATATACTAAAAAAGAAAAAAATGTTATTTAATGCCAGAGTAATAAATAATTCAAATAAAGATTGTTAACTTTTAATAAATCTAGATTTTCGGAAAATCGTAGTGTTTTATTTGACATTTTGATGTATAATATCTTCAAAAAAAGTGTTTTCTAACTTATTCTTTTTTTAATTTACTCTGAAGTATCTAGACAAAAAGATGTAATGAAGCAGAAACGATAAAAAAAATGTTTAGGCAACATTATACAAAGACAAAGTTTGATGCACAAAATAGCCCCATCCAGGAGGCTATTCTGTGCACGACTTTCAATGACTATAACACAGTCAAAAAAATTTTTTTTCATTGCTCAACTCATAGGAAATCTTCAGAAGGATGCCCACAACACACACCAAAAATTGGTTTTCTTTTTTCTTTTAATTCTGAATTTTAATAAATCATTTAATCAAAAAAATGCTATTTGGTGCACAAAATAGCCCCGGTTGACGGTAAATAAAAATGTTACCCAAAAAAATAAGAAAACAATTTATTCTGCATAGTTATTTTTTTATTTACTACTTTATTTACTTTACGTAATTTGCAAATTAAGTAAAAACACTTCATTTCACTCTAAAAAGATATATTTGACTCATATCCAACTAGACTTTTTACTTGTTTCAAAAAAATTTTATTTGAGACAAATAAAAGTTATATTTATGTCGAGTAAAATTTTTGTTAAAAACAAATAAATAATTTAGTAAATTCTGAGATAAATATACTTTTATTTGACTTAAGTAAATTATATTTAGTTTAAATTAAATTTTTCTCTGCTCTCTAAATCTGAATTAGTTAAAAATAACTAATTATTAGTAAAATCGTGGATGACTTTTTGCTTCAGCAGTTAGTAAAAAAAACTAATTATTAGTAGAGAATCACTAATTAATAGTAAATAAATAACTAAAAAAATAGTCAAATTTCACTAATTGAATTAGTTACTACAATTTCAGTCATTTTTACATAACCTAAAATTGAATTTAACTAATAATTAGTCAATATTAACTATTTTATTAGTAAAATATTACTATTTGAATCAGTGACTGACTTTTTGCTATCGAATTAGTTATTTTTAACTAATTCAAATTTAGAGAGTGGGTGTAGTACATCGAATAATTAGTTGAATTGTAAATAATTATAGTCAATTATAACTATAAGAACTATTATAAGTATTATTACAATTGTAATCAATTAGTTACAATTAGAAAACAGTTCCGAAAATTTAGCTAGTAGAAGAATTCAGGAAAGAATCATTGTTAAGTTTAGAAAAACTGACTCTCCAAGTCTCCACAGACTTCTTTTTTCCAAAAACAAAAGAGTTCAGGATAGTTTGGAAGGTAGGAAAAAATCTATATAAAGCAATAATTTCTTTTTGATTTATAAAGTGTAAATTTATAGTTTTAGTTGTTTTGCGTTGACTTTCTAATGTGACGTGAAATTTGCTACAATATCAAAAACATGAAGGTTGAAACGATTAGGATTGCAATTACGTCGGTGTTAATGATAGAGAGAAATGCGAAAACAACAGTTAGGTATGATCTGAAGGGTAAGGCATTGGATACATTCGTTTTTATCGTCTCCTATTCTTCTCTCGGCTGCGGTTTCTATGAAGGCTAACGCATAATAGCGCAATTATATTCTCATTTGTCTTTAGACTTTCTGGTCTCTTTTTGCCGCCACAATCTCTCTCTTTCTCTCTCTCTCTCTCCCCTTCTCGCTCTCTATCTTCCAAATGTTAATCTAGCTCTCAGGCCTTAATAACATTGCATAGAATTTAAAATTTATTATTTTTCAAACTTCTTTTTCAATTTTATAATTATTTTTCTTTTTTTTATTGTATTTGTGTGATAATCGCTTTTTTATATTATTTTATTACTTGCTTTATTTTTTTAAATGTTTTTTTTTTTAATTATTCCTATTCGATTATTGATGTTCCTAAAGTTTCGAACTTTCAAATGAACGACAATATTTTATTTACTTCTTCTAATTTTTATTTCTTAACAAAAAATTTTTTTTTCGATTAAAACAAATTAATTCTAAAGTAAATGTTGTTTAATTTCAATTATTTTCCTTTTTTAAATAGTAATTTTCTGAGAAAATTAGGATGAAAAAAAATTTCGTTCATTTGAACGTACAAAACTTTAGCCACATGACTATTGGTTATTTTTGTAAAAAAAATTTTTTTGGTTTAATTGTTCTGATAGTTTGCTGACAATTTGTTTTCCATAATAATACACGGAGAAAATTTGTTCCTTATATTTTACCGAATTCTTCAGTAAAGTTGGGATATAGTGGCAAAACAGTAATTTTTAATAATTTTTAAATTATTTTTTCATGAATAATATTCAAAATTTAATGTCATATCATTATTGCTTACAAACTAGTACTGTAAAAATTAAAACAAAATCGAAACTGAACGTTTAATAAAAATTAAATAAAATTATAACGTTTCTTTTGAACACTTCCTTGATGGTCACTAACGTTTCAGGAACAGTTCGGCAAAACTTTCTTGACTGGACTCGAGTGTTAGTTTTCAGGAATAGTTCGGTAAAACTTCCTTGACTTGCTTGAATTGTTAGTTTTCAGAATTAAAATAATTAACTTAACTTAATACATGTACCGTAAGATTTATTCTTTTTAGATTATTTTTCAATGCAATTGCTTTTACAGTCCTGTTCCTTAAAAATTACAGTTTTGACACTTCATCCCAGCTTTACCGAACAAAGTTCGGTAAATTTTCAGGGATAAATTTTCTCCGTGTAGTAATAATTAATAGCACTCATATTTTCCAAAAATTATTCATAGTGTATATTTTATAATAATATAAGAAATATTGTATCAATATTATTGCATGTTATTTTTGTTTGATATTTTTTTCTGAACGTGCAAACAGTTGTTTTTCTTCAAAAACTGTAAATAGTTGGCAGTGAGAAAAATAGAGAGGAGAAAAAATGCGTTTTATAGAATTGTAATTTTTTCGCAACGTTCAGTGTTGAATGGAAAAGAAGCCGCTTTGAACTGTTGACGATTTATTCGCGATATCGTAAAGTGCCACCCACAGGGTAGGCCATCTATGATGGGTGTGACTGCGAGTTGGCATTCGCCGTATGCATATTAAGTCGTGCAAGTAATGTAAAGAATACATCGCGACTCGCTAAAGGTAGTCTTCCATCTCGTTGCTTGAAAAACTGTACTCTTCTTCCCCCTCTCTTTCTCTCTTTCTCTCTTATTCTCTTTTGGATTCTGTTAAACCAGTGGCTTGAAAATGTACTTCTCACAGCGTGGGCGAAATTTCTCTTCACATATTATATGCCCCCGAGCACATGTGCATGACTGACTGAGGATGAAACACTTTGTCATCGCAAAGAATTCACCGTTGCACTGTATTCTCTTATCGAAATTTCTTCTCTTTGTCCTCCTCTTTTTTCTTTTACTTCTAATTTTTCTTTTTCTCTTTATGTTTTTTGTCCTTTTTATTTTCCATCTGTTTCGAATTTTTAATTTACTTCAATTCTGCCGATTTTGTACTGTAAAACATAAGTGATTCTTCATATTGAATTGACCATTTTGAATTTTCAATAATAGACATTGAATTTATTTTGCGAGCGACTCCAAAAAGGCGATTAATAGTACATTGTGCATCAAGTGCAGAAAGAAAATGTTTTCCAATGAGTTTTCGTTAGCCAAACACAATTATTTTTATTTTTGGCCATATTCGCCATATTCGATCCGCCATCTTGAATGTCAAAAAACCAACGACGGATTTTTAATTCTCATTTTATAAACCCCCTAGTAGTAATTTTCGTCAGGTAAATTCAATATTTTTAATTCTTGTCCTCCGTATTAGCTTCAATATTTTAAATTTCGAAAAACTGAAGTCGACTCTTTAATTAGCAGCTTCAAAAACCCCCTGGTAGCAATTTTTGCTACTATTTTTTTTTAATTTTGAAGAAAAAACGTCAAATTCGAAATCAGCGATTCCAAAATTCTTTAAGAGTATATTTTTCTTTAGTTGAAGACAATAATTTCAATTTCTAGCCGCGAAATTCGATCTTCCATTTTAAATTTAAAAAAAAACATTCTCTCTAACTCTAAATCAGCGAAATCCGATAAATTTTTTAAAACTTTTTCCGCCATATTGGATTTGACATTTTGAAGAACAGACATCAGATTCGTAATCAGGTACTTAAAAAACCCAATTTGTGATTTCTATGCCAATCCGAGAGTTTTTTAATTTTTCGTCTGCCATATGGAGGCCGCCATTTTGAATTTTGAAGAACGGACATAAGATTCGTAATAAGTGACTCCAAAAATATTCGGATAAGTTACAAAGAAACAAAAAAAGTTTTTTTTTACGTAAGATTATCAATTAATTTACAAAAATTCCTTCCGTCGTCATTTTAAAACCGCCATGTTGTAAATTTTTAAAAAAACGTTTCATATTTGTAAAGCTTGATTATTGCGGACACGATATTTCTAGGTTAGCAGCTTATATTTTAACTTGCAGCCTTCTGAAAAAATATTTTTTTTACAAAATACTTAAAGCTTTTCGTGTTTTTTTTTTGTCAAAAAAATGTCCACAACTTTTACAAAGGACCAAGCACAAAATACATGAGGCATTCCATTTCAAAATTACCCCCTTTATAAACAATTGCCATTGTAAGGCAATTTTTAAATAATTATTTCTTCTATTTATTGCAACCAAATATTATTTACTATTAGTGTTTTTACAAGAAAAATTTCTCAACTTTACGACAGTAAAAAATTCTTTTTAAAAAATAATATTATTTATGACAAAAATTAAGTTTGAAAGATAACCTTTTAAATATCTCAAATCACGTTATATTCGATTTTTTTTAAATTTCTCAACTTTGCGACAGTAAAAAATTCTTTTTAAAAAATAATATTATTTATCAAAAAAATTAATTTTCAAAAAGATAACCTTTGAAATATCTCAAAACACGTTATATCCGATTTTTTTGAAAGTTATGTCAAAATAAAGCTTAAATATTCTAGTTTCCTTATCTGTCAACATTATAATGGACAATTTAAGGAATTTTATGAAATTATTTTCTTTTTCTAAGAATTTCAAAGGTTATAATATATTTGCGGAATTTGTTTTTTTAAGTTTTGCACAGTTTAAACTCTGAAATCTTTGTACAATTTAATTAATTTCTTAAATTCTCCTGAATTATCTATTATATTGTTGACAGGAAATGAAACTAGAATATTTAAGCTTTATTTTGACATAAGTTTTAAAAAAATCGGATATAACGTGTTTTGAGATATTTCAAAGGTTATCTTTCAAACTTATTTTTTTTCATAAATAATATTATTTTTTAAAAAGAATTTTTTTTACTATCGTAAACTTGAGAAATTTTTCTTTTAAAAACACTAATAATAAATAATGTTTGGATTCAATATGTTTTGTAAAACATTGAAAGTTACGATTTTTAAGAATATCTTCTACAAATTTTGGCCAAATGACTTCTATAAGATCTTATTCTTTTCAACATTTTATCGTCTTTTAAAATATAAACCAAAAGAATTTTTAGTTTTTATGAATTTTATGTTAAAAAAATTTTTTTTTCCTTTAAAAATGGGTGAACTGACAATTGCGGGCGGTACTGTTTAACCCCTTGACAGTCCATGGCCCATATGTGGCCACAAAAAGTCGTGCCACCTTTACGTCTGTGGCCATATATGTCCATCTCAAAAATAAAATACTAAACATAATTCGATTTGAATGACCAAGTGCATACTAAGGTTTTTGGGGTCGCTGAATCCGAATTTCAAATCAGATTTTCAAAATTCAAAATGGTGGACCTAAAATGGCGACTATGAAGATTCAAAAATTTATCAAATACGCTTGAAACTCGTTACTTGGGGGTTTTCGGGGTCGCTGATTACGAATATGATGTCAGATTTACAAAATTAAAATGGTGAATCCAATATGGCGGATAATTTCAAGATTCATGCAATTTGATCGAATTTTAGGTCCGCCATTTTGGATTTCAAAATCTGACATCAGATTCGTAATCAGCGACCCCGAAAACCCCCGAGTAACAAGTTTCAAGCAAATCTGATAAAATTTAAAATTTTCGAATTCGCCATTACTGGTCCGCCATTTTGGATCCGCCATTTTAAATTTTGAAAAACTGACTTCAATTTCGAATTTTGCGACTCCAAAAACCTTAATTACAATGAAATCACATTTTTTAGAAACTTTTTTTTCTTGGACCGTTTTTGGACCACAAGCGATTTTTAGCTGGACTGCGAAGGGGTTAAAAGGGGTCGTTTTGAAATGGAATGCTTCACATGCAAATTGTATCTTAGTCATTTTTTTTTTTAAACTGAGTAGAACAGTAGTTCTTTGTGTCAGGAAAAAAATTCCGAATCGAAAAATCACAAAAAATCGACTGGGATCCAATTTATATGTATTTTGTGAGTGATGCTTTTATTTTTTTTTTGCAATTTAAATGTCGAATTTTAAAAGAGGACGAAAAAGGACGAAAAAGGACTTTAGAAATGGTTCTGGTCCAATTTTTACCACAAGTGAAAATGGAGAACAGTGACCTTGAAACTTTTTTTTTTTAAAAGTCTGTCCTTCGCGTCCTGTCCTGTCACATAGGGGTTAACTAAGTTTAACTTTTTTTGTCCGCCATATTGGATCCACCATTTTGAATGTTTCCAAGCCGACGACGTTTCGTAATCGACGAGCCGAAGAACATTTAATTCCTCAAAATGCCGAAGAAAATAAATTTTTTTTCTTTAAAGACAGACTAAGATAAGACTGAGAAATGAATCGAATTTAGACTTGAAGGATTTAATTATAGGACATAATTTTGAAAAAATTGATTTTTTGTCCGGAAATTATGATGAGCAGTATCTTAATTTTCAGTCGCACGGATGAGAACTTGTTTTTGAACATATATGTATGTATTATAATTTGTATTGCCGCTAAAAGAAAGGAGCTCACATTACTCCGCAAGCTTCCGTGTTTAGCATCTGGTGTGCGACGACAGAATTATCAAGTTCATAATCATTGCTTGTAAATTACTCTCTTGGCCATTTCACAATCAAAATAAGGAAATAAAATTGCAATAGTCGTAAAAAGAGGACTTGTTTCTTGGATAATAAGCGTGTGAGTTTATTTACATATCTGTGGAGGGGGAATGTTTTTATTATCAAGCGGAATTTCTCTCTCTGTTTTTCTTACTATTTTTCTCTCACTTCCTTTCTATATGTCTCTTTTTCTTTTTATGTTTCTTCCTCTCTCTCTATGTCTCTTTCCTTCTCGACAGTCTTTTTGGCTCCTTCTCTTTCCTTCTCGACAGTCTTTTTCTCTCTTTCTCTTTCCTTCTCGACAGTCTTTTTCTCTCTTTCTCTTTCCTTCTCGACAGTCTTTTTCTCTCTTTCTCTTTCCTTCTCGACAGTCTTTTTCTCTCTTTCTCTTTCCTAGAGAAAAGAGGAAGAGAAAGAAATTAAGAATAACTGAGAGATGTAAAGAGGGAGAGAGAAAAATAGTAGGAGAAAAAGAGGGAGAGAGAGAAATTCTTTTATTCCTTGTGATGAGTATTGGTCCTTTCACACGGACGCCCGCGATCCTCTTTATGCGAACTAGTGGAACATAGGACTTTAATTCCGAGCATTAGGTACGATACGATTCCGTTAGGTGGATGTATCCGCGAGCTTCCCACGCCAATTAAACATGACTCATTAACGGGCAGAAGCGGTAGTTAGGATCGATGCCTTGGACTATAAGCAACCCTTCTCTCCTTCTCTCTCTCTCGTGATACAACTCTCCGTGTGCAGGAGCAATCGGAACTAATCTTGACCATCCTCGCTGACTGTTCGCATTGCGATATTACAGACGGAGTGGACCTGATGTTGCATCGGTTACGCCATGTTCTTCAAAGTGTATGTATAACGCGTGGGGTTGATACGGATGATGTCCATGGAAAGAAAACATCTTCTCAGAACACGATCGTCGTTTCTATGAGGCACGAACTTACTTTTCTCCTCTGCATCTTGGAGTTCCACTCGGCTCAAGTTTGAAATTAAATGGAGCAGTTTGTTTAGACATGAACTAATAATTTAAAATTAAATTATATTTTTACATTACTAAATTTCAAACTAAAACTCTAATTTTGTATTTCTAACATTTTCTGTCCACATTGAAAATACTTTCTTTCAATACAAAAAAGGGCAATTCTTTAAGCAAGGCAAATGAGTAAAAATCACGTAGATGCAATAAAATAAACAGTTTGCATTTTTGAAAATTATCACATCTTATGACTTGGCCACACAAGGGTACCTTTGATACCTGGGTTTTATAGCTCTCTGTACCTAGCCCTTGCCTAAAGGATCGTACTTTTGAAACAGATCTTATTTTTAAGTAAAAACCTTAAACCATGTTGCCACATTTTTTTGTAAAATTTATATTTTTCTAAATTATGAGAAAACCAACGTTGCCAAATATCGGCCTTTTCGGTCAGCAATAAGGTCCAAAAAGTGTGAGGCTTGTTCAGTCGGTCGTCGGACAGAAACGAATAATGATCCTTCGGCTTATTATGAATTAAAATTGTAATGGCTTAATAATTGAAGTTAGTTTCCCTATATTATAAATAAATATGAATTTTTTATTTAAGAACTTTGGTGTAACTAATTTCTTGAACCTTTTATTTCAAACCAAGAAAACAAGAAATATTAATTTTTTTCTCTTTTTGAATTATATATTTGAAATTGAATTTTAACTAAACACAGTTCATATTCTACAAGCAGAAACTTTTCCGGTGGATTTTTTCTATTTCTTCGGTCACTTCAACGAAATGTTCAAATGGCTATAGAAAAAAAAGTGTTAATTTAACACTAAAAGTAGTGTTAAAACTACACGCAACATTTTTAACCGACGCTATGTGGTTTTAACACTACATTGGTGTTAAAATAACAATAGAGACAGTTAAATTAACACTAGAGGGTGTTAAATTAATGTACATTTTAAATGGGGTTAAAATAACACTAAAATTGTGTTAAAACAACATAATCTGAAAACTACACGCAAAACATTTAACACTTATTTTTTTCTGTGTAGGACCAAAGCTGTAGATCATGACATTATTTTTGAACCAAATTTTTCGTATCAATACATTCCACTTTTGTATCAATTTGATACATCAGGGAAACTTTAATTAGGGTTGAAATATGTGAACATTTTCATTGCGACAATTTTTTTCTCCAAAGCGCATCATTTAGAGGTTTTTGAGTTTTAATTTCCAGCCAAAATTCGGTTCGTGGAATTAGTTTAATTTCCATTTAGTAGAATTCCCTCTTAACATACTTGCAATATTTTTTTCTTGTTTATTTGTAACTTTTATTGACTAGAACACGCGGACTAGAAATATTACCCAGGGTGTCTAAATACTTTTTTACTTTTGTGCCACACCATTCAATTGATTTGAATAAAAACTATTTGGCCATAGACATGTGCAGGGCTCAAAGTAGGTCCGTAAATCCTGAAAAGTCCTTAATTTTTTTTTCAATTCCGTAAAAGTCCGTTTTTAAAAAAAAGGTCCGTAAATTTCGTAATTTCATTCAAAAAGGATGAAACCTTCGTCAATTGTACGATATAATTTGTAAAATTTTAGAGAAATTACAAATGATTGCAGACATTTAATTATTTTTAAAAGTAATAAAATTTTTCGCAAAAATTCAATTATGTTGAAATTTTTTTTTTTAATTTCACGTCAAACTTTCAATTATCTTTAGAAATATTAAAATTCTTCTCCGAAATTCATATATTTAAATAGCAAAATTCTTCCCTCTAAATTTTAATTAGTAAAAACTGTTACTAATTTCAATTAGTGACTGACTTTTTGCTTTTGAATTAGTAAATTTTACTAATAAATTAGTAAAACTGACTATTTATTAGTAAACTTTACTAATTCAAAAGCAAAAAGTCAGTCACTATTCCAAATTAGTAAACATTTTTACTAATTCAAATTTAGAGAGTTAAAAAAAATTTCACTATTTTCAAAAATTTTATTAAGATTCATTTAAAAATTTCAATTATTTTCATAATTGACAATATTTATCACAAAAAATTCAATTATTTTCTAAAGTAATAAAATTCAATTATTTTCAAACATTTTAATAAAATCCATTGCAAAATTTGAATTATTTTCAAAAGTAATAATATTCTTCGCAAAAATTAAATATTGTTCAATAATCTAGTATTTTTATAAAATTTACCAAAAGAATTTAATTATTTTTAAAAAAAATTAATAAAATTCAACAAAAACTTGTAATTATTTTCAAAAAATAATAAAAATTTCACAAGAATTTCAATAATAACAAATTTTTTTATGATTTTCTTCGCAATCATTCAACTATTTTTTTAATTAATAAAATTTTACCGGTATTCCTCGAAAAAATTCTTAAAAATTTTATTAAAATTCGTTCAAAGAATTTAATTGTTTAAAAATTTGGTGATAAAATTTTTAATAGGAATTTATTTAAAAAAAAAAATTAATTATTCAAAAAATTATTTATTTTTGTATTTAAATAATTAAATTCTGGTAGAATTTTCTCATAAACATTGATTTAAAAATAGATTTCAGTTAAAATTTTAGATTGTCAAAAAATAATTGAATTTGGGAATTTTTTTTTAAATTGTTTTAAAAATAATTGAATTTCTTACCAAAAAAAAATTTATCAAAAACTTTTTAAAATGTTTGAATTTCTGTTAAAATTCTAATATTTTTTAAAAATAAATTGAATTCTTGCGAAGAATTTTATTAAGACTATTGAAAATAATTGATTCCCTCCAAAGATTTTTATTATTTTACAAAAATATTTAAATTCTTGTGAAAAATTTTATTAAAATTTCTGAAAGTAATTAAAGATCTGCTAAGAATTTTGTTACTTTTAATTTGTGTGAAAAATTTTATTAAAATTTCTGAAAGTAATTAAAGATCTGCTAAGAATTTTGTTATTTTTAATTTGTGTTAAAAATTTTATTAAAATTTTTAAACATAATTGAATTTTTGTTAATTTTTTACAATAATTTAATTATTTTTGAAAATTTTAGTAAAATTCTTCGCAAGAATTCAATTATTTTCATAAATACTAAAATTCAATGCAGAATTTAATTTATTTTTAATACAATTTTAATCGAATTTTTCTAAAAGTGTAATTATTCTTAAAAATTTTATTAAAATTCATTTAAAAATTTCAATTATTTTCATAATTTGTTGATAAAAATTTTTTATGGGAATTCAATTTTAAGAAACGTTCAATTCTTCAATAAATTATTTCATTACGTTTTATTTTTATTTAAATAATTGAATTTTAGTCGAATATTCTAGTAAAAATTGAATTTTTATTTCATAAAAATGAATTTCAATTCAAATCTTAGTTAATCATTGAATATTTATATACTATTTTCTAATTAATTTTTTTGAAAAAGTTTAATTGAGTTTTTCTAATGTACTATTTTCAGTCTCTATTTTCCAATATTTATTTAATAAAAAAATTTAACTAATAATTTAAATTTCGTAAAATTAAATATTGTAAAGAAATGAATTTAAAAATTGTCAAAGAACTTTTTCGAAAATTATTAAAAATAATCGATATAAAGAAGAATTTTAGATAAAAATTTCGGAAAAATAATAATTGAATTGATAATGATTTTAATTATTATGAACTATTTTTAATAGTAATTAATATGAATTGTTATAAAACAGGAAGAAATCGATGACTTCGATTCAAAGACTCGAAGTTATCGATTTTTTCATGTTTTATAGTTATGAAAAATTGAATTTCTAGTTTTAAGTAAAATGTTCTCTTATATTTGATTGGGCCTGATTCTATTTTTGTCAGTTGGTCCGTAAATGGTCCGTAATTTTTGATTTTTGGTCCGTAAAGTCCGTATTTTTAAATACTTTTACTGCTTCGAGCCCTGCATGTGTAAAAATTTTTATCCAAGTTAATTAAATGATACTTGTTTCAAATGTACTGAAATCAATTTAAATAATTTATTTTATTTATCTGCAATCCGTAAATAGATGTTCGTTATCCATAACACTGTGTTCGTTATCAAATTGAACAAGTTTGAGATTTTTATTCCAACCAAAGTAAAAAGATGTCGAATGCCAATAAACATTTGTTATATATTTTTTTCTTTTTGCCTCTAAAGATCTTTATCAACTGAAATGCTTTTTTTCTCATCATCTTTTCATTCTTAGCCTGAGCAGTTTGTCGAGATAGCTTATTTATACGATTCGTAAGTTTAATTGGTCTATTACTATGGAGCGTACCACCTCGACGACTAAATAAAAACAAGCTAGAGTAATGTGTTTGTAAAAAAAAAATTATGATAGCAAAAAAAAAAAAAGAATTATAGTATATATCAGTTTTGTGTTGTGATGATCGCAACTACAATCGAAGATCTATTCTTTCTCCTCTCTTATCCTTCTGACCAAATAGATATATAGCCAAGTCGTTCTCATGCCATAATTGGTCACACACCTGGTTTCTATTGGTAATAAAAGGGTTGTGGCTGGGTGAACGTGAACAGCATTTGGTCCCTTGGTTATGGCTATAGGTGAGATCTGCTTTTTATAGGAAGAGAGAAATGGGAGAATGAGAGAAAGAGAGAGAGAGAAACATCCCCGCGTGTAGTGTGTCAATTGCTTTTAGCTAACGGGATTAAAAATTATGTAGTTTTGAAGAAGGGAAAAAATTCTCACCTTGCATGTGTAAATAGTTTATTGTGATTTGATAATATCTGTGTAACTTGGAATGTCTTGTTGTGGACAGCTTGTTTCGCGATCGCGACAAACGAACGCAAGGTGTCCGCTGAAGGTACATATAGGCATTTAGACAGACTGTGGGAGCAGGACGAACTGACTCTCTGGAAATGTTGCTTTCTCGGGAAGTTGGCCATAATTTAACCCCTCTCGTGTGTTTATCTAATTCCACATTCTGCTTTTTTGGATTCTAAAAGTAGACCGTTTTTAAAAGTAATAATTTTATTTATTTCTGCAAAAACAATATTATTAAAGACCTGATGATTTTTTGGAATGTCTCTGAACTAATAATTTCTTACTTAATCTAATGAATATGTTTATAGTATAATCATCTTTTAGGAAGTTACGATACTTTTATAGAAAGCCAAGAGTGTTTTGTAGGAGATTTGATGAAAATATCGTAGGTTTGATGACTTCAAAAAGATATTTATAATTTTTTGAAAGGTTTGATAACTTTTGTAGAAGATCTGATGATTTTATGAAAAATTTGATGATCTTTCTAGAAGATCTTATTGCAGAACGGTTATTCCTGTAACTTTAAAGACAACTTGCGGTAGTTTCGTTATTCTTGGAGACAGCTGACGGTATTTTCCGTAACTAAATGCAACCAACTGTAAATTAAAAGATTTTCTTGAATACAAACTCGAGGGAAAGATTTTTGCAATATTAGATTGCAATTATCGAATTAGAAAACAATAGTTAGCGATAAAATGGAAAATGACGTTCTATGCTGCATGGAAGACACCCGCGGGAAATATTTTTTCGCAAAACGCTTCAAGTGCCGTTACAGAATCATCCTCGCAATGATCGTCCACTTCAGTGCAACATTGATAGTCCAGAACGCGATTACAACAATAGATTCACGCCGCCCACACGCAGTGATTCTGAATGGCAATGCAGAAATGTACCTTGCGCATCTTTATCTCTAAAGAGTCGCCGATTTCGAACGCAACACTTCCCATCGTCACGAAGGTGTGGCTAGTGCCTATACACTTACACATTACACAATTCGTCAGGAATATCAGAAAATTAAAATTCTAAATTCTAAATACTAAAAATTCTAAATACTATTTAATGAAAGTAATAAAAAAACAAAAGTATCAAAAATGCAAAGGAAAAATTCAAAACTACAATTCGTTACTGAAAAGCAATCGAAGAATACCGCACTAAAGTAATAAATTAAAAATGCAAATAAGTGACAAAACGTTAAAATTGAGATAAAAATTCCCCGCGCCTCTGAAAGGAGTATACAAACAAACAGACACACACTCAGTAAGCTTAAGACATGTGATGAGAAAACTTTGTTTGCTCGACTTTGATGAAGTTACGGTGGTCGTTGCTTGACCTGACCATCTTGGTCGTCATATAAAACCTACGCTCGCGACTCTCCCGAGAGACGAGAAAGTGCTTTATTGCATTGTCTAACCAAAGAGAGGATGAACTTGATGACGGCCTAGCCCAAGTTTCCTTCACGATCGTGGGTAAAACTTTTGCGCGCACACACAACCTGCGCCTATTTCTCTCTCGCCACACATTAATATTCCAGAGAAATCCACTATTCTCAAGATCCCGAGATGATTATCTTATGATAAAAAGATGCTGCGCTTTTGATGTCGTAATTATAATTTAATGCGAATTTCTAGTACCTCATCCTAATATGTATATTTTACATCCATATAAACTTCCCTCATTTAATATAAATATAAATAAAATACTTCCTTTTTTTCTCTGTTTGCTAAAGTAGATGAAAATTTGAATAAAATGCAAAATCGTGACAATTACGAAGAAAAAAATATTAGACTTTATTCAAAAACAATTAGAAGAAACCGTCAATTGTGTCTACAATTCACAATAAATCGTGAGGTATTAAAAACTGTTGCAGATTAAATTAATACCAGAAAAGATTAAAATAATCGATTTTGGTGTTATTTCGTACAATGAATGAAATTTTAATTTATTAAATTTTTTTAGAACTATAAAACAAGAAGATATCTACGAGTTTTCGTCTCGATTTCTTCATATTTTATAATAATTAAAGATGATCAAGTAATAAAATCATTATTTTATATTATAAGAATATTATACTTCTTTAAAATTCTTTTCATTATTTCAATTCAATTATTATTTTCAAAACTTTTTAACTGCAAATTTAATTTATATCTATTATTTTTAATAATAATTCATTAATCAATTTCACGAAATTACAATTATTTCTAAATTCTTTAATTAAATGCATATTAGAAAATAAAAACTTCAAATAATAGTAACAAAAATTCAATTAAACTTTTTAAAAAATATTAATTTCAAAATTTAATTATTTCCAAAAAGTCTACTCTGTATTTCTTTTAATATTCAATTATAATCTAAAATTTTACAGAAATTCATTTTTAAATCCATTTTTATTAAAAATTGTACATTAATTTAATTATTTAAATGCAAAAGTAAATAATATATTAAATAATTGAATGTTTTTCAAAAATATTAATTTTCAAATTCGATTATTTCCAAAAAGTTCACTCCATATTTCTTTTAATATTCAATTATAATCTATAATTTTAACTGAAATTCATTTTTATGAAATGAAAATCAATTTTTATTAGAAAATTTTATAAAAATTTAATTATTTTAATGCAAAAGTAAATAATTTATTGAATAATTGAATGTTTCCCAAAATTCAATTCTCATGAAGCATTTTAATAACAAATTTTTAATAATTCAATTCTTTTGTCGAATTTTATTAAAACTTGCACAAACATAATTACTTTTTTCAAGCAATTCAATTATAATTGTTTGAAAAATAAGTGATACGCTGTCATGAGTTTTATGAAAATTTTTAAATTTATTCGTTTACAATTCAATTTTACAAAATTTTAATTATTCGAAAATTCTGCAATTAAATATATATTGAAAAATTAAAACTTGAAATAATTTCAATAAAACTTCTATTAAATTCTTAAAAAGAATTAATTCTCTAGATTTTTTTTAAAAGTATGAAATATTAAGAATTTCAATGATTGTAGTTTGAAATTCTTTCAAAATTTAATTTTTTCTAAAAATCCACGTTATAATGCTTTTAATATGTAAGTATGGTCTTAAATTTTAACTGAAATTCATGTTTAAAATCATGTTTATTAGTAAATTCTACGAGGATTCAATTATTTAAATACAAAAATAAATAATTTATTAATTTCTTGTTTCTTGAAATTAAATTCTTATAAAAAATGTCATCAACAAATTTTTTAAATCATTAAATTTTTTGGACGAATTTTAATAAGATTTTTAAGCATAATTACATTTTTCGAGGAATTTGATTAAAATTGCTTTAAAAATAATTTAAATCCTGCAATGAGTTTTATTATTTATGAAAATAATTGAATTCCTAAAAGAATTTTATTATTTATAAAAATAATTGAATCCCTGTAGAAATGTTATTATTTATGAAAGTAATTGAATTCCTAAAAGAATTTTATTATTTATAAAAATAATTAAATCCCTGTAGAAATATTATTTATGAAAATAATTGCATTATTGCGAAGAAATTTATAAATTAATTTATAAATAATTGAATTTCTGTAAATTTTTTTATTATTTTTGAAAATAATTGTATGTTTGCGTAGAACTGTATTCACATTTTTTTTTAATAATGGAATTCTTTTGGAAAATTTTATTGAAATAGTAGATTTTGAAAATTATGAAATTTGAGAAAACTTTTGAAAATAATTGAAATTTTGTAAAAAATTTGATTAAAATTTTGTAAATATAATGGAATTCTTTTGGAAAATTTTATTGAAATAGTAGATTTTGAAAATTATGAAATTTGAGAAAACTTTTGAAAATAATTGAAATTTTGTAAAAAATTTGATTAAAATTTTGTAAAATAACGATAATTAGGGAAATTACCGTAACATATCCTCAAAATCTGTAAAAAATTATATTCTAACGCAAAAAAAAAAAAAATAAATATATGAATTACAAACAACTGTAAAAGATCTAGTTTACTATTTTCGAAAAAAGTTAATTTTAGGCAAAATAGTTTGTCAACAATGATTTTTTTAACGTTTAATTTTTTTTTCTCTCAGATCAGACAAACATTGTTAAAATTTTTAACCAATTTTTATAAATAATACCTCAATTTAATCAGTGAAACATTCTCCAAAATCGTTTTCTTGTTTATATTGTTAAAAGTATGTTATTAAAAAATTATTTAATAAATAAACAATGTTTTTTTAATAATTTTTTAATAATTTTTTAATAACATACTTGTAACAATATTTAAAAAATAACGATTGTAGAGAATGTTTCACTGAATTAAATGAGCTATTGTTTATAAAGGTTGGTTGAAAATTGCAATTTTTGTCTGATCTCAAAAGAAAAAATAATAAATGTTGAAAAAACATTGTTAACAAAATATTTTGGCTTATTATAATTTTTATCGAGAATAATGAAACAAGATCTTCTAAAATTGTTTATAATTGATATTTATCTTGCTTTTGTATGTGTTAGACATCATTTTTTAATTTTGACAGATTTTAAGGTTATGTCATGGTCACCATCCTCCTTAACTACTGTCACCCCGTCAGATTCGTTTTTTGTCTCAATTTGACATCCTTAAAAACTGTTTATTGAAAATAATATTTTATACGGGAGGAGACTCTAGTATTTGCTATAAAAATAAATCTCTAAAAATAGAAAATAAATAAATGTAGATAGTTTTTCGATGAACACAGATATATAAACCTCGAGAAATCCCATTCATCCAACAATAAGTGAAAGAATGAACCGTATCCTTGAAACAATTGTTCGTGAAAAGTTCACTTCCTTGTTCCGTAATTATTCCGTAGGCTTTGACGTTGGATGGTTGCCGTTGCTGTTGTTGGAAGCCTACTAATTTACGAGTCGACAAGTTAGGCGTTGAACGCATCGCATAACATACGAGGTGTGGCCTTAAAGATACGCGAATAGTATAACTTTTCTCCCATAGAATCATATACGATGTCCATGTAGTGAAGAGGGGGTGGTCGATGCAAAATACGTTGAAACTGAGGTGCGTCTTTCGATTGTACCACGGAATTGCTTTGTCGAGGGCATTGTCGAAGGCATAACTCGACGATTCACACGCGGCCCACGGATCTCCCCCTGGCATGCATGTAGAGTCTGTGTCTTTCTCTCTTTTACTCTTTTCATTATCTTTCTTTCTTTTTTTTCTCTTTCTCTCATTCTACTTTA
This sequence comes from Leptopilina drosophilae, assembly GCA_032873175.1. NCBI lineage: Eukaryota > Metazoa > Arthropoda > Insecta > Hymenoptera > Figitidae > Leptopilina > Leptopilina drosophilae. The sequence continues at coordinate 10,965,111 of CM065485.1, forward strand.
TCAGCCCACTTTCTTCTTCAACTTCCTTTGTGGTCCATTGACGCGCCATTTGGCACTCATAGACGAAGGCGTGCCCCTTTGACTTCTCATCGTTTCATTCTTGCTTTCAGAGAGAGAAAAAATTTACAATCTGATTGCTATCGCTTTATATTTGTATAGTCTTTCATAATATTGCGGATAATAGGAACGTTTTTTTTTGACGGGTGCTTTTTTTATTTGAATTCATAGGAGCAACTTTCTTTACTATTTCTTGTTGTATTTTTTTGTTACTTATTTCTGCTTGATTTTATATTGTACTTTATTTTTATTATATAAAGTCTAAAGTGTTTTTGTAGATCATCTGCTACTTATATGGAAAGTTTGGTGATATTTAGAGAAAGTTTGATGATTTACATGATGTATGATTTTTGATACTTTTAAGTATATTTAAGAGAAAAGAGGAAAGCCCCTAAGGCATATATTTAGGTCATTTGGGAATTTAATTTAAATTATTAAAATATACATTTTTACAAGTAAGTAAGTAAGTAGAAAATAAATAAAAAAATTGTAATCCAATTGACTTCAAACTTTTTACTCGGGGGTTTTGGGGTCACTGATTTCAAACTTTAAGTCAGATTTCAAAAATTCAAAATCGACTAAAATATATTTTCTATTTGTTAAAATTTGTATTTCAATTATTTAAATTAAATTCCCAAATGGCCTAAATATAGGCCTTAGGGGCCTCCTCCTTTTATTACTTTTAAACAAGTCCAACAGTTTTATTGATAAACTGGTATGTGTATTAAAAATTTTCTGTGTTTGTAGATCTGATGATTTACAAACAAAATCAAATCATTTTAATGATTTTTGTAGAAGATCTTATAATTTTATGGAAAGTTTGATGATTTCTATAACAAAATTTATGATTTTATGGAAGGTTTCATGACATTTGTAGAACATCTGATGATTTTATAAAAAGTTTGATGATCATTATAAAAGATCCGATAATTTTATGGAAGGTTTGATGATTTTTACAGATGATCTAATGATTTTATGAAAAGTTTGATGATTCTTGTAGAAGATCGGATAATTTTATGGAAGGTTTGATGATTTTTACAGATGATCTAATGATTTTATGAAAAGTTTGATGATTCCTGTAGAAGATCGGATAATTTTATGGAATGTTTGATGATTTTTACAGATGATCTAATGATTTTATGAAAAGTTTGACGATCTTTATAGAAGATCCGATAATTTTATTTAAGGATTGATGACTTTTAAGATATAGTTGTAATAATTGTATTTTGATAGTTTTTGTAAAAGATTTGGTGATATTATGATAGGTTTGAAGATGTTTGTAACTGATTTGACGCTTTTACTACAAAAGTTTAATAATTTTTGAAAAATATCTGATAATTCTGTGGGAATTGTTAATTTTTGTACAAGGTTGAAAGCTCTTTCTAAGAGTTTGATCATTTTATTAACAGTTAAATGATTTTTTTATATACGAAATTTAATTTAAGAATTTTAATTGCTTAACAAAAAAGTTTGATGATTTCCTTGATAACTTGATGGTTTCATCAAAAGTTTAATAATTTCATTCAATAGTTTATTACATGTTGTATAATATCTGATGATTTTCTTCAAACCTTGATGATGTTTTCCAATGTCTGATGGTTTTAGACAATATTTGGTGGTTTTTGTAGATCATATGGTAATTTATAGCAAAATTTTTAACTTTTCTTGTAGGTCTTAATATTTTTACTAAAACGTTGATCATTCTATTGAGAACCTAGTAGTTTTTATTAAGGACCTGGTAATTTTACTAAAAGTTTAAAGATTTTTTTAAAAAATTTTAATGGCTTTATAAGAAAGCTAATGATTTCCTCCAAGTTCTGCTGGTTGCATAAATAATTTGATAGTTTTGGTAAAAGATTTTATGATTTCATTTAAAGATTACACTGAGAGAAGTCCGGGAACTAATACGTCCCGTGCAAGGCTTGAGTGATCATTTTGAATGTTCTTATGTGAACCTTCGATCGGGACGTCTCAAGCCCCGATAAAAAACGTGGAACGTCCCGAAGCGGGATTACTTACAACTTTTAGTTTCGGCCATGAATTGTCTCTCACATGCGGGAACAATGTTTGACCGGTTCGGGGTGTCTGAGCCCTAGATTCGAGACATCTCAAACGCGACAAGCAGAGTAGCTTATAGCGACGTCTAGCGGGAACTATTAAGCCCTGGACTTCTCTCAGTGTACATTAACGAAAGATCATATAATTTTTTCAATACTCCTGATCATTTTATTCATTTTTAGATGATTTTCATGTTTTTGTTTTCCAAATTTCGATGATTTTCTTCCACTTTTGATGATTTTATTCATATATAATTTTATTCAGAGTTTAATAGTTTTTGTACAAAGTTCATTAGTGGTTTCACAAAATGTCCTACGATTGTATTGATAAACTAAACATATTTGTTAAAAATTGTTTGATTTTGTTTGTAGGTCTGTTGATTATATGGAAAGTTTTTTCAATTTTTGTCGATTTTTTGATTTTCTACGACGATTTGATTCAACAATTGATGATTCCGTTTTTTCAGCTGATGATTTTATTCAATATTTGATGATTTTTATTTTATTCTTTTGTATTATCATCTCCCTCACTTTCCATTGTTCTTTTTAATTTTACACATTATCTCATATGTTTTTTATTACAATTTATCCAATTTTCATTTAATGCCGCTTCTCGAGAAAACGCATTTATTGACTAATTGACGATGTTCTACGCATCAATAGAATGGACAAAAGCTCATAAAATTCTTCTTAAATTACACACAACCGCTCCATTCTATTAGGTATATGTTTGATGAATTACATCACTTAATGACTCGATACTTTGCAAAAATACAAGCTCGGTAAATTGCAAAGTATGATTCGAGAGAAAATTATTCTTTCGATTCTTTCCAAAAATTGTACTTCATGATGTCAAATTCAAATTTAGAGAGTTGATATCAAACAATTTGATCAAGTTAATATCTAATTAACACTTTTTGTAAAAATCCGTTGCAATTTGATATTTTCTGGTTGAAAAAGAGTTAAAAAAAAGTGTTAAAAAAGGTTGTGAGAAAAAATAAGAAATAGAAATAATAGGTACGTGTGAAGTGAGAGAAATTTCTCCCAAGGATGAATTTTTTTCTTTATAAAAAAAAGTGTTCGTTGAGACATTGTGGCGTAACCATCTGTTTAGTTTGAAATACCGTAAATAGGACCCATGCGTTTTATTGCGAATTCACGACTCGCCCCATTGATGTGTTGAGTAAATTCCAGGATGATAGGCGCGCGAGACAAGTCGCCTGTAATTTTCGAGTCAATCACTTCGGAAAATGACGCGATGATTGTTACCAACAACGATGACGACGACGACGGCGGCTTTGGCTATCCTCTTGGAGAGAAGAGAATAGAGCGAGAATTTAAAGAGAGAAAGAATATAAAGACAGAGGGGGAGAGAGATGTGCGAAGAGTTTAGATTCCAAAGAACAGATGCTATGCAGGGGAAGATGAGGCCTAACTGCATCTTTTTCTCGTCGATGGAAAGTGGGCCTTCTAGCTGAAGAGAAGTGAGAAGAGCATTGGCTGAGTCGCTGGTAGGACGTGATTTATTATCCATCGCCTAGCATTGGCTGCTGAGTGTAGTGCCCCCTGCCTCGTAAACACGCGTAGCGATCTTCGGTTCAATACTAGTGTACACCAACTTACAAACACTTGGTTTGCGACGTTGTCACGGTCGCAGGTGAACATTCACCTCGTTGTTAATGGATCGAGCTTTATGGCTCTATACTACCCACGTGTAAAACTAGTAGTTGATCCATTGACTGATCTTTCACTCTAAATCCCTCATCCCAACACGGTTCATTCCCAAATGGCGATTCTTTAGCGTCCAAAGAGTCCAATTCATCTAATTGTTCAGTCATTTACTTGCAATCATAATTTATTTACTCTAATCATTATTTTTCTTCATTATTATCACTGTTAATTCCGCATATTTATTTTAATACGCAATTCTGAATTAATTAAGCATAAACGTTAATTATCAGAAAGGTAAATGAATATGAATAAACAATTGTTATTTTACTCTAATTACAATATATATTTTGGTTGTAAGTTTTATACATATGTTGAAAAGTATAAAGTGTATGAATTCGCGATGATGTCTATCTACATTCTGATTTTCGTTTTTGAAGAAGTTGAGCTTCTGAGGTGTTGGAAAAAGGGAGGGATGGTTCAAAATTTAGCAAAGGAGGGATTAGGTTTTCTCGGATTGGTCATATGTAGGAAAAACCCAAAATGGCGGGTTTATTAAATTCACCTTGTAACATTGTAAAATCTTTGATTTTCCAAATTACAAATTTATCCAATTTAATCCCAAATTTAATGATTTCAAATAAAAATCCGAAATAAGACACAAATAAACCTTTTGAATAAAAACTTATGTAAACCCTTTATTATTTATGTAATTCTTCTGCGAGCTGAAAACACCATAAAACCCATCTGGAAATATTGGAACCGTTAACTAATTTCCGAATCATTGGACTCCCATGATGAACCCGAGAAAATGTTGGACCCAATTTTGATCACTTTTTTAATGTCAAATTCATCCAATTCTTGGAAGGTTTCGCCAAACATTCGTTGCAATGCTCGAATCTCTTAATAGCTGCGTGAAGATAAAGCCCATATGACCAATTTGCTCTACAATATTATATAAATTTGGAATTCAAAGTTAAGATTGGCCTTCTATAATTTTTGGAATTTTAATATTAATGCTGTATTTGTCGAATAATCATATTGGAGGAGTATTGGCGATTTAACATCTAATATCATTGAAGATTTTCAATTTCGGAGTAAATGATCTCGGAGCATTTTTTATAACCTTTTGAAGCATTTTAAATTTTTCGGAGCACTTTCAAAATCCTTTCCACTGTACGAGTCAACAATCAACAATCAGAAACAAAAGAAAACACTTCATCATTATTAAATTACGCTATCATGTCGGGAATTAATGCTGATTGTCAACTTTTTGGTTGCTAACGAATCTCCTTAGTGAAAAATAAATAAGATCATTAATTCATTCGTTATACTGAAATTATTAAAGTCGGACGTAATTTATCTCGCGAATTTTTATAATTTCTTATCTAGTTTCTTTTAACTAATTTAAATCGTTTTAATTGAGTTTAAATTTACTTAATGATCTTGCGAATTAATGTCATTGTAATTTGGAATAATTTGTGCATTTTTTTTATTTAGAGTACAATTTTGTGTTTTGCTTGTGATTTAAAGTTCTATAATTGGATTAACATTAACGTCTAGAGATTTCGTTGCAACCAACCATCTTCGATTATCGCTCTGGTAAGAGTTTTGCCAAAGTTACAAATATCTTTAAAGTCTTTTCTAATTTGAGCATATAATTGAAAATCTTAACTTTGTTGATTTAAACTCTTGTTCTCTTTTCTCATTTATTAAATATGTGTCTTATTTCGGATTGACGAAGAATCTTTTTTTCTTTACTTTGAAATTGTTCAATAAACATATTTCTTTGAATAGTGTGTTTCTCTGATTTAATTTAAAAATATCGAACCGCCCCTCTACCGGTATCCATGGTTGGAGCTGGTTAGCCAAAAGTTTAATTTCCGGAAGCTATCATTTTTTTCGCTTTTACTAAAATTGTTTAAATTGTTGAACTAATTTAAATTATTGATATTAATGAAGTTAGTCTCTTAATTTAATTTTCATATTTTTTTTGTTTTGTCCAAAGACAGGACTGGCGCTCAAAAATCTTCCGAAGGTAATTTTATTATTTATTCAAAAGAAAATAATAAGGTTATAATCTAGAGGTTTGGCATCGTCGAGACAAAACGGAGACCGCGGTTGTAAAAAAGAGTCCTCGAGAGGTTCTTGGACAATGATCCTAAGTCTAACAATTAGGCGATCCGTATTCAATCGCATAATACATTTTTATGATGCTATTTCTGAATTACCAGTTGACAATTTAGAAGAGAAAAATTTTAAATGCAACAAAAAATACAAGTTTACAAATGATATTGATGTTTTTCCAGTTGGAGTTTTGCTAAATTTGAGATTGGAAGAAATGGATAATCCTTAAATATACTGCCATGGTGTAAATGTTAGTATTGTGTTTAGTTTGTGAAAACAAATGTCATTAGTTGTAATATAGATAAAGTAAGAAATATTGAATTACTATGACATATGTTGCGACGTAACAATCATTCTTTATTATTTTTCTTCAGTGAAATAGGAAGTAAAACTACGTTGTATAAAATTAAATCACAATTCTTCTAAGTTTATCATAATGAGACAAAAAATGGATTAAAATTTATAACGAAGCATTTTGTTACATAAATCTTGTGTGGTTCCTGTCATTGGGAATATAGAATTTTCATTTAGTCAAGGATTGGATTCTCTTTGGAGATCTCTGTGAAAATGAATTGCGCATCAGAGGTTGCGAAAAGTCCCGAATTTCCGCGGTCCCTCCTGAGTTTTCTTTACAGCTTGTCCACTGTTTATCGGAGTGAATGAGTGGGTCACATGTGGGCCCTTATCAAAATTAGAAAAGGACGGAAAAGAAGGAAGAGCCGGTCAACGTGACAATTCTTCTTCAGTAGCTCGTGGGCCATTTAATTAATAGGCCGAGTTTTATTCGGAGTTTTCACCATTTTGGAAACCTCAGGGTTTTCCGTAGAGTCGTTTATTTGGTGTATCAAATCGAGTTCTTTTTGGATTAATAAATGAGCCAATTATTTTAGTGAACTCTTTGTGTTTAATTCTTTTATTTGTTTTATTTTAATTGTTGTGTTCTTGAGGATTGTTTATAAGAGTTGTCGTTGGTGTCATCGTGTTCATTTTTATAGTCTTGTCTCGCCGTCATTTCTATCCGTCGGTTTTGGGTCTGAAGCGGAACCTCCTCTTAGATATTTTAAAGCTTATGTGTTGTAGTTAATTATTAGTTGATACAAATTAATTCGAATATTAATAAAAGATCTGTTATAAATTGCATGCAATAGTTTTGATCCGTTATTCATCACAATTTAATAAACTTAGAAAAACTGCGGTGTCAAAAACTTTGATAGTTTTTTTTAAAGTTTAATAGTATTTTTGTATGCAGGTGATGATAAAGTTTAAAAGAGTTCGAAATCATTTCAGTGGGAAAAGCTTCGATCGAAGGAGTTTCGGTAGTAAGAGATTTTATAGAAAACCTTTCGATCGAAGGAGTTTTAATCGGAAAAGCATTTCTGTCAGAAGAGATTCGATCCAAAGCGTTTCAATCGGAAGAGTTGTAATCGAAAGCATTTCAACCATAACTTCATAAGAGATTCGATCGAAAGCGTTTCAATCGAAAAAATTGAAGTAGAGCTTTGGTCGAAAAGTTGCAATCAAGTAAGTTTCAATCGAATCAGCTTCGATCGGAAGCATCTCGATCGGACGAGTTTCGGTCGGAAAAGTAACAATCGAAAGAATTCCAATCGAAAGAGTTTCTAACGATCGAAGTTGAATTGAGTTTGAAATTTTGAATCAAAAGAGTCTCGATCGACAGAGTTTCGGTCGAAACAATTTCGATCGAGAGACGAGTTTCAAACCCAGAATTTAAAGCACATTCAAGGTCATGAATTAGAAAATATTTCAAGACGTGTTTTGCGAGATTCGGTAAACGTGTCTGAACGCGTGTCTGTCAATCACCTAATTTAAGATTTACAAGCCTTCCGTGACGAGCGTCGTAATTGCTGGCTTGTCCCCCCCTTTCTCTCTCCCTCTAATTCTCTTTCTCTCTCTCAACACGCCGATGAGGTTGGTAATTGGCATTGATAAACACAGAATCTCATCCGTTGATGTTGGGTACATTTAATCTGACGATAGTGTTTAATGATAGTGCACCACGTTTCCGGGGAGATTGATTGATCGATCAAAAAAAGAAAAAGACAAATTAAAAGAATTAAGAAAAACTCAGCGTTGAAATTAAATAATGATAAATTTGCTGTAATGAAAACACCCACCGTGAATGATTAGTTGAATAGTGAAATTTATGTATTGGAATATCAGAAAAACGAATAGTCTTTATTGAAAGTCTGATTGGTTTTCTTGATTTTCTAGAAAATTTAATTTCATAATAATTTTGATGATTGTCTTGGTTATTTATGGGTTCTATACTAGAATGTTGATGATTTTACAGAAAGTTTGATGAAGAATTGACTTGGTAGTTTTGATGATTCACTGGAAAAAAAATTTTTTTAATTCAAAAATATGCAGTCAGACAAAAAAATATGCTTGAATGAAACACATTTTGTAATCTAATTTAACATAAAGTTTATTGAATCAAATTTATTGTGTATAGAACCAAAATTATTATGTGTAATTGTAATTCAAAGATAATTTTTGGTAATCATTTTGTCATTTAATTAGACATAATTTTTATTTAATCGAATTTATTATGTATTGTACCAAAATTATTATGCATAATTATAATTCAAAGATAATTTTTGGTTATCATTTTAGGTTTTTGGCTATGAAAAGGATAATTATATTTGATTCGAATATATTGTTTTCTCAGTGCTTAATTAAAAACCTAATGGTGTTTGTTAGAACATTAATAATTTTATAAGAAAATTCCATGAAATGTCGAGATAGAATATTTAATTTCATTGTATTCCCGATAAGTTTATTGAAAATCTGGTTATTTTTTAAAAGCCTTATTATTTTATTGCAAGCTTGGTGATTTTATGGAAAATTAGCCTGTTTTGTTTTTAACAGATTTTTTCTTGACGATTTTAGCAAAAGTTTGATGAATTTAGTTACATTTTGATTATATTTGACCGGAAACTATTATTAAATTTCACGTAATTCTCATAAATTTAGATAAATATTTAATAAATAATAATAATAATAAAAATAATAAATATTTTACTGAAATTTTTAGTCTTTTTTTGTTGTCAATAAAAGTTTGATAAAACGACTAAAAGCTTTATAATTTAACTAAACATTTAACTAAAAGCTCGATAATTGAACTACAAGTTTGATAAATGTATCAAAAGCTCGAAAATTGTCATAAAAATTTGATAAGGTTTTTAAAGTTTAATAATAGTTTTAAAGGATCGAAACACTGAGAAAAAATTTATTTGATTGAAATAAACGATTATTTGACTATTATCAAATAAATATTTACTTAAATCAATTAATTTTTATTTAAATTAATTAGATAATATTTGCTTCAAATACTAAAATATTTGCTTCAAATACTGAAATTTTCGATTCAAATATAATCTATTTGATTCAAATAAAAATTATTTGATTCAAGTAAATATTTATTTGATAATAGTCAAATAATTGGTTGTTTCAATTAAATAATTTTTTTTCAGTGTTATTGTATAAAAAGCTCGACAGTTGTAATAGAAGTTTAATAATTTTATTACCAGCTTTATAAGTGTACCAAAAGTAGAATACTACAGCAATTAAAACTTCATAATTGTACCAAAATTTTGATAAGAGCACTGAATACTTTCTAATTGTACCAGAAGCTTTAAATTTTTATTAAAAGTTTCATATTTGTAGCAAAAGTTCGATAGAAGTACTAAAAGCTTGATAATTATGTACTAAAAACTTAATAATTTAAGTAAAAGCTTTATAATTGTACCAGAAACTTTGTAGTCATACTAAAAGGTTTATGACTGTACCAAAAGCTTGTTAGTAATACTAAAAGGTTTATGACTGTACCAGAAGCTTGATAGTTATACTAAAAGCTTTATAATTATACCAAAAGTTTGATAAAACGACTAAAAGCTCGATAATTATGCTAAACATTTTATAATTCAACTAAAAGATTTTTCAACCAAATGCTTCTGAATTCTGCAAAAACCTTGATAATAGTACTAAACGCTTGATGACTCCATTAAAACCTAATAATTTTCACACAAGATCAATTATTTTTTTTACTAAATGTCAAAAAGTTTAAACTCAACACCCTAAAAAGTTTTATAATTTCTTTTCTTTTTCTTGATGATCTCATTAAAAAAACCAAAAGAAAAATTACCGACTAAAAGCTCTTCAATTTGAAGAAGCGAAATTCATTTTACTTCTTCTCAGATAAGAATCAGGTAAGCACAAATTTCCGGGAATAAACGATTGTAAAAAAAAAGTTTTCTCGTTTATTATCCCGAACTAGAATGTGCAATGCCAAGTGTAATTTTACGTTTCTACTCCTTTTCGTTTACCGTGCTGTTTTAATTGAGCCTTGATCGCACACTATCATTGGGATCTAAGTGATCGTTCGCGATGACCCGCTGACCGTAATGACTGTAACGATCGACCACCTCAGAGAGCGAAAGATTATCTCGTTTCATTTTGTTACCAGCAACTTGAAACTTATTTCTTTTTCCATATCTATATATGCTTTTACATGTGTTCTTATTTGTTCAACTTTATATATAGTCGGACATTTTTCTTTCGCATTTATAAATAGATCGTTGACTTTATTATTTTAGTAGAAAAAATTAAAGGCTCGAAGACATAGAAAATAAATTTTATGTACAAGATAAATATTAGTTTGCAGATAAACATTATTTGACACAAACAAATATTTGATAATAGTAATCGTTTATATGGTTCAAATTTTTTTTGGATACCCTTTTTTCAGCAAAAATGAAAATTGGTAGAATTAAAATTTTCTATCAATTGGGGGTTGTATTTGTTTGACTTTAAAAATTTACGACAATGAATATTTAATTCGCCCTTCCGCGTTTTATTCCGCTGAGTTATTATTGTATATAATAGAGTATATCTATCAATGAGTAGGTTAAAGTGCTATTTATGTGCGGCATAAATACTCTATAGTTGTTTAAGAATGGCATAACAATCATACATGTGTACTGAATCTGATTAATAGAACTGCATGTCATGCATCATCGCTTATTATTTGTCATGTATATAATTTACGCTTCTAGGCGTGTTTGAACACTGAAAGAAAAAAAAATTATGTAATTCATTACGGAAGGTGTTATTAAATATATGAAAATCAATACTCATTATGTATTTCGAAATGTATATTGTTCTGAATTCTTAATACTTTTTTTTCTTTTCGGGAATATGAGAGAAGAGATAGATTCATCTCTTCACGAAAGGTGTGTCAAAAGACACGCCTGAAGCACGATTTCCCAATCAAAAAGAAAAAAAAAAGTTGGCAGTGATGTGTTGAGTATCCAATTACTTTTAATGGTAATAATAGTTTCTTGGATGATATTCAGTTTGGCAGAGGCGTTCTTGATTTTTGATCAGAATTTTCAATAGACTCGGGAATTTTATTTGAAAGTGAATTGATAATTTTGATAATTATAGATATTTCACTTGTTTGTTAATTTTTGGTTATTATTCAATTTTTCTAGATTTATAATTTTATAAAATTCTATATCACGGTAAATCGTTAGGTATTAAAATAACACCAAAAAGGATTAAAATAATCCAATTTAGTGTTATTTTAATTCATTTTGGTGTTATTTTAATACCTAACGATTTACCGTGATGCTGAGTTTTAATATTAATTTTATTAATAATTTTAATAATAATTTAATTGGTTTTTTCTAACTTTTGATCAATCTTTTGTTTTAAACTTTTGAAAAAGTTTGATAGCTTTAATGAAAGTTACATTAAACGTTTATGTAGAAGGTTTTATATAGATTTATCTAGATTTTATATAGATTTTACTTGTGGGTCAAAATTTCTCAACTGCTCAGGTCAAAAAATGAATTTTCTCGAAAGTTTGCCAAAATGTTACTATTATTAGTAGAAGTGTACATATAAATTTTTTTTGAACTTTTTTGAGTTACGGAATTTCAAAATTTTGATTTTTAAAAACATCTTTTTTTTATTTAATATATTAGTAATTAAAATTAATCAAATTAAAAGAGTGAATAGTGATTTTTGAAGGGTTTTTCACCAGCTACAAGCTGGAAATGAAAAAAAATTGTCATCAAACTTTTAATAAAATCGTAAAAATTTAAATTCAAGGTTTTTTTTCAAAAAAATATTAATTTATCATTATTTTATATAGAAAATGATGATTTATAATTATTTTCTTCAAATTTTTGAACAAAATATTAATTTATCATTATTTTATAAAAAAAATGATGATTTATAATTATTTTTTTCAAATTTTTGAACAAAGTATTAATTTATCATTATTTTATATAGAAAATGATTATTTATAATTATTTTCCTCAAATTTTTGAACAAAATATTAATTTATCATTATTTTATATAGAAAATGATTATTTATAATTATTTTCTTCAAATTTTTGAACAAAATATTAATTTATCATTATTTTATATAGAAAATGATTATTTATAATTATTTTCTTCAAATTTTTGAAAAAAATATTAATTTATCATTATTTTATAAAAAAAATGATTTGTAATTATTTTCTTCAAATTTTTGAAAAAAATATTAATTTATCATTATTTTATATAGAAAATGATGATTCATAATTGTTTTCTTCAAAAATTGTCAAGGTTGCACTCTGATTTTCAGGTGACTCATAAGAAAAAAGGTTAGCTTTCCATTGAGATAGGTTAGAAAAAATTTAAAAAACCGATTTTGAAATATATTGAAATTAAGAATTTGAACTTGAATTTAAATTTTTACGATTTTGTTAAAAGTTTGGTGACAATGTTTTTTCATTGCCAGCTTGTAGCTGGTGAAAAACCCTTTAAAAATCACTATTCACATTATTAATTTGATTAATTTTAATTACCTTTATATTAATTCCAAAGAAAGATATTTTCAAAAAAATTAAAATTTTGAAACTCCGTAATTTGAAATATTTTATCTAATACAAAAAAATGTATATGTACACTTCTACTAATAATAGTTCCATTTTGCCAAAGTGTCAAGAAAATTCAAGAAATAGTTATTTTCGTATCAAGGGCGCAAAATAGGTGATTTCGCCAGAGTCGTAATCACCTTTGCGCCCATGATGCTAACATAATTTTTTGTCCAAACTGCAGGGAAAGTATGTCATTGAGGGCACGAACGGTTAAACGCTCATATTAGTTAAAAATTGAACTCTATATAACTAGAACTCTTTGAAGTCTATAATGATACAAGTTTTAATATAGAAATAAGACAACAATGTATTCTGAAAATATAGTAATTGCCAATTTTTTTAACCGAAATGTGAACAAAACCAAATGTGTTGTAAGTTTTTTAAAGAAAATCGAAAAAAATTGCACATTTTTCTAGACAAAATAAAACAAGTTGAAAATGTTTGCATTTTTATAGTCAACATAAAAAACCTCGAAAATATCACATTTTAATGAAGAAAATCGAATAATTAACATGTGGGAGCAAAATACTCTTCTGCCTGCTCGAAGGTAGGGAAGCGGGCGCAAAATATTTTCCGCCCGCTCGGAGGTCGGTGCGCGGGCGCAAAATATTTTGCGCCCGCTTCACCTACCCCTGGGTGGTAATGAGCTACTTTGCGCCCGCTCTAAGTGCCCGAAATGACATACTTTCCGTGCAGGTAGGACAAAAACAAATTTTTTCACCTGGGCAGTTGAGAAATTTTGCCCCTTACAAAGATTTATTCAGAAAATTCGATGATTTTAGTAACAGTTTAAGTCATCAAAATGTTACTGAAGATTTGTTTAATTTTTACGTCTTTAACATTTTCAGCTGTTCTTGAAAGTTTGCTAGGTATACTGTCGGTTTTGTTAAAAATTTAATGATTCTACTCAGAACCTGATGGATTTTTAAGAAAGCTTCTCAATTTTATTTCAAGAATGTTGTAATTTTAGAAAAAGTCGAATTGTTTTACTGTATATTTGACGATTTTATTTAAAGTCCAGCAAGTTTTGCAGGTTTTATTAATAGTTTAGTAATTTTTGAAGAATCTTTAAATGTTCATGACTTTATTTAAAACCTAAATTTAATTTTATCGAAGTTTGATAGTTTGATGATTTTTATGAATGATCTGATGAATATTTAAATTTTTACGATTTTATTAAAAGTTGATTGATGATTTTTGTACAGTCAGGTAATTTTTACAGTATGGTAATTTTTACAATCTGGTAATTTTTACAATCTGGTAATTTTTTTACGAAATATGATGCTTTTGATAAAAGTTTTGTTTAACTGAAACTACGATGGTTTTACGTAAAACATGATAGAAAATTTTAAAAAATTTCTATAGGAAATAGATGTTCTTTGAAGATGATCGTTGCAAGTGGTTTAGAAATAAAAGAGGAGAAATAAATTCAGAAATAAATTGAAAGTGAAAAAGTTGACGCCACAGTAATCAGTGAATCGCACTTCTCAGTTTATATCTCATAGGTCCTGAATGCAAGTCATGCAGCCAGGAAGCTATTGGCTCCCTACTGGTCGGTAGCAGCGGCGTAATATCATTATCATTTGCTAAATGAACCTCGTGGGGTTAATCAATTAATAGAACTCGCTATTCCTTTTGCTGATCTTCTAGCGCCATTTATTACATCTTCCACTCGGAAGTGCATTTTATCAGAATTCTCAGACCATGGAATTATTCGAATAGAAGTGTAACCAGAAATCATTCAGATTGTAATGTTCTTTATTATTACTTTTGTAAAATTGATTCACTTACTTATTTATATCATTGCTTCCTTATTGTTTTTATTCTTTATTATTTTTATTTCTTTGTGTATTATGGTGTTGCTTTAAACAAACTTCAATATATGATGAAAATTTTAGAAGGAGCAAAATCGTTTTGATTATGTCTTTTTTTGTTGGTGCAGAAGACTATCTAAAATTCGAGATCACGTGTTGAGTGAGAATAACGAACCGGTCGTTGCTCAAGTGTCATTTCGAGTCCGGCACACGTTTCATTGTACAACTGAGTTCACTTCTTTTGAGTACTTCCTTAAATGGACTTTCAGAAAAGGTACCGACAGTGCGGGAAAAAGGTTAGCGTGTCGCTTTTGCCAGTTTTATCAGCTTTTCTTAGATGCATCTCGTAGTTGAACACGGCGCCATATCTATATTCTCACTATTTGCCAGTGATACCGAATGGAAAAAGGTTTCGTTCTTCTCTAGCGAAATTCTCTCTTCCCCCTTTCTCTCTCTGTTGCTAAAAGGTTCCCTTGCAGCAAGTGACACTTCTTTTTTCTTTTAATCAAAAACAGGTTTTCTCTTTTTCACGAGGGAGAAAGAGAGAAACTGTTAGTGCTAATAGCGCTAGCAAAGATCCTTTGCCAGATGGTAAGGAATACCGTTGGAGAACCAGAACTTTCGGTTTTTTTTCTCTTTTGCAATCCTGTCGCAATCGTTGTGGTTCATTTGGATTCATTAGGAATTGGAATTTTTATTTCGTACTGGGGATGGGTGGTTAAATTTTTTGAGTTTGTTTGTAAAAAGATGGTTTTTCTAGTGATGGTTACCATAGCGACGTGACGGTAACTTTGGACACCAATTTTTTAGCAATGGTAACTATGGGAACGAATTTCCTAGAAACTATAACGAATTTCCTAGAAACGGTAATTATGGAAACGAATTTCCTAAAAACTGTATCGAATTTCCTAGAAACGGTAACTATGGAAACGAATTTCCTAGAAACGGTAACTATGGAAACGAATTTCCTAGAAACGGTAACTATGGAAACGAATTTCCTAGAAACGGTAACTATGGAAACGAATTTCCTAGAAACGGTAACTATGGAAACGAATTTCCTAGAAACGGTAACTATGGAAACGAATTTCCTAGAAACTGTAACGAATTTCCTAGAAACGGTAACTATGGAAACGAATTTCCTAGAAACGGTAACTATGGAAACGAATTTCCTAGAAACGGTAACTATGGAAACGAATTTCCTAGAAACGGTAACTATGGAAACGAATTTCCTAGAAACGGTAACTATGGAAACGAATTTCCTAGAAACGGTAACTATGGAAACGAATTTCCTAGAAACTGTAACGAATTTCCTAGAAACGGTAACTATGGAAACGAATTTCCTAGAAACGGTAACTATGGAAACGAATTTCCTAGAAACTGTAACGAATTTCCTAGAAACGGTAACTATGGAAACGAATTTCCTAGGAACGGTAACTATGGAAACGAATTTCTTAGAAACTGTAACGAATATCCTAGAAACGGTAACTATGGAAACGAATTTCCTAGAAACGGTAACTATGGAAACGAATTTCCTAGAAACAGTAACTATGGCAATTCCTTAGCGACGGTAATCATATTAGCGGTAGTCATGGTTACCAAGGTAACTGTTACCATGGCAATGGTTTCTTTAACTATGACTACCAAAGCAACCGTAGCCAAGGTAACGGTCAGCCTAACAAAATTTCCCTAGCGACGGTAATAATTTTCCTAGTAACAGTTCTCAAGAAGTAATGATGTCTAGAAGTAGGGAGAACTGTGTACGTGAGACAAAATTTCCTCTTGGCGATTATTTTTTTCACTGGTTTTGTGTATGGTTGTCAATGATATTTAAAAGCTTGTCAAATATTTTTTTCTCCATTTTGCACTCGCGGGAGAAACGATAAAATTTTTAATGGTCTCATTTTGTGTTCGTTTTGTAGAAATTCGGGACAATTTATTTAATTCCACGAAGCTCTTTGCGAGCTGGGTGTAAAAGAGTTTTGCTGCATGTGCATTTCATTAACTGGGAGATATATGTTTGTCATAAATGTAAGCGACCTAAATGGAACTTTCTAGGAAATTGAAAAATAAGTAAATATACGGCCACTTGACTTTAACACAAATTAGGAATTTTTGTTTTGAATTACTAATCAAATTCTATTTTTAATTGTTTCTATTCTGTTTAGTTCTTTTTAGTTCTAACTTCTATTTTTTCGTCCTTTTTTAGTTATTTCTTAGTCATTTTATAGTTCTTTCTTAGTCCTTTTTCAGTTCTTTCTCAGTCCTTTTTTAGTTCTTTCTTATTCTTTTTTTAGTTTTTTTATAGTCCCTTTTTTAGTTATAACTTCTATTTTTTTTTAGTTTGTTTTCAGTCCAAATTTTCTCTCTATCATTTCCATTAGTAGAATTTTTTTCCGGAACAACTTCTATTTTTTCGTCCTTGTTTAGTTATTTTTTAGTCCTTTTATAGTTCTTTCTTAGTCCTTTTTTAGTTCATTCCCAGTCCTTTTTTAGTTTTTTTTATAGTCCCTTTTTACTTATAACTTCTAAATTTTTTTCAACTTCGTTTTCATTCCAAATTTTCTCTCTATCATTTCTGTTAGTAGAATTTTTTTTCAGGAACAATTTTACCCGATGTGAAATTGCCAAATAAATATTGAAATTTATTACAAGTAGAATCATTTGTATTCGGTGTATATAGATATATTTTGCAAGTTGAGCCCGAGGGTGTCGTTTAATATTCCGTTTGCGAGGTTTTAGAGGCAGGGAGAGAAATCATTCTTTTTTCTTTTCTTTTTTTTTTCTTTCTTCGTTTAGCCAGAGGAAAACGATTATTTATGATTGCGTAATTAGATCGCGAAACGTGTTAATGGAGTTGTTGTAAGGCATGAATTGGTTTGTTGCAGAATCTCCTCAAAATCCATTAGCAGCTCTCGATTGGTCTCGGTTGCGCGGTTAATATAATGCATATATAGATATTTTACGTCGAGCGTCTCTCGCGTCGGTAAAATGTTCCTTTGAAGAAATCAACGGCGCTCGATCGATTTTCAGAAACCATTAATGTCATCGTTCTCATTAATTTCTTGGACGAAAATTTTGTTTTTTTGAGAGGGGGGAGGGGGATTTTATTAATTTTTGTACTTTTATAGTTTATTTGGTAAATTTTTTTTGTGATGTTTTGATTCAACTTTACTTCTTCTTAAACGGAAATTTAATTTTGTTTTTCTGATGACACAAAGTTTACGAAATATAAAAAGAATAATGAAATGAATAACTTTTATAGTTTATTTGGTAAATTTTTTTGTGGTGTTTTGATTCCACTTTTCTTTTTTTTTTAAACAGAAATTTTATTTTGTTTTTCTGATGACACAAAGCTTACGGATAAACTATAATGAAATAAATTATTCCAGTTGAATACCACTTTTTTTCTTATAGGAAATAAAAATGTTTCAGTATAAAAAAATGCAACTTGAATTTACAGAATTTTAATTTGCAAAAGTACAGTTGTTCAATCTAATTTTTCTCGGTTTTCATTTGCGACTAATTTTTAAATTTGCTGAGAAAAATACTGCAAATCGATAGGATGCAATTTTGACAAAAAGCGACATTTAGAATTGTGATTGAAATCGAAGGGGAAAATTCTAGTGCAATTTTTTATTATCTGTAATTAATAATAAATATAGTTGTCAATGGTTTTACTAGTTGGAAGAAATAATTAATAATTACAAATTTTATTATTGGTACTTGTAATAATTGTACTAACTAAAGAATAATTTTATTGAGCTTTTGAGTTAATTTTAAATTTATTGTCAAGCTAATAAAAATTCTTTCACTTCGCAAAATGATTTATAAACTTGTCCTTTAATGTAATTTAACTTTATTGCTAAATTCCTTTCTTTTAGTACCAATTTAATTTAATTTAATCAAATTCCTTTCTTTAGTAACATTTTACAAACGAGATTCTTCCTTTTCTTCATTTTTTTTAAATATCACAAAGTGATTTATAAAGTTTCTGTAAAAGGATTATGAAGTTCATTTAATTTAGTGTAATTTCGGTTACGATGACAAATCAGAATTTACAGTATCATGTTTGGGTAATTAAAAAGAATGAAGATCATGTCGTGACATATCTCGCCACAAGACCATTAATGTGGAATTAATTACATGACTTGTATATGCGCTCTCGGTTCGGCCTTTAGCATTTCACCGAAATTACCTTTCTCTGCACTTTATTATAAACGACTAAACGATTCGCTCCCATTTTTATTTTCTCTCCTCATTTTTTTTGTGTGTGCAATTAAGATTCGGTAATAATTTGCAAAGAACAACGATGACGTTCATTAAAATTAATAAACCAATCGGCGCTACTAATGGACTAATAATTATTATTTGGGCGCAATCGAATTGCGTGGGAAAAACTGTGCGGTGGGTCTTGACTCTTTTTTTTGCAAAGAAATTCATCGGGTTTTCCGGAATTTCGGTTATTAAAAACTGTGTTACTCGGTGGAGAAGAAAATAAATTTTATTAGCCAATTTGTTTTTTTAATTGTCTTGGCCTTTTGACCCAGCGGAATCGCTGTAAATCGCGAAGCAAATTTTTTTTAAATCTGTAAATTTGTTTCGGATTTTTTGAAAATTACAAGGTATTCAAACGAGAAGAATTTAATTAAACTGAAAAATTTTCTTTTTCTCTCTACACAGCATGGAATGAAATTTTATCAAAAACACTAATTTTTTTTTTTGTCGCAAGAATTTTTTGTTGCAAATTTTCTTTTCTGTATTTATGCACGCAACAATAAGAACTGTGAATGAGATTATCCTATTTCTGTCGGATTTGAGTACGTGACTATGTAACATAAAAGGGTTGACTTTTACATGCCCTGAAGATTGTGACTTGCGTGTGCCTCCCTATTCACAAGCGATATAATGCGCTATGCACGTTTCATCTGCAGAAAAATCTACAGTTCTTATATTCAGAGGCATTGCATATGTATATATAGAATCCCTTTGTAGAAAATTCTCCAATGAATTTTTCAAGACACTCACATTTACTGGAGTTTATTTTTTTGTTGAAGAGAAGAGAAAAAAGCATTATATGCACATGGGACGCATTGCTTCATTTCATGAATAAGGGAGAGAAGTAAAAATGAGAGTATACAAATATAAAAGATGCAATTTTTCAAGATTATGTTTTATATTTGGGGATTTAATTTTTTTCTGTTGTTTCGGAATTAAATTACAGATTAAGTTACAGTTGCAATTAAATTACAATTATAATTCAATTTCAATTTCAATTTAACTGTGATTCAATTTTAATTCGTGATCCATTCAAATACAATTCAATTTTGATTCAATTCGAAAATAATTTAATTTTAATTAGCATTCAATTCGAATTTAATTATAATTCAATAACCATTCAATTACAATTAATTTCCAATTTAATTCTAAATTTAATTTTATATTTGTTTTCTTCTATTTGAAACTTTTAGTATACTTTTTACACTGCTTGAAAATATCAATAATACCACAGTGAATATAGAATACTTAATTGAAACTTTAGACAAGAACTACTGCAGTAGATTTCATCTAAGACTATAATTACACATCTTAATACACAAAAAGTTTCTTTATTACTCCAATTGAAAAACCGTGAGAATAACAATTCATATGCTAAATATAATTTCTCCCGTCAAAGTTTTTCCGGGTAATGTATCATGAGCGATAAAAACAAAAAGAAAAAAAGCTGAGAATCATGAGTGGCATTCACACTAACTTAGCACACTTTGTGTGTTGAGAAGAAACACCCACAGAATGCTTACAATCTCATATTATATTAATCCGGTTGTGTTTATACATATATAAACACATATAGAAAACTATGCCACGTCTAAGATTGAGATGTCACATTTGAACGTCATGAAAATCCCGCTAACAACAACTCACGACTTCGTGACGATTATAACGTATAACTTGTGTCCCCTTAGTGTAATTGTCTCTTGATTCTGTGAAACTACCGTATCGATTAATACTATTTCTGTATGGGATTATTATTGACTGATATTTGGATCAGTCGGGTAATTAGTGACGTTTGTGGTTCTGTGACTGTTACTGGCAAAGTAGTAAAATTTAAAACTATCGTGGATTTTACTACTGCGCTTGGGGAAGATTAAAACTACCGTCAGTTGTGAATATGTTTTTTTATGTGTGGATTATTGAAACTGTTTTAGGATATGACTACCGTTGTTTATGTAATGCTGGGTATAAGTACTCTGAGTTTAAATTATCGTTGTTAAGGTACTGCAGCTTAAAACTACCGTCAGTTGTTTCTGACTACCGTCAGCTGACGTTTTCGTTGTTACTTTAAGTTAAAACTATCGTCATTTA
Organism: Leptopilina drosophilae; assembly: GCA_032873175.1. Classification (NCBI taxonomy): domain Eukaryota; kingdom Metazoa; phylum Arthropoda; class Insecta; order Hymenoptera; family Figitidae; genus Leptopilina; species Leptopilina drosophilae. The sequence continues at coordinate 10,986,147 of CM065485.1, forward strand.
AAAGTATCGTTGCTAATTTACTTTAAGTTAATTCTACCGCCAGTTGGAACTTTTATTGTTAATTTACTGCTGGTTAAAACTACCGTCAGTTGAAATTTGAAACTACTGTTTTTAAGTTACTGCAGGCTAAAACTCCTATTAGCTTTATAAAGCTTTTTAACTTCATAACAATACATATATTATATTCATATACAACAATATATTCAGTATTGTTGTAAAGTTACTGCAAGTTAGAACTACCGTCAGTTTCAACTATAGTTGTTTATAGTTACTGCAGTTAAAAACTATCGTTGTTAAGTTAGTGTTGGTTAAAAGAACCGTCAACTATCACTATCACTTCTTAATTACTGCTGATTGAATAAACTATCAATTAAAACTACTTTTGTAAAACGAAAAATTCAGTTTTTTGAAACAACTGTCAGTAGAAATTACCATTATTTAGTTACGGACAGTTAAAACTACCGTCAGTTCTAAAAACAATTATTTAAATCCGTTCGCTTAAAAATACTGCTGGTTATGGCTATTATAGTTTATTTAAGGCTGATTAAAACTACCGTCAATTGTAACTACAAGTAGTAAAATACTACCATGGAAATCTACCGTCAGGTGTAATTCTTGTTAGAAAATGTTGTCAATTGTCAATAACAGAAACGACCGTCAGTTTGAATTGAAATTTTTCGTAATTTATTTTTTAAAATTACTATCTAACTATAACAAACATCAAAAACTATTATTATTTAATTACAGACGTTTGAAACAACCGTCAGTTGTAACAATTATGTTACAGTAGTTTTTTAACTGTCGGTAGTTTTAAACGCTCGTAATTCAGTTATAGTTACATTAATTAATAATTAATAATTAGATGATCGTTACAATTGACAGTATTTTTAACAGTCGTCAGTATAAATATTTATTACTTGAAACAGACAGTTATTAAGTGGTAGCGTCTAAAACTACCGTCAGTTGTTACTATCATGTTTCAGTAGTAGTTTTAAGTGACAGTACTTTAAACGAACGTATTTCAATGATGAAAGTTACAATAACTGATGATAATAGTGACAATAGTGAGTAAATAGTATTAGTTAAAAGTTAAAACAGACATTAATCAACTAGTAGAAACTTGACAGTTGTTTTACACGACAGTAGTTAAACAATATTAGTTTCAAACTTTCAACTGATGGTACATTTAAGCGACAGTAATAATTTAGTGACAAGTTATCTTAATCTTATGTGGTAGTAGCTAAATAAAGTTGTTTGCAATCTTTTGTTGCTAACTACCGTCAGTTGCAATGACCATCATTTGCCATCTATCATTGAAAACTACCGTCAGTTGCAAATACCCTCGTTTGTCACCTGTCTTTGACAATTACCGTCAGTTGTATTTATTATTGAGGGTGCTGTAGTTGCCCTAAAACCCATAAAAGACAAAACTATCATTACTTGCTTTCTGAATCATTTAAAACTACCGTTAGCACTAATGTGAAAAATTGCAATTAAATTTGTGTCGACTGCAATCCATCCAAAGTCGGATATAATTATTCTCATTTGAAAAAATAAATTTTTAATTTTGATTGAAAACATTACTACCAACGAAACTACCGTCAATGGAAAACCACCATCATCTCCAACTGTCAAAATTCAAACCAACAGAATTTTTAACTGACCTTCTCCTATGAATACACACGAGAACCAAAATTTCCACGAAACATCGCAAAATCCAAATGTGTTCCCATTTCTAGGCAACTAGTCACGAATGAAAGATTCAAAAACCCTTTGAATACAAACGCAATGTTTATTTAAATCAAGCATCGTACAAGGATCTTTAGTAAGCAAGAATCGTTTGACACGGTGTGCGCGAGGATAAGAAATAAAAGAGAAAAAAAAATGATAAACTGTTAGAAAGAGGCTCGTCGGAACGCATTTCATCGCAAGAGACACGCCCCGTGACATCATCAGGAACGGATCTCGTTTCAAGAGAGGTTTTTCACTCACAATGAGGAGATGGTGTATATACCAACCCAAAGCAAAAGAATAAGACCAAGTGCATCAACCCGAAACGCATTTTGAATCGATGCAACATTCGACCGATGCGAATTGAGCTGCAACGGATTTATATAATGCATCGAACACTCCCAAGCCGTTGTTATGTTGCTGCGTCCTCCTCGCCAACTTATACACAAACAGACTCTTCCTTATGTACCCAAGAGAGGCTTGTGCTCGCGGTTAATACTTATCGCGCGGACCTCGTAAACATGTCATTCGGTTTTACACGCGATAAGGCATTTTACACACTCTCTCACAAACACACACACACATGCGGGGTGAGAATATACCGTGTAATAAAGCCGCAAAGTACACCCGCAAATCTAACAAAGATGGGTGTAAATCTTTAGTGTAAACTTTGACAATATTCGTTTCTAATCAGTGTCTCTAGTACCAAACTACCATTGCCTTAAATCATCGCTGACTTTAACTATCGATTCATTAGACTATTAGCATTTCGAATTACTATTGACTGTCACTATCGATTTTATTAGAGAAATATTGCTTCAAATTGTTTTTGACTTTAACTTTCAATGGGTAAATTGAATATTGTTTCAAATTGTTTTTAACTTTAACTCTCATGGGTAAATTAAACTGTTGTTTTTTCACTACTATTGTCTGTAATTGTCAAAGAAACAACCATTGTTTTGCAGTATTACTATCATTGTTGCAAATTACTACTAATTGCAGCTATATCAATCAACTAACTGTTGTTTCAAATTATTAATGATTTTAACCATCAGTTTATTAATTGATCATATCGTTTCAAAGTACTACTAATAGCAGCTAGAAATTAATCAAACAACCACTGTTTCAAATTATTACTTGCAGTCAGACAAAGAAAGCAGGCTTCGCACTCTTCTACTAAAATCTACTATTTGCTACTTTTTTTATACGAGGCTACTTTTTTGCTACTTTTTTTAGCCTAATTTTACTAAAAGCTACTTTTCTGAACAAATAGTCAAATTTAGATTTTAAGTTTTCACATTTCCAATTAAAAACACTGTTAAAAACTAAAATCGTTAATGAAAAACGACAGCCAATAAGTTAATAGGAAATAATTTTAACTCTATCAATTTTTTTTTAACTCTATCAATAGTGACTGATTATAAATTGTGTTTAACCTTTAAATTCCCCGTTTTTACCGCTTTTATTTTCTCATCAAATTTTAATTTTTTCATTTCGAACATAAATCTACAATTTGGAAAATAATTGAATTAAACAAAGAATCTTTTCAATTTTTCAAAAAAAATCTTGTCTGTTCAGAATTATAATTGAAAATTTGATCAATTCAATTTCATTAAAATTTTTTGATACTAATTGAATTTCTTCAAAGAATTTTACTATTTATAAAGTATTATTATTATTATTATATTATTATTATTTATTTTTATTTTTTATACTATTTATAAAAGTAATCCTTAAAAAGAATGTTATTACATATTTATGAAAATAATTAAATGTTTTCGAAGAATTTTATTAAAATTTTTGAAAATAATTCAATTGTAGAGAACAATTTAATTATTTATAAAGGTAATTGAAATTTCGGGGAACTTCAAAAAAATATTAAACGTAATTGAATTTCTGCGGAGAATTTTATGGAAATTTATGAAAATAATAGAATTGTTTTTTTTTAATTTTATGGAAATTTATGAAAATAATTGAATTCTTATGAGGAATATTTTTCAAAAATAATATTCAAAAAAATTTAGTAAATCGGGAAAATTTTACTATTTATGAAAATAATTGAAATAATTGAATTATTTAGACAAAATTTAATTAAATTTTTAAAAATAATTGCATTTTTCGACGAATTTGATTAAAATTGTATTAAACATAATTCCATTTCTGCAATGAGTTTTATTATTTATGAAAGTAATTGAATTATTGCGAGGATTTTATAAAAAAAGTTTCAAATAATTGATTTTTAAAAAAAATTTAGATAAACTATTTTTAATAATTCAATTCCTATGAAATTTTCATTCTTTTAGAAAATAATTGAATATTTGTGTAGAATTTGGTAAAAATTGTTTTTAAATAATTGAATACTTTTTGGCAATTTTATTAAAATAGCAGACATACAAATTATTAAATTAAGAAAAATTTTTAAAAATAATTGAATCCTTGTGGTGAATATAAATGATTTTTTGTTATTTATAGAAATAATCGAACTTTTACAATGAATTTTAATAAAATTCCTAAAAGTAATTTAATTTTGCCGAAGTTTTACTATTTAAGAAAATAATTCAATGTATTGTGAATAGATTTTTAAAAATAAAATTATAATTATACGGTGACTAACTTCCCTTGATTATTTAGGAAAATTTAAATGAAATTCTTTAAAAGAAGTAAATTATTTTTAATAGAATGTAAAGAAATTTCAATTACATCAAAAATTTTTAATTATTTGTTTATAAAAGACAATTATGTTGAAATAACAGAATTAAAAATCTTATTTTTCAAAATTTTGAAAAAAACTGCGAAAATTCAATTTTATTAAAAAATTTGAATTGTGTATTTTTTTAAAATTGACTAATAAAAATTTTAATTATTAATCTTCGCACTAAGAAACGTGAATACATTAGAATATGACTCCTTATAAAATTTAATTATTTAACAATTATTTAATTAAAATACTTTGAAAATTCGATTTTTTAAAAAGTTTTTAATGAAATTCTTTAATTCTTTTTCTTTGCCATCGTGGCTACTATTTCCTACTTTTTTTGTCATCAAGGCTACTTTTTCCTACTTTTTTTAAACTTATAATAAGGCTATTCAAGTTGGGTGGGGGAAATCCAATATGGCTGACATCAGCTGATTTACTGAAGGACAAGCAACGCATTTAAGTCAATGGACAAAATTAGTTTTTTGTTTATAACTTTTTAAATATTTATTTTTAAACCAAAGTGTAATGACAAATTATTCTTCATTTATCGAAAGCTATTTTTTAAAACATGAAAATCAAAATATCAATTTTTATTGTTTTTAAAAATAGCTTTCGATAAATGTAGAATAATTTGTCATTACACTTTGGTTTAAAAATAAATATTTAAAAGTTATGAACAAAAAACTAATTTTGTCCATTGAATTCAATGCATTGCTTGTCCTCCAGTAAATCAGCTGATGTCAGCCATATTGGATTTCCCCCACCCAACTTGAATAGCCTTATGGAGTGCGAAGCTGGAGAAAGAAAAAATTGCAATTGTAGCTAAAGATTGCAAAACTAAAATTTTTGATTCGTTTTGTTAATTTTATCCTTTTACTGTTTGGGGTATGCACTGGATTTACTGACTAATAAAGTAGATCAGGAGAAGTTAACGGTATTTAAATCAGGACAAAAAAAATTGATGGACTCAGTGACGAATTAACTTTGGAACGATAAGAAAGAGAGATAAATGGAAAGAAAAAGAAGAGAAAAAGGACAATCACGAGAAAAAAGGGAAGGAGAACACAGATTGAAACATTCAGAAAAAGCGAAACAATTCTCACGTCAAATGTGATTTGAAAGTGTCGTACATATGAAACATCTGACAGAATTCTGTTAATGCATCATCAGGTATATAACAACGCGTCGAGGAAGATGATTTAATATTATAATAAATAACGAGCCATGATTGACCAAATAAAGACCTTCAAAGCAATATTGCGTCATAAACATTGATGCGAACTGAAGCAATTCTTATTGGACAATTCATGCGACTTTATAGCCATAGAGACAACTCTGACTGTGCAACTGTCAGAATGACAAGTGCAGAAATGTTTCAATGACGTTTGCATTTTATGTCATTCAAAATAAGATGCATCAGGATTCAGGAAATGTTGTTTTTTTTCATCATCACTGAAGAAAAAAAGAAATCAATTGTTGTTGATGAATTGAATAGTTAAGGTTGTTAAGAGGATGAAGAGGAGAATAGAAATGTTGGGTTTATTTGTTTTGAAATTGAAGAAGATGGTAGCGGTTGAAGTTGTAATTTCTCTTGACAAGTACCGTCAGTTGTTAATTCCTGAAACTATCATCAGTTGTAAATAATTACTTTTTGGTACGATTTTTAACTATCGTTTTGCAATTTAGTCCTTTGGAACCAAAAAGTTTTGTCGATACTACCGTTATTTACAATCAATATAAGCAACGGATTCTAAACAAAGTTACAAATTAGAGCAGTTTCAAACGATACTAATTAAATAGTAATTGTTTTGATAATTGTTGTACTTAGATAGAAGAAATACTTACTAAAATTGTTTGTAATAACAGACGATAGTTGCACCATAATTTCCAATTATAACCATTTATAACCAATTTCCAATTTTAAAATTTATCATTAGATCCCAATACCATTTTTTATAGTCAGTTACTAAAAATCAGCATAACCGTCACTGTTAATAATTTTCTCGTTCCATCTTTTTTTCAAACTACCGTTTCTTCCCCTCTCGAAAAATACGACCAATATTTTCCACTGCAATGCAATAAAGGAATAAAAGTAAAGAAATAAATTTATCAAGGATCGTAATTTTTGTCATTTATTGGTATGTACCTCGTCTTGTGAGGAAAGTTAATTCTCCTTTTGTGAATGGTATACGAAGAACTGATCCGTTCGTTTCGAATAAAAGAATCAAATATTATTATCTTTTATTACGCGTATGGTGTACATGTATATGATGATACCCTCTCTCCTCGGTAATTTCGCGAGACGGGAATTCTTCGATAATTGGAAAGAGCGTCATCAATGTTCCACGGAAGCAATTTCAATGACACACTATTGATATTAATGATCATCATATGTAATCATAGAAATCATTTGATTTACAATTGTTATTATTCTTTCTGCTTCTATGCATTATTCTTCCAATTGGCATTATTCTGTCTTCTTTCTCTCTTTTTTGCAAAATATTTTTTTTCTTACCTTTAGAAAAGAAGACAAAACGAAGAGGTGTTTAATATTCTCTGGAATAAACGGATTCAAGTATAATTCACGAATCGTGAGTGGAACACCTCTTTTTCATGTACGTCTATATCTGCGCACTTAGCCTAATCTCACACACGCCAAGTGTTGGATAGCGTGATATGGTAGCCGTTACAAGAAAAGGCACCATGGATAATACATAATGGGCTCATCTTTCTAATAGCGCAATTATACATCAGCTATAATAGACATCCTCGTCAGTTTAAATTTTCACTTCTTTTCTTTTTCCTTCGTCTTCTTCTATTCTATACTGTACTTCTATATCCAAGTTTCTATTTTCGAAGAAAAAAATAATAAAGGTACTTCAAATGTTTAACATATTGCTTGTAATTTATAATCATAGTTCGATAGAGGCAGAACTTTCTTCAGTACCATATTGTAAACAATTAATGAGAAATTTCTGTCAGATGTTACCATAGTAGAGAATATTTTCCTCTTTTTTAAAATTGTATTAAATATTCTTTCCCTTCCGAATGAATAATTATGATTTTAAGTGTAAAAAATTATTACTGTGAATTTATGGTACTTGTAAATAAAGAACAGGTGAAGCAGTGCCTTAAAAAGTACTCTGTAATAATTATGGTTGTAATTTGTAATCAATGGTAAAAAAATAGTAGTTAGTATTTATACGATAATAGTATCAACTGACGGTAATAAATCTAAGCAATGGTTACTAACGATCATCGTATACGAAAAATTCTCGTCAAAATTTTAATTATCTTTATAAATATTAGAATTCTGCTCCAAAATTCAATTATTTTCAACAATTTTAATAAAGTTCTTCAAAAATATATAATATTTTTAGAAATTTTAATAAAATGCTTTTAAACAATTTGATTATTTTCAATCCAATTTCAATTAAATTTCTTAAAATAATTTAATTGATTTAAAAAATGTTATTAAATTCTTTGAAACAATATTAACTATTTTAAAAAATTCTAACACATTTTTTGTAAGAATTAAATAATTTTTATAATAGAAAAAATTTTTTAAAGGGTATATAACTATTTTTAGGATAATTTTAATATAATTTTTAGAAACAATTCAATAATTATTTTCAAAACTTTTGATACAATTCTTCGAAATAATTCAATTAATATTGAAAATTCAAATCAAATTCTTATAAAATAAAAGCACTAGGAAAATTTGAAAATTCAATTATTTTCATAAGTAATTACATTTTTACAGAGATTCAATTATTTTCATGAATCAAAAAAATTTTTACGGAGATTCAATTATTTTCATGAATAACGAAACTCATAATGAAATTTCAATTATTTTTAATACCATTTTAATCGAATTCCTCGAAAAATGTAATTTATTATTCTCAAAAATTTTATTAATATTCGTCAAAAAATCAAATTATTTAAAAAAATATTTTTAAAAAATAAAATTCTTTAGGATAATTAAATTTTGAGAAACATTTATTTCTTCAATAAATGTTCAATAATAACAATAGTAATTCAATAAATTCTTCTATTTTAATAATGAAATTCTCTATTTTCTAATAAAAATGATTTAAAAATGAATTTCAGTTAAAATTTTAGATAATAATTGAAAAAAATTACATTTTTTGAAAGATTGACTTAAAATTCTATTAAAATAATCAAAATCTTGTGAAGAAATTTTTTATTTATGTTCAATTACAATTTTTTTAATAATTGAAATTTTATGAAAAATTTCATTTTTATTTATGAAAATAATTCAATTCTTACAACGAATTTTATAGCATTTTTTTTAAATAATTGAATTCCTGTAAAAAATGTTACTACTTGTATAAATAATTAAATTCTTTTTACGGATTTTATTACAAGTTTGGTAAATAATTGAGTAAATAATTTAATGTTTTTTGAAAAAATTTATGGAAATTTAAATTATTAGAAAATATGAAGAAATAACATTCTTATAAGTTGTTGAATTCTAAATTTTTGAAAAATCTTAATTCCTGTGTAGCAATAATGATGAAATATTTATTTAAAAGAAGAATTTATTGGTGCTTTCGAATAATTTTACAATTAGAAAAATTTGTAAATAAATGTAATAGAACATTTTTTGAGTATCGAATCATTTTATTAAAATAAATCAAAATAATCTTTAGGGCCAGGGAAAAAGTCATAATTTTGTCTAGTTAATAGAAATATTTTAAAATTTCACTGAAAATATGTAATTAAATTTGTTAAAGAATTTTATTATAAAATTTTTAACAATAATATATTTTTTAAAGTATTTTAACTTAATAACTGATTAATAATTGAATTTTATAAAAAGTCATATTCTAATATAATTTATAGGAAGTTTTTTTTCTTTCACACTTAATACTTCTAATATATATTCTATATATATATTAAATTAATATATATTCTAATATATTCACATTTTTAACTGCGAAGATTAATAATTAAAATTTTTATAAATTAATTTAAAAAATATACATACTTAAAATTGTTTAATAAAATTTAACTTTCGCAAATGTTTTTTTGAGTCTGAAAAATAAGATTGTTGTAATTTTTCAATAATATTGTTTCAAGATAATAGGATTTTTAAAAAGAAATAATTAAAACTTTGTGAAGTGATTGAAATGTCTACATTTTTTTAAAAAATAATTGAATTCTTTTAAAGAATTTTATTTAAATTTTTTGAAAATAATCAAGGAAAGTTGGTGACCGTAAAAATTATATTATTCTATTCAATACATAATTACAATTATTCAACTTCCCTTAAATTTTTATAATTTCAAATTTCTAAATGTTTATATAAATTATATTTATTTAATTCTTGAACAAATTAAATGTTTATTACTTATTAGATAAATAATTAATTATTACTGTTTTATTATATTCAAAAATTTTAATAAAATTTATTACAATAATTAAATTATTTCAATTAATAACAGGAATTGTTTATAAGAATTAAATTACTTTTATAAATAGTGAAATTCTTGGCAAAAATTCAATTAGCAATTTAATTTTAATCAAAATGAAAAATCAAATTTTCAATTACAGTTCTAAAGAGACAAGTTTATTTTTAACAAATTGAGAAAATGCTTTGTTTTATCTATTATCAATTTTAATTAATTTGAATTAATTAATCCAAATTATCAATTAAAATGATTAAAAAAAACATTTTTAAAAAATTTAAAGGTTTATTCATGTTCGAAATCAAATATAAATTTAAATTTGATGAAAAAATCGAGAGAAATATAGAACATAACTGGAAAAAATCGGGAAGTTTGTTGAAGAAAAATAGTAGACGCATCCTGTAAATTGTAATAATTAAACAATGATGGTAAAAATTGTTTTGTAGTTCAAATAGGAATTTTTGTTAGCGTTTATCATAACTGACGGTAATTTTAAGTAGAAATGATTCCACGGTATTTGTAACAAGTAGTTATAACAATATCTGAAGATAAATCCCCCAATGGTGTATTGAATTGTTTCGCAAAAATAATGAAGAGTCTCTTGAGAATATAAATTTTTTTTCATCGATATGTATGTTTAGGAATAAATTACAAGTAGTCAGAATTCTGTGGGAATAGGTGATTTTTTTGTTTTATATTCTTCATTTGTTGAAACATTCGACACGATTTTAATCGTGAACATATTCGAATGCCGTCGTCTCCACCGGCTGCACAAGCACGAGTTTACTGTCACATGTGGCAGGCTACAAACGATCTTACGTGATGTTATTAGCGTCGTACAGTGTTTTACGAGACGATCCATTTATTTTGTTCTATATGACAGGTATAGCAGGACAGAGCAAGTCGCCTCTCTCTCTCTTTCTCTCTATAAATATCGGTATTCCAAAAACATTTCCCACGTTTCATCAAAAAAAAAAAAAAAATTCTGTTCCCAATAAATAAAAAAACACTGCAATTTATTGTTGATATTTCAGTAAAGATGAAACTTTTTCCATTAGCAATTTTGAGACTATTTTTTCAAATTTGGATTTTGGTGAGAGAAAGATTAACGAGGGAAAAAATGATTCTTTAAATCCTAATACTAGGGACAAAAAAAAGAAACGATTTTGTTTCTGGAAGAACAAACAAATTTTTGATATCACTTGGTCGCTGAATATCCCAATGGGTAGTGGTCTCTCAAGTGCTTTCGCGCAATTAGCATAACTAGCGTTAGTATTGACGTATACTAATCACAACCAGTTCCCACGAGGTTCTGGTTGACCTGTCTACCCATTGCTTATAGTATATACACACTGGCCTATACACTATCGTGCCGTGACGCACACTTAATAGCTTATATTCTGCACGACTAATAGCCAATTGCCAACAAAGTTCAACATTACTTTGATTGAGGCAAAATGTCTTCAGTGATCAGAAACTGGAAAATTGGGTTAATACAATTATTATTAGATATGCTTGTAACTAAAAGGAAAAGAAGAAGGAGGAGGAGGATAAAAAACTAATAGATAAATACACGTTACATGCTACTCGTTATGATAATATCTTTCCTATATTCATTATATGTTATTTATCAAATGAATTGATGCAAATAATCGGTTATTTTCCGTAAACAAGTCACTTTCCCGCCCTGTTCAATTAGCCTGATTGTTATACAATTACTATTAAGAATTTATTAGTTTTTGAATTATTATACTTTCTACTTTCAACGATAATTTTATTTCTTTTTAGCGTACTTGTAATTAAACAGTCAAAAACTACCGTCAATTTTGTATCTTGTTCAACACTTGGGCACGTCTGGAACTATTGTTTGTATGTTTTTTTCTAAACTGTAAACTTCTTTCTTAACAGTTGTTTAGAAAAAAAGCAAACAATGGTAGTTCGAAGAAACACTAGTTTCAATTATTAATTACAAGCAATTAAAACTACCGTTAGTTATAGCAAGAATAATTTAAATCCACTCGGTTAAAATACTTTCAAGTAGAACCGTCATTGATAATTTACGGTTGATTAAAACAACCGTGATTTGCATCTGTCAGTAATAAAATACTACAGTGTAAAGTTGTCTTCAGTTGTCATTTTTCCCCATAAAAATTATTGTCAATTGATGATGTCAGAAACTACCGTCAGTTGTAATTAATACATCTTGAAATTTATTTTTCAAAACTACTATCTGACTATAGCAACCATTAAAACTGTCATTAATAATTACTGTCATTTAAACTACCGTCAGTTGTAACCATTATGTTACAGTAGTAGTTTCAACTGACAGTAATTTTAAACTACTGTCTGACTGTATCAACCATTAAAACTCATTATTAATTACTGTCGTTTGAAACTACCGTCAGTTGTAACCATAATATTACAGTAGTAATTTCAACGGACGGTAGTTTTAAACACTCGTAGTTGTATAATTAGATGTCAATGACGGTAATTTTAGCAGTATGTAAATAACAGTGTTTGAAACTTACGGTACTTTTGAACGATTACAACTGGTGCGGCGGTATCTATAAACCCTCAAAATTGAACCGTGGTAACTACAACTGTCGGTATTTCTTGACATAAGAAGTTTAGTTAAATTTTTAATTTTAGTTGCAACTTGATTAAGGTAGTGAAAGAAACAACTGCCAGTAGTTTTAAATCCCATCATGTAGACACTGTTAGTTACAAGTACAATTGAGGATATTTTTGAACGACACTAATTACAGAATTGTAGTAGTTGTACTACTGTCAATTGTAATTGGTATTATATTAATTACAAATAAAGTTGTAACACATACTCAGTTGTAATTGGTATTAATATACTAATTACAACTGACGGTAGTTCCTGGCCCTGATAGCTGACGGTAATTCTAAACGATGGATGCTAACAGTTGCAATTTGAATAGTCACAACTGAGGCTAATTTTAATTATTGATAGCGGATGGTACTTTGCAACTTGAGAAAATACAACAAAATGTAGATTTGGACAAATAATTTCAAACAATAGTAAATACAACTACTGGTTGATTTAACGGTAGCAATATTAAATACTGGCAAATACAGTTGTCGGTTGATTTAATCAGTAATTATTAAATAATGATAACTACAACTGATTGATGATTTAAACGGTAGTAATTAATTAAGTAATAGTTGCATCTGACGGTAGATTAAAAATTTATAAGGCTGTGATAGATACAACTAACGGTAGATGTAAACGGTATTAATAAAACAGTGATAGTTGATGGTAGATGTAAACGGTAGTAATTAAATAATTATGGCTACAACTGATTGAAATATTGAACTGATTGAGTAAATATTAAATAATAATAACTACATCTGATTGATGGTTTAAACGGTAGTAATTAAATAATAATGACTACAACTGATTGAAATATTGAACCGATTGAGTAAATATTTAATAATAATAACTATAGCTGACTGATGGTTTAAACGGTAGTAATTAATTATGTAGTAGTTGCATCTGACGGTAGATTAAAAAATAATAAAACAGTGATAGATACAACTAACGGAAGATGTAAACGTTAATAATAAAACAGTGCTAGTTGATAGTAGATTTAAACGGTAGTAATTAAATAATGATGACTACAAATGATTGATGTTTTAAACGGTAGTAATTAACTAGTAGTAGTTGCATCTGACAGTAGATTTAGCTGAAAAGAAATAAAACAGTGCTAGATATAACTGACGGTAAATGTAAACAGTAGTTATAAAACAATGATAGTTGACGGTAGATTTAAATGGTAGAAATTCAATAGTAATTACTAAAACTGATTGATGATTCAAAAGGTAGTAATTAACTGGTAGTAGTTGCATCTGACGGTAGATTTAAGTAAAAAGAAATGAAACAGTGCTAGATACAACTGACGGTAAATGTAAACAGTAGTAAAAAAACAATGATAGTTGACGGTAGATTTGAACGGTAGAAATTCAATAGTAATAGCTACAACTGATTGATGTTTTAAACGGTTGTAATTAAATTACGGTAATTACAACTGCCAGTAGATTTAAACGATAGCAAACAAAAGTTCTAATAACGGTAGTTGTTTAAACATTTGTTCTTTCTTTAATGCACTTCGTCGATTTCCCTTTCCCCTGAAATTAAAATCATTTTCTAACGATACTCGTGACATTTAAGAAATATTTTTTCCAAATACTAATTAGGAGAAAACATTTACCAAACGAAATAAAAAGAAAATTGTAATTTTACAAGTCAATAGACTTGTAAAATGACAATTTTTTTATCTGCAATTTACAATTGTTCGATTGTCGAACAATATTCTCTCTTTAGAAGGCACGATTCTGTTATGAAATTCAATTAGACAAAGAGAAAGAGAGAGATGCATCAATTGAGCCGGTGGAAAATTACTTCGTAAGTGCGGTGCGCACATGTATAAGATACTGGGGTATATTAATGACTTTAAAGTTCTACGTTGAGTATAGTAGTAGTAGTTGTAGTAGTAGAAGTAGTAGAGAAAATTTTCCCCGACTCTCTCGCTTAGCCACTAAGATTACACAGTGAGAAGTTAATTTCAAAACTGACGAGTTTGTTTTGTTTTGTCTTTTTTTTATCATAGGCGGCGGGACCGCCGGTACAACTTGAGCCAGTGGATCTGTCGGTGAAAACTCCCGTCGTGCTCCAAGTGCCACGATACAGTCCAGCAGCATTAATTACCAAGAGAGTCCCATCGCCATCGACGACGCCCACTCCACCTCCATTATGCATCTCCACCGGTGAGTACTTTGCAAAAAAAGTTTTTTGTTTTTAAATATATTAAATATGAAAATTCGAAGGGCAATTTTTTATGCTTTATGGATGAAAAGGACTTTCAGTGGTTCTGCGGAATATTGAAGAGTTGTTTTTGAAAATAAAATTTGAATATAAAATTTACAAATGAAATTTAGAAATTAAATTACAATTAAATTAAATTAATATAAAATTTGAATTTATAGTATTGTATAGTACCGTACTTTACCTATATTAGCGTATATTACCGTATAGTACCATATAGTACAATATAGTACAGTATAATAGACAGCTATAGTATCAAATAGCCATTATTACTCTCTGAATCTGAATTAGTAGAAAGTTACTAATAAAATGGTGAAAAGTCGTCCACTAAATGATTTAGTAATAATTCTACTAACAATTAGTAAAATTTTACTAATTGTTAGTAGAGCGTAACTAACTGATTAGTAGAATTCTACTAACAATTAGTAGAACTGTTTTATTAATAGTCGATAAAACAGTTTCACTAATTCATTTAGTGAAAAAGTGACTTTCAATTATTAGAATTCTACTAAAATTAAAAAACTAAAAATAAATAACTAAACTAAAAATTAGTAATGTTCTACTAATTAAAAAGGTGAAAAGTCGTTCATAAAAACTACTCTCTAAATTTGAAACAGTTAAAAATAACTGATTTAAAAGCAAAAAGTCAATCACCAATTCAAATAGTAATATTTCTACTGACAATTAGTTAAAAATAACTGATTGTTAGTTAAAAATAATTGATGTTTCGGTAAATTTTTTTTTGACTGATTCAATTAATCAAGTTTAACTAATTTTTCAGTTATTTTTTACTGTAAATCAGTTATTTTTTAACTGAAAATCAGTTGTTTTTAACTAATTCAGAAGCAAAATGTCAGTCACTGATTGTCAGTTAAAACCATGATTTTTAACTGATTCAAATTAAGAGAGTACTAAAAATTAGTAAAATTTTACCAATTCTTAGTGGAATACTACTAATTCAGATTTAGAGAGTAAAAATCTTTATCTTCAAAACTCTTTACTAAAAAAAAAAATTTAGTTGATTCAAATAAATGATTATTACATTTCTATTATCAAATAAATATGTGACGCGATCTGAAGAAAGGGACCTTAGAAGCAAATCACTTTAAGGTTATGTTTGCGCCATTTTTTTCTCGATTAAAAGTTTTTTATCACTTATTGAAACTTAAAATTAGTGTTTATAAAATATTTTAATTATAAAGAAAACTTCAAAATCAATTATTTGCATTGGCAGTAAATCCTTTTTTTGTATTTTTATTTAAAAAATTGCAAACATAACCTATATTTTTTTGCTTCTAAGGTCCCTTTCTTTAGATCGCGTCACATTATTTACTTCAATCGAATAACTTTCCCAGGTGAGTAAATTAAAAAAAGCATAAGCTCCAAATACTAAAATTATTGCTTCAAATAGTTAAGTAAAAGTAAGAATTAAATTTAAGTAAAAATTGTTTGTTCCAAGTAAACATTCATTCGATATAATAGACAAGTAATCAGTTATTTGAATCAATTTTTTCCAGTCTCTGCACTGGATAAAAATCAGTTTAGTTAGAAAAAATTATTTCATGGCTTATATGGTTTAGTCATGGCTAGTTACAGACAATATTGGTGAAAACCTATCGAGATTTTTTCGTTTTTAAATATATTGATATGTTAGAGTTGATAACCACCTATGATGAAAAGCACCTTCCCATGTGAACAATTCCATAACGTTTATGTATAATTGAGCCGTTCAATTGACTAACGACTTAACTGCTATGGGAACACGATAAGATTTAAGTTGTTAGCTTAAAACAAATAGCTCAATTTTCGATGATATTTTGTATTGTAATTTTCATTTTTATAACGACTTTCTGTTAAAGCTGTTTTTCAAAAGAAATTAATAGTTTTCTTCATAGGGAAAGGGGGTTAAAATTTTCTTAACATTACTTTACATCAGTAAAATGGAAATTGTAGTTTGGATTTAAAACATTTTTAACCGACAGTAGATTCAATCTTAAAATACTTTGAAATAATTGTAGCTTCAATTAAAAAGAATATTACTTAATTGTAGTTTTAATTAAAAATACTTTAAATCATTTGTACTTTCATTAAAATAATTTAATTTAAGTTTAAAATTTTTAATAATTGAAAGTACTTTTAATTGAAACTAGAAATAATTAACGGTCCATAATTAAAAATTTTGAAATAATAGAAAGTACTTTTAATTAAAACAACGAATAAGTAAATCATTTTATATAAAATATTAAATAATTAAAACTACTATTTCGTTAAAATAATTTAATTTTAGTTTAAAATTTTTAATAATTGAAAGTACTTTTAATTAAAACTACAAATAATTAACGGTCCTTTAATTTAAAATGTTAAATAATTGAAAGTACTATTTCGTTAAAATAATTTAATTTTAGTTTAAAATTTTTAATAATTGAAAGTACTTTTAATTAAAACTACAAATAATTAACGGTCCTTTAATTTAAAATGTTAAATAATTGAAAGTACTTTTAAATGAAATAATTTAATTTATGTTAAAAATTTTTAATAATTGAAAGTACTTTTAATTTAAAGATTTAAACTACAAATAATTATTGTCCTTTAATTTAAAATTTTTAATAATTGAAAGTACTTTTAAATAAAATAATTTAATTTATGTTAAAAATTTTTAATAATTGAAAGTTCATTTAATATAAAGATAAACTACAAATAATTAACTGTCCTTTAATTAAAAATATTAAATAATTAAAACTACTATTTCATTAAAATAATTTAATTTTAGTTAAAAATTTTTAATAACTGATAATACTTTTAATTTAAACTACAAATAATTAACTCTCCTATAATTAAAAATTTTAAATAATTTAAAGTACTTTTAATTGAAGTAATTTAATTTATATTTAAAATTTTAAATAATTGAAAGTACTTTTAATTTAAACTACAAATAATTATTGTCCTTTAATTTAAAATTTTTAATAATTGAAAGTACTTTTAATTGAAACTACAAATAATTAAATTCTTAATTTAATTATTTGTAGTTTCAGTTAAAAGTGCTTTCAATTATTAAAAATTTTTAATTAAAGGACAATAATTATTTGTAGTTTAAATTAAAAGTACTTTCAATTATTAAAAATTTTTAACATAAATTAAATATTTTATTGAAATAGTCGTTCCAATTATTTAAAATTTTTAATTAATGAACTTAATTATTTGTAGTTTTAATGAAATAGTAGTTTCAATTATTTAAAATTTTAAATTAAAGGATTGTTAATTATTTTGTAGTTTTAATTAAAAGTATATCGTTAGTAATTTATACTTTCAATAAAAGTAGTAATAATTAATTTGAGCTTAATTAAAAGTACTTTTAATTCATTGTAATTAACGTTATATAATAATATTTATAATTAACCATAGTTCTTACTTAATGTACAATTAACTCTCGATAAGGGAAAATCGAACAGAGACGGAGAAATATTTCGAATTATCGAAAAGTTTGAGTTATCAAATGCTGATAATGTTAATAAGGAATTATCGGGATCCAAGAATTACTTTGACTTATTGAAAAATTTGAGTTATCGCTCTTTTTCTTATCGACAGCTGACTGTACTTTCAATTAAAAATATTTTTAATTATTTGTAGTTCAGTTGAGAGTATTTTTCATTTAAAATCCTTTAGTAAAAAATATAAAAAAATCCTTTTTATCCCTTAATCCTAAATTCTTTAGTTTAAAGTAATTGTACTTTTAATATGTATGTTTAAAATGTTATCATTGTAGTAATAATGTTAGTTCAAATAATGGTTGTTTGGTTTTATTAATTTTAATTCAAAATAATTGCAGTTGAATTAATTTTAATTTTAAATAATTATAGTTCAATTAATTTTACTTTTAAATAATTATAGTTCAATTAATTTTACTTTAAAATAATTGTAGTTTAATTAATTACGATGTTAATTAAAGGTGGAAGAGAGGAATAGTAGAAAAGGTATTAAGAAATGGGAATTGTAGTTTTAGAAAACATTTCACGCAAGCAAAGTAAAAATAGTCTCATTAAAGCTCTTTTCTAGGCATTCAATTATTTCAAAAACCAGTGTCTGTTTCTCTAAAGAAAAAAGTAAAACTAAAAAGAAAAAAAAATCTAAAAATCTGGTTTAGGAGACAGTGAAACGACAATTTTGTTACTTTTGTTTCACGTTTCTCGTGTCGTAACTTTGAACTCGAATGCCAGAAATACCAGGGAAGTCGTTTGTGGTGGACCGTCGCCGGTGTTGGAAATTCCACGCCCTCCGTAAACGGTAGAATTCAGCAGTTATATGAACTGCTCTTCGCGAAGAGAGAACTTTCAGACCACGACTTTATTGCTTCTTGCACATATGTATATATACATCTACACAATGTGCGAAAATATCCAGGTTCGAGAACTTGAGTGTATGCGCACAAAAGCGCTTATGGACATGCCATTTCGAAGATCAGCAGCGATTGTGTTTGCTTTATAGTTTAATTATGTGGCAATTTCTATACGCACGAGTATAGGAACTTCTTTTCTATTCTACATGGAAATAAGAGAGGGGAATTCTTTTTGCGAATATAACAATAATTTACCGTTTAATGTTGCGACTAGTTTTGTAAATATTTTTTTTTTTTTCATTTTTCGTATAATATCGTCGAAAATATATTAGTTGCGCTTCAAGTAACAAGCAATAAAACTAGAATCTAAATTTTGATCAAAGCAAGCATGAGTCGTGAAATGTTTTCCTTATTCATCGGATATAATGCGAGAAACGATGACTTCTTTTGCATAGAATAGACACTTTTCTTGCCATTTTTGGAATTTGAATTGTTTTCAATGGGGGATTTTGAAGAAAGAGAATTATTGAAATTGCAACATTAATTGATGTTTGTGTCGAGGAATATTGATAATAATTTTCTTCAACGAGAATCAAATGGTAATTTTCCCACATTCTTTGGAAATGTTCTTGCTGCGTGCTCTTGGGAATTTGTATCCTCAAATTGTCTTTCAAAAATTTTTACCCGTCTCTGCTTTATTTATTTATTAAATTTAGATAAAAAAATGGTGATTATCTTGTAATTCAACTTCAATTCAAGCACGAAAATTTAATTTAATTTTTTAAATTTAATCAATTTATTAAAATTATTTATATTTGTGACGACAAAATTATTATTTTGTTCAGAAAAATTGTTTCCTGAACTTTAAATTTAAAATTCTTTAAATTTGACGCGCTCCGAAGAAAGATACCTAAGAAGCAAACGAATTATAGGTTAGGATCGTGTTAGATTTTTCTTAATTAAAAGTTTATTTTTTATTATTTGAATTTGAAACCAATTTTTATTGAATATTTTGGATGTAATAAAGACTTGAAGGTGAATAATTTTTAATTAATAATTGATTTTTTTTCTGTATTTTTACTTAAAAAATTAAAAACATAACCTCAAATTTCTTGCTTCTTAGGTATCTTTCTTCGGAGCGCGACACAAATTTAATTTAATTTTTTAAATTCAATCAATTTGTTGAAACTATTTATTTTGGTGAAGACAAAATAATAATTTTGTCCTCGCCAAAATAAATAATTTCAACAAATTTACAAATTTTTGTTGTCTTCAAAAATTGAAAGACACAAATAATTCACACGCACGATTGGAATTTTCTGATAACTACAGTGGTCCCATAGAATTTATAGACGAGCGAGCCGTTAGTCGAT
Organism: Leptopilina drosophilae; assembly: GCA_032873175.1. Lineage (NCBI taxonomy): Eukaryota > Metazoa > Arthropoda > Insecta > Hymenoptera > Figitidae > Leptopilina > Leptopilina drosophilae. The sequence goes on from CM065485.1 coordinate 11,006,563, forward strand.
GGCAATGTTAAAACCATCGTCTAATATCTATACCTATCAGTGGCGAGAATCACGCATTTACTGGGAAAACAATAGAATGCTGGAGTATAAGAGAGAAAGAGAGAGAAATGTGTTTGCACCGCGTAAAATCTCTCCTCGTGCCCGTTGTCTCCTCATTTGCTCCCCGGGAACCTCGCGCGGTAGTCTATTCGAAAATTTTCATTCAACGGAATGTGTCATGGAATAATCTGTGTTCCGACACACTTCCGGGAAAACATTTGTCTCGCAAAAACCCTTCTAGATTTGAATTTCTTGAATTTTTTTCTCTCTCTTCAAAAACATGTTTAGAATCAGATATAGACACGAGGCATCCTCTTTTTACATGAATTTTTATTCGCCATGCACGTGGGGACAATCACGAATTCTGCAGCAACTTTTTTTTTGCATACTGGTTACGAGAGAGTTGTTCACGATCGGTTTTATTGATGGAAAAAAATTCTAGTTGCCTTTGTTTTTTTGGTTTTGGTGAAAATGATTTTTTTTTCCATTTGCTAATTTAGATGATACTTTTGTGAAATTAATTAATTAGCCGTTTGAAGTGGGTATTTCTTCCTGAATTTTTATTTAGTTCGTTACGACTTGGTTAGTTTTCTTAGAGTCAAGAATTTTTATTAAACAGTAATGGGAAAAATTTAATTTTTAGAATTCATAAAAAATTCAAAATTTTGGAATCCTTTTTGTTTGCATCATAAACAATGAAATTATCACAAATTCTAATACAAAATCGTTCCAATTTTTTCTATTTTTGACAATAATTTCTTTTTAAATAACTTAAACCTTGATGAACTATCAAAAAATTATTACTTATAAATTAATATTTAATGAATTATTTACTTAAATTTTTCAAAATTAGTCTATTTTTAAAAACTAGTTGCGTTTACAGTTTTCATAAATAAATTAACTTCAAGAGGTTCTAATATGCAATTTTTAAAATTTTCAATTTTCAATTTTCAAAAATTTGAAAAACTTATATTTTTGAAAAATTTTTAGTTTAAATTTTACTGAAATTAGTTGAAGTTTTTAATATATCTTTAATTAATTATTTAAAAATCGACTCATAGAAGAATTTTTAGTTGAAAACACTAAAAAAATTGAATTTTGGAGAAGTCACAAATATTTGCAAAAATTCATTTTTTTGAAAGATAATAAAATTCTTCACAAATATTCAATTATGTTAAAGTTTTTTTATAATTCTCTTCAAAATTTTAATAAACATAATAAATAATAAAATTTTTGGCAAAAGTTCAATTATCTTCAAAAATTTTTCTGAATTCTATGTTTTTAAATTATTTTAATACAATTCTCAAAAGTAATTAAAATCTCCATAAAAATTTAATTTTTTCAAAAGTAATAAAATTATTCACAGAAATTCAATTATGTTAAAAAATTTTGTTATTCAAATTTTTTTGGAATTAGTTACATTTTTTAAGTTATATTTAATTATCAAGAATAATAATGTATTAAGAGAACAATTTTTAGTTCAAAACACTAAAAAAATTGAATTTTTGAGAAGTTACAAACAATTACAGAAATTCAATATTTTGAAAAATAATAAAATTGTTAGTTGATATTTAATTATGTTAAATTTTTTTTCTAATTCTCGTCAAAATTTTAATGAACATTGTAAATAATAAAATTTTTGTGAAAATTTCAATTATCATCAAAAATTTTCCTTAATTCTATGCTTTTAAATTATTTTAATACAATTCTCAAAAGTAATTAAATTCTTCACAAAAATTTAATTTTTTCAAAAGTAATAAAATTCTTTAGAGAAATTCAATTATGTTAAAATTTTTTTTTATTCTCGTCAAAATTTCAATAAACATTGCAAATAATAAAATTTTTGGGAAAATTTCAATTATCTTCAAAAATTTTCCTATATTCTATGCTTTTAAATTATTATAATACAATTCTCAAAAGTAATTAAATTCTTCACAAAGTTAAATTACTTTCATGAATAAAAATTATTTCTTCTGTGGTAGTCAATTATTTACCATTTATTTTATAAATTTCTTCTGAATAATTCAATTATTTTCAATATTTGAAAATTTGTTGGTAAAATTATTTATGAGAATTTAATTCTGGGAGGCATTCAATTGGTCAAACAAAATCTTTTTTTAAATAATTGAATTCTCGTAGAATTTTCTAAATTCTCCATACTTTTAACTAACAATTATGCAGAATTATTATTTTGAAAAAATTGAATTAAATTTCTTTTTAAATTATTTCAATTCTTTGTTTTTTAATATACATTCAATTGAAGAATTTCTTGAATAATTGAAATTTCGTTAAATTGAAATGTAAACAAATGGATTCTCCATTAAAAAATAGGACAAAATTTGCAGTTTCCTTTGACTGACAACAAAACAGCTTATTTATCTCTTTTTTATTATATTTTCTTATTTGAATTTCCTTATTTTCTACACTGAACTGTTTTCTCTCGACACAGGAAAGATAAAAGCAATGTTACACACTATCAAGTAAAAATATAAATTTCACGTTATAGAAATAATAAATTTGTCTTTATGAGACGAGGAATATTTGTCCCTATCCTATAAACGTCTACTGTTTCCACCTCGAAAAAAATAACAAGAAAAAGAATCAAAGAAGGAAAAAACTTAATCGAAATAAACATTATAGTCTTTAAACAAAATTTTTCCAAAAAGAATCAAAAAAGAAAAAAACATAAACGGAATAAACATAATAGTCTTAAAATAAATTTTTTCCAAAAAGAATCAGAAAAGAAAAAAACATAAACGGAATAAACATTATATTCTTTAAATAAATTTTTTCCAAAAATAACCGAGAAAAAAATACAGTTTAGAATTTTTAGAAGTCGAGAAAAAAGAATCAAAGAAGAAAAAAGAAACGAAATAAACATTACAGTCTTTAAATAAAATTTTTCCAAACAGAACCGAGAAAAAAGTACAATTTAGAATTTTTAGCCATTAAAAGAATACTTTATTGACGATTTTACGTTTATTTAAAGACCGTCGAGTAAAGATTTTAATCCAACTTGACGAGTTTAAACCGATGAAAAGAAATTGCTGCCTTCTTGGTTTAATTTTTCCACAAATGGGAAGATTTCTAAAAGTTTAATAATCCATAGTTTTGAAATCGTAATCGAATTATCTCCTCGTTAAACGTAAGGCTTAAGGTGTATTAATTTTATTCAGCCAACTAATAACGGTCATTCATTTATTTATTTCGGGATTGATGATATTAAAAAGAGATTTAACACGTATGTGCGACCATAAAGCAGATGAATAAATATGTGAGCGCGCAGGATTATGAAATGAACGTCAATTATTTATTCATATAATAGAATAGGGTGTGCTTGCTTAGGAGAGAAGACACTCTAACCAGCTAAAAGGAATAGGAATTCATCGTTGCGTATGAGGATTAACGTTCTTGGAAATTATAAAGCAAGTCGTCCTTTTATGATATGGTCAAGACTCTCATTTCCTGTAAATGCAAACTTCTCTATATATGTATACACGTGCATGAATGCTTTGCCGTATCAAAATGACTTTTTTTTCATTTATGTACAATTTATTTTTTGAATGAAAAAAAATGCAAATACAGCGATAGTTCACTTATCGGCTCACTTGACGAGGGTTAGGGAAAAATTAATAATTGCAATTATTCTTTGACGTCAAGTCAGGGAACTTTCTAATGTAGAAAGTTTTCTTTTTAAAACATCAATGAGTCGTCAATTATCAGATTAGCCTGTTTGGGAAATTTTTTTTTCTCTCGTTTTCACGTCTCGATGAACAGTGAACAGTGGAATTGTTGGACTGGGGAAAAGAGAAAATTTGTAGAAGAAGAATCCGTTGTAATAATTTCGTTGTAATAATTTTTAATAAAGTTGATTTTAGTTCACTTGTAACTTTCTTTAATTTTAACTAATTTTCGAATAATTTGTATTTTTGTTTTATTTTTCAATTTTACTGCTTTTTTCTTTCTGCTTCTTTTATTAGTCCAGTTGAATGAAAGTAGGATTAAGTGAAAAATTGATGCTTTCAGTTGACTACTGATGAAAAATACCGTTAATGGAATTTAACTCTGATTGAAACTACCGATAAGTAAATTTTCGAACTAATGGAAACTACCGTAAATAATTTTATGCCTGATTAAAGTAAATTCATAAAAATTTTTATTGCAATTTTTCGTAGAAATTACTTTTAAGAAAAGATTTACGAACCAAAACTACAATTACGTACAACTTTTGCTAATTTCAATTACTGTTGACAAAAAATGATGAAAACTACCGTTAATGATTTTCTGCCTGATTGAAACTACCTGATGAAAAATAAACAATTAAAATCATCAAAATTTTTGCCTATTAATAGTTTTACTCATGGAAACTACTATTTAGTAAACTATTTAATTAAAATTGATTGAAATTAAGGCTGATGAAAACTACCGTAAATCATATTATGCCTGATTAAAATAAACTAATAAAATTTTTTATTGCAATTTTTCATAGAAATTACTTTTGAGTAAAAGATTTACTAACCGAAACTTCAATTAAATACAACTGTTGCTAATTTTCTTTCTGTCGGCAAAAAATTGTCACTGATGAAAACTACCGTTAATGATTTTATGCCTGAATAAAACTACCATTTAATAAAAAATTTTAAGTATCAAAATTTATTCCTAGTAATAGTTTTGTTTATGGAAACTACTATTTAGTAAATTCTTTCATTAAAATTGATTGCATTGATTGAAATGAAGGCTGATGAAAACTACCGTGAATGATATAATGCCTGATTAAAGTAAACTAATAAAAATTTTTTTGCAATTTTTCATTCAAATTACTTTTGTGTAAAAGATTTACTATCTGAAACTACATTTCAATATAACTTTTGCTAATTTCAATTACTGTCAGCAAAAAATGTCCGCTGATGAAAACTACCGTGAATGATTTTATGCCTGATTGAAACCACCATCTAATAAAAATTTTAAATTATCAAAACTTTTGCCAAGTAATAGTTTTGCTTATAGAAATTTGTTCTACTACTACTATTTTGTAAATTTTTTCATTAAACTCGATTGAATTGATTGACATATGAAGGCTGATGAAAACTACCGTTAATGATTTAATGCCTGATTACTGTTTTTTTCAAGTACTGTTTAGTAACATTTTTTTTAACTAAAAGTACTGAAGATTAAAATCTATACTATCAAAAAATAATTTGATATTTTGTGTTTGATTGAAAATATTATCTACTAAAAATTAAGTTGATTGAAGTTATTACTTAGTAAAAGTTTTACTGATTAAAACTACTGTTACTGATTTTATGCCTGACTGCTATAAGAAATTTAATTATTGCAATTATTACTGCTTGAAACTACTGTGGATAAAAATTTTCACTTCTATCAAAAAGAGAATTCATTTTCTATTTTGTCTTTCTTCTGATGATTTTTTTATTATTTTTTTGTTGTATTTTAATTATTTTTTCATTCTTTTCTACTTTTTTTTTATATTACTTTGTAAATTTTAGAAGAGAAATTATTGTTCAACAATCAATGGTGGTAGCGGTAGTTTGGCATGTAATTAATAATTCCAAGTCTATGGTTTTATAAAAAAGTGGAAAAAAGAGAAAAGTATGTCCTTTGTATGTTTCTTGCAAAAAAAGAGGCAAAATGTTTTAGTTGGTTGGGAGTCGCTTCACGTGACGACTCCCAGAGTTTGATTGTCCTTGATTAATTACTCGCGCTACAATTTCTTGGCCGCCGCCGGAAGCCAGGCGGACAGTAAATCTTGATAATGCGTAACAGTATTAGCAGCGTGCGGGTGTTTACAGCAATGTTTTTATCATTTTTGTCATCCTTTTAGCTTTAGGTAGGCAATCAGGTTAGGAAAAAAATTTTTATATATTGTTTTTCGGTTAATTGCTAATCCACTGTTTCTGTTTCTCTCCTCTTTTGTTTATTTCGATTTTTCGCTCTTCTAGCCTTCTTGTCTCTTTTTCTCTTATGCTTTTTATATTTTTGTTCTTGTTTCTCCTTGTCTTTATTTTTCGACCTGTCGTTATTTTTCTGTTTTTTGAATTTCTCTCCCCTTCAATCTCTTTTTTATTTTATTTTTCTTTTATTTTTTATATCTTTTATAGTTTATTTCTGTTTTACGCTCTTTTAGCCTTCTTGTCTCTTTTTCTCTTATTTTTTTTATATTTTTGTGTCCTTGCTGCTCCTTGTTTTTATTTTTTGTTCTTTCTTTAGTTTTTTCTTTTTTGTATTTCTCTCTTCTTTACTCTTTTTGCCTTTATTTTTCGTTCTTTTTTATTTATATTTTTGTGTCCTTGTTTCTCCTTGTCTTAATTTTTGTTCTTTATTTATTTTTCTCTTTTTTGTATTTCTCTCCCTTTCTCTCTCTGTGCCTTTATTTTTTGTTCTTTTTTATTTTTCTCTTACTTTTTCCGTCTTTTTTTATATTTCTCTCTCCTTTATTCTCCTTGTCTTTATTTGTTTTCGTTGTTTTTTTCTCAATCCTTTTTTCCTTCCTTTTTGTATTCTTCTCTTCTTTATTATCTTCTTTATTCTCTTTTTTATTTTTCCCTTTTTTCTTTTCTTCTCCCTTTTTTATATTTCTCTCTCCTTTATTATCCCTGTCTTTATGTTTATTTTTTCTTCTTTCTTTACTTTACTTATTATTTTTTTCACTTTTTTCTCCCTTTTTTGTATTTTCCTCTCCTTCTTTCTCCTTGTCATTATTCTTTTGCACTTTTTTACTTCCCTCTTTTTCTCTCACCTTGTTTTTATTTTCCTTAATTCCTCATTCATTGTCTTTATTTCTCTCTCATTCCTTTTCTCTCTCTCTGATGATAATCGCAATATGACTTCTTTCGCAAAAGAACAAGAAAACTCTTCCTTTAACGGACAAAATAATTTTGTTAATTCGTGAGAATACACGTCAGGTGTTTTATTTTTACATCAACAATTAAGAACGCACGCTTCGCTCTTAATTGGCAACAATTTCCTATTTTCAACTCTTAGTCTTTTAATTCTCTTTTTCCATTTCTAATTTTTTTGCTAGTGTTCTCAATTAGTTTTTATTCTAAAAATACATTTTTTTATATTTAAATTTTACATTCGTTATTTAATATTTTGGTTCGAATTTTATTTTCGTTTTGTATTTTATCTGTTTTTATATGATTTTCTTTTTCATTATAATTTTCTGTCTGAATTTTGAATAAAATAAACAAAATAAAATAAATAATTTAAATACCCCAAGTCAAAATTTAGACCCTCTTTTGACCCTCTTTTTTTCAACCTCTTTTGAACCTGAAAATGATGCGGAAAAATCCATATTCCGATGTTAGCAGGTTGAAAAGAGGGTTTAAAATTTTTAGGAAAATTACATTTTTTAAATTTCTATCTATCCTAATAGATTTATTGAAATCACTCAAAAACTCATTTCTGTATCTTCTACAGGGCAATTGAAATACAACTGTGTGAAAAAAATTCGCATTTTCGTTTTCGAAAAATTAAAAAAAAAATTTTTTGAACCTCTTTTAAGCCTTGTAACTTCTCTCTTTCAACCTCTTTTGAACCTCTAAATGTGCGGAAAAATACAAATCTGCAGTTTTGAGGTTCAAAAGAGGATTTGGGAGTGTGAAAGAGGCTTAAAAGAGGTTAAAAAGAGGGTTTTGGAGAACTAAAAGAGAGTTAAAATTTCGACTCGGGACAACAAAAAATTAAATTAAGTAAAATTCTTTTACTTTGGTTCTGCAGTTAATTTTCATTTTCTAGGCATTTGATTTTTTCGCCGCATTATTGCAATATTGACACAAGTTGACACACTTCCGTCAACGCCATACAAATCCCATTAAAATATTTTACCCTCCAACTCAAAATACATTCAACTCAATCGAACGATGACAGCGATTAAAATAATCTTGATTGAATATAATAGCAAAAAGAGTGATCATTTAAATATGAGAACGAGTCTCTCTCTATAAATTAGAGTCCATGTGGAGTAGCGATTGAAGAAATGGACATCGGTCATTTTAAACATGTTGCAAATGATGATAGGATCTGGTGTATGGTAGATTTGTGAAGGCACCTTTCTTGCCAATGAGCGCACACGTTTCCAAGTTGAACATTTTAAATGACTCTGCAATGCGAACGGGTTTGTCAGAGCAGATAAGCCGTAGATAAGTCTCTCTTTGCTCTTGTCTATCATTAATAAGAGTAACGCCAGTGGTGATCTTCCAAGTCGCTGAATCATTATGTCACTTTTACAATTTATATTAGCGTATACGCGCGGGCGGCATTCATTATAATGTCCACCTTCTTATATACAAATATATTTTTAAGCCGATAATTTCAACGCTCAATTTCAATAGAAAACCTTAACTGGTAAAAAGAAAATATTTTTAGCGCTTATAATGTAGGGGCTTTTATTCCTGTGTCTGTAGTTGATGGCAGAGTATTCATAGTGCTCGCTATTCATGTTTAGTAGTTTGCTTAAGAAAAGAAATCCGCTTTAAATCTCCTTTCAATCCTCCTTCAATCCTCTTTCAATCCTCCTTCGACCTTTTTTTAAACTTCTTTCAATTTTTTTTCTTTTAGTCCTCTTTAAATTCTCCTTCAATCTTTTTTTAATTTTCTTTAAATCTTCTTTCAGTCCTTCAATCCTCGTCCAATCCTCTTTCAATCCTTTTTCAATCCATCTTCAATCCTCGTCCAATCCTCTTTCAATCCTTTTTCAATCCATCTTCAATCCTCTTTGAATCTTCATTCAATTTTTTTTCTTTCAGTAATCTTTAAATCCTCCTTCAATCTTTTTTAATCTTCTTTAAATCTTCTTTCAGTCCTTCTTCAATCCTCATTCAATCCTCTTTCAATCCTTGTTCATCCATCTTCGATCCTCTTTTAATCTTCTTTCAATTTTTTTCCTTTCAGTTAGTTTTAAATCCTTCTTCAATGTTTTTTTAATTTTCTTTAAGTCTTCTTTCAGTCCTTCTTCAATCCTTGTTCAGTCCTCTATCAATCCTCGATCAACTGATCCAGGAACTGAACTCTTTCAATACTCATTCATTCCTCTCTTAATTCTCTTTTAGTCCTCTTTCAATCATCTTTCAATCCTCACAATTTTTTTTCCAGTATTTATTTTGAGAATTTCTTTCCATCCTTTTTCCTTCTCTTTTATTCATTTCAAGAATTTCTTTCAATCTTCCTTCGTTCAAAAAAGGATTAAAAAAATTGAAAGAAATTCTTCTAAATTCTTTTTTTCTTGTTTTTATTATTAAAATAAAATATTTGAATAGGATAGAAAGAAATTCACAAAATAAATTTCTGAAAACATTTTGTGAGAATTGGAAAAAAATTAAAAGAGGACTGAAATACATTCTGAGAATAAATTTCCTAGCAAACATTTTGTTCTAGATGTTTAATAATAGGTATTTATTTATTTAGTTTATTTAGAAATATTATTTTTATTTTTCAAAAAATACAAAACTGTTTTTATTAATCTAAAAAAATTATATTAATGTTATTTTTCAATATTTCTCTTCTTTCAAGAAAAATTAGTACTTTGTAATAAACATTTTAGGACTAGGTAATTAATCTTGTCATTTTTTCAAAAAAAAAAAAATTAAAAAACAGTTGGAAAATGAAAATTAGAAATATTTTGCACATTTTCTGCTTCTCAATGACAATTTATAATCAAATTATAAGTTTTAAGTAGGAAAAAAAAAATTATAAATCAAATTTTGTTTAAGAAATTCGACATTTATTTTGGAAAAAATATTTACAGAATTTCTGTTTGTTAAAAACTAATAATCGAAATAATAATAAGAAATAAATAATATGAAGTTTAGGAAAATTTTTGAAAATAATAATCGAAATAATAATAAGAAATAAATAATATGAAGTTTAGGAAAATTTTTGAAAAAAATTGATTTTTTACAAAGAATTTTATTAAAAAATTTTAAATAATTAAATTTTGCCAAAAATTTTGTTACCAATTTTTAAAATAATTGAAACTTTAACGAGAATATTAAAAAAAATTTTTAAATAATAGAGTTTTTGCAATTATTTATAATTTTTCCAAAATTCAATTTTTATAGTGTTTTAAGTAAAATTCATCCATAAATCCATTGTTATTTTCAATAATGAATAAAATGTATATTAAAAAATATAACAAATTTTATAAGAATTTGAATTATTAAAGTTTTTAATAAACCTAAATTATCTTTAAAATTTCTAATAAAATTCATTGAAAATTTAAATGTTATAAACTTCCAATTAAATTAAAAAACGAAATTTTACAAAATTCAATTATTTTCTGAATTTTTAAATAAAAAATTATTTCAAAATAATTGATAAAAATCTGTAAAGTTCAATTGTTGTTTAAAGTAAGAAAAGTTTGAAACAAATATAATCTTTTTAATGATGAGAATGATGAAATTCGGAATTTTCTTACAAATTTTTGAAATTGAATATTGTTTCAGTACTTTTGACAAAATTTTCTGACTTTTTCCTGACTTTCCTGAATATATTTATAGAAAAATAGTGATTTTGAGTATAATTCTTCTGAATAATTAAATTTGTCAATGACAATGAAACAAGACACTTCACGTGCGTTATTTTAGCTAGTTAAGAGAAATAATTTTGGTTTTCTAAATATCTCCGGATGGAATAATTATTTCGAAAATTTGAAATGAAGGAGAAATAAAAATTTAATTTATTTGAAGAAAGGAGGAATTTTAGAAGTGGATTTTTCAAGAATTGTAATTTTACATTTTTTTGCAGAAGAAAAGTAGAGAATCATTTAGGTTTTAGAGAAAAATTTGTTTCGCGTGCAGTGGAAACTGATATGAAGAGAAAATAGAGAGAGAGAGGGAGAGAAGATGTACCTGTCTTAGCGTGCTCACATTACGGTGTTTAGTTGGGAATGCGAATTATGAAACGCCCATATTCCTTTACCCACAGCTTCAGAGGAATTTTCAGCTCTACAATTTCCTTCCGTTCGACAGAACGTTGAGAATTTGAAATATTTTGTTATCAGATTCATTCAGTGTCCTCTTGTTGTGTCTGTACTTTTTTTACCCCTCTCTCTCACTTTTCTCCCTCGTGTCATTGTCACTAACAGTTTATACTCTGACAATAATTTCTATTGAATCTTCCACAACTCGAAAAGGGGACACAATTTTTGAAGCTTATTTTCAATTAATTAAAGTTCTATTAAAGTAATTAAGGTTCTATTAAAATTACAATTTTATGAATTTTTTGAAAGTGCAAAAAAAATTATTTTTTTTGGTAAAGGTATATTTTTTGAATTCGATTAAATTAGTGGAGATTTCGAGTCAGGTGTTCAATATCGCTGAGTCATTTCGATTGTCACCGTTGGCTCCGTAATGCCCAGTAGTCTTCGAGCAATTAAACCAATTACTCGCAAATCCTTTCTCTCATTAACCCATCGCTTCAATTAATATTCCCTCGAGTAATTGTTCTTCAGTTTTCTCCCAGTGGGTCGATGAAATTATATATGTGCATAATTGACAATGATCGATGATCATCTCTCCCGACTACTATATACATAATAACAATAACGAATTCTCAAAACAAACATATCCTTCAAGAAAATCATGTTCATGTTTTTTTCGCATTTGCCAAACATGGAAGTAGAAATTAAAAAAGAAGAAAATAAAAATGGGGAAGAAGAAAAAATAGGAGAAGAAAATAAGGAAAGAGAAAAGAATACAGAAAGATGAAAGAATAAAAAATGAGGGTATAAAAAAGGAGAAGAAAATGAAGAAGGAGAGAATAAAAAAGGGAGGAGAAAATAAAGATGAAGGGAATGTAAAAGGTGGAAAAAATAAAAAGAGAAGAAAGTAAGGAAAGAGAAAAGAATACAGAAAGAGGAAAGAATAAAAAAGGAGAGTATAAAAAAGAAGAAAATGAAGAAGGAGAGAATAAAAAAGGATGAGAAGAAGAGAGTCAAAAATCAAAAAGAAGTAAAGAAAAAAGGCGAAGAAGAAAATAAAAGAGGAAAAAATGGAAAAGAAAAGAAGAAGAAAACTAAAGAGGAAAAAATGAAAAAGAAGAGAAGAAGAAAGCTAAAGAGGAAAGAATGAAAAAGAAGAGAAGAAGAAAGCTAAAGAGGAAAAAATGAAAAAGAAGAGTAGAAGAAAACAAAAGAGGAAAAAATGAAAAAGAAGTGAAGAAGAAGAAAAGAATGTGAATTATGACAGGACCCTTGATAAACAAGACAGAGGATCATGTTTTGTGCATCGTTCTCTCATTTAAACGATGCAAATGATCGATATGTATCGTCACGCACTCGAGTTAACGGCAATTAAGATGGAATACTAATCGCTCGCGTTAAAGTATGTACAACTATACGGCGGGTTTTCTAAGTGGGGTGCTCTTCTCAACATAGTGGGGGCGTGAGAAGTGCCTTAGCCCTGTGACCTTCGTGCCCCATGGTTACTCTCTTCCCGTATATACACCTTTGCCTCTCACTCGAACCTTTTGCGCTCGCACTCTCATCCTTTTTCTTTCTTCGCGCGCCTTCTTCTTCTTCCACTAGGTCCTGCTTCAAGCAAAGGCAACGCAACTCTAGCCGAACGTGCTCTTGTCCGATCGAATTTTGACAAGCTCGACGTTTCGATCCCGCGACTTGATACCAAAGGCCATTGAACTGAGAACGTCCACCGATACGTTTAACCGTGGGAACGAAATTGAATTTACTCTTCTTCTTCTTCTTCTACTACTACTTCTACTTCTTCTCAGTCGCGTCTTTTACCTTGTTCTATCTTTGCTTTCTAGTTGTGACGCGACGAATGCGACGCGAGTAAAGTCGCACTTTGGAAAATGAAAAGTTCACTCGATTATAGAAAGAGAGGGGTGAAAGGTAAAAGGGAGGGCCAGGGGTGCGATTTTGTAATTTCACTTTGACTTTGATTTTGACTTTGACATTGACTTTGACATTAACTTTGACTTACAATTTTACGAAACTTAACTATTGAACGAATAAAAAGTCTAAAATGCCGTATCGTTGAGACGCATTCCTACTCTCTAAAGTAAATTTGTTCGAACTTCAATTAAACAGAATTTTAGGTGGTGGAAATGTCCCTTATCCGTATTTTTATTTATCATAGTTATTAAGAGTCTTACAGCGTAGATAATAAAAATATATAATAAAGCAATTAGAATTTAGACAAATTTGCAGCCATATTAATTTGTCAATAGTAGAACTTTTCTTTAACAGAATTTTATATTTCAGAATTCTATTTTATTCGAAACTTCGATTTTGCAAATTTTTATTTACAAGAATTTTCATTTAAAAGAATTTTCAAAATACAAAATTTACCCGTAATCGAATTTTCATTATACAGAATTTACATTAGGACAAATTTTAATTTCACAAAATTTTTTATTTACTACAATATTTAAAAACAGAAGTCATTTAAACTATTTTTTAATTCGCAGAAGAATCATTAGAATGGATTTTTTCTTAGTCGAATTTTTATTTCTTAAAATATTAATTAACATAAAATCGATTTGAGCAACTTTTTATATATGACAGAAATCTCACATAACCAAAATTGATTTAGACAGAATTTGTGATTAGTAAAATTTATCGTTTGCCAGAATGCTCATATGCTAGAAATTTTATTTTATAGAATTTAAATATGACAAAATTGTTATGTGCACGAATTTCTACTTTACCGAAATCTCAAGCTGACGAAAGTTTAGTTGGCAGAAATTTAATTTGCCCAAAAATGCTCCATTAGTTAGAGAAAGACAACACATCTATCTAATGGAGTTTTGTCGGACAAATTATATTTCTGTGAACTAAACTTTCGTTAGCTTGAGATGTCGGCATAGTAGAAATTCGAGTATTTTACAATTCTGTCATATTTAAATTCTGTCAAATAAAATTTCTAGCATATGAACATTCTGACAAACGAAAATTTCAATAATTAGAAATTCTGTCTAAATGAATTTCGATTATGTGAGATTTTTGTCATATGAAAAGTTGCTCAAATCGATTTTATGTTAATTAATATTTTGAGAAATAAAAAGTCGACTAAGAAAAAATTCATTCTAATGATTCTTCTGTCAATTAAAAAATTGTTTAAATGACTTCTGTTTAATAAATATTGTAGTAAATTAAAAATTTCGTGAAATTAAAATTTGTCCTAATGTAAATTCTGTATAATGAAAATTGGATTACGGATAAATTTTGTATTTTGAAAATTCTTTTAAATGAAAATTCTTGTAAATAAAAATTTGCAAAATCGAAGTTTCAAATAAAATAGAATTCTGAAATATAAAATTTTTTTAAACAAAAGTTCTACTATTGACAAATTAATATTGTTGCAAATTTGTTTAAATTCTAATTCCTGTATTATATATTTTTATTATCTACGCTGTAAGACTCTTAATAACTATGATAAATAAAAAAACGGATAAGGGACATTTCTACCACCTAAAATTCTGTTTAATTGAAGTTCGAACAAATTTACTTTAGAGAATAGGAATGCATCTTGTATCGTTAATTCTCTTTCAATTTAAAATATTTTAAATCTATAAGGGGAGAGCCGGTTAAAACGGCGCATCGGGTAATTCGGCATACTCGAATTTACGAAGATCAAAGGATTTTAGAGAAAAAAAAATGTTTTTAATTTCAAAATTTATGTATTCCTTGAAAGTATGTAAAAAATCTTGACCCTGTTCTCACTTCGGAATGAGTAGACAAAGGGGAAACCATTATTTGGGGGGTGGTTTTTTCCGGATGTCCTTAATCAAATATTATTGTACGATAAAATTTTGTTTCTTACATGAAAACGAATGAATTAATATTAAACGTAATTCAAGAATTTTTAGAGGAATATTTTGGTCCCCAGACTAGAGTTGCCGTTTTAAATTTTTTAGAGTCAAATAAATTGCATACATTGACGCTAAACATTCTCAAAAATACAATTATTTATTTAAAGAAAACATTTATTTTATCTAAAAGTATTAAACTTTGTGTTTGTATACAAATCGTCTATAAAAATAACAATTTTGGGATCTAATTACATAAAATTCAAATTCTACTCAAAGTCAAAGTTAAAGTTAAAGTCAAAGTCAAAATCAAAGTTAAAGTCAAAGTCAAAATCAAAGTTAAAGTCAAAGTCAAAATCAAAGTGAAATTACAAAATCGCACCCCAGAAGGGGAAGAGAGATGAAGTAGTTCCGAGTTGGCAGATTTTGAAATGTCCTTACGGATAAGAATCTTTTGGGAGATGAACTAAAATTAGGAAGACATATGCCAGTGATTCGTCTCATCATCCTTGTGAAGAGGAGGTTTCCGGACGTTCGTGACCTTTGATGGGGCATGAGTTAACCTTTGAATGGAATGACTATTTCACGGCCACTTCCTGAGTTCAATGCACCTTGGGATTTCTATACACAGGTAGACAGAGAGCGACGGAAACCTCCTCCCGTTCCTCGTTTGTAGCATGTTCTGCGTGTAGCTTTATATGTAAGCGGAGCCGAGATCTAACGCATTCAGCCAAGTGCTTGCATAATATTAGAATCTTATGCAACCTGCCCTTCCCACACTTATCACTGCCGCCCTCGTTGCAGGGCCCCTGAGGGAGAGGATTGCCCTTGGCGTTGGTGGCCCTCGGGGTGGGGTGCTGCTTGATGATGAAGAAGAGAAAGAGAGTGAGAGAGACCTCGGCGGTGCCAGGGGGGAAGTCAGCGGGGGTCAGAACGGAGATGCTCCGCGGTCGTGTCGGGCGGGGCTGCCCGCTCACGACTTGAACTATCGCACGCCCCCACTAGCACCAGCATCCACCTTCCTCGGACCAACTCTTGCCCCCTTTTTCTCCTCCACCTTCTCCTTCTTCTTCTTCTCCTTTGACCACTTCTCATCTCGTCTGCTCTGCTCTCAACTGGACGTGAAACACTGCTCTCTCCCCCCCTCGTACACACACGGTACTAATAAAGCTTGGTAGCACTTTGTGGTTCCGGTGAACCTGTCGTTTCTCCTTCCGAATCATTTTCTCTTCTTTTTCGATAATCATATCCGAATACTGGTTGTTACGATCGACTTCGTAACTGTCACTTTGTGATAAATAAATATAAACATAATGTTTATAATAAAATATTGACAAAACACAAATCTCCCGAAATGCACTATTGATAAAAGTAGACGCAGAGAAAAATGGGTGTTGTTTCAACCTGAAATCAGTGTTAAAAGTGTCTGCATCAAACTTCAGCTCGGAAGTGTTGTTTTATTACCGAAAATAAGGTAAAGTTTCTGTTATAGAAAATTTATCCTCACTAAAATTACCCTACCGAAATTTACCCGCATCAAAAACAACACTGAGTTCTGTCACCTCACTACTTGAACAATAAGTAGGAAGGAGAGGATCTACTACCAACGGGTTTAAGGGTATCAAATTTATTTTGTATAACACTCCTTAAAAATACCTAAAAACAAACATAGTTTATCTATTCGATATAATATCGCTTAAAAAAGAGTTAAAATGAAGTAAAATACAATATATTTCTCAATTATTGCAGTTTTTTATATTTCACACAATTATAAATTTATATAGGAAAAGGTAATGAACCTTAATTAAAAGAATGAGGCTTCAGATACAAATGTATTGTGAAACTTAAGAAGTCGTGTGTCCTGATTGATGAACCAGGACCACACTACTGTCCAAAACTGCAACCTTGCAAAAAAGCACTTGGCAACGACCAAGGTGCAATAAACTAAAGAATGAATTCAACACTGTAATGTCGATTGATAAAATTGATTGACACAGGGAAATCTGGGCATTTGCCTGTGGGTCTTCGCGATAGTAAGTCGTGGGGCAGTTTTACCGTAATTTTGAGTATCAAGAAGTTCTCAACAACTATTATTGAAAATTGTTAATGAAGTTTGAAGTGAAGAATAATAAAAGCGCTAAGTGAGAAATCGTGTTAAGAAAAGTTGATTTAAAATAAATATAAGTAAATAAGTACGAATGAAACGA
The DNA here is from genome assembly GCA_032873175.1 of Leptopilina drosophilae. Lineage (NCBI taxonomy): Eukaryota > Metazoa > Arthropoda > Insecta > Hymenoptera > Figitidae > Leptopilina > Leptopilina drosophilae. Next base: position 11,023,596 of record CM065485.1, read on the forward strand.
TTAATGAAAAATGATACATTGACGAAAACGAATTATTATTATTATTATTATAATTATTATTAATATTATAAACGACTTATTATTATTATTATATTATTATTTATTATTAAAGAAATAATGTCAAATAAAGAATTTTATCCTAGTCTGTACTATCTCGGATTATAAACCAATTAGCAAAAGCTTTTTATTTAGTCAATAGAAAAAGTGAAAGAAAAATAAAAAAAATTATAATTGTAATAACAATAACAATAGTCAATAAAAGGTGTGGTTGACGTTCAAAAACCGTTGCAAAAGCTCTAAATTCTCAAATAAAGTTGCGCACATAAGTTAAATTTTTATTTGAAGTTTAAAGTTTGTTGCATTGAGGAATGACGCGTTTTCCACGCGTTTGAATATATAAATACATTTTTCTGTTATATTTTTGTAGGGGAGAAGAAAAAAAAATGCTACGTTTACCAGCTCGCGCCGACTCGTAAATCGTCTATCGTAATAAACGTATTATCGCGCAATATTTCTTTTCTTCATAGCAGTCGACGCGCTAGACAAGTTAAATGACCTATTTGTATGCGAAACACCTGCTACAGATAACGGCAATGCGCGCCTTGGGAAATTGGTGTATTCACATCCGAATAATAACAATAATATCAATAATCCTCAACCGAAAAACAACCAAAAATAATGTTAATGTTAAATTCTGCTTTACATATTTTTATAAATTATCGCGAGAAATCCTATAAATTACCATAAAATACCATTAAAATTTCCGTAAATTGATAAACTAAATATGTTTAATTGTAACTTATGTGGAAAATATTTTTATGAATTATTGCGAAAATTTTAATAAATTACTGCCTAAATTTCCATTAGTTACCTTGAAAATTTTCATAAATTACCGAAGTAATAAATTTCAATTGCGATTCAGACTACAATATTTTTATAAATTACCGCAACAATTTTTATAAATAACTATAATTGTCATAAATTATTAGAAGAATACACCTTCTTACGCCAAACAGTGTCCAAACAGTGAATTTGTTATTGGTTATACTTATAATTATTTACAAGAAATTTAATTAATTTTTCAGTAATAATTCTGCTAAGAAATCTTTCTGGATAAATGCTTTTTTCATTCCAAACAATTTATAAAAAGATTTAAATATTTTATGAAAATAAAAAATCTCTCTTTAAATTTGTTTAAATAATTTAATAAATTATAAACAATGTTTCCTGCCCGACATGAATTTTTCGTTCTGGACTCTTTATTTTCAAAAAAATATATTGGTAATTATCATAACGATTAATTTTTATTAATTTCCTAAACCAAATTCTGCTAATTTGAGATATAAACGAAATTTGAACAAATAAGTAATATTTAAAGTAAACTTAATAATAATAATGAAATTGAAAAAGTTGATAGCAAAAAACAGTAAAATATAGTTAATAGTATAAAACCTAGTATTTCTGTAGAATAACTATATTGGCATTTTAGTTTACGCCGTGATAAAAGTATAATTAGGAAAACTAGATAGTATCAAGCTAGCATTAACATAGTTTTACTAGAATTGCAGCGCGTTGGAAAATATGTATAAAAATTAAAAGCTTGTCTAGGAAACTAGATAGAATCAAGAACGCACTAATCTAGCATTACTGTAAATAACAACGCGAGGAAAAAAACTAGACTGGCTGTAAATAGATTTACACTGATTACAACTTTTATTAGTTTAGATCACTACTAATTAAAACTAAAACTACTTAAATCTGCCGGTAATTAATAAAATCTTTAATTAAAACTAACATTAATTATTTTACTAGTGCTTTTAACTACTACTAATTATAAACACTAGTAATTAAAACTACAAATGGTTGAATTTGCTACTAATTAAAGAAAATACTAATTAAAACTACCACTAATGAAAGCTACCAATAATTAAATTTACCGATGATTAAAACTGCTATTACAACAAAAAGTAAACAATTAAAAAAAAAAACAATTATATTTATTAAAATTGTATCAACTAAATCCGCCTTTGACTAAAACAACCACTAATTAAGTATCTTACACAAATAATTGAATAACCAATGATTGATAGTACCAAAGATTTGAAATTATTAAATTAATAACATAATTAATAGTAGCTTATTAATTATTTAATAGTAGTTTATCAGTTAGTACATAAATAGTTAGTAGTTAAATAGTAGATTTCACTAGTAGTAATTTAGTTTAGCTCTAACTTTAATTAGTGGTTGTTTTAATGAGTGATAAATTTAGATAATGAACAACAATTAATTATTGCCCTCAAAGAAATAGTCTATATATTAAAAGCTTTAAAATTTATCTTTAAAGCTCTAATTAACAGTTATAATTATAGAAAAAACTTCTATTAAAATAAAAAAATAAATCAAAGGAGAAATGAATTAAAATAGAAATGAATTAATGTAGGAATTAATAAAAATAGAAATGAATTAAAATAATTATAAAACTAAAAGATTTAATATAATATTAGGGGAAAAGAGCGAGAGAGAGAGAGAGAGAGAGAGAGAGAGAGAGAGAGAGAGAGAGAGAGAGAGAGAGAGAGAGAGAGAGAGAGAGAGAGAGAGAGAGAGTTCAAAGTGAATCTAAGGGCAGAAGATATAAATTTTCTAAAAATTATAGATTCAGCATTATATTGAGGAAGCAACAAATCAAGGAAGAATAAGACGCGTGTTAAATTGATCTGAGGGGATCGATAGTCACGGTTAGGCAGCCTGGCGGAATTACGTTCCCGTGGTCCGTGGATGAATATTCCTCGAGACTGATTCACGGTTGAAGGAGAAGAAAGGCGCAAAGGAAGCAAGGTTCCTTTGCCCTTGAGCTCTGGCGCTTGACCCAGTAGCCAGAGCGCAGTCTGCGCGAGAGACTTGCAAGTGGATAAACTGTGCTGCCACGGAGATATCGCTCCAAACCCTTTTCCCTCTTTTTTACTCTCTTTCCTGCTTTTTTTTCTTCCCTTCACTTTCTTTCAATCTTCCCTTCATTCTTTCTTCCTTTCATGTTTCGCTTTATTTTTTCTTTCACCACTTTTTCCTTCATTCTTTCTTCAATTTTTTATTCTTTTTTCTCTTTGTTTCTTTTTCACTGTTTTCTCTTTCTTCTCTTTTCTCTTGTTCTCTTTTTTCTCTTTTTTCTGTTTTCTCTTTTTCTCTTTCTTCTCTTTTTTCTCTGTTTTCTATTTTTTCTCTGTTTTCTATTTTTTCTCTTTTTTCTCATTTTCTGTCTATTTTTCTCTTCTTTATTTTTTCTTTCTTACTCTCTTTTATTCCTTCCTGCCCTTTTTTTATTTTTCTCCTTTTTTCATTTAGAATGATTTTCGAAAAAGCGACCCTAGGGATTCCCCATGAATTCTGATAGTAATTTTGCGATGAAACTGCACCAGAATTTTAAACCAGTTTCTATAAGCTTTCGAATTACTGAAAAAAGGCGAGTTCTCTTTAAGTAATTAGTGATTGATAGAGAACAGTTTGTAGAATTAGACAACAAAAGAACGCCGATAATTAAAGCTATCACTGATTAAAACTACTAGTAATTAAAACTTCCAATGTTTAGGGCTAATTCCACCAACCTTAATTACAAGTTAGGACTAAAGCATTTTAACGGCTCGTGATTGTTCGAATCAGAATTTAATCGTTAATTAATTTTTAATCGATATTGGTGAAACTGGCCCTTAATTTTACTACTAATTAAATTCACCGCTGGTTAAAATTCACCACTAATTAAAGTCTTTACTGATTAAAAGTACAACTGGTTAAAACTGTCACTGAACCTACTCTCTAAATTTGAATTAGTAAAAATGTTTACTAATTTAAATTAGTGACTGACTTTTTGCTTTTGAATTAGTAAAGTTTACTAATAATTAGTCATTTTTGCTTTTGAATTAGTAAAGTTTACTAATAATTAGTCATCTTTGCTTTTAAATTAGTAAAGTTTACTAATAATTAGTCATTTTTACTAATTTATTAGTAAAATTTACTAATTCAAAAGCAAAAAGTCAGTCACTAATCCAAATTAGTAACAATTTTTACGAATTCAAATTTAGAGAGTACAACTAATTAAAACTAATATTGATTGAAATTATCACTGGTTACAGCTACCATTGATTAAAATTACCTTGCGATTAAAATGACTGCTGATTAAAATTAACATTAATTAAAACCATCCCTGATTGGAAATACTGATTATTGGAACAGTAACTCATTTGAAATTGTACTGAATTTTAGTTTTTATTGATTGAATTATTTAAAGTTTAACTTATTGAAATATAATAATTTTTACTTGTTAAGTTATAATGTTTAATTTTTAGCGTTTGAATTATAATTTCTAGTAGTAGTAATAGTAGAAATATAATAATAATTATTTTGGTAATATTTACTATAATTAAATTATTAGTTAGCGACATAATTGAAGAGGGAGAAGAAGGATGACTAAGAAAATTAATTATTAGTTCGCTATTTACCAGAATTCCTTTAATTGATCAAAGAAATCCCGCGTGAACTTCAATAGAAATAAATAAAATTGTTCAATTCTTCAGATTAAGAGTATATGATTGTTTATATTTTTATATTCTGCCACAAGGAATGTGTTCAATAAAGCCGAGCACATCAAGTTTCCTTGGAGCACCACACCTGTAACCAATGATTTTACGATTGAAAACGATTTCTGCCGGAGTTACCCTTTAGACCTCTTTTCTTCTTTTTTGTATTTTTCTTCCTTGTCTCTTCTTCTTCTTCTTCTTCTTCTTCTTCTTCTTCTTCTTCTTCTTCTTCTTCTTCTTCTTCTTCTTCTTCTTCTAGACATTACTTAGAAAACTATTTGGAATGCCTTATCGATCACGAGTAGTTCATCTTCACTTAGAAATCTCTCAAGGAATGTTCATTGTAATCGATATAGCGATTTTTGAAAGTATGTCAGATCGACCATTTTGGTCACACGTTCCGATCCTTTTTTTTCAGGGTCGTGAGAAATTGATCGTTTATTGATCTCTATTAGATTACGTGTGTTAGACATTCCAAATCGATTCCGAAATCAGTAGCATTTTTCTATTGCGATTAAAATCTGTAAATTTTAATCGATTTAAATTTATATTAGTTAATTGATATGGATTGCTAATTAATTAATAGTTTTTTTATTGACTGTTGGCTTTTGCTATTATAATCAATAGTCATATAATCGAAATCCATCAATTAATTGTTATTAATTGCTACTAATTAATAGTAATCATAATTTTAATTTTAATTAAAGCACTAATTTGATAGTCAATAATTGATATCTATGAATGTTAATCGATAGTAGTTGCTATTAATTGATAATAGTCGCTATTAATCGATAATAGTTGCTATTAATCGATAATAGTTGCTATTAATCGATAATAGTTGCTATTATTCAAAGATAGTTGCTATTAATTGATAGTATTTGTTATTAACTGATATTAATAATTAATAAATTAATCATCTTTTCGATTACAATGAACATTCCTTGAGAGATTTCTAAGTGAAGATGATTAATTAATTTATTAGTTGATATTAATCGTTAATCTTACTATTAATAGATAGTAATTGATATAAAATTAATTATTATTTATTGATATTAGTTGATAGTAGTTGCTATTAAATTGTAAATTGAATAGTAACTGATTTTGATTGCTATTGATTACTATTAAACGATAGTAATTAATAGGAAATTAATTATTATTTATTTATTGATATTAGTTGATAGTAGTTGCTATTAAATTATAAATTAAATAGTAACTGATTTTGATTGCTATTGATTACTATTAATTGATAGTAATTGATATTAATTGGAATTCATTGATAGCAGCTGTTATTAATTCCTATTAATCGGTATCAATTGACAGTAATTAGTATTAGTTGTTATTAATTGGTAGTAATTGCTGAAAAGTGATAGTAAATGTTATTAATATCAATTAATAGCTATTAATCAATAGTAGTTCCTATTAATTGCTATAATTTGTTATTGATTTGATATTAATCAATAGTAGTTGCTATTAATTTCTATTAATTTATAATAGTTGCTATTAATTTCTATTAATTTATAATAGTTGCTATTAATTGCTATTTAATCGCTATTAATTGCAAATAATTAATGTTCATTGATATTAACTGATATTCATTGCTATTTGTTGATAGTATTTGCTATTATTTAATATCAATTGACAGTGATATATGTACATTAAATTTTCCCGAGGCACTCGACATAATCCTCGACGAAATTAAGATAAAATGCAGAGTAAACGTTTGAAATCGATAAAAAAAGAGATAAGAATTTCCGCAATTGTAAGGGGTGAAGAGTGGGGGTGGGGAAATCTCTTTCACTATTGTTTATGACTCATTGTCCCCAATGACGCCATCAGGATTTGTTGTGTGAAAATACCATATAATAATAATCTATTCATATCAAGGAGATAAACGCTTTTCAATCATCGATATATCAAGTCAAATTGGTAGCAGAAAGTAAGATCTTGAGATTTGTATTTTCATTTTCACGTGTTTATTGTATATTTATATATTTATTTATATAGAATCTGAGATTTTATTTTATCTATATTGTGTATCGAACGATGAGCTAATATTGAGTCGCTTGCGTCGATTCGTCACCTTTTAATCGCTTATCTTTTGTTAATCGTTGAATGATTTACGGTGAACGTCCTCTAAATCTTTATATCAATTCCTCGTTTCTCTTGTGAATTGAGGAGAGAAAAATTGGAGGGGGAAGGGGGAAAAAGAGCGTGAGAAGAAGTTGAGGGAAAATTTGCTTGAGAGTGTATTTATTTCTTTATTCGTTAGGGAAAATTTCATTTTCTAGGTTAGCGTTTATTATGTGAGGCTGGAAAAAATTGACAGATTAAAAGAAATATTCTATTTAGAATTAAACAATTTCTTTAAAGATATGCTTAGAAAAACTATGAAAGCAATAAGAAACTTCTCGAATGTTTATTAAGACCTCAAAAATTCAAAAGCTCGAATTTTCAATTCTTCGAAAAATTGAAACCTCAAAAGTTGATCATCATTTTTTTACGTAATTAAATAAGCGCTTATCATTTTCTAGTTTAATTTATAATTTTTTTTTAAATACAACTCAATTTTTAAATAAAATTAAATGAATTAATAAATACATTTATTTATGAGAAGCAAAGCTTAAAGAATTGTATATTTCTTAATCACAATTTTTCAAAATATTTAAAGCTTTCTACAGATTGGGAATCAAATGTAAGATAAATATTTATTATTCAATGACAATTTTAAAAATTATTTATTTTTTCAAAACATTTATTAATAATTTTATCAATATTTCATTCAATTTCATTCACTTGCAATAATTCGATTTACTACAATAATAAAATTTAAAAAATTAAAGCTTAAACCCTTTTGTTAATAATTCAATTATTGCTATAAATTTTTGCAAAAATTAAATTATTTAAACAAACTTTTAATAAAATTTTCCAGAAAATCCAATTATTTTCTAAAAGTTTAATATTTTCGAAACGAGTCAATTATTGTTCTAATTTTGAATAAAATATTTAGAAAAAAATCAATTATTTTTTAATACTTAAATAAATCCTTCAAATTAATTCAATACTTTTATTAGTAGTAAAATTTTGTTGACGGAATTAAATTATTTTTTTAAATAATAAAATTCTACTCAGAAATTCAATTATTTTTAATAGAATTTTTATAAATTTTAAAATTAAAAATTTTAAATATTTAATTATAATTATTAACAGACACGATCGTTTTAAAAAGTTAAAAAAATTTTTTGTTTAATTTAATTATTTTCAAAATTTTCTATTAAAATTCTTCAAAAAACTACATTATTTAAAAAAAACTCTAACTTTTAAAATGTTTAATTTTTATCCATAATTTCAATAAGATTTTAATGATGACATTTTTAATAACAATTAATAACAAAACTGATTATTTTCAATGAATTAATGCCATTTTTTGAAAGAATTTAATTCAAAGAAATTTTTCGCTAGAATTCAATTATTTTCAAAAATAAAAAAATTGTTCAAAGGATTTCAAATATTTCAAAACCCTCTGACAAAATTCTTTGCAAGAACACAATGATTTTCAAAACAGTAATTTTAAAATTAAAAATGTTTTAAAAAATGATTTTAAAAAAAGTGTAAGAAGCAAAGAAGCAAACAAAAATTAACAAATTAAATTTACCATAATTATATATTTTTGAAATAAGGGGAAAAAATTTGTTAAATAATTTTAAATTAAATTTAAAAAAAAATTTTCTATGATTGTATGAAGTTTTATTACTCTGCTGTCTAACTCTTGATTATTCATAAATTTATAATCATAAAAGATTGTTTAAGATGTGATATTTTTTAACGACAAATGTAATTCGAAAACTAATATTATTTTTTATTTTGTTTAAATTACTATTATTTCAATTAGTTCTAAAGAAAATAATTTAATATTTAAGGGGATAGTGTGGTGTTCGAGCCTATTTTAAAAGCATATTACAAAAGTTTGTTTTTTATTATAAAATAAAATACAATCACATCAAACCTTTTTATATCTGTTTGTTATTATTATAAATTCTTAAAAAAATGTTTTACTATTTTATACTTGATATTTTTTACAAATAATTACAGTTGATGTTCATAACAAAAAAAATGTGACGGTGCAGGTGATTCAAAAATATCTTTTCGAACGATTGTTAATTTTATTTCTTCATCTTACTCTATATACACCTAGAGAAATTGTATATTTGTCTCAGAACCAACTAGACTTTTTATTTGTTTCAAATAAATTTTATTTAGTTTAAATAAAATTTTATTTAACTCAAATATATGTTTTATTTATATCAAATATAAATTTTATTTAAAACAAATAAAAAGTCTAGTTGGTTCTGAGACAAATATGCGTTTATTTAAGTCAAATAAAATATATTTGGTTTAAATAATAATTTTCTCTGGGTGTAACCATGGCTATGGCCCGAACTAGAATAATTCAATTTGAATCATAACTTTTTTATTTTTAACTTTTTGTCAATAAAAAACAGCCATTTTTTGATTATATTTTGTTTAAAAGTCCGCAATGTTGTTATTAATTAACAAAACTGGTTCGTTCTAGTTCGGGTTACACCCAGAGAAATGGTATATTTGTCACAGAACCAACTAAACTTTTTATTTGTTTCAAATAAATTTTATTTGGTTCAAATAAATTTTATTTGGTTCAAATAAAATTTTATTTGGTTCAAGTAAATTTTATTTGGTTCAAATAAAATTTTATTTAACTCAAGAATATGTTTTATTTATGTTAAATATAAATTTTATTTAAAACAAATAAAAAGTCTAGTTGGTTTTGAGACAAATATACGTTTATTCAAGTCAAATAAAATATATTTGGTTTAAATAATATTTTTCTCTGGGTGTATAGCCGCTAACGTACAGAACAATAATTTGATTTTTTTATTTAGACAACGCCAACGGATGTCATAACTAGCACCAGGCTCCTACTTCTTTTTTTTTGTTATAAACATTAACTGCAAATATCTACACTGAAAAAAATGATTTGATTCAAATAACCGATTATTTGACTAGTATCAAGTAAATATTTACTTGAATCAAATAATTTTTATATGAGTCAAATAATATTTGCTTCAAATACTGAAATATTTGATTCAAATACTGAAATATTTGATTCAAATAGAATTTATTTGATTCAAGTAAATATTTATTTGATAACAGTCGAATAATCGGTTATTTGAATCAAATAAATTTTTTTTCAGTCTAATAACAATATCAAGTTAAAAATAGTGGTATAATTTTTTTTTACAATTTATAATAATAATTATAAAAAGATGTAGAAAGATTTATTGTTTTTATATTTTATTTTGTAATAAAAAACATGTCAAAATATGCTTTCAAAATAGGGCGGAACTCCAGACTACCGCCTTAATCTGCTTGTTTTTTTTTCTTTTGATAATTATTTATTCCAATGTCGTGTGCATTTAAAAAAAATTCCAGGTAGTTCCAAGTCGGGGAAAGCGGTGATTTTGATTTTTTAAATGAAATTCCAGGATTTTTGGAAAAAATTCGACAAAAAAAAAATAAATATCACTGCTTTCCCCGACTTGGAATCACTTAAAATTTTTTTAAAATAACGTCTAATGTCAAAATAAACAATTATCAAAAGAAAAAAGTGATTACCGAGGCGAGGAATTATGAATTTAAATGAAATTGAAGCGTTGGGTGCAAGAAGGGCGTTAGGCGGATAACGCCCGTTTTGATATTATTGAATGAGAATTATTACAATATCCTCTAGTTCATATCACCAAAAATTTATTTCGATATGAGACTTCTTGACGATGTTATGAATAAAAATCTGCGTGATTGTCACATAATTTTGTAATTTAAAATGTTTTTAAATAAAATTTGCATATAAAAACAAGTGAAAATCGACACTTCATTAAAAAAATTTTGGTTATTCGTTAAAAAATTTTCATTAAAAATGTCCATTTTTTTAGAATTAGAAATGATTTAAGGCTTAATTATTTTTTAAAAATAAAGAAAATCACAAAGTATATCTAGAAATATTTATAAGTTAAAGTTATCGTGAGTTTAAAATTCAAATTTCACTAACGCCTAAAACATTGTGTGGTTAGGCGAGTGGCTGGGTGCAAAAAGGGCGTATAAATTAGTTTTGAAAAACATTATTATTAAATAGTTAATTGCAACTTTCTCTTAATTTTAAAATTGCATTTGATAGCTTAATAAAAGACTAATTAATTAAAAGAAAGTTTTTTTTATTTGAATGTACAGTTTTTGGGCAATTAAAGTTTAAAACTTTAACTTGAAATATCTCCGTTTATCGTTTTTTGTTATACGCCCTTCTTGCACCCAACGCTTCAATTTCGGAATTTTGGGAAAATTCGTGATACAAAAACATTTAAAATCACAGCTTTCCCCGATTTGGAATTACTTGGAATTTTTTTTAAATAACGTGTAATATTAAAGTAAACAATTATCAAATGAAAAAAGTAACTACAGAGGTTTGGAATTATTAAATTACTTGAAATTTCTGGATTTTCTAAAAATTCGTGCCAAAAAAACGAAAATTACTGTTTTCCCCGATTTGGAAACGTATAAAATTTTTTTAAATAGCGTCTAATATTAAAATAAACAATTATCAAAAGAAAAAAATGACTTCCGAGCCGAGATATTTAAGGCGAGGTTTAATTTACTTAAAATTTTGTGATTTTTGGAAAAAATTCGACAAAAAAAAATAAAAATCGCATATTTCCCCGACTTGAAATCACTTAAAATGTTTTTAAAATAACGTCTTATGTTAAAATTAACAAATATCAAAAGAAAAAAATGACTACCGGGGCGAGGAATTATGAATTTAAATGAAATTTTGGGAAAATTCGTGACAAAAAAAAAACAAAAATTACTGCTTTCCCCGACTTGGAACTACTTGGAATTTTTTTTAAATGGCACATGACATTAGAATAAACAATTATCAAAAGAAAAAAATGACTACCGAGGCGAGGAATTATTAACTTACTTAAAATTTCGTGATTTTTGGAAAAAATTTTAAAAAAAGAATAACAATCACTGCTTTTTCCACGTTTTTTTTATTTTAGGGTTTGTAGGGTTTACTTGGGTTAAAAATATATAAGAAAAATTTATATCCTGATAAAATTCTTTTTTATGTTTTTCGTTGAATCAACGTTGGTAACTTCAGATTCATTTGTAATATCACACAAAAAAATAAGTGTTAAATTTGTTGCGTGTAGTTTTCAAGATGGTGTTGTTTTAACAGCCATTAAAAATGTGCATTAATTTTAACACACTCATGGAGTTAATTTAACACAAAATTTAGGTTAAAATCACCTCGTTTTGGTTAAAAATGTTACGTGTTGTTTTAACACTACTTTTAGTGTTAAAACAACACTTCTTTTTTTCTGTGATTACCAACTTTGTTTCTATAAATTTTCTAAAAATGAAAAAAAAATTTCATTTTTTCCATTACATTAAATTTTTTGAAAATTTTAAGAAAATGAAAGCAATTTAAAGAAATGAGAAGCATTCGAGAGGAGAATCAGTAGCAATACTTGAAATCGATTTTTGTTTTTTATCTCCCTACGAAATCGGCATTTAAATAAAAAAAGAAGAAAAAAAAGAAATGTCCCGACCACCCAAAGTTTTGTGGAAGCAAGTTCAAAATCAGAGTTGAGAGAGCGAAGGTTGAGAGAGCAAGAGGGAAAAATATGATTTATGACTTCCTTCTGTCTTGACCGTTTAGCGTAGGAGGAGGTTTGGCATGACCAGTGGTCTGACCCCATCGGGCACGCCGCTGGTTTTGCATATTCACAAGGCAACAACCTGGTGGCGCATATACATCATGCATCCGCAGTTTGCCTGATCGTGGTGCAATGTTGGCCATGGACCTCTCTTTGGCTTCTTGCTTGTGTCTCTCGCTCCACCCGGGGCTCACGATTCAACGATAGTTCCACCGGCGAATTTGCATCCGTGGAATTCTGGCGTGGGGCCGCGCCACAGCGCGCTATTATTCCTTTTTAAAACCATTCGCTCTTCGCTCTCTTAAAAGACACGAGGTTTATGGTTATAATGCACGATGCTATGTGAATTTTTTTCAACTTTTTCCCCTCTCTCTCTCTCTCTAACTCTCTTTATATTCTCGATCTGCCAGAGTCACGGATAATCGGCCTAAGATTTCTGCGATCATCGTTCCTTTTCTCGAAAGTCTTTTAGGGGTTGGGATCTCGTTTTGTCGTGAAGATCAGAGTAAAGGAGAGCGAGAATAATCCGGAAGTCTCAGGAATCTTCTGTAACTCACGAAATGTCTGTCTCTCCCCCCCCCACTCTCTGCATCTCTCTTTTTATCTTTCCCTCTTTTGTTTATTTTTCTCTTCTTCGATCTTTCACTCTTTTGTTTATTTCCCTCTTTCTCTGTTTATTTCTCCCTCTTTCTCTCTCTCTCTACTCGCGACTACCTTTGGAACTTGGTGGCATCGTGTTAGTTTGCACGAATGAAATTTGCATTAGATTGGTCGATAAATATTTCAACTTCGCGTGGAAAGCACGAAAGTAGAGGTATAAAGTTCCGGAAGGTGCCGTTTCACGCCCTTATAACCTGCTGGACGAAAGGTGATGTTTAAAATTTACCTGTTGTAATATAAACACGTGTCACGCTTTTCGAATATTAGCATTTTGTCATTTTTTTCATTTCTCACGGTCGTAAATTAGTTTTAACACTGTTACTGTGTGTTTTTTTTTATAAATTTCTACACAGGCTGTTTTGGATATTTTTAAAAATGAAATAAAACAAAAACAGTATTTTTGATATCAGTAGTAACGTCAAATTTTAGTCAGACGTCGTATTCGTTCGAAGATTGTATTATAATTTTAATTTTCACAAAAGTAGAATAAAAGTTTTAAATCAGACGTAAAGGTTTTTCTGATTAAATTCTAGAAGTTTAATTTTTAATTTTTTTCAATATAGGAGAGAAAGAATTTTTTAGTCAGACAGGAAAGAAATTATTCGCATAAAGTTAGGGATTATTTCAATAAGTTGTTAAAATTTAGTTTTAGTATTAGTAGAACGAGCAAGTTCAAGTCAGACATAAAGTTTTAATATTAAAATCTTTCGACAGTAGTACATATCAATGTTGGTCAGACAATTTATGTTTTACATTTTTTCAATTGGTTGTATTGTACTAACATTAGATTAGTAGTAAAAGTTTTAGGTGCCACTTATTTTATTATTATTATTATTATTATTATTATTATTATTATTATTATTATTATTATTATTATTATTATTATTATTATTATTATTATTATTATTATTTTCATTATTATTATTATAATTATTATTTTCATTAATATTATTATTATCATTATCATAATCATTATTATTATTATTATTTTAAATCTGTCAAAATTGGAGAATGTAATTTTTAGTGAGACATAGCAGAAGTTAAAAAAACGGTAATAATATTTTAAGTCAAAAAAATAACAATTTAATATTTTATAATTTATTTTATGAAGAATTTTAACCAATTTGATAAAGTTTAGTTTTTGTGCCAGTAGTATAAACGAGTTTGAGTCAGACTTTAATTTAAAAATTTTCTTTTTAAAAATGTAGATAATAAATTAATACACCACAAAAAAAAACAAAAAGAAATTAATAGTCAGACAGTATAAAAGTTTACAAAAGTAAATTAAATGTTTATTTATAAATTTTACGTAAGTAGAGAATGTCACTTTTAGTCAGACGTCTATATCTAATGTTCTAGTAGTTTTAGTAGTTTAAGGTTTTTTCTATTACTTCTAATTTAAATAGTTATTAGCTTAAGCAGTTTAACTATGTTTTAGACCGAAAATTTGTATTTTTTCTTTCAGTGGAAAAAGTATGTTTTTGCTAGATAAAAATAAGGAAAATTTACATTTCACAAAATTATGTGCAAAATGGGCGTTTAATTCAAGTAGTAAAAGTATGATTCAGTCAGACGGGAAACTTGTTTGTTAATTTGTTTTAAGTACTGAATAACACTTTTAAAAAGGCATTTTTTTCAATTATTCTTAATTTCGTGGCATCATTTTCATAAAAGCAAATCAGTGGTAAAAATATGTTTTATTTAGTCACAATATTGTGGTGTTAAACTTAAAAATTTTATAACAGTGGTTAGAGAAAGTTTAAGTCAGATTAGTTAGAACTTATTAACGCGAAATTCTCTAAATCTGAATTAGTAAAAATATTTACTAATTTTGAAAAAGCGATTCACTTTTTGCTATTGAATTAGTAAATTTTACTAATAAATTAGTAGAAATTATTATTTATTTAGTAAATTTATTTAATAAACAATAATAAATTAGTAGAAATTACTATTTATTTAATAAAATTTATTTAACACTTTATAAATTTTTATAATTTAACATTTATAAACACTTATAAATTAGTAGAAATTACTATTTATTTAGTAAAATTTATTTAATAAACACTTATAAGTTAGTAGAAATTACTATTTATTTAGTAAAATTTATTTAATAAACACTTATAAATTAGTAGAAATTACTATTTATTTAGTAAACATTACTAATTTAAAAGCAAAAAGTCAGTCACTAATTCAAATTAGTAAACATTTTTACCAATTCAAATATAAAGAGTAAATAAAATTTTACAACGTAAAACTTGTTTGAATCAAACATGAATGTTAAATTTTGTATGAACATGAATATTTTATATTTTAGTAGTAAAAGTGTGCAAAGACCACAAGTGGAGTAATTATAATAATTTTTAATTCAGTAGTAAAAAATTGTATAGTTTCTACTAACATTCTACTAACATTAGTTTCGTTAGTAGAAGTAACGTACAGGTAGTAGATGTAAATTTTCCTAATAATTTTTGTTTTAATTTTGTTTTGCACTCTTAGTCTGTTGTAGTTATAGTTTTCTTTATAAGTAAAAAAGTATGGATTTAGTCAGACAGTAGTGCGTAAAGCACGAAAAACCTTCAATCAGTAGTAAAAACTTGGTATAATCAGACGTAGATGTGAACACATCAGTATTGTGTTTCAGTAGTAAAAGAATTTGTAGTCAGACATATCTAGGTATAGAAAAATTTTAAAGCACTTTTTTTACCAAAACGGAATGATGTAAATACATTAGTAATTGTCACGCAGTAAACTTTGTTCTAAATATTAGCAAATAAAATTATAAATAAAATAAAATAAAATCCGTAATAAATAAGTAAATAAAAAATGATAACTGAATAAAAGAATAAAGTCTCACTTTCAAATTTCAATTGTCGAAAAGTTTTTTACTATTTGCGAAAGAATTTAGAAATAAGAATTCAATTCTTAGGTAATTGTTTCAAAATAGTCGATTTTAGTCGGACAAATAGAAATGTACAAATGAGGACACAAAATTTAAAAAGAGAATTAAAAATATTTTTCAATTTAAATTCGAAATGAAAACTATAAATAAATGCATGGAAAAAAATGTTCACCTAGAACAACTACAAATTTCGCTAAATTTGTCAAATGTTTAGTTGTTTTAGTTAATACTTTTACTATTTTAGCGAAACTTATCGCTGTTCCAGATAAAATTTTTTTTCCATGCGAAATGGAAAATTTCAAAAGTGAAGAATCATAAATATCGAATGTGAAGAATTGGATAAAAATAATATATATAATATATATTGAAAATCGATAGAAAAATATGAAAAGAGATAAGTGTCGTTTCTGAGCCAAAGAAGGATCGAATCGGAACTCGGTTAGGAAGAACAATCGTTGTTGTATCCGGTTTTCTGAATGTATATTCTCCTAACATGAAGACGAACTCATCGTTCGTCCATATCCATAGAGATGCACTTATAAGGCGTTCTATGGATCAGAAACAGGCTTTTCATATGCCAGACTATTTTCATTTCTTTTTTTTCATCTTTCTCTATCTTATCGATGATCTCTTGAAAGTTTGTTTGGAAGTATATAAACTGAAAGATGCATACATTGTTGCTACACGTTTTGCTCTCGCAGACAAGCGCGTGTGGCTTATTTTTTCCTTCTTTCTCTCCTTTTAGTCTTTTCCTTCTTTCTCTCTTTATCTATTTTTTTCTTTCTGTTTTTCTTTTCTTTTTTAGTCCTTTTCATTATTTCACTTTTTTTCTTTTTTTACCTTTCTGTCCATCTTTCCTTTTTTTCTCTTTCTCCAATTTTCTCTCTCTCTCTATTTATCTTTTTTTATTATTTCCTTCTTCCTCTCGTTTTGGTCTTTTTTTCCTTTTTTCTCTTTTCTCATTTTTTACAACGAATTTTATTCAAATTTATAAAAATAACTGTATTTATGTGAAAAATTTTATTATTCATATAAATAATTGAATTCTTGCAAAGAATTTTATTCCAGTTTCCAAAAATTATTGAATTTCGGTGAAGAATTTTTTAAATAATTTATATTTTTCGAAAAATTTTATGAAAATTTGTATTTTAAATAATAGAATTCCTGTGAAAATTTTCTTACTTATGAAAATAATTGAATTATTTTGAATTAATTCATTAAAATTAAATTCCTGCAAAATTTTGCCAAGAATTTTATTAAAAGTTTTAAATATAATTGAATTTAGATGAAGAATTTTTTTATTTATAAATATAATTGAAATTTTGAAAATATTTTTTTCTTTTATTTTTGAGAATAATTGAATTTTTGCGAAGAATTTTATTAATTTTGAAAATAATTGAATTCTTCCAATGAATTTTATTCAAGTTTATATAAATAATTGAATTCTTACAACGAATTTTATTCAAGTTTATAAAAGTAATTGAATTTCGGTGAAGAATTTTATTATTTATAAACATATTTTTATATAATTGATATTTTTCGAAAAATTTTATTCAATTTTGGTTTTTTTAATAATTGAATTCCTGTGAAAGAATTTTATTACTACTTATGCAAATAATTGAATTATTTTGTAGAAATTTATTAATAATTGAATAATTGAATTCTTGTGGAATTTTGTCAAGAATTTTATTAAAACTTTTAAAAATAATTGAATTTTAATGAAGTATTTTATTATTTACAAAAATAATTGTAATTTTGCCGAGAATTGTTTTTAAATTTTTTAACATAATTGACATTCTGCGAAGAATTTTTGTAACTTTTGAAAATAATTGAATTTCTGTAATCATTTGTAACTTTTCCAAAATTTAATTTTTTTAGAATTTTTAAATAAAATTCTTTTATCAATCTAGTATTTATAAAAATTGTAAAAATTATTCATAAAAATAATTTATAAGTCATAATTTATAATAGTTATTGTTAATTTTATTTAATTATTATTTATAATTATTATTTATTTATTATTTATTATTAATTATTAATTTTATGATAGTTTTAAAAAATTTAAGTTATTTAAAGAGAAATTATTGTCAGAAATAGAAAAAATTGAAGGTTTTGTATTAAAATTTGGGGTAATTTCATAGTTAAGGAGGCAAAGAGAAAAAAAAATTTAGTTTTCTCATGACTTCGTAGACAGGAACACATTTGTAATCTAGATAGAAATGTTAAAAATTATAACGTAATAAATAATCATTTGAAAAACAATAATGATAATAGTGTTCCCCATTTTATAAAGTGAGATGAATTTAAAATTTTACATACAGAACAAAATCTTGGAAAACGTCTATTTGCTAAAATGGTTTTTATTAAGAAGAAAGGTGACAATAGTTTAAATAAAGTCACTAATTTGGATAATTTTGATAAATCTTATGAAATGATTTTAAATTTTATTTCGAAAAACTAAATAAAATTAAAATGCTCATTCTGTTATTCTCTGTTTCTAATTAAATCTTCTTATTATTATCTTAAATGTTTGTGAATTTTTGAGTGATATTGTGATTAATAGTATAATGTTTGGATGTCAGTTTAAATTGTGCCTTCATGGTGACAAGTCCCGATATTGGGTTTAATAGTTTTTTATTTTTTAATTTTTATCTGTTATATTGTTTGTCTATTTATTTAATTGTTGTTTATTGATTGGATTATTTATTTATTTTTTTGGTAAGTTGACTAATTTTCATTTTTTATCATAATTTTGTATAATTTACTTTTCTTTGTTGTATGAGTTTTAATTTATTATTTATTTTTTTAAATTTCTTTCTTTTATTTTAAATTTATTTAAATATTGACTCCAGATTCTATATGTCTCCAATGTGTGGGTGTTTGTTTTTTATTCTTGGACGAATTTTAATTTTCTGACTGTTTTTAATTTGGTAAGAATGTATTGACATGTTATTACTTATTGTTTTATTATTTATTATTGTATTTATTTAATTTTGAATTTTTATTTATTATTATTATTATTATTATTATTATTATTATTATTATTATTATTATTATATTTGTTATTTTACGTTAAATTTCTGATTTCTAATTTTTGTATTTTTTTATGTTTCTAAAATATTTTGTTTAATGTAACCTAACATTTTTGTTTTAAATTGTTTTTTGTTGTACATATTAGACTCCCTGAAGAGGAAATCCGTGGATTTCGAAACGTTGGAGTAACATTAAAGAATCTTTGTCTGAATGTTTTCGTTTTTATTTTATTATTGTTTAAAAATTCAATTTTTTCAGTACTTTTAGTAAAAATTCGTGAATTTTCCCTGACTTTCCTGACCTGTGTCAACCCTGGTCTTCATTTCCTTTTTTTAGCCCTTTTTATTATTTCACCTTTTTCTTTCTTTCCCTTTCTGTTCATCTTTCCATTTTTTCTCTTTTTCCATTTTTCTGTCTCTGTCTTTTTTTCCCTTTCTCTCTCGCACTCCTTTTCTCTTTTCTTTCTCATTTTCTGTTTCTCTCATTCCCTTTCTTTTTCCTTTTTCTCTCATTCTCACCTTCTATATTTGTCTATTTTTCTCTTTTTCAATCTTTTTCTATTTTTCTCTTCTTTCTATCTTTTAAATTTTTTGTCTCTTTCTACCTTCTACCTTTTTTTCCTATTCACTCGTTTCTCTCTCATTCTTTCTGTTTCTCCGATTTTCTCTCTTTCTCTCTCTCTCTTTCTCACTCATTCTCTCTAAAACGAAACGCTTGTATTCTCGTATACGCGGACTTCCTGTATTGTTGTATATCTTATCCGCAAAAAGATCGCAGATATGGGCACCTCGCCGCCGAGAGAGGTTAGAACTAATAGATGCTCGACGGAGCGGCGAGGTTTGAAACACCTTGGCGCCCTCACAGGCACGAGTTCGGATTTCCCATGGATGCTTTGATATAAGGCCTCTTCCTAACAACCAGATAGTCGAGTCGATATACACACGTGCCTCCGTTACATACACAGTCCAATTGATCTTTATTCGCTTTTCAATTTATCTTTCCTTCGACGTTTCTTCATTTTTCCCTAATTTTCCTCTTCTCGCTCTCCATTCAGTTTATCTCCATTTTCCTCACTACGAAAAGTACATCTTGATCCATTTTTTTCCTATTTTTACTCCTTTTCCACTAAAAACTGTTATCGATAATTAATTAATTAATTAATTAATCAATTATTAATGGATTTATTTGTATTTTTACCAAGACGACCTAGCGATAAATTCAAATATTTACTACTTAATTTATTTTTATTTTTATTGTTATTAATGGTATCTAATTGTCAAATTTAGTTACCGTTCCCATTTGATTGGGTATTTATAATTTCTCTTTGGAATTTTATTGCAAGTGACTTAATCTTACGCGTAACGAAGGTGCGCATTTCTTATTAGCCGTTCATGACTAAGTAACTAATTACAATACATTCGCGAGGGATCATTAGACTTCGAGGCGACTAACAACTTGAAAAAAAAGAGAAAAATTCCTACTCTCTCATTACTTGCTAATGCTCTCGACCAGCAAGGTCGTATGTTTTAAAGAAATTCATTCCCAAAGATACAACAGTACCCTTCAGGTAGTGGAACTATTTACCAAATTAAATCCTGCAGAAAAATAAAAATAATAAGACATAAATAATAATGTAATAATAATGTAATAATAATGTAATAATAATGTAATAATAGTGTAATAATAATGTAAATATATATATATATATATAGAATGTAAATTATCATCCATTACAAGAATGAGATTTAAATATGAACACAGAATGGAGTCTTTCGAAAATTGTACAGCATCTCTTGAGTTTATGTACATAACTATGAGGTTAAAATTCTAGACGTGACGAAAAACGTAAACCACAAGAGTAAAGTGTTTTTCCACAAGTTGAAGAGCTACGTGTGGCGTCTTTACTGGCAAGAGAAGCGAATAGATTTATTAGGTGCTTTCACGATGTCGGTTAGCATCAATACAATTCACCCTTCAATAATACCTCTAAACATCATAAAATTATGATAAATTATGCAGAAGAGGAAAAAAAAATTATCGCGTATAAGAGACTGGAAAATTTATATACTTAGAAATTTTTATCCAATTATTATTTCTGGAGAAAAATTATAATTAAATAATAATCAATCACTGATGGATAAACTTCCGGACGTTCGATTAGTTCACCGCGCGTAATTGAATTTACAAGAAAAGAAAATACATTTTTTCCGAGAGTAACTAGTTTTTTAGTTTATAATTTTATTTGGAATTTTAATCAACGACTTTTCTGTCGTTAATAATTTTTTTTTATAATTTTTTTTTGAACACTTGTTGAAATTAAAAAACGGTAGATTATAATTTTTATTAGGTGGTGCAGTAATTAATATTGAATCTAAAAAATTGAAAATAATTTAATTTGCTAAATATAGACATTTTTATTGAACTAAGAATGTAATTTATTAGGAAGTTAAAACAATAATTAATATATTACAAAAATAACAAAACTGAATTTTTTAAATACGCGGAAAGAAAATTTATATTAAATTTTGTAAAAGTATTTTACAATTTGGGGGAAAAATGTAACAAACCAAAGTTTTGATATAAAAAATACTAAACTACTAAAAAAATACTAAAATACTAAAAAATTATGTGGAATTTAGTAAAGTTATATTAAAATTTTATTAAAATTTTTTATATTTGATATAATTATACTAAATTCCACATTATTTTTATTAACTTTAGTATTTTTTATGTCAAAATTTCGGTTTGTTGCATTTTTTCCTCAAATTGTAAAATACTTTTACAAAATTTAATATACATTTTCTTTCCGTGTAAAAAATATTATTTACACAATAAAATGTGAGGTGTTAAAATAACACCAGAATGGATTAAAATAATCTGCAACAGTTTAGTCCCTCTAGGATTAAATAATCACCAAAAAAAAATTAAAATAATCTATTTTGGTGTTATTTTTAACTATGAATGAAATTTTATTTTAAATAAAACACCAAAGTCAACGATTTGTAAAATGTCAAAGAATTTAGCTTTTGCACGGAGAACAGTAAGTTAGTTACTAACTTAGTAACACATTTTCTAAATTCAATTGTGTTCAAAAATTAAAAAAAATTGTCGTCAAAGTTTCAATTCTTTTCTGATATTCAATTATTTTACAAAATTGTAATCAAATTCTTGCCAAAATTTCAACTATTTTCCAAAAGTTTTCTAAAATTATATAATTTTCAATATCTATTATTTTAATAAAATTTTCCAAAAGAATTCCATTATTAAAAAAAATTTTAATACAATTCTACGCAAACATTCAATTATTTTCATAAATAATAACAAATTTTACAGGAATTTCATTATTTACAAATTTTTTTTTTAATTTCATCGCAATAATTCAATTATTTTCATAAATAATAATATTTCTACAGGGATTCAATTATTTTTATAAATAATAAAATTCTTTTACGATTTTAATTGTTTTCATAAATAATGAAACTCATTGCAGGATTTCAATTATTTTTAATGCAATTTTAATTAAATTCCTCGAAAAATGTAATTATTCCTAAAAATCTTATTAAAATTCGTCCAATGAATTTAATGATTTAAAAAATTTTTTGATAACATTATTTATGAGAATTTAATTTCAAGAAACATGAAATTAATATATTATTTATTTTTGGATTTAAATAATTGAATTTTTATAGAATTTACTAATAAAATTGGTTTAAAAAGTGAATTTCAGTTAAAATTCTAGATTATACTTTAGTATTAAAAGCATTATAACGTGGATTTTTAGAAATAATTAAATTTTGAAAAAGTTTCAAACTAAAATCATTGAAATTCTTAATTTTTTATATTTTTGACTAAAAATTCTGTAGAATTAATTCTTTTTAAAAGTTTAATAGGATTTTTATTGAAATTATTTCAAGTTTTTATTTTTCAATATATATTTAATTGCAGAATTTCCGAATAATTGAAATTTTGTAAAATAGAATTGTAATCGAATAAATTTGAAAATTCTCGTAAAATTCATCGCAGCGTTTCAATTATTTTTCATACAATTATAATTGAATTTCTTGAGAAAAGTAATTATGTTCATGCAAGTTTTAATAAAATTTAACAAAAGAATTGAATCATTAAAAAATTTTTTACTAAAATTGTTTTGAGAATTGAATTTTGAGGAACATTCAATTATTCAATAAATTATTTACTTTTACATTTAAATAATTTAATTCTTGTAGAATTTTTAAATAAAAATTGATTTAAAAATGAATTTTAGTTAAAATTTTAGAATATAATTGAATATTAATAGAAATATTGAGTGAACTTTTTGGAAATAATTGAATTTTGAAATTAATATTTTTGAAAAAGTTTAATTGAATTTTTTTACTATCATTTATAGTTTTTATTTTCTAATATGCATTTAATTAAAGAATTTAGGAATAAATGAAATTTCGTGAAATTGATTAATTAATTATTATTTAAAATAATAGATATAAAGTAAAATTATAGTTAAAATTTTTTGAAAATAATAATTGAATTGAAATAATGTAAATAATTTTGTAGAAGTGTAATATTCTTATAATATTAATAGAATGAATATTGATGATTGTCAATTGCTTCGTGAATAATTGCTAAAAAATCAAAAATAACTATTGATCCTGTAAAACAAAAATAGTTTAGTCTGTAAATTAAATGATTAATTAATTTACAAAATAAAAATAATTTAGTTTGTGAAATATGGAAATAGTTATTTAATTATTTATTTCAATCTTAAACCAGTTTAAACCGTAAAAAGATTTACAAAATAAAAATTTAATTTATCGTAAAGTTAGAAAAAGAATATTTAATATATTGACAAAATAGTAAAACATTAAAATTATAAAACAAACAAAAAAATAATAAAAACTTTAATGAGTATTATTATTATTATTTTTATTATAATTATTCTTACTATTAAAAGTCAGTCGCCAAGTTGAGCAAAATACATGAATAAGGGGTGACAATATTGTCAATCGATTTATGTTTCCATTCTATCTATAAAGACAAGAAATTATATGCGATATACTGTATAGGTGCTGTTTGCTACTACATTACAATTTATTTGCGGGATATAAAAAAAAATTCTGAAGACATTCATCTGAGGAGGCTTATCAACAGTTAGACGATAGAGGAGGAGTGCTTCATTATAAATTTATACGCGAATATCGTATCCCATCGGATGCTCGTTATTACGAAAATTATAGCCAACATTCAACCCTGACAAGACGCGTATCGTGACATACGTACATTATAAATTCTCTGAATAGAATACGAAGTCAGAAAATGGAGGTGGGGAGGTGGATGATTCGTTGACGATGTTTGCTATTTTATCGAACGTTTTGCCTTCTCAAATAATAGTAAGTAATAGCGGACACATTTCATTGTTAACTCTTATTTGATTTGAGACAAAGTTTTCTTTTTTAATTCACAAAATTTGTGACTCTCTATTCGAGTTGATTTTTCTTCCTTTCTAAATGTAAAAATTTTTTTTCTGTAAATTTCTATTAGCGTTTTTTGTACCGCGTTTTAAATATTAATTCTTCTTCAATTAATTTAGGCTTTTTATTTTTTTATATTATTACAAAAATAAAATACCGACGTGCATTCGAATTCCGTAGCGTTAATTTTTTTCTTAGCGGTAATTAAAATTATAAATATTAACTACTTTTATGGAAAAATAGTAATTCTATTCAATAATAAAAATACACAGAAAAAACAAAGTCTGAAACCGTTTACATCTTAAAACCAAAATGATTGAAAAATAGCCTATTTTTAAGCTGAAAATCAGATTAAGTCAATTTTTTGGCTTTAAATAATACTCTCAAGGCTAAGACTTAGTTAAAAATGTTTCTAATGTAAACGGTTTTAGTCAAAAAGAGACTGAAAGTAAGATTTATTTTTTACAGTGTAAGAATAGTAATAATAATGATAATAATAAAAATAATAATAATAATAATAATAATAATAACAACAACAATGATAATAATAATAATAGATGAAACAATAAAGAATAATTTTTTTCTTGTGCAAAAAATTATTCTTCGGTCGAAAAAAGAATTTCAAAGAATATTTTCGGTCTTGGAATAAAGTCTTTTACACCAATATTTCGTCGTAAACTTTGGAAGTTAGAGTAAAAAGTAATTGTATAAGGAATGAAAGGTATTTTCTGGAAAATGAAATTATTTGTGAGAAGGTCTTGATTAGTGAATCGGGATATTTTTTTTTACTCTTTTACAAAAAGAAGGAAAGAAAGAAAGAAAGAGAAATGCTTCTTCGGAAGTGTAGTACGTTTGTTGGTTGATTTAACAATTGCATTTAACTTGTAGTGGATCGCGTGTCGCAAAGACGTCAGGGTCGCGTGATGTTTTTCCCCTCTTTTTCAGTGAGAAACATATCTAAAAGGAAGAAGTTTTCTGCGGTCGATTATGGAAAAAATCTAATGGTTGAAAGGTGGCCCCTTGAGGTTCAAAAAAAAAGAAAAAGAAAAGGGTTATTGCCCCTAAGTAAACCCCATCACAGCCCTCTTTGAAACCTCGGGCGTGGATTTTTCCTCATCATCTCACCCGAGGTGAGGGTCACTCACCTGTTTCTCTCTCTCTCTTACTCTTTCTCTTCTATTCCCTGATTACGTACTCGACGTGAGTGTTTTTTTCCTAGTCTCACAATTTTGAGGATTTTTTTTTCAAATTTCTAGGTCAAATAATTTCTGTTTTTTATTTTAGTCGGTTATTTAACTAGTTTTCTGTTTCTATCATTCTTTTTTTGTTTTTATTGTCGTTATCATCTCTTATCAATTTGTTTAAACACCTATTTACTTATTTACCTATTTCATTTATTTTTTAGCAACTTCTTTATTTAGATATTTATTTATCAATTTGTTTATTAATTTATTAATTTATTTTTTATTCACCTATATTATTTAATTTTTTGTTTCTCTATTTATTTACTTATTTATTTACCAATTTATTTATTTACTTCTTTGATTATTCTTCTATTTATTTTTTTATTTACCTATTTGTTTACCAATTTATTTATATACTTCTTTGATTAATCTTCTTTTTATTTATTTATTTATTTACCTATTTGTTTACCAATTTATTTATATACTTCTTTGATTAATCTTCTTTTTATTTATTGACCAATTTATTAACCAATTTATTTATTTACTTCTTTGTTTATTCTTCTATTTATTTTTTTACCTACACGGTAAATCGTTAGGTATTAAAATAACGCCAAAAAGGATTAAAATAATCCAATTTAGTGTTATTTTAATCCATTTTGGTGTTATTTTAATACCTAACGATTTACCGTGTATTTATTTTCCAATTTATTTATTTTTCTATTTACTTGCTTTATTATTTATCTGCCTTTTTGTTTACCTGATAATTTTTTTTATTTATTCATAAATTTTTTCACTTACTTCTTTATTTATTTACCAATTTATTTACTTTCCTTTCTACTTTTCTACGTTGTTACCAATTTATTATTTTATTTTGTTTACCTCTTTATTTATTTCTTTTTATTTTCTCTACTTATTTCTTTGTTTACTCATTTAATTATTTTTCGATTTATTTATTTATTTATTCGTCTTGCTTTTGAATGAAAAAGGGGGTGAATAGAGAAAATCGAAAATGATCTTCTAAAGTTGGAACAATTTTCATGCTACCGATTAAAATCTAAATTGTTGCCGTTCCATAGGTGACCGACACAGCACGACAATAATTCTCTGTCGTATATTACATTTATTTGCATTTCTCGACGTATACGCGACTATTCCGAGAGTCACCGCTGACAATTATTGTCTATGAGTTAGCACACACTTATGATTCAGTGTGCAGATGAAAAGACTACGCGCGGTTACGAGTAACGAGGTATTTTCATTTCTGGATGAAGACATATTTCCCAGTTGGTATTTTTTTGTTTTTTGTATGTCCCCTCTGCATAAAAAAAATTATAATAAAATTATAATTCCATGATTATTATTCCCACCCGCTGTAATTATGTTGCAATTAATATTCTTTTTATCATTAAATAGAATTATTATTCTCCCACATAGAAGGAATTTGCCTGATATTTATATTATTCAGTTCCAATGGGAAGAAACACGGAAAAAATTTAATCCTACGGGGATTCGAACGCAGATTGATTTATTAACTGGCACTTTTAAGTGCCTTAGCACCCGTGACCATTGCGGATATTAAAAAAATCTTTTGTTTCTTTTCTTTCTTTCATTTCAAGACCAAAAAGCGTTTCTTAGGCTAAAATTAGTCAATTTTTTATTTTAATAATAAAAAAAGCCTAAGAATTAATTATTCAATTCGACAAAAATTAAAATTATGGAAAACTTGAATAGTACAAAATAGAAAATAAAAATAGGTAAAGAAATAATTTAAATCTAAGAAAAAATAAAAACTGTTTTGAAATGTTAAAAATAAAAAAAGAAAATAAGAGTAAACGAATTTTAAAAATTTGTAAAAATTAATTACCATTTTTGCAAAATCGTTTCTCTGTAATTGATAAACTTTGATTTCTGAATATATTTAAACAATTACTTGACGCTACACTGGCGAGAGTCGGTAAATTATCAATTTTTTTTCGGAACATGTCTAGACATTCCTTCGCGTGGAGCGCGTGACTTACTTTTTTTGTCGTTTCTTTTTTTTTTATTTAGCTCACATACGGTTTTGCAAATCCCAATGGAGAGGTGAGACTGCACGTTGTAAGCAAGTGTGTGCGCCTTTTATGCATGAAACATTTAATGAAAAACATTTATATACTAAGGATACTTAATTGCTGCACTTTTTTTTTGTTTTTTTCTCTTTTTGATTCGATGTGTGTTTAAAGAGCAGTCCAACATGTTCACAGGTTCTTTTCATTTACACCTGCTGGATAAGAAGTGCAAATGATTGACAGTGTATATATATACTTGACGTGACAGTGATCGACAGTTTTGTACAACTGGAATAACACTGATTGACGTTTATCTTTTTTTGGAAAAGAAACTTAAAAAAAAATTTTTTTTCTTCTCTTAAAATTAGTAATAAACACAGGTTTACAATTTCGAGTCAACTTTTCTACCCAAAAGTGGTAAAAAGGCTTTTTTAAAAAATGAAAAAAAAAAATTCAAAAGAATTTGCTTGGTATTTGTTGCACGAGTGATTTTTATCTTTTTGGTCGCCATTTTGAATCCGCCATTTTGGATTTTGAAAAAAACATTGGATTCCTTATCAGCAGCATCGACAATATTTAAAGTAGTAAACTATGATTTTTTCTAAGTTATAAATTTTTATTTGCATTAAAAATTATTTATAATAAAAAAAATTAGAATCCAAAAGATAAATTGTAATCTAGAAGGAAAAAATTTTTGTTTATAAATATTTTCTCGAGGCGAGCGACTGTGGTGAGGCAACTCGGGTGTCCTTGGAAAGTACTAACAGTGAAGTCGAGTTTGGATTCGGTAATTGACTTAGAAAATAAATACGGAACTGCGAGACCTATAATAGCGAATTGCTTAACTAGGGCGCGCTTGTGTGTAAAACGCACATATTCCCTCTCTCTCTCTCTCCCTCTTTCTCTCTCCTTTCACGTGTTCTGTCTGCGAGCATTATTCCAGTATCTGGTAGCCTCTACATTAATTGCTTATTTTGCAACCCTAAAGGTATAAAACTGAGCTGATATTTTGAATACGCATAAATTATAAAATATTTTATATTATTGGATATTTTTTACTCAATATAAAATTATTCACTGTAAAATTATTCTTTGGTATAAAATAATTATTTAATATAGAATTATTTTTCGATATAAAATAATTATTTATTGTAAATCATTTATTGTAAAATTATTAAGTATTATAAAATTATTTACTGTGGAATTATTTCTCAATGGAAAAGAATTATTTATTAGAAAAGTATTTTTCAGTGTTAACTAATAATTATTTATATTATCAAATTGGGTTGCAATTTATAATTTAAAATATAAAAAAATAATTTAAAAAAATTATTTTATATTAGAATTTGTTGTGAAACTGTTTTATTATTCAGTACAAAAAAAATTATTTACTAACAATATTTTATTTTTTTGTAAAATTATTTACTTACTACAAAGTTATTTCTAAACAGAAAATAATTATTTACTGTAAAGTTTTTTATTTCAATTTTTTTCCTCTCGCTCATTCTATTTTTTCCATTTCATTATTTTATGCAGAATTATAGTTTAATGATTAATTATTATATTATCGTAAATTATTGTTGTAATTTAATAATTAATAATTACTAGACGAAGAACACTTTCGTTTTCCATGGAGAGAAAAAGTTTTTTTTCCTCTCCTTTCTCCCCGCTCTTTTTCTCTCTAACCAAGAGATCTATCATTGGTACAATGTATAATTCATGATCGTCTGGCAAACATTATACGCGCTCGATTCCCACTATTAATTTGCATTTGCGATAACGGAACGCCATATATACATTTATACATATGCCGGCAACTGATGTGAAGAAATTACGCATTGAAGATGCGTGCGAACATATGGCACGTGCAGTATTTAAAATCAGACAAGAAATACACTGGAGACATTATTTCAAGTGCGTTTTTATTAATTGACAAACATTCATCTTTTTTTGATCGTGATTTTTTTACATTTGGGATATTTTTTCGGTTATCAGTATATATGGTAGGCATTTCTTTTAATTATGAAAATTTTATTCTCTAGTTGCGGTTATATTTTATTTAGCATTTTGTTAATAAAAACGTAAAAATTTACACAGGTAGTGAATTAGTTGAGCAGTTAAGAAATATGAACGTAAATAATTGTAAAATTATGAACGTTTTGAGATTTAATATAGAGACGGTATTCTCCACCTGCGAACGTCAAGGTCACCGCTAGATGGTAGTTTAGTTCGTTCTTGGAATTTCTCCTGCCACCTAGTGGTGACCTTGGCGTTCGCAGGTGGAGAAATAAAAAATCGCCATTTTATTCCTTAACGCACTTTTTTATAATTTAGAAAAAATATTAAAAAATTATTAATTGATATGGTCAAAGTTAACTATTAATTGCTTATGGTTTATTATAATAATAAATAGTGGAATAAAATAAATAATTTATTGTTAGTAATAAATTAGTAATAAATTGTAAATACAATAAATAACTAGTGTAATAAATAATATAGCAAATAGTGTGAGTAGAGTAAATAGTTACCACACTAAATAACTAAACAATAATATAATAAATCCAAGAAACAGTTAGTATAATACTTAACTACTAAAAAAAATAAATGGTAAAATAAAAATTTGAAAATACGTTTAATGGACAACATGAAAAAATAGTTATGATAAAAAATAGTCACAATAGTTTATTAATAAAGTGATAGAATAATTAAATAGTATAGTAGCAAAATAAACAATTAAGTAAACAATGTAGTATAGAGTTGTATATAGGTAAATATAATATTTACTTAAATATAATATATTGTTGAAAATGAGTATAATGAGCATCGAGTTTAATAAATAAACAGCCGGTATAATATATCTATTAGTAGTCACGCAAAGAAAAATCCCTGAGTCAATATAAATGCAAGCAACAGTATTCACTACTGCACAGTATTATTCGGATTCCCTTCAGAAGGATCATGTTACATTTTGCAAGAATGTTCAACCATTGGAACATTCATTCTCTCTATAGCCATGATTTTCTCATCAGAGATCAATTTCTGCAAAATGGAAGTGCACTTTTGCGGCTCGTGTGTTGTGACGTTTAATTTTATTTTACGCCACAAACGTGGTCAGACATTTTGGCACGTAGTGCAAGTCAATTAGAAATTAATGCCGACAGGGAGCAGAGAAATTATGCTATTAATGTATTCCCTCTCTCGAGAGCTCGGATAGATAATAATCATTCCTCAATGATTGTCTATAATTCCCCTATATCTGTACACGTATATATATATATACAGATGACGAGGGAAAATATTTAATTTTTTCTGCAATTTTTATAATTGCATTATTTTACAAAACAAACAGAACGCTTTTATTGTTTAATAATAAAGTAAAAACGTCAAGATTTTTTACCTTTTATTTTTTACTTTGGAATTTATCAAGTTTTATGATTTTTCTGATCAAATTTTGGTTAGGGAGGGAAAATTCGGTTTCGGTATTTATTATTATGATTAATAATAAAGAAAAAACGTCAAGATTTTTTACCTTTTATTTTTTACTTTGGAATTTATCAAGTTTTATGATTTTTCTGATCAAATTTTGGTTAGGGAGGGAAAATTCGGTTTCGGTATTATAATTAAGATTAATTGTAGAAAAATAAATAATGAAGAGAATGGGAAGAAACCTTCAATAGTGGTTTAGTTTAGCGACTGGTTAATTATTGGAATAAGAAGATCAATGCGCCAATAAACAACAAATCACATTAATCTAAGCGTGGGTTATAAAATCAACAGACTAAATCTCAGGGAGTTAATTATGCCGGCGGCTATTTTATCGAGAGTCAAGAGAAGACAACAATTGTGCCTTGCGCGACCGCACGTAGTGATTTGCATCCGTGGATTCCTTTATATACCCCCTTGAAACTTGAAGCAGATGGTTCGCCGACCGGTTAATCGCTCGACCCTTGTCTATATCCTCCTTTAACGATTCCCATCCGTGTTGCCCCTCTATTTCTATTTTATAATCGATCTCTCTCTTTCTCTCCTCTCCCTAACCGCGAGCATCGATTTCTCAAGATAGCTGCTTCAATTTTGTTCCCATATATTGTGACGTTATTTTTTACGATTTAGGTCACAATAGCATTAATCTAAGTATATTTTCGAATATCTAAATTTTTGGCAGTATTATTTATCTCTGTTAAAGTAAATTTGTTACTGTGTTTTGTTTAGTATTTGTTCAGGTAATTATTCTACACTCAGCAGAAGTCCAATTGAAATATTGGCGCTCCACACTAAGGTACTGATTTTACTAACATAAGACTATGTTTATTAAACACAGATTGGTCTTTTCTCTATGGCAATGATGATGTCAATACAATTCTCAAACTTTTTTATGATAAACTGTACTATTTAATTGAAGAGCATATAGGATTCATTTCGCAGAGTAAAGAAAAATTAAAACATCCGAAATGGTATGATTTTAAAATTGTAAATAGTATCAAAATCAAGGATAGAATGTGGAAATTATATAAAAAAACTGGCTCCGACTATTATCTGCATGAATTTCATCGATTAAGACATGTGATTAAATTAGAGATAAAAAAAGCTCATTCCGAGTATCTTGTGAGATTAGAGGGCGAGATAATTGATAACCCATCATCCATTTGGTCTCACGTAAATAATCTAAACAAATCCTCTAGGATCCCTGGAATAATGTATTATAATGACATGGAATTAAATAACCCTTTAGAAATTGTAAACGCCTTTGCAGATCTTTTTTCTAAAGTATATAAACCTTGTTCAGAGCCCATGAGAATTTCTTATTCTAAATTTCACGCGCTACTTGGAGATGGTTTGTCAGTTAATCGTTCTAATGTTTCCGCTAAAATGCGTAATTTAAAAAGTAAATTCACTGCAGGTTATGACAAGATTCCTAGTGCTTTTGTTAAAAATTGTTACAATGAACTTAGTGAACCGCTAAGCATTATATTGAATGTCGCTTTACTTTCTGGAACATTTCCAGATTTATGGAAACAATCTAAAATATGTCCAGTCTTTAAAAAAGGTGACAAATCATTTATTATTAATTATAGACCTATTTCTATACTATGTAATTTTTCTAAAGTTTTTGAAAAAATTATTTGTGAATTTATCTGGCCTTATTTACAACCAGTTTTGTCTTCCTCGCAACATGGCTTTGTACCACGAAGATCTACAATTACAAATCTGGTATCATTTGTTCAATTTATTGAGAGATCACTTTTAACTCATAATCAGGTGGATGTAATCTTTACAGATATTTCTAAAGCCTTTGATTGCATTGATCATGCAAAAACTATTTCGAAATTGAAGAGTCTTGGTTTACCAGATAAACTTTTAAATTTACTCCAATCATTTTTGTTGAACAGAAAAATGACAGTACAATATGCTGGATTTTCTTCATTTCAATTTTCACCTTCATCTGGAGTACCCCAAGGGTCAAATTTGGGTCCATTACTTTTTGTTCTTTATATGAATGATGTCGCTTCACACATTCAAAATAATATACTTCTATATGCTGATGATGCTAAAATTTTTAAACCAATTAATGATGTTAACGATTGTTTGAATTTACAAACCGACATAAATTCTTTCTTTGACTGGTGTAAGAATAATATGTTGGAGGTAAATCCATCTAAGTGTTATGTCATGACCTTTTCGAGAAAGAAAAATATTGATCTCTTTAATTATTCTGTTGATAATCATCCTCTTGATAGAGTTAACACTATAAAGGATCTGGGTTTTCATTTGCATAGTTCTTTAAAATTTAATACTCACATTGACACAATTGTAAGAGAATCGAATCGTTGTATGGGTTTTATTATCCGCGCTTGTCGAAAGTTCAATGTTATATCTGCGATTGAATCTTTGTTTTATGCAATGGTCAGATCAAAATTAGAATATGGTTCGGTTATTTGGCACAAAATAGCGCAATTTTTAGTTGACTTAATCGACAAATGTCAAAAACGTTTCTTAAAATTTATTTATTATAAAAAACATCGCCAATTCCTTTTGCCTGGTTCTGATTACAATGAATTGTGTACCTTATTTAATGTACAAACACTTGAGGAACGAAGATTGGTTGCATTCTCCACATTTTTTTTCAAGATTTTCAGGACAATTTTTGATTGTCCATATTTATTATCTCTTATACCAATCCTTGTTCCTCAACGTTGTCTTAGGTCTAGTAATACATTCTACACTATCGGGCGTCGATCCCTGAAGGGTACTATAATTGGTGATATGTGTGAGGCTCTAAATACTATGTGCAACGACAATGAAATTGATTTATTTTGTATGTCTTTAAAAGAATTCTCCAAATCACTTTGTGACTTTATGCATCATTCTCGTGTCATCACGAACACTTAATTATAGATATTGATTATGTATATGAATTAAGGTTATTTTGTTACATTTAATCCTGTAATTGGTCTTCTGACTGTTGGATTTATTTCAATAAACAAAAATAAAATAAAATAAGGAATTTTGACAAATTAGTTTAGTTTTAAGTAGTTGGTGGGCTTTGTCAATCGAAAGCGACTTCTTTTGGCAAAAAAGCTCTCCTTTTGGGTTAATTGACGCCAAAATTCAGTATTAATTTCAAAATTAATATAATTCTAGAAAACCTTTTTTAATCTCTCTCTTGTCATCGTCCTCCTGTCGTTTTAACATCGTTAATTAATTTCTCCAGTCTTTAGTAAAAATGTAATAAATTCAATATTAGTTCCAGTTTAATTCTTCTGTTATTTCAAGTTGTTAAATAGTGTATTTTGTTAATCTAGTAATTCAATTAATTTTTAGTCTAATGTTTTTCTTTAATAAATAATAAATTGAAAGTGTAAGACAAAATTATAATCCCTATCACGAGTCTACCTATCATCGATACAGAATCTGTAAGTTATTTATATTATTTATGGTTTTTTGTTATAATTCAGAACAGTCAATTAGTTCTGCTCATGGTATTTTATTATTTTAATTATTAAATGTGAACGGCAAAAATGATCATCACAATTTATTGTAATTTGTAAGTTGAATTTCATTGGAACAATATATTTAATTATTATTATCATCTAATTGACTGTTAATTTATTTATGATATTGTCACTGTGTTTTAAATTACCTTCTCTTTATTAAATACGAGACTCACCCCTCTCTCCATGACCAGCATAGCTGACTAGTACCGGCAAGTGTAATAAAATCTGGTTAATAATAATGTTTGTTTAATCGGTCCTAATCAAGTTCTGAATATTTTGTATTCTTAAGATTTTTGATTAGTAATGTTTTAGTCCGGTTGACAATACCGGCGATACAAAAGTTGTCTGGCGCCCTACCGGGAACCGTTTAGACAAACTAAAAGAAACTAGATTGCACAAGTAACGTTTTCTTTAGTTAGTTATTAAAATTCCATTAAATGTAGTTTTTTGGTTATGTAAAATTATCTCTAAGTTCGGTTACACTATGTTTAAAATTGTAGTTTTAGAACTATTATGTTTAACAAATAATTGGTTATTGATAATATTCTATATTCACTATTCTTTATAAAGTGTAGAAAAAAGCGTTACAATATACACATATCACCGTTTTCATAAAAAAAACTGGTGACCAAAATTTTTTGTTAAATAATTGTAATAATAATGGTAATGGTTTTAATTAAAAATAGTTAAAACTACAATTGCTTTTAGTTAACCATATGTAACGCAATCTGAAGAAAGGGACCTTAGAAGCAAAACATTATAGGTTATGTTGGCAATTTTTTTAATGAAAATAAAAAATAATCAACTGTCAATGAAAATAATTCATGTTTTAGTCTTCATTGCAACTAAAATATTTTATAAGCAGTAAGCACTGAGTTCAATTTACAATATGTAAAAAGAAACTTTGAAACAAAAAAAATGTGACTCTAACATAACCTTAAATTAATTTGCTTCTAATGTCCCTTTCTTCAGATAGCGTCACATATTTTTAACTATCATTGATTGCAGACTAACAATAGCTAACATTACAATCGATTACAGTGGAAAAATAAAATTATTTTTAGTTCTATTTAGACATACCATTTACTAACTTAAAACTAATTTAAAAAAGGAACACAGGATGTTAATGTTAGTCATCGAATATGTAGTTTGTTTTTAATAATATAAAAGTTATTAACCAGAAATCTTTTATTTTTTCATTAATTTCATTACAATAAACAACAACATTGGACTGCATATCTTAATTAATAATAATTAATTGACAAATTACAAATTTTGAAGCTTATTAGAACATAACTAATTTTTCACTTTTCTATTATTACATCTGAAGGAAAGTGCAGATACTCTTTTTACTAAATAAATTTGTTTTAATGAATCAGCACCATTTGATATAATATTTGGCATTTTGGAGTAAGACACATTATATTCTGTTAAAATTTTCTTATTAAAAATCCTCAAGAATAATATTTCTCTCGTCCATTTTGATGTCTCTGATAAATATTCAATAATTACTTTTTTCTCATTTTCAACCATTAGTATCATATTCTCAAGAAAAATCGATTTCGTATCAATAAATTTTAGCATACCTTCTATATAATTTATTTTCAAAAAGCAAAAAAATTTAATAAATTTCAAAACATTCGAATTCATACAAAAATATTTCAAATTGATATTGTCTGTGATATTTATTGATGTTATATTTTTATAAGCAGATTGTGTAAGACTAGCAATGTAATTTAAATCTTCTTTTTTAGTTATGCTAAATTTAATGTCAATTCTCCTATTTAATTTCTCAAGAGTTGAGCAGGGTAAATCTTCAAGAAAATAGTTTATATCGTAAAAAATTTGTTGTCGGCTTAAAAAATTGTAAAATTCCTGTGCATATTGAAAATAATTATTTCCTGTATAATGCGAATAGGGATTATTGATAAATTCTGTTAAACTATTGTAAAAATTGGCGTATGTTGACAAATAGTTTGAATAACGGCTGTAAAATTCGTGATGCAGATCAATTAAATATTTGGGACTTAAAAAGTTGTTACTACAGTTTGTTGTGAATAAGTGACAGTTGTCTGGTAGAGCAGCAAAGACTAAGTCTTTATAAACAATACTATTAAATTCGTTGAGAAAAAAATAATTGGAGTAGTTTGCGAAATAAAATATAACCTTGGAATAATGTTTAATCATCTTGTACTCGAAATAGGTAATCAGTACGTCGTGAATTCTATTGTTATTTAATGGATAAACATAATAATAAGTATCATTGGATTGAAGTAGATAAAAATGTTTCATTAGTTCATCATACACAAACTGTTTTGTATAATGAAGATCTTGTCTATTTATTT
Organism: Leptopilina drosophilae; assembly: GCA_032873175.1. NCBI lineage: Eukaryota > Metazoa > Arthropoda > Insecta > Hymenoptera > Figitidae > Leptopilina > Leptopilina drosophilae. The sequence goes on from CM065485.1 coordinate 11,060,538, forward strand.
TTGGTCTTACTCTTTGAAGTCCCATATTAGCAGTTTTCCGCACTCCTGAGAGCATACTGTCAGTTACGATAATTACTAATCTCTTGAATTCCATCTCAGGAAGTAAGGCATCAATTGTATCCAAATAATTGTAAAATAAACAGGCTGAACTTAACATAGACTTGTTACTACTCTTATCTAACTGTCAGCAATTGTTTTTATAAAAAAGCAACTTTTCTTTTATAATAATACTAAAATCAATTAAATGTGATATTAAAAAAAAAATTTTTATCTATTTTATATTTATTTTTTTTTCTATAAAAAAAAATTTGTTATATACGGGGGAGATTATTTACTCTCTAAATCTGTATGTGTGAAAATTCACTTATTTCCAGGGATGGCTTCGAAAGTTTAGTTTCATTTTATTTTCGAATATCACAACAAAACTAAATACAGGGACCTTTTAGTGTCGTTAACAGAATGAAAACATAATTCAAGGACGTTTTAGTTTCAATTTCTGCGCATCAAAACAAAATTATGTTTATGTTTTTATTTAGTTTTGAAGCCGTCCTTAGGGTTGGCTTCGAAACTTTAGTTTCATTTCAGTTCTGAAAAGCGCAATAAAACTAAATACTCGGACCTTTTAGTTTTGTATCCAGCACCAAAACTAAATACACCGACCTTTTAGTTTTGATTTCTACTCCAAAACTAAATTATTTTTTCGTTTTTATTTAGTTTCGAAGCCATCCCTGCTTATTTCTAAGTTATAAGTCATCTTCTGGATCAAAAAGTGCATATACACTTGTACACTGAAAAAATTACATTCTAATTTTAAGAAAAACTTCTTATATATGCGCCTAGAATATTTCCCACTTAAATTAAGTGGGGAATATTCTTACAATAAGAAGAACATTATTATTTTAAGAATATTTTCCACTTAATTTAAGTGGGGAATATTCTTGGCGCATATATAAGAAGTTTTTCTTAAAATTAGAATTTAATTTTTTCAGTGTAATAAGTGGAATTTCACTCAAAATAAGTGAAAAATGCACTTATTTATAAGTGTATATGCACTTATTGATCGAGAAAACGATTTATAACGCAGAATAAGTGAAATTCCCCATATTCAGATTTAGAGAGTATTAATTATAATATATTACTTGCCAAGAAATTTGAAATCAAGTTGTAAGCAATGGTCATTACACTCTTCCAATTTTCACTTTGATATGGCAGATCGTTTTTAAACTTTTCAAGTAGAATTAAAATGATATCACTTTTGTACAAATATTCAAAGTGATACAAAGAGATCAAATTGTTGAACCAGGACAGTTCTTTGACAAATGATGTAGAGACAATTTGCCGTAGAGTATCTATCCACGCTGTTACGTTTTAAGATGTAATATTTGATACATCTTTTATAAAACAAAATAATTTAAATATATATATTTTGTGTTCTTCTTTGCATATATTGCCAAATGAGGTATCATTCTCATTCAGTAAAAATACAGTGATGTTAATAAACTTTAAATAATTAATTCCAGTAAACGGATGTTTTAGTTGCTGCTCCTGAATATCATCGTAAAAGATTTCTTCTGTAACAAATAGCTCTCTCGCCTTAAAACATTTTATACTTCTTTCGAAAATACTTTTCTTTCTACTTTCATCAGAATTGTTGTTATTCTTGAGAATTTGTTGGAGTAATGAATTAAAATGCATTCGAAAACTTTCGCTCTCAGAATTAATGTTAAAGCCAATCGAATCGCAATATATCGAATTGTCGAATGCTTTTAAGGATAAGTACTTTGTTTTTTCTCTAAACAATTGTTCTCGTAATATGAATAATTCTGAGAAACTTTCACCTGCCTGTAATTTTTTATTGACATATTCAAGAAGAGGGCAATTGGAGCAACTTGGTTTCAGTGGAACTAAAATGTCTTCAAAAAAAGGATACTCCTTTTTTACGTTAACAAAATCAAAGGTAACACCCAACTGATCGCTTAATAGCATTTTCTGACAGTAAATGGTGAAAAAACTGTCTAAAATGTTTACTGGATAAACAAAGTAGTATACATTGAGAGCTTCAAACAGATAAAAATTTTTCCATATCAGTTCATGTACCTTTTTTAAATCATTGTTCTCTGGAAATTCATTAACGTTCATAATTCTTTTGCTTAGAGATATATTTCTAACTCTGTTTATTCCGTCAATAAATTCAGGTGCTATAATTACTATTAATGGTTTGTAATTATTTTGGAATATTAGATAATCAATTAGAGAGAAATAATCGTAAAAAGTACAGACATCAATATCGAGCAAGGATTGGTTGCTTTCTTTATTTTCTACCTGTAAAATACCGATTTTGTAAAACATTTGTAAATTTTAACACCTATTTGTAGAAGGAAAGAAACTATACTTTTCTTTTACCACATGTTGAAGAAAAAGTTTGGTCTCATTTCTAATGTTTTACTTTTAAAATTTTTATCAATAGTTACATAGCCCATATACGCTATTTCCTGAATATTTCATTAAAAAATTTGAAATATATCAGTGTGCAGTTCATGCAACGTTTAGTGCAATATTTCCTTACAGGCGGTCAATTTTCTAAATGCAACAATTTTCAAAAAACTTTACAGGGAAATATTGCAAATATTTCCAAATTTAGAATATATTATATACAAGTAACAAAATGTATACACTATCACTATAAAAAGTAATGAGTTCATGTTTTCAGTATGAAAAATGCTAATTCATCACGACTGTTTGATAATTTTATAAAAATTATCTACCAAAAGTATTAAGTTTTCAAAAAATCTTTTTATTAGCATTTTATTATTTTCAAACTTCAAATCTTATCATTAATGCAAAATGAAAATTAATATTCTAAATATGAAGGTATAATAATGTTCTTGAAAAATAATTCATAATTATTAGAGTAATTTAAATTGCATTATTAGAAAAAAAGTTTCTTTTCTTCTGAAAATGTTTTTATTTATTAGATTTATAAATAAAAAAAATAATGGAAACAGAAAATTCACTAACTTTAGATTTTATTTACTCTTTAATGAAAATGTTATTTTGCACATTTTCTGCTTCTCAATGACAATTTATAATCAGATTACAAGTTTTAAGTAGAAAAAAAAATTTTAAATTAAATTTTGTTTAAGAAATTTGATATTTATTTTGGAACAAATATTTACAGAATTTCTGTTTGTTAAAAACTGTATTATCGAAATAATAATAAGAAATAAATAAATAAAACAATTTTTAGATACCCCAATTTTTTAATAATATTTTCAGTTATTTTTCAAATAATTTAAATATATTACGATTATTCTTATTCTGACTTTTGGGAAGAATTCGGGTTGTCACACAAATGTGTGACATTTAGGAACTTTCATTTGAAAGTTCCTAAATTGTTATGTTTAAAAAATGGAAACTTTCCAGGTTTTGAAAGTAACATTATTATTATTTAGCATATTATTAATACGAAATAATTGATTTCGTTTGACGATTTTTAATAACATTTTTAAGAAGAAATAAATTTATAAACAATTTGTAAATAATAGAATTCATATCAAATTTAGGAAAATTTTTGAAAATAATTGAATTTTTGCAAAGAATTTTATTAAAATTTTTTTAAATAATTGAATTTTACTGAAAATTTTGTTAACAATTTTTAAAATAATTGAAACTTTGACGAGAATATTAAATCAAATTTGAATGTAATTGAGTGTTTGCAATCATTTATAATTTTTCCAAAAAATGTTTTAAGTAAAACTCATCCATAAATCCATTATTATTTTTAAAAATGAATGAAATGTATATTAAAAAATATAACAAACCGTAAGAGAGGCTAAATTCGCTCATGTAGGGTAAATTCGCTCAACAGATATCTATTTTTTAAAATTCGATTAACATACTTTTTAGAAAGAAATATTTAAGATTTACAATTGTTTCGATTAATATAAATAATAAACTTTAATTTAAAATTTATTTGCAGCAGATTCATTAATAACTTTCAATAAAAATTATATTTAAACCACAAGTTAGTAATTTTCATATTGAACAAGTAGTATGAAAACGTAGGTAATAAAGCTTTACTTGAAAATTTTTAAGTTGAATCCTTCTGAACATTACATTTCCAGTATTGCCAACATGATTTTCATAAAGAACAAAACTGAAAGCAATAAATAGATTCTGCAAAAAAACAATTTAAAAAAAATTCAAATTTGTAGTGTAAATTCGCTCAGGAAATAAGTCTCCAAAAAAGATGTTTGGGCCTGTATATTTTAAGTATGTTAATTATTTTAATTTATAATTCAATTTTTTTAATGATAGTACTCTTATAACTGAAAATTAAACGATTTAAAACGGTTTAAGCACTAAATTGTCAAACTTAACCTTATTTTTTATGGTTATGAGTACGTTTAGTTGAATGATTGAATATAATTACTTATTGATAAAACAATATTAAATATTTATTCTAATAACTTTAGACATTGTTCTGAATTTTTTTCTTTATTGATTCTAAAGAATATTTAGTTCTATTTTTGCAGATTATAATATATTTTGCCAGAATAATAATGGTGAGCGAATTTACCCTCATTTTAAGGTAAAGTCGATCACAACAAAACGGCTTATAAATAGTTTTCTGTTACATATTTTAATTTCTTTATGCAGTAATAGGAAAGATAAAGGGTTAGAGATTATATATTTTCAGTGCCAATATTTATTTTCATCGTTTCCCGAAGTTATTTAAAAAAGAATTGAAAAATTGAGCGAAATTAGCCTCATTTACGGAATTTTATAAGAATTTGAATTATTAAAGTTTTTCATAAACCTAATTTATCTTTAAAATTTCTAATGAAATTCATTGAAAATTTAAGTTTTATAAAATTCCAATTAAATTAAAATCCAAAATTTTACAAAACTCAATTATTTTTTGAATTTTTAAATAAAAAAATTATTCGAAAATAATTGATAAAATCTGTAAAGTTAAATTGTCGTTAAAAATAAGAAAAGTTTGAAATAAATAAAATCTTTTTAATGATGAGAATGGTGAGAAACATTCAGAATTTTCTTACGAATTTTCGAAATTGAATATTGTTTCAGTACTTTTGACAAAATTTTGTGACTTTTTCCTGATTTTCCTGAATATATTTAGAAAAATAGTGATTTTGAGTAGAATTCTTCTGAATAATTGAATTTTTCAATGCTAATGAAACAAGAACTTCACGCGCTCGTTATTTCAGCTAGTAAGTAAGTAATAACTATTCCGGTTGACCGGACAAAAATTTTTTTTCTTTTTGGGACTGTGTTATCCTTAGAAAAACTGTCTTTAAAATGTAAAAATTTTGTAGTTTTACTTACATCATTTTCTGTAATGATTGAAATTTTCCCAACTAGCAGTAGTAAAGTTAACCCGAATGCTGTCAAAATTTTACCACGAAAGTCCATGTTTGCTTGATGTACAAATATTTGCCTCAAAACACGTACTGATGTTGTTTTAAATTAAAAAAATTCTCTACTAAAATGAAAAATAATAAAGATTAAACAATATTTTAACAACTTTTCTTTTATGACTCCATTTTTCAATATTTCATAAATCATAATCTCGTGCACGAAAAATATAAATATTAAACCGTTCCCAAGGTTATCGATTAACATGACTTTAATTTTTTTTTGTTTCAGGTGAGTCAAATTCACATCTCAGCCTATTATGTAAGTGAATTTTTTTTCGATGAGTTATTTATAGTTGAAAAAAAAAATTTTCCAGATCTTTTCGATAACTCTCTTATAATGATAATTGCGTTGGAAAAAATAAGTTGCCTCTATTTACTATATAAATAAATAATGTTCGCAATTTAAAATGATTTAATAACATATTTTCACGATGGGAAAATGAGAATGAAATATTTCTTGTTGTTGTCTATCGTGACGGTAATTTACTGAGCAATATTATTAATATTCACATTTAAAAAAAATGAAAAATGATTTATACTGAACTTATAGGTAAATATTAGTATTCAAGCATTTTAACAATCTAGCCGATAATTAATTTTTACAATAAATTTTCTCTCTGCTTGGATGAATAAAATTTTCCTTTTTTTTTATTTCTCGTTAGTAGATAAGAAGTAGAAAAAAATGTCTGTTTTAATGCTTTACGTTCACAATTCGCAGTCATGCAATTAAGTTTTCTGCAAAAGTCCATTTTTTTATTTTGAACTTTACTATGCTAAATGCGGAGAAATTTGCTATTAATTGCTCTAGAGTGTTTATATATACGTTTCTACTTGTAAAGTTCAGTGATATATGATACGCGTCGCCTCTCGCTTCTATTTTGCCTCGTCGTTGTCGTTGTTGTACTTGGGAAATTTTATTCCTTTCGTGTTTTCTAAAGTGTGCGCTAAAGGTAGAAATGGAAAAAGTCAATGGTTTTATGGTATATTGGTATTATATAGTGCTCTTACATATATACGGCCTTTTTCCACTCGGAGAGTTTTATATTAACTTAATTGGTGTACTATGAATTCAATTGAAAAACAAGTTTGATTTGATATATATTAATGATTCGTAAATGACTTTTCTCAGAATTTTCCTTGTGAGTTTGATATATAATATTGATTTGCCAGACGGTTTTTCGTGGCTATTTTTAGAAAATGTTTCTTTTATTTTGTAACTGGTTTTCAATTGTGAAATGATAATTTCGAATGATAATATAATAATATATATAATTATATATAATTATAATAATTATAAATTATAATTATAATAATTATAATATATAATTATAATAATTATAATATAATAATATATATAATTATAATAATTATAATATATGATTATAATATATGATTATAATATAATTATAATATATCTTATTATAATTATAATTATATTACAATAAAAGTATAATATTATGCTAGAGTGGGGTGAAATAGAATTTTGGAAAAGTAACAGAAGATTGCTCAAATTCAATTATTTTCAAAAGTAATAAAATTCTTCAAAAAAATTAAATTGTTTAAAAAATTTTTAAAACTCTCGTCCAAATTTCAATTATCTTTATAAATAATAAAATTCTTCTCCAAAAATCAATTACTATCAATAATTTTAATAACGTTATTCGAAAATACTAGGGGAGACCGGGGCGTAATGGCTAACTTTTCACTCTTTGTGCTTTTTTTCGGTCATTTTTGTTTTAATTAAATGTTTTTCTTCTGGAAAAGTTACTCTGGTATCTCAGCTTTCTTTTTTAAAAAAAAACATCCCGATATGACTCTTACTTTTTTTTCTACAATAATTTTTCTGGAGCAATGCAAAGCTATCCAAAACGCCCCAGGCCGGGGCGTAATGGATAACTCCCGGGGCGTAATGAATAATGAGTGAAAATTAATATTTACGGCCTCAAATTTTATTATATATTGTAAATTAAGGTTTGTGAATTAAATTTTATGTAAAAAATATTGTAAATATAATTATTGTATAGAAGATAAGATCAAAAAATATAACTACAATTATTTTCTACACTGAAAGAAATACTTTCGAGAATTCATCCATAAACTTCTGGTTAAGGATTTTGGTTGAAGTAGTCATACAATCTGTCAGATTAGCACATAAGTGAGGTTATGTTAGACATGTGAAGGATGATTCACACTTACTGTCCTCTGTTTCTGTCATTCGTATGGCTGGATTAACCAAACTGTTTTGGCAGTTGTATTTCATTATAATACAGTGATTCATTCTGGCAGAATCAGCCATAATTATGGCAGTAATGTCGGAAAATTTCTTTCAGTGTAAAGACATATTCTTCGGTTTTTTTTATTAAAATTAATATTACAAAATTACAAATCTGAAGTTTCACTTTCTCATTTATCTTTAATAAAAGTAAGTAACTTTATAGTAAATTTAATTTGATTCATAAAACGATGACAATTAAATAAGGATTTTAAAAATATTTTTCCTGTCTTAAATAAACAAGCAAAATTATTTGCTTTTACATTACTCACAAATGAAAAAAATATTTTTTGGGTATTTTTTAAATTTAATATAGCAAAATTACAAATCGGAGGTTTAACTTTTTTAGTAATCATTAAAAAAGTAAGTAACTGTATAGTAAATTTATTTTAATTTATAAAAATGATAACAATTAAATAAGAATTTTCGAAATACTTTTCTTGTCTAGTAAACTAGCAAAATTATTTGCTTTTACAATAATCACAGATAAAAAATCGGTTATCGTCAGCACAAGCGTCGTGGGCCCAAAGCTGACACGATCTGCACTGAACCCACTCTTCTCCTGAAAACGCTGTTTTTTTGGTTTGTAATTTCTCATTTCAATCGTTTAAAATCTACTATTTATCGATTTTAGATCAAAACAAATAAATAAGTTGATAAACACACGAACATACTGCAACTAAGTAACAAGTAACCGCGAAAACGAACCTACGCTGCATTATCCATCGCGCCACGGGAAAAAACTAGCCATTACGCCCCAGGGGTACTTGGCCAATATTTTGTAATTTTCTATCAATACAGAAAGTGTAAATGAAAAATCTCCAATTGGCCCTTAAAAACAAATGTATCAAGCTCAAAACCCAATTTGATTTTTATTTTTAAAACTATTTTTGAAAAAATGAGAACGAAAAAATGAAAATTTTGAAAAGTTACTTTCGTATGTCAAAAAAAGTTTTTCTACTATATTTCTTACAATAGTGAACAAATATTATTGAAACTTCGTACAAAGTTGCAGTATACCAAGTACAATAACTTGTCTATAGAACGAAATTATTTCGATTTACCAATTTTAAATAAATTACAATTATCCATTACGCCCCTTAGCCATTACGCCCCGGTCTCCCCTATAGTACTTTTTAGAAATTTTAACAAAATTCTTTTAAACAATTTGATTGTTTTTAATCCGATTTTAATTAAATTTCTTGAAATAATTTAACTGTTTAAAATTTTTTATAAAATTCTTCGACACAAAATTAACTATTTTTAAAAATTGTAACATAATTTTTAGCGAGAATTAAATAATATTATTTTAATATAAAATTTCTAGACAGAATTGAATTTTCAGAAATTTTAATACGATTCTTCGAAATAATTGGATTATTTTCGAAAATTGTAATGAAATTCTAATAAAATAAAATCACTGAAAAAAATTTGAGAATTTAATTATTTTCTTAAAATAATATAAATTTTTCTGTAGGTATTCAATGATTTCCATGAATATTAAAATCAAATATTTCAATTATTTTTAATACTATTTCAATCGCATTCGTCAATAAATGTAATTATTCTTAAAAAACTTATTAAGATATGTCAAAAAATTCTATGTCAAAAATTATTGATTTTATTGAGAAAATTTAAATAGAAAAATTTATTGAAAATTAAGTTTTGAGAATCATTAATTTCTTCAATAAACTTTTTTTAATGATTGAATTCTCAAAGAATTTTCTAATAAAAATTGACTAAAAATGAATTTCAGTTAAAATTTTAGACTATAATTGAAAATAATGACATCTTTTGAACAATTTATTTAAAATTATTATTAAGAATAATTGAAATCCCGTGAAGAATTCTGTTAGTTTTGAAAATAATTAAATTTTTGCTACAAATTTTACTACGCTTTTTAAAAATAATTGAATTCTTTTGAAAAATTTTTATCAATATAGTAAATTGTTGATTTGGAACTTATTTCAATTTCAGCGAAGAATCTAATTATTTGTAAAATTTATCTGAATTTTTGTAAAAAATTTTTGAAAATAATTATATTTTTCAATGAATTTATTTAAAATTGTATTAAAAATCATATTTTTACAAAAAAAAAAAAATTTGTAAATAAATGTATTAGAACTTTTTTTGAGTATCTAATCATTTTTAGAAAGAATCAGAATATTTTTGTAGTATTAGGAAAAAAGTCAAAATCTCGTCTGTAATTCGGAGAATAATCAGGGAAAAACAAAACACTTTTTAACATTTTGGGCTATAAAATTGTATATAAAAAATTTTTTTTGCAACTAGTACTAAAAATTATTTTATTAAGTTTTAAAATCATTTTTGTCAAGGATTTTTTTTTATCCAATTTATGTGTTTTATTAAAGTACAGCAAAGTGTCTTTTTTTCTCTCAACCTGCAAAGGGAGAAAACCACGTTGTTTTGTTGACAATATATTGTGTTATAAATTTTTCTTTTATTAATATGAGAAATAAATTTTAAAAATAATTCCTAAAAGAGGTAAAAAAATGCAACAAGATAAAAAGGGGAAAAAGAATGAAATAATTGTGTAAAGAAGAAGAATAATGAAGTAGGAAATAAAATAATAAAGAAAGTAAGAAGAAATGAAAGAATTAAAGAATGAAAAAGGGAAGGAATGCAGGAACGGAGGATGAAAGAACGAAAGAGAGAATGAAAAAGTGAAATAAAGAAAGATAGTGAAAGAATGTTATCAGGAAGTTTTTAATAACTAGCTATGAGACTTTCCCAAGGAAATTTTCTTGCCGCATGCATATTCATGGGAATATTAAGTGGGACATTTATCAATGATTTTTTGCCTTACATAAAATCACTTGATGATGTCTTTGGCTTAACGAGGCGTTTCCTTTTTTCCAATACGTAAATCTCGATCGTTGCATCGCTAATCCAGTGAGTAAGTTCGAGAACGCAACGACTGCCTCTTGATAGCTCCTAGAATTATAGCATTCTGATTCAGGGGTGCGTGTACCTATCCACAGTGAGAGTATTAAATACAATGTATATAGTAGCTGCAAAACAAACATTAAATTATTTAAACAAATATAAATTATTATATAAAAACATTTCGCCACCGTTTGAGTCAGAATTTTTTACTAGCACAGTTTTCTTGAAAGTATCCATCTGACACTAAAGTGGATCAAATTGATGCCAAAACGCAGGATCCATTTTTTCTTTTATTCACATTTTTTGGTATCAATTCGTCACAATTTGATACTTTTGAGTGAGTCGTAATGTAACGGCCCCTAGGCGGGAGTGGGGGTAAAAATCCTGACTTAACGAATTGTTTTTCTATATAATAGAAAGTGATATAATAATAATTAATATATTGAATATGTATACTGAATTCAGTGTATTTATATACTGTACATACACACCTCAAGTGCATAGGTCGTGTATATTCATTTTCCCTCTTTTATCAACGATCTAGATGTGTGGTCGCGCAGTTTTAGAAGAATGTGATGCATTCTTCTGCAACCCTATGGGGTATGTTGATACGACGCACCCGTGCGGTGTGAATGCATGTTAATGAGCTGCATTTGCTCATCTCATCTCTCTTTCTCTCCCTCTTGACTTTACATATGTATGCATGATTAGATACGGAGGCAATGAAAATTTCTCATTTACACCTTTAGCGATCTTGGCAAATTATTATTATTATTATTATTATCATTTTTTTTAACGAGCTCGTTAACCTGTAGTAATTATGTCGATGTATAAAGGAGGTAAAGATTGAATAAAGAAGGGAAAAAATTTACTGTCACATATAGGTGTGAAATGTGTGTCTGTGTGTAGGGAGAGAAATTCAAGTTTTTCACGTTTCTTGAAATTTCAAATTAGCTGCAAATTGCAGGAAGTATCGTTTTATTATACCCACCGTCGCATTATTGCACTATGCTGTTGTATTTATTAATTGCCAGTGATGTCTTCATGATTTATCACCAATTTATCATTCATCGTGCAGATTATTTAAGGTTTTTATTCTGATCGTTTTAAATTAAATTTTACATTAATATTAGATTTTTTTGTTTGAAATTAAATTTTCAAATTGAGTACCTACTTTATGTAACTGTATTACCTAATATTTTTCTTTTCAATTTCCTTTTATTTTTAAATTGTTTTTTTTATAGATTAGAATTTAGTTAATTTACATTTTAGTTCAGAATTTTTTTATATTCATTTTAATATTTAGTTATTATTTACCATTTAGCTTAGTAGTTAATTTAGTATTTAGTACAGTATTTACTTTAATATTTAGTTAAATATTTAGTACAGTATTTACTTTAATATTTAGTTAAATATTTAGTACAGTATTTACTTTAATATTTAGTTAAATATTTAGTACAGTATTTACTTTAATATTTAGTTAAATATTTAGTACAGTATTTACTTAACTATTTAGTTAAATTAAATATTTAGTGCATTCTTTCACAATTCTTTACTAAATTAGTTTTCTTCGATTAATCGAAAAAAACTAATTTATTTAGTTAAATATTTAATACAGTATTTAATTAAATATTTTCTTAAGTATTTTGTATATTATTCAGTTCAATTCAATTCATCTAAATATTTCATCCAGTACTCTCATAATTTGAATTAGTAAAAGTTGTTACTAATTTGAACTAGTGACTGACTTTTTGCTTTTGAATTAGTAAAATTTACTAATAAATAGTCATTTCTACAAATTTATTAGTAAAATTTACTAATAAATAGTCATTTCTACTGATTTATTAGTAAAATTTACTAATTCAAAAGCAAAAAGTCAGTCACTAATTCAAATTAGTAATAATTTTTACTAATTCAAATTTAGAGAGTATTCAGTATTAGTATTTAGTTCAGTATTTAGTAAGTCGTACAATATTTAATTTAATATTTACGTCAGTTCTTTAGTATATTATTTAGTTAATTACTTACAATTAGTATACCTAATATTCAATTAAATATTTCATTCAGTATTTAATTTATTATTTAGTTTAGTATTTAGCTTAATATTTATTTTAATATTTATTCTAGTATTTAGTTTAATACTTAGTTGAGTATTTAGTATAGTATTAAATTTAATACTTTGTTCAATATTTAGTATAGTATTAAATTTAATACTTATTTCAATATTTAGTATAGTATTAAATTTAATACTTAGTTCAATATTTACTGTAGTATTTAGTTTAATATTTGTGACGCGATCTGAAGAAAGGGACCTTAGAAGCAAAAAATTGTAGGTTATTAAATTGTAATCGCTACGTACAAGACGTTTGTTTGCGATGTTTTTGAATTTTGTTTAATTTTCGTTTCTGAAGAGGGCAGCCGCGCTGTCGAAACGTTAAACAACTATTGTTGTTTTTTATTTATTATTCCTGACTCGGAATTGATCGTTGAATTCAATGTTTAATAATTGTAGGTTATATTTGCAATTTTTGAAATAAAAATACAAAAAGAGAATCAACGGACAAAATAAATTATTAATGATTAAGTTTTCATTACAACTGAAATATTTAATAAATACTGATTTAAATTTGCAAAAAGTAAAAAGAAACTTTTAATCAACAAACAGGTCAGACTAACATAACCTTAAAGTAATTTGCTTCTAATGTTCCTTTCTTCAGATCGCGTCACATTTACTTTAGTTTTTAGTTTACTATTTAGTAATTTTTTTCCTTTTCCATTCGCTTCTTATGTGTTACTTAAATTTTTCTTCTTCTTTTATGAATTTTTCAATTTTTTAGTAATTTCTTTAATTAGATTTACTTGTTACTGTATTTAGTCCTTGGTTATTTTTTCGGTTCTTTATTATCGAATATCAATTCCTTCATTTTTGAAAAAATAAAAATTTTTTTCTTATTTTTGTGCTTGTTATCTTTTTGTCAATGTAAATAGGTGGGGAAAAAAGATTTTTAATGATCTTATCGAAATGTTAAAGAGGGACTAAATTGAATTCCTTCATTTATAATGATAAATGGCGAAGAAGCTGTTTTATTGAAAATGTTTCTCTCGAGATCGCTACATATTATCTGTGGTTTTATATATGTGTGTCTTCTGTGGAACATTATTTCTAGCACTCGTGCAGCGTGTTAATTATCGACGATGCATTACAGTGTTATTTTACTCCTCGAGAGCACCTAGCCGACTTTATACATATAAATATACTGATAGCATGTTCTGATCAAACTGCACGACTTTCTTTAGGACAACTTTAATAAAATTTCCCTTAACCAACGTTACACTTTTTTCTTTTCTCTCTAAATTATTCGCGACACTAATTAGAATTCTCAAATTTTTAACCGAGACTCAAATAGCTTCGTGTTTCTAATTAATTGTGCTACTATTTTCTATTTCAATAATTAGAGGGGCTTTTATTGTTCTAATAGTGAGCTTAGAAAAATGTTTTCTTCTTCCTCTTCTCTTTCTGCTTGTTTCTGCTTCTGTTTCTTTCAGTCTTTCTTTTGTTAGTTTCAATATATAAGAGTGGTTTGAAAACAAAAGTTAAGAAGAAAAGATTCAGTTTGCTTCACTAAACTTTTATTTTAGTGTGATTAATTAATTAATTAGAAAAAATCAGTTGGCTGACTAGTATTAAAAAAATGTTGGTGGAAAATTAATGTTGATAGGCAATCGTACTTGATTTTGGTAATAGAAGTTAATCATGTAGTTTGTAGCTTCAATAAATAGTAATTGAAGCAAGTCCTTATGATTTCAGTAAATGAAAATCTAAGGCTTTATTAGCTTCAGTGAATAAGAGCTAAGGGGAAAATTAGTTGCAGGTAAACTAAAGCAACGTTAGCTTTAATAAACAATAATAACCGAAAGTAAAATTTTTAAAAAATAATTCGACGATCTTGGGTAGTTAAGATAATTTATGCAAAGAATTTAGTTCCTTCACTTGTAAGTTTGAGAGCAATTGTGCGTAACACCCTCCACTTGGCATGCATTCAGTCGAGGTCACTCCACATATCAAATTTCCTTCACTTTCTACTCCTAACCTCCACTATTTTTTTATCTTTGTAAGAAATAGCAAAAAATAGAATTACAGTTGATTTGTAAGAAAACAATAAGTTAGACGGTAGTTGATAAAAAAATGAAAAATTGGACGGTAACCGATAAAGAAAATAAAATATGACGTTTATTGAGTTTGAAGAAGAAACAAAATAAAGGAAGCTTGGTTGTACTAACTTCGTTGTGAATTTTCTTGCTGTGTTAATTATACAGAGAGGAAGGAAGGAAGGAAGGAAGGGTGGGTGGGAAGAATCACAGCATTAGCTTCATTATATGTACACATATATATATTTGATGAAGTGTCTGGTTAGATATCATTTCTCAGCGCAGGTGGAATTGGTGTAGTAGCTAGACACAATTCCTCACTGGTAATGATCTCTACCACCTTATAATTATGCCTCTCTCGTGTAGTGTATATTCATATCCATGGACCACTGATTGCAGACAACGTGTCTCTTCTCTCATCTCGCAAATCTTAGCGAGTTCCAACTGCTCTGCAAATGTTATTCTTCATTCGCAAATATATTCTCGCAAATTCTACATTAATCATTCACTATGCAGGCAATTTAGAAGAATTTTTATAGTTTTATACCAACCACAGTTTCTATTTTTACTATTTTGGGTGGTAAGATATTTAACATAATCTCATTTAAAAAAAGGAATATAATGAGTATTAAGATTTCGCATGCCTTCTTTTTTATTTACTGAATTCTTTTGTAGATTAATATGAATCATCTCTGATATTAATCGTTTTTTATAGTTCTGTTCTTTATCTAATTTCTTAAACAAATCAAAATCAAAATGTGTCGCGATCTGAAGAAAGGGACCTTAGAAGCAAACCACTTTAAGGTTATGTTAGTGTTACTTTTTTGTCGATTAAAAGTTTCTTTTTGCATTTTTGCAAATTAAAATCAGTTTTTATTAAATATTTTAGTTGTACTGAAGACTTAAACATTAATGAATCCAACTGACAATTGATTCTGTTTTTGTATTTTCATTTAAAAAATTGCAAACATAACCTATAATTTCTTGCTTCGAAGGTCCCTTTCTTCAGATCGCGTCACAAATCATGTTTAAACAAATTATTATAATCAGCAATTACACCAGGTTTCGAATTCTTATGTTCTTCAACACGAACACCAACCATTCGTTTAGATTGGCCAACATAAGAAGCTGTACAATTTTTGCAGTCAATAAACTATATTTGTATTTTCAAATTTTTTAATTTTATCTTTCATTAATTAAATTATGGTTTAGTTTTTTATTTTTACATGGGATAGATACGCTGTCGAAACGTAACAACATCTTTATTTTATTTACAAATTTGACTCGGAGTGATCGATAGTTTGCAACATCTTACATATTAATTGTTTTTAAAGTTGGTAGCTTTTTAGTTGAAGCTAGTAAGAATAACTTAATTGTAATCTTTACTACTTTTTGCTTCTACTTTAAAAATTATTTTTTTGCATAATAGGCAAATAGAAAAAAATAGAAATTAAAAAAGAATAAAAAACGTATGTAAATAAATTAGTAAAGTGAATAAAAACTAGGGAAGTAAAATCTTACTCAAGATAAAAAATCACGTAAACTCAAATGCGATTCATTTGCCCGAGTGAAATATACATCACCTTCCAACTGTCATTTGTCTGTCACTTTGAGTTTCTTAATGTCAAATAATATTATGACATCAATATTGAATTGCGCAAATATTATATACATCACAATACGTATAAGAGGAAAATAAAAATGAACCGTGAGATAAATTGAAACAACTTTTCATTATACAGGGCTGAGACTGATAATTGGTGTAGTACGTATGAAATTGACATTTTCGCATTTCTTTCCCGTCTCTTATATATATAATACTATGTATATTCACACAATAGAAGGATAATTGATTTTAAAGTACTGCGTGAGATTTATATTCATGTATTTAAGAGACCATTTGTGGTGAAATCAAGGATATTATTCCCTTTAAGGTTGTTGTTCCATGTTGTTGTTGTTTCTGTAGTAGTAGTAGTAGTAGTAGTATTAGTAAAGTTAAGCGGCAAAAATACATAGAGTAAAACCCACGACGACTGTCAATTTATAGATCTCAAGGTCGATGGCGCGCGGGAAAAATCAAAAGGATTTGAAACTGGATCATTGAAAAACAATTCACCTCCTGACAGCCGAGGGCTTTTAACGTTCTCTTTTCACCATACCTGGCATCGTCCGACATCAGAAAACACGCGTTCTTTACTGTTTTCATGTCCGTACATCATTGAAGGACTTTTTTCTTTCTCTCTCTCTCACTCTTTTTTCCATTTTGATCTCCACTAATTCCCCTATCATTGTCACAAAACAAGTGTCAAGTGTCCAGGAGAAGAAATTCTTGAATAAAACTTTAAGAGATTTTTCTGATGAATTAAAAAAAATGTATTCGTTGTATGAAGTGTGGCATTGGATTGAAATGGTATAATGGATTAGAGTTGATAATTGATTGTGAAGAATTTGATATTTTATGAAGATTAATAATTGAATAATAAGATTGATAATCATCAATCAGTAGATAATCAGCAATCAGTAGATAATCAGCAACAGTAGATGATTCAAGGTACAATTGAGTAAAACTCTATCACTGATTCAATTTATTGGTAGTATATTAAATGAAGCTGCGACAACGACTCAAAATGGTATTTATTGAAGCCACTATTGACTCAAATGATGATTTATTGAAGGTACCCCTGACTCAAAAGAAAATTTGTTGAAGCTACCACAAATTGGAACTACTATTAACCTTGAGAGGGCCGGGATTTAGTTTTACTTTTATTTTCATCGAATTGATTTTTTATTTAATTTTACTTAATAAAAAACTAGTAAATTTTATTTTAATTTTCCGGCCCTCTGAAGGTTAATAGTAACAGAATCTACTATTAATTGAAACTATCGACGATTCATCATACTATTATTAATTGAAACTATCATTGATTCAAATGACTTTAAACTGAAAGTACAAATTTAAATTTCTATTTATTCAATAGATTCAAACTAATAATAATGAGAACCACTAATTACAACTACTGGTAATTCATAACACTGATTACAACTACTGTTAATTCATAACACTGATTACAACTACTGTTAATTCATAACACTGATTTTAACTACTATTACCACCGCTAATTCCAAATTCTATTAATTAAAGTTACTGATGATTCAAACTACTTTTAATAGAAACCACTGATTTAAAGTACTGATAATTGAAATCACTGGTTTAAACTATCATTAATTTAAAACACTAGACAAAATTTTCATTTATTGTAATTACAGTTTATTCAAATTACTATTAATTGGCACTAGCGGTGATTCAAATTACTATTTATTGAAACTCTAACTGATTCAAAAATACTGTTAAGTGTAATTACTGCTGATTCAAACTACTATTAATTGTAACTACAGTTGATTCAAATAAATGCTAATTGAAATAAATAGTTGTGTCACTGAATAGAAATATTTTAATGTTTGTTTTCAATTCATAGTAACTTGAATTTAATTTAGTAGTAGTTTAAAAAAGTTGTTTCAATTAACCCATTAACTCCCATGAAGAAATCAGCCAGTATTAAAAAAGTAACATTTAGATTCATAGGCTAATTAAAAAAAAAGATATACCCGTTTTTTATTTTTAAATTTAGATTGTTTGACAATTGTTTAAACAAATTAATAGAAATTTTTTAATATTTGAAAACAGTTGACGTTAATCAATTCTTTGTGAAAAATTAACAAAGTTTTGTATCGGTCATATTTTTCTCCAAATCGAATTTTATTTGTGAAATTGTTATAAACAAATTACAAAAGGTGTTTCGTACCAAGCATAAACAAATTGATTTTAAGTAAAATTAATTATTGGTTTCATAGTCTATTAGAAAACAGTTATACCTGTTTTTTTGGTATCAATTTCAAATTGTTTAACATTAATTGTTTAAACAAATTAATAAAAATTGAACAATTTTCAAAAACTGTTAACGTCAATCAACTCTGTAGATAATATTAAAAAAGGCTCCTATAAATCACTTTTTTCTCTAAGTCGTAATTTGTTTAAAAATTGTTGTAAACAAATTATATAATAAATTATTAGAGATTTTGTAAATTTTTATGAATTTGTTTCAATACTTGTTAAACAGGGGAAAATTAAAGCAGAAAACAGGTATTTCTTCTTCTTCAGTTTCTTATGAATCCAATTGTTAATTTCACTTAAAATCATTTTTTTATGCTTAGGAAAAAACACCCTTTATAAAGCACAATTTGTTTATAACAATTTTACCAACAAAATATGATTTGGGGAAAAATATGACCCGCATACAAAACTTTCTAAATTTTTTACAAAAAAAATAATAAATAAATAAATAAATTCAATAAATTGGTTTCATAGTCCATTAGAAAAAATATATACCTGTTTTTTTGTTAGCAATTTCCAATTGTTTAACATTAATTGTTAATTTTTTAACAATTAATTTATTCAATTTTTTTTTATTTTTTTTATTTTGAATTGATCAGCATTAACAGTTTTCGAAATTTAAATTTTTTTTATTAATTTGTTTAAACAATTACCTATTGATAAACAATTGGAAATTGAAAACAAAAAAATGGGTATATCTTTTTTTTTCAATGTTGCCTATGAATCAATTTAATATTTTTTTCATACAATTGCTGGTTTCTTCATGGTACTTAATAGGTTAATAGTAGTTTGAACTACTGATTTAATTAACAGTAGTTAATATTTACGGTTGCTATTAATCGTATTTTGAATTTAAAATAAATTTGAACTAATAGTATTTCTAATTAGTGGTTAGCTTTAATTAATGGTAATTTGATTCAGCGGCAGTTACAATTAATAGTAGTGAAACTAGTATTTTAAATTAATAACAGTATAAATCAGTGAATTAAAAGTAGTTTGAATCAATGGTTTTTTTAGTAGTAGTTTGAAACAGCAGTAGCTTTAATTAATAGAATTTTAAATAAGTGATTGTTTTAATTAAAATTAGTTAAAATTTTTTGTTTCTTTTAATAATAGTTTATATTCTATGCAGTTCTAATAAACAGTTGTTTTCGTCAACGGTAGTTTCACTAAATGTGATTGTAATGTAAAATTTGAATCGAAATTTAAATTTATGTGAATTAACTATGTTGATTCAAAATACTATTAATAGAATTAACTGATTAAAACAACTGATAATTCAAACTACTATTATTAGAAACCATTGATTCAAACTACTTTTAATTGAAATTTGAATCAACAATAGTTTTAATTAATAGTACTTTTATCTGATGATTTAAGTTACCATTAATTAGTCCTGTTACTGATTGTAAATACTATAAATTAAAAACTACTAATGATTCAAACTACTATTAATAGTAAACACTGAATCAAACTACTGTGAATTCAAATGACTGATTTAAATTATTATTAATTTAAAACTGTGAATTGAAATGACTGATTTAAATTATTATTAATTTAAAACTGTGAATTGAAATGCCTGATTTCAATTATTATTAATTTGAAAGTTTATTTAAAATTACTATTAATTGAAGTTACTGATTAATTAATTTTTTTTGTTTTGGAAATAATATTTAATTTATAATTGCAAGTTTGTTTCTAGAAATGTCTTACGAGAAGAACATAGACATTTTTCTCAATTATATTTGTTTTGCGGTTTTGCAAATATAAATTCTATGTTTGATTGTGTAAAATGATTCATATTATTTTGTACCATAAAAAGAATGAAGCCCTGGACGTTAATGGATATAAAATTGTGGGAAGAAATATATCTAAACAGATTTGCAAATTGAAAAAAATGGAAAATAGGATTTCTGAAATTACTTATTTTATGGCGTGCCGAAGTGGTGTTTGATTTAAGTTTACGTTTACACAAGGCAAATAATATTTACCAAGGGGCAATCATATACTTTACTGCAATCTTTCCTTCTCTCTCCTTATTTTTTCTTTCTCTCTCTCGCTTTTTCTTTTTTTCTCTCTCTTTTTTCTTTTATTCTTACTCTCTTTTTGTATTTTCTCTCTCTCTTTTCTCTCTCGCTTTCTGTTTATTTCTCTCTCCCTCTCTTTCTTCTTTTTTTATTATCTTCCCCCCCTCTCTCTTTCTCTCTTTTTCTATATGTATAAATATACGTTTCGCGTGTCTTTTTATTTTTGCACGTATTGAAAACGCACATAAATCACGGTCATCACTTCTTGACAGTTTGGAGAAGATTTCTTAAAGATCAACTGGATAAGAAAGTCGATCTTGAACCCTGTGAGATGTTGATCAATCGATCGGCTGATCAATCCCTTGTAATGTGCAAAAAGTGAGTCAGTGAAAGGTAGAAATAAACGTCAGCTTTGTAATTGTAGACAGTTCGGAAATCGATACGGATTATAAACTTCTTCTTTTTTTCCCCTCTTTTTCTTTTGCCATTTTGCTTATATAGTGGTAATTAATTCTCTATTTATTTCTTTTCATTGTCGCACACAGCATTTCAGTTAAATATATAATCAATTTTAAATTAACACTTGATTTTCGAAGAATACACTTGGAAAAAAATATTGGAAAAAATCACTTACAGATTTACCGCTTTGTGAATTCACTGCAATTGCAGAAAGAAAAATCAGTAATAGCGGAAAAGAAGGAAGAGAAAAAAGAGTGATGACTTTGATTGATGAAATATGTACCAGTCCTTTCAATAAAACGTCTACTCTTAGTCCTCATTACCTCCTTAGTTATCGTCAACATTATTTTTCCTCGAAGTCAATATTTTTCGAATAAAAGCTGGTACATATTCGTGACTAAAATATTTTTTTCAACTTTCTTGAAATTGTGTGAATTCTTCTTTCTTGGTGTGAATTTTCTTTACGTTGTAAGGTTCGATTTAATTGTTTTAAGTGTAAAATCTGGTTCGGATTTAAATCTTATTTTTTGTTTGTTTGTTATTCTAATGAGATGTAAAGCGAGGATTAAATTTATTGTGTTTCATTTTGAGTTGATGTAAAAGTACGATGCACGGAGCTTGTTGTTAGAGAATTCGCAATTGCTATGAAACACGCGCGGTTCATTTGGGACTTGGTTGCTGTATATATATAATCATTGCTGAATCTCGCCACACCTGATGTCGCCTCGTGATCCTATCGCTTTTTCAGGTTTTATGAGTTCAACCTCGCGGACGAGAGAGAATCTTACGAAATCTTGTTGTAATCTTGGCAAACTGCACAAACAATCGTTATTGTCTTTACTATGCAAAGTAGTTTTTTTTCATCTTCGTTGTAGATTGAATTAGAAAAAAAAACTACGTCACTCTTTCCTTTTTCTTTCGCAAACAATAGTAGTTTAAAATTAATAATAGTTGGTAATTTCCAGCTTGTTCGACAAATGGTTATTGAAAATTTACTGCGGCTTCGATTGATTTTCAATTGAGTCAGTGAGAGCTGCAATTAACTGTAGTTTGAGTCAGTGTAGTTAGAGGTTATTTCAATTAATATAGTGATTTCGAAAGAAAGAATTTTAGGTAAATTACATCATTGGTAAATTTCATTAATAGTAATTTAAATTAATTATGTCTTCAAATAATTAAGTTCTTTCTTGAATTATTAATAATAACTTCAAAAAAGAAAAATTAAATTAGTGATTCAAACTTCAAATAATTGAGTCGGATTTACACTACTAGTAATTACAACTACTGCTATTTTAAACTACTATTAATTCAAACTACTATTATTCAGGTAATAGTAACTAAAATTACAATTAATGTCAGCTGCTTTGTTTTAAACTACTAATAAATTTAAGCTACCCTAATTCAAAGTACTATCACTTTAGCTAATAGTAATTTAAATTAGTATTTATTTTAGCTGATATAATTTAAGTTACTATTAATTGAAGCTACTTTTGATTCAAGCTAAATTAATTGTAGTGTGAATCAATAGTTCAAATCTACTCTTAATTCACAATATTAATTGTATTGTGAATCAATAATAGTTTTAATTTAAAATAACGTACTTAATTACCAATATGATTCAATATTTTAAGTCAACGGTAATTTTAATATTTAATTTAATTAAATAATTACAGTTTGGAATGAATTCTAAAATTTATAAAATTTATAAAATTTTTTCGACTTTTCTAATGAAATGGGACTTTTTTACACTTTTTTGTGAAAAAAGCCACTAATCGATATTTTCGAGATTTGCCTTTGTAAAATTCAACTAAAATTTTTTAAATTTTCAGAAAATTAAATTTAAAGGAAAAATTTTAAGTCAAAAAAATGTTCTGTTAAGTTTATTTACAGATTTCTTTCTAATTTTTCAAAAAAACATCAATAACTTCTTTTTTAAATAAATATTTAATTATTATTTTTCCATAAGAATTAAAATTCTTCAAAAGATTCAAATTCAAACCTTTTTGAAATTAAACTACTTATAAAAAATTGTTATAAACATGACCAAGTGATAAAATCATTATTTTATATTATAAGATTTTATTAAAAAAAAGAATTTAAAAATAATTGAATTTCTAGGATAAATTTTTTTTTATAAAGATAATTAAAATTTTGTCAATAATTTTAATAAAATTCTTTGCAAATAATTAAACTTCAGAGAAGAATTTTATTATTTATAAGGATAATAGAAATTTTGAATAAATTTTTTTTAAATGTTTAAAAGTAATTGATTTTTGAAGAAGAATTTTGATATTTTTAAAAATAGTTGAAATTGTGGGGAGAATTTAAAAAAATTTGAAAATAATTAAATGTCTGCGATGATTTTTTTTGTTTTTAAAGATAATTGAATTTTGCAAAGAATTTTATCAGAACTTTTGAAAATAATTAAATTTACGTGATAAATTTTATTATTTATAAAAAAAATGATAATTTTGACGAAAAGTTTTTAAAAAATTTTTAAAATAATTGAATTTCTGCGAAGAATTTTATTAATTTTGATAGTAAATGAATTTCTAGGATAAATTTTATTATTTCTAAAGATAATAAAAAATGTGCAGAAATAAATAAATAATTGAAATTCTGACAAGAATTTTATTAAAATTCTTTGAAAATAATTGAATTTCAGAGAAGACTTTTATTATTTATAAAGAATAATTGAAAGTTTGAGAATTTAAAAAAAAAATTTGAAAATAATTGAATTTCTGCGAAGAATTTTCTTACTTTTGAAGATAATTGAATTTTGCAAAGAATTTTATCTGAACTTTTGAAAATAATTAAATTTCCATGATGAATTTTTTTATTTATAATGATAATGATAATTTGACGAGAAATTAAAAAAAAATTTTCAAATTGAAATTCTGCGGAGAATTTTATTACTTTTGAAAATAATTGAATTTTCATGATAAATTTTGTTATTTATAAAATTTTGACGAGAAATTTAAAAAAAAATTTGAATGTAATTGAATTTTTGCGAAGAATTTCATTATTTTTGAAAATAAATGAATTTTAGAGAAGAATTTTATTATTTATAAAGATAATTCAAATTATACATCCTATTAAATTTTTTTTAAATAATTGAATTTTGGAAAAGAATTTTATTATTTATAAAAATAATTGAAATTTGGAACAGATTTTTTAAAAAAATGTGAAAAATACCTAATCAAAATTTTGCCATGAATTTAAGTAAATATTGTTCCAGATTGTTTGATGTTAAAGTATGTGTTGGCGAGAAATGTGATTTTTTTACAATTTTGACAATTTCTTGTTTCCTTTTCGGCGTTTTTTTCTTCCTAAAATTTCATTCCGCTTTTTTCCGACTTTTTCGGAAATTTTATGGCGACTTTTCGTGACTTTTGTTGTGAATTTATGCGACTAAAGCGACTTTTTTTTGAGTCTTAAAGACGATCCGAGCCTTGAAATTTATTTAATTAAAAAAAAATGTGGGCGTTAATTTTTCAGGACAAATTTTTTTTATATTTATTTTTATTATCGGCTATATCAATCTATAAAATGCATTTGAAGGAAACATTCGAAAATATTTGGATGCTCGCCTCTCTCACGTTAATTTCATTGCTGGTAGCGGTGCGATTAATTGTGCAAAAAAGCACAACTCGATTTTATGTTAATGATAATTTTTGCTTTTATTTGAATCGCTTATTAATGAAATTCCCCTGAAACAAGATGCGTGCGTGTGCACGTTATATGAATAATCAAGTGAAACTTGTCGCCGGTAGAAACCAGATGTGGCATCTAATTAAAAAAGATTCTATCTTAATATTTCTTTTTTTACCTACACAAATACATATAATGATTACTCAATGGTCATTACAGTTATTTTTGAAATTAGATTACAATATTTTAATGATGGGAAGAGAAATTTTTTTAGTTTACAATTAAAATTGTATTCATTTGCAAAATGATTAATTTTTGAAAATGAAGTTGAGATTTAATTTAAGATTTCAACGACGATAGGAAGCGATATCACTTTATTTTTAATTCCTATTTTGTATGGTATTTTATTTATCATTTTTGCAAAAAATTTTCACTATTGCTTTTCTTATTGCTTTAATCAGAATTTTCTTTTCTTTTCTTCTATTCTTAAAATTTTAATGATTTTATTCCTGCTGTATTCTTTTTCTTTCTTTCTATTATTTTATTTTCCTTTATTTTTATTTCTTTTAGTTTTATTTCTTGTAGTTATATTTCTTTTAATTTTCCTTAAAATTTTTTGCTTTTATTTTATTTTGAACGTATTGTAAGTTGGGAAAAACTTTTCTCTTTCTTTCTTTCTTTTTGTTGCAAATAAGAAGTGGTGGATAAAAGTTGATTTAGAATTGTAATATGAACGATTGATCTTTTAACCGCAAACGTAGACCATATCGGTTGATATTTAATTGTATGCTTTCTCCAATCGTACATGATTCACGTTGTATCTTCCGGTTAACTGGTGCAATCAATTTGAACACATCGTATTTCTATATATGAAATCGATCTGAGATAACATCGCGGTTAGACTGCGGCTCATTTCGTCAAAACATAAAATGAATCGAGATCGCGGGGATTATTCATTTTTTATTTCCTTTCATCAGCACTTGTTTCAAATGTGAAAAACATTCGCTCTAAAACACATAACATTTTTGCGCAGATATCATTTTATTTTCTCTCTCTCTCTCCTTGTATAGAAGTGGAGGAGATTTCTCATTTTATTCATATTTTATTACTTGCTTTATTTTTTTAATTGAACTTTTTTTTATATTATTTATTTATTCAATTTCCTTATGTAGATTATTGATTTTTATTTATTTTGATTTCGATTCATGTTTCTTTTATTATATTTTATTTTACACTTACTATATTAGTTTATTTATTCAAATTCTTTATTTTTTATATATATATTCAATTTTGTTTATTTCAATTTATTTCAATTTATTTCAATTAATTAATTCATCAAATTGTATTTTATTTTTTTTTAATTATTTATTTATTTAATCTAGAAATTATTTCTTTAATTTACTTATTTTCACTCAATTTTATTTATTTCATTTTCGATTTATATTTAGTTTATTAAATTTTATTTTATTTTTATTATTAGATGAAAAAAAATTTAAATAGAATTTTATAAAAATTATAATTTAAGTTGACTATTTAATAAATTAGCAATTAACTTTATTTTAAAAGGCATCAGTTTTAAAAAAGGGTAGATTTTTTTGCAAATTTACAATAGTAATTATTTTTTTGGAATTTCTTGCGATTGATTAGATATTGATGCCAGTAGATAATAAATCACTAGAGCGAGTTTCTCTTATAGACACTGGTATGGCAATTAGTCGAGCTAATTAAGGATTACTCTTTGGTAATTCATTGAGTTAATTTGATTCATCTTTTTTTCAATTTGTTTTCCCTCATTGCGAATTGAAAAAAATAAAGAGCAATAATAAACAAATTATTTAATTAATAATAACAATAATAATGCTAATAATAATAATTTAATTAATAACTATATTAAAAATATAGATAATATTTTTAATTATTTTCATTATACAATATTTTTTATTATGTAAATAAAAACATATAATATGGGTATTATATAATATTTTAATTATTATTCAATTTAATAATAGCAATAATAAACTAAATAAAATTTTTACAAATAGTTGTCGATATCTTTCTCTTTATTAAATATAGTCAAATGGATAACTTTTTTTATTTTTCGCATAAAAAAAAAATAAATAAAAGAATACAAAAAGAATAAAAAGAATAAAAAGAATAAAAAGAATAAAAAGAATAAAATATACAGTTAAACAAAAAATAAAATACAAAAATTTATTTGGATTCAAAATTTCTCAATACTTATATTATAAAGAATATATATGACTACAAAATTGTTGAATCAGCATATATCGTGTAATAAATCTTACTGGAAAATGTTTGCTATTTCGAAATAATAACATTGCTGTTTTTAGAGAGTGCGAGAAAGAGAGAGAGAAAAAAATAATAATCGCTTTTACTATCAAGATTCTTTTTTTTTTTGCACAACATAAAGTTCCTCGTAGAGAAGATGTATAAAAATTTTGCCACAATAATGTCGTCTTTAGTGTCGTTCCATAATTCGTATATTATGATACTTTCGCACTATAATCGTAAATTCCTGACACTATATATAGTGTCGTCATAAATTCAAAAACTTCCTACACGCCACTATTTGATAGCTGACAAATGTTTCATTGACAATTTTTTCGATTTCTTTATTTTCTGTTAATTTTTATGCAGTTTTATTATTTTTTTTGTAACTGGTATTTTTTGTGTATAGAATTATTTGCATTTCTCAATTTTTCTTTGTACTTACAGTAGTTTTGTATTTACTACTTTTTTGTATATACAATTTTTTGTACTTACAATTTAAATGTTCATACAATTTTTTTATGTTTACAATTATTTGTATTAACAATTCTTTCGTACTAATAATTTACTTTATATCATTTTTTTGTATTTAAAATTTTTGGTATTCATAATTATTATTTTTTTACAATTTTTTCATCTGATATTTTTTATAATTTTTGTAATTATAATTATTTGCATTTACAATTCTAACTGTACTTACAATTTTTTTCTGTATCTGCTATTCTTTGTTTTGACAATTTCTTTGTATTTATTATTGTACTTGGAATGTTTTGTATCTTTTATTTTATTTTCGTTTATTTTTATTTCTTTTAGTTTTATTAAAAATTTTTGCTTGTTTTATTTATTTTGAATGTATTGTAAGTTGAGAAAAACTTTTCTCTTTCTTTCTTTTTGTTGCAAATACGAATTTTCTACTATTCTTTGTTTTGACAATTTCTTTGTATTTATTATTGTACTTGGAATTTTTTGAATCAATTGTGTTTTTGTTTTTTACAATTATTTTGTAATTAGAATTTATTTCGATTGATAAAAATTATTGTATTCACAATATGTTTGCATTTATTATTTTTTTTCGCAAAAGTTTTTTTCTTTTTACGTTATTTTGTTCTTACAATTATTTTTTATATTTACCATTTCTTTTTGTATTTGGAATTTTTTTGTATCCATTTTTTTGTACCCATTTTTTTGGATTTCCCAATTTTTATTTTATTTGCAATCTTTTCATACTAACGAATTTTCGGTAATAATTTTTTGCAAAATTTTAACAAATAATTTATTCTTTCTTTAGTATTCAGAAAATTAGTTTAAAATTTTTAAAAGCAGTGGCAAAAAGAGCATCAGTAACAATGGACAAGTAAATATAAAAAATCTTTTCGAAAGTTTCCTTTTTCAGAAAATGGAAATAAAAATAGACTACTAATACGGAAAATAAATAAAACAAACAGTAGTAAAAACTACTTCTTGTAAAATAACACGCAATTTACGTTGCAATTGAGAAACATTGTAAAATTACGAGACTTGCTATTAGACTACATAGAGGTAAACGAAAAACGAGTGAATGGAAGAATTCTTCTTTTTCTCCAATGTCTTCTTCTTCTTCTTCTTCTTTTTCTCTTTTTTTCTTCTTCTACTTGTTGTCGAGAAAAATGGAGAATCGTGATAGCATTGTGATTTGGTCGATAGTGTAGGAGGATGCTTCGATGAATTGTGCCCATTGTTAGGGCGGCATATCATTAGAATACATTAGAAGAAAAGACGCGACTTTGGTCCTGGGTCCTCTTGATGTATTAGACACATACAAGAAAGAGAAAGAAGACTCAATGCGACTCAATAATCGTGATTTCCGATGATTAAATGTTTGCGCAGAGGCATTGAATTATATATTGATTCTTTAAACGAGCATATAGAGTCAAAGAGAGGCGTAGTCAATGTTCCTTTATATATTTTATGTGCTCAACATTATTCTTTTTCGTCTGTTATTAATTAACAGTTAACTGAGATTAATTAATGAAGTTGTTTCGAGAAATGATAAATTGTCGAATCATAATCGTATGTTTGTAAAACGGTTTTTCTTATTTCTTTAGTTTTAATTTGCGGGTGGTTTGAACATCAATCTTTCGCATAAACTGTTATATAAATATTAAAATACCGATCATTAATTGTTGTCATATTAATATTTTTGATTTAAATATTTATAATTATTTGATTACTTTTCATTCAATCAGTAATCACTTTTATTCAGTCAAGGATTATTTTTTGTTGAATCAATAAATTTTGTATATTTTGATTGAATAATGAATTTTGGTTTATTTATAAATTTATAATGTGCCTTAATTGAAATTGTCGAGTGAAAAAGTGAAATATGTTGAAAGTGAAAATAGAGTATTATTTTTTCGTCCCTTTTCCGATCTACATTCATTGATCGATACATCATTGGCAATGTATATGTAGGGAGAGATATGTATATGTATATGTAGAGTTTCAGCAAGAAATTGTGTATATGCAGATGTAGTTAGTACGAAATAAATACAAAAACATCATTAGTTACAAGCTGTGGATATCGTGCATCCTTAAACGATAAACAATCATAGATCGTTGCTGAGGCGACCGGAGGGATTTATTTCGCAACCGTTGAGCTCGTTTAACTCAATCTGATTTAAGCTTGCTGAAATATAGAGCAAGACATTAGAGAGAGAGTGAATGTAAAAGTTGTACAACTTGCACTGAGAGACGATGTACATATGTACACACATGAATGATGAATATGCAACGACAGGTTACTTGTGGGCTAAAACTATATATATATATACTATGTATATACGTGTGTATGTTCTCTGAGATGAAATTAATCTCCAAGTCGACAGTTATATAGAAGTCACTATTATATCGTTGTGTCGTGACTTCGCTGAAAATTCAATCAGAAATCAACAATTCCGCTAATTTTGTTCAACAACATCATTTATGCTTCATTGTTCAATTTAATTAAATGGTAAATTTTCTGTTTATCATTTTTTCTCTTTCGCTCTCCTGATGCTATCGTCGATAAATTATACTCTTAATTAATGGTTTGATTGTTTTTAACAATTATTGATTATCGAGTATTTAATATGTTTGAAGGCAGTACATGATCTGATGTTCAGTGCTCTACGACAGTGCTCCGAAGAAAATTTGCCAAAAAGTAACTTTTAATTAGGAAATTTATACTTTTTACTAACCCATAATAATCTACAGACTATTTTCTTCTACTGCAAAAACTTTTAAATGTAAATAGTACGTAGAATTAAATTTATTTGGAGAAAACAAATTTCGAATAGAACAAAACAAGTTTGAAAATAATATAATTGTAGTCACAGAATCATAATCAGGGTTGCCACAAATATTTAATTTTATTTTTCCCTGACTTTTTCCTGATTTGCAGACAAAATTTTCACTTTTTCCCTGACCCTAAAGAATATTCTGATTCACTCTAAAAACTATTAGATAATCAAGAAAAAATGTTATATTACATTTATTTACAAATTTCATTAATTGTAAAAGTATTCAAAAACATCAATAACTTCTTTTTTAAATAAATATTTAATCATTATTATTTTTCTGGAGAAATTAAAATTCTTCAAAACATTCAAATTCAAACCTTTTTACCATAACATTTTTTAGAATAGTTTAATTACAAAAATCCTAAAAAAATCCTTCGCAAGAATTCAATTATTTTTACAAGCAGTGAAATTTCTCAAAAAAATTAAATTATTTTTAAAAAATGTTATAAAATTCGTGGCAATAATTCAATTACTTGTATAAATAATAATAAATCGACTATCCTCTAATTCATTTTTAAATCAATTTTTATTAGAAAATTCTAGAAAAATTTAATTATTTAAATTAAAAAATAAATAATTTATTCCATAATAGAATGTTTTTTGTTAAAATTTAATTCTCATAAAGAATTTTATCAATAAATTTTTAAATATATGAATTTAATTTGACTTTTAATAAAATTTTTAAAAATTACTACATTTTTCGAGAAATTTGATTTAAAAATATATATTGTATAAAAAATCATTAAAATTCTGCGATGAGTTTTATTACTTATGAAAATAATTTAAATTTCCTTAAAATTTCCATAAAATAATTGAATTTTGGAGAAGAATTTTATTATTTATAAAGTTACTTGGAATTTTAACAAAATTTTTTTTTTTAAATTTTCGAACACAATTGAATTTTTGCGAAGAATTTTATTACATTTTAAAAATAATTTAATTCTTCCAACGAATTTTATTCAAATTTATAAAAATAACTGTATTTTTGTGAAGAATTTTAATATTTATACAAATAATTACAAAGAATTTTATTCCACTTTATAAAAATAATTGAATTTCGGTGAAGAATTTTTTAAATATTTTATATTTGTCGAAAAATTTTATGAAATTTTGTATTTTAAATAATTGAATTTCTGAGAAAATTTTATTACTTATGAAAATAATTCCATTATTTTGAATTAATTCATTAAAATTCAATTCTTACAAAATTTTGCCAAGAATTTTATTAAAATTTTTAAATATAATTGAATTTAGATGAAGAATTTTTTATTTATAAATATAATTGAAATTTTAAAAATTTTTTATTTTTTGAGAATAATTGAATTTTTGGGAAGAATTTTATTAATTTTGAAAATAATTGAATTCTTTCAATGAATTTTATTCAAGTTTATATAAATAATTGAATTTTTACAACGAATTTTATTCAAGTTTATAAAAGTAATTGAATTTCGGTGAAGAATTTTATTATTTATAAAAATATTTTTTATATAATTGATATTTTTTGAAAAATTTTATAAAAATTTTGTATTTTAAATAATTGAATTTTTGTAAAAAATTGTATTAGTACTTATGAAAATAATTGAATTATATTGAAAAAATTTTTTAAAAATTGAATAATTGAATTCTTGTGGAATTTTGTCAAAAATTTTATTAAAACTTTAAAAAAATTTTGAATTTGAATGACGTATTTTATTATTTATAAAAATAATTGTAATTTTGACGAAAATTGTTTTTAAATTTTTGAATATGATTGAAATTTTGCGAAAAATTTTTGTAACTTTTGGAAATAATTGAATTTCCGTGATCATTTGTAACTTTTACAAAATCTAATTTTTTTAGTACTTTTAACTAAAATTCTTTTATCAATCTAGTATTTATGAAAATTGTAAAAATTATTCATTAAATAATTTATAAATCATAATTTATGATAGTTATTATAAATTTTATTTAATTATTATTTATTATTATTTATTTTTATTAATTATTAATTTTATGATAGTTTTTGAAAATTTAATTTATTTAAATAGAAATTATTTTTAGAAATAGAAAAAATTAAAGGTTTTGTATTAAAATTTGTGGTAATTTCATAGTTTACGAGGTAAAAAGAAAAAAATTTAGTTTTCTCATGAATTTTAAAAGTTCAATTTTTTCCAGTACTTTTAGTGAAAATCCCTGACTTTTCCCTGACTTCCTTGACCAATTTTACTTTCCCTGACTTTTCTTTAAATTCTCTGACTTCCCTGACCCGTTGGAATCCTGATAATAGATTTATTAATAATTAATAGTTGAATCAGTGACAGCTTCATTAATAGCGACTTCAATATGGGATAACTTTAATTATTAGTTCGAATCAATGCCAACAAGGAATACTAATAAAACAATTTAATTATTCACAGCATTAATTGATAGTAGTTCGAATTAAATCAATAATTTTGCAATTTTCAACATAAGTTTCATTAAATTAAAGTGCCACTTTTTGGAACAAGAGACCAAAGTGGAATTTCTAAGTTTTCATTGGAAAACAATTAATGAACAGACTTTTATGATAATGAACTGAAAATCTGTGTTAACCACACCCTTTCATCATCACTATTATCTCGTGTTTTTGATACCTATGAATCCATTTATACATTAAATCGTCGGGGAAAATTTGAATAAAAATTCCATAGTTACAAATTGAAAGAGTTACAAAGCACTTTGATAAAAGATTAATGGAAATAATCGCCGAATGTAAACTAAAATTGAGATTGCGCTCAATATGAAAAGCGAGACGTCATCGTTTTCATGAAAGAGACCGCGTATATTGTCATGATCATTCGATTACATCAAGAAATTCTTTCGAAAGATATTCTTAAACAAAGGGAAAAAATGCCTGACATCGATTATAAAAACTGTGCTCCAGATATATAATTACGGTGCTAGAAAAAAATCATTTTAAGCGAATGAAATTTTTTATTCTATTATTCTTAGACTTTTAATTACTCTTTTATTTTTAATTCTGTTTTCTATTATTTTTCTACTTTCGAATACATTTTTTCTTGTACGTCAATTTGATATATGTTTTAAATTTTTAACACTTTTTTGTCACGACTATTGCTGACAAGAGAAGAAAATTTTACGAGATGGAAAATTGATAGTGAAACGTATTTCTCTTGCTGTCATATAATTTCTTTCAAAAAAGATTATTTAATCAGTTTTTTTTAAGAACCTTTTAATATAGAAGACTCAAACATTATTTCCACTATCCGGAACAAAAACTGTGTTACGCGAGACTATTCATAACATTTATAAACGGATTGTCATGGCATTGTGATCGAATGACATAGCAAAGTACTTCACAGCATGCTCTTTGTTACCAATAAGGCAAACTTCGTACTCTGTGACGAGAGACAAAAATAGTAAGAAGAACAGAAACAAAATTGCATTATATTCAACAAAAAAACAAAAATGGACATGAACAGTAAAAAGTAAAATTAAATTAATTATTAATCAAAATTAAGGTAATTAATCAAAATTATGGTATAATTAATTTTAACAAAAAATAGAAATAAAAACCAAATAATAATTAAAATTCATTATTAGCTATAAGATTAAAATTGAATAAAAAAAAAGAAATAGCAAAAAGATAGAAAATAAAGTAGAAAAAATTTCCATACAACTATGACATTAATGAGTTAATTAAAACACTTTAACAACGTGAAATTATTATTTTCACTGTACAACCATAAATAATTTGAGAAAAAGGAGCTCGTCACGAGAGGCTCGCGTGACTTCAGTTAGAGACCAACGGCTAACGATACTAACTTCCTAAATCGACCTAATTAAAGGCAATTAATTGAATTTCCACGAAAGGTAAATTAGTGATTTATACCGACAAAAACAAAAAAATTGTGCGAACAAACGAAATATTTTATTCATTTATTTAAACAACTACTAATTGAAGCAAACACTGATTCAAAATATTTTTTTTATTGAAGTTATCACTAATTAGAGCTATTTATTTAAAGCTTAAACTGGATTAAAATACTAGTAGTTTAAGCTACA
The DNA here is from genome assembly GCA_032873175.1 of Leptopilina drosophilae. Taxonomy (NCBI): domain Eukaryota; kingdom Metazoa; phylum Arthropoda; class Insecta; order Hymenoptera; family Figitidae; genus Leptopilina; species Leptopilina drosophilae. Next base: position 11,094,986 of record CM065485.1, read on the forward strand.
AGGAATCAAAATAATATTTATTGAAATTGACTCTAAATCAAAATACTATTAATTTAAGCTAATACTACATCAAAAGTTCAAACTATAATTTAAAAATTCTATTATTTAAAGTTAACACGTAACACTAAATTCAAATACAATTAGTTGAAGATTTTTCCCCAGTGAGAAATCGTCAATCAAAATGACTCCAACTTGACGTCAATTTCTATTATTATTTTCAATGATCGAATTTTAAAAAATTATAACGAAATTACTAATATTATTGCTTACTGCTAGTAAACTAAAAATATAAATTTTTAGTTTTGTATTTTACCTGAATTTTTTTTAATAGTTTAAAATTTATTTTCTAATTATATTTTGATGTTAAAAATAAATTGTAAAATTGTGAAAATTCAATCAATTTTAAAAATAATTAAAAACTGTACTAAATCTATAAGTAGTCAAAATTTCGCCAATTTTAAAAATTATCAAAATTAATAAATAGGCAAAATTTCGTTAATTTTAAAAATTATCAAAAAAATTAGAATTAGAATTAAAAAAGTTCAATTCAACTTTTTCAAAAATATTAATTTCAAAATTCAATTATTTCCAAAAAGCTCACTCTATATTTCTTTTAATATTCAATTATAATCTAAAATTTTAACTGAAATTAATTATTAAATCAATTTTTATTAAAAAATTCTACAAGAATTTAGTTATTTAAATGCAAAAGTAAAGAATTAATTGAATAATTGAACGTTTCACAAAATTCAATTCTCATAAAGAATTTAGTAACAAATTTTTTAATAATTCAATTCATATTTATTCGTTTATAATTCAATTTTACAAAATTTCAATTATTCGGAAATTCTGCAATTAAATATATTTTAAAAAATAAAAACTTGAAATAATTTCAATAAAAATCCTGTTAAACTTAAAAAAAGAATTAATTCTACAGAATTTTTTGTCAAAAATATGAAAAATTAAGAATTTCAATGATTTTAGTTTGAAACTTTTTGAAAATTTTAATTATTTCTAAAACTCCACGTTATAATGCTTTTAATACTTAAGTATAATCTAAAATTTTAACTGAAATTCGTTTTTAAAACCATTTTTATTAGTAAATTCTACAAGAATTCAATTATTTAAATACAAAAATAAATAATTTATTAATTTCGTGTTTCTTGAAATTAAATTTTCATAAAAAATGTTATCAACAAATTTTTTAAATCATTACATTTTTTGAACGAATTTTAATCAGATTTTTAAGAATACTTACATTTTTCGAGGAATTTGATTAAAATTGCATTAAAAACAATTGAAATTCTACAATGTTTTTTATTATTTATGATAATAATTGAATTCCTAAAAGAATTTTATTATTTATAAAAATAATTGAATTCCTGTAGAAATGTTACTATTTATAAAAATATTTGAATGATGGTGAAGAAATTTATAAGAAAAATTTGTAAATAATTGAATTCCTGTAAAAATTTTTATTATTTATAAAATAATTGAATGCTTAAGTAAAATTGTATTCAAATTTTTTTTAATAATGTAATTCTTTTTGGAAAATTTTATTGTAATAGTAGATATTGAAAATTCTGGAATTTTAGAAAACTTTTGAAAATAATTGAAATTTTGACAAGAATTTAATTAAAATTTTGTAAAATAATTGAATATCAGGGAAGAATTTTATTATTTATAAAGAAAATTGAAATTTTGACGAGAATTTTTAAAAATTTTTGAACACAGTTGAATTTAGTAACTATGTTACTTACAATAGTTAGTTAGTAACTAACTTACCATTCTCCTGGAGAAGCTAAATTTGTTGAATTTTTACAAATCGTTGACTTTAGTGTTTTATTTACAATAAAATTTCATTCATAGTTAAAAATAACACCGAAATAGAATATTTTAATCCTTTTTGGTGCTAATTTAATCCTAGAGGGATTAAACTGTTGCAGAATATTTTAATTTATTCTGGTGTTATTTTTGCACATCACGTTTTATTGTATATTCAAGTTATTAATTAAAATTTTTATTTATTAAGCCAAAAACTATTATTTAAAGTTATCACTGAATATAAATTGAATGAACTAATGAAGTTAACAGTGGTTCAAAAACTATTGATTGAAGCTAAATCTTAATCAAAATATTCTTAATTGAAGCTAACATTGAGTCTAAATATACTACTAATTGAAGCAATTAATTAGTCAAAAAAGTATTAACTGAAGTAATCAGTGAGTTAAAAAAAATTAATTGAAGCTACAACTAAATTGAAATGCTATTTAGTAAAGCCGAGTAATCAGTGAGTCAAAATATTATTAATTGAAGTAAACAATTATTCACAAAACTATTAACTAAAGCTAAAAATTGAATCAAAACACTATTAATTGGAGCTAACTCTGATTTAAAATACTAGCAATTGAAGTTAATCCTGACTCACAATACTATTAATTGAAGTTAGCACTAAACTGAGTCATTCTTGAATTTAAATTAGAACTGCTATAAGCCACCATTGAGTCAAGTTTTAATTAACCAAAACTCCCAAGAGTCAGGTTACTGCAAAATTTAAAGGCCTTTAAGTGTTCGTAAATACTGAAAACGAGAAAAAATACAAAATTCTAAGCTGAAATCAAAAACAAGGCTCATCGAGATAAGATTTGAACATAAAATTGCACAATGTGAGCCGAAGTGATCGCAATCTGGTCGCGTCTCCGCTGGTTCGTGCAAAAGGCGAAAGGACGACGGGTTATACCAATCAGAAAAGGCGAGGCTCACGATGAAGAAATTGAAATAAATTACGCATGGTGGTTTTATATGTTTGTAGGTATATATAGATATAAATACAGCGCAGGGCACTCTAGATGCGCACGGAGTGGAAAATATACGATGTGTGTGTTGCTTCTTGGCATACGCTCTCTCCCTAGGCGGTGACCTATAGTATGGTAATTTGGCCGCGCGACCTCCACCTGACCTTTGATAATAACGCCATACTCGTGCGCGCACATGCAAGTGGAAAGGCGGCATGTCGCGAAGGTGGTACCGCGCGGGAGTGGCGACTGTGCCTCGAGAGCACGGTCTCTCTCTCTCTCTCCCTCTTTCCTTCTAGTGTGGAGAGGCGATCGAGCGTACCTTTAACACTGCGGTCGCAGGTGAACGCGGAAATATATTTTTTTATTATGAAAGTACTGTAATTATTCTCCAATTTTTTTGAAAATTTTTCTTTACGTTTTGCTATTTTTTATTTAAGTTATTTATTTCTCTTTTTTATTCATGTTTCATTATTTTTAAGGATTTTGTGGTTGTTATGTCGTGAACAATTTTATTATAATTTAATATTTCGTGTAAAAAATACTTAAAGAAAACAGACAACAAAAACTTAGAGTCTTGAACAACCAGATGTTTATTTACGAAGATTTTATCTTTAGAAGCAAATTTGTAAATACTCTACTCTAAGTTTACAACATATTCTTAAAATAAACACTCCACGCATGCACAGACGACAATAGCAAAAAAGGACAACAGCCATTAAACCCTCTAAATGATTTTATTACTGGTCGCCTAAACTATGGTCCTGCTTATTTCATTTACTCCCTTTCTTAATTTCAACCAATAATTACAGTTTTAACCCCCCATAGTTGAACAGAGCCTCCTAAATTTGTATCACGACAGAAACAGAAAAAAAAGAATTGACAGAATCAAATCAGACGGTCGCGTGTAGAAATCATTACGCACAAAAACTTAGTCAATTAAATTCAAACTTACATTGTCATTCAAGTAAAACCTTAAAATTACTCTTTCTTTAGTTGTAAAATTATGTTGATGTATACGGCGTTGAACTTATTCTAAAATATATGTATTAAATGTATTTTAGTGCATTTATATTTATTTTCAAAACCTGCGTGAACCATCCAACAAACAGTGATCAAGGGGCAAAGTTCTTGTGGCTATTGTTACGTCATCGTAACGCATTTTAAATAATGTTTAAAAACAATAATAATAGCGATAATAACAATAGCAATAATAACAATAATAATTGATAATAATAAATTAACAACCAATTGTTATTAACATTTTATTAATTTTTAACTATTAATAAATATTAACATTATAATTAATAATAATGAAATAATAACAATAACAATTGAAATGTTAAATAATTGATAATAATAACACAAAATTTAACAACAAATAATTGTTATTAACATATTATCATTTTAACTTTATATTATTATTAACAGTTATTAATAATAAACAATAAATAATAATAAGAATGATAAAATAACAATATTTATAGTTAATAATAATTAACTAATAATAATTAAATGTAAAATTAGAATTAATTAATAATTAACAATTAATAATAATAAAATTGTAACAATAATAAGAAGATAATTGAAACAACTATAATTATAAACAACTATAATAATAGCCATATAATTATAACAAAATATAATAAACAAAATGTAATAATATTATAAAATAATAACAACATTTATAAAAAACAAATTGTAATAATATATTAAAGATAATGTACATATGGTGAGCACGTGTGATCTAATAGTGAGTCACCACAAGTGTTCCTGCAACAATGGATTTCTCCAAATGCATGGCTTAGCGAACTTTTTCTAAAATACATGGACAGAATTTGGTATAAAAAGGGCCAGACTATCAAACAGAAATCAGTCTAAAATTGGAAGTCATCAAAAGTAGTCACCCGGACTACAGTCTTAAAAATGTAATCGTCAGTAGTAGTCATCTAGACTACAGTCTTAATTTTTTAATCATCACAAGTGGTTCTCTTCGTAATAGTGCCCTCAACCCCAGTATAGTAGTTGTCCTGAATCTACACGTGAATTTCTAAATTCAGTGCATCTTGAAGTCAAATTTGGTATTTAGAAATATCGTTCGAGTTGTGACAAAAGCTGAAAGAAACATAATACCTATTCAACTGCCTAATTTACGAGTGTCGTAAATCATCAACCTGCATCACTTAGTAACCCATTAACGGACAATTGCCATTGTATCTCAAAAGTCGCAAGCCAGGACCAAACCCCGCTGTTTTAAGGTAAACACAAAAACCACTTAAGACTCACATTTAGAAAGCTAGTGCTCATTTCATTTTTGCATAATTTTGATATTTTTTAAATATACTGTGTTCAAATAAATTTATTCTTGTCATTTATCCAACGTCGTCCCAACTTTAATTTTTATAAATTAAAGTTAAATCGAGAAAAAATAGGGAATATAATAATAAGGTAAGACATAACACTATACTCTGGATCCGTACTTGGTTTTTTGACAGCCTCATAGGGGCCGTTAGATTAATACCCGTTTCCACGAACCTTGATTAAGACATTAACGGACTGTCAAATTTCTACTTTCGTTTCACCAGGTTTTAACGAAGCGTTATTTCTATTTAACCAAAATTAACCCTAACCGGCCACAGAAGGTCGATTGACGCTGGTTAACAGACGGTTAACGTGCCCTAACCTAAAAAGTGTTTTCAAAAATAAATTTCATGAACAATTTTTTATTAATATATTTAGATACCAATGAGACAACAGATGAAGAAATTTTTTTTACATTTGTAAAAGGGAAAGAATTTTATTAAATAGGGTAGAAGCACCAGTTTTGGCCACTTTAACACCACTTTTAGCCACTAGTTAATAATTATTGTAATTATTTATATTATAGTTTATTTATGTATTTTACTTAAGAAAATACTTAAAATCTCATAGTACTATATTATTATAATAAGAAATATTAATTATAGTAAATAATTAAATGGAAATTTTATAAAAAAGGCCACAACCGGTACAGTGGCCACAAACGGTACTTCTACCCTACATGCTTGATAAAAATCAGGAAAATTCACGAAAAAGACAAATAAACTTTGTTACAAAGAAATTTTAATTCAATTTAAAGATAATTATATTTTTTAAGTAATTTTTACATGGAAAAAAACCAGCAAATTGGAACAGCGATTTTATTCGTTGCAATAACTACAAATTTCGCGATTATAGTGAATTTTATAGTTGTTCCAGGTGATGGATTTTTTCGTGTATAAAAGAATAAACACATTAATAATAATTTTTTTAAATTAATATAATGTGTTGATTAAATACTAATTTTAAAAATTATTCTATTTTCAAAATAATTTTATTTAAAATTCTCATAAAATTGTAAATTTTAACGAAATTGTTAAAAATTCTTAAATTTTTAAACGAATTTTATTATAAAATTAGCAAATGTTACGCGTGCTAGTGTACAAAATATGCGATATTCCATTTTTTAATATTATGAAAATTACAAAATTTTTTATTTTGAAATATGAAACTTTGAATAATTTCATATTCAAACTTTAAAAAACTTAATTATTATTTAATTTACTAATTAATTATTCTTGTTCATTAATTTCAAAATGTTTAATAAAATTCTTTCAAAGAATTCAATCATTTTCACACGGTAAATCGTTAGATATTAAAATAACACCAAAAAGGATTAAAATAATCCAATTTAGTGTTATTTTAATCCATTTTGGTATTATTTCAATATCTAACGATTTACCGTGCATAAATAATATCATTCTTCGTATGAATTCCATTATTTTTATAAACAGTAAAATTTTCTGCAAAAATTCAATTATCTTTCAACAAAATTATACTAAAATTTAACAAACAAAAACATGTTTATAAATCGTTTGAAACAATTCAGTTATTTTATAAATAGTCAAATCTTTGAAACAATTTAATTATTTTAAAAAAATTTCACTAAAAAATTCAATTTATTTCTCAACTTGTTACTAAAAATTTGAATCGATTTCAATTATAAAAAGGGATTATTTTACCAACATGAATTTTTGTGGAATTTTCATAAAAATATTACCATTAAAAAATGTTTACTTTAAAAATTATTTCAGTTTTAAATAATTTACATATTCTTTAAATAATTTTATTCAAAATTCTGATAAAATTGTAAAGTAAAAAAAAATATTAAATTAATTTTAATTCTGTAAAACTGTTTTAAAAGTATTATAATTTTTTAAAAATGTCATTAGCAAATTAAAAAAAAACGAAGACTTTTAAAGAATCTTTATTTAATAATTATAAATAATTTAATTGACCTTTAAAAGAGTTACAATACAATTTTTAATAATTAGTAAATTTTTAACATATTTTGATAAATGTTTTTTAATAGAAATTTGGAAAAGATTTATTTAAAATTTTCAAAAAAATTAGGTTTTTTAAAAAAATTTTAATTCTCTTGTTGTTAATTGAATCGAAGATGATTAACATTTAAAAATGCAAGAAGTTAATAAAATATTTATTTCCTAAATTCTAATAAAATTTATTCTTGTTTTAAAGAATTTTACTGTAATTTTTAAAAAGTAATAGACGGAAGTTAGATACAGTAATTAATTTTATTGTTAACTTTTTAAATTTTTTTCAAAGGGATCATGGAAAATGTTACGATGGTTACTATAGCAAAATAATTATAATTAATTTATTATATCTTAATAAGTTGTTAAAGTTTCAATTATTTCATTAAAAAAAATTCCGAAAAAGCCAGTAAACGTTTGGAAATGTCCTTAGAGTTTAGGATTGATTTTATTATTATTTTTTTTATTCAGTGTTTATTTAGTAATTAGCATAGAATAAATAATTACTTTTGAAACGGTTAGTGTAGAAATGGTTACAAACTAATTTGTAATTTTATTTATGTTTATAATATAAATGAAAAATTTGGTAAAAATTAAAAATAAATTTGTAAAAGCCAAAAGATATTATGCTCTTTTACTACTTTTATTATCATTAATATTATACAGGCAATTTCGACGGATCGCAAATTTTCTTTGGAGATGTATTGAATTTCGAATAGATTATGACGTGACTGTTGTGTATTAATATTCCCTCTATTCAAGTTTTGAACTCTCTCGAGGCCAAAAACGCCTTCGACAATTGAAATCTTTACGCCTCTCGACCTAGTGCGAGAATGAATTGATTCAGTTACCCATGATAGCTCAGGGGCGCATTTTACATACCGCACACACACACAACTTGTATCTTCATTTCACATTGCAAAATCCGTTTCTATTTCTTGAATATCATTTGTGCAGGATGAAATTTGATATTCTAAAAATACATCTTTTTGTGGAATTATAATTGATATAATTTACGATCGACTCCTTGCGCGAATAATTTTTTGATTCGTTGTGAAATTTTCTTCTTCTCTTCTTTATTCGCCTTTTGATGCCAACAAGTAGCTTTCTGGTTGTGGTTTCTGGTTGTGAAATTATTAAAAAAATGAATGAACAAACAGGAGTTACAATAGAGATTAAAAGCTGTTTTACAGTAGGGATTAAAAGCTGTTTTACAATAGGGCTTGAAAGCTGTTTTACAATACGAATTAAATGAGGCGTTTTAGAATACACTTTAAAAAATTGTTTTACCCTACGGATTGAAAGTTGTTTTGTAATTCGAATTAAAAGTTGTTTTATACAATAGGAATAAAAAAATGTTATAGAGTACACCTCGAAAACTGTTTTATGCTACGGATTTAGTTGAAATCAGTAAAATAAATATGTGACGCGATCTGAAGAAAGGGACCTTAGAAGCAAAAAATTATAGGTTATGTTTGCAATTTTTTAAATGAAAATACAAAAAGAATGATTAACTGTGAATGTGAATAATTAATGTTTAAGTTTCCTTTCTAGCTGAAATATTTAATAAACACTGATTTTAATTTGCAAAAAGTAAAAAGAAACTTTTAATCAACAAAAAAGTAACACCGATATAACCTTAAAGTGATTTGCTTCTAAGGTCCCTTTCGTCAGATCGCGCCACATATGGTTTCAGAGCAGTTATAAATTTTTGAAATTAATACAAAATTTAAATCTAAAATAACCTTGGATTTATTTAACGAAAGTGACCTGTTTATGATAAGAACATGAGAGGCAGCGTGTGCGGTATTTTTTTATATAGTAAAAAGGAGATGGAGAACACGGCCTTTAACTCAATCGGGGACCATCTTTACTGGTCCAGTGGAATTCAGGACAAGGGATTCTTTTCCCTCTCTCTGTTTTCGTAACAGACTACCGTGTCATGACTTTTCCCGGGGAGTCGCTTACATCTCCCGACCGCATACGTAGGTACGGTGGGCTGAACTCGGAATTCGGATTTATGCGTCGACGGGAGAAGCGACAATGCCGCGAGCGTGTAGGAAACACGTCGGATAAAGCGGGTAGCCCATTAATCAAGAGCGGTACAACGTATGTATGCCAGTGAGAGGGGGTGGTGGCGATACCAACATTACGACGCGCTGGGGACAACCATGAGTTTCGGTTCAGGTGGAAGGAGGAGGATTAACTGACACGTATTATATCGATCTCTCTCTCTCACTCCCCTATTCTCTGTTCAGCCCTTTATTACTATCTCTGTCTCTTTCTCTCTCAGCTTAGTCCTTTATTTCTATCTCTCTCTATTTTGTTCTTTGCCTTTTCTCCTTCACTCTCTGGTTTTGGAAATGAGAGGGTAAAAGAATATCTGTATTTCTCTATATCTCTCTCCTTTTTTATCGTTTTGCGAGGGAGTGTGAGAGAGAGAGAAAGAGGAAAAAAGCGTTAAGTGAGTGAAAGTAAGAGAGGGAGGAAAAAGAGGATAGAGAGAGTCCGCGTTGTGTTGCACTCCTGGTTGCACAACTCCTATAGAAGATGGAGTTGAGAGAAGAGGAGCGGCTTTGGAGAGGAGAAAACCGATGGATCGGCTCGCGTGCCGTAAATTTTGAGCTCGTGCGCGATGCTACGGCGTACGTGTGCCTCGAGTGTGCACGAAGTTATCGTTGCCCGCTTGATCTCTTATGTACATATAGATACACACCACCAACACCAATGAGAAGTTTCTCAAATCCATATGCGCACAGTCTTTGTACCTTTATATAAATACACGATCAACGGATTTGATTCCTTCTTTTGCTGCCAACGGCCTTCGACATTTAGTCGAGCGAGTAGCGCGCACACCGTACATGAATGTCAAGAATATATCTATACTGATATACAAACAGCCTCGCTAGAAAACAGCTTCTTCGTTTTTTTCTTTTTCTTCTGCTTCTCCTCCTCTCTAGTCCGCCAGTGCATTGTCACGCCAGGTCGCGAGATGAAAGTTTCAAAATTGGAACACATTCCTCCAAACAATATATGTGCTTTATCCTACACCGAAAAAACGTTATTCTAATATTTAGAATTTTTAATTTACTTTAAGAATACGCGAGACTTAAATAGGAGCCAAGAATATATTTTTAAATGAAGAATATATTCTTTCATTAAGATTCTTTTATTAAGAGTATATTTGTAAGAATATTATTCGCTACACACTCTTTATAGAAGAACACACTTCTCTTGTATTAATATTAGGTATTTAATTACTTTATAAATATTCTAAATTTTATTTTAGAATAACAAAGATTCTTTAAAATTGATACATACATAATTTAAAGTGCAGAAAAGAAAATAGAATCTTTTTTATTAAAGCTTTTTAAAGAAAACACAATTAATTTAAATATATTTACGTCGATTTCAGTTTACAGTAATACTTAAGAATAAAATATTAGTTAGTTTTAAAAAGCTTTGAACATAAAAAGTTGAAATTAAATATGTATAAAAGAAATTAAAAATTGTGACAAAAACGTAATACACGGTTAATTTTATAACCAAATATCAAAATTAAAATAATTTAAGTGATTTATAAATAAATAGTACAAAAAACAATAAATATAAATAAAATAATATGACAGAAATAAATATAGATAACTAATAAAATGCAGTAAAAAAACAACTGAAACATCTGATATGATGATTTGATTACAATGAGAAATGTCTACATTTTTCTTCTAAAAAGAATATTTAAGAAAATTCTCTTTACTTAAGAATATTATTATGAGTATTTATTGAAGTATATTATAATCTTGATTTCAGAGTATATCAAGATAAATTCTAAAGAAATTTTTTAAAGAATTTTATAGTCTCACACGGAAAAAAATTTTAGGACGCGAACGAGCAATATTGGGAATATAATTAAAATAAAGAACAACATAACCAACGTTGTGAATTAAACTTAACTACATTAGACAAAAGTTTAGCCAATTCAGTGATAGTGAGCTTTGGTTGAGTGCAATTCGTCAGCCATATTGGAATTTCTGACAGCATAAACATCAACTTTTGAGTTTTCAGTTTTAAAACATAGTATTAATTTCAATAATATACTTTAAAATTTTTGTAATTTGAAACATACGATTGATAAAAATTAAAATGAGCATTTAATTTTACTTTTTACGCAATTAAAATTGGTTCTGTCATAGGTTGTTTTCAAGTAAAATTCAATATCGCCATTCTAACGATAATGCCAATATCGTTCGCTCGTTTTTGACGAAATGTTTGTCTGTTATAGCGAAAAATTTCTCCATTTCAGTTGTACTTTTTTTTCCGTGCAAAATTAGATTACCGTTTTTTCGGTGTAGCTGTTTGAGTAGATTCATAGATTTAGAAATAAGTTAATTTATAAGTCAAGATAGTGATTTCCAAACTGATTTTTGCATGATTCTTGTTCAAATGATTGTCCTTCTAATATGTGTGCGCAAGAGAATAAAATGATTTAGTTGTTATCATAATCTTTAATAAACTTGTATAGAATACATTATTTTACATCTCTATATTGCAAGATTTTAGACATAACTGATTTTCAATTAGCGCCCTGGTTCTCACCAATCCCCATCAAGTGTACACTTTTCAAGTGGAGGGGATAGTGGGTGTTGACAAAAACTTTGGATATTTTGGAACCCTCTTTTAGATAAGTAACTTTTCGGTTTATTAAACAACCATTAGTCGCGTTGTAAACGCAGTACAACCATTAGTCCCATTCATAAATACTGGTAATAAAGTCTTTAGATTTTCAAAAACATGTGCAAATTGTAAAAAGTGTCGAAGCTAATAAAAATATAATCCTAATCTTCAGGGTAAACTCACGTTTCAAAAAATAAACAATGTTCGTTTAGAATAATGATTTATAAAGGGAAAAGTGTAATTTTTATGGCTGAAACACTAGAGCAACACTGAACTAATTCAGTTTTTCTAAATTAAATTCAGACAAAAAGACTGTGATTGTATTTAATTATTAGAGAGCAATTCCTTTTACGCAAAACGAAATAAAATTGTTAATTCCGCGCGTTTATTTTAACGAACGGTTCTGGCTTTATAATAAACTCAGAAAATAAGATAATTATGTTGATTGGTCGATAAATGATGAGGCGATATTTTTCTTATAATTATCTTCAATTTTGATACGAATTAATTACAAAAATTTAGTGAAGTTAACGGATTTTGAAATTGTGAAATCAATTGATATTTTAAGATCTGTTTCGACCGATAGTACAGATAAAAATAAACCCTTGTTTCCAGTGCTAGTGGTACAACGTATAATAAAAGTCTGAAGAACAAGGGGATGGTTTTGGAAAATTTTGCAAGTTGATTGGAGGTTAGTTTTTAGGTGGGAATGTGTAGCCGTGAATAGGAATAACAATGCTGTAGATGATACCGTTGGAGATTAGGTTTGGAAATCCGGCGTTTGGAACTCATCTGGCAAGCCATGTAATAAAGTGTCTAGAGATTTCAGCCTACAGTAAATTTCTCTTTAAGTACAACAGTTTTCCGAAAAAAGTGCAATTTAGAAAATGTGCAGCTGTTGGTTATGAAAATTATCTTTTCGAACGTGTTCAAAATTTAAAATAGAGGATTAAAACACTTTATAACCCCTATCCCAAAAAAAAGAAATATACATTTGCAAATCCGGTACTTAACAAAAATCTACAGTAGAATAGAGTGTATTTTTAGTGCGTACGGTTGTGTACCTACAGAGATTCATTGTAGAGGACAAACCCTCGCGAGTGTGGGTGGACTTCACTTGTCTTTAACGTAACTCGTTCGCGAATAGTGTAGCGAACAAGTTGAAGAGGAGAAATGTTTTCCCTTTTCCTCCTCCCTTGTCTTACCATAATTGGCATCATCTGGGAAACATAATCGGATCGTTACCTATTCGTTATCTGAGAGTCGTGATCGGCCTCGTGGTACGAATGGGACGCGTGTCCCTCACATAACGAAGCAAATCAGACAGAAGACAACCTTTGAGTCCCGGGACCTCGGCGGGGTTCGGTCCCTTGCGAGGTAAGAGACACACAACTTTAGTATTCCAACTGCGTCAAATGTTAACTCGTGCCACTAACTATGCGGCGCGCTCCTTGTGCGCCGCTTGTGCACATACGGTTAGGAGAGAGGCAATATTATGGAAATATACTAAGAGAGCAAACGGAGTAACGACCGATCTATTTGTATCGAGACTATTCCACCTGGAGTATAAGCGACTAATCAGTATCCGTATATATAGATATTGTTTCACGATACCATAAACGCGGACTTGTATTTTGTAGTTTTTCGAAATTTTCTCGAAAGAAAAACCCGAAAGAGTGATTTTTCTGGACTAAGAAATTTTTGAAATTGACAAGATTCTTGTAGGCTGTACTAATTTTTATACAAAATTTGCTAAAAATCAGGGCGATAAAATTTTTTATCTACTCTAATTGTACAATTTAGCAAAAAAAGTAATTTTCATGGAGAAAAAAGAAGTGTTATATAGAACTAACAAATTCTTTGTTGTTACAAAATTTTTTGTTAACTTAACAGATTTATTGTTATTAGAAAAAAAAGTATATTGAGTGTATAACTCCTATTTCATTTTAAGCCAATTATAATAATGTAAAGATTTCCTTCTTTCTTGTGGCCTAATGGCTTTAAACTTTATTTAAATTACATTTAATAATGTAATTACAATTACATTATTACAATATCAAGAAACCAATAAAAGTAAATCCACCGTCCTATGCAAACACTCAACGGAAAACATGCATTGTTTCGATTATTCACAAAACAGCGTTAAAATTTTAGATACAGAAAACGACTTAAACAAATGAAAAATCTTAGAAATGTTTTATATTTTAAAAGAAAAAAATTCTATAAATTTTAGAAGTGATGTTGAAAATTTGAGTATTCTTTATTTGAACTTAATTAATTAACTTCTCTTTTTTTTAAAACGAGTTACTCTTTGTTTTACCTAATATGCTATCTACAGACCTTGTCTACTTCTCTGTCTCCCACCATGTTATCTATGGACTTTGTGTTTTTTCGTACATTCATTATTACCTTCTATACAAACTAATATAAACCATGGAGCATATGTGTCACATGGAAAAATATGAAAAAAACCTTTTTTAATAATTTTACTATTATATAATCTCATATGAAAAAGTTTTTAATAAAAAAGTTTTTTACTATTGTTTGTCTAAATGTGTTTTTTTTGTCATTTTATGATTTCTTTTATCGTTTATGGAGATTTTAAAGAAATAGTGACAGACCTATTTTGAGGTTATGTTTGAATGTTCCATGCTTGTTTATTTTTTTGACTTTTATTTTTGTCTGGTACGTATGTTGAGACACATAATGTATATTTTTACAAAAACATATGTATCTGTGTGTGAGTTATTAGATCTGTGTATCTATTATATTGTCTTTTTACAGACGTTTTGTTCCGTTTTTTTCTGATGAGGATGCAGAATACTGCATCAAAACGCGTCAAAATTTTGATGTAATTTAAATAAAGTTTAAAGCCATTAGGCCACAAGAAAGAAGGAAATCTTTACGTTATTAGAAAAAATTTGAGTTGTTAGGACAACTAAATAAATTTGTTAGCTCTTTTTGTCAACATAACAATCCTTTTTCTCTGTGTTTTCATCCATGAAAGAAATTTAAAAATATTCAGAAAGAACGGGAATTAGAATCTCCTTACAAAATTTCAGGTATTAAATCCAGTAAAACAAAGCGTTTCTCCATCAATAAAAGTTTATTGTATTTTACTGCTAGAGATGATAGAAAATTATGCTTAACTAATTAATTCACGAAATGTATTAAATGTATGGACATGAACGGCCCTTTTTCAAGGTTATTAGGCATAGAGTAGTCAAAGTTTCCCAACGATAAGAACATTTACACAAATCACGAGTGGTAAATAGTGATTACTATTAGTGGTAGGGATATTAATTCTGTAAATATTTCAGACTCGATTTGAAAAACCTTTCTTCTCTATCGAATAAAAGTGAAATATCTTTTTCAAAAGAGGCATAAAATGACTTTTGACGTAACCGGTAATTATTCTGTAAAAAGTTCAATGATCCCCGGCAATAAAATGTCCCACTTTTTTCCTCATCGCCAAACCTATAGAGCTTGAGAAAATTAATTACGTTATACTGTGTTGACGTAACATTAAATAGCAGTTCCTTCTAGTTTTATGAATATCATCTTGTAACTGAGTTGCGTTCATCGCGATGGCAGGCCACACCTATGTACTTTTCCTTCTCCTTCTTCTTCTTTTTTTCGTTATTTTTCTCTCTTCTTTTTCCAAAGGCAAAAGCGTCGAGCTCAGATGAATAAACCTTTTGCCATAAATAACGCCATAAAATGCTATAAAATTCTACACCGTTAATCTCCGGGTTATAACGTTTTCTCTGTTGTTGTTGGCGAACGTTTGTTTCAAGACCACCATTTTCTCTTTTGTGATAACAGAAAAAGAGGGGAAGATGATACAAAACACGGTTTTGCAAACACTAGGCCCTATAAGAGAGCGCGTGAAACAAACCTGGACATTAATCATTGTTGGGGGACAGGAGAGAATGGGCAAAGGAAAAAAGGTGGAAATGCGCCTGGACTACGCGCTATTTGTCACCGTTTTCTATCTATCTAGCACCCCTTGATCTTATCGTTTCTTGGTTTAGTGATGGTGGAGAGTAGAGGAGGAGGAGGAGGAGGTGGCATAAAAGAAAACTTTTTTCCAAGTTCGCTATATAGTTTGCCACTTTGCCGCGGCGATATTATCGCGAACACTTTCGTTTATTTTCTCCTCCTATATGCGATTGTTGTCCACCCTTTTCTAGAATGCTATTCAGTAAACACTGGCACGCCAATGGATTTTGCCGACAAACGATAGTTTGCATTTGCATATGACGCATTGGAATTGTGCTCTCTTTAGTTATAATAATATGAGAATATCCGTTTTTTTCTCCAGTCAGCGCATGAAAGTGGCGCAAGCTGAAACAATACTTGTTGTTGTCGTTTGTGTGAGTGGTAGGGAGACAGATGTATATTGTCGGCATTTCATTTGGTGTGAATATTATATGGTTTTAACTATTCTCCTTTTCTAGACGAGTTTACTGGTTGGTAAAATAATGCGTGATGGTTGTACTAGAAATGAGATGAAACGGTGTGACCTATTTTGTAACTTTCTTCCTGGTTAATGATGTATTGGATTTTTCAGGTGTATTCGATTTTTTGGGTTTTGTTTACAAGGATTTTTTTTATTATTGCTGGTTTTTTTTATTCAAGTTGTAAATCTTCCTATTGTTGATATATTTTTGTACATTTTGAACTATAAACTACCAGGAATAACAAAAAAACCATACAAAGAAAATCTTTCTAGAAGGTCTTTCTAAATGTATTCTTTCTTTTGATAAATAAAATTAATATTATGTGAAGATAAATTCTATTAATAGGAAGGTCTGAAACATAAAAAAGGCTTATGCCATATTTAATAAATAATATTAACACGTTAACAATAAATAAATAACACGTAAACGTGAACGAAAAAAAGACAAGCACACGACGAATGCTGTCATTTAAACAAAAAATAAACATTGTATACAATCTTATAGAACAAGCGATTCTTCTTTCTCACACTTTGTTTCACAATGACAATTTGCGGAAAGTTAAACAAATTCTTTTAAACAATGACTATACTACTTCTTTTTTTTTGAAAAATATATTAAATCTCGATTAAACAAAATAAAATTTTCTAATATAGATTCGATTACCAAAAAAACCGTTCAGAGTTATATAAACAAATCCCTAGAATATGTTTACCTTTCAATAATTCTAATTACACTAAATTGTCAAAAATTTTGAAGTCATATAATATTCATTCTATCTCAATTGTTAATAAAAATTTAAAAGCAATTTTAAAATTGGGTAAGGATACGACCAAAAAATTTCAAGAAACGAACGTCGTTTTTAAATTTACATATAAAGATTGTCCAGCGAATTATATAGGTCAAACTAAGCGTCCACTGAAAGTCCGTATCATCGAAAATAAGAATAACAAAAATTACACATCAGTGGTACGTGCATATCAATTAAACTTTAAACATATTTTTGACTGGAGCAATGCTACTATTCTCGATCGTGAACTAAATCATAAAAACGATCTATTTCTGAAATGATACACATTTTGAGTAATGATTTTACTATAAATAAGAAAGAAGACATTTGTTTCCTGAATAAAACTTATTTTCCCCTTATTAGGAGATTAAATTCAAAATAGATGCCACGAGTTTATCTGACGTGTTTACCTGTGAGTTCATTGACTCTATATTTTAGCAGAGATGGCTTTTTCTAATATTTAATTTCAGTTTGACTTGATCGTTGTATCGAAATGACAGCATTCGTCGTGTGCTTGTCCTTTTTTCGTTCACGTTTACGTATTATTTATTTATTTTATTTTTATGTTTATATTTATATTTATTTTTTTTAATCTTGACTAGTTGCAATGTATTCTAAATTGAAATATTCAGGTATTATAATTTTTATATAATTGTGCTATTTATTATTTATTGTAATTTATTAATTTTAGTGTTTTATTAAATAAATTAGCCTGAAGAGGATGGTAAACCACACCATCGAAACGTCGCAACTTTAAATATGACATAAGCTTTTTTTATGTTTGATACCTTCCTATTGATCGAATTTATCTTCACATAATTACACATTAGGAAGGGAATTTTATTTTCATTTAAAATTAATATTGTTCCTGATGGTTCGAAGTATGTTTTGTCTAATATAAGTATTTTTTTATGTTACAGCAGGTGAGTTCAATCGCACATAATTCAATTTCATCTATTTTGTAAGTACTAACAAAATTTTTGATCATTAAATTATTGAGAGTAAGAACTTTTTAACATTTGCATATTGAAGTATATTCTGTATATTCTGAAAGTAAAAAAGTGTTTTTTTCATCTCACTCCACTCTATATTGTGAATATTTATTTCTATCTTGAAATAGCAATGCAAAAAATGAAGAGAGCCTTTTCTAATACAAAATACACATATTTTTCCCCATAGCAGTAATATGAGAGAAAACTTTGAAAAAAAAGCGAATCGTTCCTACATATTAAAGTAGAAAAAGTTGATTTGCGCGAGACGTCCCAACACCCGGAAACAATTTACCCACTGTGGTGCAAATAGTTTATAGATTGTAATGTTCCTACGGGACTTAAGAGTCATAATGTCCATCCTCATCTCCGTATCAAACAAACAATCTGTCGATTTTCTCTCTATATCTTGTGATTATTTCAATATCCACTGACACACGACGAGACCCCATCATCGATTTATCAAACACTCTCATTTTTGAGAAAGAAATTATTTGAGAAAGAGAAAAAAATATTTTCCAAAGATGTTAATAACTCAAACATCTCTCAAAAGATTTTTTTCTAAACGATTTACTTGTTTTATTTCTATTTCTTCTACTGCCTAATCAATTACTATTTGATGTTTTTCCCAGTTGACAAACAATTTATCGGATTTTAATTTATCTACTTAAAAAATTCAAGACGTAAATAATATTTTTTTTCTTAATTAGTGTCACGATAAATAAGTCTGTAACATTTATAATCATTTTCCAAGTATATTAACCTCAATAGTATGATAAGAAAAAAGAAATAAATAAATTTATTAACGCCCTATGTTTATTTAGACGGGATGGGGAAAAAATTACCATTTTCGCTACCTGACAAGTAGACGACGGAGAGTAAGAAAATTTGATTAATAACGGAATAATAATACACTCCCAGCATTTGTAAATTTTTTTTTATTTTCCACTATATACAGTATGCCTCAACAATAATCACGGTAAAACCCATTCTCCCTGATGCATAGACGACCTTTCTAGTCGCCATTATTTGCCGCGTGTACATTAAACTTTATATAACTTTACACAAATTGCTTTTCACTTAAATCTAAAGCACCTTCAATTAGGGTCAAAAATATTTTGCAATAAATTTTCCAACAAATTATGTTTTTTTTTTTAAAATAATTTACAGTGGTTTCTAGAAATGTAAACAGTAATTTTCGATTCAAATTTACAATAAAGTAAAATGTTTGAAGTTATTTTAAATGTAGTTTTCTAATTCGTATTTAATATTATTTATAAACTTTATATATCTATGATCCGATTAGGTACGGTTGTTATTTTGAGGGAATTCGTCACGCATTCGTGGCATCGTAAAACCGTTCACTAAGTGCCTCATTAGTGTTGTAATTAATTCAGTTATAATGACAGCAAAACCGAAAATATTTGCTGATGGCTATTACGTGTTCCTTCAATTGGACATTACACGTTTTGCAAATAGATAAACGTGTAGAGAGTTTTGAAATTTCTTCATCATGTAATTCTACTTCTTTTGATAGTTATTCGCAAAGTGTATACACATTCGATCGAGTATAGAAGAGAAGAAGAGGTCTAGGAGAGTTGAATATAATTATATGTATAGATATAAAGTTATTATAGACATATTCCTCTGCCAATGTCGAGATGTAATCGATTTCTCTTATAAGTATATCCATATGGGGTATAATAAAGATTGGAGCTTAAAAACAAATCTTACTTTTCCCCAGTTTTGACTAACACAGTTTATGTTTATAGTAGAATTTTACTTAATTTATAATTTTTTCGACACTTTTGACTGAAGTTATTTTTGACAGAATATTAGGTTTTATCTTTTTATATTATTCTTTTATTTGAACAATTAAAATTTAAGTAATAGTTGTTTTAAATAATGTAAGTAGTGCTAATAGCTGAAAATGATTTCATTGTTCAGAAATGGTTTTGAAAATTAAAAATAAAAAAATTGATAGTTGTTGGAAATTAAAAAATGGAGTTAATTGTTGTTCCAAACTGAAAAGAAAGGAATTAGTAGTTGTTGCAAACAACTACAATTGAATTAATATCGGTTGTTAATAATAAAGATGTAGCTAATAGTTGATCCAATCAACAAAAATCAAAATAAATATTGGTTGTAAATAATAGAGATGAAGCTAAAAGTTGATCCAAACAATAAAAATTAAACTAATATTAGTTGTAAATAATAGAGATGAAGCTAAAAGTTGATCAAAACAATAAAAATCAAACTAATATTTCTTGTAAATAATAGAAATTAAGCTAAAAGTTGATCCAAACAATAAAAATCAAACTAATATTGGTTGTAAATAACAGAAATGAAGCTGATAGTTGATCCAAACAATAAAAGAATTAAAAGTTGATCCAATCCATAAAAATCAAACTAATATCGGTTGTAAATAATAGAGATGAAGCTAAGAGTTGATCCAAACAATAAAAATCAAACTAATATTGGTTGTAAATAACAGAAATGAAGTTGATCCAAACAACAAAAATCAAACTAATATTGGTTGTAAATAACAGACATAAAGCTGATAGTTGATCCAAACAATAAAAGAATTAAAAGTTGATCCAATAAAAAAAATCAAACTAATATTGGTTGTAAATAACAGAAATGAAGTTGATCCAAACAATAAAAATCAAACTAATATTGGTTGTAAATAACAGACATAAAGCTGATAGTTGATCCAAACAATAAAAGAATTAAAAGTTGATCCAATAAAAAAAAATCAAACTAATATTGGTTGTAAATAACAGAAATGAAGCGGAGAGTTGATCCAAATAATAAAAGAATTAATAGTTGATCCAATCCATAAAAATCAAACTAATATCGGTTGTAAATAATAGAGATGAAGCTAAAAGATGATCCAAACAATAAAATAATCAATACTTGTCCGAAACTATAAAACAGAAACTGACTCTTTTAGTAAGACAGCATGTTTTCTTTTTTTCTACTTTTAGTTTCCTTCAGTTTGTTTTGTTCTTTTTTCTGTTTATTTTGATTTGTTTGTTCTTTCCTTTTTATTTTCCACTTGTTTCGTAGTCAAGTTTGCGTTAGACATTTTTTTCTTCGGCCATATAGGCAAAAAATGTCGATCGGCTGAAAGAGCATGCGATACAAGTAATTACAGCGGCAAAAGAAGGGCGTGAGAGAGAGATTATTGCTCACGTACTGACGACGCTTCTATAGTTGTTGTTGTTGTTGTTGCTGATGCTGTTCCTCTCTCAGGATGGTGTAGAACAACATGAGAAATATTATGCATTCAAGACACGGGGACATAGCTGGCTATTTCTTGTCCGATCTTTCCATAAGTCATGCCTAGGTGTTCGCCAAGTAATGACCCACGCAGCTTCTTCTTTTACTCCTTCCCATAAGCACCTGTGGTGTGACGACATGGAGTTGTTTTCGAAACAACGTATATTTGTATCTACACTTTATAGCGAGAGATTTTGTTCTTTTGATTTTCGTTTTTTTATCTCAATTATGTATATTTTTTTTAAATTTTTACTCTTCTTCGATTTTTATTCTTCACTGACTTTTTTATTTCTTCTTTAATTTTTACTCTTCTTTAATTTTTATTTTTCACTGATTTTATCTTTTTTGTTTTTGTTTAATCTCCTCTGCTTTTGTTCTTCACTGATTTTTTTATCTTTTTCGTTTTTGTTTAATCTTTTTCTGTTTATTATTCTTATTTGATATTTGCTGTGAATTGGAAAAAACAGCAAATAGTTGTTCCAAATAATATAAAGGAAACTTATGGTTGTGCCAATCAATAAAAAACAAATCAATAGTTGTTTCAACTGAGAGAAAAAAGAATCAATAGTTCCAAACGATAAAAATGTAGTAAATAGTTGTTCCACTTAATAGAGATAATACTGGTACTTGTTCCAAACACTAAAAATTAAACTAATAGTCATTCCAAACCATAGGAAACAGGCTAGTAGTTGCTCCAAACAATAGTAATTCAACCAATAGTTGTTCCAAAAGATTTAGAAGAATAACTTATTAACTTATTATTACTTATTATTTTTAAGAATAACTTTTTGTTCTACAAAATGAAAATTAAACTACAAAATACAATTGAACTGCGAACAATGGAGCTAATAGTTGTTCCAAAAACTAAAAATCGAGTTTATAGTTGTCCCAAACAATAAACAAGATGCCAATAGTAGAAAATGGTAAAACCGTTTCGAATTCAAACTTAAAATCTCAGAATATATTTGCCATTTGCATGAAAGGGTTTCTCTCTCTGTCTTTCATCTCTTCGTTATAATATGAACGCTCAAAAAGGAGTGTTCGAATTGAGTCGCAAATCACCTGGGTGGAGACTGTATACTTTATTATTCGCATCTCTGTTCATGATATCCCTCTCTCTTTCTCTCTCAACTGCGAGTGTTATTTTAATCGAGAAGATCTGTATACGATTCTTTTTTAATTTTTTTTTGCATCAAAAATTTTTTCTTCTTAATTTTTTTTTTGTTTGATTCTACATTTCTACACTGACATTCATAATGGCTTGATGATTTATGCGATAGTAGCACATTAAAGGTCGGACTGCTCTTCGGCAGATTCGCAAAAGGAGAAATAAACATATATACACATCACACGTTAAAATTGTGAATATTATCGATTTGACAGTGTTGTGTTGCGCACAGAGATCTATGAATGATTTAAATAACGAAGTTATATATATGTGTACTCCTCTCAGAGCGTTGATTAATGATCATGATTAAGATGAACTAAAACTTAATCGACTGTCACGGTTTGCGTGAATTGCGTCTATAATTAAGGATTACCGTTCACATCATTGCGTAGATATATATTTATGTACATGGGTATACATGTGTATTTATATATTATAAGCCATCGGCAATGTAGAAAAAAGTTTTTTGCATAGTTGCAAATTAACACTCTTCGACTATATGAGAAAAGGGTGGGGTGGGGGAATAAAAATTCATGATTTATGGCAATGATGACTATACACAAGTTCCTTATGGTGCGTATAAATATGTCGCCAAGAAAACAAACTGGTGGTGTAGAATTGCGCGCGCTGATCAGATATATCAGCTATAGGCTATTTATTTATTTATTTATCCATGTGTTTATCTTTTTTGGGGTAATTTAGTTCCTTAGATCCTTTGTTGTTCAGTTATTGATTGATTCAGTTATTTTCTTCTTTTATGTTTGTATTCTTTAGTTTTCTCTTTTAAGAATAATTAATAACATGAAAGACTGAGGCAAACCAGCTCACTTTTTGCCAGCTCGGTAAAAATCCAGAAAATTATTCTCTAAATCCAAGTTAATTTATATAATTTGAAAGCTTATGATTTCTACTTAAAAAATAAAAAAGAGTTTTTGATTCATCATTTTTAGTTTTACTTAGAAAAAATTTGAAATTCTCATATACGAACTTTCAGAATCACAATCTTCCAGGGTAAATCCGCTCACTTTATTTTTTCAAGACGGAACAGTTTTAATTTTTTAAATATTAAAATTCGTCTTGTTCCCGTCTTAAGTATGATTTAATATTGATAAACTATGAGTTCTGTAAACAATAAATACTGGTTTAATAAATAATAATTGTATGTTTCATGTATTACATTAAATAATGTTATATTTTTTCAAGGGGAAATGAAATGTGGTTACAATTTTGGTTTTAACAAGTCATAAATTTTATTATTGTTAAAATATAATACGTGAAATTTTTTTATTCTAAATTTTTAATTTCCCCTACTTCACGTGAGCTTCTTTACTCCGAATGAATTCCTCAAAATTCAGAGTAAATAATCAGTCACAAAAATGATATATTAAACATAAAACTAATTTCCTTTTAAATCATGCCCTTTAATCGTTAAAGCAGCAATAGTTTTATTGTAAAAGGAATCTTTTAAATATAAAAAGGTTAGAAGTTTATTGGAAAAAAGAACAAACGGTTTTAATATCAACTGATTTCTTTTGATTTTTAAATGAATTCCTTTTATGTCAAAAGAATAATTTCACGTGATTTGACATTTGTAAACAATTCAAAATAATAAAATAAAAAATTTTAATTACTCTTTACATAATGCAAAGATAATCTACACAATTTTTATATTAATTGTTTATTTATAAAATTATATTTAATAAGTTTAATGGTTAATAATAATAATATTAATATTAATAATAATAATAATATTAATATTAATAATAATAATAACAATAATAATAATAATAATGCAAATTAAATTATTGTTTTAATAAAATAAACAACATACAAAATTTAAATAAAATAATGAACAATTTTAGATAGTTATAACAATTATTTATGTATTCGAAAACTATAACTTAATTTATTTAAAAATGTAGAATCTAATTCATAACTTTTTGAAGTTAAAAAAATTGATAAAAAGTTATATATAGAAATTATGCTGCAAGAAATTTAGTTCGTATTTTTATTTATATTTTACTTGCCCATTAATATATTATTTGCAGGCTTATAATATTATTATTTTATTTTTAATCTAATTTCAAATATTTTATTAATTTAAGTCCAAAATAAATAGATTTTTAATATAATTTAAAAAAAGCAATTAATGAATTACTCATAATACGAATAAATAAAACTACTGATAAAATGTTTTGTTTTAGTAGCAAACGAAAGTCATTAATTAATTAAAGGATATAATTTAAACTTTTAAAGAAATTTTTCTTCAATAGGAAAGGAATTCTTCTTAGACAAATATCAAAAGAAAAAAAAGCTTACAGTATAAAAAGTTTCGTTTTTACTCAATTAGACTGTTTTGTGAGTGTAATAAATATTATTAAATAATAATAATGATTAGCAGTAATTAGCAATAACTCTTTAATTGTAAAAATGAGAAGTCAGTTCGAAGTAAATTTTATTATAATAGGGAATTTAAAGGTTTTGGTATTTTTTTCAAATAAAAAAATTAAAAATCATCCAGTTTAAGCCAAAAAGGTTTTTTAAATTGAACATTCTTCGGTAATAAATTTTTTTCTTAAATTAAACAGTGATAAATCGGTTTCTAAGGATTTTAATATTTTGAATATGTGTTTATCTCAATTTTTAAAAAATGTATTTATTAACTTTTGAAAACTTGCTCCTCAAATATTCTTTAGTTTCCAAAAGTTCTTTCGTTGCATAATTATTAATTTCTTTAGGTTTCTTTTTAAATTTCTTTAAATCTTTTATTTTTAGATTTTTAATGCATTATTCTTTCATTCTTTTGTTATTTTTGTATTTAAATTAAATCTTGAATTTTTCTTCTTGAATTTTTTTTTCTTCATCAATCATTTAGCTTATTATTTTTTTTATTTTTGTATTTTTCATTCATTAGTTAATCAGTTAATTATTTTTTTAAAGTTTATGTAGTTTAGTTATCAGACTTTTTGGTTATTAAGTTTTTAATTCTTTAGTTATTCAGTTTATTATTTTTCCAGCTTAATCATTTTTTACTTCTATAGTATTTTATTTATAAATTTAATTTTGTACAAACGGGTTTAAAAAATTACCGTTTATTAAAGAAAGAGGGAAGAAATACAGATATAAATCTTAAACATAAATGAAAAACTTATGTCAATTTTTAATATTTCAATTATTTCTTTTTAAAGTTTTTTTATTTTTTAAATCTTTAATTTTTTAGTTCTTATTTTTTAATGCTCAATTATTTCGTTCTGTAGTTTTTTAAATATTCCTTAGTTTTCTTCGTTAGATCTTTTGTATTTTTCTTAAGCTCTTTAAGCTTTTCAGTTCTCTAATTTCTAATCCTTTTGCTCAATAATTCTTTTTTATTTTCTTTATTCAATTCTTAGTTCTTCTCTCTTTAGTTCTTTACTTTTTGCTTCTGAAGTTCCTCAGTTATTTAGTTCTTTGATTTCTTATTCTTCTGTTTCTTAGTTTTTTTTTCTTCTAAAGTTTGTTAGTTATTTATTTCTTGAATAATTTTTTATATATAATATATTTCTTCTCTAATTTTTTTTTAGTTTTTGAGTTCCTTCTCCCACTTTTTGAATTCTTTCTTTCTAAACATTTAAATTTCTGTTATTAATTTTTCGATTCTTAGCTCGTTTTTTTATTTCCTAAAGAATTTCCTAACTTATATACTTACTAGCAAAATAAAAAACTGAAGAAATAAATAACAGTAGAGTAAGAGAAGTAAACAACAGAATAAAACAAAACTTCCCTCTCCTTCGTACTGCTTAAAATTTTGTTTATCCACATTTTTCACACATTTTAACACACTGACAGACACACACATATCTATATATGTATACATTTTGTCAATGTATAACGTTGTTTCGTGTGTATAAGCGACGCGATCACTATTCGTGCATTTTATAAGCATCGCGAAAGTTTCACCGCAACTGCGTTCGAAGTTAACCCTATGACCGCCGATGGCAACTAGATAAAACTTCTTTTTCAACGACAAAAGTTGAGGGAGGCATGCAAACGATGCACTTTACATCCTTCTTCGGGTTCGTAACTAGGAAGCCTCTACGCGCTATTCCGTTAGTTGCTCGTGACTTGAGAGACTATATTGGAATTCGCGTGATATCGATCGCAAAAAAAATCAAACGTTTTGTGCGTCAAGAATCTTCTCCCTTTCCAACCCCCTCCCCACCTCTCTTTCTCTCGCGAAGATCTTATCTTTCAAAGACCCCATAAAAGAGACATTTATTTGTTTTCAGTAACCATAGTAAATTCCGCACTACTTGAAAAAAGGAAGAAGAGAAAAAAAGGTTGCGTATATTCTCTATAGCCAATTTGCTCTCAACTGATTTTTTTTCAGTGTCAGGTTCACTGTACAATTAGGGAAATTAGAAATTTTGTACGAGTAGAGAATATGTATACTAAATTGAAGATAATAATAATAATTGATTCGATTAATGATAGTGAAAAGTAGGGAAATAGTTTTTTGATAATGAGAAATAATTAAGTGTCAAAATTTTTTTTGTTTGGAACAACTATTTTTTCTGTCATTATTGTCTGGAACATTATATTGTTATTATTTCGAACTATTGGTTCTATTGCTATTTTTTTCAACAACCATTCGCATCTTTTGTATATTATTCAGGGCAATGATCTATTTCTTTCATATTGTTTGAAACAACTTTAGTTCCATTTTTATTGTTTGGAACAACTATTAGTTTCATTTTCATAGTTTGGAACAACTTTAAGTTCCTTTTTTTATCTGGAACAATTATAAGCTTTTTTTAATTCCTTAAAATAAAATTTACTTTTGTTTATATTGTTTAGAATTAGAATGAATTATTAAAATTCATTTAAATATTCATTCTAATTCTAAACAATATAAACAAAAGTAAATTTTATTTTAAGAAATAAAAAAAGCTTATAATTGTTCCAGATAAAAAAAGGAACTTAAAGTTGTTCCAAACTATGAAAATGAAACTAATAGTTGTTTCATTTTTATTGTTTCAAACAACTATCAGTACAATCTCTATTAATTATTTGTAACAAACTATTAACTCCATTTTTATTGTTTGGAACAAATATATTTTTGTATTGGTTTGCAATAATTATTAGCTGAACTTTTGTTAGAATTACTTTTAGAAATATCAGGAAAATTTAATTATTACTGATAACAACAATTAGAAAATTCATTTAGTCTTTTTTGAAGCAACTAATAATTCAAAATAATATTCTAATTTTAAGAATATATATAAAGCCAAGACTATAGTCTTGGCTCCTATTTAAGTATATTTGCAATGTGTTTTATTCTTAAAATTAAAATATAATACTATTAAAATAGAAAAAAGTTTCTTAAATATTTCTATATTCTGATTTTAAGAAATTTTTTCCTATTTTAAAAATTTTTTATTATAACATTAAGCATAAAACACATGGCAAATATACTTAAATAGGAGCCAAGATTATATTCTTAAATTAAGAATAGTTTTTTCTATGTAAAGATGAAATCTTCATCAAATATTCATTCTAAATCTTAAATACCTATATTTAACTTAAATTTGCAAATAGTATAATTAAATTAATTCTTTTAAATAATTTTTTAATATTCAAATTTTATTGATTTATTTATGTGACATCTTTATATTTTTTAATTTAAAAGAATTAATATTTTAATGATTTTCTGAAGTCAAAATAGAAAAAAAGTTTCAAAGAAACAAATATAAAATAATCATAAAATATTTTATTTCGTCTATTTTTGATTTAAGTAAAAGAATTATAAAGAGATATGAAAATTTTTTTAAACATTTATATAAACCAAAAAAAAAGAAATATTTTCCAATTCGTAAAGCTAAAATCTTTATCAAAATATTCATTTTAAACCTTAAATTTAAATGACACTTAAAAGAAAACTAGAAATATTTACATAGTTTAATATTGCTAATAATAAAAATCTTTAATTTTTTTTGGAAAATTTCAAATTTATCCAATTTTTGAAGAAACCATTACATTTTAATTTTGTAAATTGCATTTTAAGGCATAATTATGGGGACGTCTGCATGAAAAAAGGTCCACTTTGGAATTGTTGGACTTATCTACATGGCCAAATTCTTGTTAAATTTTGAAAATTTGGATACATCTTAAGTCCAATTTGGTGCAAAATTCGCTCAGTTATAGAATTTTAAAATTCAGAATGTCAAAAACCTCTTTTCCATTTTGAAACAATTAAAACAAAAAGTGGTCCCTTTTCTAAAATTGCGTTTTTTAATTAATAAATATGATTTTTTCGAAGTTAATGGTTGAATGCTATTTTATTGAGTTATTTGAAGCAGAAAACAAGAAAGTAGACATAAAAACATTTTTAAGAGAATATTGTTAATAAGTTTGAGAAATATTCAAATTTTCATTTCAAAAAAATGAAATAAAAATTTTACTACGAATTTCTCTGGTTCTTTTGGGAAGTTATTCAGAAGAGAGTTGATTTAGGTCTAGTACAACCTTAAGATGAAATATCAAAGATTTCTAATTTTTCTGACCCCTTCGTACTAAGAATATAATTTGGACTAAGACTTTGACTTTTAAAGTTGAGTTTCATTCATAGTAAAAAATAACACCATCATAGAAATTGCCTATTGTTTCGAATCACTAAAAAATTTAATTACCATTGTTTGCAACAACTATAGTAATTTGAATCAATAATGAAACAATTTTAATAGAATCACTATATATTACATCAAAATAATATGATGAGGAAGAATATTAAAAAAGTTATTATTATTTTTATAAAAAACATAAGTCATTGGATAAATGAAGGTAAAAACAAGAAGAACATGAAGTGGTAAAAAAGTAGGAGAAAATTAAGTCTGATTGAAAAATACAATTTTCAAGCAACTTTTTCCGGAACGACAAGAAAAAAAAGAATACCAAAGAGGCTGTTCGAATTGTGAATCTAACAGGGGAAAAAAGAGAGAGAGAGAGAAAGATTCATACTGGAAAATAGAAATTCGACCAATAGTGAAGGGGGTTTGGGTTCTCTCTTCCAGATCACGTGGTGATAGCGACAGAAAGGCAGTTGTTGTCGGTGGTGGTTGCGATCGGCGTCATTGGCGGGGATCCAATAGGCGAAACGTGGCACGTGGTGAAGCCTCATCTGGGATTCACCTGCCGGTGGCGCGTGACCTCCCCACTTTCTTTATATAAACATATACAATACACTTGGGACTCGATGAGGGGACCGCGAATCTCCCTGCCAACGAACGTCTCGACAGTCCACACGAACGTCTTTGCTGGCCCAAAGCCACTGGGGAATAGGGATAAAAAGAGAAAATACCCCTTCTCGAACTATTAGATGTACACTATCGTCGTCGTGAAGATAAAAAGAGATAGTGTTTGAGAGAGACAGAGAGAGAGAGACTTTTTACCGCTAGTCCAAGGCAAGATAGGATGACCTACATCAGAGGCTCCTCCTAGGAGAGGGGCATCCATTTCAGCCTCTTGATTTTAGATCGGAAAAGTCAACAGGCTGACTTTACTTGGCCGACCAATGGGAGACGCGAACCCGAGGCACTGTCTCACCTTTCTCATTTCTTGCACGTTTCCCTTCCTTTTCCGAAATCCTATTCCTTTTCTCTTTCTTGCTCTCAGATATTACTCGAAGAGGATTTTGATCTTCTCTGATAGATTTGCATCTTTTGTCGATAATCATTTTCTCATTTTTTTGGTAATTTCCATTTTTGCTATTTATTACCAATTTTTTGCTATTTTCATTTTTTACTATTTTTGTTTTATAAAATGAAACTAAAGTTTTGTTCCAAACTTATGCAATTGTCAGCCATGGTTGTTTCTAACAGCAGAAAACTACTAATTGCTCTAAGCAGCATTAATTTGCAGAAGATACTTTTGGATAATAGAAATTGCAGAAATTTTTTGTTTGTTCCAAACAATAGTAATTGGAATAAACAATTTAACTGATCCTTACGATAACTTCCGAAAGAAATTTCCCCAAACAATATTATAGTTAACTAAAATAGTTGTTCCAAAAAAGTAGCAATTGAAATAAACTTTTACAGTTGTACTAAACAGAGCACTAAACACGTTTCAAAACAGGAATCTATAAATATTATAAAAAATTTAGAATGTACTATTTCGAGTTTAGATATTAGTCCTGAAGTAAAAAATGAAATTAGGCAAAAAGTTAGTAACAGTGTAATGTTAAATCTGTCCGAAAAAGACATCACATTTGAAGACAGAAGTTTTGCCAATAAGTTAAATTCTGCAAAAAGTTTCTTGAAAGAAAATCCTGACATATTTTTTACTAATTAACACAATGGAAATATTTTAGTTTGGATGAAAAAATCAGACATTTCCAAAGCCCATGACTTACTTTCCGATTTCCGAAAGGAGTTTTATCCAAATTACAATTAAGAACTTATAAAATTCTAAAAAATTTAAATGACAATGAATTTCTTAAACGAAAATATAATAATCAGTTAACTATGACTAATACCTCTTTGGAAACATTTTATGATTTACCAAAAATTCATAAAGATAATGCACTTCTTCATCCTATTATTTCGCCAATAAATAGTTCAACTCATTTTTTGGCCCAAATTATATACGAAGAGTTAAAAACTATAACTCCTCTACCAAAATCTCTTGTAGACAATAGGTTCGAGTTAAATGACAAATTGAAGAATATTACTGTACCACAAGATTTTGTTTTACTTTCTCTTAATGTTAGTTCACTTTTCA
The DNA here is from genome assembly GCA_032873175.1 of Leptopilina drosophilae. Lineage (NCBI taxonomy): Eukaryota > Metazoa > Arthropoda > Insecta > Hymenoptera > Figitidae > Leptopilina > Leptopilina drosophilae. Next base: position 11,126,250 of record CM065485.1, read on the forward strand.
CTAATATTCCATGCGATTTAGTTTTACAAAGTCTTGATAGAAAAAACAATATTATTCATAATAAATGTAAAATTCCTTTTGTTGACATTATTAATTGTACGGAATTTTTATTTGATAATACTTATTTTGTTTTTGATGAAAAAATTTATAAACAAATTTAAGGTACTCCGATGGGGTCACCGATATCTCTATTTTTTGTGGATATTGTAGTAGATGACGTGGAAACTGATTGTTTGAATTTGCTTAAAAATAATTTCAATTGTGTTCCTCTATTTTATTATAGATATGTGGACGACACACTTTTGTGCGTCCATAAAGATCAAGTTGAACTTTTCATTGGTACTTTTAATTCGTTCAATGTTAAATTAAAATTCACTCATCAACTAGAAATGGATAATAAAATAAATTTCCTAGATATGACATTAAAAAAATAACAATCAACTCATCACTAATTGGTATAAAAAATCCATTTCTTGCAATAGATTGATAAATTATTTTTCACGTCATCCAATTCAACAAAAAAAGAACATTTTTTTCAATTTATATGACAGAGCTATTTTATTGTCTCATAAGTCCTTTCATAGTGGAAACATTAAACGAATCATTAAAATTTTGTAAAACAACGATTACTCTTTAGAATTTATACAAAAAAATATTCAAAAACAAAATGATTCATTAATTCATGGAACAATAGATGAAAAACAAATTAACAATGTCGTTAGTGCTTATCAACAACTACCTAAAGTCTGTATTCCTTTTAATGATATTTATTGTCAATGATCTAATATTAAAAAAATATAATTTACTTTCTTTTTCTATTGTGGAAAAAAAGCTTAAGCTCTGTAATAAAATTGTGAAAGGACTTGACGAAAAAGTGGGATCGGAATAACATTGTTTATAAATTTAATTGTAATAGTTGCCCTGCAACATATATTGGTGAACCAAAACGCACTTTGAAAAAAAAATTAGCGAACATGAAAACAGAAACCTAGAATCTGTTGTGAACAAACATCAAACCGAATATAATCATTCTTTTAATTTTGACGATGCAGAAATTTTAGATTATGAAACTTGTCATAAAAAACGATTAAATTCTGATATGATTTATATTAAATACAATAATTTCACTATTAACAAGAAAAAAGATATACAGTTTCTTAGTAATTTCTATTTTCCTTTGCTTAATAAATTTAAATAATGGTTACAATTCATAATATTTCGATTGCAGGTCATTGACCCGATCGACTGTAAAAAACTAATTTATTAAATAATTGTTGAAGAATTTACTAAATATTTAAACTAGTAATTGTTCCAACCAATAAATACAGAACTTATAATTGTTTAAACCATAAAAATTGAGTTAATAGATGTTCTAAATATTAATAATCAAACTTATAGTTGTTCAAAACAAATAAAATGGAGCTAAGAGTTATTCCAAAACAATAAAGATGAAGTTTATAGTTGTTCCAAACAATAAAGATGAAGTTCATAGCTGTTCTAAACAATAAAGATGAAGCTTATAGTTGTTCCAAACAATAACAAGTAAACTAATAGTTCTTCCAAACAATGAAACTGAAAATAATAGTTATTGCAGAAAATAATAATCTTAGCGAATACAGTTGTTTGTAAAACTATCTTTTGAAGCCATTGAGAAAAGGCAATAAAAAACAAAGCTAATAGTTGTTCCAAATACTAGCAATTGAACCAAATGGTTACTCCAAACACAACATCTGAACCAATTGTTCTTCCAAACCACAGAATTTCAAAGTTTTTCTCTCGCCTTTAATTACTTTCGAATTCATGCATTTAAACGAACATTTCAGGTTCAATTGCAAGTCCTTGATTTTATGTACAGTAACGAAAAACGGAAAAAACATATATATTTCTTTGTTTTTTCTCTGCCATTTCAGAAAGTAAAATAAATGTTTTATCAGATATGCACTTGTTTCTATATCGTCGAAATGTATCTCCTTCTCCTTTATTGGTGGAACACACCAACTACTCACGGTGCGCGATAATTCATCTCGACGAGGTGGTAATAATTTGTAATCGTTTATCTTCTGGTAATTTATCGACCAACTCGAGTCCATGATATTCTCCGATTACTTACTAGGGAAACGAGTAAAATTTATTTTCTTCACCGCGAACTGGTGCGCACCGCGCGCCTCTTGTTTTTCTCCAAAAGATTACAAGGTGAGATAGATCAAGTTTTTTTCGGAAAATTCATTTTTAAAATTTTACTTAAATGAAGGACATAATTATTTCAGTAAAATTTGTACTCTCACAATTTGAATCAGTAGAAATGTTTACTAATTCGAATTAGTGACTGAATTTTTGCTGTTTTAGTAGTAAATTTTACTAATAAATAGTTATTTCAATTAATTTAGTAGGGGAATTAATTCAAAAGCAGAAAGTCAGTTGATGATTCAGGGGCGCAGAATTGTTCCCTGTTGAGACCCTCAACTAAAATTCTACTTTTTTATTATTATTAGTGTAAAGTTTAAAATTCTTCGAAATGTGTCTTTCCAAATTTATGTAGGATTTTACTTTATTATTCTGTAGAATCTTACTTTTAGATTTATATTCATTGTTTGAAACCTTAAACTTTTTTCTAATGTGCAACGACTTTATTACCTTATTGCTAACATCTGGAGATAGTAAAATTCAGATATTACCCTAAATGACGAAAACGAACCTTTCTGAGAAGGATAATCTGCGAAAATCCTTTCCTGGATGAACCCCCACCTTTTTTGTTTTTGCTCTTGCTAAGAGTGGGGCAAGTAGGTAATTGTATTCCTCAGTATGATTTTCGATGGTTTTCGAGAATCAGTTGATTTCGAGTAACAAGTTATTTTAACTTACTCCTAAGACAAATGTATCTATTTCACAATTCATTAAAATAAGTTTAATGCACAATGAACTTGTTCAACCTTTCTAAATTCCCCTTCCAACCAACACAAAAAGCAATACTTATAATAATTTAACGAAGTTATAAGAGTCACAACAGTTCCCCAAATGTCATTTTTTCTAATTATCATTTTGCCGAACTGTTATTTTAACGAAATTTCACTTTTTCGAGACGACATTTTTACGAATTGTCACTTTTGCAAAAAGTCATCTACGCGAAATATGGTTTTTACGAATTATGTCATTGTTACGAATCGTTATTTTTTCGAAATGTCATTTTTACGAATTGTCACTTTTGCTAATTGTCATTTTTGCGAAAAGTCATTTACGCGAAATATCGTTTTTACGAATTGTCATTTTATCGAACTGAATTTATCCGAATTGTTATTTTAACGAAATTTCACTTTTGCGAATCGCCATTTTTACGAATTGTCATTTTTACGAAATGTCACATTTGCGAATCACTATTTTTACGAATTGTCACTTTTGCGAAATGTCATTTTTGCGAAATATCGTTTTTACGAATTGTCATTGTTTACATCTGAGGATTTTTTGTTAGCTTCTTTGATTGGCTCTTTCTTTTCTTGTTTTTTTATTTCCGTCTTTTTATTTGTTTCTCTTTTGTTGACTTTTTGGTATTTTTTGTTTGCAGCTTTCTTGTATTCCTCTTTTTTCTTTGCTTCTTGGTATTTTAAGTTAGCATCTTTTGTGTTTCTCTTTTTTTCTGTTGCTTTTCATTTTTTTGTTTTCTTCTTTTTATTTCTTTTTTAATTTGCTTCTTAGTAGTTTTCGTTTGTTTCTTTTTATCTTCACCTTTTTCTTTTCTCCCTCTTTGCTTCCATTTTTTTTAATTCTTTTTGTTTGCTTCTTTTTTGTTTTCTTTTTACATCCTGGTAGTTTTTTGTCTCTCTTTTTATTTCCTTCCCTTTTTATTTGCTTCTTTTTGTCTGTTTCATTGCTTTTTTGTTTTCCTTTTTTTTCTTTATTGATTTTCTTTTTTTCTTTCTTTCCTCCTTCTTTTGTTTCCCCTTTTTCGTATGCTTCATATTTTTCCCACTTCTAAAATGAACATCTCGGAAAAATAAAATATTCCGTTATGAAATTATTTATACCCCAAGTCTGAGACAGAATTATTTCTCGACAAATGGAGGATATGTCTGATGAGAGGTAGACGTTTTCTGTGTACACATAGCGGAATGCAGTACAGAGTCCGAAGGCAACAATTAAGAGATCTAGTGCGCCCTTGGAGTCTAGGAACCGGCTCGTGGGAAACGATGAGCTGCTTAGTTGTTGTAGATACTCTCTCGGGTCCAACGTCGTTAAAGAGACGCTCGCGTCATTAAGGTTAAATGCTTTAGCTTGAAACTATTTCGATATTTCCCCTCTTTCCCTCTCCTCAGTATTCAAAGGGGAAACTAATTAGTATTATATTTTATTAAAATGTTCCACATGCGCTCAACCAAGATTTACTCCTTCTCAACTGTTGTAGGAAATAAACGATGAGACTAATGGACGAAGATTGTTTACATTCGCAATTTAGACATTTTTTTCACAGAATTGAGTGACTCATAAAGAATTTTTTCCCCCTAGGGGAAAAAATGAGACAATTTTCGAGAAAACTATTTTCATCTTCTTTATAAAGGAAGAAAATTGTCTCATCTTTTTCCCCTAGGGAAAAAATGAAATACTTTTTCAGAAAATAATTTTTAACTTCTTTATGACGGAAAAAACATTGTTTCCTTCAAAAGTACTTTTTTCCTAGTAAAAAAAGTGGAGGAAACGTTTTTCAGTTTTTAGTTTCTTTTTAACATTTTAAGGATAATGTAGGATAACATATGAAATATCAATAAAATACAAATTAATAGAGTAATAAAAAATTAAATCAATTGATTAGAAATTTTCGGAGCAGTGGGCGGACTGAAAGTTTGAAATTGAATTTCGTCGGGAGTAATCTGATGGAAGCGTTTAGGGAATTTTGAGGTGGGAAATGTCGAGGTTCTTCGTTTGCTGGGAATGAGTTTGTAGGATTCCTCCCAGCCATATCGTCGTCAACAAGTTTGCGACCATTGTCTTATACTATATAAACTGCGACGGATCTCGTTGCAGCAATCCTGCGTCACGATTTGCGGCGAGTGGCGTTAGTATTCTTGTCACAATATATCTCTAAACACAATATGTTTGTGTGTTTGTGTTAAATCGTTTAGAAAGATGTTTGTCAAACTATTCTCGAAACTGGAAATTATAACCTAGTTTTTACGGAAAAAAATCATTTTCCCAAAAAAAAATTGTTTGTCAAAAAATATTCAAATTTAAAAAATAAAGGTATTTTATTTCAGATAGTTGATTTCAAAATAAATCGAAAAATAAATTAATTACAAATAAAATTAATTCAATTTAATTTAATTCAAACAATCGCATTGAATCTAGTTGAGAATATTACACTCAATTAAAATTAGAAAATTTAATTTATCTAATTTAGAAAAGTGACTTGCATTTATTTTTTAATTTGAAATTTCAGACTGATTTGGGTGAATTTAAATAAATTAATTAATTTTTAATTAAATTAATGTGAATAAACACTTTTTTCGATCATTGAAAAATAATTTTTAGCAAAATTATTATAAAACAAAAAATCCGTAATTAATTAATTTATTAATTATTAAATTTCTGATAAAATAATTTAAAATAAATCGAAAAAAAAATTAACTAGAAATAAAATTAATTAAATTTAATTTTAAAAACTCACATTTAATCTAGTTTGGAAAATTACACACACTTAAGATTAGAAAATTGAATTTATCTAATTTAGAAATGTGAATTGCATTTACTTTTTAACTTTTTTTATTTTTAATTTATTTTTATTTTTAATATCAGATTGATTTGAGTGAATTTAAGTAAATTAATGTGAATAAACACTTCTTTTCGACTATTAAAAAAAAGAAGTTTTAACAAAATTATTATTAAACAAAAAATTAATAATTAATTCATTTATTAATAACTTTTAAATGAATAATATTGTATAAATAATTTTTGTGTGAAATTAGAAAATTGAATTTTGAAGTATTAATTAACTTTTATGACTCTGAAATTTATCTGGAAAGTAATAAACCGTTTGTTTACGTTTATACGAAGAAAGAAGGCTCAGGCACTTGGAGGTAACTTTGGGGTGAAAAACAATACAATATAGTAATACTGAGTGGAAAGCACAAAAGAAATTAAATCTGGTCGGTTATTTAGTTACAAATCGACATTCTGCCTGTTTCAACGTGTTTAGTTTTCATCGGGAAGTGCGAAAAGAAATTTTTTTTTGTAATTATCACAATAATTATTTTCATTTTCTTTTTATTTTATTGAAGATTCTTTATTTAGGATTAAAAGTAAAACTCAGTAATTTATCAATAGGATTCAAAATCCTTGTTAATTTATTAATTATTATTTAATATTTTGTAATAAACATATATTATTATATTATTATATTATTAATAAACAATATTTTGTAATAATAAATAATATTTTGTAATGTTAAAAATATGTAATATTTTCTTTATTTACTAAATATAATAGGATTCTTTTTAAATTTCCTTTTTCACGTTATTTTAATCATTAAAAGAAATATTTTGTCTGTGATATTATTGCAAAACAAATATTACGTATGTAAAAAATTCAAAATTCTGTTGAATAAGTTTCTTTGCAATTTTTTTTTACATTTTTTTATAAACAAATTTTCAATATAAATTCATTCTATTTTTTATAATATTATTATTTATTCATGAATAAAATCATTAAATTTTTGATGAAAGATATTAAAAAATAATTTTTGAATTGAATTAAAAATTTTAATTTTGAAATTGAATATCATTTATGGTTCTAAGTTTTATCTTGAAAAGTTTCGAGTGGTTTGTTTACATTGATAGACACGAACAAACGAGGTTTAGACGCCTAGAGGTAACTTAGGGGTGAGAAACAATACATTGTAGTAATAGAATCACAATCAAAATAAAGTGAAAAGGTGAATTCAAAAGAAAATTTTCTGTTCGAATCATCAGTTCGTAATCGATATTCTTCCTGTTTAGACGTGTTAAAATTTTTGTGCGCGGACAAAGAAGAGTCTCTTATTTTTAAGATTTAATTAAATTTCGTTATTATTTAACTTCAGTATATTCATTTGTTATAAACATTCTATTTTTTATTTTATTCCTGTCGGATTATTTATTGTAAAATGTTCATTTTTTTGTATTTCTTTTATTACTATTACGTTATTTATTATTGAAATTTTTTTATTATTTTATTATATATATTTTTATTGTTTTTTTTAATTATTTTTTTCACTACTATCAAATTGTTTAAATTAAAAAAATTATTTCATTTTAAATTCAAATTTTAAATTTAAATATAATTAATTTTATTTTAACAATTTTGTATTAATTATAATTAGTAAGTTAATAACTTATTTTTTCCCTTCACTATTTTATGTTTTTAATTATTTTCGTAATAATTTATAACCGTTTTTTTAGTTTTGTAATACTTATTATTAACTGAAATTTTAATTAATTTGTTATTTATTTATTTTTTTAACTAGTTTTCTTTCTTATTTCCTATTATTGACTTTTTTAAATTAACAATTAATATTAAGTCAGTAATAAACGAAATACTTAAAAATATCGTAATTTGACGAAATTTATTATATTTTTGGAATTTTGAATGAGACTTTTTTCAATTCTAAAATTATATTGCTACATAAAAACTTAAATTATTTTGAACAATTTTTTTTCGTGATTGTAATATTTTCCTAATTCACGGAAACAGGCAGAATTTCGTTTAAGTCGCGCAGTAATTTATTATAACGACAAATGTGATAAATAAATTACTTTCAATGCAATTTCGGGAGTGTTTGAATTGTTCTAAAATCGCGTTAAATTTGTAAAAATATTTTTCTTTTACCATTTAAAATTTTTTTCAGAAGTGAACGAATATTTTAAAACCGCGATCGCTTTAGTAATTCTAAAACCAATTTTCTTTATTTAGTAACAATTTTTCGGAAGTGTTTAAAATTTTTTGTCTGAATTAATAGTGTCAATTAATAGTGTGTTAATAGTGTGTTAATATAGTCTATGCTAAAAGTGTTTGCAAATTATTTTTTGCTAATAATATTTGCTTTCATCAGTCTAAGAGGATACCATTTTTTGGCAGTAGTTGCGGAATGGAATATTTTTGCCAACGTCAAGGTTTGTTTATTATTAACAATTAAAGTGACAGTTGATCTTAAATCATTTTTTTACATTTTATAAAAATAATTGCGTCGTTTTATGAAAATCGAAATTTCCATTGCAAGTAAAAGCAAAGGAACTAAAAATAAAATATTAGTAATGAACATACTATAAATTTATAAATTAGTTCGAAAATTACTACAAATTCAATCAATAAAAAGTAATAATTGTTACAAAAAAAACTTTATCACATCTTTTTTGCAAAAATGGATAATTGCGGGGGAAAAAAGCATTTTGAGAGAAACACTATTTTCGACAGTGATTTATTACTCAATTTCTTACTCATTACTTTCTTATATGCAAGTTTGAAAATTAATCACATAATATACTTTTATCAAAAGCTTCTTGACACAAATTATCGATTCGATTCAGATTAGCTATTTGGATAGCCGTGATTTAATGCACACCGCTCACAGACGAATAATCTCCTTATCTTGTGATTTATAATCTGCATCGCTTGTGCTTGCAAACTCATTGTCTGTGATGCTAATGTGGTTGTTATTCCATCTCTTGCTCTCAAAGACTTTTATTCTCTCTTTCTCTCTCTCTGTTATACTTTTTTATTTTTACAAGTGTAACGCAGCATTTATTCAAAGCCACATTTACCGGGCGTAAAAGTAGTCAATGCGAATAATGCCGCGTTATTATACAATTAAACATTGAATACAAGTGACTGAATCTCTTTGATCGCGCGACAATAAAGCGAGAAAGTGTGCGTTATTATCGAAAGATCTTTGAAAATTTGCAAGTAAAAGTAGATGAAAAAAAATTGTATTTAAAAAAAACCACACCCCTTGAATTAGTCGGCGGCTGTTTAATAATAGGCCATTTGCCGAGAGAATAATGTCTCATTTGTGAATTCGTAATTTTTCAATAGTGATTTCCAGTGAAGTTGTTATTGGTGATTTATTGCGTGTTTCTATTTCACGCTATTTTTAGATTCTTTGTTTTCTAAATTTTTTTACTCTACATAAAAAGTTAGTAAAAATTTTAAATAGATGCTTTCTAATAGAGAAAAGATTATTTTTCAATTAATAGCGAGTAATTTTTAACTTTATATTTAGTTAAAATTTACTAACTAATTAGTACTAAAATTTTTTTACTACTAACATAATTTAATGATTAACTAGTTGAAAATAGCTGAGTAATTAGTGGAAATTGATTTATTTATTTATTTATTTTTTTTTATTGTGAAATAGATTTTTTACTATTTGTAAGTTAAAAATTACTACCTAATTAGTAGAGAATTTTTTTACCATTAGTAGAATTTTTTTAGCTTTTGTTAGTTAAATTTCTTAATTATTAGAAAATGTTTATTTATTATTAGGGAAATTTATTAATCAATTAGTAAAAACAGCTTTTACTTTTATTAAAATTTAATTAATTATAAAAGTAAAAAGCAACATTTTAGTTATTAAATAATTCATTTGAATCTATATTTACTTAAATTAATTATCATCTTATGTCCTCATGAAAAAAATTTCGTTTTTTGGGGATTTTATTATTCTAAAATAAAAATCTTAGAAAATTTGTTTCATAACACAGTAAAATTTACGTAGGAGAAAGAAAAACAATTAGATATTTACAAAATTAAAAAAAAAAATTGCAGAAAAAATATGAAATAACTTTAGGAAAAAAGTAAAATTAAGGTAAATGTACATATTTCCGTGCTAGAACATAATTCCGTGCTATCATATAATATTAATTAATATAAAAAATTAATAAGATATTTTAGTAAAATAAAACCCATAATATTAATCTACTAAATAGCAAAATTTATTCTACAATTTTCCACTTGCTAAAATATTTTATCAATTCCTTATTTTAATTAATAAAAAAAATAGCACGGAATTAGGTTCTAGCACGGAAATATGTACATTTACCTTAATTCAAAACAAGCTTAATTAAAAAAACGTTCGAAGTAAAAAAATTAAAAATAGTTTGCAATAAAGATAACTAAAAGTAAATAAAATAACTAAGTAAAAATAACAGAAAATATTTAAACTAAAATTACTAAAAAAATTATTCTGTGTGAGAATATTTAAAAGTAGTTTAAAGTAAACACAATTAAAAATATTGTCACGCAAAATTAGTTTAAATCAAGAATAAATAATAAGTAGTAAAAAGTTAAAATAGTTGAAAACAGTATAATTTAAAAATAGTTCAAAGTAGTTTACAGTAAAAATAATTGTAAATAGTTTGAAGTAAAAATACTTAACAGTAGTTTGAAGTAGTTTGAAGTAAAAACGTCAGAAAATTATTAAACTGAAATTACTGAATAAATTGTTTTGTGTAAGAATAATTAAAGACAGTTTAAAATAAACACAATTAAAAATATTGTGACTCCAAATTAAAGTTTGAATTAAAAATTTCTAAATTCTTTTAAAGTAAATTTTACTCAATTAGTTTAAATCAAGAATAAATAATAAATAGTAAAAAGTTGAAATAGTTGAAAACGGTTTGATTTAAAAATAATTTAAAGTAGTTTACAGTAAAAATAATGGTAAATATTTTGAAGTAACAATACTTATCAGTAGTTTGAAGTAGTTTGAAGTAAAAATAACAGAAAATATTTAAACTAAAATTATTAAAAAAATTGTTTTTTGTAAGAATAATTAAAAGTAGTTTAAAGTAGAAATACACTTAAAAATATTGTGACACAAAATTAAAGTTTAAATTAAAAATTTCTAATTTCTTTTAAAGCAAAACTCTGCTTTATTTGTTTAAATCAAGAATAAATAGTTAAAAGTTAAAATAGCTAAAAATAGTTTGATGTAAAATAATTTAAAGTAGTTTACAGTAAAAATAATTGTAAATAGTTTGGAGTAAAAATACTTCAAAGTAGTTTGGAGTAAAAATACTTCAAAGCAGTTTAAAGTTAAAATGACAGAAAATATTTTAAAGGAAAATTACTAAAATATTGTTTTAATGTTAAAATAACTTAAAGTAGTTTAGAGCAAAAATAATTAAAAATAATAATAATAGTTTGATGTGGAAGTGATTAGAAATAGTTCTTAGCAACAATAATGAAAATGAGTTTAAAGTCTGTAAATTTTACCATTTCAGATGTAAAATTTACTATTTTAAAAGTAAATTTTTTAGATATGTAAATTTCTTCTGAGATTATTAAAAGTTGTTTTACATTTTTTCCTTTCCGCATTTCGATAAATTATTCAATCAAATTAAATTAGAAGTAAAAGACGATTATTAAAGTAAATTAAAATAAATTTTTACCCCAAGTGTTAAAAATCTTTTCTTTCACGAAAACTAATTATTGTTACAATAGTCATTATCAAGTGAGATAAAATCGATTATTCGAATAATTGGAATACACTGAATTCATTAGTGGACTTTAAAGATTGGATAACAGCCACCAAAAAAAAAAAGTTACAAAACCGTTCATTATTTTACCTCCTCTCCCATTGTATAGCAAAAATTTTTCTTAGCGGCACTTTAGTGTAACTGTAATTAGCGATTTATTTCTCTATATATTCTATACAGTAATTCGAAAGCAATTACCACCCCGATTGAAAGATGGCAAGCATTTTCCAACTGTTAAATTAATGCAAATTCTATATCAAACTTTTATATAAATAATTTAATGACATCGTTAAATTTAACTATATGTGCTGTGTAATGACAAAATTTTGCCACCTCTGTCCATGTTGGGAATAATTCATTTGGTAATTAAGTAATCAAGAAGAATGAAATTCCTCATATTTTTTTCTCTCTTTGCAATTTATGTAAAGAGGAGGAGAGAGAGAGTTAGAGGTTAATTAAATAAACGATTATCATCAGCTGTTTAATTATGTTTAGGAAGTGAAAAGATATTTTTCTTTTGCGCGAAATTTATGGTTGGAAAAAAATGCAAGTATAGGAGACAGTTATGTTTTAAGTAGTCAAGTTGTAAGCACCTGCCACTTGATTCCAATGGCTTTATAGATAAAAGCTTCCTTCTGCTTTAGAGGATCTTGAAAATACACTTGGAAGTTTCGATTTACAACTTTCAGGCTATCCATATAGTCGGATCTGCTGTTTGGAGTTTCTTTCTCTTTCTCTGTCTCTCTTTTTCTCTAGCTCTCTTGGTCAGTTTATAGAAACAGTCAAAGAGTGGAGTTTGTGGTCTATAGGGACGACGGTGGTTTTAATGCATTGAGCATGTCTCGTCTTCGGCAATTTAGTTTCTTCTTTCTTGGTGAAACGTTGCTTTTGAGACTAGTTAATCGACGCACAAATCAGCGAATGTAAGACACTTTATGGGTTGTGTAGAAATGCTGCTTTTCTCCTCGTGGTCTCTCGAGGGAACCTAAAAATTTTCTCCCCCATTTTACTCTCATCCTTAACGAGGAACATACTCGCTCTTGTCTTTTCGAATTATCGTTTAGGATGCTTTTATAAAGCACTTTCGAGAATCGGTAAAGTAATATTTTTCTTGACTCGATCAAAGGGAGGAAAATGTTTTCTTTTTTCTGGACAATAGTGTAATTTAGACAGATGGTTGTTTGGAAAAATAGTAATTTAGACAAATAGTTGTTCTGGGAAAAGAAAATTTTAAAAAATTGTTTTTGCAATAAATGGTGATGAAGACCAATAGTTTTTTAAAACAATAGTCATTGAAATAAATAGTTGTTTCAGGTAATTGAACCAAATAGTTGTTCGAAACAATTGAGTCAAATTTTTTTGTCTCAATAGTAATTTAATGAAATTAAATGGTTGTTTCAAACAGTTAAACCAATTATTCGTTCGAACCAATTCAACCAAATTGTTATTCAACAATTGAAACAAATATTTGTTCAAAATAATAAAAATTTAATTAAATTGTTGTTCCAAATATTGGTAAAAATAATTTTTGAAACAGAGAAACCAAAAAGTTATTCCAAACAACTGAATCGAAAATGTGTTTCAAAGAAAAGTAATTAAATTAAATAGTTCTAAATATTTGAACAAAATCGTTATTTTAAACAAAAGAAACATTGTTTCAACATAATTGTAATTAAATTTAAAAAATGTTTAAAATAATTTAACTAAATTGTTGATCGAAACATTTGAAGCAAATATTTGATTCAAATAATACTAATTAAATTAAATTAAAAAGCTGTTTTAAATAATTGAGCCTAATAGTTATTCGAAACAAATGAATTCAATAATTGTTCAAATAACTGAACGAAATATTTGTTCAAAATAATAGGAATTAAAAATACTTGTTTGTTACAAAGGAATTAATAGTCTCTTGGATCAACTGTAATTATATTTATAACTAGCAAAAACAAACACGCGTGAAATTTTCTTTTCCGTTGTTACTTTCAAAATTTGCTTTTTCAAATTAAATGAAAATTCTTAATTTCTTAAAAAATATAATTTTTCTTACGGTCTTTCATTAAATGTGATTATTTGAACAACTCGTATAGTAAATGCCAAAATATTTATAACAGCAACTTCAATTAATATTTTAAATTTATTTCAATAAAAGTTGGTGACATTTTCGATTGTTTCAATTTTTAAAAATTATTTTCGGAAATAGAAGTATTTTTAAAAAAATTTAGTTTCATTTATACATAAAACATTTTTTGGAAATTTCTTAATTAAATTTTTGAAAACTGTAATACTTTGTGCTTAACAAAAAATTAAAAACTTATTTATATTTATTTTTCCTGAGGAATTAAAATTTAAAATAATTTCAATGAAAAACCTCATTAAATATTAACCTTAAATATAACCTCATTGCTAAAATTTACAAATATATTCATCCAGAATTCAACTATTTTTTAGAATTTTTAAATAAAATTATTTAAAAACTAAAATGATTTTTGAAGAAAAATAATTGTATTAATAATATTAAAAAACACGCGTAATAATAATTATTATTATAATTATAATTTTTAAAAATAAAAATTTTAAGATTTTTAAACTTTTGCTTCCCTTACATTTTAAAGAAATTTAATTTAAAAATCTTTTTAAATTTAGTTAATTCCTAAAATTCCTGTTATAACGGTTTAAATATTTAATTATTTTTTTAAATGTTAACTAAAATTTTTGTTAAATCAATTCCTATCAGAACTTAAGTTCGAGAATTTGAATTATTTTAATAGAATAAATTTGGTAAATTCTTAAAATGATATAATTTCAAAAATATAATTATATTTGTAGACAACTTGGGCCATTCAAAAAATACCATGCTACTGAATACCAAATTCGTAGAATATTTTACAAATTTATAATTGATTTTCATTGTTTTAACATCATATTTGCATTAATTCGTAAAATATTCTGCAAATTAGTTAGTCAGTAGCATAAAAATTAAGATTTATGAAAAGTTTATTAAATAAACATTATATTAAATAACAATTCTGTGCAATAAAAATGATAAGAAATGAAACTTTAATTAAATGAAAATTATGTAAAATACTTCGAGGATTTAAATTTTGGATATTTAAAAAATATGAAAAACCGTAATTTCAAGTAATAATTAGATTTTATAAAAATTATAAGAATTAATTATTGTTTTTAACCATTATATTACTTTCCATTTCACAATTAAAAAATTACGTGAAATTATAATTAGATTTCATAAAAACTATAAAAAATAATTATTATATTTGAAAAATTTAATATACGTGACAATTTTATAGTTTGAGATTTATTGTAATTAATATTAATAATACTCAGAAAGTCTATGAAATAAAAATTAGATTGAAATAAATTATTTTTGATATCAATTTAAACTACAAAACAAAACATTGTAATAAAACAACGCTAAGTTCAGGTGAGGACAGATTACGTCGATTATTATAATATAATTGATGTTTTTCAGAACAATAGTAGGTAGAATAAATATTTTTAATTAAATTTAGTGAAAAATAAGGTGACCTTAAAAAATAGTTTGAATTAAAAATCACTAAAATATTTTAAAGAAAAAAATTTGCTTAATTAGTTTAAAGCAAGAATAATTAATAAATACTTGAAAATAGTTTGAAGTAAAAATAATTGGAAAAAATTTCAAAGTAAAAATAATTAAAATAGGATGGATTAATAATATTAAAAATTAGTTTAAAAGAAAAATGAATAAAAATAGTTTGAAGCAAAAATAATTTAAATTAATCTAAAAGAAGAATAACGAAAGGTAATTTAAACCAAAAGTAATTAGATGATTGTAAGTAAAAATAACTAAACGAAGAATAGTGAAAAAATAATATAAAACAAAAATAAGCGCGAAAATAGAGAAAGAGAAAAAATAGAAATGATAAAATAAAAAGAGAGTAGAAATTGAAAAAAAGCTGAAGAAAAAGAATATACCGTAAAGGAAAAATATGATAGGTATTGAAATAGAAAAAAATTCGTGTATAAGTGTTGAGCCTCATGATTTTTACTGAATGCTGAATATAATAGCAAAGTGTTTGTACACGACACCCTTCACCGCATAGATTTCATAATCGCGATCTCCAGGTAAATCCTGTGAGTTCGTGCCGATACCGTAAATATATTCACTACCTTCTCTGTCTATATATATAAACACAACAAATACTAAAACCAACAATAAAAGGGAATTATTATTTCACGCTGAAAAACGCAAATCGCGCATTGCAAGTGGGACACCTTTTTATTTTGTGTCTACAATGTACAGTAATCATCTGACAGTTTTTCTCTCCATAGACTTTAAGCATTTTACGGAAATAAGAAGAAAAATATAATTTCAATACAAATTGTCATCAATCTCATATGATTGACGACCAATAATTGAGTGTAAAATGTGCAAATATTTATTCCCCACATGATCATTTGTGAGAGGATTTTCTTTTTCTCCAGCATACAGTCGAAGATCAATGAGAGATAGATTTTTCCTCGATTGCTTAGTTTCGACCCTTTTCGAACATTCGTCTTCTTTTTTTATTTTTCTTTCTTCTTATTATTATTCTTATTCTTATTCTTCTAATATTTAACCTTGAGAGGGCCGGGGTGGCCACTATAGTGGCCACCATTTATTTTTACTTTTATTTTCATCGAATTGATTTTTTATTTAATTTTACTTAATAAAAAACTAGTAAATTTTATTTTAATTTTCCGGTCCTCTGAAGGTTAACGTATTTTCTGCTTTTTAATTGTATTTTGTATGTTACATATAGCAATGCCAAAATGAAGTGCACACATTTTTGTCCTAGAGCAATAAAGTACTCATTATTACCCTAGAGAAAAAAAACCACTTTATTATAAGTAAAAAGTACCGATTATTATACCCTAGGGCAATAATGATCTCTTTATTCACCAGGTCGCTTCTTTTACATACAACCAAGCAAAAAGGCAAGAAATAAATTATAATACATAATTATAATATTATATATTATTTATTAATCAATAAATTTATTATTGTATCAATTAAATTTATTTATTATTTATTCTATAAACAATCTATAAATAAATTAAGAATAAAAAATAAATTTACGAAAATTGATATTCAAGAAAAATTCTTATTGAGATGTATTGTTTGAACTTTGTTTGGTTCAATTCAGAGAAATTTCTTCTATTAAGTAGAATAGTTGAAGAAGAAGAAGAAGAAGAAGAGCAGGAAAAGGAGGAGGGGAAAATTTTATAAGATTACGTAAGTGGTCCTAAAAAGCAGACATTTTGCGCATTATAGAGTGGCGCACCACTAATTAGTAACTCCATTGAAAAATATCCAACCTTTGCTGTGCTTGGAATGCAGTTCCAGCTTCATTACGCGTTTAATGCTACCTAGCTTATAAGACTTCCAAGGCAATATTCTTCGCTGCAAATGAGTTTATATCGACATTATAAAGATTTTTAGTACGATCTTAATTTCTTTCAGTATATTCTCTAAACTCTTCTTCGCAAAACATGTTTAGTATCAAGAAAAAGGAAAAAAAAGTTGTTTTTTCATTTTTCGTATTTGCTGTTGTAGTCGACTACTTTCTCGATTGAATTTTGCTATTAAAGAACTATTATTAATTCTAATAATTAATTAACTATTAATTAATTCTTAGGTTAATTAATTCTTAAATTAAATTATTATTTAATTAATTAGTAGCAAATTGTTGGAAAATTAGATATTATTTAGTTATTAACCATTAATTATTCAATTATTATTATTGTTTATTAATTTTTATTCAATTATTTGGCAATTATTGTTTAATAATTAATAGTTTTTACTCAATAAATTAGTCATTATTATTTATTATTTAATTAATCATTAATAATATTTAATTATTTTGATTCAACTAATTAGCATTTATTTTTTAATTATTATTCTATTTATTATTAATTTTTAATAATTTAATTCGCAAGTATTAATACAAATTACACAGACACACAAAAAAAAGTTTTTTGGCCGAGATACTACAATAGTTTCCCATGTATTTTGGCCCGCTGAATCTGAATCCGAAGTCAGAATTGCCAAATTGTTTCTTTTTTTAAGTTTACTCAAAAACCAAATCAAAATAAAAAAAATAAAAAATTTTCTTTGTGACACTACAGTAGTATTTTTCCATGCATTTTTTCACACTGAATCCGATTTGACGTCAGAATTAATAGATTTGCTTAAAATTTTGAGATAAACTCAAAAAACGTTTCAAAAAACCGAATTAACATTAAAAAATTACAAAAAAAATTTCAAAATGGCTCATGAGATATTCAAGTAAATCTACTAAGAAAAACAAATTGAACTCAAAATTTTGAGCCATTTTGAGAATTTGACTTCGAAAATAACGTGAAAAACTACATGGGAATACATTTGTATAGTTTCAGAGCCAAAAATTTTCTTTCTTCATTTTAAATTGCTTTTTCATCAGTTTTTGAATTTATCTCAAAATTTGAGCAATTCTGTTAATTTTGATATCGAATTCGGATACAACGGGAGAAATATTTACGGGAATATACCATCGAAGTGTTATAAATTTCTTTTTTTATTTGAATTTGGATTTTTTTTAGTCGTTTTTTGAGTTCAACTCAAATTTTTGAGCAATTCTTTCAATATTAACTTCAAATTTGGATTCATCGGGAAAAACTACATAGAAATATACTACTGTAGTGTTATAATCATATTTTTTGTATTTTTTTATGTAAATTCTGTTTTTTGAGTCGTTTTTTGAGTTCATTTCAAAATTTTGAGCAAATCTATTAATTTTGACGACAAATTCGGATTCAGCGTGAAAAAATGTATGGAAAAATACTACTGTAGTGTCATAAAGAAAAATTTGTATTTTTTTTATTTTGATTTAGTTTTTGAGTCTTTTTTTGAGTTAACTCAAAAAATAGAACCAATTGGCAATTCTGACTTCGGATTCGGATTCAGCGGGCCAAAATACATGGGAATACACTATTGTAGTATCTCGGACAAAAAATTTTTTTTTGTGTGCCTGTGTTATTCATCAATTTATTAAGGTTTTATTAAATTTATAATTATTTTTAAATAAATTATTACACAATTGTTATTAAATTTATTAAATATCATTCAATTAATTAGCAATTATTATTTTTTCCATTTCTTGCCAATTGATATTAAATTTTTATTAAATAATTGAGTGAAAATTTTGCAACTCTTACTAAAAACATATTAATAAATAATTTATTATTCAATCAAACTAAAAAATTAATTTTTAAAATAAATAATTGTTAATAAAATTAGTAAAATTACAAAAGAAACTAAATTTTTTATGTTAAAAAATCGTAAATTTTAATTTTTAAAATTTTTTAAATTTTAATTCTTTATATTGAGAACCAAATCTTCAGTAGTTTTTAATTTTGAGACAATTTGATAGAAAGCAAAAATTTAAATAATGTATTTATCAATTTAAATTCTTATAATTAGTAAATAAATTTCTCTGCAATTTAGTAAAATTTTAAAGTTGGGGCGCATGATTATTCCCCAAATTTCAATTTCCTAATATAAAAAACATGGAAATTTTTATCATCGAAACTTCATTTCGCATAATTTTCAGATTTCGAAATTTCATTTAACATAATTTTTAATATATCGAATTATTTTTTATCCTAATATTTAAATAGTCGAATTGTTTTTTAATATAATTTTTAATATGTCGAAAAATTCTTTGACATAAATTTTGTTTTTTCGAATGACTATTTTTTATAATTATTAATCCTCCGAATTGCCATTTGACATAATTTTCAAACCTTCGAAATATTATGTTACATAAATTTCATTTATCGAAATTTTATTTGTCATAATGTTCATTTACTCGACTTATCAATTTCGATAAATGGAATTTCTTAAATATGACATTTTGAAGATTTGAAGGTTATGTCACATGAGAATTTGAGTAAATGCGTTTTATGTCACTTGATAAGTCGAGTAAATGAACGTTATGACAAATAAAATTTCGATAAATGAAATTTATGTAACGTAATATTTCGAAGGTTTGAAAATTATGTCAAATGGCAATTCGGAGGATTAATAATTATAAAAAATAGTCATTCGAAAAAACAAAATTTATGTCAAAAAATTTTTTGGCATATTAAAAATTATATTAAAAAACAATTCGACTATTTAAATATTAGGATAAAAAATAATGAGATATATTAAAAATTATGTTAAATGAAATTTCGAAATCTGAAAATTATGCGAAATGAAGTTTCGATGATAAAAATTTCCATGTTTTGTATATTAGGAAATTGAAATTTGGGGAATAATCATGAGCCCCATTAAAGTTAGTTAATTGTAACTAATTGTTAGAAGACTTACATTTTTAGCTTAATTATTTAATAAACTTATATTTTGAAAAAATACTTCATTCTAGCTTCAGTAGTTAATTAAAAATTTGTGTTGAGAAACGTCACCCACTTTAGCTTCAATGACGAATGCAACTAACTTTACAGAAAACATATCATTTTTAGCTTCTTAGCTATTGCAACTAATTGTTCAAAAAATGTTTAAGTTTTAGCTTCATTGGTTAACTAATTTTTCCACAAGACGAGTTTAACTCAATTTAGTAAATTTAGAGGGAGGGGGTAAATTTAGTCGCCACCCTTCCTTTACATACAGTTAATATCAATAATATTGTAATTCAAATTTTGGTGAAAAAAAAATTGATCAGTGTCTAAAAGTGGTAGGGAATGAAAAAAAGGAGGGGAGCGATGGTCGTCGTCTTCGTCGTCGTCGTTCCGCTACCGCGTGTTCTTCCGTCCGCGTCCGATCGCTGATATCTCAAATAGACACGTTAAGTTAGCTCTGGAATTGCTCCTCGCTGTACACTTTGCTCGTGGTCCTATATAGTTACATATATATGTGTACACTCGCGCTGCATCCAAGTCCTCTTCTCTCCAGTTGGATTATTGCTGTACCGTGCTGGAACGACCTACCGTTATGTTGGTTAACGAGCTACCACCGACGTCCCATTGCGCATGCACGAAATGTAAACGTGGGAACCGGAATTGGCTATCCCATCCAAGGACTACTACTAGGATCTTCTTCTAATATATATATATATACCAAATGATGACCCAACCAAAAGGACGAGATTCTCGCGATTCGAAATCTCTTCAAGTTGAAAATAAACAGGATCTCTCCCTTTTTTAGGAGTTATCTGTAAAATTCACACAAGGACTGTATGAACGGGACAGAATTTTATATTTATGCTTTTAAACCCATTTCTTCTTAAATTTTTTTTTTATCTAAATTTATTATATTTTGGATTTAAATTTCTTATTTGAATTTGAATTTTTTATTTTCCTAACAAGTTTGAATAACTTTTCTACATTTTTTTCATAGTGTTAGTACACTGTAAAAAAAGGGAGTTAAATTTTAACTCCCCAGGGGTAGTGCTACTACTATGAATATTAGTCACTACTAGTAAATAATATAATTAGTAGGGCTACTACAATGGTTGTTAAACCCAACCAGTAAATAGTATTCTTGGTAGTGCTACTACTACGGATATTAGCCACTAGTAGTAAATAGTATTCTTAATAATTCCACTACTACGAATATTAGTCACTACTTGTAAATAATATAATTAGTAGGGCTACTACAATGGATGCTAAACCCAACTAGTAAATAGTATTCTTGGTAGTGCTACTACTATGGATATTAGCCACTAGTAGTAAATAGTGTTCTTAATAATTCTACTACTACGAATTCTAGTCATCACTAGTAAATAGTATTCTTAGTAGTACTATTACAATGGATATTAATTCCTCCGAGTAAATAGTATTCTTAGTAGTACTATTACATTGGATATTAATTTCTACTAGTAAATAGCATGCTTGGTAGTACTACTACGGATAATAGTCAATACTAGTTAATACTATTTAATAAATAGTACTCTCTAACTTTTAATTAGTAAAAATGTTTACTAATTCGAATTAGTGACTGATTTTTTGCTTTTGAAATAGTGTAATTTATTGAGTAATTAAATGTTTTTTAACATTAAACTTTTATCAAAATTTTCATCAGTAATTTAATTGTTTAGGCGAAATTTTAATAGTCAGAAGATAATAATTTTTGAATTTCTGTGAAAAATTATGTTTTTGAAAATAATTGAATTCTTGGGAAGAATAAAGTTAAATTTCATAAGTAATTGAATTCTTGGGAAGAATTAAATTAAATTTCATAAGTAGTTGAATTCTTAAGATGAATTTTATTTTTTAAGAAAATAATTAAATTACGTTGAAGAATTTTAATGACATTTTTTACAATAATTGTATTCCTAGGAGAAATGTTATATTTTACGAAAATAATTGAATTCTTTAAAAATTTTATTTTAAATTTATAAAGCCATTTTTCAAAATTACTTTAATAATTGAATTCTTATAAAAAATTTATTACTTGTGAGAATAATTAAAGTTTTAAGATTTGTATTGAAAAAAATTAAATTGTATGGGAAAATTTTATTAAAATTGCAATTTTATTAAATAAATCTTCTGAAAAATGTTATTAAACTCTTTTTAAATTGTAGGTTTTTTGTAATAAATTTTATTTAAATTTTGCAAAATAATTGAATTTCTTACTCTCTAAATTTGAATTAGTAAAAATGTTTACTAATTTAAATAAGTGACTAACTTTTTGCTTTTGAAATAGTAAAGTTTACTAAGAAGTTAGTAAAAATTATTATTTATTAGTTAAATTTGCTAATTCAATCATTTCAATTACTTTAAAATTTTTTATAATGTTTCTTGAAAGAATTAAAAAATATTCAGAAAATTTAATAAAATAGCTCTTCTCTGTAAATTTAAATTAGTAAAAATGTTTATTAGTTTGAATTAGTAACTAACTTTTTGTTTTTGAAATAGTAAAGTTTACTAATAAATTAGTAAAAAATACTATTTATTAGTAAAGTTTACGAATTAAAAAGCTAATAGTCAGTCACTAATTCCAATTATTAAACATTTTTACTAATTTAAATTTAGAGAGTAGTAAATAAAAAATTGACAAATTTATTAAGTAGATTACATTTTTTTTAATGTTTAAATGAAGAGATTTCTAAGAATGTTAGTAGAAAATTTTACTTTATATAAATTTTTTTTACACTGGCTTTTATTACAAGTATAATTTTACCTAATTATATTTATGATGATTACATATTTATCTTTAAGTCTGTATTAGTAAAAATTGACACACTAATTTGCATTCAACTTCACACATTCACAGAATATGTATTAATTTTTTTCATCCTTTTTTTACTAAAACTTCAGTAAAAATAAATTCAAAACAAAAATTTATGACAGAAATTAAGAATTTTTACTAATCGTGAACTAAGGAATTAAAAAATTCAATAAAAAAAAATTTTACCATAAAAATATTTTTAGTAAAAAAATATTTAGAATTTCTTAACGGACATAATTAACTTACTTACTTACTTAACTTCTTAAATTTAACTAAATATTAGTGAATATTTTAAAAACGTGAATTCGTGATTATATTGTTAAACAAATTGAAAAACTGTATTGTAATTCTTTTAACTTTTATTTTTTTCTGTTTCAGGTGAGTCTCTTTACATTCGAAAATTATATTTTATACGAACCGGTGAGTGTTTCCTTTTCTTAAAAAATTTTCTTTTAAATATTTAAATTATAAAAATATTATGATCTACAAGTTTTAAATGTTCAAATGAACGAAATACTTTTTATTAACAAAAGTTTCAAAAATTACTGACTACAATAAAAATTAAAAACTTAAATTTTATAATTAGAAACTTTGTAAATAATTTTATTCATAGTAACACAAAATATTATAATAAAAATACTTAATTTAAAGGAAAAAAATCATTTTTATTCATTTGAACGTTCAGAATTTTATGATTATAAAATATTGTAAAATTTGAATTTTCTTATCTTCAGGGGTTGACCATAAATTACGTAAGGCTTTTAACAAAGAAGGGGGTCTATTGTTTCTTACAATCAATTGAAAAAATGACTCCAATTTATCAAATTTTTACGAGAGGAAAGAGGTTTTAAAATTAAAAAAAAATGCCTTACGTAATTTACAAACGAACCCCAGATGAGAATAGTTCTTATTTCTTGAATAAAAAGAAAAATATTGATAAGACAATCTTGACAGGAATAGGACAGTGATATACAAAAAAATGCACATAATAAATATTGGAGAGTTGAGGAATAATTTTTATTTATATAGATATTTATATTTTATACATAGAACGTATATCTATATAGATATTTTGTATTATGTATTTTCGCGCATGAAAGTCAAATATAAGAAATTGTAACTGGTGAAAAGGTTTTCTTGTATTTTTCATCGATACTTCCAATTGATAAATTAATACGAATGTCGACTAAAGATGGGAGCAAATACTAGTCAAGACAAGAACGACTATCCATATGAGACTCCCGCTAATGTCATAATAATTCACTGACACTGTCGATGTTGCCTCTGATGCTGTTTGCTTTCGCCCCTCCCCACCTCACCACTGCTTCACAAATACAGTAACAAACATCCTGAGATTTTTATGTTCTCCTAAAAACTAGAAGAATTTCCAATACACGCAATGCAAGAGGCATACCGCCGACATTGCGCGCTTTTAGAGCTATCTTTCATCGTTTGAGAAGCTACATTGGATTCTCATCGGTCTCCCTCTCTCTCTCTCTCTCTTTATTTCCCTCTTCCTCTTTTTCCCCATTTCTCTTTCTCTCCTACTCTTTTGTCACATTCGGTTTTCCCATTTAAACAACAACCTGTTTACACGACAAATGTAGTTGATAATTTTCATATTGATGATACGCGAAACGATTGTATAGTGATTCGTATCTTGTTGCTAAGAAAAACTAATTTTTTATCGGTGGATTTTCAATATTAAGGTTCAGAAATGATTTTTTTTTCTTTATTTTTTGTTTGTTTATATTTTCTTCTACTTTTTCTTATTTTCTTTTCTTTCCATTTTCTTTATTATTTCTTTTTTCTATTTTTTTTTACTTTTCCCTATATTCTTTTTTTTTGCTTTCTTCTCTAAATTTTTAACTTTCTTATTATTCTATTCCAGGGTTGCCATGAAAGTATAATTTTGTTTTTCCCTCACTTTTCCCTGATTTCCAAAAAAAATTTTGAATTTTTCTCTGACTCTAAAGAATATTCTGATTTATTCTAAAAATTATTAGACACTCAAAAAAATTTTCGACTACATTTATTTAGGAATTTTGAATATCCCTTTAACGACCAGCGATTTCAATTGAAACCACTTTTGATTTTTCACCTTCATAACTTTAACTAAAATAAAAATATTTTTCATTTCCAAATAATTAATGCTCATAAATTTACTCTACTTTGTAAAATACGTGTATTATTCAATTATTATCTAAATTTATATTGCAATAAAGAATTGATAATTTTTTAATTACAACAATAATAATAATTATTATTATTATTAATAATAAAGAAACTAATACCTTCTCTTATGGTAAGAATTTAAAAAAATGTTTGCGATAGGATTTCCAATAAAATAAGAAAATCGAAAATTAAATAAAGCTTCGATAATGAAAAAGACTATTTGGGAGTTTTCAAGGTCGTTGACTACACGGTAAATCGTTAGGTATTAAAATAACACCAAAATGGATTAAAATAACACTAAATTGGATTATTTTAATCCTTTTTGGTGTTATTTTAATACCTAACGATTTACCGTGTACAAATTGTTTCTTTAAAACAAAGTTTTTTTAATTTCTATAAAATTGACAGTTCTTCAAAATTCAAAATGTCGGACTTCTAAGTGATTACAAAATTCGCAGTATTTTAAATAAAACTTGGGCATTAAAGGGTTAATTGTTAAATTGTTAAATACATATTAGAAAATAAAAACATGAAATATTTTCATTACACATTTTTTTCAAAAAAATTAATTCCACAAAAATTTGATTTAAGTTTAGGAAAATTTTAGAATTCAGTTATTTCTAAAAATTCATGTAATATTCAATTATTATCTAAAATTTTATCTAAATTTTCCTTTTTAATTAAATTTCTATTAGAAATTTTTTTGAGAAGTCAGTTATTTAAATACAAAAAAAAAATAAATTACTGATTAATTGAATGTCCCTCAACATTAATTTTTATCAAAATTTTTAGCAACAATTTAATACTGTAGGCGAATTTTTAATAGTAAGAAAATAATAATTTTTGAATTCCTGTAAAAAATTTTGTTTTTGAATATAATAATTGAAATCTTGCGAAAAATTAATTAAATTTCTTAAATAATTGAATTCTTAAGAAGAATTTTATTTTGTGAGAAAATAATGGAATTGCGTCGAAGATTTTTACTAACATTTTGTGCAATAAATGTATTTCTAGAAGAAATCTTATGCTTTACGAAAATAATTGAATTCGGTATAAATTTTTTTAATGTTTGTTAAGACATATTTCAAAATTGTTTTAATAATTAAATTCTTATAAAAAATTTGTTACTTGTGAAAATAATTAAATTTTTAAAAAGATTTGTATTAAAAAAAATTAAATTGTTTTGGAAAATTTTAGTAAAATTGCAATTTTATTGAATAAATCTTCTAAAAAATGTTATTAAACTTTTTTTAAATTGTAGATTTTTTGTAATAAATTTTATTTAAATTTTTCAAAATAATTGAATTTCTTACTCTCTAAATTTTAATTAGTAAAAATGTTTACTAATTTGAATTAGTGACTAACTTTTTGCTTTTGAAAAAGTAAAGTTTACTAAAGAGTTAGTAAAAATTACTATTCATTAGTTAAATTTGTTAATTCAATCATTTCAGTTACTTTCAATTTTTTTATAATGTTTCTCGAAGGAATTCAATTATATTCAGAAAATTTAATAAAATAGCTCTGCTCTCTAAATTTGAATTAGTAAAAAGGTTTATTAGTTATTAGTGAATTAGTGACTGACTTTTTGCCTTTGAAATAGTAAAGTTTACTAAAGAGTTAGTAAAAATTACTATTCATTAGTTAAATTTACAAATTCAAAAACAAAAAGTCAGTCACTAATTCAAATTAGTAAACAATTTTATTAATTCAAATTTAAAAAACAGAGCTATTTTCTTAAATTTTCTAAATGTAATTGAATTCTTTCAAAAAACTTTATTAAGAAATTAAAAATAATTGAATTGGTGCAGAAAAATTTATAAAAAATTTGTAGAGAATTGAATTCCTGGGAATTTTTTTATTAAAATTTTGTTTAAATAATTATCTTTTGTAAAATTTTATTTATCAGTTAAAAATCACGATTTTAACTGACAATCTGTAACAGACTTTTAGCTTCTGAATGAGTTAAAAATAACTGATTTTCAGAATGAAATAACTAAAAAAATAAATTAAACTTTACTAATTGAATCCGTAAAAAAATTTTTTTTATTGAATCCCTTGTAGAAATCACCATGCTATGCCTAAAATCATTATTGGCCCTAGCTTGGACCTAACTTGGCAACCCCTTTTTATATATCCTAGGCTGGTCCTAACTTGGTACTAACTAGGAGATCCAGATGTGACTTAGAAAATTTTTTAGGAAAATAAAGTGTCAAAATTGATACAGGAAAAACATGTAAAAATTGATAAATATTATTCTCAATTAATATTTATAAAATTAATTGCTAATCATATTTTTTTAAACAATTTATTGTTTGACATAAATCAGAAAATTATACAAATATTATAAAATAAAGTTAATTTATTAATTTATTAATTCAGCAATTGTTTAAAACTTTAAACAAATAATTGTTATTTACTAACTTTTCACACAATCAACCTAGAAACTAGTAGTTTTTTCTAATTTTGCAATAAGTAAATACTCAGATTAGTTAATTGCAAAATTTTAAAAGACTACAAGTGTCTAGACGCTTTATTGTCTGAAGAGTTAATAAATAACAATTTTTTGTTTAAACAAATGCTGAATTGGTAAAATTATAAAATATCTCTATTTCATACTTTTTAAATTAGTTTATTGCAAAATTAGGAAAAACTGCAAGTTTCTAGGTACTTTGTATCAAGAGTTAATAAATAACAACATTTATTTGTTTAATGATAGAACGTCCAACGTCCTTCCGGCAGGACCAAAAAGACTCAGGTGAGTCCGTCCGAAATCGCTGAATAAAACTAACATGGATTGACATAAACAAAAAGTAATATATATGGTTGGAAAGGTGATGAAACAAGCTTTCAGCGCATGTAAATGTCGAGCTTGTAAGTTCAAATCGAAGAGCAGGGTAGCTTAAAGAAGTTGAATTTTCCAAAAATTCATATAATTGTTAGTCACAAAATGAGGAAACCCGGTCCTGCCGGCAGGACGCTTTTCCCTTTGTTTAAAAGGCTACCAAGCCTAGGCATATAAATTTAGAAATTTGATATTTACATCATTGGAAAGCTTGTTTCATAACCTTTCCAACGATATATTCGTTTTTGTATTTATCTGCTTCCATATTCATTTTATAAAGAAAATTTGAAGAGAGTTTTTATTCAATTGGCCGCAATTTTGCTGATTAACATTAGAAATGAAATTTTTTTAAATTAAATAAATAGGTTTCATTCTTTGAACGTTTCTGAAGAAAAAGAGACTAGACCGGCCAAAATATATTGATTTTTGTGGGTTTTACATTAAATTTACGAAACAATGTTTTTTTTTACTTTTTATTAGCAGCAAGTTTGAGGGCTTTGAAAAATGGTTTAATATTATTATTTTAAAAAGTCAAATATATGGATTTTTTCGTCTTTTCATCTACTTTAATCCCAAGAAGTTTCGAAAAAAAAAATTGAATTCTCTTTTTTTAAAAGCCTTTTTTTCGGAACATCCTTCCGGCAGGACGGGCGCTTGGACGTTCTATCATTAAACAAATAACTGAATTGTTAAAATGATAAATTATCTTCATATTTTTACTAATCGGGAAATTAGAAAAAAAACTGCAAATTTCTAAGTAATTTGTAACAAAAGTTAATAAAACAGTAACATTTATTTATTTGTTAAAACAGATACAGACTGCAATATAATTATAATTAGTAAAATATATTTTTAATTTCGTTTGCAGATTTTAAGTTTCGTTTAAGTTGGTGCTAAACACTAAAAGATATTGCAGTTTGAATGTGGGCTGACCCACCAAGGTCCAACACAGGACCTACCTAAACTTCCTAGTTTCATTAGCAAAAATTTCTAAGTCCAAATTTAAAAAAATTTTTGCAACAAAAAATTAATGTTTAAAATGATTTGAAACAATGAAAAACGTGTTTTTAACATACATTTTTTGACATTTTTTTACAAAGTGGATCACCCACTTAATTAAATAGCAAAAATTTCCAAGTCCAAAAGATTTTTTAGACCAACAAATTAATGTTAAAAATGATTGAGAACAATGAAAACCTGTTTTTAACGAAAATGTATAGATATTTTTTTCTTGATATAATATAAAAATATTAATTTTTGAATTTTTATATTTGAATATTATTTTATTATTATTGTTGTTAAACTATTTTTTTTATTTATTATGGTGTGTTAGTGTCAATAAATACTTTATTGAATCATCAAAAGCAAGTCAACAAGTCACTGACAATAAAAATTTTAATCTCAACTAGTTTCATTAGCATAGTGGTTAGGGCGTTAGTCTCGTAGTCCGTGGGTCATAGGTTCGATTCCCGCGTGCGTTAGATTTTAATTGCTTCTTAGGTTTGCGTTTATTCCAATTTTTCTGCATTATATTCGTATAAGTATGCAATTTAAAGATTATATATACTGTAAAATAATTTAATTAACAAATTTCTTATTTTTTTATAATTTTTAATGTATATATTAGAGGAATATATATTAATCTCTGCATATAAGTACTAACATTATTTACGAATTCGCTTTTGGTCATCATTTAATTAAAAAAAATAATAATTAATTAAAACCAATACTTATTATTATAAATTTAGGTTATTTCTTTAACAAATATTATAAACTAATTAAAATTATAATGAAATAGAAAATACTGTCTGAGATGGTCCTTTCTAGGTCCAAAAATGGACCCACAAACTGGTCCTAACTAGGTTCCCAAGTTAGGACCAGGCTAAAATCGCGTCACCAGCCATTGTTGGTCCAAACTACACTGCCTACTTAGGTCCAAGCTATTAACAGGGCAAAATAGGTAGGACCATGCTAGGACCAATTTTCATTTTCCACACGGGATCATTAATTATTTTTAACTAATTGTCAGTAAAAATTTGTAGTAAAAATATTTCTATTTGAATTAGTGACTGACCTTTTGCTTCTAAATCAGTCCTCTTTAACTGATTGAAATTTAGAGAGAATCTATAAGTAAATAAGTATAATCCCTATAAGTAAATGTTTCAAACTATTTAAGGTAATATTGCTAACATTAAATGAAATGATTTAAAGAACCTTAAACCCTTCCTTCCTTCCAGTGTGCTTCAATGCAATAAATAAATAAATAATCGCAAAAATCCTCCTCAAAGATGAATAAAAAACCATATTCTCCTTGCATTTGCCTGCATTTGCTCCAGATGGTGAAATAAATCAAGAAGCGATTTTCGCCGGTAGAAAATAAATGGAATAGCCGTTAATCGATATTGTCGGCGATTGCAACCCTTTAAAAGAGTATATAACAACTTGTAAAGACGCAATGGGGGGTTGAAAGAAGCATTATATCCCATTTAAGTCGTTGTTAGTAGGTATATATATGTATTGGACTGGAGTGCTCATCCTCAAGAGAAAAGTAACGGTCAAGATCAGTTTACCTCGTCGGTCGTGGGGTTCAGGTTCGATTACGCGATACTGACAAACATATTGCCTTATAGCGGGCAGAACAAATGGCAATATATTCCCGGAGTTAGTGGGGGAGAAAAGGATCTCTCTCTCTCTCTCTCATTCACTCTTTGGTTTGGTTCCCATACAGAGAGGGTCCGCGCCTGTCCATGCTCTCCCACGCGGTTTTACTTGTATATATGGCGATGTGGCAAATCAACATCTCTAAGGCCCCGCAGTAGAGTATACGTCTCTGCAATTACCGTAATACATCGGCGGCGGCGGCGGACACGGCTGCGAGATCCTTTCCTCCCTCAAACCTTGTTGTATTGACGCTTATGCCGCAGCGCACCAAGGTCGGAGGTCGTGGGGCATTACTTTACGCTCACTTGGATTACATGAACCGAAAGAGTGAAAAAGAGAATCGTCTAGGGTTAGAATTACGTATTCGATTGGCGAGAATATTTCCCTAAAGACCCTTCTTTAGGCAAATTCTTGTCTTACTTTTAGCTGCTTAATGTTTAGGTCAAGAAACCAATAAAAAAATGTGGCTGAAGTTTCGAACGTTCAAATGAATGAAATTTTTTTTCACCTTAAATGTTATTGAAAATTACTATACAAAAATATACAAAAAAGAAAAATAATTGTAATTAAACAATATTTAATTTAAAATTAATTTATTTTAATCTAAAAAATAATTTTTTTTGCCATGAAATACAAATTAGAAAAAGAAAAAAATATTGTCGTTCATTTGAACGTTCAAAACTTCAAAAAAATTTAAAAAAAGGTTCATTTTTCCCGAAAAGTTTGTTATCTTTCTCTCTAAACCTAAAGGAAAACTATTAATACAGAGAATTGACACAAATCAGGAAATTCAGGGATAGATTTTTATTAAAAGTATTGGCAAAAATTAAACTTGGAATTCTTGAGAAAGTGCGGAATTTTTGTGTCTTTTTTGTTTGACTCATATATACTGTGAAATAACAACGAATCAAGGGAAATTAAAATATGTCTATTTTTATGGACCATTTTCTCATCTTAAAATTATTATTTTACATGAAACTTTTTTCTGCTGGTTTTATATACAAAGGATTAAAATCTGATTGTTCGATAAAGCCAAATTTTAATTTCTCAATTTTATTTTAACATTTTTAAAAAATAATTACTCCTTCTCTTGTTTTTTTTTTTAAATAATCAAACAACTTCTTAACTTTTCTTAATGTTAAATTGCAAATTTATTTTATTTAAAAAAAACTATGTGGTAAAAAAATTCTGAAAAAATCATATGTTTCTGAAATAATCTAAAGGACAAACTGTTAAACTTTAATAACTGTTTCTCATTTCCTTAAATTATCGGTGACAATCTTTAAGTGTAGAAAAATGTAATTTTTCAGAAAAGCGGTAATTATTTATTTAAATTGACACAAAAAATTTAATTCTATCAAACGATCACATTTTAGACCTTTGTTAATAAAATCATCATTAAAATGTTTGATGAAAAATAATCATTTGGAGCTGAGAAAATTTAATCAAATTTTCCTATAGAATTCAATTATCTAAAACAAATTTCAATAAAAACCTACATAAACGTATAATTATTTTCATGCAAAGTTAAAAAGTTCAAGAAAAATCAATTATTTACAATATTTAAAAAATTTTTTTACAATAACTTTTTTGGAAAAAGTTTAATTGAATATTTTTAGAAATCATTTGAAGTTTTTATTTACAAATATAAATATTTAAGTAAAAAAATGAACTAATAATCAAAATTTTGTCAAATTTAAATGTAAACAAATAGATTTTAAAATCTTTAAAGAACTGCTTCAAAAATTGTTAAAAATAACTGATTTTTAAGACGAATTTTATTTTCTATTCTATTTTTTTCAAAAAGTAATCAAATTCTTCGTAGGAATTCAATGATGTTCATTTTTTTAAATTATCGTTAAAATGTAAATTATCTTTATAAATATTAAAATTCTATTCCGAAATTCAAATATTTTAACAAAAATTAATTATTTTGAAAAATTCAACTCAATTCAATCATTTTCAATATCTACTATAATAAAATTCATCGCATAATTTCAAATATTTCTGATATGATTTTAATTAAATTTCTCGGAAAAATTGAATTATACTTTAAATTTTTTTTAAAATTGGTCGACACAGTTCAATTTTTTAATTTAAAAATTTGTTGACGAAAATTCCTTATGAGAATTCAATTTTATGAAATATTCAATTCTTTAATAAAAATCATTTATAATTGAATTCTCGCACAATTTTTAAATAAAAATTGATTTAATAATAAATTTCATACTTTTAATTAACGATTCTAATGAATTAATTTTTTTGAAAAAGTTTATTTGAATAATAATTGTAAACAAATAAATTTGAAAATTCTAAAAGAACTGCTTCAAAAATTATTAAAAATAACTGATTTTTAGGAAGAAATTTATTTTTAATTCTATTATTTTTAAAAGTAATAAAATTTCTCTTAGGAATTCAATTATGTTATAATTTTTGGTCCTTCTTCTGCATAATTACCTAATTTTTTTTTAAAATATCGTAAAAATTTATATTATCTTTAAAAATAATAAAATTTTTTTCTGAAATTCAAATATTTTCAAAAATTTTAATCATTTTTAAAGATTCTACTCAATTCAATCATTTTCAAAATCTACTAGATTAATAAATATATTTTCAAAAGAATTCAATTATTTTTAAAAAATTTCAAAAAAACTGTACTCAAACATTTAAGTATTTTTAGTTTGATGCGATGAACAGTTTAAAATTTGTTGAGCTTTGTAAAATGATTTAAAAAAGAGGTTTGTTCTCTGAGGATTAATATAATTTTAATTGAATTTCTCAAAAATGTAATTATTCTTAAAAGTTTTATTAATATTCCCCGAAGGAATTTTACGTTTTAAAAATCTGTTCACTAAATTCTTTAAGGCAATTGAATGTTACGAAACATTCCATTATTTAATAAATTATTTTTATTTTTGGATTTAAATAATTGAATTCTCGTAGATTTTTCTAATAAAAATTAATTTAAAAATAAATTTCAGTAAATATTTTAGCTACAATAATTAAACATTGAAAGCATTGTAGGTACTATGAATTTTTAGAAATAATTGAATTTTGTAAAGGTTTCAAATTAAAATCTTTGAAAATCTGAACTTTTCATACTCTTAACTAACAATTTTAAAGAATTAATTTTTTTCGTAAGTATTTAATTGGAATTTTAAAAAAATTATTTAAAATAACAATAATATAAATAAATTACTTTTATTTCACTAAGATCATAGATTTACTTTAAACGAATAAATCACGTCTGAATTAAAACTATTTAAAGTTCATATATAAACATTAAACTCGAATAAAATTTGCAGTATTTTTCTCCTTTAGTGTAAAAAATTTGTTTGATAAAAAATTCTGTTTGTTCAGGTCAAAAAAAAGTGTTGAAATTTTCTTAGCCATCTTTCGATATTGGATTATTTATGCTAGAAAGTTGTGTGCTAGAAAAGTTGCTGTTGCTGTTGTCGCTTCCTCAGAAGCTGTATCCTTTTGCCTTTGAGCTATCAAAATGTAGGGGAGAATAGAACGTGTGTGATGCTATCAGTTGTCTAGGGCGGATCATCTTCGAAGGGTGGAAGCTCCTTTATTATACTTGACTAGCTGCTGGCAATACCAAAGACGATAACATCTAAGGTGCAACGTTGAGAAACTCTACATATAAAGACCTAGGAAAATGGGATAAGTCACAAATATCGGAATATTAAAAGGAAAAATTAATAAAAAGCCAAGTAAAAATTCGCAAAAGATAGAAATTGAATTCTATTCGGAATAATTTTTTTTCAATCTGATTTTTTAAAGTAGCAAATACAAATAAGATAAATTAAAATAGTAGGACTTTTAATTAAATTGAACATTTAATTTACGAATAGTTTGTGCTAATAGAATTATTTATATAAACAGTCGTTGAATAAAACAAAGAAAATTCTGCGTAATCAGTTCGCGATCAATAGCGCGAATCAAGTATGAAGAAAAAGAACAAATAATACCGACACAATTGTTGAAAGATCCGCCTTTAAGATGAAAAATACTAATTTGATATTATCATTGTGTATACATAATTATTTCTCTTGTCGTTTACGAGATAAATATAATGTACATATAGATTTGAATGAACGATTCGAGAGAATGATTCGAAGAACAAACGGATTCAGGACTTATTACAAATGATCTCTTTGTAACTTATGAAATAATACTCCCAACTTCGTTTGTCATTAACTCCCTATTTTTTCCTTTTAATTAATTTTCAATAAATTTTTTCCTTTTAATTAATTTTTAATTAATTTTCAATTAATTTTCAATTAATTTTCAATTAATTTTTAATTAATTTTCAATTAATTTTCAATTAATTTTCAATTAATTTTCAATTAATTTTCAATTAATTTTCAATTAATTTTCAATTAATTTTCAATTAATTTTTAATTAATTTTCAATTAATTTTTAATTAATTTTCAATTAATTTGTAATTAATTTTCAATTAATTTGTAATTAATTTTCAATTAATTTTTAATGAATTTAATTAATTGATTCATTCATTCAATTTTAGTTAATTCAGATTAGTAAAAATGGAATTAACTAAAAGAGTATTATTTTAATACACAATATTTTACTCTTTTTCTTTTTATTCCAAAAGCCTTATTGAAATTGAATTTTATCTCCCTTTTTTACACTTATTCTATTACTAAAGTAGTTGTATTTTCTTCTACAAAAGTTTTAATAAAAAAATGTCTTTTAGTGAAAAATTTATTAAAACTTCTTAGTGTTATGAATTGGTGACTTAATTTTTTTCCATTCCACATTTAGAGAGTTAATGAATGTGACAAAATGGAAAAACTCAAGAACAAAATATCGTTGACGTTCTATCATTTATTATAATTTTTTTTCCTGAAAATTTTGTTATGAAGAAAAAAGAAGTTGTAGTAAAGAACATTTTGAATGGATCGTGTTCACGAGATACGCGCACCTGGTTTTGCGTTCGGTGTAATAACATATTTAATGCTAATTATGCCCATTGCTGGGTAAACAAACGCATGATTGCATCACATTCGCGTTATAGTCGTATTCGCTGACCATATAAGAGGACAAGCTGCCATTTTTCCGCAATCGAAACTCATTTTGACGAAATTGGCACGATATAGGGGAGGGCGACCAATCACTTGGTTTGTGCGCTCTTGTAAATTTCACTCTGTTTATGTTTTCTTCAGAAATAATCATATTTTTCCTTTTTCATTCCTTTTCCTTCTTTTTCTATTAATTTTAAGATTCCTGAAATATAGAAGAATTTTTCCCCCTATTTCCGTAATGGAATATTCCAGGAATATTTCTTTCCAGTGGAATGTTAAGAAATACATTACAAAATTATAATATTTATTTTATTATGATTATTATTGTTATTATTAAAAATTTACAAATTAATAAAACAAATGAATAATAAAAATAATTGTAATAATACTTACTTATATTAAAATTAAGTATTTCGTTAAGGTTAAATTAAATTAAATTAGAACAATAACACAGAAACACAAAAAAAAGTTTTTCGACCGAGACACCACAATAGAATCCGAATCCGAAGTCAGATGGCAAATTAGTTCTTCTTCAGAATTATACTCAAAAAACTACCCAAAAAACCGAATTAAAATTAAAAAATAAACCATTTTTTATGGCATTACAATATTTTCATGTATTTTTTTACGTTGAATCCGAATTCAAAGTCAGAATTAACATATTTGCTTAAACTTTTGAGATTGATTTAAAAAACAATTAAGAAAAAACCCGAATTAAAATTAAAAAAATAAACAATTTCTTATAACATTAACTAGTATATTTCTATGCATTTTTCCCAGCGAAATCCAAATTTGAAGTTAGAATTGACAGAATTGCTCAAAATTTTGAGATAAACTCAAAAAACGACTCAAAAAATCAAATTAAAATAAAAAAAAATTTGTTATAAAACTACAATAGTATATTTTTATGTATTTTTTGCCACTAAATCCGAATTTAAAATCAGAATCAAAAAAGGTGCTCAAAATTTTGAGATAAACTCAAAAAAGTACTAAAAAACCGAATTAAAATAAAAAAATAACCAATTTTTTATAACATTATCTAGTATTTTTCTATGTATTTTTTCCCGCTAAATCCGAATTCAAAATCAAAATTTTCAAATTGTCTCAAAATTTTGAGACCTTC
Organism: Leptopilina drosophilae; assembly: GCA_032873175.1. NCBI lineage: Eukaryota > Metazoa > Arthropoda > Insecta > Hymenoptera > Figitidae > Leptopilina > Leptopilina drosophilae. The sequence continues at coordinate 11,162,845 of CM065485.1, forward strand.
AAGAAAATAGGCTAAGAAAAATAAATAAAAGTTGGGAGATTCAACTTTTTTTTGATAGTACACTAGATTAGTGTATTTTCATTATTGTATACACTTTCGCATTCGAGTTTTAAAGCACTTTTGATTGAACTCAAAATTTTGAGCCACTTTGAGAATCTTACTTCGAAATCCAAATAAAAAGCTACATGGAAATATATTAGTATATAGAGTCATAGCAAAAAATTTACTTTTTTCATTTTAAATCGCTTTTTCATCATTTTTTTGAGTTTATCTCAAAATTTTGAGCAGATCTCTCAATTTTGATATCAAATTCGGATTCAGCGGGATAAAATACATGGAATTTTACGAGTATAGTTGCATACAAACAAATGTTAATTTTTTATGTCAATTCGGTTTTTTCGAATCATTTTTTGAGTCAATCTCAAAATTTTGAGCAAATCTGTTAATTCTGACATCGAATTCGGATTCAGCTGGAAAAATACATAGATATTTACTACTGTAGTGTTATAAAAAACTTTTTTTCTAATTCGGTTTTTTGAGTAGTTTTTTTGAGTATATCTAAAAATTTTGAGCAATTCTGACTTCAAATTCGGATTCAGCAGCAAAAATATATAAAAATGTACTTTCGTAATGAAATAAACATTTTTTTTTACTTTAATTCGGGTTTTTTGAATCATTTTTTTAAATCAATCTCAAAATTTCGAGCAATTCTGTCACTTCTGACTTCAAATTCGGATTCATCAGCAAAATTATATAAAAATGTACTTTCGTAATGAAATAAATATTTTTTTTATTTTAATTCGGGTTTTTTGAATCATTTTTTTAAATCAATCTCAAAATTTCGAGCAATTCTGTCAATTCTGACTTCAAATTTGGATTCCGCGGGAAAAAATACATAAAAATAAAGCAGTTAATGTTATAAAATTTTTTAAAAAAATTTTTTTCACATTAATTCGATTTTTTGAATTTATCTTAAAATTTTGAGCAAATCAGTTAATTCTGACTTTCTATTGTAGTGTCATGAATTTTTTTTAAATTTTAATTTGTTTCTTTAAAAAACTTTTTTAGTATAACTCAGAAAAAACCAATTTGTCAATTCTGACTTCGGATTCGGATTCATCGGGCAAAAATAGATGTCTGTAAACTATTGTAGTGTTTCTGCCAAAAAACTTTTTTTTTGTGTCGCTGTGTTATATAACACACTAAATTAGAAAAAAATCGAATTTTCAGAAAAATATAAAAATATTTTTGGTTAAAAAGTAACAACAAGTGAAATAAGTCGACTGTAAGTAGGAGTCAAGTGTATTTCGTAAGAAGGTTGTGCGCGGGCACTCCCGTTTACGAGAAACACTTATGCGTTTATTCGAAGTAAAATACTGTCGCCCGATCACTTTACCCAGAAAATGTAGAGCAAATTATTGACAATGCAATGACAATGACACACCTCGCATTATATATTTATTGTATAAATGTATATCGATACTCATGCCGCTTTTTAATATGTCGCGGGGCATTGATTTGCGTTTTTTATGCGCCGAGCCCCTTTATTTCCAGGCATTTCATAAATATTAAATTTTAATGAACATTCGGAAAGTGTTGCAAACGTATTATTAGTCGTTTAGTTTAATTTCTCTTCATTATTCCTTCGATAATAATTTAATCATTTTTTTACGATTTATTTCCTAATTTAATGATTTTTTTACTTTTATTATTTACCCACCAATTTGGCAATTATTTTTTGTCATTAGTTGTTCAGTAATTATTTTTATTATTCTTTTGAAAATTTAGTAGTTTTTTAATATTTATTCGATAATTTGTGACGCGATCTGAAGAAAGGGACCTTAGAAGCAAAAAATTATAGGTTATGTTTGCAATTTTTTAAATTAAAATACAAAAAATAAAACAACTGTCAATATAAATTATTGATGCTTAAGTCTTTATTACAACTAAAGTATTTTATAAACACTGATTTTAATTTGCAATAAGTAAAAATAAAATTTTAATCAAGAAAAACGTAACATTAACATAACCTTAAAATGATTTGCTTCTAAGGTCCCTTTCTTCAGATCGCGTCACATTGAGTTATTTTTTTATTTATATTTAATAATTATTTTTTCGTAAATTAATTATTATTTCTATTATTACTGTATTAGTAATAATAGAGATAATAATTTTCTATTATACTTGTAACTATTTTTTACTAACTTTGGAACTAATTTTCAACTAATTTTACTATTGGTATTTGCCCTAAAGTTTTTATTTAGTTATCTATTATAAATTTTTGTTGAGTTAATTTTATTAATTTTATCAGTTTTATTAGTTTTATTAGTTAATTAATTTTTTAATTAGTTATTAGTTGTTATTATTATTATTATATTTATTTGTTTTTTACTTTAATTTTTTATATCTTTTTTTTAGTTTTAATGGGTAATTTATTTGTTTATTCATTTACTTATTTAATTAGTTATCCAATTTATTTACAAGTTAATTTATTTTACTTGTTAGTTAATTTTTTTTTAATATTTCAATTTGTTACTATTCTACTACAAATATTTTAAATACTTTACAAATAATTTTAAATTAGATCAATAATTTATCAGTTTTAATAAATGAGACGTAGTAATACATTAATTATTACTTAGTTACAATTAATTAGTCACAATAAATTAGCAATAAATTAGCATTAAATTAGCAATAAATTAGCATTAAATTAGCATTAAATTAGCAATAAATTAGCAATGTACATTAGTTATAATTGATTAGTCACAATAAATTAGCTGTAATAATAAATTAGTTACAATAAATTAATAAAAATAATTGATCGTAATAAATTACAATTATTTTAATGAAAGGGAGTGAGTTTATCATTCATAGCTTCTTTCATATTTATAATTATTTGAATTTGATATATTTAATTATTTATTTACAATAAATTAGTTCCAATAAATTGATCGCATGTGTAAAATCGTAACAATTTAAATCTGAAAAGTACAAAATTTATCTCACTTCCTATTTTTTTGGTTCTCTTTTTCCTCTTTCTTGTTGTTTATCAAAATTTACAAACTATTCGAGTATTTTAATTTATTTCGCGCAAGTGTCTTGAGATTTTAAATAATATGTAAAGTATCGTACACAAATGGAGAGGAAGAGAGAGTGAGTGAGATAGAGAGATAGAGAAAGAGGGGAAATGAAGATGTTTTCAACTTCACTTGAAACGCCAACATCCTTCAGCATTTACCTTCCACACCTTTTTTCGTTGTAAGCGCGTACGTTTGCCGTAAACGATAACTCTTATTCACCTTGACCCTCGCGCGCATAAGATTTACGTCGTGCAAGAACTTTACGCAAAACCGAGGTTTGATTTATAAACGATGCCGATGGAAGGTCGCATGTTGGCGAACACCACGATTTTATACAGGAAAAAAAAGAACATTTCGCAGGTGTGAGAAGCGCGCTAGGCGCCGACACATGTGCTGTTAGGTCTCTCTCTCTCTCTGTCTCTCTTGTGTTTTGTTCTCTTCTTTTCTCTTCAAAATGCCTCTCCTCCTTTTGCTCGCTAGTCACAAAATGAAGATATGGAAAACTTGTTAATAGTTGTATGCCCTGTTGTAACCTCTTTGGTTGATGTTTGAAATTTTACTATGTAGCTGTCTTCATTTAGACTCCTAACGAGTGAAACGTCATTCATCAGTGAAATGTTGAAGGAAAGTACTTTTCATGTTGGCTTTAATTGCTAATAACAAATTACAAAGCTTTGGCATTTTTTGTTGTTGATTTTAAACGGCAGTATTGTTAATTAGCAAATAGCGATTAGCAATAGGAATAGTAGAAAATATTAAATAGACAAGATATGTATTTAATTAATAGTTGATAGTAGTTTTAATTTATAGCGTTTTTTCAATTGATAGCAGCTGCTATTAACTTTCATTGATAGTAATTTCTATATAGTTAGCATTTTAATCAACTGGCAGCTTTAATTTAAGGTTTCTGTAAATTCTTAGAAGCTGAAATCAATATTTAATTGTAACTTCAAATTGTAGTTTTTATAGTTGGTGACTTCATCAATTGGTTACAATTTATAGCAGTCGCTGTCAATTTTCCACTGTTGTTCGTTTTAATAGATAGTACCACGGTAAATCGTTAGGTATTAAAATAACACTAAATTGGATTATTTTAATCCTTTTTGGTGTTATTTTAATACCTAACGATTTACCGTGACCTTTATCTAATTGTAGTTTCTAATTTTATTTCAATTGGTAGTTTTTTTCATCTAACTATACCAATTATCTACGGTGTAGTTTCGATTGGCATCAATTTTTGAAAATTGTAATTAATTTCCATAGCAAGTAATTTCGACAGTTGTCATTTTTTGGTTTCTTAATTGATAGCTTTAATTCATAAGACTTTTATAATTGGTTTCAGGTGTAGTTAATTTTTATTTCCAGTAATTTGAATACAATATAATTTTTCCTTTACTTTTTTTGTTTTTATTACATTCTTTTAATGTTCAATTTCAAGTCCTCTTTACAATGTAAATTATTTAACGTCACAGTAAATCGTGAGGTATTAAAAAGTCTTGTAAATTAAATTAACACCAAAAAGATTAAAATAATCAATTTTGGTGTTATTTTATACATTGAATGACATTTTAGTTTATTACATTTTTTTATAACTATAAAACATGAAGATATCGATAATTCTAAGTCTTCGATCGATTTCTTTATATTATATATATTATATAATAATTAAAGATAACCAAGTAATAAAATCATTATTTTATTTCATAAGAATATTATACATCTTCAAAATTATTTTCATTATTTCAATTCAATTATTATTTTCAACCATTTTCAAATACAATTTTACTTTATATCCATTATTTTTAATAATAATTAATTAATCAACTGCACGAAATTTCAATTATTCCTAAATTCTTTAATTAAATGCATATTAGAAAATAAAAACTTCAAATAATATTAAAAAAATTCAATAAAACTTTTTCAATAATATTAATTACAAAATTTCGTTCTTTCCAAAAATTTCACTCTATATTTCTTTAAATATTCAATTACAATAAAAAAATTTAACTGAAATTCATTTTTATGAAATGAAAATCAATTTTTATTAAAAAATTCTACAAAAATTTAATTATTTAGATGCAAAAGTAAATAATTTAGCAAATAATTGAATGTTTCTCAAAATTTAATTCTCATAAAGAATTTTAGTTACAAATTTTTAAATAATTCAATTCTTTTGTCGAATTTTATTAAAACTTGCATGAACATAAATACTATTTTCAAGGAATTCTACTATAATTGTATGAAAAATAATTAAAACGCTGCGATGAGTTTTATGAGAATTTTCAAATTTATTCGATTACAATTCAATTTTACAAAATTTTAACTATTCGCACGGAAAAAAATTTCAGGACGCGAACGAGCAATATTGGGAATATAATTAAAATGAAGAACAACATAACCAACGTTGTGAATTAAACTTAACTACATTAGACGAAAGTTTAGCCAATTCAGTGATAGTGAGCTTTGGTTGAGTGCAATTCTTCAGCCATATTGGAAATTCTGACAGCATAAACATCAACTTTTGAGTTTTCAGTTTTAAAACATAGTATTAATTTCAATAATTTACTTTAAAATTTTTGTAATTTGAAACATACGATTGGAAAAAATTAAAATCAGCATTTAATTTTACTTTTTAAGCAATTAAAATTGGTTCTGTCATTTTCGGGTTAAGTTGTTTTCAAGTAAAATTCAATATCGCCATTCTAACGATAATGCCAATATCGCTCGCTCGTTTTTGACGAAATGTTTAGCTGTTATGGCGAAAAATTTCTCCATTTCAGTTGTACTTTTTTTTCCGTGCGGAAATTCTACAATTTAATATATATTAAAAAATCAAAACTTGAAATAATTTTAATAAAAATCTTATTAAACATTTAAAAAGAATTAATTCTACAGAATTTTTTGTCAAAAATATGAAAAATTAAGAATTTCAATGATTTTAGTTTGAAACTCTTTCAAAATTTAATTATTTCTAAAAATCCTCGTTATAATGCTTTTAATACTTGAGTATAATATAAAATTTTAACTGAAATTCATTTTTAAAACTATTTTTATTAGTAAATTCTATGTGAGAATTCAATTGTTTAAATAGATAAATAAATATTTTCTTAATTTCATGTTTGTTGAAATTAAATTCTTCTAAAAAAATAGTATCAACAAATTTTTTTAATCATTAACTTTTTTGGACAAATTTTAATAAGATTTTTAAGAATAATTACATTTATAGAGGAATTTGATTAAAATTGCATTAAAAATAATTGAAATTCTGCAACGAGTTTTATTATTCATAAAAATATTTGAAGTCCTAAAAGAGTTTTCTTGTTTATAAAAATAATTGAATCCCCGTGAAAATGTTATTATTTATGAAAATGATTAAATTATTGTAAAAAAATTTTTTAAAAAATTTGTAAATAATTGAATTCCTGTCAAATTTTTTATTATTTATGAAAATAATTGAATTTTTGCGTAGAATTGTATTAAATTTTTTTTCAATCTTGGAATATGTTCGAAAAATTTTATTGAAATAGTAGATATTAAAAAGTATGAAATTTTAAAAAGCTTTTGAAAATAATTGAAATTTTGCCAAGAATTTGATTAAAATTTTGTAAAATAATTGAATATCAGAGAAGAATTTTATTATTTTTCAAGAGAATTGAAATTTTGACGAGAATTTTTAAAAATTTTTGAACACAATTGAATTTATTAACTATGTTACTAAGTCAGTTAGTAAGTTGATAACTAAGTTAGTAACTAACTTACTATTCTCCCTGGAGGAACTAAATTCGCTGAATTTTTACAAATCGATGACATTAGTGTTTTATTTAAAATATAATTTCATTTATAGTTGAAAATAATACTAAAATAGATTATTTTAATCGTTTTTGGATTCTGTTTTGCTTTTTCTTCTATTTGTCTTTTTTTTTGTTATTTTGCCTTTTGGATTATTTTCTCTTTGGGTTTGTTTTTTTGCCTTTTTAATATTTTTTGGTTGCTTTTGTTCGTTTTTTTGTCTTTTGTTTATTTATTTTTTTGTTTTTTGATGATTGACTTTTTGGATTTTATTTTATTTGACGGAGACTGAGATTAAAGGAGAGAAAGAAAAAAAAGAGAGAGGGAGAGAGAATTTTTCCCTCTAAATATCGACATTCGCTCGTGAGAATTGCGTTATTCCAATGGAGATCTGTCAATCCCGCCTCTTAGAGAACTAAAAAGAGAACGTTGGTTCGATGGATAATCTCAGGGTTCTCTGCCCGGTATCTGTGCCGCGAGCTAATTTATTGGAAGTCCCAAGTACATAATTCATTATTTCTTTCATTGTCAATTGTATTTCCATGCGTATTTCGCAGTCTTTTTTTGCCTTCGATATTTGCTCTCCTATAATCGCGAATAAACCCGTCACTTCTTTCCTATTATTCAATTTTTCTTGTAATTTTTCCTCTTATTTTCAGTTTTATTATTATTATTACTTTTTTAATTCGTCTTTTTTATTATTTTTCTACTATTACAAAAAGAAAAATAGAAAGGTGTAAAAATGTTACTACTACAAAACATGTTTATCGCCACTGTTAGCATTTATTACTTTTTTTGCTACTATTCTAAAAAGTAGTAAATTAATAGTAACTTATTTAGTAATTATTTTGACTATAGTAAAAATAGTAAGATAGAAAAACGTTGTCAAAAAATAGTAAAAATTGGTAATTGATTGGATTGGATTCATATAGTAGAATTGAAGTAAACGTAATCGTAAATAGAATGAAACAATATTCCCATTAATGGACATTCAATGCGATAAAAATTAATTTTACACTTATCGGATTAATTTCGAGACATAAATGACAGAAGTAATTGACCACATGTGATTTGTAATGAAGAAAAAAGAAATTAGAAACATTTGTACATAAAGTGATACACACTGTCAGGGACGAAAAAGAAACTTTATTTATACATATCTATATGTATTTCTACCTCTATATAAAACGAGAATGAATAGTGGACAAATCGATATCCTTTAGATCTATCTCTAAAAGTGCTTGGCTAGTTTTCTCAATAGCCGCCTACAAGTCAGGCATCTAAGACGTAGACGTGTCACTTTCCTTAACGAGCGACCAAATACGGCGATTAAATGAGCCGTTCTAAATGTCGATTACTTTGGTTTTAAAACCAGGATAATCGACTTTGTAGAGTTGGTTCGTGCGTAATGCGATTCAATCTGCGATCAAAACGTCCGGATAAGTTTGATCCACCCGTTCCGTAATGAATATCTTATGTCTTCGCTCTCTTTACGCCCCAATGCCGAGATAATTGGTTTAACTCTACACACATATAAAGTATCTGCATGTATTTGTGGTAAATACCTGTATACAGTAAATACGTATAGTACACATACGTGTGTAGTAAAAGTCTTGTGTGTATACTATCTTAGGGAAGTTCATTTGGAAAAAGAGAGAGAGAGAGAGAGAGAGAGAGAGAGAGAGAGAGAGAGAGAGAGGAAAAAAATGTACACTTTAAGTAAGTTGCTCAATTCAAACTGCAATTTAATGCCTTGAATGTTAAAAAAAACGAGATCTAATTGAGCGATGGGGAGAACTTCTCTAATGTAGTTAAATCTTTTAATACTCAACTTCATTATCGTTTTACATATTAATCTTGCACTTGTTTTCATCAATCAATCCCTTCGCGTTGCATAACATCGGCTTCTTTTTTGCTTTTCTCTCTGTTTACTGTGTTACATTTCTTGTTATTGTTTATTTTCTTTTTCTATTATTTCTATTGGCAAGATATTATTGCAGTAGAAGTAGTAGTTAAAATTTATTAAAAATTAATATTTTAAATTTATTAGTTAGTTTTTTTTATTAGTTTTAAAGCAATTTTAGTTCAACATTAGTGTCAATCATAATTAGCAGAATTCATGACTAGCAAAAATTTCGATTAGTAGACATTATAATTACCGTCAACCGGGGCTATTTTGTGCACCAAATAGCATTTTTTTGATTAAATGATTTATTAAAATTCAGAATTAAAAGAAAAAAGAAAACCAATTTTTGGTGTGTGTTGTGGGCATCCTTCTGAAGATTTCCTATGAGTTGAGCAATGAAAAAAAATTTTTTTGACTGTGTTATAGTCATTGAAAGTCGTGCACAGAATAGCCTCCTGGATGGGGCTATTTTGTGCATCAAACTTTGTCTTTGTATAATGTTGCCTAAACATTTTTTTTATCGTTTCTGCTTCATTACATCTTTTTGTCTAGATACTTCAGAGTAAATTAAAAAAAGAATGAGTTAGAAAACACTTTTTTTGAAGATATTATACATCAAAATGTCAAATAAAACACTACGATTTTCCGAAAATCTAGATTTACTAAAAGTTAACAATCTTTATTTGAATTATTTATTACTCTGGCATTAAATAAAATTTTTTTCTTTTTTAGTATATGGGCAATTCCACGTCAGATTTCAGTTCACATTTTATATTTGGCCAAAACAATTTTTTTTTCATTCTTTATTGAAAAAAAATGGATACGTATTTTTTTTTTTTTTTTTGGTGGCCAAATTTCCGAGTTACGAATTTTTGAAAATTTAATTTTGGAAAAGTAGACCTTTTTTCAATGGCCTATAACTTGAAAATTATTGTATTTACAAAAATTCCGTTAAGACAAAAAAAGTTCAGTTTTTCTTCAACTTTTAAATGCCGTTAAAAAAAAATTTTTTTTTTAATTTTTCTTAAAAAATGAAAAAATTTTTATAAACAAATTAATTTTTTTTTAATTTAGACGTTTTGAAAAAATTTTTTTTTTCTTTTTTAACATAGCTGGCAATGATAAGAATAGTTAGCAAAATGATTCAGAGTGGTCTTCTTGAATTTGATGTAACATTTATGTGATAAAACCACTGATAAATTGTGGTGCATTTTTATGACCCATTTTAAAAGTCCGCCATTTTTAAAATTTTTGAAAATTGAATTTTTTTCGAAGTGCTATCTTATAGTGCAGCTAAAAATGAAGACAAATGTGACCTGGAGAATTTTTTGCATAAAAATTAAAAAAGTTATGAATTTTTTTTAAAAAAGTGCATTTTTTCCATATATTTTCAATAGGAAATTTCGATCGATTACTGGGACGTGTTAATATTAATCAATCCGCTTCAAATTTTATGAAAAATTTTTTTTATTTTATTGGAACCAAACTGGGGGGTGGCGTAAACAAAATTCGAAAAAATAAACTTCCCATGTATCTTACGGACACCCTAGTGCACAGTGCAGCGCGGGTCAAACTTGCACGCCAAAATAAAAAATTTATTTTAATACATCAAATTCAAGAAGACCACTCTGAATCATTTTGTTAACTATTCTTATCATTGCCAGCTATGTTAAAAAAGAAAAAAAAATTTTTTTCAAAACGTCCAAATTAAAAAAAAATTAATTTGTTTATAAAAATTTTTTCATTTTTTAAGAAAAATTAAAAAAAAAAAAATTTTTTTAACGGCATTTAAAAGTTGAAGAAAAACTGAACTTTTTATGTCTTAACGAAATTTTTGTAAATTCAATAATTTTCAAGTTATAGGCCATTGAAAAAAGGTCTACTTTTCCAAAATTAAATTTTCAAAAATTCGTAACTCGGAAATTTGGCCACCAAAAAAAAAATAAAAAAATACGTATCCATTTTTTTTCAATAAAGAATGAAAAAAAAATTGTTTTGGTCAAATATAAAATGTGAACTGAAATCTGACGTGGAATTGCCCATATATTTTATAATAATATATTACAATAATTATAAAATTATAATTTAAACACTTGTAAATAACTTGAAAATATCATTTCAGTAGGAGCTTTTTTAAACATTTTTAATGAAATTTTTCAAAAACTTGAAATTAATTTTTTTAATGTTAAGTAAATAACAATTTAATATCTAATTTACTTTTAAAGTTATTTTACGAGAAATGAGAGAAATAGTTTTCAAACTAATTTTAAAAACTTATAAATATTAATAAAAGTTATTCTCTTGAGGTGGTGTTGAGCACCGGTTCAAGTTTTAAGCATTTTAATGATTTTAGTTAAAATTATTTATGGTTTTTTGACAAAAAAGTAAGACAGAAATGTATAAAAATGATGAACAGAACCTTCTTTACTTACTAAATAAGAAATTTTTGAAAAATATTTGATTTTTTGAAGTGCACAAAATAGCCCCATAGAATCCTGGTTTTTCAGTCTTTTCCACTTTTTTCTTAAAATAATCAATAAAAAGTTAGCGCATTACGTATTTATCATCACAACACAATGGACAATAAATATCTAGCACAGTTTATGAGCCACATTAAAACTCTAGAAGATCTGGTATAATTTTTGAGAACTTTCAAAATTTTTCACACAAATTTTCCGTTTTTAGGAATTTTTTTCTGTTAATTGACAACGAATTAAATAATAAAATTTATTGCCCTCTATTCTCATGAAATCAAACTTTCATTTCTTAAAATAGCAGATTAAAATAATGCATTTTAATAATTTTATTCATTAAAAATCTCGCGTGCACAAAATAGCTCCGGTTGACGATAGTATAAAGTACTGTTAGTATTAATTGTAATTAGTAAAAATTACAATTAGTAAGAATTATTGTAAGCTATAAATATTTTGTTAGTAACAAACCTAATAAATAACTGTAGTTATAATTTTTAGGAATTAAACATTATGAAAGTTACTATTAGCAACAATTATTATTATTATATAATAATAATAATAGTAATAATAATAATAATAATAATAATAATAATAATAATAATAAATCTGTCCTCACCTGAACTTAGCATTGTTTTATCACAATGTTTTGTTTTGTAGTTTAAATTGATGTCAAAAATAATTTATTTTCAATCCAATTTTTATTTCATAGACTTTCTGAGTATTATTAATATTAATTACAATAAATCTCAAACTATAAAATTGTACGTATAATAAATTTTTCATATATAATAATTATTTTTCATAGTTTTTATGAAATCTAATTATAATTTCACGTAATTTTTAAATTGTGAAATGGAAAGTAATATAATGGTTAAAAACAATAATTATTTCTTATAATTTTTATAAACTCTAATTATTATTTGAAATAATTACGGGTTTTCATATTTTTTAAATATCCAAAATTTAAATCCTCGAATTATTTTACATAATTTTGATTTAATTAAAGTTTCATTTCTTATAATTTTTATTGCACAGAATTGTTATTTAATATAATGTTCATTTTATAAACTTTTCATAAATCTTAATTTTTATGCTACCGACTAACTAATTCGCAGAATATTTTACGAATTAATGCAAATATGATGTTAAAACAATGAAAATCAATTATAAATTCGTAAAATATTCTACGAATTCGGTATTCAGTAGCATGGTATTTTTTGAACGGCCCAAGTTGTCTACAAATATAATTATATTTTTGGAATTATATCATTTTATGAATTTACAAAAATTATTCTATTAAAATAATTCAATTCTCGTAGTTGAATTCTGATAGGAATTGATTAAACAAAAATTTCGGTTAAAATTTTAAAAAATAATTAAATATTCAAACCGTCGTAACAGGAATTTTAAGAATTAATTAAATTTTCAAAGGTTTTAAAATTAAATTCCTTGAAAATGTAAGGAAAGAAAAAGTTTAAAATTTTTTAAAATTTTTCTTTTAAAAAATTATTAATACAATTATTTTTCTTCAAAAATCATTTTAGTTTTTAAATAATTTCATTCAAAAATTCTAAAAAATAGTTGAATTTTGGATGAATATAGTTGTAAATTTTAGCAATAATTATATTTAATGAGGTTTTTCATTGAAATTATTTTAAATTTTAATTCCTCGGGAAAAATAAATATAAATAAGTTTCTTAATTTTTTTCTAAATTTTTGTTAAACAAAAAGTATTACAGTTTTCAAAAATTTAATTCAGAAATTGCCAAAAATTGTTTCATGAAAAAATGAAACTAAATTTTTTTAAAATACTTCTATTTCCGAAAATAATTTTAAAAAATTGAAACAATCGAAAATTTTGCCAACTTTTATTGAAAAGAATTTTGCATTTTAATTCATGTTGCTGTTAGAAATATTTTGGCATTTACTATACGAGTTGTTCAAATAATTACATTTAATGAAAAACCGTAAGAAAAATTATATTTTTTAAAGAAATTAGGAATTTTCATTAAATTTGGAAAAACAAGTTTTTGAAAGTAACAATGGAAAAGGAAATTGCACGAGCGTTTATTTTTGCTAGTAATTATAGTAAAGTCCTTAATATCAATTTGTTTTAATAACAATCTTTCTTTATTGTAATATTAATTAGTATCAATTGTAATAATAATTAGGATCAAATGTAATTAGCAGTAATTATAATTAGTAATAGTTCTAATTAGTACCTATTAATTTTAGTATCAATAATTATTAGTAACAATTATTAGTAACAATTATATTTCGTGGTAATTTTTGTTTTTAGCAATCATTTTTTGTAATTATTATTTGTAGTAATTATTATCAGCAGCAATTATCACCAGCATTTATTTTGCTAGAATTAATCATTGCCAGCCTTTATTTTTACCATTAGTAACTAACATTACAAAATTAGCTTCAGATTTTCTTAACTAAATTCAAATTTTGATAGAGAAAAAAGAGAAAACAAAAAATGATCATTTGATGCATAATACCAACTTTGAAATGTTAATCTAACGATCTTACGGACTTCATTATGTTTATTTTGCAATGAGCCAATTACGTTCACTTTTATACATTTCGATCAACTATTAAACTTAAAACTCTCTTACATAGTTCGATATCGTGTGGCAGTGATCGGATGAAAAATTAAAAAAAAAAAAAAAAAAAAAGACAGTGAATGAAAAAAACGTCAAGGGGGATGGATAATACGTGCGCGATGAAACGCGGAGAAAGTATACACACTTTACGAGAGAGGGATTTTCGCCATTCCACCTGTCCTCCTCCCTTCCCACTGTGATTGTTGATAATCGATCGGTCGAACTGGATGGGTGAAGGTGTTATTACGTGACAGGAACGATTTATCGAGGAAATCGAGTTCCAACGATCGATTACATGACACCCACTCACACACAGATACACACACTCACGTTCAAATTGGGAGGTCGCATTTTATTTTCTTTTTTAAAAAAAAGGGAAAATAAAAACAAAATCCCGTTTTTACCGTAAATTCATTGCGATTTACTTTTCTATACTCGTAAACTTGTTGTTTTTTTTATTCCGTCATCATGCGCATTCCTTGTCACGAATTTACCTTTTTCTCAATAGGGAAAATCGATTTGCGAAATATTTGCAATTCTTTTACATATGCGGATTGGTATTTATTGACGCTATTAATTCTATCGGTTGTTCTAGATCAAAAAATAAAATGAGACATTGAATTTATTTATTCTGGAAAATTTTTTCTTGGGAGTGAGCATTTTTTTCTTGGGAGTAAATATTTTTGTCGATTATCGAATAAACGGTTTCCTCAATTTGTTTTCTGTTTACTCAGACTGCGGATTCAAAATAATCGAAAAGAGCAGAAAAAATACACCGAGGGAACAAAATTTCGACTCTAACTGAATTTTACGTTTGGTAATTTTTATTTCTAAAAAAGAGAAAGGCAATACTGTCAAATTTTATACTTTAAATAATTTACACTTCATAAGGTTTATATTTAGAGGAAGTTATTCTTTAAGAGATTTAGATTGTAAGAAAATTACAAAGTAACATACACTGTAAAAATTTATATTCTAAAAACTTTACACTCTAAAAAATTTTAACTTAAAAAAATAAAACTTAACAAATTTTATTAGTAACATAGTTACTAAATTCAATTGTGTTCAAAAATTTTTTAAAATTCTCATAAAAATTTTAATTTTCTTTATAAATAATAAACTTCTTCTCTGATACTCAATTATTTTACAAAATTTCAATCAAATTTTTGTCAAAATTTCAATTATTTTCAAAAGCTTTTTAAAATTCCATAATTTTTAATATCTACTATTTAAATAAAATTTGCCAAAAGAATTCCATTATTAAACAAAGTTTCAAAAAAACTCTACGCAAACATTCAATTATTTTCATAAATAATAAAACTCATTGCAGAATTTCAATTATTTTTAATGCAACTTTAATCAAATTCCTCTAAAAATGTAATTATTCTTAAAAATCTTATAAAAATTGGTCCAAAAAAGTTAATGATTTAAAAAATTTGTTGATACCATTTTTAGGAGAATTTAATTTCAACAAACAAGAAATTAAGAAAATATTTATTTTTCTATTTAAACAATTGAATTCTCGCATAGAATTTACACAGTAAAAACAAAGTCTTAATTTTAAGAAAGGCTGATTTTAAACTTTGCCTTAATTTAAGCTACTTCTTTAAATTAAGTCAAAAAAGGATTTGAATGAAAGCACTTAGAGTCTTCAACGAATAAATATCCATTATTATGGATGAAATTAAACATGCGGGTCTTAAAAGAGGTCTAAAATTTGCTGAGAAATGGAAAAATCTTATAATCTGAAAAGAATAAACTTGTCCAACGGATTTTCAGACTTCGAGATCTGAAAGTTAAAGTAACGTCTGTCTTCTTAATATGGCGTCATCTATTTACCGAAGTGAAGTGTCTGTTAAAATTTGCTGTCGACAATAAGTGTTTTACGAAAATAATAAGTGCATATATTGTTTAATTTTGGGAACAAATACAAGTGAAAATAAAAAGTAATATTCCCAATAATTTTAACAAGTGTTTTAATTAGTTATGTCTCAAGATCAACCCGTTATTGAAACAATTACTTATATATATAGTGCTTATTATAAGTTTTTAATCCCTATTGATTCATGAAAATATTAATTAAAATAAATAATTTATATTGTTAAAAAATCCAAATATTCTCCAAGTGTTGTAAAAGAAATTTTTTTTATGTGTAAAGTCATGAAAGTAAAGTTAGTTGTGTTAAGTGAATTTATTGTTGTGAAATTTTCACCTCCTGTTATATAATATATATTTTATGAATTCAGGTACGACTATAGTTTATTTGAAAACGATTTTGAGACTAAATTTCAGCCCATATAGAGATTCATGAAATAATCAGCTCAATCAACAGTTAAAATTCAGCCTATCTGTCGTCTGATAGTTACTTTTCAGCACACGTAGCTGCTTATTTCCAGAATTGTGCTTAGATTGTTTTAAAGTTTATTTCCCATACTGAAATTAATCGCATTTGGTCTACTTTCATTTACATCTAGAAAGAAGGCAAATCTTGAGATTAAAGGAAGACTTTGTTTTTACTGTGTACTAATAAAAATAGTTTTAAAAATGAATTTCAGTTAAAATTTTAGATTATACTTGCGTACTAAAACCATCATAACGTTGATTTTTAGAAATAACTAAATTTTCAAAGAGTTTGAAACTAAAATCATTGAAATTCTTAATTTTTCATATTTTTGACAACAAATTCTGTAGAATTAATTATTTTTAAAATTTTAATAAGATTTTTATTAAAATTATTTCCAGTTTTGATTTTTTAAATATATATTTAATTGCAGAATTTCCGAATAATTGAAATTTTGTAAAATTCAATTGTAAACGAATAAATTTGAAAATACTGATAAAACTCATCGAAGCGTTTCAACAATTATAATTGAATTCCTTGAAAAAAGTAATTATGTTCTTGCAAGTTTTAATAAAATTCGACAAAAGAATTAAATTATTAAAAAATTTGTAACTAAAATTCTTTATGAGAATTAAATTTTGAGAAACATTCAATTATTCAATAAATTATTTACTTTTGCAATTAAATAATTAAATTCTTGTAGAATTTTTTAATAAAAATTGATTTTCATTTAATAAGAATGTATTTCAGTTAAAATTTTAGATTATAATTGAATATTAAAAGAAATATAGAGTGAACTTTTTGAAAAAAATTGAATTTTGAAATTAATATTTTTGAAAAGTTTAATTGAATTTTTTAAATATCATTTGAAGTTTTTATTTTCTAATATGCATTTAATTAAAAAATTTAGAAATAATTGACATTTCGTGAAATTAATTAATTAATTAATTATTATTAAAAATAATAAATACAAAGTAAAATTGTAGTTTAAAATGTTTGAAAACAATAATTGAATTGAAATAATGAAATTAATTTTTAAGAAGTATAATATTCTTACAATATAAAATAATGATTTCATTACTTGGTCATCTTTAATTATTATCAAATATGAAGAAAGCGATCACTCCGAGTCAAAGACTCAGAATTATCGATATCTTCATATTTTATAGCTATAAAAAAATTAAATAAATTAAAATTTAATACATTGTAAAAAACAACACCAAAATTGATTATTTTTATCTTTTTTGATGTTAATTAAATCTACAACACTTTTTCATACCTCACGATTTACTGTGACGTTAATTAATTTACATTGTAAAAAAGGACTTGAAATTTAGCATTAAAAGAATGTAATAAAAACAAAAAAAGTGACAATTTTCGAGTTAAAAATGAACTCCAAGTGAGTTAAAAACAGCCCAGAGTTTTCCCAAGAGAAAAGGGGGAAAACGGAGTTAAACAGTATCAAGTGCCACAAATTCTCAAACTCCTTGTTTGTATCTCCTAAAATTGCTCCTTAAATTCTCTCTACAGAACCATTAACTACCTCGTGTCCTCCTTCACCCCTTTATCGTAAAAGATAAATAACTAATTCCGACTTAGCAAAGAAGACTTGAAGGAGAAAAAGGAAAAAAAAATTAAACTTGGTCATCGATTTTTCATCGTCAATATTTACCCATCGGTGGTTTTATTATCGCGTAAACGTTTGGTCCATTTCGCTTGCTTCGAGAATAGAATTTACGATACGACCGTGATCGTAGAGCAGCACGGTCAAGACATTCCATGGACCATCATAGAGTCTCGCGGTTTGAAAACAGTTTAAACGACCAAAACCGTAAAGAGATTACGGACTTTTCTTCATGAATTTAGGATCCATCTTATTCTCACTTTTTCCTTCTTTTTCTTACTCTTTTCATGGTGGAAAACTTGCCACGTTCCTCAACTTAAAGGTACAATGTTCAACGCTCACATCACCGGAAGACTGGAAGCCAGTGAAATTTAACGACCCTTGAGACTCGTTAAAACATCTCTCTCTCTGTTTCTCTCTTCTTTCTCTCTTTCTCTTTTCCCCCTGTCTGTTGTTTTCTGTCTTTTTTCTCTGTCTCTCTCTTTACACTCTCTATCTCTATTTTCTATTTTCTCTTTCTCTATTTTCTATTTTCTTTTTCTCTATTTTCTATTTTCTCTTTCTCTATTTTCTTTTTCTCTATTTTCTCTTCCCCCTTTCTCTATTTTTTCTTTCCTCTTTCTCTATTTTCTCTTCTCCCTTTCTCTATTTCCTCTTTCTCCTTTGATTATTTTTTCTTCCCACCTTTTCTATTTTCTCTTCTCTTCTTCTCTATTTTCATTTCTCTCTACTGAATATCATTGTCAGGTTTTTATATGCATTCTTTAGAGGGAAAAATTCTACTCTGAAACGATAAAATTTTGAAAATTCTACTTTTTGAAAAATATTTCTGTCGAGAAATATTCTCTTCAAGATATATTTTTTTCTGACACTTTCCTTTTTCAGAAGCATTATTTATGAAAAGCACTTTTAAAGTCTTTCTTTCAAGATATATATTTATTTCGAAAAATGTCTTCTTTCTAAAAATATTCCTCTTCAAAAATATTCTTGTTGAAAATTATTTTCCTGTAAAAGTATTTCTTACGAAAGTAAGTTATTCAAAGTGACAATAAATACGTGTAAACTTGCACAAGACCAAAACATTTTTATGCCAGTAGTAGTAGAAGGTAATTTTCTTCTGACACTGTTCTTGAAGAATTTTTTTTTTCAATAGTGAAAGAAAATTTTTTTTCAGATACTACTTTTGCAAAGTTTTTCCACAGTAGTAAAAGATAATTTTAGTTAGATATAGAGTGTTTTACAGTAGCAAAAGTCTATTTTCGTCAGACATTGTAATTAAAATTTCAGTCAGTAGTAAAATACCGTTTCAGTCAGACAATATTCTCGTAGAGAATTTCTCTTAGTAGTAAAAGACCGTTTAGACAGACAATAATTATTATAGTAACATTCCCTCAGTAGTAAAAGTCCATTCTTATCAGACAAAACAGTTATAATTTTCTACCAATAGTAAAAGATTAATTTAGTCAGACACACTATGTGTGGTATAATTAATAATAATTTTTTATTTTGCAAGTCAGTCAGGAAATAATATTAAATAATAACAATAATAAGTTTATCCTAGAAGTTAAATATCGTTTTAGTCAGACTCTATAATTGTCATTTTTAATAGTTGTATACATTGTGACATACTTTTTATCTAAGTAGTCAAATACAGTTCTGATCAGACACAACTTTTTTATTTTTTCTCTAAGTAGTAGAAGACAGTTTTAATCAGACATGAAAGTAACAATAATTGTTTTGATTTAAAAGACAGCAATTTTTCTCTGATGAGTAGAATGCAATTTTAGTGCGACAAAAAATTCTCGTTTTTTTATTCCTAAGACGAAATTTTTAATAATTAAGTCTCTAAAGTTTTGAATGTTCAAATTAACGAAATTTTTGTTGTTTTCAATATTTTTCAATATTATTATCTTTAAATGAGAATTTGAAAGAATTTAACACAAATATTGAGAAAATAATTTATTTTTTAATTTGTAAATTCATATTTTCAACCAAAATTGAAACACAAAGAAAAGTAAAAAGATTTGTTCATTTAAACGTTCAAGACTTTTGGGCATTAATAATTAGATTAGATCCACTATTAGTAGAAACAATTGCTAACTAGCTGCTTAGTTTTATTTATATTTACTATGATTATTATTATTTTTACAAGAATTTTTATTTTTATGATTACACGGGCGCACAAAAAAAAGTTTTTTGGTCGAGACATTACAATAGTATATGCCCATGTATTTTAACCAGCTGAATTCGAATCCGAAGTCAAAATGGTTAAATTGGTTCTTTTTTTTGAGTTATATTCAAAAAACGATTCAAAAAAGTAAATTGAAATAAAAAATATAAACTAATTTTTGTTCGACACTATAGTAGTATATTCCCATGAATTTTTCCCTCTTAATACGAATTCTATGTTAAAATTGATAAATTTACAGAAAATGTTGAGATAAACTGAAAAAAGTACTAAAAAAATCGAATTAAAATTATAAGAATAAATATTCTTTTGCATAACGCTAAATACTAAAATAATACATTTCTATGTATTCTTCCCCGATGAATCTGAATTCGATACCAAAATTGAGAAAATTGCTTAAAATTTTGAGATAAACTCAAAAAAAAAATGATGAAAAAGCGATTCAAAATGAAGAAAAGAAATTTTTTACTACGACACTGTACATAGAAAAGTACTAGTTAATGTTATAAAAAATAGTTTATTTTTTCATTTTAATTCGGTTTTTTAGTACATTTTTGAGTTTATCTCAAAGGTTTGAGCAAATATGTTAATTCTGACTTTAAATTTGTATTCAGCAGCAAGAAATACATAAAAATATATTATTGTATTGATATAAGTTTATAACAAATTTTTTGTATTTTAATTTGGTTTTTTGAGTTTATCTCAAAATTTTTAGCCAATTTGATAATTTTTTATTGCAAATTCGAATTCATAAGAAAAATTCTGACATTGAATTTGGATTCAGCTTGAAAAAAAAATTCATACACGGAAAAAAAAAGTCCATCAATCATTAATAGACTAGTATATTACTTTGAGACGGGACACAAAATCATTGAATGGATAACATACTTGGAGTCACAATATATAAAACTCGTTCACTAAAATTTAGAAAACTGTCTATTAAATTTTCCATGACTATCAAAAGCATTCAAAAAATTCAACTTATTCTTTCAGAATTATCCCTAATTTTAGACACTATTTAATACAGAATAAACACATTTTTTCGTTGCACAGTTCCGATATTTTATTTACACTCTTAGACGCTTTAGACCAATACA
Source organism: Leptopilina drosophilae (assembly GCA_032873175.1). Taxonomy (NCBI): domain Eukaryota; kingdom Metazoa; phylum Arthropoda; class Insecta; order Hymenoptera; family Figitidae; genus Leptopilina; species Leptopilina drosophilae. The sequence goes on from CM065485.1 coordinate 11,183,956, forward strand.
TTTTCGCACTTATAATAACTACACGTAGAAACGCACACTTATAACACTTTAAGTTTAGAAGCGAACTGTTCTTATATACCAAATAACAAAATTTTTCACAACTTGTGAGAAATGATTTTGCACTAATAACTACTTTTTAATTAGCGAGAAATATAAAAGAAAATATATTTTCATCGAGGTCAATTTCTAGACGCAATCAAACTGCAAATTATTAGATAAGTTAAATATTCACATTATACATAATAGTATATAGGGATTTGTATAGCAGACAGCAAAAACACATGGACTATAGAGAAACCGGAAAAAATGCGCATCGGTACACTGCGCAACAATGCGCTGGTGAAGAGCACCGATTTAGACTACGAGTCAACTAACGTTTCACAAACTTTACTAATGATTCGTAAACATTCAAACATCCATTGATATAATAATTCACCATTAAATCTAAAACAATTGGTCACATACTGGCATTCTAATCATTCCATGACTCTTTTTTAATACTTCAATGATGTTTTTCAATTGTTAAGTGAAGTTAAGTAACCATCAACGGAAAAAGAGTCCCGTCTCAAAGTAATATACTAATCCATTAATGGTTGATGGACTTTTTTTTCCGTGTATAGAATCATACTTTTGTAGTGTTATACAAAACAAAGTTTATTCTCTTAATTTTATTTCGGTTTGTTGAGTTTGTTTCAAAATTTTGAGCAAATCTGTCTATTCTCATTTCAAATTCGGAATCATCGAAAAAAAATTTATAGAAATACCGTCAACCGGGGCTATTTTGTGCACCCGGGGGCTATTTTGTGCACGCGAGATTTTTAATGAATAAAATTATTAAAATGCATTATTTTAATCTGCTATTTTAAGAAATGAAAGTTTGATTTCATGAGAATAGAGGGCAATAAATTTTATTATTTAATTCGTTGTCAATTAACAGAAAAAAATTCCTAAAAACGGAAAATTTGTGTGAAAAATTTTAAAAGTTCTCAAAAATTATATCAGATCTTCTAGAGTTTTAATGTGGCTCATAAACTGTGCTAGATATTTATTGTCCATTGTGTTGTGATGATAAATACGTAATGCGCTAACTTTTTATTGATTATTTTAAGAAAAAAGTGGAAAAGACTGAAAAACCAGAATTCTATGGGGCTATTTTGTGCACTTCAAAAAATCAAATATTTTTCAAAAATTTCTTATTTAGTAAGTAAAGAAGGTTCTGTTTATCATTTTTATAAATTTCTGTCTTACTTTTTTGTCGAAAAACCATAAATAATTTTAACTAAAATCATTAAAATGCTTAAAACTTGAACCGGTGCTCAACACCACCTCAAGAGAATAACTTTTATTAATATTTATAAGTTTTTAAAATTAGTTTGAAAACTATTTCTCTCATTTCTCGTAAAATAACTTGGAATGTAATTTAGATATTAAATTGTTATTTATTTAACATTAAAAAAATTAATTTCAAGTTTTTGAAAAATTTCATTAAAAATGTTTAAAAAAGCTCCTACTGAAATGATATTTTCAAGTTATTTACAAGTGTTTAAATTATAATTTTATAATTATTGTAATATATTATTATAAAATATATACTTAAAAAGAAAAAAATGTTATTTAATGCCAGAGTAATAAATAATTCAAATAAAGAATGTTAACTTTTAGTAAATCTAGATTTTCGGAAAATCGTAGTGTTTTATTTGACATTTTGATGTATAATATCTTCAAAAAAAGTGTTTTCTAACTCATTCTTTTTTTAATTTACTCTGAAGTATCTAGACAAAAAGATGTAATGAAGCAGAAACGATAAAAAAAATGTTTAGGCAACATTATACAAAGACAAAGTTTGATGCACAAAATAGCCCCATCCAGGAGGCTATTCTGTGCACGACTTTCAATGACTATAACACAGTCAAAAAAATTTTTTTTCACTGCTCAACTCATAGGAAATCTTCAGAAGGATGCTTACAACACACACCAAAAATTGGTTTTCTTTTTTCTTTTAATTCTAAATTTTAATATATCATTTAATCAAAAAAATGCTATTTGATGCACAAAATAGCCCCGGTTGACGGTATACTGTTGTACTGTTATACAAAAAATGTTTTTTTATTTTATTTCAGTTTTTAGAGTCGTATTTTCGGTATAACTCAAAAAAAAAAGAATTAATTTGACAATTCTGACTTCGCATTCGGATTCAGGGGTCAAATATACTTGGGACTACACTATTGTAGTGTACAAACTTTTTTTTGTGTGTCTGTGTTATTATTATTGCTATTGCTATGTTATTATTGTTATGGTTATTATTATTATTTTTCATACAGACTGTAAAAAAAGATTTTAAATTAGAGCTGATTTCGGTATTAAAACAGAACAAAATTATGATTTAGTACTAAAATTGGTACTAAATTAGTACCTCTCTTTTTACAGTTAAATTTACGTAGAAAACGGTTTCAAGAAAATATAAAATATTTATATAAATTTTGTCCAAGAGGATTGATGATTTCTTTGATATTTTCAATTACTTTTATTACTATCCATCGATTCTATTGCACTTAGTGTTTATAGCAGCGTTTATTGCATTAGTGCGGGGCATATAATGAAAATTTGAAAGCGATCGCTTATCGAAGGATTCATATCTTGATCAATGTGTAGCACTTGAGCTGGTGTGTAAGTACCATATAGGAGAGAGGGTTCGACTGCTTCTTGTTGCTTGTTAAAGGGTATTACGAGATAGGTTAACCGCGAGAATACGTTCTGTTTATTTTCATATATATATATATATATATATATAGATCGGTGGCAGAAGGAGGCGTGCGCGCTCATATACTCGTAGGTATAAAAGCCTTTCGCCGGTTGCACTTTATCTTGTCCCAAGTCCAGTGCGCGGGGCTATCCTTATACTTGTTGCTGCTTTATGCGCGACTTGTGGACTATAGGACCAAGCAACTGTCAATACACTCAGGTACGAACACAGCGGATTATGCCTCTTTACGGTAACCGGCAAAAAAAGGGGAAGAAAAAACACAAGCACTCCACCAACGTTGCCCTACGAGGTATGTCTTCGTTGCCCAATACATGGGAGTGCTCTCGCTCCGCGTGCAAAAGGCCACACGAGGACGTTCCTTAAATACGATCGTGATCTGCAGATAATAAAGAGGCTTTGATCAACGAAACACGCCCAATTTTCATTTTTCTTGTATTGGCTTTTTACTATTATACACTCACTACTATTTTTCCTCATGCAATTGCATTTTTACGTTATTATTTATTATTTAGTAACACTATTTACTATTTACTATTTACTATTTACTATTTACTATTTACTATTTACTATTTACTATTTACTATTTACTATTTACTATTTACTATTTACTATTTACTATTTACTATTTACTATTTACTATTTACTATTTACTATTTACTATTTACTATTTACTATTTACTATTTACTATTTACTATTTACTATTTACTATTTACTATTTACTATTTACTATTTACTATTTACTATTTACTATTTACTATTTACTATTTACTATTTACTATTTACTATTTACTATTTACTATTTACTATTTACTATTTACTATTTACTATTTACTATTTACTATTTACTATTTACTATTTACTATTTACTATTTACTATTTACTATTTACTATTTACTATTTACTATTTACTATTTACTATTTACTATAACAGTACAATAATGAAAAAACATATGGTTACAGGTTATTTAACACGAAGGTCTAGTTAAAACAACCAAAATTCTGGTTAAAATAACTAGAATTCTGGTTAACTTAACCAGAAAAAATCTTGTTAGCGTATATTTAACACGAAATTCTAGTTAAAAACTGGATTTCTGGTAATTGCAACCAGAATTTTTTTCAGAAACGACAGTAAAGTTGTCGTTTTGAATTTTTAAAACTGGACTTCAGAATCATTATCAGCGAATGAAATTTTAATGAACCTAGAAGTTTAATTTTGTGAAAGAAAAAAAAATGGATGAGAAAAACATTGAAAATACAGTTTTCGATGTACTCTCGAAGCTCCCACGGGATTGACTCTAATACTATACCTTCATGCGGGAAGATACTTGCATTGATACTTTATCGTACTTAGGCTGTGAGAGATGATTTCCAAAGGGCAGGTGTCTAACCATCTCTCGAAAGCTTGGAAACGAGCCACAGTTGCGCCCCCATGTAATCGCACTATTGCATTGTATTGCAATTTACACGAATAGATAGCACCAATATCGTACAGTGTATCATAGGTTGCACAGTAGCTCAAGCCCGAGGGCTGCCCTAGCGCGGTACATTGCCTTATCGGACAATCGGCCGCTAATCATCATCAATCACTAACTCGATATCGGGCCCCAACTCTATGTATATAGTCAGGCTGTATATATACTCTGTCCTTTTTTCTCCATCTTACCCTTTCTTTCTATTTCTCTCATTCTACCTCTTCTTTTATTTCTCTCTCCCTCTCCTTCTTTCTGTTTTTCTTGGCTCTCATGTTTTCTCTGTTTCTCTCTTCTGAACCCCTTTCTTTCTTAATTTATATATTTAGATATAGTTATAAAAAAACAGAGTCTCTTTTTAGCAGGGATGGCTTCGAAACTAAATAAAAACGAAAAAATAATTTAGTTTTGGAGTAGAAAACAAAACTAAAAGGACGGTGTATTTAGTTTTGGTGCTGGATACAAAACTAAAAGGTCCCAGTATTTAGTTTTATTGCGCTATTCAGAACGGAAATGAAACTAAAGTTTCGAAGCCAACCCTAAGGATGGCTTCAAAACTGAATAAAAACATAAACATAATTTTGTTTTGATGCGCAGGAATCGAAACTAAAACATCCTTGAATTATGTTTTCATTCTGTTAACAACACTAAAAGGTCCCTGTATTTTGTTTTGTTGTGATATTCGAAAATAAAATGAAACTAAACTTTCGAAGCCATCCCTGCTTTTTAGTATACATCAATATTTATATAGAGAGAGGAGGCAGAAGTGTGTCTACCCCTTAATTTCTTTACTTGAATACCTCGTACATCAAAATTGATAATATATGACACGCTAAAAAAAAAGTTACCTAAGAAGCAAAAAATGTAAGGTTATGTTTTTAATTTTTTGTGTAAAAATACAGAAAGACAATCAATTCTTAATTAAAAATTATTGATCTTCAAGTCTTCATTATATGCAAAATATCTAATGACAATTGGTTTTAAATCAGGGACTTACACGAACACGAAAAAACACGAAAATTCGTGTCGTGCCCGTGGCACGAGACATGGGCACGACACGAATTTTAGTGTTTTTCCGTGTTCGTGTAAGTCCCTGTTTTAAATTGAAATAAATAAAAATAAACTTTTAATGAAGATACCCGTGCAGAAAATTGTAATGGCGCTACCTACTTGCTATCTAATTTGTCTAGATGCTACACTGGAAAAAAATTTATTTGATTCAAATAACCGATTATTTGACTATTATCAAATAAATACTTCCTGGAATCAAATAAATATTTCCTTGAATCAAATAAATATTTACTTGAATCAAATAAATATTTACTTGAATCAAATAAATATTGCCTTGAATCAAATAAATATTTCCTTGAATCAAATAAATATTTACTTGAATCAAATAATTTTTATTTGAATCAATCAAATAATATTTGCTTCAAATACTGAAATATTTTATTCAAATACAATTTTTTAGATTCAAGTAAATATTTATTAATTTATTTGATAATAATCAAATAATCGGTTATTTGAATCAAATAAATTTTTTTTCAGTGTATACTGGCCCAGTATATCTTTCCAATCTAGTATCTAGACCGAAATGTAACGCTCGTATCCTTTAAGCGCGAGATAGTCATGTCAAGACTGGCGCTACATAGTTTCACTAGATAAATTTTTAAATTGTTAGTGCGATCGAGAAACTAGGTAGAAAAGTTTATTTAACAAACAAATGAGAAACTTATTTAAATTCAATGTTAATATAATAAAAAATATAATTTATTTTTATTTACAATCGTGCAATAATCCTTAACTTTCAACTTTTAATCAAGTTAATGTTTACAAACACACAATAAACTGAAACCGATTACTAAATAAAATTGAACACTGCGAGGAATCGAACCTATGACCTACGGATTTCTAGCCCAACATTCTAACCACTCTACTTTCGAAGCTACATGACAATAAATTTTAATTTTCGACACCTTTAACACTTACAATTATTCAAAAAGGTTTAACTATGTAGTCTAGTTAAATTATTATTTGATTGAATCATAGAAAATTTACCATAAATTACTTGATAAATTTCCGTAAATTTCCATAAATTAACATAAATTTCCGACGTTACATTTTTTAGTTTTAATTTGTATTTAACCAAATTATATAAACTATCGTCCAAATGTTTATGAATTACCACATAAATTTCCATAAATTACCACGAAAATTACCATAAATGACTAAAATCCAAAATTTTAATGTTAATTTTTGCTTCTCAAATTTTTATAAATTATCGCGAAAATTTATATAAATTACCAGAAATTATCGTAAAAATTTCCATAAATTGCTAAAATAAATATTTTTAACTGTAACTTATGTGGAATATATTTTTATGAATTATTGCAAAAATTTCAATAAATTACTGCATAAATTTCCATTAATTACCATGAAAAATTTCATAAATTACTGAAGTAATAATTTTCAATTGAGATTCAGACTACAATGTTTTAATAAATTACCGCACCAATTTTTATAAATAACTATAAATTTCATAAATTATTAGAAGAAAACACCTTCTTACGCCAAAACTGTCCAAACGGTGAATTTGTTAATTGTTATAATTATTTAGAAGAAATTTAATTAATTTTTCAGTAATAATTCTGCTGAGAAATCTTTCTTGATAAACGCTTTTTTGATTCCAAACAATTAACAAAAAGATTTAAATAATTTATGAAATTAAAAAATCTTTCTTTAAATTTGTTTAAACAATTTAATAAATTATAAACAATTTTTTCTGACTGCCATGAATTTTTCTTTCTGAACCCTATATTTGCAACAAAATATATTGATAATTATCATAACGATAAATTTTTTTTAATTTCCTAAACCAAATCCTACTAACTTGAGATATGAACGAAATTTTAACAAATGAGTAATATTTAAAGTCAACTTAATAATAATAATGAAATTTTAAAAGTTTATAGCAAAAAACAATAAAATGTTGTTTTTGTATGTTATATTAACACAATTTATTGTATATTCATAGTCTTAGATATTTTTTTCATTTAAATTTTTTATACGTCGTTGAAACACACTTTGCTTTTTTTCATATATTCTTTATACTTTTCTACTATTGTAATTTTTCGGTTTATATTTATAATGAGAAGAAAAATGTAACCTATATTTGTACCTCGGTAGGCTGATTAGCCTTAGGAACAATGATTTTGAAATATAATAAATAAATAAATAAATAAATAAATAAATAAATAAAATATAGTTAATAATATAAAACCTAATATTTCCGTATAATAACTATATTGGCTTTACAGTTTACGCCGTGTTAAAAATATAATTAGGAAAACTAGATAGCACCAAGCTAGCATTAACATAGTTTTACTAGAATTGCAGCGCGTTGCAAAATCTATATAAAAATAAAAAGCTTGTTTAATAATCTAGATAGAATCAAGACCGTTCCAATCTAGTATTATACTGAGCAAACATTATACTTAATTTAAATAAAAAAATAAATTAAAGAGATTTTGTTTAACTGAAATTAGTTTGTAAGTTTAATTTGAATATATAGAAAATATCTACTGCATTGATTCAAAACTATTATTTGTTTGAATAATTATACTTAATTCAATCATATTTTCTGTTACGGTTTAAACAAAAATTATGTTTGAAAATTTTATGTTTGAATCAAAGTTAAAAGTTAACTACAGATAATTTAAAATCAATCACAATTTATGTTTGATTTTAATATATAATCTTTTAAACTGAACCAGAAAATATGTTTGAATTAAACTTAAATATGTTTGACTGTATAGCAAAGATATTTTAAGTTTGATTTAAATAAAATTGGTTTGAATCAAATAATTTTTTTTCTCAGTAAATAGTAACGTGAGGTTACTGCACTAGACTGGTTACACTAGACTGGCTTTTAAATATATCTAGACACGTCCCTAACCTATAATTCGTTTGCTTCTTAGGCACCATTTTCGGGAGCGTGTCACATATCATTTTTTTCAGTGAAGAAAGAGAAAAATTATAAAAAAAGAGGAAGAAAGAGAATAAAAACAGAGGGGGGAGTAAAAGATAGAGAAACTATATAAGTATGTTGAAGAATCGGACGAAGCGAGCTGGATTTTTAATGCACTAGGCACTCGATGCCTGATGCTGTTGCTGCACCTCGGGCCATTATCGCTTCACCTCTAAACCAGTAACTTTCCGCTATATGGGCATTAGTGAAAGATCATACGGGTCTTTTGAGATCGGCCAACTTTTTCTTTCATCTCGTTTCAGAGATCGGCACTTGGGATCTACTTGAGTTTTGCTTTGAGAGCTAAATGGTCCAGGAGGAGGGCCCCCTTTCCCCCACCTTTACCCCTTTTGCTCTAAAGAGACCGCTAATGTTCTGCTTTTACTTGATTAATTTCAAGAATACATTTGCTTTCTATCTCAATGTGACGTTTACTTCCTGCTGCAAAAGTGGTTTTTTGAATTGACAAATCGCCCTTTCTTTGTGTATTAGGAACGTTTAATTAGCACCTTGATTATTAGTTTCTATTACTATTTTGATTATTGTTCTGACTGGTAATCAGTCAGAATCAATGACTAGTAATCAGATGATTGTTTCTATTATTATTTTGATGATGAGTTTGATTATTTTGATGATTAATTTGATTATTTTGATGATCAGTTTAATTATTTTGATGATCAGTTAGATTACTAGTATAATTATTGCTTCTGTTATTATTTTTATTATCGTTTCTATTATTTTGATCATTGTTTGTAGTGATGATAGTAAGGTTGTCGGTAATAATGGTGGTAATCATGATGGTAGTGATAGTGGTAATGATGGCACACTGACAGAAAAATGATATTCAATCAATAACATATTTGTTTGTCGTACTAAACTGAATATTCAATATCGTTCGAATACAAATACAGTTGGTTCAATAATTTGTGCCAGATATTGGTACACTATAAATTTGAATAAATTGTATATAATACTATTATAGAACTTATAGTAATGGTATTAAATAGTATAAGTATTTTATCATCTGTTTTTGAACGTTTTTGAACTGTTTTTGAATTCCAATTTTATAATATCAAAAGCACGCGCTATTGGTTCAAAAGCATATTTCATCGTCTAAAATATATACACCTGTACAAACTGTAAATACTTTTTAATAATTTAACAGAATTTTTTCAAATAATGGCAACAATTATTTCAAACTAAATAAAATTTTTTCAATAAAATTGTATCAACCCTACATCTCGACACGAAAAATGTAATTAAAAATTTTATTAGTAAATCAGTGATTTAGGTCCTATATGTACTTAGGGTCTAAAAAATTTACCAGACCCCTTAATTCAATACAGAAATTATTCTTTCAAGAAAATTAAATTCAATAGCCCTGACGCTAGTGGGCCAATGGTTTTTTTTTCTCAATGCAGTAACGATGATGCCATAACAATTATAACGAACAATCAAAAGAAGATTGAAAACTCGAATCCAGAACATTCATTGACCGTTCTTTTGAAAAAGGGCAAATTCTCTCAAATATCGAGGTTTTTCACGTCATGATCGAATCTTGATCAGGTCAATCTACGCCCACAGTTGCCTCGTTCGCAGTTCATCTTCGTCAGTTGATTGCAGACAAGCAGTCGTATAGTATCACCCCGACTTCTCGTCATTAGGCAGTGACCGTCCACTGGGCATACCGGTCCCTTCCATCCACAATTCCCCTCACCCTCTTTTTTTTCTCTTTTTCTTTTTTAAACTGTCCCCTTTTAACACACGAGCGCGGGAAATGCCGACAGTTTAACGTACGATTAATTCTCTCAGACCAAGGTGAACGTCCACTCATTCGATGGAGCGGCGTCAAAGGGATTCGGTAGCTGATCAAGAGACGATTACACTTCTCTGCTAACGAGTATAACCTCGTAACACATTGAGAATCCCTTCGCGATATGGGTGGTCTTCGCTCCGCTGATCAACGTGGAAATGGAAATGTCGAAAAAACGGGAGAAGAAGAAGAAGGACTATTAATTACAGATTTGATGGAATCATCATGTAATTGTTTCATCAACATTATTCGAAGTATTATTCCTCTCATTGTTTAGCCGAACCGGAAAGGTGATACGATCTTGAATGATCCTAAAATCGTAAAATTTAATGATCCTTCAATATCATATAGCCTTTTAGGTTCTGAATCTGGATGATTCAGGATTGAATCATCTTCCAGGCACCCCCTTACGATCATTATGGATCAGATCATCGTTCAGTTTGGAAAGAATAACAATTCGAGATCGAATTATCATTCACATTAAAACTTTGATGATTCCGAACAGGATTATCATTTAGATGACTCAAAGTGGAATCATCATTTAGACTCAAACTTTGACGACTTAAAATCGAATCATCATTTAGATTGTGACGTAGTAAAATTTAATATTTTACAATTCACAAATATTTTAATTATTGTTAAATTCTTTGAATAACTTTTATGATAAAAATGTCCTTAAATCAATGAAATTCTCAAACGATTCGAGATTCTGAAATATTTTTTTAAACAATATAGAATTAATTTGTTTGTTCCTTTTTATTCGTTTTATGTCATTTCGAGACAACTTTATGCAAATTGAAAATTAAGAAACCAATTCTGGTGATTGGACAATAATTTTGGAGAAATTAATCTAACCTGAATTTTGATTTCCATTTCCGACGTATCCATTTGTTTGGATTTTTCTTGGAATGGCAATTATTCTCAAGCTCTACATCAAGTATCTAGAAAATAACACTGACTTAATTCCCTGGAGGAATATTCAAGAATACTCTACTTTTGGAAGGTTTCATTATATTTTAAGCTTTGCTTGAAACTCCTTTTGCTGCGTGAACACAAGGCCCATATTATTTGCTACTGTTCAAGATTTTATGCCAGTTTGGAACTGGAAGATCGTCATAATCCAGCTTTTATTGCATAAGTGGTTATTAATTTTCTTAAATTTCAACATTAATCTCTTTTTCAACGAGTAATTCTGTTGGAGGAGAAAAATAATAATTCAACATCAAGCGTCAAAATCCTTTAAAGGAATTTTTAGGAGAAATATTTCAAATTACGTTTCAAACTATTATTTTGTATATAATCAAGTTTCTGCTTTTCAAATTTCGTTCTATTTCCAATCACCATCAAGATTCATCAGAAGATTCTACTTTGAAACATCAACCAATCAGAAGACTGTATTAAAATCGCGAACTATTGTATACTAGAGTAACTTTCATTTTTTTTTTTTGTTGGCAACACATCTCCATGGAGAAAACAAACTATAGTATATTCCTTCTTTTTCTGGGTTTCTTGATGGAAGGACGTTTTATCTTGTCAAAATTTTATTTTTGTTTTTATTAATTCAATAAATTTAATAATCATTAAATAAAAATAATAACGGATTAAAATCAATTTTATTGGACCATTGAATTGAAGATTTTAATTTCATTTCCTGAGGGATATATTCCTGAGGAGGGAGTTGTTTGGCGTTTCATGAAATTTGTTGTCAACAATTTTTCAAGTAAGATTTCTTGATGTTTTGTGATAGTGTTTCTTAAAAATTTTTTCTTTAATTTCATAAAGAGAAAAATGGATATCAATATTTGAATATTTTATTATCGATCAATCATAACCTCACTTTTTTTCAAGTTTATTTTTGCTATTCAGAACTCGAATCGTAAAAGAAGAAGAATCTTTTTTTTCTAATTTCTTTTTTTGTTAAAAATCATGTTAAAATCATTATGTTTAGTTTAATAGATATTTTTTATTAATAAATTGTCATTATAGAAATTTATTTAATTTGTCTTTTTTTGAATGAATAATTCAATCTTTGACATCGAGCCAACCCCCTCTACTATTTTCCAAGTCATAGGACTGTAGTTGGCCTGGACACTTTTTAGGAAGATTAAATTGGTGATTCAAATTATTATTGTGAGCCAAATTAATTGTCGATACTTACAATTAGCTTGGTAGCCGTCGTGTATCGCCAATCAATCTGTCTTAAGAATTTTGATTAATTTTTTTTTGTCTGTATTTATTGATTGACACTTAACCTGGTGGCCTCGTGTGTCGATGATAAATTAAATAATTGCCGGTAATTAGCCTGGTGGCCTTCGTTTATTCGGAATTATTCTAAAATCTGTTTTGTCCCCTTGTGAATTTTGTTTACTGACCCTTTAGGACTGGTGCCCAACCTTTTGCATCATATTTAATCGTTCCTAAGTAACCTATGATTTTTTTATTTACTTTTGTTAAATTTATTTTATTATTTTGGAAAACAAATTATTATTTGAGAAAATATCAAGGTTACAAGATGATGATAAGATTTAGACTTTGATGATTCAGAACCAGATCATAATTTATGCTCCAAACATCGGAAATGTTATTCAGTGTGACATTTTTCCATAGTCAAGTATATGGAGCACGTGACCACTGGATAACATAACCTAAACGGAATTTGAATAAACAAAAGAGAGTCTATTTTCATTAAAAGAGTTCCCCTCTTCTGAATGTTGGAAAATGAATCTTGTCGAATCGTGCAATGTTCCTTGGACTAGAGAACAGCTGGGCTTGAGCGAACACAGGGAAGTGAGATGAGAAACAAGTGCCCGTGTACAACTTGGGTACCTAGTTACATAGCGTCTACTGACTAATGAACCTTTACAGTCACCTTCTGTCGGACTCGCGAGAGTACTCGGGTAAGTTTATTGCTGATGCTAATTCACCAGTCCTGGCAATTAGCAGCTTCAGCATCCAACTACAGTTCCACGCACACACACACACAAACTGAATATGTATGTGGATGCGATCATTGATCCACCAGAGCGTCCGTCTGCCGTTTCTACAACGATATCATTAGTAACGCACTAATTACGATGCGATCAATCCTAATCAGTCGATAATATTTTGTCATTTCGGGTTGATTTACCTCTGGATGATGATGATGATAATGATGATGATTTTATCAGTTTTGAGTGTGAAAAATTGGAATTGTTTGATGGTGGGTAAATTTGGATGGGGGTTTTTCTTTACATTAATTTTTCCTATTTTTGCTATTCTTATTTATTTGAAATTTGCTATTTTTTACTTATTTGGCTATTTTTTCTATTTGTTATTTCCTTTTTTTGTTTCTATTTTTCGTTTCCATTTTTTACGTTTCTTCTTCATTTCCTATTGTTTTTAATTCTTTCTTTTGATATTCTACTTGCATAATTCTTCTTTTCGGTTTTTACTTCTGTCTCTCTAAATCTGAATTAGTAGAATACTACTAAGAAATAGTAAAATTTTACTAATTTCTAGTAGTTTTCATGAACGACTTTTCATCTTTTTAATTAGTAGAATATTAATAATTTTTAGTAGTTTTCATGAACGACTTAGTAATATTTTAGTACACGAAAAAAAATCTTCACCTGGAACACCTGCAGCGAATAATTGAAAGTCACTAAATAAATTAGTGAAACTGTTTTATTGACTATTAATAAAATAGTTGTACTAATTGTTAGTAAAATTCTTCTAAACAATTAGTAAAGTTCTACTAATAATTGGTCAAATTTTACTATTTGTAAGTAGAATTATTACTTAATCATTTAGTGAATGACTTTTCACCATTTTATTAGTAACTTTCTACTAATTCAGATTTAGAGAGTTCTTTCTACTTTTCCGTTTTTACTTCTTTCTTTCTACTTTTCCGTTTTTACTTCTTTCTTTCTACTTTTCCGTTTTTGTTTCCTACACCGAAAAAAAATATTCTTGTTTTGAGAGGATTCCTCTTATTTTGATGCATATTTTCCTTTTGTATATTGACCAAAAAACGTCCTCTTATTTTAAGAGGATTATTCTTCACTTAAGAGTAATTCCTCTTAAAAGTAGAAGAATAGTCTTCAATGAAGAAAGAAAAAAAAAACAAACAGTAATAAAAAAAAAAAAAAAAAAAAAAAAAAAAAAAAAAAAAAAAAAAAAAAAAAAAACGGAGGAAATAAAATACTGAATATTTGAAAGGAAGTAGAAATAAAAACATATTATAAAGACGAAAAAAAAAAGATTATTTTTTTTTTTTTTATAATGTTTTTTTTTTTTTTTTTTTTTTTTTTTTTTTTTTTTTTTTTTTAATATTCTTAATTTAAGAATAAAATGTAAGAGGATTTTAGAAGAGGAATTGTCCTTTTAAAACAAGAATATTTTTTTTTCGGTGTATTGTTTACAATTTGATTTTTCCACTTCCTACTTTTTTACTTCCATTTACCACTTTTCTGTTTCTAATTTTTAGCTTCTGTTTCCACGACCTACATTTTTTGTTTCCGTTTCTTTCTATTTTTTGTTTTCTTTTCCTATTCTTTACACTTATTGCTTTTCGTTTAACACTTCCTACTTTTTTATTTCCAGATTCTTCTTTTCTGTTTCCACTTCTCATTTTCTTCTTTTTTTCTATTTCTGATTTCTCGATTACTGTTTGAATTTTTTTTTCTTTACACTAATTTTTTTTAATTTTTTTTTCTTTACACTAATTTTTTTATTTTTTGTTTCTATTTCTTAATATTTCCACTTCTTTCTTTTCTATTTTTATTTTCTATTGTTTCCACATTATTTTTTTTCATTTTCTACTTTCCTATTAATTCTAGTTCTTACTTTTCTTCTTTGCCTTCTATTTTTCTACTTTCATTTTCTACTGTTCATTCTCATTTAATATTTTTCAGTTAACTCTTCCCTTTATTATTTTCGTTTTCTACTTTATTGTTTTTAATTTATATTTCCACAGTTTTATTTTGTTTTTACACTTCTTGTTCTTTTCTACTTTTACTTCCTGTTGTTCTTACATAATTTGTTTCACTTTCTACTTTTTTATTTCTATTTTCTACTGTTTCTGCACTTCCTACTTTTCTATTTTCATGTTCTTTTCCACTTTCTACTTTTCAGAGTCTTTATAATATGTTTTTATTTCTACTTCCTTTCAAATATTCAGTATTTTATTTCCTCCGTTTTCTTTTCTTTTTACTCTCTTCTTCTTTTCTTTTTACTTTCTTCTTCCTTTTTCTTAACACTTCCTACTTAGTAAAATTTCCCCTATTTCACCATTATTCTCTTATTATACCTTCATATTTTTCTACTTACACTCACTATTTTATATTTTCTATTTCTACTTCCTACTTTACTATTATTTTCTTATTTTTCCTTCCCAATTTTCTATTTTTGACGCGATCCGAAGAAAGGGACCTTAGGAGCAAATCATTTTAAGGTTATGTTAGCTTTACTTTTTCTTTATTTGAAAGTTTCTTTTTACTAATTGCAAATTAAAATCAGTTTTTTTCAATATTTCCGTTGTACTGAAGACTTAAACATTAATAAATACAATTGACAGTTGATCCTTTTTTTGTATTTTCATTTAAAGAAATGCAAACATAACCTACAATTTTTTGCTTCTAAGGACCCTATCTACAGATCGCGTCTTTTACACTTCTTACTTCTTTATTTTCTATTTTAATTTCGTACTTTTCGACTTACGTGGAAATTCAAAAGTGGGAAGTCGAAAATAAAGAAAAATTAAAAGTAGAAAAACTTTGTTAAGTAAAAAATTGGTAGAAAGAAAGTAGTAAGTGACAAATGGAAAATAGATAGAGAGGTATCTCACTGTCTATTTTCCATTTGGCACTTACTACTTTCTTTCTACCAATTTTTTATTTTAAAGAAGTAGAAAAGATAAGTAAAAAAAATAAGTAGAAAATGCGAAGTAAGAAAAAAATAAAGTAGAAGTTTTAAAAAAGAAGTAAGATGAAGAAGAAAACGTACAAGAAGAAGAAAATAGGAAATGAAGTACAAATAAATAGTAAGACGTGGATGTAGACATAAAAAGTAGAAAGTAAATTAATGAGTAGGTAGTGGAAGTAGGCTTGAGAAGTAGAAAGTGGAAGTAGAAATAGAAAAGGGAAGTGGAAGTAAACGTAAAAAGTAGAAATTAAAAATTAACGTAGAGAAAATAGGAAGTAGAAGTATAGTAAATGTAGAATTTGCTACTAGTACTACTATACCATCACTACTACTTTCCCCCTGAAACTAATAAATAATTCACCCCCACATAAATTAAAACAAATTAAAAACGATTAATGCGATAATAGAACAAAACTGTTTTGCTGCATCGCGATGAATTTTTCCTGACGTATGAATCCAGACTGCCTTCGTGTGAGGTCGATTAAGATCTTGTATACTGGACTTTAAAAAAGAGACGTTCCGATGTATCTCGATGATACAACACGCCGCATCTTCAAGGGAGGGTGGGGGGTATGAGGTCGCAAAATGCGTATATTCACGAACCGGTGAAAATTAAAGACGAGCACGATAAATACCTCGCAGTCCGATCAAAATGAATAATCTGCGTCTCGATGAACAGACGAAGATTGGGGGAGGGGGTGTGCTTTGGTAAAGGGAAGGGCAAAAAAAGAGTTTTGATTGCCGGTTATTAAAGAAAATTGAGATAAATTCATCTTTAATATTCGTCGCTTCAATAGTGGTTCCAAGAGAGAGACGATTTTCTACAAGAGAGACAGAGAGAGAGAAAAATTGTAATCATTCGTCCGTTAATTTTGCGCCACAAACTCCATTATTTATAGCCTTTTAAGTTGGTAAATTAAACACATGTGTGGCTCTTGACTTTCATTTGGCTTTAATTATAAAAAAACGGGTTTTTTATTCATCGAATATGTCAAGAAATGAGAATGAAAAAAAAAATAATAATAATCAGGTTACGCGTTCCTATTATTCTTAAATACAGTATTTCAAAATAAATTCTATTTGATTTTTATCTCATCGCCAAAATCGTTGCCAATTTGAAAATTAGTCGCATTTATCTACAAGACCCGAAGAAGTCTTCAATTATTTTAAGTGCTACTCAAGGTTTCTTTTTTTCTGCCAACCCCTTTTTTATAACACAATTTCTTTAAGTTATTTTTAATTTTTGGCAGAAGAAAAAGATCGCGAAAAAAATGTAGACATTTCGAAAGTTACCTTCTAGCAGTGAAAAAAAAATTATGGGCGATTTTGTTTTTTTGCGCAATTTACGAAAGTGAGAATGAAGTGAGAAACTTGGGTTTTTATCTCCTCACTTTGGATGTACATTATCGTCACTGGCATCGGTAGTTCTCGCCAAGTGTGGACGAATGAGGTCCAAACCTGGTGCATTTGGAATTACAAGGTGTGCATCGTTTCCCCTTTTTTTTGACTGAGAAAAAATAAAATGGGAACTGGGAACGATTATTACACTTGTTGACTTAATTAAGACAGTGGTTGACGTGGAGAAATGTTTACACACATAACAGAAACGTGACTGAACAATTAATGAATAGTAGTTTTTTTGAAAGCTGTAAATATATTTCCTTTTTGTTGACCATCGTTTCAAGTAAAAGTTCTCTCAACAATTTTTTTTTCTTTCTACTTTTTTTAATGTTTTCAACGTACTTGAATTAAAATTTGTAATGAAGTGAAAATTGGAATGAAACTTAAGTACAGAAATAAAATTACAATTTGAAAATTAAAATGAAAATAAAAATGAAAATAAAAATGAAAATAAAAATGAAAATAAAAACGAAAATGAAAACGAAAATGAAAAAGAAGATTAAAGGGAAAACAAAAAGGAAAATAAAAGAAAATTAAATGAAAATTGCAAAAAATATTCATTACTTAAATTTCCCCACCTGTAAAAAATATATTCTTCTCGTCAGAAATTATCAGAATATCTAAGTGTTATTTGCACTATGGCGGAAAGAAAAAAAATACATTCCCCCCTCCCCCTAACATAACGTAAAGTGTCGACAAGATTTAGTTACAAAAAGAAGGGAAAAAAATCAGAGAACCGTTAAACGATTCTCGTATTATTTTCCTGGAACAAAGGAATATTCACTGGAAGCAATTTCGCGACAAAAAGTCGTGTCCTCATCGTTATCGAAACAAGAGGTCATTGCAGATACAAGAGTGCGATATGCACTTTTGCATGTATCCTACAAGGAAATAATAATCGTAAACTACATGTCAGAGAGAAATAAAGAGAGAGAGGGAGAGTTTGTGTAATATTTACCATAGAAAAAAAAAGATTGACAAGGAGAATTTCTAAACAAGTGTGTTCCCTAAACGTTTTGACAAAATTATCATCTCTCTTTTTCTCACTGGATGTGATTCGCCTTTTTTTTGTCCTGTTTCTCTCCAAAAAAAAAAAGAGAGGCGAGCTTTGCGAACATTGGATGACAGGCGCGTGGCCTTACAGGGCGGCAGCGACATTTACATTTACAACACCGCAACTACCTTATACGATCATTCAGTAAGCATCTGATGACATTCTTTTTTACACGCTTGTCAAACGAAACGCGTTTCAGTAGCAAAATAAACACCTTGCGAGACTCCCACTTACAGTAGCTTTAGGTGGCTGACACTTTTTCAATGTACTTGTCACTTTCTAAAAAGAAAGGTCTCATTTTACTTTTTAGGTTGAGAGAAGGAAAAAAAATGTTTGAAAAAAAGTTTTAGTTTTTAAATTTTTAAAGAGGGAAGTTTTGGGTAATTAAAACTTTTTATTTTATACACCCAGCGATCAATTAACCTGATTAAAAGTTTTATTTACTTTCTAAGCAGTTTTCTTTATTACAGCGTTGACAATTTTTTATGGTTTTATATTTACTAGTATTTTCTATTTTTTGTCGTTTCAATGTAGTTTCAATAATTAGAAATTTAAGAGAAAAGATTTTTTATTCTTGTGAACAATTTTTGTCTATTATAAATGGCTTAAAATAAAAGAGTATTTACACTTCATATATTATTAGTAACTAAATTAAACTATTAATTCTACCCATTTATAGTAGTTTCTGTAAATAGTAACTGCAATTATTTATAGTTTCAATTATTTATATTACTAATTTATAAATAGTTATTTTAATTATTACTAATCTAGCCAATATTAATACTAGCTTTTAAGGCAAGTATTTTCTATAACCAGTAATTTCAATTTTTAGTAGCATCAATGATCAATAATTCCTATAAATAGTAATTTCAGTAATTCTAGAATTTTTTATAAATATATAATAATTTTAATTATTTTTAGTATCAATCATTAATAATTTTAATTAAACTAGTTCTAATAAATTCTAGTTGCACAAATTAAAATTTTTATTTATTAGTAGTTCTAATCGATATTTGTTACAATTAATATTAGTTACATTTAGGATTAGTTACAATTATTACTAGTTCCCATTGTTACTATTTTTTAATATTTTTGGTTTGAAATATTACTTTTTTAATTTATTCTCGTTTTCAATGTCACTAATTTCGATTATTACTATAGTTCACAACAACTAGTGGTTTTAATTTTTTAACAATAAATTAAAATTAGTATTAGCAGTTAAATTTATTTTTTATTAGTTCCATTATTTATTACTATTTTTAATTGCAATGATATTTGTAGTTCCGATTTCTAGTATCAATTACTTTTTGGTTTTTGCAGTTGCAAGTTTCAATTACTAGTTTCAATTTCCAACTTCAACTTTCAGTTATGTAATATTTTATCAATTTCAAGTTTCAATTTCTAGTTTTACTTGTCGGTGTCAATTAAGCATCTTTTTACTAGTTTTAGTTTTCAGTTGCAATTTTTAGATTTAATTTCCAGTTTTAATTACTAGTATCAACTACTACTTTCTAATTTTTATTATTAGTGATAAATAATCGTTTTTTATAGTTTTAATTTCTAGTTTTCATTTTTAGTTGCAATTTTTACTATTATTTTCTAGATTCAATTATTACTTTCAATTTTATTGTTCAAATTACTAGTTTCAATTTTTTATTTTAATTATCAGTGTCAAATAATCATTTCTTTTACTAATTTCTATTTTTAATTTATTTTATTTTAATTTAATTTTCTATTTTTTCTAGTTTTCATTTTTAGTTGCAATTTTTACTATTATTTTCTAGTTTCAATTATTACTTTCAATTTTATAGTTTAAATTACTAGTTTCAATTTTTTATTTTAATTATCAGTGTCAAATAATCATTTCTTTTACTAATTTCTATTTTTAATTTATTTTATTTTAATTTAATTTTCTATTTTTTCTAGTTTTAATTTTTAGTTGCAATTTTTACTTTTAATTTGTAGTTTCAATTTCTACTTTCAATTTTATAGTTTAAATTACTAGTTTTAATTTTTTATTTTAATTATCAGTGTCAAATAATCATTTCTTTGACTAATTTCTATTTTTAATCTATATTATTTTAATTTAATTTTCTATTTTTTCTACTCTCTAAATTTGAATCAGTTAAAAATAACTGATTTAAAAGCAAAAAGCCAGTCACTAATTCAAATATAGTTATATTTCTACTGACAATTAGTTAAAAATAACTGATTGTCAGTTAAAAATAACTGATGTTTCAGTAAATTTTTTTTGACTAATTCAATCAGTCAAGTTTAACTAATTTTTCAGTTATATTTTACTGTAAGTAAATCAGTTATTTTTTAATTGAAAATCAGTTGTTTTTAACTGATTCAGAAGCAAAAAGTCAGTCACTGATTGTCAGTTAAAACCATGGTTACTACAATTATATTATTATTATATTACATTTTTTATTATTTTATTATTTTATTATTTTTTTATTATTATTATTATATTACTATTATATTACTAATTATATTACAATTATATTACTAGTTTAAATTTATGATTTTGTCAGAGAGTAACTTTTCCCAATATTTTTCCCAACCTATTTTTTCAAAACTGTTTTTCCCAGAAAAAATTCCAAAAAAATGATTTTCCAAACCAAATTATTCCAAGGAATAATTTTACCAAATATGAATTTTTTTTTTTATTGCACCAAAAAAAAAAAAAATTGTTAAAGTGAGAAGAAAATTAACAATTTAACAATTAACAATTATTAACAATTAACGCTTTACAATTATTTTTACATTTTGTATTTAATATACGAATATTTATCTACAAGAAAAAGGAATTTATAATATTTGAAAGTTTTTTAAATAAAAGATGAATTTTATTCTTTTTTCTTTGCTTGAAATTATTCCTCTCAAATTGAAACAAATTTATAAAAAATTGAAGATTTTCAGGTCGTTTTCGGTTTTTCTGAACGCTGATTCAAACTGATTAAAAAGGGACAATAACAAAATATAAAAGAAGAAAATCTTCTCAATTTGAATGAAAAATTTTTGTGCCAATATATAGAAGAAAAAAATTTTCCGTGTAGTTTTGATTATTTGTCTTAATCGTTAATTTTAATTATTAGTTTCAATTACTATTTGAATTACTTTTTAAATTCCTTTTTTCCATTGTTTCTTTGAATTACTACTTTTTATTGTAATTTTTGGTCTATTCATTACTTAAATTACTTCAATTTGCAATTTGTTATTACAATTTTCAATTACTTACTTTAGTTACTAGAATTTTTGTTAGTTATTTTTTTATAATACATAAAATTATAAAAGAATAATTATTAAAATTTAATTTCTATTTTTAATAGCACTTGGAATGAATAGTCGCTCCATAAATAACTCACAAATTTTAATCAAACAATCAAGTACGGTAGTAATAAACTTTGAAAAAAATTTTACACTCTATCAATAAAAATATAAGTTAATGAAATAAAATCATAAATTAATAAACATTGCTTCATCTTTTAAGAAAGTGTTAGAATAAATTTCATAATATTCAGCTACTGAATATTAAAACTAAAGTAATTAAATAATCTCTCGTGTGTATAAAATTTCTATATATAATAATTTCGTGTCCATAAAAACAAAAATGGAATTTCCCCTTTTACTCCTTCTCTGTTTTTTCCCCGCTCAGCACAAAAATTAATGAAACTTCCTAATTGCAAAGGATTTTAATGAAAATTGCACTATGTATACACGATTTTTATTTATAAGTAATCAGAGGGTAGAGATAATGTTAATTTAATACCGACATATATTTATTTCTTTATTTCTCAAGTTTTCATTGATCGTTAAATTGTATAAACTGTTGCGCCTAATTGGCTAATGCTAAAAGTAAATTAAATTTAACTATAAAGGGAAAGGGGGGGAGGGTTTTCTTTTTTTTCAGAGAAAAAGAAAAAAAACAATTTTTTTTCCTTCCGGTTCACAGTTTTCGATGTGAAAATGAAAAGTATACATATATGCGATTAGGATGGTTGTGAAGCGTAACTTTGTAACATGTCGAACGTTAAAAGCCGGTTTTACTGTTACTGCTTAGGTAGTTTTTAACTCACGCTGTAGGTTAAAGGTCATCAACGGTAGCGGTCGTTTCACTGTAATTAAGGACCGCCTAAGCCCTCTTATAACCTCTTTCGCTTCAAGCATTATCGAACTAAGGTAATCTCTGTTGATTTCTGACCAGTAATTTAATAATTATGACATGATTCCGTTCATTAAAAAAAAATTCCCGAGTAATTTGTTTTTTTTTCCTTCAACTTTTTTTTTAATGCATATAATGTATAAAGTTTCAGTCTTATAGGATACTTAGGCTCCTATTATTGATAATGAAATTTAAATTTAAGAGATTGAAGCATCAATGTTATTAAAAAAAAATTTCATAACTTTCGAAATGGTTTAACTCAATTTTCATTTTAGATCTCTCACGATAGTTGTGCCATAAAACAATTTCTCATCAGATTGAGGAAAGTATAAAACACACTCAAACAAAAATTGCAAATTAAGAAACTTTGTTTTTTATCTCTTCTCTACATAAATATAAATAAAAAATGGAAAAAAAGTTCAAAAACAATAAATGAACAATTAATTACAATTTTTAATTGAAATAATTAATAATAATTAAAATTCTTAATTTATAATTAAAATGCAGTAATAAAAAAAGTACTAAAATAAATAAAATCTAAACTAAGTTTTTAATTTCAATAATTAAAAAAATTGGTTGATTTAGAAAATAATTATAAATAGAAAATAAAAAAAATAAATATGAACATGAAATAATATTAAAATAAAATTAAAATACAAAAAAATTTTTTTATGCCTAATTAAAATTTTGCCTCGTTATAATTACAGAGTATTTTGATGAACTTGAACATTACGTCATGACGTGAAACCCAAAAAAAACTAGAAAAAAATTACTAGACGCACACGCCTATACAATAAATTGCTTCAACAGAAAAAAATTCTATTTTTTGCCAGAATGATTAGCCTTTTTTCTGTGAAATAATTTGAGGGCACTGACATACATTTTTGTTTGATGAAATGACTGATTGGTTTTTTGCCTCATAAAAAAAAGAGGGAAAAAAAATTGACTGGAGTTTGTAATTGCCCGTTGACACTTTTAGCTCATTTATATATACTATGGATACAAAATTATTTTACACATGCACACAAACACATATATTCGTTCCAGTAGTTTTGAATTTTATTTCTATTTAATGACTTTCAGAACAGTTATTTTTCTGTCATTGAGAAAAAAAAATTTATTTTTTAAATTGACGCTTAATGAAAAATGTGTTTTATATTTGAAATATCAGGATAGACGAATCCTTGACATGACAGGAAATTTATTTTGAGATGACATGCACGTTTTTCATTCCATTTATTATTATATATTTATAATACTGAAATTATCAATATTTTGAAAAAAAATTCTCTTATGTGTAGAGAATAATTATTTTAAAATGGATTTAATTTTATTCTATTTTTAATAATATTGTGAAACGTTTATTGACAGTGTTTATAGTTATTAAGATATTTTTATTTTTTTCTTTTCTATATTTATTCGACTCTCGTTTCTTGTGAATAGAGTTTGTTCATAATAATAGTAATTAATATTATTAATTTCTAGGCAATATTTAATAATTTATTTAATTTTTTAATTTTTCTTTACTTCTTTATTTGGCGATTTGTTTATTTAATTAAAATTTGTCTTATTTATAATTCATTTGTTTACTATATTTATTTTCTTGGTTATTTAAGTTTTATTCTTGTTCATTATTTATTTATTCGCAAAAGTAAACGAACCATTTTTGTATTCATTTATTTTTTAATAATTATTGCATAATGGAGAATTGTTTCTTTATTTTGTAGTAAATCTCGATGAAATTTATTTATAACATTTCGTACATGTAATTTATATTTATATTGGTAATTATGATATTTCATTTCTATATCATTTTTTTGATCCAAGTTATTAAAATAGCTTTTACTGTGAGAAACCGCGGCAGAAATTCACGTGAAATGCGATATTCTTGTGAATAAATAAATGCGAAAATTAACACATAAATTTTATTTAACAATTAATTTTAGCAATTTGTTTAAAATAAAGTTCAAACAAATAGTTAAATAAATAGTTAAATAAATAGTTAAATAAGTAGTAAAATAAATAGTAAAATAAATAGTAAAATAAATAGTAAAATAAATAGTTAAATAAATAGTTTAATAAATAATTATCTAAGTAGCTGGGTAAATAACTAAACATATAAACAATGGAATAAATAAATAAATATTTAATGTAATAATTAGATTAACACCTAATAAATAACTAAAAAAAATCTTTAATTAATGATTGAAGCTACGAACAAATTGTTTATTAAAAACAAGAAACTAAATAAATATTTAAACAAATAGCGAACAAATAACGAAATAAATTGTTGATGAAGTCAAGTAACTAAATAATTATTTAAATAAATAGTTGTTAAGAACAAAAAATAATTAATTTGTTGTTAAAAGTAAATATTTGAATGAATAAATTTTATACACAATAGGTACGCATTTTAATTTGGTATTTAAACAAATATTCTTACGGAAAAGAAACACTTTATTGCATAATAAAAAGCAATAATTCAGTTTTTATTAGCAATAAATAAAAATAATAATATATTGTCAATTTTTTTTGTCATTCCACGGAAATCATGGAGTAAACAACTATTTCTGAAACATGACAATTTCTTTATCTTTATGTGAATCGAGTACACGAACATTCCATTTTGTAGTTTGCAGATCAATATAAGTGTAAAAGTATATGGGTTTCATTCTCACCAGTTGGTTTTATTTTGTTCTAGATAACTTTTTAAGTTTGTCGATAAAAAAAGTGTATAAATAATAATGTCAATTTCTAGATTTTCACTTTTTTAATCCAATCTCTCTCTCTCTCTCTTTTTCCGCATTATTTTTAAGTAGACATTTAATAGACATTATAATTATAATCATTTGACGGGATCTAAAGTGTATTATTTTACAAATGTGCGAATACGTTTCTCCAATAGTGTCTATAAATGTAAGCAATTTTTAAGTAGAAAAAAGTTTTCAAACTGGAGAGTATATTCGTATACTGATTAGTGCAGACATTACTAAATTGGAGCTGCCTTTCATCTTTTTGCGCTATGCACATGGTTACATCAGAATAAACATGTTTTATGGTAAATTTGAATAAGATATGCATATTTAGCTCAAGATCAGTTTACAACATTTTTGTGTTTGTATGTGTATAAGAACGTTACTTTTGACATTGTTGCTGATTCTTGATAGTCCATACATAAATTTACTTCCTTTTTCGAAATTAAATAACTTTTCTTGTTGAATGTGAACTCTCAAGGATATTTCAGATGCGCAATTTGTTTAGATTTTATGCTTTAAATTTTTATTATAAAAAGAAAATACTTTTTTTTAGTAAGAATTATTGGATTTTTTCTTCATATCTGTTATAAATTAATACAATTTTTTGTGAATTTGAATAGTTTTTTTTAATCTGGTAAAAAAATAATACAATTTTTGTCAACATAATTTTTTTTATAAGTTGGAAAAATTTTTGTTAGTAAAAAATTAAGACCTACAACTGCAATATTTTTTGACGAATTAACTAGTTTTTTTGCTATAAATTAATAATTTTTTGAATTGTAAATTAATTCAATTTTTTTCAACGAATTAATAATTTTTTTCAATTTTTCCAATGAATTAATTAATTTTTTTCAATTTTTCCAACGAATTAATAAATTTTTTTTAATTTTGTGCAAATTAGTATAATAATTGTTGTAAAAGAAATTACTACATATATTTTTTAAATCAATATATACTTTCTCAAAATATTATAATTTAATGCAAAAATTCTATTTCTGTTTCAGGTGAGTTTTCCATATTCTTCGTAATTATCATAAAAAAATCGTGAGTACTTTTTAAAATTTATTTCTAGTATTTTAATGTTTATTTAAAATCCACTATATTTTTCGAAATAACATTAAAGAACCTACAAAAGAAAAAATTATTATTATTATTATTATTATTATTATTATTATTATTATTATTATTATTATTATTATTATTAAATTATAAATTATTATTTTAACTTTTCTTATTTTTATAATTATTATTTTATTACTGAAAAAAGGATTTTAAATTTATATTCATACTTGTATTTCAGAACACTAGCAAAATTAGTATTTCAAATTACTATTTTGATTTCAAATTTTTACACTAATAGTATTTTATAAACTTATATTCAAATTAATATTAAAAACCGTTTTCAATTATCAATTTGAAATATTGGAAAATTGTTATTTTAAACTAATAACGTAAATAGTATGTCAAATAAATATTGAAAATAGTAATATAAAGTAATATTAAAAATATTTTATAGTAATATTAAAAATATTTTAAAGTAATATTAAAAATATTTAAAAATAATATTAAAAATATCAATTGATAGTAATATCGAAAAAAGTGATTGAAAATAACAATGGAAAATAATATTTGAAAAATATAAAAATAGTCAATTAATAGTATTTTAAAATAATTTTAAAAAATAAGAAAAAAGCAATTACACAATAATATTGCAAGTGGAAATAAAAATACTATAAGAGCAACTTTTAAAGTGTATTGGAAATATTTTAGAGCAGCACTAATATATCAAATTTCTCGTAATATTTTAAATACACGACGAGAGTTATCTTCTAATTGAGGTACAATTTAATGATAGCACAACTATTTTATTATAGTAGTTAACTCAAAATGGCGCTTTTATGAGCTCTTGGTTTATTTTCTCGCAATTTTTCGAAAATAACGTCGGTTTACGGTTCAATATTCTTCAAACTCTATACATGTATATAGCTAAAAGGAAAATTTGACGAGTCACATAATATGGTGAAAAAAAAAAATTTTGTCATTTCTTCAAAATAATTTTTTCGATTTTTGGAAGACGTATATAAAAGGTAAAAGAAAAAACATTTTTTTACTTTTTTATAAAATAGACGACGTTTCGGTGGTCTGCTTGGGTCACTTTAATAATAAAATTATTTTTCAATAAATACAACACAACTTTTTTAAAAAACATAAATTAATAAAAATTAAACAAAATTAAAAAAAAACAAGTTTTACCAAATTGAAGTAAAAAAAGAGACATTACATCAATAAATAAAAAGGTGGGGGGTCAATTTTCCCAAAATTTTTCTCCCAAAAAAAATTATTCCCAAAAAATGTTTTCCCAAAAAAAATTTTTCCCAATATCAAGTTTCCCAAAAAATTAATTTCCCAAGCAAATCATTTTTACCAATATCAAATTTCCCAAAAAAAATATTTCCCAAAAAAATAATCCAACGCGACATACATTTTCGTAAGGTGTCAATTCACGGAAATTGTTTTTTATGGAATTTTTTTTCACGGAAAAACAAAAGACGGTTGAATCTTAATTTCAGGGAAATTGTGAAAAAACCTTAAAGTCTATTCTTGTTAATTTATAATGGTTAATTATTTTTTAAATTATACATCTTTTTATTAATACGCGTTAAATTCTAATCAATAAAAATACAGAAAAATAAATGCGTTCCAGAAATTCAAGGTTAGTTAAAAATTTATTTTTATTAAATATTTTTATTTTGAATAATTACAATAATTATTTATTTAATATTCTTCTAAGACATTTTTTTTAAATAACTCTCATATATTAAAGAAAATTTAATATTCTTCAAGCAAAACATTTATCTCTTATTGTAATATATTTATTAAAATTGAAAAAAATTGTGCAAGTATTCAATTATTATTTAAATTGTTCCTTTTAAATTGATTATTTTTAAAGATTAAAAATATAACAAAAATTATCTTCTTTGAAATTACTCAAAACTAAATTTTTTTTCAATGTCATTTTATTGAAAATATTTTTTTCAGTCTACGAGAAATTATTGAAAAATTTGGTTGTTGTTTTGTTATTTTCTTCTAACTCAATAATCAATATCCATTTTGGAAAAAATCTAACATTGGGAAAATTTTTTGGGAAATTTATTTTTTGGGAAACTTAATATTGGGAAAAAGTTTTTTTGGGAAAACGTTTTTTGGGAAAAGTTTTTTTTTGGGAAACGGATTTTGGGAAAATTGTCCCCCAATCAATAAAAACAATAAATAGATAATAAATAAATTAAATAATTGTGGAAGAATTTACTGAATATTTAATTTTGATTAACATTTACTCTAATGGGTTCAAAAAAATTTTGTTTTCCAAAAAATAAAATATTCTGTTTACCAAAAACTTAAAGCATAAAGATATCAAATTTGGTAGATAATTATTTTTGTAGCACAATTATTCGCCTTAAATAAATAATGAATCATTCGCCAAAGTAAAAAATTTCTGCAAAGCGAAAATTTCCGAAGTAATTTCTTTTTCCAACTGTGCAAAAATTTCTTTTCCGGGTTTCGAAAAAATAATCCCACAAAAAAGAGGGTTTAGCGAAAGAAAAAAAGGAAGGTACACGCGCGTAAAGTTAATTCGTCTTTGCGAGTGAAAATTGAAAATGAACTTTTATGTTTTCTCTATATATATATACATATAATATGTGTAATGCGGCACTTGCGAAGAGAGAATCCGTATCCATGTGCGTGACACGCCTTGCGCGTAAATTATGCCCGTTGGCTTTTTTGCCCCCAGCTATATGGTAATAACAATAATTACTTGGATTTTAACGAGGATAAACCGCAATATGCGATATGGGAGGGTACGCGCGATCATTTTCAAGTTATCCTCTGCCGAGGAGGACGGCTTTCACTCTTTTATTAAATGTCATTTCGCGCGCAATTCGCTTTCAACATTAGGAAATCGTGTGCCACTTGGCTCTCTTAAAACGATAAATACCCGTACACTGAGTCTCTCTCTCACTCACTCTCTTTTGTAAAGACTGCGGAAATGCTCGAACTCTGAAAAAAAATCGCTTAAAATCCATTCAAGTGAAAACAATGACGTGGAATTTATTGCTGTCTGAATTATCACGCGTTTATTATTAATGTTGGTATAATAATATTAATATATATAGAAATATAGAAATTAAACATTTTTGTATAGAAATTTTGTAAACTGTATTTAGATTACAATTAGGTTACAATTAGATTACAATTAGATTACAATTAGATTACAATTAGATTACAATTAGATTACAATTAGATTACAATTACATTACAATTAGTAATACAATTAAAATCCAAAAAATGAATGAAAATTTTGACGAAATTGCAAAGGGGCTTTTCCCTTACCAAGAGAATCGAAAATGACACTAAGATTTTTTTCAATTTTTTTAAAACTTTTTTTGAATTGATTATAAAGACGAGATTCATTCGATAGTTTCAATTATCGTCGGTTCGAAGACATCCATCTAGCATTTCCTTTTTTGGTCTGAATGTCACACGATTGGTGACAATGATGGCTTACAATGTAAGAAATCTTTTGCAATGTTGCTTACATTTCTTTAAATGGCACAGTGTTTGATTTGCATCGAGTTTCTCTGGGGTATTCAAAATAGATAGTCGATTTTTTGCAGACGCTTTTCT
Source organism: Leptopilina drosophilae (assembly GCA_032873175.1). Classification (NCBI taxonomy): domain Eukaryota; kingdom Metazoa; phylum Arthropoda; class Insecta; order Hymenoptera; family Figitidae; genus Leptopilina; species Leptopilina drosophilae. The sequence continues at coordinate 11,213,996 of CM065485.1, forward strand.
TGATTGGGGATCATTATTCTACAATCGAAAAATTTTTTTCCAGCTTGGAATTTTTTTTTCTAATTTAGAATATTTTAAAGTTAAATTTTACCTTCTCGTTTGGTGCATCTATTTTTTTGACATTAATACTTTTGAAATATGAAGATTTCGACTATATCAGCAGATTTTAGTATTTTTATATATTTTAGTACTTTTCTACTTTTTGAAAGTTCCTGATTGTAGTAATTTTCTATTTTTATAAAGTCCCTATTCTATTAATTTTTCATTTTTAGTAATTCCCTATTTTGGTATTTTTATTTTCAATAATTTTCTAAGTTTAGTAATTTCATATTTTTCTACTTTTTATTTTTAGTAATTTTCTATTTTAATATTTTTTTATATTTAGTGCTTTTCTATTTTTCGTAATTCCTTTTTTACTACTAGAGTAATTTTCTATTTTTATACTTTCAGGCTTTGCACTTATCTACTAAAACCTACTATTTACTACTTTTTTTTAAGTTACGCTACTATTTAGGTACTATTTTTAGATTTCGGCCACTAAAAGCTACTATTTGTGTTTTTTTAGTATTTTCACTACTTTAAACTTGCTAATACTAGAAAATAAAAAACTATTCTCAAAAATTATAATCAAATTCTTTGAAACGATTCAATGATTTTCAAAAAATTTTTGAAATTCAAATTATTTTCATCATCAAATTTCGCCTTCAAAATTCAATAATTTAACAAAAAATTGATAAAATTCATCCAAAATTCAATTTTTTTATAAATAATAAAAATTCATCCAAAATTCAATTTTTTTATAAATAATAAAAATTCATCCAAAATTCAATTTTTTTATAAATAATAAAAATTTTACAAGGATTCAATTAATTTAGAATATTCGATTGCAAAAATTTTTAAAATAATCAATTGTTTAAAATAAAATTTTCATAATATTTATTATATTTCAAAAAAATTAATTATTTAAAACAATATTTATAAATTTTTTTATAAAAAATTAAATTACTTTAAAAAATAACAAAAAATTTCCACAGAAATTCAATTTTCTAAAAATATAATATTTTTCACAATAATTTAAATATTTTCATCAATTATAAAATTCTTCTTAGGAGTTCCATTATTTTAAAAAATATCAATAAATTTTCATAGAATAAATTTCAATTGTATTTATAAAAATTATTATTAATTCAAGAATTTTTAATATTCTACTATCTTAGCAAAATTTTCTAAACGAATTCAATTATTGAAGAAAATTTTTTTATAATATTCTACACGAACATTCAATTATTTTCCCGGAAAAAAATTTAAATTTAAATTTCAATACATTTTTTCGGAAAAAATCAAATCTTTTAAAATTTGTCATTAAATCCGTAGCAGCAATTAGATTATTTTAGCAGTAATAAGATTATTTTTATAAATTTGAAAATTCTTTTCAAGGATTTAATTATTTTTGTAAATAAAATCACTGTCAGAATTCTTCGTAGAAATTTAATTGTTTTTAAAAAAATCAAAAAAGATTTGTTAACATTTCAATTACCTTTATGAATGCAAAATTGTTCGACAAAATTTAATTATTTTCAGAATTCCATTATTTTTAAATATTCTAATAAAATTGTTCGAAAGAAATCACTTATTTTAAACACATTTTCAATTAAATTTTCATAACATAATTCAGTTATTCCTTTTGATAGTAATAAAATTCTTCTCAAGAATTCAATTATTTATGAAGAAATAATTCTTTGACAGAATTTAATTATTAAACATAAATAACAAAATTATTTCCGAAAATTAAATTATTTTGAGGCATTTAGAGGTAACATTTTTTGCAAAATTCAAATATTTTTATAAATAATAAAATTTTTTTTTCAATTACTTTTATAAATAATGAAAAGCTTTTTAGGAATTGATTTTTTTTATGTTAAATTTTAATAAAATACCACACAGTTATTCAATTATTTTTAAAAATTTTAATAGAATTCTTTGTAAAATGTAATTATTTTTAAAAAATTTTCTAAATTCAATGGTTTTTGATATTTTTAAAAAATTGCAAACAAGATTAAATTATTTAAAAATTTTGTTGTAAAAATCTTCGTAAGTATTGAATTTTTTGAGGAATAATAACAATTTCTCAGGAATTTAATTATTTAAATAAGAATTTGCATGAAATTAGTCGAAAGAAATGAATTATTTAAAAAAAAAAATTTTTGTGCTTTGCGAAAATTAAATTTTTTATAAATATTGAAATTCTTTCATGAATAATAAAATTCGTTGCAGGAATTCAATTTATTAGCATTAGAATAAGAAAGGAGTAAATATTTTTCATAAAAATTAAGAAAAAGTCAGGAAAATAAAATATAGAATGGATTTTTCGTCAGTTTTATAAAGTTTCTTAAACGTTGGTTTTTGGTAGTGAAGTTTAATTTTTTTGTAGCTACTTTTTTACTCCTTTTTTTGTCTGAAAGCTATTTTTTGCTACTTTTTTAAAATTAATTATCGAGTCGGAAGTCAGTAGTTTCTATTTTTAGTAATTATATTTTGGTACCTCATAATTTTAGTAATTTTCTTCTTTTTACTTTTAGTACTTTTGTCACTTTTCGTTTATCTAATTTTAATTACAAGGAATTGCTTAAAAATTGGTAGAAAAATTGTTGGTGTTTTTTTTTTAATGAAGTATAAATATTCGAAATTCTGAAATAAAGTGATAGAATGATTTTAACTGTATAGTGTAAATATTTTCGATTTGAGAATATTTTCCTCATTGTTGCTTTAATTGCACTTTGTAAATTTGCAAACGAGCAGGTGCACGAGTCACTTATTTGCATTTCCTATACAAGCGTGCTGGAGTGTGTGTATATTTCTATAGTGACTCGTGCTCATGGTACATAGGAAACTTATGGAGTTACATACGTGAGAGAAACCATTTTGTCGACTGACGTCACATCTTGTCAAGAAGGAGAAATTGAGGAAAAAATAACGAAAAAAGAGAGAAAGCAAAAAGCGAGAAAGAAAAAAAATTAAGGAAAAATAAAAAACAAGGAAAATAGAGAAAAGAAAAAAAAAGAAGATGAAAAAGGAAAAGAGAGAAAATGAAAAAGAAAAATCGAAATTAAAAATAAAGAGAGAAAGAAAATATGGAGTGAGAGGAGGAAACTATTTAAACGATTGTTAAATAGAAAAAAAACAATTTTCACATTGGAAATATTGATGCAAAAATTTACAAAAGAACTAAATGTGAGATGAAAAGAGTACATACAGAAAATTTCTATCGTTTATTAGTTGTGTCTATTTTGTAAAGATTTATGTTTGTAGCAAACTGAAAACATACATAATACATATTTAACGAGGAGATCGTCAAGTATCTTAACAGTTATGATGGAGAAACTCAGTGAAGATTTATTTTATTAAATCTTTCAAAGGCGCAAAAAAGGACAAGTATGAGCGTCATACTAAGACGCGAGCGATTTGAAATTTGTATAAAATGAAAGCATTTTGCTTAATGATAATATGACTTTATTGCGAGAAAAAAAAATTTTATCGTGTCTTGTAAAACATCTATTAATTTTTTGTCTACCTAATGTTTATTAATTTTTTCAGTTTATTATTTTTATCATTTATATTCCAGTTTATTATTTTATTTCTTATTTTTCTATTTGCTGTATTTCTTACTTTTTTATTTATTTTATATTTCTCTTAAATTCACTTATATTCTTTAATTTATTTATTTCTTATTTTTCTATTTGTTGTATTTCTTACTTTTTTATTTATTTTATATTTCTCTTAAATTTACTTATATTCTTTAATTTATTTATTTCATATTTTTCTATTTACTGTATTTCTTACTTTTTTATTTATTTTATATTTCTATTAAATTCACTTATATTTTTCTATTTACTGTAATTCTTACTTTTTTATTTATTTTATATTTCTATTAAATTCACTTATATTTTTCTATTTACTGTAATTCTTACTTTTTTATTTATTTTATATTTCTATTAAATTCACTTATATTCTTTAATTTATTTATTTCTTATTTTTCTATTTGCTGTATTTCTTACATTTGTTTTATTTATTTTATATTTCTATTAGATTCACTTATATTCTTTAATTTATTTATTTCCTATTTTTCTATTTGCTATATTTCTTGCTGTTTTATTTCTTTTATACATTTATTCAATTCACTTATATTGTTTACTTTATTTATTTTTTTTTTCAATTGCTTTCATTGATTGAATTATTGATTTTTTCACTAAAAATCTATTTCGTTTTAAAATGATTCAAAAATAAAAAAAATATCAAACAGCTTGTATCGGGAGGAACGCTTTTTTCTCTTTTTAAAGTGTATGCATATATACGATTGAATCTATATTCTTAGATCGGTAGCCTTCGAGGTTTTGTACTTGATTTTCTCACGGTCAGTGCGCGGACAACGGCTTTAGAAGAAGAAGTAATAGAAGAAGAAGAAGAAGAAGAAGAAGAAGAAGAAGAAGAAGAAGAAGAAGAGAAGTCGAGGGTGATTTCAGGAGATGGATTGGTTGCAACGAGTGAACTTGGTGCTGAGGGTTGACTGATTTGTGTGCACAAGGCCCGTCGCCTTCACTTTACTTAAATGGGAAATAAACGTTACAGTCATAGACACGTATTTTCCATGGAATGAGTTGAGTGCTTTATACTCAATTTCACAAACATTAAAAATTTACATTTTTTCTTTTCTCTTTCTCTTCTTTCATTTGATCTCCTAAATATTTGTAAAAAAAAAAATAAAATTCTTAACATTAAAGAAAAAAAATAAAATTCTTAACAAAGAAAAAAATTGTCATATTTACAAATAATTGACGATATGATTTGTTTTTCGATTTTAAACGAATTAAAAAATTGTGAAAAATTTGGTGAGTGTCTGTGTGGCGTAATTTTTTTTCCTGATGGGGTCTCATCGCATAACCAATGAGAAACTTAATTGTCGAATTAATAACGTACAAGGAAACTTCGGTCAACTCCCGTACGTATATGTTATGCTTAAACTGCACTGTAGCCATATAGTAAATCGATGTTCTTATTTACACTTAATTGCCTCCGTATATGCCCGATAATTATATTACCAAATAAGCCTATTAATTGCAATTTTTGTTCTCTTTTTTGTTTTTATTTTGTTTATTTTTTTATTTACTGTTAATGTTAATTTTCTGTTTATTTACTGTTTTTTGTTCTTGACCCTTTTTTATAATTAAAATTAAGCTTGGCTTCAATTTTATTATTTCTGATTTAAAATAAATCTAATAGATTTAATAATCACTGTTAATTAATAATTAAGAATGTTAATCAACTTATAATTATTATTCATTATTTATTTATTAATAATTAATATTAATTATCATTTATTATTTATTTATTAATTATTAATATTATTTATCATTTATTATTTATTTATTAATTAATAATATTATTTATTGTATATTATTATTAACTAGTAATTATTAACATTAGTTAATTAAAATAGGAAACTAAAAAAAATTTATTTGAATCAAAATTCAAATAACAGATTACTATTATCAATTAAATATTTACTTGAGACAAATCATGTTTATTTCAGTCAATTAAATAGTATTTGCTTCAAATACTAAAATTTATTAAATATCATTTAATTGACTAAGATAAAAATTAATTATGTTTCTAAAGTTTCAAACATTTTATTTTTTTTACTTCTAATTTGTGTTTTTATTTAGAAAAAATTTTTTTCACCTTAAGTGTTTTTAAAAATTGCAATTGAAAATGAAAAAAAAATTAAAATTGAACAATATTTAGTTTAAAATTAATTTATTTTAATCTAAAAAATAATTTTTTGTAGATTAAAATAAATTAATTTTTTTATATATTTTTTTAGAACTTTTTTAGTTTAAAATAAATTAATTCTAAATTAAATATTGTTGAAATTTAATTATTTTTCTTTCGATAGCAATTTTTAAAAACACTTAAGGTGAAAAGAATTTCGTTCATTTGAACGTTCGAAACTTTAGCTCCTGAAATTAATTTGTAGAATTTGTGAATTTGGTGGGAAATTGTAAGATGGTTGAAATTGAGATGATTTGAGAGAAATAATGACATTCCACTTTCGCGACTGATTAATGACAGTAATTATAAATTACATGCTTAACAATAATTACAGGTACTGTTATAATAAGGAAAATGTGGAAATAGAAGGTTTATTTGTAACCTTGGATCGACCACTCACGATTTCCTTTATTTCACATGCCTTCACGGAGCTTAATTTTTATTACTATTAATGATCCTTTAGAAAAAAAAGTTTTTTTTTTCTTACTTTCAATAATTATTATTCAAGCGTAAAGAAATATCTAAGAAAACAATAATTACTTTACTAGAAAACTATTTTTCGCTGTTCCCATTTTTTTTCTTCTAAATTTTGCACTTTCCATCGAATTTTCCTGAAATATTTCAAATTTTGCCCTAGAAATATTTAAAATTTATTATTTTCATTATTTCATTTTTTTATTGAATTATTTTAGAATTTTATCATTTGCTATTTTATTAATTTCGAAATTTAGAATTTTACTATTTTGTCATTTTACACACGAAAAAAAATCTTTATCTGGAACAACTACAAAATTCACTATATAAGTCAACTTTTTAGTTATTGCAACGAATACTTTCGCTATTTTAGCGAAAGTAATTGCTGTTCCAGTTAAAGGTTTTTTTCCGTGCAATTATTTTATTTTAATTGTATTTGTATTTTCTGTTCATTTATATTTACACCTTGTGTAGAAATTTATTTACAGAATTTATTTCATAGAATGAAAAGCTAAGCATATTATTAATGTTTTTCGTTCCTAGAAAATTCTTCCAATTAATAAGTAATTATTTAAAAATGATAAATGCAAAAAAATATAATAAACAAGTAAAAACGAAAGAAAATATTTTTTTAATATTTAATATATTTGCTAAAAAAAATTCGTTCTACATTTAAATTAACAGAAGTGTAAAAAATAAAAATATTATATCAATTTTGCAATACAATGACGATAAAGGTTTACCAATATTGTGCATAATATTATTTCGTCATTGATTATAAACGTTTTGAATACGGCCACTAATAAAAAGCAATAAATCAACTAATTTACGAGAATCTAGTTTTAAGCGTCGCTATATAATTACAGCACCTATCTATCCCTTTTACAATCCGTTTTATGTTTCCGGAGGTTCGAAACTTACAACATGGATTGCAAACGTTTTATTATAAGAACTTAAAAACAAAAGTAACGATCGGTAATGTTGTATAGATAGGGTACCATTATTAACACCTCGGATAATTTATACTGAACAAAGTATCGCCTTATATGTTATAATAATCGTGACAGATGACAATAGTTGGCGATGAAAATTCTCTACATAAATAGTATCACTTTCTATGGACTTTTTTCCTTTATAGAGCTTGTCTTCTTCTTTTGGCTTCACTGCGATAAAAAAAAATTTAGAAGCGCTCAGAGAGGACCGTCTGACTAAAATTGACTCTTACTACTCACGGCGCTTATTTGGAGAGTTTTGAACGTTTTGTCTGACTGAAACTGATATTTACTACTGTAATTCGATGTAAAATTTGAGACTAACGACTGACTGTAAATGACTTTGACTACTGGTGTAAAAACAGACTTTAAAATAAATTTTGAATACAAAAAAATTAAAAATATGTATGTTTGACTAAACTGACTTTTACTGTTGAGTTTTGTCTGACTAAAAATTGTTTTTTCACTTAATCAAAAATTAGAAGAAATTTCTTTATGGTAAATAACAAATTTGTAAAAAATTCTGTCGTTTTTATGTTTTTTATCAGTAGTAACACAGTAAATCATTAGGTATTAAAATAATACCAAAATGGATTAAAATAACACTAAATTGGATTATTTTAATCCTTTTTGGTGTTATTTTAATACCTAACGATTTACCGTGAAAAGAAACTTTTAGTCAAAAAAAAATATTTTTTCACTGAAACATCAATTAGAAGAAAGTTTTTTATAGTAAACAACAATTTAAAAAAAAAAACAAAAGAACACAATTTCTATCAGTAAATAATAGTAAAAGATTTTCTTCTTATTCACATTAAAACGCGAGGTGTTAAAATAACACCAGAATGGATTAAAATAATTTGCAACAGTTTAATCCCTCTAGGATTTAATTAACACGAAAAGGATTAAAATAATCTGTTTTAGTGTTATTTTTAACTATGAATGAAATTTTATTTTAAATAAAACACCAGAGTCAACGATTTGGAAAAATTAATCTAATTTAGCTTCTCCAGGAGAATAGTAAGTTACTTACTAACTAACTTAGTAAAATAGTTACTAAATTCAAATGTATTCAAAATTTTTTTAAATTCTCGTTAAAATCACGGTAAATCGTTAGGTATTAAAATAACACAAAAAAGGATTAAAATAATCCAATTTAGTGTTATTTTAATCCATTTTGGTGTTATTTTAATACCTAACGATTTACCGTGATTTCAATTGTCTTTCTAAATAATAAACTTCTTTTCTGATATTCAATTATTTTACAAAATTTTAATCAAATTCTTGGCAAAATTTCAATTATTTTCAAAAGTTTTCTAAAATTCCATAATTTTCAATATCTACTATTTCAATAAAATTTTTCAAAAGAATTCCGTTGTTAAAAAAAATTTTTAAACAATTCTACGCAAACATTCAATTATTTTTATAAATAATAAAATTTTTTACAGAAATTCAATTATTTACAAATTTTTTTATAAATTTCATTGCAATAATTCAATTATTTTCATAAATAATAACATTTCCACAGGGATTCAATTATTTTTATAAACAATGAAACTCTTTTGGGACTTCCAATATTTTTATAAACAATGAAACTCTTTTGGGACTTCCAATATTTTTATAAATAATAAAACTCATTGCAGAATTTCAATTATTTTTAATGCAATTTTAATCAAATTCCTCGAAAAATGTAATTATTCTTAAAAATCTTATTAAAATTCGTCTAAAGAATTTAATGATTTAAAAAATTTTTTGATAACATTTTTAATGAGAATTTAATTTCAACAAACATGAAATTAAAAAATTATTTATTTTTGTATTTAAATAATTGAATTGTCGTAGAATTAACTAATAAAATTGGTTTTAAAAATGAATTTCAGTTCACATTTTTTATTATACTTAAGTTTTAAAAGCATAATAATGTGGATTTTTAGAAATAATTAAATTTTGAAATAGTCTCAAACTAAAATCATTGAATTTCTAAATTTTTCATATTTTTGTCAAAAAATTCTGTAGAATTAATTCTTTTTACAAGTTTAATAGGATTTTTATTGAAATTATTTCAAGTTTTTATTTTTCAATATACATTTAATTGCAGAATTTTCGAGTAATTGAAATTTTCTTCAATTGAATTGTAAACGAAGAAATTTAAAAATCTCATAAAACTCATCGCATCGTTTCAATTATTTTTCATACAATTATAATTGAATTCCTTGAAAAAAGAATTATGTTTATGCAAGTTTTAATAAAATTTAACAAAAGATTTGAATTATTAAAAAAATTTTTACTAAAATTCTTTATGAGAAATGAATTTTGAGGAACATTCAATTATTCAATAAATTATTTACTTTTAAATTTAAATAATTAAATTCTTGTAGAATTTTTTAATAAAAATTGATTTAAAAATGAATTTTAGTTAAAATGTTAGATTATAATTGAATATTAATAGAAATAGTGAGTTAACTTTTTGGACACAATTGAATTTTGAAATTAATATTTTTGAAAAAGTTTATTTGAATTTTTTTAATATAATTTGTAGTTTTTATTTTCTAATATGCATTTAATTAAAGAATTTAGGAATAATGGAAGTTTCGTGAAATTGATTAATTAATTATTAAAAATAATAGATATAAAGTAAAATTGAACACAGTAAATCGTTAGGTATTAAAATAACACCAAAAAGGATTAAAATAATCCAATTTAGTGTTATTTTAATCCATTTTGGTGTTATTTTAATACCTAACGATTTACCGTGAAGTTAAAAATGTTTGAAAATAATAATTGAATTGAAATAATGAAATTAATTTTGAAGAAGTATCATCTTTGATTATTGTAAAATATAATATTTAATAAACTAAAATTTCATTTATTGTAAAAAATAACACTAAAATTGATTATTTTAATCTTTTCTAATGTTAATTTAATCTGCAACACTTTTTAATACCTCACGATTTACTGTGTTCTCAATTTTTTTTAACCTTTGTTAAATATCAACTGCAATCAAAATTGCATTAACTTTTTCAAATTTTTTAACCTTAGTAGTAGAAATTGTTTTTGGTCAGCCGTAAAGGTTTTTTATTTTTATTTTCTAAAAGTAGTTAAAACATTTTTAGTCAGACAAAAACATTCTAATTCTTTTTCGTCAGTAGTAATTCTTTTAGTTTGATTTAATTCTTTTATATGGAGCATTAGTTAATAGTTCACGTAAAGTTTTGTACTTCCTAATAGTTGTGAAAACATATTTTCAGTCAGACAAAAATAATTCCAATTCCTTTGAATATTACTCTCCACAGCAAGTAGTTAATAGTGGTCGTAAATTTTTGTACAATTTTCTATTTTTCTACAATTTTGCAAGCTCATTAATAAATATGACTAATTGTTCATGCGTCGTTTAATCAACGCAGCATTTATACGCTGGCAATTTAGAAACTGCTTCGTCTAGAGAAGTGTTTTGCTTGAAATTACTTGCAACAGTATAAGGGTCTTTGATATTATAAGCGAAGTATTTTCTCTCTCTCTCTCTCTCTCTCTCTCTCTCTCTCTCTCTATCTCTCTTATTCTCTCTTATTCTCGCTATATTTCTCACTTTATTTTTCTATCTCTCTATTTTCCTCCCTTTCTATTTTCCTCTTTTTCTATATTTCTATCTCTTTATTTTGCTCTTTTCTCTCCTATTTTTCCTTTTTCTCTCCGGGTTTAGTAATTTATGCTCCAAAGCAATGCTTCTTTAAACGTTAATGGAGCACCTGTTGGAATTTGCGAAACATCTGTTATATATGTCGGAATTTATAAAACATATGTTTTATAAATGCTGAATGGCCTAAGATATCATTATACACGTATACACATTTAAAAAGAAAATATATATAACTATTGAGTGTTAGTCGCGCGCACGCCTCCACTTTCAAAAGTAGACTTGCGCTTTTGAATTATGTGCTCGAGTAACGCTCGCGCGTATTCGAATACCGCAGGTCACGCTACGATAGAGTTAATGCTGAAAAGTGATTTATTTAAGCCTATAGGTGTGACACGTACAATGTAGTTATCCACTAACATTGCCCGACTTTAGGCGCGCGAAGAATAAGAGAAGAGGTCGCAAACGCTGCGGTATTCTGGACTTGAAAATAAAATTTTGTTTCCAAAAATATATTCCAAAATTTTCTCCACGAGGAAGCAGTAAAACTGTAAGATTCTAACTCCTTTGACTATTTTTGCTCTCGAAGGAAAATAATAAACTAGTTTCTCCATTTCTACTCTCTGATTCTAAATTAGATCAAAAAGTGATTGTAAATGAATTTTATTATTATTTTTATTATTTTACAATTTAATTTTTAATTTATTTGTTTTTTTTATTATTTAATTACTATTCAAGTAAACTTTTTTTGAACCCGTTTTTTGAAATTTATCAAAAGTTAACAAACAGTAATTTGTTTCCAAAATAGACGTTCTTAATAAATTAAAGAAAAATACTAAAAAAAACTTGAAAACTTGTTTACAAAAAAGGAAATCCTCTTTTCGCACTTGATTCTCGCACCTTTGATTCGCACTCGACTGGACGCAATCGGGTAATTTTTCAGACTAGCTAAATGGAAGAACGTTGTAAAACGCCCTCTCCCCTTTTGCCGCCGGCAGGTATTGAGAGACCTTTGGCCAAGTTGCGTCTTTGATACATTCTCGCTCTTTAACAACAACCATTTTCATGACAATGGAATAAAAACTTCCGCCCTAACATTTATCTCTCTCTGTTATTCGTCATTATTTTATTACCTTCTCGCACACAATTATTTCCTTGAATTATTTTTTTTCTACTCCTTTCTACGCTCGCGATTTTAAACAAAGAATAATTTAAGTCAAAAAGTCAAAGTTCTTCCAAATGATAAAAATTTTTATGCTCGATCACTATCGTCTTTTAGGTTAAAATTTACCAATTACTAATTTACAGGGTTGACAGAAATATTTAATTTTATTTTTCCCTGACTTTTCCCTGATTTCCAGACAAAATTTTCACTTTGTCCCTGACCTTAAAGAATATTCTGATTCACTCTAAAAATTATTAGACAATCAAGAAAAAATGTTCTATTTAATTTATTTACAAATTTTATTAATTATAAAATTATTCAAAAACATCAATAACTTCTTTTTTAAATAAATATTTAATCATTATTATTTTTCTGTAGGAATTAAAATTCTTCATAAAATTCAAATTCAAACCTTTTTAAATTGAACAACTAATTAGAATATTATTATTAAAATTTCTCAAAAAAATTAAATTATTTTAAGAAAATGTAATAAAATTCGTGGCAATAATTCAATTACTTTCATAAATAATAATAAATCGATTATCCATTAATTCATTTTTAAATCAATTTTTATTAAAAAATTCTAGAAAAATTCAATAATTTAAAATAAAAAATAAATAATTTATTGAATAATAGAATGTTGTTTGTCAAAATTTAATCAAATATTAATTATATTAATTTATGAGAATTCTCATAAAGAATTTTACCAATAAATTTTTAAATATATGAATTTAATTTGACAAATTTTAATAAAATTTTTAAGAATAATTACATTTTTCGAGGAATTGGATTAAAGTATATATTTTATAAATAATCATTAAAATTCTGCGATGAGTTTTATTACTTATAAAAATAATTTTAATTTTCTTAAAATTTCCATAAAATAGTTGAATTTTGGAGAAGAATTTTATTATTTATAATGTTACTTGGAATTTTAACAAAATTTTTTTTTTAAATTTTCGAACACAATTGAATTTTTGCGAAGAATTTTATTACATTTTTAAAATAATTTAATTCTTCCAACGAATTTTATTCAAATTTATAAAAATAACTGTATTTATGTGAAGAATTTGACTATTTATATAAATAATTGAATTCTTACAAAGAATTTTATTTCAGTTTATAAAAAAATTGAATTTCGGTGAAGAATTTTTTAAATAATTTATATTTTTCGAAAAATTTTATGAAATTTTGTATAGTAAATAATTGAATTCCTGTGAAAATTTTATTACTTATGAAAATAATAGAATTATTTTGAATTAATTCATTAAAATTGAATTCCTACAAAATTTTGACAAGAATTTTATTAAAATTTTGAAATATAATTGAATTTAGATGAAGAATTTTTTTATTTATAAATATAATTGAAATTTTGAAAATATTTTTTTCTTTTATTTTTGAGAATAATTGAATTTTTCCGAAGAATTTTATTAATTTTGAAAATAATTTATTTCTTCCAATGAATTTTGTTCAAGTTTATATAAATAATTGAATTCGTACAACTAATTTTATTCAAGTTTATAAAAATAATTGAATTTCGGTGAAGAATTTTATTATTTATAAAAATATTTTTTTATAATTGATATTTTTCTAAAAATTTTATTAAATTTTGTATTTTAAATAATTAAATTCCTGTGAAAAATTTTATTACTACTTATGAAAATAATTAATTTATTTTTATGAAATTTGTTAAAAATTGAATAGTTGAATTCTTGTGGAATTTTGTCAAGAATCTTATTAAAACTTTTAAAATTAATTGAATTTTAATGAAGTATTTCATTATTTATAAAAATAATTATAAATTTGACTAGAATTGTTTTTAAATTTTTCAACATAATTGAAATTCTGCGAAGAATTTTTGTAACTTTTGAAAATAATTGAATTTCTATATTCATTTGTAACTTCCAAATTGTAATTTTTTTAGTATTTTTAACTAAAATTCTTTTATCAATCTAGTATTTATGAAAATTGTAAAAATTATTCATAAAATAATTTATAAGTCATAATTTATGATAGTTATTATTAATTTCATTAAATTATTGTTTATTATTATTTATTTTTTATTAATTATTAATTTTATGATAGTTTTTGAAAATTTAATTTATTTAAAAAGAAATTATTTTTAGAAATAGAAAAAGTTGAACGTTTTGTATTAAAATTTGTGGTAATTTCATAGTTTACGAGGCAAAAAGAAAAAAAATCAGTTTTCTGATGAACTTTAAAAACTCAATTTTTTCCAGTACTTTTAGCAAAAATCCCTGACTTTTCCCTGACATTCCTGACCAATTTTACTTTCTCTGACTTTTTCCTGAAATCCCTGACCTGTGGCAACCCTGACTAATAAAAATGTTCATAAGTTTTTAAATTTTTCGAAGCAGAACGAAAAGATAATTTCTATTTGAGAAATTTCCTTTGTTGTGGAAGAAGAGAAGAATTTGTGGGATTGAAAACGGGCATTTCGGCAAAAGTGAAAAAAGGAAATGTTAGAAATATTTGAAACCCTGAAAATATAAATCAAAAAACAGGATTGGGCGGAGAGAGAAGCACAGTTGGCAAAGAGCCTTTCTCTCCTCGCACTGATTATAATTTATAACGTTTCCATATCGAGGATCCAAGTGAGAATTTGGCGCAAACTCCACCCAAGTACGCCTCACTTACTTGCTACTTATAACACACTTCATTGCCCGGATAAATGGGCGGCTTATAACCGGAAGTGCCTCGGGGATGCCAATTGACCGTCGAATTTTCTTCAATGTAATTTGCCCCCTATAATTTGGGGCGTGATTCACTCATTTTTCATACTTAAAATTTTGCCCTCGCATTTTTCATTTGTATATAAATATTGCTGTGTGCAAAGTTTTTTTTTCTCTCTCTTTTTTTGCCTCTCAGTAAATACAATAAGAGAAAAGAAAGAGTAAAAAAATTTCCTTTTTTTTTGCCTCTCACTAAGAAGAGTAAGAAGGGGAGAAAAAAAAAGAGAGAGAGAGAAAACTGAGTAGCGAAAAAGGAAAGAGAGAGAAAGAGAAAAATAGAGGAAGAGAGAAAAAGAGTTAAAAAGAGAAAAGAAGAGAAAGAGAGAAAAAGAGTGAAAAGAGAAAGAGAGAAATAAGTAAAGAAAAAAGAGAGTAAGAGAAAGAGAGAAATAAGTAAAGAAAAAAGAGAGTAAGAGAAAGATGAAAAATGACCGACCAATATAGAGAGATAAATACCGAGATGATGTTAAATATACACTAGTTTGGGGGCTTTTTGCGAAGGGCTTTTTAATTAACTTTAAAAGAGTGTTGAGGCCGCCTCAAGACAATAAATTAAATTAAGCGATAGGAGTATGCGGAACGAATATTCCAATTTATCGACGAGTTGTATGATCAACAACTGTAAAGTCGAAATTCAAAAGTCGTTTCAATGGAAATGGGCACTTATAAACGATAATAAGAAATAAAGTGTCAGAAGTACTACTTGTCGGTTTTTGAGAACCAGTCGTCTTCGTCTCTTTGGAGATACTCCTTTGGAAAGAGAGTTTCGTCTGTGTGTCTGTGAAATACATACTTAACATCAAATAGCCGACAAGTATAAATAATCGGGCACCACATGCACATACACACGCCCTCAAAAATCGTATAAGAGATCTAAATAAGACAAGTTTCAATCTTCTTTCAGAAGTCTTCTTGAAATTTTTTTCTTCTTCTTTTTCCTTTGCCGCTTGCATTCTCTTTCTTCTTATCTCTGGCGAATTATTCGAGAGGTGTGTTCCGTCTTTATAGTTTTATAGTTGCAATTTCTTTCAGGAGAATGTTGGGTTTTTTTGTTTAGCAGGGGAGAAAATTTGTAAAAATTATAACTCGTAGGGAAATTGACAAAATTAATTAATTAATTAATTTATTTATTTATTATTTATTTATTAATTTATTTATTTACTATTTATTTATTAAAACATATTTTCTCGGATAAAATTGATTTACTAACAAAAAGAATTTCTTTGTACAACATTTATTTTAGAACAAATAGAACTTCCTTGGACAAAAGAAGTTTATTTCGAACAAACATCATTTCTTTGGACAAAAGAAAATTTAGTTGAATAAAAAAAATTTTACTTAAACTAAATATAGTTCGTTTAAATCAATCAAAATTTATTGGAACCCGAAAAATCATTCTATTCTAATAAAATTGATTTACTAAATTAAATTAATTTGAAACAAATAAAAAAGATTGATAAAAAGAAAACATATTTAAAGCAAGAATATTTATTTCATCCAAACAAAAATAGATCGTAACTTAAATAATTTGTTTGTACGAATTAAAAGTTTGTTGTTAACAAATGAAATTTATTGAGACCAACAACAATTTCTTGAAATTTACAAAATTGATTTAAATCGAAACTAGAGAAATTTATTTGAAACAAATAAAAATTGAACAAAAAAATCCATTTGAATCAAGTACAACTCAACGGAATTAAAGAAAATTAATTTGAACCAAATAAAAGAAACCAAACTAAAAGAAATTTATAAAATAAATAAAATAAAATACTGGTAAATAAAATTGGTTAAATTAAATTGATAAAAAATTGATTTCTAAGATTAAAGAAATTTATTTCAAACAAATAAAAATAGAACAAAAATTCATTTGAATCAAGTAATCAAGTAAAACTCAACGGAATTAAAGAAAATTAATTTGAACCAAATAAAATTTATTAAAACTAAAATAAATTTATTAAATAAATAAAAGAAAATATTGGTAAATAAAATTTTCAAATAAACTTGATAAATAAAGTTGATTTAAATTTAGACTAAAGAAACTTATTTTAAACAAATAAAAATAGAACAAAAAGTTTATTTGAATCAAGTAAAACTCAATGGAATTAAACAAAATTAATTGGAAGCAAATAAAATTTATTTTAACTACAAGAAATTTATTTTCATTAAATAAATATAATTTTAGCCAAAAACAATCTTTTGTATCAATGGAAATTTAATCGTATGAAATAAAATTAATTTTGAACTAAAAGAAACTTATTTTAATAAAAAAATATCTGAACCAAATAGAATTTAGTTAAACTAAAGAAATTTATTCGAACCAAATAAAAGTATATTGAGTAAAAGAAAATTGATGTAAAATTATAAAAATTTATTTAAACTAAAAGGAAGTTATTTGAACCAAAAAAGAATGGATTGAGCAAAAAATAATTTATTTGTTCTAATAAAAATTTGTTCTAACCAAATAAAATCCGAAAAAAATTTTTTTTTTAAATTTAAATCCGATATTATTTATCAATAAAATTTATTTCAACTAAAAGAAATTTATTTTTAACAAAATAAAAATAAATTTAACTAAGGACAATTTATTTCTGCTAATGACGATTCAATTTGGTTCGAACTAAATAAAATTAATTGGTGTCTAAAAAATGTCTTTCAATTCAGTAAAATGGATTTCAATTAAAAAAAATGTATTTAAACTAAATAAAAATAAAGTAAACTAAAAACAATTTATTTCTGCTAATGACGATTCAATTCGGTTCGAACCAAAAAAAATTTATTGTTATCTAAAAAATTGCTTTCAATCCAGTAAAATTGATTTCAACTAAAAGAAATTTATTTAAAGCAAATAAAAATAAATTCAACTAAAAACAATTTATTTGTACCAATGAAAATTTATTGGAATTAAATTAAATTTATTAGAGCCAAAACAAATTTTTTTTAAAGCCAATAATATTTCTTGAACCTAAAAGAAGTTCTGTTTTAACCAAATAAAAGAAAAACGCAAAAAAAAAGATGTTTTGAGACAAAATTTATCACGAACATCTACTTGAGCGTGCGGCAAGTATACCTTTATTCTGGATTTATAGGGTCTAAATATTTTCTAAAAGGAAAAAGAAATTTTTTTTTCACTTTTTGCTTAGAGAGTTTGAAAACCAGTTCGACTTGTTGTTATACACAAAGCGTAACTCGGTAGCGATACAGTATTGCACGCGCCAAAGATAAATGCCCCTTCTGCCCCCTCCCCCTCTCATCTCGACTACATATTATTTTACAACTATGCAGCAATCGAATAGTTATTTTCCATTGAATTGATAATAATGATGATGATTATTATTGCACTATTTCCATTTGCAGTAATTGCTACACTTATTTATAATTCATACCACCATATTTATCATAAATTACAGAAATAATTTTCTTACATGCAAAAAATTGTAATTCAATTCCAATTATTAGTTATTTTTCAATTAGTATCGCTTTTCTCTATATATGAGTATGTAAAGAAATTTTCTAATTTTTCCAATTCAATTTAATTCAATGTTAAATCAATTTTTTCAAAATCATTTTTCGATTGCAATTTTAGTTCAATTTTTTTAAACTCAATTATTAATTTAGTTATCAAAAAAAAATTACAATTATTATTGCATTAAATTTATTATGTATATTATTTATTATTTATTATTATTATTATTACTATTATTATTATTATTATTATTATTATTATTATTATTATTATTTTTATTAAATTGCAATTACATTGAAAGAAAATAATTATTTGTTTGTTAAAAGTTAAATTATATCGAATAATTCAAAGTCTTAATTTTAATTACACTTTGCTTTTATTCGTCTTTGTTGTTGTTTTTATTTTATTTTATTTTATTTTTATAGATGTTTCGTCATTAATAGTGTTTTTTTTATAAAATAATGGTCAACATAAAACAATCGTAAATTAGGTAAATAATTTAAGTAAATAACATTAAAAAAATATTTTTACATTTTATGATAACAAAGTGTAATTTATTGCAATAATAAAAAGTTATAGTTAAAAATAAGTTTTTCAAACAATATGTATAAGTTAATAAATAAAAATTAATAATTACTTCGTATATAAAATATAATTCACTATAATTATTATTAAAAGATAATTTTATTTGTCAAATGTACCTTCCAGTGTAATAAATAATTTTTAATTGAAAGTAAATAAATTCTTCGTACGTATTAACAAAAACGGTATTTTTCTTTTTCAAAAAAAAATGTGATGTTTAAAAAGAGAGAAAAAATTCAATTGTCGCGCGAAAATACAATATTGATAGGCTCATACGGTATTATAATGCGCGCGGTAGTAAGGAAGGACCTTTTCTGAGGAGATAAAAGAATATAAAGAATCCGGCAGAGAAGTTTTAATCCCAGCGCTTGATAATGAATGCTGCGCAACTGGTTATGAATAGCTAAGCATACCTCTTGTATTTTTTTTTAATTTTTTTTTTAATGAAAGAGAAAAAAACATAAGCATGGCGTAGTTGTACACTCGTGTACGGATACTTTACGATTATTGGAGGGCGTGTAGCTATACCTTCTCTATAGAAGGACGTTATCTTCTCAGAAACGGTCATTTTTTTCCCAACCGGGACATTGATGCTTCCGTGGCATTATTTCGAGTGGGGAAAAAAATATTTATAATCCAGTTGGAAAATTTATTTTCTATTATATTATATTTAGTAGTTATTAAGTTAAAAGTTTACCTGTTACTAAATTAAAAATGTATTGCTTAGTATATTAAATAATTACAAATTACTAAATTAAATATTTACCAGTTACCTACTGAATGAAAAAAATTTCGTATGACTATTTTTTTTAATATTAAAATTACTATATTTTTGTTTTGTGTCTGACTAAAAGTGTACTCTATAGAACTGAGACAAAAATTATTATTTGTTTAACGTTCGACTATTACGTTCCTTTTTCACTAAGAAAAACTTTTTGAAATCGAAAACTTTTCTCTGACGAAAACTGTTTTAATACAGAAAAAAATAATTACTGCTGTAATGTCTGACTAAGTGTTTCTTTTACTACTGAGAGAGAAAAATAGAATTTTTCTACGTTTTCAAAAATGTTATCTACTATAGAGACAAAAATAAATTTTCTAATTTTCTGACAAGAATTTTGCGACTAAACCACTTGTGCTTGACTAAATTATTTTATTATTAAAACAAAAATGACTTTAATGTATGACGAAAATAATATTGACTGACAGAAACTGTCGTTTACTACAGTGACAAAAAATACAACTTTCTAATACAGACATCGAATAGTATAACTTTGTTGACTTATTTCGACTATTAAATAAATACATAATACGACTTTCGTCGACTTTTATTAAAAAATTGCAACTTTTTCGACATTTTTTCCAAATTTTGCGACAAAATACCACATTTTTAGTATAAAATGCAACTTATTTCGTATTTTATAGCGTGAAAAGCATAACTATAAATTTATCCTTGAAAATTTATTTTTGAATAATTTCTCTAGTTAAATTTTTAAAACATACAATTTGCAAGATTTTAAATAATTGAAATTCTGTAAAATTTAATTAAAAAATTAAAAAATTTTAATTAAATTTATTAAATTAAATAATTTAATTAATTAATTAATTAATTAATTAATTAATTAATTAATTAATTAATTAATTAAATTTAAAATTTTTGTTTTAAAAAAATTTTTAAAACATACAATTTGCAAGATTTTAAATAATTGAAATTCTGTAAAATTTAATTAAAACTGAATCAACTTTTTCAAGTATTTTAGTACAATTTTTAAAAATTAACTTCTAAAGAATTTTAATGGAAAATTTTGTAAATAATATTAAATTCTTAAAAATTTTAATGAATAATAATCTACCTTCAAGTGTAAATTTAATAAAAATAAAAATTAATGAAAAATTGGTTTTAAAAATAATATTAAAAAAGTTTTGAAAAAAATAATTCTCTAAATTATTACTACTTTTTAATTTTTAAAAATTCAATTATTTTCAATATTTTCAGTATTATTATATTCGAAATTTTTAATTAAAATTCTTCAAAAAATTAATAAAGTTTTTTTAAATTATACAAAAAGTCTCTAATTATTTTCGAAAAATTACACTACAATAATGTTTATAAAAAACTAATTCCTAAAATTGTTTAATCATAATTTCTTAAAATTCAATAATCTTCGATCAATGTAAACTAATATTTTTAAAAATTTACTGTTTTAGAATTTTTCAGAAATTATTTACAATAAAAATTCATCAATAAGCTTGATTAATGTTTTTATATTTTAAATAAACTCAATTATTTTTTGAAAAATTTTAGTTAATGTAAATTATTTTTTAACAAATTTTACGAAATTTCAATTTTTAATTTCAATTTCTTTTGCAATTTTTTAATTGTATGCAATTGTAAAACTTTTTCAAAAATTTTTTTAAAAATATTTTTAAAATTTAATTTTACAAATTTCGATAATAAATTTTTTTAAAAATCTGGCTTTAATAAATATTTTTGAAAAATGGACTGCTACGATTATTATAAAAAATCGGATTTTTTGTATTCATTAGTTTCTTTTGTAATTAAATTTTCGCTGAAATTTAAAAAAAATTATTAAAAATTCATGTAAATAATTGATTAAGAGATAATTATTAAATTTTTGGAAGGGTTATAGTTTTAATTTTTTAGAAATATTTAAATTTCAGAAATTGTAATTTTTAAAATTTTACTTCCTGTTAAAAAATAATTACGAACTATTTAAATATTTATTTAGCAAAATTATACAAGTTCCAATTAATTTGAATTTAGAAATCAGTGAAAAGTCAGGGAAGTGCAAAATAAAATTTTTGTGACAACACTAAATTTAAAAAAAATACTTTTTCGACTTTTCTTCTATTTTTAATCGACTAAAGCGACATTTTCTGCTCGTTAAAGTCGATCCGAAGCCTGCTAATACTGAGACAAGAAGTGAGTAAAAAAATAGTGTCTGATTAAAACTAAAACTAACAGAGACTATCGTTGACTACTTGAAGAAAAATATTTTTGCTCTTGACTAAAACCTACTTTTACTACTGGGGCAAAATACTGAAAAAATTACACAGGACCACAAAACTTTTTTTAAAGAAAGTATTGACCGGACCATGTTTTTTCTATGTTTTTTGGGTCGCTTAATTCGAATCCGAACTGAGTTTTGCGCCATCACGTCAAGTTTTTTCAAAATGGCAGATCCAATATGGCTGTCGAATTTTTTAAAAATATATCAGATTAACTCGAAACTTGTTACTCGGGGGTTCTTGGGGCCGCTGAAGACGAATTTCACCTTAGTTTTCAAAAATTCAATATGTCGGATCCAATATGGCTGACGTATTTTTAAAAAAATTGTCAGATTTATTTAAAACTTGTTACTTGGGGGTTTTCGGGGTTGCTGAATACGAATTTCACCCTATTTTTAAAAAATTCAAAATGGCGGATCCAATATGGCATACGAATTATTTAGAAATTCTCAGATTTTGAATTTCTGAAAACGAAGGTGAAATTCGTATTCAGCGACCCCGAAAACCCCCGAGTATAACGTTTCAGGTAAATCCAATATTTTTTTTTAAAATGATAAGCCATTTTGGATCCGCCATTTTGAATTTTTGAAAACGGAGGTGAAATTCGTATTTAGCAACCCCAAAAATCCCCGAGTAACAAGTTGCAGGCGAATTGGGTGAATTTTTAAAAAATCGACGCCATATTGGATCGGCCAACTTAAATTTTGAATATTTACTTGTTTCTTTGATTATTTCACATTATATAATATTTTTTCAGTGTTTTAAAGTTGTTTTTTTAAAGAATCTTCTGCTTATTTTTATTTAAATCTTGTTTACAGTATGTTTTTTTTTCGAATTATATTAATTTATGAAGAAATTTGACGTGATGGCGGAAAACTGAGTTCGGATTCGAATTCAGCGACCCAAAAAACATATAAAAATCACAGTCCGGTCAATACTTTCTTTAAAAAAATTTTGTGGTCCTGTGTTATATTTGACTAAAACTGTCTTCTACAACTGCTAAAAAATTATAACTGCTTCGTCTGACTATAAACGACTATCACTACTAGACGAAAATTATAGTAATACTGTCTGACTAAAATTGTTTTTACTACTTATTTTCTAAAAAAAAAAATTTTTATACCACTGGCGTATATCTCATTAAATAGGCATCATTATCATTATCTCCTTTGTGTTATGCAGCTTCGTGCAAATTTTCATTAGGCGCCTTTATCTCTCTTTCAAGCAACTCTCAAAAGATCGTAAGAAGTATATACGTATACGTGAGCATTGGTGGTAATTATTTCGAAAACTTCTATACAATGTACTTAGAAAAAAACATAGATAGATAGATATTTAAACATCTTCTCCCTCCACTTCTGATTTTTTCTAAATTATTTCCTCTTAAGACTGTTAAATTGAAATCTTAGAAATAAATCTCGCTTCTCGTTGTATATATTAAGCACACGGTTCAATTGAGATATGGCATTCACAGTAATTAATATAAAAACATGTGTTCCTGGATAGAATTCAATATAATATGTATTCACTGTTTCACGATAAGGAGAGTAATATCGTGAAGCTTTCATCTTACAGAAAGTTATGTGGCTAGAACTCATAAATAACAGAGTAGCCATTTAATTTCTTTAGTAGATTTTTGCGATAAGAACGTAACTGCAGGAATTCCGGATGTTTCTCTTTGTGTCGCAAGAGGAAAAGAGTAGATCCACTTCTCTCTTTTCCTTTCTGGGAAATATAGTTTTAAAAAAAAGAAAAGTTATAAATAAAATTCAAAATCCTTTCCTATGTTCCATTATATTACTGTTTAAATTTAAATTAGTAAAAATATTTATAAAATTGAATTAGTGACTGACTTTTTTGTCTTTTTGACTTTTTTTTCTTAGTACTAAGTTATCAGAAATTACTATTTACTAGTCAAATTTAATAACTCAAATGCAAAAAGTCAGTCACTAATTCAACTTATTAGTCAAGATTTTTAGTAACTATAATTAAAGCAAAAAATATAAGACAAATTAGTGACTGATTTTTTAAGACTGAATTAGTAAATTTAATTAATAAGCGAGGGACACGCGCTTGGCTAACTTTTCACTAACTTTTTTAAAAACAATTAGCAATTTTAAAAAAAAATATAATTTCAAATTTTGTATTCAAATTTTTTTCATAAAAATAAAATGTGAATTAAAATATATAGTGTTAATATTACTATAAGTATAATAATTGTATTCTGACATAGGAAATTTAGGAAAAACTCAGAAATTATTGTTAAAAGTACTGAAAAAAATTTAATTTTTCGAATTTTTATGTGTCTTAATTTTTAAGAAATTAATTGTCACTAAAGATTAAATAATTAGAAAATATCATGATTTAGAATCAAAAATAAAAATACCGTGGCATTATTTTTTTTGTTTTCCTTTTAAAAAACCTTGTAGACTTCAGCTTCATAAAATGAAGATTAATATATTTAATAATTAGCAGAAATTTATTTTTTTTTGTAAAATTTACTAATTCAGTAGCAAAAAAATGTCAGTCACTAATTTGCCAGACATCTTTTGCTTTTGAATTAGTAAAATTTTATCAATAAATAATATCTTCTACAGTTATTTAACATTTTTCAGAGACAGAAAGTTTTAATTCGTTTTTTTTTCTCAATTGGATCTCCTTAGAAAAGTTGTAATTTATTTATTATAATTAATTATTAGTTAAATCTGGAAAATCTTAGTCAAACTTAAAGTAATGTTTTGTTTATTCGACAAACATTAATTTATCCATTTATTTACGTAGTTAATTTGCAATTATGTATGTATGTATAATATTCGCACAGTGAATAAAGCATATTCTGATATCGGTCGTAATTCATATTGAATTATTTGCATAACTGGCCGTATGTGATACGAATAATTAAAGACTCTTGTTCACAATATATACTGTGTGTACATATATACACATATGACTGCAGTGCACTAACTTGTAGCGTACAATGACGTTTTGCAGTATATAGAATATAATACCGAGAAACTGAGTTGCAAAAGTTTATTTCGAGAGATGCCGCGCGCACTGGGTAATTGCATCGCCAAACAAGAGCATTACATCTGCCTAATCCTTTTTGATTTACCGACTGGTGCGTCTTCCACTGCTGAAATGCAATTGCGTAAATCTTCGAGTCTTGTCATGAAAAGCGCACACACACTACTGCCTATATAACATTGCACGAGTCCAGATTCCAAAAAGTTCTCTCACTCTCTCGCTCTCTTTTTCTAATTTTTTTTCCCTTCAGTTCTCTCTCTCTCTCTCTCTCTCTCTCTCTCTCTCTCTCTCTCTCTCTCTCTCTCTCTCTCTCTCTCTCTTTAGTTTTTTTCTTTCTTCTATTTTTTGACTATTTCTATTTTATTATTTTCTATTTTTGTCTTTTTTTTCTTTATCTCATGTGTTTCTTTCTTTTTTCGAATGAGTACATTCGATCAATAAATTATTGGAAACTACTACTTATTTAGGGTTGGCACAGGTCAAGGAATTCAGGGAAAAGTCAGGGAAAGTAAAATTGGTCAGGGAAGTCAGGGAAAAGTCAGGGATTTTTACCAAAAGTACTGGAAAAATTGAATTTTTAAAATTCATGAGAAAACTGAATTTTTTTTCTTTTTGCCTCGTAAACTATGAACATTACCACAAATTTTAATACAAAACCTTCAATTTTTTCTATTTCTGATAATAATTTCGTTTTAAATAACTTAAATTTTCAAAAACTATCGACAAAATTAATAATAAATAAATAATAAATAAATGATAATTCAATAAAATTAATAATAACTATCATAAATTATGACTTATAAATTATTTTACCAACACGGTAAATCGTTAGGTATTAAAATAACACCAAAAAGGATTAAAATAATCCAATTTAGTGTTATTTTAATCCATTTTGGTGTTATTTTAATACCTAACGATTTACCGTGAATAATTTTTACAATTTTCATAAATACTAGATTGATAAAAGAATTTTAGTTAAAAATATTTTAAAAAAATTAGATTTTGGAAAAGTTTCAAATGATTACAGAAATTCAATTATTTTCAAAAGTTACAAAAATTCTTCGCAGAATTTCAATTATGTTAAAAAATTTAAAAACAATTCTCGTCAAAATTACAATTATTTTTATAAATAATAAAATACTTCATTAAAATTCAATTATTTTTAAAAGTTTTAATAAAATTCTTGACAAAACTCCACAAGAATTCAAATATTCAATTTTTAATAAATTTCTTCTAAATAATTCAATTATTTTCATAAATAGTAATAAAATTTTTCACATGAATTCAATTATTTAAAGTACAAAATTTAATACAATTGTTCGAAAAATATCAATCATATAAAAATATTTTTATAAATAATAAAATTCTTCACCGAAATTCAATTACTTTTTTAAACTTGAATAAAATTCATAGTAAGAATTCAATTATCTATATAAACTTAAATAAAATTCATTGGAAGAATTAAATTATTTTTAAAATTAATAAAATTCTTCGAAAAAATTCAATGATTCTAAAAAATTAAAAAAAAATATTTTCAAAATTTTAATTATATTTATAAATAAAAAAATTCTTCATCTAAATTCAATTATATTTAAAAAATTTAATAAAATTCTTGGCAAAACTTTGTAGGAATTCAATTTTAATGAATTAATTCAAAATAATTCCATTATTTTCATAAGTAATAAAATTTTCACAGGAATTCAATTATTTAAAATACAAAATTCCATACAATTTATCGAAAAATATAAATTATTTAGAAAATTCTTCACCGAAAAAAAATTCTTATTAAAATTCCAAGTAACTTTATAAACAAAAAAATTCTTCTCCAAAACTTAATTATTTTATGGAAATTTTAAGAAAATTTAAATTATTTTCATTAGTAATAAAACTCATCGCAGAATTTTAATGATTTTTTATACAATATACATTTTAATCAAATTCCCCGAAATATGTAATTATTCTTAAAAATTTTAATAAAGTTTGTAAAATAAAGTCATATATTTAAAAACTTATTGATAAAATTCTTTATGAGAATTAAATTTTCACAAAGAACATTCTATTTTTCAATTAATTATTTATTTTTTTATTTAAATAATTGAATTTTTCTAGAATTTTCTAATAAAAAATGATTTAAAAATGAATTAACGAATAATCGATTTATTATTATTTATGAAAGTACTTGAATTATTGCCACGAATTTTATTACATTTTTTTAAAAAAATTTAAATTTTTTGAGAAATTTTACTGCTTGTAAAAATAATTAAATTCTTGCAAAGGATTTTTTAGGATTTTTGTAAATAATTAACCTATTCTGAAAAATGTTATGGTAATTTAAATTATTACAAAACATGAAGAAGACGATGAAGCTTTCTTCATGTTTTGTAATAAAATTCTTATAAGTTGTTCAATTTAAAAAGGTTTGAATTTGAATGTTTTAAAGAATTTTAATTCCTGCAGAAAAATAATAATGATTAAATATTTATTTAAAAAAGAAGTTATTGATGTTTTTGAATAATTTTACAATTAATGAAATTTGTAAATAAATGAAATAGAACATTTTTTCTTGATTGTCTAATAATTGTTAGAGAAAATCAGAATATTCTTTGGGGTCAGGGAAAAAGTGAGAATTTTGTTTGGAAATCAGGGAAAAGTCAGGGAAAAATAAAATTATATATTTATGGCAACCCTGTTATTAGTAAAATTTGGTCATTAGCACTAAATACTAACATTATTGCTTTACTAAATAAAATAATACTAATTAGTTAGTAAAAATTTTTACTAATTACTAAATAATTACTTCTCAGTTGCTTTTTGCTTTTAAATTAGTAAACAATACTAAAAAGTTAGTAGAAATTAGTATGTAATAGTAAAATTCACCAATTGAAAAGCAAAATGTCAGTCGCTTATAAAATAAGTTACACGGAGAAAAAGGGATTGTAACATCAACTAAAAAATTGTTAATATATAACTAACAAGTCTGATTTGTTGTTGAAACAGTTTTTTTATTCTCCTTACAACTCGAAATTGTTGTGATAACAATTAATTTGTTCAGAGAACAAAAAGAATTGTCGCAACAACAAATTAGATTGCTAGTTCTATATTAACAATTTTTTAGTTGATGTAACAATCCCTTTTTTCCGTGTAAATAAATTAATTTCAAACTAATTTTAGAGAAACTTTATTTAGTTAATTTAATTAAGACTTAGAATGTTTTCAGGACCTTAATTTTTGTCAAATAAATTTGTTTATATTGTCGCTAATAAAATAAGTTAAATTAATTAATTTTAAACTAATTTTAGAGAAACATTATTTAATTAATTAAGACTTAGAATGTTTCAGGACCTTAATTTTTGTCAAATAAATTTGTTTAATAAATTAAGAAAATTTAGTAAGAAAATAGAATAAAAAGACGAAAGAAAAGTAAAAAATAGTAGAAATATTATTTATTTACTATTATTTAATTTATTTATTTATTTACTTGTCCGTGACTAAGTATGTTGAGCAGGTTTTAGACACCGGTAGCTAAGTAGTCAATTCAATCCTACGCAGCGGGGTGTTTTACGAGCACTAGTTTTCTCTCTCTTTTTCTATTTCTCTCTCTCTCCCATGCTCCCCATCGACACCGTGGAGTCTGCTCTCGTTAGCAGTTTCTCCCATTTCTCGCACGCATTGTTAGATTAATTAATAGGATATAACAGTAGACGTTCTCGCGCCGATCGTTTTCTTGCTTCATCGTCTTTTTTTTCTTTTCTTTTCTTCCTTCTTTTTTTCTTCTTCTTTTTTTTCTTATGCATCTTTTGCCATTTCGTGCGAGAGATACTTTAACGAGCGCTCTCAACTTTCAATTATAAATGTGAGCGCGCACCTTGCTTTTACACCGACTGTTAATCTACTACAATTAACAATGCTTTATTAACTTCTTCTTGTTTGGCTATTAATATATTATTATCATCGTCTGCACATCTAGAGAAAAATTGCAAAAAACACGTGTATTGAATTTTTTTCTTGTTGACATAAATTTAAATAAATATATTGAATGAAATTAAACGAGTTCAAAAATTTATATTATAATATTTATATTATAATAATCGACTTAATCTGTCCTCACCTGAAGTTAGCGTTGTATTATTATAATGTTTTGTTTTATAGTTCAAATTGATATATAAAAAGATGGAAAGTTAATTTGCAGACTGTGTGTAAAAAATGTGTTAAATATGCAGTGTTTTAATTTGTTAGTTTCCTTAAAAATTAAATTAAAAAATTCTAAAAAATTGAATTTTGAACGAATTGCAGTTCAAATTTTTAAGTATTTTAAAATTTTAAGCAAATAAAGAACATTAGTTACTGAAATATTTATTTTACGAAAGTTATTTATTATAATTTAAAAATTTAATTTGGAAATTCTTAAAAAATTAGGTTTTTGAAAAATACTGATTAACAATTTTAAAAGAAAAAATACTTGAATTCTCAATAATAATTTTAAAAAAATTAAAATAATTGGAAATTTTGTAAAATTTTGTATTTTAAAGAATTTTTGTTTTTCTTCTTTAAGAGTTGTTTTTAAATATAATTATATTTTTGAAATCCAATCGTTTTATAAATTTACAGAAATAACTCTATTTAATTAAATAAATTCTCGTAATTGAATTCTGATAGGAATTGAGGTAACAAAAATATCAGTTAAAATTTTAAAAAATAATTAAATATTTAAACCGTTAGAACAGGAATTTTAGCAATTAATTAAATTTGAAAAGGTATTTTAATTAAATTCTCAGAAAAATTTTAGGGAAGCAAAAGTTTAAAAATATTAAAATTTTTATTTAAAAAAATTATTAATAATATTATTCTTTTTTAAAAATTATTAAAGTTTTTCATCAATTTTATTTAAAAATTGTAATGAAGTAATTGAATTTTGGATGAATTACAGTTGCAAATTTTAGAAATAATTATATTTTATGAAGCTTTTTATTAAAATTATTTGAAAATTTAATTCCGAAGGGAAAAATAAATATAAATAAGTTTTAAAGTTTGTATTCAACAAAAAGTATTGAAGTATTAAAAAATTTAATTTAGAAATTTTGAAAAATTGTTGCTTGGAAAAATGAAACTATTTCCGAAAATATTTTTAAAAAATTGAAACAATTGAAAATTTTGCCAAGTTTTATTAAAATAAATTTTGAATTTTATTTCAAGTTGCTGTTAAAAATATTTTGGCATTTACTATACGAATTCTTCAAATAATTACATTTAATGAAAGATTGTAAGAAAAATTATATTTTTTAAAAAATTAAGAATTTTCATTAAATTTGAAAAAGCAAATTTTGAAAGTAACAATGGTAAAAACAATTTCGGTAAAGATTAAGATAAATTAAATAAATAATTGATCGATATTCCATTGTTTAATCTATATTTTAGATAATAATTTATTGCATTTAACAAAGTAAATAAAAATTTAAATGAATAATATAAGAAATAGTCAATAAATATTGTAATAATATAAAATTATCTTAGATAACAATTAAATTAATCAAATTAAACTAATAATCTATTAAACTAGTAACAATATTTAATGAGGTACTCATTCAATTTTTTACATAACAATAATGGAAGTAAATAAAATAAATGTATAAATAAATTGTAAATATATAATAAATAAAACGACTGTCTAAAAATAAAATCAGTGGAATTTGTCATTTAAAAGAAACTTTATCTTTCGACATTTATTTATTTATTAATTTTATATTCATTAAAAATTATTAGTTGTGATAATTCTAATAATCGTGATATTCTTTCTTTCTATATTTATTCCACATCTCAAGTTAATCTTTTTTGTAAACTTTTCTTTTTCGTTAAGTTTTTATATATTATACAACAATTAAATTTTTTTCGCTTTATAATAAATTCAAAATTTTTATTATTGATTAAGTAAAATAAATGTTTTTTAATTTTTTTTTAATTTATTGTTTTTAATTATTGATTAAGTAAAATAAAAGTTTTTAATTTTTTTAAATTTATTGTTTTTATTTTTTTTAATTTGTTGTTTTTAATTTTTATTTTATAAAAAAAAAGAAATGATTGCAAATAACAATTTTATGTAATAAAATCTCAAGTATTTAAAAAAAACTTGCAAAATTTCCATTTTTAATTATATTTTTTACTAAAATTTCATTTTCTCTAGAAAAGAATAGAAAAGGCATTTTATACAATTTTTGTGGAAAATTTTCTTCTTTTAAAAAAAGGCTTAAAAAGCATTAAATTTTCACAAATTTTTATAATTTTTTTATAGTCACGTGGAAATTTTTATCAAGAATTTCTTTAAAGTTATAAATTATAAATATTTGTTTCTTATTTTACTTCATTAGATTGAAATTAAATTGAAATTTACTTTTTATTTCTTTTAGAAATTTTTCTTTGTAAGAATTTTATTATTTTTTCTTGATTTCTATACTAGGACCAACTTTATGAACAATAATGTTGGAAAATAAATTTATTCTTAACTTTAAAAATTATTAAGTCATAAAAAATTTTGATTGTACCTAAAGGTTTAACTCTAGGAAAATTTTTTTTCAATATTTGCTCAAAATAATTGTTTGCCTAAAGTGATAAAATGTAATCATTTCGATTAATTAAATTATCTAAGGTGTTTCTAATATATAAAGACCTGAGGAAAGAATTTAATCTATAGAAACTAAAGTTTCTTAATTGTACGTTTGGTTATAGTTATTAAGAGTCAATATATTTTTTTTACTTTTTTTTAATAGTATAAAATTAAATTCCGATTCACATTGTATTTTTCTAAAAAATGTGAATTGTAAATTTTTGAATTCTGTTTTTAAAATTGTTAATTTTATCTAAAATGGTAAATATAAAGTTGCTAGTATTATAATAATAATAATTAATTTTACATTTACTGTAAGTTAGTAATAATAATTTCTAATATATCGTGGAATGAAAAGAATAATTTTTAATATAATAGTAAATTTCGCCTATTAATTATATATTAACGAAAGGACTAAAAGAGGAAAATAGAGGAAGGACTGTCTGTTAGGAAGCAAAAATGGTACGGAAAATTTTTTTCCCCTCATTTTACAAGTAAATAGTAAATTTTTTTTTCCCACCGCCACATTACATTTTAACGACCCGCTCGAAAGGCTTCACCGTATATGTGTAATCAATAAGAAAATGAAACTGGAGCCGTAAAGTTTTATCCCAATGCAATTGCAACGAGCGACAACCTTTTACCAGTGTAAAAAGGGTAATTTATAAGACCCAATGTTTAATACCACACCACACGGTCTCTCACTCGCATCTTATTTACTGCGTGCTGGTAATGGAAGAAACGTGCGATGACTGGTAAATATCGTCGAATCGAACCAATATTTTTTTCTTTGTTTTTTTTTTGTTTTTTGTTTTGAGAGACAGAGAGGAAAAAAAATTGTAGAAGGAAGAAATAAAGACCGGATGGTCCGTTACTGTTTGGGATTTTGCAAAGGTATATTGCGATATCGAATACGACATTACCGCCCGACTAACCGTGATATTCCTCTCCTATCTTCAGTGCCTTAATTACTTTCCCCACTAAGCAATCGACGATTAAGTAAAAGTGGAAGTTGTTAACTGTTCTTTTATAGCCGTTCGCTTGCGCTTCGCCATTAATAAATATAGTGGATAATGTCAACGTTGATGCTCCACGACGTGATAAAAATGTTTCAGCTGCATTTTTATGTACTTAATACAAATTTATTAAAGAGCTCAGTAGATAAGATAGTCATTAAATTAAATGTGTAACGATACTAATATTTTCTTTTTTTTTACTTCAAAATCCTATAACTCAAGTATCGGAAAAGTTTCGAGACAATTTTTATTTTAATGTTTTGGATTCTAAGGGAAATTTTTAATTGGATGAAAAATTATAATTAACAGACACTTTTTGTCAAAGTTTTTCTAAGGTTATCAAAGTGAGACAAAAAAAAAGAATCAAAACTTTGCCTCGCAACACTTCTGATTGATTTTTCGTCTCAAATTAAAAATTTGTATTTTTTAGATAAATTGTTAAAAATGAATGAGCTCTAACATTATAATTTAGGAATTCATTTTTCATTTTCTAATAAATCTTTTCTTTTTGTTTCAGGTGAGTTAAACAAGATATTGCGTTTTCTATCGAGTTTACATATTTCGTAAGTAAATGTGAAAAGTATTTACTAGTTTTTACATAACTTATTGTTTTCCTTTTTGATTACGTGACCGGGAAATTTGTTACCAAACTGGGAATTTTTGCGCTGGTTGCTTTATTTTTGGACTGGCCTAAATAAAAAATTTTTTTTAATTAACTTGAGAAATATATTGTACAAGTAAATACTGGGTAAAAAATAAATTAACTAGTGTTGCAGCAAGACGAGATTCTTGTTCATTTCGCGTCTTGTCTCGAAACGTCAAGACGAACAAAAAAAAAAATTTTTCGAAAAAGTCTCGTCTTACTCTCTAAATTTGAATTAGTAAAAATGTTTACTAATTTGAATTAGTGACTGACTTTTTGCTTTTGAATTAGTAAATTTTACTAATAAAGAGTAATTGCTACTAATTTATTAGTAAAGTTTACTATTTCAAAAGCAAAAAGTTAGTCATTAATTTAAAATTAGTAAAATTTACAAATTCAAAAGCAAAAAGTCAGTCGCTAATTCAAATTAATAAACAACATTTTTATTAATTCAAATTTAAAGAGTAAAATCTCGACATTTCATTAAGTTAATAAGGCTAACGATGGTTAGAAAATCATGAAATTTAGTGAAAAATTAGGAAAATTATGATTAATCAAAAAAATCAAATTGAAAATATTAAAAATATTCATTTCTTTTTGAATTTCTCATGTTCTGCTTACAAAGATTAGAATCACCACAAAAATTAATTCTAAACTTTAAATTTTTTCCATTTCTTAAAATTAAAAAGTTGATCTTTTCAGAATATTGAAATTAACTTTATTTTAAATAATTTAAATCTTGAAAAAGTTTCATACAAATTTTTATATATTAAACATTCACAAAATAATTTTTTTACTAAAAAACTGAAAAGTAATAGGATTTTCAAATATTTCAGTTTACTATTTGTATAAATTTAAAAATTTTAAAAGCTTTTTATTGCTTCGAAAAATTAAAAAGATAGTTAATAATTTTTTAAATAAATATTGAAATTTTCGAAATATAAAAATTTGAACTATTCTCGTAATTTTTTATTATTTTATCACTTTTGATTTTTTCATTTAATATGCTTGTTTCGTGATTCTGAACAATCAACCGTATGCATTTTCGAAAATTGTAATTTTTCTAAAAAAGGAAATCTTTTGAGAAATAAAAAAATTGTAAATCAGTTAAAAATAACTTTTAATAATTTTCTACAATAGTGTAATATTATTTGAGGTACTAAAGAAATGTAAAAAGTTTGATACTCTCAAAAAATTGGCACTTTTGATTGTCACAAATATTACTATATAGTAATATTTAAAAAATTCAACTAGTTTCACTTTTTTTTATTATTTATCATTGCCTAATATTTTATAGTCTTTTTTTACCATTCTGGGCAATCAATCGTGTAGATTTATGTAAAATTTTAATTTTTAAAAATAAATAAACTCTTGAAAATGGTCAATTAAATTGTTTTTTAGGCAGTATTAGTTTTTAAACTAGCTTTAAATCTTTTAAAATTAAATTCAATTTTTTTTAACATATGTGCCAATCAAATAATGCACCGTAATTGTGAGCTAAAATTGTGTTAAAGTTTTTTTTATTTTAAATAGAACTTGAACACAATAATTCTTGGAAAATCGTTCGCGACTTTTCATCAAAATATTGGAGGACAAACTAAAATTCAAGGTTTTTAAAAAAATTCATTGTTTTTTCTAGGTTTGACAAAATTCACGTCCATTTTAAAGTTGTCAAAGTTTCAAGGTGCGGTGGCTATCCTGTAATTTTAACGATAATTTTCAAGAATTATATTATTATAAGTTCGAAATCACGCGAAAAATATTGTCACCTCTAAAAGAATATTAATTGTTGCAATTTGTTATAAAATAATAGGAAAATAAAAAAACAATTATCCGGATAAAACCGGAAATTTAATTGCCATATAGAAAAAGAGGCCACTCTGATTACTTTTTTGCTAAATTATTGGGCAATTCCACGTGAAATTTTTCTACATTTTAAAATCGGTTAAACATATTTTTTTCTCGTTCCTTATAGAAAAATATTAAATACGCATTTTTTTATTTTTCCATAATAGTCAAAATTTTCGAGATATGAATTTTCGAAATTTGGGATTTTTAAAAGCAGACCTATTTTCAATAGCTTATAACTTTGAAAGTATTGAGTTTCGAAAAAAGTTGTCAAAGAAAGAAAGTTTTGGTTTTTCTTCAACTTTTAAAAGATTAAAAAAATATATTTTTAAAAATTTTGTATAAAAAAATTATTTTTTTATAAACAAATTAATTTATTTTTAATTTGGGCGCGATTAATTTTTATTTTTTTCTTATTTATTTACACCTGCCAATATACAGAAGATTTTTTAAAAAGATCCGAGATGGGCCGACTCATAGTTTTTGTTTTATAAATTTTTTAATTAATTTGTTTATAAAAAAAATAATTTTTTTTTCTAAAAAATTTTAAAAAATATTTTGTTTTAATCTTTTAAAAGTTGAAGAGAAACCAAAACTTTCTTTGTTTGACAACTTTTTTCGAAACTCAATACTTTCAAAGTTATAAGCTATTGAAAATAGGTCTGCTTTTGAAAATCCAAAATTTCGAAAATTCATATCTCGAAAATTTTGGCTATTTTGGAAAAATATGTTTAACCGATTTCAAAATGTCGTAGAAAAATTTCACGTGGCATTGCCCAATAATTTAGCAAAAAACTAATCAGAGTGCACCCAGAGAAATGGTATATTTGTCTCAGAACCAACTAGACTTTTGTTGTTTATAATCAAATGTTGTTTCAAATAAATGTTATTTATTTTAAATAAAATTTTATTTAACTCAAATATATATTTTATTTATGTCAAATATAAATTTTATTTAAAACAAATAAAAAGTCTAGTTGGTTCTGAGACAAATATACGTTTATTCAAGTCAAATAAAATATATTTGGTTTAAATAATAATTTTCTCTGGGTGTGGCCTCTTTTTCTATATGGCAATCAAATTTCTAGTTTTACCCGGATAATTTTTTTTATTTCCCTGTCACTTTATAACAAATTGCAACAATTAATATTCTTTTAGAGGTGACAATATTTTTAGCGTTATTTCGAACTTATACACTGAAAAAAAAAATTATTTGATTCAAATAACCGATTATTTGTCTATAATCAAATAAATATATGGACAAATCTCTGGAAACTTTAACATTTGAATTTGAATTTAAAAAAAAAAATTTTTTGTGCACAATTTTGATATTTTTGGTATTACATCTTCTACCAAAATAAATTTCATTTTTATTATTGTACAACCATTATTTGGTTGCCTTGTACTTTAAAATATAAATTTTTGGAAAGAAAATAATGTTAGGTTATCTAAATCTGTAACAAGATATACATAAACATTTTATCTCCTACACTTAAGTAAGTTATTTCTCAGTATCACAAAAACATAATTAAACATGAAAATAAATATAATAAACGTCTAATACAACTAATAAGGACCAAATTACAATATAAAAAATTAATGAAAATTTTTTAAGTATAATTATTTGAATTAGTAACATGAACTTTTCTAATTATTTGATTGGCTGAATTGTTTTGAAAAAATATCGAGGATCTTAATATAACCTTGAAAAAACACTAACAGTTTCATAAACGTTTAATAAAAAGTAAATAAATATTACTTAAGTGCCTTCCGTTGATAAATTTTTCATTCCGCGTTTCCTTTTTCTTGCTTTTTATTTTCTTTTCTTTGATTTTCTTTCATTTTGTCACTTTTTATTACATTTTTGGTTACTTCGTGATAAATAACATGGAACAAATAAATACGAAACTTCAGATTGATTGGAAAACGATTGATTTGACCAAGCGACATATTTGACGAGCGACAATTTGAATATCCACGTAAAAAAAATAATTAAATGTGAATTAGAATAAATAAAAACATATGCACAGTTTTAAATACATCTAAAGCAATATGTGCCCCAATTTTGGAGCAAATTAAATAAGAAACTTTGGAGAAATTAATGATTTGACCAGCGACATATTTTTCGCACTACACCAGTATCACAAGTATCCAACAATTATTTTGATTAAAATACAGTTGAAAATAAAAATAAAAATCACGCACATAAAATTTGAATTACAATTCAATTGTGCCTCTTATTTCAAATTTTTTCATTTAGTTTTTTAATGTTTAATTTATAAAACCAATTTGATTTGACCAGCGACACAAAAACTGAGGGACACTTTTTAGAAGATTATATCTTTTATAATTTCTACTTTTCATTTTTTTTTTAAGTTTGTTTATGGAATTCTTAAGATATTTTTAAATAGTTTATAACAGTAAAATACGTGTTTTCCAAAAAAATCTTATTTAAACAGTCAAAATACTTTTAGAAAAAGTGAAAGTGACACTTGCAAAATAATGGTATTGTGAACTTTAATAAAGAAAAACATATAAAAAATAAACAAAATAATTTATATCAATGGTTTAAATCGTTAATCCTTATTTTCTTTTTAAAAACATGTAAATATTTAAAAATCATTAGTTTTTATATTTAGGCTGTTTAAGTGAAAATAATGTGAGGGACATAAAGGTTAAAAGTTCCAGAGATTCGCCCATATATTTGAATCAAATAATTTTTATTTGAATCAATTAATTAGTATTTGCTTCAATTACTGAAATATTTGATTCAAATACAATTTATTTGATTCAAATAAAAATTATTTGATTCAAATAAAAATTATTTGATTCAAGTGAATATTTATTTGATTATAAACAAATAATCGGTTATTTGAATCAAATAAATTTTTTTTTCAGTGTAATAATATAATTCTTGAAAATTATCGTTAAAACTAAATTTTCTCCGAATTGTTTAACTCAGTTCGCATTGTCAATTACAGTGATTTACAATGTTTCTCCATTCGCCACTTAGTTACTATTAATAATATTGGTTTATCTGTATACAAAAAGTGCAGTAAGAAACTGAACCAAATTCAAAGCAAGAAAAAAAAAAGTTTGCTTATAATTGAGTATAGAACCGATTGTCGGCAACATTGTACATCCGATCTGTAGAGATTTCGTTAGCAATTGCAGCCGGCAATTGAATAGGTCCGGATTTAAAAAAGTGGGAGTGTTCAGACAGAGAGCGTTCGGCTAGTTCGCCAAACTGAGAAAGAGAGAGAGAAAGAGATATATAAAGATAGAGAGAGAAGGAGATAAAGATAGAGAGAGAAAAAATTAAGAGAGGTAAAGAGAGAGATAAAAATAAAGAGAGGTAAAGAGAGAGATAAATAAAGAGAAGCGGAAGGAGAGAGAGAGAGAGAAAGAGTCATCGGGCAGGAGAAATAAGAAGAGGGAAAGAGAGAGAAAGAGTATTCAAGAAGTTTGGTTTGGTTTTAACTTGAGTTGAGCCGCGAGTGGTTTTCCATGCAATAATTTTAGCAGCTCTTAACCTTTGCATCTCCGCGAGGCGTTCAATTAGTGTCCCGGCCTCTTTAGAGCCGTCGCATCGATTGCCAGATCGATACCTTGAGCGTGCATAGTACTCACGCCGCGGCGCGCCGAGAGGTAGCAGCAAGTGGTGGCGATGCCCCGCAGATTCGAGAAACGAAAACAAGTCTCTCTCTTTCTCTCTCTCTCTCTCTCTTGCTTCCCATTTTTACTCCATAAAATGGATCTTCTTCTTTTTCTTACATTCGACATTAGCGACTTTTGCGTTCCCACAGGAGTGAAAAGGAAGCAGAAGATGAAAGGAGAGAAGCAAAGGCGAAAAGAGCAAGAGAGAGAGAGAGAGAGAGAGAGAGATTAAAAAAGAAGAGTAAGAGAGAAACGAAGAAGAAGCGCGATCGCCCATATCTTCCTTCCTCGTGTATATAAGGAGTATTATAAGCACAGTCAATTTGCGTCTAGCAGAAGTCACAGGTTGCTTTCGTTCCAACAGCGCCGACGTCATAGTTGGTGCATAGAAATGTCATTTGAGTTGAGGAGCGCGTAAAATAAGATGTAGCGTCACTGATAACAAGCTTATACCAGTGTCGGTAAACGCAGCTGAACTGATCTGATAGCAAAAGTGGTAGAAATGTGTAGGAGCGAACGAGAGGATGGGAAATTAGATGAGGAAAGGAAGCGAGCGAGAGAAGGAGACTTCGCATCTTGCCGTGAATCGAGCTTGTAAATTTCTACTCGCCTCTTGATAATCTCACAAAAGGAAGCAGCGCACCATAATCCCCTTTGAGCACGTCCGATTCAAATACGAATTCCATTTTCTTTTACACTGATGGCTAAATTTTTCTCAAATTCTCTTCCTTCGGGGTAAACCGACTGAAAGTCTAACTAAACTAACAGAAAGTAACTAAAACTAATATAAACAATTCATTACTTTAGACGCAGTAATTAATTGGAAGTATAATTTTTGGATTACTCTCTAAATCTGAATTAGTAGTTTTCTACTAATAAAATAGTGCGGATTCGTTTACCAATTGAATTAGTAACTGTTTTTACTAATTTTTAGTAGTTTTTAACTAATTATTAGTAGTTTTTTGTTAGTAGTTTTTAACTAGACACTAATTATTAGTAGAAAAATTTACTAATTTGAAATAGTAAAAAATACGTTCTACTAATTGAATTAGTAATTTTCTACTAGCAATTAGTAAGAAATTAGTAAAAAATGTTACTGATTCAAATTGGTAAACGAATCCGCACTAATTCAGATTTAGAGAGTAGAAAAGAAACAATTTTTTTTTACTCTGAAAGTTGTTTAAATTAAATTTTTTGAATAACGAGCAAAACTAAGTTTTTACTTTTGAACTAGTAATTAATCAAAAACAAATTTTCAGATAAGAAACAAAAGGATAATTTTACTTTGACTGCAATAATTAATCAAAAACACATTTTAGATAAGAAGCAAGAGGAATTCGGGTAAATAAAATCTGAAATAAATTTTTAAAATTTTTAGAAGAGAAGAGAAAAAAAGTAAAGTGTCAGGTAGAAAGTAGGAGTCGAAATTTTTATAAACATGCGATAAAAAAATAGAGAAGTTTCAGTCAGAAAGTAGAAAATTTTTATTTAAAATCAAAGAAGAGGGTAAAATACACTGAGAAAACGTTATACTTAATTTAAATAAAAAAATAATTTTAAATGAATTTTGAATTGAATAATTTCTATGTTTGCATTATGAAGTATTATTTTTATTAATTTTGCATAAGAATATAAAATTTTTGAATTTATTGTTTAAAAGTTATAGACATTTTAAAAAGACTGTTACGTTACAAAAGTTTCGTTTTCCGCGATGTTGACCATATATAGAAAATATCTACTGCTTTGATTCAAAAGTATTATTTGTTTGAATAATTATATTTAATTTAAACATATTTTCTGTTTTTATTTAAACAAAGAAAATTTTATGTTTAATTCAAATTTAAAAGTTGATAATAAATAGTTTAAAATCAACTGTAAATTATGTTTATATTAAACAGGGACTTACACGAACACGAATTTTCGTGTTTTTTCGTGTTCGTGTAAGTCCCTGATATTAAATGAATTATTTTTTTAAATAAACAAAAGAATATGTTTCAATTAAACTTAAATATTTTTGACTGTATAGCAAAGATATTTTAAGTTTGATTCAAACAAATTAGATTGGAATCAAATAAATCTTTTTATCAGTATAAAAAAAATTAAAAAGGGAAACAAAAATGGAAGTGCCATGTAGAAAGTAGGCAATTAAATATTACTGGCAGAAATTATTAGAAAAACGAAAAGTGTGATAACTAACAAATTTTATTAGAATTCGAAATAAAAAAGGGAAGTGACAAGTAGAAAATTTAAAAATTAAAAATTTCTGTCAAATATGGCAAAAAGGGGAAGTGGGAGTAAAAAATAGAATACTGGACATTTCTATTAGATGACAAAATGAGGGAAGCGTGTTGTAGAAATTATAAAGCTAAAAATTTCTGTTTAAAGACAAAAAATGAAGGGAAGTGTGGAATAGAAAATAGGCAAACAAAATTGTTATTAGAACGCAAAAGAAAAAGAGGAAACGTCGGGTACTTAGTAGGAAGACGAAAAGCGATATTTAAAATCAAGGAAAAAGGGGTAGAAAGTAGAAATTATAAATAAAAAAAGAGAAAAATGGAAGTGTCAAGTAGATTTTAAGAAATTGAACATTATTACTAAATTTCATACAAGATGAAGGTAAATGGAAAGTAGGAAACTGACAAATTTGAATAGAATACGAGAGAAAAATAGGGAAGTGTCATGTAGAAAATCGAAAATTTTTATAAAAATAAAATTATTATAAGTTGAAATCGAAATTTTTATTAGAATGCAAAGGAGAAGTGTCAAGTAAAAACGAAAAACTGAAAACTATTACTGAAATCCAAAATAAAAAGGGAAGTGTTAGGTAGAAAATAGAAAGCTGGAAATTATTAGAACAAGAAATAAGAAAGGAAGTGCAAAGTAGAAAAAAGGAAACTACAAATTTCTATTAGAATGAAAAAAAGGGAAGTGTCAAATAAGAAGTAGAAAAAATAAATAAAAAAGATTATAAAAAGTATATTATAATCTAAAATGAAAAGGATGAAGTGTCAGGTAGAAAATAAAAAACCGGGAATCGGTTTTTATTATGATAATGGAAAATAAAGAATGGAAGTGCAAAAAAAATTAGGAATGTCAGAAAAAACAGTGCATTAAATAAAGCCAAATAAAAAAGGAAGTGTAAAGTAGAAAGTAGATGTTGCAGAAAATACAGTGGATAATATCTGTCAAAATAAAAAAAGTAAAAATTTGGAATGTAGAAATAAAGTAGATAGTATAAAAGTAGAAGTAAAATTGAAGTAAAGAAGAAAAGTAGAACTAAAGTAGAAAGTAGAAAATTCGAGAAAATATTATTTTAAAGCAAAAGAAAAAGATAAATTGTCAGTTAGAAAATAAAAAACCGAAAATCTTTATTATAATGAAAAATAAAAGAAGGAAGTGTAAGAAAAAAGTAGGAATGTCAGCAAAACAGTGGATTAAATCAAACCAAATAAAAAAGGAAGTGTAAAGTAGAAAGTAGAAAATAGAAGTAAAGTAGAA
Source organism: Leptopilina drosophilae (assembly GCA_032873175.1). Taxonomy (NCBI): domain Eukaryota; kingdom Metazoa; phylum Arthropoda; class Insecta; order Hymenoptera; family Figitidae; genus Leptopilina; species Leptopilina drosophilae. The sequence continues at coordinate 11,256,199 of CM065485.1, forward strand.
AAGTAAAAGTAAAGTAGAAAGTAGAAAAATAGAAGTAAAGTAGAAAGTAGAAAATTCGAAAAAGTGCTATTTTAACGCAAAAGAAAAAACAAAACTCTCAAGTAGAAACTCCAATCCTAAAAATCATTATTGGATTAAAGGCAATAGACAGAGACCAATAATTAAACGATTAAAAGCCAAAGATGACGAAAAAGAAGAAGAAGCAAATAAAAGCGCGAGAGATGTGTCTTCGCTTGAAGATCGCTCCTATGCAAGATCCAGTTTCTTGATAAATGAAATAACAAGTCGACACACAGTGGTAATCTAGTTAATCTATCGCTTGAGATAATCGATACTGTCTGTGGTGGTGGTCCAGCAAGTATGGTGTAATCTGTGGTAAATGATGCGTGTAATAGCTGTCAACAGGCAAGCACACTCTCCTCTCTCTCTCTCTCTCTCGCTCTCTCAGGATGCGCGCGGCACATCTTCATTCGTTTGCCGGTGCGTGAAATTTAATAGGTTGCTAATGCGTGTGCCGTGTCTCCCAGATGTTTTCCACTTGCCAAGATTTACAGTTCCTGATCACCAGACGGAAGAGAGACCACACTATATAACTGGTTATATACGATTATGACACCATCATCATCTATATATATATTCGATTTAATCTATTTCACTTCTTAAACCACTTTGTGATTTATCTTGAGCTCATTTGTTATTTAAATGAATTTATTAATTTGTTCAGTGTCTTGCTGTCGAGATTTCTTTTTTTTATAGCTTGTTTCTTTGCTTTTTTGATAATATTTTGTATCAGAATGTTAATTACCTATTATTTGTTTATAATTTACTTAATATTTAATTTTATTTTTTATTTGATACAAATACAGGATTACTTTCCTATTAACAAATAAATATTTACTTGAATCAAAAAATGTCTACTTAAAGCACACCAATTGTTTATAAACCAATAATTTCTGTATTTAAAGCCAATAAAATTTTATTAACTCAAATTAAAATTTATTTGATACGGATAAATATTTATTTAATAATAGACAACAATAGAAAAAATTCATTTGATTCAAATAATTTATTTTCACTCTATATTTGAACCAATTTTATTCATTTTATTACATTATTGTACCAATTTTATTTATGAATTAATAAAATAAGTTAATGAAAAATAAATCAATTGAAAAAAAAATTAGTACAAAAAAATGTGAAATAAAGTAAAGACGAATATTAGTAAAAAAAAAGAAATAAATACAAAAGAGAAAATGGTACTGAAAATAAAAAAATAAAAATTATTGCAAAAAATTATAAAAATAAAAAACAAATTGGTGGGAAAATTGAAAATAGAAAAAAAAACAAGACACTCGATAAAAAAAATTGAATTCGATTTGAAGTGAAATGTGGGATAATAAAATTCAAGTATACACGGTAAAAGATAAATTTGTGGCAAAAGTCATGACACGTGAAAAAGGCTAATTTTAATGCATCAATATTCAGTATCAAGTGAGCCGTAAAAACGTGTCGTGAACACGATAGCTTAACGCCTTTTGCATCTTGAACCATCTGTGCGCGCCTATTCGCATAAATTAATTATAACGCCGACTTTAACGAGCTCTTTTACGAGCTCACCGATGGATCTAGAACGTCAGATGGGATGAGAGTGCACATGGCTCAAAATCCGTTGGCTCCGAAAGAAACATTTTTTTTAATTTCTCATTGCCACTTTATTCGAAATTACACTTTATGATCCTTTTATTTTCTTTTCCTTGCTATATTCGATACCAATTTTCTTCTTTCCATTTTGCACTCTTCTTCCACTTTGTTATTTACTATCAATTTCCTTTTTTCTGCTAGTAAGTTTCCTTTAACTTTACTATTTGTTAAAAATTTTTTGTGGCATTTTTATATTTTTTATTTAGTAATTAAAAAATGTTCAAAGTTATTTAGTACTTTAAGTCAATAATATTTTAGGTCATAAGTAAATTCAAATATTTTAGTAAATTAAAATAGTTTCAAGTGCTATTGTACTTTGAGTCAATCGTAGTTTAAAATTCTCTAGTACTTAAAAATAGCATCAAGTTCTATGGTACTTTGAGTCAATAGCAAATCCAAGTGATTATATGGAGTGAATCGTAAGTCCAAGTGCTCTAGTAATTAAATAAAGTTCAAACTTCTGTAGTACTTTGAGTCAATAATAGTTTTAGCTCAATAGTCAATATCCAAGTGCTTTAGTAATTAGAAATAGTTTAAAGTGCTGTTGAACTTTGATTCAATAGTAAATCCGAGTATTTTATTAATATAAAATAATTTTAAGTAATAAAGTACTTTGAGTCAATAGTAAATCCAAACCCATCTGAAACTATAAGTAGTTTTAAGTACTTTTAAACTTTGAGTCAATAGTAAAATTTTAGAACTTCAGGAATTTTTAGTAGTTTCAAGTGCTTTTATATTTTGTGTAATTCGTAAATTAAACTGTTTCAGTAAATTAAAATATCTATTAGTACTTTGAGTCAATAGTAAATCCTAACCCATTAGGTATTTAAATAGTTTTAAGTACTTTTAAAATTTGAGTCAATAGTAAATTCAAATTTCAGGAATATTTTTAAGTTTCAAGTGCTTTAACATTATGTGTAATTCGTAAATTTAACTGTTTCGGTAAATTAAAATATCTTTAAGTGCACTTGTACTTTGAGTCAATAGAAAATTCAATTGCATTAGTAAAATTAAATAGTCTCAAATTATTTAGTGCTTTGAGTCAATAGTAATTCCAAGTATTGATATAAAATAGTTTCAAGTGACAGAGTACTTTGAGTCAATAGTAAATCCTAACCCAACAGGAATTGTAAATAGTTTTAAGTTCTTTTAAACTTTAAGTCAATTGTAAATTCAAAAATTTGAGGAATTTTTATCAGTTTCAAGTGCTTTAATATTTTAAGTAATTCGTAAATTTAACTGCTTCAGTAAATTGAAAAATCTTCAATTGCACTTGTATTTTGAGTCAATTGAAAATTAAAGTGCTTTAGTAAAATAAAATAAACTCAAATGAATTACTGCTTTGAGTCAATAGCAAATTCAAGTGCTTGTAGTAATTTAAAATATAGTTTCAAGTGCTATTGTAATTGAATCAATAGAAAATCCACTTATTGAGTCTATAGTAAATTAAAATGCTTTTGCAAAATTAAATAATCTGATTTACTACTTTCTGTCAATTGTAAGTTTAAGTCCATTCAGTAATTTCAAATAGTTCAAAATGTTTCGGTAATTGAAAATACTTTTAAGTGCTCTGGTACTTTGAATTAATAGAAAATTCACTTATTGAGTCAATAGTAAATCAAAGTGCTTTTGCAAAATTTAATAATCTCATGTGATTTAATACTTTTAGTAAATAGAAAGTTTAAGTGCATTCAGTAATTTCAAATAGTTCAAAGTGTTTCGTTAATTGAAAATACTTTTAAGTGTCTTTTAAGTACTTTGAATCAATAGTACTTTCAAGAGTCACATATAGAAAGCATATTTTAAAATACAAACAAGCAATTTTTTATATTTTGCTTCCAGTGGTAAAACTAATTTTTCGTCAGACAGATTTTTACATAAAATAATCAAATAGGAAACTAAAAATTTGTAATTAAAATGATAAAATTAGAAAATTGAAAAAAATTTACCAAAAAAGGAATTTGACAAAAAAATAAAATTCAAAGGAATCAAAAAATGAATTTCAGTCTATGATTCAAATTCCCCTTTGGATTTGAAAATTGATTCTAAAGTGTAGAAGCAAATAGGACGAGGTCATTAAAAAAAAGAGAAAAAAAATATTCACGTACTGTTTTCATCTTCATGTGTATAAAGTTCAATGCCGATCTTGCATCTCCACCCGATTACGATCGCAGTTGTATCGATTTGCTGATACTGTTTCATTGTATATTCATACACACTCACACACAATATTGTAATGTATATTTTGTAATTTCATGAGACCTCGAGAGTTCTTCCAAACGCAGAGGAAAAAAGAGGGTTTGGCATCAGCGTTCGGCATCAATTCATCGATTACAATCAATTTTTATATTCATTTATATAAAGTTTTACTTTCAATTAGCGCCCTTGTTATACGACAGTAAATTCGCACACAGCAGCGATTTTAATCAAAATATATAATCTTATCCTCACTGTGTGTGGACTTTCAAAACTTTGTGTATTCAATATCTCGACTTTTAATTGACTTCTCGAAATCAGTTTCATTGATTGATTAAACCATAATGGGCGCTCTCACATTCTCACTCACTCTTTCTTTCTTCTCTATTTCTTCATTCAGTGAAGGAATATTCGCTAATTATCAATATACTTATAGAAAGCTTTTTCTTTACCAATTCTTTAATTCTAAATAATTGTATTAATAAATTAGAGAAAAATTATTAATATTATTATTATTATTATTATTATAAATTAGAGATTATCATAATTGTATTAATGTTTATATCAATTATTATTAATATTACTAAAATTATTTAGAATAGTCAGATACTAAGAAAAGTAACAATAACTATAATCATTATAAATATAATTTATTAACGAGTAAATAAATATTTTGAAGTCCTAGTTATTTCGAAATCACAGTAAATGGTTTTTTTCCCGCAAATAAAATAAGTTATGGTACTTCTCATTAATAGAAAGTTTTCGAAATATATGTGGTGTATAACATAGAGATTGTGTGTAATTTATAACATAAATGTGTAAATTTCTAAATGTATTTTTAATAATACACATTAGGATTGTATAGTAATGCAGAGAGTTTTGCGTGATTCTCGCAATTCACACACGTGCGACTAATGAATGAGTGTACTCATAAGTAATTTGTAAAGCAAAGAAGTCGTTATGTTAATATCGCTTTTATTATAACTGGATAATTATATTTTTATATTCCACTCTGTAAAACACGTGGTTGACTATTGTCGTCATTAAAAATCTTATCTCACTTCCCACAGTGACAATAGTTGAACTTAAAACTGTTTTTAAGCATAAGATCTCTATAAAAATTATTCGTACCAACGAATTTTGTCACTAACTATTAATGGTTCCACTAATAGTTTAAGCAGCTAACGGTAATAGGAAAACATGGTAACAGCTATTAGTACCAAATACTATTGTCAAGAACAATTAGTGGTTCAAAAAGTGGTACCAACGGTTAACAGTTGGAACAATTACTGGTAACAAAAAATAATGGTACTAATAATTGATAGTATTAATTTTTGGTACCAGCAAATATTGGGATTAGAAATTAATGGTACAATTAATAGTACAATTAATAGTTCGAACAAACTGGTATTGACTAGGAATGGTACTGGAAACATTAGTGGTACCAAAGATTATTGTCACTAATAATTGATTGTAGTAACAGTGGTACCAATGATTAATAGTTTAAACAAATACTGGAACCTGGAAATAATGGTACCAACAACTATTGGTAGTAATAGTTTATGGTGCCAGAGATTATTGTCACTAACAATTAATGGTACCATTTGTGGTACCAATGATCGTTTTAACAATTAATGCTACCATTTGTGGTACCAATGATTGTTTTAACAATTAATGCTACCATTTGTGGTACCAATGATCGTTTTAACAATTAATGCTACCATTTGTGGTACCCATGATTGTTTAAAAAATTACTGGTACCAAAGAATATTTGGTAAAGTAGTGGTAAATATTAACCATCAATAGAATTAATAGTGGTACCAAAAAGGCTACTACCAGCAGTTCTATCAATAGAAAGTATTGACAGTCCTATTGAAAGAATCGGCTATTAATAGACCGAACCTATTAAAGCAACTGCTATCACCAGAGCAAAAAATAAAGCAAACATTGATTCAAAATTCGAAGTCATTTCAATCATTAGCGCTTCTGACATGTGAAATAAAGTCACAACTTTCGCGAGCAACTATATATGTACAGCATTAATTGAGAAATCACCGTTCAAGATCAATGATTTGGCAGAATCGTGTTGAGAGCCACGCCTTCAACTAGCCACAATCACCACATATTGTTAACTTCACATGTGTACACAAACCATATGATTGTGCTCTAAAGTTAAGAAACGCCACGTCACACAAGCAAATTACATCACGACGTGTTACTTTATATGTAGAAAATCATACTAACAAGGTAGCAATATGTCGTGAACAATCATTGCTTTGGTCTAAAACAAAAAGAAACATTACGAAAAGACACTTGATTTAATTGTCAATTGTTCGCCCTTTATAGACAACTTACCCAATTCACATAATTAAAAAGAATTTTATTATAAAAAAAGAGGAGAATGAGACCTATTAGTAGGTAGGTCAGGGTAATGAGTTTGATGAATTTTTTTCCTTACCAAAAAATCAATTGTTAATTAACAAAATCCTTATTAGTCAAAAAAATACTCCTGGATTTTTTTGATCAACATAAGTAGAAATAAATTAAAAACAATGAAGTAGGAAAATAAAAAATAAAGTAAGAAAGAAAATAAAAATTTGTTCTTATTAAAACAGTTGGGGAAAAATATTATCAAAGAATATAAATTCTCCTTTTTCCCGATAAGATAGAATCAATTTCTCCAAAATTGATTTATGGATTCCGCCACACATATCTACACCACTAGAACAATAACGAATTGCTCTTCCACTGAAGACAATGTAAGCAATTCTAGGATGAGTTTGCGCGTAATTCTTGTTCGTGTTCAATAAATAATAATTGTGACCTTCTCCCATGCGGTAACGGTTTTTAGGTAGAAATTGAATGGAGATAATGGCGTTTCTCTTTCTCCATGACTTAACTCAATTATACCATGTCCGATGAAGTTTTTTTTTAATTGTTTTTTTTCTCCATCTTTTGCAGACGATTCATGAAAAAAAATGTACATTTAATGATTCTTGTTCGATAATACTGAATTCTAACAATGTGTGCGCAATGAACACAATGGTTTATAATTAAATAATCATTAACGACAATAGTTGCGCACCTGCGAAATGGGAAAATTTTTTTTATTTTATTATAAATTGTAAATTATAATTTTATTACATTTTCTACGGAATTTATTGTGAGGTGTAATTTATTCCTTTTAGTGTAAAATTCATTTATTATTTTGAATCGTAATATTTAGTAAAAAAAATTTGTTAGGCTTCGGACTTAGGTGACTATTGATATTTTTTTCCACTTACGAACGCCAAGGTTACCGCTAGGTGGCAGTTCAGTTTCTTCTTGGAATTTCTCCTGACACCTGGTGGTGACATTGACGTTCTCAAGTGGAGAAATTAAATCACCATTTTGTCCCTCAAAAAAATAGTATTATTATACTATCATATAAAAAAATAATATAATAAATATTATAAATATGTTTAAATGAATATTATAATATTATTATATTGAAATATAGAAATAATATTATAATTGTACTATATTTTAGTGTAATAATAATATATTTATTTATAATTCTCCATGTGATGTTACATAATTATAAAATATTTCCGTAACATTATTTTTCGCTCACTTTCCAAGTAAAATGTTAGACTTCTTCTCGCTGGGCTCATTCTTTAGTTTCGCTCATTTGTTCGCTAATTAAGAAGTAATTCTTGGTCGAAATGAAACGCGTGTTTAACCGAGAGTCGTAATTACTCGCGTGTCACTTGAAATGTTGTATATACGTGTACATAAAAATATATGTATGCGGATATATATGTGAACATGTACCGTCGTATATACGTACAATTTTAACACTGTCCCCCTCAAAAGGTCAGCCACACTTGAAATTTTTATATTCACTCCTTTTTTAATGCCAGATGGGAAAATTTAATGACCTTTCACATTTGCAATTAATGTTATTGTCTCTACTATTGGTTATTTAATGTCGAATATTATGTAGCACTTAAAATAATTTTATTCGTACCTTGACCCCCATTATATTATCCTTCAGTAAAGCCTCAGAGAATTTGTAGAAGAAGAAAGATTTTACACTTTAACATTATTCTCTTTTATGGTTACGCAACTATTTGGTACTTTGTATTTGGTACTTTGTAGAGAACGAAAGGAGAAATTACATTGATTAAAATTAGAGAATTATAAATGTAACAAAAAATTTAATTTTTTTATGGAAATTGATAACTTTCTAAATTTCCAAATTATTAAATTGCTAAATGAGTAAATTAATAAATTAACGAATTAATAACACTACTATGTTATTAATTATGAATAAATTAATAAATTATTAATAAATATAATAAGTTCAATAAATCATGAAGTTGGAAAATTAATACAATAATAAATCGCTAAATTAATAAATTAGTTGAACTAGAAAAAGAATGTAATGTGATGTATGTATGTGTGATGTAATTGTTCCAATTGAAAAAAGGTAAATTATATTTTTTTGAAAACTTTAGTATATTGTAAAGAAATTTTTTTTCTTTTTTTGAGATAAAAAACAAGAAGCAATCATTGATGGTGGTAGACACTTTATGCAGAAAGTGACGCGCGTCATTGAATCTGGGCTTTGGCCATCAAGAAAAAGTTACATCAAAGGCGAGTTCGCTCACGCGATGAGGATCGTGGATATCACTTGGGACGTTCAATATTCCCTCTCTCGTATACTCTTTCAAGTTACATAATCCGCATGTGAAATATTATACGGTTATAATGATAAAATTGATACAAGATTCAATGCACGTTAATGGCTTTTAAACTACATGTTTTCTTTTTTGAGTAAACAGAAAATAGAAAAATAAATCTAAACCCTGTTAAATCATCCAGATTATAGGAAATTAGAGGTATTGTAAATATCTGTTTTTTGGAGTGAATCAGGAAAAGTATTTACCATTTAGTACCATTAATTCTTGGTACTAATAACTGTTGGTACCATTCATTATTAATACTAACAACTAATGGTACCAACGATAAACACAAAATATTATTATCAATAATCGTTGGTACCATTAATTATTAATACTGACAACTAATGGTACCAACGATTATTGATAATAATAAATTGACTTTTTGCTTTTAAATTAGTAAATTTGACCCATAAAAGTAAATAAAATAAATCTTAACATATCAGAATCAATAATGTTTGCTACTATTCAATTTACCAGTAATTGCAGACTTTGCACTTATCTACTAAAACTATTTTTAGATTTCGGCCACTAAAAGCTACACAAGAAAAAAAAAGTTTAAATTTTAACCTGATTTTGGGGTAAAAATTCGCTGCAACAAAATTTCACCTAGGTGAGGGCGCCACTGTCTATGTGACTTAGCATTGGTTAAAATTACCCGCAACAAAATTTATACCACCTTTTTTTCTGTGTACTATTTGTGTTTTTTTTAGTATTTTCACTACTTTAAATTTGCTAATACTAGAAAACAAAAAATGATTAAATGATTTTTCAAAAAATATTTGAAATTCAAATTACTTTAATCAAATTTCGCCTTCAAAATTCAATTATTTAACAAAAAATTGATAAAATTCATCAAAAATTCAATTATTTAACAAAAAATTGATAAAATTCATCCAAAATTCAATTTTTTTATAAATAATAAAAATTTTACAAGGATTCAATTAATTTATAATATTATATTAAAAAAAAATTCGAAATAATTAATTATTTTAAATAAAATTTTCATAATATTTATTATATTTCAAAAAGATTAATTATTTAAAACAATATTTATAAAATTTTTATAAATAATTAAATTATTTTTAAAAATAACAAAAAATTTTCACAGAAATTCAATTCTTTTTTAAATATTTTAATTAAATTTTTCACAATAATTCAATTATTTTCATAAATTATAAAATTCTTCTTAGCAGTTCTATTATTTGAAAAAATAGCAATAAAATTTCATGTAATAAAATTTAATTGTATTTAAAAAATTATTATTAATTCAATAATTTTTAATATTAGAATATTAAACTACAACTATTTTAACAAATTTTTCCAAACTAATTCAATTATTGAAGGAAAATTTTTATAATATTCTACACGAACATATAATTATTTTCCCGAAAAAAAATTAAAATTTCAAGTTGAACACATTTTTATGAAAAAATACAATGTTTTAAAATTTGTCATTAAATCCTTAGCAGTAATTGGATTATTTTTATAAATTTTAAAATTCTTTTTAAGGATTTAGTTATATTTGTAAATAAAATCACTGTCAAAATTCTTCGTAGAAATTCAATTGTTTTCAAAAAATCTAAAAAGAATTGTAAATATTTTAATTATCTTTATGAATACAAAAGTCTTCGGCAAAATTTAATTATTTTCAGAATTCCATTATTTTTAAATATTCTAATAAAATTGTTCTAAAGAAATCACTTTTTTAAAGACATTTCCAATTAAATTTTCATAAAATAATTTAATTATTCTTTTTGATATTAATAAAATTCTTGTCAAAAAATTCAATTATTTATAAAGAAATAATTCTTTGAAAGAATTCAATTATTAAATACGAATAACAAAATTATTCCCGAAAATTAAATTATTTTGAGGCATTCATAGGTAACATTTTTTGCAAAATTCAATTATTTTCATAAATAACAATATTCATCACAAGAATTAAATTATTTTTATAAATAATAAAAAGCTTTTTAGGAATTGAATTTTTTTAAATTAAATTTCAATAAAATATCACACAGTTATTCAATTATTTTGAAATATTTTAATATTTAATAGAAATCTTTGTGAAATGTAATTATTTTTAAAAACTTTTCTAAATTCAATGGTTTTTAATATTTAAAAAAAATTGCAAACAAAATTAAATTATTTAAAAGTTTTGTAAGAATTTCATAAGAATTGAATTTTTTTCATGAATAATAACAATTTCTCAGGAATTTAATTATTTAAATAAGAATTTGCATGAAATTAGTCGAAAGGAATGAATTATTTTAAAAAAAAATTTTTCTGCTTTGCGAAAATTAAATGTTTTATAAATATTGAAATTCTTTCATGAATAATAAAATTCGTTGCACAAATTCAATTTATTAGCATTAGAATAGGAAAGGAGTAAATATTTTTTATAAAAATTAAGAAAAAGTCAGGAAAATAAAATATAGAATGAAATTTTCGTCAGTTTTATAAAGTTTCTTAAACGTTGGTTTTTGGTCGTGAAGTTTAATTTTTCTGTAGCTACTTTTTAACTACTTTTTTTAGTCTGAAAGAAACTTTTTAAAAATTAATTATCGAGTGCGAAGTCTGTAATTGTTTGAATAATTAATCGTTGGTACCACTAATGTTACTATTCATTTGTAGCAACAATAATCTCTGGTTGTACTACTATTAATAGTTGTTTCCATTATTTTTGTTACCATTAATTTTGATACCATTGATTGTTAGCGGTAATAACAGTTAATGCCATAAATTATTACTATCAATAGTTGTTAGTATCATTATTTTTTGGGACCAGTAATTTTTCAACTATTATTCGTTGGTATTAAAAATTATTCCTATCGGTTACTTTTGGTATTATGATCTTTTGATACCATAAATTGTGACTGTAAATAATTGTTGGTGTCATGAATTATTATCATAAATAATAATTGCTATGATTAATTTTTAGTACCAGTGGATTTTTAAAACACTATTACTACCATTAATTATTTAATTTATTGCTACCGTGAATTATTCTTACCAAAAATTGCTGGGACCACTAACTTTTTGCTACCAATAATTGTTCGATCGTTAATTTTTGTTACCAGCAATTTCTTGATACTGGTAATTGTTCGAAATCAGTAGTTCTTAGTAACCAATAATTGTCTCTTGCCAGCAATTATTTATACCATTAATCTTTAGTACCAATTTTTATTGGTGCAAATATTATATCAGATGATTTGTACGATATGATGGTACCACTAATTTTGATAAAAATAGTGAATACTGAAGATTCATTAGCGTCATTAATTGCTGACAGTACTAATTTTACCACTGTTTGTTCAACGAATAAAACTACATCAAAAATTATATTAAAAATTATTCTTTTAAACAAAAAACAATTTTTTTACTTAAACAATAGACATAAAAAATTCACCTTCGGTCTCATTCGACACATAATAGAAGAGTGTTAATCATAACGGTTTCCACTTATTCATTAGCACACGCCTGCAGAGTGTGAAAGTTGCTTCTTCGTCAATCAAAAATGAAAAAAGAAAATTTCTCGAAAATCGACCAAAGTGTGATATAAAATTTACTTTTTCAATTCTTTATCTAAAAATTTATTACACGAGTATAAAATCCGTGAAATAAATACCAAAAATCCCCTCTTCAGTCTGTTCGTAAATTAGTTAGTGTTCCTTTTTTTCTGAGAAGACATTTTTTGTGTGGCACAGTGGCAAAATTCAAATGAAAATTTCAGAAGACGTATTTTATGCCTCTATATTTATAAATATATATATGTGTGTGTATATATACAAGACAAACTCTCGCGAATGGGTTTAAATCGGGACTTTATTACCGGCGTAACCGTGGGCGTCAGAAAGTCTTTGCAAGTCAATAATTTCACCGTTAATGCTGAATTAATGCACAAATTTATCCCGCGCAGTGTGGCGTTGATTTATGGCTGTCTTCTCTAGAGCAGAAGTCACAGCTTCAGGGCTCTCAAGTATCTACTTAGGGACTAAAGATAAGTGCTATTCTATACTTAGAGACTTCAGATACTTAGTGGTATATACACAATATTTAAGTGTTTTAAAACGGTTATGCAAGAGTGAATTGAAATTCTAGATAATTATTTAATTGATGTTAACATTAAACTTCGTTTTAGAGGAAGCCTTTCTCCTTTTGATTTTCGAAGGCATTAAGTGTGAATAAACTTTATACTATAAAGAGCAATGAATTGATTATTAAATTTTACAGTTAAATTTCTTTTTGGTTTTATTGAATTCAAGTTTTTTGTGAATAATTCTTTCTTTAATTTAATGGTTTTCATTAAACCAACTTTTTTAAAATTTTATGTTAACTAATTAATAATATTCTATGAATAAATTGATTTTTCTTTAATCCAAATATTTACTCGGAAATTAAAAAAATTTTTTTTTAAGATAACTAAATAATAATTTTTAATAATAATTTTTTATTTTATTTTATTTTTTTTTATTTTTTTTTTAAATAATAATTTTTTTTTATTTTTAATATAAATATGTGTCACGCTCCGAAGTAAGGTACCTAAGAAGCAAAACATTTGAGGTTATATTTTAAAATTTTTCAAGTAAAAATACAGAAAGAAAATCAGTTATTAATTAAAAATTATTGATCTTCAAGTCTTTGTTTTATTTAAAATATTAAATAAAAATTTGTTTCAAATTCAAATAATCTATAATTCGTTTGCTTCTTAGGTACCTTTTTTCGGAGCGCGTCACATATAATTAAAATCTTCAGGAATTTTTGAAAATTGGTAAAAAATTTTGTTGATAATGATTGATTTTTTTTTTCAAGCATTTTATTATAATTTTTGGAAATTAACTTGTGAAGAATTTTAACTGTATTTTTGAAAATATTTGTATTCGCAAAATTCGAAAAGTTTTGAAACATGAATATGTGTGTATGCACTTATTCAGATTTACAGTAACATTTTTTGAAAATGTTACAATTAAAACGATGATTATAAAAAATTGAACGTTTGTATTTTAACAATTACATTCTCGAAGAGGTTTTAGAAAATTATTAAAAACAATTGATTTACTCTCTAAATTTGAATTAGTAAAAGTATTTACCTACTAATTCAAATAAGTGACTAACTTTTTGCTCTTGAATTAGTGGATTTTACTAATAAATTAGTAGAAATTACTATTTATTAGTGAATTTTACTAATTCAAAAGTAAAAAGTCAGTCACTAATTTGAATTAGTAAGCATTTTTACTAATTAAAATTTAGATAGTAGAGATGAAGTTTCGTTAAATCATTTTCATGATTTTAATTCAATTATTTTCTTTTAAAACTTAACAAGTTTAAATATACCTTCAAATAACTGCTAAATTGTTTTAATTTTCTAAGTTGAGTTTTAGGTTATTAACTTTTAAACTTGCAACTTAAAACTGTTTTAAATTTTTGTTAATTTTCTTGTAGAACTTTTCACTAGAACTATTTTTTAAATCAATAATTTTTAATAATTTTGACAAATTACTAGGTAATTTTCTATGAGAGTTTCCAAATCCATTTGTTTACAATTCAATTTTACAAACATTCTTCAATTAAATACATAATGTTAAAAAATAAAAACCTCACATAATAATTGAAATATTTTCAAAAGAATTGAAATTTTTTTTAAAATCAGTTTGGCAGATTTGTTTAATGAAAATTCCGATTTTTAAAGATTTCAATTTAAAACCTTTTCAAAATCAAATTATTTTTACAATAATTCACGCTACAATGATTTAAATATTGATCATTATCATCTAAAATTTCGACTGAAATTCATTTTTAAAGCAATTTTCATTAGAAAATTCGACGATATTTTAATTTTTTAAATATAAAAAATAATAATTTGTAACTAATTAAGTTATTAACCAGAAATTACTGTCAGAAGTGTAAAAAATGAAAGGCTTTGTATTAAAATTCACAGTAATTGTACAGTCTGCAAAGCAAAGCAAAAAAAACATCAAAATTAAAAATTTTTTAATGAACTCTATTTTTTTCTATTACTTTTAGTAAAATTTCCTGATTTTTCACTGAATTTCCTGACCTGGAAAATTGTAATTTTTACAAATTATTAAATTTTAGAGTGTTTTAAATTGAAATTTTGTGTTTCGTCGAGAAAAAGATTAGTATTTAAACTTAACAAAATTATTTAATTTTTGAATCCGGCTTTCAATTTTTTGAAGTCAAAAATTTGACCAGGAATAAAAAAAATTATTTTCCATTTTTCTAATTTTCCTCTTCCATTTCTAAATTCAAATTGAATTCAGAAATCAATCGAAGACAAAAATCAGGTAAATAGAGAATAAAATTTTTTGACAACAATGAAAATGTAACAAATAAACTACTTTTTTGTATTTTTAATCATCTTAAGCAATTTTTTATAAATAATTAAAAACATTATTATTATTATTATTATTATTATTATTATTATTATTATTATTATTATTATTATTATTATTATTATCGTACCATAAATTAATGGCGAACCAATAAGTGATAAAACCAATAATTTTTTGAAAACATCGCCTTATCAAAAAATATTTATTATTATATATTTATTTTGTTTATTTATTTTATCTTCTATAAAATGGACAAAAAATACTCGCAAATAGAACAAACTAAAATAAACAATTGATCATTATATTCATGAATTTTTTCACGAACTGAATAGTAATCAGTTTTGAAATTGTGGAGATATTGATGAAATGATATCGTATTACTTTAAAGCAGATGGGCTCAGAGGTTTCGATATTTTTCTGTCTGTAAACATATATATATACATATATATATGTGTATTATCAATAGGTATGCGTGAATATTTGTGATGAACGTGGCTCTTTAATTGTGAGCTGAATTGCCCTCCAGTTAAGAGAAAGACGAGAGGTTGAGATATGTTGGGGCGGAGAGAGAGATCTCTTCTCTTGTTCATGTATTTCATTGTCTTTCCAAATGGAGTGGGTGTCAACGCCCCCGTCAATTTTTTGCCTCCTCAAATGTCCGGCACACCCTTGGCCAAAGATAACCCGGATTTTCTACCCAACGTTGTAATTAAACTCGGCAGCTCTTGCTCGTAAATAGGACTTCATTTTCATAATAAAAAACACCTTCGGGGGGGTTTTTATGTGTGGTGTTTGCATCGCCGAAAAATAAGACTTGATTTATCGCGTTCATGTTAAACGTAGCCGCGGGTCGCAGACACTTTATAAGCAACTTTGTCATTTTTTATTTTTTTCCTGTTTTTTTTTGTTATAAACATTTCGTATTTATTTCGAGTTTTTTCATTTTTTTTGTTATAAATATTTCGTATTTATTTTGGGTTTTTTCTCCTTCTTTTTTTAGAAACGTATTTATTTTGTTAAAAAAATTAAATTTGCTTTATAGAGATAAAAGAATTTTTTCCCTCTGAGTAAGTGGGATTTGTCTGATTCGAAGGGTCCAAGTATGTGAAAGTAAATTGCGCGACTAATTCAATCAGTTTATTAAGAAGAGTCACGGGGGTCAATTTCTAAAATAGAACCCACTTAAATAAACCGAGAGAAAAATAACTCCCATCGTTTAACAAGCAAACAGGTGCAAAGAATAATTTTTTTCCTTCTTTTTTTTGATCGATGGGTCTTTAAGTTATTAGCGATTATTATTCATCGGATAAAGACAAAAGCGAAAAGGAAAAATATGAGAATGAATGCAACTGGGTCCGAAAAGGGGGCGTAGCGTGGGAGTAATTGAGAACCTTGCGTATGTAAATAATGGACCGCTGTAAACAGTGACGGGCCCATTTGTTTGCTTGGAAGATGATCCTTGGTAGAGAGAAAGCGAGAGAGAGAAAGAAAGAAAGAGAGTGGACGGATGCGGTCAGTATTGTGTTACGGTTTGTTAATCTCTGCACAGAAATTAACACCAATTTACATGCACGTAATTGAATTGTGCGAACTGACGGACAAATGGGCATAGCGTCACGAACGTGTACATACATATAGCAACAATCAAGTGTACATGTAGATTTGTATTTTTGCCCTTTGACCGAGGTTGTGATTTCGCAAAAGAAAAAAAAAGAATTTCCTCCGGACCCCACCCACGTTATTATTAATTTTCGCTGGAAATTATTATTACGCTCACAAGTCCCATTAATCAAATTGTTTTCAAATATATGCCTTTCACAAATTAATTAAAATCTGTGAGGGTGCTCGCGCGCACTTGCGGCACTAATAATGTCCGTGAGGTTTAACAGAAATCAGCATCACTAATTACTGTTGTGTATGTATATTCGTGTAGAGGAAGCTGTTGCGCAACGGGAAATTTTTCAAAATTCATTTTTTTACTTGGTATGCTGGTACCAGTTATCAGCGGTACCAATATTTTTCTTTGGCACTGGTACCAGTTATTAGTAGTACCAATTTTTATCTTTTGCACTGGTACCAGTTATCAGTAGTATCAATATTTTTCTTTGGCACTGGTACCAGTTATTAGTGGTATCAATTTTTTTCTTTGGTATTGGTACCAGTTATCAGTGGTACCAAATTTTCTTTGACACTGGTACCAGATATTAGAAGTACCAATTTTTTTAGTGTTGATATGCTGGTACCAGTCATCAGCGGTAGAAATATTTCTATTTGGTACTGGTACCAGACGTCAGTATTATTTATTATTATCATTAATTGTAATATTAGTGGTACCATTAATAGTATCTTTAAATGTAATATTAGTGGTATCATTAATAGTATCATTAATTGTAATATTAGTAGTACCATTAATAGTATATTTAATTGTAATATTAGTGGTACCATTAATAGTATCCTTAATTGCAATATTAGTGGTGCCATTAATAGTATCAATTACTGTAACATTAGTGGTACCATTAATTGTACAATTAATTGTATTATTAATTATTATTATTAATTGTAATATTAGTGTTATAATAAGAGAAATGGACGGATTTTGATGCTTAAAAGTAGATGTTACCTGGTACCATCGTTATATTGCTGGTTACCATCAAAGAAGCAACAAAAATATTGATATGCTACCACTAATCTGACGATTAATATGATTAATTATACCAACTATTAATGGTATCAATAATTAATAATACAGTCGATCAGTGGTATTAATGGTACCAATAATTAATGATGCGGAGGAATTAGTGGTACTAACTAATTATGGTGTAAATAGTGGTACCGTAGCTGATAATGGTACCAATAGTGGTACCGTAGCTGATAATGGTACCAATAGTGGTACCGTAGCTGATAATGGTATCAACAGTGGTACCGTAGCTGATAATGGTACCAATAACATTGATAGCTACAATAATTGTAGAACTAGTAATTATTTCATTAATAATACTGTTGAAAATTGTTTCGTTTTAATATAAATAAAATACCAATAGACGAACTATATTTTAAAATAAAGTTTATTTAAACTATTACAAATTACAAGAAACACTACAAGTTGAAAACCGTCTGAACATTTAAACGAACAAATTGTAACTGAGGCAATTAGCCGTATTATCTTCTTATTGGAAATCCCCTCCAACTGCGGTAATTCGTCTAGACCATCTTGCAGGTTGAAGAGTCGATAAGTCTTAAAATAAGTAAACAAAGAGGGGCCTGGTACGACCCTTGAAGAGTCGAATGTTTATAGTAATAAAACTGTGATAATTCTCAATTATTTTTCAAATTTGTGGACCTTATTAATTCTTACAAATCATTTTTACAAATAATCTCAACTTTAATTGGGTGGCAAATACAATTCAACGCATAACTACGAATAAATATACAATTATAACCAGTAGCAACAGCAGTAATGATATCAAATTCAGTGCAACCAATATTGAAACTAAAGAAACGTGAGTCAATCGAGTTCATAATTTTAAACAAATAATACTAAATTATTAGTGGACAAGTAACAAGAAATAATGTCTTATTCCGAACCGACGCTAATTCATTGTTACTCCATGTGCAGTTACTTTAGAAATTAGTAACAATGCAGAATTATAATCTACATGTGAACATATATTACACATGCAACCTAGTCGTGCACAATGCAGGATGGATTTATTGAGATTAACGTTCAAGCACTGGAACTATACGTCATCTAAGTCTCTATGATAAATTGCTGATACTTCATTACAGCCAGGTGCCAAATGGCACTTCATATCCAGCGCATATATATAGCCTGGAACCAAGTGTGACCGACCATAAAGATGTCAACAGTCGACTTTAAGTCATACATTTCTTGTTAATCATTCTATTTTCGAACAATCCATCAGAATTATATTGTGTACCTATACATATACATAATATTACTACTACTACTACTAAATTTATAATAAAGCAGCAATGGTAGTAGTAGTATTTTGCAGTATAGTACTGTACAGTACTGTATAGTATTATATAGTATTATACAGTATAGTATTATATAGTATTATAGTATATAGTATTATATAGTATTATAGTAATTATACCAGGACTGCATAGTGTAAGCTTCTTTGATTCGCCTTCTCGAAAATGTATCTATCATCAAGTTGTCATTGTTGATTATATTTTCGCATTGTCGTGAAAAGGATTATGACAGTGGTTGGTGTACGCGACAAGAAAAAGAGAGAGAGAGAGAGAAAAAGGAAGAAGCGACGAGGAGTAAAATATTCTCGCACTTGAATAAGGCACCTAGTCATTGCAAGGCAATAAACTTAATTACCACTCGATAAGGCAATGTGCAAAAGGTCACGAAAGGGTTCCTGTGTTTTACGACAAAACGATTCGCCATATCTTTTATGGCATGACACACAATGCGTCTTTTTAAAAGACACAACAGTTAATATCGTGAAAAAAATCCCCTTCTTTCATTTTGACTATTTATTTTATGACTTCTGAAGCTAGACAACGAGCATAACTTTTGGTGAATTTTTATTCTTTATCTATTCATAAGTTTTTAATTTATTATCATTTATTGATTATTCGTACAATTATGATTTTGTATTATTTCTTCAACATTAGTAGCATTAATAATAATTAAGAAAATAACCGATAAATTAATGGTACCACTTAATGGTACCACTAATGATACCCTACTAATCATTTGATTAATTTTTAATAACATTTTTAATAAGATTTTTAATAAGATTTTTAATAAGATTTTTAATACGATTTTTCTATTAGTTAGTCGGTACTACTGACTACTGGTTGCATTACTTATTGATAGGATGCAAAATTTATTTAATTGTTTACTAATACAATTAACGATTGGCGCCACCATTACTAAGTACCATTTATAATTGGTGTCAATTATCCTTTCGATAATTTTCAATTCCAATGGTCGTACTTTCAAGTAATAATAATTTCAATTAATGACTGTCACAATTATCAATAATCAAATCGCAAAAAAAATTGCTATCCCGCTTTGCTTTTAAAATATCCACTCAGTGTATCTCTTAATTAACTAATTAAAATAATTCGAAAAGGTAGAAAATCTTGAGTCGTAAATTAATTAATTAATTGCAATTCTATATTTAATTAAACACGCTTACTGAAAAAATCCCATTAAAAATCCACTTTTTGTCTTTCACTAGTGTTTATAAATTTAAATTATTGTTTTTAGTAGCAATTATTATCGCTAGGTGATCATAATTATAATAATGAAAATAGTAGCAATAATCATAATTGTTATTATTATTTATTTACATTATAAGCGGTCTTACAAAAAAATTAAAAAGTTTTTCGTACAATATGTATTAGAAATTTTATACTTTAATAAGAACAGACAATTAAATGTAATAATATTCATTATTATTATTAGTATATTATTACTATTATTATAATAATAATTATTATTTTTATCATATTATTACTATTATTATGATAATTATTATTATTATTACTATTATATTATTATTATTATATTATCATATAAATAAAATAATAAATATGAATTGGTAGATTATTAATATTATTTTTATTATTATTTTTATCACAGTGGAAACTAATTTAAATGCGCTTCAATTTGCTTTGGTCAATTAGTGTTTAGACGTTGCTAAATGGCATAAGTAAAATTTAAGAAAAAAAGAAAAAGTCATTTAACTAGTTTCACTAAGGAGAGAATTGGAATTGGATACTCGCTTGTGTGGTTTTGTTCTCCACAAGAAACTTTCTCAAACGAATCTACATAAAATGATAAGATTTGAAAATAATCGCAGTTAAAGAAGCAAGTTTTGCGGCTATTTAAATCGATGATCATAATCGGAGCGACATCACGCTCCTCGCCTCGTTAGCACCGGCAGCATATCGCCGTAACGGAGAAGGTGTTTCCTACCTTTCTGATAGAGAATCTTCTTGTTCGGTCACTTGTTTTCCGCCGATTACATCGCTATGTAAATTTATTGTTCCTCCGTGTAGCACGACTGTTTTTTTATTCCCCCTTTTTTCTATATGTATATATATATATATATCTCACAAATGACTTGTGGTGTGAGATGATTATACCACCTTCGCTTTGCTAAATAATTCCCTAAAATTATTTATGAGAAAATACTATTAATTCTTGGTACCATTTTTGCTGGTGTTGATCCTTGGTACCAGTAATGTTTGGTACTTTAGATGCTGGTACCACCATTTCTTGTTACTGTTATTGCTGGTACCACCATTTGTACTTACTATTTATTGCTGGTACCACCATTTCTACTTACTATTTATTGCTGGTACCACCATTTCTTGTTACTATTATTGTTGGTACCACCATTTCTACTTATTATTTATTGCTGGTACCACCATTTCTTGTTACTATTATTGTTGGTACCACCATTTCTACTTATTATTTATTGCTGGTACCACCATTTCTTGTTACTATTATTGTTGGTACCACCATTTCTTGTTACTATTATTGTTGGTACCTCCATTTCTACTTATTATTTATTGCTGGTACCACCATTTCTTGTTACTATTATTGTTGGTACCACCATTTCTACTTATTATTTATTGCTGGTACCACCATTTCTTGTTACTATTATTGTTGGTACCACCATTCTACTTATTATTTATTGCTGGTACCACCATTTCTTGTTACTATTATTGTTACCACCATTTCTACTTATTATTTATTGCTGGTACCATTAATTCTTGGGACTATATATTGCTGATAATATTAACTTTTCGTACCATTTATCGCTGGTAGCATTAATTCTTCGTGCCATTTTTCACTGGTACCATTAATTTATTGCACTATTTATTGCTGGTATCGCCAATTTTTCGTACCACTTTTCGATGGTGTAATTTATTGCTGGTACCATTAATCCCTGATACTATTTGGCGATGGTATTAATAATGCTTGGTACCATTTGTCGCTGGTATCATTAATGCTTCGTACCAATCATTATTGTTTCCATTTTTTTGCTGGTACCATTTTTAATGCTACTATGAATTCATGGTACCATTTATCGCTGGCACCATAATTGTTTGGTACCATTTTTGTTTACCATCACCACTGGTACCATTAATTGTTTTTCTCCATTTATAAGTTGGAATTACTGATACGATTTTTATTACGAAAAAAATTTCAAAATTCCTTATGAAAAATAATTTGAACATAGACATGAAATCGTATATTTTCTGAAAGTTTCACTTCTCTAAATGAAGATAATTTTGCACGCGACTCTGCGAAGCGAAGAAGCGAGGAAACAACCTAAACATGGAAAATAAATAACATAAAATGAATTGTCAATAAATAATATTAAAATGAACCACAGCAGCGAGTGTAAAGTTTTAAAAAAGAAAGACAAAAAGGGAAGGAATATTGATGGAAAAAATTATGATCAATGTCGAGAACAGTGGATAATAACTTATTTAAACCTGGGTGGTAGACTAACGATAAATTCAGTACACGGAACTTCCAATATTCCACTCGTTTTTCCCACTAAACACGACAGCTACAAAGTATTGCATTTAATTTACCATCATCTTTCGCGAACGTGTGATATCTTCTTTCGAAAAATTTTTCATATTATACTATCGGCGAATTTACATTCACACGGAAATTATATGTTTCAGTAGCGTTTAACTATATTTTCTCTACGTTTTGAAAATTGTTTAATACCTTGATATTTAATTTTATTTCTATTTACTCTTTTTTATTATTTTTCCTATTTGTATCTCTATTTCTCTCTATCTTTATTTTGTTTTATTTCCCATTTATTTGGTTTCATTTTGTTTCTGCTTTTGGATATTATTTTGAATTCCCATGTATTCGAAAATAATAAAGTATAATAACAAATGCGTGGAAAAATTATGAAAAATAAATTAAATAAAATGGTTATTAAATAAAAAAAAATATATCTTTAAAGAGCGCAATTTTATTGTGATGGGAAAATCCTTGAAGAATCAAGAGTTCTTTACGATAGAGTTAGTTGCGAATAGAGGTAAATATAATATAGGTAGGAAAAAACGGGTATAAAGAAACGACATAATTGTCAGATTAATGCCCCCGATGGATTATTAATGACGCAAAACTTTGGTACGATCCAAAGAGATTCATAGCCGTTTGTCTTGATGTGTACGCAAGATATGTGCGCGGTTTTTCTTCGAAGCAGTGTGTGGCGTCGACTGTGTTAGTTCACTTAGACAATATAAATGTATATAAAAGATACTAAAAATTTACCATCAATTACAATAATTGATTTTGTGATTAACGTACTAATAAAATTTGTTACATGATGCGAAATATTTTTTTTTTTTTTGTAAAAGTACTATTTATTGGATTTGAGAAAATATTGTCTTCCTTAGATATTCTTCTTCTTAATTGATCACGAGTGGAGGATAAAAATAAAATAGACTTGACAAAGTAGATAATAATAAATAAAATAAATCATTTTTTACTTCTTTTTACTAATTATTAGTAATACGAAAAAATATAATTATAAACAAATAGTCAATTTTTTTTACATTAACTATTATTAGTAGCAAATGATAGTATTGATTTATTAACATCAGTAATAATACTGCAATGTAAATAAATAAAATAAAATTTAAATAGTAATAATAAAAATAATAATAGTAAATAATAATTAATAGGCTAATAACAATAAAGTAATAGAAAAATTATTAAATGAATGTAAACCTTGTTCTCAATATATAATAACGTGTTGCTTTTGTTTTGTTTCAGGTAAGGAAATCCGTTAACGTACTCTAACTGAATGATAATTTATGGGTGAGTCATCAACATTTTATTAAACAATAAGAACATTGCCTAATAATCAAGTGCCTACTAGATAGTTTGTTTCGAAGAATTCAAACTCAAGTCAGGATTTTTTTTTAATAGAAAAATAATAACCACTAGTAAAAGTATAGTTTATCAACAACACAATATAAGTACTAGTGACATTAATTTTGTCTACTATTCTTTTTTATTCGTTGATATAAATGAATACAAGAATTAATAATTATTCCCCTGTTTACTTGGAATTAACAATAAATTGTACCAAATATTAAAGTTGTTAATAATTAGTAGTACTAATAGTGGACCAAAATCCTGTGCTAATAATTTTTTGGACCAGGGTAGCTCCATGCCTAAAAAATCAAAGTTGTACACTAGTTTTTCGATTTTGTTGAAACTTCGAAATTTTGAAGTGGAATACATGCCAGTAAAGAGCCTCATTTCGATTTAGAAAAATTTTGAAAAATTTTGGATTTACGAGGTTTTTAAAATTTTTTTTGAAATTTTGAAAATGGTATATCTCTAAGGAAAATTAATGAAATTTAATGAAATTTTCAGGGAATGCTTATTGCTTACAGACAATTTAAGAAAATATTTAAAAAAAAAAATTTTTTTTTTAAACAAATTATTAAAAAAATAATTTTTAAATAAACAATTTTTTGAAAAGTACCATTTTTATTTTTTTTAAATAATAATGATTCGATTCCCTCTTATTTTCACGAGTATTTTCCAAAAAAAAAAATTGATGAGGGTCTGAAACTTTAGGAGATATTGAATTTTTTGTCCTTGCGCGCAACCGTAAAAAGCGCATTTTCCGGCTATACTCTACATACAAACTAACGTTCAAAGTCACCTCTAAGTCGTAAATTTAAACCGAATTCGATTTTTCTCTTTTGGGAGAATGTCAGGCTATAAATTCGTAAGAATACTGTGCAATTTTTAAATTTATATTTGTTTTAAACAAATTATTATTATTATTGTTAATTACTAACTTTTTACATATTGTACACAGAGAGGTGGTGTTATTTTTTTCTAATTTTGCAATTTACTGGACCTAACATAAATACCAATGCAAATTTAAAACATAATTATTATTGTTTTAGCAAGATTTAAACAAATTATTATTGTTAATTACTAACTATTTACAGAATAGTATACTTAAAAGTTTCAGTTTTTTTTCTAAACAGGCAAATTTATCAAAACTGTTTTGATATGCAGATTTAATTAAAAATAAAATTATATTTTAAACGAAAATAAGAATAATAATTTATTTCAAAATTATTTAACTTTTAATTGTTCTTTTAATTATAATCTGGGTAGCTCCATGACAAAAATTTAAAGTTGTTTCCTAGTTCTTCGATTGAGAAATTGTCACAGAACACATGCAAATGAAAATTGTTATTAAAACGACTTTATAATTATTTGTTTATCATGATTATAAATATGAAATAAAAACAAATTACCTATATTGAAAGCTCTTGAAATTATAATATTTTTGAGAAATAAAAAAACAAGAACACTTCATTGAGTTCACAAAATAAAGTGAAATAAACTTTTACAAAGAAAAGCAACACAATTAATAATAAATACAATTGTTGTTAACAATTACTTAAACAATTTTTTAGCTTTGTTTTTTTTTTTGAAAAAAAATTTTTTTTAGTAATTACAAAAAAGTTAATTTTTTTTAAAGAAAAATAATATAATTTGGAAAAACATTACCAACCCTAATTAAAAGTTAATTAATTTTGAAATAAATTATTATTCTTATTTTTGTTTAAAATATAATTTTATTTTTAATGTAAATCTGTATATCAAAAAAGTTTGATAACTTTTGCCTGTTTAGAAAAAAACTGAAACTTTTAAGTATACTATTCTGTAAATAGTTAGTAATTAACAATAATAATTTGTTTAAATCTTGCTAAAACAATAATAATTATGTTTTTAAATTTGCATTGGTATTTATGTTAGGTCCAGTAAATTGCAAAATTAGAAAAAATACACCTCTCTGTGTACAATATGTAAAAAGTTAGTAATTTAACAATAATAATAATAATTTGTTTTTAAACCAAATTATAAATTTAAAAAATTGCACAGTATTCTTACGGAATTTATAGCCAGACATTCTCCAAGAAGAAAAATCGAATTCGGTTTAAAACTTACGACTTAGAGGTGACTTTGAACGTTAGTTTGTATGTAGAGTATAGCCGGAAAATGCTCTTTTTACGGTTGCGCGCAAGGACAAAAAATTCAATATCTCCTAAAGTTTTCAGACCCTCCATCAATTTTTTTTTTGGAAAATACTCGTGAAATAAGTGGGAATCGAATCATTATTATTTAAAAAAAATAAAAATGGTACTTTTCAAAAAATTGTTTATTTAAAAATTATTTTTTTAATAATTTGTTTAAAAAAAAAAATTTTTTTTTTTCTAAAATATTTTCTTAAATTGTCTGTAAGCAATAAGCATTCCCTGAAAATTTCATTAAATTTCATTAATTTTCCTTAGAGATATACCATTTTCAAAATTTCAAAAAAAAATTTAAAAACCTCGTAAATCCAAAATTTTTTAAAATTTTTCTAAATCGAAATGAGGCTCTTTACTGGCATGTATTCCACTTCAAAATTTCGAAGTTTCAACAAAATCGAAAAACTAGTGTACAACTTTGATTTTTTAGGCATGGAGCTACCCACCATTAGTTATAGAAGGTTATAATTTTTGCTACCACTTGTTATTCATGCTAATGCACTGTAAAAAGAAAGGTACTAATGTAGTACCAATTTTGGTACAAAATCGTTATTTGGTTCTATTTTTATACCGAAATTAGCTATAATTTAGAACCTTTTTTTTATAGTGTAATTTTCGATACCAAAAATTCTAGATGGTAATTATTTTTCAGTACAAAAATTCTAAGTAATAATTTTTCTAATTGTTTTTAGTGACACTAATTGTTGGTGCTAATACTTGAAATCACTAGTCGCTCCTGCTAATAATTTTGGTACCACTAATTAATGTTGTTAATAATTGTTGGTGACCCTAGTTTTTCGTGCTAATAGTTTTCGGTAATGTAAGTTATTAAAGTTAATTCTTTTTGCTATTAGTTATTGATGCTGCTGAATTTTAATGCCAATAACTTTTAATACTAATAATATTTGGTACCACCATTTATTTGAGCAAATAATTTTTCTTACCTCAAGTTTTTCGTGCTGTTAATTTTTAAAAACATTAGTTATTGGTGCTAATAATAAGTGACACTAGTTGTTAATGCTAATAATATTTGGTACCACTAGTTGTTAAAGCTAATATTTGGTACCACTAGTTGTTAAAGCTAATAATATTTGGTACCACTAGTTGTTGATGTTAATTATTTTGGATACCACTAATTATTGGAGCTAATAATTTTTAATGTTACTAATTTAATTTTGATAGGTTTTTCTACTTTTTTTTGGTAATACAAGTTTTTTTCTAATACCAGTCATCGGTGATAATAATTGTTGCTTCATGCTAATTTTCATTTAACGAAGACTTTAAAAGTGTAAAAAAAAATTTCCAAACTTGTTTTTTTTCTACTTTTATAATTCCATTAACGCTACTCAACTCGCGATCTTGATTCTAGTCATGACAAATATTCCATATTGAGAGAGAGAATATCACACCCTTTTTTATGAACCAATGATTTCAGGCCTCACAGTTTGCGTTTAAACTGGTTCATTTTCCATATTAAGCGCACAGAGTGTACAACGTGAAGGCGTTATTGCAGTCTTTCATAAACTACTGAGGCCAATTCTCGTCTTGTAAAGTCAACACACGTAAAACTATAATAGCATTCGAGAAATAGACAATGATTTAAAATTCCCGACAGGAATAGATTTTGATAGGCTAATGTTGACACAGTAATTTTTCCCCTGCAATCTAAATAGAATAGTTATTTATTTTTTTTAATTGTTAATGGAATTAGAATAATTTATTAATATTTTTGATTAATTTATTCTTTATTTATTTCTATTAGTAATAGTGGCACCATTAATTGTTGGTGTTAAATATTTTTGGTACCACTAATCACTTCCACTGACTATTATTGGTACCAATAATTGTTGGTACCAAATATTATTGGTAACAGTTATTGTACCAATTATTTTTGGTATTAATTATTCTTAGTAACAGTTATTGTACCAATTATTTTTGGTACTAATTACTATTGGTTCCACTATTCACTAGCATTAAATATTTTTATTTTTACTACCGTTTCCTTATTTACATAACTAATATTTTTTTCCATTGTTTTATTTAAAATGCAGTTCTAAAGAAGCCGTTCATTTTGAAACAACAAAAATATCCCCCCTCCCCCTCACAGTTTAAAAAATCGTGTCGCGATGACTTTTTCCCTTATTGGAATCAACCGTTATTTTAACAGAAATATCTCTGTCCCAGTCTTTTATCTCAATAATGGCACACGTAATGACTTTCGAAGGACATAAAATTGACATTAATCTTTATTTTACTGTTTGAAAATCGATAATTGTAAAGAAACGACGCCTCTCCTTCCATCTCTCTCTCGTACATAAAACGCGAATCGTATAATGTGAGAGTTATAAACATTTTGGAATTTTTGGTCGTGCCATTAAAACGTAGTCTTTGGCTTTTCAAGTATGCCATAATCGTTTGTAATTTGAACTGCGATAATTGCTGGCGCGCGATGCCATTTTCATCGCTACACACTCACACAAGTTTTGCGAATACTCATTTTCAATCGCCGGTACTTTATGGATTTTGATCATCGGACATAAAACCAAGCGAAAGAGCTGCCACAATTCGATAATTCTTTTGAAAATCGCACCCTTTGCAAAACCGGTCTCGTTTAACTTCCTTAATCGAGAGGCGTTAATTGCAAAACCAATTTCATAATAAATCACATTGAATATTCAGCAAAAATGTTTTTAAAAGGCGCGCATACACAGAGACGACAAAATGAGTGCTGAAAATGTCTTATTCCAATCTTGGTTCTACTTTCTCTATTTTCCCTTTTGAATTATATTTTTACTTCTTTTTTTTTCATTTCAAATTTCCCATTTTGATAGAAATGTAGAACATTAACAACATTCCGTGCGTTGATATCAATTCACTGTTCGTGTTGACATTTGACGTAAAATCGATTAATTGATCAAACGTGGGCGAGTATTTTCAATATATACATATAGTCTCCAATTGCACGACTTTCGATTTTAAATCTTACATATGCATATATATTGTTAGACTAAACAAGCTGAACCCATTAATTGTGTAATATTTAACTTTGTGTTGTCGAGATAAGTCATTAAATGTCTAACTAATTAAACATCAACACTCGATGAATTGGATGTGAAATAAAAAATTAATAATTATCTGATTTTACGTCTGAATGAACTGATATATGAGATTTCTGGCTTTATTACATTGTGATAAAGTATAATTTCAAGTCGGGTAGTTTGCAATAGATAATTAGAAAACTATAACAGTTTATTTCATTTCATTCGTGAGGAGAAAAAATATAATTAAACTGTACAATTCTTCTCTTATAGTTGAATGCAGTGTGTGTGTGTGTGTATAATTTCGCCGAGTTATTAATAATTGATTTTGAAATTGTTGATAATTTTTTCTTCTTCTAATGCTAATTTAGAATATCCGGTAAACCCCTTGCTGTGCGTGGCTAATAATTCTCATTCCCCATTGAGACAAGTTGCTGTTGTTTGAGCTGAATGCAAAATAGGAGTTTGAAGGTTCTTTTATTTTAATTTGTTCTTTTATTTTCTTTTTTTACGCCTATCAAGTGGAAATGCTTTGTGAAATTGAAATTAGTCTTTGAAGAGTTTTGATTAATTAGTAATTGTTGGAAATAAAATATTACTGGAATCACATATTACAAATGCTATCTATGACTAGTTTACTGAGTACCACTTATTTTAGTGCCATTTATTTATAAAGAATTATGAAAGGTACCAGTAATTAATGATACGAATAAATGTTACCAGCATTTAATTGTAAAAATAATGGCTGGTACCAGTAATTAATGGTACGAATAACTGGTACCAGTATTTAAAAGTAAAAATAATAGGTGGTACCAGTAATTATATGTAAGAATTATAGCTGGTACCAATAATTAATGTTACGAATAACTGGTACCAGTATTTAATTGTAAGAATAATGTGTGGTACCAGTAATGACTGATTCTAATAATGATTGGTACTAGTAATTAATGGTACCAATAATTAATACCAGTATTTAATGGTAAAAATAATGACTGGTACCAGTAATTAATGGTACGAATAACTGGTCCCTGTATTTAATCGTAAAAATAATAGGCGGTACCAGTATTACCAGTATTTAATTGTAAGAATAATGGCTGGTACCAGTAATTAATGGTATGAATAACTGGTACCAGTATTTATTTGTAAGAAGAATGGCTGGTACCAGTAATTAATGGTACGAATAGCTGGTCCCAGTATTTAATTGCAAAATTAATAGGTGGTACCAGTAATTAATGGTACGAATAACTTGTACCAGTATTATATTGTAAGAATAATGTGTGGTACCAGTAATTACTGGTTCGAATAATGGTTGCTACCAGTAATTTATGGTACGAATAATGGTTGATACCAATTATTAATAGTACGAATAACAGTTGCAAAGAATAATAATTATTATTGAATGTACTTTACATTAAGAAGTAATTCAATTCGAATTTTTCTAAATAACAAAAAAAACTGGAAAATTTACTTCACTGCAAGAGTTGATGCCTCGTGTTTTATCTTGCAAATGGATAAGACATTAGTATCGCTGCTCTGGAGTACATTTCATACGCATTTGAATAGCCGCCGACTCGGCGGTCGATCGTTATCCCGTAGAAAGTGCGGGCGATTTAACCACGATTTAATTGCTCCAGAGTTAAAGCGGGAATCAACATAAGGGGCTATCGATATTACTATACATACTTTTTAACATTGTATATCTTGATCTCTTTCTGTAATAAGGTAGGGAAAAAATGTTTCTCATGTTTATATAGAACGAGCTTCTGTTCGAAAGAACATTTCAGAATTACAATGCAAAATTAAACGAGCTAAAAAACGAAGAGATTTTACAGATGTTGGTATCAGTAGATTTGGTATCATCAATACTGGTAACAGTTTTCTGGTAGCACCAGTTTTGGTACCACCAATACTGGTAACAGTTTTTTGGTAAGAGCAGTTTTACTAATGCTGGTACTAGTTTTCTGGTAACAGTAGTTTTGGTACCACCAATACCAGTAAAAGTAGCTTATGATACCTATTCAATTGGTCTAATTTTATTGGGTTCTGTTAATAAGTAGTAACAGTATTATTTTGTTTCTCTAATAAGTGGTACCAATCGTATATTATTACGCTAATAAGTGGTACCAGTAGTTTCTGGTTCCTGTGATGGTTGGTAGCAGTTGTTTTTTGTTTAACTAGCAGTTGGTACCAGTAGATTCACTACTGCTAGTCTCTGGTACCAGTAAATTTTTCTACTACTAGGGACTGACATCAGCATTTACTCTCACTATTAGTGATTTGGACCTACAGTTTTTACTCCTTGGTACCATTTTCAAGAATAAATCAAAATAAATTCGCAACTTATAATCAATTTGCAATATTATGAGATAATTTCAACTCTAGGTCACCGTTCAATAAAACTAAATGAAGCACATAAATAGCGCAGTATTACAGTAGCAGCGATGTTAGGAAAGAAAAAGAATCGTGTCCGAAGTCGACGTGAAAAGTGAGAGCGATCTCGAGAAGTAGGCAAGTCCTTAATAAATTTTACCTGCACCCGTGAGATTGCGCAACGGTAAGTTAGCTGCTTAATCGCATTATCCATCCTTCTTCTCAAGAACTGTCTATCGGTCATGTTGTCGAGAACGATGCGCAAAATGTTACTTTGAAAGATTGAGTCGTCCACGTTCGTTGCTTGAAACGTCTTTCACACACATATATATACTCACAGTTTTGCTTCGCGGCAA
The DNA here is from genome assembly GCA_032873175.1 of Leptopilina drosophilae. Taxonomy (NCBI): domain Eukaryota; kingdom Metazoa; phylum Arthropoda; class Insecta; order Hymenoptera; family Figitidae; genus Leptopilina; species Leptopilina drosophilae. The sequence continues at coordinate 11,288,037 of CM065485.1, forward strand.
ATCATTCTTTCAAAATAATAAATTCAAAGTTTCCCTGGATCTTTTCAATTTTCAGTTTGTAAATGCAAAATCGCATTTAATTTATGCTGGCAAGGCAACACGCCTGGCATTAGGACCCCCGCGGCGAACTTACAACAGCTTCATATAAAGCCTATACACTGCCTACTGCGGGCACACTCACTTATACAGTCAATAATGGTAACTTACCGCAACTTACCTTCATGGAGAGATACCTTTTTCCAACTTACTTTATGCCTTCGTTTTCTCGATTGAGCGTTGCATGTTGAAGATTTTATCTATTTTATTACCGTCGATGCTCAACCCGGTCACCAGGACATGTTACAGTGCATACCATCTCAGGAGGCGTTCTTTTCATTTTGCTCTCATTTTCTCTCGCACTCCTATTATCCGTATTTCTCTCTCTCTCTCTCTCTCTCACTTTGTGTTTGCATAATTTTGTCTCAGAATTTTTATCCTAAAATATAACGTGGTAAATTATCTGGTACATCTCCTCGGCTTTGAAGTAATTTCCCAATTTGTGCAACTTTACGTTCACCACCACTTGTGGTAATTTTGTTATCATTTGTTGGTGGCATTTTATTGTTGATACTACTGGTAATTGGTACCATTAATTATTTTTCACACTGACTACTGGTACCCTTATTTATTGCTACCACTGATTATTGGTACCATTGATTCTTTACACAGTAACATTATTGGTACCATTGATTCTTTACTCAGTAACATTATTGTTACTAATTATCAGGAAAAATAATTCTCAATACCATTAGTTGTTGGGACCATAATTGCTAATAGTCTAGTTCAATAGTGGCACTACATAATGTTACCAAACATGTCACAAATTATAGAATTAATTACTAAATGTCCCCATCAATAATAATAGCAATTACTAATCGTACTATTCAATAATGATCCTTTCAGTAGTATATACTATTAACAATGGTACCAATTATTAGTGGTCCCAAAACTTTTGTGGCACCAATTACTAATGGTACCGATCATTAGTTGCACAAATTACTAATGGTACCGATTATTAGTTGCACCAATTACTAACGGTGCCAATTAATAACAGCACTCATTTACTAATGGTACCAATCATTAAAGGTACAAATCGTTCATGACAAAAATGATTGATGTCAATATGAGCAGTAACCAACGATAAATGTTTCTCATAATCATTAGTAAATAAGCACTCTGTGTAAATTCCGAATTTTTTGTTCTAAAGCAAAGTCAACTTTTGTTGTTGATTGTCAGGAAATAATTTTTGCGCAATAAATTTGAAGTCAGTTGCTTATGAATAAAGCAAGGGGAGAGAGAGAAGATAGTCGTAGCCGGCAGGTTATTCAGCACAGTGAGTAGATCTAGTGTTTGAACGAGGATTCGAACATGGAAACGGCTGCAAAGATGGATGAGGTACGTTGCTATCGACGTAGCTTGGATATCTCTTCGAAAGTCACTGCTGATCCGGCAGGAAGAACTACTCGATACTTGGTTGTTCGGTATCCGCCGCAGGTTGGGTTTACAAAGCCACGTCGTCGATGTTCTGCATGCTGCTTATAATGGAATAGTTCGTGGTTGACGATTTATCGCGACTGTTTTTCATGTCTCGTTGCGGAACCCGCTCTGTATTCTCCTACGTATATATAGAGAGAAACCAAGACTTGCATAAAGCTGTATCATTCAAGTTGCATTGCAAAGTTGTACTTTGGCTACAACTTGCTTTGACTGGGTCGTCGCCAAGCTTTATAACAGAGGTCGCGCCCCTGAAAACAATGTCCACCAGGAATCAACCGGACTCTTGATCGTAAATTCTGTTCGGTCTCAACTTCCTTCTGGTTCAACTTATTTAGTTACTTAAAGATATTTACTTACTTGAAATGTTTGCAAAAGTTTATTTACATGAAGAATATTCGAGATATTTTGGTTAAATGAACATCAGAATATATTTTCATTGGGAAATATTTTGGAAAAGGGAAATGGTACCTTTTGGTAACAACACCAAATATTAAGGAACCAATTCAATAATGGTACCATTTTCCCATACAATAATTGCAGCAATTAAAATATGGTACCAAGTATCAATTGTCGAGTTCAATAATGAAGCTTATTGCTTGTGGTACCAATTATGACACCAATGACAAATACTTCCATGAAATAATGGTACCGATTAGTAAGCGCCTCACTTAGTAAAGGCACCAATTAATAATAATCCTTAATAATCATATTCACTAATGGTAACAATTACTAATGGTACTATTCAATTATCGTACTAGTTACTAATGGTCCCATTCAAGAATGGTACTAATTACTAAGGGTGCCAATAATAGACCCAATGAATAATGGTACCAATAATGGTCCCAATTACAAGTCGTACTAATTGTAGTACCAATTATGGTACCATTTGCCAGCAGTTTTAATTAATGGTATAGATTATTTACAATACAAATTATTTTGTTGAAAATTATTAACGCCAATATGTAAAATCTGCAATATTAATAATATTTTGAAAGTAGAGAAATCATGAGCTCAGGAAAGGGGAAGAAAGAGAGAAAGAATAGTGGAAGTAAAATTGAAATCTTAACGTAAGCTGAAGTTAGATAAATGGCACGGCCTTATGAGTGGTCATTAATTTGCGAAAAGGAAGAAAAAATTCACTAATGATTATTCCACTCGTGTAGGGTAAGACACAGGGAACATGGAGGATCACGCGGTTTTACTTTGGCAGTACCGTTGCCGTTGATCAGTGCATCACGGACGCGAGAGCCTTGACGGATAATCGCGGCACTTAATCTTTCAACTAAACACAAAACATCTAATTCCCCAGGCAACATTTCCAAATTAATAATCTGCAATTATATTTCCTTACGCTCACTTCACTGATCATTTTTGAGAAGAAAGAGGCGCTTCAGACAATTTGCAACTTGAAGTATTTTTTATTCTTAACAAAGATCGCTATTAGTTCTATTTTATGATTAGAAGCATTGTTCTATGTTGCTGATCATTGATCAGATTTGTTATTAGTATTATTTGATTTGGAAGCAAAAAATAAAAAAAATTATTAGTAGAGATAAATTGTAGGAGTAATAATTTAAGGTGGTATTGATTGATAGTGGTGCTAAGTGCTAGTGGTAACAATTACTAATCGTGATAATTTTCAGTTATGCCAATTGCTATGGGTATTAATTACCACTGAAAAATATTCTGGTACGAAAGATATTCTTGTTGGTACCACTAGTAGTGATATTGACTTGTAATGCTAATTACTAATCCAATTGTTATTGGTACTAAGTACGAAAGAAATTCTTGTTGGTATCATTTACGAAATCCGTTGTCATTGGTACCAATCGCGAAGCCAATTGTTCTTAGTAATAAGTACCAAACGAGTGGTCGTAGGTGATAATCACCAAACGACAGTTTTGGTACTGGTACCATTAGTGCTAATTTCCAGTGGTACCATTTGCCTTGGTACCACATGCTAGTAGTACAACTACCAGTGGCGTCTATCACTAATGGTGCTAATTACTAGTGGTACCAGATATTAGTAATGCCAGTTGCCAGCGATACCAATGACTAACAGTGACAATTACGAACTGTGCCTTTTTCTAGTTGTGCCAATTGATAATGTAAAAGAGCATCCTAGACAAATACGATAAACAAAATCTCTTTCGTGATTCTCTCTAAAAATAACTTTCTCAATTCCCAACAGTGTTGACATTACCATTCCTCCCCTTTTCTCCTGCAATCATCTTTAGAAAAAAAAGAAATTGCACTTGATTAGATTGAAACGAAACCTAGTCTCCTGAAGTGAACGTCACTCGATGTTACCATTGACCTTTTATCCCACCTTTGCAATCGGCGTGCATGCCCTCTTCTCAATCACCATTCAGGCCACCCGAGAACATCCGATGGTATAATTAATGCGCGGGCATTAATTCACACCGACTGACTGATTTCCGATGTTCATCAAGAGGCACGGCAAATGCGCCCACTACCTGAAGGGTTCATCAGAGTTCAAACCACGGCGCTCTTTTACACGCGCTCATGGAGAGAGAAAAACTTTTCTAAATCACGTAGAGATAGTTTGTGTTTGTAGCGCGCATTCAACTTTATAAGCGAAATCTTTTTTTTTTTTTTTGCTTTTCTTTCCTGCTATTGCCACCTTCTGCGAGTGTACACGAGGCCCATGAAGAGCGTGCGCGCGGGGTTGAAAATTAATAGCCAGGGTATTAATTCTCACTGATTCCCCTCCAAACAAAATGACTGGTTACTTGATTCCATCAATCTAAGCGGAGTAATAACAGGCACTGTGTTTTATATCTATAAAGGTGGTTAGAGAACATAGCTAGTAAATAGTCGACCAGGTAGTGAGATACCAATTTCTGGTTGTGTATTAAAACCTGTTGAAACTGTTTTCTTTTTTTTTGCGATTGATACTCAGGGGATCTCGATAGATTTCGTCAAGTTTCTAGTTCATTAGGTTGTAGTCTGTCGTAATTGTCGGGCTTCAAGATTTCTTCTCCACATCATGACCCTAATTACTTTTTAATTAAGATGTTTGCCTTTTTTTGACTCGAGCGTGTTGTTAGCATCTTTCAGTTAACTTGCTTTTCTTCTCATAGTTGTAGTTACCCTTTCATTCTCATAGTTATTACTGCTTTCACACCTTTTTCTCGGCTCCTTTTTCCTGGATACTGTTCTTATTTATTTATTCCTAAGGATTCAAATTATTTTTTAGATTTGGAGTGATTTGGTGCTGCTAGCAATTGGTCATACTTTTTGGGTACCATTAACAATTGGTATAATCAGTAATTGGTACCACTTGTAATTGCTAATAATATTTGGTACGATAGCAAATGATACCATTAGTGTTTGGAATTATTGGCAATTGGTAATAATTTTTGGTCACTATAGTAATTAGTATCACCAGTAATTGGTACTACAAATGAATGGTAGTATGAATGAATAGTAGTAAATGGCACTATTAATAGGCATCACTTGCAATTGATATAAGAAGTAATTACCACCACTAGTATTTGGTACCAATGGCAAATGGTACTGTCAGTCATTGGAACCATCGGTTTTTGATGCTATCAGTCAAATGGAACTAATGGCAAATAGAACTATCGATCATTGGTACCATCAGTTATTGGTACCATTGGTCAAATGCTACCAATGGAAAATGGTACCATCGGTTCGTGGTACCACTGATTAAATGAAATTAATGGAAATGGTACCGGCAATTGGTACCAATGCTTCTTAATCAGTGGTACCAACGATTCTTTCTACCACTATTCATTTACCATTAGGACAACTCAGGGGATCAATAATGGTACCATTATTTCCCCCTACTGCTAATCATTGGTACCATCAATCGACTCTTTTTATCCCTAATTTTTTCACCACTTATCATTGCTGCTATTTTCTACTGGTACCAAAAATTTTTATCAGTATTCTTCTTAATATATCCCTGGTACCACTGAATAAAACCATTGACGATCATTTCTACCATAATTTTATGGTACCATTTTACATTTTTACCACAACTTTTGTTGACATAGAAAAAAAAAAAAATTTTTTTTCTTTAATCCCAACAGGCGTTATTCGACCATCATTTGTCAATTGACATTACAAACTGAATTTTCTTAGAAAATTTGCATTCGAAACATATGGTTGCTGTCCAGATGGAACGTGTGGACTATATTGGATTTCGCAAAAAAGGGGAACTACTCAACATTGATTCGCGGCCTCTCCACTGTGACTGGCTCCCTCGCTTAATTCAGATCACAGTCGCCTGTATGTTTGTACTTTCAATTCTCAGTGCCGTGAGAATTTGTAGAATGTATTTTGCTGCATATTCAACTTTGCCCGGATAGACGATGGTACAGAAAGAATTTTGCCCAAGTCAGTGGCAAGTTTGTTACACATTTGGCGCACTTGTTGATAGACGGAGGGATTTCTTCGTGAATATGCATGATATCGCAGTTCTAACTTGCACACATTTATATATATATATATATTTATAGTTCTCTAATTCATTTCGCAATTTATTCTGTTTCGTGATATTTCGCTGTCTTGCGCATTTGCGTCGATTGCAGGCTGAAAAAAATTGTTACAATCTCACTGGCATTAAATTCACAAATTGAATTATTAAATTATTAATTTATTTTGCAAATTGAATATTTCAATAAACATTTTAGTTGTAAAGTAATTAACAAACAAATTGTGTTTTATTCCATTTTTTAATTTGCGAACCTATTAACAGAAAAATTAAGTTGTTATTTAATTATTCAATTTGTGGACTAATTAACAAACAAATTAACTTATTAATATTTTAATGTGTAAAGTAATTAACGAACAAATTATTTATTGCATAATTATTCAATTTGTAAAATAATTAGGAAATTAAGTTATTAATTATCTATTAAATTTGTAAACAAATCAATAAATAAATTAATTAGTATATTATTCAAATTGTAAACTAATTAACAAACAAATTAAAATTACTATCTATTTTCAATAAGTAACTATTTAGAAATTTGAATTAGTAGTACTATTTCAAATTAAATAATTTTTTGCAAATTAATCAGGAACAAAGTATAAAAATTGTAACAATTTTAACTTACATTAATATTAATTATTAAATTAATATTAATTAATAAATATAAAATTAATATTAATTAATAAATATAAAATTAATATTAATTATTAATATTAATTATTAAAATTATTATTAGTCCATGAGCTTGTAGAGATTTATTTAAGACTTAATTATTTGTTACATTTGATTCGGATAATTGATAGCTTCTTCTCATTTAATATTTGTAAACCGAATGATAAATTCACTTTCTGTAAATTAATTATTAAATAATTAATTTACAAATTAAATTGACAAACAATAGATTAATTGAGTTAAAAATTATATTGTTAAATAATTAATTTAGAATCTAAAATCTCAAATAATACATTATTCAATTTAAAAATTAGATTATTAAATAATTAGTTTACAAATTGAATTGTCATAAAATAAATTAATTAGGTTAAGAATTAAATTATTAAATAATTGACTTACAAGTGTAATTGTTAAGTAGGTACTGAATTTACAAATTAAAAGTCAAAATTGAAAAAAAACTCGAAGAAATCTTTATCTTCGGTGTTTAATGATTTATGGAGAAGGAAAGATAATGAAAAAAAGAAATTTTTGCAAAAAGGAAAAATTTTTTTTTGAACTAGAAAGAACTGTTTTAAAATTCCCTCAACGTTGCCTCAACGTGAATTGTTCCACGTGTCCCATGACCGAGTACACAAATCAGATATTGATTGAATGTTCACTTGATCAGCAATTTATAAAATCCGTTTTCCTTACACAACACAATCATTTAGTGCTCTCCGAGTGGCTTTCTGCTTTGAATTTGAATATCAATTTTTTTTCGCCTTTCACTTCGAGAGACTCAGGGGAAGAATATGCAAAATGCTCTTTAAAATATGCGAATAATAAATTTATAATATTTCCAACTACCCCTCAGACAGGCAATGAAGAAACTTTTTTGTTTGAGCGAAGGAATCGAAAGAAAAATTCTAATCTTTGTTCTGCTTAATTTCTATTCTCTATTGCTTTATTTTTTTTAATTTCAATATTTTGTTTCATTGTTTTATTTTATTTAATTTCTGTATTATATTTAATTTTTTTCTTTTTAAACATCAATATTTAAATTAATTTTTTATTCTATTTAATTTCTGTATTTTATTTTATTTTTATATTCAATTTCATTTTAATTAATTTCTGTATTCTAATTCATTTTATTTTTATTAAACATCAATATTCAAATTATTTTTTTATTCTATTTAATTTCTATATTTTATTATATTTTTATATTCAATTTCATTTTTTAAATTTCTTTTTTCCTCAACCGCCCCTAATTAAATTAGTAGTTTTGTGTCACTAAAAAAATTAATTATAAAGTTTAAAAATGTAGAATTTAATTTTTTATTTTTCATTGCAATTAGTAGATAAACAGTTAAAATATTGAAAAAAATATTCCCTTTATTTTTTTAATTTCTATAGTATAATTTATTTTTTTGTTTTAACCTCTGTATTCAAATTAATTTTTCCTTTGCGTCAAATTTCTCTGTGTTTCATTCAATTCTCTTCCTTCATTCAATTTTTTATTCTGTTTAATTTCCTCATTTATTATTTTTTGTTTATTGGTTTTTAATTTTTATTTCATTTTAATTCTTTTATTTTATATCTATTTTCTGCTTTCTATTTAATTTTATTCAAGAATACGCCATTTATCCTAAAAATAAAATTCCAATTATTAACTGATTTACTCATCACAGAGTGAATGAAATTTCGATCATAAAAAAAGCATCAGCTTTGGCGAATACCTGCATATAAATTGTTGATCGAATACTGATTGAACGGGAAAGTTTTTTTTTTCTTCTTTCTTCAGAGCGTTGTTTTCTTTATGAGAAGACATTTTTATATATTGGACAAAGTTTATGGGTAAAAACTGTCAGTATCGTTTAAATTCTGTTCCTTGCGTTCTCAATTAAAGCGTACACCTGCCAATTATTGTACATTTGACACCTCAGGCATTAAGCAGATATCATATCTGAATGATAATCAGGTGAAATAAATAACCGAAAGTTAATAAGCGATCGTACACCTTATCTCGTGACGTGGATCACATCCTATTAAAGGTAAATCACATGCTTCTGGTATTTTACGTCAAAATTCATCCACTCTCTTTTTACATAAATTTTACATATACTCGAGTTTTTTTCATTTTTCTCCAATCTATCATCGAGAAAATTAGCTTTCAACCCAAAGATTTCTTTTTGGAAAAAAAATATTTCTATCCACTCTAATAATTATTAACATATTTTTTTCTTTTCTGTTATTAACATATTTCTTAGTTCTTTTCCGAATATTAAATAAATTATCAGCATTTACAAGATAAAAATGATCAATAATTAATACTGAATAATTAAAATATCATCACTTAGTAAGATAAAATGAATTTTCATAATTAACTAACTGGAGAAGGTAAAAATATTCCATTTCCTGATTTCAGAAAAATATATTTTTCAAAAAATGTAATCCTATAATACGATACAATTCATGGAAAAGAGAAAAAAAATTAGAGCACACCGAGTATATAATTAAAATTAAACGGGTAATTTAATTTCAAACATTTAAAACCAATTGCAATCTAATTTGATAGTGAATCTGTTTAATTAATCGACTATAGAAATTCAGAATGTTATAATTACATTGCCGAACGAGGTCAGCGGACTGAGAAAATGATTAAAATATTTCTGTTTAAAAATAATTCTAGAGCTGCGCGGCAATATAGGATAATTAATTAATTTACCCGTAAGATCTTTAGTATTCAGAGAGCAGTAATTATTTAACCTTTTACGGAGGGAATAGGAGAGAATGTTCGTGAGAGAAATTTGACGAGCCATAAATCTGATTTTCAAATTTACAAAGACGTTTACATAATATTAATAGGGTATCGCAATGAATTCTTGACTAGAAGACGTCTGCATTCAAGAAATCTCGAAATGATTAATCAATTTCAATTCTCAGTTATTTTTTTTCTCCTTTTTGTAATCGATGTAAAACTAAAGCATTTTTTTTAATGGGATAAAAATGATTTATTTCCTTTATTCCAATCGATGTAAAACTTGAGCAGATTTTTTTAGTTGGAATAGAAATTATTTGTTCCTTCCAGAAAAAAAATGTTTTTAATTAGAAAACAAATGTTTAATTTCTGGAAATATTTATTTCCATATTCATTAATGAAAAAATTATTTACTTTCTTAAACATTTTTTTCTATATTTATTAAGGAAAAAAAATATTTTCTTTTTTCCATATTTATTAACGAAACAAAAAATGTATTATTTTCAATATTTACTTTCCATATTTGTTAACGAAAAAAAATTGTTTTCTTAAATATTTATTTCCCATATCTATTAGCAAAAAAATCTCTTAAATATTTATTTTTCTATATTTATTAATGAAAACAAAATTTTTATTTTCCTCAATACTTATTTATTTTCCAAATTTATTAGCAGAAAAAAATTCCCTACAATTTGTTACGTGTAAATTACACTTATTAACAGGTAATAAATCGAAGGGGGCGCGAGAGGGAATTTTTTCGAGGAAACAAAATTCCCGTTTTTTGAAAAATAAAAAAGTCGATGTGATTAAGTAAAAATCTTATTTTTCATAAAGACATAATTGCTACGGTTAACCTAATTTACAGGAATCGCTTATTATAATTATGTGACACGCTTTCAATTTTTTAACGTGTCCCTAATAATAACACACATGGGAGTATCAATAAGTCGTTATTGAATTTCCAAAGACAGTATTTTCCAATTGCAAAAAAGGAACCTTTCCGAGACCGTCAATTATTTTAATAACGATAATTTCAAATTTTTTTTTTCATGGCAATAATTGAAAATAAAAAAAAGTTTATCCAACACTTTCAAAAAAAAAAAAAAAATTTTATTGAGAATTCTTTTATGTAACTGTAAAATTAGTATTTTTTTACGAAAAGAGAGAGAATCGATTGTCTGTAAAGAACAATCGATTGTGTATTTTAGAAGAGGATAATAATAATATAGAATATTGTATTTTTTTCTAAATTATTTTAAATGTAAAATAAAAATATACAAGTTTTTATTAAATAAGTGCAATTTCCAAAAAGGTTTCTTATTACTATGAATTATTGGTATGACTGATTATGGGCACCATTGATTTTTGTGCCCTTGATTATTGGTACCATTAATAATTGGTACCATAGATATTTTGTTCCATTGATAATTAGTACCATTGATTTTTTTGTGCTATTGATAATTGGCACCTTTAATTCATCCAATAGGTGATTGATACAATTTTACAGTTACTATCAATAGTTCGTGCCAATAGTGAATAGTTATTAATTATTGGTACCACTAATTATTTGTATCAGTGACAGTTGGCACCATTTACAATTGCTACCATTGTGCATTTTTGACATATTTTGCTAGTACGATTAATAATTAGGACCATAAGTTGCTTGCACAATTAATAATCATTATTATATTACTGGTACCATTATTAATCAGAATTATGTTACTGGTAACAATAATAATCAGAATTATGTTGCAGGTATCAGTAATAATCAGTATTACATTGATAGTACCAGTAGTAATCAGTATTATATTGCTAGTACTATTAATAATTAGTTTGACGTTGCTTGTACCATTATTAATCATTCATATGTTGCTGGTACCAGTAATAATAATTAATACATTGCTGAAACCATTAATAATCATTATTACGTTACTGGTACCAGCATAGTTTGACATTGCTGGTACCATTATTAATCATTCATATGTTGCTGGTACCAGTAATAATAATTAATACATTGGTGAAACCATTAACAACAATTATTACGTTACTGGTACCAATAATAATCAGTATTATATTGCTGATACAATTATTAATCAGTGTGATGTAGTTGGTACCATTATTAATTTTTTTATGTTGCTTGTGCCAGTAATAATAATTAATTGATTGCTGATACCATTAATAATCAGTATTATGTTACTGGTACCAGTAATAATAATCAAGATTCTATTGCTGGTACCATTAATAATCATTATTATGTTACTGGTACCAGTAATAATATTCTATCGCTGGTACCATTAATAATCAGTGTTTTGCTGGTACCATCAGTAAAAAATATTGTTGTTAACATTAATTACTGTTACCATACACTTCTGGAACCATTAAATATTGGTATAATATAATTCGGACACCATAGGTAATTGGAACCACAATCTGCTGGTACCATTACTGATTAGTAGCACCAAAGACTTTTGGTTACAATGATATCTGGTAGCAATAATTTATTATTGACAATGATCAATGTTACCTAATATTTTTAGTAACAATGACTTATGGTACTAGTTATCTTTGATACGAGTTATCTTTAGTACCAACAATCTTTGGTAACAATGATCTTTGGTACCAACGATCTTTGGTACCAACGATCTTTGGTACCAATAATCTTTAGTACCAATAATCTATGATACCAAGTATTTTTGGTACAAAGGATTTTTGATACCAGTTATCTCTGGTAAGAATTATCTTTAGTAACAAATATCTTTGCTATAACTTAACCTTAGTACCAATGGTACTAAAGTAGTATTTATGGTAACAATCATCTTTCGTACCAATGATCGTTGGTACCTACCTTTATTGATATAAATACCCTGACAAATTGTTTACCATCGATTCTAATTTTTTTTCACGATTCACTACTTTCTGCTACCAGTAATTGTTAATTTTGTTTGTTCTTGTTACGAAAAATTGTTTTATTGAAATTTTTTTGTCTAAATCAAAGAAATCAGACTTTGTGGGAACTACGGATAGGTATTCGTTGTTCCCACAATGTGTGATCATAAAATAATGCTCTTATTATTCGTGGTTTGCGAGGAACGCCTCCTTGCGACCTGTTGTAAATTTGTGTCACGTCCTCTTTGAAAAAATAAATAAAAAAAATTTATATATAAATAAAAATTGAAATCGTTGGCTGTGTTGATATCGAAGTGCAGCTAGACACTGTTTATATGCGCCGTTACCGAGAATTTACTGAACTTACCGATATTTATGAATAGTTGTTTAACTTACACTTGAACATAGCGCGTCGCCGCCAACTCGTAAAGCATATAACGTTTTTGCGGTCGGCCTGCGGGATAAACGAAACGCAGCATTGCGCGAGCGTTATTCACACTTCGCCCACGCCCTGGGAAATTTTCATCTCTATATATATAGCTATACAGATATACACGTGGAGAAATATGTATATATACACGCATATTTACTTGCTTTCTTTATATATATAATGCAGACACGAAAGCAAAGCATGCATTTTGCCTTCGATCATGTCGAGTACTCGTCCTCCCTTTCGCACACACAAAACTTCTCTCACGATAATTTATTCCTGCACGGGAATTTATGCATATAAACGTCGGCCACGGTCACGGCCTAATACTTACTTTGCCAGTTATAGACGCGAAGGTCGAAATGGATTAACACGTGATTCTTGTGATACAGGATATTTTCTATTGCTAATATTGTATTCATAGTGTACAATTAAAAGCACTCGACACGACCTCCGACATTATTCCTGACGTGATAGTTAAAAAGAGAGAAAAGACATTATCATTTTTTTTCTGCTCCATAATATTCGAAAGTTTACCTCTACCATTATTAACATTATTATATCTAATTAAATATATATTAAAGTCTTTTTTATAATTGAGTAATTTGTTTTCACTTTTTTTGTTGCAGGTGAGTCGAATCTTCACGCTGTTCTCACGCGAGAGTGCTTTGAAATTCAAGGTATGAGAATATCAGAGAGAAAGAAGGAGAGAGAAAGAAGGAGGAAATTAAATATTCAGGGAAATAGAAATTTACTGTTTTGAGAAATGGTAAATTGCAAAATAAGTATGATTTTGGTGTGAGTTTTCTGTTAAGGGAAAGAGGTAATTTATTGTTATTAGTTGATGATTATTTTTGTATTTCGTGTTGGAGGAAAATTGATATTTTGCTAAATAACAAACAATTGTTCAAATTAAAAAAAAATAAAACCGTTACAAAAGGTTTGTGAGTTGAAATTAGATTAAAAAATAATATTCAGTGGCATTCGAATACAAATTAAATTAAATTTGAACCTAAATTGAATAAAAAACTGAAATTCAATGAGATTGGAAATTACAATTGAATAGAACTAGAATTTAATTTTAATAAAATTTAATTAAAAAGTAAAGTTCAAAGAAAGTGGAATTAAAATTACATGAAATTAAAAATGAAATTGAATGAAAGTAAAACCATAATTAAATAAAACTAGAATTAGAAATCAATAAAATTCGAATTAAAATTAAAGTATGCTGGAATAAAAATTAAATAAAATCTGAATTAATAGTAATTTTGAGTAGAATTAAAAATTAATAAAATATTAATAAGAATTGAATAAAAATTAAGTTTAAAATGAAAATTGACTGAAAATTTATTCAATTTTAATTAGATTAAAATTAAAATTATAACAAAAATAGAATTAAAATTATAAAAAACTAGAAATAAAATTAAATAAAATCAGAATTGAAATTGAATAAAACTAGAATCAAAATTGAACAAAATCTGAATTAAAATTGAATGAAAAAGAAATTATAATTAAATGCAACTGTAATTACAATTATGATTACAATTATGATTGAATTTAAATAAAATTACTATTAAAATTAAATAAAATGATAATTCAAATTGAGTTATTTGAAATAAAACGACTATTAGTAAACTCAAACAATATATTTTGTCAAATAAATTTCTTAAAATTGATTACCCAATTTCTCAAGTAAATCTTAATTATCTACTGAGACTGAAATTGAATAATTTTCTAGAAGAGAATAGATAATAAATAATCCGCATTCGGTAATCGTAGAAAATTTCTATTCATAGAAGACTAATTAAACTATTAAACAAGCGGTTATAGTAATATAAATAAATCAACTTCCGCATTTTTCTGAAAAAACTTTCCCCATTTTCGTTTGCACATACACCTGCTCATAATTTACAATCTTGACTTGATTAATTTTCAATTTATCCCTTAAATAGGTGTATGCTGGCCTCGCGAGACAAACTCTCACGTATTGAAGATAATTATTTTAAGTAAATTCATCCGTCGATTATAGAGCGTTACTCGCGTGGACGATCCGCTAATTAATTACCCCGTTTTCGCATCCATATTGCACACCTTGTTAACCAAATGGAATATATCTTAAGAGGCACGCTTTCGACCTCGTATATATATGTGGTATATTAAAAACAGAGTTTTAATACCATACAAGGTAGTTATCAATAAAAACCAGTGGTACCTGCTTAGACAAGGTATATTCACCTTAACAAATTCGTAAACATGTTTTCCGTAATGTAAGTCGTGGAATCTTTTAGTTCAAGTATAAATATGTGCAACTCCAGAAGGTATTTCATGATCCACAAGTTTTGAACATTCATATAAACAACATATTTTTTATCAAAAAAACTTTTTTTTTTAAATGAAAATTAAACATTTTAATTTTACATTTAGAATAAATAACTATACAATTAATTTTTAACTAAGTATAATTATTTTATAATTTTATATAAAAAATTGTTTATCTCTAAGTTACTTGTAAAATTCATACAGGCTTCGTACTCGATCATTAATTTTAAAAATAGCAAAAAGAAGCTTTAAAATCTGAAAATATATTAAATAAAGTACCTATCGAAAAATTGAATTTGGTGACTCAGCCTTTTTGAAATTTAACTATTTTTAAAATTACACTGAGAAAACAATAAATTTTAATGAAACATAATTATCTTTCTTATAATTTATGTTTTATAATTTTGATTCAATAAATAATAAATTTAATTGAAATATAAAATATGTTTAATTTTCAATTTAAAAAAATTCTCAGTGCACAATTGTAATTCTTCCAAAATTCCATCATTTTTTTTTGTTATTGAAATTTTTAAATAAAATTACACAAAAGTGTAGTTATTTTATTTTAAAAGAAAAATTTTAATATTATTACAGATTGAAATTTAAAAATCCACACTACACTCCTTCTAATAATCAATTACTATATAAAATTTTAACTGAAATTCAATCTTAAAATCAATTCTTATATGAAAGTTGTACGTTAATACAATTATTTAAAATTAAAAATAAAAAATTTAATGAATAATTGAATATATCTTAAAATTAAATTCTTATAAACAACTTAATTAAAAGTTCTCAAAATAATAAAAAATTTGACAATAATTACAATATTTACAAAGCTAAATAAAAATAAAATAAATAAAAATAAATAATAAAAAAAATAAATAAAAATAAATAATAAAATTTTAAAAGAATTGAAAAAAAACTTTATAACTTAAAAAAATAATTCAATTTTGAGACGAATTTCATTAAAAAATTTTTGTAAGAAATCGAAGTGTTTTAGGAAATTTTATTTAAATAGTAGGTATTAAAAATCATTGAATTAAAAAAAAATGTTGAAAATAATTGAAATTTTTACAAGAGCTATATTGAAGAAGATAATTGATGTCTTGATGAGAATTGAAAAACAAATTTTAAAAATAATTGATTATCTGCGAAGAATTTTATTGTTTTTGAAAATAATCATTAAACTCTTGGAATTAATATTATTTATGTAAATAATTGAATTATAATTAATTGTAAAGGATTTTATTACAAATTTTGAAGATAATTAAATTATTAAAAAAAAATTTATCAAAATTTTGTTGTTATTAGAGGAAAACTGATATTTTGCTATTAACAAACATCTTTTTAATTTCATTAAAATAAAATAAATTGTTACAAAATGTTTGTAAATTGAAATTAGATTAATAAATAAAATTCAGTGACATTAGAATAGAAATTAAATTAAATTTTATTTGAACCAAAATTGAATGAAAAAAAACTCAAATTCAATGCGTTTGAAAATTACAATTGAATAAAACTAGAATTTAATTTAATAAAATTTAATTATAATATAAAATTCAAAGAAAGTTGAATTAAAATTACATGAAATTAAAAATAAAATTGAATAAAAGTAAAATCATAATTGAATAAAAATCAAATTAAAATTAAAGTATGCTAGAATAAAAATCAAAATTAGAATATGGAATAAAAATAACAGAAGTTTAAGACAAATTTCATTAAAATTTTTTTGTAAGAAATTGAATTGTTTTGGAATTTTTATTTAAGTAGTAGGTATTAAAAATCATTGAATTAAAAAAAATTGTTGAAAATAATTGAACTTTTTACAAGAACTATATTTAAGAAAATAATTAAAGTCTTGACAAGAATTAAAAAAGAAATTTTTAAAATAATTGAATTTCTGCGAAGAGTTTTATTACTTTTAAAAATAAATTAATTGAACTCTTGGGATTATTGTTAATTTATGTAAATAATTGAATTTTAATTAATTTTAAACATTTTTATTACAATTTTTTGAAGATAATTAAATTATTTAAAACATTTCATCAAAATTGTTGAAAATAATAATTTTCTTTCAAGAAATTCAATTAAAAAATATGTTGAAAATAATGATTAATACAAGAATAATTGCATTTTTCAAGGAAGTCATTTAAAAAATTCTTTTACAAATTTTTGATATTCTGCGATGAGTTTTATTATTTATAAAAATAATTAATTTTTTGCTACCGATTTTTTACAATTTTGAAAAATAATTAAATTCCCTTTTAGCAAAGAATTTTGTAACAATCTTTTTAATTAATTTTTTTCGAAAAATTTTAAATGATAATTAATTGTATTTTAAATAATTGCAATTTCTGTGAAAATTTTATTATTTATGAAATTAATGAAATTAATTGAAGACTTGTAAAAAGTTTTTATAAAAATTGCATAAGTGAATTTTTTGGAAAGTTTTTTATAGCTATTGGAAATAGTTAAATTTTGAAAATGTTTTGAAAATAATTTAATTGTTTTAAAAAATTTTATTAAAATTTGCGTTTAAGGGGAGGCACCACCCCCAACTTTGACCCCTGTAAATTTGAATTATTGAAGTAGGTTATATTTTTTTCCTGCGCAATTTTTAACCCTAAAATATATAGGATGGTCAAAAATTTGAAATTTTAATTTTTGAAGAGGTTAGAATTTTTATCTTTTAACTAATTGTATATTTTTGCAAATCCACGCGAGAGGTTGTTTAGAACTATAAAAAAAGCTTAAAAAAAATTGCCTTAAAAGATATATTTTGTTGTTGTTAATTTTTATATAAATTTTTAGTACTAAAATTTGTATAAGATGGTCTATAAAAAAGAAGAAATTATAGTTGTTAATTTTTAGACATTTATTTTGCATTTAAACAATTTTGAGTAATTGTTATAATATCTTATAAATAAAGATCTTTTAAATTAAATTTTGTTTAAAAAAATTAATTTTCCGAAAATTTCTACTAATAAATTCAATATCACAAATTTCCAACTAATTTGGTACGAGGTTTGCTCCAAAATCATTAAAATATCTCCTCTAGTTGCACGTATATATTTATGTATTTATTTATATTTATATACAATGTTTTGTCGACTCGAAGACATGTGTATAGGCAACTGGTAGCCGATCAATATTTTAGTAGATATACCATGGTACCTAATGAACTGAAATAGCCGACGCATTGCGCATAGGGACTTCTTTCTTTGGATATAATGGCAGCTGCTATCCTTTGCGGGTCCACAAGCTCGTTATTTTCCCGCCTCAAGTGCTGCTTACTGTTTTTGGCATTATTGCCAAGCTTCAATGCTCGCCATATGGATTTCCGTCAATGCTTTATGTATAACGGATACCATTTGTAACATTTCCAACATCCTGCTTTTTAAAAGGTCAAACCATTCCAATATTCACTCCACTATTTACTGATTTAAAACGAATTTTTTTTTTCAGAGCAAATCTGTAGTTATTTCAATTCCAACTCTAAATCTGTTATATAATTCTAACGTACATATTTAAATCCGTAATTGAATTTTTTTACAAGAATCAGTTTATTTTTATTTCAACTAAATTTATAAGTTTCAACTAATTTTAATGATTTATTAGTAAATGATAAAAAGAGGAAAGTTTGGAAAAAAACGAAAAATATAGTTCCGCTTTTCTTTCCGCGCTCGGGTATTATTATTACACGTGCAAGGCAAAATGAAACAAGTGCCGTTACTGTATAGGGTTTTACGAGATCAAGACTCGAATCCATGCGTCCAAAGGGTACGTTATAAGCCCCATCGTAACAGCATGATGAATTATAAGGTACGATAAGGTCGTGTGCGTTAATTTATTATCCATGTAATCGGCGCTTTTTACCCAACTATAGCGCGGGAGAGAGAATAATGAAAAAAGAAAAGAAAAAACTGCAGAAAATATCCACGTCAGGCTAGCAAAAGCAAACTTGTGTGAGAAGAGGTGCGACGAAAAATTTTGCAATTTATTAGCTAACCATTTGAAAATCTCCACGTATTTGTATGTATCTATTATTTTTCTCTTCTTCCTTTTTTTCCCCCCTCCACCCCCCTCTTCCTCCCTGTTATAATACAAAAATGGCAAAAGTGAACATCACGTTATCCAGAATATAACGCCTTATTCATGTCCAAGATTCAACATCTTTGTGACAATCTTCAATGTTTATGTTAAACGGTCCTTGAAACGTGTATACAATTTCAAATGTACCGGCAAATTTTACATGAAACCATAGAGACGATAAATAAATAATTAATTCCCTCTTTTCGCGCCTTATACAAATATTGCGTGAAGGGGGAAAAAAAAGAAAATATTGTCTTTCACACTGGGAATTTGATTTACGGTTAATGAAGAAACAGGTGTGCGAATTATTTAAATTTCTTGGCAACTACAGAAAGTGAAGTCGAGTATAAATTTATTCCAGTATTTTTATCACTTAGACTGTTTTTTTGACTGATTTTTTTACCAATTCGTGACTGGTAACATTTACTGTTGGTTACAACTGGTACGGATTATTCTTGATAGTGCTATTCGTTAATGGTACCAACAAAAATTGGTACCAGTTTGACAGTTCCAGTGATATTTGATATTATTACTGGATTTTTATAGCCGATTCCGTTGATAATTGGTACCAAATATTAATTGTTGAATCCATTGATATCTGATACAAATAATTGGTAGGAATAATTTTTAGATCCATTGATAGCTGGTACCAATCATTCTTTGTTTAATTCATAACTGGTACCAGTAATAATTCTTAGTTTCATTAATAAATTATGCAAACTTTTTAAAGCTGACTCCATTAAAAACTGGTACCAATAATTAGTCTATTTATTTTTAGTCCCATAGGTAACTGATACTAATTTTTTATAGCTGACTCTACTGATAACTGATACCAAATATCATTTTCTAATTCAATTGACAACTGGTACCAAATATAAAGTACTCACTCTATTTATTACTTGTTAAAAATTACAGTTGCTTGTTCCATTGATGACTGGTACCAATAATTAGTATAATTATTTGTTAGTTCCATGGGTACCTGATATCAATTTTTTTATGGCTTATTCAATTGATAACTGGTACCAAACGTCATTTTTAATTTAACTGATAGCTTGTATCAAATACTAATTGCTGGTTCCACTATAACTGGTACAAAATATTACTTTCTAATTCAATTAAAAACTGGTACCAAATATAAAGCACTGGTTCTATATATTACTGGTCACAAATATTAATTGCTGGTCCCATTGATAACTGGTACCAGAAATTATTTGCTGACTGTATTGATTACTGGTACCAACTCCATTGCTTGTAATGTAAATAACTTTTGATAATTATTTATATAACTGGTACCATTTATTTTATTGCAATTCACATTTATATTTGATATCAATTACTTTATCGCTATTCACATTTAGATCTGGTACACATTATTTTATTTCCGGCCTCATTAATAACTGGTACCAATTATTTTATTACTGGTCTGATTAATAACTGGTACCAATAATAATTCTTAGTTCCATTGATAGCTGATATCAATTTTTTTATAGCTGATTCTACTGCTAACTGGTACCAAATATTAATTGCTAATTTCATTGATATTTAGTACCAACAATTAGTATCATTAATTTTTAGTTAAATAGATAACCGATACCATTTTTTTATAGACGATTCTACTGATAACTGGTACCAACTATTATTTTTTGATTCAATTGATAACTGTTACCAATAATTCTTAGTTTAATTGATGAATGGTACCAATAATTAGTATAATTATTTTTTAGTTCAATAGGTAACTGATATAAACTTTTTTTAATGACTTATGCAATTAATAACTGGAACCAAATGTCATTTTTAATTTAACTGATAGCTTGTATCAAATACTAATTGCTGATTCCACAATAACTGATACAAAATATTACTTTCTAATTCAATTGATAACTGGTATCAAATGTAAAGTACTGGTTCTATTTATTACTGGTAACAAATATTAATTGCTGGTCCCATTGATAACTGGTACCATTAATTATTTTCTGATTTTATTGATTACTGGTACCAACTCCATTGCTTGTGATTTAAATCACTTTTGAAAATTATTTATAGAATTGGTACCAATTATTTTATTGATATTCACATTTAGATCTGGTACCAATTATTTTATTTATGGTCTCATTAATAACTGTTACCAATATTTTATTGCTGGTCTCATTGGTAACTGGTAGCAATTATTATCATGTGTTTGCATTGAAACTGGTACCACTTGTCTTATTGCTGGTTTAACAGATAACTAATGCCAATTATTAAGTGATTAGTTCTATTGATAACTGGTAACAATTACTTAGCACTTCATTTTTGATAACTGGTACCAATTGTTTTATTGTTGGTCTAATTGTTAACTGGTATCAATCATTATTTTGTTGATAAAATTTAAATTTGCAGGTACCAATTATTATTTTGTTGCTGGTTCTATTAAAATCTAGTAGTATTTCAACAGTTCCATTAACAATTATTGGCTACAATGATAAATGTTAGCATATATTTTTGTATTACTTTTCTTTATACAATTAAAATACTGGAATATTTTTCTTTGTTGTTGATTATAGTGTATTGTAAACAAATTAAATCCTTTTGTAAATTCATTAAATTCTTTTGCAGATTAACTAAATTCTACAGTGAATAAACTAAATTCTATTGCAGATTAATTGAATTCTATTGTAAATTAATTAAATTTCATTGTAAATACGTTAAATTCTATTTTAAGTAAATTAAATTCTTTTATAGAATAAACTAGCGATGCTTGGTAAATTTTTTTTTTATTGTCTCTTCTGTAAAATCAACCGCCAAGTGTGAATTTAAAAATAAGAATTACTTAATAGGCATCGATATAGTGGGAATTCCGCAAAGGATGCTGGGGCATTAATCGTCCTTACGGGATTGGACCGCGAGAGTAGCACGCGCGGACTATAGGGTACTATTCATGCAAGAAAGTACTCTCTCTCTCTCCCTCTCTCTCTCACACTCTTTCTCTGTATATTTTTCTCTCTGCGGTGAAAATACACAGGTGAATGTTAAAAATCCATTGCAACGGATGAGCAAAGTATCAAGAAAATGTGGTGTATATCTCGCGACTCGCATGGCCGAGCAGACTTTTGCCATTCCCTTCTCGTCTATCTCTCTTTTCCTTGGATAGATTTATCGAGTATCGGCACCTCTAGCGTCCCGCCCCACTTGGACAATTTATACACCTTCGTTTTATTGAAATGGAGCCAGCTGAGAGAGCATCTCTCGTGTATGTGGCTTATGCTCATCCGCACGCACTTCAAAGAGCGAGAGAGAGAAAACTTTTCTATTCTTTCATGCAAGCGAAACAAGACAGTACATCAAGTCCCACCAGGAAAATATCGATACAGAATATCATTTTATGAACTCAACTCACACAAAAGATTTCTTCTCTTATCCCGTTGCTCTCAATAACTTAGAAAATATTTTAAAACATTTTAAATACCATTTGAATGAATGTTTGTCTTATTTAAATACTTTCCAGTTTTTCTTCTTTTGAATTTCGCGCCAAAATGGTTCGTTAAACTTCCGACTAGATGGCATGAGAGTTCTCTCACAAACGAGATGAATTGAAAAGAGTACATAAAGCATAGTGACTATTTTTATAATCACTATACTTTATGTTTTCTTTTAGTTATAAAATGAATAATATAAATTACAACGAAGTGAGTGAGATATAAATTTGCAAATATAAGATAGTTGAAAAAAACAATTATTCAAAAGAAAGAAAGAAAGAATTTATTTGGCTTTTTCTCCCTGTAGGTCTAAAAATAGTTGATAGCAATATGTT
Organism: Leptopilina drosophilae; assembly: GCA_032873175.1. Taxonomy (NCBI): domain Eukaryota; kingdom Metazoa; phylum Arthropoda; class Insecta; order Hymenoptera; family Figitidae; genus Leptopilina; species Leptopilina drosophilae. Next base: position 11,310,985 of record CM065485.1, read on the forward strand.
GCGTAACAGTGTATATAGGGAGATGAATTGATATCCGAGCAATATGTAATTCTTGTATAAAGTGTGCATCACAGGGTTGAGTAAAAGGCGTGAGAACACCGATACTAATGGCCAATGGTCAAGCACTTCGTGTTTCTGGATTTTAAGATCGTATCTCCACTAAATGCAGTATAATGTCATAACTTCAGAAATGAACTCTCAGCTTGGAGGAAACGTGCGTGCTTGCACACTTTTCTTCTGCGTGTACCATGTCCTCTAAGACGGTAAATCATCCCCTCCATTCTTGGGAATCCTTGTCTAAAGTTATACAGCACACATACACATATACTTTTCCTCTCTTATTGCCCTGACGCGATAACCAAATGGAGTTTCATTTTCGACTACGAAAAATTATTAACATTCTATTTTTTAGTTCTATTTTCCTTCATACGTTTACTTGCATTCCTTACAATACAAAAAAATGTTATTATGAACTATTTATTCTTTAAATAATGAACTATTTATTTTTCTATTTTTTAGTTCTATTTTCCTTCATACTTTTGCTTGCTTTCCTGACAACACAAAAAAATTATATTATGGAGAATTTGTTTACATTTCAAACTTAAATAATTTTATCTAAATCTAACCTAAAAATAATTTCAGATTTTACCAATTAATTACAAATTATAATTTTTATAAAATAGTTTTAAGCCTTTGAGAACACAGTTTTGTTATTTTTTATATTCAAATCGTAAATAAAGAATATAAAAATAAAGAACGCGTGAGGTTTGGAAATGTGTCTGTTCTATTATAGAAAAAGTCAGCTAGTCTTCTTGACGCATGCGCGCTGATGGTTGGCGCAGGCGCAGTTGCTTCTTACGTTCGCTGGCATCTATTTGCGCATGCGTTTCTAGAGAGAGAAAGAAGAGGAGACGTTAAGTACATTCTGTCTCTTTCTATCGTCCTGACTATTCCACCTATTTCTAAAAACTATTTTTTTTATTCTGTAATATTATTTGTACTATCCTCTATTTTTTTACCTCTATCAGACAAATACCAATACAAATATATAGTAAATAAAAATAATAACAGAAAAGAATGTGATCTCTTACGCGTCCTGTAGGCAGGATAAAACATTTTTTTCCTACATAATATTTATTAAACTAGTGAATAAATAAAAGAAATTTTTTTCCGACCTCAATAAGAAAGCAAATTAATTATAAACTAATTTGCAATAAGTTTAGAATACAGAATCTTATAGCACTTGTTTTTTTATTCTTCAATGCAAAATGCACTGACTCTGAATAAAGGGAACATTGAATGGAGCTGCGCCCTTTGTGGTATTCATACCAGTTGACCTTGACGAGTGCCTCAAGACAACTGTCTCGAATTTCAGAAACTCCGTTTAAAGTACATTGTCCTCAGAAACTATTAATTTCTCTCTAAAGGGAAAAATTCCTTTATTTAGGAAAGAACTGGAAACATTCCAGTCCTAATGCCATGGGAAAGATGCACGAGATGAGTAGACACTTTAACAGTGTACAATACACTGAGAAAAAAAATTTACTTGATTTAACTAAACCATTACTTGACTACTATCAAATAAACATATTACTTGAATCAAATAATTTGTTTTATTAAAATCTAATAGATTGTATTTCTGAAAACAAAAAAAAAATAGTTATGGGAAATTTTGCAGAGAAGAAAAAATTAAATCGAAGCATGTAAATACTGGGAATACAGAATTACCTAATGAATTTGTGTAAATATATACTTTTTTTGCATTTATTCTTTTTCCACACACAGTGAAACTTTGTTAGCATCTAACTATATTGATTTCATTACAGATTTAATGATTCCATTCGAGATTGCTTTGACAAATGAATACAGTATCATTTTATCGATAAAATATCTCATTATACTATGTGTGCTATTATTGCTTAGTTCCACAATCACTTTGAGGGGTATATATATATATATATATATATATATATATATATATATATATATATATATATATCTCTCAAAGGAGTAATTAAATACGTCCATACAGCGATCGTAAAGATATCTCATTTTCCAGTTGGATTTGTCTGTCTGCTTATATATACTTATTGAGATAAGATCTGATTAGGCACTCTTTGCTGCAATGGTAATTAAATATAATTAGTTATAGGGCTGTTTGCTTGCATTCGAGAGTCCCCTCTCCCCCACCACTCACTTCACTCTCTGAGTGGTACATATGCAAATGTGATATTTATCAATCGTTCTCTTGTAATTGATCAACGTAAATGATTCCTTAGTTTTTTTGCTTTTCGTCTCATCCTTTCACTTAATTTTAATTTTTTTTTAATCGTGAAAATGAATTTTGTGTTTTTTATTATTTTAAATGTTTTTCAATATGTTGACATTAATTATGATTATTTTTTAGGACTCTTATTTTTTAAAGTACGGCAGATATTTTGAGGTTCAATATAGACATGGTTTTATCCACCTGCGAACGCCAAGGTCGCCGCAAGATGTCAGTTCAGCTAAAGTAGGTTCCACCCCATCTGGTGGCGTTCTTGGCGTTCTGAAGTGGAGAAATTAAAATGTTTACAATTATTCGGAAAATTTTACGATATATTTTTATACTACTTTTTTTTAATTTCTAAATTCAGTCAGAGGTATAAAATTCAGAAAAATGTGTCCACAACTCAGAAATCGTCTGTTTTTATATTTTTATAATAATAGTATTTATATCAAATATTAACTCAAACTTATAATAATGAACAGGAATTATAAAATAATTGTAATTATACAATTTTCTTTTATGTATATAGTTTTTTTATTTTTATGTATTCGGCCACTGATCGAAAGAGGGGGAAACCCCTCCCTTACTTAAAATGCTTTGAAACAAAATATTAAGAAAATAGTAGAAAGAATTTTATCCGAGAATTTGTTTTTAAGTTTAGTATTTGAATAAAAATATTTAGAAATCTATATTTACATTTTTAAGAAAAAAACTTGTAAAGATTTATATTTATTTCAGCATTTTTTCATGGTTTTTGTAAAATATTGATTGTTATTGACAATTATTTATTATTAATATTAAAAAAATGACTTATAAATAATTGTTCAATAAACGGATCAAAGAAAAATAATGTATAACAATAACAATATATTGAATTAAATAATAAAATTATGAATTAATAATTGTACAGGATAAAAAATAAATAAAATAATGCAATATTAATTTAAATATTACAATATTAAATTGTCGTTTCGAGAATCTTTATCAAATAATTTTAAATAATCGCGCTTTTTTCAACGAGAGAAAAAATAATAGCGCAAGCGCAACAAAATGACGATCGTTGGCATCACTGATTGGTGGGAAAATTTTCTTGATACGGGCCTGAAACGTCGCCCTTAGTCAACGTGGCCAAAGTTCAAACGATTGAAAATACGCTTTGACTAATTAACTGGTGAAATTTGACCCTGTGGAGGAAATAAACAAACACTAAACGTTAAATAACATCAAAGGTCATTGAGAAGAAAACATTTGAGTTGATACTTCATTTTTCTAAAAATTTTGGGGAGCCACACCAAGTCGAGCCGGCACTGACGTAGCAGACGACAAAGCCACGTGGTGAGAAATTGCAGGCGGGGCGCAGCGATGAAGTGGGAAATCCCATGCTTCACCGGCCGGCGAATTAATTCAAGTGCTCTTTTCTTCACTGGACAGCGTTTAAACAAGGTGGATTTTCTAAAAGTGAAATATAAAAACTACTATGGTAATTAAGTGAGTGTTCTTCAACATGAGCGTAAAGGTACATTCTTCTAATTTATCACTTTTTTACCTTTCTTTCTCTCTCTACTCTTGGAATCTCAAGAAAATATCCGAATATTAAATTTAGAATATTAAATTTATTTCATAATATATAAATATAAAAAATATTAATACTAAATAATGTTTAATTCTTTGTAATAACTCAAAAAGTATTTAATGTAATTTTAAATATTCTTTTAGTTATTATTTTAGTTTTCAATAGTATAGCTTCTTTTCTATAACTATAATTTACTGTTGGGGTAGATCAGACATTTTTTCTTGATTCCAAGCAATATAGATAGCAAATGAAAAAAAAAATAATAATTAATAATGAAACAAAAAACTTTGTATGTTTTGAATCTATTTTCGCAAAATTATTATCTTTGTATCAATATTTTGTTATACGATTTCTGAGTTGAATTGTGGGCAACACTTGGTATTAAATTTCTTATTTTGTTAGTATGATAATTACTCCAATGACCTTGTGAATAATTATAGTTTTTATGTGTAATTTTTTGATTAATAACAAAAGTTCATTTTAATTAATAGCTAGCAACCTCAGTATAAAGTCATTAGACAATAATTTTATGGTTCTTGCTGAGTATATTAGTTTTTCGAAAATTAATAGCGAGCAGTCTCAGGGGAAAGATTCAGACAAATATTTTTTTTCATATGTAAATTTATCGTCTGTTAAAATTTTTGTTTTTATTAACAATATTTTTAATTAGTCAGAAAATGTTCCTCAGTTACCTGACATTTTCTGACCAGAAATATTTTCATCCTTACTGAATTTATCATCTTCAAAAAAATTTCTTCTTAATACTATTTTATTGGTAAAAAATAAATTGTCTACACGAAGTTGTCTGACAAATAAAATACTTTCGCCGAAAATAATAATTTTCGAAAACACTTTCTTGTCAAAAAGCTGAGGCCAGCTGTTGTCAATCAACAAACAATTGTTTTTTGTGCTTCTTAAAATTATCGTCAGCCAAAAAATTAATACTGATTAATAATGTTTTCAATGGCCATAAAATGTTTTTAAACAGTTACTTACAACTTTGGTAGACAACTTCTATTGTTTACTATAAATTCCACTTCACAAACTATTCGAATTCTATAAAACACCATTTTTAAAAACGTATAATTTTCTTTTTTCCTGATTCAAACAACTAGTATTGTTTAAAAATTTCGTAAACAGATCCTTTTGAACTATTCGCTTCAAAGAGTTGTAAATCTTAAACAAGAAATTAGTAAAAAGTCGCCTGTGGGCAACATCAACATCTTGTCGTTTAGCTCATCACTTTCGTGTTGCTTGGCTTGGGGCCATACTTATTTAGAAGCGATTACAGAGTTGATGAGCTACAATATTGTCTTTTTAAAGTGGCCCAGTTTCATTTTCATAATGTTAAAAGTACATGCGGCTGACGAGAGCGATTATGGAAGCACTGAAAAGAAGCACGCAAAGCGCCTCGTGATTAATTTACATAACGTATAATGCCCGACAGAACTATAAAGGAGAGAGAAAGAGAAAATGAAATTGGTTCTTCACCCTTCGGGCTTGGTAAATTTAGAAGCTCTTTTACAAACTATGAAAAAAACTATTTTATCTCTCTTCGTATTATTTTTACTGCTACTTAAGTAGAACGTATTCTCTTAATTTTCCGCTGTTATTTTTGATTGATTCGAGTTTGAATTTATATTTTTTGGTAAATACTGGAAGTAATTATCATTACTGGTATTAATTGTTATTGCAACTAATAATTGGTAACAGCAGTTAATGTGGTTGTTAAGTAATGGTACCATTGTACTATTGATTATTGGTACCAGTGATTAATAGCACCGCTATTTATTGGCACCAAAGATCAACTGGTACCATTATTATCAGTTATTATCAGTTATTATCAATTACCAATGGTACCATTATTTATTGGTACCAGTGATCAATGGTACCATTATTTATTGGTACCAGTGATCAATAGTACCATTATTTATTGGTACCAGTGATCAATGGTACCATTATTTATTGGTACCAGTGATCAATAGTACCATTATTTATTGGTACCAATGATCAATAGTACTATTATTTGTTTTTACTACTGACAAATTTACTAGTATTGAAACTGGTACCATTATTAGCATTAATACCATTATTAGTAATATTAGTACCATTATTGACACCGAATTATGGGGGCCGTTCAAAAAAAACGTAACGCGTTTTAAAGGAAGGGAGGGGGGTCCAAATTTCCTAAAAATAGCGTTACGTATTTTTTGAACGGCCCCATGGTACCGTTTATTATTGGAACCACTGATAATTTTTCAGGGTTGCGATAGATCAGAGAAATCAGGGAATTCAGGAAAAAGTCAGGGAATGTAGAATTTGTCAGGGAAATTAGAGAAAGGTGAGGTTTTTTTTTTATTAAAATACTACAAAAAAATTAAATTTTGGAGAAGTTACAATGATTGGATAAATTCAATTATTTTCAAAAATTAAAAAATTCTTCGCAAAATTTCAATAATTTTCATCATTTTTTTCAAATTCTCGTAAAAATTAAAATTATTTTTATAAATAATAAAATTTTCTCCAAAATTCAATTATTTTCAAAAAATTTTAATAAAGTTATTCGAAAATATATAATATTGTTAAAAACTTTAATGAAATTCTTCTAACCAATTTAATTATTTTCACTCCAATTATAATTTAATTTCGCGAATTAATTCAACTGTTTTAAAAATTGTTTTAATATTCTTCGAAACAAAATTAACAATTTTCAATAATTGTAACCTAATTTTTGGCTAAAATTAAATATTTTTTGTAAATAAAACATGATTCGAAAATATATTTAACAATTTTTAGGATAATTTAAAAAAAAATTGTAGAAAAAGAACAATAATTACTTTCAACATTTTTAATACAATTCATTGCAATAATTTAATTATACTTGAAAATTCTAATGAAACTGTAATAAAATAAAATCAGTACCAAAATTTGAGAACTCAATTATTTTCATAAATAATACAATATTTTACCAAGATTCAATTATTTTTATATATAATAATGTTTACAATTGAATTTAAATTATTTTTATTATTTTTTTTTATTTTTTTATAATTATTTTTATTATTTTTTTGCTATTATAATCGAATTCTTCAAAAACTGAAATTATTCTTGAAAATTTTATTAATATTTGCCAAAAAAAAATTAATTGTTGAAAAATTTGGTGTGAAAATTCTTTATAGGAATTCTATTGTATGAAATAATGAATTATTAAACAAATTATTTATTTTTGTATATAAATAATTGAATTCTCGAAAAATTTTCTAATAAAAATTAATTTAAAAAGTAATTTTAGTTTAAATTTTGATAATAATACAAAATAATAACATTTTTCGAAGAATTTGCTTAAAATTTTTGTTGAATATAATTAAAATCCTGTGGAGAATTTAATTATTTAGGTGAATAATTGAGTTCTTGCAAGAATTTTTGTAACATTTTTTTTTAAATAATTGAAATCCTGTAAAGAATTTTATTGTATGAAAATAGTTAAATTCTTGTAACGAATTTTACTACATTTTTTGTTAATAATTCGATTCTTTTGAAAAATTTGAACAATTCAGTAGAATTGGAAAATATTTTAATTTCAGCGTAGAATTTAATTATTTGTGAATAGTAATTCAGTTTTTGAATAAAATTTTAGAAATTAATTATATTTTTTGTGGAATTCATTTAAAATTGTATTAAAAATTATTGGAATTCTATGAAAAATTTTATTATTTATCAAAATAATTGAATTTTTCTGAATAATTTTATTGCTTGTAAAAATAATTGAATTCTTTCGAGAAATTTTATTATAAGTTTTGTAAATAATTTAATGTTTTTTGAAAAATTTTATAAGTTTTGTATTTGAAATTTTTTATAAACGTGAACTTGTATGGAATAATAATGATTAAATATTTAAATTTAAAGAAGAATTTATTTTGTTAAAAGTCAAGAATTAATAATAAATATGTTGACAAACTTAAAAATTGTCTTAAAAATTTTTTAATAAAAGATTTGGATTCATTGGCCTACTTCAAAACAAGAAAAGAATTTATTGATCTTTTCTAATAATTTTATAATTAAAAAAATTCATCAATAAATGTAATAGAACATTTTTTTTAAGTATTTAATTATTTTAGAGATGAATGAAAATATTCTTTAAGGTAAGAGAAAAGTCAGCGGAAAACAAAATTAAATTTTTGTAGCTACTCTGTTTTAGCAATAATAATTTATCTCAACAAAAAGCGCAACAGTTTCTTATGATATCATTAATCTATGGTAACAATATTTTACTAATAATAATTTAATAATAATAATAATTTAATATTAATTATAATTTAATAATAATTTAATTTAATAATAATTTAATTTAATTTAATTTATTGTTTAATAATTATTGTTACCAGCAATCGCTGATGGTAACATAAATTTGTTGCAGAATAATTTATGGTAATAATTTATAGTGACAATAATTCATGTTAATAATTTATGGTAATATAATAATAGTAATTGGTAATAATTATGAATGGTAACAATAATTACTGGTTCCTTTTTATTGTTACCATTTTTAATTGGTTGCATTGACTATCGTTACCATGAATCCTTCATGATTATCTTCTCAATTGCAAATGGCACAATTGTCATTGAGAGGCAATTATCGAGAAAATAATTAGTGATCGCATGAAGAACGAGATGAGTGATAAATCTCTAGTAATTGAGTGCAAAACAAAGAGATAATTTTTCACCTCAAATTTGCATCTCTCATGCCACGTGCTCTGTACGGACATTTATCAAATAGTTCATTGTCTGGAATATAAACATATTATGCGTGTGCGCGAACGTAAAAGATTAATGTCGCACTACTCACGCAGGTAAATCTACTTCCAGGAAGTACTTATCGATGGCATTACTCGTTTTCTTGCATTGAGTTCACTTCGAGAATAATGTGTCAATAGCGCGAGAAATTGTCATGAAATTTTCCAGAATAAGTGAGACAGAAAGAAAATAGATAGAGAGAGAATAAAAACAGAAAAAGAGAGTGTGAAAATAACACACAGCAGGAATTGAGCAATTTTCTCAAAACAAGCAAACAAAATCCACCCACCGCGTAATTCACAATATCGAATTTTCAATTGTATTTTCAACCTCCGCTTGATTCGATCTCTCGATGACGTTTTATGATCGCAGTCTTGACACCTACGCTGGTAAAAGTATATCTTGTTTGGCTGCTGTTAAACAATAAATTTTACCAAACTCCCACGCAACTGTCACGATATTGGGTAAATAATTCCAGTGATATTGATATATATACGGGTTGTGAAAATCTTTGTCGCGCGATACTTTTCAATGAATTTAAAGCCGTTTCAGTAGCGCTGCAATTTTACGCAATAAAATTTACGTCCTGCTTCTGGAATTGGTGGAGTATTATACTTATTGTTTATGCTTTTTTTACTAATTCAAAAGCAAAATGTTAGTCACTAATTCAAATTAGCAAAGATTTTGACTAATTCAAATTTAAAGATTAATTGGTGATTTTAATAGATCATTACTAGTTGGTACCATTATTTTTTGGAACCGTTCCTTTATTGTATAATTATTTTTTCCTACATATTGGAATCATCTTTTGGTTCCGTTTTTTGTCTGTACCATTAATTATTGGTTCTTTAATAATATTTTTTTTAATGCCATTATTTGTTATAGTCGCATTAATTCTTGGAACCTTTTTTTTAATACTGTTAATAATTTTTGGTGACATTTTTTGTTTCTTTCAATATTTGTTGATACCATTTTTTGTTATTCTCATTCGTCATCGGTACCATTATTTAATACAATCGTTTTTAGGTCAATATTTTGAACGATTATTGGTTTTTGAACCAATTTAAGTTGTTACCATTATTTTTTACGTAATTATTTATTTCAACCATTTTTTGTATCATCTTTTCTTTGCACAATTATTTTTTAAAACAATTGTTCCCTATTCATTCATTTTTGGAAAAATTTTTTTAGTAGAATTATATCATCATAAATTTAAAAAAATTTTTTTTAATTTTTAAAAATTATTCAATTTTGAAAATAATTTTATTTAAAATTCTTATAAAATTGTAAATTTTAACTCGATTGTTAAAAATTCTTGGATTTTTCAAAGAATTTTTTTAATATTATGAAAATTACAAAATTTTTTATTTTGTATAATTTCAGATTCAAAGTTTGAAGATGCTCAATTAGTTTTTAATTTACTAAGTAATTATTCTTGTTTATTAATTAAAAATTTTTTTAAATTCTTACCAAAAATCCAATAATTCTTATAAATAATTACGTTCTTCGTCAGAATTCAATAATTTTTATAAATAGAAAATTTTTTTGAAAAATTTTACTTATATGCAGACAAAATTTTAATAAAATTTAACGAACTAAAGCATTTTCGAAAATTTGAATAAATCCTTCGAAACAATTCAATTATTTTAAAAATAGTACCTAAATTTTTTACAACAATTCAATTATTTTAAAAAAATGTCACGAAAAAATTCAATTTTTTTCTTAATTCGTTACAAAGAAAATTAAATAGAATTCAATTATTGTCTAAAATTTAAATAAATTCTTGGAAAAAATTTAACTATCTTTTTAAACAGTAAAATTCTTTGCAAAAATTTAATTATTTTAAAGGAAAATTCCACAAAATAATTCAATTTTTTTCTTAATTCATTATAACATTTAAAAAAAATTTCAATTTTTTAAAAAATTTTATTAAAACTGAATAATTGAATGTTTAATTTTAATTACAGACAAAAAGGATTATTTTAAAAACTTACATATTTGTGGAATTTTCATAAAAATAGTACAATTTGTTTATTTAATGTTTACTTTAAAAAATATTTAAGTTTTAAATAATTTACATCTTTAAATAATTAAATTGCGAATTTCGAAAAGGGCTCAACCCTGAAAATCGTAAAAGTCATTTTCACTGTCTTTTGTTATATAAAAATGACACTTACGGTTTTTAGAGTTGAGCTCTTTTCGAAATTCGCGATTCAATTGTATGTAAAATTTTGATAAAATTATAATTTTTAGTTTAATCGTTAAACAACACTTTAATTTTTAAAACAGCTTTTCCATTAGCTAATTGAAAAACACAAAATTTTGAAGAATTTTTATGTAATAATAATTATAAATAATTGAATTGACTTTTACAAAGAGTTATAATTACAATTTTTAATTACTAGTAAATTTTAAATTTATTTAAATACATTTTTTAAATAGAAATCTCGTAAATTTGTATTTAAAATTCTAAGAAATTAGGATTTTAAAATATTTTTATTCTCTCGTAGTTAATTGAAACGAAGATGATTAAAATTTTATAAACAAGTTATTAAAAATTTATAAAATAATTTTTTTTCCTTAATTCTATTAAAATTTATTTAATTTTTAAAGAATTTTATTGTAATTTTTAAAAAGTAATAAACTGAAGTTTGATACAGTAACTAATTTTATTTTTAACTGTTTTAATTTTTTCCAAAAGGGTCAGGAAAAATTTCATAGTTCTATCTAGAAAATGTACTCTTTTTTTATTTACCTGATCATATCGCTCTGGATAATTTTTGTTTTACTACACCCTTGGTACCATAAATTTTTGCTAAAAATTTGTATTCCTCTTCGAAAACAAGAAAGAAGAAAAAGAATTTAATGTAAAAGAAAGCAACCAAAAAAATGGTCTAAAAGGAAAGTACTGACACCGCATCATTTTTTCCGCATCAACATTAAACAGAAAAAAAATTATTTCTGACATTCGACAGTACGAAATAAATGAGCGCAGGATATACGATAAATGATTGATATTTTTTTTGCTTGTTTTCTTTTTTTACCCCCAACTATATGTACATACATCTAACAAAGTGCACTATCAAAATTATCGAAATATGCCTTCGATCAATATCTCAATATTTGAAAGCGACGATCTTTCACCCTTGGTTCCTGTTTATTTATTGGCTTATTATATCGCAATAATCTACTCTGTGGAGATTAACTTGCGGCAGTGGCGGCGGCAGGTTATACATGCTCATCGTTTAAAAAGAGCTGCGTGAGTGGTCACAGTTAAGTTCTACAAGGCGCGTTCGCAAATGTCCGTTCGTGTTGTAGATAAGCCACCCGCATCGAGGAACTCGTTAGATGCAAGTTTTTCAATTAAAGTTCCTGTTTTTTCTGTATTTTTTTGTTTTTTTATTTTTGTTTTTTTTCGTTTTGTTTTGCAAAACTAAAATGAAGATTAGTGATTCTCCAATGCAATATCGAATCATAATTATTAATTCTTGAATAGGTTGCTACCATGTACTTTGGGGGGCGAAACATATCTTCAACTACATATCGCGTGCTATTAAGTGCGTGTAAATTTAATAAGATTATTAGTAACCAGTCTCGATACATTACAATCTTTAATAAATTACCCGGTTATTAAATGATATATCGCTCAATAATTGTGGAATCACTGATAAATACTTGAATAGTTGAAGGGAAATTGAAATAGTGAAATGGTAGAAAGAATGTTTAAATTAGAAGTAGAGGATAATTTAAATTTGAAAACAATTTTAATTAGGAAAAATGAAAATTAGTCGATTGAAATTAGATGAAACTGAAATTTGGAAAATTTAAATTTAAAAACAAGTTTAATTAGGAAAAATGAAAATTAGTAGATTGAAATTAGAAGAAACTGAAATTTGGAAAATTTGGAAAATTTAAATTAGAAAATAATTTTAATTAGGAAAAACGAAAATTAGTAGACTGAAATTAGAAGAATCTGAAATTTGGAAAATTTGGAAGATTTAAATTAAAAAACAATTTTAATTAGGAAAAATAAAAATTAGTAGACTGAAATTCGGAAAATTTAAATTAGAAAACAATTTTAATTAGGAAAAATGAAAATTAGTAGATTGAAATTAGAAGGAAATGAAATTTGGAAAATTTGGAAGATTTAAATTAAAAAATAATTTTAATTAGGAAAAACGAAAATTAGTAGACTGAAATTAGAAGAATCTGAAATTTGGAAAATTTGGAAGATTTAAATTAAAAAACAATTTTAATTAGGAAAAATAAAAATTAGTCGATTGAAATTAGATGAAACTGAGATTTGGAAAATTTAAATTAGAAAACAATTTTAATTAGGAAAAATGAAAATTAGTAGATTGAAATTAGAAGGAAATGAGATTTGGAAAATTTGGAAGATTTAAATTAAAAAATAATTTTAATTAGAAAAAACGAAAATTAGTAGACTGAAATTAGAAAAAACTGTAATTTCGAAAATTTGGAAAATTTAAATTAAAGAAGTATTTTAATTAGGAAAAATAAAAATTAGTCGATTGAAATTAGATGAAACTGAAATTTGGAAAATTTAAATTAGAAAACAATTTTAATTAGGAAAAATGAAAATTAGTAGATTGAAATTAGAAGAAACTGAAATTTGGAAAATTTAAATTAGAAAACAATTTTATTTTGGAAAAATGAAAATTAGTAGATTGAAATTAGAAGAAACTGAAATTTGGAAAATTTAAATTAAAAAAAAATTTTAATTAGGAAAAATAAAAATTAGTCGATTGAAATTAGATGAAACTGAAATTTCGAAAATTTGGAAAATTTAAATTAAAGAAGTATTTTAATTAGGAAAAATAAAAATTAGTCGATTGAAATTAGATGAAACTGAAATTTCGAAAATTTAAATTAGAAAACAATTTTATTTTGGAAAAATGAAAATTAGTAGATTGAAATTAGAAGATTGAAATTAGAAGATTGAAATTAGAAGAAACTGAAATTTGGAAAATTTGGAAAATTTAAATTAAAAACAATTTTAATTAGGAAAAATGAAAATTAGTAGATTGAAATTAGAAGAAACTGAAATTTGGAAAATTTAAATTAGAAAACAGTTTTAATTAGGAAAAATGAAAATTAGTAGATTGAAATTAGAAAAAACTGAAATTTGGAAAATTTAAATTAGAAAACAATTTTATTTTGGAAAAATGAAAATTAGTAGATGCAAATTAAAAGAAACTGAAATTTGGAAAATTTAAATTAAAAAAAAATTTTAATTAGGAAAAATAAAAATTAGTCGATTGAAATTAGAAGATTGAAATTAGAAGAAACTGAAATTTGGAAAATTTAAATTAAAAACAATTTTAATTAGGAAAAATAAAAATTAGTAGACTGAAATTAGAGGAAACTGAAATTCGGAAAATTTAAATTAGAAAACAATTTTAATTAGGAAAAATAAAAATTAGTAGATTGAAATTAGATGAAACTGAAATTTCAAAAATTTCGAAAATTTAAATTAAAGAAGTATTTTAATTAGGAAAAATGAAAATTAGTCGATTGAAATTAGATGAAACTGAAATTTCGAATATTTGGAATATTTAAATTAGAAAATAATTTTAATTAGAAAAAATGAAAATTAGTTGATTGTAATTAAAAAAATTAAAATTTGAAAAATATAAATTAGACACAATTTAATGAAGAGGAAAAGTTAAAATAAAACAAAATTTAAGTTAGGAAGAAAAAAAATTAAAAGGAATTGAAATTAGAATTGTTAGAATTATTTACTAACTTAAATTTTGTCTGATTTTAATTTTTTAAATTTTACTTTCTGTTTATTGTAATCCTTTTTAATTTTTCCTTTATTAAATTTGGTATGATTTTAACTTTTCCTTTTTTAGCTTTGTCTGACTTTAATATTTTCTTTTTTAACGTTTATCTGTTTTTAATTCTTCCTAATTTAAACTTTGTCTATTTTTAAGTTTCCCTAATTTTAATTTTCCCCAATTTAAATTTTGTCTAATTTCAATTTTCCAAAATTTAATTTTTGCTGCTTAAATTCTTTTTCTTCATTTTAATTACTTTTTACGATTACGATTAATTTAAGACAGGAATTTTCTGAGATCACTATATAATTCTTATTATGAAATTGAATATCTTTCCCGCAGCTGTTATACGGGTCCATAAATAGTTTTTACATTCGCCTGCAATCTAATAGAAATAGAAGTTAAAAGGAAAAAAAAAAGAAAAGAACTCTGCGACAAGTTGACCGTAAATGAGAAGCTTTATCTTTTTCACACGTCACAGAATGGAGCTTGGCATTCATTACGGTGTCGTCTCTATATAAATCCTCCCAACTCCCCAGAGTGTATCCTTAATTTACATGGGGTTAGAAAACAAATTTGCTAGGCCAACTTGCTGTAATTATCTACAATTCACACGGACCGTGACGGTTTTCTTTAACAACTGTGTTTAAACGCGATTCAGACAAATTGCACTCCTCTACGAAGAGTGTTTATAATTATTATCATTACTACCATTAACCATTTTGTAGCATTAATCATTTTTTCATTATTAATTGTTGGTACCGTTGTTCATTACCATTGTTTATTGGAACGAGGATTTGTATGTTTGATATGAAATTAATCGATGGTACCATAACTTATTATTGGAAACACTGTAGGTACCATTATTGGTACCATTATATAACCACTATTGTAACCACTAATCGGACCCATTATTGCAAATATTTTTAAAACCATTATTGGTACCATTACTAATACCACTACTGGTACCATTATTAATACAGTTTTTGTTACCATTACTGGTACCGTTATTAATACAGTTATTGGTACCATTACCATTATTAATACAGTTATTGGTACCATTAGTGGTACCGTTATTAATACAGTTCTTGGTACCATTACTGGTACCATTATTAATACAGTTTTTGTTACCATTACTGGTACCGTTATTAATACAGTTATTGGTACCAGTATTTACTGCAACCATTATTCCTTGGTACCATTGTTTATTGATACTATTTGTTATTGGTACCATTATTTGTTATGCCTATTAATTATCTGGTAACGTTATTTTATCTGGTAACATTACTTTTGATACAATATGCTTATAAAAAATCATCGTACCAACAACAAATAGTTGCAGAAATTAATGGTACCACCTAATAATAGTACAAAAAAATGGTACCAAGGAATAATAGTTCCAATAACTATAATAATTTGTTCATTATTATCTTCTAACTATAATAATAAATAGTAATAATGAAAAGCTAATTATAAAAATAGAAAATTAAATTAAAGTACATAATAAACTATACAGTACGATAATTGTGAACGATATCGAATAATTTAGACAACGAGAAACACATGAAAAAAAACAACACGACTATAATAAATTGAATGACAATTATAAATTGTGACTGGACGCATTCTTAGCGAATTTGACCTTGATTGGTATTACTCTACAATCATTGAATTTCCAAACAATTGAGCGATTCTTGTGAAATTCACGCTCAAGGATTGTGAGAAAAACTTGGGAGTCTTCTCGTTGTTGGGGAAGTAGCGGTTTTGCGCGCAAGTTTTATCGATACGTATACGATTCGACTCGTTTCGTTCCACCTTATCCTTGACATATACGAGCAGAGAATTTATTAGAGATCCATTCGATAGATAATAATACAGTAGCATGCCTATGAAAAGCGATAATCGACATATGAATCACTTTTGTTCAATTGCGACACACAAAACACAAACATTAATAAATTTTCGATAATTAAAAACGACAATTGCCTAGAAAAGAAAATTTAAAAAAAACAACAACAATAAATAGTTAATTGTAAATGTCTATTGAATCAGAAAACATATTATTTTCAAATAAGAGACAATAATTGGATACACACTCGAAAGAGTAATGAAACTGAAAATAAATTCTTCAAGTATTGATTATTAATAAGGAGGAGAAGAAAAGAATAATAATCTTTCCGTTTAATTGATTTTATAAAAAAATCCTTCAGATTAAATCTCACGCATTGCTTAATGCTATAAATGCCCCCCTTTTAATATGTATGGATAATAAATCATCGATCGAGAAATGACAAAAAAAGAAACAATTGGGATAAGGGAGATAAAAAATCAACTTTCTTTTGAGATATAAAAACTGATGTGTTTTTCTTTTTTTTGTTTGTTTCAGTATCTTCAGCTCTGCCTTTGGCAGATATCGTTCGTGAACGAGATCAAGATCGAGAAAGGGAGCGAGATAGAGATCAAATGCGAAATGAGAGGGAGCGAGAGTGCGAGAGGGACAGGCAACATGACAGAGATCGAAATGCAAGAGTGAGAGAGTCGCGGGACAGGGAGAAGGAGAGGGAGAGACGCGACAGGGAGAGAGAAAGGGAGGTGTCCGTTTTCGTCATGGAACCACCTGATCCCGTTTATGTCTCCTCATCAGCAGCTCTTCTTGCATTACAAAGGATAAAGGAAGCTTCTGAGTGAGTAAAGAAAAAAATTCCGTACAAAATTTGGGTTTAATTTTATTCTTGATGGTATCACTGATCACTGGTAGCATTAAATTTAGATGGGAGTAAAAATAATAATACCACTTATCATTGGTAGCATTAATTTTTTGGTGCAAGTAAAAATAAAATAAGATCGCTGATCACTGATAGCATTAACTTTTGATGCAATCAAAAATAATTAAACAAAATAATAAACACAATAATGATAAAAATAATATTCAAATAAATATAACAGTGCAATGGTTTATTTGATATCAATGATCAGTAATAACATTAAAGCCAATTTTGTTGCCGTTACTCATACTGGTACCACTAATCATCAGTGTCATTCTTCGTTGGTAGCAATAATAATCATTGCTATCATTAAAAGTTGGTATCACTTAATATAAATCTAATTCATTTTTGATACCAGTTTTGTAAATATTGTTCATTCTTGGCCTAATTCTTATTATCGTTTTGTTTTGCAACCAGTAATAGATAAGTTCCATTAATTCTCAATGACACTGATCATTAGAACTATTAACCGTAGGCACCAAAAATAGTTGGTATCACTAATAGTTAATTTTGTTAGCACTGTAAAAAGAAAGGTACTAGTTTAGAACCAATTTTGGTACTAAATCGTAATTTTGTTCTATTTTAATACCGAAATTAGCTCTAATTTAGAACTTTTTTTACAGTGAGCATCACTAATCCTTAGAATCATTAATTACTGATACAGGTAATCATTAGTAGAATTACTGATTGATAGCATTAATTATTGATATCATAAGAGACTACTACCATTACTCATTGGTACCACAAATAGATGTTATTAATCATTAATAGCACTAATAGTTAGTACCACAAACGATTGATACCACTAATCGTTAATGTCCGTAATCATTAATGGCACTATTTATTAATAGCACCATTAGTTAGTACCAAAAATTATTGGTATTACTAATCGTTAATGTTATTAATCCTGTACCAGTGATTCGTGATATTAATAATTTGCAGGGCTAATTATTAGTAGTAAGTATAATTTTTGCAACTAATAATCCTTATGATTATAAATCACTTCTACCAACAGTCCTTAGTTTCATAAATTGAAGTTACCACTCATTTTTTTGGACATTAAGTGCTTTTGCTATTAATTATTGGAAGCAGTAATCAATTCTATTATTAATTATCTTAAACGTTAACCATTGATACTATAAATCATTAATGAAGTTACATGTATAACTATAAATTATTGGTATCATAAACTTTTTGTAACAATAATTATTTTTTACATTTGCCAATTTTACCGTCAATTGTCAGGGGTATTAAACACAATGGTGTCTTTAATTGTTAGTAGTGCTTATCATTAGTGCTATTAATCAACAGAAGCATTAATCAATAATAGTTTTAATGATTGTTTTTATTAATTACTAGTAGCATTAAGCGTTATTGCAATCAATTTTTGTCAATAGTAATGATTGATGCCACTAAAGATTGATAACACTTATTATAAATTATATTCAGTGACTTTAATAATTAGCAGTACCAATAATTGATATCAGGAATAACTAATGTCACTAATAATCATTGGTACCAGGAATTATTGGAGTCACAAACCACTGGTACCACAAATCCTTGGTACCACGAATCCTTGGAACCACGAATCATTGGTACCACAAATCAATGGTACCACAAATCAATGGTACCACGAATCACTGGGACCACGAATCATTGGGACCAGGAATCATTGGTACCACAAATCCTTGGTTTCACGAATCATTGGTACCAGGAATTATTGAAGTCACTAACCGCTGGTACCACGAATCATTGGGACCATTGGAGTCACTAACCACTGGGACCACGAATCATTGGGACCAGGAATCATTGGTACCACAAATCCTTGGTTTCACGAATCATTGGTACCAGGAATTATTGGAGTCACTAACCACTGGTACCACGAATCATTGGGACCAGGAATTATTAGTGTTACTAACAATTATTGGTACCACGAATCATTGGGACCAGGAATTATTAGTGTTACTAATAATTATTGGTACCACGAATCATTGGGACCAGGAATTATTAGTGTTACTAATAATTATTGGTACCACGAATCATTGGGACCAGGAATTATTAGTGTTACTAATAATTATTGGTACCACTAGTAATCATTGTTAATGGTATAATTAATCGATGATACCACTTAATTAATTAATTTCCTTAATTTCTCGCCTCGTAGATAGATATTTATTAGAATGTAATTATATTGTAATCATGTCCCAGCCGTGAACTATTAATGAAATAAGATAACTTAATAGATATAATTTTCACGCTCCTCTTGTTATGGATGAATGAATTTTATTGTCAGTTTGACATTCATTAAATCACCCTTCCTCTTCCCCTCCATACAAAGGGGGGGAGGTAAGAATTATGCTTAGAAATATGCGACGTTAAGTCATAATTCATTAAATGCACAAGAGAACACGCCTAAGGGTAATACGACAGGATCATGATCTTGTCGTAAATCTCGTATAATTTGTCAGGGAAATCAAAAGATTTTTTTCCCATTTACCCTCCGAAACCTTTACCGGTTGTGTTGTATTGTAGCTTTGTGTGTGTGTGTGTGTGTATGTATGTATATGTATTGTGTGCACAGAGAGCAAGACCATTGTCTTCTTTTATGGTCAAATGTTAGAATAATGAGAATGGAGTGCAGCAGTTATCGCTGAATAATATTGCAGCCCTAACGACGTATAACTCGATTACTCAATGGCTCATAATTCACTTGGTCAAATATAAGCGAAATATATATATATATATATATATATATACTGTATACACTGACTATGATCAAAATTATCTTTAATCTTTCTTTCCCGCCCAAACTCGATGCCTCTTCTTGCGATTAACATTTATTCCGATGAGTAGAAGATTGCCGTTTATCATCAGAGGTTTATAAATATTTGAATTTTCAATTGCGTTATTAATGATTTGGTTTTTTAATGAAAATCTTTTTTTCAATCTGTGGTAATTTAGATTTTCTTTGGTTCAGTTTTCTTAATTTTCTTTGGTGTTTTTCTCTCTTTTACTTCTTTTTATTTTTATGTGTCTTCCTACACTGTTTTTCCAAAAATGTCAAAATAATCCCCAAGTGGATCGAAGTGATCCAAAAATTAAGATCAAATGATGATTTGATCCACTTTTTAAGATCAATTCGTTGCAGTTTGATACTTTTTAGGTAACAGTGTATTTATTATTACTTTTTGTCTTTTGATTTTTTTCGTTATTGCTTTATTTCGTTTCTACTTTTTCTTTGTTTCTTTTGTTAACTTTATTTTATTTATTTTAGATTTCTCTATTTTACTTGTACCTTCTTTAAAATTTTTTCACTTTCTTTTCTTCTTTTTTGTTCCTTTTTGTTTATGATTCTGTTATTTTGTTTATGATTTTGATTAGGATATTGATTTTGTTCAATTTTTTACGATTCATTAATTTTTATCCTCTTTTTGTCTTATTCTGTGTCATTTATTTTTTTTTTCTTTCTTTTCATTTTTTCTGATTCTTTTTTTTCTTTTGTTTATGTTTTTATTTTATTTATTTTTTCTGTTTCTTTTCATTTTGCTTTTTCTTCTTTTTTGTTTTTTTTCTTTATTATGTTTATTTTTCTTTTTCTTTCTTTTCTATTTTAATTTCGGTTTAATTTTTCTCTCTTTTCTTTTTGTATTTTTCATTTTTCATCAAACAATTAAAAAAACAAAAATTTAAAAATATAAGTTGGTAAATTTTTGTGAGAAGGGATTTTCAGTAAACAACTCACACACCAATGTCAAATTGTTTTCGAAACGTGTATTTTTCTAAAGAAAAAAAAAGGAAACAACAGTGCAGATTATTTTTTTCGAACTTCGACTTGTACGGCACTAAAATTAGATGCTACTAACCGCAAGTTAAATGCAGGGTAAAAGGTCTTTTCTACTGTGGATAGTTGTCGAGAGTCCTCAACACGAAAGAAACCAACAGCTCGTAGCGAGATAACCATTCTTTAACGATAATGGAAGGGGGAGAGTAACGAATATATTTTTTCCCCTCGGTTTCGTTTTTTCAATGAAACCAAAAATAATTTTACGATCTCTACTTTAGTTAGAAAACAAGGGATTTTACTTTAAATTACAAGAAAATGGTAATTGTATTACGGAAAATTTTTCACTTAATTTAGAATTATTTTATTCGAATTTTGTTGCTTGAATCAATAGTTGTCAACTATCAGGTATTTATCATTATTACATATTATTATTATTACAATTTTTATACATTTATTTATTAAATTTTTTTATTATTATACATTTTTATTTTATATATTAAGTTACATTTTTTTACATTATTATTATTCTCAATGTTTTTATTACTATTATTATAAAATGGTGGCTTGAATTCTCCACTTGAGAACGCCAAGGTCACCACTAGATGTCAGTAAAAATTCCAAGAATGAACTGAACTGACATCTAGCGGTGACCTTGATATTCGCAAGTGCAGAGTAGCGTGCTCTTTAACGCTAAATATAATTATTATTTTTTTTATTATTTTATAACATATTGGGACCAAAAGTATTCACCAAAAATCAGTCGTAAAAATGTTTTTGTTTCAAGTTTATTGGCATTTTAAGTGACTAAACAATTTTCTCATTGCAAACTAAATTTTAGAGAGATAAAAATTATTGTTTACTTGGAAAAATAAAAGAGAAAAAAAAATTGGCGTGGCGCTTTGCGATTTCTCGCGGGAGAAAGCGAGAGGTGAAGCTTATCTTGAGCGCGTGAGGCGACGTTTTGGTATCGCCACTGCTTATTATAAGGTTCATCCAATTAAGCGAGTTTTCGAGTCTCGTCTTCGTTGTGGCATCCAGTGGGAGTTATTGTGCACTGTAAATTAGCGTATCCGGTTCTCGCAACTCACGTCGCACACCTGAAACAAGGGGAGGCGTGTGCACCGAAGAAAACACGTCCGCGTTTTACCAGTTTTCAAGTATTGCCCACACCGAACTTAGTCGTTTTAAATCCAAAAGCGAAAAAATATTTTTAAATTAAAAAATAAATTAATTAAAAAAAAAAATTGAAACAACCTAATTTGCTTTCGAATTTGATCTCAATATATATTTTTTTTAAAAAGTACCATTTGTATGACAATCATTTTTCAAAATCTCGATTTTTTTCCACTCGTGATACATTGTTGAAGAGAAATTATAGTAACGTCATTAAGGATCGTTTAATCATGAGTGAAATTTACAAATTTTGCCCATTAATCATTCACTTTAGGGCTTAGAGGCAATTGGTAATTCGTCAACTCGTAAAAAAATGGTCCGTTAAAACTGGCAGCAATATTTTTTTTCGCTTCGAAGAACCCACCTTTTAGAGCGGCAGCGATGCGAATAATAATCTTTTCAATTACGCTAAATACACAGTAGAGAGCGTGTAGTACCCGGTACTTTTCGTGAGTTCTCTCTCATTGTGATAAATGAATTTAATGGCGCCGAGAAACATTCGCGCGAAAAGAACAAAAATCTAACTGTAGTTTGTATAAAAAGAGAATAGAAAGAAAACAGCCACGCCTAAATCGATGAAAGTAAAAAAAATGTTGGAAGAAAATTTAATCAAAATTTATCTGTATTATTAATTTCTTTCTTGAATATTAAAATTGAATTCAGTATTTCAGTATTAGGAACCAAGGATTTGGAAAGAAAAATCTTTTGGTACCTTTGGTACCATTGGTACCATCTTTGATTGTTGGTTCTAAAACCATCTAATGGTACCAGTAATTAAAACGGTCTTTAAATCTTTGGTACCATACATTAATGGCACCAAAGATATTTGGTAGCATTAATGAATGGCACCAAAGATATTTGGCACCAATAATGAATGGTACCAATTATCATTAGTGTAATTACTGACTGCTACCAATTATCATCATTTGAGGCATTAATTATTGCAAGCAATTATTATTGATGCTTTTAATAATTGGTACCATTTATCATTGGTGTCAAGTATGACCTGTACCGTTAATCACTACTATTTTATTGTTGGTTCTAAAACTATCTAATGGTACTAGTAATTAAAACGTCTTTAAACCTTTGGTATCATATATTAATGGCACCAAAAATATTTAGTAGCATTAATAAATGTCACCAAAGATATTTGGTACCATTAAAGAATGGTCTCAATGATCATTAGTGTAATTACTGACTGCTACCAATTATCATCATTTGAGGCATTAATTATTGCAAGCAATTATTATTGATGCTTTTAATAATTTGTACCATTTATCATTGGTGCCAAGTATGACCTGTACCGTTAATCACTACTATTTTTAATCACAGAATTTACAAGTCGGTGGTTAAATTAATTACTAGTACAAAAAATAAGTGATACCATTAAATGCTGGTAACAGAAATTAGTAGTACCATTAATCACTAGTTACGAAATCTAAATGTAAAATTAATCATTGGTACCAATTATTACCACTACCAACAATAGTTAACAAGTGAGTATTATTAATAACTGCTGGCAAAAATTAGTTGTGCCATTAATCTTTAGTACCAAAAGTCAGTGGTGGCATTAATCCATGTTATCAAATATCAGTGGTACCATTTATCATCATCAGTGGTACCATTTATCATCGCTACCAAAAAACAGTAGTGTCATTATTCGTCGATACCAAACATCAGTGGTGCTAAAAATCGTTGGTACAAAAAAAGGTTACGAAGAAGCGCTGGTACCAAAGGTCCGTAGTGCCATTAATTGTTGACACCAACAAATTATCAATAAGAAAAATAATTTTAACAAAAATCAGTAGTGCCAATAAATCGTTGTACCAAAAATTAGTGGGACCATAAATTAGTGATACCATAAATTAGTGGGACCATTAATCGCTGTTACCAAAAGTCAGTGGTACCATAAATTAGTGGTACCATTAATCGTTGGTACCAAAAAATCATTGGTACCATCGTTTGATATTCTTTTGGTTCCCAAATCACTGGTACCATTATTGATACCATTATTGATATTCCCTAACTAGTACACTTATTAATTTTCATATTTTAATTTTTTTGCTTATTAATTATATTTTTTGTATTATTTACTATTATTACTGATAGGACGATACAAATAATTTAAGAACAGATATGTTCAAAATTAAAGATAATTTTAGTGGAAAAAATTTATTATTTTCGATTGATGAATATAAATTTTTTTAAGTGGATATTAAGATGCTGATTGTGAGATTCTGATTAATCTCGAGATGCATTCTTGATTCATTGTTTTATTGAAGGATCGTTAAACTGCGACCCCTCTCTATCTCTGTCACATCTAAATCGCAATCATTGCGCAATGTGTATCAGCCACTGATCTTAATCACCACTGAGCATCCTCATGCGAAAAACTTGTCTCTTCAAACTTATATTGGAATGATCTATATGTCTTCATTCGCCATCAGGCGGAATAACTTCCATCTCCTGCGGTTTTCCTTTTTACTTTTATTCCCGCTTTTTTATTTGTCGATTAAAAAAATTGTTATTATTATTAGTTTCGTTTTTATTTTCACTTTTGTTTTCATTTTTATGTTTACTTTTAAATTTATATTTATTATTACTATTATTATTTTTATTATTATTATTATTATTATTATTGCTATTTTCATTTCTTTTTTAATATTAACAAAAAATTGAGTGAAAAGTAAAAAATTTTCACATTCTCCATGCATGAGATGATATTTTCACTGTGCATGCAATTTGTTTTTTTTACATAACCACGTAATTTTCTTTTTACATTCACTTATATATTCATTATAAGATTTCCCAATAATGCATTGAATGTTCGCCACCTCTTTTCAAAAAGTGAAATTCGTCACGTTCTCATCGTAACTTAGTGGATAATAAGCAGTTTAACAAAGTGAGAACGTCCGTTATTCTGGTGAAAATGGGTTTGGTGGTTCGTTAATTGAAAAGAAGAGCAACCACGCATTATGCATGAAGTACGTGTCAAAAAAAACAAGTAATAATAATACTTTATAAAGAAGATTCGCCCAAATTCGACATACAATAATTGATTTAAGATTTTACGAAAGTTTTTATTGAAAATAAGCACTTTTAGAATGTGTAAAGTTTGTACATGAAAAGATTTGTTGGAAGAAACTTTCGATCAGTTAAACTGTATGTATATCATGTAAAAAAATTATTAATGTAGGTAGGGAATGGAAATATTCTCCCGTAATTCGTACGCCCTATTTTCATGCTGTTCAAAGACAAATAAAAATTTTGGTACGACTAGTTAATGCTTTTATTAATTATTGGTACCAATAATTTGTGATATAATTAATTTTTCGTGCCATTAATTGCTGAAACCATGCATTGTCAGTACTCTTTATCGTTAGTAGCATTTATTGTTAATACCACTAATTTTTGGTACCACTAATGGTTGGTACCACTAATTATTGGTTCCACTAATTATTGGTACCACTATTTATTGGTACCTCTATTTATTGGTACCATTAATTACTGATATCCTTAATTAGTATCATTTGTTGTGGGGACCATTAATTATTGGTACCATTAATTACTGATATTGTTGATTGTTAAAAATCATTTATTGTTGCTACCATTAATCGTTTGATGCACTGACATTTTGTACAACCAATCGGAATTATTATTAAGTGGTATCAATTATTGTTACTAGCGAAAATAGTAACACTAATATTACTACTATTAAATATCAGTAGCACTAAAATCATTTCCATTTATCATTAGTGTTATTAATTTTTGTTTCCAGTATCTACATTTAATGGTACCAATGATTTGTCGTCTAAAGGACCAAAGATTTGTCCTGACAGGAACCAATGGTACCAATGTTTCTTGGTACCAGTATTTAAGAAGAATCTATTCAAAATTAGGCCCATGTATTAGTTGTGACAGTCCTCCTCAAAAAATACTAAAAAACAAGAACAGAAAATAAAAAGTAAATTGATTTCGTAATTCTGAAAACGGAAAAAGTATTCAAAAAACCAGGGGAGAATAAAATTTCCCAGGAATAATCGCACTGATGAATGCTTTCTCTGATTGTACGGAATGAAAAATGATTTAGAAAAACAGCTAGAACCAAATTAGGCAAACTCAACTACACAATGTTGTCAAGGATAATTGTAAGATTGATGACTAAATCGTTTATTTTCAAGATTAATTTTCCCCTGATCATTTGTGAAATGGATAGAATCTTGAGTTGGAATTGCCAATCGACAGTTTTATAGTGCAAGCTTCCTTAATTTGAAACCAGTGGTTATAATGGTGGTGATAGTGGAGTGATTCTTTTTTTTTCCTTTCCCATTTCCCCCTCCACACACATTTTCTCTCAAATGATTGGCTGTAAAATCTCAATTTGATTCGACGACTTCCATTTGTTTCATGTACTCTCGTATTCGACAGAAGATTGATTAATTTCAAGGCTAAGACGAGTTTATCTAGTGACGACTTCTTGGGTCGCTAAGAAATCAGCCCTAATCTGGCATTGCTCTTGGAATTAATGAGACTCGTTAAAACCTGGGACGTTATTGATTTTCTACGACCTCAAGAGCCGATCCTACCACCATTAATGTCTCGTAGTCCCTTCCAAGTTGGAGCAAAAACAATAGTAGTCAACGGTCATAGGATGACACTGACTAGTAGGTACAGGGTTTGACGTTTGAAGGAAGAGGAGAGACAAACAGAAAGAGAGACAGAATCAAAAAGAGGGACAAAGAGAGAAAGAGAGAGAGAGAGAGGGATCCAAAGGTGCGGTGTGATTGCAATGACTGTAGTCATTGAAGGATATATTGCCCAAGTGGTATGTGGCGCTTTTGCACATTGCACCATGGCCGCTCCCGTTATTGTTGCTCCTTTCTTGCTGTAAGCATCTTGACTTCTGAATCCTCCATCTGTCCGATCGGATCTTCTTCGTATGGCGATGATCGATTTAAAAAGAAGAGGAAAAAAAGAACAACAAAAAGAAAGAAATTGAAATGGAAAAAAAGCATCAAACAACTTCAAGACGAATAATAAAAGAGTCACTCTCTAAGAGACTCTCGCGGTACTCAAAGGCATTCATCTCAAGATCGATGTTGTTTACAGATCGATAGCAAATCGATTTCGACTTACAGATTTTCATCAAACTCTATGAAGTAAAGAATTGAGTCTGATAATAGATTTCCTACTCGTTTCTTAATCATTAATACAAACATGTGCATACAGATTCAATTCTTTCTATTCAGATTAGAAGATTCATTGTGAATTTGTTACGAAAATGCTATACTGATAGGATCGTGCCAAAAAATTCCAATCCAAATTCCAAGAAGTTTAAATACTACCTAATTGTAGATTTAATCATTGGTATCATTGTTTGTTCTTTCGAAAAATTATTGGTATATATCCCATACCAACCAATTTTGTTAGTAACACAAATTATTAATTCAGTCATTATTAATTTAGTCATTAATACCAATAATTGGTATCATTAATCGTCGTTGTTACTAACTATTAGTGCCATTAATTTATGGTATCGTTCACTGTTTGTGTCTGAACCACTGGCAGCACTAAACATTAATGCCACCAAACGGTTGTATCATTAATAGTTAGTGCTATGAGTTATTTGCATTATTAATCTTTGGTGTGATTAACCTTTGGTACCACTAACCAATGGTGTTGTTAAATGTTGCTATCATTAATCTTTGGTATGATTAATCTTTGGTACCACTAAACAATGGCATTGTTAAATGTTGCTATCATTAATCACATGAATCATTAACTAATGGTACAGTCGTTGGTATGGTCGTTGGTAACACAAATTATTAATTCCATTAATCGATGTGACCATCAATCGTTCTTGCCTTTTACTATTGGCACAAATAATTGTTGGTATCATTAAGTTTTCGTACCACTAATTATTGGTATCATTAGGTTTTCGTAGTACCATTAATCATTAGTGCCATTATTTTTTTTCAATAATAATAATTGATGAAACTAATCGCTGTTAACCATTGCTATAATTAATTGCTTATATCATTAACCTTTGGTACCCCTAATCAATGGTATTAATAACTATTGGTATCATTAAACTCTAGTGCTATTACTTAGTGGTACTACTAATCGTAGGTGCCATTATTTATTGGTAACATTAACTTTTGGTACCATAAATCATTGGTACCATTAATTATTGTCAACATTAACTTTTGGTACCGTAAATCATTGGTACCATTCATTATTATTAACATTAACTTTTGGTGCCGTAAATTATTAGTACCATTAGTTATATTGTCAACATTAACTTTTGGTACCGTAAATCATTGGTACCATTCATTATTGTCAACATTAACTTTTGGTACCGTAAATCATTGGTACCATTAGTTATATTGTCAACATTAACTTTTGGTACCGTAAATCATTGGTACCATTATTTATTAGTGAATTTAATTGTTGCTGACACTAATGACACAGATGTATCACTATTTATTATTAAATAACGTCGTTAACACTGTTTGATGTCACTTTTAATTATTAATGATTTAATAGCACTACTTTGAATTGCAATAGTGACAATTGTTATTGAAATTAATAATTGGCGCAATTAATCACTAATAGCGCCTAAACCTTGGTAGCACTAATTAATAATGGTACTAATTAATGATACACCTAATTTTTGGTACCATTAATCAGTGATAGCACTAAACATTGATAGCACCAAACATTGGTAGAACAACATTTTTGGTACACTAATAATTAGTACTGTTATTCTATGGCGCTAATAATCTTTGGTATCATGATAACATCTACTATCACTGATCTCTAATTTAGTAATAAAAAAATAAATGTAAAATATTGAACGAGTAAAAAATTACAAAATATCGAAAATGTAAAAAAATTCGAAGCAATAATTAAAAAAAAATTATTATCCATGTTTCAGTGTCTTTCATAAGCGACCAGCTGGAATAGTCTGCAATCAAGGCCTCGGTGGAAGGGGTAATGGCGGTGTTGGTGGCAATGGAGCAAGTTTGGGCGTTGACAGTGAATGTGGAGATGCGTTAAAACGACGTAAAGTTCATCGATGTGATGTAGCAGGATGCGACAAGGTTTACACAAAAAGTTCACATCTCAAGGCTCACAAAAGAACTCATACCGGTAAGTAATAAAAGTACATTTCAACCAATTACCATTCTCGTATTAAACGAAATAAGTCTTTTTATAGTAAATGCCAATGATCAATTAGAGACACCCTTAATCAAATGAATGGAGGTGATTGGCTGACAAAATTGGCGTTCCAACGTTCAATAGGCTATTGAATAAACATGAAAACTTCCATATTTGATTAGGATTGAAAGAAGGGGGTGAAAGGGGGGCAAATGAGAGGGAGAGAAAAAAACACGATTTAATGAACGGTTCGTGTGTGTGTGTGTGTGTGTGTTAGTTGTAAAAACAACTATCTTTTTCTCCATTAGAATCTAATAACAAAAAGTGGTCTGTTAATTACTGTCAATCTCGTTAATTATCATTATTATTCTCCGATAGGAATCACTGCCATTGAATTTATAATTGGCATAAACGGTTTATATATATGCATTTAAAATTTATAATTGTTCAATTATGTTCTAATTGTATGAGTCAAAACTTTGCAAAATTATGCCGAATTTATTTAAGCAATTATGCCAGTTAACTAATTTGTTAATTAATCCGAAAATATTTTTCCTTGACTTTCGACAATTAGTTCTACGAAAATTAATTAATTTCTTCATTATACTAAAGTTAATAAATTTTATTTTGTTCACTTATTTAATTAATGATTTTATTAATATATTAAACGGAAACTAGTAAATTTGCTAATTCATTGATTTGGTAATTAAATGAATTAATTAATTTCTCAATGATGTGAATCAATTGACCATTGTTAATTAAATAATTACAATTAATATTCAAATTTAAAAATGACCAATCAGACTAGTTTAAGTGAAAACACCAAATATGGTTTTTTGAACAAAAATACTCAGGGCAATGAACCATTTGAGGTTTAAATTATTTTTCTCATCTTTTATGGACAAAAAAAATGTTTTCTTTTATTACTGAAGAATTTTGATAACAAAACCGCAAATATAATTTCGAAGCACTTAATTAAATTGAATATCTCGAATAAATAAAACAAACTCATTGTCAAGTGTGCGGCGCTTTTGTTTTGTTGGTTAACGAAATAAAAGAGGGAAAAAAAGCAGTGGCGCACAAACTAGAGTAATTGCTCTCTAAAGGACAATGGCACGCTATATTATTCATTATCCATTAGGAGTTGGTTTTTCCCATTTTAAAATGCGGATATCTGTGCGGATCTTTCAACTAACTCGATCAACATAAATGGTAAAAAGAAATCACTTCATTTTTTTCTACTATTTTTTTTTATTTTATTTTTATTTTCTTCTGCCATGAGTTTACACCGCTAGCCTTTCACAGGTTTCAGTAATTGACTAATTACTGAGACTTTCCCACGTTGAGTCATCGCAATACACGTAATTGCCTTCTAACGCCTAGTCGATTAGTCGAAAATAATTAAGCCAATCTCGCTGACGTTTTTACAATTTTGCATTTCAAAATTGTGCAGGCATTCGAAATTAATTGGCAGGTTGGGCGAAGATAAAAAAGATGATTTGATGTTTGTATATATACAAAGTATGAGGGGGGAAGTAATTTTTTCTTGGTATAAAATTATTGCTGGTAACACTGCACTGTTTGGTACTGTTGATTACTGGTATCAGTAATAATGGTTGGTTATAATTATTGGTACCAGTAATCAGAGCGACCAAGAACTACTTGTATGAATAATTTTTTCCAGCTATAATTATTTGTCGGAATGTTTATTGCTGTCGATAATTATTTCTATGAATAATTACTGTCACCAATAATTATTAGCACCAGCAATTAATACCAGAAATTATTGATACCATTAACATTGCTACCAAAAAATATTTATACTAATAAATTGTTGGTACCAGCAATTATAAATGACAGATATTATTGGTACCATCAATATTGCTGCCAAAAAATATTTATACTAATAAATTGTTGGTACCAGCAACTATAAATGACAGATATTATTGGTACCATCAATATTGCTGCCAAAAAATATTTGTACGAGTAAATTGTTGGTACCAGCAATTAAAATACCAGAAATTATTCGTACCATCAACATTGCTACCAAAAAATATTTGTACGAGTTAATTATTGGTTCCAAAAAGTTTTTGTTAACAATAATTACTGGTATCAATGACATTACTGACAATACTTATTTTTGCGAATAATTGTTTGTATGAACAATTGTTGGTACCAATATTTTTTTATACAAATAATTATTATTACCAATATTTTTTCATTCAAAATAATTATTGGTGCCAATATTTTTGCATACAAATAATTATTGGTACCAATATTTTTTTTATACAAATAATAATTGGTACCAAAAATTATTCGCACAAATAATTATTGGCAGCAATGTTATTGGTACCAAAAATTATTCGCACAAATAATTATTGACAGCAATGTTATTGCTACCAGAAATTATTCATAACGAAAAATTGATTGTATTCATTATTTTTGGCACCGCTAATAATTTGTATTACTAATTATTGGTACCATATTTAGCCTTCCTTACGTTTGGTACCATTAATTATCAGTATTACTCATTATTGGTACCATAAAGGAAAACACCAAACCATAAAGAACATTTCTTTGTTATCGACAAGAAAATAAATAAAATTGAGTTATCATTAATTATCATAATTAACACATCCGCCTCCTAATTAGAGATAAATTCAGAAAAACATAGAAAATTGTAATTTATAACATAATAGCAGTTAGACAATTACTTAATAGCAATTGAAGAAAACTTATCGTCTTTCCGCAGTGATTAAAATCGCGTTTTGTATATAAAATGTTTCATTATGATTTATTGTGGATTTTGAAATATTTTATTGTTTTATGTTTTGAAGAGAGATAAAATTTATCCGTTCCGAAACAATAACACGTACGTGTCTTTAATCTTACGTGTTATATCGTTCTTTCAAGTCGAAAGCTGTGGTGTGTGCGCCGGTGTTCGACTTGGAGTTTCCGGTGTAGATGAGTGCCTTCGTGCCTCCACAGTAACGTCATCTAAAAGAGGCACAAAAGTAGTGGGGAGGGCGTGGTCGTGAGAACCAGGATCTTTTGTCTGGTCCAGAGAGTCAGCCATTGAGTCGAGGTGCTCAATTCAATTCACTATTATCTTTATAACGTTTTCCTTGTTAATTACTGAATTATCTGATTAAATCAAACTCTCCATTCTCTCTCTTTTCTTTATGGGATATCGAGGATTTTCTATTCACTTCCGGTTTTATGAAAAAAAAGGTTTTCAAAGACGAAAAATTCTCTAGGGAAAAAAGAATATTTTTTCATTCACTTAACAATCATTATAACATTTATAATATAAAAATAATATAATAATAAAGAAATGAGAACAATAGTAATGATAAGCAACAGCAACTTATTATTTTTTATTAGCACTCTTGTTTATTATTGTTTAATATTTTAATTGTTTATTAGAATTACAATTATAAACAATAAACAATTATTTATTGTATGTAATTTTAATTTTCAACAAAACTATTTATAGTAGTTTCTATGTAAACAACAAAAAATAATATACACGAAAAAAAACCTTTAACTGGTACAGCTATAACTTTTGCTAAAATAGCGGAAGCATTCGTTGAAATAGCGATAGTATTCGTTGCAATGACTAAAAATTTCGCTAATATAGTAAAATTTGTAGTTATTCCAGGTGAAGCTTTTTTTCGTGTATTATAAATATTTCTTGTCGGGAAAT
The DNA here is from genome assembly GCA_032873175.1 of Leptopilina drosophilae. Classification (NCBI taxonomy): domain Eukaryota; kingdom Metazoa; phylum Arthropoda; class Insecta; order Hymenoptera; family Figitidae; genus Leptopilina; species Leptopilina drosophilae. The sequence continues at coordinate 11,344,011 of CM065485.1, forward strand.
AATTAAATAATTAACTATTTCAACATTTATGAATAGAAAGAAACAAAAGTTAACAATAATAATTAATTATAAACATTAAAAAAATAATTAGTAATAATAATAAAAAGGAAAACAACAAATAAATAATAAAATATTTCCAAAAAATGTAACTTACGAGACATAAACTTATTTCTTTTATTTGTTTTTATAATTTTTTTTCTTTTGTTTTAATTACTACAGTGTTTTTATACCATCCATTATTGTTTATTAATATAAATTATTTATTATAAATGTTATTATAAACAATGAATAATAATAAATCATATTTGTTTACTACTGTTAAATAATTAATTATTCTAAAAAAATATAGATTATCAGAAACTAAAACAAAAAATAATGATTAAATATAAATTATTTACATATAAATAATTGAAATAAATAATAATTTAATATAATAATAGAAAATAAACCAATAAACAAATAAATAATAAATTATTAAAAGTAAGAATTGTAAATTATAAACTTTTGTTTCTTTTATTTATTTTTATTTACTACTATTTTATAAAGTTATTTAAAAACAACAAATAAATTATTAGAATTAAAAAGTTTATAAATAATAAACAATTTAGAATTATAATTATTAAATGGTTTTTAATTCTTATACTTATATTTCTTATATTTATTCTTGTTTGTTATTTATTTGCCATTTTCTGTTATTATAGTTAACTATTGTTTATAATTAATTATAATTCTTTATATTGGTTCCTTATTATTCATTATTATTAATTATTGCATATTATTGTTAATTATTATTTATTATTATTCATTGTTAATTATTAATTATTATTATTCATTGTTTATAATCGATAATAATTGTTCATAAGGGCTTATAATTGTTTTTAATGATTTGCAATTGTTTATAATTAATTATTATTCTTTACATTAGTTTCTTATTATTCATTATTATTTATTATTGCATATTATTGTTAATTATTATTTATTATTATTCATTGTTTATAATCGATAATAATTGTTCATAAGAGCTTTTAATTGTTTATAATGGTTTACAATTGTTTATAATTAATAATAATTACTTATTGTTATTTAATTTTTTTATTGTTGCTTGCTACTGTTTAATATTGTTAATTATTGTTTATAATTACTCACAGTTTTTTTATAATTGTTTGATATTATTTATTGTTTTGTTTATAATTGTGGTTATTATTTTTTTTTTTGTTATTGCTTATAATAAACAAAAAGTTTTAAAAAAAGCTTAAGTTAATTATAATTTATAACAATAAGAAACAATAGTTTTTAATAATAATCATTTATAAACAATATTGTTTATTAAGCAGTTGTAAAATTTAGCACTCGATAAAAGATAATATAAAATGTCAAAAAATTTATTTGAATTGGAGGATTGATTTATTGTTATTTATTGTTTATTATTGTTCATTACTGTGTTATATTGCTTATTATTGTATATTATTATCTATCATCTATTATAAATTATTTATTCTTAATTTATAATTATAGATTATTTATTCTTAATTTTAATTGTTGAAATATTGTTTGTTTATTATTGTTCATTAGCGACAAAATGAATTTATAATACGAAAATTTAAAAAACATTAATAATATGGAAGGACCGAGTAAAAGAAATCGTAATTTTTTAAATGCAATTGGCAAATAATTTTGTTCGTGTGTCACTCGATTTGACGGTTACGAATCATTCGTTTTTGCCTCGGCATGCATGGGGCAAGATCGATGTATCGCTGATCGGAAGAGAAAACTTCTTCACGTGCGCTTTCGATTTGCAACGGAGTGAATACTTCATCCACGAAGGGGGGAACGGATGATCGATAAGATTTCATCGATTCGATTCGATCGATGATCGGCTCGGTATAGATTTCGATTTCTCTAACTCCTTCTGTCTTCTTAACGGTATTACGTGATGATTATTATGATTGTCAATTACTCGTTTAAATTGACATGCGGGAGAAAAATGATAGAAATAATAAATAAATATTCGATTTGATTTATTATACAATATCTAGTCGATTGGAAAAAATTTCTAGTAGAGAAAATATTTTTGTTTAATCCTCCTAATGATTTACTAACTCGAGTAGGATTTTTATTATTATTTTTATTTAAATTTATAATCAATTTGATTGGAATTTTATGAAATAAATCGTGATTTTATTAATCGTAGAAAACAATGACAATTGTTGGGGATAAAATTTTTCTTTTTTTTTTATTTTTGCATATCAATTTATTTTCGATTATGACTCTCAAAATGCCGGAAGTCTCGAGAGAATTGGTTCATGCCGCGCTCGGCGCCCACTGAATTGAATATCCATTTCAAATCCATTATCCATAATATACGAGTACGCAAACTATCGGGAGGAGATCAATATGCAATTGATCGGAAATAAAAATTTAATATACATTTTTATACTATTTTTATCAGTCAGATAATTGTCTCTATTATCGAATTTAATTTCCAACTTCCTTAAAATTGCTCTTGCTTTTAACCTTCCTACGGTTTTTATCATTTTTTAATTTTGCAAAAAATAAATCTATAATTTTGTTATTGTTAAAAATAATTTTGACTATTTCGTTTTTACTTTGATATTAAATATAACTATTCTGCTTCAAGTTAAATTGTTAATTTTATTTATGACTCGAATTAAATTTTTTTAAATAAATAAATGAAAGATAGGAAAGTAGGAAGGTTATAAGAAAAGAAAAATATAATTCTATGTCAAATTTGTTAATTTAATTAAAAAGTTATAATATTTATTAAAATATTTATTTTATTTATTTTAAATTATTAATTAAATTTATTAAATTCTATTTTCAAATTAATTATTACAAAAAAGCTATACTATTTATAATTTAAACAATAAGTGGATTTCAATTATTATTTGCTGGTGAGGAATTATTTTTTTTTTAACTTCTTCTGCGTTGAGAAAAGGTTAAAATGAGATACATTACTGTGGGTGTTTTTCGTTTTAAAAAGGAGGTAAAGAAAAGGAAGAAAAAAATTCCAGACTGCTGGAGAATTTATCGAAAAGGTTACGAAGTCAAGATTTTCAAGATACGAGAACCACTGTTCGTAATGCAAGCTAGATTGTAGGCTTAACTGGATGAACACAGCTAGCGTGATTCTTGATGGACAGGAGGAGGTTTGACGAGATCTTTCGTATTAATTAAGGCGAATTAACCGAAGCATAAACTAGGCAACTAATGTGAAGGAAACCCAGTATATCAGATGATTCCAGTAATTACACTTGTACAGGAATGTGGCTCCTCCCTTAAATTCTCAAAATTAACATATATCCATCGGATAAAGCCACGAAAACGAAATAAATACACTGGAAATCATTAGAATGAATAGCAAATGAACAATAATGAATAATTAAACTATTTTTTTATAGTTCTTATTATTTCTAAAATAATAAATAAATAATTAATAAATAATAATAAATAAATCAATATTATAAATAATAATAATAATAATAATAATAATAATAATAATAATAAATTTAAGAATTAGTAAACATAACAAAATAATAATAAAGTAATTAATTTAGGTATTTATTAATTAATTGAAGAACAATGTAACAAATATAAGAACTTTTTGAAAGGAAAATATTTTGATTCACACTGAAAGAAAATGTATATTAAATTTTGTAAAAGTATTTTATAATTTGGGGAAAAAGTGCTAGAAACCGAAATTTTGATATAAAAAATACTAAACTTTAAAAAAATTTATGTGGAATTTAGTAAAGTTATATTAAAAATGAATAAAATTTTTTTATATTTGATATAATTATATTAAATTCCACATAATTGTTTTTTAAGTTTAGAATTTCTTATATCTAAATTTCGGTTTGTTGCACTTTTTCCCCAAATTGTAAAATACTTTTACAAAATTTAATATACATTTCCTTTCAGTGTATGAAAATGTTCTTTTTCCATTTCGAGCTCAAATTAATTAATTATTTATTATTATTATTATTATTATTATTATTATTAAATAATTTTATTTATTTATTAATTAAATTAATTAATTAAATTAATTGAATAATTTATTTATAAGTAATAAATTAATAAGTTTAATTGATTAATTTATTTATTTATTGAAGAATAATGTAACAAATAGAAGATCTTTTTGAAAGGAAAATATTTTGATCCATGAAACTGTGTATATCTATGAAAATATTTGATCGAGCTCAAATATTTTCTTAATTGTTACCATAATACATTATAGATGAATTAAAAATTTGATTGAAAATAAAAAAGAAATTGGGAAAAATTTTCGTTTTTCGTTGAATAAGACTTTGAACACGGAATCTTGACGAATACTGAATGAGTTCCACAAACAGAGTTATCGTAACAGTGCATTTTCAAAACCTACAATCAACTTCTACTTAAGACGTTAATTCAAAGCAATTACATACGAAAGTGGCACTAAAGAAAATATCATAAACGGTCAAATGAACTTGCAAAGAAATACTTGATGGAACTCAGTTCGCAGTGTTGGAATATGAATATACTTATCGAAATTTAACTTTCTCATTAGTTTCTCATTTATCTCGTCTCAACAAGAAACTCTGCATTCAGAGATGTAAAATTCAATTATTCACTGAAAAAGTAAACAAATAGCAATCAATTAGTTTCTTGGTGATAAATTAATAATAAACTAGTAAATTAATAATAAACATGATAATTAATATTAAACTAGCTAATTAACAACAAACTGGTTAATCGGAAATTAATTAGTAGTTAACTAGTATGCAATTAATTGTCAGTTTAGTAGTAATCAACTAATTACTGTTTACTTAAATGAATTAGTAATAAATTAGTTATTTGGTAATTAATTAGTTAATTGGCAGCTAACCAGTAATTATTTAATTGTCAGTTAAGTATCAATGTATTAGTTAATTATTATCAGTTACTAAGAAATTATCTAATTGGTAAGTCTTAATTAATTGTCAGTTAATAAAAGTTATTAGTTAGTTAGTTAAACTAGTTAATTAGCAACAAATAACACTGTAAATAAAAAATTCTAAATTAGAGCTGATTTCGGTATTAAAATAGAACTAATCTACTATTTAATACCAAAATTGGTAATAAATTAGGAGCTCTCTTTTTACAGTGGAGTCGGCAATTAGTAACAAATTAGTTATATTGCAATTAATTAAATAATTGGCATTTAATTAGTAATAAATTAGTTCATTAGTCAATTAAGTGACAGTTAATTAATAATAAATAAGTTCATTGGTAATTTATTAACTAATTTTCAGTTAATTAGTTATAAATTAATTAATTAATTGGCAATTAATAAGTAATAAATTAGTTCGTAATTATTTGATTCATTAGCAGTTGATTAGTAATAATAATAAGTTAATTGTTAATTAATTCGTAATAAATTAATTAATTCGCAATTGATATGTGATAAATTGGTTAATACAACTAAGTGACGGTTAATTAATAACAAATAAGTTCATTGGTAATTAATTAACTAATTGTCAGTTAATTAGTTATAAATAAATTAATTGGCAATTAATAAGTATAAAATTGATTAATTAGCAATTATTTTATTCATTGGCAGTTGATTAGTAATAATCTAGTTAATTGTTAATTAATTAGTAATAAATTAGTTAATAAATAAATAAATTAGTTAATTGGCAATTAATTGTTAATAAATTAGTGAAATGGCAATTAATTGGTCCTTTTAAATTTGAACTCAATTTCCTTGCGCAAGAAAATTTAGTACCAGAATTTCGTTAGAAATTTCTGGTTCACCTGTCTGCGTACATAAATTTCAAGAGAAATTTCTCACAAATACTTTTCAATTTTAATAGACTGACTATAAATTAAGCAATTTTAATAAATTGAGATTGAGCGCTTTAGTTCTAAAGGTTTTCGCTTAACTCTACTATATAGGGAAAATATTGTTACATAATAAAAGGTCCCCACACACACACACATTTATATTTACACTGTATATGTATATATTAACGTGAAACTAATGACGTGAAAGAAATGTTGCGCGCGGTGAATATATTGCATAATTGTGAGTAATTAGTCCATTCACGAGCGTGGCTTTATAGAGCGCGGTCCATAGGAAGTGTATATCGGGCGGGATATAAGTAAAGTGAAGGAGGCATTAATTATCCAGTTATTAATGCATTTTGATCGCATTTTTCATTTTTTCTTTCTTGTACTCACTTTTCTTTTTTTTTCGCTTTTTGAAAAATTAACATTACATCATTTAGATTAACGTCGTCGTTACATCGTCGAGCTCATTAGTTAAATCGTTATCTTGCGCCGCATGAGTTTAGAAAGAGAGAAAGAAAGAGACTCATTTGGAACATTTCTCACACAAAATTCACCTATGACCATCTAACCCGTGGATTATAATCGTGCACAATGAGTTTGTTGCAAAAAAATAAAATAAATAATTATCACCTTCCGTGATCAAAAGTTCAGTAATCTTTAAATAATTTAGTTAGAGTAATGGATGGAACAATTGTTTCTGGATAATTAGGTAGTAAATTAGTTCCTATGAGTTGTTTCATTAGAAACTATGATAATTGAAATTACTACAATTGAATTTGGTTTAATAAATAAAAAATGAAAGTTTAAAAATGTAAAATTTGTTGAAATTTTGAAAAATGTACAAAAGAAATATCAATTAACACTGATATTAATTTTATTTCCTGTCGATTTTTTTGTACTATTTTAAATAAATTTTATTTCTAATCTGTAATTTTCGTATTAGAGTAGAATTACTTTAACCCTTTTGGTAATTCTCTTTTTGGAATTCCAATAAAAATTTCATGGAAAATTTTTGGTATTTTCATAAAATTTTTACAGAATTCGTTTGTAAAATTACACATGAATTTTTCTGGAAAATTACCATTGCAATTTTATTTAAATATTATATGAAATTTCTAGGGATTATCAATTGGATTTTTTATTAAAATTGTAGAAGTGAAAATTCTATTAAAGTGTAATTAGTTCGTAAAATAAAAAAATTTTAAATTTCAATAGAAATTTTGCGGAAATAGTTTAAAGTTTCTATGGAATTTGGAAATAAAATTTTAATTCAAATTTCGTTTAGTAAAATTACGATTGTTTTGGAAAAAATTAAAAACATAAAAATTTCACGGATACTCTATACAGAAATTTGAAGAAAATTCTTTAAAGCAATTTCAAGTAAATTTCAATTGAAAAATTAAATATTCCATAAAAATTTCGCCAGAAAATTGTAGGAAAATTATGGAATTTCTACGAAATTTTCAAGTCAAATTTACATTTCAATTCCATTAGAAAAATTTTCAGGTATTCAAGTATTTCGAAAAATTATAATTAGGAATTTAAAATTAAAAAATCTATGTAAATTTTGTGTAAATTCCTCGGAAAATTCAAAAAAATATTATGGAATTTCTACAAAATTTTCAAGTCAAATTTACATTTCAATTCCATTAGAAAAATTTTCAGGTATTCAAGTATTTCGAAAAATTATAATTAGGAATTTAAAATTAAAAAATCTATGTAAATTTTGTGTAAATTCTTCGGAAAATTCAAAAAAATATTATGGAATGTATACGAAATTAGCAATTAGAATTTTTCTTGCAATTCCAGGAGTAAAAATTCTGTAATTTTGATTTCAATTTCAATTTTTTCACAAAACTACAAATAGAATTTTTTAATTTTGAAAATTTTATGGAAAATTCAAAAAAAATATTACAGAATTTTCGTTGCAATTGAATCAGTAAAAGTTCTATATAAGATTCAATTTTTTTACAAAATTACAATTAAAAAGTTGAAATAAAAAAAATGTCATCAAAATTTTATAAAAATTCCAAAAAATATAATGGAATTTCTACGAATTTCATTATTGATATTTCCCGAAAATTCAAATTCAAATAAAGATCAAACACTATTTTAAAAAATTTCCCCCTTTGAAATTTCAGTCAAAAGATTTCCTTTTCCCATAATTAAACAAATAATTCAACTTCTCTAAACAAAAGCGAGAAATATATTGTTGTAAAAAAAGTGAAATGCCTATTCTTCTTTCTTGCTTTCTTTCTTTTTGGAATTTAAAAGAAAAAAAGAGCGGCAATAATGCCAAGTGCATACATCTTAGTGACGAGAATTCCATCGGCCACTTTGGTCGAGATTCTCTCACATCCGTAAACACTGATCGATAGATCGCAAATTCAAAGACGTCCGAGTGTCCCGACCTTCTTCAGATGTCGTTCGTCGTTCCCGATCACGAGCCTTTGATAGCACTCATCCTGTAAAAAAAGCAACCAAAAAAAGAGAAAAAATTACATATCGATTGCCGGCTCTCGTTGATTTGTTCTCGTCTTATCCGTGACGAAAAGCTCTCTCATTTGCGATTCGTATATAAAGATTCTCATTATCCTGATTTAACATCTCAGAATCGTCGAATAATGAGACTGCGGTGAGGTGTGAAAAATACGATTCCGAAATTTTTTTCTTTCTGTACAAGGAATTTTTTGCGAAAGTCGTTAGAACGCCCGAAGAAGCAGGAAATATTTTATTTACATTTTTTATGGAATTTTCCATTGGAACGTGAAAGAAAATTCTGGAAATATTGGGAATATTTCCATCCGGAAATTTCTCCTGGAATTTTATTATTGGATTTTTTTATTGGATTATTAAATAATATTGTTTAAACATTCTTGGAATATTACGAAAAATTCTCTTTCAGGAGATTTTCTATAGGAATATTCAGAATTATTTACTAATATTAAGAATTTTATAAAAAAATTTTATTTCATATCTTGAATTTTAAAAGAAATTTTTTTTGGGTTTTAACAAGAATGTTTCCAGGTTTCTAAAAGAATATTCCCAAAATTCTAAAATAAAATTTCCAATAATCCAAAGAAAATTTCTAATGTTCCAAAAGAATATTTCCAGTGGACCAAAAGAATACTGATAAAGTTTCTAAAAAATATTCATAATATTCCAGAAGAAAATTTCCAATATTCCAAAAGAAAATTTCTAATGATCGAAAAGAATATTTTCAAGAAATTACAAGAATTTACAATATTTCAAAAGAAAATTTCCAATGTTCCGAAAGAATATTTCCAGTGGCCCATAAGAATATTTATAAACTTTCTAAAAATTTTCATAATATTCCAGAAGAAAATTTCCAATATTCCAAAAGAAAATTTCTAATGATCGAAAAGAATATTTTCAAGAAATTACAAGAATTTACAATATTTTAAAAGAAAATTTCCAATGTTCCGAAAGAATATTTCCAGTGGCCCAAAAAAATATTTGAAAAACTTTCTAAAAATTTTCATAATATTCCAGAAGAAAATTTCCAATATTCCAAAAGAAAATGTCTAATGATCGAAAAGAATATTTCCAGTGATCCAAAAAAATATTCATGATGTCTCTAACAAATTTTTATAATATTCCAGAAGATTTTCCAATATTCCAAGAATTTCCAATATTCCAAAAGAAAATTTCCTATGTTTCAAAAGAATATTTATAAACTTTCTTAAAATATTCATAATTTTCCAGAAGAAAATTTCCAATATTCCAAAAAAAAATTTCTAATGTTTGAAAATAATATATATATATATAATGTTTCTAATAAATTTTCATAATATTCCAGAAGAAAATTCCTAATATTCCAAAAAAATATTTCTAATAATCGAAAAGAATATTTTCAAGAAATTCCGAGAATTTCCAATATTTCAAAAGAAAATTTCTAATGTTCCAAAAGAATATTTCCAGTGGTCCAAAAGAATACTGATAAAGTTTCTAAAAAATATTCATAATATTTCAGAAGAAAATTTCCAATATTCCAAAAGAAAATTTCTAATGATCGAAAAGAATATTTTCAAGAAATTACAAGAATTTACAATATTTCAAAAGAAAATTTCCAATGCTCCGAAAGAATATTTCCAGTGGCCCAAAAGAATATTTATAAACTTTCTAAAAATTTTCATAATATTCCAGAAGAAAATTTCCAATATTCCACAAAAATATTTCTATTGATCTAAAAGAATATTTCCAATTTTCTAAAAGAATATTTCTAGTAATCCAAAAGAATAAAAAGAATATTTCCAATGTTCCAAAAGAATATTTCTAGTAATCCATAAGAATATTCAGAAAGTGTTTAAAAAATATTTATAACATTCCAGAAGAAAATTTTCAATATTCCAAAAGAATATTTCTATTGATCTAAAAGAATATTTCCAATGTTCCAAAAGAATATTTCTAGTAATCCAAAAGAATAAAAAGAATATTTCCAATGTTCCAAAAAAATGTTTCTAGTAATCCAAAAGAATAAAAAGAATATTTCCAATGTTCCAAAAGAATATTTCTAGTAATCCATAATAATATTCAGAAAGTGTTTAAAAAATATTTATAACATTCCAAAAAAAAATTTCCAATATTCCAAAAGAATATTTCTAATAATCCATAAGAATATTCAGAAAGTGTTTAAAAAATATTTATAACATTCCAGAAGAAAATTTCCAATATTCCAAAAGAATATTTCCAGTGATCTAAAAGAATATTCCTAATGTTTCAAAGGAATATTCCCAAATCTCCTAAATGGAACATTCCACGTTTATTTGGAGTTTCCTCTATTCAATTGAAGAAAATTATTTTTGAAGGAAAGAGTGGAGAAAAAATTTCCATTCTTCCTCAACGGTAGCCTGTATGTGGAGCCTATGTGGAGACACAAGAAGCGGGGAGCGATCTTTTGCGGATATAAAGTGTAGTTCGATATCATCGGTGCTGGTTGAGAAAAGCAGGGCGGGAAAGGACGTCACTTCACACCCAATTATTGCCCGGTCTTGGCTATCTCGAGGTATTGTGCCACAGCATCTACAGCTTCGTTAGAATCTCGCGTTACTCTCGCGCACAACTCTTATTCCTTATCAGCGCGCGGCTCCTTCTTCTTCTCTCTCTCCAACGCTCCTGACAGCTGTCGCGACTGGCAATGGGTTTCTCCCCGGTCCGAGAACTGCCCATCACTCTCCTATTGTATGCAAGTCCTCACCAGTGACGCGACGACACTGCCACGAGAAATTTTTTTCACCAGAGCAAGAGAGATTGCTTAGATGAAAGAAAACTTTTCTCTCTCTTCATCTCTATTCCTCTCTTTTACTCTTTCTGTCTCTGTTACTCTTTTTTCTCTCTCTCTCTCTCTCTCTCTTTCTCTCTCTCTCTCTCTCTTTCTCTCTCTTTCTCTCTCTCTTTCTCTTTCAAAGAATAAAGATACCAGAGTGAGAAATAGAGAGAGAGGGAGAGAAGGAAAAAAACAGAAAGAGAATCGGAAAACCAGATGGAGAGAAAGAAAAAGGGAAACAGAGAGAGAAAGAGATACAATTTGAATGACGAAAGAAAAAAAATTTTTTTTGCTTTTGTGAAAGAAGACGAGCAGCTAGAGAGAAAAAGAGAGAGAGAGAGAGACAAGTATAGAAAAACGGTTTGATCACAACTCGAATGACACAATCACTATCGGTCCACATCGCGAACCTTTGACGACGACTTTGGACAAAGACGAAGCACTTAGAGTTTTGAGGCGTAGCTGCCACGCTCGTAACTGATTTCCTCTTCGCTATCCAGAATCACTACTCTATGCAAAATATTGTCCCAAGGTTTCCACTGCGAGATGCCGGTGCAATGACTCCTTTTCAAAAGCGATCGCTCTTCTTTCACTCCTCGAGATTGACAGAGACATTTTCAAAAAGAATTTTTTACACTGTTTCTTGAATAGTAATAATAAAAAAAAATTAAATCGAATTAAATATTCCATTGGAATATTGGTAATTTAAAAAAAATATATTCCATCAAAGCATATGGAATATTCAGTCCAAATATCCCACTTGAACGTTTGAAATATTCTCAAGAAATATCCTATGGAAGCATTTAGAACTATTTTAAAGAAATATTCCATGGAAACATTTGGAATATTAAAAAAAATTCCACTGGAATATTTCGCAAATATTCTAAAGTAGTATTCTACTGAAGCATTGGGAATTTACTAAAGAAATATTCCATTGAAACATTTGGAATATTCTAAAAGAATTTTTCATTGGAATATTTAAAATATTCTCAAGGAATATTCCGTCAAAAATTGCAACATTTTGAATGTCTTGATTCTAAACAAATATTCCATTGAATCATTCGCAATTTTCTAATAAAATATTCCAGTGAAATATTACGAAATTTCTAAATGAATATTCCATCGGGACATTTAGAATATTATATTGGAACATTTGTAATATTTCGTTCACTATTTAAAAATATCAAATTTTTTATTTTACAAAAGGAAAAATAATGTTTAAGAAAAAATAACTAGAAAAAATTATTTCCCGAATTAAAAATTAATTTGTTAATAAATAATTTCATTGAATATTCTTTGTCTAAACAAATATTCCATTGAATCTTTCGCAATTTTCTAATGAAATATTCCGGTGAATCATTACGAAAATTCTACATGAATATTCTATGGGAACATTTAAAATATTATATTGGAACATTTGTAATATTTCGTTCACTATTTAAAGATATCAAATTTTTTCTTCACAAAAGAAAAAATAATGTTTAAGAAAAAATAACTAGAAAAAATTATTTCCCGAATTGAAAATTAATTTGTTAATAAATAATTTCATTGAATATTGAAAGAAAGAAAAATGTTAAAAAGAATTTTTCAATAAAAATTGGAAATAAATTAGCTAAAAATTAAGACAATTTTTTTTGAGAAATTGCAACATTTTGAATGTCTTGATTCTAAATGAATATTCCATTGAATCTTTCGGAATTTTCTAGTGAAATATTCCAGTGAATCATTACGAAAATTCTAAAGGAACATTCCATCGGGACATTTGGAATATTATATTAGAACATTTGTAATATTTCATTTACTTTTTAAAGATTTCGAATTGTTCGACGTTGGAATATTTATTTAGGTGTAATACAGAAATATTCCATTGGAATAAAAAAAAATTTTTTATTGACACTGTTGATGACATGATCAACATTTTTTGCGTCTTTTAAATAAATGGTCAATTAATTTTAAACTGAAAAAGTCCTAAATTGAAAAGTAATAATAATCCTTTGGAATATTGATGCAAATTGTTCCAATTGAAATATTCCGAACAGGGAAATTTTTAGCAACATTCCTGAAATATTTCAATGAAACATTGGAAATACTAATCTTTGCAAATTTCAGAAATATAAAGTCGACTTACGTTTAAAATGTTTTTTTTTTTTGAATTATTACAGAAATATTCCATCAAGATATTAAGATAATATTCCATAAAATTATTATTTTTATTTCTATTAATAAGATTATAATTATTAATATATTATCAGCACTGATACTGAAAGTAATAATTTTTTTGCCCTAATTAATAAAAAATCAATTTATTTTCAGATGAAAATGTTGTAAAAGATAATATTCCATTGGAGTATTCTTGTAGTATTCCTGTAGTATTCTTATAGTATTCCATTAGAATATTCAATTCGATATTGATATTTTTTTATTGTAATTTGTATTATTGGTACTGATAATTTTTCACATGTTATCAAATTATGAATGAATGGCATTAAAAAACGGTTTAAATTTTAAACTGTTTGTTCCAGTGAAAAATTTCAGTCTAATATTCCCAATAGATTCGAATAAAATTTTCTAATACTTTTATTTTTATCAATTTTAATTCTGACACTTATCATTTTTGTTACATAATTAATAAAATAATCAAGATGATTTTTAAATAATAATAATGTAAATTTAAAAGTTGATATTCTGTTTGAGATTTTTTATATTTATTCCAGTCGAATATTCCATTGAAGCGTTATAGGAATATTCCATTAAAATATTCCTGTATTATTCTAATGGAATATTTAATTTGAATATTATGTTTTAAATTATACATGAAAAAAAACCTTTACCTGGAACAGCGATAACTTTTGCTAAAATAGCGAAAGTATTCGTTTAAATAGCGAAAGTATTCGCTGCAATAAATTTCCAAAATATAGTGAAATTTGTAGTTGTTTCAATTGAACAATTTTTTCATGTAATATTATATTCTTACATAATCCAATATTTTAGTGAAATATTCCAAAAATTTATATTTAATTTTGAGTAGTATGTTACCAATGTTTCAGTGAAATATTCCAGAAATATTAATTGGATTCCGAATATTTTCAATGTTTGAAATTTGAATTAAATGTCCCAAGAGTAAATTGAGTTCAAAATCCTAATGTCTCATGGAAATATTTCAGAAATGTGAATTTAAATTGATTTCCGAGTATTTTCAATCTTTCAACTGAATGTTCCAGAAATGCGAATAAAATTTTTAGTAAAATATTGTCAATCTTTCAATGAAATATTCCAGAAATCGAAATTTGAACTGAATTCTCAATGGAATATTTCTAATATTTCAATGACATTTTCAAGGAATGTGAATTAAATTCTCAATGGAATATTTATAATATTTCAATGAAATATTCAAGGAATGTGAATTGATTCTAAATGGAACATTTCTAATATTCAAATGAAATATTCCAGGAATGTGAATTGAATTTAAAATGTAATATTTCTGTAATGTTTGAATGAAGTATTCTATGCATGTTATTTAAATCCTAAATAAAATGTTCCCAATGTCCTGTTGAAATATTCCATGAATGTGAATTAGATTTTAAACAAATCTGTAGGTAATAAAACAGTAAAAAGAAATTAAAAATAAAAAATATAAATTTTTATTAAATACTGTAATGGTGAAAGTAAAATTTTGTTACACTGAAGAGGCGAAAAAAAAGTGACACTTGGGATTCTCCTTCTTTTTGTTACAGGCGAAAAGCCGTACCAGTGCACGTGGGAAGGATGCACGTGGAAATTTGCTCGCTCCGACGAGCTAACGCGGCATTATCGCAAGCACACTGGACAGAAACCGTTCAAGTGCCATCTTTGCCAACGATCTTTTTCGCGTAGCGATCATTTGTCCCTTCACATGAAGAGGCATTGATGATGGTTTGTTCGACTAGTAGCAGTCTACTGATTCCACACGCGACGCTGATGAGTACATTCGGGACCTGAAGAAATCTCCTCTCACACTGCTCAGAATTTCATCCGCTATTTTTCTTTTTCTTCTTCTTCTTCTTTTTCTTCTTTATTTGTTTTTTTTCTTCTTTTTTTCCACAATTCTTCATCAAATTGCTAATTGAAAGCGAAGTTTATAAAATAAGTAAGTAATTATTTTCTGTTGCTAAATTGGGAGGAGAAAAATGTAGCAAAAAAAAATCGTTCACTAGGTTTAGAGTTTATTGCAAAAAAAAAGAATGAAGGGAATAAGAAGAGAGTGTAATATTAATTTTTTGGTTGTTGTGAGGATTGCGCGAACCCTTAGTAAGATGATAAAAAGAAAGAACAAAAGGAAAATAAAAGCTCTATTTCTAATGCTGCGAGAGGAACTTTGAACACGTTTTCGCTGAATAAATATTAGAACAGGGAAATTGATTCTTCAGTGGTGTTTGAGATAAAATTGAGAGTTGCAAATTCAGTTCACTTATTGCGGAAAATGCCAAAACAAAGAGAGAAATTCTACACCTTTTTGTTGTCGTTCAAAAGTGGAATTAAGTTTGTTTTCGAAAGGAAACGTCAATTTTTTGTTGTGTTATTAAAAAAAGTCGATAAACATTATTTTCATTGAATAAATAAAAAAATAGTTAAATAAATTCATGTAAATGTAAATAAAAAATATATAAATAAAAAAAATGTTAATAAAAAGATTAGTAAATGACAAAATATAATTGCAAAAATTGTAATAGAAACGAAATTTCTAAATTGATATTTAATAATTTACATTTTTTTCATTTTTGTTTTAGAAAATAAAATAAATTAAAACTGTAATAAAATCTAATATTCCAGATTAATAATTTACACTTTTTTATTTTTTTGTCAAATAAAACAAATAAAATGTGAAATTAAAAAAAAATTTTTTTAATAATAAAAATTGATTTTTCCAATTAATAATTAAAATATTCTACAATTTTGTTTTGAAAAAGAAAACAAATAAAAATTACAGATTAGAAATTTAATAGCAACTAATTTTTAAAATTATTAATTCACATTTATTTGCAATTTAGTTTTATAAAAAAAGTAAATAAAACTTGCAGATTAAATATTTAGTAAACCTTTCCAAATCAAAAATTTACATTAATTGCAATTTTATTTTGGCTAATAAGATAAAAAAATTACAGCTAAAAATTGTAATAAAAATAAATTTTGCAAATAAAAAATTTACATTTTTTCGCAATTTGGTTTTGGCAAAAAAAATCAGTTAAGAATTTTTATAATAATTTAACTGATTTTCCAAAGTCTTAGTTTACATTTTTGGCAATTTTGTTTTCTATAAAAAAAAGTGCGCCTGTGATAAATTTGCCTTCTCAATTAAAATAGAAACCACTAAAAATCGATTTTCGCAAAAATCATTAATCAACAAACTTTCTATTTCTTCTTCAAATTCATTTAAAAATTGATTAATGATTCTTTATTTTACTGGGTGTTCAAAAAAAGTATGGAGACTAAAATTTTTCAGTATGTTAAAAAAATTAAAACTTTATTCAAATTAAAGTTAAAATTACTTCAAAATTGAAATTATTAAGTATAATAATTAATTACTTAATTTTTAATTACAAATAATTCAAATTTGTACTATTTTTAAAATTTAACGAAATATTTCGTTTTTTTAAAATAATGATAAAAAAAAGGAAAATTGTAAAAAAAACTAGCGAAATGTTTCGCTTTTTTAGAAATAAAAAAATTAATATGAGAAAAATATATCATTTCCAATACTTTTTGAACTCTGTATATATTTTATTTTCTCCTGATAATGAAAAATTAGCAAAAACGTTTTCGAAGTGACTTTCGAAAATTGTGCGTCCTTTGAATTTTTGAAGAAAATATTTCTCACTTTTCTTACGCGTGGATTGCGAACAATTTTCATTCTAAAAACGAAACAAAAAAAAGTTAACGATAAAAAAATTAACTGTGATGAATTTTCTAAATTTAGCTGTTATTCACTATTTATATATTAAAAAAATATATGTAAAATTTTAAGAACAATAAATAATAATTTGTTGACTAATTAATATTTCGATCGATCGAAAATTGTTCGCTCGATTAGAACGCGTATTTAAAAAATATATTTAAAAAATATAAAAACAAAAATTTCAAAACTCTTTTCTAGAAAATCTTTCTATCGCTAATTATAAAGCAAAAAAAATTGCTGCGGGTTCAGCATGATTCAATATTTTTTTCTTTATGATGAAGCATTATTTCTGTTTCTAGCCAATTTTTAATTTGTTGAAATTCCAATTTATTTATAATAATTTTTTTTAAATAAGGCCAGCTCAACTAGTCTAGAGCACTATTATTATTATTAATAATAATATTATTATTGAATATTATTATTAATAAATATTATTATTATTATTAAATATTATTATATATTGTGAAAAAAATAGAGAGCCAGTACAGTAAATTTTAAAGAAAATGGTAGTTTTTAGTCGGGTAATAATTAAGTGATATAAAGAAATATAAAAATATTTAGAACTCCGAATAACGGAGCTTGGGACTTAGCATGCTCAGTTAAATGAAAAATAAATCGTGATGGTTAAACATTTCTTTTTTCCATTTAATGAAAAAAATATCTATATGATAGAAAATTTGTTCAAAGTGCACAAAGAATTTTGCGTTTTGAAAAAAGGACAATCAATTGAGAATGATCCAATTTGATGAAAAAATTAGATATTCTAAAATTAAAAATTCAGTATTATGAATGTTTGCATTCAGAGAAAAATGCATTAAATTAAATGCGTTGTTTAAAATTTATTTTTTGTTTTCTGCTTGCAATTTTGTGCGGCGAAAAAAATTTTTTCGCTTTTAATTCTTTTAAAGATAGAAAACGTTCTGTGTCGGACTTTATTAATGCCAGTTTATTAAAAAATCTATTGTAAAAGTAAAAATCTTATATCGTTACTATATATAGCCTAAAAGGTGCCAAAGTAGAAGGTGCAATTGCAAAACTATTTCTTGTATAATTGTTTTATTTTTTCTTTACAAAAGGAAAAATAACTAGAAAAAATTATTTCCCGAATTAAAAATAAATTTGTTAATAAATAATTTTATTGAATATTGAAAGAAAAAAAATGTTGAAAAGAATTTTTCAATAAAAATTGAAAATAAATTACCTAAAAATTAAGAAAAAGAATTGAAAATAAATTAAATTAATAAAATAAAAAGTATTGAAATTTTGCACCAAAAGGCATTGTGTCCGTGAATTTAAATAAATAAATAAAAAATACAAAAATTCAAAATAAATTAATAAATTTAAAAAATTCTAGTTGAGAGAAATATTTTTTTTGAGAAATAATTTTTTTCACAAAACAGAGTATTGCTTTTGCACCTTTTTTGCTGATTAGAAAAAAAAATATTTATACATATATACCTATGGACCTAATAAGATCTAATTTATCCGAAATTTTTCTCTATTGGAAAATTAGGGGAACTATTTAGCTTTACTATTGTTTTTTTTCTAATTCGTTTGGTAGCGCTATACACACTGCACACATTGTAAATATAAACAAAGCAGTATGTTATGTAAAAAAAAGCTTGATATTTTTAATTTTAAAAAAACAATGTTCATGGGTAATGGAAAATCGACAAATTAATATATTTTCATTGTATTTATTTGTAAATGAAAGTTTTTATTTTTATTAGATTAATGACGATATACTGATAATTATTATAATTGAGCAGAACGATCGCTTGAGTTATTCAATTTTAGTTGAAATAATTTTCTTATATTCAAATTGTTAAAAAATGTTGTCGAAAAAAAAGGCAAATTAGGAAAAAAAATTTTATTACATTTTTTTAGAAAGTTTGATTGTTTTTTAATTTTTTTAATTTTGAATCTTTTATTCAGTTTTTTATTATACTTTACTCGAAAACAATTGAATTATAAGTGATAAATGTTAATTCAATTAAAGATAACAATAAAATTGAAATAAAAAAATAATTTCCACTTTTAGTGAATTAATTTCATAATTAAATTAAATTTACAATTAATTGAATAAATTCACAATAAAATATTAGAAACGATTGAAATTTTAGCTAAAGTAAATTTTTGACAGATTGAAAAGAATTTTTTCCAAAAAAATTTTAATTTTAAAGTTAAAAATTAAAATTGAAAATTTTGAAAATTACTCTTAAAATTTCAAAGACAAAATTAATATTTATAGTCAATTAAAAAACGGAATCAACTAATTTTAGTTCATTCTTTCAAAAAAAAAATTAAAAATTTCGCAGAAACTTTATTTTCAAAAAAAGTAAAAAATATTTCTGAATTTTCAATACTAAAATTGTAAGCTAATAACTTATTCACTGTGCTGTGAACGATTCTTCGAACGAGCAATTTCTGAAATGCATTTGAAATTCATACAGTAAATATATATTTTTTTTACATTAAGTTATTACTTTAAGAATAAAAAAAATTATCTCATAAAATGCCAGTTTATAGCAGAGCCAGTTTTTTCAGTTATAATCTCAATACATGTATAAAAAATGAATTAAACTCGATAAATAGTTGAAAAAAAATATTAAGTGTAGTGCCTTCTAATTTTAAGAAAAAAAATGGGGCGTTATGTTTAGATCTTAAGTCTGTTACTAGTGCCTTAAGATTAAAGAGAAAAATTATCTCGTTGGCCACAAGAATTTTTTTCTTTTTAAAATTGATTTTATAAATATAAATCCAACTATTTTTTTGGTAAAATATTTTAGAATCGTAAAAATTAATTATTTTATTGTCTTTTTATAAATATAAATTAAAATGTTTGTTTGGCAAAATATTTTTAAATTGTAAAAAATTATTTATTACTTTTTTTGTAGGTAATTGATATTAATGGTTCAAATACCTTTAATAAAATAATCAATAAAAATTATTTATTTGCAAATTATTTTTGAATCGTAAAATTTAATTATTCAATGAATAATTAATATTTAAATTTTAATTAATTTAATTAGTTAATTTGTAAAAAGTGTTAAAACAAATTTCAAGCATTGAAATCAAGTTACCAAAAATGCTAGTACAGTGAACTACATAAATTTGTTCAGCAATAAATTGATTTTTTTGTGCAATAATTAGGCAGATAATTTTTGTCACTAAAATTTAAAAAGAAGAATTAATTAACTATTAATATAATTTTTCTATGATTTAAAATTTGCAATATAATTACAACAATAATTATAATTATGTAAATTTAAAATCATAAATAAAATTCATAAAATTTTGTATCAGCTTGTTTTTCTTAAATATTAAAAAAAAATTCCATACGATTCGTAAGGAAATAATATATAAAAAATAAGGAGCGCCACTTTGCTCATTATTAAAAATAACAATAAAAATTTTTCATTAAAAGGCTCCACCCAGACGAAAAAATTAGCATTTCAAGTGCCTTAAGAGAATTTAAAAAAATGGCGACGAGATATTGATGTAATCAATTGAAAATAAAGATGACAAATTACAGAGAAAATCTAATTTACAATTTTCTGTCATAAACAAATCAAGAAAAAAAAATTTCTCATCTTTATTATCATCAATGATCAATCTACATTTTCTGCACTCGCATCGCACAATTAGGACTATAAACAATGATAAACCGTCATATCTTTGAAAAAAATATAAATATATATTATAAGTGTACAGATAGAAAAGAAAATTTCTAGAAAATTCTTTGAAAATATTTCAATGATTACAAAATTGTCATTGAAATTGTCATTAAAATTTTCATCTATAAAATTTGTTCAGCAATAAACTACGCTAATTAATAATTTAAGCAAATCTCAATTGTAAATAATTTTTTTCTCTAAATTGGCAAAAATTAAATGTAAAAACTGCTCGTTTCGGTGAATCGTTGTTTCATATAATTATATATTTGCCTAAATAATTATAAATAACTATTGTAAATGATCGACAATTTTTTTTTCGAAGTAAATAGGAAAATTCAACATATAAATTATAAATAACTATATTATAAATATTGTATACAGAAGACTCAAGTCTAGTTGAATATAAAAATTAGCAATTGAAAAAAAACGAAAATTGAATTCGTTCTAGAATTCAAAAAGAGAAAATGGAAAGAGTTTTTTTTTGAAAAAATGATTTTTTTAAAGTTAAAAAAATCCACATGTCACTCAAATCTACAAAAAAAGAAAACACTACTGAAGCATTGCAATAAAATAATGAAGGAAAAATATAAAAAAAATGAATAAATAAATAGTAAAAAAAACCGCTAGGGCCAGTATTTGTACCAATCTATTTATAGGAAAACAAGCACACATAGATATGATAATTGTATCTTAAACTGCGATAAAGCTCAAATGCTGAGTCACAAAAATAAAATTTTCTGGTGCTTTCCTATATACATATTATTATAAGAAAAATCCATTAAAATCATCATTCAAATGCAATATTCATTTTTTATTTCCTCCATTTAATTTATGGAGGAATAAAAGCAGCACATTTAGCATTTTTCATATATAAATAATAATAAATATATTTGTTCTTTACTGGGAAAAATAACAAGTAGTGGGTTAGATGTGGATACTGAAGTATGCGGGATATTATAAATAATTAAGTGTAAAGGTGACTTGGAATACTTTTTTCACTCTTCCTCTTTTATTTAATTTTACGTTACTTTAAATTTCACTTTTTTATTTTTTGACAAAAAATTTTCCTACAAACAATGTTTTCTTAAACAAATAATGTCAATTACAAAATTGAAAATTTTTTTCAAAGATTTTTTTGCATGTTTTTTATTTATTAATGTTTGTTTTAATTTTTCCTAAAAGACGAAAATTATTTTAGTTTAAAGAAAATAGAATATTATAATGAATAAAACATTTTTTTAATTAACTACTAATTACATTTATTTAAAAATGTAACAAAAAAATATAAAGCCATTATTTTTTTGCTAATAAGTTATTAATCAACTATCAATGACGAAAGCCGGTTAATAATTAAATAAGAAGAGGAAAACAAGTGATTGACAATATTTTTAAGTCATCTTTTTATTACAATATGAAATATTCTAGTTGTAAATAGCATTTACTGATAGCTAACAAAATGAACGAATCAACAAGAAGGAGATAAAAGAATAAACATAATTTTTTAGTTGAAAAAATAATTAATAAATTAAATAATAAATTAAATGTGTAGTGTAAAAAATTCATAACTACCAAGTAACTTTATAAATTGCAAATAGTTACATTAAAATAGTTGATTTTTTTTTTTATTTTTAAAATTATTTGAAACTATTAAGATTGTAAATTGTAAAATTAATAAACAAATAAATTACGCAAGACAAATAACTTTTAGTAATTCGAATTTTTATAAATTTCATATCTAAAATGAAATTTTTAAAATTACGAAAATTGTAAAATAAAGAATTGTCGTATTATTTAAAAAACTACGAAATTTAAACTAATTTACTAGAATTTTATACATAACTTGAATGATTCGAAAAATGATCGAAATTGTCAAATAATTTTAAAAACAACGAGAATCGAGTAATTTAATAAATTACACAATGCAATTGATTATACAGAATAACATAAAAAAACAACTTAGTAAATTCCAAAAATATAATCAATTTAATAAATTATGTACCAAAATTTAAATAATTTAATACATTAAAAAAATTAAATGAATTGCAACAAAAAAAGTAAAATTGCAAAAATTTTGTGTTTTCACATCTATTTAAAAAAAATTTCCCTCTTGTTGTTTCGAGCATTTCATTGGTTATCGCAATTAATAATTTTTTTTTCATCAATAAACAAAAGGGGCCAGTAATTTTTCTCGGATCTCGCACGAATTAAAAGGCGCGTGAATTAAAAAATGATTTTTTTCTCCATGATGGAGAAATCAGTAAATATTTGAAAAAAATTGTTTATTGCTTAAAAATATTGTTTATTTTAATTATTAATTAATAAAAATTAATTTTTTTTCAATTCTATGCGTAAAAAAGAAAAAAATATATAATTCACGCGTCAATATCTAATTCTTAAATATAGCGAATGTTATTCAATATTAATTAATAGTTGTTACGTTTAATATTATTAACAATCGAAAATATTTATTAACGAATTGCAATTAATTAGTAAATATTGACGACATTTTTTAATTTGTTTTACATAAGTATTATTTCTTTTGCATAGTTTTTGTATTATTACTTCTCACTACTTCTTATTATTATTTTTATCATTGACTTGAATAAATTTTTTATTATTAAAATTTATTAAACAAATTAATGAATATTTATTCTGAAAAAATTGGTTTGATTCACAATTTCAAGCAAATACCTTTAAATTGATTTAGATAAAATTTATTCGATTTAAATAAAATTTTATACAAATGAATACAACATTTAATTAATATTAAAAAAATAATAGTAGTAAAAGAGTAGCAAACAAAATAGTAATAAATAAAATAATGGAAACTAATAAAATGTTAGTTAATTGACCTACACCTATAAAGAAATTTGATCAAATTTTTATATTGTCTCTTGATTTTTGCAAACAAATTAAGAAAAGAAAGAATAAAGAAAATAAAATTTTTTACTATCTTTTACGACAAAAACAGTTAATATATTCTATTGAACGTACTTCGATATTTATTAATATTGAATAAATTACGCTAATACGATAAACGTATACCGATAATATATTACGACTTACTGCATAAATGAAGGCATTATTTTAGCTTTTTACGTTCATCTACATGTAATAAGAATTATTGTTAAAAAAACACAGAAAATAAATAATAACTAAATAAATAGCCACATAACGGGCTATAGGAAAGGTCAGGTTCGTTGGCGGGTAGCAATAATGATTTTTCTACATAGATTCATTTTTCTATAATTATTAAGCATAATAATTGTATCCATGTCGTTGTTACATTGCAAAAAATGGCCAGAGATGCGTCTCTCTGTCCCAAAATAATTTATTTATTGCGTGAATAAGCGCCGTCTGTATATTTTGAGAGAAATACGAAAAATAGAGAGAGAGAGAGAAAGAAAATGGGCGAAAAAGATTTTTAAAAAATCGATATATTTATGCAAAAAAAAAAATAATATATCGCCTGTGTGTATGTGTGTATGTTAACTTTTTCTATATGGAAATTCTGCATAAAAATGCATAAAAAAAAGAAACGAAAAGAATGTATAATGTATAGTTCGATGAAGGAGAAAATGACAACGACGAAGATGACGATTTTTTGACGACCTTCACAGATTCGCATTTTCAGAATCGTCTATATTGTATCATATATAATAGAGGTAAAGAAAAAAAATGAGATGTACGTGCGTATATGACACATTGTATGCATTAAAAAAAAGAATTGCTAAACAAGCACAAAAGTGTGCATTATTGCATATAAGTGCGCATTTCTTTTTATGCCAACAATCACGAATCATAATTGCGCATATAGGCACAAAAACACCTTTTTTCCCTCCAACCGATAATTTAACTATTATCGAGATTGGTTCAATATTTTTTTTCTTCATTAGATATTATTATCATCCTCATTATATTACTACCACTCTCACTGGTACTATTATGTTTATTACAATATGTCGATAATTATTATATTATTATATTAATATATTCTTTCAACTATCGCTATTATTATTATTATTATTATTATTATTATTACTATTATGATCATTATTATAATAATAATACAATTATTATTATTATAATTATAGTTATTATTATTATTATTATTATTATAGTTATTATTATTGCTATTATTATTGCTATTATTATTATTACTATTATTATTATATTATTATTATATTATTATTATTATTATTATTATTATTATTATTATAATTATTATATTATTATATATTATTATTACTAATGTATTTGGCAGGGTTATGATATTAAAATTGAACGAAAAAATGAAATTTGTTGTCTGATTACTTGCGTTCAACCTTCTAAAAAAATTACTAATGTGTAATGAAAACGTAAACATTTCTTTTCTTGAAAGTTAATTTTTTACTACGAATTTAATATAAATTGTCCATTGACCCGTTTACTACATAAATAAATAAATTTATTTCTTTAGTGGTTTTTACTGATTTGTTAATAATAAATTTTCATGATTAAAAATTAATGTAAATAAATTCCTTTTTAGTATTTTTAGTGACTCGTTAATAAAAAAATGAAACAACAGAAAAAATTGACATAATTTAATTATTAATTTATTTATAGTAATTTATAGTGCCCAATAAATTATAAGCTATATAGTAGTAGAAATTAATTAAACAAAATTAATATAAATATATAAATTGATTTAAATAAATACTTAAAAAATAAATAAAAAATTCGTATGCCAGACTGTAAATTGCGAGCCTCTCATTAACATAGAATTCTATTTAGCGTCAAGAAGTCTCCTCGATAATTATTAATTTTGAAAAATTTTGTAGCAGCAGATACTTTTTGGAACAATTTTCTTCTCTTTCAAATACGGTAAGTAAAATAATATGAAATTTTTTTCTTAATTCATTAATTAGTTAGTTAATTGATTAATTAATACATAATTATATAAATATTAAATGATGAAATAAATATTAAATGATGAAATAAATAGAAAATTAATTAATATTAATTAAAGTAAATTTTTAAAAAATTTCTTCAAATATTAATTTATTAAAATTATTTTTTAAACCTATTTACAATAATTATTAATATTAACTAAATAATTTTATAAACTAACAATTATAAAAATACACAAATCTAATATAATAATTTATAAACTTTTTTTAGTTTTTCACTAATCAAATGATCAATTATTAATACAAATATATAGATGACATATAAATAAATTCGTATAAATTAATAAACATATTAAAATTTTTAAATGTTGAATTTTATTTGTCAACCAATAGATAAATTTTATATTTTAAAAATGTAAGAAAAATAAATTTTCACAAATTTGAATTTTATTGCCCTTGAACTTGCTGTACATAAACAATAGTACGATTGTATTCGTAACTCGAATGATTCAAAAAAAGACCGAAATTGTGAAATAATTTTAAAAACGACGAGAATGAAGTAATTACACAATGCAATTAATTATACAAAATTGCGTAAAAAAACAACTTCATAAATTCCAAAAATATAATCAATTTAAAAACTTAGGTACCAAAATTTAAATAATTTATTCGTGCTTAATTTTTAAAACAATTTTTCTCTTCTTCAAATTTATTAAGTAAAATAATATAAAATTATTTTCTTAAGTATTATAATTAAATATTAATCTTAATATAATTAATTAATTAAATAATACCTAATTTTACAAATATTAAGTGAAAAAATAGATAAAATAAATTATTAGAATTTAATTCTTGTCAAATAATACACTATTAGAAAGGGAAGTAAGTCCCTTTTTGTAAACAAGAAAGATAACGACCCTCGTCATTGTTAGGAAAATTTGTTTTCGTTTCGTCCTTGTCTATCTTCACTTCATTGACAATAAAATTAAGAAATAATTATTGAGACTTCCCCCATCTCTTCTTTCCTTTGTTGATATTTTTCATTTTCTAGTCGATTAGGTTAATCATAGAATCGCAGTTCGTTAGTCTCTTTTTATAGAAGAAATAATTAAATGTTTCTTTTTATCAAATGAGTAAATTTAATTTAATATTTTTAACAGTTTACTATTTATTAGTAAGTACAAAGAAATTCACTTGTTTTAAAAAAGTAATAGTAACAGTTTATATAATTTAAATAAGTGTAAAAAATTTAATTAAAGCAATTGAATATTTTTTTTAAATTAGAAAAATTATGAATTCCATTATAAAATTCTTTATATACAATTTTTTTAATAATGAATTATTTTTGTGTTTCAGTTTCTTATTGTATTGATAAAAATTGATATAAAATTTCATTATTTTTGATCGAGTGGTAATTTTCTTTTTGTTTTGTAGTGGAAAATAAATTAAAAAATTTTGAAATCAAATTTAAATATTTCATAGACTTGATAATTTAGAATTCGAAAGAAAAGTTAATCCCGCATTGTAAACAAGAATGATAAAGACATTGTTAAGAAAACTTGTTTTCTTTCCGTCCTTGTCGATCTTTTATTTAACGACAAGAAAAGTACAAAATTGAAATTTAGCCCTTTCCCCTTTTTTTCTTCGGAAATAATTTTGTCCTTCTACCTGCGTGAATTGTTCATAGCATCTCAGTTTGTCGATTCCCTTTAGTATGAAAGGACGGTTGGTTAATTATACAAATTCATTTAATTAAATAAGTGATTTTTAAAAATATTTTATTTTAATGTGAAAAAATTAAAATGAAACACATTTAAAATAAATAAAATATAA
Organism: Leptopilina drosophilae; assembly: GCA_032873175.1. Taxonomy (NCBI): domain Eukaryota; kingdom Metazoa; phylum Arthropoda; class Insecta; order Hymenoptera; family Figitidae; genus Leptopilina; species Leptopilina drosophilae. The sequence continues at coordinate 11,371,458 of CM065485.1, forward strand.
AACATTTAAAATAAATCAAGTAAAACAAATTTTTAAAATCAAAATTTATTAATTAAATAGGAGTATCAAGATTTTTCCTGCGACGAATATTCATAGAAGGAGTTGATGATGAATTTTCCGATTATTGTTCATTCCGATTATTGTTCAATAATGAGTAAGTACTAAAAAAATGTAATTTATTTTATCTTAAATAATTTATTCGTAATAGTTAATTGTAGTTTTCAACTAGTTTGCGAATTAAAGTGAATTAAAATAATATTCTTTACACTTAAGACAAATGTATTTGTAGAATATTTCAATTATTTTTTTTAATGATTTCGAAAAATTTTTTTTATAACTAATTTATTTTTTTAAATTTTTTACATATTTACGAAATTAAAATCGTTTTTATATATTTCTAAACATTAAAATTATAATGTATTGGTTAGTTATAGAGAATCAGTAATGAAATGTAATTTAGTAAAAAATTAAAAAATATAGCAGATATTATATTGATATTTCATTTAAATTTATATTCTTTTTTTGTATAGTTGCGATAAAATTTTTTTTTCAGAGAAATACTATTTATATGAAATTCATCGATGAGACACCCAACGATCTTCGAAACCATATTATTCAATCTTATCTTCTATGAAAAAGATATTTTAATTCAACATCAAGCAGCAACATCATCGCAACGTTACTCCTCTGAATATGAAAGGGGTAAGTCAAAAACATAAAAAAATTTCTTTACTACATTCTACACCCAGACCAATGTTTTATTCATCTGTAAAAAATTGATATTTTTATTCTTAATTTTAAAACTGAATCAGTAAAAATTCTTATCACTTATTAAAATAATTTATTTATTTTGAGAAAAATATTAATATACATTAAAATATTGAAAATAGTATAATATTTAAAAACTGATGAAAATGTAAAACGTAAATAAATATATTTTTTAATTAGTTATGAAATTATTGTCGTTAATATGAAAAATTCTGTAAATAATTATGTTCAAAATAACGTTTAAAATAAAACAGAACATCTGGGTGTAAGTTTTTTAAAACATTAATTGTGTACCAATTATTAATATTTTTTAAAAAATATTTCTTTTTTACATAATTAAGAAATTTTTAGAAGAGTGGGGCAATGGTGTTAAGCAGAAAAAACATTCTTCAAAATATTTCCTATATTTCTTGCCCCTTAATTTCATTATTTTTAAATAATTGATCTGATTATATTTAATTCAACTCTAAACATAAATTGTAATGGCCAAAACATAAGTTACGTATTATACTCACTATTTTTAATATTTTTAAAAAATATTTTATTTTAGATTGGTTTAAATATTTTTATTTAATATTGATACATTTAAAAAAACATCTTTGCTTCACTCTCCTTACAAGTTTTGGTGATTTTAAAAAAATTTTTAAACGTGGATACACGTTGTTTTCTAAGAAAATAATAATTATTATTTATTGGAAAAAGAGTTTATTACACAGGCACACAAAAAAATTTGTCTTTTTTTTAAACCAGACATACATATCTCATAGTAATTTTGCCCGCTGAAAACGAATCTGAAGTCAGAATTGCTCCATCACCCTCTGTTTTTTTAAATCGAGAACACTACCCTTAACTTCAAATTTTAAAGTAAAAAAAATTGAATCACAGGTTTCTCTTAAAAACAAAACAATTAATTTATTTACTTCTGCTACAATAACTCAGAAACAATGTCAACATTGCTTAAACATCCTTTGTTTTTCATTAAATCAAAAAAACTACCCCTAAAATGTAAAAATTCAAAATTATAATATAAAAATCCATATTGGTTTTCAAAACAACAAAGTAAATTTATGTACATCTCTTTCAACAGTTTAAAAGCAATATCAAAATTACTTTATCATCCACAGTGTTTTTATATTAAAAAAAACTACCCCTAATATGTGAAAATTCAAAATGTATAATAAAAAAATGAAAAACCACATTGTTTTTCAAAATAGAACAATAAATTTATGTACTTCTCTTTCAACAACTTAAAAGCACTGTCAAAATTACTCCATCCCCCTTTATTTTTTCAAATTGAAAAACCTACCCTTAGGTCTGTTATTTAATTTTTTTACTTTAAAATTTGAAGTTAAGGGTAGTTTTCTCGATTTAAAAAAAACAGAGGGTAATGGCGCAATTCTGACTTCAGATTCGTTTTCAGCGGGCAAAATTACTGTAAGATATTTATATCTGTCAAAAAACAGACAACTTTTTTGTGTGCCTGTGTTATATTCAAATTTCAAATAACCGATTACTTGTCTATTATCTGTAGGTGGTCTCTTTATTAAATAAATATTTTCTAGTCTCTTTTTTTAGAAAGCTATTTTTAACAAATTTAAAAAAAATTCTGATTTTTTTTTAAATTTAGTTTTCAAAAATTTTTCTAAAATTATGATTTTTTTAATCATTTTATTTGTAAATATTTTTATAAATATTTTAAAATTAATTTTATACTAAAGATTTATGCTATGACAAGTCGGGATATTTGGATAAAAAAATATTTTCCAATGTTATAATAGAATTATTATATTTAAATGATTTCTTATGGCTAAAATATCGCAGTAATTGGTACACTTCTCTTTCCATTCATTGTAAGTAAAAGACCTTTTTTCTTTTTTTTATTTATACTCTTTTGTTCATGAAATGCAATAACAATAATGTATATTAAGTAACCTAAATACAGATTATAGAAAATTTTCTACTCTTTAAATTACTCTATTGTTCACTGAAAAAACATACTTAAACGAAACACAAAAAACATTTCAAAATTTTTAGATTTTTTTTAATTAAAATTAGTTTGTAAACTTAATATCCCAATATATAGATAATAACTACTGCTTTTATTAAAAAATAATGTTTATTTAGTGCGATTCCATGGGAGATTTTAGTCTTTTGGGAGTAAGTAAACCAATTGCAATGAAATTCAGGAATTTCATTCTACACATAAAAATAAATGTTTCCACCAAATATTACGTCAAAATATTCGGTAGTTTTTGAGATTTCAAAATTTTGGAAAATTTTTGAAATCGTTATATCTCCTTTCCATTTTAACCAAATCACTTGATTCTTTTTGGAAAAAATTCAGCATAATAAAAGAAAAAATTGTTTTTATTATATTTACATAACATTTTTATAAACAAAAAAGTTATTAAATAATAATTGAATAACTTTTGGAATGCACCACGAAATTGAACGAAACAAACACTTTTTTAAGATTCCGAAAGAAAATATTTCTTTTCATGTGCAGATTAAAATTCCTGAATTTCATTGCAATTGGTTGGTTTTTTTAAATAAACCAAGAAATATGTTTTAATTAAACTCATTTGGTTTAAACAAATATGTTTAACAGATTTGACGTTTTATTCAAACTTCAAAAAAGTTTATTATAAACAATTAAAATTCAACCACAAGTTAATGTTTAGATTAAATATTGTATTTTTTAAAATAAACCAAGAAATATGTTTCAATTAATCTTGAAGATGATAGACTTTGTATCAAATATATTTTAAGTTCAATTAAAAAAATTCTTTGTATTAAATAAATCGTTTTCTCAGCGTGTATTCGATTGAAATAACCAACTTCTTGTCTATCATCATATAAATATTTATTTAAAACAATTTTTAAGTCAATTAAATTGTATTGGAACCAAAAGTTCCAGTCTCTGAAATAGGATCAGTGAAATTTTCTCTGCATCGTTTTCTTGAAAATATCAAATTGAAACTCATGTGGATCAAACTGATGCCAAAAATTTGGATCAATATTTGATTTGATTTTTATTTTGTATATCAATTCGTTGCAATTTGATACTTTTAAGTTTAACAAGTGACCCAATTAATTTTACTGATACGTTGTGATAGTGATTGATATGAGTATTCACTTAATTTCACTGATGCGTTGTGAAAATGATTGATATACGTATCCAGAAGTGAATCACTATTTAGTATGTAATACAAATTTTACTGATTGAATTTAAAAGAGTGGAACTATTGGTTCCAATATAATTTCATTGACTTAAAATTTATTTCAAGTAAATATTTATTCCATAATAGATATGTAATTGGTATCAAATTTCACTGTAGTTGCAACTATTGCAGATTTCTGTTCAAACTTAAAATCTAAATCATTTTTTGTATTGTATTCGTATGATTTAGTTTTAATTAAATTTAATATTTTTCAATAACATTTAATAGATTTTAAAAAACAAATGTAATATTTTCAATTACACTTAGCAGATTTAAAAAACAGACACTCCCAATTAATTTAAAGATAGAATATTTTATTAATATATTTATATCATACAGTATAACATAATATTTACATTTAACATAAAATCTTAAAGTACTTCAAGTAAAGTTTAGTATAAACAATCTTCATCAATCTTGCACTTGGGTAACTTCCAGATACAAATCCATCAATCAGGTGATCAAATCCTCTTTCTCTTCTTTACATCCTCTCCTAGTCTTGAATCTTCTTTTATTACTTTAATTCCTGAAACAAAAAAGGTATTTTACTTTCTCTCAAAATTACAAAATTTTCTTTTTTTCCCTGGGAAGAGAAGTACTTCTCTCCCTAAGGAAAAAAAGAAGTTGATCCCAAGTAGGGCTTTGTCGACTTTCCCTACCTTGGAAGTGATAAAGTCGGCAGACACCAAGGGAGGAGGTTAGGACTCCGAACTCCCCTGTCAGAGTAGCAAGTAAAAGTCCACTCTTCGTTTGGCATGGGGAGAGTGTGACGACTCTCTCTCCCCAATCGCCAGTAGCCTGAAGTCGTCCTCAAGGGGAAGGGCCTGACGACTTCTGTCTCCTTGAGTAGGGTCGAGGGAGATGACCAGGTTCTCTCCACTTCCCGAAAGAAGTTGTCCTCAAGGAGAGAAGTTGTCGACTTCACTCTCCTTGAGTAGGAAGACAGAAAAGTCAGAAGTCGTCCTCAGAAAGAGGATGGCGACTTTCTCAATTCCAGAAGAAGTCGAACGGGTAAGAAGGTCACTGTGAATGACGACCTCTAGAGATGAAAAAAAAATTGACGTGCACCCTCCCTATTTTTCTTTTTCAAGGAGGAGGAGTTGTGGTGCTCCTCTCCTTGACTTCGACTTCTGATGGGAAGAGGGAAAGACTCGGTCATTTCCAACTTCCCTACTCGAGGAGATCGAAGTCGGAAACTCTCTCCTCGAGGACGACTTCGGTTTCTGCCCAGTGGAAGAGAGAGTCGTCACTCTCCCATTGGGGTCTGTCGACTTTACTTTGCTTCCAAGTAGGGAAAGTCGACAAAGACCTAACTTGGAAAGGGACTTCTTTTTCTCCCTAAGGAGAGAGAGAAGTCGCCTGCTTCCTATTTTTCTATACCCTCCATTTCCTACTACTCCTCCCACCTACAAAGAACTAACTCTCCATAGCAAGAGTAGAAAAGGGAGAAGATAGAAAAATCGGAAAGTGTTGAAAAGAGGGAAGTTTCAGGAAATATGGTTGGAAAGTGTTAGAGGAAACATTGACTATTTAAATCAATCAGAAGTACTTTTAGTGATAATTTTACAGCATCAATTTCAATTCACTTCAATCAAAATCAATAATGTACAATTATGAGTGTTGTTTCTTTCAACTGATTCAAATTTACAAATTAATAACCTGAGGAAACATCCTGAAGAATGAAGAAGAATTGAAGTTTCCAACTAGAAGTTATTTTTCAATTCTCCTTCATTATTAATTTTTCTCAACAAAAATATAAGTACGTAAACCTTGTGCGTGCTAATCAAATAACAAAAAATTGTATCTTATTTGATATTAACTTAAACTATTTTCTATTTTCTAGATGGTTCAATCCAAATGATTTCTGCGCGACAACAATTCTGCCGTCCTGATGAAGAAAATGATTACTTGCAGTCTGAGTGATTTCGAGATATTTAAGGAAACGCGTTTCTAACGAGCTCCACTAATATTTAAAAGTTTTTTTTAATATTTACAATTGCTTTTAACTAAATTTAATATGCTCTATTTAATGGCGTTGAAATAATTTAAAAATTTTAATTTGTTATAAACAAAATGTCGAATACTGTTAAAAATTAATTTCGAAATCTTCGAAATACTGCCTTGAAAGCGTAAGTGCACTCACGGCCTGAGAATAGGTGTGTTATACGGTTCAACGCCTTAGTTTTTTGGGTCTAGTCGAGCTACATTTCCAAGCCGCACTCGCCAATATGGTTCGACTCCAATGAAAGTTCTCATCTACGTCATCATTTTGACGAATCTTTGCAAGTACGGTTCTATAAATAAGTATTTCACGAAAATCTCTGCAAGTACGATAATTAGGGTCTCATTATTTTTAAAATTAATTAATATCGGTAAAATGTAATACTGTAGATAGATTCTAATTTTTATAACGAATCCAACGGTATAAAAATCTCATTTTTCATAAAAATGTCACTTAACCACTTTCTTCATCAGGACGGCAGAATTGTTTTTAGTGAATTTAAGAAGAAAGGCGAATTACAAAAAATATACTTTTTGAGAAGTGAAATATAAGTTTTTTCTTAAATCAAAATACGTCAATTGAATTTATACGATTACTAGCAAAGTCCTACGCGCGCGATGCGCGCGTGAATGATTTAAAGAATTATCACGGTAGCAATCTGCCTATACCTACTTTCCACAGAAAATTTTTAATAATTACAATTTATATTCTTGCATGTTTGCAATAGTTATGATTTTTAAAAAATCTCGGTATTTCAACTATATTATCATTTCCACGCCTCAGAAGCCATTTAAAAAAATTGCAAGAAGATCGAAGGCGGGGAAAACAGTGATTTTTATTTTTTGTCACGAATTTTTCAGAAATCCTGAAATATAAAATAAATAATTATCGAAAAAATCAAAATCACTGCTTTCTCCGCATTCGATCTTCTTGCAAAATTTTTTAATGACTTCTAACATTAAAATAAATAATAAGCAAATGAAAAATATTGCTTCTAAGGGGTGGAAATTATAATTTAGTTAAAATACCGAAATTTTTAGAAAATCCTCGAAAAATCAAATTACTACTTTTCTTGCCTTGGATCATTTTGCGATTTTTTAATGGCTTCTGTTATTAAAATAAATATAATTACCAAGTGAAAAAACATGCATCTACTCAACTCAAGTTTCAAATTTAATTTTTATACATATAATTTTCTCATGAAATCCCTCAAACATTTTTTAAGCTCATATAAAGTTATGTAATAAAATAATAAAATTAATAAACTAATAAAAAATTAAATTCAAACTCAAAAGGTTTCAATTATAATTTCTGCAAATATTTTAATTTTCATTCTTATGTTTCTAATCATGGTTGCGGTACAGTTTTTTTTAAATCGTATTTTCCAAAAATTTTTTCTAATAAAGGTGAATTTCTAAAAAAACTTTTTTCTAATAAAGGTGATTTTAAAATTTTCTGTCTTCTAATAAAGCTAATTTTCTAAAAAATTTATTTTTTTAATAAAAGTAATTTTCAAAATTTTTCTTTTTTCTAACAATATTCTATTTTTGTAATCACGATCAATAAGTACATATGATTAAAAAGGAGAATTTACGAAAATTTGTTAATTCTTTAAAAAAATACTTTATATTTCGTTAAAAAATTATAATGAAAAGTAGAAATTATGCAAATTACTTAACAAAATTTTTAAATAAACTAGTTAAAAATCTTAGTTAACAACCCTAAAGATATTTAAAATTTTCTAAAAAATTTTTTTATAAATATATTAACTTTGGAAATTTAAATGTAAAAATGATGCAAATTATTTTTTCTAAGAATAATAGAATTTTGTTAACAAATTGTGATAAGAAATAGTAATTTTATAAAAAATTTTCTTCATTTTCAAAATAAAACTGATAATTTTGTAAACAGAATTGTAATTGAGAAACAGAAAATTTAATCTTTATTTTTAAACAATTTTCTAATTTTTAGCAAAATTATGGAATTTTAGAAATTTTAGGAAAATAAACATTAAAAATTATAACTTTTTATAAAAACTTTTTTCAAAAAACAGATTTAATTAGAAATCGGCTTTTTAGACAAAAAGGTGTAGAAAATACTTTTTTTAAAAATAGGTAGTGTTCGCCTACCCTAATAATTGTTAGTATTCATCCGAAAAATATATTGAATACATTAAAATGTTAATAATTTAAGGAAAGAAATGTTTAATAGAATTTATAAGTATTATTTTTTCTGAAATAAATAAAGTACCCGATTCTGCGTAACCGGAATGACAAGAGTATCAAAAAATGTAAAAAAGGCGGAATTTTTTTTGAAGTTTATTGAATTATTATTTTATAGGAGTCTGAATTTACCAAAAGAAATAAATTTTAAAGATTTAATTAAAACCACTATTTTAATCTAAAAAACATACTAAATATTTAAACTTCATAATGTAAGTGTCTTTAATCAATATATTTTTGTCAAACAAAAGTGGCAAATAAAATTCAGTTCACTAATTGAATAATATTGTAAAAAATTGTTCTATGTTAGAATTTAAACTTTTTATCAATACCAAGTTTGAGAATTTCATTAAATTTATAAGAATTAACAAAATAATAGAGAATTCTTGAAAAAATTACATGTATTTACTATTTCTAACATCAGTTGAATAGCCAAAAACTCATAACCAAAATTTCTATCAAGACATTAATTACTATAGAAAAACAAAAGACGACACTTTTTGTTCACGGAATAGCAAATTATTATTATGTATTATATGTTAGTTTATAAAGAAAAAAGACAAATTATAAGAAATGTACTTTTCTTGACAGATGAAATAAAATTATTTTCTAAAATTAAATCGTTTTAATTTTTACTTTAAAAAATTGTACCAACAACAAAAATCCTTTTCTCTTTCATATACACTTTTTCAAATTTTTTCCAACTTAGTAACTAATATTTTCAATTTGATAACTAATAAATAGTAATTTAAAAATATAAAATAAATAATAAAAGTAATTTAGTTTTCCATATTTTAATATCACTTGGTAAAAATTATTTAATTCAAAATAAAAGAAAATTATCAATCTTCCAAGTCAAATAAAAGTCGAAAAAAAACTTTCTACATTTCGTCAGCTCTACTGCTCTCTTCAGAAAATCGAAACATTTATTATCAACTAAAAAATTTTTAAAAAAGTATTACAAAAAGTATAATTTTCAAAAAAAATGTTTTACCGATGGTAAAAATATTGATCGCAAGGTATATTTTGTTCGCAACTTTTATACGGTAAACATTTTCTTTTTTGTAATTTTTAGTTTTTGTAATTTTTACTTTTTGTAATATTATCTATAGTTTTTCAATTGTTAATAAACGTTTCAAAGGAAAATAATTTAATAATGAAATCAAACATTGAATAACTAAAGGTCTCAACTTGAAAATTGAAAAAAATTTGTAAAATATATTATGAAAAAACTAACAAAACTTACTAGATGTTCAGTACAATTATTATTTTTAATTTAATTTCAAAAAAACTATACAAATTTTAAGGGCTCTACGAAAGTATGCACTAATATTTTTGTCGACAGAAATATAAAATCAGTTCTAAATTTATAATGTTTCTAAAAATTGAGAAAATATTTTAATTTATTTACAAACCTTAAAATATAAAATTGTCAGTTTTCATTCTAAATTTCAACTAGTGCAATGTAGAGAGTAAATAGTTTTTTAAGAATTTTCAATTCGACTAATTTAAATGTTTTAAATTTATAATGAGCAAAAGGGTTTATTTAAAATTAAGGGTATTTGGACGACAATTATGACGTCACAATTATAGAACATAACCTTTGGATAAATTGTTACGTCATAATGGTTCAAATGCCCTTAATAGAAATTTTGTTCAAATTTTAAATAAAACTTAAAACATCTTTGCAATACAATCCAACATCCTTTTTTCTTCAGGAGTAATTGAAGTTTGATAAAATTAAAATTAACACAAGAAATAAATAAAATGAAAAAGTTATTTGAAACACAATTTTTGATTCACTTAAAAAAATATATATTTAATTCAAACATAAATTATGGTTAAACTTAAATTGATTTTATAATTAATATTTTTAAGTTTAAATCTAAATAGAATATTATATTTGTTCGAACTAAATATAATTATTGAACATTATTTTTCAATTAATTTAAAAGAATTATTTATTAATTTGAATTAAACTTGCAAACTAATTTCAATCAAACAAAATCATCTAACATTATTTTTGTATATTTGAATATTAAGAATAAAGTGTTCTCAGTGTAAATTAGCTTTAATTTTACTTGTATTTTTAATAATTAAAAAGAATTAAAATTATAAAATATAAACTTAAAGTTTATATTAAAGTTAAAATAAAAAAATAAGAATGTAAATTTAGAAATTAAATAGATTTATTGATTTAATTCGCAGTTTTATAACTCATTAAAATTATTACAAATTTTATAGTTCAATAAAAAAATTAAATAAAAATAGTAAGTAAATATTAAATTAGAAATAAATTAGGAATTAAAATGATTTAAAATAAAATTGAATTCAAATTAATTTAATTATTTAATAAAAGAAATAATTCTCAATTTTTAGAAACATATGTTAAAGTAAAATGGTCAATTATAAAAATTAGAAAAACTTACAGTTTACTCTATTTACCAAAGTTGAATCTTCATTCACATTAGATAATCCCACGATGTTCTTCAGAAAGACAAAAAAATTCGCACATATATACATATATCAATACTAACTATTATATAATCATTTTTTGCCATCAAACACATTATTAAACAAATTACTTTACTTATTAAGACAGCACAAGCACTTTCGAAAAAAACAATTTTTTAATTTAAACAAAATATATAAAAATTTTTGATGGTATTAAAAAAATTTAATCACTCCCGAAATTAACACAATATGTTGAGTAGAAAAATAATTTTTCTTCAGGCACGAAATTTTCGAAGCAGACTGCTGAAGAGAAATTCCTGAAATGAGAAATAAAATGATTGACTCAAAATTTATAATTCCAAAATAAACTCTATTGAATATTTCAACTAGTTATTACCTGCTCATCGACCTTTCTTATTGTCCTCAAACGATAATAAACAAATTGCCTCTATTGTTAGGCAGACGACCTTCCAGGTTCCTTCTTCTATTTGACACTACCTGGAAAAATTAGATTTTTGATTTTAAAAAATTATTTTTGCCATAATAATAATGTAATAAAAATATATTTACTCTATTGTTAATTAATTAACAACGAAAAATTTTATGCTGTTTTCGGCGTGTCCACGGATTAGATCCGAATCACTCAGTGGTGCTTAATTGTATGTTTTTCTCATTATATTAACATTTTTTTAAGTAAAATAATATAACCTTACTCTTTTCTTTTGAATAAATAATAAAATTACCTTCGGAAGATTTTTTTTGGCGTCAGTCCTGTCTTTGGACAAAACAAAAAAAATAAAAATTAAGAGACTAACTTCATTAATGTCAATAATTTAAATTAATTCAACAATTTAAACAAATTTAGTAAAAACAAGAAAATGATAGCTTCCGGAAATTAAACTTTTGACTAACCAGCTCCAACCATGGATACCGGTAGAGGGGCGGTTCGATATTTTTAAATTAAAGCAGAGAAACACACCATTCAAAGAAATATGTTTATTGAACAATTTCAAAGTAAAGAAAAAAAAAGATTCTTCGTTAATCCAAATAAGACACATATTTAATAAATGAGAAAATAGAACAAAGATATGATTTTGAATTATATGCTCAAATTAGAAAAGACTTTAAAGATATTTGTAACTTTGGCAAAACTCTTACCAGAGCGATAATCGAAGATGGTTGGTTGCAACGAAAGCTCTAGACGTTAATGTTAATCCATTTATGGAACTTTAAAATCACAAGCAAAACACAAAATTGTACTCAAATCACAAAATGCACAAATTATTCCAAATTACAATGGCATAAGTCGCGAGATCATTAAGTAAATTTAAACTCAATTAAAACGATTTTAATTAGTTAAAAGAAACTAGATAAGAAATTATAAAAATTAGCGAGATAAATTACGTCCAACTTTAATGATTTCGGTATAACGAATGAATTAATGATCTTATTTATTTTTCACTAAGGAGATTCGTTAGCAACCAAAAAGTTGACAGACAATCAGCATTAATTCCCGACATGATAGCGTAATTTAATAATGATGAAGTGTTTTCTTTTGTTTCTGATTGTTGATTGTTGACTCGTACAGTGGAAAGGATTTTGAAAGTGCTCCGAAAAGTTTAAAATGCTTCAAAAGGTGTAACGAAGTAGTTTCGTACAAATTTATTTTCTTATAAATTATATTGATTTTTATTTTATTTTCTATTATTTTCAGTTTGTAATTTGAATCTTCGCGCGTATTAATTCTGATTTTTGATGAGAACTCTCATTTAGGACTCATCTGCGCGCTATTTTTCTCTAGCAGACGAATATATATTATTATTATTAGTTTTGGTGTTGAGAGGAGAACATCTTGAGGATGTAAAGTAAAAGAAGTGTATAATTTTCTAATTTTATGACTAAGGGATTGAAAGAAGAGAACGTTTGTAAAGTTGTTTACGTTAAAATAAAGGACTAGTGGAGAATATTCTTGTTGTGATTTTATTGGGATATTCCTTCTTGGATTTTGGAGAGAAAATTATATATATTTCGGGATAAAGGAAGTAAGTACTTTTTCATCAATGACGGAATCGTGTCTCAGAGATTAAATCTCCCTTTATTTAATTTTTCCCGACGGAATCTCCTTTTGAGATATTTTTGATCAAAGATATTATTGATTGTATTTTTTATTATTACTTGGTAATTTGTTTTTGTTAGTTTTTCAACAATTAAACTAACTGGCGTCTAACATGTCATGTTTGGGGTTAAGTCAGATTTTTGACGAATAAGGGAAATGATAACTTATTTAATTTTTATACAATTTTAGATTTGTTATTAAACAAACCGTCATAAAATTTGGCGCCCAACGTGGGGCCATTTGTTGGGAAATTTTTGAGACACGACAAAATATATATCTGTGATTTTTGACTTGTTGGGAATTTTTGGCTTGAAATGTTTTGTGACATGTATTTTTTTTTGTGACTTGGGAGAGGAGGAGATTTACATGTAAATTATTTTTTTTTCTTGTTATATTTGACTTGGAGAGGAGGAGATAATTGTGTAAAATGAAACATTTTTACACTTGAGAATTTTTGTTGACGGCATGGCGAGAGACGCCATAACCTCACCTTAGGCATTTTCTTTAGAAGTTGAATATTTTGTGTAATAGTTGGACGATATCGATAATTTTAATTTTAACAAACTCAGTGAATTTTTCTTAATTTTTCGCGAGTGATAAATAATTTTTGCCATCATTATTTAAATAATTAGCCAACACGTGCTTTGTGTTGAATAAAATTGTAGTAATCACGTGACAGGTAGCGCATGCGCGTAGTGATAATTTTTCGCATCATTTTTCAAATTCATTTCCGTTCATAGAAATTGACGGTCAATGGAAAATTTCGACTAGAAAAATTATTGCGCATGTCAAAAATTAGTCACGTAGGTTCGAACATATTACTCATGCAGGGATTGACGAGAAAAATTTGACTTGGGAAAGGAGATGAAAATTTCTGCCGCGAGACAGGGAAAATTATAAAAGGACCAGGGCCGTATTAAATGGGAGACGTGCCCCCTTTTTGTTAGTAATTAACAAATTTTAAAAATTTTTATCCTTTTCGAGTTTAGTGAAGAATAAAATTAATTAAATAAATTATTGAATTATATCAGGACCGTATATAGTGTGGATTGGGCCCTAAAAATTAATTTTTGTTTTAAATGACTGAAAATTTTTATAAATTTTTCAAACTAAATCAAAATTAATTTATTCTGATTTTTGACAAAGCGTGAAAATTTAAAATTACCCTAATTTAAAGTTAACTAAGTTAATAAAATTTTTTTTTTGACATTTGAAATTGTTTAAAATTTTTTTTTTGTTGACAATTGAAATGGCTCACGCAGTAGAGAAAATGACTGACTATAAAGAGAGAATGGCAAGACTCTTTGATAGTCCGGAGATCAAAGACATTTGGGGATCTATCGTCACATTGCCAGTAGGACAAATAGTAACAATGTTACTTGCAAAACAATTATCAATTGCAGGAACGTTACAAGTCCTACGTGAAAGATTATTCCGTATTGAACTAAGGATAATTTTCAAAGATGAACTAGACATTCCCTTTTGTGAAGAATATGACTGTGGGAATTCAAGTAAAATTTTTCTTCTTGAAGCTTTTATACCGCCAAAGAAGGAAGAAATTCCCAATATTTGCCAGACAAGGGGTGCAGGAGTGATAAATGATAGTGATGAAGAATTTGACAGTCCAGAAATTAGAGACTCGGGTATTCTGGGAGATACTGACAAAAATCAGGAATTATCAGCAGGGATGGGGGAAAGAAATTTTTCACCTATTAGACAAAGTCCAATTAGCGAATCTTTACCAAGCCCCTCAAGTGTAGGCTACACTCCAGTAAGGAGTACAAGTTATATACCTGTAATGACAAGTGCCAGCATCCCCACCACCTCAATTTTGACAACTACTTCTCATGCACTTTCTTTACCAACTACCACAACAATCATGACTGCTCCTCAGCCAATTATTTCGGCTACAATGGCACCAAATGTCATTAGTTTACGACAATCGGTCTCTAAATTTAGTATTAGTCCTGAAATCAAACAAATTCTCAAAATGAATAAACAAATGACGAATACGTTCATTGCTATTAATGAACATCATGACGTTAATAGTTTAGAAAACAATTTTGAATGGCCTTTAAATGACATTAACCCCCATTTAAAAACAGAGAATGTTCAACATGATCCTCAAAATCAGAACTTTGAACAAAATGATCAAGTTGATCTTTCTCAACCCGTTCAAAATGAGAATAGAACAAGTGGAAATAGACGAGACACAAATATCCGCCAACCAGTACAGAAAAACAAAAACCTGTCCAAGGGGGGGATATCAGACGAGGATGATAGTGATAATGACTCAGACAAATCTGACGAAGTTTCGAAAAAGGGGAGAAAGATTTCTCATTCTAAAGACCAACACAAGACTTCAACTAAAAATAAGTACAAGAAAAAGAATGTAAGACGAACATTATTTACTGACTCATCTAGCGACTCTGACTCAGACGTCTCAAGTGAATTATCATTAAAATCAGACAAAAGTATAGCAAATAATAGGTCGAAAACAATTAAAACTTTAATAAATTGGGACATTAAATTTTCGGGAGAAGATAATGCTGACCCTGAAGATTTTCTTGACAGACTAAATGATTGCAAAGATTGTATGGTAATTGACGACGATGACTTAGTGCATTCTATACCTAGTATTTTAAAAGGACAAGCGAGTCGTTGGTATAGGACAATTAGGCGAGAAATTGACACATGGAAGGCATTCAAGAGAGCTTTTCGTCGTGAATTTTTAACAACAGTTGACGACGACGAGGTAATTGACGAACTCAGGGCTAGGACACAAGCAAAAGGAGAAAAGATTTCTTCTTACTTGACAAGCTTAAGACTAATAATGGGACATTTAAGTAGACCATTACCAGTTCAACAGCAAGTTAAAATTGCTTACAAAGGCCTTACGCCAACTTACCGAAGACAAGTTGACGCCTCAAGTTTAGACTCATTGACTAAATTAGAGAAGAATTTACGACAATATGAAAAAGTAAAAGACTTGGACGACAGATATGTTCCTCCACCCTCGAAAGACAAAATGCGTTTTCCAGCTGCTGCATATCATGGTGCCAAGAAGGACGATAAAACTCAAGGAACCAACAAACATGAGAAAAAGGTAGCAGCTCTACAAGACGAAGGTGCAGTTGAGTCAAGTGAAGGTGAGAAGAAGACGAAGGAGAAGGGCGAGAAAAAGAAAAAGGACAAGAAGACTAAGGGGGAAAAGAAGGTTGAGAAAACTGACAAAAAAGTTGACGCACTTAACCAGACAGTCCCCACCACAATGACACCAGCACCAGCACCGAATGCAGCGATGTTGTACGCGGCCATGGCTGCTGGGAAATGGAAGAAGAAACAACCACAGAGCAACCTTTTTAATGCTGTTGCTGCCCCTGGAGGTCAAGTTGGTGTTCCTAATGCTGTGAAAGCACCAACCCCTTTTTATGGTGCATGTTTCTCCTGCCAGTCTGTGGGACATAGAGTTTCCGAATGCCCTTTAAAAACATGTTTCATATGTCACCAACAAGGACATATTGCTACACATTGCCCCAATAGAATAAAGCAAACAGAACTTTGTCTGGTTTGCAAAACTCCTGGGGTAAATTTTCTGACTTGCCCGATTTGTGTTAATGTACGGAATGCTTTGGGAAACGGCCCATGGGGGGCGCAGTCGTTGCCTGTACCCCCCACCAACCCCCCTCAGACCCAATAATCACAGTTTCTAATGACAATATTAAAAAGACTGTAATTGTTGAAAATAGGGATAAATTAAATAATGAAAAAGGTTTAAATTCTTTCCCTATTAATGAAGGTGCATCTTGCAGTTGGGACACGGGTGACAAAGTAGTAGGTGACCAGAGTGGGGATGTACCACTCATATGGAAAGAAGACAAGATTGGGACGGAAGAATTAAATGAGAAAAACTCATTCAAGTTTTTGACATGGGATGAAGGAGTTGTTAAGAATGAGAAAGACTCATTTAATTTTTCATTTCAAGATTTTGAGGCTAAGAGTGGAAGTAGATGTCCACTCTATAAGCGGGGTTTGATTGAGGGGATGAATGATACTGATAATGGATCGGTATCAATGGTCCAAGGGAGGGGAGAGGTTGTGAAGGGCACAACTGACCCATACCTAAATATTGACAAGGACGTAGACGGTAGCCGAATGGAAAATCGATATTTCTTTCGAATGCACATTGGTAACAAATCTTATGAGGCACTTTTTGACCCTGGAGCAATGATATCGGTTATCAGCGACAGAGTGGCAGAGCCCTATAAGGACCGACTACAACCATGCAATACCTCAATAAGAAGCGCTATTGGTGGTAAGACAGAGACGGCAGGATTGTTGAAACTGAACATAACAGTTGACGGACATTCAAAACCGTTTGACATTAAAGTTCTTAGTTCAGTGACACAAGACATCATTCTGGGTATTGATTTCTGCAAAGCCTGGAATATGGACGTTCAACTTG
The DNA here is from genome assembly GCA_032873175.1 of Leptopilina drosophilae. Classification (NCBI taxonomy): domain Eukaryota; kingdom Metazoa; phylum Arthropoda; class Insecta; order Hymenoptera; family Figitidae; genus Leptopilina; species Leptopilina drosophilae. The sequence continues at coordinate 11,388,706 of CM065485.1, forward strand.
GACCTGGTCTCTGGAGAGTGTTTGACGGTGATTGGCATATATTTTGTGTCAAGGACGTTATTGAAGGAGAAGAAGAAATTTATGCTGAATGTGCTGGTATCTCTGCGTTGACGGACAAACAAAGAGATATAATTCAAGAATTGGTAAAAAAGTTAGTACTACCACCCTCGGAAGAACTACCAATGACTAACTTGACCGAACATCACATCAGGGTGACTGACGAAACCCCTATTCAGCATAGACAAAGAAGAATGTCACCAATAATGATTACTTGGTCCCAGAAAAATGCAGCCCAACTGCATAGGAAAAATGTAATCGAACCTTCCTGCAGTAATTGGAGAACAGCTCCAGTTTTGACGCCAAGAGGAAATGGTGACTTTCGACAATGTTTGGATTTCAGAGACGTAAACAAGGTCACAATTAAGGACATGTACCCGTTGCCGACCATTGACTCGATTTTGGACAAATTGAGAAATGCAAGATATATATCAAAAATCGACTTGACACTGGCCTATCATCAAATTCCATTATCCCAAGAAAGCAAAAAGTATACTGCTTTTGCTATCCCCGGATCAGGACTTTGGCAATATTGCCGAATGCCGTTTGGACTTGTGAATGCTTCGAGTACGTTTCAGAGACTAATTGACTCTCTTTTTGGACCAGAAATTGAACCCTATGTGTTTGGATATCTTGATGATATCATCATCGTTACGAACAACTTTGACGAACACGTAAAATGGTTGGAGTTTGTTTTAGAAAGACTTAGAGAAGCAAATTTGGCCGTGAATCCTGACAAGTGTGAATTTGGATGTTCACAAGTCCGATATTTAGGATATTTATTAGACGAGGAAGGATTACGACCAGATCCAGAGAAGACTGAGGCAGTGAAGGATTATCCACCACCGACGAATGTGAAACAGCTGAGAAGATTCTTAGGAATGGTTGGATGGTACTCAAGATTCATCAAAAATGATAGTGAAATCAGACTACCACTCTTCAAGATGCTGCATAAAGGACGACCATGGGAATGGGGAGACGAACAACAGGAAGCTTTCGACACTTTGAAAGTAAAACTGACGACAGCACCAGTACTCGCTCGACCCGACTTCAATCTGCCATTCACAATTCAGTGTGATGCAAGCAGTTATGCCCTTGGCGCTGTTCTGACTCAGGAATTTGATGATGGAGAACATCCAGTAATGTATATCAGCCGAGTGTTGACTGGGGCTGAAAGGAACTACTCTGTGACGGAAAAAGAATGTTTAGCTCTTCTTTGGTCAATCAAGAAGTTTCGACCTTACATCGAAGGATATAAGTTCAAGGCCATTACTGACCATTCAGCTTTGAAGTGGCTGAAGAATTTAAAAGATCCGACTGGACGACTCGCAAGATGGGCTTTGGAAATGCAAAATTGGGACTTTGAAATTATTCACAGAAAAGGTGCATTAAACCAAGTTCCAGATGCATTATCAAGGATGACCGAGGATGATGAGATGATTGATGCCTTTGAGACGATTGAGGATCAATGGTATCTCAGACGGCGGGAATTAATCAGACAATTTCCGAACCGATTCCCAGGATGGAGAATTGAAAATGATCTTTTATACCGTCATCGTAGTGACCCGCTGCTCCTCCCTATTGTTGGTGATGAAGATGGATGGAAATTGGTGGTACCGGATGAACATAGACTAAGGGTATTAGGAGATGCTCATTCTATTCCATCCATGGGACACTTAGGAGTGGAGAAGACGTATGACAGGGTTGCAAGGGAATACTATTGGCCAGGAATCTGGAATGATGTACACAATTTTGTGACTCATTGTATTCAATGTCAATTACATAAAGTATCTCAAGCAGGACCTGTAGGATTGATGGGACAAAGGATAGTAGAGAGACCATGGGCAGTAGTTGCAGCTGACACGATGGAATTTCCACCAAGCAAGAGTAAATGTAAATATCTTGTTGTTTTCCAAGACTTGTTTTCAAGATGGATTGAACTGAAGCCACTACGATCCGCAGACGGAAAATCAGTGACCAAAGCCTTCGAAGAATTAATCTTGTTCAGATGGGAAACTCCAGACTTCCTCTTGACTGACAATGGGAAAGAATATGATAACAAGACTCTCAAAGAAACACTTAAGGAATATGGGGTGAAACATATTACGACACCACCCTATCACCCTCAAGCTAATCCGGTAGAAAGAAGCAATCGGACCTTGAAGACAATGATATCAACATTCATTGGAAATGATCATCGTGACTGGGACTTACATGTCCATGAATTTCGACATGCAGTTAACACTGCAACCCAAGCTGCTACGAAAACATCTCCTGCATTTTTAAACTTTGGCCGCCATCCTCGACCAGTAAGAAGTTTGCGGAGAGAAATCGAGAAGAAAGATAAGATTCACCGAATCTCTCCTGAGGAATGGATTGACAGGGTTAAAAGACTTGACGCATTACGCGATCTTGTGACGAAATTTATTGACAAGGAGAAAAATAGACAGACTGAGTATTATAATAAAAATCGACATGAAATTAACTTTAAAGTTGGTGATTTAGTACTTAGAAAATCTCATAAACTATCAAGTGGGACACAAAAATTTGCAACAAAGTTAGCTCCGAAATTTGAGGGCCCATTTGAAATTATAAAGCAATTATCTCCTTCAGTTTTTATGTTACGTACACAAGATAGTCGAAGAAATCCAAAAATCCACGTCACAAATTTAAAGAAATACTTACCTAATTAAAATTAATATAATTGTTACTAATTATAATTTTTATTAATTATTTATCTGTTTTTAGGTTTTGACAAATTTTGACTTGGGTGAAGTTTGGCGCAATCCTGGCAGAAAAGGATTATATTCTTGACAAGGGAAAGAAGAGGAGAGATACCAAATTTCGATTCCAACCATATCTTGATTTAGAAAAGATGAAGCGACGAGGTCTAGGACGTGGAAGTTCATCATCCAAACATCGCCCAACTGAAGAATTCAAATTGCCGAAGAATTACTTACCACCACCATCTCTACTTGACTTCCCAATTCATGACTCGAGAAAAACAGACATAGTGGAAATCGGTGGGTTGGAAATTATTGACCCAAAGCTATTGCCGAAAAGTATAACGGAGGACAGGATACTAAAACGACGAGAAGATGAAAGTTGGGAGGAATTCGGAAGTCGACTGGCGGTTGATGAACTCGATAGATTTGTCAAATTTGAATACCCTAAATCGTCGATTGCAGTGGAGAAATTAAAAGAGAAGCAATCTGAAGAAATCGAGCGCCGAAAATCAGTATTGAACAAGGAAGATATTGTGCATCCAATGGACAATGATGAAATCGAATACCCTCAATCCACCACACCACCTGGTCCTCCAAATAGACCTGAACCCAACATGGTGATGACACAAGGGAAGGTAACTAGACGTAAGGATTCTTTTCAAGACTCATACGAAGCCCTACCTAGGAAGACGACTGGGACTCTATTCAATGATTTAGAATCCATACCGACTGACCCAACTATCGATCCACCTCCGCGGGCGTGCTATAACTGTTGGAGAAAAGGACACAATCGTTCTAAATGTCCGAAACCGATCACGGAGTCACACTGTGAAAATTGTGGGAGGAAGTTTGAAACAGTAGCCACGTGTCCCCGTTGCGCTAAAGGATACCGGAAATTTCTCCTTAATCAAGCCAAGGGTAAATCATATAAAAAGGAATCCTCGTTGATAAGAGATGAGGGAGAAGAAGTGGAGAGACGTCCTATGAGACTTCAACGACTAGGGAATCAGCTGTTACCCTCAATGTGGAAAACGGAAGTAAATTTGGGTATTAATAAAGATGGTCATGGTTCCAGTGAAAGAGCTTGGGACATTCCTAAGACACCTTCACCACAAATGGCCAGACATCCGATTCTTTTTGCATCTGAAAACAAATTTAAGGAGGAAGAAGCTACCGAGGTTCTAGAAGGATCAAAGGATCTTGATTCGACTCAGGGAGGTGACGAGAAGTCGGAAGTGTCTCGTGGGGATGAATGTGAGTTACCACCCCCATATGAATCAACTAGGGGACAGATTACACCATTGGTAAGGGCAATCCAGGATCTGACAATGGCAATGAGAGGTTTACCTAATGAAACAATCAACTTAGCAGTCCAACAATTGATTAAAGAACGACAATTGGAGCTGGAAGGAAAGTTATCTACAAAATAAGTGAAGTGTTATATTTGAGACAATAAGTTTATTTAGGAACAAGGATATTTTTTTTGTTATTTTGAATTAAATTTTTTTTATTTTTTTTTAGTTTTTCTTTTGTAATTGAGATTATGGATAGTAGTTCAATTCCTAGTGGAGGGGTATTGTAACGAAGTAGTTTCGTACAAATTTATTTTCTTATAAATTATATTGATTTTTATTTTATTTTCTATTATTTTCAGTTTGTAATTTGAATCTTCGCGCGTATTAATTCTGATTTTTGATGAGAACTCTCATTTAGGACTCATCTGCGCGCTATTTTTCTCTAGCAGACGAATATATATTATTATTATTAGTTTTGGTGTTGAGAGGAGAACATCTTGAGGATGTAAAGTAAAAGAAGTGTATAATTTTCTAATTTTATGACTAAGGGATTGAAAGAAGAGAACGTTTGTAAAGTTGTTTACGTTAAAATAAAGGACTAGTGGAGAATATTCTTGTTGTGATTTTATTGGGATATTCCTTCTTGGATTTTGGAGAGAAAATTATATATATTTCGGGATAAAGGAAGTAAGTACTTTTTCATCAATGACGGAATCGTGTCTCAGAGATTAAATCTCCCTTTATTTAATTTTTCCCGACGGAATCTCCTTTTGAGATATTTTTGATCAAAGATATTATTGATTGTATTTTTTATTATTACTTGGTAATTTGTTTTTGTTAGTTTTTCAACAATTAAACTAACTGGCGTCTAACATGTCATGTTTGGGGTTAAGTCAGATTTTTGACGAATAAGGGAAATGATAACTTATTTAATTTTTATACAATTTTAGATTTGTTATTAAACAAACCGTCATAAAGGTTATAAAAAATGCTCCGAGATCATTTACTCCGAAATTGAAAATCTTCAATGATATTAGATGTTAAATCGCCAATACTCCTCCAATATGATTATTCGACAAATACAGCATTAATATTAAAACTCCAAAAACTATAGAAGGCCAATCTTAACTTTGAATTCCAAATTTATATAATATTGTAGAGCAAATTCGTCATATGGGCTTTATCTTCACGCAGCTATTAAGAAATTCGAGCATTGCAACGAATGTTTGGCGAAACCTTCCAAGAATTGGATGAATTTGACATTAAAAAAGTGATCAAAATTGGGTCCAACATTTTCTCGGGTTCATCATGGGAGTCCAATGATTCGGAAATTAGATAACGGTTCCAATATTTCCAGATGGGTTTTATGGTGTTTTCAGCTCGCAGAAGAATTACATAAATAATAAAGGGTTTACATAAGTTTTTATTCAAAAGGTTTATTTGTGTCTTATTTCGAATTTTTATTTGAAATCATTAAATTTGGGGTTAAATTGGATAAATTTGTAATTTGGAAAATCAAAGATTTTACAATGTTACAATGAATTTTAATGAACTAATTACATATTTTATAAATAAACAATTTATAATTACAATAATTTATTTATAACCTTCATAAATTAACAATAAAAATGTAATTTAATTTTCTTTAATTTCAAAATTATTATTTGTACTTGTTATAAATTGCTATTGAAATATGTTCATTGTACTCAAAAAGGATAAACTAAACGTACGGTCAATATAATTTATTATGAAAAATACCTCTAAGGGGATAATAATTTTAATTTGAAAAGAAAAAGCAACATGACAAGGGGGTACAGAAAGTTTCAAGAGGATGAAATGGTATTTCAATAATCAAAATTAAAATTGTTAAAAAATTATATAAATAAAAGTAAATTATAAATGATAAAATAATTATTTTGTAGAAATGAAAAATACATGATAATTTTGAAAATAAGAAATATAATTTCTGTTAAATTTAAGATAAAATAAATTCAATACAAGATCAACTGAAAACAAATGTACTTTTGCATACTAACACAGAAAAATCACAGCTGATTCAAGGCCAAGGTTAGGAAAAAGAAAAGAAATTTTCATATTTTAAGAATTTAAAAATTGTTCAAAGATGAAGTAAATTTTGTACACAATTTATATGGAATTTAATATAATAATAATTTTTTACTTAGAATTGCATATTTTATTTTATATAAATAGTATAAAGTTTAACGATTAAATTTATATTGTTAATTATTAAAACTAGTTGGAATAAATAAAGTAACAGCAAAATTTATATGGAAAAAATAGATAAAAATTAGCATATTTTATTACAAAAAATTAGTTTGTTGAAAATTCATTATTTAAGGATTTATTTAAATTAAAAGAAATAGAAATTAATTCTGAGAGAAAAATGATTGACAGGTAAACAATAGCATTGTTCTCGGAAAACGTTAGACACGTTGGAGACCAGAGAGAGAAAAAATATACCTCTGTCCTTACGTAGGAAATTTAAATATTATTGGTGAAAAGAAGATGACGCGTAATGAATTTCCTTGAGTAGGGAGAAAGATGGCTTTGCGTAAAGGAAATGACAATGCTTTACCGGAAGTGAATAAGGGCCAATAATAGAAATAGAAACTTCTAGAAAATTCGGAAGTTTCCATAGCGTCTGAAAAAGGGTATAAAAGCAATGAAGAGGCTTCGCTCTCTTAATCCAAAATCACATTGCTAGTGGTTAACACTTTACACACAAAAAATTATTCAGGAGTTTATTGCATTTGCAATTTACAACCTGATAATTTTTAATTATTACATATAATACACATACACTAACAAATCGTAAGAATTATTCAAGAATAAGTTGTTTTATAACTTATAATTTGTTAATTCAAAAATAATCTTCAAAGTCAAGCCCTGGAAGAGAAATTTGAGGAACTCGTTAAATTCTTTTTAACTTTTAACCTCAGTTTTAATTCCTAAAGGGGTAACAAAAGCAAATCGTAAGTTTATTGAATATTCTTATGAGCTGTGTTCATATAGTAATAGGCTATATCGATGTAGCAGTTTGAAAGATTCAATAAATATTGAACCTAACCCACCAAAAATATTATTTACAATAGGAAATAATTAATTTACTTCAATTAATTATTTAGTCAATTTTACAGAGAAATAAATAGATTTTATTATATGAATTGTATAAATTTTGATCATTTTTCGATATTATAAATTTATCATATCCTAAATAAATCAAAATTGGGAAAAATTTATAATTTTAAAGAATATTTATTTATTGATAGAATTGTTAATTTAGGGTTTAGGGAAAACTTGACCTTGTTTGTTAGGCAGGATTTGAAAGAATTAAATACCAAAATTTTATTTAAATTTTGTTTATAGAATATCCGAACGGAAAAACTAACCGAAAAATTCTAGCGTGGAAATTTATACACAACCTCAAGGTGAATGACTTTTATTATTTTTTTTATTATTATTTTTTATATATTGAGTTAATTCATATAGACATTGCAAACCGAATCTACAAAATTATTTAATAATCTATCAGAATTGTATCATATGAAAAGATTTAATAATTAATAAATTTTAATTATTATTTAAACTTTAATTTGTTATTAATTGTATTTTTGAACAATTATCCTACGAAAGAAAGATAATTAATTTATCTAGTTTAGTAGTGGATGATTTAGAAAGAATAAAAAGCTGCATTACTGAATAATTATTGGAACAATTTCCTCTAATTTGGTAACAAAGCAACAAATTTTCTATAAAAGAAAATATAATATTAAATTAAAGGGAAAAAAAGATCATTTTAATTCATTCATAAATTTAATGTATTGTCAAAATATAATCTTATCAATTGATACAGTTTGACGCGTGCCTCATTGTTAGAGGATCTTTAAATTTTGAAAACAATGTCCCTTTAAATTTAGACAAAGACATTCTTTCTATTCATATTACATAATTATGAGATATATTTAATACACATGTATAAGATATTTCTCACGTTAGAAACACGTGGGTTTTCAGAAGTTTACCGAGCAGTGGGCTTTAAATCAAAATAAAGGAAAAATATATAGATATATACTTCCCTCGGTCTGTTAACCAATACACGTATGTTTCAAGGATATAGATAATATTATAAGGAGAAGAAAGTAATTTGAAATTAAGAAAGATTATTTTAAAGAGGGTTGGGGGCAAAGGTTTTATCGTGAAAAATTCTTAAAGGAAAAGAGAAGGACAATAGAAAGATACTTTAAAAAACTTTAAAGTTTATAAAAAATTTATTTATTTGTTTTTTCGTTTTTAACCTTCGAAGAATACATGAGGTCTTTTTGACCCCACGGTTTTTTACGAAAAGCTTTTTATCTTTCTTTAATATTTTTAATAAGGATTTTCAAGTAAACAGGCTTATTCTACAGAGTTTAAACTATATTTAAAAAAATTATTTAGTTTAATTAGATGTGCAGTTTAAAATTGGTTAAGCTTTGAAAAATAGTCTAAAAAAGAGGTGTGTTCTCTGAGGGTTAAAACTTTTTTTGATAGCAGTTTTATAGACAAGATAATTCAATTATATGTAGAAATAAAATGTATTATTTGACAGATAAATTCACCAAAGGTGTCAAAAAAACTGATATAATATGGGAAACACGCACAGGTAGAAGGCGAAAATTATTTACCAAACAGAGAAAAGAGGGTGAAAAGGTTCAATTTTAATTCCATTATTTTATTTGTCATTGAAGAAAAGAGAGACGAGAATTGATAAGAAAATATCAAATTAACTATAATACCGAGAGTTATAAAATTTCTAGTTTACAACAGGGGATTAAGTTTTTTCTCTTGTTCTGAATTATTCAATGTCTACTAAATATTTAAATATTTACTGATTTTCGAAATTTTCAGCAATAATCTTCTAGAAAATTTGAAGAAAAATTGTGCATGTAGTTACTAATTTTAATTATGTCTATTCTTATTAATTAATAATAATCATACTTGCAAGTTTTTAATTCTTATTTTTTTACTTTTAACATTCCAAGTTTCGTATTTTTTAATTTATTCACTTTTATTTTAACGAATTTTTTTGAAATATTTATTTGTTACGGAATATTACTTTTTAAAACAAATTAAAATTTTTTGTTAAACAATTTAATTTCCAAAAAAGTTTTTAACAATGATGAATGTTATTATTTATTCTTTTTTATAATGAGGGATTAACTTTTCACTGCAATTATGAATTATTAAAGAGTCTACGATTTTCAAAATTTTTTATTGCTTTCTACTATAAAATTTTTAAAATTATGATACATTAATAAAAAATAAAATTTTACATGAAATTAATGTTTATAATTTTACTTCTATTTTATTTATTAATTAATAATAATTGAAAATTTTCAGTTCTTACTTTAAAATTTTTAATTATTACAAAGTTCGTATTTTTATTTCTTTATCATTTTCATTTTCACCAATTTTTTCTAAAATAAATATTTATTTATTACGATACAGTATCGGACAAAATTGTAAGTCCACCTATTTTTGAAGGAATGAAAAAAATTTTTAACATAAAATTTATGAAAATTCAATTTTCTTTAAATTTATATTTTAAAGAAGATAAAATTTTGAAAAGAATAAGACCTCACAGAAGTCATTTGGCAAATATTTTTTCATGATATTCTTAAAAAACCGCCATTTTCAATATTTTACAAAAATTTGAATAACTTTTAAAATAATTAACGCTTTTTAATTAATTTTTTTTAATTAACGCTTTTTATCTTAGGCTTATTTTGAAGCTCATGTTCTACGCAATAAGAATTACTTATAGGCATTAACCTGTAATTTTTTACTTGGAATAAGCATGACGTCAAAGTTGGACAAAAAAATTCAAAAAATTTGAATTTTTTGTACTAAAAACTATTCTAGAACAGATATAAAACATGATATGGTATAGATTTTTCAAGAAAATTTAATAAAAAAATATGTTTGAATATCAAAAATTATTTTTCATTTAATAATATTACTTCAAATTTTTTGAATTTTTTTGTCCAAATTTGACGTCATGCTTATTCCAAGTAAAAAATTACAAGTTAAAAATGTTTAAAAAGTTAAAAATGAGCTTTAAAATAAGCCTAAGATTATTAAAAAGCGTTCGTTATTTTAGAAGTTATTCAAATTTTTGTAAAACATTGAAAATTACGATTTTTAAGAATGTCTTCTACAAATTTTGGCCAAATCACTTCTATAAGATCTTATTATTCTTTTCAATATTTTATCGTCTTTCAAAATATAAACCAAAAAAATTTTTAGTTTTTATGAATTTTATGTTAAAAATGTTTTTTCTTTCCTTTAAAAACGTGTGGACTGACAATTTCGGACGGTACTGTATATTACTGTTTTAAATAAAGAAATTTAATTTTCTTGATAAACAAACCAATTTTAATTATAATCATTTTTCTATTTTAAATTCTTTTTACATTTTTACGAATTGAAAATTAAATTTTAATAATTTAGAGTAAAACTAAAATTTTGAGAAATAATTCTTATAGATGGATGACATCACATGGGGGGAAACAATAAAAAATTCCAGAGAGCAAGGATAAAAAATTGTTTTAAATGTAGGAAATAATAATAATTTACTTACCATTGGCAAATGTGTGATGCGATAAAGATCTTAATAATAGGTGTTCAAATAATTTTTCACATTGTTGTTGCCTTGCTGTTTGTTGCTCCTTTGACTTCTCGACAATGACTGTGTAAAATATCAATATTTGAAGACGCCATACGTTCCTGAAAAAGAAAATTTGCAGTCAATTAGAAATTCAATTTTCTTCTCTCGAAATTTGCCATTCAGACAAATATTTAAGTATTAAAAAATTCCTGAAATTCACAATTCAAGTAAAAAATTAGGAAGTAAAAAGTTTATAGAGTAATTTCTAGAGGCAGAAAAAAGACATATTTCTTGATTTATTTTGGGAAAATAAAAAAAGGAATATGATTTATTTTTAGAGGGTTTATTAAATACATAATGAAGTGTACAAAAATTTTGTTTATTTAAATTTTACTACAAAACGGTAATGCAAGAAAAAGTCTTGAAATTTACTGTTTTTGTAAATAATTTAGTAATAAGTTAAATTGTGTTTGAAAAAGGTCATGAAACTCACTAAGAAGACAAAAAGTTAAGTAGCAAAAAATACTTATTCATAGAAAAAAACAAGGGCAACGAAACTGTACACAAAATGTTGAGTATCGTTCTGTTTATAAGTATATATATATTTGCCAGTAAATCAGAACTTATGCTGGCAAGCAACAAACACATGCTGTTGATTTAGGGCTTTTAGCAGGCGTAGCACAGTGAAACTAGACTAATGCCGACATTATTATTATCATACAACTTCTGAAATATGAAATCTTGCTTTCCTGCGTTTAAAACGAAGATGAAGACGAGGAACTTGACTCTGTATTGTATATGGGGGTATTCGGTGTGGATATACCAATTCCGTTGGCAATTTATAACAACTGAATTGCAAGGGCTTTTGCCATTAGACACTTATTCAGAGGGCATGATACTACTTTAACTGCCTTTGGAGTACGAAACATTCTCTGCAATATAATTCAGGGCACAGGGAGCTTGTTTCTCAGTGATAAACACCCGCGTGTAATTCAGAAACGAGATTCGACTCACGGCAGCTAGCAGTAGTCGCAGTAGTAGCAGCAAACAACTCATTCGTTTAAAATAAATAATGATATTTCACCCTCACTACACAGTCACGATCAAATATATATATATCTGTACATTCACACGCTAAAAATATCAATCAATTTTTTTAATTATCTTCCTCGTAATTTATTGCATAAACAAACATTTTTTTCAAACCAATTATAGGTACAATTTTTAATTCATTTTTCTTACGTACATTCTTTAAAATTGACTTTCTATTTTCAAATTTAATCCAGACTTCAACTATAGATAAGTAAAATTAGAGAAATTTCTACACGAAACATCTTTTGAAATTTTCGACGTCATTTGTTTAAAAAATGCCTAATTTTAGAAAAAATTGATTCATTCAGAAATGATTATTTATGATGTCTAGGGAACGAAATAAAAAGAATTATGTTAAAATATTTATTAATTTTCTCAAAATATGAGTGTAAAGTGGAGAAGGTGCGAAAAAATGTCACTTTTTTAGCTGTTAGAAAATGTATAAAAAAACATTTAAAAATGCTTCAAAATGTTAAAAAAAGTTATTGATTCTTGTTTAAAATTACTTGATTAATTAATCCGTATTCAATAAACTAGTAAAAAATTAAAGTAATAGATGAAACATGGTTTTAAAGTTGGTCTGCCAAATAACCTAATTTTGACGTTTTTATTAATTAATTACGAGAAGGGAGAATTATTGAATTAAATAAAAACTCACCGAATATAGAGTATTTCCGATGAAGTTTCAGATTTTCTTATCCGTTTTTCTGTTTTTACTTTAAATATACAAGAAATATTAAGTTGAAAGTACGCGATTTCCGAATTTTTGAAAACTTTGCAACTTAATATCTCCGTTAAAGAAAAATAAAAAAATTTGTCACTTTCACAGTTATTGAATCGTACCAAAATCTACACACCAACAATTTTCGGTTTGGTCCCGAATCTAATTTAAGAGATACTAGTGTTTAAAAATTTCACTTTATTTCAGGTTAAATCTGTATATTGTCTTCTAACTGAAGTTGGTTTTTTGAATTTGAACACCGTGATCGGAACACAGCCAAGGAGAAAAATCTAACTTCAGTAAAAAAAACAATATACAGTTTTAACCTGAAATAAAGTGAAATTTTAAAACACTTGTATCTCTTAAATTAGATTCGAGACCAAAACGAAACTTGTTGGTACGTGTAGATTTTGGTGCGATTTAATAACTGTGAAAGTGAGAAATTTTTTTATTTTTCTTTAACGGAGATATTAAGTTGCAAAGTTTTCAAAAATTCGGAAATCGCGTACTTTCAACTTAATATTTCTTGTATATTTAAAGTAAAAACAGAAAAACGGATAAGAAAATCTGAAACTTCATCGGAAATACTCTATATTCGGTGAGTTTTTATTTAATTCAATAATTCCCCCTTCTCGTAATTAATTAATATAAACGTCAAAATTAGGTTATTTGGCAGACCAACTTTAAAAACATGTTTTATCTTTTATATAATTTTTTTACTGGTTTATTGAATACGGATTAATTAATCAAGTAATTTTAAACAAGAATCAATAACTTTTTTACACTTTGAAGCATTTTTCTACGTTTTTTTATACATTTTCTAACAGCTTAAAAAGTGACATTTTTTCGCACCTCTCCACTTTACACTCATATTTTAAGAAAATTAATAAATATTTTAACATAATTCTTTTTGTTTTGTTCCCTAGACATCATAAATAATCATTTCTGAATGAATCAATTTTATCCAAAATTAAGCCGCAACGACTTTATTCGATATATAATCCTAGTTAAAAGTGGAGAATATTTTAATTTTAAAAGATTTTCATATGAAACTTTTTCAAAATTCAATTATGCCTGAATATTTATGCTATAATGCTTTTAATATTCAATTACACACACGGAGAAAAATCTGTTGGGAATATTGCATGGAGTAGAGGTTAGGACCCAAGTCAAAATTTAGACCCTCTTTTGACCCTCTTTTTTTCAACCTCTTTTGAACCTGAAAATGATGCGGAAAAATCCATATTCCGATGTTAGCAGGTTGAAAAGAGGGTTTAAAATTTTTAGGAAAATTACATTTTTTAAATTTCTATCTATCCTAATAGATTTATTGAAATCACTCAAAAACTCATTTCTGTATCTTCTACAGGGCAATTGAAATACAACTGTGTGAAAAAAATTCGCATTTTCGTTTTCGAAAAATTAAAAAAAAAATTTTTTGAACCTCTTTTAAGCCTTGTAACTTCTCTCTTTCAACCTCTTTTGAACCTCTAAATGTGCGGAAAAATACAAATCTGCAGTTTTGAGGTTCAAAAGAGGATTTGGGAGTGTGAAAGAGGCTTAAAAGAGGTTAAAAAGAGGGTTTTGGAGAACTAAAAGAGAGTTAAAATTTCGACTCGGGGAATATAGCATAAACACTTACTAGCGAAAACTATAAGAGGTCCGCCTGAATATCAGTCGAGTCCGCCTAATATTTAGGCGGCCACCTATACTTTTCGCTAGTAAGTGTTTATGCTATATTCCTAACCTTTACTCCATGCAATATTCCCAACATATTTCTCTCCGTGCAGGCACACAAAAAAAATTTTTTTTGGCCGAGACACTACAATAGTTGCCTTTTGTCACGCTGAATCCGAATTTGAAGTCAGTATTGAAAGAATTGCTCAAAATTTTTAGATAAACTCAAAAAACGACTCAAAAAAACCAAATTAAAATTAATAAAAAATTATAACACTACGATAGTATATTTCTATGTACTTTTTTCCGCTGAATCCGAATTTGAAGTCAGAATTGACAAACTTATTCAACATTTTGAGATAAAATCAAAAAATTGATAAAAAAGCGATTTAAAATGAAAAAGGGAATTTTTTGCTATGACACTATACTAATGTATTCCTATGTAGTTTTTTTATTTTAATTTCGAAGTCAGATTCTCAAAGTGGTTCAAAATTTTGATTTTAATGAAAACTGCTCAAAAACTCGAATGTGAAAGAGTATTGGTACACTAATGAAAATACACTAAACTAGTATACTAGCAAAAAAAAATTGACTCTCTTGACTTTAATTTGTTACTCTTATCAAATTTTCTTGAATATCTCAGAATTTTTAGTCATTTTCAAAATTCTGACTTCAAATTCAGATTCAGCGTGAAAAAATACATAGAAATATACTACTGTAGTGTTAAAAAAATTTTTTTAATTTTGATTCGGTTTTTTGAGTAGTTTTTTGAATTTATCTCAAAATTTTGAACAATTTTGTCAATTTTGACTTCGAATTCGGATTCACCGTAAAAAATGCATAGAAATATACTACTGCAGTGTCATAAAAAAAATTTTTATTTTTTTAATTTTAATTTGGTTTTTCAGCCATTTTTTGAGTATAAATAAAAAAAGAACCAATTTAACAACTCTGACTTCGGATTCGTATTCAGCGGGACAAAATATATGGGAATATACTATTGTAGTGTCTCGGCCAAAAAGCATTAATTTTGTGTGTCTGTTATTGTCTAAAATTTTTATTAGAAAATTATAGCAAAATTCAATTATTTAATTACGAAGATAAATTTGTGGAATAATTGAATATTTCTTAAAATTGATTTTATATAAAGAACTTTATTGAGAAGTTTTTCAATAATTGAATACTTTCAACGAAATTTAATTATGTGTTTATCTACTTTCCCTGGAATAGGCAGGGTTCGAACCTTTTTTTAAAAAATGCAGAAAAAATTTTAAACTTACATTTCCTGATTATTCAAGTTTCATCTTTAATTTAAGACCAAAAAAGTTGAAAAAATTTTCAAAAACAGGGTTGCTACGAATTCAGCATTTCAAAATTCCCTGACTTTTTCAGGTTTTTCAGACCATTTTTTTAAATTCCTTGACCAAATTAGTTAGTTGTTGTTTGCTTCTTTGTTTCCTAACATTAAAAAAAAAAATTTTTTTTAAATATTTTCAATTTTAAAATTAATGTATTAAACATTATTGAATGCTTGCAAAGAATTTTATCAAAAAATTTGAGAATAATTCAATTCCTTCGAAGAATTTTATTATTTACAAAAATAATATAATGCATGCGAAGAATTTTATTAAAATGGTTGATAATCTTAATTAAATTTTTCAAAGAATTTGTTTTAATTTTTTTAAAAAATGAAGTTTCATTAATAATTTTAATTAATAATTTTCAAAATAATTGAATTTCAACAACAATTTATTTTAAATTTCTAAAATAATCGTGTTTCGTAATAATTGAAGTTAAAAATTTAATAATTAAATTTTATTAAAATTTTTAGAATATTATGGATTGTGTCGACGTTTTTAATAATTATAATTAATAATAATACTGTAAACATTTATTAAAATTTTTGCTGGAAAATTTAACTCTTTCTTAAAAATTAAAAACAATTATTTTTCAACAGATTTAAATCTAACTTGAAAAAATAGTTAATGAAGTTTTTTAAAATTAGAAGTGAGAAGAAAAATGAAAAATTGAAATTTTTGCGATTCAGATACGTCAAATTAATTTTTGAAAAAAATATTTTATAAAATTCACTGACATTTTCAGGTTTTCCCTGACCGATAAAAAATTCTCTGACAATTCCAGGTTTTCAAGCTTTTCCCTGACCGTAGCAACCCTGAAAAATATTTTGAATTATGAAAATCTTTTACAAATCAAAGTTCTTTAGAAATGATAACTAAATTAACTTAAAATTAATATTTTACAAATTTCAAATTTAAATCTTTCAAAGTTCTTCTATTTATGAAAATAATAGGGGGATTGGGACGTAATGAATCACTTCAATTTATTCAAAAATAATAAATCAGAGTAATTTCTGTCTTTAATCAAAATAATGTACTTGGCAGACTGTTTGTACCAAATTTCATTGTCATTCATTTATTATTGTTAAAAATATGGTAGAAAAAGTGATTTTGACGCTTGAAAGTAAATTTTTTAAGTCTTTGTTTTTTTGTTATATCTTTTTCAAAATAAATTGTAAAAAATTTTTGTATATCAGGTTTTGAGCTTTAAACATTTGTTCTTAAAGAACAATTGTCAATTTTTGTTTACCTAATACTTACGGTATTGATAAAAAATAACAAAATTTTCAACAAACACCTCCGGGGCGTAATCGATCACTTTGCTTATTCTATTAAGAAAAACCTATTATATTTAAAATATTAATAAAATAGTTTTGTCAAGTTTATTTTCTTGTAATTTATATATTAATAAGTACCAATGATAACCCTTTATTAAAAAAATAACTAGAAAATACATTTTTTAAGTAAATGGATTTTGCATTTCGCTACAACTTTTTAAAATTTGAAAACTGCATGAAAATGTTTGAAGTTTGAATAAAATATGTTCCATTTTCAATATTCTTTGTTATAGATGTACAATAGAAACTAAAATTGTGAATATTAAATAATATTTCATGTTCAAAATTATAATTACATTGCTGATTCAATACGCCACGGGTAGTGATCCATTACGCCCCGGCCCGAGGCGAAATTGAAACATTATTAATTGAAAAGAAACAATATTTTTTTAGTTATGAAATTAAAAATATATCTACATTTAAAAAATGAAATTTTCGAAAATTCATAACTTAAAAATTTGTCCTCCAAAAAAGTACAGAATCAAGTACAGAAGAGAAAAAAAATATATTTGTCCGATGTTGAAGGTCGACTAAAATCTCACGTGCATTTGCCCTTATATACTTATTTATATAATTGAATTGCGAATTTCAAAAAAGGGCTCAACTCTGAAAATCTTAAGAGTCATTTTCACTGTCTTTTGTTATATAAAAATGACACTTACGGTTTTTAGAGTTGAGCCCTTTTCGAAATTCGCAATTCAATTCAAAAATTGTATGGACAAAAGGAAAATTATAGAAAATAAGAGATATTCAGATGAAAAGAGAAAAATTCTACAAAATAAAAAATATGCAATTTGTACAATTTTTTTATTTACCACCCCCTAGGTTCCCCTCACCCGTCACTGTCTATTGTGTCTACTTGAAATGCAGTTGTTTTAAAGATTCAAACGCCCATAATGTGAAACTAAAAAAAAAGTCGTTTGAAAGAAAATGAATTCAATTTACTTGCGACACTTCTTCGGTGGGATAAAAAAAAAGAAAAATAAATAAAGGAACGAGAAGGAAAACTTGTGATACGTGTCCCATAGTAAATAGTCGTTCCCCCATATATACACGTATTTCAAGGAGCCCCATAGAATTTACAATGTTGCAGATGTTAATTGAAAGGCGTCCTCTTTCTCGCAATACAACTCCAAGAGAAAACACAGTAAAAGGTAAAGTGGATGGATAAAGTAAGCATTCGAAAAGAGATAGAGAGAGACAGAGAGTGAGGAGAGGGGAATCCGTAAACTCGTACAAATATGGCAAATCAAAGAAAAAACTTGCCCGTGTTAGCACTTCAGGCTCATTCACACACCATGTGTGACGAACGGCAATTAATAATTACCACATTCTGCGAAAAGAAATGTCTTCTGAACTAATTCTATAGTCTGTAGAGTTCGACAAAAAGAGAAAAAAAATTAAAGAGGAGAGAGAAAAAAAGCGAATACGATTCACGAAACAAGTATAAACACAGCTGGAAATAAATAACTATATAGATATATAAACTCCTCAGGTACCATATTGAGAGAAAAATTTTTGAGTGAAAAAAAATTTCGTTTACTTGCTTTCAAATTGCTTGACATAAAATGAAAATTGTAATTTTTTACTTCGACAGCTATATCAATTTTATTCTTTTCAAGAAATATTTTGTTGAACATTTTTTGGTTTGCACACATTCTGAGCCAGTATTCTAAATTCAAGTTAGAAAGAACTAATTTCAATTCAGTAACTAATAAGAAATATACTATTTAAGGATTGTCACCTGCAAATTAAGGAAATGAGAGAAACTTATAAAAATATGACAGTTTGTTCTTTAGATTATTTTAGAAACATATGATTTTTTCCAGAAATTTTTACTACATATTTTTTTCTTAAAAAAAATAAACTTGCAATTTAACATGGGCTCTTATGGGAGCTTAGATAAATCTTAGAAAAAAAGTATGAAGGAAATGAGCGAAAAATATATGATTTTGTGTACAGATAGACAATGTCAAAAAGTTAAAACTAGGAAAGTTTAGAAAAAGTTTACTACAGATTTAATGAATAAATAATTATTTAAATTTTAGTTTTCAAAGCAATAATAAAAACACATGAAAATGTGGCAACATCGCAACAACACATAACCTCAAAAAAATACAAATTTGATATGTACACTTGAAATTAACAATATTCCTTATTAATAAGTTAATAATTTTCATGTTTCTTTTGTATCATAATCATATTTTATTTGTTTATCATAATTTTAGTGTCTCCAAGACTAAAAAATTTGAGGTTAACGTCTGACAATATACTAATATACCAGTCGTACTAACCATAAGTCGACTATATATTGTCATGATTTTTAACATAATTTCAAAAAATTAATTAAATATATTTTTTAATATGGGTCAGAATTCGTAAAATTTTCACAGAAAACAAAAAGTATTTTCATTAAATCAAAATGATGAAAAAACATTTCTATATAAAATATACTTTTGTTCAGAATTAGAAAATTTTTAAAAAGTATTTTATTTTAATAGTTATTTAATAAATTGTTTATAAACAATTAATTTTTTTAATGTTCTGCGCGCCTTTTAAAAATTTGAAAAAATATCTATACACACTTAAAACTATAAGAAATCAAAATCCGTTGAGAAAATTTAGGAGCGACAATTATTTCAAAAGTTATAATGGAAATTATATTGAACGGAGATGCGATTTTGATGATTTTCAGAATAAATAAAAATAAAATAATTGTAGCCCTTACATTTTCTCCACGGATTTTTATTTCTTATAGTTTTAAGTGTAAGTAGATATTTTTAAAAAATTTATTGAATAATTATTAAAATATAAACTTTTTAAAAATTTTCTAATTCTGAACGAAAGTATTTTTCATTCCCTTCATATTTCTGCTTGGTTCATTCATTTCTTAAATCGGTTCAATCATTTAGGAGAAATGACATTTTGTTTAAAAAGTTGCAAAAAAATTAATTTTTCAATAACTTTGATAAAAAATAATTTTTTTTGTTGTTCTTTGGTGGACACATTCTTAAGACAAAATAGAAATGTTTTTTCAACATTTAGATTTAAAAAAAATACTTTTTGTTTTCTGTGATTTCACGAATTCTGACCCAATGTACAAGTATTAAACAAATTTTAGCATTAATTTTCACATCTTTTTTTAATGTTTTTTTCATTTAATAAAATAAATATATAGATTTTTTGATTAAAATTATGAAATTAAAATTTTTTTTGAAGTTGCAAACATGCAAGATTTTACATTGGAGTAATGGGAACAATCGCTTTGCTCCTTACCACTCCTTGGACAACAATCCTTACGGCGATACTCTGGTAAAGAATTTCGAAAAATTCGAATTTACTTTTTTTTGCATAAAAATATTCCTTAGCATAATAAAATTATTCTACAGTATTATAAAATAATGATTGTCCTTAAAACTATAAAAGGTTATAGTTTTGTGGCATAAAAAACAAAACAAATATAATTTACTCCTAAAAAAATCCCAATAATTTACTATAGAAATATTTCCATAAAATTGAAACTTTCACGAATCTTTGTTATATTGTTTCACGAATTTGTTATAATATTCATTGACTTTATAATCATTATTAATAATAATCATACCCTTTAACTATAAAATTATAGTGAATCCAAACATTTTTTTAAACTAGGTCCACCATATTGAATCCGCCATATTAGATATATAATATATTATATATTTTAAAATTCGAACATAAAAATTTAATGTTTTATAAAACGTTAAATTGTTATGTTCCAATTTTAAAATGTAATATGCATAAATATATGTCCAATATTGTATGAGAAAATATATGAGAAACAATGATACACTGTAAAAAAGGAGTTAAAATTAATACAGTAAAAATAACAAGTTTTTTAATTAATTCTTTTCGAGTTAATTTTTAACTCGCAGTATTTTACTCTTAACTCCCGTAACCGCCAACTCCCTAAATTTTTTACAGTGTAAAAATGCTTTTAATGGAAAATTATATAATCTTTAAATGTTTTAAATATTTCGATGAGATCAACATAACAATTGTAAACATTTAGGAATAAAAAAAATCGCTGTCTTTTTTAAACATATTTTTTAATACCGAAAACATTTTTTACACTTTAAAAAATTTAGGGAGTTGACGGTTACACTGAGTCACTGAGAAAAAAGTTATTTGATTCAAACAAATTTTGTTTAAATAAAACTTAAAATATCTTTGCTATACAGTCAAACATATTTAAGTTTAATTCAATCATATTTTCTAGATCATTTTAAGAGATTATAATATATTGAAATCAAACATAAATTGTGATTGACGTTAAATTATCCGTAGTTAACTTTTAAGTTTGATTCAAACGTAAAATTTTCAAACATAATTTTTGTTTAAACCGTAACAGAAAATATGTTTGAATTAAAAATAATTGTTCAAACAAATGATACTTTTGAATAAATGCAATAAATATTTTCTATATATTGAGGTTAAACTTACAAACTAATTTCAATTAAATAAAATCGTCTAACGTTATTTTTGTGTTTCATTTAAATATAATGTTTTCTCAGCGTACTGGAGTTGGAAGTAAAATTTTTCAAATTAAAAATCAACTCCAAAACTCAAACGAACTGTCCACGTGAAGCCGACAAAAAATTCCTTACATTTTGTTTATCCTACTTTGAAATTTTCTTCTACTGTTTTATTTAAATTAAAAAGAAATGATTTTTAATATTACCATAAGTATTATATGAAATTATCGCGATCGACTTGATACATAAAGTGTACATTATTGACGTCGAGTGAGTTATAAAGATTCACGTTCGATAAACTTGTAGCCGGCACCAAAGACCTCTAATTCATTAATATCCGCACGCCGGATATTAATTCACTCGGCGTAATTGCAGTTGTACGCGTAGCAGCTTGAAACTATAACTTCCCTATAGTTTGGCCGAGCTAATGTGCAATATGCGATTAGAAATGAAAAAAAGGGACGAAGAAAATCTAACGCCTGGACAAATTAGCAGCCTAGTACAACGTTGGATTATTGAATTTGATGGAGTAAATATCGTGTAACGCTTATATGGCTTGATCAAAGGTTATTAAATGACCAATAAAAGATAAACAGACTCTTTGCGCTCCATCGAACGTAGAAATATTATATGTATAATTACAAGTCGCGAGGAGCTGCTTCGCATGCGGGAATATAATAATTTATTTTCACTTCATTTATTTACACTCAGAGGAAATAGTTTATTTCACTGAACCAAACAGTTGAATTAACCCATTTTATTTGCTACGTATAAAATAGCTTTGTTGAATCAAATAACGAAATTTAAAATTAACACCTTTACTATTTGTGAAAATTGTATCATAATTGTCCAAAAATTCCCAGCACAATCTTTTCAACGAATTTTCTTTATACTTATCATACAAAGGTTTTTGAGGTCCTTGGATTCAATTCTAAAAAATTCAAAATAGCGGTTCCAAAATGTCAGAGACAATTTTTTTATATTTTCTCTGGAATTTCATGAAACTTTAAATATAAGAATATTGATTTGAATTTATCACTCGGTGGTATTTAATAATATTGATGGCTTTATCGATCACTCCGAGTCATTCAGAAAATGATAAAAAAATAATTAAGAAAAAAAGTATTTCTTTACGTTTCAACGGCACAGCCGTCCTCTTCAGAAACTGAAAATTTATTTTAAATATAAGTACATAAAATTCATTACAACTAAAAAAATATATTACAAAAAAAAAAAAAAAAAATTATTCAACAAATATTTTGCAAAAAAATTGTTTACCATTAAAAAAATATATAATTAAAATTTAAAAAGAAAATATTTGACATTTTTAAACAATTTGTCGATTGTTAAAACGTCTCGCTTGACACGATTGCTAATAGACACTGATCAATTATAAAGTCATTAGAATAAGTGTAAAGAGAGGGAAAGTAAGTTCATTGAACTTATTACAATCATGCGAAATAATATTAAGAGAAATGTCAAGGTGTCACCAAACAATGAAAAGTCTACAAATATTTTCTCTCATTAAGGAAATGGAGATAACAATTATTAAGATTTTGAGTATCATCTTTTTTATTTATTGCATTCTTTTGCAAATTAATATGAATCATTTCGGATATTAGACGTTTGCTCTCATTAGATTCTTTGTCAAGTATATAAAAATTATCCCAATCAAAGTCATGTTTTTGTAAGTTTCTGTGAGTAGCAGTGACGCCAATTTTAGCTTTTTTGTGTTCATTAATACGAACACCCACCATTCTTTTGGTTTCACCAACATAAGATGCTGAGCAATCCTTACAGTTTATTTGATAAACAACATTAGTAATCTCGGATTTTTTATTTTTGTCCTTACCCTTTTTGATTAAATCATGACTCAAAAATTTATTATTTGTTGGTACAGTTAAAATATTATATTGTTTAAGCATTGATGAAGTTTTTTCATATAAATTTTTTACATATGGTAAAAATACTTTTGGTGATCTTCTATATAAAAATGAATTTATATTGTTTTTTTGAATATTGGACTCCATAGAACAAATACGTTTCTTAATATATTTATTTATAAAGTCAATAGGATAATTGTTACGAAGAAGAATTATTTTTATATATTCAATATTTTTAATGTGGAATTTTTCATGTGATAATTTTATTGCTCTGTCCGTTAAATTGTAAACAATAGCAATTTTTTGAGAAATTGGATGTTGTGAGTCATAATTCAAGGTTCGTTCAGAAAAGGTAGGTTTTTTATACCAATCCGTGATTATTTTATTATTATCTCTAATTACAAGAACATCTAGAAAATTAATTGAATGATTAATTTCAATTTCATGAGTGAATTGTAATCTTACGTCATAACTGTTAAAAATGTCCAGCATTTCTTGAATTTTGTCATTAGGAATGCATGTGACAACATCATCAACGTATCTAAAGAAAAATAAAGGTTTAAATGATAATATGTTTAAACAATGAGTCTCAAGATCATCCATAACGATGTCTGCAAATAATCCAGATATGGAAGAACCCATAGGCGTACCATAAGTTTGTTGGTAAAATTTGCCATTAAATTTGAAAAAAATATTGTCAAACAAAAATGAGCATGCGTCAAGCAGATCATCAAGAGGGATATTTGAATTCTTAGAGATGGTTGAATAGCGTTTGATGATGCAATCAGATACATGTGTAGATCCAACATTTGTAAATAAAGATTTTACATCTAGACTAATTAAAATGTGATTATCTGGAATAGTGAAATTTTTAATTTTTTCAATGAAATCAAAACTATTGCGAACATAAGATTTTGGTTTAGAAATAGATTCATTTAAAATATTTAATAAATGTTTGGAAAGAAAATATGTTGGCGAGCCAATAGTGGAAACCACAGGTCTAAAAGGACAATCCTTTTTATGTATTTTTGGTAGACCATAAAATTTAGCAAGATTCGTATTAGTTTGTGTAAGAGCAAAGTCACTGTATGTTTTGTTTAAGTATCCATTTATATTCCAATATTTTAGTAAATTATAAGTGTTGGATTTTAGTTTTGGAAGTGGATCTTTTGTAATAATTTTATAAGTATCCGTATCAGATAGTAACAATTCGGTACTTTTTAAATAATCTTCCCTGTTTAGTGCAACCGTAACATTTCCCTTATCGGCAATAGTAAAAAATACATTTTGATTGTTTTTAACAAAAAGTTTTGCGTCGTTGAGTTTTTTAGTGAAAATTCTGTCCTTAATATTAATATGTCTATGAAAATTATGTTCAAAAGAATTAATATTTTTTAAAATTCTATTCCTAATATCGTTTGAAATTTCAGTATTTAAGTCATACATATTTAAAAATTGTTCAATAGATTTTATATATTCAATATTGGAATTCAAAGAATTATTGTTGTTATTATTATTAAATCTGAAACCATTGCCAAGAGAAACGATATCGATGACATTGTTAGGAATATTATAGTTTGATAAGTTTAAAAACCATTTTGGTTGTGAACAAAATGGATTATTATTTACATCATATTTTTCATCACATGTTCTATTTTTATTTTTATTACACATAAAATTAAATTTTTTTAAAATTTTGTCTTTCTGTGTAGTGATAAAACGTGCATGTTCCTTGTCATGTATTGAAAATATTGACTCAGAAATGTGAGGTAAAAAATTGTTGTCTATAACGGACCTTAAAAATTCAACCTTTTGTTTCAAAAAATGGATATGGATACATTTATCTTCAATCATGATATTCAATAGTTTAGTTTTAAAATTATTTGTAAGTAAGTTAAATTTTTTAAAACCAGTTTTACTATGGAAGAAAAAATGACTTAGCGATTTGCTACTAGCGTCGATGTGTTTCGGTGTCAAGTCGTACGTACGGCATTGAAGTAAAAACTGCAGTTGCGATGAAAAGCGTGCAAGTTGTTGATTGGTATTAATCCAGTCTTTAAGGATACACTTCTCCTGATATGAAGAAACCAATTCAAAGATGCGATTTGCAGTGCAAACCATATTTGACCGTTGTCGATCCATGGTCAGTAATAATATTGATTTGAATTTATCACTCGGTGGTATTTAATAATATTGATGGCTTTATCGATCACTCCGAGTCATTCAGAAAATGATAAAAAAATAATTAAGAAAAAAAGTTGGTGAAACCAAAAGAATGGTGGGTGTTCGTATTAATGAACACAAAAAAGCTAAAATTGGCGTCACTGCTACTCACAGAAACTTACAAAAACATGACTTTGATTGGGATAATTTTTATATACTTGACAAAGAATCTAATGAGAGCAAACGTCTAATATCCGAAATGATTCATATTAATTTGCAAAAGAATGCAATAAATAAAAAAGATGATACTCAAAATCTTAATAATTGTTATCTCCATTTCCTTAATGAGAGAAAATATTTGTAGACTTTTCATTGTTTGGTGACACTTTGACATTTCTCTTAATATTATTTCGCATGATTGTAATAAGTTCAATGAACTTACTTTCCCTCTCTTTACACTTATTCTAATGACTTTATAATTGATCAGTGTCTATTAGCAATCGTGTCAAGCGAGACGTTTTAACAATCGACAAATTGTTTAAAAATGTCAAATATTTTCTTTTTAAATTTTAATTATATATTTTTTTAATGGTAAACAATTTTTTTGCAAAATATTTGTTGAATAATTTTTTTTTTTTTTTTTTGTAATATATTTTTTTAGTTGTAATGAATTTTATGTACTTATATTTAAAATAAATTTTCAGTTTCTGAAGAGGACGGCTGTGCCGTTGAAACGTAAAGAAATACTTTTTTTCTTAATTATTTTTTTATCATTTTCTGAATGACTCGGAGTGATCGATAAAGCCATCAATATTATTAAATACCACCGAGTGATAAATTCAAATCAATATTATTACTGACCATGGATCGACAACGGTCAAATATGGTTTGCACTGCAAATCGCATCTTTGAATTGGTTTCTTCATATCAGGAGAAGTGTATCCTTAAAGACTGGATTAATACCAATCAACAACTTGCACGCTTTTCATCGCAACTGCAGTTTTTACTTCAATGCCGTACGTACGACTTGACACCGAAACACATCGACGCTAGTAGCAAATCGCTAAGTCATTTTTTCTTCCATAGTAAAACTGGTTTTAAAAAATTTAACTTACTTACAAATAATTTTAAAACTAAACTATTGAATATCATGATTGAAGATAAATGTATCCATATCCATTTTTTGAAACAAAAGGTTGAATTTTTAAGGTCCGTTATAGACAACAATTTTTTACCTCACATTTCTGAGTCAATATTTTCAATACATGACAAGGAACATGCACGTTTTATCACTACACAGAAAGACAAAATTTTAAAAAAATTTAATTTTATGTGTAATAAAAATAAAAATAGAACATGTGATGAAAAATATGATGTAAATAATAATCCATTTTGTTCACAACCAAAATGGTTTTTAAACTTATCAAACTATAATATTCCTAACAATGTCATCGATATCGTTTCTCTTGGCAATGGTTTCAGATTTAATAATAATAACAACAATAATTCTTTGAATTCCAATATTGAATATATAAAATCTATTGAACAATTTTTAAATATGTATGACTTAAATACTGAAATTTCAAACGATATTAGGAATAGAATTTTAAAAAATATTAATTCTTTTGAACATAATTTTCATAGACATATTAATATTAAGGACAGAATTTTCACTAAAAAACTCAACGACGCAAAACTTTTTGTTAAAAACAATCAAAATGTATTTTTTACTATTGCCGATAAGGGAAATGTTACGGTTGCACTAAACAGGGAAGATTATTTAAAAAGTACCGAATTGTTACTATCTGATACGGATACTTATAAAATTATTACAAAAGATCCACTTCCAAAACTAAAATCCAACACTTATAATTTACTAAAATATTGGAATATAAATGGATACTTAAACAAAACATACAGTGACTTTGCTCTTACACAAACTAATACGAATCTTGCTAAATTTTATGGTCTACCAAAAATACATAAAAAGGATTGTCCTTTTAGACCTGTGGTTTCCACTATTGGCTCGCCAACATATTTTCTTTCCAAACATTTATTAAATATTTTAAATGAATCTATTTCTAAACCAAAATCTTATGTTCGCAATAGTTTTGATTTCATTGAAAAAATTAAAAATTTCACTATTCCAGATAATCACATTTTAATTAGTCTAGATGTAAAATCTTTATTTACAAATGTTGGATCTACACATGTATCTGATTGCATCATCAAACGCTATTCAACCATCTCTAAGAATTCAAATATCCCTCTTGATGATCTGCTTGACGCATGCTCATTTTTGTTTGACAATATTTTTTTCAAATTTAATGGCAAATTTTACCAACAAACTTATGGTACGCCTATGGGTTCTTCCATATCTGGATTATTTGCAGACATCGTTATGGATGATCTTGAGACTCATTGTTTAAACATATTATCATTTAAACCTTTATTTTTCTTTAGATACGTTGATGATGTTGTCACATGCATTCCTAATGACAAAATTCAAGAAATGCTGGACATTTTTAACAGTTATGACGTAAGATTACAATTCACTCATGAAATTGAAATTAATCATTCAATTAATTTTCTAGATGTTCTTGTAATTAGAGATAATAATAAAATAATCACGGATTGGTATAAAAAACCTACCTTTTCTGAACGAACCTTGAATTATGACTCACAACATCCAATTTCTCAAAAAATTGCTATTGTTTACAATTTAACGGACAGAGCAATAAAATTATCACATGAAAAATTCCACATTAAAAATATTGAATATATAAAAATAATTCTTCTTCGTAACAATTATCCTATTGACTTTATAAATAAATATATTAAGAAACGTATTTGTTCTATGGAGTCCAATATTCAAAAAAACAATATAAATTCATTTTTATATAGAAGATCACCAAAAGTATTTTTACCATATGTAAAAAATTTATATGAAAAAACTTCATCAATGCTTAAACAATATAATATTTTAACTGTACCAACAAATAATAAATTTTTGAGTCATGATTTAATCAAAAAGGGTAAGGACAAAAATAAAAAATCCGAGATTACTAATGTTGTTTATCAAATAAACTGTAAGGATTGCTCAGCATCTTATGTTGGTGAAACCAAAAGAATGGTGGGTGTTCGTATTAATGAACACAAAAAAGCTAAAATTGGCGTCACTGCTACTCACAGAAACTTACAAAAACATGACTTTGATTGGGATAATTTTTATATACTTGACAAAGAATCTAATGAGAGCAAACGTCTAATATCCGAAATGATTCATATTAATTTGCAAAAGAATGCAATAAATAAAAAAGATGATACTCAAAATCTTAATAATTGTTATCTCCATTTCCTTAATGAGAGAAAATATTTGTAGACTTTTCATTGTTTGGTGACACCTTGACATTTCTCTTAATATTATTTCGCATGATTGTAATAAGTTCAATGAACTTACTTTCCCTCTCTTTACACTTATTCTAATGACTTTATAATTGATCAGTGTCTATTAGCAATCGTGTCAAGCGAGACGTTTTAACAATCGACAAATTGTTTAAAAATGTCAAATATTTTCTTTTTAAATTTTAATTATATATTTTTTTTAATGGTAAACAATTTTTTTTGCAAAATATTTGTTGAATAATTTTTTTTTTTTTTGTAATATATTTTTTTAGTTGTAATGAATTTTATGTACTTATATTTAAAATAAATTTTCAGTTTCTGAAGAGGACGGCTGTGCCGTTGAAACGTAAAGAAATACTTTTTTTCTTAATTATTTTTTTATCATTTTCTGAATGACTCGGAGTGATCGATAAAGCCATCAATATTATTTTTAAATATAAGAGTTTGTAAGGTCGCCGAATTAAAATCTGACACAAAAATTAAAAATGTCGACACAACTTTTTTAAATTCTCAGAAAATTTTGTAAACCATATTTAAAATTTTTCTAATTTTCACCTCAGATTTATATTAAACGATCTACAAACCCTTAACCCAAAATCTGATCGATTTCCGCATAAAATAAAAAAAATTACGTCATTTTGGATCTGCCATTCCGAATTCTTAAATTTTAATCTCAAATTTGTATTATGAGAAAATTTTAATTTGACGACTAGATTTTTCATAATTTTTAAATTAAATCACATTAAAAAATAGATCAATTTTCTCAAATTAATATTCAAATAACTATTTATTTTTCGACATGAATTCAAATATTTTAAATTATATCAATTTTTTGTTCAAAATTTATAAATACAATTGTTCAAAACTTTAATTTCATTTTAAAATTGAAATATTATTAGAGTTTTAAAACAATTAAAATGTTTAAAGATTTCAATTTAAAAATCATTTGAAATTTGATTATTTCCCAAAATTCACACTAAAACGCTTCTAATAATGAATTATTATTTAAAATTTTAGCTGAAATTCAATTTTAAATCAAGAGAAATTTCTTATTAGAAAGTTTTACAAAAATTCAATTATTTAAATTCAAAAGTAAATTTATAAACTTATAGAGAATGATATATTTATTGAATAACTGAATACTTCTTAAAATTGAACTTCGTCAACAATTTTTAAAATAATTGAAAACTTTTGAAGAATTTTAATAAAATTTTAAAGAATAATTCTATTTGTTAAAAATTTAAATATTACATATTACATTATTAATTAATTAATTAATTATTATTAAATTTAAATATTTATTTTTATTACTAAAAATTGTATTCCTGTGAAAATTTTATTATCTCTTCTAATTGATTAATATAATAAAAACATTGAATTTGTAAAAATACAAATTTAATTGTTGCGAAGAAAATTAAAGTTATTTAAGGAATTTAACTAAAATTGTACTGAAAATAGTTAAATTTCTCTTCAAAGTTTATGACAATTTTTAAAAATAAGTGAATTTTTAACAAGAAATTTTATTGAAATTATATTAAAAATAATTGAATTTTTCCAAAGAATTTTATAACTTATTAAAATAATGTAATTCTTCTTCAAGAATTGAAAACAATTATTTAATTCTAATAAACAAATTATGTCAAATTTTTTTTTTAAATAAATTGAATTTTTAGGAAGGCTACACCATCTCTCACTTTGACCCCTTTAAATTTTAAATGCCAAAAGCGTATAGGATGGTCAAAAATTTGAAAATTAAATTTTTGAAGAGGTTAAGATTTTACGTTGGTGAAGTTCACAACGTTTATGGTCAACGATTTCTGAAGAAAATATTTTTTTAAGCAAATTTTTATAATTTTTTGTACAGAAAATAGAACGTTTAATTTTTTGAATAATGGTTTACAAAAAAAAAAATATTTGTGAATGAAAATTTTTATTCTTTTTGGTAGGAAAATAATGTTTTTCTTTTAATCGTTGATCATAAACGTTGCAAACTTCACCAACGTAAGATTTTTATATTTTTACTAGTTGCATATTTTTTCAAATCCATACGAGAAGTTGTTTAAAACTATAAAATAAGTTTAGAAAAAAATTGTCGTTAAAAAATATTTCA
This sequence comes from Leptopilina drosophilae, assembly GCA_032873175.1. NCBI lineage: Eukaryota > Metazoa > Arthropoda > Insecta > Hymenoptera > Figitidae > Leptopilina > Leptopilina drosophilae. The sequence continues at coordinate 11,419,708 of CM065485.1, forward strand.
AATTGTGAGAGAAAATTAATTTTAAATGTTTAATGTTTAAAAATTTCAACATTTTTCGATAGCCCTATATCTATAATTTTTTTGAAAATTTGGTTGTTCTTATAAAAAGTTCATGTGCTGACTACAAAATCATAATTATATTTGTCGATTAACTCATTGTTAAGAAAAAAATTATAAAAAACTTATTCAAATAAAAACAAAAAAAGATGATTTTAGGAATACGTGTTAACATTTTAACCTAGAAAATGAGTTATTTGACATAATTTTTGCATTCAGCTCTCAAATTTTCGTAAGCACGCATATTTTAAAAAATATTGTAGCTTTCGAAAAATGTCAAAATTTTGCAAATTTAAATATTCAAAATGCAGCGAGTAAAAAGATCTTAATAAAATAAATAAATAAATAAAAAGATTTTAATTAAAAATGCTTAATCTCTTCAAAAATTTAATTTTGATGCCCAACCCATACTGAGAAAATGATATATTTGATTTAAACATATTTTGTTTAAATCAAACTTAAAATATTTTTGCTATACAGTCAAACATGTGTAAGTTTAATTGAAACATATTTTTTGATTCATTTAAAGAAATAATATATTTTATTCAAACATAAAATGTGGTTGATTTTAAATTATTTATAACTAACATAAAATTTTTAAACATATTTTTTGTTTAATTCAAAATAGAAAATATGTTTGAATTAAATATAATTATTCAAACAAATAATATTTTTCAATCAAAGCAGTAGATGTTTTCTACACTGAAAAAAATTTATTTGATTCAAATAACCGATTATTTGACCATTATCAAATAAATATTTACTTGAATCAAATAATTTGTATTTAAATCAAATAAATTGTTCATTTGTAAGACAAATAAAATAAATCAAATAAATTGTATTTGAATGAAATATTTCAGTATTTAAAGCAAATATTATTTAATTGATTCAAATAAAAATTATTTGATTCAAGTAAATATTTATTTGATAATAAACAAATAATCGGTTATTTGAATCAAATAATTTTTTTTTCAGTGTATATATTGGGATTAAGCTTACAAACTAATTTCAACTAAACAAAATCCCTTACAATTATTTTTCTATTTAAATTAAGTATAATGTTTTCTCAGTGCATATGTTTATGGATTAAAAATTATGTGAGAAAAAAATATTACCTTCTTCGATAATTTAAATTTAAAGGGGTCATAGTGGAAGATGGTGTACCCTTCCTAAAAATTCAATTTATTTTAATAAAAATTTGACAATAATTGAATAGTTTAAAAAATTTTATTAAAATTTATGAGAAAAAGTTTTTGATTCCATTTTTTAGGGAATTGAAGGCAGAACAAATTCTCAAGCACATAGAAAAAAACAGCTTTCAGTATTAACAATCTAAAAAAGTATCCAATCAGTAGCAAATGCATCTGTCTTGTCAAAATTTTGTTTACTTGACAAAAGAGAAGAAAATTGTGGAATATTTTAAGTTCGAAAAATAATTTTTTAATTCCTAAAAGATCTATCTGCGTGGATAATCCGGTGGTTTTTGAGATGATAAGGAGACAAATTTCTCATAACCTTGATTTCCCAGCTATTCAGCGAGGGCAGTGTGAACACAATCACTATATCGTTTGCAATCTACCTTTCTATCTAAGTCGTGCCAGTGAACCGATTTCTGACTGTATTGTGCAATTAAATTTCTAGCGTAACCTTGGCTAAAAACTCACGACAACGTCACGTTAATTACCTTCCCGATTTAATTCTTTTTTCCCCCTGTCATTTTTCAACATTCGCAAATATACATTTCCACGCGGGAATATATTTTGTTGTTTCTACATTTGGCATCGATTAACAGATATATTCCAAAGAAACTATTTGCAAGCTGGGGATTTATTTTATGCGTACCTTTATACATCAAATGGTTAATTAAATTCAAGAGCGAATATAAAGTTCTTACTGCAATAGTCTGTATACACATATTGAGATTATAAAGTAAAGTATAATAATAAAATAAAGTAAATAATAAATAAAATAAATAAAAAATCTTATAAATATACAAAAAATAAATAATCCCGTCACAATTTTTTTGAAAGTTTCAAATTGATACGAAATTGAATCAATTTTTGATTCGATACATATTTTTGTTGTTATTATTTCCTTCAAAGTTAATATATTCGAGTTAATATTATATATTGTTTAGTAGTATATTATTTAAATAAATAAATAATCAACATACGTTTATTAATATTTATTTCAGAACATTTATATTTGCACGGACTTAAAAAAAAATTTTTTCAAGAAAAGGCAGAAAAGTACTTCAGAAATTTTTCCTCACTTTTGAAATGTATTCACGAAAAAATTGTTGTTACTTTATTTTGTTTATTTATATTTATTAGTTGTATGGTATACAGAATATTTTTTTCTGATTATCGTGAAACATTCTGGGAAGTCAATAAAGTTACGCCAATAAAAGCAGTGACAACGACATACGTTGGTATGTCACATCGTAAAATTTTTTTCCTTTTTTTCACCAATAAATCCGATAGTTTTCCATTAGAAGATCATTGATCCGACAAAATACCGCAAGTACTTGTTTTACAAAATTTAAAAGTATAAAACATGACGTATACCATAGCAATAACGTTTCAGTCTTTAGTGTACATATATATGTGAAAAACAGGAATAAACTGCTTTGTTACAGAAAAGGAAAAGGCATTATTGTACTTTTTTTTAAATTCAAATAGACGTTTGTTTAGTAAAAATGATATTTATCGGAATTTTTACTTTCTCGAAATTTTATTTATTTACCTTTAACATTTATCCCGCCCCAATTTTGCAAATATATTGTAAATTGTTTTTATGGACATGAAAAAAAGAGTAAATTCAATTTTAACAGTTTTACAGTAAAAACGAACTGTCTGAATTGGAATTTGTAAAAAATTGTGTCAAATTTATTGAATTTTAAATCATTTTTTTCTTTTACTAAAACTTTAGTAAAATAAATAGTAACTACTACACAGAATATTAATATTTTCTAAAAAGAAAATGGTGAACATTATCACTAATGTAAATCAGTAACTCAATTTTTGCTTCACTATAAAATTTTTTTTTTTAGAAAGTAAAGTTGCAGGAACTTTTACAGGTAATTTTTATTATTTCCGAAGCAAATTATACCTTCTCCGAATATGTCAATTTTAGTTAAAATTATTAAAATTTACTTACAATATAGAAAAATTTGTTCCGAAAATAGAAAAAATCATCATCCCTTAGAAACATTTTTATAATTAAAAAATATTATTGTGAAAAAGATTTAATGAACTAATTTTTGGATTCCTAATAAAATGTGACTTTATGTAAACTTCAAATTTTCCAACAATTATTAAATTAAAATTCTATGAAATTTCAATTTTTTTAAACCTCTAATTAAATTATTTAACAAATTTAAATGTTTTCAATTCACTTTCACAATATTCCAATTAATTTGATAATTCTTATTGAAATTATCTTTTAAAGTTAAGTATCTTTAAAAAATTGAATTAAAATTATTTTTAAGGTAATTTTATGAGAGAAATAAGTGGTCATTAAAAGAAATCGATCAAAAAATACTTTAACCCTATTTAAATTTTTAAACATTTGTAGATTTTGAAATTCCATGCGAAATTTAATGTATATTCTTGAAAAAAGATCTTTGCTTTCAGGCAAAAATTATTTAAAAAATTATGAATTTGAATTTTCACAGGAAATGTTTTTTTAAAATATTTTAATGATTTTAAGAAAATTTTTATCGCAATTTTTCGAAATATTTCTCACTAAACATTTATTAATGTGGACTTTAAGTTTCATTTCGTTGGAGGGTCTCTACTGAAGTTAAAAATTTCAGTGTACCATAAAGTATTATTTACTAACTATTTATTTATTATGTAACTAGCAATTTTTTTTCCCATTCTTACTTTCGAAATTTGCTTTTCCAAATTTAATGAAAATTCTTAATTTCTTAAAAAATATAATTTTTCCTATAGTTTTTCATTAAATTTAATTATTTTAACAACTCATATATTCTAAAATTTACAACTGTAATTTATCCAAAATTCAATTATTATTTTAGAATTTTTGAATAAAATTATTCATAAACTTTAATAATTTTTAAAGAAAAATAATGTTATTAATAATTTTTTAAAATAAAAATTTTTAATTTTTAAAATTTTAACTGAAATTTTTGTTAAATCAATTCCTATCAGATTTCAACTACGAGAATTAAATTATTGAAATAGAATAATTTTTGAAAATTCATAAAATGATATGATTTCAAAAATATAATATTATATTTATAAACAATTTTTAAAGGAGAAAAAATAAAACTCTTTAAAATATAAAATTTTACAGAAATTCCAATTGTTTCAATTTGTTAAAATTATTGTGAATTCAAGTACCTTTTCTTTAACCCTCCGTCACACACGTAGGGGGGGATTTCCTCTACGGCTTTAGTATTTTTAAAATAACTTTTGTTATCCTCATTGCAAAATAAAATCAGTTTCTATACCTTTCGACAATTTACTCCTCAACACATTTCTAAAAAAACATTTAGTTTAAACATAATTAATAATTAATTATGAAGCTTCAAAGCTAGAAAAAACTCGAAAAAGTGAGGTCATGTTGAATAAAAAAATCAAGTTTTCAAAACATTTTTTGTTCCACTGTTGGTTAATGGCAAAATTATATTCTAAATATAATTAAAATAAACTATTTTATGATTCGTGTAATTAATTATTATTTTTGAGACCGAAAATTAATTTTATTAATTTTATAATTTAGAATAATTTACTACATATTTGTAAGTTTGTGTTTAAATTAAATTTTTGTTGATTCCTTTGTTTATGTTGTAATATCGCTTATTTTACAATGTGGTGAGGGATTCCCTCTAAACCTGTGTAAAGTCGTAATTTTTTCCAAGGTGTGTGACGGAGGGTTAAAAAATTTTAATTAGTATTTTTCAAAAACCTAATTTTTAAAAAATTTTCAATTTAAATTTTTCAAATTTTAATAACTTTGGTAAAATAAATATTTGACTACTTATTTTTCTTTATTTGATTAAAATACTTAAAAATCGAAAATTAATTTCGAAATACTTAAAAATTTGAACTGCAAGTCTTCCAAAATTCAATTAATTTTCTAGAATTTTTTAAAAATATTATTCAAAATTTAATTTTTAAGGAAGGTAACAAATTAAAACATTACACATTTAACACAATTTTCTACACACAGTCTACAAATTAACTTTCCATCTTTTGCCATATAATTTAAACTATAAAACAAAACATTGTAATAAAACAACGCTAACATCAGATGAGGACAGATTATGTCGATTATTGTAATATAATAATTATTTATTATTCATTAACAGCATGTGGCTTTTAGAATTTCAATGATTACTGTGAATAACTCTAAAATGTAATAAAAACATAATTTTTAATAATAAAAAAATTAATCATTTTGAAATTATCAGTTGTACCGGTTGTTCTTAATCAAATATTTAAAAAAATGAAATTTTACAGTTATACATTTTTATATTATCAAATTTTTAGCACATTGAATTTCTTACCGCCACATGCTGTTAATTGAACATAATTTTCAAATTCATTGTTATTAAAAAATTTCTGAGGTAAAAAAATCCCAAGATTTTTAACCTTTTTTAAAAATATTTTTGAACGCCAAAAACAAGAATTTTTGTAACAATTATGAAAAAACATCAAATTAATATGTTGTTTTTTTAATACTTTTGATAAAATTTCCTGATTTTTCCCTGACATCTGGCAACTCTGCACTAATGGCTTTATAATATTTAATAACATTGAGAGGCAATGTTGCTACTAATATTGCGAGTCAATATTGCATTAAGATAGACATACAATATTGTATGGTAATTTTTACAATATTGCTGCAATATTTATTATATCTTCGTTGGCGCAATATATTACAGCAGTATTTCTGAGCAATTTTGAGATAATAATTTTGTGCAATATTATCTCAAAATTTGATTGCAATGTTGACAGATTTACATACAACATTACGTCAAGGGGGAAAGTAATCAATGCAACACCATAACGACACTTTTTATCAAAAAAAAAGTTTTTTATACCGTTGGATTCGTAAAAAAAGACGAACTTTTCTATGCTAATTAGAATTATTAATCTTAATTAATTTTCGAGTTAATTAGGAATTAATTTTACTAAAAAGCACTATCTACATCGATTTCCGTCGAATCCTGATATTAAGAGGCCTAACTACAGTTTGTGAGGATTTCGGGTCGTCTATAACCAGTGATTTCCTGATAAAAAGGCCTATCTACGTAGTTATGCTTTTTGAGATCAGGAACTCGAGCTTTGTAGAGGCTACTTTCCTTATGGACTTTGGCTTAAATACATAGTGTGTTTCTACGTCAGGAATCTCATGAAAATCTACAACACTTTCCTTAAAAAAAGCAAATCTACATTCACTTTATTGAAACAACAAGTTTTTCAATTTTAACATATTTTTTATTAAATAAACTGTTAATAATAAATATAGCTATTTTTAACAATTTTTATTTTTAATAAAATTTTTTAAGGTTAATTAATTGAAAATAGTTTTTTAAATGCTTTTTTTTTGGTTCAATAAATATTAGTTATTAGCAATAATTAAATAACGAAAATTGACTGTATTTATAAAATGCAGAAGATTATTTAAACAAACTAAATAAATAGTAATCAACAAATTTATTAATACTCAATCTCAAAGAAATTATTGATAATGTTTTTCTTTTAATTAAATTCTTTCATAAAATTTTAGAAAATAATTAAATTTTTGAAATATTTTATACTGAATTAAGAAAAAACATTCAATTCTTTCGGGAAATTTTTTTTAAATAATTAAATGTTTGCAAAGATTTGGCTTTTTAAAAAAATAATTGAATTTTTGCGACAAAATTTTGAAATTAATAAACAAGAATAATTAATTAGTAAATTAGTTAAGAATTGAATTTTTTTTAAAGTTTGAATTTGAAATTGTTCAAAAATTCATATTTGAAAACAAGTTTTGTAATTTGCATAATAATAGTAATTAATATGTTAATTAATTAATAAAGAACATAAAGATAACTGCTTACTTTAAAATTATTACACACATCTCCTCAAAATATATAGAATCAATAGTAGATATTTAAACATTTTAATCTTTGAATGGGATTTTTAAAAAATTGTTAAGGTTTTAAAAATTAATCATTTAATTATATTAAAATGGTGAACAGGGAATTTAATGAAATTTAATTTATTTTAATCAAAATTATGTTATTCATTACCTTCTGCAGGTTTTTTCTTTTTTTTCCTGTTAGAAATTAAAAAACGCATTTTAATTACACAAAATAAAAAAAATTGTACACTTTAATCCATTTTTTCAAAACTTTAAGTGTTTGTAGTTAGTGTACTTCTACATCAGGAAAGTCGACCGTACTTGAGCTTTTCTCCTGACTAAAAAGCATAACTGCGTGTTATGCTTTTTTGTAAGGATTCGCCGCGATTTTTCATTTAATTAATTAGCATAACTACAGTTTTGCATATTTCCAATGAAAATTTGCAATTTTTTTTTGCATAATAAAATTCAGAGTACCCGAATTAGTAAAGAAGCACCATTACCTTTTGAAGAAACATTATTTTGCTAAATATCTCGAAACAACCCAAAGTGTAGTTATGGTGTTTTTAAATCAGGACGGCAGAATATTGCAAAGGTTTATTACAATGTTTTGCTATATAGTTCTATTATAAATGTTTACCTAAAATTCACTAAAATTAGAAGACACTTTTCCTAATATCAATTAATAAACCATTTTCCACTACTTCAGATTTAAAAAATACACATTTTATGATTTTGTTCCTTCCTGATGTCATTCCCATGAATTTATAGGAATCAATTCAACATAATCTTCATCTACAGTGATCAAATATTTTTTTTTCTTTTTTTCTTTGTTTGCGAATGGTGAAAAAAAAAATCCCTTTTGTTTATGATCAGTATGTTTGGAATTACCCGTGTGTCGTTATCTCTTGGTAAATTTGTTGAGATGCAGTAAGCGCGTTCGCTTCGTCGACACGCAACATGCATTGGTGTTATCCAACTTTTCCATCAGGGGAAAATAATTTCTCGATGGCTTAATGTTGTTCAAAGAACACCTGCAGGGGGGCCATAGATGAGTATTGCAAAGATGGAATTTTGAAGGCAATAGAGACCATAGGGCAGGGGGTGATGACAATTCACGTTTGATTTACTCCTTCTCTTCTTCTCTCTTTCCCCTTTTCATTCTTTCTTGTTTTCATTTTTTTCTTTTTTCTCTATTATCCTTTTTTTCTCTCCTATTCTTTTTTTTTCTTTTTTTTCCTTTTTTCTCTTTCCCATTTTCTCGTATTCTTTTTTCTCTCTTTTTCCTCTTTTCTATTTTCTCTCTTTTGCCTTTTTTCTCCATTTCTCTCCTTCCCCTTTTTTTCTTTTTGTCTATCAGCCTCCTCTATAACTATAGAACCGAAAGATAATAATCGTTGTACATATAACGGTAGACTTGTTCGCTATTCGCTAGCAGTTGTTGTCGTTCGACGAGAATGAAGATTTCTCGCACCAAAAGAAAAGTACGAGTAAGGTCGTCGATAATAAATTCTCTATTTTTCATCCTTAGCAGCTTGTCGCGAACCACGCGTGACCTCTGTTGCTTCTCGCGAAGGTCTTGAACGGCATTCCTTGAGAACACCATTACCGGCAAAGAAAATTTTTGATACAAAACAAAAATCGAAAACTGCACATCTGCAATTTTTGCTATTCATCAGATCTTTTGTCTCTTTTTTTTTGAGAAATTAGAGAGAAAGAATATTAAATTTTATGCTATTATCATGATTTTTTTTGTAATATATTAATAGCATATTAGATATTATTAATAATTAATATTATCAATATAAAAATTATATCCCTTTTCTTTTGGAAGGAAAAATGATTAAATTATCGCAGCTTTCTTTCGTCTCATTTAAAAGATCACTTGGGGACAGTCTCGTTTTTTTATCATATCTATCAAAGTGTCAGGTATGCTTTTAAGTTACCATAAAGAGACATGAGCCCAATACATAACCAATCCATTATATCCATCGGTGATGCGGTTAATTTTCAACAAGTCTGTCTCTCATCCTCTCTGAAGTGTGCGCCTTATACGAAATGATGGCATTTCTCTGACAAATGCTTCTGGTGAAATGGCACTTTAATTTGATTCACGCTACTTATCTTTATCAAAAAGGCAAAAAAAACAATATTCCCATTTGTTGTGCGAATTTCACCTTTACGCTGATATTGAGATCAGAGATAAAAATCTCTTTTTTATTAAAAAGAGAAGAAAATTTTAAAAACAGTCAAGTATTTTATCTACATCTGCAGTTTGTCACCAACTATTAATGTATCGTCAAAATAAAATCTAAATCTGAATCAGTAAAAATTGATACTGAAAAAACTGAAAGTACTGAAAAAACTAATAAAAAACAAAAGTAGCTATCGAAAAATTAAATTTGACGACTCATTTTTTTATATAATAATTTCTAAATTAATAAATTTCTAAATGTAATTACATTTAAAAATAGAATATTTTGTTACAATAAATATTAAAATAACTATTTATTTTAGCACAAGAATTAAAATATTTTGAGGAGAGAGCACATCGATATTTTTAACTAAAAGAACTTAAATAATCACAGGGTGTCTACTATTTTCATTGAACAAAATTCCCGGCTTTTCCCGGTTACGGCCTAATTTTTTCCCGGTTTTCTTTTCTCATAAAATTTAAATTTAAATTTGATTTCGAACATAAATAAATAATAATTTTAATTGAAAATTTGGAAAATAATTTTTTCAAATTTTTTAAAATAATCTTGTCTTTTTATAATCATGATTGGAAAATTTCTTTTTCCAATTTATTACAATACTATTGATAATAATTGAATTTCTGCAAAAAATTTTACTATTTACAAAAATAATTGAAATCCTTCCAAAGAATGATATTATTTATGAAAATAATTTTATTCCTGTGAAGAATTTTATCACAGTTTAAAAAAAAAGCAGTGATAATTAATTATTTACTCAACAAGTAATAAACATTAAATTTGCTTAAGAAATGATAAATATCATTTATTTGAACATTCAGAAATTTGAAATTATAAAAATTTTAGAGAAGTTTAATAATTATAACTATTGAATAATAATAGAATAATGTAATTTTTAGAAGCAAAAACTCGATTTTAAAACTTTGAAAGGAACTCTATATTTTAAAAATAAAATTATAATTACGGTCACTAGCTTCCCTAGATTATTTTTGAAAAATTTAAATTAAAATTCTTTCAAAGAATTAAATTATTTAAAAAAAAAATGTAAAGAAATTTAAATTATTTCAAAAATTTTCAATTATTTGTTTAGAAAAATTAAATTATCTTGAAACAATGGAATTGAAAAATTTCAACAATTTTATTTTTCAGAATTTAAAAAAAAAATTAGGGAGAATTCAATTTTAATTAAAAATTTTAAGTGTATATCGTTTTTTTTCAATTAACTAATAAAAATTTTAATTGTTAATCTTCGCACTAAGAAACATGAATTCATTAAAATGTGACTATAAAATCCAATTATTAATTAATTATTAAATTAAAATACTTTAAAAATTTTATTTGTTAAAAAGTTTCTAAAGAAATTCTTTAACAAATTCAATTACATATTTTCAGACAAATTTCACAATATTTCTATTAACTCCATAATTTTTTTTAATTTATTTACATAATTTATTAGAATTAGTGTCTGACTTTTACTATCAAATTAATTTTTTTTAACTAATTCAAAGTTAGAGAAGAGTATAAATATCTATAAGAATTGAAATAAAAAGTAATTTTTTTCAAACAAATTAAAATAATAAAACTTTTTTTAATTTTGGTGAAAAAATTACCGGTTTTTGTATAAAAATCCCGGTTAAATTAAATTTTTATTTTACTTACATTTTTATGAATAATAACTTTTTTTAGATTTTTAGGCTTTTAGGATGAAAATATTAAAAAATACAACACTATTATTCAATTTTTTTAAATGAAAATTGATTGGCTTCTTTTTTTAACTAATTTTCGATCATCATTTTTACATACAAAGTTTTTTAAATATTTTAAAAATGTGATAAAATTGTGGTCTAAAATTAGTTATAAAAATAAACAAATGAGTTTTCAAATTAGAAAAATGAACAATAATAAAACTTTTTGCATTTTCAACTTAAAAACAAAATTTTTTACAAAAATGCTTAATTAATTAGGAAAATTAGTTTTTTCATTTATCAATTTTTATTTAAATTTTTAAGTATTTTTAAGCAAAATAAAAATTCAAAAAGAATCAAAATATTTTCGGACCGATTATATTTTATATCATTTAATTGTGAAATATTGAAATTCGTTTCTTGATAAATTAAATATATCGGTGTTGTCTTGCTTAAATGATTTTATTGTCTTAACCTTTTTGAAATTCAAATATTTCTACAAATTCACATTACAACTTTTCTAATGATCAATTATCTAAAATTTTAAATGAACTTTAATTTTTCATTAATTCTTATTTGAAAGTTTTAAGAATAATTATATTATTCGAGGAATTGATTTAAAATCGTATTAAAAATAATTTATATTCTGCTAAGTTTTATTATTTATGAAAAAAATAATTGAATCTTGCAATAAATTTTTTTAAAATTTTTCGAAATAATTGAATTTTCTCCTTCTTACGGAGAATTTTATAAAAAACTTCTTAAATTTTTATTTTCTCGAAAAGTTTTATAAAAATTGTGTTTTAAATAATTGAATTCTAGTAAAAATTTGATTATTTATGGAAGTAATTGAATATTTGTAAAAAAATGTTATAAAAATTTCATTTAAATAGTTGATTTCTTTTAGGCAATTTTTATTAAAATAGAAGATATTGTAAATACTTGAATTTCGAAAAATGTACGAAAATTATTGAATCATTTCAAAGAATTTTATTAAAACTTTTTGAATTGTTTCTAAGAGTTTCACTACAGTTTTTGAAATTAATTTTTTTATTCCAACTATTAGCGCATTTACAGTAACAATAACTGTAAACATATTTTCTGAATACAAGCGTCTATTGATAAATTTAAATATTCCCAATCAAAACGTCGAAGTCAATATAATATGTCAGGTTAAAATGAGAGAAATCTCTGAGAAGAATAAAAATTCTCATTTTCGTTTTTACACTGACTGCTGGAATTTATATTTTTAATTGACAAATTGAGATTGAAAAGCAGTTTGTTAGCTCACGTGTTTTTTTTTCTCAAATACAAGTAACAACATATTCTCCTGTCTGTTATAAAATTGAAGGTCAATATTATTAGAAGTACACCTTTCAAATTGCTTAAGTGCGTGTACCTGTCAAATCCAACTACAATTAATAACTATTAACGTGCTTATCTAGGCCAAACTAATATCATAAAAATGACTGATAAGAATGCGATTATCATATTTCAGGATTATAAATACTTTTCTGTACTTTCTTCACAATTTTATCCATTATAAAGTTTTCAAATTGTATCGCAACAAAACTTGTGGAATTTAATATCTAATCAAATTATTGACTTAGACAGATTTCAATTAAAAACATATCTTTAATGCAAGGTTCACTCCCAAGACCTTGTCCCCGATATAAGGACATACATTTATATCCGCAAGTATTACTTTCAGATTTGTTCAAAAGATTTATAACGCGACAAAGAATTATATACGTACACTAGTAGTTGGTATACTCGATCGAGAGGAATAGCGCAATTATCAGAAAGGATTAATGCGCTTTCTTTATTTCAATGATCTTCCATACAAGACTTAAACATATAGAGAGAAAGATTATTGTCCCCCCCAATGGATGTGAATTTACTTCCCCGATAAACTGTTCACTGTACACACAACTAACTTATTTTAACGCAATGTATCTCAATTAATGAAGGTAAAACAATAATTGAACTCGTGTACGATAATCTATCACTCTTTCAAAGAATTGACTTTCCTTCACGATGGGAAATTTATTGCACTCATCATCAAATGGCGACTCATCGAGAAAATGGAATAATTCATTGAAAGCGTTAGACTCGCTTATATATATGTACTATCCCCGCTAAGATTGACAATACTTGCAAGGATTACATTCATTTCGAACGAGATTCAAGAGAAAGTTGATATTGATGGACATTAGAGAGGCGCTTTGTGAGCATTTCGATTGAGAGATGTATTAATGCAAAATAAAATATCACGATTCGTGAACAGGAAAAAAATAGTCAACAAATATTTGATTATAAAATTAGGTAAAATTATTTACATTACGTGGTGGTCTTGAAACATTTTGAATACTTTTGACAAATGCCATTTCCAATTTTTGCATAAAACCCTTCCACAGCACCTGTACAGAATTGATTTTAACTTAAATGAAAATCGAGTATTGGCCCGATTTTTTTAAACTTTCTTTAGAAGTTATGGAGGGGGAAGGAAAAGTTTAAAACTTATTTTTTATCAAGGTAAGGATAGAAGGTCTTGGAAACTACTTAACTGATTTGAATGAAATTTAAATATGTTAGAAATATAGATAAGACAATTTAAAAGAATTTTTCAAAGAAATTAATTTTGAAATTTTCCAAAAAATTTCTTTAATTAATTTTAATGATACACCTCCATCATTTCCGAATGATTCACCTCCAATTTTTTTTACTTTAGAGTTTCCTATTTAATACAAGCTTTTTCCAGATTTTTGACAAATATAGTTTTTTCAAAAAACGATTTTTTTGAAGAGAAACCCCCAAAAAATGTATTTGTAAATTTTCAAATTTTTTTTTACTTTGAATTCAAGTTAAATCTTTAATTTTTAGTTTTCAAAATTCCATAGAATTTCCATTTCAATATATATTTTTTGTAGATTTTTTAAAAATGGAGTTTTTCCAAAAATATACTTTTTGGAAAAAAACTTTAAAAACTCATTTTTTGGGAAATCACTTAACCGATTTAAATGAATTTTAAATGTGTTATAAACATAAATAAGACGCAGTTTAAAAGAATATTTCAAAATTTTTTTAAAATAATTCTAAATTAATTAATTTAAAAAAATTTTTTCAAGTAGGTTTTTTTTAGTTTTTTAGTTTTTTTAGTTCTTTTTCAAAAAAGTCGTTTTTGAAAATAAAATATTTTTTAAAAATCTAGAAAAAATATATTTTAAAGAGGAAACTTTAAAGTATTTTTGAAAAGAAAAATTAGAAGTGTAATTAAAAAATTAAAAAATATTTTTTTTGAAAATTTCAAAATTTATTTCCTTGAAATTAAAAAATGAATAACTAAACATTTTTTTTAATTGTCTTTTCTACATTTATAACATATTTAAATTCTATTTGAATCGGTTAAGTTATTATTTACAATGCTGTACAGTAGTCTACATTAATGTTAAAAATACGGAAATAGTAAAATAATCTAATTTAATAAAAATACAGGGAAGTAGAAAACGTCTATTACGTTTTAGAATAATCAGTAAATGTTCATGTTAATGCAAACAAAAAATTATAAACAATGATTATTGTTTGTAATACTGTACAGTGGTGAACATTAATTTTTAGACTATAAGAATTTCTCGTTAAAGGCTAATTCAAAACAAAACCTGGGGGAGTAGAAAGAGGTCACTATTTTCTTTTATACTCAGTAAATGTTTCTGAGTAAGAAAAAAATAAAAATTAATAACTATTGTTTTCAATATAGTACACCAGTTGACATAAATGTCCGAATTATACAGGCAATTTTATGAAAAGTTTAATTTAACAAACGGGGAGATATAGCGAGAGCAATTTTTTGCAAACTCAATAAACTTTTAATTAAGGAAAAAAGATAAACAATATTTATTGTTTCTAATAATACAGAAGTTGACATTAATGTTTGAAATAATGAAATTTTCAAAAAAGTCTTATTAACAGCCTGTGATTGTTAGGTTCTCAATGGTAATTTTTTTTATCACTTTTCTCTTAAAATATTAAATAGAATGTCTAGTTTTTTGTGAATAACTTTAAAATTAATTAAGTAATCTTTAACGTCCGAGATAATTTATAAATAAGTCAAATAAATGAAAACGAAAACATTCGGACAAAGTAACAAATTTTATTTACTCCAACTTTTTGAAATCAAATCGATTTCCTCTTCTGGGAGTCTATTCAAATAATATGTATAAAATTAAAAAATAATAAAAACTATTTTAACAATAAATAACAATAAATAAAGTACATATTCAAAAAAAATTATCTTACTAAAAGAATAGGTAATAATTAAATAAATGAAGACTTAAAATTCAAATCCTGACGGTGGTGTAAAGTCTAAAAAATATAAATTAAAGTATAATGAGGAAGTGCTCTGTGGTACATAATTTTTAATAGTTAACAAAATTAATTATTTCAAATTACTTTAAAATTATCAGTTGTAACGGTCACTTTTAATCACTTTCTCGTCTTTACCGATTTCAAAGTGTTTTATTGTAATTTATTTTTGAATTATTAAAACTTCTGCACATCACTGCTCTTCTTTATCATATTTTAGACTTTCTTACAAAATTTTAGTTCAATTTATTAAATTTTTAAAGAAAAAGTGGTCGAAAAAAATTACATTGAATTTCTAACAGTTACTTTCTGTTAAAAAAATCTAGAGAAATAGAAAATGTTTACTAATTTTTTAAATAGTTAATAAAATTTTAAATACTCCGGAATGTTCGCTTTTGAATAAGAAAAAAATTATAAACAATAATTATTGTTATTATTTCTTATAATATTGTAGTCGACATTAATTTTTAAAATTATGGGAAGTTTTTGAAAAAGTATTTTACAATTTAAAGGAAAAGTGTAACAAACCGAAATTTCGACATAAAAAATACTAAACTTTAAAAAAAATTATGTGAAATTTAGTAAAGTTATATTAAAATTAAATTTTCTTGATATTTAATATAATTCTACTCGACTCCACATAACTTTTATTTAAAGATTAGTATTTCTCACGTCAAAATTTCGGTTTGTTACAATTTTTCCCCAAATTGTAAAATACTTTTACAGAATGTAATATACATTTTCTTTCAGTGTAGTATGAATTTCAGAAAAAAGTCCAACTTCAAAGAAATCTGAAATTGTAAAAAATAACTGCATTTTGTTTGCGAACTCAATAAAGGGTACAAAATTAAGAAAAAATATAAACAATAATTATTATTAACAATAAGGTACAGCAGTTGACTGTAATAACCGAATAATGGTATTTACATGAAAAAATTTAATGTAAAAAAATCTAGGAGGGTAGAAAATGTTAATAATTTTTTTTTAACTTAATAAATATTTCTGAGTAAGAGAAAAAATAATTATTATTTATAATAAAGTACAGTAGTCGCCATTATTACCTGAAAATTATAAATTTCCGAAAAAATTAATTGAAAAAAATCTAGTAGTATAGAATTCCAAGGACAATCTTTTATAACAATTAAAATTTTTATTGTATTAGAGCAAACTTTCTGATGGAAATTCATTTATTTAATTCATTCATTTATGTTCATAAATGAATGTTTTGAAACAAAAAAACAACGATTAATAATGTTCGTAAACTGTGAACGACACCTAACTTGTTTTTAACGAGATATTTCCGTATTGACGCATTAGCTCGCGTATATATTGAGGCCTGCCCCTGTTCTCCATGTCAGCATTAAATGAACCATCAGGGTCACTATGAATTCTGATTCTATCAGATGCACAAGCATGGACGCAAGTCTGTCCCGGATATAACGAGGGACCACCGCCCAGTATAATGGCAACATTCACCATCGAATAAGATACCAACTTTGATTGTCCAACAGTCAGCGAATTATACAAAAGTCTTAATTCAATTTATTGTATTGTATGATTTTTGTCATTTCATTGTACTTTCTCTATTTTAAACAATGATGTTCCATTTATTCAAATTTTAATAAATATTAATTAATATTTTCATACACTGTGAAAAAAAGGAGTTTAAATTTAATTACCCAGGGAAGTCTATAAAAATTGCAACTATTTGAGAGTTAAAATTCACACAGTAAAAATAACAAGTATATTTAAATTAACTCTCGTTTGGAGTTGATTTTTAACTTGCAAAATCCCAACTGATGAGCCCGTCAACTCCCTAAATTTTTTACAGTGTATTTCAAGTATTAAACATTTAAAATTTACAATTACACTCGACTCTCGGATCATTTGCATTCAGTTCTTTTACACTCTTACATCTTTTGCAATTTTCTTCCCGCACCTTTTATACCTTTTATATTAAATAAATAAATAATAATTACTATCAAATTGTCATAACATTTATTTCGCGATAACTTTGGTTATCTAAAGTAAATTATAACAGTTCCTTCATTATGTGATTAAAATTATTTAAAAATTTAAATCAAGTGTTATATCTTATATTAATATATAAAACTAATGTTTATTTTTAATATTAATTAACACTAACAACAATTCTCACGACTAAATGCTTGCATGCTTTTTTAAATAAAATTAGCAAATTTAAAAAACATAGAATTTACAAAATTTTTCATTCAATTTTAAAATCGAAATCCGTTATTGAAAATTCAAAATTCAAAATGGCGGTTCCAAAATGGCGACCAAAAAAATTTTAAAGTTTATGGATTTGACTAAAATTGTTTACTTGGGGGTTTTTGGGGTTGCTGAATTCGAACATTTAGTCAAAAATTCAAAATTCAAAATGGCGGCTCCTAAATGGCGACCAAAAAAATTTTAATGTTTACGAATTTGGCTGAAAGTGCTCATTGAGGGGTTTTTGAGGTCTCGAAATCCAAATATTTAATTAAAAATTCAGAATGGCGGCTTCAAAACGTCGACCAGAAAATTTAAAGTTCTGAAATTAGTTATTAAAACTGAAAGTCTCAAATAACTATTTATAACCATATTCGGCAACTTTTAAATTTTTAGTTGACATCTTGATGTCGACATTTAGAATTATAATTAATTTTAACCAAATATTCTAATTCAGTGACTTCAAAAACCCCCAAATGCGCATTTTTAGCCAAATCCGGAAACATTAAAATTTTTTTGGTCGCCATTGTGAAGCCTCCATTTTGAATTTTAAAATATTAACCAGATATTCGAAATCAGCGGCCCCAAAAACCCCCAAGTGATCGTTTTTAGTCAAATCCGGAAACTTTTAAATTTTTTTGGTCGCCATTTTGGAGCCGCCATTTTGAATTATTTTTTTTTATCAAATATTCGGATTCAGCGACCCCGAAAACATAAAATAGAATCATATCAAGTAATTTAAAAAACAAAAATTTTTTGCACATTTGTGTCACGAAAAGCTAATTTTGACTACACTGCTAAGGGGTTAACACTAAAAAATTGAGTTTTAGAGAAGTTAGAAATGATTCCTCATTTCATTTTCAATATCTACTATTTTGATAAATTTCCTAAAATAATTCAATTATTTAAAAAAATTTAATGAAATTGAACTCAAAAATTTAATTATTTTAACAAATATAATAAAAATTTAAAATAAATTCAATTAATTAAATATTATTTAAACTTATTTAAATAAATATTTTATTATTTAATAATTCAATTAAATTTATGAATAATGTATTTTTTTATGAAGTTAATTATTTGTATAAATAATAATTTTGTTCTAGGAATTCAATTTTTTTCATAAATTATAAAGCTCATCGGAGAATTTTAATTATTTTTAGTACAATTTTAATGGGTTTCTTGGAAAAATGTAATTATTCTTAAAAATTTGTTAACAAAAATCATTACAAGAATTAAATTTTAAAAATCATTCAATTATTTAAGAAATTAAACTATTGTATTTAAATAATACAATTTTTGTACAAATTTCTCGAAAAATGTAATAATTCTTAAAAATGTTATTAAAATTCGTCAAACGAATGCAATTATATAAAAAAAATATTATGTTGATAGGATTCTTTATGAGAATTCAATTTTAAGAAACATTCAATTCTTTAGTACATTATTTACTGTTGCTTTCAAATAATTGAATAATTTATTTTTAAAAGGTTTCATATTAAAATATTTGAAAATTTGAATTTCTATTCTTTTAACTGGCAATTTTTAAGAATGATTTTTTTTTAAAGTTTAATTTAATTTTTTTTTAATAATTTGAAGTTACATGGAAATTTTTTCAAAAATATGAATTTTTTCAAATTCTCAAAAATTTTCCTATACTTTCATATAGAAATTTTTGTAAACGATTAAGAGAATTATTCCAAACATTTAATATATTTTTGTACATTATTTTATGGGAATGTTTCTAAATTCCTAGTAACTTTTCAATTGCAAATTCTCAAATTACTTTTTCAAAAAATATTTTATAAAAGTTGACTTAGAGAAGAAAAAAATTTTTCTCTAAGTCAATAATTTAACAAAAGTTAAAGAAAGTTAGAGTAACAATATTCTTAATATAAAATAAAAATTCCGTTACAAGTTATTTACTTTCAAAAAGGTTTGAATTTGAATGTTTTCAAAAATCTTAATTCCTGTGGAAAAATAATAATTAAATATTTATTTATTAAAAAAAAAGTATTACAATTAGTTATTAAAAAGAAGTTATTGATGTTTTCGAATAATTTTACAATTAAAGAGATTCGTAAAGAAAATATAACAGAACATATTTTAGAGTAAACTTTTTGTCCTTTAATTTCTAAAAATTAAAAATTTTTTAAGTTCAATTAAAACCTGCAATTGATAAATAGAATTTATAAACATTTTTTCCTTTATTTTTAAAAACTTTATTGTTAACATTGTAAAAATAATTGCAATTGTAAATAAGAAATAGTAATTATGCAAATTGTTTCTTATGAAAATTGAGAATTTTCTAAAAAAATTTTAAGAAACGAGAATATCTAATGTTTTTTTTCCCAAAGAAAAGAATAAATATTTCCTATTTCTTAATCATAATTTTCAAACAATAAACAATTTTCTAATATTTTAAAAAAATTTGCATATAACTTAGATCAGTCAAACAAAATTTGTCATAGAAAAACATAAAAAATAAAATTTCTTTGGTAATCACAATTTTAAATTTTCAAATTGCAAATATTATTTAATTATAAATTATGAAAAATACTTGCATATTTTCGATTTGTGGAGCAATATTTTCTAATGAAAAAAAAAACAAAAGCATATACAAAAACTAACTTCAAAGTGTGGACAGACAGAATGAAAGAATGAAATACGAAGATTATTATAGTTAATAATTAATAATTTTAATCTTCAAAAAAATGTCTAGAAATAGATTTCGATATGAAACTTAAAAATTAACAGGGATTTTTTGCTATTTTCTTCATACAAATTCTATTATTTCTGAAGTAAATTATATTATTTTCGAACCCGTGAAAACTCTACTTTTAAAGAAAGGAATATTTAGGTACTCCTGAAATTGTGATTGCAAAGCAAAAACTGCTAAGAAATTCCTTCTACTTCATGTTCTACCGAAGTAAATAGTAAAATTAACAGTAAAATATATTATAAATATTCTTTTAAAAAGTATATAACTCTTCTTTAACGATACAAAATTATGATGCAGCAATAAATGAAGAAAATAATTTCGCCTGATTTGTTAATTATCTGGGGATATTTTACTTGAATGTGACTACTTTATTGAGAGGCATGCCGAATGGTCAGTAAAGATGGCATCGTGAACTCTAAACAAGTAACAAGTGACGTGACGTTTCTTTTAAGCTTCACTATATACATATATACACGTGGAGTGCCAGCACAAGGTATCGGTATGTCACGACGAACCACCTATCGTCTCACCTTAAGGGCTAATTAACTCCAGAGATTCATTATCGACACTAAAGCGGCTCTTCAAGAGTGTCTTAATTTAAGTCAAAATGTCTTTTTTATTTTATGACGGCCAAGTTGATCATCTTTTCAAAAAATTTTAATTTAATGTTGAAAATGTTAAAAAAATTATTTTTTGAATAACGAAAGAAAATATCAAACAATTGGGAGTTAATTTATTGTAATTACTTTTCTACTGTAAGAGTCAACTAAGAAGTATTAAAAAGCGTTACAGCTTAAATTAACACCAAAAAAATATTAAATTGGTCAATTTTTGAATTAACTGTTTCCATGAAAAAACTATGTGTCTAAATCAAAATCAAATCATTAAATTACATTCATTGTTACAATTTTGAAAAAATAATCTTTTGATGGATTAAAGCATTGCAAATTATTTTAATTCGTTTTGGTTTTAAAATAATACCTAACATTTTTCTCTGTTAATTATTATCTAAAATTTTAAATAAAATTAATTTCTAAATCGATGTTTATCAAAAAATTCAACGAAAATTCCACTATTTAAATATAATAATAATAATGAATTTATTGAATAATTCAATGTTTCTTAAAATTGAATTTTTCCGACGAATTTTAATAAAATTTTTAAGAATAATTACATTCTTCGAGGAATTTTTATTTAGACTCGCATTTAAAAATAATTGGAATTCTGCAATATTTATTTTTTTTTTAAATAATTGAACTGCTGTGAAATTTTCGAATAATTTTAATCCACAAAGAGAGAATATACATTAAATTTTGTAAAAGTATTTTACGAATTCCACATAAGTTTTTTAAGAAAAGATAGGTATTAAAATTTTTTTATTATATTTTGTTTTAATTTTTTAAATGAATTCATATCTCCAAAATATTGTGTTAAAATTTGAAATCAATCGGAGCAAAATTAATTAGACAAATTCCTTTAAAAAATTTAATATATATTCTCCCTACGTGTAAAATAGTAGATATTGAAAATTGAATGTTTGCGAAAAATGTTATTACTTTTGAAAATAATTAAATTCTGGCAATCGTTTGAATGTAATAATTTTAATCAAAAAACCTACATATTTTTTTTTATTAAAAGAAAAGAACATTAAAAA
This sequence comes from Leptopilina drosophilae, assembly GCA_032873175.1. Taxonomy (NCBI): domain Eukaryota; kingdom Metazoa; phylum Arthropoda; class Insecta; order Hymenoptera; family Figitidae; genus Leptopilina; species Leptopilina drosophilae. The sequence continues at coordinate 11,441,731 of CM065485.1, forward strand.
AGATGTGAAAATTAATGCTAAAATTTATACTTATATATCAAAAAATATATTTAATTAATTTTCTGAAATCGGGTTAAAAATTATATGACAATACATACTCGACTTAAGGTTGGTACGACTGGTATCACAGGAAAAAAGAAGTGTTATTTTAACACTAAAAGTAGTGTTAAAACTACACGCAACATTTTTAACCGACGCTGTGTGGTTTTAACACTACATTGGTGTTAAGATAACAATAGAGACTGTTAAATTAACACTAGAGGGTGTTAAATTAATATACATTTTAAATGGGGTTAAAATAACACTAAAATTGTGTTAAAACAACATAATCTGAAAACTACACGCAACACATTTAACACATATTGTTTTCTGTGATATTAGTATATTGTCAGACGTTAACCTAAAATTTTTTAGTCTTGGGATGGTCTTGGGAATACGAAAATTATGATAAACAAATGTAAACTATAATTATGATACAAAAAAAAGACATGAAAATTATTAACTTAATAATAAAGAATATTGTTAATTTCAAGTGTACAGATAAAATTTGTATTTTTTTTTTTTGAGGTTATGTGTTGTTGCGATGTAACCACATTTTCATCTGTTTTTATTATTGCTTTAAAAACTAGAATTAAAAAAATTATTTATTCATTAAATCTGTGGTAAACTTTCTCTAAACTTTCCTAGTTTTAACTTGTTGACATTGTCTATCTGTATCCAAAATTACAGATTTTTCTCTCACTTCCTTCATAACTTTTTTTAAAGATATATCTAAGCTCCCATAAGGGCCCATGTTAAATTGCAAATTTATTTTATTTTTTTTAAGAAAAAAATATATGGTAGAAACTTCTGAAAAAAATAATATGTATCTAATATAATCTAAAGAAGAAACTGTCAAATTTTTATAAGTTTCTCTCGTTTCCTTAATTTAAAGGTGACAATCCTTAATTATAGTAAAGTTATATTATTTTTTGGAAACCTATAATGAAGTTCCTAATGTAAAAAGATGCAACCACTTCTCATCTGAGTTGCAAGTTTTACCACTAAAGCGCTAGTATCGCTAAACTATTAAATACTAAACAAAAAAATCCCAATATTTCCGAATATGAATAAAATTAATTTTGAAATTTCTGTTAAACAGAATAGGACAAAGGTACAAAAAATAATAAAAGTTATATAAAAACTCACTCTTTAGTTGTGATTAATTTGTTAGGTTATTTTCCCACGTGGTGATGAGATCCTCCCCACTTCGTTCATTCTTGAAAACTCGCTCTAAAAGTTTCCTAGCTCTTTTCTTCTCCAAATTCTTCCTTTTCTTCAGAATATCGACTGAACACTCGCTGCAAAATATGATCAAATAAAATCACTGTTACAAAATCTGTTTTAAAAATTATTTTTCGAAGCCTACTCTTTATAATACCTATTTATAATTTTTAAACTTTTCAGAAAAGATCAGGATTTTTCTGTCATGTTTTAGTCACGTGGTCAGTTAAAGCTAATGAAGCACTACAGAGTGAAAAAAACTATCACCTGAGTTGCAATAATTTCACCACAGATGCGCTTCATTCGCTATAACTGACCTTCAACATTAAAGGAAAACCCTCATCTCTTTTTCATATTTTCTTATTGTAGTATTAAATATTAATTAAATTAATTTAAAATTAAAAAATTTAATCAAAAAGTAATTTCAAAACTGAATTAATCAGGAATGGACAAAAGTTCAGATAGTAAGATAACAAAATTTAAATAATCCATAAACAATTAACTCACTTTGTAGTCGCAATTAATTTGACAAGTTATTTTCCCACGTGGTGATAAGATTTTCCACTATTTCAATCCTTCTTAAATAACCTTATCCCTGGCTCTTTTCTTCTCAAACATTCTTCACGTTCTTCAGGTTTTAGATTGAACACTCACTGAAAAATAAAATCAAACAAAAAATTTTTGTTAGAATATCAATCTATTTTAGAATCTTTTTTTCAACACCTACTATTTACCTATTTTTTTCCAAAAAAAGATGAAAATTTTTCTTTAATCTTAAACAAGTGGTCATAGTTATAGCGAACGAATCACTTTTGGTGTGAAAACGTTGCAACAATCTCTCACTTGAGTTGCAACAGTATCACCACAGAAGCGCTAGTATCGTAAAATTTAGTTAAACAGGAAAGGACAAAAGTACAAATAATAAATTAAAAAATTAATTAATTAATTTTTTAGAAGATTATATTGTTTACTAATAAACAATTAACTTACTTTGCTACTGTGATTTTACAGCTTCATATTTTTAAACTTTTTTTATAGTTAAATATATTAAACCATTTTAAATAAACGCGGTCTTTCCCACCAATGAGTGATTTCAAATGACGCAAGCGCAGAATGATCAAAAATCGTAGGAAACGATAGATGACGATGTTCATAGCTTTTATTTCTTTTAAGCGCATTAAACTTATAAATTCATTTTTAACAAGTTTTTTAATACTCTTCTAAACGTTTTAACGCCTTTAAAATTTATATATATTGTAACAAAATATACCTTTTAAATTCATGTGAAACAAAAAAGATATTTTTTTGGACAACAATAAAAAATCCTCTCACGAAATTATCACTCTAACAATTACCAGAGTGGCGAAATCTGATAATAGTTAAACGATTCTCTCTAACGGATGAATATATACACTCTTTCGCGAATGTAATTAAAATTACATCTCTCCATCGAGTGATTCAGATAAGTTTTAGGAGGCGCAAACGGCAAATGAGTATCGCGACTTTGCATATTATGCATCATGAACCTTCCATTAAGTTAGTTACGCTTAAATGCAAATTGCCATATGTTTAATCGATCTATTTAAAACTTTGCCACTGTGTGCGGCATAGTGCTTCTTGTCCACCTAAGACTCCTATCATCGCAAATTATCGGAAAAAAATATATTTCAAGACACATTTTTAAACAGTTAATTTTCCACGTTGTCCCGTCGCGAATACGTCACACAGTCGTCATTTGCATTATGTAAAATTCAATATGTAAAACTAATTACAAACAAACTTGTGTTTAATGATTAGTCGCGCAATAATCACTATACTAGACGAGGAGAACTTGCGATAAAAGTTCTCAAAAAAAGTTACAGTGGAAAAAAATTCCAATAATTCTTTGTTCAAAAAGCCGAAAGTTCCAATAATTATTTCTACTAAAAGAACTTTCTTTCAAAAGAAATTTTTCGTAATGTATTTCGTCACTTCTAAGAATTACGAGAAACAATATGGCGACGGACAAATGAAACAGCTGATCCACTTGAAATTTTACAATTCGTCTGAATTCCAAATTAAACGGAATTAAATGACGACAATTTTTTTAAACAATTTTTCCCAATGGCAAGAATGTGATTTATGTATAATAAAAAGTATTATTAAATATAATTTATTCTAAAAAAATAATCAATAAAATTTAATAATTCAGTAGGAATTTAATTAATTAAATAAATGTAATTAATATTTCTTATTTTATTTTTAATTAATTAATCTTATTATAATTAATATATGTGACGCGCTCCGAAGAAACATACCTAAAATGCAAAAAATTTCAGGTTATGTTTTTAATCTTTCAAGTAAGAACACTCAAAGAAAATCAATTATTAATTTAAAATTATTAATCTTCAAGTCTTCATTATATCCAAAATATACAATAAAAATTAGTTTCAAATTCAACTAATAAAAAATAAACTTTTAATCAAGAGAAATTTAACACGACCCTACCCGAGTCAAAATTTAGACTCTCTTTTAGATCTCCAAAAACCTCCTTTTAACCTCTTTTAAGCCTCTTTAACACTTCTGAATCCTCTTTTGAACCTAGAAACTGCAGAAATGGACTTTTCCGCACAATTAGAGGTTCAAAAGAGGTTAAAAAGAGAAGTAAGAAGGCTTAAAAGAGGTCCAAAAAAAGATTTTTAAAAATATTTCGAAAACTAAAATTGGAATTTTTTTCACAAAGTTATATTTTAATTACCCTATAGAACATGTAAATAATAGTTTTTGAATGATTTCAATAAATCTATTTGCATAGATAGAAATTTAAAAAATTTAAATTTCACAAAAATTTGAAATCCTCTTTTTAACCTCTCTACATCGGAATATGAATTTTTCCGCATCGTTTTCAGATTCAAAAGAGGTTTAAAAAAAGAGGGTCAAAAGAGGGTCTAAATTTTGACTCGGGTAACCTATAAATCGTTGCTTCTTAAGTACTTTTCTTCGGAGCGCGTCACATTTATTATTATTAATAATAATATGTACTTTTTCGGTTCCAATTTCAATATTCCGATTCCACTTTCAATATTTCCATACCATATTGACATTCCGTTTTCAATATTTCGATTACAAATTCCAATTTTTATTTCCGATTCCGGTTAGAAAATTTTATTCTAGTTTTTTTTTTATTCTAGTTTTTTCACATTCCGGTTCCAATTTTAATATATTCCGGTTCTACTTTCAATAGTCCGATTCCACTCTCAATATTCCGATTTTGAAAATGGAATTGAAATAATGAAAGTGGAATCGGAAAAAATTACGTTATCGACCCTCTGCATCATTATTTTCTCCAAAAAAAAATTTTTGTTTATAAATAAACAAAAAAATCTTTAAAAAAGCAGACAACTTTTGTTAAAATTAATAATAATGATGGCTTTATCGATCACTAACAGTTTTTTTTTAAATTGTTAAAATTGGATATGACTCTAAAAACAATTATCATAACAATAATTTTTAATTTTGTTCAACAGAATCCTCTTTAAATCTGAATTAGTAAAAATATTTACTAATTTTAATTAATTACTAATTCAATTTAGTAAACATTTTTACTAATTCAAATTCAGAGAGTAAATTTGTGTCAATAATTAGCATTTATAAATAAAAAATGTCTTAATTAAAAAAAAAACAATTTTGAACGTAACAATAGCAAAATATTAATATAAAAATCATTGTCGTATACTAACAATATGCTTTTTTATCGGAATAGTGAAGTGTGAACGGCGCCTAAAGTGAGGCAACCAGACATACATCCAAGTATGATAGTACCAAAAAAAAACAAAACAATCTGTGAAAAATATCATTTAACCAAAATTTCTATAATATTATTGCATAATTAGTAAAAATAAATCAACAAATTCATATAATTGTTGAAATTTATTTAATTAAAATTGAAGAAATATCATCAATATCAGAACAAAGTTAATTTCAGAGTGAGGAACAACTGCCTCCGTGGCGCAATCGGCTAGCGCGTTCGGCTGTTAACCGAAAGGTTGGTGGTTCGAGCCCACCCGGGGGCGTTTTTTTTACATCTAATGTATTAAGATTTTAGATAATTTGAACACAATGGAAAAGAAAGTAATCAGCGTAATTGGCACTTAAGGGTAACTTGTTCTGTGCAAATACTTATACAGTACTATTTATCACTAGTACAATTTATTTATAATATAAAATTCTAACAGTAAAATCGAAAATAAGTGGAAACTATCAGTCCACTTATTACTCCTACACTCTAAAAAAAACAATTTCAAAAATGTATTTGTTCATCATTAATTACGACACTGGTAGTGTCCTCCCTAGAGAAAGTAATGAAGTTCCTGCCCAAATTATAGTCGGCTGGTAAGCAGTTTTCAAATAAAAAAAAAATTAATACTTTCCACCAAATTGTAAAAATATGTTAATTTTCATCTTATTTTAATTGTTTACTTTACCCAAGTAATAAATTTATTAATTAATAATAGAAACAAAATAATCTCAAATTTCGCGCCGAAAGAACTGAAAAGTGGGTTGGCAACACTGAACCAAAGTTTGTTTTCCTTGCATTGGCGCAGCTGTCAGTTCAGCCTTCAAGCCTCGACTGGATAGATAAGATACATCGCAGATTCTGAATTGTGAATAATTGGATTGGAAAAATAGAACGAAAGGAAAAAATAGAAGAACTACGCTTCGAAGAAAATATTAAGGAAACAAAATTACAAAAATGACGGAAGAAAAAGCGGAAATTGTAAGTACTGAAAAGCAACAAAAAATTCTAACCTCAATATTTTGTCTCGTTTGTTTCTTTTCTTTCAAATTCACTTTTAATATTTTTCTATTTCGATTTATTACATTAGAATTAATTACTCAATCTATTTTGTTAATGAAATCGATGGAAATTTCTAAAAAGGACGATTTATTTTTACAATGTAAAGTTAATATTTACCGTGGAGAAAGTCACTTTGTTTGCTGTGTTGCAAACCTTGGAGTATTTTAGTAGCAAAATGCGTTTCTAAATGGCGTTATCTCATTATAATACTTTGAAGTAATTATTTGCTCATTACTGAACTTCTGAAACTTGACACGCATACCTATTTCCTCGTGTAGTTTTTTGTCTCCTTGAATATAGTTACATAACTATTATTATGTGTTTACATACTATTAATTATACAATTTTCCAGAAATGCTTTGTCAGGTATATATATATATATATATATATATATATATATATAAATTCTAAAAAATAATTTTTTATTTTCTCCTTGATACACGAACATAAGGACTGTACGACCAAAAACAACACGTTTGAAAAACAAACTTATATTTTGAAAATAAAACAGAAAAAATTTGAATTTTGCTGTTAATTTACGCAAAAATTGAAAATTTTCACAGGACTGGGGAAATGATAAACTACAACGAGCACAGAAAACAATTGATGAATCATCGTACGATCTGGAAGCATGGAGTTTATTAATCAGAGAAGCGCAAAATCGACCCATCACCGAAGTTCGACCACTTTTCGAAAAACTCGTCACAGTATTTCCTTCTGCAGGCCGTTATTGGAAAATTTATATTGAACAAGAGGTATTTAAACTATTTTCTTGCAAAATCTTATTTTATCTTATTTTAAATCATTTAATTTAAAGAAATTTTTTATTAAAACAAATAGAGCAAAAAATTGTCTTTAAATTAAATTTTTTGTGTGTAAAAAACGAATACTAAGTATAAATATTAATTATACTTTCCAAAATAGTACCATTTTTCAAAAATGTTTATTTTTCTAAAACAATTCTGAAAATTTCAATTTTTTGATAGCAATTAAATTATTACATACATGTTTAAAGTTCAATTTAATTTTAATTTTTTTCAAATGAATTTTTTCTTTACAGATGAAAATGAGGAACTTTGAAAAGGTTGAAAAGGTATGTTGACATTTAGTTGCTTTTGTAAAAAAATTTCGATTCCACAGAAAGGTATTTTTTTAGTATTTTAGTTGTTCACTTAAAACGGGCCTTACGCTTAAATGTCAATTTATTTTTATAGAAATGAAGACTGACTTTTAGTTTACGTAATAAATTTACACATTACTTTTTATATGTGAAAATTACATAAATTCTATTACTAACAATATTTACATTAACAAAAAGCATAGAAAGCAGTTTTTTAGAAATTGTAAATAATTAAAAAATGAAAAACTGTAAATAAATAAACACAGTGTTTATGATTGTAAATAAAGAATACTAAATTTATATATACTTATGTAATATATAAATAACTATTTATTCTCTTTTTAACTGAACAACATTTGTATATTAAAAAAATAATATTTTTTTTTACAAATTTATTAAATAAATAGGGAATTAGTTATTTGTAAAATGGTATTAAAGTGCAACATGATTCTGACACTTTGCAAATTATGTGAGGTGAATAAAAGATTTTACTTTGCCACGAACTACTTATTTTATTAATTAATTGCAATTCTGTTGGTATATTTGGGAGGTTGTTTTCTTCACGCGTTTAATTATTTATTCTAGAGAAAGTCTGAGGGAGGGGGAAATTTTTTGTAAATAAATTTTTGCACTTTTCGAAGAAGACAACTTTCTGAATTTCACAGCCTTTCCTTCCCTAGTTTTTTTTCGTTTACATTTATTGCTATTTTTATAAAAAAACAAATAGCAAACACTAATAATAATATTATTGTGTCATTAATTTAGTAAATTATATAATTACATATAAGTCCAATATTTTTTTTTTGCTAGACGAATGTTGTGTATTTGTGATAGTTTCGAATTTTTCTTTTGTTCAAATAAAGGGAAATGTTTTTGTCAATAATAGTTTTTAAAATGTAAATATTTTCTTTAGTTTGAATTTTTTCTTTAAAAAAAAAGAACATGAGTTTTAAAAACAAAAAAAAATCATAGTAAAAAAAAAGTAGAAAAAAGATGGTAAAAAATTAATAGTGAGACTGTTTTTGAGTTTGTGTGTCTGACTGCGCGAATCTAAATGAAAACCTATCCTTTCATCGAGTATTTGAGCAATACTCAAATTATCGAAAAACTTTTAGAAGTAGGATAATGTGACAATTTCCCTGAATTATAATTTATGTTAATTTTTGCTTAAATTAAGTTCGAATTCTATAAAACGAAAATTTTCGACACTATTTTAAAAATTAATTTTCTACCTGGAAGTAAAAAATATCGCAAATTTATCAAGATAAAATTTCAAACGTAAATCAAAAAAATTACACAAATGAAAAATTATTCTAAAGAAATTAATTATTCTGGAAAAATTTAATCAAAATTACGTTTTTAAACACAGCTTCTTCATGAGGAAGCAAAAAAAAAAAATTTTAAACTATCAAAACTTTTGTCACATTATGTTGCTTCAACATGTCTTAATTTTTCTCTGTCTTGGGATCATTTATTTCTAGATCCCACTTTAGATTATTTACTGAATTAACAATCCCCACTTATGAAAGAAATAAAGAAATATTTTATAATTTTAGTGGGGTTTTTTTACATATACATTATTTTTGTTTCTTTGTTTAAAATATTTTCTCTAATATTAATACATAATTATCCATGTTTTATTCAATAAAACAATTCAATAATTAATACCAATGGTCGACTCTTTTTTACCCACATTTTTCAACCATAACAATAAAAAAAAACAACATTTTCTGTAAAATAATGTTAAATAAATGGAATTTCTATTTTTCTGTGGTCTTTTATTAAAATTGCATTTCACTATATAGAAACAAAACAAATAAACAAAAACTTGCCTAATTTTTTTTGGTAAGTAAGGTGAATGACTTGTTATATTTTCGAACAAATAATGTTAAAACAATTTTTAACAATTTGTTCGTGTATTGTTTAATCACATTTTACTATAAAAATTTTTGTTTGTCTCTAAACAGCTTTTCCAAAGATGCCTCATGAAAATTTTAAATATCGAATTGTGGAAATTGTATCTTTCATACGTTAAAGAGACGAAAGCGAGCCTGACAACATACAAGTGAGTAAAAATGTTGTATTCTACTATAAAATGAAAAAAATCTGAGAAATAGAAATTAGCCTTTAAAAGTAAAACAAATATTTAATAAATTATTTTTTCGATTTTTGGAAAATTCTGACAAATATTTTTTTCATTTAGAGAGAAAATGGCACAGGCGTACGATTTCGCATTGGACAAAATAGGAATGGACATTCATTCCTTTAGCATTTGGAACGATTACGTCATGTTTTTAAAAAGCGTAGAAGCCGTTGGTTCATATGCCGAGAATCAAAAAATCAGTGCAGTGAGAAAGGTAATTTTTTCGTAAGCAAAAAAGGTTGTTTTGAATAATAAAAAATGAAAAGAAACAGCTCTATCTACAAAGACGATTTGTCCAAACTGAAGTCAATTAATTTCTTTAATTTAATGAAAAACTTATTGCCAAAACATTTTGAATTTTTAGAAAAAAATTGTGAATATGAATAATTTTTTAGGTTTACCAACGAGGAGTGGTGAATCCAATGATAAATATGGAACAATTGTGGAAGGATTACATGGCATTTGAACAAAATATAAATCCCATTATTGCCGAAAAAATGGCAATTGAAAGATCAAGGGATTATATGAACGCGAGACGTGTCGCCAAGGAATTGGAAGCAGTAACAAGAGGATTGAATAGAAGTGCTCCGAGTATACCTCCAACAGGACATCCAGATGAAGTAAAACAGGTGAAAATAATTCCTACTTAAAATATACGTCAAAAAAAAACTTGCAAATCGAAAGAAAAACTACAGAAAGAATTAAATAAACCCTGCAGAAATTAAATTTCAATTTGCAAACAAACCTTTTTTCCAGAAAAAAATCAAAAATATTTTTAATGAAAATTAACGATGTTTGAAAGAATATTGCTAAAGTTTCGGAGAAAAAAGGCAAAGCCTTAAATTAATTTGAAATATAAAAAAGTAAAAAAAATGGAAGTCTAAATTAATTATTTAAAAATGTTTAGGTTGAATTGTGGAAGAAATACATTGCTTGGGAACGAAGTAATCCACTGAGAACTGAGGACACATCGCTTGTTGCTAGACGAGTGATGTTCGCCATTGAACAATGTTTATTGTGCCTCGGTCATCACCCAGCCGTGTGGCATCAGGCCGCACATTTCCTCGAACTAAGTTCGAAAATCCTCACCGAAAAAGGCGACGTTAATGCCTCAAAACAACTTAGCGACGAGGCAGCAACAATGTTCGAAAGAGCAACAAGTACATTGCTCTCAAAAAATATGTTGCTTTATTTTGCGCACGCAGATTTTGAAGAAGGTCGAGTTAAATACGACAAAGTTCATCAAATCTATCAAAAGTTTCTCGATATCACCGACGTCGATCCTACATTGGTAAGCAGACATTTTCTTTTCTAATGCGAAATAAACTAATTTATTAAAAAATAAAACCTTGAATATTAAAGTAATTATTGAAAAATTAATTTTAATTAAATTACCAGGCATACGTTCAGTATATGAAGTTTGCGAGACGCGCCGAAGGAATAAAATCGGCGAGAATAGTTTTTAAAAGAGCGCGAGAGGACCAAAGATGCAAACATCATGTTTACGTTGCTGCCGCTCTGATGGAATATTATTGTACCAAAGACAAAAACATAGCATTCCGCATTTTTGAATTAGGTTTAAAGAAATTTGGAGACAATCCAGAGTATATTCTTTGCTATATAGATTACTTGTCGCATTTAAATGGTACGAATAAAAAAACAATTCATTTTATTAATAATTCATAACTTAATATTTTATTTTTATATTAAAATTGTACTAAACTATTTTATTCTCATTTTAATAATCTATTTACCATTTCTCAAATTTCAGAGGACAATAATACAAGAGTATTATTCGAGAGAGTATTATCTTCCGGTAGTTTAGAACCAGAAAAATCAGTGTAAGTTAAAACAATACCTTTTTCCATTCGAATATTTCAAATTACTATTTTCTAATATCACTCAAAGAATCATTTATCAAACATAATTGAAAAAATCAAATTTTGAATTTTCTTGTTAATTGTAAAACTGAAATTTTATATTCACAGTGACATTTGGAATCGTTTCCTCGAATTCGAATCGAATATTGGAGATTTGGCCAGTATTGTTAAGGTTGAAAAACGACGAAGCGCCGTTTTAGAGAAGGTGAGAGAGAGAGAGAGAGAGAGAAGATAAAAAGAATTTTTTTTTCTTTTAAGAAAATTCCTAATATTAAACGTATTTTTCTTTCCTTTTTAGATTAAAGAATTCGAAGGTAAAGAAACGGCCCAATTGGTAGATCGCTACAAGTTTTTGGATTTATATCCATGTACATCAATGGAATTGCGATCAATTGGCTACATTGAGGTATCGAGTATAAGTAGAAATTCTTCAGGCCCAGCTTTACGGATTCCCGATCCAGAAGAAGCACTCGCTGCATTACCGAGACCCGACATATCGCAAATGATTCCATTTAAACCGAAGCTCAATGCTTTGCCCGGAGAGCATCCGGTACCAGGTAATAAGAAAGCTTCCTCAGAAATAGAAGACGAAATTCTAACAAACAAAGAAAACGGTTTAAAAGTAATATTTAAAATAATAATAATAATAATAATTGCAGGCATCACACGAGGTCCACTTTTACCCTTTTTTAAATTTTGTCCTCTTTTTCCCTTTTTACAGACCAGAAATTAATACAAAAATTTTTTTATGTGTTTCAATATATGAAAAAAGAGACCTAAGAAGCCAAAAATTATAGATCACGTTTTTAAAGTTTTAGTTCAAAATAAACAAAGAGAATCAACTTTTAATGTATGTTAAATATGTTTTAGTGTTTATTAAGGGTTGGCACAGGTCAGGGAAAAATCAGGGAAAGTAAAATTGGTCAGGGATTTTTAGTAAAAGTACTTAAAAAAATCGAATTTCAAAAATTCATGAAAAAATTCTAAATTTTGATGTTTTTTTTTGTTTGCCTCATAAACTATAAAAATAACCACGAATTTTAATACAAAACCTTGCATTTATTCTATTTCTGACAATAATTTCTTTTTAAATAACTTAATTTTTAAAGAACTATCATAAGATTATGACTTATAAATTATTATAATAATTATTTTTACAATAATTTTTACAATTTTCATAAATACTAGATTGATAAAAGAATTTTAATTAAAAATACTAAAAAAATTAAATTTTGGAAAAGTTACAAATAATTAGAGAAATTCAATTATTTTCAAAAGTAATAACATTTTTCGCAGAAATTCAATTATATTCAAAAATTTAAAAAAATTCTGGTCATTTCAATTATATCTTTAAGCATAACAAAATTCTTCTCCAAAATTCAATTATGTTCAAAATTTTTTTAAAAATTCTCGTCAAAATATCAATTATCTTTATAAATAAAACAATTCTTCTTCAAAATTCAATTATTTTAAAAAACTTTAATAAAATTTTTGGAAAAATTTCTAAGGAATTCAATAATTTACAAAATTTTTAATAAATTTCTTTGTAATAATTCAATTATTTTCATCAATAATAAAATTTTCACTTGAGTTCAATTATTTACTATTCATAATTCTATAAAATTTTTTGAAAAATATCAATTATTTAAAAAGATTTTTATAAAATTCGTCGCAAGAATGAATTATTTAAAGAAAATTTAACAAAGTTATTTACAAGAATTGAATTATTTTTATAAATAATAAAATTCTTCACTGAAATTCAATTATTTTAGAAGAATTTTAATAACATTTTTGGAAATTTTTTAAAATTATTTTCATGAATAATAAAACTTATCGCAGGATTTTAATTAATTTTTGATACAATATTTTAATCAAATTCATCGAAAAATGTAATTATTCTTAAAAATTTTATTAAAATTTGTCAAAAGAATTCAATTATTTAAAAATTTGTCGACAAAATTTTTTTTTGAGAATTCAGTTTTAACAAACATTCAATTATTCAATAAATTATTTATTTTTCAATTTAAATAATTGAATTTTTCTAGAGTTTTTTAATAAAAATTTATTAAAAAGTGAAATTACCGAATAATCGATTTATTGTTTACGAAAGGAATTGAATTATTGCAACGAATTTTATTACAATTTTTTAAATACTTGAATTTTTTTGAGAAAATTTCCTAGTTTTAAAAATAATTAAATTCTTGCCAAGGATTTTATTAATTTTTGTAAATAATTAAATTTTTGTTGAAAAATTTCATGGTTATTTAAATTATAACAAAACATTAAGAATTCTTTATGTTCTGTAATAATATTCTTATAAATTGTTGAGTTTCAAAAAGGTTTGAATTTGAATGTTCTGAAGAATTTTAATTCCTGTGGAAAAGTAATAATTAAATACTTATTTAAAAATTTAGTTATTGATATTTTGAATAATTTTACAATTAATGAAATTTGTAAATAAATGTATTAGAACATTTTTGTGAGTATCTAATAATAGTTTTTAGATTGAATCAGAATATTTTTTATGGTCAAGGAAAAAGTGAGAATTTTGTCTAGAAATCAGGGAAAAATAAATTTAAATATTTGTGGCAACCCTGTTATTACATCTCAAATATATTCTATAATTTCTCATATTAATATTAAAGAAAATAAAAGAAACTTTTAATCAAGATTTAAATTTATATTTTTTGAAAAATTTAGAGCAAGATAAGTTATTTTTATAGATTTAAAAAAAAATACTGAAAATTCGTAAATAAATTTGGTATCTTGAAATCAAGATTTCGAAATCACTATTTTCATAAAAAAATGTCTATTTTTAAAAAACTTTATTTTCATATTTGCATATTATTAAATTCATTATATCTTGGCCCATTTGATTCTAAATGTATTGAACTTCAAAATGACCCTAATTTGATTATATATTATTTTGATTATAATTTGATTATATGATATTAAAATCTAATAATTTAAAAAAACTATAGAAGCGATATGATTAAAAAAATTTAAATTTCATTTGCAAATTGTATAAACTAATAAACTTTTGTAGATTTTAAATATTTTTCTTGAAAATTTTAAGTTCTTAAATGTTAAAAATGATTATTTTTTTTAAAGACTGCATTTCTTTGGATGAACTTTATTAAATTAATAGATAATAATAATAATAATAATAATAATAATAACAATAATAATAATAATAATAATAATAATAATAATAATAATAATAATAATAATAATAATAGATAATAATTGAATAGAAAACTTTATAAAAAAAGATATAAAGAAAATACTCAAAATACATTTATTCTATTTTCTTATTTTTTATGTGATAAAAGTATTTAAAAATTTTCTGAATATTAAAGTATTTTTTTACCAAAGAATCAAATTTTTTTTAAATTTTCGTATTAGTACATTGTTAATATAAATGTTATGACATTTTAATTTTTTGTTGGATATATTTTTGGTTTTCTTTTTGTCCCTTTTTTGAGGGAAAAAATTTCCCTTTTTCCCTTGTTTTGAAGATAAAAATTGATGCCTGTAATTGTAAAAAGTAAAAATAATTTCATTATTATTATTTGGTAATTTTATTATTACTTTTGTAGTGTTTGCAAAAAAGAATAAAAAATGCCTGCAATCTAGCAAAATTGATTTAAAAAAAATCTGTCCGCCCTCCGGGCGGACACATTCTCATCCGCGCTTCGCGCGGGGGCTCGCTTCGCTCGCTAGTTTCAGCGCGCCTCGGGGCGCGCAAATTTTGGTCGTCGCGCTTCGCGCTCCGAAGATTCATTCGCACGTCGCGCTTCGCGCTCTGGTCGTATTGCGCGCTTCGCGCGCAAATGGCTCGCTTAGCTCGGTGTAGTTTGCAATTGCTATATATTATTTGCGTTCCTGTTATTACTTCTCCTTGTGTATGGAAAATCCTATTAGCAATGTCATTTAAAGAAATTAAGATAACATATAATGATTTCTCGCAAAATAATATTTCGCTATGGTATGAGTACAATATCTTGTACAAGAACTTGTTTCAATTTCTTATGCTGAGAATGGTATATTTCTTGTTCAAGATCTTGTACAATTTCCTGTACAAGATATTATACGGGGATTTTTAGTAGGGTATTGTGGTCTTGACCTGAATTCAGTCAACTAAGAGACGTGTTAGAAACAAAATATATTTATCAAGTCGCTAAAATATTTGCTTGTCTTAAAGTTACTACGACTTTAAGGTTTACATTCTCATCAAATATGTTTTAATTTAAAGCTTTTCTATTCTGGACTCTCCTTAAGGGGCTTTCTACAACAGGTTTTTTTCAACGACACGAGCAAAATGCACCATGCAAAATAGTTGCGCGCGCAACGTTTTCACACTGATTTCGATGGAAAAAAGCTGTTGTAGAAGCAGCCTCAGGCTGAAATATTTTAATGTTTGCCTCAGGCAAATATTATGAGAAACATTCTAAAAAATTACAATTGCGCCTATAAAGTGAATTTTTGCTTTCGATAAATCATTATTCTAGTGGGATATTTAAAATTAATTAAAATTTAAAAATAACGTAGGGGAAAGGGCCCCAAGATGGACATTTCCTATAAAATTTTTGTTTAAAGTGCGTCTTCTCAATTTCTTTATTTTTGTTGTTTGTATAGACAAAGATTTTTATACATATTTGAAAAATAAAACCAGTTTTTTTCTACTGCGCATATCACCTGAATTTTTTCTCAAAAAAAGTTTTATTTCCGATTTTTCTCAAGTAGATAAAGTTATTTAAATCTTTGATTTTAGATAGGTTTTTATCATCATAATATTATTTACTTATCATATAATAATATTTTTAAATGATTTTATTAATATTTTGTTTGTATATAATTTTTTTCTGGGTTTCAAAATATGGTGTCATTTACCATAAGATGGACACTTTCGAGACCCTAAGATGGACACCACATTTCAATGTATTTATTTTCATACATTCGTCAAGAAATAAAAATAAACTCGTTTAATATCGTTACCAATGTCCGAATTTTGACTACGATGATTCTGCTTAGAATTGCAGATTTTATTACTTTGTTACTCTTAACTTGTCAAATTAAAGTTAAATATGTTATATTTTTATTCTCAAGTTAAAAATTAAGATTTTTAATAATGTTATTCCTAGTAAATAGAATAAAATGATTAAACATTAGTTTAAAAATTAATACAGGATGTTCATTCTTAGGCTGGAGTCCCATGGTAGCGATTTGCGTTGCGTTTTGTAACTAGGCCATGAGTGTGAGAGAGATACAGATATGTGTTTGCTCTATTTGCACTTATTGTCTAGTTACAAAACGCAAAGAAAGATGCTGCCATCGGAAACCACCCTTAAGCTCACGATTATGGTTCCGGTTAAAGATCCTATTATGCCTAAGAATTTACTTTAATACTGTGAAGAATCTATGACTAGAAAATTTTTTACCGTTTGGCTGCGTAAGGGTACAGTCCCATGTTGAGCAGAAAACACAACGCAAAGCAGCATTCAGTGAGAGTAAAAAGGGTAGTGATATCTGACTATCATTCTTGTACTCACAAAATTCTGCGTTCCATTGTGTTTTCTGCTCAGCATGGGACTGCACCCTAAGGCCCAAAAACTTATAAAAAAAAATTATAATTGTTTTTTGTTGTACAAAAAAGTGTTAAAAGTAAAAGTTATTTATTTTTACTCATATCTTAAGGAAAAAAAATTTTAAAAATAATTTTTTGAAAATTGTAAAAAATTCAAAATTTTGAACACTTCAAAATATTGTATTTTTGTTGTTTTTTGACGAAATGGGCTGCCCAACGAACTTAGGCTTCATTTTTACGGACTAAGAAAGTGTGCCAAATTTCAAGTCGATTCATTAAAATTCATTCGAGTTATCGTCGAGACAAATTTTTCTACAGACAGACGACAGACAGACAGACAGACAGACAGACACTTTTCTAAAAACCATTTTTTTGGAATCAGGGGGTCATGAAACGTAAAGATTTATCAAAATTAGACAATGCTCAAAATCGCACAAATCCAAGACTTTCTCATTTTTGATGAGAATGTAAAAAGCAAATTTTACGGAAAAATTAAAAACGAGCAACATTTTTGCAAATTATGAGTTCGTTTTTGTTCCTAGTTTCGTATATTTACCTAACTTTGGCATCTAAAAGAAAAAACCGAGTGTTTTTATATATTTCTAATGTTTCTTCATGTTTCGGCTAATGCTTCACTCACTATAAATCTCAATTTTTTGCACTTTTTTGAGAATAACTTTTTTGTTTTTTGTTGTACAAAAATGTGTTCAACAGAAAAAGTTGTTTGTTTTTGCTCATATTTTAAGGAAAAAAATAAAAAAAATTTTTTTTTTGAAAATTTTAAAAATAAATTTTTTTTTGAAAATTTGCAAATTTTTCAAAAAATCATAACTTTTTTTGTTTTTTGTTGTACAAAAAAGTGTCGAAAGGAAAAGTTGTTTGTTTTTGCGCATATTTTAAGGAAAAAAAATAAAAAAAAATATTTTTTTGAAAAATGTCAAAAAAACAAAATTTTGAAAATTTCAAAATTTTGTATTTTTGTTGTTTTTTGACGAAATGGGCTGCCCAACGAACTTAGGCTTCATTTTTACGGACTAAGAAAGTGTGCCAAATTTCAAGTCGATTCATTAAAATTCATTCGAGTTATCGTCGAGACAAATTTTTCTACAGACAGACGACAGACAGACAGACAGACAGACAGACAGACACTTTTCTAAAAACCATTTTTTTGGAATCAGGGGGTCATGAAACGTAAAGATTTATCAAAATTAGACAATGCTCAAAATCGCACAAATCCAAGACTTTCTCATTTTTGATGAGAATGTAAAAAGCAAATTTTACGGAAAAATTAAAAACGAGCAACATTTTTGCAAATTATGAGTTCGTTTTTGTTCCTAGTTTCGTATATTTACCTAACTTTGGCATCTAAAAGAAAAAACCGAGTGTTTTTATATATTTCTAATGTTTCTTCATGTTTCGGCTAATGCTTCACTCACTATAAATCTCAATTTTTTGCACTTTTTTGAGAATAACTTTTTTGTTTTTTGTTGTACAAAAAAGTGTTCAACAGAAAAGTTGTTTGTTTTTGCTCATATTTTAAGGAAAAAAATAAAAAAAAATTTTTTTTTGAAAATTGTCAAAAAAAATTTTTTTTTGAAAATTTGCAAATTTTTCAAAAAATCATAACTTTTTTGTTTTTTGTTGTACAAAAAAGTGTCGAAAGGAAAAGTTGTTTGTTTTTGCGCATATTTTAAGGAAAAAATAAAAAAAAATATTTTTTTGAAAAATGTCAAAAAAACAAAATTTTGAAAATTTCAAAATTTTGTATTTTTGTTGTTTTTTGACGAAATGGGCTGCCCAACGAACTTAGGCTTCATTTTTACGGACTAAGAAAGTGTGCCAAATTTCAAGTCGATTCATTAAAATTCATTCGAGTTATCGTCGAGACAAATTTTTCTACAGACAGACGACAGACAGACAGACACTTTTCTAAAAACCATTTTTTTGGAATCAGGGGGTCATGAAACGTAAAGATTTATCAAAATTAGACAATGCTCAAAATCGCACAAATCCAAGACTTTCTCATTTTTGATGAGAATGTAAAAAGCAAATTTTACGGAAAAATTAAAAACGAGCAACATTTTTGCAAATTATGAGTTCGTTTTTGTTCCTAGTTTCGTATATTTACCTAACTTTGGCATCTAAAAGAAAAAACCGAGTGTTTTTATATATTTCTAATGTTTCTTCATGTTTCGGCTAATGCTTCACTCACTATAAATCTCAATTTTTTGCACTTTTTTGAGAATAACTTTTTTGTTTTTTGTTGTACAAAAAAGTGTTCAACAGAAAAGTTGTTTGTTTTTGCTCATATTTTAAGGAAAAAAATAAAAAAAAAATTTTTTTTTGAAAATTGTCAAAAAAAATTTTTTTTTGAAAATTTGCAAATTTTTCAAAAAATCATAACTTTTTTGTTTTTTGTTGTACAAAAAAGTGTCGAAAGGAAAAGTTGTTTGTTTTTGCGCATATTTTAAGGAAAAAAATAAAAAAAAATATTTTTTTGAAAAATGTCAAAAAAACAAAATTTTGAAAATTTCAAAATTTTGTATTTTTGTTGTTTTTTGACGAAATGGGCTGCCCAACGAACTTAGGCTTCATTTTTACGGACTAAGAAAGTGTGCCAAATTTCAAGTCGATTCATTAAAATTCATTCGAGTTATCGTCGAGACAAATTTTTCTACAGACAGACGACAGACAGACAGACAGACAGACAGACAGACACTTTTCTAAAAACCATTTTTTTGGAATCAGGGGGTCATGAAACGTAAAGATTTATCAAAATTAGACAATGCTCAAAATCGCACAAATCCAAGACTTTCTCATTTTTGATGAGAATGTAAAAATAGTAGGACAACTAATAAAGATTTAAAAATTTCATAGAGGGAGAAATTTTAAATTATGAAAATTTTTTAGGTGGCGTATTTCCTTTACCTCCAGCGGCTGCTCAATTGTGCACTATTTTACCACCACCTGGATGTTTCAGAGGACCATTTGTTACAATTGATTTACTAATGGACGTTTTTGGTAGAATTCAGTTACCTGAGCACGGTTAGTCTTTAATATTATATTAAAAGTCAAATATAAATATTACAAAAATAATAATTTTATTGTTATAATTATTGTACGATTATAATAATTATTATAAAATTATTTTAGTATAAATCTATATTATTTTTTATATATTCTATTTTAAACGAATTATTCTTGTATCTCTATAAGTAAATTAATTATTATAATAGGAATTATAATTCATATTAATTAAATACATTACAATAATTAATGATTATTATTTTAGCACCGCTCCCAGTGTCAGATAATGGTTGTGACACAAAATTATTCGACCTGGCAAAAAGTGTTCACTGGATAGTTGACGAAGCAAACGACGGAACGGCAATTGGATCAAAGCGAAGAAGAACAAGATTAGGTGGCGATGACAGTGAAGAGGAGGATTTACCACCGCCACCAGTTAATGATATTTATCGTCAAAGGCAACAAAAACGAGTGAAATAAGATAAAAAAAAATACTTCTCTTTTTTTACACACGATAAAAACTCAGGGTAAATCGGAATTTGTTTTAAAATGAATCAATTATGCGAATTTAACCTTTTCACCCCCACGCTGACCTGCATCGTATTCAAATTATGATTTACAAATATTTTATATTTTTTCTGCAATTTATATAATCTGAAACACGATTATTATATATATATATATTTAAAGACAGAAAGGGAGGGAGAGAGAGATTGGTTTACCAAACTCGCGTGAAGAATATTAGTCGAAAAGTGAACATGTTCTTTTTTCCTTGTTTCTGAGTACTATGTACTCAAAATGTGTGGATTATTCCACAATTGAGACTGTGTTTATTTTGTATCGTCCATTAATGAATTTTGCAAAATACCTTTAAGTGCATTGTACTCTAAAGTTATATATTGTAAAGGAACGATCAATACTTAGCGAATAACTTAGATTATAATTTTTATTAATGAATAAAATGTATAAGGGTAAACGAACTGATTACAATTTTTTTCCAAAATCAAAAAATTGGAATTGAAAAAAAATTCCTTTTAATCAACTTGAATTTTGAAAAGTTTTAATTTAACAAAATTATTTATAAGTAATATTTTTTATATTACAATTTTTGATAAAATATTTAAATTTAGAAATAAAAAATACTGGTTTATTTTTCATTAACAAAATTGCGGTATTTTTGTTTTTTAAGACATGATTTGAACTTTAATTTAGTTAATTTAACTCTTTGAAGTTTCAATATCGTCTTAAGGTTTAATATGGCAATAACTGGCAAACTTACTCTATGTATGCAATCGCGTTCGATTTAAATCGATTTTGAATAAGTGAACTTCTAACCATTTGGGTTGAATGTAATTGAATGCCTATAACTTGCTAACGAGCAAAACCTCTCAAGTTTGAATCGCAAATTGAGGCGAAACGTTGCAGCTCTGACCAGTGCATTTCATGATAGACCACGAAAGAAGATAAAGTGATTGTTGTTTAATTCAACAAAATTGATAAGACGCTTTTTTCGTCCAACACAATATTAGTGTTAATTTGCCGATATTTATTATAATTTTTTGCGATTTTAATGAAGAAACTTTTATTTTCCCTTCTCTATGAAAAAAGAATCTTTACAATCAAAACCAATTTTCAAGCCACATGAACCATTCACTAATAGGAACAAATTAACGAAATAAATAAATTAATTTGCATTTATGAATTAAATAAATTTTAATTTCTGAATTAAAATTGTTATTTTAATTCACTTGAAATTTAATTAGTTCTAATTTTAAACAATATTCAGAATACTTTTTCAATTAACGACAATTTGAGTTGCTATTGTACTGGTAAATAGTTCATCATCAAGTGGTTTTCCTCGCGATTTACTCGAGAGTTTGTTGCCGGCTGTAACTATGTTTGATAAGGATAACAATTAAACTTTGATCGCCAATGCAGACTGGAAAGGTTGGTAATTGCCTGCTGAACTAAATGGCAAATTAGAAACTGCTTTCGGCATACTTTGCCATTCGTTTGTTTAAAATTTGAGGCACAGAAAAAAAGAAAAAATACTCTCCATACTTCAAATAGCATTTGGAAAAAGAACTTTTTGTTCCAATCTAATTTTAGAGAAGCAATCTAAATTATTTAACAGCTTATTTCAGAATTTATTTAACAGTTCCTTTAACAATTAATTTAATAATTCATTTAATTAATTTAATTTAGTAATTAATTAAATAATTAATTTTGCAATCTGTTTAATAAATATATAAATAACTGATTTTTAAGAAATATTTATTTAATCATTTTCAAAAACTATTTTTTTAAAATCAGATTGTAAACAAAAATTTAATGTTACTATTCGAATTTAAAAGAATGAGTAAATTTTTTTAATAAACTTAAAATTGTTATCTTTATCATTTTATTACAGAAAGAAATTCAAAGAATTTTTCCCTCCTTTTTTTATGCATGAGATGAAACGTCACGGAACATTTCAAACGTTTTTGTTTTACCAACTTCTTATAAAGTATATATATAAGGAAAAAAACTTCACAATTATGCTGCTGCGTTAATACGATTCTCCAAGAATTTACGTTTTAAATGAACTTGAGAAAGAATTAAAAAGCTTTTAAATCTCCCAGTAAGATTTTATGGAAGCCTTTTATAAACTTTTAACCATTTTTTTCTACCGACATCCATTTATGCGAAAATATTTATTCTCTTCTGGGCGGAAATTTTCGAAAACACTCTAATTATTTAAAATTAAATCCTAATCGAATAATTTCAAGAAGGAATAAATTGAATAATTTTCGAAATCATAGCTACTAAAAATTTGATTTTTATTTAATTATTTCAAGAGGGAAAAAATTGGATTAATTTCAAGAGAAAAGAAATTGAATAATTTTGACAAAAAATGAAATGAAAAAGAAAAGAAAAATTAAATTACTTGGAGAAAAAATAAAAGAACTTGGAGAAAATTAAAGAAATAACAAAACTACATATTTGGAAGAGAAAAAAAATTCGAAAGAAGGAAATTTGGATTAAAATTGAGTGTTTTAGTAAAGGACAACAAAAAATAACTATAATCCAGAGATTTAGAGGTCTCTATATTGAAACTAATTTCAATCTGCTGGATGTGGTTTCGGGTCGGAAGGCGACAGTGCAATTTATCGGTGGAAGTTCATCGTTTCTGATAATTGAGAAACGAAGTGACCTAAAGCAAGTTCCGCCCACGTACATCCTAGGGAAACTACATTACATGAACATAAATCCAAGAATGGTTGGCGCGTGACTATGTGGCATAGTTGTACCCCATCCGTCTTATGGAAGGTCCTGTACCTCAACGATATTCGAACAGAAACGATCTAACTAAATGAGAAGCAACACACTGACTATATTTTCCCCTTTCATCCACTGACCTCATTTCAAACTAGGTTGCAGTTAGAAAAATAAAAAATAAACTCCACCAAACAATACAAAAATGTCAAATAAAAAAATAATAATAGTTATTATTATTATTATTATTATTATCATCATCATTATCATTATTGTCATTATTTTTAAAATTACCATAAATAACATAAACTAGATATTCTTTAAAATAAAAATAAATTACAGAAAAATAAACTCTCTAAATCTGAATCAGTAAAATTCTACTAACAAATAGTAAAATTTCACTAATTCTTAGTAGTTTTCATGGACGACTTTTCCACAATTTTAATTATAATAGATTATTTTGATTTATTTTTAGTAGATTATTATTATTATTTTTAGTAAAATTTTATGGATTGAAAGTTACTTATTTTATTAAATGGATTAGTGAAACTATTTTATTGACTCTATTAATAAAATAGTTCTACTAAGCAATTAGTAAAGCTGTAACAACAGTTAGTAAAATTTCACTATTTGCTATTAGTACAATTATTACTAAATTATTTTGTAGATGACTTTTCGTCGTTTCATTAGTAACTTTCTATTAGTTGAGATTTAGAAAGCAAATAGAAACACTGAGAAAACGATTTATTTGATTCAAACATATTTTGTTTAAATCAAACTTAAAATATTTTTGCTATACAGTCAAACAAATTTAAGTTTAATTGAAACATATTTTTTGGATCATTAATAGGAAATAATATATTTAATTCAAACATAATTTATAGTTGATTTTAAATTATTTATTATCAACTTTTAAGTTTAAATCAAACATAAAATTCTGAAACATTTTTTTTTGTTTAAACCAGAACAGAAAATATGTTTCAATTAAGCATAATTATTGAAACAAAAATTATTTTTGAATCAAAGCAGTAAACATTTTATATATATTGGAATTAAGCTTAAAAACTAGTTTCAATGAAACAAAATCACTTAAAATTATTTTTTTACTTAAAACGAGTATAATGTTTTCTCAGTGAAACTTTACAAATAAATCAAATAAAAATAAAATAATTAATATAAATTAATACAAATTGTTAATTGTTTATTAAAAGACAAATAAAGTAATAATTAAATTATATAATAAATTGCAATCAAATTTACAAACTAGCAAATTTTACGCGCGCTAACGCGCGGAACGTGACATTCAATTTATTATAATGCAATTTATGAAATTTTTAATTCTCAAATTTTAATTTTTGAATAAATTAAAAAAAAATCTAAAAAATTAATTTATTAAGTATATATTTAATTATTATTTTTTATATTTTCAAAAGTTTCTAAATAACTTCGCGAGAATTTAATGTAATTAATAATCCATTGACATAATTCAATTATTTAGTAAAGTTTTTTTTAAACATTCAATTCTCTTAAAAACAATTCTAAAAGTGATTTAATCTCAAAAATTCAATTATTTCTACGATTGACTGTAAAATTTATTTTAAAGATTTGAATATTTTTCAAATTTTAAAGAAAGTTTTTGTATAAAATATTAAAGTTCTTTATTTACACATAAAAAAAGACAATTTGTTGATCAAAATTTTATTTTGTCAATTTTTTAATCCAATAACACTGAAAGATTCAGTAAATTTTTTTTTAATTTTTAATTAAATTTTTCGAAAAAATTTTTTTTTTCAAACTTCTAATAAATTTTTAGAAACAATTCAATTGTTTTAAAAATTGTACAACTTTTCGCAAGAATTAATGTTTTTTATATATAATAAAATTCTGCGCAAGAATTCAAATATTTTCATTAATAATAACATTCTTCAAAGGAATGCAATTATGTTTTATTTAATTGTAGTAAATAATTTCTCGCATGAATACAATGATTTTTTAAATTATTAATTAAATTCAACTATTTTCAAAAATTCTGATAAAAATTTTGGGAAAAATTGAATTATTTTTTTAAATAGTAAAATTTATCGCAGGAAATTAATTATTTTTAATAGCATGTTAATAAAATTTTTCATCAGAATACAATTATTTTTATAAATATTTAATAAAAGTTTTCTATTGAATACATAGTTATTATGAAATTTTTTAAAAAATTCTGTCAAAACATTCAATTATTTTCAAAAATTATGTTAAAATTCCTTCAAACAATATAATTATTTTTATGAATTGTAAGATTCTTCTAAAAAATTTTCATGATTTTTATATAACATTTTATTTAAAAAAACAATCATTAAAAAAGTTGGGAAACAAAAAAGCAAAGTTTTTAAATAACTTCGCGAGAATTTAATGTAATTAATAATCCATTGACATAATTAAATTATTTAGTAAAGTTTTTTTAAACATTCAATTCTCTTAAAAACAATTCTAAAACATTAAACTGCGAACAAATTACCAAAACATGTACATTATTATTATTATTAATAATAATTAATAATTGATAAAAAATAAACTCTGAAAATAAATTATCAAACATGACAACTTGATAATTGAGAACAGTAAGTTAGAAGAAAAAATTTCAGAAAATAAATTATGTATAAAAAAATATATAAATTTAAAAAATATAAAAAAATACAAAAAAATAACTAGCAAGTAAATGAACTCTTTAAAAATGTTAAAAGTAAGGAAAAGGAATAATAAATATAATAATAATAATAATTATTATTATTGTTATTATTATTAAATTATAAATAATACGAGTAAAAGTAATAAACTATTGAGGAAAAAAATTAATATTAGACAGAAATCCACCATTAGACCAATAATGGATTAATGATATTGGGGTTTTGGAAATGATTTAAATATAAATCTATTGAATCACGTAAAGTGCAGGTGTGAATAAATAACGTTTAACCACTCCACTGCACGCAACTGAAACGAAAATGCTTTTAGCTACCGGCGGACTGTTCTCACAATATTCAATAATTGCGTCACAGTAAAATCAAAATCTGCCTTTGAAGTATCAATTCCGTTGTATATCCCTATGATATGAATTTATTAAAACTCCAACTAAACTCTGAATTCAATTAAATATATTGCAAACGTATATATATGTATTATTATTTAAGAGCTTGCCTAAAAAATCCCATACAAACAAAGTGAAATTTCTTCTTTTTGACAATTTCAATTTAGTTGAAACACAATTCAAATCGGATAATCGAAAACAAAAATATGTATTTTCTATAGAAAAAAAATTCCAGTTTAAAAATTTTTCTAATTACTTTATTACGTAGGTGTATATGTAACAATTTCGAAAAATTGTATTTATTTTTTCTAAAATGTTTGATAATTATTATTAACGAAAAATTTTATTAAAAATTGTTCATTGAAAATTGTTATTTTATTAAAAATTATTATTAAATTAATAGTCAGTTTCCATTTCCTTTGAAATAAATAAAAAAAAAATTATTTACAAAGTAAATAATTATGTAATCATATTTACATAGGTACTTAATAATTTACAACGTAAAAAAAATCTCTGTCATCTTCGAGAGTATATAATAACCAAATGTTTGATTTTCAAAGAATATGCTTCAATAAAATTTTTCTCGGTATTTTTCATAATTACTATTTTACGTTTTTAAAACAAAAAGTTTAACAAAAAATTGTTTCAACAATCCGAGAAAAGTAATAATAATACCTTACAATGTCGTCAATGCAAATGATTTCAGGTTTTTGTAATTTTAGTTTAACTAACACTTATCATAATCTTTTTTTTAAAAAAGCAATTCGATAAACTTCAAATTGGAATCGTTTAACCTTGGTTTTAATTACTAGGAAAAATAAATTAGTAACTATTATTTCAACCCGTTTTGATAGTAATTTTTATTTTTTTATGATAAAAAAAAGAAGAAAATAAGTTTACGGTCTACAGTCTATATAACTAAAATAACTAACAATAAATCGTCAACGGTCAACTAGATAATAAAAGAAACCGTAAAATACACAAGAAGCCATTTTATAAAGTGACTTCGAGCTAGAATTATATTTTTAAAGTGTGCTCTTAATAAAAAAAAGAAACATAAAACTTCAAGTGCAAGTAGAAAAAAACTTTTCTGCCATCAAAAAATATAAAACCAGAAATATTATTCTTTAAAAGATCAACCAATACGATTTAAAATTTAAATTAAAAAATGTTACTCAATTCATGTATTTAAATTTGTATGTATATAAAAATTAAATTAAGTCAAAAAATTTAAGAAGTAAATAAATAAAAAGCATTAAAATAATATTAAAATATATACCTAAAAATAAAAACGTATTCAAATAGGCATCAAACATTGCAATATCGAAACATCTAACTAATCGAAATAAAAAAATATTGAAACAACGAAATATTGAACTAATCGAAATATTCCAACTTAGATATTTAAAAGTCATAAAATACAATAAAAAAATTTTAAAAATGGTTGAAATTAAAAAATTTGCCCTCCTCCTGAATATATTGAGTATTGGACAATTTTTATCAGAAATTAAGGCAGACGAAGAAATTGAATATGAAACTGAAGCGACAGTGAAATCACGCCAACGTAGAGATGCAACTTTAGGAACGGTTGGCTCACTTTTGGGACCAGTTCTGGGTCTGGTGACTGAGGCGGAAAATAAAGCACTGCTTCAAAGAATAATGGCAATCCTTGAAGATCAAAAAACTGTTACTGGCATGGTGGACAAGCAAAGTTCAAAGTCGCAGGCTGATTTTCAAAGGGTTGATGGCCGTATTGATAGACAAGGTGATCAGATGCAGGAAATTCGTGCAAAAATGGGTGAAATATCAAGTAGCTTGAAGAATATACTTCTCTTTCAAAAGGCCTTTGCAAAGATTCAAAATCTCGACGATAATGTTTTGAAATTAGACGAGAGACTCAATGACTACTCGAAAACTCTTGATTCAATTATTAAAGCTCTCAAGGGTAATAAATCTGATGGCGATACAGAAAAACCTGATGCTACCGATAAACCTGATACTACCGATAAACCTAATACTACCGATAAACCAAAAAGTTCTTAAATGTAAAATATTCATGTTTTCTTTGTAATAATGAAAATAATAAAATAAGAAATTAAAAAAATAATGTTTAATAATAATTGAAATTTGTACTCGCATTTCATTTTTCCTTTTTTTGTAAAGAAGAAAAAAATTTTGTGATTGAACATACGCAGAAGGAAAAAAAATTTTATTTATTCCTTTACTTAAAAACTAACAAAACTACTCGCGCGGAAGCGCGCATGAAATTTTCTTTTCCATTGCTACTTTCAAAATTTGCTTTTCCAAATTTAATGAAAATTTTTAATTTCTTAAAAAATATAATTTTTATTCTTAAGGTTTTTCATTAAATTTAATTATTTTAAAAACTGGTATAGTAAATGCCAAAATATTTCTAACAGCAACTTGAAATAAAATTCAAAACTTTTTTCAATAAAAACTGGGAAAATTTCCAATTGTTTCAATTTTTTAAAAATATTTTCGGAAATAGAAGTATTTAAAAAAAATTTTAGTTTCATTTTGCAAGAAAAAATTTTTCGAAATTTCTGAAATAAATTTTTAAAAACTGTAATACTTTTTGTTAAACAAAAATTTTAAAACTTATTCACATTTATTTTTCCCGAGGAATTAAATTTTAAATAATTTCAATGAAAAACCTCATGAAATATAATTATTTCTAAAATTTGCAACTGTAATCATCCAAAATTCAATTATTTTTTGTTTAGAATTTTTGAATAAAATTATTGAAAAACTTTGATAATTTTTAAAGAAAAATAATGTTACCAATAATTTTTTTAAATAAAAATTTAAATATTTTTAAATTTTTGCTTCTCTAAAATTTTCAAGGAAGTTAATTTAAAAACCTTTTAAATTTAATTAATTTCTAAAATTCTTGTTAGATCGATTTAAAAATTCAATTATATTTTAAAATTTAAACTGAAATTTTTGTAAAATCAATTTTTAACAGAATTTAACTGCGAGAATTGGATTATTTAAATAGAATAATTTTTGCAAATTCATAAAATGATATAATTTCAAAAATATAATTATTTTTAAAGATAATTTTTAAAGAGAAAAAAATAAAATTCTTTAAAATATAAAATTTTACAAAATTCCCAATTCTTTCAATTTGTTAAAATTATTATTGAGAATTCAAGTACTTTTTTCTTTAAAAAATTTTAATTACCTAGTATTCTTTAAAAATTTCCAAATTAAATTTTTCAAATTTTAATAACTTTTGTAAATTAAATATTTAACTAATTATTGTTCTTTATTTGCTTAAAATTTCGAAGTACTTAAAAATTTTAACTGCAAGTCTTCCAAATTCCAATTAATTTTCTAGAATTTTTGAATAATATTATTCAAAATTTAATTAACTAATTAATTATTTAATTTTTAAAAAAACTAACAATTTAAAACACTACACATTAAACACATTTTTTTTACACACAGTCTACAAATTAACTTTCCATCTTTTGACAAATCAATTTGAGGAGCAATTTTTCAAAAGTTGATAAATCCATTTTTAAATAAAATTGAGATAAACACATATTTAAAATATTAAAATCTTTAGAAATCCATTTAACATTGTTCAATTTAAGAAAAAAAATTTATTAATAAAGAATTTTCAGTTTAAAAAATATTTTGGCCTAACCTTGATGATTTTTAATTTCTATCTTTTTATAAGAAAAAATTATTAAAAACCTTTAAATTCCTTATTACAATAGAATTTAATTACAAACATAGCATTTTAAATAGAAAAAATATTAAAAAATGAATAATTTATTACATTTTTTCTACATTAAAGATAATTTTAATGGTTATGTGAGAATTGTCATTTGATTAAATTTCTCGAAATGACAAAATTTGGATTTATCAGGTTTTGAAAACTTACTCCTCATTTAAACTATAAAACAAAATACATTGTAATAAAACATACATACAATACATTGTAATAATAAATAAAGCAACCCTGAAATTATGATTTTTTTTCTTCTTTTTTCTTCTTGAAATTTTCTAAATTTTAAATGCAAATCTTTTGCAATTCAATTGTTTCCAAATGACAATTGCAATTATTACTTCAGGTGAGGACAGATTATGTCGATTATTATAATACTAGCTAAAATAAATAAACAATAATAGCTAAATAATAAAGTTTCTTCTTTCATTTACATTAAAAAATTCAATTATTTAGAAGAATTCTACTCAAAATCACTGTTTTTCTAAATATATTCCGGAAAGTCGTGAAAAAGTCTAAAAATTTTGTCAAAAGTACTGAAACAATATTCAATTTCGAAAATTCATAAGAAAATTCTGAATGTTACATTCCTCATCATTAAAAAGATTTTATTTATTTCAAACTATCTCTATTTTTAACACCAATTGAACTTTACAGATTTTAAAGATAATTTAGGTTTATAAAAAACTTTAATAAAAAAATTTTAATAATTCAAATTCTTAAAAAATTCGTTATATTTTTTAATATACATTTCATTCATTATTAAAAATAATAATGGATTTATGGATAAATTTTACTTAAAACACTAAAAACAATTGAATTTTGGAAAAATTATAAATGATTGCAAAAACTCAATTATGTTTACAAGTTTTTCAATATTCTCGTCAAAATTGCAATTATTTTAAAAATATTGTGTCTAATCGTATACGATGTGATGAGGACGTTTCCTCCATTCATTTCTTTCTTTTAAATATGTACTTATATAATTTAATTTTTTCGCAATTTTTACATTTCTGAAGAGGGCAGCTTTGCTGTTGAAAACGTTTAAGGAATTGTTTTAATTTTTTCCATTTACTTGACTCGGAGTGATCGATAACTTCAACACATAATTTATTTTAAAAATTGTTAACAAAATTTTTGTCAAAAATCAATTATTTAAAAAGTTTTTAATAAAATTCTTGCCAAAAATTCAATTTTTTTAAAAAAATTTTTCTCCATTTCATATAAATTCTATTATATACAAATTTGTTGTAAATTTCTTTCTTCTTAAAAATGTTATTAAAAATCATCAAACTAAATCAATTATTTTGTATTATTAATGAAGCAAAAAATAATGTTATTTTAAAAACCTGGGAAATTTTCATTTTTTAAACTGAAAAAATCAGGAACTTTCTAATGAACAAATGCGTGACAACCCTGATCAAGTTTTTAACAAATTTCTCAAGCAAAACAAATAATAAAATAAAAATATTTCTGCCCAAAAGTCAGAATTAGAATAATCGTAATATATTTAAATTATTTGAAAATAACTGAAAATATTATTAAAAAATTGGGGTATCCAAAAATTGTCTTATAAAATAAAAATTAATTAATTAATTTATTTTTTATTATAATTTCGATAATATAGTTTTTAACAAACAGAAATTCTGTAAATATGTTTTCCGAAATAAATATCAAATTTCTTAATAAAAATTTGATTTATAACTAAATAAAATAAATAAATACCTATTATTAAATTTAAAAAGTAAGAGTGAAAAAATAAAGAAAAATACGACGATTATTATAGTTAATAATAATAATTTATTTTATTTGTAATAAATAACTAAAAAAATTTTTAATATTTTTGTCTTTATTCTTTAATATTTACATAAAAAAACTAATTCAATTATGTAATTTTAAATTCCAACACAACTTTCTTAAATATTGTTAAAAAAACTTTTTTAAATTTTGTTAATAAAGTGACTTTTTTAAATATTGTTAAAAAAGTAACTTTTTCAAATTCGAGTGCAACTTTTTTTAAAAATTGAAGCAATAAATATAACGATAGCGAAAGGCTATTAAAATTTAACATTGCACGAATTACTTTATGAAATTTTTTTTAAAAGAGTTGAATTTTTAAAAAGTAATATAATAAAAAGTAATTATAATTATAACTTATAAGTAATAATAAAATTGTTTCAATTTTTTTCTCCTTTTAATATAATTGCTTCAATTAAAAATTATCTCGATATTTCATTTCAATGTATGCCGGGTCTGACTAAAACAGTATCGTTCTACTGAAGCATTTAAACTACTTAAATGCGAGAAGAAATTAATAAATACTATTTTAATTTTTCTTCTCTTAACATTCCTTTCTCGTTAATTAATTTTTCTCTCTCCTCATTTATATAACTTTTTAGATATTTTATTTATTTAACAAAGTACATATGCAAGTATATTTTACTAAGTTAGAATTTATTATGAGATTTTATTTTTTGTGAGATAAATATTTTACGATTTATATTATTATTTATTTACTATACATTTTGTTATTTATTTTGTTATTTCATTAATTACTTTTTAGTTATTTATTTCAGTGCTTCTTTTTTTATTATTTATTATCTTTCTTTTTAAAATTTTTATTACTCAATGAACGGATTTCGTAATTACTAGACTGAATTGCGGTAAATTAAAATTTTTTTTTACCGTAATTAAAATCCAATTAAAATTAAAATTTTAACTCTACTTTAGTTCACATATAAAAAAATGCATTTAATTAAACTCAAGAGGGAAAATATCATGTATCTATTTTTTATCTATTTTCACAAGCATTTACATATATTAAACTTTTTAATATTTATTTGCAAAAAGTGTAATTAACAAACACACTTCAAAGAAACACTAGAAAACTATATAAAAAACAAACATAAAAAAATTCATCAAACCAAATAAGCGAAGTGAATTACTTTTACATTTGAAAGAAATAAATAACTTTTTTTTAACCGTTTTAATTTTTTTTTGAATCAAATAAATTTTACATTCTTTGATATTTCATACAGAAATAAATATCATCAAAAGAAAAATTATATCTTCATATTTTCAAAATTAATAGCTTTCTTTTTTTTATTTTTTGAAACTCTTTTTTAATAAACTTTTTTTCTGTTGCACTATGACAACTTTAAAAAGTAATTAGCTGCACCAGAGAGACGTCAAAAAGAGAAAAGCCTGATAAAAAAAAATTGAAGTCCCATTTGTGTAAGTAATTTAGTTTTTTTGAATTCGCGGAAACCATTAATTTCGCGGTCGCGAGGGATGCAACTTTGGAAAGGTCTTTGAAACTTTAGTTTCTATCTCGGAGGAAGACAAATGACATAGGGACGAGGAGAGAGCGACAGAGAAGGGGAGAGAGAGAGATGGCCCTAGTTAGTTGTTCATAGATCGTAAACGAATAATTCTAGCGAACTAAGGAGGAAACTAACTTTTCAAATAATCTACTATTCATATAATCTCAATAAAAAAGAAATTAATATTAATAAAAATAATAACAATTATAATAATAATAATAATATAATGATAATAATAATAATAATAATAATAATAATAATAATAATAATAATAATAATAATAATAATAATAATAATACTAACATATTTCAATTATGATAATATGTTACATTTATAATAATATTTAAAATTATATTCAGAATTTTTGCTAGAAAAATAAACTAACTATAAAAAAAATTGTTTTTATATTTTCCCACCAAACAAATAAATCGAAACTTGTTTAAAAAACCAAAACTTTTTTGAAACGGAATAGTTGATTTTTGTTTTTTGGAAAATGCATGTAATCTAGTAAATGGATCACAAAACAAATAATTATTCCAAGAACCAAGACGTACAGATTTATCATTTATCGATAAATATTTATGACCATGGGAATAAATTCACAATCGGAAGAAAATAATCACTATGCATCCTAATTGTAGTTTTTTGTAAGTGGAAACAGTTAAACTGAATGATAATAATTAATATTAACAGCGAGCGCAATTACAATTAGGTAGCGTGTGTTCACAATTAACATCGTACTGTTCACCTACACACATTATTATTTAAATCGATTACCATGTACATGTATCTTATAAATTTAAGTATACCAGACAATTATTTCGTTTAAACATAAACAGAAACACGATTTTCATAATAATTATTATTAACGATTAGATGGTTCATTTAAAAAAAGTAGAGAAAAGGGGGAATAGTTGAAAAAGTAAATCAATCAATAAAGTAAAAGGACAAATTAATACTAAAACGGTTAAATTTATATTCGAAACAAATAAGTAATTAAATTTTCTAATATAGGTTTAATAAATTTTGTTTATTCCATTTTGCTTTATTTGACATTTAAATTTCGCGCCTTTGTAGTTCAGTGACGCGTCCGACAGGTGGCGAGAAAAACAACTCGAAGCTTAATTGAAAATATTTAGATGAATAATGTAATGCTTTTAATTGCTTCTTTAAAAAAATTAATTAGTATTTAAATTAGATTATGTAATACGAATTATTAAAGAGCCAAACCAATAATTATTTAAATTAAACAAATTGGACTAAAAATTATCTCGCAATATCAAATGAAAATTGCACGAATCACATATTGAATTTCGAACTGAATTAAATTAAAACGCTCCCTTTTAATTACTTAATTTTTAATCAAAATTTACCACTATTAATTACTTTATAATTAACTTATTTGTCATTAATTAATTTTTCTTTGCAAATAAATTACATTTGCTTTAAATAATACATATTGTATACATATAGTTGAAAAACGATTTAATTGCAATAGTATATAATGAATTTCCGCAGTGAGCGTATTGTTTCATTCTTTTTTGATTTCCCAATGTCGGGCGCGGCTTTTGTTTTATTACGTCTAAAAGTGAATTGATTCCCCCAAAAAGAAAATAAAAAAAGTACCTTTATTGGTTCACGTTTCGCTACAAGAGGCTCATCGATGGGGTTGAAGGCGAGAAACTCGACCATTAGTCGTCGAAACTCTTTAGTCTTGATCTCAGTTAAGTGCAAAGTTAAGTTAGAAAATCGTTGAAAAACACGATATTTTTCTTTCTATTTATAGAGAGGTATCAAAAAACCAATGATTGAACTTTTATGAATCTTTCGCATTAGAAAAAAAATAAAAGAAAAGAACCAGAGGTATTACTTTTTAAATTTGTGAAGAATGAAACATTCGAAAATCGAATTAAAGTAAATAATTATTATAATTACTAATATTTATTATCATTGTAAATAAATATTAAAATAACAAATATTATCATGTCAATATTTCTAATAGTTCTCTCACTGATCTTTATACCTCATTTAATCTAGTTTATGAGAAGCTTGTTTTCTTGCCACCTAACGGACGCGTCACTCAACTACAATAGCGCGAAATTCAAATTGCGAATAAAGGAAAAAAAGGATAAATAAGTTCATAATAAATAAATATTAAATACAATTAAAGAAAATAAGGAATTGTTTATCTTCTGTCAGACTTTAAAGGAAACTTAAATTCAATTTTGCTTACGAGCAACCTGTTTTCTTGCCACCTAACGGACGCGTCACTGAACAACAATGTTGCGAAATTCAAATTTCGAATGAAGCAAAAAGGAATAAACAAATATATTTATTAAATAAATTCATACTAAATTAAATAATATTAAATAAATTTTAAATTATAATAAAATAAAAAATGTCAAAAAAACGACATATTCGGGGTCACCGAGTCCTCATAATGAACATTTAATGTAATTGTTTATCTTCTGTCAGTGTGTGGAGGAAATTAAAAAAATGTCGTGAAATACACACTAGAAGGTGAAATTGATAGGACGTGAAACCATGTAATGATAAATAGCAACGTTCGTTTTGAGAGAAAGAGAGAATGAGAGGGTTAGAGAAAGAGAGCGAGAGAGAGAGACAGAGAGAGGTTGGTACGTTCAAGCACACTATTAATCAACAGGGGTTTCGTTGTTTTCCGAGAAGATGCTCTTGTGCACACCGATTCACGAGGGATCCTGCCAAGAATTATTGGAGCTTGTCCCTTGAATTAGAAGAATGTTTAATTAGTCGAGGCAAGCTCTATTGACACACTAATATTCATCTCAAAAGCATCCTATACACCAACAAACTAACAACGCACATCCCTCTAATATTATAAGCTCGCATCTATATTTAGACAGAATAATTTATTCACTGCACATTAATTAATAATCAAAGAAAAGTGGCAAATTTATAAAGAGAAAATTTATTATGCATAAGAAGTTAACAAACCAACTTTAACAAATCAGTTCATTTATTTTGAAAGCTAAATCTTGTTTGTTTACCTTTGAAAAGCTACGTTTTTTGCTCATTGATCCGTTTACTTTTTTTACCATATTCTTTACATAATTTAAAACTTTCACTACAAAATAAATGGTAGTATTACATTAATACTATTAATAATAATTTACCTCCACTGATCCTTATACTCCATAGAAATATAAGCTGGTTTTTCGCCACCTAGCGGACGCGTCATTGAACTAATATGCCGCGAAATTCAAATTGCGAATGTTGTTTATTCCGAAAAGGAATAAACAGATTTATTTCTCAACTATTTAAGATTATTTCTTAAATAATTTAATTCCGAACTGTTTTTGTAAAACTTGTTTGATTAACATTATAAAAATGAACTTATTTACTTGCTCGGTATTATCGAAATTTAAAATTACATTAAGAAATTATCAAAAATTTATAAAATTAATTGCAAGCGAATAAAATTTCCAACAACAATAATTTTAAGAACTAACAAAATATGCATTTTAAAAATGTGTTCAACTAACAAATTCTCACTATTTAATACGACTGAGTGATAAAATAAACCATTATTCTTAAATAATTAATTAATTTTATTCATTCATTGCTAATTTTAATAATCAAGAAGAATGTGAA
The DNA here is from genome assembly GCA_032873175.1 of Leptopilina drosophilae. Lineage (NCBI taxonomy): Eukaryota > Metazoa > Arthropoda > Insecta > Hymenoptera > Figitidae > Leptopilina > Leptopilina drosophilae. Next base: position 11,478,632 of record CM065485.1, read on the forward strand.
AAAAATAAAACATGTTCTATTTCTCTGTATATATTCTTCAATTTAAATTGTTAATTTATTGATTGGTGTTGGTCTTAATATGGTTTTTTGGCTGATGATTGCCTTGGGCAATTTCGACTTTCACCTTATATCTGAGAGCTTTTCCGTTTTGCCCCCTTCTACCCTCATCTTTCAATTTCTATCCGAGCTAATTTCGCTCCTTATTTCTGCAGGCTATAAACAGCCGGAAGAAATCTTCTGGTTCGTAAAACCGGAAATCCAACCGCTAATCCACCTAACCCGCTGAACCAGAAGATTGGAAAAAGCACAGCCTACCTTAAGCTTTTAAGAAAAAAAAATAAAAAAAGTTATCCAACATTTCCAAAATTTACCAAAGAGAAAGCAAAACATGTATTTTATTTCCTCTCGCAAAAAATGTTTCATATACTCTTTAGTTTCCCTTACACGATAACATACTGATGAAAACTAATAATAAACTTTTCCACTTTTATTCTAAATTACTTTTATTTTATTTTAATAAAATTATTTTAATTTTTTTAAAATTCTAATTTATTTTACTATTTGCTTTATCAGCATTTTCCAATTAGTCGATGTGGAAATAAAAATCGCCAGGCTAATTGAATTAATTAACCAAAAAATGGTAAATAAAAAATCAATAATAGTGTAATAAAAATACCTTCAGGGAAAAGATTAAAATACTTTACAGAAAAGCAAAAATTCCAACCATTTATTTGAAATTTTAAAAAAATTCCCAAATAATTAAATAAAGGACCTTTTTTGCAACTACAAACTATAAATTTAAAATTAAAAACTTTACCACACTGTTACTATACAAAAAAATATAACAAAAAAAATATGAATCGTATGATGTATGAAATTTTATATGAGGGAGATAAATGTTTCAAATACAAATCCAAAGAATAAAAACGTTTAGGGTCACGTTCATGTTTACTTTTCCAAGTGAAATGTGTGCGAGCTTAGCACAAAATTTTCCAAATATGAATATGTGTGTCGAGAAGGGTTTTCAAATATCTCTTGATGTTTCATTTATTTTCATCTACGTCATGTTACTAACATTTCAAACTATAATACAATATCAAAATATAAGTAATAATAGTAATATACATTATTTATGTATAATGGTATATTTTCAATGTTTCAGAGAAAGAGAAAAAGGGGGAAGAGGGACATGAATACTGAAACGAGTATGTATTATATAATTTCAATGCAACAGAGATGAAAATGAGACCCTCTAATTAGAATTTAATTATAAATGACATTTACTCGATGTTTCTGTTTTTTTTTAATTCATTCTGATATTCCCCCCGCAACAAAATGTTTGCCAAACTTGATATACACTGAAGGGCGTATACACAATTATATTTAATTAGAGCTGCTCGAGAGAGGGCAAATTAAATATGACTCACTTTTCTATATAATTAGAGACGCAAAATTTCTCTCATCTTCTCTATTCACGATGAGTATATATAATGTACTGATTATATCTTCAAATTATACTAGAATACCTTCCCTTATTATCGGATTACCGGTAAGTTTGAATAGAATCGACCTGATTCATTATTGTTTTCTTGTTATTATTATTTTCAATTTGTTGTCTATTTTTAGCATCTGCTCTTGCACTATTGCTTTAATGTCGTTTCAAAACTTTACTAGCCTATAAATATGCTGCAATATTGACTAAATATTCTTCAATATATTGAATTCCCCAAAAGGAAAAATATTCTGATCACATTCCTGGAATATTCTTTTTTGAACATTAAGAATATTTAAAATGAATGTTCCATCCACATTTTAGGAATATTAAAATGCCTGACTTTTGAAAATAGTGTATAAGAATATTTTGACAAAATTTTAGTAAATTGGAAATTCATTTTCAACTGAAAAATTGTAAATTTGAAAAGTAATATCCCATGGAAATATTCCAATAAAATATTCATATGGAAATTTTATTTTTATTGAAAGAATAATTTCTGTATTGAATTAACTCCTTCACTGTTTGGAAAAAAATTCATTTTTTGACCCAAAATGTCTATCAAAATCTTTTAAATTGTTTATATTACTCAAAAATAATAAATAATTATTTATTACTTTATCTATTATGATTTATATTCATAGTGTATGAATAATATTGTATAAACAAATTTATTTTATAATTTAAATAAAAAGTTCACGACCCAACGTTGGGTCGTTAACAGGCAACGGGTTAAGAAAATATATTGGGCATTCTACATTAAATCGAAAATTATTTGGCTTCTGCTTCTAAAATTGTTTTCAAATATTTTTTTTTCTTTTCGTGCTGGTTGAAACGAGCTTCTATGATTTTTTTTAATTTTCATCATAATGCGACTTAAGAGATACAGATTTTTGAAATATCGGCAAAAAATTGATTAAATTAGACGCTCTCTACGAAATTTTTTTTGATTTCACACGTACACTGAAAAAAAAATTTATTTGATTCAAATAACCGATTATTTGTCTATAATCAAATAAATATTTACTTGAATCAAATAATTTTTATTTTTGAATCAAATAAATTGTATTTGAATCAAATAAATTGTATTTGAATCAAATATTTCAGTATTTGAAGCAAATACTAATTAATTGATTCAAATAAAAATTATTTGATTCAAGTAAATATTTATTTGATTATAGACAAATAATCTGTTATTTAAATCAAATAAATTTTTTTTTTCAGTGTAGTTTTTAATATAAATATGAATAAATTTTTTAATTATAATTTACGATAAAACTTTATTTTTTACAATGTATGTATCGATCTATTTTTTCAAAATTTTTTGTAAGAAACTAACACTAAATTAACGATTTTTAATCCTTGTCTGATTGTGGGCAACCGATGAGATGAGAAAAATGGATTATATACGATATAATCCAGATTATACTTCCTATGATATTTTTACATTGTATATAGGACAGTTAACCAGAATTGTAAAATTGAATATCTAAGTATTACCACTTTCAAATTACTAATCATATTAATTTGGATTATAAAACTTGCATTAAAATAAGTAGTCTTTTCGTTATTTTAAATAAATAAAATTTTGACAAATCAGAACTAACCCATAAATTAAAAAAATTTATTTAATATTTAATTGCCTAATAATAAAATTTTTTTAAAAAAAATTTGAATTTGTTGTTGCTAATAATTTATTAATTAAAGTAATTGATCAATCACTAAATTTATTTTTTAACATAAATTTATTTATTCGTAAATTTCTGGTAATTTCATTTTTATAAATCTACAAAACTATTAAAACTATTAAAAAAATTACTATTAAAATTGTTATCAATTACATAATAATTGATCAATTACTCAAAAATAAATTTACAAACAAATAAATTCTTACTAAACACAAAATTTATACTTTATAAGTAAATAAAAATACTTTTAAGAAAAGCTTAAAAATAATATTCCCTTGTAATATTTAAACTAAAAATGGTTATAATCAATAATAAGCTAATGAAAAATAAATGCATAATGCTATAATATTGTTTTTAGATTTATAAAAATGAAATTATCAGAAATTTATAAACCTGGAAAATTAATATAGCAGCACATGTAAAAACGTTCGATCACAACAAATTTTCATAACAACTTTAACCTCATAATATGACAATTTGAGAAAAACATGTTGCTATAGTAATAATCTAGAATTTATTATGATTTCATTCGATTTTGGATTATAAAATGTATTATAATCTATTGTGAATACCAGAAATAATTCTAAAACATTGAAAGGTTGTAAATAGATTATAAAGGGTAATAATCAGATTATATTCAGTATGATCATATTTTCTATATTCCTAATTGTATAATCCATTTTTCTCCGTGTATTTATTTTGAAATTTTTAATTTTTATAAAACAGCAAGTAGTCAAACGCCTAACTTGCAATTTGACCAAATCAGAATTTAAAACAGTAAGGAGATGAAGTTCGGAGATATTCTGTCTGAAAACAGTTTAATCAAAATTAAAAATTTCAAAATAAATAGATTCCATCGTTTTCCTTCAATCAGACAAGGATTAAAAATTGTTAATTTAGTTCTAGTTTCTTACAAAAAAATTGAAATTTTTATCGATATAAATATTGTAAAATATAAAATTTTATTTAAAAAATTTTTAAATTTTATCGTAAATTATTAAAAAAAATTTTTTCATATTCTTATTAAAAACAGCGTGTGAAAACCAAAATTTTCTTTATAAGAGCGTCTAATTTGATCAATTTTTTGCCGAGTTATGAGCATTAAAAAAAATTAACTTAAAAAATGCGATATTTCAAAAATCTGTATCTCTTAAGTCGCTATATGAAAAAATTTGAAAAAAATCATGGTACCTAGCTCATTTCAACGAGCACTATAAGAAAAAAAAATATTTGAAAAAAATTTGAGTTGCAAAAGCCAATTAATTTCTGATTTGGTGTAGAATGCCCCATATGTAAAAATATAATAATTGATCATTTTGAATTAGAAGCATAATGTTGTGTAATAAAATATTTAAAATAGTTGAGATGTAGGGTTGACATAATTTGATTGCAATAAATACTTAATTATAAAATTAAAAATATATTTGAAATAAATTTGCCACTTTGCCCATTTTCACCATTTTCAAGTGCGCCTAACTTTTTTGGATAAAATCGAAAAAATAAGGGATTTTCAGGAATAGTAAAATTTTTAACTTATTAAACGCAAAGTATAACTTTATCTTTGGTCCCGGGCCCAGTTTAGAAATTATAAATTATTAAAAAATAGTACGTTTTTAAAGGTTAATGAATGTATTTTTTATTAAGTTGAAGTTAGATTAGCATTGACAATAATATTAAACCAACTTCATCTTAATAAAAAAATACATTCATTAACCTTTAAAAGTGTATTATTTTTAAAAAATTAATAATTTCTAAACAAAGCTCGGGACCAAAGTGAAAGTCATAGTGTGCTTTTAATAAGTGATAATTTAATTATTCATGAAAATCCCATATTTTTCCGATTTTTTCTAGAGAAGTTTATTTATTTACTTGAAAATCGTGAAAATGAGCAAAGTAGCAATTTTATTTTATACATATTTTTTATTTTGCGAGAAAATGGAAGAAATATTTTAACAAAAACTGAAAGTTCATCACAAATTCTTAATATTCTTAATTATTTTCTACTGTCAGAAAACTGACAGTTTTCATCATTTCTAATATTTAAAATTCATATTTTACAAAAAATATAAAATTATTTTTAAAAAATCTTTTTATTTTGTGCTTTTAGTAACATCAGTATCATTCCTGCAGAATGTTACAATTTTTTGAAATTAGTCGGCGACCACTTTAGTGATAAAAAAATGATAAATTTAAGAAGTAATATTCCATTAGCATATATTTTCTTATTATTATTATTTGTATTATTAATGACAATCTAATTAACTTTTTGCATCATTTTTATAAATTATCAATATTGTTAGAATATTCCAATGGAATATCACTTTTTAAATTAACAATTTTCTCAGTTCAAAATAAATTAATTTATAATAAATGACGTAAAAATTGACTTGTACAATAATATAAATTATTAGAAAAAATTATATTATTATTATTATTATTTGAACATTCTTACATTATTCAAAAGGTTGGGCATATTCGTTAAATGTAAATGAAATATTTCTTTGAAATATACCTAATGTGCAAGTGAAATTTCCAAGAATGTTATTGGAATATTCCAGGTTACTGGGATTGTTGATTAATATTAATATTTTGTTGTTTTTAATAAACTATTTTTCTGAGTCAATATTGCTTGCATATTAAGATAACGTTATCTAAATAATGAAGACAATATTGACACTCTAGTGTACATTCAATTATTCGCATTGCTGCAAAATTGCAACAATATTGAACCATTACACTGCAAAAAGAAGTATCTTAATTAAGATGTTTTGGTAGTCATTTCTAAGATGTTATTGTGGTCACTTTTTAGTCATTAAAAATATCTTAATTTAAGATGTTTAAAGTATCTTCGTACACATTTTCCAACATATTTTTTGGGGAAAAAGTTTTGAGGTTAACTATGGGCTTATATGTAAGATATTTTATGCATCTTAGGTTTTAGTAACTTAAATTTTTTTCGCATCTTACAATTCACAGGTAACTTATCGCTAAACATCTTATTGAAACAGAAACATCTTAATTTAAGATACTTTAAAAAACTTACAGAAGTATCTTACTTTTTTAAGATAGAAAAAATATCTAAGACGTATAAAGCATCTTAAAAATCTGTAAGATACTTTCGAAAACATCTTATTTTAAGATGTAAGATACCATTTTTCCATCTTACATCTGATGTTAAGATATCAAATAAGATACTTATTTTTGCAGTGTAATGGAGAGTAAACACAAAAATGGCCAGTTCAACAAAAATATCTCACGATAAAAATATATTATATATAACTAATAAAACTTTTATTTTGTCCAATTGGAAACTTGAAGATAACCAAATATTTGATTCAAATAAATTCAAACAAAACAGGCAAAAAAAATGTCTTCAATGTATAACAAAATTATCCTATAATAGAAAAAATTGCTACTCTATAAGATTCAAGATCCATAACGTATCTATCTATTTACAAAACATGTGAAGAGATTTTTGAAAATCTTGAGAAACGACATGATCAAATCATTTTTAAAATTCGAATTTTTCCAACTGTACACATATATATCAATATGGAGGGGATTGGTTTTAAATCATGTTGCCAGATTCTGCACACAAATATATATATATATATATGTACATAGAAAAGAGGAGAATATGCTAGTGGAACATTATTGAAATATCGACATCAATATCGATCGTTTCAATCCGTTTCGGCTTCTTCAAGTTATATATAGACATGCTTATGATTCACTATAGTTATGTATGCATATATGTATACTCAGAAGGACCGACTTTACACAAGTTGTTTGTGATGTAGGTGTAATTTTTACCCCCTTCACAGTATTCGTACCAAGAGTCTCAGGTTTCGTAACCGGAAAACGGAATGTCTGCTCGAACCGTAGACATATTTCAATTTCATGCTAGAGTGCTTCCGTCATTTCCTCGTATGTGTACAATATCTGTATGGGTAAAAAGTGTCTTGAGGTAATGAAAAATTTATCACATACAAGGTATATACGCTATCTCGTTGCAATATATCTTAATACAATCGTAGTAGTGTCGTAAATTTTCAACTTGATTTTTCATCAATGAAAAAAAGACAGAAAGAAAATATTGTATTCAATTTTTCTAACTATGTATATTCATCTTTCTTTCGTCTAATCGTCAGAATAGTGGAAAAACAAATATGTTCTCGATCGCCAAAAATTACAAAACTCTTCAGCAGGGTTTGACACAAATATTTAATTTTATTTTTCCCTAACTTTTCCCTAATTTCCAGACGAAATTCTCACTTTTTCCCTGACCCTAAAGAATATTCTGATTAGATACTCAAAAAAATGTTCTATTAAATTTATTTACAAATTTCATTAATTGTAAAATTATTCAAAAACATCAATAACTTCTTTTTGAAATAAATATTTAATCGTTATTATGTTTCTGTAGGAATTAAAATTCTTCAAAACATTCAAATTCAAACCTTTTAAAATTTAACAACTTATAAGAATATTATTACAAAACATAAAGAATTCTTAATGTTTTGTTATAATTTAAATAACCATGAAATTTTTCAACAAAAATTTAATTATTTACAAAAATCCTAATAAAATCCTTCGCAAAAATTCAATTATTTTTAAAAGTAGTAAATTTTCTTCAAAAATTCAATTATTTGAAAAAATTGTAATAAAATTCGTTGCAATAATTCAATTATTTTCATAAACAATAAATCGATTATTCGGTAATTTCCTTTTTTAATCAATTTTTATTAGAAAATTCTAGAAAAATTCAATTATTTAAATTGAAAAATAAATAATTTATTGAAAAATAAATAATTTATTGAATAATTGAAAGTTTGTTAAAATTGAATTCTAATAAAGAATTTTATCAAGAAATTTTTAAATAATTGAATTCTTTAGACAAATTTTAATAAAATTTTTAAGAGTAATTACATTTTTTGATGAATTTCATTAAAATATTGTATCCAAAATTAATTAAAATCTTGCGATGAGTTTTATTATATTATTCATGAAAATAATTTTAAAAAATTTCCAAAAATGTTATTAAAATTTTTCTAAAATAATTGAATTTGGGTGAAGAATTTTAGTATTTCTAAAAATAATTGAATTCTTGAAAAGAACTTTGTTAAACTTTTTTTAATAACTGAACTCTTGTGACAAATTTTATAAAATTATTTTTAAATAATTGATATTTTTCGAAAAATTATTTGAAATTTTTTATATTAAATAATTGAATTCCTGGGAAATTTTTCAAAGAATTTTATTAAAGTTTTTAAAAAAATAATTGAATTTCGAAGAATAATTGTATTATCTATAAAGATAATTGAAATTTTGACGAGAATTTTTAAAAAAATTTTGAACATAACAGAATTTTGGAGAAGAATTTTTTTATTTTTAAATATATAATTGAAATGAGCAGAATTTAAAAAATTTTTGAATATAATTGAATTTCTGCGATAAATATTATTACTTTTGAAAATAATTGAATTTCTGTAATTATTTGTAACTTTTCCAAAATTAAAGTTTTTTAGTATTTTTAACTAAAATTCTTTTATTAATCTAGTATTTATGAAAATTGTAAAAATTATTCATTACATAATTTATTAGTCATAACTTTATGATAGTTCTTTAAAAATTAAGTTATTTAAAAAGAAATTATTGTCTGAAATAGAAAAAATTCAAGGTTTTGTATTAAAATTCTTGGTTATTTTTATAGTTTACGAGGCAAACAAAAAAACATCAAAATTTAGAGTTTTTTCATGAATTTTTGAAATTTGATTTTTTCCAGTACTTTTACTAAAAATACCTGACTTTTCCCTGACTTCCCTGACCAATTTTACTTTCCCTGACTTTTCCCTGAATTCCCTGACTTGTGGCAACCCTGTGACTCTATTTTCGTGATTCGAATCAGTGAAATTCCACTGATTCAGTTTTAGAGAGTGACAAATAGTTATTAAAATTTAGCTAATTTTTTAGTAGAATTTTACTAATTGTTAGTAAAATTCGACTAACGATTAGTAAAATTTCAGTAATTCCTAATAAAATTCTACTAATAATTAATTTAAATTCATAAATTGTTAGTAAAATTATTACTAAAAACTTTGGTGAAAGTAAAAACTTTTCATCAATTCATTATTACTAAATTTCTATTAATTCAGATTTAGAGAGTCAATTTATTCAAAAAAAAAATTAATTTCTTCAGCTTTAGTAAATGAAAGTACTCCAAATTTGAATTAGTTCAAAATGATCAATTATTCAGTATATATTGCATGCCAATTTGCTCTAGTAAATTAGGAAAAATAACTATGGATTAGAAAATAAATAACTACGAAAATAGTCAAATACTACTAATTGAATTAGTAACTAAAATTTTAGTCATTTTGACATAACCTAAACGAGAATTTAAGTAATGATTAGTCATTATTAACTATTTAAATAGTAAATTATTATTATTATTTGAGTCAGTGACTGGTTTCTTACTATCAAACTAGTTATTTTTGACTAATTCAAATGTAGGGATTAGTTTCTCAATAAAATTCTCATTTAATTCACTGAAAAAAAGTTCTGGTTGGAATTACCGGAAATCCTGTTTTTAATTAGAATTTCGTGTTAACTATGACGTAACTAAATTTTTTTGGTTAGGTTAAATAGAATTCTAAGTTGGTTTAACTAGAATATTGTGTTAAGTATACCTTATAACAAAAATTTTTTTTCAGTCTTATTCTCTAAAATTGAATTAGATAAAAATTTATTCTAATTTGAATTAGTAACTAACTTTTTGCATTTAAATTACTAAATTTTACAAATTGTAATTTCTGCTAATTTATTAGTAAAATTTACTACTTCAAAAGCAAAAAGTTTGTGAACAAAAATTTTTCTAAACGTTTCTTGTGATGCTTACAATTTTTTTCTGGTCAAAAGATCAATTATTACCAAAAGAACTCATCTTTTCTTAAAGGCATCAAGTAGAAAAATTTCACATACAAATATAGTATTCAAAAAGAATACATATAAGGAATATATTGGAAAAATTGAAAGAGAGAAAAAAAAATGAAAAGTTTTCAAAACCAGTGAGAATAGGAAACCTTAAATTCACGAAAATGGAGCTTTGGCTGAAATCCAATTCGAAGGAATAGTCGCGGTAACCGTTGGCTTTGCTTAAACGGAAAAAATTCTCTAAACTGGAACTTGACCAATGAATTCAAAAGTGAATATTATCTGTTGAAAATACCGGCAGTAACTCTCCAATATTTATTCAACTCTCATGAGCCAAAATTAAATTCAATACAATTTCATTTCATGAATAGAAACATTTCTTTATTACAAATGAGAATTAAAATTAAAACGTATTTGGAAATTCTAAATGAATGTGTACATAATAAAATGATTTTTTTTCGTAATAAATATTTCTCCCGCAATTCATGAGACTTTAATCAATTTTAGACGATAATCACGCACATCATTCAAATTCCTACAATTATCTCCGTAAATCTAAATTAGTTCAAAATAAGTTATTGCTAGAAAAATGACTTTTCGCTGCAGCAATTGTAAAAAATAACTAATTACAAAGGCCTGAAAAATTCGGTTGTTTTCATTTTTAATATAAAAGTGGTTTTTACTAATGTATTTCTGTTCACTGAAAACGATTCCTAGTTTTAAAAATTGCAGAGTCTGTCAGGTTTTTTAAAAAAAGTGGGGGAAAAACCTATAAAAAATTTTATTTTAGTGACTTTCAAAATTTGTTCTTTCTTTAACTTGCGATATACCAGAAATTTTCATGAGGTCTTAAGATAAAACCTGAAACTTGCTATTTTAAACCAATATGCGCAAAATTAAAAAAAAAATGGAGGATTTCGATAAAAGTTGGGGTAAAAACCTAAAAAATCATTTTTAAATTATTTTTGACACTATAGTGATATTCGACAAATTTTTGTCTGCTGAACATGATTCAGGGTTTCCGAATTTCTTATAACGTGAGGATTTTGAGAAAAGTGGGGGTAAAAACTCAAAAATATAATTTTTAATTTAAATAAAAATTTATCTCATAAAAAAATATAATTTTTAAGTTATTTTCGACATTGTAGAACTTCTGGACATATTCTCACTTTTTTAAAAATCTTAACATAGTAGGTGATCTTTTCCTAAATAATTAGTCATTTTTGACTAATTTAAATTTAGAGAGATGTTTCAAAATTGTAAAAAGTTTGTTTTCCTCAACTTATTTTACTATTTTTACATTTTCGTCACATGAAAAACTAGTATTGTTAATAATAATTTTCAAATGATCACAATCGCACGAAATATTTCTCCATTTAAAATTAATTTCAATTCGGATCAAATACACTGCTAGCAGAATTTAGTCAAACTATTGGGGAGAAATACAATGGAAATAAACTAAATCGAAAGAGTGATTCATGATAATTGATACTCGATTGATGAGTATACTCAACCATTAAAGGCACACGTCAACAAACTACCTAATCATGACTATTTTCTGTTTAATGATCAACACACAAACGATACTGTGTCAAATGGATAATATTCAAACTGGAGTAACAAACATTTGCGCACGCACAAGCATTTTAATGCAAGCGTTCATCACTATGAAATTTGTCCTCTCTGTCTTTCTCTCCCTCTCTCCCTCTAGAGCAATGGAATAAATTCTCGCGAACTCTGATGCGGCATAAACGTTGTTCCCTCGATGACCAGCTTCCCCGTTTAACAGGAACATTATTCAAGCCCTCCTACTTCTCTGGACCGGTCAAACTGCCCTCACTTTCCATTCCTATTTTTACAGTCCCCTAACAAATTTACGCGAATTTACACTTGACTACCGCGGCCGCATTGGGGTTCCAAAACTCAATGTGACCGTCATCATGCAGCCCTCGAATATTAACCCCCGGTAAATGAACTCTCATAAACGAAATTTCATCATCAACTTTCTCGTACATTTTCGTCACAAAAAGGAAAATAAATATTGAGGTCTAGAATATTTTTAACGACGAGCTTTTTTTCCTCCTTTACAATCCGGATTTAGTCTGTAATTCTAAAGTATCTAAAAAATGACGAGCTAATAATTTAATAACTATACATAGTAAAACGTGAGGTGTTAAAATAACAACAGAATGAATTAAAATAATCTGTAACAGTTTAATCCATCTAGGATTAAATTAACACCAAAAAGGATTAAAATAATCTACTTCGGTGATATTTTTTACTATGAATGAAATTTTATTTTAAATAAAACACCAAAGTCAACGATTTGTAAGAATTCAACGAATTTAGATTCTCCACGGAGAATAGTAAGTTAGTTACTAACTAACTTAGTAATATAGTTACTAAATTCAATTGTGTTAAAATTTTTTTTTAAATTCTCTTCAAATTTTGAATTCTCTTTATAAATAATAAAATTCTTTTCTTATATTCAATTATTTTACAAAATTTTAATCAAATTCTTGTCAAAATTTCAATTATTTTCAAAAGTTTTCTAAAATTCCAGAATTTTCAATATCTACTATTTCAATAAAATTTTTCAAAGAATTCCATTCTTAAAATAAATTTGAATACAATTCTACGCAAACATTCAATTATTTTCATAAATAATAACATTTCTACAGGAATTCAATTATTTTTATAAATAATAAAATAGTTTTAGGAATTAAATTATTTTTATAAATAATAAAATTCATTACAGAATTTCATTTAAAATTTAAGATTATAATTACAGGTATTAAAAGCATTATAACGTGGATTTTTAGAAATAATTAAATTTTGAAAAAGTTACAAACTAAAATCATTGCAATTCTTAATTTTTCATATTTTTGACAAAAAATTCTGTAGAATTAATTCTTTTTAAAAGTTTAATAGGATTTTTGTTGAAATTATTTCAAATTTTTATTTTTTAATATATATTTAATTACAGAAGTTCCGAATAATTGAAATTTTGTAAAACTGAATTGTAAACAAATAAATTTGAAAATTTTCATAAAACTCATTGCATGGTTTCAATTATTTTTCATACAATTATAATTGAATTTCTTGAAAAAAGTAATTATGTCTATGCAAGTTTTAATAAAATTCAACAAAAGAATTGAATTATTAAAAAATTTGTTACTAAATTCTTTATGAGAATTGAATTTTGAGAAACATTCAACTATTCAATAAATTATTTACTTTTGCATTTAAATAATTAAATTCTTGTATAATTTTTTAATAAAAATTTATTTTCATTTTGTAAAAATAAATTTTAGTTAAAATTCTCTGATATTCAATTATTTACAAAATTTTATTCAAGTTCGTGTCAAAATTTCAATTATTTTCAAAAGTTATCTAAAATTCTGAATTTTTTAATATTTACTATTTCAATATAATTTTCTAAAAGAAATTATTATTCATTATTAAAAAAAATTTGAATACAATTCTAAGCAAACATTCAATTATTTTCATAATTAATAAAAAATTTTACAAGAATTCAATTATATACAAATTTTTTTCATAAATTTCTTCTCAATAATTCAATTTTTTTCATAAATAGTAACATTTCTACAGGGGTTTAATTATATTTATAAATAATAAAATTCTTTCAGGAATTCAATTATTTTCATAAATAATAAAACTCATGGCAGAATTCAATTATTTTTAATGCAATTTTAATCAAATTTTTCGAAAAATGTAATTATTCTTAAAAAATCTTATTAAAATTCGTCCAAAGAATTTAATGATTTAGAAAATTTGTTGATACCGTTTTATGAGAATTTAAATTCAACAAACATGAAATTAATAAATTATTTATTTTTATATTTAAATAATTGAATTCTCATGGAATTTATGAATAGAAATGGTTTTAAAAATGAATTTCAGTTAAAATTTAAAATTATACTTACAAGTATTAAAAGCATTATAACGTGGATTTTTAGAAATAATTAAATTTTGAAAAAGTTTCAAACTAAAATCATTGAAATTCTTAATTTTTCATATTTTTGACAAAAAATTCTGTAGAATTAATTCTTTTTAAAAGTTTAATAAGATTTTTATTGAAATTATTTCAAGTTTTTATTTTTTATTGTATATTTAATTGCAAAATTTCCGAATAATTGGAATTTTGTAAAATTGAATTGTTAACGAATAAATTTGAAAATTCTCATAAAACTTATCGTAGCGTTTCAATTATTTTTCATACAATTATAATTGAATTCCTTGAAGAAACTAATTATGTTCATGCAAGTTTTAATAAAATTCGAGAAAAGAATTGAATAAATTATTAAAAAACTTGTTACTAAAATTCTTTATGAGAAACATTCAATTATTCAATAAATTATTTACTGTTGCATGTAAATAATTAAATTCTTGAAGAATTTTCTAATGAAAATTGCTTTTCATTTCATAAAAATAAATTTCAGTTAAAATTTTACATTATAATTGAATATTAAAAGAAATATACAGTGAACTTTTTGTAAATAATTGAATTTTGAAATTAATATTTTTGACAAAGTTTAATTGAATTATTTTTAATATTGATTGAAGTTTTTATTTTCTAATATGCATTTAATTAAAGAATTTAGGAATAATTGAAATTTTGTGAAATCGATTAATTAATTATTATTAAAAATAATAGATATAAAGTAACATTGTAGTTAGAAATTTTTGAAAATAATAATTGAAATGAAATAATGAAAATAACTTTGAAGAAGTATAATATTCTTAGAATATAAAATAATGATTTTATTACTTGGTCATCTTTAATTATTATATAATATGAAGAAATCGATCACCTCAAGTCGAAGACTCGGAGTTATCGATATCTTCATGTTTTATAGTTATAAACAAATTAAATAAACTAAAATTTTATTCATTGTAAAAATAATACCAAAATTGATTATTTTAATCTTTTTTGGTGTTAATTTAATTTGCAACACTTTTTAATACCTCACGATTTACTGTGTAATTAAAATTTAATTTTAAATTAACAAACTATGTAAAATAATTATTCTTCATAATATTTTTTATTTCGTTACAGTAATTTTTGAAAATACATTTTAAAAAAGCAATAAATTGAAACGTTCAAACTTTAGTAAAATAAATTGATGTGGATACGAAATAATAGAACAACGGAATTAAAGTGTCAAAAAGTATATAACCAACGATATGAGAAATCAAATAATATATAGAAATTGTGCTAAATTGTATATAGCAAAATTTTTAAATTAAGAGTTTTGGGATTTAAACTCTTGCTCTCTATATATAATATCTATTAGAGTTGGCGAAACGTTAATTGAATTTCAGTCTCTCTGTAACTCGACGAAGCTCTTGCACCTAATGCGTTAATCAATTAAATCGCTGAGCAATACGAAGCACCATTAGCAGACTATAATGTGCGAGATATATTGTTAAAGACAAGTACGTTTCATATTAACGGATTATATTATATAAGGAGCGTCGTTGAAATGAAACTGAAATAAAAAATCACTTTCACTTTTGCTTTATATCTCAGAAACAAAAATCAATAAATGGAATTATTTTGCACTTAATAATACGATAAATAAAAAATTATTCTTCAAATAATAAAGTTTCAACTTTTTGCTTTGAAATAAAGACGAAACAAATTTTTTAATTTAAGTTTCGGATGAACAGAAACTACATTTTGTCTATTATACTAGTTTCAGTTTGAGAAAGAACTTAATTTAGTTTTTATTTTAGTTTCGGGTGATAAACAACTATCTTTTGTTTTTTACCTTATACTCGCTTTGTTTCGAACTATTTCTGTTATTTCAGTTTAACACAACATGAACTAAATTCAGGTTTTATTTTATTTCCAGTTATCGAACTCTTAGAAAAAATTTTTTTTAAACAACTAAATTTTGGTTGAGTAAACAAAATAAAAGCAAACTACTATGCAGTTCACCAGACATTTATTTGGTTCAAGTCAAAAATTCCTTCATATAATCAAATTCTTTCTTCGAATGCAAAATTTATTTACTCTCTAAATCTGAATTAGTAAAAATGTTTATTATTTTAATTAGTGACTAATTTAAAAGCAAAAAATTAGTATCACTAATTCAAATTAGTAAAAATTGGTAACTTAATTCAAATTTAGAGAGTAAAAGAAGTTCAATTCTGTAACTTCACTTCACTCATTTTACTCTAAATAAATATTTATTTAGGTAAAACAAACTTTGTTTAAAATAACTTAAAATTAGGTTTATACAACAAAATACAAAATGTGATACTAACATAAATTTTCCCTGAGAGTATAATACTATAAATTCACTGTTACTCTAGTATACTTGAGTCAAATTTAATTCATGTACACACTTTTGCAACGGAACATGCTAAACCAAATATTTTTAAAATACTTAACAATCTATTTTTACAAGGTTCTTATTATTGTTGACTTGTTATTCAACAAAAAAACTAAGAAAAATCTAACAATCAATTTTAAAATAAAAACTAGGAAGAAGAAAATAAAAATATCGAATAAGTGAATCATAACGAAAAATAGGTATAGATTAAAATTCTCAAAGTAATTTTAATGTAAACACAAAGTGATTTTAGTGAAAAACGAAAAATACACAAGAAATTTTGAACCTAGCTGAAACGAAGCAGTTTTTGGTAGAATACTTCCGAATAAATATCAATATCAACACAATCAAATGTAAAAGCTTGAATAACCTGTTTATGTGTGTGCATAATCAAAATGAAGTACCTCATGAGACCTAAGCATAACAATCCAAATCACCCTTTTGCTCAGCAAAGCTATTCGAAATGCTTGAATGTGGCAACATAATGCGTCGTCTAGCATGTGGCACTATTGCAAAGCCAGAAGGTAATAACTCATTGTCCAGTGCCCTCAAGCTCCAGTCAGGTAGTGATGATTTCCTTCCGGTGTTCTATGCTCCAATGTTATAGTTAGCCATAGGAACGGATGCTAGTGATGGATATTGTATGTGGGAACATTAGATTCTAAATCATTTAGCTAACTTCAAACTTATTTTCCTAGTTCAGTATTATACTGCTTATACGATCCTTCAAAATATCCTATTCACAATTTAACAGCACATCAACTGTACGACAGTTTTTTTTCATATTGTATAACTTAATATTGTAAAAATACAATTCAAAAAACTAAACTCAAACTACACGGAAAGAAAGTTATTATCAAATTTTATAAAAATAGTTTTCAAGTGTTGGACAAAATGCGACAAAGGTAAATTTTGATATCAAAAATACTTCAAAAGTATTAAGTAAAAAAAAGTATTATTAAGTAAAAAGTATTATTAAGTTAGTATCAAAAATACCTTAAAAAAAACTTATATAAAATTTAGTAAAGTTATATTAAAATTTGTAAACAGTTCTTGATACTTGATATAACTTTACTAAAAATCATATATTTTTTTTAATCTTTAGTACTTTTGATATTAAAATTTACCTTCGTCGCATTTTTTCCAATTCTTGTAACATACATTTATAAAATTTGATAATAACTTTTTTCCGTGTAAACTGAATTAATTAAAATTCAAGAAACTAAAAAATCACTATAACAGGCTTCGCACTCTATTATGAGTTAAAAAAAGTAGGAAAAAGTAGTCTCGATGCCAAAAAATGTAGGAAATAGTAGCCTCGGTGACAAAAAAAAAATTAATTTCATTAAAAAACTTTTTTTAAAATCAAAATTTCGAAGTATTTCAATTTAATAATTGATAAATAATTAAATTTTATAAGGAGTCACATTCTAATGTATTCACGTTTCTTAGCGCGAAGATTAATAATTAAAATATTTATTAGTTAATTTAAAAAAATACACACTTCAAAGTCATTAATAAAATTGAATTTTCGCCGTTTTTTTAAATTTTGAAAAATAAGATTTTTTAAATCTGTTATTTAAAGATAATTAAATTTTTATTATTATTTATAAACAAAAAGTTGAACATTTTTTATTGTAATTGAAATTTCTTTACATTTTAGTAAAAATAATTTACTTCTTTGAAAGAATTTTATTTAAATTTTTCTAAATATAATCAGGCTAAGTTAGTCACCGTATAATTATAATTTTATTTTTAAAAATTTATTCGCAATACATTCAATTATTTTCTTAAATAGTAAAACTTGGACAAAATTAAATTACTTTTAAGAATTTTATTAAAATTCATTATAAAAGTTCAATTATTTCCATAAATAACAAAAATTAATTTACATTCACCACAATAATTCAATTATTTTCAAAAATTGTTCTCAATTCAATAATTTGTATGTCTATTTTAATAAAATTTTAAAAAAGTATTCAATTATTTTAAAACAATTATGACAAAATTCTACGCTAATATTCGAATATTTTTTAAAAGAATTAAAATTTCGTAGGAATTGAATTATTAAAAATAGAGTTTATTTAAATTTTTTTTAAACAATTATTTGAAACTTTATTTTTCTAAAATCGTCGCAATAATTCAATTACTTTCATAAATAATAAAACTCATTGCAGAAATGGAATTACGTTTAATACAATTTTAAGCAAATTCGTCGAAAAATGCAATTATTTAAATTATTTTTGAAATGTATTCTTCGCAAGAATTCAATTATTTTCATAAATTTCCATAAAATTAAAAAAAAACAAATCAATTATTTCCAAAGTAATGAAATTCTCTACAGAAATTTAATAATGTTTCAAAATTTTTTTGAAATTTCCCGAAATTTCAATTATCTTTATAAATTATTAAATTATTCTCTACAATTGGATTATTTTCAAAAATTTTAATAAAATTCTACGCAAAAATATTTAATTATTGGCATAAATATGTAATAACATTCTTTGAAAGGATATTCAATTACTTTTATAAATAGTAAAATTCTTTGCAGAACTTCAATTAGTATCAATAAATTTTAATGAAATTGAATTAATCAAATTTTCAATTATAATTATGAGCAGACAAAATTTTTTTGAAAAAGTTGGTTCTTTGTTTAATTCAATTATTTTCTACATTGTAGATTTATGTTCGAAATGAAATAAATTTAAATTTGATGAGAAAATAAAAGCGGTAAAAATTGGGACAAAGTCTGGAAAAAGGGGTAATTCACCGTTTTTCATTAACGATTTTAGTTTTAATTTTTAAATGGAAATGTGAAAACTAAAAATCTAAATTTGACTATTTATTAAGAAAAGTAGCTTTTAGTAGCATTAGGCTCAAAAAAGTAGGCAAAAAGTAGCCTTGTATTAAAAAAGTAGCAAATAATAGCTTTTAGTAGAAGACTGCGAAGCCTGCTATAATTAAAATTAGTAAATCTTGTTCTTTTCCTATGTGATGCTTACAGACCTATATACTTTGTGTGAAGTACATACTCGCATAATTTTCAAAAATTTAAATAAAGTTTATTTCCAGGTTTTCCAGGTTAAAAAAATTTTTGTACACTTTTTTAAAACTATATTTATTATCATTTAGAAAATTAGTGTAAAAAATCAATAACTTCATTTCTCAATAAATATTTAATTATTATTCATTCATATAGAAATTAAGATTTTCAAAAATTCGATTATTTTTTTTATTTTTTATTATTTAATTCTCAAAGAATTAAAGTATTTTCAAAAATTCCAATGAAATTCTTATGTGATAATTCGATTTTTTAAAAAATATTTTTAATAAATTCTTCGTAGAAATTTAGTTAATTTCAAAAATTTCTCAAACTTCAATTATTTTCAATGTCTACTATTTCAATAAAATTCCACACAACAATTCAATTATTTATAAAGAAATTTTAATAAAATTAGTTTCAAGAATTCAATTTTTTTCAAAGGTAACGTAATTCTTATCAAAAAATTCAATTGTGTTCAAAAATTCCCGTCAAAATTTAAATTATCTTTATAAATAATAAATTTTTTTCTCCGAAATTCAATTAAGGTAAGTGTACACAATTGCGTGCTAGAACCTTATTCCATGCTATTTTTTTTACTAATTAAAATAAGAAATGGATAAAATATTTTAGCAAGTGGAAAATTGTAGAATAAACTTTGCTATTTATTAGATTAATATTATAGGTTTTATTTTACTAAAATAATTTATTAATTTTTTATTTTAATTAGTATTAAATAATAGCACGGAATAACGTTCAAGCACGAAAATATATAAATTTACCTCATTTTCAAAAATTTTAATAAAATTCTTGTCAAAATTTCAATTATTTTTAATATACAAAATTTTCATAAAATTTCTCAAAAAATGCAAGTATTTAAAAAAAATTATTAACATTTTTTAAAAGCATTCAATTATTATTTAAAATTTTTTGACAAAGTTTAATTATTTAATAAAATGTTTGTTTTTAGAGTTAAATATATAAATTCTCATACAATTTTCTAATAAATAATTTGTTTTTAAATAATATTCAATTACAATCCAAAATTGCAACTGAAATTTATTTTTAAATTAATATTTATTAGAAAAGTCTACAAGAAATCAATTATTTAATTATAAAAATAAACAATATATTAAATAATAATAGAATATTTCTAAAAATTGAATTTTTATAATGAATATTATCAAAATTTAATTATTTTGTTTTTTATTATTAAACATAACTAATATTATTATTTAAAAAAAAATTAAAATAATAATAATAATAATAATAATAATTAATATTTGTAAACCGAATGATAAATTCACTTTCTATAAAATTATTATTTTTATTTATTGTTAAGAGACAAATTAAAAAAAATTTAACAATAATTTCATTTTTCGACAAATTTGATGAAAACTTTGTATATTAAAAATAATTTAATTTCGGAGAAAAATTTTATTATTTATAAAGACAATTTAAAGTTAAAATGAAAATTTTAAATTTTGACAAGAATTCTTGTAAATTTCCAAACATAATTAAATTCTTGCGTAGAATTATATTACTTTTAAAAATAATTAAATTGAATATTTAAGTAGAATTAGATTCCAAGAAAGTGACAAAAAAATTAAAACATTTAATAAACAGCAATTTTCCAGGATTTCGATCAAAATTCCCTGACTTTTCAAGGTTTTTTCAAGGTTTCCAGCTTACTTGGAAACCCAGGAAATCTATACAGCCTTAAAGATCTAAAGTAAGGTTTAGTTAAGTCTGACTTTCTGTATCTCGAAAAGAAATTTTCGTCTGAAAGAAAGATTATGTTACAACTTTGAACTCGTTTTTCTCGAAACAGCATTTTCCAAATCGATGATCACTATTTCTCAAAACAACTGCACCGATTTTGCTTAAATTTGTTTAAATCGAATAATTTTTTTGAGTGTATGAACTTTATCTAAATAAATAAATAATCATGGTCACAACAAACCATAATTTTTATAAAGACCTTGACAAAATAGTCAATCAAAATTTTATTTTTCAAAATTTTTTATTGCAATTTTTAGTTTGAGTTGTATATTTTTATAGAATAAGTTGTTTTATGTAAAAATGTTAGTGGTTATTCTTAAAAATACTGTTCTTAGTAATGCTCATAGTAATTTGCATAGCACATGTTTAATTAAAACAGTGGTCGATTCTGTAACTTTACTGTCACTTCCACTTCACTTTTATTTCACTTCCACTTCACTTTCATTTTTCTTTCACTTCACTTTTACTTTACTATCATTTCTTTCTTAATTTACTGTCACTTTACTTTTACTTCACTTTCACTTCATTTTTATTAAATTTAACATATATACAAAATTTTAAAATAAGTACTTACATTTGAAATTATAAGTAAATTTGGAATTGAAATAAAGTTAAACGAAACGAAAATAAATTAACAGTGAAGTGAATATAAAATGAAGTGTGAGCTCAGTTAAAGTAAAGTGAAAGTGCAGTGAAGTAAAAGTGAATTTAAAGAAAAATGAAGTAAGAATAAATTAAAAGTACAGTGAAGTAAAGTGAGAATGGGGTAAAATTGAAAGCAAAGTAAAATGAAGTGAAGGTGAAGTGCATGTACAAAATCGACTCCCACTAATTTTATTCTTTTTTACTGAAAATGACTCCTTTCGGCACTCAGTGCACAATGTACTAATATGATTTCTACAGTAAATGTTAAAAAACATTTATACCAAAAATTCCACCAAGAATAATAGAAAACAAAAGCAGAAATTAAAAAGAAATTATTTTTTTCCCAACAAAAATATACTAAAAATTACTGTATTCATATTTTTCCTATACACGAATCGATTTTCACTTTAGCTTCTCTCCGAAAAAACTTTTTACTTCGGCTTAAATTAGCTCTATGTATAGAGAATTCGATAAATACGTAATTTGTCTTGTTAGTTAAATTGCACTTGAAATGGAATTATATTGAAAAAAGAAACATCAAAGCATCGCGTGTCTAATATTAAAAAAGAAGGGGAAAAAATATAAGACGCAAAGCTCGCAAAGAGTTCGCATGTATGAGTCTATATACGTACAAGGCCGATAAAATAAATGACACTTGACTAATTTGTCACTGTTTCTTTTAGATACAAGATATGTCGTGACACTGTATACGTATTTTCAGTGTGTGTGTACATACATACACAATGTATATGTGGGACACGCGTCAACCGTAATTAAGTCCACTCAATTAGAATTTCACGATGCAACCTAATAAAACCAAGCGCAGTATAACGGCTTTAATGCTTAAAGGCTTTTAAAGTGAAGCGAAATTTACCATCACACCTGTTTAATGTTTGCAAGAAGTGGTCATTTATTAGAAGATAATTCATAATTTCAGTATACAAACGTAAAATCACCCTCAAAAATATTATAATAAAATGTGTTTTTAGCATTAAGATAAAAAAATTATAATTCTACATTAAGCTAAAAAATATGATAATAATTTGTAAAATATAAATAATGAAAATAAATAAATAAAAGTTTCAAAATTATACAAAATTATAGGATTGTATTGAAATAAATTTATTTCTTCCTTATAAATAATTTATTTCTCCGACTCTTTGTCTTTAATTTTACCCCTTAAATAAACTAATTTTTCCCCGGTTACCGAAATAAACTTTATATAAAAAACTCCATTAAATTTTATAGCATTTACGTATTAATTGGAAATATGAAAATTGATATCATATAAAAAAACTAAATTGAATTCTATATTTAGTAAAAATCTATTTTACGATTGATTCTTCTCCCTTAACATTTAAATTCACCATGAAAATATATACTAATATATAAATAATAATATTACTATTATGTTATTACCTCTGTGGAGAATATTCTATGCCATAAGATGACAGCATGTTCACATTTTTTACACGACACATTTTTATATTTATATAATTGTATATTCTTTGGTATAATGTGTTTTTATTTTTTAATGTTGAGTGCTTATTCTATGTGTTTTTCCTTCAGTGACATGCATATACACGTAACAAAAATCTCAACAAAAATCATCATTTCTAACCTCAAAAAAATTTTTGGTCATCTTTTATTTTTTTTGTATATAATGGTTTGATAAAAAATCCCATTATTATTATTTATCTCGAAATTCTTATG
Source organism: Leptopilina drosophilae (assembly GCA_032873175.1). Lineage (NCBI taxonomy): Eukaryota > Metazoa > Arthropoda > Insecta > Hymenoptera > Figitidae > Leptopilina > Leptopilina drosophilae. Next base: position 11,502,287 of record CM065485.1, read on the forward strand.
CTGGTATGTTCTTTCTACTTTATTACTTTTTGTTTATTTTTCTCGACGAAATCTTCTCATCTGAATACATATTTTAACAATAAGGTCTACAACATTCACTATATATTAATATATTAATAACATTGTTTTTTCTATATTTTTGTAATCTCTTTCATGATCCCGTTAGACTGCGGGATGAAGTTTGTGAATAAAAATCTTTTTATTCCTTTTTATTTTTTTATTTCTTTTTTCTCTAAATATTTTGACTTTTATAATATATTAAATAATAATGTCGCGTTAATTTTCCAGAGGTTATATACTGAAATTTCGTGATAAATTGCCTCAACGCAAGGGTAAAAGTAATTTAATTCTAAGCGCAAATTTCGTGTTAGGTACCTGGTAATATCACGTTGATGCGTGAATTAACAAGCTTCAAAGGTAAAAAGGGTACGAAACACCCTCTCGCGACACATTGTCATGCATGAACATAACCGAATACGAATGTGTGGCAAATATAATGGGAACTTTACATCAGTCCCTTAACATATATAGTATATAAATATAAATATACGATATATATTCTATGTGTATAATCATAATATGCAAAATGTTCAAATGGAATTTCACCGACATTATATGTTCACTTCACATATATGAAATCATTTGGGATTTCCTCTCTCAATTCGTTTCGCCTAATTTTACAATTAATTCATTATTTTTCTTTCCCAACCGTGTAAATATACCTATTATGTTTGCCTAATATTTACCTACAACTTATATTTACATATATTATTCGCCTATTACATATATTTACTGATTACACTCAGGAAAAGGCAAATTTCACTAATTTCCCATAACCAAATTGTCGAGTTAACACAAATACAAAACCTTATAGGTTTTGTTTGTTATCTTTGTCACATTCAATAAAACATTCTTTTTCAATTTTGTAAAATGAAAAAGAATTTTTTTGTATATTTTAAATGTGATACAGGATTAAAAATAATTAGTTTGAAATGAGTTAAACCTGTTTACGCATTTTGAATTAAAAAAATCACAAACATAACCTATAAATTTTTACTTCATAGGTCACTTTCTACAAGAACGATTTGTGACATTGTTCCGAACAGTCACCAAACGGATAATTTAAAAGCGTTCCCTTATTGAACACTATTCCTGTTAGAAACTATTGAAATTAAACCAAACTGAAGTAAATAATTCGATTAGAAACTGTGAATAACTATTAACAATTTTAAAAGAATTAATAATCTATCATACTATTTGCATATTAAAATTAATTAACAATATGATAAGTGTTCGCAGTGAATACCAAGTAAAATTATTGAAATCAAATAGAGAAATGTGTATAAACTGGTGTAAAAAAATTATCCTTTTTTTTGGACTGTGGAGTGAAGGAAAAGGCTAAAACTTGAGGGGAATTTAAGTAAATTATTGCTAAAGTATAATTAAAAATTTCAATAACGACGCTAAATAATAATAAAAAAGAAGCACAAGATTCAAGCGTAGCTACAATCCAGTCCTTACAGATTACCCATCAACTGACCTTCTTGCTCCAAAATAAACAATTAACTTCCTTGTTTTGGTTGCTGTCATTCACACAAATTACATTCGTATTATTATTTTACTCAGAGGCTCCATTCTGGAAGCAATTGAGTATACCATACAAATCAAAACAATAAATAAAATAGTATAAATAAACTAATAGGTAGACAAACAAACAATTTAATGTATTAGAATTACCTACGTTGTTTTAACCCCTTTGTTACCAGTCACCGGGCGAAGGAATGCGACCGGGCAAAGAATTTATTTCTATTTTTTAAAAGTAAAATAGTTATAAACGAAAGATAGAGAGAACACTATGTCGTTCTCTCTTACTCTAATGTGAAGTAAACAACCCGTAGAATAGTGAATCGTCTTATGAGGGGACTGTTGTGAGGATAGGTGAGAGCGAGAAGCAGCTAGGTATCGTTCTCTCTCACCCTCATTGGATCGAGAGTCACAGGCAAAAGGGGCCTTACTGTAGAGAGACCGTTCTACCGGTGGTAGGTACGTAGGTGCGAGAGAGACACACAACAAGGAATCGAGTTTCTCTCCCTTTAGTTAGATGGAGAGGCACTGGGCGAGGGAGGGTCCTTGCCGAGGGACCTTTACTCAAGCGGTGGGGACGTAGGTGCGAGAGAGAAAGTATCGTTTCTCTCTCACTCTTATTAGGTCGAGAGGGCTTGGTAGGGGGAGCGTGTGGGCTGGTAGTGATCGGGCCCTAAGGCAAAAACCAAAGTGAGGATATACCTTTACTAAAAGTGAGGTTAGGTTCCGGTGTGTTCGAGGTGACATCCGGTGACTGGGAATTTAGACACACCAAGGTAAACAACGACAGAGGTTATGAAATCTGTCACGAGTATGTGGATATGTCGTTGGCTAAAATAGAAGCTCAATTAATTATAATCAGTTGTGAATTAATTATTCATGTTGTTTCAGAAAGCGGATTTTAAATTTGTCTCGTGGTTGGTTTGAGTTAAGGGAGAGTTACTATAACGAATGATTATTTAGTTCTGAATGAATTTTCTATAAGAGGAGTTGAATTTGATAAAAAATGTAAAGTAAACTTTATAGGTAAAAATTATAATATACATAACTTTATAGTGTCAAGGTAATAACAATTAAGAGACAGCGGTTAGTTTAAAATTTCTGATTTATTTAATCAATTGTTTATCTATTATACATGGACGTTTTTATTTAGACCGTTCAGCGTCGTCGGGGGGCTCTACCCGCCAATCTTTTGAGTTTCTCAAAAGCCAAGTTGCGACAAGTCTTAGTAGGTCGGCGAACGGGTCGCTGTCTAGGCGTCGGCGGAACGGCGACCGGGAGACGGTGAGATTGCTGACGTGGGCAATGGTATGGAAGGTCGAGCAAAGATGGTAGTGCCGGTCTCGGAGGGGTGGCGCTCTCCTCCGTCAGATTGGGAAGATCCAGAGGACGACTTATGTTTAAAACTTGCACTTTGTCGTCAGCGAGAGTGTCAATCGTCGGCGAGGGTGTCCGTGCCAGAGGTGACCTGGGGAAGAGTTCTAACACATCGTCGTCGTCACTTTCCAATTGGATCGGTTCAGTGGGGTCGACCTGGGCCGCGCTAAGGGGCGTAGTTGTTCCAGGGGATGGCAACTCCACGAGACGGACGATGGGGTTAGTGAGAGATTGCACCGAAATGACCCGGGGCAGTGGTCTGGTCGTCGTCGACGGTGCTCCGGGTGAGGCTGCTCGGAGAAGGTCCTCGAAGAGGCGGTCAAACTCCTCGTCGGTGGTGGGAGCGTCTTCGAGAAGTTCCCGCGGTGTAGGGATATACTCTTCCCATGTACCTGGACCGAAGAGACTTTCCGGGATATAGGTAGGCTCAGCGGGCACCTTGACAGGTCTGTTGTAAGCCAAGCGCTTGGCAAGTTGGCGGGCTTTACGGGCGGCTTTTAATTTCAGTCCTCGCAGCCTCCTTTTCTCCTTCTGTTTCTCGTTCTCTTTACGAATTTTCCTCGGACGGGAAGCAGGCTGACACATCTACAAAATTCAGGTGCTCGATAGCATTCGAATGATAAAATAGGGGGGAAATTAGGCGTGTCGACAAGTTATCCACTAGCGTACCGTCGTCCCCGAAACCTGCCTCCTGCACTCAACACAGGACGGAAAATGCTCCGCTATGCTAAGTTAAAGTGGCATTAACACAGAGACGTCATTCCAATTAGGCCCACTAACCACTATTCCCCTCGACCGCCTCACGCATTCGAACGGAACTAGGAATCTCTTCCCGTAGTGCTCGATCAGTGCGACGGTGGATTTGAGAATAAAATAGTAGTGGGCATAAAGAATCAAGCACCAAGTACTAACTCACGTACACGGCAATCAAGGATGAATCCTGCATGCTGGTGACAGTGTGTATAATACGTGGGGCGAACGGAGGAGGCAAGTGTGACGTATTAACTCACGTACACGGCAATCAAGGATGAATCCTGCATGCCTGTGACAGTGTGTATAATACGTTTGTATGGGGAAGGTACGATAATGCATAAATTTTCAATTAATTATCCAGCTGAGTGTCGCTCTTCACGCTTTCCCCAAACCGAGGATGTAATCCTTGTGGGGAAACAGTGGAGAGATGTTTTCACAAGGCTGGTATGGGAGGGAGAAGTAGAATCAGGTACTTACTCTGAGAGATGCTGGCGATGGAAGGAAAAAAAAAGAAGCTGGTATTTGGTGGTTTGGTTTGTCACTTTATTTTGACACTCCGGAAGTATTCTCGATACAAGTGTAGGCGGAAGAATGACTGACTCCCAGGTCGTTTTCGTCCCTTTTTATACCTAAGAAACTGCATAAAAAATCTGTCCCTCGGAAGGGGTAGATTTTTTTACATAGACATAGGAATAACGAGAGACTATACGTCTAGTGAGTTTACAAAATATTTAAACTTTCGTATTAATACTAACTTAATTCATACAACTTAAATCTAACATAATATAAAATTGTTAAGAGATATAAAAGTAGTTTAATTAGATTATTAATACTCATACCTTTGATCCTTTGAAACCTTTGACCTTTAATTATTTTATTAATAATAAAGTAATTATTAATTAAACAATCAAATCAATGATTCTGGTTGTTGCTCGAATATAGCGTATTAATGATAAATTAATAACTTTTATTCTCGTGAAATTATTACACTGATAAAGAATAATTAATATTACCTCGACAATATAAGTAACCAAATTGTCTAAGGTATTATTAATACTAATAATAATAAGTATAATATTAGTAGGATTAACAATAATAACGATATGAATAATAATAATTGCGAAATAATAATAATAACCTTGATGACATTAAAATAGTCTAATATGGTTAACCTAATAATTAGATCAACAATACCGTCCATATTATTGTGTATCATTGAACATTATTAAAATATATCTGGCCGATTTACCAATGACTTAAAACATGTAGAATAATATTTCTAAAATAATATTTTCCAACATCGTTTGAAAAATATTTTAACGTGTTAGAACACGCTCTATCCCACGTGTTAAAACACGTGGTGGCTGGGCCTTGTCGGCCCTTCAGGGGCTAAGAGGGAGAGAGAAAGAAGAGAGAGAAAGAGAGAGAGAGAAGATGGTTTGCGTGGGAGAGAGTAGGTAGAGAACGTGGCATGAGAGAGAAAATAGGAGGAAGTATATGTGAGGAAAAGAGAGGGCGATAGGATAAAAAAAATAGGAAAAACCCACGAACTGGGCCCAGCTAAAAAAAGGGTAGTACCGATGTCGAAAGAGTAAAGCCAAGGGAAGATACCACATTTTCCACGAAGTTGAGACCTTCAGAAGGAAGGGTTCTCAACTTGAGCAGTGGTTTTTCTTTCGCGAAAATCTTTTACATACATGTGACCGGTATCACCTTTATTATTACTTTGTACAATACCCAGATTAATTTCAATATCTCAGTAAACTGAAAGAACATTTACGATAGATCGATAGGTTAACTCTGTAAACTTTACTAGACAAACATTTTTTTACGTAATTTATAAACATGTATGACTTACAATCGGAACATAACAATATACAAGGGAGAAACAAAGGTAAAAAAGACACAATAAACCGTGGGACAGAGGTAGAAGCCGGTTAACCAATTGTGATCAGGAAGGTAAAGATTTGACTATGGGACCATGCTCACCGCGCCTTGGTAATACCAGTTGAGGGCTCGGATCGAAGAACCGACGCTTCGTAATGTTCTGTGCGTTTACAAGCGTCGGTTCTTTGATCCGAGCCCTCAATTATAATCGAGAAGAAAAAATTCCAACGATAGTTTGAATTTAGAAACAAACATACAAAACTCGTTAAAGAGGGTAACAAGAATAACGAAGCAACTGTCCAGTAGATTAAAAAAATCGACTCCAGCCATTATGTTAGGCAATTCGTCTCCCTCAACATCATATGGTAAAAGAACATTTTGGGAGAGAGTGGATCAGAAATCAGAGAAAGAGAAGGTCTCTGATAGACCTAACTCTTTCTCTACATAGTCAATGCAACTGAAACAGAAATTTAGGACAATTGTCACAGCAGTAACAGACTCAGAGCCTACCCAATTCCAACTTGAAGCTGGAACAATAAGAACCAGATCTCCGATGGCACCTGAACAAATGATGGCATATTCAGATCAAAATCGCAACCTGAAGGCGAACGATACAGTTGCTCCAAGTAAATCAAATGCACCTACTCCCTCCGCTCACAACCAGATTGAATTAGAATTCCAATGGTTTTCAACACCATCAACTGTAAGTGACTACAAACATACTTATGATGACTCATTTGACCCCCCCTGATTTGATCATGATGGAGTCTACTAACCCTAAGAGAAATTTGGGTTTTACCTAATAGCGATAGGTAAAATGGTGTCTGGTCTAATACAGGGAGACAGAAGGGTTTTTAGCAGCGGCAGAAACCAAATAAAAATATTCTGTGAACTGTTAGATGATACCAATTCCTTATTGGATTCACCTAAACTCCAAGAATTAGAATTGAAATCATATATCATTGATTCAATGTTATTTGGAAAGGGCAATATCAACATAAAATCTGAACATACGGTGACAGACATCGTGAACAACCTGGATGAAGCAACTTTGTCAGTTCTGTCTTCAACAGTTAGGAGAGTCCAGAGGGTCAGTGACCTCCTCCTAGATTTTATAGAACTCAGATTTAAATCGAACCACATCCCCAAAACAGCACTTATTCATAGTGTAACCCACCACATCTACTCGGTAATACCACAACCAAAAATATGTCATAGATGTCAGCTTTTTGGACATATTTCCGCGCAGTGCAGAGCATCCAGACCTGTATGCAAATACTGTGGGGGTTCCACGAGTCCTACAATACTTGCCCAGTTTATAGATATGTGTACCTCGTAATGAAAGCGTTATATATACAATCTCACAAAAGATGATGCTGTACTTAGAGTGCAGCAAAGAGGTATCTAAAAGCTTGGACCTGATAATGTCATAATAGAAATATCCGCTTTCCCATCAAGATTAAGAAGTCCCAACCATCAAATTTCACTAAGAGGCAGTCCCCAGTAGTGTTGGATGTCGAGCGAGACTCGATCGACATATTCTCGTAAAAGTCGAGAAAACCGACAAAATAACAATTAAAAGAATTGAATTTTATAAAAAAATTGACATTTGTTTGCTCGACATCCATCACTAGTCCCCAGGTCATGTCCAAAGAAAATAATAACTATGGAGACTAGCAACAGGATGATGAAAACCAATAAACGATCAATCTAAACACAGCAGGAAGCATACTGAGAAATTCCCCAGTTAGCAGCATCTCAGATCCAAATATCTCACAGGAGACTGCACCCAGTAACTTGCAATCCACAACCGAGTCAATTACAACCAGCCAAATAACTAAACAGACGCAAAAGGAGTCTGACGGACCCACATCTTCTAAAGCAAATACCGCCCAGAAAGAAATTAATCACACGGTTAACTTATTCTAAAAAGCTCTGGACCACAATAGTCGCACATGCCTTGTTAATTTTTAGTAAGCATTAAAGTTAGTGAAATATTTAGTTAAGTTAGTTAGTCAATTAGTTAATTAGATTGTAAGCCAAAAACTAAGTATTAATTCCCAGTTGTTACCGGTCACCGTGTGAAGGAACAGAACCGGGAAAAGCAGTTACCCTTAAATTTTAAAAAGTAAAATAGTAGGAAACAACAGAGAGAGTCAACAATATATCGTTCTCTCTTACTATAATGGGAGATAAAGGGACCAGAGAATTGTGAATCGTCTTATGAAGGGACTGTTGTGAAGGTAGGTGAGAGAGAGAAGCGACTATCTATCTTTCTCTCTAACTCTCCTTGATTCGAGAGTCACAGGGCGAGAAAGGGCCTCACTGCAGAGAGATCGTTATATAAGGAGTAGATGCGTCGGTGTGAGAGAGACACACGAAGTTGTAGGTGAATGTTCCGAATGTGTAATTCACCGAACGTGGATTTAACCGAAAAGCGCTCACTTCACAGCATACAGTAATTAGTTAGTAATAGAGCGGCAACTTACATGTGAGAAATATAAAGCGTCGGTAAATTGAAATATATAAAGTAAATTTTGCAGATGGAGCTGTATCGAATAATGTGTAGGGAAAAGGGCCCCAAGGTGGTCAAGGCCCTAAGGTGGTCACCCTAAGAAAATTTTTGTATATTAGTTAGTATCTTCAAATGTTTTCTGTTAATGTTATTATTTGAGAAGACAAAGATTTTAGTAAAGTTTTGAGGTAAATAGTCGTATGAGTCTCATTGTAACGTGAACGTTGTAAAATTTCTGTTTTTAAATGATAGAGAAATTTTTTTCTCAGGGTGTTAAAATCATCGAACTTAACCATTTTAAATTACTAAAAATCGTTATAATTATCTTTATATGAGCCGTTCGCTCAAAAAAACGACCTAAGTCGACTTAGGTGGTTTTTTAAAAATTTGTTATCACTGTTCTCTACAAGACCTATTGAATGTATTTATTAAGTTTCCGAAGTTTTAGTTCACTATTTATAATTTTATGAAAGTATGAACCTCCCGGGTCCCAAAATTAATGATCATACGCAAGTGCACATTCATGCTTGGCGCTGCGCCACAGTATAGGTTATGACAGTATCTGTCTACACGCTGTCAGATAGTTTTTTCTCTCGGTATTTTTTCTTTTTGATTAACAATTTTTTATTGAAAATGGACAGTTTAACTACTATGACAACATCAGAGTGTAACGGCAACTTAGGATAATAGTAAAAAAAAGAAAAAATTATTCGCTATAATAACATAGCGAGTAATTTTTCCTAATTTTCACCTGAGAATTGTGCATTGTAATGTTAATATTTAGTTAAATATTACGGTAAAATATGTCGTAAAACTGTTCAAAAAGTTCTAATATAAAGAGGACTATTCACTTATTGAAATAAAAATATTATTTCATAAAAATACTTATTTTTGTATCATTTATAGTAGTTCGTCGGAAAAACGACCTAAGTGATTTGTTAAAAAATAATTTTTTAAAATTAGCTAAACATATTTTATTTTATTTTTTTTATATAAAAGTAATCTTCGGTAATGTCTTTTTAATAGAAAAAAGTAGCGATACAATTAATAAGCAAATTATTTGAGTAATTCGATTGTGAATCTTCAATTCAATTTTTATGTCAAAAACCTAAGTCGACTTAGGTCGTTTTTTGAGCGAACGGCTCATATATCGTACAATAATATTCCAAATAAATATAATTAATATTGAGCTTTAAAAAAGGTTTCATTGACGTTTAAAAAATTGTGTCTTGCCCCTAAGGTGGACACTTTTTGGGCAGAAAGTGGTCACTTTTGATTTTCTATGAAAATGTGTTTATACACTATATTTATTCACATTTATCACTGAGAATATGAATTTTATCAATTTTTAAGTTTCATGATGAATAATAATAAAATAGAATTATTTTCCAAATTTTACCTGTCTATTACTTACATAAAAAGTATCATTTTTGACGAAAGGACAAAGTGCAAAAAAAGTGTGTAATATGTTTCTGTGATCCTGAAAAATAACAATTAATATTAAATAAACAACTTAATAATACTTTTTTTACATTTTTATATAACTTTTTAAGTGAATTTTCGTGTTGTGACCACCTTGGGGCCACTTTTTTAAAAGTCGAATTTTCAACTTTTTTAAAAAAGTGACATAACTTTTTTTTATTAATGAAATGAAAAAACTTTCTGATAGGAAGTAAGGTAATAAGACAAAGCTTTAAACGCCGTATTATTGACCTTTTATACATAATTCCATTTGAAATCTACAGTCGTTCAAAAGATGGGTGACCACCTTAGGGCCCTCTCCCCTATAAAATAATAAGTAAATGAAAAAGGTTAAGTACTGTGTTGAAAACACTGCACTTAACCTTTTTCACTTGAAAAGTAAAAAATTAATAAATAATTAAACGGAGTGTCTGTTCGGCCCGTCAGCGGGCCAAATAAGTTACTTTTATTATTTGGCCTGTCATCCCTCTTTCATACATTTCAAGACGTGTCAAATAAAGAAAGTAGTTTATTTGTCCCGTCAGTGAAAATAGGTATATAATTTACTAATTAAAAATATTTATTAATTTTTCTTTTCCTTTTTATTTAGAGGAGGAAGGAGTCATCCACCTTGGGTTAGAAATATGTTTTTTATTAGTAAGTGATATTTTTTTAATTCTAAAAAATTGAAGGTAGATAACTCTATGCATAAACAATCTGCCTCTCGGAAGGGGAAGATTTTTTATACGTGTATGAGGGATAACAAGAGACGAACTGGCTAGTCAGTTTGCAAATAACTAAACTTAATATTAAAATGTAAAATAAACTAAATTAAACATACAAAATCCTAATTTTACATTGGAGCATTTCCACGCCAAGTAATCATAAGAATTTTGGATGATTTTAGCAATTTTAAAAATACTTTCTGAATTTGTTCCTTTTGTATGCATAGAATAAAAATGTATAAAAGTTATTTCAAAATTTTTTGAGTTACCTCTTACTCAAAATCAATTTAACATTGTTTAAACAATTGATTATTGTTATCTAAAGAAAAATTCTCAAATTGTGAAATTTTTAATTAATAAATATGACAACAATATATTTCACGATTTTTTTAAAACATATTGTTATTTAAAAAATGTTCAACAGCAAAAATTCAAAAATAGGGCTCATGATATTGATAGAGAATTGAATAACGAAGATTTCATAAAAAGAAAAAGCGTTTTCGTAAATAATTGTTAGCTGTGGAGTAATTTGAAACAAAACTTGCGCCGTCATAACATTAATGACAATATCTACAAAAAATTTTAAATCGAAGGTATATTTTTTTCAAAATTTAAATTCAAAAAATTTTTTGAATTGCTAAAATCATCCAAAATTCTTATGATCACTTGGCATGGAAATGCTTTTTAATATTATATTAATCAAGACATAATATGAATAACATTGTTTAATTACATTATAAATAAGAATATATTTATCTCTTTATTTAATTTAATATTAATTAATTATTTAATTAGCACTATTTTATTTATTTATTAAACAATTAAACGAACAATTAAAATTAATACTCAATATAATATAAACGCATTAATAATAAAATTATTATCTTTAAACATTAAAAGAATTATTTCTCAAAGAAAAAATAATTAACATTAATTTGATAATAAAAACGACCATCAATTCAATAAAACATAATGAGGTTAATAATATTAACAGTGTTAATAATAGAAACACTAATACAATAATAATTATAATAATAGTGGCAGCTGGGCCCTTTGAATCTTTGGTAGAGAGGAAGGAGAAAGAGGAAAAGCGGAAACGTAGAGTAGAGAGAGACAGAGATAGAAAATACAGAAAAAGGCGTGCGGTCAGGGAAATCAAAGGCCCAGCTAGACTAATTTTTTTCTACATGTCGATGTCGAAAAGTCAACCCAAGGGAAGATACCATGTTTTCATGAAGTTGAGACTTTCAAAAAAATGGTTCTCAACTTGTGCAGTGGTGTTTTTCTTTCGCGAAATTTTCACATGCATGTGACCGGTATCACAGCAGAGAAAGCAAATTTCAAATGTGCTACCTGTAACGCACGGAGCTTAATTAAAAAAAATTAATCGTGAAACTCTACTACTACAACCCAATGTTGACCTGCTCACAGTGACTGAGACTTGGTTTTCCGGAAAAGCAAATTACTACAATATCAAAGGATACACCTGCCTCAGGTGTGATAGAAACCTCCTAACACCGGGAGGAGGCACTGCAATTTTTATCAAGAACGTCTATAATTTTGAGGGAATTGACCTAATAGGTACATGGACGGAGACACATCAAATCGTTGGCGTTAAGGTGAATACAATATTAGGACAAGTTTACATTTTTTCTGTCTACATTCCACCCAATGCCAACGTCACGGCTATTCTTTTGTCTGAGATAGCTGAGGCGATACCAAGATACTAGATATCAACATCATTAATGACGCCACACCAACATTTGGATTTTCACAGGAATCCTCAGGCAGCGTACTGGACTGGATGGTTTTTTCTGATCTTTTTTCCATGTGTTCATCGAAAACCATTGTTGAAGGATTTGGAAGTGATCACTATCCGGATATCATGACAATCCCTATCAAACTTGCGATAAGCTGCCAGAGCTCTGCCAGATTGGTTTTTAGAAAGGTTGACTGGATGGAGTTTAACAATCGAATTTCGTACTGAGAGAGTACTTTATTTCAGGGGTACTCCCCTGTCCCACAAGTCTGTGGTGTTGGAGTGCCTCAAGGAGAGGTCCTATTCCCACTCTTGTTTACCCTGGTTTTAGGAGAAATAAAACAGACTATTGCAGAGGATATCTTGCTCTATGCTGCAAACGAAAAAACCTGAATGAGGCACAATCCCTAATCGAAGATGCAAAAGAGGTCATTTTGTCGTTTAGATATTTTTAGTACTATTCAATCAGCAAATCATTTCACGTCTTAATTATGACATTCGTTCCTATTTAGTTTTTTCTTAGGTTTTGTGTAGTATCAAACAAAATAGAAAATTTTTAAGGTGTTATGCTTGTTATGGTAGATTTACTACTCGAATAATCGCACGCATTAATATAAATAAAAACCCTGAAAAACTAGAAATACTACTAATCGACAGAATCAGCTGAATTTACCTTCTTTAGAGATAAACGATAATACACGGTTATGTTGCAATTGCAATCGTTTAATTATTGATGAGATAAGACTCATTGAAGAAGATCCAAACTGTGTAAAATTAAATGTTTTAAGGCAGACTCCAAAATGCTCCTGCCTCATTTGCAATGAAATTGTTGATTTGCAAAGATTATCTGGCAACTGCACAGCAAGTGTCTTTATTACAAAAAACATTTTTTTCCCGGAAAATGTCAAGTCATGTTCTCACCATGTAGATGATCTAGGCTACCTTTTATCGCCCTTGTTGCTTGCTTTGAAATACCAGTTAACAGGACAGCAATTGCAAACATTTTTGCAAAGTATGCGTTAAGTAGCAGAAAATATTTCTATCATTGAGAATGAAAACAATTCAAAAGAGCATTTTCAAGAACTGTATCAATACTGTGAAGATGCACCAGTACCTTGTATCGGTGGTTTTAGATATGTTAGCAAAAAGAATTTATTGATATTTTTATGTAAAATAAGACATGGCCAATCAGACGAATTCCTTTCACATATGTTTAAGTATCAGACAAGCGACAAGTATGGTTGTTACTACAGTAAGAGAGTTATTAACACTAGTTTTTGTCCCTAATAATATTGGATTTGATGCTATCACACGTGAAGATTATATCAATCTTCACGTTTCCGAATTTGCTAATACCTTGTTTAATTCGCAGCCCAATATTTCTCGCGTAGTTTCAATTATCGATGGTACATATACCATGTCGAAGAGATCTAAAGTGGGAACTTTTATGAATGTAAAATCATAAAAGTTCCCACTTTAGATCTCTTCGACAATCTTATTGTACACATAAAGGACGACATTTGAGGGGCCGGATGTATCAACTGCCGCTACGCGCCACCGTAAAGGACTATACCAGTCAGTGAGCAGTGAGCGCCTCTGGGCCTCTCACTGCTCACTGACTGGTAAAGTCCTTTACGATGGCGCGTAGCGGCAGTTGATACATCCGGCCCCTCATTTACTGAAACCTCATATGATAGTAGCACCTGATGGTTACATTCTTTCGATCCTGGGTCCATACCTTTCTGATAGTCGCAACAATGATCGCGGTTACAGAGATTCGACTCAACTACTTCAACAGTTGGGCATTGTGTGCAAAATGACAGCACATTCTGAACGGGGTCGAAACCAACTAAATACCGAAGAAGCTAATACTTCAAGCATTATTACACAGAAAGATGGGTCGTAGAAGCTAGAAATGGACAAATAAAATCGATTTTTAAATTCTTTGACAATGTTGTACAAATTCAGCATGTACCTCACATTGGAGATTTTTACCGCGTTGCTGGTGTAATTATTAATCGCTATCGACCTACATTAATAACACAGGCCGACAAAATTTCATCAACTGCATGTTGACTGAAATGTAACATCCGATTCTTACAGGATTTTGTCCGTAAAATACGAATCTGACCTTGAAAATATTGGATTGGCTCTAGTTTTTAATCAATTTACGTTTCAATATACAAAATATGCCTTTTTAGCATTTCTTGAATGAATGTACAACAATACACAGAAACAGTAAATCTGTCCGCATAGCACCAAATGAAAGCTTAAACACTGCTCTTCAATATCCAAAAACAAAAAATTTAATTTATGTACACTTTAACCTATAATGTCAAAAGAGACATTCGCTGTTCCACAAACATATTGAAAACAACAGTACTTTTGACCATGTAAGACAATTTAAATAAAAATGAGTCTCTCTAGGGGTTTTTATGGTCGCTGCTTACTAATCTTTAATTTCAAAATGGCGGATCCAATATGGCGGATTTTTTTTAATATTTTAGCAGAATTTTTTTTTACATTTTATCATTTTTATTATCTTTAAAAATTTGGTCCACGACTTGTAATTTTTATATATTTTGCAGAGCAGCGATTATAAAAATCCCAGAGATACTAATTTTTACTTGAATTACCTTACATGGTCAAAAGTAATGTTAATTTTAATACGTTTATGGAACAGCGTATGTTTCTTTGGACATTATAGGTTAAAGTGTACATAAATTACATTTTTTGTTTTTGGATATTCAAGAGCAGTGTTTAAGCTTTCATTTGGTGCTATGCGGACAAATTTACTGTTTCTCTGTATTGTTGTGCATTCATTCAAAAAATGCCAAAAATGCGTATTTTGTATAATGAAACGAAAATTGATTAAAAACTAGAGCCAATCCAATATTTTTAAGGTCGGATTCGTATTCTACGGACCAAATCCTGTAAAAATCAGCTTCTATTAGTTAGGCCACAAAATTTTGTTAGCCTGTGTAATGAGAGATGCTAAAATTGATCTTGCTCAACATTTACTTGAAAAAGTATATGAAGCAAACGTTATTCAGGCTCTTGTAGAAGTTGAAAATCTTTATACTCGAAATGCTGAATGATGGATTCTTTTGGAAGAAGCCCAATTAAATGATTTTCCAATTCTCATTATCGATTACTTAAGAGATCTCACCGTTGGTATATTCCAAATTAAAGTATCTCCTTCGTACATTCAGGAAAAATTGGGGAGAGATCATTATGAAGAATGTCAGATCGAAATATTACGGAATGAAGAACGAATTCTTAGACCTGGATTAATAAGAGTTTGAGTGTATTCCAGATTTCGTAACGCCGGAAAATACCAATTGTGGATCTCCTATCGACCAGTCTTCGAAAGAAATCAGGATATCGAAGAAGAGTACAATCCAATAAATGGATATTATTTTACTTGCAAATCCGGAAGTCGCACTATTGGCACTTGTGCTCATATTGCAAGTGTTGCATGGTTTCTTGGACACGCAAGACATGAACAAAACGTTCGGTATCCTTCATCACGAATTATATGGAGAGTAGCAGTTGCTCACAATCGACCACATTAAATCAAACAGTTTTTTTAAACGAAATACAAAAGTATTTCATTAACACAAGATCAAAAGTTTTGTTTTGAAAATGTTATAAGTAGGATTATTTTTATTAACAAAGTGTACTGCTGTTTAAGTTTATTAATAATTTATTTATTATTTATGTTTAAAAGATTTACTCGCATTCTGAATCAAAGTGCTTTATCAACTAAAAATAGAAAACTGTTCAACCTAATTCATATCAGCCTATTTCAATCTTATTCTTTTCTGTTTAAATGTTAAGTTATTAACAACATTTAGTTACAATTTAGATGGTAGCTTACTAATTCAATCACACAATCAGTGTAATCTATTAATTACTTAGTTTAATCAGTTATATCACATAATCAATAAATCAAATATTAAACAATGTAACAGAAACCGTAATTTTAACCGTAAAGAAATTACATTACATAAACTTACGTTTTTAGTTATTTTGTCAGTCAGTTGGGCAGTAAAGACTGAAAGTTGGTTCGTAAGATGTTTCTTCAGTCGTTCATTTCGTTAGTTATTCTTTCATTTACTCAATCAAAAAACAGTTAGTTACTGCATAAGTTACATTTTTAGTTTGTTTCGATAGTCAATTGCTCAGAGAAGGTTGAAAGTCTATTTGTAAGATGTTGTTCATATAGTTAAGTATTGTTTCATTTACTCAAACAAAGAAGCAGTTAGTTCCTGCATAAGTTACGTTTCTAGTCGGTTTCGACATTCAATTGGTCAAATAATACTGAAAAGTCCGTCAGTTAGTACAATGTATATTGAGTTGTTCATTTAATTAGTTTTTTTGCCGGCTAATTAGTAAGGTCTGTTTGTCAGTTATTAAGTGGTTTTCGTAGTCCTTTAATTCGTTAGTTATTCTATCAGGTAATTCTCTTATTAGTCAATTATTGATTATTATTATTCTACAATCATTTAGTCATGTCTGCAAGATTGTTTACTTTCTCAGTCATTTTGTCATTTAATGAGTAACCTTATTAGTTAGTTGTTTGGTTAGTAAGTTAGTTAGATAATTATATTGTCAATTTATCAATATACTTTTTGACTCAAAACTATTGTTTTACAAATAATGAATTTCTTCTAACAGTCATTATTTGGTACGTTTCATGTGTTTTGTCTTTAACTTTACTGGCAACAGTTATTATTTTTTTTAATTTTTCATAAGAGAAAAGTTGTTCTAAATTGATTTAACTTAAACATATCCAAATTCCAACCAATTTGACCGGGAACAAAATTGTGTACTTTTTATGCGGTATTCTTTAGCTTAATAGTTACAATTTGAGATACTTAGAAATAACCAGAAAATTTAATTAAAAATAAAAATCTTAGTAAAAAAATCATAACGAAATTAAGGATTCGGATCAAAATTTACAGTGGCCAAGGACATAAACTCTAGAGTTTAGAACGTCAAAAGTCGTTCTCTTATAAATCAAGTTAAGACACGTCAAAAAATAAATCATTTTTGTTAAAAGATTTTAATAGTGAATCACGCCCACATGCATGAAACCCCTGTCAAGCATTGTGTCTAACTGTCTTATATGGTTTCGATATTCGCCTATATACTAATCGATGTGATGAAAAGCCATTCTATCAATCTACATCACCTCCTTTTTTCTTGATACCTTTCTAAGGCTTCGATCCTTCAAGGCACATTCGAGAAAAGACATTAGTCAACTCTTCTACTTTTATCCTGTCTTATATGCTATCTCGGTTAAACTTTCATGTTTCTAAAGAAAGAGAAAAAAAAGAAAACTGATAATTAGATATTTTAGAGGCAAAAAAATTGATTTTCCTTTACACACACTTTCTGCTTGATTTAGTTTGAAATAACTTTTCCTATCTTGAGAGTGTATATTGGAATTTTTTCTTATTTATAGAGTAAAAAGGAAAATGTACTTTACAAAACTTTATACACATTTTGTTTGCACATATTTTTGCTTATTTATTTACTTTTATTATTAACTCAGAACAACATTATTTTATTTAAATAAAATTTTAGAAATGTACAAAATAACATTTACTAATTTTCCTAAAACCTGAATTGTCGATTATATTATTTGTGTCACGCTCCGAGGAAAGGTACCTAAGAAGAAAAAATTTGAGGTTATGTTTTTAATTTTTCTAGTATAAATACAGAAAGAAAATTAATATTATTAATTAATAATTATTGATCTTCAAGTCTTCATTATATCCAAAATATTCAATAAAAATTGGTTTCAAATTCAAATAATTAAAAAAAAACTATCAAGAGAAATCTAAAACGACCCTAACCTATAATTCGTTTGCTTCTTAGGTACCTTTCTTCGGAGCGCATCACATTTCAATTTTTGACTTTTATTTTCTATTTATTTTTATAATAGATTTTTATTTATTTCATTTAAAAAAATAACAAATTAAATAAGAAAAATTGAAAACATAGAAAATCTGTTCAATTAAAGCTTTTCTTTGTATTTAGTAAAAGTTACTCTATATTTTTTATGTGTAATTTTATTCAATATTATACAGTACCTATAAATAGTATAGTTACTCTACCGAATTACTAAATTTACTACTGAGTGAAAAATACAGTCTACTTTTATTAAAAAACTGTTCAATAAACCAATACCGATATTATAATCACAAAAACTTTCCTTAAACTCCAATTTCTTTTTATTTGGAAAAAAACCAGTGTGTGATAAATGATGGTCCTCAATAAATCAAGCCAAAGAATCATACGCAAAACAAAAAAGTTCTACTCCTTTTATTATTATTATCAAAAAAGAGTCCTCTCCCTCGTTTTTCCTTAGAGTAAAAAAGAAAAGTGTCACAAATTCCCAAAGGGACTTCCAACGATCATGAATTTAGTCGCAGTCTTGTCCTTCGTTTCACACTTTAAGGACACACAATGTAGCAGAATATATCTGTGCAGCGTGCAAATAATAGCCAGAAACAGTGCGCCATATTAAAATCCAAACTCACTCGACACTAGTCAGAGAGAAAATAATATATAAAGAACAGAGAGAGAGAAAGAGTTTTGTGTCTCAGAATTGAAGATAGGAAATTTGAAAAGAAACGGGAAAAGAAGAATATATATGTATATAGGTAAGAGAAAGAAGTCTATGGATATTGAAATCTCGCATGTATTAGGAAATTCCTCTTCACCCAGTAGAAGAATAGAAAAATATATATGTATTTAAGGAACGTATATACGTATATATAGTAAAAAAAAGTCGTATAAAGAAAGTATACATATGGAAGTGAAAGACAAGCTCGAGCAATAACAGAGTGCACGTCATATTAAATCCTGGTTGTCTTATTGCGTTGCGGGGGTTGCCAAGGAGGTAGGTGTATTGCTCGCAACAAGCAAGCGAAACAGCGAAGGAGGAAAATAATCTTAGTACACTTACACTTGCATCTCCGCCCCCTTTTGTGGGGTATCTCATCTCTTCGCGGTTCCTCGACCCCTTTTACACACTGTAATTTTTCACCTTAATCAATGTAATGCAGACGTAGAGCCCTATACACACAGATACATACATGTACAACATAAACGAAAAATGCAACGCCTTTCAACTCAACGAACCACAAAAGAAGCTCTTTATAATCCAAAAGAAAATACAAACAAAAAGTACTTTTCACTTCATCATTTCTAAAATTTTACTATTTTTATAAATTATAGTCTATATGTTTTTGTGTACTCAGTAAAATATAATTCAATTTTTTTATTACTATAAATTTTACTATACCCGAAAGAAAATTTTATTGGCAGTGGGACTTTTTTCAATATTGTATATTTATTTTCATTTCAAACTATTAATTATTTTTAAAAAAAATAACAACTAACGCGCCCCCGCGCGCGGCTGACTTTTCACTCACTTTTTAAAATACAATTAGCAATTTTAAAAATAATAGAATGGCAAAATATTTCATTCAAATTTTTTTTATGGAAATAAAATATGAATTGGAATTTTGTTTTTTTTTTGTTTGACTCATAAACTATAAAATTACCACAAATTATAATACAAAACCTTCAATTTCTTTAATTTTTGATAAAAATTTCTTTATAAATAACTTAAATCTTGAGCAATTGTCATAAAAAAAATAAATTATTTAATGAATAATTTTACTTAAATATTTTTAAATTAATTCAGTTTCGAAAAAGTAACATTTACAATTTTCTAAAATTAATTAACTTCAAACGCAGTTTCAATTTGAAATTTTATAAAATTTCAATGTTACATGAATTTAGTTAGAACACGGAGAGAAGAGTTACAGTTGTGACAACTAAACACGTTTAGTAGCAGAAATACATGGAGAGCGATAGTAGCGCCCCTGGCGGTTTAGTTCCTGTTTAGTTACTCTGACTGAACGTACAGTCGTTCCTACTATTATATAGTAGATGCGACTGTTATTTTTGTCCGTCGAAAATTAACTAAACTGTTTAGTTATCAGAACTGAACCGACAGTCGCCTTCACTATTCTCTTCTCTCCGTGAAATTTTGAAAAACTTACATTTTTGATAAATTTTAATAATTCAAAATCTTCTAAAATTAGTTAAAGTTGTAAATATAAATTTAATAAAAATAATGGATTTATAGAAAAATTTTAATTTAAAACACTAAAGAAATTGAACTTTGAAAACGTTACAAATGAGTGCAGAAATTCAATCTTTTTTTAAATTTTACCTTATAAAATTTTTGACAAAATTCTAATTATGTTCAAAAATTTTTTTATATTTTAGTCAAAATTTGAATTATTCTTAAAAATAATGAAATTCTTCTTCAAAATTCAATTGTTTTTAAAAATTTTAATAAAATTCTTCGCAAAATTTCAATTATCTTTCAAAAATTCTCCTGAATTTAAAAGTTTGTAAAATCTACTATTACAGTTCTTTGAAAACAATTCAATTATTTAGAGCAATTTTAATTAAATTGTACACAAACATTTAACAATTTTCAGAAATAACAAAAACTTCACAGGATCACAAATTTTAACAAATTTTTTTTTAATTTCTTCGTAATATGTAATTAAATTATTTTCAGAAATAATAAAATTCGTTGCACACTGAAAAAACATTATACTTAATTTAAATAGAAAAATAATTTTAAGAGACTTTTTTTTTAATTAAAATAAGTTTTTAGGTTTAATCAGAATTTATACAGAAAATATCTACTGCTTTGATTCAAAAATACTATTTGCTTGAATAATTATACTTAATTCAAACATATTTTTTGTTTTGATTTAAACAAAAAATATATTTACACATTTTATATTTGATTCGAATTTAAAAGTTGCGATTATAAATAATTTAAAATCAATCGCAACTTCTGTATAAAATAATTATATTTTTTTTAAATGAACAAAAGAATATGTTTCAATTAAACTTAAATATGTTTGACTATGTAGGAAAGATATTTTAAGTTTGATTAAAAAAAATATGTTTTAATCAAATATATCGTTTTCTCAGGGCAGAATTGCAATTATTTGTAACATAATTTTTATCGAATTCTTTGAAAAATGTAATTATTCTTAAAATTTTTATTAAAATTCGTCAAAAGAATTAAATTATTTAAAAATTTGTTATTAAAATTCTTTATAAAAATTACATTTCAAGAAATATTAAATTTTTCAATAAATAGTTTACTTTTGTATTTAAATTATATAATTCTCATAGCATTTTATTAATGAAAATTGATTTGAAGATAAATTTTAGATAATAATAGAATATGAATATCACTTTATAGAAGTTACAGTATAAAAAAATTTTTATAATATAAAATAATGATTTTAACACTTGATTCAATTTAATTATTATCAAACATGAAGAAATCGATCGTTAATTAATCGTTATCTTTATGTTTTCTAACAATATTTTTAAAGTTAATTAATTTCAAAAGAATATGAATTTGAAATTTTTGAAAATCTTAATTCCTACTGAAAAATAATAACAATTAAATATTTAAAATATTTAAAAAAAGAAATTATTGTTTTCGAATAATTTTATAATTAATGAAATTCGTAAATAAATTTAACACGCCATTGTTTTTAATAAAATGTTTTTCTTTATTTTCTAAAAATTCAAAAATTTTCAATTAAATTTTTTAATTAAATATAATTTATAAACATTTTTTCCTTTATTTTTAAAAAACTTTGAATTTTATTAAAACAATGAAAATTATCTTCCTAAAAAAAATGATTTTGTAAACAATATTGTTACTGTAAAATAAACATTATACAGAAAAAGGGTATATTACCTACTTCTTAATCTAAATTTTCAACAATTAACAATTTTCTAATATTTTTTATAAATAAAAAGGAGAATATTTTCGCGTAATACTTTAGATCAGTCGAACGAAATTTGTTGTAGAAAGAATCATAAAAAATAAAATGGGTATGTTTTTATTTTTTATGATTCTTTCTACAACAAATTTCGTATGAATTTCGTTCATAATTTTTTTTAAATTTTCTAATTAGTAATAGTATTTTATTATAAATCATGAAAAATACCTGCATATTTTAGAATTTGTCAACCAATATTTTTTAAAGAAAAAAAAATCATACACAGAAACTATCTTCAAACTGCCGACAGAATGGGACAGAATGAATAAAAGGAAATTAAGATTATTATGACCAATAAAATTATTAATATTTATCAATAATAATAACAAATTGAAGGGAAAGAATATTGTGAAAACTTATCGCTGCTCTAGGTGAAATGATTTTCCTTGTATATTAGAAGAAGTGCAAAATTCTATTTGTTTTTAATGGAACAACAAAATTTTTTTGTCATATTATCTTATTTTAGAATCTATGTTTATGTTTAATTTATGAATAGAGAAAAGAATAAAGATTATTCAAATTACGAAAAATTTTGGCCTACTTTAAAACATGACTTTATAGTTTATAAGAACAATATAATACGGAAAATTTTCCCTAATTCAAACTTTAGAGGAGAATACACTGAGAAAATTGGATATTAAAAATCTTAATATACTAGATATTAAGAAAAGATGGTATTTCATAACATCTAGATGTTATGGTTTAATATCTCAGATGTTAACAGGTATAATCTACAAATTTGAGGTTATGTTTGAACATGTCTTTTTCAATATCTGTGGATATTAAATTTAAACATCTAAGATGTTTATGTATTTGACTGTCACAGATATTGACCGATAATATCTGGATATTAAAGCTCAATATCCATTTTTCTCAGTGTATACAGTGTCGTAATAAAATCATAGGAACAAAAACATATAATATTAAAAACAATAAAAGAAAAAAATTTCCATCTTTCCTTACCAATAGTAAATTTATTACTAATGAAAAGTCTAAATATTTGCCTAAGTAGTAAAACACTAGTTTATTTTTTCTAGTTTTTCAAGGAATATTGTAAACTTATTGGAAACAAGCGGAACTTTCTTCCGCCATATTGGAACCAACCTATTAAAATTTAATGTATTAGAAAAAATCTAGGGACAGATTCGAATTCAGTGTAAAAAATACATGAAAAAACATTCTTATTTTTTCAGATCCAAAACTCGACCCAAATTTTGTTTGCTTGTGTAAATTAATTACACAAATAAATTGATACTAAAAAATTCTTTAATTTTTTAAGTCAACGTTGGCATTATATTCTATAATATTATAATTCGAAAAAACCGATAAATACCTTATTGAAAGTGTTGAAGATCTATGGCAGCATTTCTCTAAGATCCTCAAGTTTTTCAGTGAAGTAGTAAAGGCAGCATTTAGTCAGACCATTTCCACTTCTTTGTCCTCAGTCTATCCTTTATCATTCAAGTTTGAACCATCCTTAACAAAAAACGATTTTACATTTACAATTAATATTCAATCTTAATTGAAATTAAAAATTATTCTCATTGCTTTTAAAAATTAAACTTTAAAAATAAACAACCTAAAACAATGTTTACGCAATTCTGGCATGGCTCCAAATATTGAATTTTTCGACTACATTTTTTTCATTACAATATTGAAGACATAGAAATAATTCAGAAAAAATTATCTGCCTTAATTAGAATTTTTTTTTTAGTTTCTTAATTTCTTTTCTTTCTGATTATAATTCATAATCATAAGAGAGAGCATGAGCTCATTAGAGAGAATGTATTTCAGGAAATGCTATACTAAATTTTTGAGATAGTTGGTAATTAGGAAAATTAGTATATTGGTTGTGGGGCATTATTAGCAGAATGGGAATCGTCTGAAGCGTTTGGTATGCTTTCATGAGTTTAACGGTGAAGATCAAACCCTTGTAACTAAGATGCACTACAAGACATTCCAATTAGGTATTTCGTAACTCTATGAACGAAGATTATATCCCTAAATATATTTATTATATTAATTCCAAAATAAAAAAGAAAATAAATTTCACTCTCAGAATTTATACTAATAAGAAATAGTAAAATTCGCATAAGGATAGTAAAAAAATTATCTAAAAAATTCAGTTGTTGGTACAAATAGAAATATTTCTACTAATTATTTAGCTAATGATAACTAATAACAGTTTTAAAAGAACTGATAATTTGTTAATTTTTACTAGTGTTGAGTTACTGCACTAGCAAAATTAAACTATATTTAATACAATTTTAATAAAATTTCACGAAAGAATTGAATTATTCTCTGAAATTTGCATAAATCTACGAAAACGACTCAATTATTTAATAAAGTCTTTGCAAACATTGAATTCTCTTAAACATAACTCTAAGAGTGATTTAATCTCAAAAATTCAATTGTTCCTCATATTGTCTGTAAAATTTATTTTAAAAATCCAATTATTTTCCAAATTTTTTAGAAAATTCTTGAAAAAAATTAAATTATTTTTTTTAAAAATGAAAAATTTGTGTATAAAAATTGTATTTTATCTATTTTTAAATAAAATTCACTGAATTTCACCGAATGATTCAGTACAATTTTTTCTAATTTTTAATAAAATTTTTCGAAAAAATTCTTTACAAACTTCTAATAAATTCTTAAAAACAATTATTTTTAAGAATAGTAACATTATTCGCAAGAATTAAATTATATATCTATAAATAATGGAATTTCCTACATGAATTCAATTATATTCCAAATAATTTTAATAAACTTTTGCAATAAATTATTTAACTATAATCTTAAACAGAAACGATTATTTTAAAAATTTGAAAGAAATTCTTCATAAAATCCAATTATTTTAAAAATTTTCAATCAAAATTAAATTATCAAAATAGATTAGATAAAAAAAATTCAAAGAAATTCGTCAAAAAAATTTAATCAGGATTTCGAAATTTTTGAAAAAAATTCCTCGCAAGAATTCAATTATTTTCATTAATAGTAAAATTTTTCAAAGA
Organism: Leptopilina drosophilae; assembly: GCA_032873175.1. Lineage (NCBI taxonomy): Eukaryota > Metazoa > Arthropoda > Insecta > Hymenoptera > Figitidae > Leptopilina > Leptopilina drosophilae. The sequence goes on from CM065485.1 coordinate 11,527,270, forward strand.
AATAACTATTTTCAAAAATTATGTTAAAATTCTTTTAAACAATTTAATTATTTTTATAAATTGGAAGATTCTTTGCAAAAATTTTAATGATTTTTATGACATTAATTAGGTATAAAATTGAATAAAAATTAAAAAGAACAATTATTGAAAAAGTTGGGAAACAAAAAAGCAAACAACAACTAACTTTAAACGGCGAACATATTACCGGAACATAATATATTTTATTATTATTACCAGCAATTAATGTTACGCACGCTAGTACATCGAATATAGTATTCGATTTGTTATTATTATGCAAATTACAAAATTTTTTATTTATAAACATAAATTTTTTAAATAATTTTATATTCAAAATTTTAAAAAATCACTTATTAAGAACAAAATTATTTATTACTGTTCATATTTTCAAAAATTTAAATAAAATTTCACGAAAGAATTAAAATATTTCCTAAAATTTTAAAAAATCCTTCTAAACAATTCGATTATTTTCAAAACAATTTTAATTAAAATAATAAAGAGAGTTCAATTTGTTAAAAAATTCTAACATATTTCGAAAAAATTCAGTTTTTTTCTAAAATTTTAATAAATTCTTCGAAATATTTCAATTATTTTTATAAATAGTAAAATTCTTTGCAGTAATTCAATTATGTTTATAAATAGTAAAATCTTTTTCAGAATCTTGAAATATTAACATAAAATTCATTTATTTTCTAAAATTTTAATAAATTCTTTGGAACAATTCAATTACTTCTATAAATAGTAAAATTTTTGACAAGAATTTAATTATTTTTAAAATGTTTAATTAAAATCATTAAAGAAACTCCATTATTTGACAAAAAACTTAAAGACATTTTTCAAAAAGAATTTAATTACAATTTTTAAAAATTTAAACAAAATTCTCCGCGAGAATTCAGTTATTTTCTGAGATAATGAAATTCTATGAAGAAATTCTATTATTATTAAATTTTTTGATAAAATTATTTGCAATAATTCGATGATTTTCAATACATTAATTTTAAAATTGAAAATATTTGAAAAGAAAAATTAAAAAAAGGTTAAGAAAGAAAAAAGCAAACAGCAACTAACTTTAAACGGCTAACAGATTACAGGATCACGAACTTTATTAATATAGATTATATATATTATATATATATATATATATATATATATATATATATATATATATTAATATTTATACTTGAAATAAGTAATTTTTTAATCACACATTTTTATTATAAATACTTAGCTTTATCAGTTAAAAAGTCATCTGCTTCGATAAAAACATTTTTTTAAATCAATGATTCTTTTTATAAAAATCTAAAAAAATCATGTTTTCATAAAAAATTATAATTTAAAAAGAGCACGTTATCTTTAAAAAGACATGTGTATTTTTTTGTTTTCAAAAAAGCATCCTAAGAGAAAAAAAATCCAAAAGTGCGATAAAAAAGGTATTCAATTCTTTGAGTGACAACATCTTAAAGAAGTCAAGAAGCGAGCTTCACATTATTGAGGTCGGGAGAAAAGAAAATGCAAGCATCAAGAACCAAAAAGGTGTAAGGGAAGGAAAGTAGAAAATTAATATTTCAGTCAGACACCAAGTAAGCGGCTTCATACGCTTGGATACCTGCTAAATTTTCTCATACACTATGAAAATTTCAAATCTATCCACCCCTCTCTTTTTTATGAATTCTTCAAAAAGAAAATCCAACATAACTCCTCTCTCATATTTCTTTGATTTTAATCACAGAAATACTAAAAATAAATTCATCGAAAATGAAACATCAAATTATACGAGAATATATTCTCAAAGTATAATTCATTCTGATTTCAAATAAGAGTCTAAAAAGAATAAAAATTTCAAATCAAATTTCAATCGCATTAAATTAATCATCAAAAATAGAATAAAGCTACTGAATAGTAGATGAAATTCTAATTAAAAGGAAAAAAATCATTACATAATAAATTATTAACATACATCAGAGTGGTGGCATAATATAATTGCATAAAAAAGAGAAAAAGATTTTACATATATATATATAAAAACGGGTCAGAGTTATTTAAATTTAAATTTGATATTTTAATCTGAAATTAAGTTCGTCTCTTGAATGCGCAATGAGAGTTGGAAAATTATCCGTGACTTATAACCAATCTCTGAATCTTTTTGTCAAAAGGACATTTCGATTAAACTTCAGCTAGTGTATTAGAGGCTATCTGCTCTAGATGGCCGGTCCATTCGTCTTGTTTTTGTCACGAAGAGGTGGACGACGAGATCAACCCGTTTAGGGTATATATGGAGCAATGGATACCGCGCACGATTGTTATCGTGATATTGAATGTCACTACCAGAATCATTACTTATGTAACTAATTTCCAAAAACTCAACAAACCAATTCAATAAAAAAAATTCCAAAAATTGCAATCTATTTTCTTTCGATTAATCGAATGTATACCAAAATACTTTTTAAATGTAAACTATTTTTCAATTTAGCGAATATTGTCAACCCTGATAATATAATATTTTGTATCACATTATTTGCAATAATAGAATTTCTGTATTAATGATTGTTGTAAAGTAACAATGTCATACACTGATTTTGCCCCTTGAATAATTCTGATCACTTTCGATAGATTTTTTCACGCTGATTACGAATCTGAAAAGAAAAATGCTCTAGCATGTCAAGTTTTTGAGAAAATTAGTGTTAAAAAGTCAAAAAAGCATGTTTTTGTCAATCTTTGAAAATCATTAAAAAATAAACAAGAGGTGCAAGAATTTTGTTTTTGGCTTTAAATGAAAGCTTGAATCACAACCAACAATTTCATTGGGGAAGAATTCGGAGGCATTTCTTGTAAGACAATTAAAAATAATTTTTTCCTATACATTAAATTTTGTTAAATATTTGTATAACCATGTATAACCTCAGCATTATAAAACAAGTGATAAACAAATGAATTTTATATTTTTCAAATTAATAATATTTTATATTATTTTCAGGTTACTTTTTTTATTTAAAAAATTTTTTTAGTTAATCTTGATGTATATACTTAACAAAGGAAAAGATCATTTCGAAAAGAAAATTCATGTATTTCAAGTAAAGAATACCTATTATGAATTTAACACTATTTGTTTTTGCAAAATTATAACATTGCTTTCAGTACATAGTTGTTTTGCTCTAATATAGGATACAAGCAGACAAAAGGAAATATTAAATAAATTTCAACATTTAAAAATCAGAACATAATTTTTACAATAAAAAATTGAATTATCATTAATTTTATAAATTAAATATGTGATTAAATATATCAAATAATTTAATTTATATGAACACTGAATATTCAATTTAATACATATCATTTTCTTTTATTAGGGAGGAATTTAATTTTTATTAGAAGCATTCTTTAATATTAATTTAATTTATTTAAAACTATGTGCTATAAATAAATATAATTAGCGTAGAGCAGGATTTATTTATTATTGAACGTTTAAATAAAGTTTTAATTAAAAATTTCTGTAAAGGTTTTAAATACAACATATTTGTAAAAATTATATTACTGAAATTTTATTTCAAAGGCATCAATTAAATTTTCAAATTGTTTATTTATTTTATTGAGTATTGATATACGTTAAGATCAATTGCAACATTTCTTTCGAAGAAAATAAGTAACCTGAAAATAATATAAAATGTTATTAATTTGAAAAATAAAAAATTCATTTGTTTATCACTTGTTTTATAATGCTGGCGTTATACATGGTGCCAGAAAAATATAAATAATAACAAAATTTAATGTATAGGGAAAAATTATTTTTAATTGTCTTACAGGAAATGCCTTCGAATTCTTCCTCAATGAAATTGTTGGTTGTGATTCAAGCTTTTATTTAAAACCAAAAAAAAATTCTTGCACCTCTTGTTTATTTTTTAATGATTTTCAAAGATAGATAAAAACATGCTTTTTTGACTTTTTAACACTAATTTTCTCAAAAACTTGACGTGCTAGAGCATTTTTCTTTTCAGATTCGTAATCATCGTGAAAAAATCTATCAAAAGTGACCAGAATTATTCAAGGAGCAGAAAAAAAAGTTATTTTTGTCAAACAGTGTAATTATTCCAAGTTTATAAACGATCAATTTTTCACTCCTCGTGTGAAGGAAATACAGTTAGTTATAATGAAAGAGAATTGAAAAAAAATTTACGTTTCGAATGTCCGAGTGATACTCAGGTGTGTTTTTGATGTATAAACTAATGAATAAATTAAAGGTCTGCAGATGGCACATGGGAGCTTTATTGGTTGATCTTTGGCTAACCAAGCAGGCTAAAGCTCTTCTATCTAATTGCATCAAAGCAAGCAGATCATGTATTGTTGGAATAACGTCATGTTGTATTTGATTAATCGTCAGTTTAACTTGCATGTGTACATCTAATAGTCATATACAAGTAATCTTGCAAGTGGTCATCAAGTCAACTTATTCCACAAATAATCTTAACAAAATCATTATAAATTTTTCACTTCAATATTAATTCTCGTCCCCTCATACAGCAATCAAAATATTTTCATAATTTAGCTTTACAGTCAAAACTTTTACACCTGAATTGATGAGCTAATCAGTTGAAAATACAAGCACCGCTGCTCACAGGTCAATAAAGTAGTCATTATTACCCAAGATCAATAATGTCTACTTCATTGATAAAAAATTATCATTTTTCTCTTTCGCGAGGATCTAATTTTTCCAACACTATTTGAATGATGCCATTAGTGACTTAATTTGATTTACGTCCTGTTTACACGCCGTAAATAAGGATTTGAACCTTTTTGGTCTAATTTCTTTTTTGTAGCTTTAAATTACTCTTCATGTGCATCTGCAATGTATACAGAGTTCTTTAGAGAGCTTATTTGCCAAAGAAACCTTGTTAAATAAACAAATAAAGAGATGGTGTTAAATTAAAAAGACTCACTGGTCGTAGACTTCAACGTTGGAAACTGTGACTCAGCAGTAGAATTCTTTTTCCTCTACAGCATCCTTTAGTTGACGAAGATCACTTCAATTTCCTTTTTATTCTGTGGAAACCTGAAGAATGCTGAAGCCTCTTTATTGTATCTTCTTTTCTCAGTTAGTAGACTCCGAGAGACTTTCAACAATAGGCTGAAAAAATTAATTTTTTAACTAATTTTTCTTTCAAATTATGTACCAATCATTCGATAAATATAATATTAACTAAACAATATGCTACTGGTGAACTCCACGTCAACTAATAACAGATATTTTCTAGACTAATTGGGATTTGGTTAATATTTTGTGTATATGCTCCTTAGGCGATATAAAAAAAGTTCCCCAAACATTTTTTGAAAAAAATAAAAAAATGGCGGAGATATGACACTTTGAATTTTTTAGTACTTTTATTTTAAAAAATTCATAACTTTTACTCTAATAATCCGATTTTAATTTTCAATATCAGAAATTGTTCGTAAAATACCATATTTTAAACTAAAAAATATTATAATTAACAAAAAATATTTTTGCTCTATTTTTGTCAAATTTGAAAAATAAAAATCGTCATTTAAAAAATATGGGGTTTTCAATTTCTTTTTTATTTTTACCAAAAGATGGCAAAATTTGTCTGTGAAATGATCTGGTAAGTTTCATTGTGGGACCGCCATGGGTTTTTAAAAAAGAAATAAATTTAATGTGATGCATGATACAAATTTATACGTCCTTTCAGGAAATGTAAAAAAACAAATGACCATCACAAGTAATATGAATTCATTGCTAATTGTTCCCTGTCTTTCTAAAGTTTTTTTTCCATGCATCACATTAAATTTATTTCTTTTTCAAAAACCCATGGCGGTCCCACAATGAAACTTACCAGATTTTTAACAGACAAATTTTGTCATCTTTTGGTATAAATAAAAAAGAAATTGAAAACCCCATATTTTTTAAATGACGATTTTTATTTTTCAAATTTGACAAAAATAGAGCAAAAATATTTTTTGTTAATTATAATATTTTTTAGTTTAAAATATGGTATTTTACGAACAATTTCTGATATTGAAAATTAAAATCGGATTATTAGAGTAAAAGTTATGAATTTTTTAAAATAAAAGTACTAAAAAATTCAAAGTGTCATATCTCCGCCATTTTTTTATTTTTTTCAAAAAATGTTTGGGGAACTTTTTTTATATCGCCTAAGGAGCATATACACAAAATATTAACCAAATCCCAATTAGTCTAGAAAGTATCTGTTATGAGTTGACGTGGAGTTCACCTACTCAATTAACATTAATTCGATTTCATTAATTTTACTTTATCATTTTAATTCAATCATAATTAAATTGAAAACTATGAAACTAATAGAAATTAACTCAATTTTCCAGTGTTTTTAAACTCTAATCCATTTGACAATAGACATAAATAAGCTTTGAATTATGAAAACAAATCTAATTCTAGTTTAAATGAAATTTTACTTCTTCTGTTATCAAATTTGAACTGCTTCTTTATGTTTGTTGAGGTTTAGGAAAGTATTTCTAACAAAGTAAACATTCCTTCTAGAGCGTATGCAAGGACAGAGTTGAATTTTACTTTAACCTTTAGGAAAGTCAGGTATGTGTAAGTAAACAAATTAAAAACGATAAGAGTAGTAGAACAAATTCAGAAGTTAATCAAATTTTTATTTTAAGTTTTCACATCAAGTTTATTTAAAAATAAAAATTAAATTTTTTTAATTAAGTCAACATTGAATTTACTTTTACTTCTCCATTTTAAAAATTGATGTTCCCATTTCTTTACAATGAGATAGAAATTAATCTTATTACTTTTTAACTAATCGATATAAATTAATAATTTAATTTCAATTAATTTTCAATTTTATTAATCTATAATCACCGTTTCTTATCAAACAATTGAAAAAATTATATTTTTATAGGTAAAACTAATTTTATAGTTAATTTTTCACTAATTTACGTATATACTAAATCATAAAATTCAATTTTGAAAATAATTTTGTTTTCAGCTTTCACCAAAAATTTATCATCCCCACTAAATAAAAGAATAAAGCCCCCGTGTGTGGGTGTCTGTATGTCTGTGCTTCTCATCGAAATGTAAATAAGAATTTTAAGCATAAAATTTATTTTTCACATCACATAAAACAAATTTCCGTTTCATGTCTTCCTTCGCACAACTTCGTATCCAGGGTGGATAAAATGAAAGTTGTTACATTCATCCCACATAATCTACTTTTCCATTTCGTCGTTATAAATTGAATCCTCAATTCTTGTTACGTTTACTGATTAACGTATACATAGAACCAAAATAGAAAAAGAATTTTTAATCCCACCAGAGATACGAATTACCTTCTTTTTAATTATTATTAAATATATATAATACTAGTCAAGAATAAATTCTTTTTTTTAAAGAAAAGGAGTGATACTAAACGAAAAAAAACTACATGAAACGAGAAGGATTTGTAAATCCGTTTTAGAAGAATTTTCCTAATCAGACATAAATATTTACTCTTCAAAGGTGGCGCACTCCATTCAATATTCCGAAATCTCCCCTTCTCGACAAAGATGTGTCAATATTTCTCGTACACAAGATCAAACAGTGTTGGCAAACAAATATACGTCCACCTTATTTTAAGAGTCAAATGTTGAAAATATTCGTTCGAAATTCCCCTATAACGGTATATATTCGAATTGGTGAATTATTACATTATGGAGTGTATATTTTAGGTTAAAAGAAAAGTCATTGGGAGCGTTGAATCGTGACGTCTTTTTTGCAATGGTGAATGTTGAAGTCGAGACGAGAGAGGAAGAGAGAGAATCGCGAGAGCTAAAGTTGGAGAGGCTTGCAGCAAAAGGGTAGTAGATGATGGGAGAAAAAGAAGGTAGCGCTTGGATGTAAAGATGGAGAGAAAGAGGAGTATATTCTCATACCATCGTTCAAAGACGACTATTTGCTTACATTGCAACCTCTTTTTTCGCTTTTCCCTCTGCCAACTTTCCTTTCTCTCTCTCTCTTGCTCTCTCATTTTTTTGTTTTCTCAACTCTCCCCCTTTTCCTTCTCGAGCTTGACTGTTGAGCTTCGAAAAAGAAACGGAACTCGTGAGATTATTAATGGCATCTGACGTCCTGTTAATTGAGTCGGAATTTTATTGTACTTGAGCTTTTGCGTTTATACACACTGAAAAAGAAAACAATTGTCACTATCGTGGAATTCACCATCGAGTTGACGTACACACCAGAAAAAAATTTGTCACTCCACTCGCAGCAAATGAGAAAAAACTTTCCAATTCACCAGTTTTCGAATATTATTTTCAAACCATGTTTTCAAAAGTTTAAGAAAAAGGAACATTTAAAAAAATTAACTCACCGAAATTGCTTCCTTGTATTCCCTGATCCTCTCCAAACTCACATTCAAAACTGAAAAATAAAAAAATAATTTATTTACACAACGTGTACTAAAATAGCTAAAAAAAACAGTTCGATATCTTTCTATTAATAAAATCGTGGCTGAATTTTTTTCCAGCAAAAGCTTCAATATATCTTAAAGCGCAAAGCGTCTAATAATTCTGGTAGCGTTAGGCGTTTAATAGATCTTATACCCCAAAGCGAAATTTACATTAAATGCTTTTAAATAAGTGTGAAGTTAAATAATATTTCGCAAATATTCATTTATTTTAAAAAAAGACTTGTTAAATAATTAATAATATGTCAATAATCAAATAAACAATTATAACTATATAAATATTCCGCCATAGTTAACTAGTAACACAATTATTATTTTTGTTAAATTTCGATTACATTTCACAAATATTGTGGCTAGTGACGATCATTTCCCTATAATGTTACGTATGATTTGAAATTTCTTTTGTTTTTAAATAAATAGCAATACAATATATTATTATCAGTTATTTAGTTCAATTGCTCGCATTAATTAAATGTGGTTCAACCTCAGTTAATTATTGACATCATTTTCGGCATATATTGTACATTAATTTCCATTACTCGTTTATAAACGGGAACTGAATTAGCAAAATTTCATTTATTAATAAATGTGCTGAATCTATGAAATATGATATATGCGAAAATTCCCATTTATATATTCACAATTAACAATTAATGGATATTGAAGAATAGAAAAATTTCAAAAATTCTCTTCTATAGAAAAAAAGAATCACTAACAGCTTATAAAGAAAATATTTAATGTTGGATAAATTTTTAACTTTCTCTCTCTGTCTTCAATTGCGCAAACTAAAAAATGTGGCTTTTAAAAATAGTTTGAACTGGATAAAATATTGTATAGTGGTTTAGCTGTTTTAATTAATTCATTATATTATCCTATACGTGCGGTTCACTATATATAACGTTTTAGCTATCCGATAAGAATATTCCATATTCCTATCGAATTTCAATAATCTCTGCATCTAAATCATTGTCATCACATTTCATTTATTTTATACGTATGCGCGACTATTTCTAATTTTAGCCACAATATGAAAAGAGAAATGAATCGAAAATTATTAATTATTTTAAATAATTCTTGTAGTTATTTCTAAAATTCATCTCATTAAAAATAACTTCAAAATTTTGAAATTATTGGGAATAATTTTTTAAAAATATATATGAAAAATTGGTAACATAAATATCGAATTGAAAATGTGTACTCTAATGATAAATATTATATAGATATAGATATATAAATACATGTACAGGAAATAACTTTTTTCCCTTCAACTAAGTGACAAGTCATGTTTCAGAAGTTTTCCAGTAAAAAGAAATAACTTTTTAAGTAAAACGAATACAGACCTTGTTTGTTTCTATTTCCATCAGTTTTTTATTTTTAATTCAAAAATATTAGAGCATTGTATGATGAATGCCATGAGGTCCTGAAAAGGCATATCCTAATTCGTGCAGGACAACAGAAATATCGTAAGTGACTTATTCGTAACAATAAGACAAGCGTTCAAAATATAATATAATAAAAGTTTCCTTATTATTATAATTATGTGTACTATATTTAGCAATATAGTGTCTTTATGTATTGATACGTGAAGAGAAGATAAAGTAGTGTTGCCGGTCATCAAGTTGGAGTAAATTTTGATGCTGAAAACAGAATAGTAATATTTTTATTTGTTCAAGTAAATTTTTATATAAAAAAGTGTATAACATTTTATAATAAAAAAATTATTAATACAAACCTTTTGTAAAAGTATAACGATTTATCCATTTCTTATACTCCTCCTCCTCCTCGTCGTTGTCGTCGTCGTCATTAACACACAGTAAATTATGATGATTCTGAAAGTAGAGTAATAGTCGTTTGGAATTAATCAAATTTAGTTTTAATAGTTAAAAAAGATTTTGGGAAAAATACTTATTTTTATTCTGTTTAGTTGATATGTCGTCTCAAGTATTTTTACTTCCTGCTTTTCCATTTTGACTGACCTTTAACAAAAAAGTTTTTAAATTAATACTTAAATATTTCATTCAATTATTTTTACAATTGCAATAAAAATTAAGTATTTAAACTTTACATTTAGAAACTTTAGAATGAATTTTTTTATCTAAAAATTTTAACTACATATTTAAATTAGAATTTATTTAAAATATCGAAATATAATCAAATTGAGTTGTATTTATACCTGTATTTTGAGAAAATAAAAAGAATAAATTCCTTTTTTTTAAATAGTCGATAAAAGTCCAGAAAGTCTTAATTCGAGGTGTGTAATTAGTAAATGTTATGCAATTTCATGACAAAATGCTGTATTCCCATTATTAATTAAATTATAAAAAATAAATGATTATTATTATCAAATAAAATATTACGAATTAGAAACAATGTTAGAAAAATATCTCTTATCTTCGAGATCTGAATTTCTTCCAATGAACCAATGTTATCGCGAGACTTTGTTGGCTCGTACATTTCATCATCAAAGCATCGATCGCCAATCTGAATGGAAAAAAACATTTGACATTAAAATTCTCTTCTAAAAAACATTTTCTATCAAAATACTTTACTTCTATTCGATTTTTTCCTGAAAAAAAGAAAAAAAATTAATATTTCGTTTTTATTAATTTGAAATTTTTTCCTCATGTGAAAACTACACTTCAAGACAGGCCTCGGATTGAATTTAAAAACAAAAAATAGAATGAAAAATGTCAAAACTTTCGTAATAGTTAAAAATAGTCGCACACTATTTATTTAAAAATAATGATAATTGTGTTTGAATAAAAAACGGAGTTACAAATATTATGCACTAAAATCGTAATTTAAATTCATTTTAAATTAAGCAAGTGCAATTTTCTTATATATACATCATAATATCATTAAAACGAATTACCGTACACCTTTAAACGAAATTAATCAATATTTAGTACAAAGTTGAAAATTCATTCAATGTTTAGTTCTATACGTTCTACGAATGAGGTTTATCCTGAAATTCAATGCGTGCAGCGATGACAGATTGGCATTCACGCGAGTCTGCTGGTACTTTGACTGATATCGACAGCTAATTAGCGTTATGAATGTTAGGTATCGGATCGTTAAGCCATCGTGTCGAACATCAAATGTGTTTCTAATATTCGAATTGCCGAAAAAAAAGGTAATGAAATAAAAAAATCAAAATTCGAAAATCTAAAAAATGTTATTCAAATTTCTAAACCAGTTACAAAAGTATTTTACATTTACTACAGTATATATTTTACAATTTTATATATAATTTAAAACTTTTTTATATTAACCAGGGTGTCAAACAAGTGTTGACAAAAAAATTCCCTGACATTTTACTAATTTTATTTTTGATTTCTTAGGCCAAAAATATGGTAACGGACATATTTAACAATAAATTAATATCTAATGATAGAAACAAACGATAAAAAATTTTCTGATTAACAAAATTCTTTATTCAGAAAAAATTTTTATTTTTGTATAAATTTTTAGAAATTTCCCTAACTTTCAATGAAATTCTCTGATATTCCCTGACTGTTTCCTAACCGTTTGACACTCAGTTAACCCAAAATTATACCAAAATCTATAAAATTCTACAGATTTCAAAAGTTTTAATAAATTATCCAATTTTGTCACAGAAAATTTTCATTAAATTGCATATTATGATTTTTAATTCGTTTCATTTTTGGATTTTTATTTGAATAGTTAAAAATGAAATGACAGTAATTCTTAATTCAGATTTTATTTAAAATCCATATTACCTCAATTTCTGAATTTATAATTCTCAAATATTTTCTCAGATTTAAAACAAAACGTTATTGCAAATATATGTTCTTTCAATTTTGACACATGTGAATATCACTTTAAATAATTTTAATTAATTTAATATATAATTTATTAGCATATATAAAATTATATAAATTAAAGATTAAAGATTATAAATTATATATTGAATAATGTGTAATACTATGAAAATTATTTACTAAAAAATATAATTGAAAAAAATTAAATATATTTATAGCAACATTTTTTTAATTATAAATGTAACAATTAGTATAAATGAATTTTAATTTTTAATTTGCAATATTTTTATGGCCTCCAATTTGTTTAAAGTCACAGGATTTAGTTTTTAAAATAAGAATTAAAATCCCATTTACTTTTTCAAGGAAAGAAAAACAACAACAAAATACATAAAATCTTGAGAATATTTTCCCAATAATAAAGGGAAAATAAATTGCAATCCTAATGAAATATTCTCCTCGTCTTGAAAATGTATTATTATTGAAAAAGCAAAAGTTTTCCGGAGAGGGGTAAAATTCTCTCAACACTTTTTAAACACGCTAAAAGCTAAAGGAAATATTCATTAGTGGGAAACCACTGAAAATAGCAATATTGCCTTTTGGTCTTTATAGTCGAGCAAGAAACAACAAAGTAATAGCGATATCACATTTAAACTTTCTCAAAACGTCTCATTTTCAAATTATACTTGGGGTTGTACCGGGTTTCGAGCACATTTTAATCAAGTGCTTATTGAGTTGAAAACTGGAATATTATTGCGAGGCCTGCGCGAGTTTCTCGCTTCTCGCAATCAGGCCAAGACCGCTGCAAGTTTAGCAGGACCGAGAAGAGAGAAAAAGAGAAAAAAAAGAGAGGGAGAGAGAATAAAAAGTACCGAGATTTTCGCCAAGAGCTGTAACCGAAATCAGCAAGAGTTTTATACCTCGATTTTCAAAACGCTTTTAGCGTTTTCATCCGATTCGGTTCTGACCTACTTCAGAGCTTCTTGTTTTTTTTAAACCCTCGCGTATAAACTGCTACATACACTATATATACCTGTGCATATCGAAAAAAGTTAAACAAAACGCTTATCGATACAGGAAATGGAAACTAAATTGTTTTTAATAAATGCTTCAGTGAAAAAAAAAATATTATCAAATTTTGTTTTGAAAAAATACGAACAGATATTTCGGAAATTAATCCCAAAATTCTATTCACTGAACTACTATTTATACAAACATAATTAAAAAATAAAACTAATTTGAAAATAAGGGGAAAAATATTTCTATAAGAATTTTTTTCGGATTGAAAAATAAAACTTTGAGTGCCTTTTAAAAAAGTCGAAATGGGCTTTTTCACATTCGACCGGGAAAAAAAGAAAACAGTTATTATTGATGGTGAAAATAGGTTATTCACCTTCGTTTCTCATTTCCGGATCGTGGGACAAGCACAAATCACGATGTAATTGCTAAATGTAGCGTAGCGCTCGCTGTCGAACGCGAAAGAAACTGAGCTGTTAGCGGATGTAAAATTGATAAAAGTATAGAAAATTCTGTACATAAAGTACTTTTTCATTGCTTTTATCTGCAGTAAACGATTGTATCCGTAATTACAAAAAAAAGATAATTACAAACTTTCCATATAGATATATGTTATCATAAGAAAAAAACTTATTAGAAAAAAAATAAATATTACATTTCTTGTTACTTAATTCTTAACAATTGAAGTGAATAGTTTTCCTAACAATAAAAATTAGTAAAGAATAAAATAAAAATAAGTATTAAAAATATAAAGTTGTAATATATTGTAATATGAAATGATGAAAAACTTACTGTAAACAGATTTCTCGTCTCCTGTACAAATTGTCTGGAAAAATTTTCCTAAAAGAGGACAATTCTACACAATATCTGCTCTTTAGTACTTCCTGAATTGACTGGCATTGAGTGTTGACTGCAAAAGACTGAAAAGAAAAGAATAATTTGTTAATCGACTAAAATAAATTTATTCTTTACAAGCAATTTTGTATTTTGTTTTTGTATCCAGAAAAAAATTTGAGTAGTACTACTTTTAAAGTAAATTTTTTACGCTTTAAAAAAATAGATTTAAAATTTAACTTCTCAGGGAATTCTATAAAAGTCGCACCCATTTAAGAATTAAAACGAAGAGAGTTAAAATTTACACAATAAAAATAACAAGTTTTTAAATTTACTTTTTTTGGAGTTAATTTTTAACTCGCAAAATTTCACTCCCAACTGACACAAATGATTAATTTATTTAAGGATACAATATCGGGTCGTCTTTAAGACTAAAAAAAAGTCGCTTTAGTCGCATAAATTCACAACAAAAGTCAAGAAATGTCGCACAAAATTTTCGAAAAAGTCGGAAAAAAGTCGAATGAAATTTTAGGAAAAAAACGCCGAAAAGGAAACACAAAAATGTCAAAATTGTAAAAAAATCACATTTCTCGCCAACAAATACTTTAACATCAAACATTCTGGAATACTATTAAATCAAATTTAATAAAATGCATGGCGAAATTTTAATTAAGTATTTTTAACATTTTTTTTTAAAATCTGTTCAAAATTTCAATTATTTTTATAAATAATAAAGTTCTTTTCCAAAATTCGATTATTTAAAAAAAATTTAATAAAATGTCTCATAATTTCAATTACCTTTATAAATAATAAAATACTTCTCTAAAATTCATATTATTTTCAAAAATAATGAAATTCTTCGCAAAAATTCAATTACATTCAAAATTTTTTTTTAATTTCCCATCAAAATTTTATAAATAATAAAATTCATGATGGAAATTCAATTATTTTCAAAAGTAATAAAATTCTCCACAGAATTTCAATTATTTTCAAATTTTTTTTTAAATTCTCAAAATTTCAATTATCTTTATAAATATCAAAATTCTTCTTCAAAATTCAATAACTTTTAAACATTTTTTTAAAAAATCTGTTCAAAAATTCAATTATCTTTATAAATATCAAAATTCTTCTTCGAAATTCAATTATTTTTCAACATTTAAAAAAAAATTTGTTCAAAAATTCAATTATCTTTATAAATAATAAAATTCTTCTCTGTAATTCAATTATTATCAAAGAATTTTAGTAAAATTTTTGTCAGAATTTTAATTATTTATTTATTTTTGTAAATTTGTAATTATCTTTATAAATAATCAAATTCATCCTAGAAATTCATTTATTTTTAAAAGTAATAAAATTCTTCGCAGAAATTCAATTATTTTCAAAATTTTTTTTAAATTTCTTGTCAAAATTATCATTATCTTCAAAAATAATAAAATTCATCATGGAAATTTAATTATTTTAAAAAGTTTTGATAAAATTCTTTGCAAAACTCAATTGTTTTAAAAAAATAAAAAAATTCATCGCAGAAATTCAATTATTTTCAAATTTTTTTAAATTCTCCCCACAATATCAAATATTTTTAAAAATATCAAAATTCTTCTTCAAAATTCAATTACTTTTAAACATTTTTAAAAAAATCTGTTCAACATTTCAATTATATTTATAAATAATGAAAATTTTCAAATTTTTTAAAATTCTCCCCACAATATCAACTATTTTTAAAAATATCAAAATTCTTCTTCAAAATTCAATTACTTTTAAACATTTTTAAAAAAATCTGTTCAACATTTCAATTATATTTATAAATAATAAAAATTTTCTCTGAAATTCAATTATTTGCAAAGAATTTTAATAAAACTCGGTCATCGTTAATTATTATAAGTACTAGTTTAATTTCAAAAAGATTTGAATTTGAATCTTTTGAAGGATTTTAGTTCGTATGGAATAATAATAATTAAATATGTATTTACTTAAAAAAGAAGTTATTGATGTTTTTTTTTGAAAAATTTGAAAGAACTCTGTAAATAAACTTAAAAGAACATTTTTTTGACTAAACCTTTTCCTTTTAACTTTAATTTTCAGAAAATTTAAAAAATTTCAGTCGCATTTTACTAAAAAAATCTTGAAAAAGTCGATTAGTCGCATATTTTCACAAAAAAGTCGAAAAAAGTCACATTTCCTTAGAAAAGTCGAAAAAAGTCGAAAAAGTCGCACCATCCGAGCCCTGATAATACTAATTATTTTTTACACTTAAAAATTGTAATTTTATGTTTAAGTCTAAAACAGAATTTGTTGACTCGAAAAATGGATACACCCTCGAGAATTGTTACGTTTACCGTATTTAAAAATTCATTTGTTTATTTTTCTAATCATTATTTGTAATTAGAAAAAAAAGTTGTTTTAAAAAGTTTGTTCTCGAAAAATAAATAAATTATTATCAAAAAGAAAAACTGAATAACAGTGATATTTTTTTAACCAAATTTGTCTAAAAAAATTTTTTAAAGTGCTACGAAAATAGTAAAAATCAAATTTTTCAATTTGGATGACCTATTTTATTTGCATAATAAAGTTTTAATAAAATATAATTTTGATTTTAAATTAAACAGAGAAACTTTTGACTAAGTTTAAAATGAAACAAACAATCTTAAAGTAATTATCTTCTTAGGTATCAGAACGCGTCAAATTTTATGGAATATTTAAAATATTTTCTTAATACAGTTAAAGTATCGATTCTCGCCTCAAAAAAATAATAACTGTCATAAACATTACGTATAGTTATCTCCTGAGTTCTAAAACAAAATAATAAAATTATAACAACTATTTAGATGTAATAATAATATAAACACAATTAGCTACAATAAAATAAAAATCGTGGTATTATTTCATTTATTCCTCTATACAGTTAATTATTAATTTAATAATTTTGCTAGTACAATAATTCGTAGGGTGTTCAAAAATTTGCACACTATAAAAGCAAGAGGATATAAGCGAGAAATGTCATTTTCACGTTTATATCCCAGAGCTATTTTTTTATTAACTGTTTTGCACTCACGTCTGTGCTAATTACGTGGCTCACGGAACGTAAAACTCGTACGAATGATTTATGTTGAATTTTTTAGTATTTTTTTCTTTTCTTTTTCTTTTTTTACATTTACATCCCTCTCTCTCTCACTCATATACCCTATTTTTTCTGCGGCGTGTATATATTACATTCGGGTCCACCTACTATTTTCACAGAGAGAATCAGATGAACAGATACCAAGAGGACAGTGATAAAGAGATAAAATTTTTATAAACACAAAATAGTGTGGTATAAGAAAAGAGAGTGGAAGAAAAGTCGACACGATTCTATGGAAACTAAACGGATAATATAATACTCACTGTCACTATTTGTCGTTTTAAAAATTACATCAAAAGGAAAAAAATTTATTTCGTTGGAATATTTAAAAAGTATTTAATAATTCGTATGAAGCAAAAGATTTGATAATTTAAATGAAGAAAAACGTTTGAAATTTAATTCTAAAGGAAGAGAAGAGAAAATGGAAATTTCAATTTATCCAAGTTTGTTAATAAAAAGTAGCATATTTTTTGAAAAATAGTTTCGTGTATTCAGAAAAAGAAACATACATCCAAGTTTTGTAAACGTTTCCTAAAATGTATTTAAACCGAAGCGCATATTATACTCACTGCGACACGAAAACATTAAGAAAACAAATTTCGTTCTCATTTTTCCAAGGTGGCGTAACCGCGCGCATATAATAAAATGGTCCACAACTGCTTCCGGGCATTGCCCATAATTTTACACCGGGTTTCACCATGATACGACATATATATATATATATATATGGTATTATCTTGAGGAATGATAAATAGCACGATAAATAATGACAATGTGCGCCTTGGTTTTGGTGTAATTCACGGATAATTCTTGTGACTGTCAGCTCCATGTCTGTGGTGTATTGCAAGCAGCTCAAGTTGCAAGCGAAAAATAGGGACAAAAGAATAAAAAAAGGGCAAAGAAGGAAAAGAAAGAATGAACACGAATGAAAGCTCCAGCATCGAGATCGAAAATTTCGGGAAACTACAATGAATGGAACTACTATCTGACCCCTTAAACTAAGCGCATTAAATTTTGTGGAAATGGCGTAATGTCTCTCTTTTGTTACTTCTAATCCAGAAAAGAAGAGACAAGTCAGTAGTGGTAGATTTTCATTCTCATTTTCTGCGTTTCGCCAAATGTGGCATTATTTTCCTTTAAATCGTCTCTCTCTCTCTCTCTTTATTTCTGTTCCTCCTTCTCTTTTTCTAAAATAGCGTTTGCTAAAGTGAAAATTTCGACTTCCGGTTTGCCGCAACAGATGCTGTACAAGACTCAAGCGTTGTTTACTCTACATTTCACGAAAACATTAATGTTCATGGATATTAAATTTAAAACGAATTCCAAAACAACTTTTGATTTTAAAATAGAAAAAAATTATTATTTAAAATTAATATTTAAATAACGTCGACTCTAGGGAAAAGAAAGGGGAAGGGTTTAGAAGTAACATGAAAGTGTCAAAAATTTGAAAAAAATTCAATAATTATTTTAAAACATTATCTGTTAAGAATTTAAATTAATTAAATTAAAATAAAACCAAGTGGGACAAAGGAAATAAAATGAATTTACAATTTTAATACCTATTTAAATGAAAACACATTCAAGTTATAAAACAAAATTTTTAGACAAAATTATTAATCATGAAAAAACATAAAATTATATTTAACTTTATTAAAAAAATATGTAATAAGTTATTCAAAATATATCAAACTAGCAAAATTATCCGCGCGCAAGCGCGCGGGAATGTTGTGCTACAATGTTTATTGTAAATAATTTCAAATCATTTTAATTTAAGTAATTTTTAAAGAAATACTTATTATGACACATAACTGAAAAACTAATTAGAATTAAATTTTCAAAATATATTATATTTTTAAACTTTAAAGTATATAAAAAAAAGTTTAACAAATTTCGATACTAATTTCAAATTTGGCATCAGATTTTCAAAATTGAAAATAATTAAACTTTCTTGTACGAGGAAAATTGAATTTCACAAAAATTGTTATCTGATACCAAAATTGAAAAAAAACTTCATTACGAAAATTTTAATTATTCTAAAGAATAGAGAAGGTAAAAAAATAATTAGCTATATATAGGTATTTAACTTTCCAAACAAAGAATATAAACAATATTTTTTTTAGAGATTTTCCACTACTTTTAATTCGCTAATAATGAAAAAAATCAATTTCATTTAACAAAATTTTATGCAATTTATTTTTCTCAATAATTCAATTACTTTTAATAAATATAAAATTTTTCATGTAAATTACATTTTTCCAAAAAAAATTTTAATTACATTCTAAGCATGAATTTAATTATTTTCATAATCGTAAAATTCAGTTACTTTCACAAATAAAGTTTTTGACAAGAAAAGAAAAGAATTAAAAATATAAAATAGAAAAATAGAAAATAGAAAATTAAATTATTTAAACTAATAAAATTTTCATAACATTTAAAAATTCATTATTTAAAACAATGTTTATAAAATTCTTATAAAGACTTCCATTCCTTTCAAAAATAATAAAATTTTCAACAGAAATCCAATTCTTTTTAAACATTTTAATAAACTTTTCCGCAATAATTCAATTATTTTCAAAAATTTAACAAAATTATTCGAAAGAAATTAATTGTTTTAAATATAATTTTAATACAGTTTTTTTTAAATAATAAAAAAATTAGTCCCGAAAATTCAATTATTTTGAGATATTTCAATAAAATTCTTTTCAAAATTCAATTATTTTCATGAATAACAATATTCATCACAATAATTCAATTATTATTAAAAGTAATAAATTTACATTATTTAAAAAATTCTAATAAATCGTTCGCAAGAATTCAATTATTTTCATAAATAATAAAAGGTTTTTTTGGAAAATTCAATTATTTAAAAAAAAAATTTAATAAAATTTCCCACCGACATTCAATTATTGACAAATTTTTTAATAGAATTCTTTGTAAAATTTAATTAGGTATCTTTAAAAACTTTCCACATTTCAATGATTTTCAATATCTACTATTTTTATAAAATAACCAATTCTAGGAAAAAATTCAATTATTTTCATCAATTTTAATAAAATTCGCCGCAAAAATTCAATTATTTTAATAAATAATAAAATATTTCAAGAAAATTCAATTATTTTCATAAATAACAAAATTTGCCTAAAGAAATCAATTATTTTTGTAAATAATATAATTCTTCTGAAAAATTCAATTATTTTTATAAATAAAAACATTTTTCATTGAAAATTCAATTATTTTCAAATATTTTTTTAAAATTCTTCGCAAGAATTAAATTATTTTAAATTGTTTCATGAATAATAAAAATCGTAGCATAAATTCAATTTATTAGCAGGATAAGAAAAAAGTAAATACTTTTTGATGAAAATTAGGAAAAAGTCAGGAAAATAAAAAATACGGAATGGAATTTTTGACAATTTTGTGAAGTGAATAAAACTAGTTTTTTTGTTTCTTTTTGACATTAAAAAAATGACAATAACCCACAAAAATGAATTTAAAAAAAAACAAATAAATACAGATAATTTGCTAACGGAAAGGAAACTTACGATCATTGTAATGTATATGGGACATTCCATTTCAAAACGAACCACCTTATAAACAATTGCCATTGTAAGGCAATTTTCAAAAAATTATTTCTCCTATTTATTAAAGCCAAACTTTATTTACTATTAGTGATTTTAAAATAAAATTTTTTTAATTTTATGATGGTAAAAAGATTTTTTTGTTAAATAATAGAATTTATAGAAAAAATTAAGTTTGAAAGATAACCTTTTGAATATCTCAAAACATGTCGTGTCCGATTTTCTTTAAATTTATGTCAAAATGAAGCTTAAAAATTCTAGTTTCATTTTATGTAAACATTACAATGGGCAATTCGGTTGAAATTAAGAACCAATTAAATTTTATGAAGCAGTCAAAGGTTAAACAGTGTAAAAATTTGAAAAAAAACAAATTCCTCTCGATACATACATTATAACCTTAGAAATTCTTGTAAAATTTAATTAATTTCTCAAATTTCCGCGAATTGCCCATTATAATGTTTACATAGAATAAAACTAGAATTCTTAAGCTATATTTTGACATAAATTTTAAGAAAATTGGACACGACATGTTTTGAGATATTCAAAAGGTTATCTTTCAAACTTAATTTTTTCTATAAATTTTATTATTTATTTAAAAAAATTTTTTACCATAAATGGGAGAAATAATTTTTTAAAAATTGCTTTACAATGGCAATTGTTTATAAGGTGGTTCGTTTTGAAATGGAATGTCCCATATTGTCTATTTTTTATCAAAACGTATGAAAAACATAAGAATAACTGTAACTAACTTCAATCTGCGGACAGAATGAATGAACGAAATACTACGAAGATTATTATAGTTAATATTAAAAAAATGATGGAATGACGCAAAAAGAATTTAATTATTTCAAAACTGTCTACGTTCAATGAATCAATTTCTGCTTCTCCCTAAGCTTAATTTATTTATCTTTAGATTTTTATTTTAAAATCTTCAAACCATCAGACAGGGGGATAAAGGAGAGGATAAAGAGTGACATAAATATTATTTGGAAAAACTGAATTAATATAAATTAATAAAATTGACTCACCAAAAGTTCAGCCATAACCACAGTTCACGATGAGTTGTCCATTACGACCTTATTGGCACAGTATTATCCGCAGTACTGTCTCCCGGTATTGTCCTTTGTCCTTAAAAATTTCGAAGATCCATTTATAATCCTGCCGATTCAGGAATAAGTTCTCTTCTGTATCCATTTTGCTAATTCTTGACATGAATTCAAAACTGCCTGTAAAAATATAAAAAAATTAATATTCAAGAATATGTGAACTGAGTATTAAGGGGGTGTAGGGTGGGGTATTATACTGCTCTTGAACTACAACAAAATATTTAAATTTCTTTTTCAAAAATGTCGGTCTGAAATATTATATGGCCGAGTGCTTTAAAAATATATCACCGTACGGTGAACACTAAAACTCGGTCCAGATTTGAGCTAGATAAAAAAGAAAAAGCATTTGTTTCTGCAGCTCAAAATCTAGCGAAATGCTTATTTGTTTGAGATAAAATGCATTTTTTTCAAAATAGCATCGATTCGAAGGAGAAAGTGCGTATTTTTGCCTAAATTTCGTTATACTTAAAGTTGTCTAGAAAATTTAAATATTAATATTTCGAAAAATACGTTTTTATTTCGCTGGATAATTATATCAAAAGCAAAATAAAGAAAACTAAGAGGATCGATTGAAATTTTTGGCAACTAGAGGGTCCACCGATTTTCAAAATACAGTTTTTTTTACTTGAGATATCGACATATAACTAATGACATATCATTTTGGTGTCTATAAACAATACTTTAAGCAAAACATAAATTTTTACGTTGGTGAAGTGAACGTTTATAGTCAAAGATTTCTGAAAAACAATATGTTTCAAGCAAATTTTTATAAATGTTTGTAAAGAAAGTAAGAACGTTTCATTTTTTGAATAATGATTTACCAAAAAAAAAGTTTGTCAACAAAAATTTTTATTCTCTTTGGTACCGACGTGTTTTTTGATTTTTTGAAAACTTCAAACTGGTGTAACCCCTTAAACAATAAAAATATTATATCAATAATAATAATTAAAATTTATTCAAGATAATGGCAAAAAAATATTAACAAATTAAAAAAATAAATTATTTTATTTTAAATTAAATTCAAATTCAGTAAAATTGAATTAAATATTATTTAATAATAAATACTATAATACAATAAATAATATTTTTTTTAAAACATGTTATTGTCACTGATTCAAAATACGTGGTCGAAAAGTCAAAATTAAAAATTGCGGCTTCAAAATAGCAACCGAAAAAATTTGTAAGTTAACGAATTCATTAACATTTCCATTTTTTGGTCGCTATTTTGAAGCCGCGATTTTTAATTTTTAGGTTTCGACCACAGATTTTGAATCAGTGATCTCAAAAACATACAATATAACAATACGTTTTAAAAAAAATTGTTTTGAACAATTTTTTGCACAATAACTTTATTTTCACTTAACTGCGAAGGGGTTAATAATATAAATATTATAAGAAATAAGGAACTACATATATAACAAATTAAAAAACAAAATATTAAACTCAAAAAATTTGTAAAGAAGAATAAAATTAATATTACTGACCGATTAGAAAATCCTTCCTCCGAAACGCTGACAGTAACATCTTCGGACAATCTCAGGGTGACAGGGCGGGGTGAGGAAGGCGCCACATCGTTCATGTTCCTTCTGACTTTCCAGATTTGTAGAAGCAACATTGGAAACTTAAAACTGTTATTTTTAAATTAAAAAAAATTAAATGATTAAAAAAAGTATTTAACACCTATTAATTTTTTATTAATTAATTTAATAATTTTAATAACAATAATAATATCACCCAGGTCACCAATATCTGCAAAAACTTCCATCGCCTATCAAATTTGCTAAATTGATTCTTTTAGTTGCCGGCAATTTAAAACTAAAATTTCCCATCGAGAATAGAAATATTTTATTATTACGCAGTATTGAAAGGACGCAAATCTACCAGTATTCTTGACATCTGATCTTTCATTTTTTCACGTAAGAGGTTAAATTCATTCAATATTTAAAATAAGATACAAAAATAAAATTAAAAATAAATTAATTTATAATTAAAATGATTAAAATTTTCATTTGATAACAATTAAAACAAGTGAAAAAATTGTTGGTTAATTTTTGTTCTACTGTTTTCATAAAATTATATTTCACTATTTTAGACATTTTAATATAAAGAATTAAATTTTATTTTGTTTATTTTAAATGAAAATATAAATAATGGGTGATTCTCCAAAAAACCTCATTTTGCATGTAGTCAAGATTTCCTATAAATAATTATAATCATTTGGGAAAATACCAAGTCATATTTCCCTATTTTATCACTTTTTCTAAATGTTCTGCAAAAAAAAATTGTAAAATTTTATTGTTTAATACATTTTTAAAATATTTTACCACCTCAAAATCGATTTTCTAACCTTACATCTAAGTGCTTTTCATTTTTTCAATACGTAAAACAATTATTTAAAACATGAAAATAGGTACTTTATCAATTTTTTCTGAAAGTTATGATATTTAAGAATAATTTTCTAAGATATGAATAAAATATGTGGTGTAGTTTTTTTTAAATATAGAAAATGAAATTTGTCATGTAGTACCGCGTCATTCCTCTCACTCGTTGAATATTATCCAATATTTTTGCTGTGGGTAGAGATATTGATTAATTATTGTGATCAATGTTTAAATTAACATCTCTAATATTAATTTCTTAAGTTACTTTTTAAAAAATGTCATTATTTTGCGTTAAAAAAATTAAAATTGAGACATAAGCAGAGATTCACAACCTAAAGCGTCATTTCTCTCACCCCTAATAAAAAAATATTAATATATATATATATAAATTGATCACAAATTTTTTTCACATAAAGTTGTCCTTTATAAACATGATAGAGCATTCTCAGCTGGAGGAAAATTATTTGTCAATTAAATAAATTTAAAAAATGTTGAAATTGCCATTCCTCTCACTTTTTTGAATAAAAATTAAAAATTCATATGATTGTCGATTGTTTACAAACTGTTTACTGTTTACTGTTTTTTAAAAGTGAACCTAAAATGTATGAAAAATAATTTTTGACAATTGTTAAAAGAGATTTTTGATAACTGTAAGTATTTCAAAATCTACCAAATTCATAGATAATATTAATAAATTATAATTATTAAATAATTTTTTGTAAATAGAAAAATATATATAATAAAAAACGCCGGCGCCAAATTTTAACCTCTTAATTTTTTTGTAAATTTTAATTTAAAATATTATATAGTTTAAAAGCTAAAAGTTATCATGATCATGTTATAGAGGTGGTAGATTTTTGTAAACTCAATATGATTGACTGCATCAATCCATAAATCATAATTTTTTTTTCTTTTCTGTTTGTAACTCACAAAAAGGAGTATTTCGGGAGAATCACCCATTTATAAATATGAATAATATAATAGAATAATTTTACTAGTATTAACTGTAATATGTTAATAACTTAATTAAATAAAACTTACCAGTAATACAAAATAAAATTCCTTCTATACTGAAAAAAACTTTCTTTAATTCAAAATAAAAACAATATTTATTATTAATATTAAAGTGAAAGAATTTATCAATCATCCGAATCAATCTCAAAATACTTCTTAAGCTCTTAAATTTCATATGTATCGACAGCACAGCCATCCTGAATACAGAAACCTGCTTTTCAGAAAATATTTTTTCGAAATTAATTAATAATTTAAAATTATCAAAGAACTCAGAAAAAATTGGTTAGCATGGTGGGATACGAGCCCACGACCTTTAAATATTTATTATTATTAATTTTTATTTTCATCATATAGAATTTGCTTTAAATACTGCAATTATCTATTCAAATATAATTAATTTAAATTAAATAGTATTTATTTGAATAAAATAATAATTATTTCATTGAATTGAATATTTATTTGATCCCTTATAATTAAATCGAATAAATTTTTTTTATTTAATTATTTTTTAAACTCCTTATAAATTTAAATTTCCAACATTTTCAGAAATAATTTAACAGCACTTGAAATCTATCGCGGTTATAAAATTCATAATAAAGAGAAAGAGAAAATCTTGCAAATTTTACGAACAGAACAATTTTAACTCTCCTATATTTTTTTAATACAAGCGTATTGAAGAGAGAAAAAAAATATCCACTTACGATCACACAATTTTTCCATTTCGGTTTGAAAATTCAAAAATTTTGCTCTTTTGTAATGACTATACGATATAAAAGCAATGTCTATGTTCTTTGTCATATAGAAACATGTGTATTTTATGTAACATTAAAATCATATGATCATACATCACATAAAATGCAGACTTGCGGATGGTTTTAAACGAGAATTTATATATCTATATAACTATATACATATATGGAACACGGTGAATTCATCGGTGTGATTTTAACGAGCGAATGAAATTTTCCCTTGAATTGCTACGTACTTTTCAGTCATTTTCGTTTTTCAATGGAATATCGTATTATTGTAAAAAAAGTTCTATAATCTTATATGCTTTCAGATGAAAAGAATTTTTTTTATTGTAACAAACATTTGGAAAGAGACAAATTTAACAAATTTCACTTTGATAAGAGATGAATGTTATTCAGAAAATTTGCAGCAAATATTAATTGCGAAATTATTGAAATAAATATATGTTTCGCCATTATATGGGAGAAATATTTCAAATAATTAATATTTAATGACGCATATTTTCAATTTTAAATTATGAAAATAAAAATTTTAATTATTAATAAGAATTTTCTTTTTAATTAAACACACCATTACAAATTATAAAACTCACCATTTGAATAATGTCGTCTCTTTCCTTTGGCAATATAAATTAATTCACCTCTCCTCAGGCCTTTCAACAAAATTAAACGACATTGATCGTATCCTTTGATAAGTAATTATCGCAACAATTTTATGAATCTGAAAAAAAATTGAGTTTTTTCTTTTTAATAAAAATACAATTATTGAAAACTATAAAATATATAAAAAAAATTTTTTTTAAATAAAAATATACGTTTGTAAATTAAAATGCAGCAAACAATTTTTTTTAAAAGCAAAAAGCGTTATACAACGAACAATGAAGAATAAAAATTCAATTTGCACCTATATTATTGATAAAAAGTTGAAACATCATTTTACTAAATTATAAAACTGCAACCATATAATTTTCCGCATAAAAAATGGAAAATATCATCGACCTTTCAACTGGATGAGTCGGAATCTGAATGGGATTCAATAAGCATTGACAGGTCGACATCGGTTTGTAATAAACTCGTGTCGCTCGCGAGATACGTATCGTTGTAGATATATAGAACTCCACGCTCATTTTGTGGAATATAAAAGTTTTACGAGGCATAGAGAAGGGGGCTGATGAGTTCGGCGCAGGTATAATGTAGGTTTATCAATCAATATCTGTCCGAGTTTCGCGGATGCCTTCCTATAGAATTTATCTGCCTATAAATCAGACCTACACGCGGTGGACCCTACGCGAATTTCTAGTGGAAGAAATGGCTCAATTAAGAACAATTCAAAATCAATCGTGAATGATTTGCCTATGAAGGAGAAAATTTTATAGATTTAAAAGCTGACAGTGAGTACAGAATTTTTTTTTTCATTAATTCATGACAATCCCGGGGTAAAAAATTGCGAAAATTATTATTATGTATTACTAAATAAACACTTACTGAAGGATTAAAAAATAGAAAAATTGATATTTTCTTATTGAAAACAACTATTGTAGGAAATCTATTTTTGTTGTTTTTGAAGTGTTCTTTAAAAGCAAAAACAATTTTTGTAAATAATGACAACGATTAATAACAAACTAACGAAAGAAAAGAAATTTTTAAAATTAAAAAAGAATACAAAAAACAAAACTGCTTTAAAATATTTTTGAAGCTAATACACAATTTATTTAAAAAAATTTATGAATAAAAATTAAATAATACTTACATGTGAAAATTCCTTTCCGTAGTTTTATGTTCTAAATTATTTGCTGAAGAGTTTTCTTTTCAAAAGAAATGGTTAGATTCATTCCTTTTTTTCTAAAGCAAGAAATTCCATGAAGTTTTTTCCTAATTGTTGTCATAGAAGATCTCCACTTGTTGAATTCTTCTCAAACATTCCTAAAAGTAATTTCATTTATTAATCAATACAAAATATAAATCAGATAGATAAACATAATGAAGAAAAATTAAATAAAAAAATTTTCTAAACTACTATGAACTTAATGAAGAAAAAACCATAAAAACAATTGTGTTTTAAAAAAATAAAAGAATTAAATTAACAAAAATTTTTAAAATTAGCCACTACAAATATTATTATTTTAAATACGTTAGAAAAAATGCATGAAAGATGATCCACAAGTTTTGAACGTTCAAATGAACGAAATACTTTTTATTAATCATATTTTCAGAAATTATTGATTCGAATTAAAAAACTAAATTTTATATGAAGAAACTTTATATTTTTTTTCTTATAGCGACGCAAAATTCTTATAATAAAAATTTAATTCGATGAAAAAAATTTTAATTTTGTTCAATTGAATGTTCAGAACTTTAGGATGATTATTAAAGAATTAATGAATTAGAAATTAATTTTATACTTACGTAAAGCAAATTCCTTCCTCATTTTTTCCCTTAATTAATTGCTCAAGAGTCATCTTTCCAGCAGAAATGATATTTTACAAATATTTCTTGATATTGGAATAAATTCCATAAAATTCTTCAATACTTGTTGCAGATGTCCATTTATTTATTTCTTCCAAAATATTCCCTAAAAGAATGAATAATTGTAGTAACTAATAAAAAAAATAAGTAGACTACAACAAACAGTAATTTAAAAAATTAATAAACAACACAAAATAGAAAGAAAAGACATAAAATTTTGAAATTAATTTGTTGTAATGTAATTGTACGTAATGTAAATGTATTTTGATGGTTTGTTTGATGAAAAAATTAATTAAAATTTACGTGAATTCATTTTCATTCTATATATTTTCTGTGTTTTTAATTATTCAGCTAAAACTTGTCTCTTCGACAAAAATGTTCAGATTCAAACATTTTTCGCTATTGAAAGAAATTCCATAAAATCCTTCGAAGTTATTGTCGTAGAAATTGTCCTTTTATTAATTTTCTTTTCAGATATTCCTAAAAAATATAAGACCGTTTTAATAAATAGGAAGCAAAAAAAGAAAATAATAAACTCTAGAGAAAAGTAATTTAAAACATTCATAAAAATGAAAAATAAAAACGAATAAAAAGAATTTAATAAACAAAAGATTTAAAAATAATTATACAAAATAATTATAAAATTCTTAAACAATTGTTTTTTAACTTTCATCTTAATCTTCTTATGAATCTTTTTGTTTTAAATTATTTGTCCAAATTAAAAAAATAAAAAAAATTATTTGACCAAATTAAATTATTTGTAAAAAAAATGATCAGATACAAACATTTTCCATTGTTGAAATAAATTCCATAAAATTCTTTGCAATCGTTGTCATAGAAGTTGTCCATTTGTTTATTTTCTCCTCTGACGTTCCTAAAAAATTAAAACAGTTTTAATAAATAATGTAAAAAAAGTTATTAAAATACTATAGTAAAAATATAATAAAAAAAAGTAATTTAAAAAATAAATACAGCTTCAATTTTTCTTTGAAAGGTTTTGAAACTAAGTCATACACTTTTTATTTACAAACGAAATGATTTATATTATTCTCTATAAAAAAAGTTAGTTATCAAAAAGAAAATTTGAAAGTTTAATTACAGTTTTGTTAATCCAAATGGAAAAATTCTGTTTTTCTATTTTTAAAAAATTTAGAATAGATTCTAAAACTTTTCGTTACTCGAAATTTTTCGCCACTATTTTCCCATATTAAACATTATTCTATATTCTCAAGCGTAAAACAGAAAAAACTGTTATTTTATAGAATGGAATAAAAATCACTTTGTATTTAATAAAATACAAATCAAAACAACTGATGTTTCCCATACAATTCTGTAATTTGATGCAAAATATATTTCGCTAACGAAAGAACTAAAGTGAAAATGAAAACTTTTTATTTGTTAATGAAAATATCAATTTCTCTCTTTATATACATTTTAAAAGGGAATTTTTGTTAAATATTTTCAGTTTACGAATTTTTTAAAAACATTTTTTAAATCTCTGCTATTAAAATGTTTTTTATTTTTAGATTAAGTTGTTGAACCAAAATTTGTGTATGACTATTATTGATTTACTCAACGGTTTATTTTCAATTCTTTAATAAAATGCAAATAGAAGCAGAAAAATTTTTTTACTCTGCCTAATATCCTGTAAAATATTGACAATTTTTTAAACTCTTTCTTTTAAAAAATGCTAACGCTGAGATAATTCGTGTCTCAACCAGACGATCATCCATCATTGTAACACAACTGCTGCTGTAAAGAATTTAAATCGATATTTCCAACTACACACAGAAAATACTGAATTTAATTTCAAAATATTCTGATAGAAAACTAATTAATATTTATATTAACACGATTATTTATATTTTCTTGTAAAAATAATATCTCTTTGTGTAAACATTATAAAAGCATACATTTGATATAATATTACATATATGTAATTTAAGAACTCTACAAAGCTTTTTTTTAAAGAGCCTTAAGGGTAAATAAATCTATTTATATTAAAAAATGTTTGCCATTAAAAAAAATAAATAGCAAAAAAAAATTCCTACTTTTACGTAGCGTTTAAAAGAGAATCTGAAAATTTCACTTTGCAAAATGAAAATAATATTAAATTTGAGTAGGTCGCCGCGTGTGTTTCACTTTGGTTGGAAAATATATATTTTCAAGGAAAACTATTTCCTGCGCGCGTTGAGACGCAGCAAAAGTGTTGCTCCTAGCTTTTTGCACATTGACATAACCGTTTATTACTTTAATCATTTCCTCTTCTCAGGTAGAGTGAAATTAAATTAAAATTTACTAAAATTGAAACACGTTTAATTTCTTTAAAGAATTTTACTATAAAATTCATTAAGAAAAAGAAAATATTCCAACAAATTTTAAATTAAAAGTTGATTAAAACTTACATGAAGCAATTTCCTGTCTGTATTTTCTGTTTGAAACTATACGACCAAGAATCGTGTTTTCAAAAGATATTTTTGTCACAGAAGTTGAACATCTGTTGATTTTTTCCTTTTTCTTGTCTAAAAAGTAGTCAATTTTAATAAAAAAAAAATAATAATATATACAATAAAATGTAGAAAAAAAAATATTTCCGAAAATTTATTATTTAAAATAGTTAAAACTTACGATAATCAAATTCCTTTTTGTATTTTTTGTTATAGAAGATGTCCATTTGTTAATTTTTTTCCAAAATTTCCTAAAAAAATTAGAACAATTTTAATAACTAATTCTTATAAAATATATTAAGAAACAAGTTGTTCATTTCATGATAATTTATATTAGCCTTCTCAATAAAATATATATTTATATATACAATTTAAAATTATTTATGAATAAAAATTAAGAAAAACTTACATGGAGAAATTTTCTTTTTGTATTTTGATGTGTTTTAAATTATTCCCCAAAATCTTCTGGATTTTATTTTTTGTTTTAAATTATTTGCTAAAGAATCGTCTTTTTGACAGATATGAGAAGATTGAATCATTTTTCGGTGCTAGAAGAAATTCCTCTAAAATTGTTGTAGAAGTTTGGCCCAAATGTTGTAGAAGTTTCCTCCCAATTATTCCTGAAAGAGAAAACAATGTTTATGAATAGAGTAAAAAATACTATAGCAAAAAGAAATTTAAGAAATTAGTAAACAATACAAGAAACAAATAAAAAGAATATTTTATTAAACAAAATATGAAATTTTAAAAATTACAACATAAAATTTATTAAGAAAGAAATATTTTTAAAAAATGTATTCAAACTTACGTGGAAAAAAATTTTCTTTCTGATTTAAATTATTCGACCCAGAGTCATAAAATTGTTGTAGAAGATGTGCGAATAATTTTTTCTAAACATTCGTAAAACATAAGTTATTATTAATTGTTGAATATTTGACAGTAGTTTGATTGAATTTTTTTAATAGCGCATAAAGACGATAAAATTCAATGCAGAGAAACTATTCAATTTGACGAACGTTTACGTTATGAATATGTAACCGAGCGTAACAGAAATTGACAAACGTCATCCAGCCCAAGAGATAGCAATCAACAAAGAGAATAAATCTCAAAGTGACATATGACAAGATTTCAAACTGTATACGTCAAATTACAAAAAAATATTTGACGAATCGATAATTGTAATGGAAAATTTATTTTAAAAAGACACTTGTTACGAATGGAAAAGACTAGGTAAATTTTTCCCTCGATGTTATCTTAGGTTTTTCTTGAAAGAAAAACACAGACTCAAGAGAAAGAGAGAGAGAGAGAGAGAGAGAGAGAGAGAGAGAGAGAGAAAAAAAAGAGAGGGCAAGTGAAGAAGGTTGAGAAGTACTTTTCGTGATATAAACATGGTAGCTGAAACGAGAAAGGGTACCACACGTTTTAGGTTGCGAGTTTTGTATTTTTTTTTCTTCCTTCTTTTTGTTAATAACGTCACGCTTCCTTCATTCCTGCCTCGTGCTTTTCTACTTTCCGCCAGCTACATTGCAGTCTCACACTGTTTTCGCTGACCAAAATAAATTACGAGCTCTACTTCTTGCAACAAGACCTCTTGACCTCACACGAGAATTTCTCTATATTGTAAAAAGGGACCAATCAGGTGGCTTAAAACAAAATATTCTTTTCATCACTCGCCCCCTTCTCGTTTTCTTCTAACAGTTCAATTTTCCTTTACATTTTTATGTTTATATTTCGACAAAAAATGTCTAAAGTCAGATTACTATACCTTTCCTGTAAAAAAAATATAATTTTTTCAGTTCTCTAGCAGTTAGTTCATTTTTAATAGAAAATATTGGAACAAATCTCCAGATTTAGAATATTTAAACATTCCTCTCCCATATTTTAATTTTACACAAAAAAATTTCCGCAAGTGACTTTAATAAATCGTTATTAATTTAATTTAATTACTAATTCATAAATTTAAAATTGCGTTTTAATTCCTCTCCAATGAATAATCATTGTGAGAATTTTATTACCTTTTTTTTATCAATTCTAATTTGAAATTGTTTTAATTTAACTCAATGAATAATCAAACATCGTGCGAATTTTATTAATCATGCTTGAGCAAAATAAAATCAATTGTCGCTTAAGAGATAATTGCTTATTCAAATGTCAAGAAACAAATTAAAAAAGATTAATTTAATCTTGATAAATCTTTTATTCAATTCCCAATGACAGTCACGCCAGTGCACTTTACTTTAATAGAATAAATAAATTACGAAGAAATAAAAAAGTTTAAAAATTAAAATATGTTAGAAATGATAATAAAATGAAAACTAGAACAATTTTAATGAATAATAAATGAAAAACATAAATAGTAAATAGAAACAGTAGTTAATAAACTAGTTCACTAAACATTAATTTAAAAAATAAAAAAACCAATAGAAAAATATAATGAACAAAAAATTTATAAATGGAATTTTTAAAAATCTGTAATCTGAACTTGGTTCAGAAAAAAATATTTTAGAAAATGAATGAGTTTAAAAGTAATTAACACATACGTGATTAATTTCCTTTGAGAATTTTTTTCAAATTATTCGTCCAAGAGTCGTCATTGAAATAGCAAAAGTGATAAAAGTCAAACATTTCCTGCCATTGGATGAAATTCCATTAAATTCTTCCAAAATTGTCGTTACGGTTGTCCATTTGTGGATTTTTTTTAAATAGCCCTAAAAAAACAAACAATTTTAATAAACAATGAAAAATTACAATCTATAGCAGAAAGCATTTTCTAGAAATTAATACACAATAGGTACAAAATAGTAAAAATGACTAAACCAATTTTCTTTCATAAAATGTAATAAATAAAAATTAATTACATTTTTTACTACAGTAAAAGTTAATTTAAAAAATGAATAAACAACATAAAATACAAATACATTTAGAAAAATTCAATTAACAAAAATTTTAAAAAGAAGTTTTGAAAAATTTGTTTCTCTAAATTATAATATTGTTAATGTTAATAACTATATTACTTTTGATTAAAAATCCAATATTTTCAATTAAAAATATTGTAAACTGCTATAATGTTCTAGTATTTTATAACAAATTAATAGCTAATTTGTGAAATTACCGATATTATAAGAGCTTTTCGTGCTTTGGTAATTTAGTAAACTTTGAACATGTGAGAATTTTGCTCGCGAAGAGCTTTTGTCGAAACGCGAGGGCTACCTTTTGTATATAATGGAATGTCGGGATCTTCTAGAGCACATTTTGTGGTCAACATTTCACAATTATACGGTCGGCATAATTAGAATAAAATGAGAAAATACTGAGGTCCAAAAGTGGCCCTCTTCTTTTCTCGCTCAACTTCCTCGTTCAAAAAAAAATTTTTTTGAATTTTTTTTGCTCCTATTAATGCTTTATTACAGCCTCTCAATGAAAACCGCAGCTGTCGGATGCAATTTGTGGCTTTATTCATATATGAATTTTGCACTGTCCCTTTTCATTCTCTATATATGCTCTATTTATATGCTTTGAACATTTTTTTTGTTCTATCTCATTTCTAACTTTTCTAGATATATAAAAGTCCTTTTCAGTGGTTAGTAAAATTATTTGATTTATTCTCTTTTTTTGAGTCCATTTTTCTCCATTTTTTTTTGAGGGAAAATTTTTTCGCCAAAAATGAAATAAATTCATTTGATTGAAATCAAAAATTCTGACTTTTAATATTTTTTTCATCGTCTTCTTCTTCTTCTACTTCTTTCAAAGTTGGCTCACGAAGAAGACGTCTTTCTGTAAAATGTCGGATAATTTCTTTCGCCTGTAAGCATCGGAAGCGCATTATATTCCGAAATGAAAGTGACTGTCAAAACCGACTATTGAAAATCGATGCCAGACGACATTGTGTGCTACATTCAATGGCTCCTTGGCACGTCCAATTATCGACTTCCTTGTAACATTTGCATTGAATAATGCATTATGTACCAGGAGAATCAGATTTTTTATCTTCCTAAATTCCCTGACCTATATATTAAAAAAAAATTTTTTTTCCAAAATGGAATTAAATTATATTCACGCATTTGAATTTCAAGAAAAGTTCCAGACGTAATGTAATTTTTTTCTCAAGTGCGACGTATGATTCTTCCTTTCGAAAACTGACGAATCAATAGAGAATACATTCTACTCTTTGAATTTAAAAATATTAATATTTCCTTTCGGAAAATTATTAATTAACAAAAAAACTTATATTGAAATTAAAATTTTAATATATAAAATGTACTCACTTTGATTTTGAAAATCCGTCTTTAATATCAGAGAAGAATTACAATTTCCTCTTTGCTCGGAAGAAAAGTGTATTTTAAACCAGTGTAATTTAGTTACAAATCTTGAATTAGACCGACTTTTCTTGTCTCCGTACCAAGTTTCGTCGACTTGTCTAGTACAAAACAGACCGCCTCACCAGGAAATTGAAAACGGTGCGGAGAGTCCCAATTCCGTGCGCTGAAACTTCTTTCTCCTCTGCAAAATAATAGAAACTGTTTCAGTAAAGAATTTACAAATGCTATTCAAGACATTGTTTTTAATCTTATTACACAAATTTTAATGAAATTCAATTTCAACAATTTCATTTCAATTTCTGCTGAATTCATTCAATTCAAAAATTTCAAATTATAAAATCGAATAATAAATAATTATAAAGAACTATTTTTTTTGGAGACGAGCAAAAAATTAAAAAAGAAATACATTTTTTAATGAGAGGAGGAAGCAGAAGTTTTTTATAATCGAATTAAAAAAAAATTATTTCAACTATAAATAATAATAAAAAAATAATAATAAAAAATAATAATAATAAAAATATTTAGAATATGAAAAGATCAAATGATGCGAAAAAAGAAAGAAAAAGAAAAGATTTTCAATAAATGGGAATAATTAAGTTCCACATTATTGATACTTGAACTGATTTAAAGTACTCTGTGTGTAACATACAGAAGGGCTCATTAATAATAATTTGAGCTTGTCATCGAAATTCAATTTCCGAACGTCATACTGCTACAATAGTCCACACCTGTCAATTACCTATGACTAGTAATTAACGCCAGGCGAAATTCCCACCTGTTAAAAGTTTATTTCTTTCAAATTAAATTTTTCTACAATAAATAATATCCCGCCCAAGAGGGGCAGAACTACCCTGAAATTTCCATTGAAATCTAAAATAAATTTTACAAAACATATAATTAATTAATTAACCAATATTGTAAATATCATGTAATTTAATGTATTTAATGAATAAATTAACTAAATATTATTAATAATTAATAAACAGAGATGATTGTAAATTAATTTAACTAAAAATTAATATTAATCCAATTGGAATAATTAACTATATACTATACCTATCGTATTATTTGTCAACAATCAAATTAAACGTATCTCCGTTCGTGTAAATCCCTTGCGGTCAGATTAAGAATTCCAGTTTTCATTTAAAATAACTCTGGTACATTTCTGTAACAAGATTATAAGTTGATTGAATGCGAAAACGATA
The DNA here is from genome assembly GCA_032873175.1 of Leptopilina drosophilae. Taxonomy (NCBI): domain Eukaryota; kingdom Metazoa; phylum Arthropoda; class Insecta; order Hymenoptera; family Figitidae; genus Leptopilina; species Leptopilina drosophilae. The sequence continues at coordinate 11,563,739 of CM065485.1, forward strand.
ATTATACCACTATACATCAGAAAATCGATTCTAAGTAATTATCACACGAAATATACTTCAAATGTTATGTGTATATATAAATATGTCAATTTTTCATAATCGTATTTTATGCTTCATGGAAAATTTAATTTTTCATTTATGCATATGGGATATTTGATAAACATTTTAGTCAAAATATATATACATATCAAACGAATGAAAATATCTATATGATTTGATTGACGATACGTAAATTGGGTTGCTATTCACCAGGATTATTATTTTCCCTTCTGAGTAAATAACAAAATAAATTGTAATTGTCGAAAATATATAATATTAAAATTAAAAAAAGAAATATGACTGAAATTAGGAGTGATAAATATTATTTTGTTATATTATATAGAAATAAAAGGGAAATATTTTTTCTCTACTATAATTAATATTTTTCTATATATATATATTAATAATTTATATATAGTTTTGAACTTTAAAATATTTTCCGCTTCAAATAATTCAATTGAAATTGTATAGAGAAAATCCCAAGACTATCAGGAAAAGTAATGGAAATTCTTAATGGGTGCCTGGGGACCGAGGGACGAACTATATAAGTGCTTAGGGACTCCTCCAGAGAGATGGAAAAGGTAACCCGGCTTCTATTCCCTATAATTAGTTTTCATAAATTACAATCAAAATATGTTTAATGATATGTAACGGAAAATTTTCAAGAGAATCTTGTCTGTCACTTATATATATATATAAATTATTGAGAAGATATAATTAAAATTTACAATTTAATTAAGCATATAGAAATAAACTATTAAATATCCAATGCTTTTTAATAAAAAAAAATTACGTGGTACATTTATGGTCAATTTTAATTTTTAGAAATACTTTTTAATTATTAAATAATCAGAATAATAAAATAATGGAATATATAAATATTTCATTTGATATAAAAAGAAATTCTCCATTATGATGGCTATTTTAATATTATTAAATTAAAATTTTAAGAATTAATAATTGAGGTTTTTTTAAGTAATATTAATGTTTCATTCGTTACATTGTTTATACATCTATAAATAGAAATAATTTTTTTTTATTAAATAAAGTGAATAATAAAATAGAATAAATATAAATATTGAATCTTGATATAAAATGGAATTCTTTATTTCGGAAGAGATTTTAATATTATTAAATTCAAATTTATAGAGTTAATAATTGAGGTTACGTTGGATATTTTTAATGTTTTATTCGTTTAATTTTTTAAATACTTATTGTAATTTAAAGGAATATTGATATTATGACAATATTATTTTCAGAAAATAGAAAGAAAGAAGAGGGCTAAATTTGCTTTTGCGAAAAAATCAATTTTTGATGAAAATTCATTACTAAATAGATTTGATTTTAATAAACGCAATTAATTATACCTTTCCGCTCGACTCTTTAGAATGTTATTCCTTTCATCGAATTACTGCAGTAATTATTGATTTTCACTGCAATAATAAAGAAATTCTGATTAAAAAATAAATCACCACTGAAAACTTATTTTTATATTTCACAAGTTCTATTTCTACAAAATATAACTTATTATTTACACCTTTCATTCGTAATTTTTTATTGTGAAAAAAGACAAATATTTTCAGTCTTTTAACTCCATTAACTATAATTAATCAAGTCTAATATGATAGAAATAGACAAAAATCTCAAGAAATTATCAAAGTATACAAGAAATATTACAAAATATTTAATGAAAATACTGTAAATGTGAATTTGCGGAAATTGTAATATTGTTGTAATTTATGATTAGGAGGTTATGTGCACTATTAACATTTTAAAAAACTTTTAATAACCAAAACAACTGTTACTTTGTATAATATTTCTCGATTTGTTCGGTTAAAATTAATTAGTTTTATTTTGATTAGATTTAATTTTGACAAAAATTGAAAGAAAAAATTTTTTTTAATATATTTTGGATACATATTGAAATTTTGGTGTATATTTACCTAATTTTCCTTCTTTTAGCGAGACATTTGATTCGTCGTCAGGTTATACAACAATAATTTCTCTTAAAACAGGAGAGAGTATTTCAACATTGTAAAATTTCCACTGTAACAAACAAAACAAAAGATAATCAATAAAAAAATACATTATTAAGGGTTATCCATAAATTACCTCCCGCTGTTAAGCCCTGTACATTGGCGCCATTTTTTCTACTCTTCATTGCAATTTTTACATTTACAATTCGCAAGTAGCTTAATTCTTCCTCCTCCACTTCGAAGTATGTTTTTTAATTCATGGATGGATAAACCCTTAATTTTTTTGGCGCTAATTGCTGAATACCCCCCACCTTGATATGGACAATGCGACGCCATTTTGTTTTTTTGTCAAGTTCGGAGCGAGTGGTCAAGTCTGCATGTGCGGAAGAAAAAAATACTAATTTACGAAAAAAATTAAACCTCCAGCACTCAATAAACGTGAAAATCAGCTAACAGATAATGTTACATTTTATAATAATGTATAATTTTTGCTTACCAATGCATATTTTGCTGCTGAAATGTGAATTGGAATTAGTGTCCCCATACACATTTCATCACTCCATTCTTTTCATGAAAAAAGTTGACTTGAATTTTGTTTTCAGGTTGAAAAAAAAATCACAGAAGCAGGTACTCTATTGTTCCGTGGGAGAGAAGGGAAACGAGTTTAAATTTTTTGAGAATGGTTTAACGGCCGGACTGCTCGCTCGGGTTGAATCGGCTCTCGGCCGAGTATGCACGAAGGAATCTGAAAGGAAAACGCGCGCCAGACGGTGTTTGTGCGTCGAGCTAACTGGAAGTTTCTGTGCCAAGCCGGTTAACAAAATTGCGTCCCGTACATCGAGGAAACAAGTGCATATAGTGTGATTTTGTTGGTTTTAAAAAATATAATTAAAAGAAACAGTGACAGGGAAATAGTTGGTGTGAATTTTTTTAAGTTGTGTATAGTGTTCTTCGCAGAAGCCATAAACGAGCAATCAATATCGATTCAAGATGATCTTCCGGGCCGGTTTTTTCATCGCACTGCTTTGCATCACATTCGCTAAAGGTGAGTTTTTTCTCCACTTTTTTTGTCATACCGAGAACCATTTTTCTGCATCAAGAATCAACATAACCTAATTTTTTTCATCGCGCGTAAAAATTGCCGAAAAAATTAACTTCAAATTTTTTTATCAGTGTTTTATTGAATCGCGATGGAAATTATCGGTAATTATTACTTTTCTCACATCTTATTAGTTTTGTGGGAATATATGTAAGCGGGTCGGTTCCATGAACTATAAAGAATACAGGTGTGTGCAAGTGGTATAATTATTGATCAACAAAGTTAACACTTGTTTCAAGATGTTGTGAGCGATATTCCGGATCAAAAAAAAGTTCGCAGTTATGTTTACAAACATATGATTAAAATTTAGCTGTTTTTGTTAAAAGATGTTTGATGCAGATAAGAGCAATACACTCGATATTTATCAATTCTCTGGAAAATTAAAGTTTAGGATTTATTTATTTCTTTTTCTCTTTTGTATCTCTTGGCAAATCTTTATTATGTTTCCTCGGGAAATATATTTTATTGTTTACTTGCGCTTTCTCACGAACTGAACGACACTCGAAAGATTCCTTGAGTTTATTGCTCTTTCCAGGTAGTTCATTTTTTAATTGTTCTTTTGCGATTTAAAAATTCTGTCCCTAAAAAAAAAGTTGAATTAAATATCGTCTATAGTACCGAAAGCAATCGCTCTATTTTTTTTAAACACAATTCTCTTAGTGAGAGAATGATGTAATTAATTTTAACTTTTTTGAATAATAATTAACAATTTTTCACGCTTCTTGTATACCAATTAAGTAGAATTTTTTTCCAACCATTTTTTTTTGTTAATTAATTAATGTTTTCTGCATTTATATAAATTTATAATAAAGCAAGAATATCAGATAAAATAATTTTCCCTTTTCTGTTTTCGTAGTTTCTCGTCAGAATAATCTGCTGAAATTTACTTCGTTGAATATTAGTAGCTTGTTAAGAACATTATTGAAATCTGAATGTAAACTATATTATTTTGTTGCTGCCTACAAAATCATAAATTTTGCTTGTATATAGAAATTCTGTATACTTGTTTATCCTTTCTGTGAATATATTTCAAAGTTTATTTTAATAACTGTTCTTGGGAGAATTCATATACATGCATTTAAACTCGAGCAAAATAGAAGATACAAAATTTTTTTCACAATTTCGAAAAAGAGAAATAATTAGTTTATCATTCAAAACATCTCATTAGTTTAATTAGTCGATGATATTTTAAAATATTCATGAATATTCGCAGCTTAATCTTATCTTTTATAGAATTTTCATTTTTTTCTGAATAGTCTCGACTTATTATTAAGTCAAATAATTATTTTTTGTTTGAATAGATTCTTTCTCTGAATTCGCATCTCTCACGGCGCAGAAAGTTCGATCTCGTTTTTTTTCATAATAGACATAAGAAATGAAGAATAGGATCTACGTCGATCTTAATTAAAAGGATGAATATTCTTTGCCAATGAGTTTTTCTTTCTTTAACGTTATATACTCTGAAAATTAAATAAAAGTGCGCGTCTTAAGTTTTTTTTGCCAATTTAAGGAGAAAAATAAAGTTGTTTTTTTACCTCTGATTCGCGTGTTTTAGAATTAATTAAAGTTAAAATCGATATATATTCAACAGGTTTTGGGGTTATAAGATGTTTTTTCGGAACTTATTATTTATTTTATATTTACATAACTGTTGATACATAAACAAAGTGATATAATTAAATATAGAACAGTTTTGAAGCTTGCGGTATCTTAAAATCAATATTATCACATGCGTAAGGTGATAAGATATTCTGTGAAATTGAATAATTTATTCTTTTAAAGTAAACGTTCAATTGTAATAATTTTACTTCTATAGAAGTCGAAAAAAATTACCAACTCAGAAATATTTCTATAGTTCTATTAGTTTTGTTATTTTCTACTATTGTTATTTTCTACTATTTGCTTTTTATAATATTTATAATACTAATATTTATAATTGATAAAACTATTATTCGTATTCTTTAATTAGTTAATATTATTAGTATTACAAATATTATAAATATTATTATTATATTTTTATTTTACTTGTATAATAATAATAATAATAATAATTCTAATATAATGGTCAATATACAAATATTTTATCATTAAAAGAATATTTAAATTACTCAAAAATAGTTTATCAATTTTAATGATTTTCTTCTTTTTTTAAATATGACTTAATACAAATTTAATTGTTTCACTATTAACATTTTAGATTACGTTATCTAAATCTTTTGTGCTGTCGAAAATTTTTGCTCTTTATCTTGAATCAATTTTTAATGATTACACACACGAGAAAAGAATTTTATTTCCTTTAACTTTACTTTCTAAATTTTAATTAGTTAAAAATAATTATTTTTCGATTATTTCATTCTTTTTTTATTTTGACTTTGGTGATGATTAGTGAAAATTATTTAATTATTAACAAAATATAAATAATTTTTAGCAGAAAAAATATGAAATAAAAATTGTAATAAAGAGCAGAAAGTTTAATTTCAAATAAATTTTAAATTGCTAAGAAAATGGTAAAAAAAACATTTTATTTCAATTTTAAGAATAGGAAAAATTGTCCAGAATAAATTTATCAGTGTGTGGTACATTTTCGTCTTTTCTCCACTTTTCGTAAATTCCTTTCTTGAATTCCGTTGTAGAGGTGATAACATTTTTCCAGTTTCAATAGATATTTAAAACAAAAAAACTGAAAAAAGGAAATAAAATTTTTATCTTAAATTCCACGGAGGTTAGATATATATATATATATACACTGAGAAAACTGAAGTATTGGACTAAACATCTGGAGGGACAAATGGTTAATATTTGAGAGTTAGCTATTGGATAACAATCTCAATATTCAAATACACCACTGACAGATATTCGGGCCATTTCACTTGGAAGGAAAATGAGTTTATAACAGAGGGACAAATTAACCATCTTGAGAAATCCCTTCCTTATCCGGCGCGAAATGAATAAATATGGCAACCTAACCCCTAAATTAAATACATAAAATGTCAGAAAAATAAATTCGCGCGCATCAGATCGTACACATTTTCTGCGCAACTTTTAACCCTCAAATGTAATGGGAGAGAATATACAAGTAGATTTCCATTATCAATTCAAAATTTATTTTAGAAGGACTATTTAACTCTCTTCATAAGCAAAGCAAACATACACTTTTTGAACCTCTGAATTTGACTCTCCAGTTTTCTCAGTGTATATATATATATATACTGAAACAAAATTTCATATAGGGCAAGGACCAAATATAAATGACATATCTTAAAAACCTTTTAAGTCATCATCGCAACTTTTTGTTAATGAGGGGTTTATAATATGCAAACGAGCTAGAAAGTACCTTTTCCTCTCTCTCTCTCCTCTTAGGTAGAAATAGATGGAAACTTTTCTCTTTTTTCCGGTGTTCTACAAGGGAAATAGACACACTCTTCCTTTCGCAGTGAAAAAAAATAATGATCTCACACATTTTCGATAGTTATCTTTCGGTTTCCGTTTCCTTTTGTTTCGTACATTATATACCTATTTATGTGCGCACACACCTAATTTAGTTCATAAAAATAACAAAGTGATATTCAAGGGAGGATCTCTTCTTTATTAATTTCTTCGAAAAATGTATTTTCTTCGAAAATAACACCTGACATTGGTAAACAAGAAGTATCCCCCCTGCAAAATGCACACACAAATTTTGGGTCTTGGCATACGTACACATGCAATGTGCATATAAATATAGTATATTAAAATTTCTTTTATTCTAATGATGCATTTCCATGAGTACTCAAATGTTTACTGTCTTTCTTTCTTTCTCTCTTTCTGTCTCTCTTCGACTTCGCTAATGACAGTGTGGGCACTGACCGTAACGCGGGTCACGGAACCGAAACCTTGAAGAGAAAGGAATTGTACTAGATATCGCGACCGATGGGTCATCGACCGTGACTCTTGTGTGTATACCTGATAGACTCGTTGAACCAGTCCTTCGACAGAAGAAAGAATATACATCCTAATGCAAAAAAATCATTTCTCTCTTTATCAAAATTTATCATCTATTTTTGATTGTGACTTTTGAAATAGTGATGAATTTTGGGAAATTTTTACTGTTTCGGATTCTTTACTTCAGTAATCTTCTTTTCCGTCTTCTTCCTCTTTTTCTTCTTTCTCTTCTTGTTCTCCTTCTCCTACTTCTTCTAAATCTTCTTAAAAATAGTACTTAAAATGTTTCCTTATTTTTTGGGTGAAAAAAAGCCCTTGCGTGTAATATAGTAAATGTACCGACCGGTTGGTCACGGAGAAAGAAAACAAACAAAAAAAAGAAGATGTAGTAGAAGAAGAACAAGAAGAAGAGGAGGGTCATAGAACTCAAGTTCGTCCGGTGTAGAGTCACGCCAAGTGATTCGAAGGTCTAGACTCTCTTAGAGAAGAGAAAAGATGCAGAAGAGAAATTTCTGTTGTGTGCATCAGTTTTGTCTCGATACACACTGTTCTACGGTTTGAAGAACAAAAGAAAGACGAACTTGTATTGGAGATGGTTTTACGTATACGTGGGTTCAAGTATCAGTGAATCGTGAAGGAAGAAGACTGAGAGGAAGTAGAAAGGCAAAAAGGGAGAAGGGAATTAAAGAAAAGAAGAAGAAACATTGAATAAGGTAAACGAAAAAGAAAGAAAAAATAAAAAGAAGGAAAAAAGGAAGGAAACGGAAAGGAGGGAAGAGAAAAGAAAAAGAAGAAGAAAAATTAAGAAAGGCATAAAGAGGAGCAAAATAGAGAGAAAATGAAAAGAGTAAAAGAGAGAGGAGAAGCAAAAAGAGCAAAAATGAGTAAAAAAGGAGTTAAAAGCGAGAGGAGTAAAAAGAACGAAGGAAAGAGTAAGAAGAGAGAGATGACTGGTTTCAAAGAGTACATATATATATTTATAGGATATAGGGACAAGACCTGAAGAAAAGGAGAAAAGGAATTTGAGATGAGGACGGGTATGAACAGAGTTTAGGCACTGTACATACACTGGCTGTCCTCCGAAATTCGATACCGGCCACGTGAGGTTACTCGATAAACAACATCCTTCACTTTGAGGTTTTCCTCCCTTCGCGCATCATCGAAAATCCTCACTTGTTACAAAATGAAACGGCTTTCGAACCTGCTATACGCCATCAAGGGGCCCTTTTTCCGTTTACGGCCCTTTCATCCGCAAAGCGCTCTGCTTCATCCGTACTACAAAGCTAAACGGATTAAAGATCAATGCGCTCTTCTCGTTTAAATTCGATTATATCCTGACACGCTTCTCCAGAAGTCATCACCTTTCACGCTATGCCAACCCATCGTCATCTATGTTTCAGCTCGCACCCCCTATAATTTCCAAAGTTTATCTCTTTACTCTAGAAAGTAAATCTTTAAATCTTACTTTCAGTCCAAACTAAACCGTTTAAGAATGTTTAGAACTGTTTTTTTTTGACTAATCCTTATGACTTCAAATCCCAAAACAGAATCTACCTTTAAGTTTATACTATTTTTTTTTAGTTTAGAGAACTTGTGTAAAGTTTAAATCTTTAAACTTGATAGAAAAAATTTTGATTTTAAGTTTAAACTGTTTTTTTTTAGTTTAGAGAAATTGTGTAATGTTTAAAACATTAAACTTGAATATTGCCACAGGTCAGGGAAGTCAGGGAAAAGTCAGGTATTTTTAGTAAAAGTACTGGAAAAAATCGAATTTCAAAAATTCATGAAAAAACTCTAAATTTTGATGTTTTTTTTATTGCCTCATAAACTATAAAAATAACCACGAATTTTAATACAAAACCTTGAATTTTTTCTATTTCAGACAATAATTTATTTTTAAAGAACTATCATAAAATTAGGACTAATAAATTATGTAATGAATAATTTTTACAATTTTCATAAATACTAGATTGATAAAAGAATTTTAGTTTAAAATACTAAAAAAATTTAATTTTGGAAAAGTTACAAATAATTACAGAAATTCAATTATTTTCAAAAGTAATAAAATTTTTCGCAGAAATTTAATTATATTCAAAAATTTTAAAAACTTCTGGTCATTTTAATTATATATTTCAAAATAAGAAAATTCTTCTCCAAAATTCTATTATTATGTTCAAAATTTTATAAATAAGTCAAAAAATGAAAACGAAAACATTCGGACAAAGTAACAAATTTTATTTACTCCAACGTTTCGAAATCAAATCGATTTCTTCTTCAGGGAGTCAAAAAATAATAATTAAATAAACGAAGACTTAAAATTTAAACCCTGACGATGGAGTAGAGTCATCAATAAATAAATAATCCGTCTTAGAAACACATAAACAATAATAAATAAATAATAAATCACAATACAAAAAATAAAAAAATTTGACTTTGCAGTTTGCAATACATTTTATTTTATTTTGTGATTTTTATTTTTTGTATTGTGATTTATTATTTATTTATTATTGTTTATGTGTTTCTAAGACGGATTATTTATTTATTGATGACTCTACTCCATCGTCAGGGTTTAAATTTTAAGTCTTCATTTATTTAATTATTATTTTTTGACTCCCTGAAGAGGAAATCGATTTGATTTCAAAACGTTGGAGTAAATAAAATTTGTTACTTTGTCCGAACGTTTTCGTTTTCATTTTTTGACTTATTTATGAAGTATCTCGGACGTTAAAGACTATTTAATTAATTCAAAATTTTATGAAAAATTCTCGTCAAAATTTCAATTATCTTTATAAATACTACAATTCTTCTTCGAAATTCAATTATTTTTAAAAACTTTAATAAAATTATTGGAAAAATTTAACAGGAATTCAATTATTTAATATAAAAGATTTCAAATAATTTTTCGAAAAATATCAATTATTGAAAAAGAATTTTAAAAAATTCGTCGCAAAAGTTCAGTTATTGAAAAAAATTTAACAAAGTTCTTTCAAGAATTCAATTATTTCTAGAATTAGTAGAATTCTTCACGGAAATTCAATTATTTTAGAAAAACTTTAATAACATTTTTGGAAATTTTTTAAAATTATTTTCATGAATAATAAAACTCATCGCAAGATTTTAATTAATTTTCGATACAATATTTTAATCAAATTCCTCGTAAAATGTAATTATTCTGAAAAACTTTATTAAAATTTGTCAAAAGAATTCAATTATTTAAAAATTTGTTGATAAAATTCTTTATGAGAATTTAATTTTAACAAACTTTCAATTATTCAATAAATTATTTATTTTTCAAATTAAATAATTGAATTTTTCTAGAATTTTCTAATAAAAATTGATTAAAAAATGAAATTACCGAATAATCGATTTATTGTTTATGAAAATAATTGGATTATTGCAACGTATTTTATTACAATTTTTTCAAATAATTGAATTTTTGAAGAAAATTTACTACTTTTAAAAATAATTGAATTTTTGCGAAGGATTTTATTAGGATTTTTGTAAATAATTAAATTTTTGTTGAAAAAATTCATGGTTATTTAAATTATAACAAAACATTAAGAATTCTTTATGTTTTGTAATAATATTCTTATAAATTGTTGAGTTTCAAAAAAGTTTGAATTTGAATGTTCTGAAGAATTTTAATTCCTGTGGAAAAGTAATAATTAAATACCTATATTTTAAAATTTAGTTATTGATATTTTTGAATAATTTTACAATTAATGAAATTTGTAATTAAATTTAATAGAACATTTTTTTGAGTATCTAATAATTTTTAGAGTGAATCAGAATATTTTTTATGGTCAGGGAAAAAGTGAAAATTTTGTCTGGAAATCATTGAAAAGTCAGGGAAAAATAAAATTAAATATTTGTGGCAACCCTGTTGATAGAAATAATTTTGATTTTAAGTTGCAAACGGTTTCAGACTTTTCAGTAGTGTGCAGAAAAGACATACGCTTTTTAAGTTCTGTTTTCGATAATAGCACCACTTGGAGGGAACAATCATTTTCATCATTCTTATTGTTCTATATATGTGGTTGCATTTTTAGCGAAGGAAGTTTTCAACTTTAATCATTGTGCGAGCTTTAAAAGTGCGTATATAGTCTGTATGTTGATGTTCCAGATGTTCGGTGGGGTATTCTAATTGCGATAAATCATATGCTTTATTTTTAGTCCGGTTTCGAGTGTCGCGACTCTAGAGGAAGCTTCTTCTTCTTCTTCTTCTTCTTCTTTTTCTTCAACGAGAAAAAGAAAAAGTATATACTCACCATTCGTTTCTGAATGGATTTGTTTTTTTTGTCTTCTTTATTCGTTTTCCTTTTTTTGAAATGTGAATATTCACGAAGATGAAAGATGAAATTAGTATAGTGTCTTGGTTGGAAATGAATTCTTCATGAGATGTTTATTATAACCGGTTCAGCTTCTTTGTATATACAGTAAGGTCAAGTTATAAATATAAAATTGTTCATTGCTTTTAGAAAATGAAGAATTTTATTGTTTTTCTCTAATATAAAATAATTGGATACTTTTTCAAGTATTTGCTTTTTGTAACTTTTTTCCACGATAAGGACATTGTTGGAAAAAGTTTTACGATAAGGAACCGCGAATTCGGGAAGGGAAATAATTTGTAGACTTTATGCGCATTTAATTCAGTGAGTAATTAGGTCCAGGCAGTTAGCGTCGACGTTTAGTTTCAAAAACAATTTTTCTTTGCGAAATCAAAAAGAAGTGAACAATGGTCTTAAAGTTCTTAGGTTCAAAAAGTGCTGCCGAACATTTTTTTTAATTTTCGAGGTGAATAAATGAATGGAAATTAGAGATATTTTAGGTCTGTGGAGTTAGCGTCGACACTGAGAGTTAAAAAATATTTCTTTCGCGTAACCAATATATAAAAAATTGGAACTCAAGGATTTTGGGTTCCAATATATAGTTAAAATCGAAAGTTTCAGAAATTCAAGTGTGATGAATTGAACAGTATAAATTTTGAACCATTTTCATCACTAAAAACACTAAAAAATTTCTTTTGACCACTGAGCGTCGACTGAACTTTAAGGAACTTGACATTTTCATCCTTAAGGTCGGCATTTGAAACATTATGACGTTGAAGATTGTGCAAAGCATGTATTCTGAAACAGTGACGTCATAAAGGGGTTCAAATGCCCTTAAGAATATCAAACAATGGCCAAATCATTAATAATTTCAATGCTAACTTTCAGGACAGAAATTTTTCTAAAATTACAAAAGTCTGATTTATAAATATCAGTTCTAAGAAAAGCTATTAATTCAGTAATTTTACATATTTTAATTTATAAGTCTTAATATCAGAGATATTAAATTGAATAATCGGAAGAATTTGAATGTGCGCTTTGATCGTTAGTTTCAAAATATTTTGAGGTTTTACTATATATGCTTTCAGAAGATGAAAAGAAATATAAGTTTCGTTATTGCAGCGAAAAATTATTCATGACGCCAATCTAATTAAAGATTCAGCTGTTACAGTGATTCTTTTTACTAGTTTATGAGAATTTTTTTATCCTGCTACTCTCTAATCTGAATCACTTAAAATCTTAACTTATTTAAAGGAGTGACTGCTTTTTTTGGTTTAAATTCAAAAAAATCACTGAATTAATTTATTGAAAGAATCTCTGTTGCAATTGTTTCTCGAAAATCTGTTTGATTATTAAGTTACTAAAATTTTTCGTTTATGTACTTTAATAAAAAGAATCTTTTGATATGGGTCGTCGGATCTTATAACGACCACATAAAATTTCCATGGCGATATTAGTTGGCCCCTAAAAGTTTAAAACGTAATAAAAAAAATTTTTTTTAATTTCTTCTGAATTAGAAAATATTTTCTTGCGAATCTTTTTTCTTCTATTAACATTTATATATTAAGGTTCTAGAAAAAACGCGAAAATTAATATCGCCTTGGAAGTTTTATTTGTCGTTTATAAGATCAAAAAAATTCGTCAGTCGTGTATTCATAGATCAACTGAAAAATTCATTTTACGTCACATGAGATATATAATATTGTATAAAGAGAATAAAACATCTTCCATTTGAGTCAAATAATATTGTGAAGACTTTTGCGAAATACTACCGTAAAAATTCATTGTCCGTTTAAAAAACAGGAAAAGACAATTTCTTCTTATAGACGAGACGACGACGTAACCGACATTACAAAAAAGAATATGTACCTCGTATATGTGCCGTTATATACAAGACTCACGTCATAGCCTAATCATTGCTATTCTTATCGTTTTCTGCTGAAACTTATCTTTTATTGAACGTGATTCTATCGATACGCTGCGGCTTTTTTTGTCTATGGCTATTTCTATATATATGTAAAAAAATGGTACCCGATCAATACTATCGACTTTTTTTCTCTCTTTTTCTCACTAAAAAGGACTATATAACAGATGGTGAAATTGTCATTTTAAACCCGCAATTCCACGTCCTCTCTGTCTTCTTTCACAATAACACAAATTACTAAATAATTGTTAGTTTGACACTGACAGGGAATCTATGTTTTTGCTCGTGCGAAAAATAAGAGTAGGAGAAAGAGAGAAATAAATGAAGGGAGAGAGGAGCAAAAAAAGAGGAGAAAGAGAGAGAAATTGGAGAAGGGGAGGGGGGAGAAAAAAAGAAGAGAGAGAGAGAGAGAAAGAAGGGAGGAGAAATGTTTAATAGGGTGCGGGTTTATAACGGTATGACCTAATTACCAAGTATTCTTTTTGCTGTTTGCGTTCACATATAAGTAAAATGTGTATACGATTATATGTGCGTCAATAATACCTTGTAATTATATATGCGTGTACAAGAGAAGTCGTATAAGCTCTCTCGTGCGCATTTATAAACGTGATAATCAATTTTATATAGGTCCCTCATTCCAGATTCGTTCTACTTGTATTTTGCAATTGAATCAATCAACATTTGAACATGTTTTGTACATATGAACAAGGTGGACATATTTACGAGAGATTATTCAATTATAAACTTTTGTTTAACGTGCGAGTGTATTTTTTTTATTCATGCTTCTGAAAATGTATGCGCACCATCTGAACTTATTTCTCGGTAGCAAACATATTGTCTTAAACTATATGCTAAAAAAATAATCGAAACTCTAAAACCAGACTTAAAGCATTCACAGATTAAATTTTAAATTTAACCATTTAGTTTAATTTCAAAAATGCATTTAGAGTTAAATATATAAAAGTATTTTAAAGGACAATAAATGTAGGTCTGAAAATCAGTTTTTAATCTTTTTTTGAAATGGATTACTTTGATCTTTGATGAATTAGCAGGTTGCAGATTAGGCATTGCAGGTTATTTTAATCCGTTTTGGTATTAGGCCCAATAATTTTCTGACTAAAAATCTTTGTAGCGTAAATTAACACCAAACCTGTTTTTAAGATCATTTTTGTTGTAAATTTAAAGATGTAAACTTTTTTCTATGACGATAATGTATCTCTAAATCAAGTTATTTGTTAGCTTTTTAAACAAAATTCATTTGTTGGATTATTTTAAGAAGCTGATACTATAGCTTAATGTTTTGCTGGATATTTGATACAATCTTCTTTTCATTAATTTAGGTCCTTAGGGAAATTTTATTCATTTAATAGTTTTCCAACAGTGAAGTTTATTGGGTCACGTGACTGACACGACCGTAAGTAGCAGCAAAGTTTTCGTCGATTTGCCCCTTAGATCTTAATTTTTTCAACTAGGGACAGTTATTAAATATGAAAGAAGCTATCAATAATAGGACAATTATTGTTCAAATATTTTCTAAAAAAAGATTTGTTATAGAGTAAACGTATGCCTATTATTGAGGGTCGTACCATTTTTCAAGTCAACAAATTCTATTTTTGACTTAAACATGGAATTACGATTTAAATACAAAAAATGATTAGCATTATGCTTATTAAGTGTTATAAATGTTATTAATATTGTATTCAAAAATGTATTAATATTGTAAAAAAATGTATTAATATTGTATTCACAAGTAAATTAAACATTTTAGGCAATATCTTTGGTTATTATAATAATGGTAACATCGACAAATTGGAAATCCTCGGCAATTGATACATTCACCCGCAGTTTTTATTAAGGATGTCAAATTGAAATACCATCATTTAAAATTACCGTGTTTATATAAAAATTGTTGCTAATTTTTCGGTTAATGATGTGGATTTTATTAAAACAAGAAGTTTATTTACTTTGGCATGTTATTTTATACCGGTACGGATGGGATTCTTCTATTATTTATATATGAATATTGTTCGTTAATAAATCGGAAGAATAATAAAACATGTTTATAATGGTCTGTAAATAACGGCAGCAAATAGAAGCAACCTGCTTCTTCTCATGTATTAAATCAGCCTCACAACAAAATAACAGTTGTGCCGCGCAGACATAAAATTACAAGTGCATTAGTCGAGAAATTACTCTGGTCACTTGGCATTAATGGAAAAATAAGTTAAGGCGCTAGAATTTACAGCTGCGTTTCCTCTAAATGATTGTTGAGGCTTTTTTTCTTATTTTTCTCTCGTTCCCCCTTGCATCCCGATTGCGGATGCTCTAACGGTGCGTCCATAGAATACAACTATACAGGAAGGAACAGATTCGAAACGTTTTAAAGAATTTTTCCTACAGCAATATAATGGTGTTGTACTTGTAAAATTCTTTGTGCGAATGCTTTGCTTTGTGTTGTTTTTTTATGACCTCTTCTTTTCTGCAAAAAAAAAAAGAAGATAAGTACTAAAAAGTAGTAGAGCAGTATTTTCGCGTAAAAGTTAAAATATTTCTATCGATGTCTCCCCCCCCAACAGTTGGAAAAATAAATTGTGTTGAAATGTTTAGCATATCATTGCTTAATAGTGGTTAGTCATGGTCGAACTTTTGAGAAGCAGGTAAAAAGTAAAGAATAGGAGAGAAAGGTGAACCCGCCCTGAACATAAGAAAAGTTACGTAGCAGCAGCAGGTGCGTCCCATTATGCCTCGTGACTCCAACAAGTTTTTCAAACAGGTTGCTCGAATCCTATTTTCGTAGTGGCTTACCTTTTGAAACCATCATCATCACTGGCTAGTCTAAACCTACCCTCTCTTTTTTTTCCTTCTCTCTCTCATTCTCTTCTCAAATTACCTTTCAGTTAGGTGCTTTTTCTTCTTTTGTATGGGAGAACCAAAGGAGGGTGGATCTACTATATAGATGTACTTAATTAAATTAAAGTGGTCTCAAGGGGTGAGGCTTGGCCAAGGTGAATAATCGCTGAATAAGATTATATAAAGATTTGAATAATCATGCTTACATTCTCACTTTATTTGTTTACCGTTACTTCGTTTCAGCTATTTTTAGAAATTTCTTTTCAAGAAAAAAACGAAAAAAAACTGTACTTCTTTTTTGTCTGAATTATTATATCACAGAGGGATAAATTTTGTGGGAGGATCATGGATGAATTATTCGTGGGAATGAAATGTGTGATAATTTTTTGGTTTTTGGGACTTGTGAATAAAGGAATAGTTTGCATTGGAAATATAGTAAAAGTTTTGAAAAAATGTAAATATTATAAGAGTATTGTTAATTTGAACAATAATAATTTCTTTAGCGAAAAATTCCTCACTATTTGTGTTTATTAAAGCATCTCCTTTAGGCCGCGCGCGATATATATCTTTCATGGACAACAGGTTTACGGTTTTGCAATTCTGTAATTATTTCCAGGCTCAGCAAATAATTTCTCAGGCTCGAACAACTTTGCGCCTTTCTCTCTCCTCTCTCGCGGCAGCAACCACGTTTTACTTCCCATGGCTAAGTCTCTCAATGATGGCAAAGTACGATCAATGCCAACACACCACGCCTTTAAAATCGATTCTTGATTAGCAAAAGAATATAAGAAACAAAGAAGAGAAGAAAAAGAATTATATTCATTATCAAATTGTGTGAAATCCAATTTAAGATACTCGCGCGTATGTTTCATTTGAAGTTTCGTATTAATTAATTCGACTTGATTAGGAAACCTAGAGTCTGTTTCTGGAATTTCAAACAGTGTTTTCGCTAAACATTGTTGCACATGTATGGAATGCTTGACAACCAGCTTGCATAGGCAAACTGCCAACCTCTCGAAATCCCTTGATCAGAGATTCACTTGGTTTAAGTTATCGAGATGTTTCTTAATGTTTATTCCTCGGTTATTTTTCTTTATGGTCCTTTTGCTTTTCTCTTTTTTGAAGCAGTGTTCTGATCTTTTGGATCAGGGTTCGTTTTTTGAGCCAATGTTCGTTTTTGATCCTTTGCTTGAATTTTTCCGCTTTTAACCTTTAGAACGAGTGTTAGTTTTCCCTTTTTTTGGAACCATGGATCCATAAAATTATGGATCATAGTAGCAATAATTTTTATTTTAGGGTCATACTTTTAGAACGTTCCTGTTCTGTCAGTCAGCTAGTAGCTTAAAAATATGTTTAGCCAACTTTATGAGTCTTTATAGATTAACAAAGGTTTTCAGTTTTAACCCTTGAAACAATTGTTCGATTCTTTTCGATGTCGCGAAAAAATGTGTTTTCGGCGTCAAGGCTAACTTCAGGAATATCTTATAAGATTTCTTTGTTCAAACTGAAAATTACAGAATGGAAGAATACTGATAATTGCGGGAATTGATGATGTTATCTAGATGCAAGAAATGTGCACATCGCGGCAAATTTTAAATAGCCTTTACTCTCACGGACGATTAGATCGTTAAGACCCCCTGACGGCGATAGATTTCTGAATGACTTGGGTGCTCGTAAAATTTCCCCTCTCTCTTGTACACGTAACATTCGTTGATTTTTATATACAGCTGCGCAACCATCGCTATTATTGCAGTATATATCAGTGCGTTAATGTCGGCAAATACTTTTTCTCATTGAAAATACTTTCAATGAGTCGCATATTTTTTTTTTGAAGATGTAACGAGAGAAGCGAATAAATGAAATGTATACCTTGAATATGTATATAGGAAATATACACGTATACAAAAGAACATGGTTTACGACTTTGGATCCTTACATTCGTTCATTGAAGGAACCTCACATGTTCACCCACGCGTGCAATGTTCAGAAATCGAGTTTCTTATAATATATATAAAACTATCATTTTCTCGACAGAAAATCGATGATGGCGAGTGCAGTCGTTGCGGTTGCGGTAAATCGCAAAATATGTTGGGAATAATTTAGGGTCGCGTCTCGATTCTGTAGATGCCAATAGAAGTTTGTTTGTGTGTACGCTCTCTTTTCATTCAATCTCTCTAGGGATATCACGTGTGGGAGTTTCTTTTCTCATTTTCGTTTATATATGTTTGCGATATCGTCAAAACTTTGGTGTGGCAGCACCCCTCTAATGTTTGAATAAGAGCCGAATGTTTACGGAGGTTAAATTTATATTTGTCGCTGAAAATAAAAGCCGCACGCGGCGCATGTTGTATATGATCGTTTGCCATTTATTATATACTATTTTCTTTTAAAGGTATATATATATTTTCCTGTAAAATTTATAATACCTTGAAAATGTATTATATATTTTCTCGCACACAGTGTGTGAGAATAAAATTTTAATGTGATTACAGAAAGTCGTTAGCTTGAAGGTTGTTTAGTAATTTATGTAAATTTGATGTGTGTCATCATTCGATATGTCCTTGGTTTATTGGACTAAAAGAAAATATCGGAAAAATATTAAGTGTAATTTGTTTAGTGTATCTTCCAAGAATCCTGGTCAAACGGATTTTTTTTTTGGGCGATTTTGACATTACATGGAGACAAAGAGGATCAAAGAGCAGGGAGTTTATATAGCTGAGGAGTTTGAAGAGAAATGTCGTGAGTTGTAACTCGATTTCTGTCCTCTTCTTTAACTCCTTTGCCTTGGAGGTATAACGACATTGCGTCTAGGTCGACCGAACTTAATCAACTCATTCCCCTTTCAAATATAATTGCCTTTTCCTGCTTGATTGGTAGCAAACATATCGCAGCAGTAGTGAAAAGAGAGTAGAGAACTTGGCAGTAAATGCTCTCAAATCTTGCAGTAATTGCTCTAATAGGAGAAAGAGGAGAAAAAAGAGAATTAGGAAACGATGGGAGTTATCTTTATGATTCGACATATAGGATTTAATGCAGCACAATTTTTATTAGATTACATCTTTTTTGTTTTTATCTTTTACAAAAAAAATAAGACTTTCCAGATGTGTATTTCTTTAGTGTCAGAGAGAGGAGCATCTGGTTGAGCTAAACGATATTTTTAATTAAGAGGTGTTGCTTAATGGAGAACCGAAGAAGTAGGTTTGTGTCGTCATAAATTTTTGAGAGAGACAGTTTTAATATGCCGAGGGTGTAATTAAATTCTAATTTAAATTAGAAACATCTTCCGTTTTCAGATATGGTTGCGATGTTTGTTAAAAAATGGTTGTAAATTTGTATTTTCTTCTTCTGTTTCCGCTTCTACTTCAGCTATGTATATGTTTCTGTTTTATTTTTTTTCGCTCTTCCTTCCATTCTTTTCTTGTTTTTAACTTTGCTTCTGCTTCATGCATTTGCTATATTGAATCTGTTGCTACTTTTACTTCTATGTTTACTTCTCTTCCTATTACTTTATCTCTATCTTTACTTCTCTTTCTATTTTATTTCTTTTCGGATTTTTCTCCTGTTTCTATTTTTCCTTGTTCGTAGTTTTAGTTCCCTTGATTTTAGTTTCTTCCCTTTTCTTCTGCTTTTGCTCACGTTACTGATTTTTAAATTTGCTGCTTCTGATTCTATTTAAGTTTCTGATTTCGCTTCTGTTTCTGCTTCTTGGTATATTTCTGCTTCTGCATCTAATACTATAGCTTTTTCTTCAGCAACAGATTCTGCTTTCAATGCTTCTGCTTCCAGTTATGTTTTCACTTTTGCTTTCTAAACTTCTACAAAACAAATGATAGCAAAAAAAGAAGTATATAAAGAAAATGAAATCATCATCATCTGCAGCTAGAATTGAAGCAAGAAAAGAATTACTTTTTGCTTCCCCACTTGAAGTCCTTAAGGGAATAAGAATTCTCCTGAGTTTAATTAAACTTAAACGTTTTGTATATTTTGACATTTACGTAACTATAGGGGTCATTCTAAAGTTGTAAGTGATTGATGACATTCACCTGTATGTTTCATTCATCTTAATTCAATTTCCCTTTTATGCTTGCGAAATCTCATTATTCTCATTTAAAGGCCCTTTTGCTGTGCAGTAGTTCATTGTCACGTTTTCCCCGCCTCGTTTCCTTTCAAATCGACAAAGAAGCGCGTCGCGTGACAAAACGCGAAACGAATTTGATTCGTCTTTGTGAATCCGTTTCTTGAGAAAATTCAAGTTACTCTTTCATTTAACTTTATTCTGCTTACATTAGCAACTACTTGTAATTAATTGCTAAACTTAATTTATTACTTCAATCAAGCTATATATATATAACATGTAACATAAAAAAGGCTACATACATATTGCTGTACATAAAGTATATACTGTAAGTCAAATAAAGTTCTTCACCTCCAATTATCTGAACTTTACCTTAAATACGAGGGGAAAGGGGTGAAAAAAATGATTGAAGAATATTGATTTACAATATATATAGTGAAATCGTTCATTTCTCTGTCCCTTATTACTATCTGAATCTAAAAAGAGAATTCGTTATTTTTTCCCCCCTTTTATTTTCGCAATTTAAAAGGTAATGTCGGAGAGAAATTTTATATCCAATCATATAATGATTGTTGTTTATTATCGAGAGAAGAATGATGATCGTTATCTGTGACGGTATTTCAAAAGGTACACTGCGCGAGATGAAGCGTTTTGTCTTTCTATTTTTTTTGTTACCTCTTCCACCGTCCATTTTACATCATCGTAATAAAATAGTTCTTTACGCTATTTTCTTCCGTTTCTCATCCTCTATCATCACTTTTATTTTTTGTGTGTGTGTGTGATATAACTTTTGCGCGATTCTTGCAATCGTTGAGGGAGAGAGAGAGAGAGAAATTCACGCGCGCGGTGTGGTGGTGGAGACTGGCTCGTAATTACCCTGACGCTAGTGCACTCTTGGGGTTAACCACTACTGTGGAAAATTACACGCCACTATCACATATACATATAGACATGAATTCTGAGCCCGCTTACACATCACTAGCATTTGGTACGTATATATATACAGACACACTGTATATATAATGCGGGCCATAGTCTAAGGGAGAGATGTATGCGCGAATCCAAGCCAATTACCTCTCCTATTTCTGACCGAGAATATCCGCGGAACCTTGGGATTTACCGTTGGGGAGAGAAGGGGGAAGTTATCCGATGATATGGTGGAAGATAACACCCTGAGAATCATATAAAGAGAGAAGGAGAGATAGAGAAGTAGACGGAAAGCTTTTATGGCGATCTGGGAATCCCTATTTGTAGATATATACACATTTTGGATAATTCTTCTTTTCAAGTCCCTATATATGTTGTTGACCAATTTTCGGGCGATTTTTATCTTCCCTTCGTCGGGATTATTCATCGAGTGGAGAGGATGAGGTTTTCTTTTATTCTCACGTTGCTTGATGAAGTTTTCCCTACATACTTAACTTGTTATTGTTGCGGGTTATCTGAAAATACTCTTGTTTACATAAACAAAATTGATCCGAACGACAAAAAGTTAAAAAGCATAGAAAATTAAAAAAAAATTTTATACATATTATTGATTCCTTTTTCCAATAATCCGAAAACTTTAAATGTGTAAATTTAAATAGATGCATTCCTTAAATATGTAGTTATATTTTCAATAAATTACTGTGGCTTTTAGAAAACATGTAGGAATATTATTTTTAATAAAAGAGATATTCCTATAAATGTTAATTTATTTAAATATTCAATAACAGTAGTAGTTACAATTCATGTCTTTGGAAAACTTATAGAACAATTAGCGTTTAATTATTAATTCTTTAATCTGCTCTCATTCGAAGCCAAAAAAGGCTACCAAAAAGTTGATAAGACGAGCGATCAGACCATAATAATAATTTTACTTACGGCTTTTGCAGTATCCATAAAAGATTAAGTAATCTGACGATTCGAAAAAGAAGTGATAATAAAATTAAGATACTTGAGAAGATTTTTGAACCGTTTGATAATAAATGTTTATAAATACAGTTAGCATTTATACACGGAAAAAAATTTCAGGACGCGAACGAGCAATATTGGGAATATAATTAAAATAAAGAACAACATAACCAACGTTGTGAATTAAACTTAACTACATTAGACAAAAGTTTAGCCAATTCAGTGATAGTGAGCTTTGGTTGAGTGCAATTCGTCAGCCATATTGGAATTTCTGACAGCATAAACATTGAGTTTTCAGTTTTAAAACATAGTATTAATTTCAATAATATACTTTAAAATGTTTGTAATTTGAAACATACGATTGAAAAAAATTAAAATGAGCATTTAATTTTACTTTTTACGCAATTAAAATTGGTTCTGTCATAGGTTGTTTTCAAGTAAAATTCAATATCGCCATTCTAACGATAATGCCAATATCGCTCGCTCGTTTTTGACGAAATGTTTGGCTGTTATAGCGAAAAATTTCTCCATTTCAGTTGTACTTTTTTTTCCGTGTAGTTATAAGGTATAAACACATAAAACTTAGATATTTATTGCGAAAAATAAACCGGATCGAGTAGGTCGTTTGTTGTGAACTAGTTAAAGTTAAATAAGTTACAAGTTCACAGAGCAGGCAAACCGGTCAAAAACAGATATATGTATATATAATGCTTGTATGTGTATATAATATACTATATAGTTGTACTTTAGTTCAATTGCAGTAAGACTATAGTTACAGTAAAGTTACACAACAGAAGAGTTGCATCCGCAAACTTATTTTCTTGAAAATGCAACATTATTTTTCTGCCTCCGCAATTATTCGTGACTTCTATACTTAATGTTGATTTATTGCGCCTCGGTATAATATAGTGTATAGAAAAACGGTAACAATGCCAAGAATTTTATTTATTATCCTCTCCAACATTTTTCACATAATGGTGCGTTAGAAAAAAATACGGAAAATTGTTGTGTGAATTTCATTTATTGAATGGATGGTATTTTAAAGATATCGTTTTATCGCATACAATATATTTTATGTCTAGAAGGTTTCAATTATTGTTTTCTGTTAATATTATTATTTTTATTGCACTGAAGAACAATGTACTTGGAACAAACAGTTACTTCTATTTTTATTCGCTATTAAATTAATTTAAATATTCATTAGGGGAAAGGATTGCAGATTGTCTCACCTATAAGCATTTTTGCCTACAATTTCTTAAAAAAATAATAATTAATTTCTATGAACATTGGAAAGAACAAAAAAGATCTAAAAAGATCAAATTTGAACCATTGATAATTTAAATTGGCAAAAAATAACACCAATAAATTTTAAAAATGATGTGTAAAATTCAAGGACTTATTTTCTAATTAATATTCTTGAACTTAGTGCCGATGCTAAGCGTCGAAACCAATTTTTTTTGTGAAAAGATTAAAACAGTTTTTTCAATATAAATTTTATAGGAATAAAGTGCATTGATCATCTTTTTGAACTCCTAAGTGCATAACTAGCAGACTTTCATTTCCACTTTTAATTATAATTTAAAATTTTGAATGTACCTTGATGGTTAATTTTTCAATGATATTTTTGCGTTATAGATTTTCAATTTATAGAACATTTTCTATGTGATTTAAGAGACAAAGAGATATTACAGCTAAAGGGTCGTTTCAAAAGGTCGGCCTTCCATAACAAGAGAGGGTAGAATAAGACTACCTACTCATTATCGTTCCTGGAAATATGTAAATCGATTGAATTGCGTTCAAATGTTCTTTTTCCATTGAAATATGAATACGATTGAGTTAGAAATTTTTATGAAAAAATATCTTTTGATTCCATTTCAATAAAAGTGGAATAATTTCAATTTTCGTTAATATATTTTTTCTGTTTAATTAATAGAAACTTTTGATAAATTAAATGTTCCTGACGTTAGCGTTGAAAACTTTAATTTCCATTTCCAAATCAAAAAAATAATCTATATGTTATTTTTTGCTTTAGAGATATAAATTAAAAATTTTAAAATAAAATCTTTGAAACAATTTTTTCTTCTTTTTCGGTTTGGCGAAAAAACTTGTTTTTGACGCTCAACTTCGACGCTAAATTTAGGAGACTGGAAATACATTTTCTTTCGTCGCTTTAAATTTTAATTAGCAAAAATTTAGGCGTTAGGAATCGAACCACTGACCCTAAGTACCACACACTAATTCCGGTGCCTACACGACTGTGGCCATCGCCGAATTTAGTATACAGGTCTCTTATTTCTTTAACCAATGTTTTAATATGAATAAAAAAATTGTAAAAATTATTAAAAATCATTACTACTTGAATAAGTGGCTCAATTTTCATTAATTAAAATTTAGAGAGCAATGTACAATTTTTATTTTAATATAAATATTGATATTACTGGTAAATTGGAGTGTCAGTTTTAATTAAAACTCATACCACCTTTTGTGTCTTAAAAACGAGATTTTTTTTAATTGGCGAGAATTATAACAGTGTAAAAAGGGAAATTTCGTTTTTTCCCTACAAAAAAATATCCTGCCAATCATTTTTGTCTTTGAAAAAAAATGTACTTTTGCACAATATCGTTATCAAGGCACGTGTTATTGGTTTTACCTTGGACAATTTTTTTTTATTCACTAAAATCCTGTGTTACTCTGTATACTAAATGGCCAAATCGTCGCTCTCCTGCAACAAAATAAAAAAAAACCCACCACTCTCTAGTTTTTATTTTTGCATCCAGTTCCTGTATCGTCTCTATAGATATGTATGTACATATGCCGTTAGATATCTCTCGATGGTTAACCTTTAACAGGGAGAGATTATTTATTTTCGTCGAGAGTGATCCGGAATTACGTGTTAAAACACACGAATATATATATGCACACACAACGCGGAACATATTTCTTTATATGCAATCAATCCTGTACGTGCGGTTTTTGAATAATATCTCATAAATACTTTGCAACGTTTATGTATTTAAAAAAGAGATACAAAAAAAAGTGAGGAAGAGAGAGAGAGAAAGAGGGAAAAATTATACATTTAATCAATTATTACACTATATAAAAGGAATTTGTTTCCTGTTCTGCACGAAGCTTTTGAAACGTGAGGTAAAATTAAAACATTGACAGGTTGCTCGTTTAAAAGTTTTCAAATGACAATTAATTATCAATGGCTCATTGAACGAAAAAAATGGTCTGTTGTCTCAACTAATCGTTTAACGAATTTCCAAAGCTATTTATATTATGTTTTTGGAGGGGTTCACTTATACATGAAATGAAGTTCAGTCGAGCGTATTGCATTGATGAGTCATTAATTTTTCGGTGAATTTGCAATTTAAATCTTTAAAAGTGGTTAGAATTTATGTTTTTTTTTATTGAACTTGATGTTATATTTTTAACCTAGTACACCAAGAAAAAAGTAATCTTATAATTAAAGGAAAAATTGAGAGGATTTTTCATCTGAAAATAAAAATATTCCGCACTTGAATGTATAGAGTATATATTTTTTATTCTTTCTAGTATTTCTATTATTACTTTTATTATTTGAATTAAGAGAGAAAAAATCTTGAGTGATAATTAATGCAAATTGCTTTCTAATCAACTCTTTTTACATGTAAAAAAATCGACAAGGATTTTTTCTTTTTTTAAAGGCGATCAAACATGTACACATCGTAAATTGAGCTTTTAGTGCCTCGTCGAACCTCGACCTGCAGTCGAGATGTCCATTTTCAAGTCCAACTCCTTATAGCAGGCAAGCACTGTGCTCTCAAGAGAGGAGAGAAAGGCTAACGGAGTAAAATCCGCGCGCGAGAGAAACCTGTTGGACCGGTCTTACGAGTATTTCTCTCTCTCTCTCCCCGTTCTGATTCACCGGTACACGCGTAAAATTTATCCCGCGTTTGTTCACTGACCACTATAACTAATACATTTTCAATTCAATATGTCTGTGTTCATATATGTATATGTGGATATACGCAATAATCGTAGAGTATTTATATATGAACGTACCATCTCTCTATACGGGGTGATTCGAAATTCACGTACACGCTAAGAGAGGAGAGAGCACGTGGTGTTTATTATGTACGGGATTCATTGTCGTCGATACGGCAGGTATGGGAGAAAGATAGAGAATTGAGAGAGAGAGAGATAATTTTTCTCACATGAATTTCATCTTTATTCATTAAGGGGAATGTTTCTCCGAAAACTAATTATAGTCGACCCAGTGTCGCAATTAATTTGAATTTCTGTATAATATCGGTAATAATGTTACACAATTGTTAACACTTCATTCACCGAAATTGGTTTTTTTACATTCTCATCAAAAATGAGAAAATCTCGTTTTTTATAATAGCGGTAATAGTATTGTAGTTGTACAGACCTTGGACTCACGCGACACTTTTTTCAAAAAAAGTGGATTTAATCCAATTTTATTATATTTAGCCACTATTCTCAATTTAAGTTACTAATAATATTTAAAAATCACTAATGTGGTTTTTAACCACGTTTTTTATTTCTTGAACCGAAAGTTTAGACCATTAGTTTACTTGTAGTGAAGAAATTAATTCTAGAACTAAAAAATTGGAGACTATAAAAATATTGCAAAATTATAGTGAATTCAATGTTTAAATCCAATTTTATTAATTATTAAGTCTCTAAATTGTGATTATACAGTTAGGAACAACTTGAGAATCAATGTGGCGACGCTTTTTTCCACCTGCGAACGCCAAGGTCACCGATAGATGACAGACCAGTTGACAAAACTAGATTGCCACCTATTGGCGAATTGGCGTTCTCAAGTGGAGAAATTAAACCATCATTTTATTTATAAAAATCTTTTTATAATAAAAATAATGTTTGGAGTATAATTTTAGTTCTTTTTTACTCTATAAATTTAAATAACTTAAAAATAACTAATTTAAAAGCAAAAATAAAACTCTATGATTTTAAGTGATTCAAATTTTGATAATAGTTCACATTAATGACGTTTATTGTTAAAATTAACGTTAAAAATAACGTTAAATGTTATTAATGCATAATATTAAAAATTAGATTAACATTAATTTTAAAATTAAATAAAAATTTTTAATTTGAATTCAAAATAATTAAATCTGTGAAAATTGTTATCAGAGTTTAAATTGTGATCAGATATTCAAAAAATCAAATTTTTAAAGTACTTTACCTTAACTTTATATACTATTTAATTTAATTAAAACAATGTAAATACATAAACGTTTTAAGGGAAGGGTACACCTATATTTTCAACTGCACACTGGAAAAAAAATTTATTTGATTCAAATAACCGATTATTTGTCTATAATCAAATAAATATTTACTTGAATCAAATAATTTTTATTTGAATCAATTAATTAGTATTTGCTTCAATTACTGAAATATTTTATTCAAATACAATTTATTTGATTCAAATTAAAATTATTTGATTCAAGTAAATATTTATTTGATTCAAGTAAATATTTATTTGATTATAGACAAATAATCGGTTATTTGAATCAAATTAATTTTTTTTTTTCAGTGCATGAAGAAAATATTTTAAATATTCAATAAAATTACTTTTACGCTAATTTTTTGAGAGGAATTCAATAGTCACAAAAAAAATTAGTCAGAAAATATTTTGAGCCTTTCTGAATCTTTATTTTATATATAAAAATTGATAGATTTCGAAATTCATTCGTAATTTTGTAGAAAATATGTTTTTGTATCCATAAAAAGAATTTACGAATGAAAAAATTAATAATTACAAAAGTTTTAGCATTTTTTTAATAAAAAAATAGTTTTCAGGTTAAGAATTTGAAAGAAACTTGATTAATATGAAATTTTATTATATACAAAAACTCATTTTTTTCAAACTAATTTCAGAATTTATTTGAAAAAGTTTATGTCCTGAATTTTTATCGAATTTTGTTTTTATCAATAAAACATTTTTTTTTTGAAAAAGTTTATGTTCTGAAATTAGTTAGAAAAAAACAAATGAGTTTTTGTATAAAAAATTTAATATTAATTATGTTTCTCTCAAATTCTCAATCTGAAAACTATTTTTTTGTTGAAAAAATGCTAAAACTTTAGTAAATATTAATTTTTTCATTCGGAAATTTTTTTCTAGATACAAAAACATTTTTTCTACAAAATTACGTATGAATTTCAAAATCTATCAATTTAAAAAAAAATAATTCAAAAAGGACAAAATATTTTCTGACCAAATTTGTTTTCGACCATTGAATTCCTCTCAAAAAATTACTATAAAAATAATTTTATTCAATATTTAAAATATTTTCTTCATATAGTTGAAAATACAGGTGTATCCTCCCTTTAAGAAATGAAAATTTGCAAAAATTTAACATAAAATTTTGAAATATTAGGTATTTCTAAAATAATTATTTCAATTCTATTTTTTAAAGATAATTGTATTTTGCTAAACAAGTAAAATTGAAATTTTTCTAAAATATTTAGAGGTTTCTAAAATGTATTTAAAAAATAAATATACAATATTCATTAAAAACATTATAAATAATTAGATTGATAAAAAATATGTGAATTTTGTAATAATTTTATTGAAATTTTCGAAAGTAATTAAGAGAAGTTTTATTCATTTCTTTCTTAAAAAATTTTAAACGAATTTATTTTTGAAAAAAATCAGTTTTTTAATAGTTTAAAATTCTAAATAAAATCTCTTTGCTTCTAAATATTCTTTTCTTAAAAAATAATTTTAAGGAACGTTTTTTCTTGAAATTTTTTAGGACATTAGTTATTTTTCATGGTTTATATTTTTGATATTATTTTTTTCTAAATTCCTTGTGACGCCTAATGGTAAAATAGAAAAAAAGGAAACGATAATTATAAATATAATTGTTATTATAAAATAAAATAAAAAATAAAGTAAATTGAAAAAAATAATAAGATAATTTAACTTACTGGTTAAGGAAAGGACATAAGCAGAAAAGTTAAGCCAAAAATCACGCAGGTCAAGAGACGAACGTAACGTCGAAATTGAGGTCAAAAGTCACAGGTCCAGAGGTGGACATTACCTCGAAATTTAGGTCAAGAGCGAACAAAATCTGGAAATTCAGGGCAAAAGTCATGAGTTAATAGGCGAAACGATCAGTCACGTTTAGGTCAAAAGTAATAAGCGATGAAACTAACCTTCGAAAATTTAGTTCAAATTGCGAATGCGCGCAGTGGAAAAAGAATAAATGTTAGGTCGTAATACTAAAAAACAGGACTTCAGAAAGTAGTGTTAAAGAATTAAAAAAATTTTAACACACGGAACAGAAATTTTACCTGGAACAGCGATAAGTTTCTTTAGAAAAGCAAATGTATTAATTGAAATTACTTATTATTTGGTTTAAGTAAATATTTTTACCTAAAATTTTTACTTAAAAAAACATTTTTTTTTCATTATTTATTTATTTTAGTTATTTATTTGTTTAGATGAATATGAGGGTTTGGGGAAAATTATTATTCTATTAGAAATATAATGTACAAATATATATACATTGGATTTATATTGAAATTCACTTGAACGACAGATTCAATATAGAGAATATAATGCATTGTTCGCAGATCGAATTTCTGTGATTGATATATTTTTTGATAAGTTTTGAATTGAAAGTTTTACGCCAGAGAGGCGCGGCCACGTTTCAAATTTCAAGTCATGGGCGTTCGACGTCGCGTCACGTACTATCTTCCTGTTCAAGACTCCTTGCCAAGATTTCTGTTTGTATTTGTCGTAAACGAACATTCGCCTAGAAGTTTTTCCTCTTTTTTTGCGCCCGCATGCATCCCTTCTTTTGCCATTTTTGTCAATGTCAATCCTTTTATATATATAAAATATTAAGTAACAAAAAAAACTGCGAGGAAAAGATTCTCTCCAGTTAAAAAACAAAAATTCTTTGAAAAAGGAAAAAATAGTTTTTAACGATAGTCGACTATTTTTTTGGTTTGCAGTTTCTTTTTTACTGGAGAGAATCTTTTTTTGTCGTATTGTTCTTTTGCGGAAGAAATATTGATGATTCATTGAGTTTAATTTGAGTGTATGTTTCTTTTTTTCAGGTAAGAGAACTATTTTCTATTTTGGAAATTCTTTCAACGTGCGGTTAAACTATTTGAGAGGGAGAAGAGGGAGGAGAGTCCGGTTCATCGATTGGCAACGTGGCATCCCTTTTATAAAGACAGGACATTCGATCGAAAGGTATGGAGTATCGAGAAACGTAAAATTTACTGCTTCCCACGATGTATATAGATATCGTCTTATGTGTCTTGAGTTTTAAAATTTCTTCACTCTGAAATTTTTTTTCAACTTGAAATATTTTTTTAAAGGCAATTTTTATATTAATATAAATCTATGGGAAAAGTAATTTCTAGAAAATAGAAACTAAGTTTGAATTCATCTGGAAAAAATCAGAAATGTCCAATAAGAATTATGTACACTTATAGTTCAAAAATATTCCAAAATCTTTACGAAATTAAATTAGAAAATAATTTTTTAAGGATTGTTGGCTGTATTAAAATTTTTAAAATCAATTTTCATTCCGACAAGTTTTACTGCAACTTGAGAGTAATAGAAAGCATAGCAAATTGCAATAAATTGATTACAAAAATTACTAACTTTCAATTTTACACAAATTTTTGGTATAAATTTTATAATTTCAGCAGAATTGCTATAAAGATTAGGAAAATCAGGAAAATGTTCGAGAATTTTATCAAAAGTACTGTATAAATGTATCAAATTTCTAAAATGACTACAAAAAATCCCGGTTTTTTGTAATAACAATAAATTTTTTAACAGGATTTAGATTTTTCTGTAACTTTTTCTAAAATCAAATTCAAAATCTCAATTATTTATATGTTAATAATATATTCTAGAATATCTTTTTTAAAGTTTTAAATTAAAATTTAAGTAGAGAAGATTTTATTTATAAAAGCAATTTTCAGTAGCAATTTTCAGAAATAATTGGATTTCAGCGCAGGTATAAAACTATAATTTTTGAATATTTCAAAATTATACTATAAATAAGGAATTGTATTTATTACAAAAATTATTTAAGTCTTAAATAAATTTTATATAATTCTGAAAAACTTATGAAAAATTTTAATGCATTTGTTGAATAATACTTCAATTTTATAACAAAAAGTTATTAAAGAATTATCAAGTCGATTGAAATTGTTTTAAATTAAATTTGAAATTATTTAATATCGAAATAATTGAAATTTTTTTCAACTGAATTGAACATCATTACAATTTTTGCTTAAATAAAATTTTTTGAAAATCATTTAATAATATTTAAATTCCAAAGCAATTGAATATTTAAATTAATTAAATTTCAAATTATTTAAAATTGAATTCAAAATAATTAATTCTGTTAAAATGTGTTTGGAAATTTCTAAATTTTATTTTATATAAAATATTAAATATCCATTACAATTATTATAATACAATTAATTATTAAAAAAGAATTTAATTTCCTAAATTGTATTAATTTTATTGAAATTTTATAAAATAATCAAAATAAATAATAATAATAATAATAATAAAGTACAAAAAATAAACAATAAATAAATCAGTCAACAAATAAATAAATTTATCTCAGTAAATAAATTCATTGTTGAAAAAGTTTTCTTAATTATTTTAAACTTTAAAATAAATTCTTTGCTTCTAAATATTATTTTCTTAAAAAATATTTTGTAGAAAAGTTTTTTCCTAGGATTTTTTAGAAATATCAGAAAAAAATGTTTAATATTATTGTTTGAGAATCAGGGAATGTCGGGGAAAATTTTTTATTGCGCCAATTCTGAAATTACTAAACTGAGAGAAAATAAAAAATGTATTAGTAATTATAAAATTAAAATTGAAGGGGAATCTTGAAAAAATGCAAGCATTCTTTAAACTAATTCAAATCGAATTGAGAAAATTTTTTTCTCACAATATATAAATATACGCTTGTAAATTATTTATTGTTTTATTTAACGATTGTGCGCCTATATGAATTCGATCGTTTTGTTTATGATACACCTCTCGTTCTATTTATGATTCGAGGAAATTTACTGTCATTGAATTGATAATATAACGAAATTTAACGACAGTAATATAATCTCTGTGCGCCAAAGAGAGCACATATATATATTTATACATCGGATATATAGACTGGAAGAGAAAGATTTTAGCGTTTTCGTTTTAATACTATATATTTTGTCAAGAAAGATTTTTGCACTGTTCGAGCATTTTTTGGGCCCAATGCCAAGAATTTCTGTTTATAAACGGCCAAAAACAATAAAGTCACGAAAGGAAAAGAAGAAGGAAAGTTTTCTTCATCTCCCGGAAGTACATCACTTTTCTTTAAACTTCTTCTTCTCTATTGCTTTTTTCTTGACAAAATTTTGGCTAACAAAAACAATTCTTTTTTTGATACCTACGTAATTTTTTTTCTTCCAATTTATTCCTTTGAAGAATTTGGATAAACCTTTTAGAATGGAAAGAAGATTTTTGTATAATATTAGAGAAAATATTGAAATTCCGAATTCTGATATTTCAATATCAGAAAAACATCTTGATTATGATATATAGTAGAGTGTATTTCTTGATATTTTCTGTGAAAATTTTTGAGTAAAATGTCCTGTCAGCAATTTTGCATGAGAAAGAGGTGTGCGCTCTTCTTTTTTTTTGTTCGTAGAAGGCAAAACGAATCTCTATTTCCTTTTTGTCTTGATAAACCGGTGACACTCTTTTGTTTTTGAAAAAAGAAATCTTCTCAGATGCTGCTATTGTCACCGAGATTAATTCGCATTCGTGTGGGAAGATGCTTTTTTTCATTGTATATGTGTGTGTAGGTGGTGCCTTTTGAATGTCTAGGTTATCAGTAAAGAACGATCACAATTATTCGCATTCGAGAAAGACCTTGCTTATAATCTCGTTCTTGCGATGAGATCAGATTACTCGACTACGTAACCTAAACGCGACAGCGACAAGAAACAGGGAGAGAGAGAAAGAGAAAACAAGAGAAAAAACACCCTCTTATTAAATAACTAAAAATAGATTTTTTTCATTTATCATTTCCTTGATTTTTTTCCACGTGTATAGGGAAAAAGAAGTGAATTGAGGTGAATTTTTCTGTATAAACTTAGTGGTAACAAGTAGAATTGCAAATTTTACTATTTCAACAGTAAAATTTACTATGCTGTATATTTCCAACGTAAATTTTACTATAAAATTTTGTAAAATTATTTGATAATTTACAGTACTTTAAATTTCTGAAATTTGAATTTTAGAATTAAAAATTTTGTAAAATTTATAGAACTTTGTTTTTAAGCTGTAAATCGTACAGAGCAAAATTTAGTAAAATTTATATCAGAATTTAAATCGATGTAAACATTAGTATATAATATAATGTAAAATTTGTTGAATTTTTATTTACGAAGTAAATTTTAGAAAGTAAATTTTTCCACAGTATATAGAACTTTGTATTTAAAAAGTTTATTTTACAGTACAAAATTTTGCAAAGATTAAAGTAACCTTTTTTTAAAGTAAACTTTAGTAAAGTGAAGTGAGGTAAAATTGAATAAAAATTTACTATAAAATATAAATAGTGCTCTATTTTCTCAGTAAATTTTAATGTAAAATATTTTGCAAAAATTAATTGAATTTTGTATTTCCGAAGTAAATTTTAGTATAAAATGTAGTAAAATTTACTAATATCAAATATATGAAGTGCGAAAGAAAGGATAAAATTAACCTTGACACAGTTTTTCACAATAAAATTTTAATTTTCTGAATTTTCTATATGTTTGTAATATTTTTATTCCTTTTTAAATTTTATTAAATACATACAATAAAGTGATTATATATTAAAAATAAGAATATTTCGATTATAGATGAGACTAAAGTTTCGAACGTTCAGATGAACGAAATTTGTTTTCACCTTCAGTATTTTTGAAAATTACTATAAAAAAAGAACAATAATTGAAATTTAACAATATTTACTTAAGAATTAATTTGCTATGGTGTAAAAAATAATTTTTTTGTAAATAAAATACAAATTAGAAGAAGTAAAAAAATATTGTCGTTCATTTGAACGTTCGAAACTTTAGAAACATGATTATAGTAAATTTTACTATTTCCAAAGTAAATTTAAAAGAAAATTGAGAAAATTTACTTCTTTAAATATAAAGATAGTGACATTTACTATTTTCTAAGTAAATTTATTGACGTAAAATTTATTTCATTAAATTTAAATGTAGTAATATTTACTAATCTCATAGTAAATTTTACTAATATTTACATGTAATGACATATTCTACTCTCTAAGCAGATTGTAATAATTAGTCAGATTTATTATTTATGAACTCAATTTTTGTAAAAATTAGTTAAATAAAAATTTTTAATTTGAACATCATGAAATTGTTCACGGAGAAAAACTTTTATCTGGAACAGCAAATATTTTCGCTGAAATAGCAAAAGTATTAGTTGCAATAACTAAAAATTTCGCTAATATAGTAAATTTTATAGTTGTTTCAGGTGAAGATTATTTTTCGTGTTATTGTTAATTAAGTAAATTTTACGAAAATTTAGTGAAATTTATTATACACAGTAAAATTTACTTCTTCAAATTTTTATACAGTGAAACTTAATATTCTCATTAACGTAAATTTTACTAAAAAATCATTAAAATTTAATACCTAATTCCTAAAGTTAATTTCCATGATATTAATTGTTATCGTGTTTTTCCAATATGAACTTAGAGCAGAATTTAACTTTAAATGTTTTTCTCCATCCTTTTTCTTTTGGAAGCAAGAAAAAAACATCCAATCTGATTTTGAAATGAAAGAAAGGAGATAAAAGGAAATTTAAAGGTATTTCCGCCTTTTCTTTTCCCATAAGCGCGAGAGAGGAGTGTGGGACGATGGGGGGTTAAATGGCAAAAGGTTCGAAAATCGTTTGAAAATAAATGTCAGAGACGCGAATGTCGTTTAAAACCCAAAATATCCTCCTCTCTGTCTCTCTTTCTCTCTCGAATGAACGAACGAACGAAAGATACGAAGTAATTGCCGCAACTGATTTCCGGGATTTGGAAATTTCTTTATATGGTCAAAACTTTTCCCATCTCATCTTTTCGATCAGTCAAGTCTCTTATATATGGATGGAAGATGTGCACGCTATTTATTCGATAGACCATTCTCCCCAGAGAGTGGCAGAGATTTAGCGTCTAAATGGACCCGCCATGTCCGGTCAAGTCTTCTTTGGTAGTGAGAAAGAGAGAGAAGGATCTTTGAACATGAATAGTCACACGTGAACTGAATAGAAAACGCGCTTTCGGAAATGCAGAATCTTGATAGCTTGTAAAAAGGTTTTAAAAGATTTTGTCATGTCAGTGTCAATTGCAATTTCCATTTTTTTCTCTCTCTGTGTGCGAATTGGCAAAAGTTTTTTATCAGTTTGATTATTCATCTTTTTGTATTTTTTTTCAATCTCTTTTGTAATTTTTCTGTTTTGAGTTTTTTCCTCTGTAATTTTTCGTTTTGAAATATTTTTCTTGCCTTTGCAATTCCTCGTTTTGAAATATTTTTGTCCTTTGAAATTCATCGTTTGAAATATTTTTTCTTTTTGCATTTTTTTGTTTTATATATTTTTTTCCTTTGCAATTCTTCGTTTGAAATATTTTTTACCTTCGTAGTTTTTCGTTTGCAAAATTTTTTTCCTTTGTACTTCTTTGTTTGGAATATTTTTTACGTTTGTAAATTTTTGTTCGAGTTGTTTGGTTTATTTGTAATGTTTTTCTTAATAATAAATTTTTTTACGATTAAAACAATATTTGTGTTATTGATATTAGGGATAGAAAATGTAATAGTCTCTGTATTTGTATCTTTGTTTGGAATATTTTTTGCGTTTGTAAATTTTTGTTCGAGTTGTTTGGTTTCATTGTGATTTTTTCTTAAAAATAAATTTTTTTCTATTAAAAAAATATTTGTGTTATTGATATTAGGGATCAAAAATGAAATAGTCTATGTATTCGAATTTATTTCGAGGTTAACTTCACTTTTCTGAGAAGAGAACGCCCTTGGTCTATTCTATTGGCTAATCGTTCAAGGTCGTGAAGCGGTGATTGGCTCTCGACTCGCGACCTTGAACTTAAACCAATAGAATGAGAAAGGGAGCCTGTATGGGACGGTTTAAGCATTGCAAAGTACATTCAATTTTTATTCTGATGGTGAAAACGGAAGACAATTTATTTAATTTTTGTGAAATTATGCATTAAAAAAAATTAATTAAATTAAATTAAATTAATTTTTATTTAAAAGAAGTAAATTTTATTATCTTTAAATACTGAAATGATTGGTTCAAATATATAATTTAATTGTTTTAAATAAAAATTATTTGAATCAAGTATGTATTTATTTGATTATTAACAACTAATCGGTTTTTTTAAGTGAAATACATTTTTTAGTGTATATAATTAATTAATACCCTTGAATATGAATAAACTTCCGTTAGATTTAATAAATAAATATTGATTTGAATCGATAGTTAAAAATTTAAAAAGTACTATTCAAATGGTGTTTTATTTAATTACTAATTAATAATAATAAAAATTAATTTTTAACTTACATATAATTTAAACAAGGAAATTTTTATTTGAAATGTAATTAATTAAAATTGTTTTAAATTAATTTTAAAAAATTTTAATTCTATTTTTAAATTAATTTTTTTAAAATAATTATTATTTATTAGTAATAATTATAGTATGTATATTTAATATTCGTTGTATTTCTTTCCTACTGCGCTGCGTTCAAATAAAATTAATTCAAAATTATTTTATTCATTTTTGAAAACAATAGAAAAATAGTAATTTAATTTATACATGTATATACAGAGAATTGTTAGTTTTTGTACGATTTTTATTTTTTTAAAAGTTTTTCTATTTTTCGATTGACATCACACTCGCACTATGTGCGTATAAAATAAATATTCTTTGGTTCTCGTTGTTATAGAGAGACAACAGGCGAGAAAGTGCATCCTTTCGTTGTTTTCCACGCTTCGAGTAATCTATAGTTTTAAACTATGTATATAACTCCACCAGAACCGGTGAAATCTAAACTGTCATCACTATATATATATTGCAAAAAAAAATTGCAAGAAGCTTACAACGCTTCTATATACTTTTTAATTATTATTATAATTATCACTATAAT
The DNA here is from genome assembly GCA_032873175.1 of Leptopilina drosophilae. Taxonomy (NCBI): domain Eukaryota; kingdom Metazoa; phylum Arthropoda; class Insecta; order Hymenoptera; family Figitidae; genus Leptopilina; species Leptopilina drosophilae. The sequence continues at coordinate 11,601,075 of CM065485.1, forward strand.
AATTACATGACAATTAGTATTATATTATTTACTACTATTATTAATTAATTATTTAATTAATTAAAATTTGTCAAATAAAATTTTTTATGTTATTTTTAATTTTAATTAAATTGTTATCATTATTGTTTTTACAATTAAAAATTTAATTTCTTGATGAACGGAGATTTAATTTTATATTCGATGTTCAAGTAATTTTTAATTTCCTTTTCAATATTTCATTATTTAATAAACTTTCGGATGTGATAAGTTACATATCAACTCTTTTTAAAATTATTTCGAGATGTTTAAATTTTTAAGTATCGTATTATCTGATTTAATTTTATAAAGAGGCAAATAAATTTTTAATTTTCGTGAATGTTTAATCATATGAAATGATAATTCATTGCGGTAATTGTATAAAGTATTTGTGGCTTTTATTTGTATAATCCTTTGTGATTTGATTGTCATTAATAATTAACTGAAATTGAAAGCAGCGCAGGTACGGACGACGTTTTTTTTTTTTTTTTGTTAATATTTAATCATTTGGAAAGTTTATTATTTTAGAGGAAGAGATATTGATTTTTTTAAAAATATTTTTATATTTTCAATTATTTTGTTTTAGAGATTTTTATAGTTTCTGGTATTTTTTGTTGGTGGCAAGTTTTTATTATTTCATTGTCTTTTCGCTTTTGTTGGAAAATAATAATTTGGTTTTTTTTCTTTCAAGAATGGTTTTCGGTAATATTTTTTGTTGTCTAAAACTTTTGTATTTATTTATTATTTTTATTTATTTACTTTTTAATACAATTTTTGCGTAGAATTTATTTTTCACCTTGAAAAATATTTGAATTGAACTAAATATTATGTACTTTTAGTTAATTAATGAATTGAATTAGAAAATAAAAATATAATTTTCCTTTTTTCTCTCTCTCTGTGAAATTTGAAGTTACATTTTAAATTCGTTTCATTAAAATCTCAATTTATATTTATTTCATTGTTGAATTTATAATTTTTCCATATTATATTTTAAATTTTGATATGTATATTTTTACTTTTTTGTCTATTTTTCTGTGAAATTTATTTTAGTACACTTTTTTTTAAATCATAAATATTAATTTGTCGTAAAAAGAATTCAAATTTTTTCTTTTTGTTGAAAAATAAAAATGCTCGAAAATGAATTAATAATTTTCTTTTATTTTTTTATTTTTAAAAAATAACTTGCATGTTTTTCTGTAGAGTAGATTAAACTTCGCGTTTGATGATGAGAGGAAGGATATAGCTCTTTTGTATTAAAATTCTCGAGATTGAAATTTTAATGGAAAATTTAATTTTTATAGAGAAAATTTATTGGATTATATTATATATTTATGAATTGAAAATTAGTTTTGTATAAAGCAGGCGCTCAGTGCACATACATGTGAGAGAAGAGGGTTTACGTAATTTTTGCTATTGTAAAATGTTCTCTCGTGGGTGTACAGGTCCAGTGTGCGTGACGAGAAAATATTGCGTTGCCTTGAACAGCTGATGCGTTCACTATATGTATGCGTAGGTGATATTACACACGTGAGGTGTGTGCGATTTTTTCTTTAAAAAAATAATATAAAATAAACAAAATGCAAAAAACAAAATAGGAAAAAAATGTATAAAAAAATTCCCAATTGAATTAAAAATTCAATTGGGGATTTTTGTTACACGTTTCCCCCCTTTTTGTTTTGTTTATTTTTGTGATTGGTTTAATACATTTTTTTTCATTGTTCGTTTTTCTATGAAGGATAAAAAATGATATTTTGTAGGTAAAAATATATTTTTTACTTAATAATTAAAATGGTCTGCTGAACTTTTGTTTTACAGTTAAAATATTTTCATATATTTTTTTTTTTTTTAATTATTGGAAAATTTTTAGGAATTAGAAATAGTAACTAATGGTATTTTCACTGTTATAAATATTTTTTTATTTTATTTCTTAAACAAGAAAAATAAAAAAAGATTAAAGTCAGTTCTTAAAATATTTATTTAGATAATAAATTCCGAACTTTAAAATAATTTTACTGAATTTCATACTTACTAAATCTTAATTAAGTTTTAATTAAATTAATCAGTTCAGAAGTATTTTTATTTACTCAGTAAAGTTATATTTTCAAATGCGACATGTAATATAATATTTAAGAAGTTCAAAGATGAAACTTTATGCGCGAATGTGCTTTACATGTTTATATAGACGCATTTATATATATTGCATTTATTATATCTATATAGTGTGTACAGTCGGACATGTCAATTTTCTCTTCGGCAAACTGCCTCTTTCGAGTTGTTACCGAGAGTTGAAAATGCGGAACAAAATTTTATTTTACCCCCTGAGTGTGTTTGTGTGTGTGTGTGCGCTCTCGCTACCACTGAGAGAGCTTGAAGCAAAAGTTTCAAGTGGAACGAAGAGACTTGCAGGCTTCTCACTTTACGAGAAACAATAAGACTTTTTTTTACGCTGCTCAAGTATTTTACGTGTTTTAAAACAAAAGAATTGACGATGCCGGGGATTTTTACTAAAACACTCGACAATTCCGCGGAGGAGAGAAAGATAGAGAGAGAGAGAGAGGGAGATTTTTACCAGCTCGCGGCTTAAGGTTCGCAATGATTAAGTGAAATTGAAAAACTTTTCCCTCCTTTTGTATATATTTGTTTATTTTTTTCTGCTTTTTTCTTTTATTGTTTAATAACAAATAAAGGAATTTAATTATTTTGTTCGTTGCGGTTAAAGATGAATAAATGAGGAAGTACTTTGTATTTACAAAATCGCTGAGTGACAAAAAATAAATAAACAAAATAATAAATAAAATAAAAAAACAGTTTTTTATTTTAACTATTTATTTATGTTTTTATTACTATATTTTTATTTTTATTATTATTTTCTTATCTTTTAGTCCGTTTTGTATTTTTTTGTTTTAATTATTATTCTTTTATTTTATTCTGTTTTGTATTTTTTTTTTTAATTTTAATTATTATTCTTTTATTTTTATTTTATTCTGTTTTTATTATTTCTTCATTTTTATTGTCATGGACCGTTTTCCGTATAAAGACATTTAATTCATGATTATTATATAACAATTCACGATTTTGTAAAGAGGAAATTTATTTTGTTGCGTGAAAAAAGAGAGAGAAATAAAAACATTAATTCACATTTATGTCAAGGGAAAGAATTCGCGTGTAACGTGCAGATATTTTTTATCAGAGGAACGTCGAAGCTGAACAAGCTGTTCCTTGATTAGAAGAATCCGATTAACGCCAGCGCGTTCATTTCTCTGGTACCTTTGACATTCGTATGGAATTTCAAGCTCTTCGTTTCACTGAGTGCACTTTTTTAAATTCGCTTTGCGCGCGTACTTTTTAGTAAAAGGACCTTTTAATATACATACATATATACACACAATTCACCAATGGACATCTCTCTCTATATATGTATGTATTCATTACAGAAAATTCAAGTCAATTTTTTTGAAATATAAATTGGAAACTTGTTCTTTGTAAATTTTGGATTTAATTTCAGTTTTTAATCTTATTGCCAGTCCGGCGCAAAAAAGGAATATATTTTTATATTTGTTCTCGAAGCTTTGATCAGATTTATTTATTTTTTGTTTACTCTTTTATTTATTTAGATTCGTTTCAACTATAAATTGAAAGAATTTGTTTTATTTAAAGAAAATGTAGTATTTAAATTAGAAATAGAAAAAGAAAATTTATATTTTAAATAATTTTCGTATTGATCATTTTTATTTGTATTTTCTGAGACTTTTTTCAAATAAACTGCATTTGGTTTCAAGTAAAAAGGTTGCTTTTTTCGAACAAAAAAAAACACACAGGGAAATTTTTTGAAAAAAAATATGAGGATCTTCTTTTTTTTGGATATTATTGTCACTATTTTAGTATTTTTTTTAGTATTTAGTCGATGCGGTGAACCAAAACAATTATAAAAATGTTTACTTCAAAAAGTAATAAACAAAAATAAAAGAAAGGCAAATAAAAAAAAAGAAAAAATGAAAAGGAAATCAGCGGTTTCGGGATACTTGAGTAATTTTCTATAACCACTTAAAGCGCGACGTTTTCTGAGACGGAATACTGAATCTAGTAATTTACCTGGGTTTCTTCTTGGAAAGTCAACAAGATCATCTTCAAGACACAATTGTCTCTTTTTGGACGCTCTCGAGAGAGTTTGAGAGAAATGTTTTCCAGTTATTTCTGTATTAGTCACAGTAGTAACAACTATTATTAGTATTTTTTTCTCATTATGATTATTATTATTATTTTTTTTTCTTTTTATTGTAGAAAGACATTTAATTTGAGTTTTCTATTATATTAGTTCTTCTTTAGTGTCAATTTTTCTCAGAGTTTGTGTGTACTTGTGAAAAATATTATTGAGGATACAGTGTCTATGTAGACTTGTAATTGAGAAGTTATAATATGGTCTATTTAACATCTCAGGTTAATTTGTGCGAGGAATTCACAAGCTCTCATTTTTTTTGTCTGCGTGTCGTTGTGTAAGTGAAAATGTGTATATATATATTCACAAAGTGATAAAATTCTTCTTTGATTACTGGTTTGTTATCTAGGGCGTGAAAGTCGATTATTCCCTCAAGAGCGGAAGACACGCAGAATTTAAATTTCCTCCGATTTTCTTTTTTTTTTGCTTTATTAGAACAATTTGGAGGATTGTTTATTATTTATTTGTTCTACTTGATTTTGTTTTATCATTCTGTTTCTGATTATTTCCGTTGATTTTATTTAAAAATTTTTTTTCGAGTTTTCTCTGTTTGTTCCATAGTTGTATTTATTTGTTTCTATTTAATTTTAGTTGTTCCTCTTTATTCCTAGTTTAAATTTAATCAGAGTGTCTACTGACCGGGAAATCCGGAAAAACTGGTAAATAACTGGGAATTTAATTTAATCGGGAAAAACCGGGATTTTTATACAAAACCGGGAATTATTCACCAAAATTAAAAAAATTTATTATTTTAATTTGTTTTTAAAAAAATTACTTTTTATTGAAATTTTTATAGATATTTATACTCTTCTTTAATTTTGAATTAGTTAAAAAAAATTAATTTGATACACTGAAAAAAAATTTATTTGATTCAAATAACCGATTATTTGTCTATAATCAAATAAATATTTACTTGAATCAAATAATTTTTATTTGAATCAAATAAATTGTATTTGAATCAAATATTTCAGTATTTGAAGCAAATACTAATTAATTGATTCAAATAAAAATTTTTTGATTCAAGTAAATATTTATTTGATTATAGACCAATAATCGGTTATTTGAATCAAATAATTTTTTTTTTCAATGTAGTAAAAATAGGCACTAATTCAAACAGATTATGTAAATAAATTTTAAAAAATTGTGGAGTTAATAGAAATATTGTGAAATTCGACCGTAAACATGTAATTAAATTTTTTAAAGAATTTCTTTAGAAACTTTTTAACAAATAAAATGTTCAAAGTATTTTAATTTAATAATTGATAATTGGATTTTATAGTCACATTTTAATGAATTTATGTTTCTTAGTGCGAAGATTAATAATTAAAGTTTTTATTAGTTAATTTAAAAAAAACGATGTACACTTAAAATTTTTAATTAAAATTGAATTCTCGCTAATTTTTTTTTTAATTCTGAAAAATAAAATTGTTGAAATTTTTCAATTCCATTGTTTCAAGATAATTTAATTTTTCTAAACAAATAATTGAAAATTTTTGAAATAATTGAAATTTCTTTATATTTTTTTGGAAAATAATTTAATTCTTAGAAAGAGTTTTAATTTAAATTTTTCGAAAATAATGTTAGTTGCCGTAATTATAATTATATTTTTAAAATATAAAGTCCCTCTTAAAGTTTTAAATTATTTTTTTGCTTCTAAAAATTATATTATTTTATTATTATTCAGTAGTTATAATTATTGAACTTCTCTTAAATTTTTATAATTTTAAATTTCTGAATGTTCAAATAAATGATATTTATCATTTCTTAAGCAAATTTAATGTTTACTTCTTATTAAGTAAATAATTAATTATCACTGCTTTTTTTAAATTGTAATAAAATTCTTTACAAGAACTAAAGTATTTTCATAAACAATATCATTCTTTGGAAGAATTTAATTATTTTTGTAAATAGTAAAATTCTTTGCAGAAATTCATTATTATCAATAGAATTGTAATAAACTTGAAAAAGAAAATTTCCACTTATAATTATAAAAAGACAAGATTATTTTTAAAAAATTAAAAATTATTTTCTTAATATTTAATTAAAATTATTATTTATTTATGTTTGAAATCAAATTTAAATTTAAATTTTATGAGAAAAGAATACCGAGAAAAAATTAGGCCATTACCGGGAAAAACCGGGAATTTTGTTGAATGGAAATAGTAGACACCCTGTTTAATTTTCGTTAAGAAGAAAATAGAATTGGTCATGAAGGAATTTACGGTAATAAAACTGCCGTTTTCTGCAGTGAATAAGAAAATATCGAGGAAAGCAAAAGTCGACTTTCAATAATAATGTTGGACTTTTTACATATATTACATATGGTTGAAAGAAAGAGAGAGAGGTAGCACGGAAAATTCATTAGGCGATTCTTATCGTCACGTCACATTTGAATTCTTGAAAAGTTCACGATACCGTAAAGTTCATCAAAGCGTATATCATATATACGTCGTATCCCAGCATTCGTGTCCTGGCCAGATACAATCGCAACACCTCGTACACGAGGATGCCGCAAAGCGCAAAAGGGAAGATCGAGATAAGTGAAATTGGCACGAAAAGTATTTTCTACACGCCGGCGTAATACCTATTTTCGTTTTCTCCTCTCGAATGGCCCTTTTTTATTTTTTTTTTAAAGAAAGTGATTTTAACCAGGTGATAAACAATCTTCATTTCTTTCTCTCTCTTCTGATATTTCGTAGATTTCGTGTGTATTCCATTAACCCGCAGGAAAAATATCACGCAGTGGGACTCTAAATATAGAACGCAAATTCTATTTATAGAGATATTGTTTTTATTGCTTTTATTTTTTTATATTATTTTTTTATTTTATAATTTGCTTTTTGTCGAAACCGTTTTTTTGTAATAAAAAGGCCTAAGCGTTTTTATTAAAAAATAACGTAAAGTATGAATAATGTGTAAAATTGAAAAATATAATAAAGTAGAAAAATATAGAAAATAAAAAACATAGGAAATAATATAAAGTATGAAAAATATGTAAAATTGAAAAATATAATATAAATAGAGGAAAGATATAATATAAATAGAGGGAAAATAGATAATATTATAAAGTATAGAAAATATGAAAGATATAAAAATATAAAGTAGAAAAAATATAGAAATATGAAACGAATTAAAATCTACAAAACACAAATTCGTATATTTATGGCACGTATTACTTTCGATACCCCATAAGGAACTGACAATTTACGGAATTATTTACGATGATATTATTATATACGCACAGTGTAAAAATGGAATTAGAAAACTTGGCACTAATTTTATTCAAAAAATTATTACGAAATAAAGAGTTTAACTTCCGCGCGCATGGAAAGTAAATGTGTAATATAATGTGCACTCGCATTTTTTTTCTCTGTTGCTTTTTGATCATTAATATTTTTCAGTTGGATAATTTTCCTCGCTTTCGCGTTTCCACCATACGTGGTGAATATGTGTTAGTTTATATATAAATTTACAGTAGAGTGTCAGTAGAAAAAGCATCATTTCTTGGCTTTGGAGACTGAGTGAAGCGTTAAAACGCTCGAGATGTTAAGCGTTAATTAGTACACGTCACGTGACTATGACGACGACGACGACAACGACGACGATGACGATGAGGAGGAGGACGAACGAGAAGTTGAGCGCGGACATCGTGGGTGCAATATCTTCTGAAATTACAGTATTACCATATTCAAAGAACAATACCGGTTTCTTGTTTCTTCTTTGCTCTGAAGAGGAACAAGAGTGTGTGCTCCCAGAGAAAAGGAGGAATAAGAAAAAAAAGTTGAGGAACATTTACATTCAGTGAAGAGAAAAAAAAGAGCGACATGTTTTATTTTTTTGAATGGGATAAAATTTATTTGAAATTAAATATAATTTATTTTTGAGATGGGGAAAATTTATTTGAATTAAGTTTGAATTTATTGGAAATTAAACTGAATTTATTGGGAATTGTGTAAAATTTATTTGAATTAAATCAAATTTATTTGTATCGAGGACAATATAAATGGAATTTATTCGAAATTAAATGGAATTTATTCGGAATTAAATGTAATTTATTTGAAATTAAATAGAATTGACTCGAAATTAATACGATTTTATTAAAAGAATTAAATCAAATTTTCTTGGATGGAATAAAAGTTATGTATCTCTGATAAAAAATTATTTGTTTGTTCGAAAAACTATTTATTAGTGACAAATATTTTATTAATCAATTTAAATAAAATATAAGGGAAGAATAAATAGTATTTTTCGAGTCAAATTAATATTTGATTCAATTGACTTAAATTATATTTGGTTTAATGAAACTTTCTTTTGTTCAGATAAATTGTATTTGATTTAATAAAATTTTATGTTGTTTAATATTTTATTTACTCCAAATAAACTTTATTTCTTTCAAAATAAATCTTATTTGGAACAAGTGAACTTTATTTGATAGTCTAAAAAATTTGACTTACTTCAGATCAACTTTATTTTATTCAAAGAAATTATATTTAGTTTAAATAAATTTTAATTTAGTTTAATGACATTTTTTTGGTCCAAATAAGTGTTATTTGGTTCATATAAATTTTATTTGATTTAAATGAACTGTTCCTGAAGAAAAAATATATCTATGTCCATGTTAAATTCTTCATTGACTCAAATAAATTATGTTTGCTTTAATAAAATTTTATTTGGGGTAATAAAAGTTTATTTGGTTTAAATAAACCTTATTTGGATGAAAACAACTTTATTTTGTTTAAATAAATTTTATGGGCTCCAAAATAACTTTGTTTTATTCACAAAAATTAAATAACTTCAGATAAACTTTATTTCATTTAAATATAATTTATATACACTGTAAAAAAAAAGGTTCTGAATTAGAGCTGATTTCGGTATTAAAGTAGAACAAAAATACGATTTAGTACCAAAATTGGTTCTAAATTAGTACCTTTCTTTTTACAGAGTAATCAAAATAAACTTTATGTCTTTTAAATAAATTTTTAGTTAAAAGTTTGAACGTAACTTTTAAAAAATCCTTAACTTTTTTCTTTATTAATTTTCAATATTTAGGAACCAATATAAGCAACGAGCGCTTGAGAAAAGATCCACGCAACAGGTCAGCAAGTCAAGAGCACACACCTATGAATTCTATATATATATATATTTCAACAAAATAAGTCTACGCAAGAAACAAACATATTGGCGTTCTTTTCTGCTCTCTGCTTTTTTACCCCAACGCTCGGAAATCGAAAGGGGTGAGAAATCACGGTCTTATATTGGCTCCCCCCATCTCTCTTCTTCTCAGTGCTTGCACTCTCTCGACATTGAGCTTTTAAAACCGTCCTGCAATTGACTTTGTTATTGTACTGGTCGCGAGAAAAATGATAAAACAATTGATGCGAGAAAAAGTCTGAAACTGGCAATTATTGCTCCTCCTATATATTCTCGTGGGGAATTTATTCTTTATTGAATTTTATATATTTTTTTAATCTTAAATTCTTTCTTATAAATCTCCAGGATAGTGCTACAATTTATAATTTTTTACTGCATTAAAAATTTATATTGAATCAAAAACTTTTGAATCAAAAACCAAAAAATAAAAACTGAAAATTAGTATAAGTCTTTTATTACAAATTAATTAAAAAATTGTTTTGTTAATAATAAGAGAATATTAATAAATGCATAACTTATTTCCACTAAAAATGAAATTAACAGACGTTTTTTATTACAAATTAATGAAATAATTGGTTTGTTAATTATAAGAGAATATTAAAAAACGAATAACTCATTTCCACTGAAAATGAAATTAACAGACGTTTTATGTGTATACATACAAGAACACCTTCATTCATCAGTTATGAAATATATACACATCATTTTTATGCGTTACACAAACCTCGATGACGGAGTTTACATAGAAAAAAAACTATTACAAACCTAGAACACATTATAAATTGCATTAATGTCAAGTACAATAAAGGCGGTGTCTTATTTTTAAATCATGACTAAAGATATTGTCACTTTTGTTTTGATTCCTATTTATTCTTTTTCAATCACTTATGTTTTCCTCACAATTTTTTCACATACGTCAACATATTTTTAAATATTCAATTCTAAAAGCAAAATTTAAAAGTAAAATTAAATTAAAAAAGACTTTTTATAACTTTATGACACAATTTTTATTTCTTGGAATATGACATCAAAAATTGCGTGCGTGTGTGTGTGAATTATAAATATAATATAATGTAAGCAATTTTATAAACTTATAAAGCAAACGATTTATGATACGACTTCATTTTCACGAGGAATGTCTTATTTATCGTGTGTCTTGCTGTTTTTGTTTCTTCTTTTTTTTAATGTTTCATAAATATGATGCAAAAGCGCGCGGGAGCTAAATATAAATATATAAAAGGTGTATAGATATTATAAACACGTTTTAAAACAGAGAACGGTAACGGATTAATTTTATTAGATTACTGACGCGCCACTCACGATTCGAATATAAAATATGGCTTGAAAGTGACATGGACAGTTGAAAATGACTTTTCAGCTTATGGCAATTATTATATCAAGAACGATGACATTTTAGTTTTCAGGTCATCCTAGTATTCTGAGAGTCACTTTTCCCAGGCTTCCTTTTTTCTTCCTCTCTCGATGAAAGTTTTTAACCCATTTTTTTCGTTATTAAGATTATTATTTTTAATAATAATACGTTATTCACTTCCGCTTTTTTTTAAATTATACATGGGCGGCACGTCTTGAAAAAACTAGATTTTGAATTTTCTCACAAAAATTAGAAAATTAAACATAATTTTTCCTGGGGAGAAATTATGTCCAAATTTTGTCATTTTGTTTCGTTAAAAAAAAAGAATTCTTTTGAGAATTCGAATTTAGTTTTTTTAAAAAAAGAAACGATTACGTTTGATTCACCCTAGTGGAATGTAACTGTAAAAATGATGCACAAAATGATAAATAATTATAAACTGGAAATTTTCTCAGAAAGAATGACGAGGAATGAAGAGGGAAAAAATTATGTGCGCTAAAAAAATTTATGTGAAAAGACTCGTCAGAGTAATGTGACTAAGAAGCTCTATGAAGAAAAAAAAATAGCGTGCAACTTAATATGTGTTGAAAAATCACGATATTTGAATTTTCCTCATTAACTATTCATTGACTATGTTGGCATGAGTCATCAGTTGCGTTTCTCTGCACTATGAAAGAGAGAGAGGGAGAGAGAAAGAGAATATTACTCATGAATACACGTTCTGATTCTATGACCTCAAAATGCCAACATAATCGACGTCCAAGTAACGACTAGATGAACTAGTAATAGAGAAAGAGAGGGAGATAGAGAGAAGCAAAAAGATTATTTCCACGTATATAGCGGTGTAGGATTAGATATATTATATATAAGCTCGCATAGAAGGAAGTTAGGTATATCTTGATAAACGTTAAATTACTCTAATAAGAATCTGATTTCTATACTGTACAGTATATAATACGTTTTTGATGAGTTAACCAATATTGTGCTTAACTGTACAAAAGATAAAATATATATACACATTTTTTTAACGAAAAGTGAAATAAGTAAATTTATAATATAGATAAAATAAGTGAGTTAATAATGAAGATAAAATTGGTTCTTTATTTTTCAAACATTTAAAGATTAGGATTGAATAAGAACATAATTGGAAAAATGATAAATTACGGAAATGAGGTTCATGTAGGATTTTAAATAAATTATAATTAGGTGTAATAAAAGTCGTCAGTTTTTTTTGGATATATATATATATATATATATATATATATATATATATATATATATATCGAACAAGTTGGAAAGAAAATGGGAATGAGAAAAATAATTTATTACCATTCGAGTAATTCGAGTTGCTAATTACTGAAAGATTGTAAATATTCTATACATGCCGTATATTATTATTTGATTTTTCTCATTCTACTTTCTTTTATTAACGCATTGATTTTAAATAACGGTTTAGAAGATTTGCATTAATCTTGCGCGCGAGGTTGAGAGATAATCTGTGAGGAATTTTTTTATTTTCCTTGTGCATAAATTTAAAACTCTCTATATAGTGAAATATTATTCTTTTCCGCAGGAACATTAATGTTTCTGTATATAGAGATTGAATGATTCTATATATAGAGAAATTTTAGTATTGCAGGTATGTATTTTATTATTTGTCTATAAAGAATGTTTCCCTGCTGAAATTTAATATTGCTGTAAAGAAACTAAAATTTCTTTATACAGATATTTAGTGTTGCACCGCAAAAATTAAATGTTTCTCTTGAAACAAAAATTTTTCTATGATATTTGATGTTGGTGTACATATGTTTTATTTTCCTTGCGCAGAAACTTAATGTTGGTGTATAGAATTAAAATTTTTCTAAAAATATTTGGTGTTACACTACAGAAATTTAATGGTTCTTTGCAGAAAGTATGATTTAGAGAAAGTATGAACATGGTGTTGTTGTAATGAAACTAAAATTTCTCTGTAGATATTCGGTGTTGCACCACGCAGAAATTTAATGTTTCTTTGCAGAAATAATTAATGTTGATGTAAGGAAACTAAAATTTCTCTACAGATATTCGGTGTTGCACCATTGAAATTTAATGTTTTTCTGCAGAAACTTAATGTTCCTGTACAGAAACTATTCTTTATAGATATTTGATGATGCTATACATAAATTTAATGCTTACTTACAAAACTTTGTATTGATAAACAGAAATTTAATGAAGAGATTTAATGCTTTTCTGCAGAAACTTAAAGCTCCTGCACAAAAACTCAATATTTATCTACAAATAGATAATGTTGTTACTTAGAAATTCAATGTTGCTGTACAGGAATTTAACAATTCTCAAAATTTCTGTACAGAAATTTAATAGTAGTGCACAAAAAATTATGCTCCTTTGCATATGCTTATTTAAAATTTTTAAAGTTTCCTATACAGCATCATAATCGTTTCATTTAGATCCCATAAATTATAAATTATCCGAATAGCAAACTACTTTCTGCATTTTTTATTTCAACTTAAATTAATCACCATCTGAATTAATATGCATTTATTAAATACTTTCGCTTCCGCCTGCTGCAAATTGTATGCATGTGGATTGAAAAATTGAAGGCAGAGATGCATAAAATCGATTCAACTATCCAGAACAAAACTATAATATCAATTTTTAATTTCAAATACAAACCGCTATAATTGATAATAATTTATTATTTAATAGATATAGAATAGAAGAGAATAGATACATGTAGCTAGAATATAAAATGAATTAACGAATACAAAATGATTATTTCTGCGGTAAAAGTTGAAGAAAAAGGAAAGTTTTTAAAAGAATTTCTTCTTCCTGTTTTTCTACTTATATAGGAATTACTAAAGAAATAAATGCATATTCTTCATATGTATCGAATTTCACCCAAGCAGATGTATGGCATCCGTGTTGTGTATGTGGTTTGTTTACATATTATGTACACCCGTTGATTCATACTTGGTTTCCCTTCAAGAAGAGGAAACTTCACCTTTGGCCACATATATATATAGATGTATATAAGCGAAAGTCTTCTGTATGCAATAAACTTAGATTAGCTTCACTATATAGTCTGTTGATCAAACTATAAAATCCCAAATTCAATATTTACCCAACTCAAAATCTCCATATTTGCCCAATAGCAACAAAATATTCCTCTTCATATACTCTAATTCAATTAACTCGATAATAAATCCTATATAACTTCTATATATCGAAGGCACATGTCATGGTTATAATCCGATTAGACGCCCAATTATTTATTCATCATCTTTTATTATAAATCATATATTCTGAAAATAACCCAAAATTCTATTTATCCGATAATAAAATCAGGGGAAACTGATACTGCAAATTTTAATCTTTATCTTAAAATTCTTTTTTAGAAATAATGTTTCCTTTTCTCAATTATAGAAATCTTTCTAAATGTGGTAAAAATACGATTTATAATTCATTTCTATAAAAAAACTGTATAAGCTTGATTGAATCACTTTGCAGAAGATCATAAATTGTAATTCGAGAATATTGATGGTTTGTTAGATTTTCACGATGAGGATTCATTAATAGATACTAATCGTTTGAATGGATTCATCATTTATAATCAATGTTTGACCTTTTCTTCTTGCTTCTTTTCTTTTTTTGTTTCTTTTCTTTTATTCTTTTTAGATTCTTTTTAGATTTTTTAAAATTCTTTTTTGATTCTTTTTTTATTCTTTTTTTATTCCTTTTTTATTCCTTTTTTATTAGGCTTTTTATTTCTTTTATTTTTGATTCCTTTCCTCTGAGTCCATGAAACTTTCTTCTATAAATTTTAATTAATTGTCTGGATGCATTAGTCATTGGCAAAGTTTTAATTCAGTGGACTATCATCATCATCATCATCATCATGATCACGATGGTATAACGTAGCCGAACGTGTCCTCCTTTTCGAAAGTAAAACGTGAGCGCACGTTGCAGGTGTAATGTGACGTCTGGAAGGGAATATATATGTACAGTAATAGTAAATTCAACACTAGTTGAGAATTATAGTTGTCTGGAATGGCTGCTGCTGTTGTGCTCTACCTGACAAACGAAGGGTGCAGCTACCGTGACGATTCCCAAGGTTAGAAGCGCGGTTCAATGCACTGTGGTTTGTGTTTGGAAAGAACAACCTTGCACAACGAAACACCATCATCTAATAACAGTATTAATGGAAGAGAACTTTGGTATCACGAAACATAACTGTACCATTCAACTTGTATAATCCCCAAATGAATAGCTTCTCATCCCCACTCTCGAGAATACGTTCCATAATATAATGTAATATGGTCGCATTAGCCTCCTATATGACCGCATCAGGTGTTTCATCTTCGGATATATAAACACACACAAACACACCAGTAGCATACTCCATTAGATTAGGAGATTTCGACTCTAATTTTCCCTAAGATGATGAAGAAACAAAAAGTATTTACTAGTTTTATTACTTCGATTTTTATTTTTTTTTGACCTTTTTTAAATAAAATAGGCAAATAGCCAAATTTACATTAATGGGTAAACTCGAATTCGAGCTGTTGAAAATTGTACCGAATTTTAATAGAACTTTTGTGGTTGCGCCTCTGTCTGTTGTTTTCGTAGAACATGATCATTAGGAAATGAGTTTCGTCAAATATGAAGCGGTGTAGGAAGAAAAAATTCCAAGCGACGACGATATTTATTGGCTCCTCGACACAGACACCCTTCAGGTAGACACACACTGAGAATACATGTGGTTCCAAAATTTATGGACAGAAATAGTTTTCGTGTTCTTTTTATGTTTCCAATATGGACTTTAACAGCGACTTTGATCTTCGATATTCGACTGCTTAGATGGGTTCTAATGGCGTTGAGCTGGACTTTAAGGTTTGTAATTTGTAAACCAAATAGATTGATGGAGCTAGTAGATTGTGAAATGATGGAAGGAACAAGTTCTATATATATATTCAAAAATAGTGTTATATAATATCTGGAAAAACAATATTTAAAAATGTAGCATACCTGTGGTAAAATTGAGCGTTACATCAGGGGAACGTAATGTTGTTGTTGAGGAATTTAAAGACGTTTTAGAGAGAACTTTAAAAATTCTGTAGATGAATTTAAAAGTTGATAAGTGTTCAAAATTGCTGCACGAAGATGCTGTAACAAAAATTTAAAGCTACTGTACCAAAATTGAAAGATTTTGATAAGATTAAAGATGTATATTGAAAGGTTTTAATATTTCTGTACAAAATTTTAATGTTCCTCTTTTGATTTTTAATGCTTACCTCTTACAGAAATGAAATGCTTCTCTTTAGTTCCCTAATGTTTCTATATCTAATTCATAAATTTATTAGGCTATTACTTGGAAGTTCTTTGAATTTATCGAATGCTACTACTGAAGTTGTTTCTCTGGTAATTATAGATGAGAGGGCACAAAAATTGATTTTCTCTCGTGTTTTTATTCCATTGTTGTGTATTTAAACCATGTCCGTCTGCTTCTATTAAAAGAGCAACGATTTTTGATGGTCATTCAACTTTTCCTCTTTTGTGTTTAAGCCGAAATCTAACGGACTTTATTGTTGTAAATACCATAATTTGTCAATGAAAAAAACAAACCGAAAATTTGTAATTAACATCCATCAAACAAAGAATTAAAATTATATTTCCTTTTTACTTCATTTTATTTAATTTTTATTTGATTTTTTATATTGTTATCTGATTTAATTTTTATTTTATTGCACTTATTTCGTTTTATTGCATATTTTCCTCTCTGTATGATGAATTAATTCTCTTAAGTACTTTCGCAAAGCATATGATGATGATCGTTATTGATAATGTTGTGGGATTTTAGAAAGAAGAGTAAAGACCTGAAATCAATGGTACATTTTTCAGTGGCAGATATACCATATATATAGGGAGTTGAGACTGAGATTTAACTGGAATGCTGAACCTGAAATAAGCACGTTGCGGTCAGTAATGCGCGCACGGCAATCTAATGGCACTTCTGTATATGTAGCTTAGACGACTTTTACGATCTACCATAAGCGTTGGTGTGCACTTGCGAGTAAAACGCCGCTGCAAAACTCTCAGCAGCCAAGTATTAGAAGTCCGGATAGTTTCTTCTTCTTCTTTCTTTCTTTCTTCAGCTTCTTCTTTCTTCCACAATTCTGCATTCCACTTGGGCAATTTTAACGTCAGTCTTTGCGACGTTGAAATATTTTAAACATCCGCTTTGCAATTCGGCAAAAAAACCCGGCTAATTAATTGCCTTCCACCCCAGAAAATATCTCTTAAAAACATCCAGATATCTTCAATATAAAAGTTTATAGTTGTATTTATTTTATACTGAATATTCCTCTTCTGATTCTCAACTTTATTTCTATTTCTAATTTCATTTCTGATTCTATTTTTAATTCCGATTGGAACTAGAATTAGTTAATAAAGTGAATGTTTAAAATTCTATCAAACATTGATATATTACATCAGCGGAAAAATCGAACTGAAAAATAAGTGAATGTAAATCGCTGAGAAGGAGGTGGAAAAAAATCATTCAATGTCACCAACTATACGTTTATTGCAATTGTATTATAAAAATCCATTGCGTTTTTATATGCGTTGCATATAAGAATTCATGGAAGAAGTATAATTGGGGCAAATTTTTACATAAGCAAGGTTCTTTTTTCTCCAACTCTTTTACAGAAAAGAGGCTAAAAGAAAAATGATGGTAATTAGAACGACTTTAGATGAATGTGTTTATACAGAGTATACACATTTACACATGTTCCCTTTCAGAAGTATATGTGTATAACGAGACTGTAGGGAAAAAAATTGCCCAGCGAACATAATGCATAGGCAAAAGAAATTTCTAACGAGAATTGTTCCTTTAAATAATAGTCTTACTACCGGAAGTGGCATGATATTCATATATTCATATGCTATTTTGTACAACTGCCTTTGATGCTAAGTCAACGTTTTATGTCGCGCATTTTCACTGTTCTGTATGTTTTAAAACACCCACTAAAATATCACTATAGGAATAGAATAGAAGTCTGGTTTTTTAAAAATCCGTCAATTGTTGTGTATCATATGTACAGTGTGTAACAATTTAATGGTGATGCTGTATGGGAATTTGAAGCTGATGTACAAAAAGGTATATTTGCTGTAAAGAAAATTCATGTTCTTCTTATGTTCTTATTATGTTCCTGAACAGAATATTAATTTTTCTCTGCAAAAACTATTAATGCTATCGTACAGAAATTTAATATTTTCCTATAGATGTTTGGTGTTGCTGTACAGTAATTTGACTTTTCTCTGCAGAAACTTAATGTTCCTTTATGGAAACTTAATGTTTGTCTATACATAAATTTAATGTTTCTAAACAAATTTAATGTTTCTCGGCAAATATTCGGTGATGCTGTAGGAAAATTTAATGTTTCTTTCCAACTTTATGTTGTACAAAAACTGGATACTTTTTTACAGATATTTAGTGTCTGTTTACTGAAAGATAATTTGTTGCTATAGAAACTTAATGTTGTAAAGTTTTCTATAAGTTTCCCTCTATAAGCTTTCGCATCTCTATTAGCTAAATTTTTCCCCAATGAAGAAAAATTGGTCTTCTTTTGTAAGAATCCAGAAAATATTAATTCTTCCAGTGCACGAAATGAAGAAAAAAAAAGTTGTCGAACAATAATTCGCCTTTGGTCACGTTCGAGTCAATATGGACGGATAAGCCGCGACGTTACTCTAGGAAATAAAGCGACTGCACTTTCTTCCTCTATGGGCTAAGTAGAATGAAGTAAGTGCAATGAAGCTTTCTTGAAAAGGAGTGTCCCATCTCTTGGCAGCTGTGGCTAAGAACGGAAGGAAAGAGGGAGTCCCTTATGAGATAACATCTACCTTCTAAGATTATTAATATTCAGAGTGTCTTCACCCTTCACTTCTTCCCTCTCTCTCTCTCTCTTTCCCAGTTTGTGCACTTTCAGCCCCCATTTTCTCTCTCACTCTCTGTATTTCTCAAACTCTCTTCCTCTCTCTGTTCTACCATCTCTTTGGATAACATCGACAAAGCTACCATAAAGAGACGTTTTGAGTGTGCTGCTTGCATTCAGATGACTTAATGGTGTAAAAGAGGGATTCGGATATGCCATTTCGCCAACTTCTGCTAACATTAGCATTAGAATTTCAGTCAATATCAATCATATTCCAGAGGAACAATTAATAATTCATTGTTCCACGATATTCATTGTCCTTTAATGGTAATTACATACACGAATCAAAATATCGAAAATTAGAAATAATTAACTAGTTTAGAAATAAGCGACCACAAAAACGAAACTACAATTTAAACCTCCATCTCACTTTTTCCAAACTGTATTCAAAATTCAATTCCATTTGACTCAAACTCTAAGAATCGTAGCGAAAGGAAAAATATTTGAAAACAAAACTATTCATCAAGATGAACGCTCACTGGAGCGTAAACATCGTACATGCAATTTTTCGAGAGACAGAGAAAAGAACAGATGACAATTTTGGGACAAGTTCGTTCTCTGGGGAAGGTAAAACAAATGCAGATCTAGGTATAGATCCTGTCAGTCCTCACATCTGCCTGTAAAAATTTATCGCTTAGGTAGATCTATTTCTCTTTTGAAGTGTCTCTCTTTTTCTGCCCTTCAAAAAATGGAGAATTATTGACCATAATGCGATTATTTTCTTTTTTTTTGCTGACAAGTTAAAATCTACCGACATGAGCAAAACCTACTGCAGCAGGTGGCACACCTGCCCTTTCTAAACGTTCGGTTATAATCTTATCAAAGCGGTAATTACTATGCTTTAAAAGAGAAAGATGACTGCGGTCGGTTTTATGGCTCGAAAGCTTACTCTAATTTCCTTCAAGTCTCGGGACCGTACAATGACTATTCATCCATTAGAGGGGAAGGGGAAAGTTTCAAGGAAATAGAGCGCGTTATGATTATACTCAGCATCCTCTCAATCTTGAGATGGAAATTCAAATCACAATAATCATCTTTAGATTGCATTACTTGCAATCTAAAAACTTACTGTTTTAGCAGAGAAGCATTAAATTTCTGTATACATCAGCAGAAAAGTCTAAGATTTGATAGGTTTGTCATAGGTATGGAAAATCAGGGAAAAGTCATTGATTTTTATTAAAAGTTCTGGAAATAAATTAAATTTTCAGAATTTAGGAGAAAATATTGAATTTTGATGTTCTTCTTGTTTCCATTATCAACTTTGAAATTATCGTGAATTTAAATATTAAACCTTCAATTTTTTCTATTTCTGAGAATAATTAAATAATTTAATTAAATAATTTAATTTAATTAAAAATTAATTAATAAAATTCTTTAAAAACTACAGAGAAACCTCTTGGAATGTAACCCGATTTTTTAAATTTTATTGCAGCATCAATCCTTAAAAAATTTGTTTATAATTTAATTTTGTAAAATTTTACAATACTCTACAACTATAAGTAAAAATAATTTTTATTGTGCATTTTTTAAAACAAAAAAAAAATTTTAAATAGTTGCATTTTGACAGGTACGACCATACAATTATTAGGTCGGTACTTAAAAATTATTTATTCATTTAAAAAATAATTGAATTTAATAAGAGTTACGTTTTAATTTTCATAAATAAATGAAATTCAAAAGGTTTAAAAGTGAAATTTTGAAATATTCAAATTTTAAATGAATTTTTGTTAGAAATTTTAAAGATATAGTTTTTTATGAAATTTGTAATAATTCAAATTTTTATGAAATTAGTTAAATTTTTCAATGTGTATTTAATTAATTATTAAAAGTAATATATTTATAGAAGAATTTTTGTTAAAAACTCTTAAAAGAAATTTTAATTAATAATTCTATAGAATTAATAGCTTAAAAATTTTATTAAAATTCGCTGAGGGAATTCAATTATTCCAGAAATTATTTATTTTTGTCTTTAAATGGTTAAATTCACTTTGGATTTTCTAATGAATAATAAATTCTTAAGTATATTGATGGATGGATTTTTGGAAATAAATAATTGAATATTAAAAAGGTTTCAAATTTAACTCTTTAGAAATCTGATTTATTCATACTTTTAATTAACAATTTTGTAGAAATTTTTTAAAATTTTTATTTAAAATTATTCCAAGTTTTTATTTCCAAATATATTTATTTAATTGATGAATTTCGGAATAATCGAAATTTCGTAAAATTGAATTATAAACAAGCACAATAAAACGTGATGTGTTAAAATAACAGCAGAATGGATTAAAATAATCTGCAACAGTTTTATTTATTTTGTAACTATGAATGAAATTTTATTGTAAATAAAACACCAAAGTCAACGATTTGTAAAAATTCATCGAATTTAACTTCTCCAGGGAGTTTTAAAAATGAATTTTAGTTAAAATTTTAGATTATACTTAAGTATTAAGAGCATTATAACGTCGATCTTTAGAAATAATTAAATTTTGAAAAAGTTTCAAACTAAAATCATTAAAATTCTTAAATTTTCATATTTTTGACAAAAAATTGTGTAGAATTAATTCTTTTTAAAAGTTTAATAGGATTTTTATTGTATTACTTCAAGTTTTTATTTTTCAATATATATTTAATTGCAGAATTTCCGAATAATTGGAATTTTGTAAAATTGAATTGTTAACGAATAAATTTGAAAATTCTCATAAAACTCATCGCAGTGTTTCAATTATTTTCCATACAATTATAATTGAATTCCTTGAAAAAAGTATTTATGTTCATGCAAGTTTTAATAAAATTCAACAAAGTAATTGAATTATTAAAAAATTTGTTAATAAAATTCTTTATCAGAATTGAATTTTAAGAAATATTCAATTATTCAATAAATTATTTACTTTTGCATTTAAATAATTAAATCCTTGTAGAATTTTTCAATAAAAATTGATTTTCATTTCATAAAAATGAATTTCAGTTAAAATTTTAGATTAGAATTGAATATTAAAAGAAATATAGAGTAGATTTTTTGGAAATAATTGAATTTTGAAATTAATATCACGGTAAATCGTTAGGTATTAAAATAACAACAAAAAGGATTAAAATAATCCAATTTATTGTTATTTTAATCCATTTTGGTGTTATTTTAATACCTAACGATTTACCGTGATTTTTGAAAAAGTTTAATTGAATTTTTTTAATATTATTTGAAGATTCTATTTTCTAATTTGCATTTAATTAAAGAATTTAGGAATAATTGAAATTTCGTGAAATTGATTAATTAAATATTATTAAAAATAATATATGTAAAGTAGAATTGTAGTTAAAATTTTTTAGAAATAATAATTGAATTGAAATAATGAAAATAATTTTGAAGAAGTATAATATTCTTATGATATAAAATAATGATTTTATTACTTGGTCATCTTTAATTATTTATTATAAAATATGAAGAAATCGATTTGAAGACTCGGAGTTATTGATACCTTCATCTTTTATAGTTATAAAAAATTTTATTAAACTAAAATTTCATTCATTGTAAAAAATAACACAAAAATAGATTATTTTGATCTTTTTTGGTGTTAATTTAATCTGCAACACTTTTCAATACCTTACGATTCACTGTGAGTGGATTTTAAAGTTCTTAAAGAAGTTTGTCTTCAAAATATTCTTTAGGATCCGGGGAAAAATTGATATTTTGTCTGGAAATCAAAGAACAGTTAGGGAAGAACAAAATAAAATTTTTTTTGTCAATCTGGTTTTCTATTTCGCATACAGGCACGGTAAATCGTTAGGTATTAAAATAACACCAAAAAGGATTAAAATAATCCAATTTAGTGTTTTTTTAATCCATTTTGGTATTATTTTAATACGTAACGATTTACCGTGGGTCTAAATATTAATGGATTGTTAAAATATATTATAAGTGTTCAAACAATGGTACAATATTCAGTTGTGAGTTATAATTGACGATTGTTTTCTGATAGTTGAATTAATCAAACGACATTGATGATGGAAAATATCTATAAGGGATTGGACATTATTTCGGTGTATGGTTTAACAGCAGTGTTTTACAATAGTAACTGTAGAATGTAAATACGACTATTCGTGTAATAAAGGCGTTAGAGGCTCAAACTCTCCACTAGAATACATTCCATGGTTTTACGACTGTGAACCCCATATGAAAAAAAACTGGGAATGACAACGTTGAACCTTATTGTTTTATGGTCACTTTTGTGAGCTTCGAATGCGACACAGCTCCATTAACTGTAGTATCATTCTCCAGCAACACGACAGATAGTTTTGAAAGCTATACTTCATAAAACATCGCGTTGCCCCTCGTTCAATATAATAACGATTCAAAACGATAAGTTCTTTTTAAAAAAACCTAACATAGATTTTTGTTTTGTATTCTTTAAATGATTTTCCAAAAATCTGCCTTTTTTGCGACCGTTTAAATATTTGTCTCTATCTTTGTTTCAATACGTATTTGATTTAATACTATATTAGTACAGATTAAATACTATTTCAATACTGTTTTAATACTATTTTATTATTGATTTAATACTATTTCAATACTGTTTAAAAACAATAAAAATGTTTCAATTCCTATAACAATAGACTGGAAAAAACTGAAATTTTCTAAGAATAGTTTTTGGAAAATAATTTAAAACTCTCGGGGAAAATATTTTCTCTATTGATAATCGATCAACGTCAAAATTTCATAAAGACTGAATTTTTATCGAATAAAACTTAATGAAATAGATATAGAAAAGAAAATCTAAGAAATAACATAAAGTTTGCGAAGAGAAAGAGAGAGAGAGAGAGTTTATCGGAAATTGTTTTCTGGCAAGTGGATTCTATATAAAGTATATAAGAAACGATGATGATGTGGCAGTATACCGTTCACTGAATAAATCTCCTGAAAAATTCACTAGAAATTTTTGAATCTAATCTTTGTTATTTTTAATAAAAAGCAGAAGAAAAAATAAAACTTCACGCATATTCTTCCTGAAGACCGCGAAAAGTTAGAATTTTTCTCCAAAAAAAAAAAAAAAAAAATTTACTGTATAGAAACAATTAATCATATTTTTCCCAAACAGAAAACTCTCCCGCAAGTTTTCTATATAAACTTTCTCGATATCCCGCTTCTCTGTTATCCTCTTCCGAAAATCTTCTCTTTCGACGATTTTTAAAAACGTGAGAAAACTTTTTTAACGTCCGTTTTATGATACTGGCGCGCGACGAAAGAATTCTGCGCTAATTTTCCTTCAAGTAACTTTAAAGTTTGTTCTTCTGTTTTTTTTTTTTTTATTTTTTTTGTAAGGAAGAGGAGAAAAAAATCTTCTTCGGAGATAAAAGAGTTTTCTGAAGCAAATAAACGACGATTCGCTCGAGTCTCATGCTAAATGCTTTTCTCCTTTTCGAATACTATGGGTATTATATTATACCATCGTATGAATTGAATTTAAGTATAAAATTTTGCATTCGCGTGAAATCGAAAAGCTTGTTTACAAACATTCGAGGTTTATGTTGAGATATATATGCTGTAGAGCAAAGCTTTCTGCAATTTATAATCCTTTGTGTGTGATATCTTTATGACGTTCGTATAAAATTATCTTTGTACAAGTTGCGCGTTTTCCATAACGAATCGCGTATTATAACAGAAATTGCAAAATTTTTTACTTTTTTTGGAACGTTGAATTTCGAATTAGTTTCTTCAGTTAGTCGTTTATTTATTTGTTGAGTTATTTATGGATTAATTTATTTAAAGAACTAATAATTTTCCAAGAGATATTTTATACTTAAATTATTTTTTTTCATTAAATTTGAATTTCGCAAAGTATCCGTCCAGGTGGCATGAAAACTCTTTCGCAAATAAGATAAAGAATTTACAGAACTTAAAATCAAATTAAATTAAAATTAATTAATTGAATTAATTAAATTTTAATTCATTAATTAATTTAAAATTAAATTAAATCAGTCGTTTTGTGATATTTTGCATTGCATTCATTCTCAAATATAATAAATAATTTTATCAATAATTGTTCAAACAAAAATAAAAGTAATTTTAATTATTACTGCGTATATTCTTATTATAATCAATAGAATAAGTTTTAATCTTTCGTAAAATTTTTTAAAAATAATTTGAATTAAAGACTGCACTGAAAAAAATGTATATTAAATTTTGTAAAAGTATTTTATAATTTAGGGAAAAATCAGGGTGTCTACGAACCAGGAAATCCGGGAATTAACCGGGATTTTTAAACAAAACCGGGAATTTTTTCACAAAAATTAAAAAAAGTTTTATTATTTTAATTTGTTTTTAAAAAATTACTTTTTAATTCAATTTTTATAGATATCTATACTCGCATCTTTAACTTTGAATTAGTTAAAAAAAAATTCATTTAATAGTAAAAGTTAGGCAATAATTCAAACAAATTATGTAAATAAATTTTTTTAAATTATGGAGTTAATAGAAATATTGTGAAATTCGACTGAAAATATGTAATTGAATTTGTTAAAGAATTTCTTTAGAAACTTTTTAACAAATAAAATTTTCAAAGTATTTTAATTTAATAATTAATTAATAATTGGATTTTATAGTCACATTTTAATAAATTCATGTTTCTTAGTGCGAAGATTAATAATTAAAATTTTTATTAGTTAATTTAAAAAAAACGATATGCACTTCAAATTTTTTATTAAAATTGAATTCTCGCAAATTTTTTTTTATATTCTGAAAAATAAACTTGTTGAAATTTTTCAATTCCATTGTTTCAAGATAAATTAATTTTTCTAAACGAATAATTGAACATTTTTGAAATAATTGAAATTTCTTTTACATTTTTTTTAATAATTTAATTCTTTGAGAGAATTTTAATTTAAAGTTTTCGAAAATAATCAAGGGAAGTTAATGACCGTAATTATAATTTTATTTTCAAAATATTAAGTCCCTCTTAAAGTTTTAAATCAATTTTTTGCTTCTAAAAATTATATTATTCTATTATTATTCAATGTAGTTATGATTTTTGAACTTCTCTTAAATTTTTATAATTTCAAATTTCTGAATGTTCAAATAAAAGATATTTATCATTTCCTAAGTAGATTTAATGTTTATTACTTATTAAGTAAATAATTAATTATCACTCCTTTTTTTTAAATTGTAATAAAATTCTTCACAGGAATTAAATTATTTTCATAAATAATATCATTCATTGGAAGGATTTCAATTATTTTTGTAAATAGTAAAATTCTTTGCAGAAATTTAATTATCGTCAATAGAATTGTAATAAATTTGAAAAAGAAAATTTCCAATTATAATTATAAAAAGACAAGATTATTTTTAAAAAATTGAAAAAATTATTTTCCAAATTTTCAATTAAAATTATTATTTATTTATGTTCGAAATCAAATTTAAATTTAAGTTTTATGAGAGAAGAAAACCGGGAAAAAATTAGGCCATAACTGGAAAATCCGGGAAATAACCGGAAATTTTGTTGAATGAAAATAGTAGACACCCTAAAAAGTGCAACAAACCGAAATTTTGATATAAAAAATACTAAACTTTAAAATTTTTTTTTTGGAATTTAGTATAATTATATCAAATTTCAAAAATTTTTATTTAATTTTAATATAACTTTACCAAATTTTAGTAATACATTTTTTTAAAGTTTAGTATTTTTATATCAAAATTTCGATTTGTTGCAGATTTTCCCCAAATTGCAAAATACTTTTACAAAATTTAATATAGATTTTCTTACAGTGTCACTTTTTGCTTTCGAATTAATAAAATTTACTAATTCAGAAGCAAAAAGTAAAAAATTAGCAAAAATTATTGTTTATCAGTCAAATTTAACAATTCATAAGCAAAAAGTCAGTCACGAATTCAAATTAGCATCTTTTGCTAGTAAATTAATAGAAATTAATTTTCATTATTAAAATTTACTAATTTAAATTGAGAGAGTTAATTTTATTTTTGTATAAGAAATAATTTTGTAAAAACTCATAATAATACGATGATTGTCAATTATTTACTATTATTATTGTATTAAAATAATTACGAAAGTGGTTTTAACAGATAGCAAGCATTGTTTTTATTTTTATTTATTTTGTTATTGTTGTTAATTATTCATAATGTTGATATTTTAATTTGATTGGGTAAATTATTGCGTTCTGAAATGAGAAAAATATTTTTTCAGTATCACGATGTTTATTATTTATGTGGTAAAACTTTATTTCACGTGAAGTGACGTTTAATAATTGTCTGTATATGTAAATATATAAGAAAATTGTATTAAACGTCAATGAAAGCGGACGTCATGAGAGTGAAAACTTGTATATCGGATGATTATACACCACTTTGAGGGGGTTTTATCTAAAAATGATATATTGAGTGCCTAATAAGTCTGTCAGACCGCTTTTCAAACGACTAAAGGATGATTTCCCTCTTGGTTCACGTGTACATATGAGGAATGCATCTTCAGTACTACGTGCGTGTTTGACAGGTCTCTCTCTCTCTATTTTTCTCTCTCCTCTGTCTTTTCTTCTCACCATCTCTTTTTCCCTCTATCTCTCTTTTAAAATCCCTTCTAAACTAACCGGTTCTTATTTTGTATGTTCCAGGTACGTTTCAAAAGACTATAATAAGCGTCTAATCACGAAAGAGGGATGTAACAATTTAACTATTTTCTTCGCATCTGACTTGCGCAACAAAATTCCTGTCTTTTTTTTCTATTTATGATGAGTCGTCAAGGAATCGCCGATGAAGATGTGTGGTAACGTATACTGAAATTTTTTTCCAAAAAAATAGAAAATGCATCCATTGAGACGTCGTCTTTTAAAGGGCTTTGCGCATTCGTCTTTCAACTTGGGAGTTTAAAAGTTTTCTTAACCTCTTTGCAAATGTGGAAAATTTACAATAAAAACGCTTCGGGCTGAGAAATATTTTCATTCAAAAGGAAGAAATAGTTTTCCCCTCTTTTCCAAACGAAGAGCAATGATAATAATTATTTTTTGAACTAGTAAAAGAATTAAAGTAGTAGTAGAAAATTTAGCCAAATTTATAGTAGTTTTTATTTAATTAAATTAATTCTATAGAAATAAATTTAAATAAAATAAATTTGTTAAATTTTATTTTTAAATGTAGGATTTTATATTGAAAGAATTTTAGAGTTAAACTAAAAATTGTTTCGGGTCATTTAACGCGCGGAAATGATTTTATACTTTTAATTTTGCTTTTAATGTAGAATATTATTTTAGAAGATTTTAATACATATTTGAAAGATAATTTGATAATTACGATGTGGAGAATATTTTGCCCTGTAACAAAAATTTTTGCGCATAAAGTTGAGAATTTATATTATAGATGATGTTGTGAATTTTAGAGTCTGCGTGCGCAGTGTGTAATATGTATATATAATGTTCACGATGTTAGATGGCTCGTAAATTTTTGATCGCTAAACATTTATTAAATAACGTGTTTAGTATATGTGTGTGTATGAAGGGATCAAAGTGTGTCATCGTTTAGATGTTTTAAGTGTTCCTTCAATGTTTGTTAAAGTACATGCATGTACACTGTATGTTCCTTCGTTCGTTCGTTATAAACGTGCTAGAAGTACGACTCATTCATTTCATAAGTTACGTTTTGCAAGCACTCGAGCGAAAACAACCGTGCAGTCTAGCGCAAGAAATATGGTGACAATGTGCTGTTGCATTTCAACTGGAAAGTATATTGTGCCTTTTAATGCTTTGTTGACACACTTTTTAAGCATTACGAAAAGCGGTACAATTCTAACAAATTTGCGCTGCTTTTCTATTTTTTTGCACACTTGATTTTGTCATTCATTTAGCGTGTTGTATTGGCAAGAGTAGTTTGCAAAAAGTAAGAAATAATTATATTGGCAAGAGTGTTTAAGTAGTTAAAATAAGAAATTTTGTTGATGATGATGATAATGATGATGATTGTTGTCTGAATGATAATTATTATCTAGACAATAATAATAATTGTCTAGATAATAATTGTCTAGATAATAATTTTTTAGATAATAATTGTCTAGAACAATAAGGAGTTTATTTTTGTATTAAATATTTATTGGCGTAATTGATCTCTTTATTCGTATATATATACAGAACTTTTTTCTGCTATTCTTGAATCGATGTTGGATATTAATGTTCCTGGTCTCTTTTTGCTTGTAGTTGAATATTGGTTTCTTTTTCAGTAAATTGGTTTCTTTCGAAGAGTATATCCTCTCTTTTCGCAATGTATATTCAGCTTCTGCTAATTTTTTCCGTATTTACGCTTTTCGTATTACAAAATCTGTAGGATTTTTTTTTTACTTTTATTAATAGTTTAATTTCAGTAATCCCTTTTATGGATCTCTATAGCATCCGTTTGGTATTGTAGAATCTCTTCTTTATTGCAGCATCTTTTTATCTATTGGATCTCTTGGCACTACTGTATTAGTGATGCTGCAACGTCTTCTTGTGTTTTTGGCACTACAGAAGCAGTGGCATCTTTTTAAAGACGGCTTTAGCACTATTTTGTCTCAGCAAAACTTTTCTGTGTTGTATTCTGCAGCAACTTTTATTTTTTAGATGTTTTGGCTCTACTTATTATTGTTAGTAGTGAAGCTTTAGCATTTGTTTGTCACAACACTACTTATTTAATTATTCAATAGCTTCTTTCTTATCTTTTAGATGTTTTGGATATACTAAATTCTTGATAGTTGATTCTTGATTTTCTTTTCTTGATTCTTGATTTTCTTTTCTTGATTCTTGATTCTTGATAGCATCTGTTCTGTTTTAGCACATCTTGTTAAGAGATTTATTATAGCATCTTTTCCATCTTCCAGATGACAGTTTTTGGCATTACTTCTTTGTAGTAATGCTGTATCATTCGTTTCTATTTAGAACTATTCTTGTTTAGTGTTTTTGTAACACTTTTTTCTTTTTTAGAGGATTCTTATAATGTATTATACAATGCAGTAAAGCTTCTTTTTCAATTCTCCTTTAATACAATACATAACTTTTTTTTAAAAAATCCCAACATTTGTTTTCGAATCTTTCAATACTACCGCCTCCTTGTCATGTTGTTATAGCATTAGAGGATGTTTTGGTATATTATCCCTCATTGTAGCACCTTTTTCAGAAAAGATGTTTCAGCACTTTTCTGAATGGTCCTGCAGCTTTATTAATATTCTAACACCTAGTCTTTAATGATCCTGCAGCATTTTCTTTTTCCTATGTAATAGCATCATTAAATGATGTTGCAACATTTCTTCTCTAATAGCGCATCTTTTCTGATGTTTTGAGTACTTCGTTTGCTAATGATTCAGCTGTAGCTTTTTGAATCTTGTTCACTCATTGTATGGCTGATGGAAAATTGTATTTTTCCATTTTAGTATTTTTCGATAATATTATTATAAATCAATAAAATGAAATAATTAATAAAAATAAATAAAATAACAGTAAAAATGTGAAATAATTCAATAAAACTGTAAATCGAGTTTGTGAATTAAATTTTCAAGATACTTTCTAATTACAATTAACAAAATCAACATACAACTATTTTGAGATTTGTGTTCAAGTATACAATTAAAGCTATATAGTGGTAGTGCAGTAAGAGACCGAGATTTGGTGGACTGATTTAATCAACTATTCGCCAAACATTCAGTATTGCCTGTACCACCGCAGTGATCGCCTCTGGTTCCCATCGATTTCGCATGTTTATTGAGTCAAGTGCAATGGCGAAGGAGGAACGGTATTTTCATTTTAGATCCATAGGGTTTAAAAACCTTTTTGTATTATTTCTGTCACAGAATTTTTTTTTCATCATTTTGAGATTTTCTAATTTTGTAATTGCCAAAATAACATTTTCTAATTTGAAGTTTTTTTCTAAATACAATAAGTATACCTTGAGAGAATTTAGAATAAACACAATTGTTTCCTTTTGTAAAATATTTATCTTTATTGTCAGAAAGTCTCACAATTACCTTATTTTCTTTTTTGAAATGCTCATTTTTTTCATGCAAAAATATAAATGCTTTCGAAAATACACTTCCGGTTGTAAAAAATAATCATGACATAGATTTTCTTTTTCGTGTCGGTTATCGGTAGAATAAACAATAAAGAGACAATTTTGGAGAGTTTTTGTATATATTGTTTTGATGACAATAATGGGTGAAAAGGTAATTTGTTCTCTGGTGACAATGAAACGATTTTTTTTCTTTGGCCCTTTCATAAATATAGTTAGGAGAAAAATTTCAAAACAACTTAATTCAATAATATTTGTTTCGGTGAAATAAACTTTTGCCTTGAGTATGTATAGGTGTATAAATTTGGGCTGAAAATTAATTCCGAAAGTTATTAATATTACAAACACGCGCATATATATAGTATTGAAATTAGCATGTACGAATTACTTTTTTTCGGCGCTTAAACTTTTCGAATTTCAATTATTCCCTTCGTTTTCAAATATTCGCATCGGCAAAGCTTTATTAGTGCAAAGTTACACATCGATTTTCATCCTGACCTATACGTGAATTGTTGAGTTTATCCATAGTATATTTTAATCCCTCGAAAATTTTACTTCGACTTTCGATAATGAGCTTATCGATTTTTCAAAAAAAAAAAAAAAGAAAAAAAAATGTAGTTGCAATAAAGTCCTTACAAAGTTATTCTATTTTCATACTAAACCTTTTTTTTCGTTGAAAAGGGAGTAAATTCGGAAATAAAAGGTTAATTTTTTTACTATAAATTTAATTTGAAATTAGTAGTTTTATACTAAAAATTTACCATATTCTTTAGTAGTCAGAGCCACAATCTTTAAATTAGTGGAAATATGAAAATTCCGATTTTGAGAGAGAAATAATTCCCCAAGCGTGCTCCTTTTTAATGTATATCCATTGTATAACCGCACATAAAATATCCAATTTAGCAGACAAATTGTACATTAGCGATTTACTATATACATTTTATGTATCAGTTGGTAGTAATGAAGAAAGCGGAAGCCACGTTTCTAAGGGCACGAACTTTTCCCCAAAAAATAAAAGGCCAAAACGTTCTACTGCACAAAGATATCTTCTATCTCTCTCCTTCTTTCGGTGTATATATGAGGGTCATAAAGTTGTTCTGTCGTCGTTGTTTGGACAAAAAAAGAAGAAGTAGGATATGCTATTGCCTGCAATTTTGCACACGAGTGAATTGGGAAATGACGTGAAAATTTTAAACCCCCAACTATAACGTTGATCACATATATTGATGATACAATATATTGTAGACAAATATAAATATCCGCATTCTAAGCGTCGTTGTATATAAACTCTAATCGAACTTTGTCAACGTGACTCATGGTCCATGGGACGAATTAGGAAAATTAATCAACGAACTGTGTCTATAATACCGTGTGCGCGCGTCCACTTTAATGCTTACGTGGGCAAAAAAATTACGTCACTAAGCATCCGGATTATTCGCTTGAAATGACCGGGCAATTTTCGTATAGGACTTCATTTTCCTGATTGCAAGTGATTCCTCCATGCGAGTGTTCTTTTTTCTTTGATATTATGTAGGGGGGCAAAAAAATAATTATAATAACGAAAATATGAAAAATAATAGAAATAATTTGTTTTCTTTTTTTTACTATAGACTAGCACGTAAAAAATAGTATACAATTATTATTATTATGACGCGCTTCTTAGAAAGTTACCTAAGACGGTTTAATTTTTTTTTTTTTTACTTAAAAGTTCCTTTTTATTGAAGTAAATTTGAAACCAGTTTTTATTAAATATTTCGGGTGTAATAAAGAAGATTGAAACATCAATCATTTCTAAAAGTAATTGATCCTTTTTGTGTATTTTCATTATAAAAGGTACAAACATAACCTAAAAATTTTTTGCTTTTATCTTTCTAGAAAGGGCGTCACAATTATGATTGTAAAAATAATGATGATGTTTATAATATTTGTCGTATGGTTGCGTACACTCAAAAATTTTATGTCAGTTTTTGATAAATTACCTTTTTCTTTTCCCTTGACTTTTCAAATTTTGCATTGTCATTTGTATGTAATCTCACTTGTGTATATTGTGCTCTTGGTAAAGTATTTGTGACCCAAGTTTACTTATCCGTGAATTTTTCGCTAAGGGGGATCCCGGTTTTTTCTATTTCGATTGAAATTATTTATTCTCAGTTTATGTGATAAATTTTATTTTAATAAAATATTTCTAAATTTTACAAAAATCAAATTTATTGTATAGTAATAATACAACTGACTTACTCTCCGTTAAATTTCACTCTTAATTTACTTACTTTTTAAATTTTTTTAATTAATAATAATAAATATTATAATGATATAATAATGATTCTATCACTCGGTTTTCAAATTAATTATGTGTTGAAGTTGTCTATCTCTTCCTTAATTAAAAATTCTTAATCAGCAAATAATTTCCTACATTAAATAATGATTGTTATTGTGATATGTGGCCTCGTGGTTTTTTTACCGGGTTCACGACCGGAAGAAACGGGTTTCGATTCTTTGCATTTGGAGATTTTTTCTGTTACGAAATTTATTCCCTAATAAGGATTAATTAGAATTAACAAAATTATTATAATTATAATAATAATTATTATTTTTGTTATAAGGTGAACCAGTTTGAATAACAATTATAATTACTATAATTATTATCATGGTAATTATAACTACTTCTTATATTAGGGAA
This sequence comes from Leptopilina drosophilae, assembly GCA_032873175.1. NCBI lineage: Eukaryota > Metazoa > Arthropoda > Insecta > Hymenoptera > Figitidae > Leptopilina > Leptopilina drosophilae. Next base: position 11,634,525 of record CM065485.1, read on the forward strand.
GAAATTTCTATAGAGAAAAAATACGCAATTGCAAAGAATTGAACCCCGTATCTTGCGGTTGTGAACCCAGTGAAGAAACCACGAAGCTACCTCACTTTGTTAATAAAAGTAATTATTATTTTCATTACTAGTAATATTGATAGTGTTGTTAATACTGGAAAAATAGTAAGAGTAGTTTTTAATAATATTTATAGCAGTTTATATTTATATTACATTAAAATTAAAAAAATAATTAATTTTTAATTAAAAATTATAATTTTAGAAATTTTTGCAATTTGTAAAAAATAATTTAAATGTAAAAATCCAACGGGAGTAAAAGTTTGTTTGATTGTTTGTTGCAGTTGCATTTTGTTTAATTTTGAAAGAATGAGTTTGGAGATTAATCCCTTTAATCGGAATTAACTTATCGATAGTGGGATGATAATTTTCTCTTCTTGGTGCTTTTGAAAATCTCATGCCCGATAAAAGCGTATAATGGCATTACGTACAGATAATTACGCTCGTGTATGGTGGTTTAATTATATCAACAAAAACGTTGAAAAAGAGCATTAACTGCAAAAGCAGCGCAATAGCATTCGATGTTAATGATGTTCTCTACCCTCCTCTCACTCTTTCTTTCTCCCTCCCTCTCGCTCCGCTCTATTATTCTCTATTCGATAGTTGACTGAAATACACACTCTTCCCTTGTATATGTTTACATATATGTGTATAAATTTGACTGTGTATTTTGATATATAATTAGATTCGTAAATTCAGTTTTCATCCGGAACATATTCTCTATGTACGTTATATACATATATGTATTGATATGTTATTTTCATTCTCTTCTCTTCTCTCTCTCTTTTGATATTATTTTGAATGAGAACAATTGTTGTATTTTAATATATGAATATCGCTCTCTTCTTCATTTCTCATTTCGATATAGTATTAATAATAATAATAGTAATGTTAATAAAAATAAGTAAAGGAGATGAAATGATTTAAATATTCAATTTTCTAAGTGCAACCATGTAACTTTCTTTTGAATTTGCCTTGCTTTTTAACTTTTTTTAAGAAGTTTTTTTAATTTCTGATCATTTCTGACAATTTTTTATATTTTTCAAAAAGCAAATCTTTAACATTACTTATTGTAATTTATTTTTTATTTTACATAATGATAATAAAAAATTTATTTTCCTCTTGTGTGACTAAATTTGAATTTCGCGCCATTTTACTTCTCAAAGATCCCGTCCAGATGGCATGAAAACTCTCTCGCAATTAAAAAATCAAAGAGTCACTTATTGTTTTATTCTGTGAATTCCATATTTCATTTGCGAGAGAGTTTTCATGCCATCTGGACGGGAACCTTCAGAAGTAAAATGGCGCGAAATTCAAATTTAACGAAAGAAAATAGACGATTTTAGTAAAAAAAAAGTAAAAGTTAGTCTATATGTCTGTCTAAAGAGTAAATGAGTAACGATTTGTATTTAAGGGTAAATAAAAAGTACAAACAATTTTTTTATTCGTTTCGAAAATACACACTTGGAGATTTGGCTTACAAGTCACACCGCGATAATAGATAATAATTTTTGGCGCACGGTGAGAAATACATAGTTGATAATAATGTTTCACGCTCTCTTATGGTTCGTGGGGTTCCCTGGCGAATATATAATATTAGTGAATACGTGTATGTGTGTGTATCATTTTAATGCAAGACGTAGGAAGTAGCGTAGACGCGTTTTCGCTACATTGTTGCAATGCAACACCCTTTCAACTGATCTTTAGCTCGCAAGGAACAATCTCTGCATCGGAATTCCTCCAGATTTACCGACCAACACTAACGTTGCATAACGATTTTAGTCGTCGTTGTCGTCGTCTTCTTCGTCGTCTTTGTCGTTGTCGCTATACTGGCACACGGGATTTGTATTCTGCGCGCAACGGAGCTTGGGTTTTGCGGGTAGGCACTTTGCCGATATTCCGCCCCGTTTCAAGACATTTTCGCGTTGTGGTCGCGATTTTCGGAGAGAGAAAGAGAGAGATAGAGAGAGAATGAGATAGTACAAGAGAGATATATAGAGAGACGTTGCTTAGATTTGCGTCTTAGCGTAACACATACGTAAAACGAAAAGCGACGTGAAAGGAAGAGATTATCGTCTCCAACGAATATCCATTTGTATCAAATATATCTCTCTCGTCTCGTGTAACACCTCGACCGTAGGGAAACGTTTTCGACATTTTTCTATATTTTATGTATATATATATATATTTTTGTTGTTCGTCTCGAATTACTCCTTGTCAAAATCTTTACCTCTTCTCCTTTAGATATTTACGTGCGAGTCTAACATTTTTGAAATATTAAGGACGATATTTTTTCTCGAGACTTTGATGAAGTTCACAACACGTTTTAGGAGAAAAAATATTGTTTTCTACCAAGGCTATAATAAATTTTTGTCTGCAAAGCTTGTACGTTTCTTTAGATTCATCTTATTTAAATTTCAGGCTTCGCACTCTTTTATTAAAAGCTACTATTTGCTACTTTTTTGATACGAGGCTACTTTTTGGCTTTTTTTTAGCCTAGTTACTTTTCTGAACAAATAGTCAAATTTAAATTTTTAGTTTTCACATTTCCATTTAAAAACAGTGTTAAAAACTAAAATCGTTAATGAAAAACGACCGCCAATAAGATAAAAGGAAATAATTTTACCGATATTTACTCTATCAATAGTGACTAACTATAAATTGTGTTTAACCTTTAAATTTCCCGTTTTTCCCGGTTTTATTTTCTCATCAAATTTTAATTTTTTCATTTCGAACATAAATCTACAATTTGGAAAATAATTGAATTAAACAAAGAATCTTTTCAATTTTCCAAAAAAAATCTTGTCTGTTCATAATTATAATTGAAAATTTGATTAATTCAATTTCATTAAAATTTATTGAAAAAAAAATTTCTGTAAAGAATTTTACTATCTATAAAATTAATTGAATCCTTCCAAAGAATGTTATTACATATTTATGAAAATAATTATATGTTTCCGAAGAATTTTATTAAATTTTTTTAATGTAATTCAATTGTAGAGAATAATTTAATTATTTATAAAGATAATTGAAATTTCGGAGAATTTCCAAAAAATTTTAAACATAATTGAATTTCTGCGGAGAATTATATGACTTTTAAAAATAATTGAATTGAATTTTTTAAATTTTATGGAAATTTATGAAAATAATTAGGTCCCTGAAGTTGCCATCGATGCTCAGCATCAAAAAATGTTTTTTGTACCAAACCCAAAAAAAAAACACTCAGATTTTTCCAAAGTTTTAAGTTAAAAAATACTATTAAATACTTTTTCACTCCTTAGATGAATAAAAGGAGTAAAATTAGTTAAAATTTTTTTACTAAACATAAGGAAAAATACTTTTCGATGCTGAGCATCGATGCCAACTTCAGGAACCTAAATAATTGAATTCTTGTGAGGAATATTTTTCAGAAATAATATTTAAAAGAATTTAGTAAATCGAAAAAATTTTGTAATTTATAAAAATAATTGCATTTTTCAACGAATTTGATTAAAATTATGTTAAACATAATTCCATTTCTGCAATGAGTTTTATTATTTATGAAAGTAATTGAATGAATGCAAGGATTTTATAAAAGAAAGTTTCAAATAATTGATTTTTTTTAAATTTAGATAAACTATTGTTAATAATTCAATTCCTATGAAATTTTTATTCTTTTAGAAAAAAATTAAATAATTGTGTAGGATTTTATCAAAATTGTTTTTAAATACACTGAAAGAGAATGTACATTAAATTTTGTAAAAGTATTTTAAAAATTTGGGGGAAAAGTGCAACAAACCGAAATTTTTATATAAAAATATTAAACTTTAAAAAAAATTATGTCGAATTTAGTATAATTGAAGCGTTTTGTGCAGAAACAGCATAAGTCCATAAATCGAAATTGTTCAAGAATCAATAAAAACTGTTTTACTTGTAAATGTTGAAATTTTTTCTGACTCTGCTTTTTGCATTACATTCTAGCAACCTATAAGTTAAAAAATCCAATGTGGTTATTTTTTTATCTACTTAATATAAGAAATAAATAAATAAATTAACATTTGGACGTATGAAAAACACAGAAAATTTATTGAATCGAGTAAAGAATCAAAGTTTTATCAAATATTTAATAATATTTATTTAAAATATTTAATTTGGATAAGTTTTAGTAACATTTTATAAATAATAAAATTGTTTTAAGAATACATTTAACCAACTTTCAATATTTTCTAGTTTTAAATTAATTCAGTCACCAATATCACTTTTGCTTTCTTGAAATAAATTTCATTTATAATATAAACTGTTTAACATAAATTACTAATCAACGTCAAGAATATCACTAGAAAATTAAAGTTATTAAAGGAAATCACAAATTTTTGCACGAAATAATAATTTAATTATTTTTTTAAGCATTTAGAGTTTAGTCACATATTTAATATTTTTCTAAATTGTAAAGCTTCAGCTAAAGATAAATTTTCAATAAAAAAGTGATTTTCGAAAAAAATGAACTTATGCGGTTTCTGCACAAAACGCTTCAATTATATCAAATATCAAGAATTTAAATTTAATTTTTAATATTTTAATGTAACTTTATTAAATTTTACATAACTTTTTTTTAAACATTAGTATTTTTTATAACAAAATTTCGGTTTGTTGCACTTTTTCCCCAAATTGTAAAATACTTTTACAAAATTTAATATACAGTTTCTTTCAGTGTTATTGAAAACTTTTTGGAAATTTTATTAAAATAGTAGACATACAAATTATTAAATTAAGAACAATTTTTGAAAATAATTGAATTCTTGTGGTGAGTATAAATGAATTTTTGTTATTTATAGAAATAATTGAACTTTTACAATGAATTTTAATAAAATTCCTAAAAGTAATTTAATTTTGGCGAAGTTTTACTATGTAAGAGAGTACGTGAGTACATTAGAATGTGACTCCTTATAGAATTTAATTATTTATCAATTATTAAATTAAAATACTTTGGAAATTCGATTTTTTATAAAGTTTTTAATGAAATTCTTTAATTCTTTTTTTTTTGTCATCGAGGCTACTTTTTTCTACTTTTTTAAACTTATATAATGGAGTGCGAAGCCTAAAATTTAAATTTCGCGCTATTTTAATTCTTTCAGTTTGGTATGAAAACTCTCTCGCAATCGAAATGGAATTGAACTGCAAGAGGATAAGAATATCGATGTCATTGAGATATAAAAAATCCCAAATCAAGAAGTTAATTTAATTTTAAAAATTGGGGAGAAAACACAAATTTACAAAATTAGAGTCAACTTTTATACTTCGTTTAGGTCAAGTGACGAATATATAAAGTCGGTGAATATTTACGAGCGTGCAGGAAACTATGAGAGGAAGTATAATAACGTTATGAATTTCTCTACTGCTTTGCGTCCGATAAAGTATACACACACACACACCTCCCAGTGTATATATGATAATAACGACCTTAATGTCCCCAGTGAATGTTAATTTCGTTTGATATATATGTACGTCTCGAAGAAAAGTGCTGAAAAGCGGCACGTGTTTCGGTACCGCGAAAAGATGATATAAGTATATATACATATAAAAGTAAGAAGAAAGAAAAGAGAAGAAGAAAAGTGTGCGGAAAAAGAAAATACAAAAGAAGACGAGATTTTCTCTGGGAAATATCCTGCTGTGTAACGGAGCGTACTTTCTTTTCTTCTTCGCACAACTTTTCCTCTGCGGTCTATAATACAGCACGTGAAGAGGATAGAGCTTTACTAGAACCAGTAGAGTAATATTACTAGTTACTAGTTCTCTATATGAAAATTGTTATTATTTCTAACCTTTGTGGGTGAATATTTCATTTTAAGGGGCTGTATGTATAAATTGCGTTGCGCAAAGTCAAAGACATCTTGTTCTCTCTCTCTCTCACTTAAACGGCAAACTTGGCTCAACTTTATCCAAGTTAGCACTACCGCTAGTCCGGTAATAGTTCTCAGCTTCACAAACCAGACGTCTTCATTCCCAGTCGACACGTATTTCCCACAGTACACCTGTTTCCTAGTGCCAAGATCACTTTCGAGTGTCTCTTCGACAATAGAGCTGGGAATACATAAACACACCCGAACGAGAAGTGAGGTGTGGGAACTTCGTGTCCGAAATTTCATTCTCGAGACTGAACTTTCTCAAGATGTTCATACAGACATATATTTTATTGCTCTATTTTCCCCGAAAAGGAGAGAATAAGGCGAAAAATTAACTCAAATTTCAAAAAATATATGAATATTTTTTCTATTTTTGCTTTTTGGTAAAAATTTCATAGGTTTTTGTAATTTCCGAAAAATTGTTCATAAAAAAATTAAAATCATTAAAAAAAATAGCAACTACTGTAGAAGGCAACTTAGGACCAAAATTTTTTTTTCGTCATCTATCGAACGCAGTTGGTCAATTGACGCAAAATAAAAAAAAACATCCAAAGTGAAGCAGTTGTAAGTGAAAATCCCCCACAGTTAGTTCTTCAACGATTTATCATTTCCGAAATATCTCGTATGAAAAATTCCCGCACAATAATATAGAGTAGTGAACATAAGAAGTGAGATGTAAATGGGGAAGGAAACTTTTACCAAAAAGCAAAAATAGAAAAAATATTAAAATATCCCCATACACGACTATCGTTGCAACAAAAAATGGAAATAGAAATTGAATTTCAAGCACTTCGAAGCTATGCTTCTGCGGGAGGAAAAAAGAGAGGAGTGTGTCAAGTGACGAAAAGAACAAAGTCTGGCGTTCGCTTCATGTAAAAGTGGATATAGAAAACTTTTATGAACAGCGTTCAAGTATACTGTATATTGTATTTCCTATGAAATAATTTTTTTTTAAATCGTAGTTTTCCCACTGCTAAAGAGTGTGCCTAAAATCAAAACAGATTCACGCGTTTAGAAAAATGTTGGTGACGTTCAGAAAACGATTATGTTATCAATTATTATGAAATATGTTTTTAATATGGAAAATTGCAATTTTTAGTGAGAAAAATATCACTAATTTTGAAAAATTTAAATAATTTAAACTCTTCTGAAATTATAGTTAAATTTTTGAATTTATATTTGGCTGATTCTCTCAAAAAGGACAAATTATTTGTGCACTGTTTCATACGGCGTTTTTGTTATAAAACAGTAAAACGAATATAAGTAATTAAAAATTGGCTAGCCATATGCTATGATTATAAAGTTTTTAGTTAAATCATAACGAAAAATTAAAAAATAATGATCAAATTACTGAAATATTAAATAAATATGATGTGAAAACTCCACTCCGTGACTCCACTCCGTAACCACCTCCGTTACACTACATTTTATCAAATATTTCAGTTTTTTGACCTTCTTTCGAATTTTTCTTTAGTGATATGATTAAAAAATATTAAATGCTATGGAGTGGCTATCATAAATTTTAAAAGTTTATTTTAATATAATTAATTTTTAACAAAATACCATAAAATCGTGATTTGTTCTTTTTGTGAGAATCACCCATTTACTCAATTATTAGGAATAATAGATTTATAAAAAAGTTTTGACAAAAAAAAAACTAAAAAATAATTGAATTTTGAAAAAGATGCAAATTTCCATTAAAGACATTTAATTATACTCAAAAGTAATAACATTCGTTGTCGAAATTCAATTTCAAAATATTTCTTCAGTTCCCATGTTTTTCATCTATAACTATATTTTAATAAAATTCTACTCAAATATTTCATTATTTTTATAAATAATAAAAATTATACAGAAATTCAATTATTTATAAATTTTTTTATAAATTTGTTCGCAATAATAAAATTCAATTATTTAAACATTTGTTGCTAGAATTGTTTACTTTTGTATATAAATAATTGAATTCTCTCAGAATTTTCTAATAAAATTGGATTAAAAATTCATTTAGTTAAAATTTAAGATAATAATTTATTCCTTGGAAAAATTCAATAATTTTAGTAAATATCAAAATTTTTTCCTGAAATTCAATTATTTCAGGAGTTTTGATAAAATGATTTGAAAAATTCAGTTATTTTCAAAAATAGCTATATTTAATCACTAGCATTAAATTATTTTCAAATTTTTTAAAAATTTTCTTCAATTATCAGTATAAATAGCAAAATTCTCGCAGAAATTAAATTTTTTAAACATTTTTTTTAATATTCTGCGCAAATTTTTAATTATTTTTAAATAAATAATAAAAATTTCTCAGGATTTTAATTACTTATTTTAATAAATAGAATTTTGAAAGTATTTTAATTTAATATTTAATTAATATTTTTGAAAGTATTTTAATTTAATATTTAATTAATAATTGGATTTTATAAAGAGTCACATTTTAATTTCTAATGGTGAAGATTAATAATTAAAATTTTTATTAATTAATTTAAAAAAATATACACACTTAAAATTGTTAAATAAAATTAAATTTACGCAAATTTTTTTTTAAATTCTGAAAAATAAAATTATTTAAATTTTTCAATTCTATTATTTCAAGATAATTGGATTTTTCTAACTAAATAATTGAAAATTTTTTAAATAATTGAAATTTCTTTAGAACTTTTGAAAAATAATTGCAGACATTCAATTATTATCAATATTATTTTAATAAAATTAAAAAATCAAAATTTTAATTATAATTATAAAACGCAGAGGAAAACTGAACTAAAAATCATTCGTAAAAGTGACTCATTTTGAGCTGCAACAAAAATGAACCTCGCAGATAGTGCCACGTTTTATGTCATTTAACATAGACTCATTCACGGTAAATCGTTAGGTATTAAAATAACACCAAAAAGGATTAAAATAATCCAATTTAGTGTTGTTATAATCTTTTTTGGTGTTATTTTAATACCTAACGATTTACCCTGTAATGAGTTGCAACAAAAATTAGTTTAAGTTTTTTCTGTGTAGAGGTAAGATTATTTTTAAAAAATTGAAGAAAATTTGAAGATTTATTTACGTTTGAAATATAATTTAAATTTAAATTTGTTGAAAAAAACCGGCAAAAAATTAGGACGTAGCCGGGAAATAATCGGGAATTTTGTTGATCGAAAATAGTAGACACCCTGAATTATGAAAATAATTTTGAACAAGATAGAGAACCAATATTCTTGTAATATAAAATAATGACTTTTATCACTCAGTTATCTTTAATTATTATAAAACATAAAGACATTGATTACTCTGAGTCGAACCCTCGGAGTGATCGATTTCTTCATGTTTGATATAACAATTTTTTATTAGTTGTTTAATTACGGTAAGAATATAGAAGAATAATAGTGTGAAAATTGAGTCGATTCCCCCTCGAGAAATAGGACCAAGAAATAGTAAGCAAAACATAATAAAAATGTGTAGAAAAGGAAACGGAAATAGATTTTTGTTTGATTGAATATTTAATTACATTCGATGATTGTTAAGGGAGTTTCCTGGAGCAATTTTCTTTATATGTATATATAGAGGTACATATACGTCTATCGGCTTGGTAACCGATACGTCCTGTCATTTCAGAATGCCTTTAAATTCTATTTTATTTCCTATACACGTGGCAATCAAACGAAGAATGCAGAACGGCGGTTCCATTCTTTAGAGAGCAATGGCACCCAATAGAAATCGAGATCCCCATCGAAGAAAACAATAGGTTCGAGATCGATTGTCCCTTTTGTACCCTTTAAATGTCACGTGTTTGCCAATAAAGAACGATTCTCTCTTTCTCTCTAACACTCTTTTTTCAGAGAAATGAGAGAAAGAGAGAGTGTTTCAATTTATAAGGGCCGACGTGTGTGTATGTGCGCGATTGCATTAAAATCGTCCGCTGTCTCTTTAGGTCCAGTGAGCATATCATCTTCTTTTTAAGCTGCTGCTACTGTTGCGCGCACTCATCCCTCTTCAAACAAAACAGTATTATATTACCCACAATGGAATGTTTGCTCCTTTAATGATGACGATAATAATGACAACGACGTCGACGACGACGATTCTTTCGTTTAATTGTTGCAGATATCGTATTGCTAGTTACTTTAGATGCTTTTTTTTATTTCTATTGTTTACCACCATTTAGTACTCGTTGGTATTGTAAGTTGTTAATTTATTATTATAAATGGTATACTGCTCATTAAGCCTTTGTTTAATTAATAGTTTTTCTTTTTCTGTTTCTATATTACTGTTGGTAGCATTTTCCTTCCCAGTAAACTTTTTATCCTGAAAATAAGTATAACATCTCTGTTCCATATACGTATACAATTTTAAAAACAAAAATGTGATAATATACAAATACATTATAAAATTTTTATATCATTATTCCGTAATATCATATTTTTAAAGGCAAATAACTTTTTTTATGTACCATAATTACATTCACGACCTGAACAGGATATTAATACCAAGGGGGATATGATCCTTATCTTTTAATTAAAAAACCAGTAATGTCACAATGCCAGCGTGCGCTCGTCAAAATTTCTTTTATAATTTTATTATTATTATTATTATTTGCCAAGAACAAACGATATTTCAATTATTATATAATTATTAAGCTCCTAATAATCAAATTAAAATCTTATCGTATCCGGATTTTTGCACAGGAAGTTATAATAAAACTGAAGTTTTGCTTGAAATAAAGACAAATAATTAGATTAATCAATAGCGTAAATTTGTCTTGACCAATAAGATGCTTTTACTCGTGAATCAAAATAGGGTAATTAAAAATTAGGTCACTATAATTCTTTGCCAATTGGATTCAAAGCCAACTAGACTGTTTATTTGTTTCAACAGGATGTCTACTATCTGGGAAATAACCAGGAATTTAATTTAACCGGGAAAAACCGGGAATTAACAGGAATTTTTAAACAAAATCGGGAATTTTTTCACCAAAATTAAAAAAGTTTTATTATTTTAATTTGTTTTTAAAAAAATTACTTTTTTTAACAAATAAAATTTTTAAAGTATTTTAATTTAATAATTATAATTAATAATTGGATTTTATAGTCACATTTTAATGAATTCATGTTTCTTAGTGCGAAGATTAATAATTAAAATTTTTATTAGTTAATTTGAAAAAAACGATATACACTTCAAATTTTTTATTAAAATTGAATTCTCTCGCAATTTTTTTTTTTAATTCTGAAAAATAAAATTGTTGAAATTTTTCAATTCCATTGTTTCAAGATAATTTAATTTTTCTAAACAAATAATTGAAATTTCTTTACATTTATTTTGAAAAATAGTTTAATTCTTTGAAAGAATTTTAATTTAAATTTTTCGAAAATAATCAAGAGATATTAGTGACCGTAATTATAATTTTATTTTCAAAATATAAAGTCCCTTTTAAAGTTTTAAATAAATTTTTTGCTTCTAAAAATTATATTATTCTATTATTATTATTCAATGTAGTTATAATTTTTAAACTTCTCTTAAATTTTTATAATTTTAAATTTTAGAATATTCAAATAAATTATATTTATCATTTCTGAAGCAAATTTAATTTTTATTTCTTATTAAGTAAATAATTAATTATCACTGGTTTTTTTTAAATTGTAATAAAATTCTTCACAAGAATTAAATTATTTTCATAAATAATATCATTCTTTGGAAGGATTTCAATTATTTTTGTAACTAGTAAAATTCTTTGCAGAAATTCAATTATTGTCAATAGAATTGCACTCTCTAAATCTGAATTAGTAGAAAGTTACTAATGAAATGGTGAAAAGTCGTCCACTAAATGATTTAGTAATAATTCTACTAACAATTAGTAAAATTTTACTAATTGTTAGTAGAGCGTTACTAATTGATTAGTAGAATTCTACTAACAATTAGTAGAACTGTTTTATTAATAGTCGATAAAACAGTTTCACTAATTCATTTAGTGAAAAAGTGACTTTCAATTAGTAGAATTCTACTAAAACATTTGTAGAATTTTACTAAAAATTAGTAATATTCTATTAATTAAAAAGGTGAAAAGTCGTTTATAAAAACTACTAAAAATTAGTAAAATTTTACTAATTCTTAGTAGAATTCTACTAATTCAGATTTAGAGAGCAATAAACTTGAAAAAGAAAATTTCCAATTATAATTATAAAAAGACAAGATTATTTTTAAAAAATTAAAAAAATTATTTTCCAAATTTTCAATAAAAATTATTATTTATTATTTTAGAAATAAAATTTATATTTAAATTTTATCAGAAAAGAAAAACGGGCAAAAATTAGGCCATAACCGGGAAAAACCGGGAAGTAACCGAGAGTTTTGTTGAATGAAAATAGTAGACTGTTCAATTAAATTTTATTTAGTTGAGATAAATTATATTTCGATCAAATAAATATTATTTTGGTTAAATAAAATTTTATTTTGTTCAAGTAAAAAATTTTATTTCTGTCTACAAAAATTTTATTCTATTAACTTTTTGTGACGACTTTGTGGCGAATAAAATTTTTATTTAAAACAAATAATGTAGCAGAGTCATTCTTATCTAACTCAAATAAATTATATTTCGTCCAAATAAAACATTTCCCTGGATGTATGTTTCGTAGATGAAATAGTTTCTCATTATATTTAAATCTAAAATCTTGGGTTAAAAGAGGAATAAAATAGTTTTGAATTTTTTTTTGTTTGATTGTAAAATTTACCTGACTGATTTAGTGGAATGCACATAACTCCGTGTGGACTGCGCATTATTATGATTGTTTCGAGATTAGCAAGCATGTCACGTGTGCAAGTCAAGCATACCGTTACAATTCTGAGCGCTCGCATCTTGACCAACGATGAGTGCTAGTAAAATGTTTACTGAGACATGACTAGCATATCACTTATTAAATAGGCGCACATTGACATTAAATTTTAATCCTTCATTACATTAATTCCGTTGTTTGTTTAAATTTTAAATTCTCTTTTAGCTTTTCTCACCATCTGCTTTTTACCTTGTTTTCCTCTTTTTCTTTCTCTGAAGTAAAGAAATAAATTTTTATTTAATATTTGTTATTTTTAATTTTCACACTTGATTTTTTATGGAATAATTTCCTACATAAAATAATAATTCTATTTTGACAATATTTAATTTATTAGGTTCCTGAAGTTGGCATCGATATTCAGCATCGAAAAGTATTTTTCCTTATTTTTAGTAAAAAAATTTTAACTAATTTTACTCCTTTTATTAACGTAAGAAGTGAAAAAATATTTAATAGTGTTTTTTAACTTAAAACTTTGGAAAAAACTGAGTGTTTTTTTTAGTTTTGTACAAAAAATATTTTTTGATGCTGAGCATCGATGGCAACTTCAGGGACCTAATTTCTTTTATAAAACAATATTTTTTTGAGAAAGATTAAAACTTTTTTCGAAAAAGAACAATTTTTGGAGTAAAGATTAATAGCCTTTTTGAAAATGAGTAATATATTCTTGATAAAGACAAGAACTTTTCGTAAATGAATTCTCTTTTGGTAAAGATAAGAATCTTTTGGAGAATTAATAAACAAACTTTGGTGAAGGATAATAAATCTTTTTTGAAAATGAAAAATAATCTTTAGTGAAAGATAGTAATCTCTTGACGTATACCAGAGTTAGAATATAAACGGTTTTCGTGTAATGCTGACAGATTCATATAAAGGTCAGATGACATGCGAAACGTGTGATTGTAATGTTCTGCGCCTGTTGGGAGGAAAAAGCACAATGGTTATAAATACCATGGTGATGAGATCTTATATAGATGAAACTAGAAGACTCGCGGGAACTTATTATCTTATCAAATACTCGTCTTCAGGTAATTGATCCAAGATATCTTCGAATTACTGGAAAAAATAGAATAAAAATTATTATTTTTATTCTATTGGTATTTCTATTTGGTATTTATTAATACCAAATTGATTTTTAGATAAATTTAAAAGGTAGATTAGTATAATAGTTCAATATTTATTTAGTTATTTAGCTTCTCTTAAATTTTTATTAAGTCAAATTTCTGAATGTTCGAATTAATGGTATATTTATTTATTTCTTAAGCAAATTTAATGTTTATTACTTATTAAGTAAATAATTTATTTTCCACTGCTTATTATTTACAAAAATTTTAATAAAATTCTTTACAAGAATTAAATTATTTTCATATAAATAGCATTCTTTATAGCATTCTTTGGAAGTATTTCAATTACTTTTATAAATATAGTAAAATTCTTTTGCAGAAATTAAATTATTATCAATATTAAATTTAATAAACTTGAAAAAGCAAATTTGCAATTATAATTATAAAAAGACAAGATTATTTTTAAAAAATTGGAAAAATTATTTTCCAAATCTTCAATTAAAATTATTAAAAAGATATTATTTTCAAACAAATAAAAAATTTGTTTATGTTCAAAATCGAATTTAAATTTAAATTTTATGAGAAAAGAAAAGCGGGAAAAAATTAGGTCATAACCGGGAATTTTGTTGAAGGAAAATAGTAGACACCCTGCTAATGGTTCTAATTTAATTTGATTTTGTGGTTAATTTGGACAGATTCGGGAAAAATTAATCATCAATTTAACCCAATTTGGTATCACTTTCATTCAATCTTCTTAATGAATTTAATTTATTTGGATATCAATTTGACCCAATTTGGTAACAATTTCAAATTAATTTGACTCAGTTTGGTAACAATTTAATTAGTTTGACTCATTTTATAATAATTTTCATCAATTTAGTGTTAGTTTGGACGAAATTGAAATCGACAACGTTTATCAATGAAAAAAATTTCTATATTGTTAATAAAATATTATTTTCAAATGAATATTTAATTATACAACAATTATCATCAAATCATAAACATCAATCTCTTTGTTTAAATATTTTATGTCGAAATTGATTCATTATTTTTAAATAATGTACTTAGTGAACAATACTTTTTCGTTGATCAACGTTGTGAACTTCAATTTGGTTAGTTTGGAATAAATTAATCCTTATTAAATACTAATTTTGATAAACATTTGGTATTAATTTTTAATCAATTTGACCAAATTTAGTAGCATTTTGGAATTATTTAGCTCTAATTTAATATAAATTTGGAAAAAATTTTACTCAATTTATTATCAATTGCTTCGAATTTGGTATCAATTTGTTATTAATTTGTCTGCATTTGGTATAAATTTGATCCAATTTGGTACCGTAAAGAAAACAGTGTTTTTGCTTTTTCCATCTGTTTTTTTTTTTGAACATTTCCTGTCCTTTAAAATTCAATCAAATTTTTCCCCGCACTTGATGAAATCTAATTCAAAGCCCCAATAAAATATTTCTACATTCGCTCCAATTTTCAAAGTTTGTCATCAAATTTCCAAAAGTTAATCTAATTTTGAATCTAAAGCTATTAGATATTTGAATCGATCACTTTCGGCTAATGGATACACGATACGTTGATCTTGTTGTCTGAATTAAACATCGGCCCATAAAATGCCTTTGGGAGCAAAACGATAGGAGTGAGTGAGAGTGAGAGAGAGAGAGAAGATGGTCGCTATGTGTGCGGTTTTCCTCGAAATTCGCGAATGTATAAGAGGAAAGTAATTGTCGGTTGAGTTTTTCTCCTCGGAGAGTTGTATTTTCGCTTGCAAAACCCCTGGTGCTGATTAAATTAATCGTTGCCGTCGGCGGGATAATCGTGGTCTTTCGTTACTATATCACACCACATGGATATATCGCATGGAGTATAGTGGGAGTGTGAGCAAGAGAGAGAGAGAGAGCCCTTTTTTGTCCATATTATATATATGTATATTCACATAAAGCTCGATACGATGCGCCAGTCAACGCAAAATGCACATCGCGATTTTGTCCTCTATTCAAAACCCCCAACTCTTCTCGTCCCCCACCACTTTAGCGTCGTCGTCAACCGCTTT
The DNA here is from genome assembly GCA_032873175.1 of Leptopilina drosophilae. Taxonomy (NCBI): domain Eukaryota; kingdom Metazoa; phylum Arthropoda; class Insecta; order Hymenoptera; family Figitidae; genus Leptopilina; species Leptopilina drosophilae. Next base: position 11,650,408 of record CM065485.1, read on the forward strand.
ACAAACGCTGATTAACGCTTCATTAAATCGCAGTTAAACACCACAAATGCACACACCTACATGAACACTTGTTTAAAGAAAATTAACGTGATAACTAGTTAAATTGCGAGCATTATCTTTAGAAGCATTTTGCTCCACTGAGCTTGCTGACAAATGTATAAATATATTTTTGTGTTGTTTTTTTTCGAGAGAAGGGACAAAGAAGAAAAATTGCGCGAAATTCCATCTGAATGGAATTTATTCTTTTTGCAGGAAAATATTACGATTGTAGTATTTAGCTTAAGGGGACACCTAAGTCACCTAAAAACAATGCAAAAAGAGTCAACTTTCGGTACACTTTTCTCGAAAACTATTATTCCAATAGCGTTCGCCCTTTTTTCATTCGATTACAAATATAATCAATTATATGAATAAGAAGTAATCTTATTATCTTCGTTATCTTCAATAGAAACTTTTTTATGAATATTTATACCAAAAGCAAAATAAAAATCCCATTTTCTATCCCCGTTTGTACAACTTAAAATGATGTTAAACTTCTTATTCGTATTCTTGGAACCTTACTGAACAAAGTAAAAAAAAAATTACAAATCGGTTTAGTAGATTCGGAGAAATGTGTACCGAAAGTTTAAAAAATTGGAAAAAAACAATTTTTACAGGAGACTCGAAAAAAGAAAAAATACTAAAAACTCATGGTATTCAGAATCATGTAATCAGATTTTTATGAAATTTGGAATACTTGGGTTTTTGGGGTCGCTGATTACGAATCTAAAGTCGGTTTTCAAAAATTCAAAATGACGGATTCAATATGGCGGACGAGTTTTCAAAAATTGACTGAATTTAAATAAAACTTGACTTATTTGGGTTTTTGGGGACGCTGATTTCAAATTTAAGGTCAGATTTCAAAAATTCAAAATGGCGGATTCAATATGGCGGACGAATTTTCAAAAATTGACTGAATTTTAATGAAACTTGACATATTTTTTTAAATTTCGTGCTCCATATTGGATCCGCCATATTGAATTTTTGAATCATGTAGAGAAATATATATGGAGTCGTGAATTATTCATTTTTAGTATAAAAATACAAAATTTGAATAAAATCTAATAATTCATAAATGATTCATTGATGAATTTCGGGAAATATTAATTTTAAGAAAAAGTATCTAACTTTGCAAATTTATTTAAGATACTTCTACTCTTCAGAAAAGGTTTTAAAAAGTCTTGTTCTATTCCTAATTGAGTCTACTTTTAGAAAATCAAATAAAAATAATCGAATTTTTTGTCATTTTTCCACTTAGGTATCCTCTTAAGGTAAAAAATTTGGCTAAATAGAAAATACGCCAGGTGCTAAATTGCATTTTGAAATATTCATTTGGTTAAATAATTTGGCTAAACAAAATGTACCAATTTTTTAATGAATCTTTGTGAATACTTAGCCGGACAAGAATTCGGCTAAACGAAAAATAAGTAAAAATCTAATTTGTTGTTTCAAGTTTCTGTTCGGTAAAAAATTAGGCAAATGCTTTTTGTACTTGTTAAATATTCTATTGGGCAAGAATTGAGGGGCTGGATGCTATAAGGGGATACGCGTGAACACACGGCCAGTCAGTTCGGACGTAGAGATAAAATTTTGAAGTTGTTCAAAATGAATTTAAAATTATTGTTTCTTGTTCAGAATTTCAAGGCGAAACTTTTTTTCTAATAAAATTTTTTTATATAATTTTTTGTTTTTAAGTAAATTGAGAAAAAAGTGATTTTTTAACGTAAGAAATTTTAATGAATTTTTGACTTCAACTCGTGATTACTTCGTTGAATATTAATATTTTTCCACGAAATTTAAACACAATATTCTTCAAACTATACCAAAAGTGAAACAATATTTAGTATTTTTTCAAAAAATTCTGTGTCTAAGTAAATAATTATTTAAACAATTTTGCCGGAAAAATGAATCTCCTATTTTCAATTGAAAAAGTTGAGTGACGAATTTTCGTTTACAGAAAACTTCCAGTGACAAAAATGTTCATCAATATGTTAGGAAGTTTTTCGGAAAATTTTTCGTCATTTGATAATAAATTAAAGAAAATAGAGCAATTTTAACAGCGTCGCGCTATGCTGTAAACGTAAAGAATGTCTAACTGTATACATTGGTCTTGTAATGGCGGCCATTCTACACGTGCGCGGCCACGCCGTAATTTTACAGCATAGCGCGACGCTGTTAAAATTGCTCTATTTTCTTTAATTTATTATCAAATGACGAAAAATTTTCCGAAAAACTTCCTAACATATTGATGAACATTTTTGTCACTGGAAGTTTTCTGTAAACGAAAATTCGTCACTCAACTTTTTCAATTGAAAATAGGAGATTCATTTTTCCGGCAAAATTGTTTAAATAATTATTTACTTAGACACAGAATTTTTTGAAAAAATACTAAATATTGTTTCACTTTTGGTATAGTTTGAAGAATATTGTGTTTAAATTTCGTGGAAAAATATTAATATTTAACGAAGTAATCACGAGTTGAAGTCAAAATTTCATTAAAATTTCTTAGGTTAAAAAATCACTTTTTTCTCAATTTACTTAAAAACAAAAAATTATATAAAAAAATTTTATTAGAAAAAAAGTTTCGCCTTGAAATTCTGAACAAGAAACAATAATTTTAAATTCATTTTGAACAACTTCAAAATTTTATCTCTACGTCCGAACTGACTGGCCGTGTGTTCACGCGTATCCCCTTATAGCATCCAGCCCCTCAATTTGACTAAAATAAGAAAGTTGAAATTTTTATTTTTTTGTAGACAGTCAAAAAAATAGGTCATTTGCTAATTCGGTTTTTAAAAAGTTGCCCAGGGAAAAATTCGGATAAATGAAAAATTTATGAAACTTAAATTCTGTTACATGAAAATTTCTTCGAACTAAAAATCAGTAGACTGGAGATTTCGAATAAATAACAATTTTGCAACGAAATTCGCTAAATTTTCTCCATCTTGTGGTAAATTGTAGCTGTAGTTGACATTATTAAAAATTTCAACGTCTACTTCTATTGTTTCGTTCTTTTTTTACTCCCAAATTATAACTCATTCTCTAAGTTGTAATTCCAATTGTTTCCTTCCTGTTATAAAAATTTCTTTTGTTCTCTCTGACTCCTTCTCTCATTCTTTTTCTCCTTCCGCAAAATTAACTAAGTCTTGAATTTTTTTACTTAATTTTTTCCCTGTAGAAAGAAAAACCAAACTGTTTTCTATTCCACTTTTTTTCCCGGTAGAAAGAAAAACAGAAAAGAAAATTGATTTTCTTTCCTATGGCAAAAAGAATAAATCGAAAATTCCGTTTTGTTAGTTAAGTATCAGTATAGTAATTTAAACAATTTTTGTGATCAAATATAATTTTGCTCTAGAATTTATACAATTTAGAATTGAGCGATAAAATGAGAAGCAAAGTGGAGCTGTATACATCTCTTTTATTTTTAGTCTTTTTTTTAAAGACCTAAGCATTACGACAGCTGTAGTAAAATAATAATTTAATCATTTTCAAACCCTGCTTGCCTCATTGTAGCCGCACTACTTTTTCGCTGTATGAAATTCAATAATTGCGGAAAAAGAGTGGAAGGCTTTAAGAGCTGACTTTTACTGCATTATCAAAGAATAGCGCAACTACAATGGAGAGTGCATTTTGAAAAAGCATTTTATTATAATAATTGAAGTTCCTTCTTTTTCTTCTCATATCATTTCACATAAAAGAAAAATAATTCCCGAGAGTTTACAATAACCTAAGTGCCCAGATTTCTTTCTTTATTGTATACGGGGAGGCTGTTTCAAGTCGTTACTGAACAATTAATCCGCAAATGGCTTGTCAAAATAAGTTTAATAATGCAATTTTTGCTTTACTAATTATTAATTTGTCATTATTAATTAATTCATAACTAATAATAATAATAATATTATAATAATTGAATTTACCACTCGGTGGAATTTTGATACTATAATTATCACAATCATACATTCAAACTTCTACCGTGAGGTAAATTCAATTTAGAATTATTTTTATTAATAATTATGATAATTACAATTGTAATGACTATTATAATTTTGATTACAATAATTGCCCGGGGACTGTGAATGTGGAATAATGAATTTCGATTTCGAAAATTGTAAAAAATTTTAAAAAAAAGTGATGGCAGTTTCATTTTTATTCATTAGATTTGAATTTCGCGACATTTGATTTATGTAAACTTCCGCCCAGATGGCATCAAAGTTATTTCGTAAACGATATAAATTGTCCGGGAAATTTTTTAACTTTTTAAATAATTATTATTGTATTATAACTAATTATTATAAGTCTATACTAATTACAATTATAATCTTCATAATTATAATAATTAAACTAGATATTTACTTTACAATTATTTTCTAAAGTTTAATTTAGAAAAATTTTTACTAATTATAATTAGTGGCTTACTTTTTGTTTTTGAATTAGTAAATTTTATTAACAAATTAGTTAAAACCAGCGAAACTAAACGCGCGCAAGCGTGCGTGCAATTTTCTTTTCCATTGTTACTTTCAAAATTTGCTTTTCCAAATTTAATGAAAATTCTCAATTTCTTAAAAAATATAATTTTTCTTACAGTCTTTCATTAAATGCAATTATTTGAACAACTCGCATAGTAAATGCCAAAATATTACTAACCAACTTGAATTGAAATTCAAAATTTAAGGTCCCTGAAGTTGTCATCGATGCTCAGCATCGAAAAATAATTTTTTGTACAAAACCAAAAAGATTACTCAATTTTTTCCAAAGTTTTAAGTTAAAAAAATACTATTAAATAGTTTTTTACTTCCTAGGTGAATAAAAGGAATAAAATTAGATAAAATTTTTTCAATAAAAAGCGGGAAAAATATTTTTTGATGATGAGCATCGATGCCAACTTCAGGAACCTAAAATTTATTTGAATAACAGTTGGCAAAATTTTCAATTGTTTCAATTTTTTAAAATTATTTTCGGAAGTAAAAGTATTTTTAAAAAATTTTAGTTTTATTTTTACGAAATTTGTGAATTAAATTTTTCAAAACTTTAATACTTTTTTGTTAACCAAAAATTTAAAAACTTACTCATATTTATTTTCCCCGAGGAATTAAAATTTTTAATAATTTCAATAAAAAACCCAATAAAATATAATTTTTTCTAAAATTTGCAACTGTAATTCATTCAAAAATCAATTATTTTTTTTAGAATTTTTGAATAAAATTATTGAAAAACTTTAATAATTTTTAAAGAAAAATAATGTTATTAATAATTTTTTAAAACAAAAATTTTAATATTTTTAAACTTTTGCTTCCCTTAAATTTTCAAGGAATTTAATTTAAAAATCTTTTAAATCTAATTAATTCCTAAAATTCCTGTTATAACGGTGTAAATATTTAATTACTTTTTAAAATGTTAACTAAAATTTTTCTTAAGTTAATTCCCAAGTAAATTTTCATATAATGCTATATCATAATGCTATATCAGAATTCAACTTCTAGAATTGAATTATTTAAACAGAATAATTTTTTTAAATTCATAAAATGATGTAATTTCAAAAATAGAATTATATTTATAGACAATTTTTAAAGAGGAAAAAATAGAATACTTTAAAATATAAAATTTTACAGAATTTCCAGTTGTTTCAATTTGTTAAAATTATTACGGTAAATTCAAATACATTTTTCTTAAAAAAAATTTTAATTACTATGTTTCAAAACCTAATTTTTTAAAAATTTCCAAATTAAATTTTTCAAGTTTTTATAACTTTTGTAAAATAAATATTTAACTAATTATTGTTCTTTATTTGCAGAAAATTTCGAAATACTTAAAAATTTGAACTGCAAGTCTTCCAAAATTTAATTAAGTTTCTAGAATTTTTGAGTAATATTATTCAAAATTTAATTTTTAAGGAAGCTAACAAATTATTATAATATAATTATTACTTAATAGTAATAATTTTATTTAATGTTACTTATTAGTAAATTTTAGTAGAAAATTAGTAGAAATTACAGGTTCCTGAAGTTGGCATAGATGCTTAGCATCGAAAAGTATTTTTCCTTATTTTTATTAAACAAATTTCAACTAATTTTACTCCTTTTATTCACCTAAACAGTAAGTTACTATTTAACAGTATTTTTTTAACTTTAAACTTTGAGAAAAATTGAGTGATTTTTTTGGTTTTGTACAAAAAAAAATATTTTTCGATGCTGAGCATCGATGACAACTTCAGAAACCTGAAATTACAAGTAAATAGTAAAATTTACTAATTTGAAAGCAAAAATGCTTTCAAATTAATTACTTAATGAAATTAATTAAAAAATTAAAAATTAATTATCAATTTCAAACTCATTACTATTAATTTTTCTAGGAAGAGAAAGAAAAGAGTCTAAAAGGAAAAGTAAAAATAAAACTCTGTAAAAATGGAATTTTGAAAAAATAACTTTCTTTATTTTACTGCAAAAAATCAATTTGATTTTTGGGTAAAAGTTTTTGGTATGTTTTCCTTCTCCTCTTATGTATTTGGTGCGAAACGGATAGAAATATATATTGGGAGATTGACTTTAACTGGCTTTAGCTAACCAGATATTGCGAGGAACAACACAGCCAAGCTGTCGCGTTACAGATATATACTGCAATATATATATAGAGTATTCACTGATTTTGGAGGATAAACCACAATCGCTTCCAAGTTAAAGCTCGTTTCTGTGCAAGTTCCTTGACCTGAGTGTCAGGTTTGTCCTGTCCAGAACAGAATATCCTCTGTCCACCCGCGCGCCCATTTCCAACCTTAATCCCTTACATTAGCTTTGCTGTCAGGCAACTCCTGTAACCTCACACCATTTATTCATTTGAATAATCCGACGGATTGGATAAAACCTAAAGTGTCCTTTCCTCCTTTTTTCTATTCGAAAATGTACATCTCTTATTCTCGCTTGAGCATTATTCATCTGCAAACAATTTATGTATGTATAAAATATGTAATAGAAAGAGAGAGAGAGAGAGAGAGAGAGAGAGAGAGAGAGAGAGAGAGAGAGAGAGGAGAGAGGGACTCGAAAAATGTAGATTCGATTATTTGCATCCGCGAATTCAACTTGACGTGCACGTTAACAAGACCGTGTGCGCTTGAAATTTATGTTCAGAATCGATTCCCCCTGTTGAGAAACTCGACTCTTCAACGATGCTGAAAATAATGGAGTAAAGAAATTTCTTTCGGGATTTCTTAAAAGTTTAGAAATGGAAAATAACAATCTGTAACGAGATTTTGCTCCGCTGTTTTTCTAATTTCTTTGGTGTTCAAATACAATTTTTCGTTTTTTTAGTTTCGTAGTCGAAACTTTGATTTTTTGTTCGTATTTTTTGTATTCGATGGAAGAAAAATAAATTTTTGGAAAAGAAAGTAGAGCTTTGGATCCGAGTTCAGGAGAAAATTGTCCATAGGCAGCAAATGTAGAAGCGAAGTTTGAATTACGCGCCATTAGATTTCTGTAAATCTCCGCCCAGATGGCGACAAAGTTCTCTCGTAAACGAGATGAATTGACTCTAAGTAAAAATATCAGTCTGTTTTGTACCTTTAATTTCAGTTATTTAACTAATTGTAAAATGATTATTGTTTTTAATTAATAATATTTAGACTAATGTTAATAAAATGAAGTAATATTTTTAATATTTAGTCTAATATTAATAATTCAAATAATTTTTTTTGCAGATTTTTTTTTGCGCAATTTTTTTTTTTTACAGAATCTTTTCTTTAGCGTAATGATTCTATAGAATGATGGTTTTTTACGGAAAGACTGTAATTTTTTTCACTCTTTTTTTAAAATCAAATAGCAGTAGATTCATTAGAGGCAAAAAAAAAAATTTCAACTACCTATTGTCATGAATAGGCGAAAAAGATAATGAATGCAACTTTAATGTTGGAAATTGAAATAGACAGGAATAATGGTTGGCAACAGTCATTGAACGAGAGAAACGGAAGTGAGTACCGGAAGAAGGGACACGAGCAAGAGCACTGGTAAAAGTATTATGAGAGGGGGTAGTGGAATGGTTTGATGTAAGTCGTCCTGCATGACTGTCATTGTCGAGTTCAACGCAGGTCGCGACTATAGACACAGAAATAATTCACTAACAAGAGGACATTGAAATGACAAATTGTTGTACGAGAATTATATTTGTCCTTGAATTTCATAACGTATTTTTTATTTCGTGAAAAAATTCTTGTATTTCTTATTCTTTATTTTCTGTATTTTCTATTTTTATTTTCCTTCTGTTTGATTTTCCTTTTTTTAAATTTTCTTTTTTTTCTTGTTTCCCTTTTGCGTTTATTCGCTTTTTTTGTTATTCTTTTCTTCTCATATCGATTTTTTCTTTTTTCCCCTATTTTCTTTTTCGAATTTTCTTCTTTTCTTGTTTTCTCTTCTTACTTTCCTTACTATTTCCTTTTGTTTTTTCATTTTTTTTTCTCTCTTATCATTTCTATTTTTTATTTATCTCTTAACCTTTTTTACTTTCTTGTTTTTTTTATTTCTTTTTTCCTTTCGTTTTTTTTTCTTTTTCATTTCCTTTTTTCTCTTGCTTTTTTCCTGAATTTTCTTTTTTTCTTTCGTTTTTCTTTCCTTTTCTCCTTTTTTCTTTAATTGTGTTTCTTCCATTTTTATTTATTTTCTGCTTATTTCTTTTTCTCAAATTTTTTCCTTCTGAGTGCACAATTTTTTAAGTGTACAGTGATTGCACTCGAATGAAAAATGGCTAAAACCATAACAATGAGATGAGAAGAGAGGCAATAATAGAAGCATTAACAACAAAACAGATCCAAACTACAAGTAACGAATGATATTGGTCATAATCCTTTTAGATTTAATTTCCCACGCAGTTAATGTCTAAATGCTATTCTCGACAATGAATTTTACGTTTCGCAGTAAACCTCCTTTCCGTTTAATGTGTAACCTTTTCTAAGATTAAAAGAATTTTCTCTGAATCGTTTCTTGAAATTGAATCCAGGAAATGAAAAGCAAAGAGGGAGAGAGATAGAAAAAAGAAAATCTAAAGATTCCCATTTTGATGACAAATGGCAAATCAATTTTAAACTGTATCTACTAATAAACTTATTTTTTATTTTTTCTGTCTTTTATTATTTTTATTTTTTTTATTATAGTTATATTAGTGTTTTAATTTTTTTAATCGACAGTATACTTAAGTGAAATTAATTTTCTTCTGTTGATCTAATTTGAAATTACATGAAGTACGTGATTATGAAATATAAAGTGTGAGAAATTGATAAGGACAAATCTCGTTTCGTGCAATTTACATTTCTCTCTGTATTTTGTATAGTGTGTTTTAGCAGATGTACATATTAGAGAACTGTGATTCAGAGCAGAGAAGAGAGGCTTATCTTTCAATGAGTGCAAGTGTCACGGTTCGTCTCGGACATTGAGGAAGTGACTCCGTTAGGAATTACAGAATGGAATGAAAAGGAAGATGTCACAGTCGCATTGTTGGCAACTACATATAGTTACGCACTGATGTAAAGTGAAAAAGAAGATGAGAAAGAAGAAGAAGAAAAAAATACTCTCTCTTCAACTGCATATAAATGTGTATGGATGGTAGTTCACGTGCCGATTCACCCGACACATGTCTGCTGGGTGTGGGAGTGAAAGACGAGTTACAGTAACGTGACAAGAATTTTATTCGCGAGGCGCTTTATTTATAATTCGCCAAAGAATTCCGAAAATACTTTTGGACAACTGCTTTTTTTCACCATATCAGCTCTTGGTCGTTTCAATTCTTGTTTATTTTATTTTGTTGTTTTTAATCAATTGTATGAATAAGTGAGCGGGAGTAGTTATCAAGTTTCAAAATTCTTCTCGATGAAAAACTAAAGAAGTGGAAAAAAAGAAATAATAAAAAAGAAGAAACGAGGCAAGAAATAAAAAAGAGGAAAAAGGAGAAGAACAAGATAGAAGAAAAAAAGAAAGGGGAAAGAAATAAATAAAATTAAAAAACGGAGAAATCAGGCATTTTTATTAAAAGTATTTAAAGGGTGTTTACTAACCGGGAAATTCGGGAAAACCGGGAAATAACCGGGAATTTAATTTAACCGGGAATTAACCGGGATTTTTATACAAAACCAAACTTACCATCAAAATTTAAAAAAAAAATTTATTTTAATTTGTTTTTAAAAAAATTACTTTTTATTTCAATTTTTATAGATATTTATACTCTTCTCAAACTTTAAATTAATTAAAAAAAATTAATTTGATACTAAAAGTCAGGCACTAATTCAAACAGATTATGTAAATAAATTTTAAAAAATTATAGAGTTAATAGAAATATTGCGAAATTCGTCTGAAAATATGTAATTGAATTTGTTAAAGAATTTCTTTAGAAACTTTTTAACAAATAAAATTTTCAAAGTATTTTAATTCAATAATTAATTAATAATTGGATTTTATAGTCACATTTTAATGAATTAATGTTTCTTAGTGCGAATATTAATAATTAAAATTTTTATTAGTTAATTTAAAAAAAAACGATATGCAATTCAAGTTTTTTTTTATTAAAATTGAATTCTCACAAATTTTTTTTTTAAATTCTGAAAAATAAAATTGTTGACATTTTTCAATTCCATTGTTTCAAGATAATGATATTTATGATATTTATCATTTTTTAAGCAAATTTAATGTTTATTACTTATTAAGTAAATAATTAATTATCACTGCTTTTTTTAAATTGTAATAAAATTCTTTACAAGAACTAAAGTATTTTCATAAACAATATCATTCTTTGAAAGAATTTAATTATTTTTGTAAATAGTAAAATTCTTTGAAGAAATTCAATTATTATCAATAGAATTGTAATAAACTTGTAAAAGAAAATTTCCAACTATAATTATAAAAAGACAAGATTATTTTTAAAAAATTGAAAAAATTATTTTCCAAATTTTCAATTAAAATTATTATTTCTTTATGATCGAAATCAAATTTAAATTTTTAAGTTTTATGAGGGAAGAAAACCGCGAAAAACCAGGAAATTACCCAGGAATTTCGTTGAATGAAAATAGTAGACACCCTGGTATTAAAAAAAAATTAAATTTTTAGAATTTAAAAGAAAATTCTTATTATTGACCTTTTTTTGTTTTCCTTAAAACTATGAAATAACCACGAATTCTAATACATAGCTTTCAATTTATTCTATTTTTGACAATAATTCCTTTATAAGTAACTTAATTCTTGAAGAACTATCATGAAGATATAACTTATAAATTATTTATTGAATATTCTCACTTAAATATTTCAAAATTAATTGAAATCTAAAATAGTTGTTTTTACAATTTTTACAAATAGATATAATTTTTAATTATTGTAAAACATGAATTATTATTGTAAAACACACAAAAATTCCCACACGGAGTAATTGATTTCTTTATATTTTACAATATTTTTTCAAGTTGTTGAATTTAAATATTTTAATTACTTGAATATTTAAGTATTTGAATTTTTTAAAAGCTTAATTTCTAAGGAACAATATTATCAACGAAAAGACAAAATTAAATTTTTGTGGCAAACCTTAAGACGAAAAATAAAAAAATAGAAAAGAAAAAAAGGAAAATGAGGGAAAAATGACGAAAGGAGAAAGAAAGAGGAAAAAAAGCAAAAGAAGAAGAAGGAAAATAGGAAAAATGCAAAATATAAGAAAAGAAAACGAGAATAAGAAGAAAAAGGAAAGATAGGAAAAAAGGGAGTAAAGAGAAAAATATAAAAACAGAAGTAGGAAAAAAGGAAAGAAAAAAAGAATAGAGAGGAAAAATGTAAAAAAGAAATAGAGGAAAAACAAAAAAAATAGAAAAACGAAGAAAGTAGAAATAATAAAAAAAGAAAAACGAAAAATACAATATCTATACGATACTATACGTAAAATACTATACCTGTAAGAGCGCAACGGATATAACTAAATAACTTTTCCTTACGGTATATCTACTAGCAAAAGGTAAGAGAAAAGCAAAGGAAAAAAAGTGCGAAGAGCTTCGAAGAACATAAAAAAAACTCAACGAAAGAAAAAAAAAACGATTTAAAGCTGAGTGAAAAAGAAAAAGATATATACAGGAGAGAAAAGAGAATAGAAGAAAGCAGCAAAAAAAGGAGGAAATAAATAAGAAAGAATGGAAAAAAGGGATGAAGTACATTAACAATAAGATGAACGACAAGACACTGGCTGTACGATATCTATCTGTCACCTATAATGCACGGGAGCACCTATTCAAGAAAAAGGAGACTGCATTTTCTCTCCGTTTGCCTGCCACCACCCACGTCATGTACATTTAAAATTGAGTACCTCTCATGAGATGCCGTGAGAACGATAATACTAAAAGCAGTGACGCGACTCTGTGTTGAGAGATTAGGCTTTACATGTTAACGTTTATAACCCCCTTCGAAGCTCATCATTTTCAGGTTCAAAACAGATTAAATTCAACTAATACTGACACATTGCTGTTTTTAAAGTTCATGTCAGTTGGGGTTTTGCATTTAAGTGTATTTATATCCTAATATGTATATATATGTTTATAAATAAACTTAATCGTGTGTTAATACTTAATATATTACTTGTAGTAAATTTGCAAATTTTTTTTTTTTTAAGTCTTAAACATTAATTTTAGGATTACAATGTACGTAAATATTGTCGATAATGTTCTAATCGGAAATTCTTTTTTTTATCTGTTTCAGGTGAGTCACTATAAGCATGATTCGTTTTTATGCATTATAATTTGAGTGAGTAATGTTTAAATATTCAATATACGTAATAATTATTTTGATAATAGAATTAGATGACTAATAGTAATTAGTAAAATTCAGTTAATTTCATAAAGATTATTAATTACAAAAAAATGTTAAGAATTTTAAAGATAAAAAATTTATTATAACTTATGATATTACTAATCAAAAAACAAAATTGAATTTAAAACGAATTTTTCGATGTTTTCATTTTAACAAATGAAAAATGTACTTAAAAAAATTTTGTAAGTGGTGTTAAATTGATTACCAATTGCATAATAAATGTTTAGAGTGGTGTAATACTATTTTTTTTAGTTGTTTAATAGATTCAATCAAATAGTAAAACAAATATTGAGTTATACGTTTTTGTTTGTACAGAATTTGCTATACACTTTTGCTATATACTTTATAAACTATAAACTGTAAACTTTATTGTATACCTTTATTGCATAATTTTATAGTTAATTTTAAAGAAAGAATGAAAGGAAACTTTAAGAAAAGTTGTAATCGGATTGTATAGTACCCGTACAATTATAAAGTATTAGAAAGATTCAATCATAAAGTACAATTGAAATGTAAATTTGAAAAGTTTCTGTACTTTATATTCTTGAATTTGTTCAAAACTTTCTAAAAATTGTCAATTAAATAATTATTTTTCAAATCAGAATACAAAATTCAAAGTTTTTTTTAATTATCTTTTAAAAATTAAAAATAGTTCGTTTAATTTTAGTTTAAACTTTTACTAGAGAATATAAACAGTAACAAAAAATATAAAATAATTCTGAATAAATCACAAACTTTCTATTTTTAGTTACAATAGAAATTAGAAAATTCAAAAGAAAGGTATAATGTTGCAAACATCTCTCCAAAATTCAATTTTTTAAAAAAATTTTAATAAAATTTTTTGCAAAATTTCAATTATTTTCAAAAAATTTTCTCAATTCCGTGATTTTATTATTTTTATTATGATAAAATTTTTTTAATAGAATTCAATGAATTCAAAAACATTTTAATAAATTTTTACTTTATCATTTAATTATTTTCAGAAATAATAAAAAATTTTAGAGGAATTCAATTATTTACAATTTTTTATATACATTTCTTCGCAATAATTCAAATTATTTCCATAAATGATAAATTTTTTTTATAGAGATTCAATTATTTTCAAAAGTAATTAAATTGTTTACAGAAATTCAATTCTGTGATTTTCAATATCAACTATTTTACTAAAAATTTTTAATTACAATTTGTAAACAAATTTCTCGAAAAATTCAAAAAAATTTTATTTAAATTTTTCAAAAGATTCAATTAGTTAAAATTTTTTTAATAAAATCCTTTATGAAAATTCATTTTGAAGAATTATTCAATAAATTATTTCTTTTTACATTTGAATAATAGAATTCTTGTGGAATTTTCTAATAAAAAATGCTTTAAAGATAAATTTCACTTAAAATTTTAGATAATAATTAAATATTAAGAGTATCAGCATGAATTTTTAGAAATAATTAAATTTTGCAAAGGTTTTAAAATAAAAATCTAACAATTTGATTACTTCATATTTTAACTAAAAATTCTGTAGAATTAATTTTTTTTTAAAAAAAGTTAAAATAAATGTTTTATAAAATTATTTCAAGTTTATATTTTTATACATATTTAATTGAAGAATTTTCTAATAATTAAAATTTCGTGAAATTGAAATATGAACAAATGGATTTGAAAATTCTCAAAGAACTTTTTGAAAAATTGTATAATAATTAATTTTAAGAAGAATTTTAGTTAAAAGTTATAGAAAATAATAATTAAATGAAAAAAATAAGAGATAATTTTGAAGGAGTTACAGTATTCTTGTAATACGAAATAATGATTTTATAACTCCGTCATATTTAATTTAATTTTTGTTATTTTTAGTTTTATAATAATATTCTTATAAGTTGAGCCTCCGGAAAGTAAAAACCACATATAAAATTTGTACTGATATTTTCATTAGTACCTGATGCCTAAAAGTTAATGTGCTAAATACAAATTTCAGTTTTATTTATTTCATCTGCTTTCAAAAGATAAACTTGGTTAAAATTTATTTTTAAAGCATTAATTTTTTTATTTATGCAATGAAAATGATCGAATAAATTAGTGGTTTAATAATGGTCAATGAAAATGATTGAATACATTTTTTGTGTGGCTTTACTTTCCAGAGGCTCAGTTGTTGAATTTCGAGAAAGTTAAAATTTTTAATTTTTATAAATATTATATAATTCTTATGGTAAAATAATTAATAATGATTTTGATTTTTGAATCATAAAAAATTAAAGTTGTATTAGAGAACTATTTGTGGAAAAATATAAATTTAGGGAGAAATTTTACGTAAATATAGGGAATGGGGGGAGGGTATAAAAATATTACGAGTAAATAATAAAAAATAATACAAATATTATCAACATTAAAGACACTCGTAAAAAGTGTATACATCACCCCATCACTTTTAGATGCACAAGCAATATAATACACATCCACCTTATATTAAAATCAGTAACAGGTCGTATAACCTGAAAAAGTAAAGTGAGAAATATCGAGTATCCCAGTTATATTGCAGCATCACCAGTGAGGGAGAGAGAGCGAGAGAGTATCATTCAATGGAATCAGATGCTGTCAGTCGTGTAGGTATATGATTGCAAACAGGTCGATTCCGATAAACTCGATATTGCCTTTGCCTTCTGACTTGGTGGAGGGTCTACATGGTCCCAATCCCTAACAGTAGTACTCTAGTTCATATTACCGCAGTTGATTCGTATCGGGAATTACTAGCTATTGTTCCTTCGCGAGCCGCCCTCCTTTGTATCCGCCAGTGACACATTGTTGTACACATGCAGAGAGAGTGAGAGGGCAAGAGAGAGATTCAAATCAATCAGGGACACCGATGTATCTACATGTCAACAACATGAATCCGTCTACCGTTCCAGGTCAAATAAAATCGTGTCCAACACACAACAAAAGTGAAATTTCCTACAGCATTTTCAAATTCTACACATTTCTCCTGAAATTCAATAACAATCAATGTTCAATTGTTGCGCATATTTAATTTTACAGAGAAAAATTTACAAATACGTGATTTTTTTGAGAGTGAATTCTGTGTAGTCTATTATCAGAAGCAGAGAGATAGAGAGAGAGAAATGACCTAATTCGTTAATGTTTCAAATTAGAATGTAAATTTCCGTATTTGAATGCTGGAATTTTGCTTTTGGCGAAAAGTTTATATATATACACACACACATAGGGAATTTTGTTGTTGAACCAGAAATGAAAGGGCGAGTGTACGTGTCGAATATCTATGAGGGAAATTCTAGTCCGGTAAAATCAGATATAGTACCGAAACTTTCTTGTCAGATTATATCTCTTGTCGAGGCACGTACGTCAATTTTAATCCGCACCGAACAACCGGCAATTGTGGTTTTCCCAAGACGAATCCTTTAAGCTAAATGAAGGATGAGAAGAGTGGTGGTGCATTAGCCGATCTCTTTACAGAAGAGAGCAGCAACGAAATTCTACTCTTCGCGTATATATAGAGAATTTTCCTTTTCTGTATATTTGCTTCTGGAAAACAACATTCTATACATACACAATGTAGTTTTATATATAAAGGAGCAAAATATACAAAAGCAGAGAGCCATTCCAGTAGCGGAAAAGAGGGTAAATAAAAGAAGTTAAAAAACAAAGTCGGATGTGTAATTAATTAGTTTGAAAGTTAAAAATTAATGTTTGAAAAATTAAAGTGACTGCAGAGAATTTTTGTGTGTTTGACAAAGAATATTTTGTACGTTTTCTGTAATCTTGATTTTAGGAAATCCTTTAATTTCTGTGTTATCTGGTTATAATATTTTCGGAGAGCTTTGGTTTGATGAATTTTTGCAAAAATTTCAGTGATTCTTGGTGGTTCATCAAAATAAGTAGAATTTATTGCAGTTCTGAATGCTGAAATTTTTGAATACAGAACTTAATCGAACAAAGTATAGGTAGAATTTAATGCTGCACTAAATTTACACCTTAACGCAGTAATTATCATGCATTAAATACCTTCATGCAGTAATTATTGATGATTTTCATTCAGTACTTAATGTAGAACTTTATTTGTATTTTTATTACTTAATTCGACAATAATTGCAGAATTTGATGCTGCACTAATTGCAAAACTTAGTTTAGTACTGAATGGAGAACTTTGTCTAGCATTCAATACAAGAAATCAAGTATTTAATACTGATCCTAATGTAACATTTATTTTCCTATTATACGCAGATAATCTGGTACATAATATACAAAACTTAGTTCCGTGTTAAATGTAAAACATAGTTCATTAATAAATACAGAATTCAATGCTGTGATAAATACAGAACTTAGTTAAGCAGTAAATGCAGAAGGTTCAGTACCTAGTGCAGATATTAGTGCAGCACTAATTGTATATAAAACTTAGTTCAATACGGAATTCAGAACTTTCCTCATTTTTTGCATTTAGTAAAAAACTGAGTTTTACATTTATAGGACAAGTTTTTGCATTCAGCGCTGAACTAATTTTTGCATTTGTCGCCAAACTAAATTCTGCAAGGCGCATGCAGAATATTCGCCTCTGCTGAGAAACCCATTTTCAAGTATTCGCGAATACAAAACGAGAAAAGATTTGCGATTGTATTGATCGCGAATCGAAAATGGGTTGGTTTCATGGCTGTTTGGAGAATATAAAGGTGAAGCTTATATTGCCGTCTGGAAGACAGTGTCGGTTTGTTGATTTGCTCCGTTTGGCAGAGACAATAAGACGATAGCTTTGTTTCGAAGTAACACCTCTGAAATACAGCTTACATTCGTCGAGCCATATATAGAGAGCAATGTAACCTAAATTTTGCACTTTCGCTTCTTATTCTCTAGAAAAAGGAGAATAAAACTAAGTTTTTCTGTTTCTGCACCAAAAAATGAACACTATCTTTCAATTGTTACAATTGCACCACACCAGCTAAATATTTAGTTCTAATTCTATTCTCAGGACTCGAAGCAGTGAAAGTATTTAAAAATACGGACTTTACGGACCAAATATTAAAAATTACGGACCATTTACGGAACTGCTGAGAAAAATAGAATCAGGCCCAATCAAATACAAGGGAACATTTTACTTGAAACTAGAAATTTGATTTTTCATAACTATAAAACATGAAGAAATCGATGACTTCAATGAATTCAATTATTATTTTTCAGAATCTTTATCTAAAATACTTCTTTATATCGATTGTTTTTAATAATTTTCGAAAAAGTTCTTTGACAATTTTTAAATTCATTTCTTTACAATATTTAATTTTACGAAATTTCAATTATCAGTTGAATTCTTTTATTAAATGAATATTAGAAAATAGAAACTGAAAATAGTATTAAAAAAACTCAATTAAACTTTTTCAAAAAAATTAATTACAAAATTCAATTTTTATTCGAATATTCTACTAGAAATCAATTATTTAAATAAAAATAAAACGCAATTATAAATAATTTATTGAAGAATTGAACGTTTTTTAAAATTCAATTGCCATAAAAAATTGTTATTAACAAATTATCAAATACTTGAATTCTACTATCGAATTTTAATAAAATTTTTAAGAATAATTACATTTTTAGAGAAAGTACATTAAAAATATATTAAAAATAATTGAAATTCTGCATTGAATTTGATTATTTATGAAAATAATTGAATTTTCGGGAAGAATTTTATTAAAATTTTCAAAAATAATTAAATTCTTGTAAGAAATTAACAGGAATTCAATTATTTTTAAACATTTTAATAAAATTCTTGGCATAAATTAAAAATAACAAAATTCTTAGCAGATCTTAAATTACTTTAAGAAATTTTAATAACATTTTTCGCAAGAATTTAAATATTTTTGTAAAATAAAAAAAATCTTTCAAGAGAATAAATTATTTTCAATAGTCTTAATAAAATTCTTCGCAAGAATTCAATTATTTTAATAAATATTAGAATTTTAACAGAAATTCAAACATTTTAAAAAGTTTTGATTAAACTTTTTTTTGGTAGAAATTCAATTATTTTTAAGACAATTTTAAACAAATTTTCCAAATTTAATTATTTTTAAAATTTTACTGAAATTTTTTGAAAGAATTCAAGTTTAATAATCTAAAATTTTAACTGAAATCTATTTTTAGATAAATGTTTATGAGAAAATTCTACCACAATTTAATTATTTAAATACAAAGATAAATAATTTATTGAATAATTGAATGTTTCTTGGAATTAAATTTCTAATAAAAATTTTATCAACAAATTTATAAACAATTAAATTCTTTAATCGAATTTTAATAAAATTTTTAAGAATTTTTTCGAGGAATATGATTAAAATTTTATTAATTATGAAAATAGTTGAATGATTGCGAAGATATTTATAAAAAAATTTGTTATTAATGAAATTCTTTGGAAATTTTTATTATTTTTCGAAAATAATTAAAAGTTTTTCTAGAATTTTATTAAAAATTTTTTTTAATAAATAAATTCTTTTGGTAAATTTGATAAAAATAGTAGATATTGAACAATATTCAATTTTTGTGAAGAATGTCATTTCTTTTGAAAATAATTTAAATTTTGCAATGGATTTTATTAAAATTTTTGAAAATAATTGAATCTTATTGCTTTAGAAAATAATTGAATTCGTGTGATAAATATTGTTAATTATAAAAATAATTGAAATTTTTTAATGAATTTTAATAAAATAATTTAATAATATTTAATATATTAAATTATATTATATATTTATAATTATATATTTAATTATATATTTAATTATATATTTATAATTATATATTTAATATTTAATAATATTTTAATAAAATAATTAAATAATTAAAATAATAATAATTAAATAATATAATTAAATAATTATAATTATTTATACAGATAATTGAAATGTTGACAATGTTTTTTAGTTTTTTTGAAAATATATGGATTTCGGAGAAGAATTTTAATATTGTTAAAGATAATTGAAATTTTGACGAGAATTTAAAAAAATTTTTGAACATAATTGAATTTTTACGAAGAATTTTATTGCTTTTGAAAGTAAATAAATTTCTGCATTTGTAATTTCTATAAAATTCTCCAAATTATATCGTACAATTTACGAACTTTTCATCCTTTTGGAATGAAATTACGGACTTTACGGACCAATTAAAAAAAAAACGGACTTTTACGGACTTGAAGCAAAGTTACGGACTTTTTCAGGATTTACGGACCTCTTCGAGCTCTGTATTCTCTTATTCTATTCTCGAAATAATTTTTACTACTCACTGGACAAAATTAGCTGTAAATAGAAACAAATATTTTTCAGTCTGTTTATTATTATTATTCTTATTATTATCAGACTCATCGTACAAATGAGATAAACTGTAGATAGCATTTCATAAAATTTCAACTCTAGATGCAATGACCCTAATTTGAATTCGGAATTAATTTTCAATAGAGTAAATCTCCATAGACAGTGGCGGGGGAAATTTTGATTAAACGCAATCAGATATATAAGGACTGATCTTGGTTGAAATGGCATTTTGTTTACTCTCCGGTATGACTGACCCACCGCAACAGGAATTACAAATTATACAATAGAATCTGTGGTTCGGATAATGGAATACCATAATGTCAAATTCACGTTATCCATAAACCGATTGCTCGCAGTTATGCTAAATCTGAAATGCTCCTCTGTTTTTTTTCTGCAGAAAAAAAGATGATCACTTTCTGTGATGTAATTGGAAGAAAATTTTCGTTTGCATCAACATTTTGAAGTAGGACATCATTTACAGTTCGCATCAAAGTTTTTATCATTTGAAGCTCGCGACAGTTTTGAAGTTCGTATTTTTGAATTCAAGCATTGTGAAATTGTTGCTGGTTTGTTTCGAATTATGAATTTTTAGTTTTAATTCGAAGAAAGAAAGGGAGTTTTTTTATTTTAATTCGAAGAAAAGAAGGGAGTTTTTTGTTTTAATTCGAAGAAAGGAAGGGAGTTTTTTGTTTTAAAAGAAGAAGAAGAAGTAGAAAATAGAGAGATTTTTCACGGCATGTAAAAGACGGCGTAAAAGTAGCGTATCGCTTTACAGTATATAGCGTAATCTACAGCCTTGGGCCACATTTACAACCACCTCTCTTTTTCTCGTCGTCGTCGTCTGTATTCACCATTTCTCTGGTACACTATATGCCAATGCACCTCTTGCCTATTCGACTCGCACATGGTGTACACACGCGCACCTTCTATATAGATACTTGGAAGTTTCGTGCTTATGTACCTTATGCACCATGTTACGTATTATATCCTATCGTTGCCGTAATCGGCTAACCGCCTGAGCATAGCAAATTCAACGTACCCGCACACAAGAGAGGACTTTTGCCTTAGCTTTTTTTTCCTTCTTTTTTTCTCTCTTTTTTTTCCTTTACTCTATATACACACATACATCCACAACGTACAAGATTTTGTCCGTTAACTTTATATAGCTCCGAACAATTCACCTGATTAATCTCGGATTATATAAAAGTGAGACATTTTAAACTATACGGCAGTGGATTAATATCGTCGTCGTGCAATAAAAATAAGAAAGCCGACTGTTACAAATTATCAGAAATCACGCTCACTATTTGTGGATTAGCAATTTCTTTTCATAGAGTAGAAAACATTCCTCTATACTCTACCACCAGGATTAGTTATTTTTAACCATAGCGATTGTTTGACAATTTATTCTATTTTTGTTAATTCAGAATGTTTTGATTCATTAAGTAGAAACTATTCGGAATATTTTTAGTTCGAAAACGGATAATTCTGTTTGAACACTAATAATCCGAAAAGATTTTAGAGAACTAGTTACAATATATTGAGATGCAATACATGCGTTTGTGTATTCTATGACAGACAGTAATATTATAGATGTTGATTAGCCGTTATTCGCTCTTGCAGTTTCGCTATGCTGACCCTATTTTGCCAGTGAACGGTTAGCCGCGAAACCGCAAATCTCATCGGCGTGTCGTCGTTTCCACACTTCGTTGCGCGCATTCAGCCTTTACATTTCCAAAGAGTATATATAGTATAGAGTAGAATATATATAGAAACTCGAAAGTCCAAATGTTATAACTATATACAAAGTGATGCACAAGCAGACATGAAAGAATCATTTCGAGGCAAACATGCGCTCTTTCATGCACGATTTAATACCTCATTCTCTATATATATGTTTATTTTCTTTTTAGAGCAGTGATATACAATTATTTACATTTAAATTGGAAAGCGAGCGTCCCATTTTCCACTCTCTTTTAGATTACTTTTCGAGCATCTCGTATATTTCTGCTTAAAAAAGAAAATTCTTTCCTCTTTTTTTTGTCTCACTGTTTCTATGATGATGATGATGATAATATATTACATTTATCACAATGTTGAATATTTTTTGGATCTTTTATTATTGTTGGGATTTAAATAGTTTGTCATGTTCTTATGAGGTGTTAAATTTTAAGCGTAGGGGAAGTTGTATTATTTTTTACTGTAGTAGAAGAAGAAAATGTGGGAAGTATTTAAACCTTTTGCTGTTACTCTATTTTGGTTTTTGTTTATCTAAGTCTTTTCTAAGTTCTGCATTTAATTATACATTTATTGATTAATTTTAGTGCTGCATTTAGTATTTTGTCTCTCAATAAATGCAGAATTGAATGCAGTACTATATGTGACCCTACACGGAGAAAATTTATTCCTGAAAATTTACCGAACTTTGTTCGGTAAAACTGGGATGAAGTGTCAAAACTGTAATTTTTAAGGAACAGGACTGTAAAAGCAATTGCATTGAAAAATAATGTAAAAAGAATAAATCTTACGGTACATGTATTAGCCCTTCACTTACAGTTCGGTAAAACGTAGAGTAAGCATACACTATACTCAGTTTTATTGAAAGTTCGGTAAAACGTAAGGCACAGTGTTCGGTAAAACTTATATTTACTGTATAGTTCGGTAAAACGTAGGGTAAGTGTTCACTACACTTATTTTTATTGAAAGTTCAGTAAAACGTAAGGTACAATGTTCGGTAAAATTTATATTCATTGAATTACTGAATAGTTCGGTAAAACTTGATGAATAAAAAATAAAAAATAATGTCATTGCAGTAGTTCTATAGCAATACTCCCGTAAATCTCATTCTACCTACTTTAATCACTACCTGAACCTCCTACAATTATTGACGAACAAATACTTATACATTACACCTGCCTACAGTACATTCTAAACGCATACATTAATACACACATCGCACGCTTTACATTATTTCTTCAGAAAGTTTCAACTGTCCTTATATATGAATCTGAATTTTATTTCACCGCTTGTGAGAAAGATTCAAGTTAATAAACAATAATTGTATAAAATAAAAGAATCATCCATATTAAATCCATGTTACTGAATAATTTCTAATTATATTTAAGGTCAATTTATGAAATAGTTTCAAATTATGTTTTTATTGTTATAAAGAAAAATGTTTAAATTTGTATTTTATGTAATAAAACAATAGTTTATTAAAATTCTTATTGTTCCCAAATTTTTATCAAAAAAGATTAAAATAATCAATTTTAGTGTTATTGTTACTATAAATCAGGGACCGTCTCGAAAGATTAGTTTCGTTTTAGTTTTCTAGATGGCACGAAATTAAATTAACAAAGTGACTTTAATTTCAAGTCGACACGAAACTAAACTAATAAAGTGTATTTAGTTTCGTGACAACTCGAAACAAAAGATTAAAGAACATAATTATTTAGTGTCAAACAAAAAAAATTGTTTTCCCTGACTTACGTAACTAGAGCAACTTAAGTAATTAATGTAAGTTACGCAACCAGAGTAAATTTCGTAACTATAGTAACTTACATAACTAAAGGACATTACTATAATTACATAACCAGACTAAATAACGTAACTACAGTAACTTATGTAAATGGTAAAACTTACGTAAATTTTTTAATTGCGTAAGGTGTTATAGTTACGTAAGTTATGCAACTTTGATCATTTGCATAAGTTACATAAGTTTCATCATTTACGTAACTTGCGTAAGTTATTCTAGTTACGTGACTTATGTAAGTTTGATCTTCTACGTAAATTACATACGTAAGTTACGTAAAATTGATTATTTACGTAGGTTACGTAAACTCGATTATTTTCGTAATTTGTGTAAGTTATTTTACTTATGTAACTCACGTAAACGATCCAACTTACGTCAGTTAGGTACGTTTAATTTTTACGTAAGTTATATTACTTACGTCAGTTGCATTAGCTTGATTATTTACGTAAGTTGCGTAAAATTGATAAATTACTTAAGTTATTCTAGTTACGTAACTTACGTAAGTTGGATCATTTACGTGAGTTACTGTACTTACGTTATTTTCTCTGGTTACGTCACACACGTAACTTGCTGTAATTATGTAAATTAAAAAATGTAAAATATAAAAACAATTTTTCTGTGATTATCACTAAATTATTATGTTTTTCATTCTTTTGCTTCGAGTCGACACGAAAATTAAAAGTTTCAAATACTTTTGTTTTTGGATTATTTAAGAACAAAAACGAAAGTCATTTTCTATTTAATTTCGTTTCAGAAGCGGTTTCTGCTATAAATGAAATTATTAAGTATTAGTTAATGAGTACAAATAAGTTAAAAAAAACTAACTATTAACGTCAAAGTTTTTTTTTACTACGGGGCATTTAAAAAAGTATTTCAATCCTGAAAATTAACGATTCAAGCAAGTCAAGGAAGTTTTACCGAACTATTCCTGAAATCTAACACTCGAGTCAAGTCAAGAAAGTTTTACCGAACTGTTCCTGAAACGTTAGTGATCATCAAAGAAGTGTTCAAAAGAAACGTTAAAATTTTATTTAATTTTTATTAAACGTTCAGTTTCGATTTTGTTTTAACTTTTACAGTACTAGTTTGTAAAAAATAAAGATATGACATTAAATTTTGAATATTATTCATGAAAAAATAATTTAAAAATTATTAAAAATTACTGTTATGCTACTATATCCCAACTTTACTGAAGAATTCGGTAAAATATAAGGAACAAATTTTCTCCGTGTAGTCACTAGTGAACCTAGTCTGGTACTAAATACAAAAAGTCGTGTATTCAATGAACATCTTAATTCATTAGTTAATGTATAAAATTTATTTTCTGCTTTAAATGCAGATATCAATGCTGTTTTAAATGCTGAACTTAGGTAAGCAGTTAATACAAAAAGTCTAGTACTTCACTGAAAAAAAAGTTCTGGTTGGAATAACCAAAAATCCTAATTTTAACTAGAATTTCGTGTTAAATATACCCTAACCAGAACATTTCTGGTTAGGTTAACCAGAATTCTAGTTAATATAACCAGAATTCTGGTTGTTTTAACTAGAATATCGTGTTAAATATACCCTAACCAGAACTTTTTTTTCAGTGTTCATCCAACAATAATTGCAGAATTTTATACAGTACTGAATACAAGTGTTAAATGCAATAAATGTTAATACACAGTGAAAATCAATCCGTTTTCTTAATGTTCCTAAAAATTAGCGTCGACGTTGACCGTAAAAAACTATTTTTCAGTTCAGTGGAGAACTTAATTCAGCATTAAAATGTTCCTAGAGTTTCGAACGTTCAAATGAACGACAATATTTTGTTTACTTTATATAATTTGTATTTTTTTACAAAAAAATTTTTTGTTATATTAAAACAAATTAATTTTTAACTAAATATTGTTGAATTTCAATTATTTTTCTTTTTTAGAGAGTAATTTTCTAAAAAAAAAATGATGGTGAAAAAAGTTTCGTTCATTTGAACGTTCGAAACTTTAGCCACATGCATTAAATACAAAAAATTGAGTATTTAATGCAAATGTTACTTCAGTACTTAATGTACAGTTTATTTTGTAGCATTAAATGCAGACTTCAGAGCTCGAAGTAGGTCCGTAAATTCTGAAAAAGTCCGTAACTTTGCTTCAAGTCCGTAAAAGTCCGTTTTTATTAAAAAAATGGTCCGTAAAGTTCGTAATTTCATTCAAAAAGGATGAAAAGTTTGTAAATTGTATGATATAATTTGGAGAATTCTAAAGAAATTACAAATGATTGCAGAAATTTAATTATTTTTAAAAGCAATAAAATTCTTTTCCGAAATTCATATATTTCCAAAAAAACTAGAAAACATTGTCAACATTTCAGTTATCTGTATAAATAATTAGCAAAATTATTTAACAAAATAATGAAAAGAATTTAAAAAAAACATTCAATTATTTTCAAAAATTTTAATAAAATCCATTGCAAAATTTAAATTATTTTCAAAAGTAATGATATTCTTCACAAAAATTGAATATTGTTCAATATCTACTATTTTTACGAAATTTACCAAAAGAATCTAATTATTAAAAAAAAGTTTTTAATAAAATTCTACAAAAACTTTTAATTCTTTTCGGAAACTAATAAAAATTTCACAAGAATTTCATTAATAACAAATTTTTTTTATGAATTTCTTCGCAATCATTCAACTATTTTCATATTTAATAAAATTTTACCGGGATTACATTTTTTTCGTAAATAATAAAATTCTTTTTAGAAATTCAATTATTATTCATAAAATTTTAATCGAATTCCTCGAAAAAATTCTTAAAAATTCTATTAAAATTCGTTCAAAGAATTTAATCGTTTATAAATTTGTTGATAAAATTTTTATTAAACTTTTAATTCGAAGAAACATTCAATTATTCAATAAATTATTTATCTTTGTATTTAAATAATTAAATTGTGGTAGAATTTTCTCATAAACATTTATCTAAAAATAGATTTCAGTTAAAATCTTAAATTATAATACTTGAATTCTTTTAAAGAATTTCATTAAAATTTTAAAAATAATTGAATTCGGAATGTTTTTTAAAATTGTCTTAAAAATAATAATTAAATTTCTACCAAAAAAAAGTTTAATCAAAACTTTTTAAAAAGTTTAAATTTCTGCTAAAATTCTAATATTTTTTTAAATAATTGAATTCTTGCGACGAATTTTATTAAGTCTATTGAAAATAATTGATTCCCTGCAAAGATTTTTTTTATTTTACAAAAATATTTAAATTCTTGCGAAAAATGTTATTAAAATTTCTTAAAGTAATTTAAGATCTGCTAAGAATTTTGTTATTTTTAATTTATGCCAAAAATTTTATTAAAATGTTTAAAAATAATTAAATTCCTGTTAATTTTTTACGAGAATTTAATTATTTTTGAAATTTTAAATATAATGCTTCCCGAGAATTCAATTATTTTCATAAATAATAAAATTCAATGCAGAATTTCAATTATTTTTAATATATTTTTAATGTACTTTCTCTAAAAATGTAATTATTCTTAAAAATTTTATGAAAATTAGGTAATAGAATTGAAGTATTTGATAATTTGTTGATAACAATTTTGTATAGGAATTGAATTTTAAGAAACGTTCATTTCTTTAATAAATTATTCAATTGCATTTTATTTTCATTTAAATAATTGAATTCTAGTAGAATATTCTGATAAAAATTCAATTTTGTAATTAATTTGTTTGAAAAAGTTTAATTCAGTTTTTTTAATACTATTTTCTGTTTCCATTTTCTAATATTTATTTAATAAATTAATTTAACTAATAATTGAAATTTCGTAATTATTTAAAATAATCGATATAAAGAAGTATTTTAGATAAAAGTTCTGAAAAATAATAATTGAATTAATAATGATTTTAATTATTAAAAATTATTTTTAATAATAATTATTAATTGTTATAAAACATGAAGAAATCGTTGACTTCAAGTCGAAGACTCGAAGTTATCGATTTCATCATGTTTTACAATTATGAAAAATTGAATTCCTAGTTTTAAGTAAAATGTTCTCTTATATTTGATTGGGCCTGATTCTATTTTTGTCCGTTGGTCCGTAAATGGTCCGTAATTTTTAATATTTGGTTTGTAAAGTCCGTATTTTTAAATACTTTCACTGCTTCGAGCCCTGAGACTTTAATCCGTTACTTAATACAAAGCTTAGTTATGTTAAATGCAATAAATATTAATAAACAGTGAAAATCATTTAGTTTTCTTAATGTTCCTAAAAATTAACCTCGACGTTAAGCGTTAACAACTATTTTTTAGCATTGAAAACATCATTATTGATTCATTTAGCTAAATGTTTAAAAATTCATCCTGGAGTTAAAAAATTCTTTTTTCATCACCAACGCTAAATGCACGAAACTACATTTTTTTCTCCATGTACATATTAATCAAGTGTACCGCACTTGATGTACACTTTCTTTTATAAATACTGATTTCTCGAGTGTGTTTTATGAAAAAAAAAATTTTTTTTCCTCGTGCTTCAAAGTCTTGGTAGTCACCTTTTGAAGAGTCAGCTGTGCGTGCACTGATACGCCTGATGATAAATAAAAAGATGACTTAGCAAAGGCTCTCGATATTCGTAGAGATGCATAAGAGAAGGAGAAGTATAGAAAGCTAGAGAGTGAGAAAGTGAGAAGGAAAAAGAGACGCGCGAGATAGTGAGAGTGGTGCGTAAAGCGTAAAGTTAATGATGTCCCATAGTGACGGTGCGTGGCTAATCTGCAACATGTCGCATCGTACGCACTTCCTGGCACCTTGTGCGACAATGGTGAATCTCGCTCGTCTGCTATATACACTATAGCACAAGTGAACATTGCCTTCTGTCACCATGTGCAATGCACTTGTCCGAACTCAATGTCGATTAACGCCAAATTAACGTCCATCGGAATTACACGGCCAAGAGTGTGCCTTGCATGCGAAACAACTATCATTTCGAGTCTACTGACATTGGCTATCGTCCTTCTCGACACTAGTCGACACTAGTTGTCGACAGTAACAGTCGAGTGGAGCAATCGATTCCGGTATTCCTCTGCAACAATCGTAGTATTCCGTAAGCATTTAGTGGTATTCTGTTGTATTCTGTTAGTATTCTGTTAGTATTCCGTAGAAACCTTCTGTAATATTCTGTACTATTCTGTAGATTGAAACTCGAGTACTCGATCGTTTATTCGATCTAGCATTCGAGTTTCGACTGTGTTCGACTGTAAGCAGAAGCAGCAACAGCAGTAGGAGTCTGAAGAGACACATTCCCCCTTCTTAATTGACAGTGAGGCGTAATTGGCAGGGTCTCACGAGAATCGTAGTACTCTCCCCTTTACTTTGCCGCGCGTTTCTGTTTGAAAATTTAGAGAGGGTGGAGGAATAAAGGGTCGGCCACGTTCTACTTTACCTGCTGTGACTTGTAATCAAAAACATACTACATCTCTCGTACACGTTTATATTTATATTGAGTTGTCGTTTTCTCTTTCTCTCTTTCTCACTCTCTCTCTCTCGAGGGGTGAAAAATAAAGAAATACCTTTGAGAGTTAATACGATATGGTATTAAATACCATGAGGTCCTCGAGAGCGCCGGTTACAATGAAGGGTATTCGAGCGATTGCGAGAAGGAATTTCTGCTATTCCCGGATCTTTTGATTCGAACCTTGGGGTATGATTTATAGAATTTCAAAAAGGGAATGAAAAGAATAATATTGTTCTTTAATATCGGAATCGATCATCTTCTTTGGATTTTGTTCATTACTGAAGAGTTGTGAGATTTTTTTTTTAAAGATTTCTTCATTTTTTAGTGGATTTTGTGTTGCATTAGGTGCTACATTTAGTGATGCTAGTGCTGTAATAGGTTTTTATTATTCACTTATAAACTTTTACTCTAATTTACGTTTTTACTGTTGATCATCATTTTGCTTTTAGTGCAAGGTTTAAAATTTCGCTCCGCATCAAATACTATACATTGCGACTTGTACTAATAGTGGATTTTTTAATTCAGTAATTAACAAAGTCTTGCATTCAACACAGAACAATGTTCTACATTAGATACTAAATTAAGATCTGCATTAAATACTCGACTTTTTGTATATTTAATGCTGGATTCTGTTTTCTATTAAGTACATCACTAAGGGCCAGTTTCACCAATGACGATTGAAAATTAATCCACGATTAAATCCTCAATCAACCAATCACAAGCTGTTTAACTGGGTTTAATAATTGATTAACTCTTAATTGAGTTTGCTGGAAGCAGCCTTAAGTTTTGTATTTAGTACTGCATTAAATTCTGAAATTGTTAAAGGATTAAGCACTGAATTCATCACTAAAGTTCTACATGAATTACTAAATTAAGATCAGTATTAAGCACTGGTTTAAGATCTGCATTAAGTACTAAACTCTTTGCAATTAGTCCTTGACTATAAATTCTAAATTCCATATTGCACTATAATGTTCTGCATTTCATTGAATGTTTATTGCTAATGTTAACAATAAGTATTACAAAAATTATATTATAATAATCAACATAATCTGTCTTCACCTGAAGTTAGCGTTATCTTATTACAATGTTTTGTTTTGTAGTTCAAATTGATATGTCAAAAGAAAAAAATGTTAATTTGAAGCATT
Organism: Leptopilina drosophilae; assembly: GCA_032873175.1. Classification (NCBI taxonomy): domain Eukaryota; kingdom Metazoa; phylum Arthropoda; class Insecta; order Hymenoptera; family Figitidae; genus Leptopilina; species Leptopilina drosophilae. The sequence continues at coordinate 11,680,715 of CM065485.1, forward strand.
TTGTGCAGAAACCGCATAAGTCCATTTTTTTCGAAAATCACTTTTTTATTGAAAATTTATCATTAAATGAAGCTTTACAATCTGGTAAAATATTAAATAAGTGACTAAACTCTAAACCCTGTAAAAAAATAATTAAATTATCATTTCGTGCAAAAACTTGTGATATTCTTTAATAAAATTAATTTTCTTGTAATATTCTTGGCGTGTATTAGTAATTTATATTAAACAGTTTATATTATAAATGAAATCCACTTAAAGAAAGCAAAAAGTGATATTGGTGACTGAATTAATTTAAAATTAGAAAATATCGAAAATTGGTTAAATTTATTCTTAAAACAATTATATTATTTATAAAATGTTACTAAAAAGTATCCAAATTCAATATTTTAAATAAATGTTATTAAATATTTAATAAATGTGTAGTGTTTTAATTTGTTAGCTTCCTTAAAAATTAAATTTTGAATAATATTATTTAAAAACTCTAGAAAATTAATTGAATTTTGGAAGATTTGCAGTTCAAATTTTTAAGTATTTAAAAATTTTAAGCAAATAGAGAACAATAATTAGTTAAATATTTATTTTACAAAAGTTATTAAAATTTGAAAAATTTAATTTGGAAATTTTTAAAAAATTAGGTTTTTGCAAAATAGTAATTAAAATTTAAAAAAAAGGTTCTTGAATTCTCAATAATAGTTTTAACAAATTCAAAAAATTGGAAATTTTGTAAAATTTTTATATTTCAAAGAATTTTATTTTTTTCCTCTTAAAAATTGTATATAAATATAGTTATAGTTTTGAAATTATATTAATTTATGAATTTACATAAATTATTCTATTTAAATAATTTAATTCTCGTAGTTGAACTCTGATAGAAATTAATTTAACAAAAAACTCAGTTAAAATTTTATAAAATAATAAAATATTTTAACCGTTTTAATAGGAATTTTAGGAATTAACTTAATTTTAAAAGATTTTTAAATTAAATTTCTTGAAAATTTAAGGGAAACAAAAGTTTTAAAGTTTTTAAATTTTTATTTAAAAAAATTATTAACATTATTTTTCTTTAAAAATTATTAAAGTTTTTCAATAGTTTTATTCAAGAATTCTAAAAAATAATTGAATTTTCGATGAATTACAGTTGTAAATTTTTTGGAAATAATTTTATTTCATGAGGTTTTTGATTGAAATTATTTGAAATTTCAAATTCCTCGGGAAAAATTAGTATGAATAAGTTTTTAAATTTTTCTTTAACAAAAAGTATTAAAGGTGTGAAAAATTTAATTTCGTAAAATTGTTTCTTGAAAAAATGAACTTTTTTTTTTTTTTGAAAAATTAAAATCTTTTTAAAATACATCTATTTCTGAAAATAATTTTAAAAAATTGAAACAATTGAAAATTTCAATTTTGACAACTTTTATTAAAATAAATTTGGAATTTTAATTTAAGTTGCTGTTAGAAATATTTTTGGTATTTACTATAAGAGTTGTTGAAATAATTACATTTAATGAAAGACCGTTAGAAAAATTATATTTTTTACGAAACTAAGAATTTTTATTAAATTTGGAAAAGCAAATTTTGAAAGTAACAATGGAGAAGCAAATTTCACGCGCGCGTTTAGTTTTGCTAGTTTATTAATAAATTAGAAGGACTTTCTTCTTTATTAAAAATTTACCAAATTTTCACATTATTGCAGATGGTACCAATTTTCAATTGATCTGTTTTTTCCTATTTTCCTCATTGTTGGGATATAATCCCCTTTAGAACCATAATTTCATCTTATTATCGAAATTCTTTAATTCTCCGTGTAATAAATTTCTGTTTTCTATTCAATTACTTGTTTGTAGAGAAATAAAATTTTGACGCATGTCGTTACGCTTTATTAGCACACTGAAAAATATGAGGGCAGACGTATATAGAGAAAATTGTCAAGGAACATCTGCTGGCTCATGTGACATGTTTGCTTTTTTTCCTTTTACAAAAGTCTATAGATTTTGATGTATGTTATATTTGTTTTTTTAAATAAATTTTCCACTTTTGTAGTAAATAGTGAATTTAGTTTAGTTAGTGAATCAATTCAGTTATTAAATTCGAAATAGAATTAGAATTTATCAAATAATTTCACTAATTTTAAAGGAAGAAGTGAACAAGAATAATTTTAAAAAACAGTTTGCGGCTAATATGTACAAATTTTTTTGTTATGAATGAAATACTTGTTTGTACGTATAATCTCTGCTTTGTTTCACTCATGAAAGCAAAGCGCATTTTCAAAAATTACATTTTCTTCTGTTAAAAATGAAGTTTTTTGTTCGTTTTGGCTTTTTTTTAACGTTGTCATATATGCGGGTTAAGTATTTCCCTACTTGTGTATGCATATGACGGAAGTGGTTGGTTTCTTCATGAGTCGGCGTGGCGTGATAATTGAAGCTCTGATGCTTGAAACAAATGCAGCTCTCTTTCTATCTCTCTCTCTTGGTGCATAGTCGCGCGGTTCTTCAACAAAAGACAGTTATTGCCAGGGAAACTGAAGTTTTCTCAGATGTAAGTGGAGGACTGTTCTTCTCAAGGTTCCTCTTCTTCTTATTCTTATTCTTCGCGGTCGTCGTATTAGTCTTCCTCTTCATATATAGGCGCACTCACTAATTATCATTTCAGGTTTAATTCAATTACAGCTCTTAGTGAAAATAGAATTAAATTTGCAGCTTGGTGAAAGATTGCGAATTTTTGCCTTTTGTTCATTTGGGTCGCAGTTTATTTAGATTTTTCTTCGTCAAGCAGTTAGAGGCTTGGTTTATTCATTTAATTTCGTATTATAAAATTAAATTTTTAATTTAGTCTTTTTGAAATTTGCATGACTTAAAATTTTTAAGGTTCCTGAAGTTGACATCGCTGATCAGCATCGAAAAATATTTTTCCTTGTTTTTAGTAACAAAATTTTAACTAATTTTACTCCTTTTATTCACCTAAGAAGTTAAAAAGTATTTGATAGTATTTTTTAACTTAAAACTGAAAAAATTGAATTATTTTTTTTTGTACAAAAAATATTTTTCGATGGCAACTTCAGGGACTTAATTAATCTGGGTGTATGTTGTGATTGGTTTCTTTTTAATTTAGTGTTTACACGCGCAGAGAAAAATTTTGTCTAAACCAAATATACAAAAATCCTAATTACAAGAATTCAAATTTCCTAAAGTGAAAATAATGTTTAGTCACAATTTCCAAAAAGGAGAAGTATTAAATTAGTCAAAAATGATTTTTATTCTGGTACGTTCATTTTGGGATCTAGTTAGAGTTTGAGAAAAATTGGCACATAAAATAATATCCTAAGTAAATTAGCACCTGTGCACGGAAGCATAATGGTTATTTTCACATAAAGGAATGTTGATTACATTATATTTTTTCATATTACGGTATTTCTTTTTTTTTTCTTCTCTATATACAACGATCATTATGAGAACTTAAAGGGAAGGCGACCTCTATTAGCTGCGCAGGCGCTTTTTTTTCTCTCCTCTCCTCCCACTCCTCCATCTTTTTTTTTACACGGAAGTCTGTTACTGATACTCTTAAATTAAATATTGATGTTCATTATAAATTGAAGAAACTTGTCTACCACACTTCCGACGACAAAATAGTTTTCTTCGACTTTTGAATAATATATTGTATTAAAGTTTTCAGTAAACAGTTTTTTCTTTCCTTTCATGCTCAGAATGCAAAGTTTTTCATTTTTTTTTTTTTTTTGGTCTATTTTTGGCATTTTTGGTATTTTTTTATTGGCAATTATTATTATCTTTTTTTTGTCTTTTTTATAACTTTTTTATTTTTGTTTATTTTTATCGCCTTTTATTGGCATTTATTGTTTGTGCCGTTTTTGTTATTTTCTTATTGTCATCTATTTTTTATTTGCTTTTTTGTCAACTTTTTTAATGGCATTTAGTTTTGGTGCCCATTTTTGTTGCTCTTTTTATAATTTTTTATTGCCACTTATTTTTGTTGTCATTTTTCAATAATAAGCGATTGTATCACTTGATAAATTTGACACGTAAACAATAGGACTTTCTCCCTCATGTTGACCTTTATTGTCCTTGTGGGGGTGGAAAGGTCGTGTCCACCCTTATTTTCCTTCCCCTATGTATGTATATATATATATGTTTATCGTTTTATGTCTCGACCCTCACGTTACCAAATTTACGCCTCGTTATTTACTCGACAGATATTTTTACACTCTATTTTATGCTCAAATTGGGAATCCTCTTCTACTTTATTCATTTTCTTATGATAATCTGTGTTTTTTGTCTGTAATTTTTTTCTTTTTTTAATCGACACAATAAAGACGAGGAAAAATTATCCTGTTTTTTGTATCTATATTATAAATATCATGTATACATGTATGTTTCATTTTGAAAGATTATTGAATTTAATTATTAAACATATATATATTTCGATATTGGATAACTGTTATTGGATATTTGCATATTTAACAATCGGGCACTATATTCTATATTGACAGTATGGAATGATATGAAAGAAATTTTTTATTTTTAAAAAACACTGTTTGATATTCGTTATAAAAGATTTTATTATCATTCGGGAAAATTATTGTTTGTAAAATTTGACGAATCAGTTATCAATATATGTATATGGAATGGGAGAAAGCGGAGAGATTATATTTGATCAGCGTAATTGTATTATTCTGGATATTTTGACACGAAAAGAATTTTTTTAAAAAAACTGTTTTACTAAAATATAAGTCTAATTTACAATTAATAATTATAATTCTGTAGAATAATAATTATTATTTTGAAGTACAATTATAAATTTTTATAATTGTACCAATGATAGTAATTAGTAAGTTTGGGTAATTGAACTGAAATATAAATATAATTTATACTATAGAACTTCTTTTTAATAGATGTAGGTTTTTCTTTGCAAGAGGGAATTATTTTTTGCAATTTTTCTAACAAAGACGTATGGAAATAAACCTTTTTTTCCACTCGGAGAGAAAATTTTTATCAATCTTTTATTCAATCTTTAATGGCACATTAGTCATTTTGAAGTGGTATTGGAAATGGAACAATAATTTATTGCTTGTGCTATTAAAGTGTCCCCATATTTCAATGATTGCTCTCTCTCTCTCGATTATTTGTTCAAAAATATCCTCTATAGAAACTCATGTTGAAATCGAATTTAACAAATTTATTTTCTTTTTCAATTTCTTGTGTTGTTTTGAATTGCTGCCCGGTTCTGAATGATTTTTTTCGAACAGTGATTAATTATTTGTTTTCATGTCAGAAAAGAGATGTATTTTGTCTCGAAGTTGATAAAATATTTTGTTTGGAAAATAATCGGTTTAGTCTCCTGTGATATTTTTGGAAGTTTATAAAATTTAGGATTATTGGTGTAATTTGCTGCCATAATGCAATTTTTAATTCAAATTGGTACATTTGGGTGTCGTACTTGCGGTAAAGATGAGAGAAAATCCTTTTTGTAGCATTTGAAGTTCAAGTTGTACTTGGTTCTGTCAATTAAGACGAATGTAAATTTTCGGTATTGGGTAATTTCAGTACTTATGTGTCCCCAACGGATTATTTAGTACAAATCTTTAAAAACATCCTTCAATATTATTTGTAGTTTATTTAAATTTTAAATCCTGACGCAATTTGTTAGGACCACTCCAAACTTCATAGGAGTTAGATTTTATTTTGTTTGTTGTCGTTTTCAATTGTCCTGTTCCGACCTTTTCAACTTTTGAAAAAGGGATTATTTATTTTTACTCTTAAAAAACATGTTTTCTGTCGAAATCTACTTGTCTTGTTTAAAAATGAAAAATCGGTTAGAAAATTGAGAAGTGAAGCGTCGGGGGATTTTTTCAGAGCTTCATTGACATCGGTTTTTTTTGCCAATGATTTCCTATCAATGAAGCGCGCTTGACCTGTTTCGAAAGATTGAGCTATTCGGCGGAATAAGCCTTATAAATCTCTCGTGGAGACCGAGAAACATCTGTTTCAACAATAGATACAGAGGCGCGTGCACAATGTGCATGAAAACAGGGCAATAAAAAGCAGATGGGGGTCCTTCTTTCTCTCTATCTCTCTCTATCGCGTGTCTCGATATGACATTTTTGGGATTCGGCACCTTATATAGGTATATGGAGAGGAAGCGCTTTTCTGTCTGTAACATGCGTTCAACTGTCTCCGTTTGCCAGAAGCACGAGTTTCCTCTTGGTAAATATGTGTGGCATTCGACAGGAGCACTAACTTACATACACTGGCCGTGGGTGACAATGTGAGAACGGATTCGAACGAGCGGAGCGAGCTTTTCGATGATTTACGATCTGTAATATAATACGGTTTGCCAAAGTCATCCGACTCGTGCAAACTCTCTCTCGTTTCCTTTCTTGTTCTCTGCTTCTTTCTCTCGCTCTCTCGCCCGACGATTCCTGTGCTTTCATGCAACTATTCGTCAAAATATAATTCATGACTCTTGCCAGGAGAAAATTCGATGTAAGTCACCTGGACAAGTCTTGTGCCTAAGTTTCTAGTTTTGAATTATGTGACTTTTGGCGAAAGTCACATTCGGGGTGCTCGACATTTTTTATTATCTGATAATTGCGTTTTTTCGATTGTCTTTGTTGGACATCTAAATTTGATGTTGTAGTTGTACTAGATGGTAGGTTCCAAGTTTGTTGCTAGTTTAGTCAATTTAGAAGCACTCGAATTTTTGGTGATTGATGTCTCCAAACTGTAGCAACGGATTACTAGCGGTACAAACAATAATAGTATTGTGACACAAATTTTTATTTTCTTTGGTACCTTTTAGATTCTAAGTTGTACTTGCCGTTCTGTTCAGATAAGCATTCAAATATTTGTTTTTTGATAATTTAAGTTTTTGGGTGGACCTTAAGGATTATTTCGTAGGCTTTTAAAAACATCTTTTAATATTAGTTGCAGTGGATGCAATTTTTTATTGTTGGTTCAATTTCTTTGGAATATCATAAATTGATTGCTTTGGTACAACCTGTTTGGTACCAACTAGAATTTTCGCTGTCTTTGGATTTGTTAAGAAGCATTTACATTTTTGGGTAAATAATTTAGATATCCAGGTGCAACTTGTGACTCATTTGGTGTAATTAATTAAGAACCTTCTTGACTATGTTGACTTTCGGTGCAATCTGTTAAAACCATCTGGAACTTTCAGTAACAGTTGGCACCATCTAAGACTTAAGTTTGAAAAATGCGTTTAGATGCATTTAGATTTTTAATTTTAGAAACTTCATGATTCCAGGTAGTCCTTCCGAATTATTTAGCATAATCCTTCAGAAACCTCTTTCAATATTTGTTATACTTGATACAAATTTTGATTGTTGGTGTCATCTGCTTAAATTGTTCAAAATTTTTAAATGCATTTGCTACAATCAGTTTGGTCCCATCCAGAATTTAAGTTGTACTAGATTCTGTTAATTAAAAAGCACTTAATTTTTTTGTCTCTTCAGTACAATCTTTAAAAAACTTCCTTCGATATTTGTTACAGTTGCGGCACAACTTTTCTATCATCTTCAATTTTTAAAGCTGCGGTACCAAACCTGTAGCAAATATATACTTTTGCCACAGACCATCTGGTACCATCTATATACTTAAAGTTCTACATGATTCAATTAATCAAGAAGCTTTTAAATTTCTAGATGCCAACATAAGATGAATCACTTTTCCTCCTAATTTTTCCACCTCTTTTTCAGCGACCCAACCATTTTTGCCTACAAAGGACAGAGGATTTTTTTATTTTTCCTTCTTGAACCTATAGGGCCGTCGCCATTTATTGGACTTAAACTGTTTAACGGCCACTCTACTTCGTAAATTGCGATAGTCCTCGTATTTCCAAGCAGTTCTTTCACCTTTTGCAATCTACGATGAAAGAGAAACGCTCGATAAAATACTATAGAATCCCGTATTGTACTCTAATGGGTTCCCACCAGAACGAGGTGAATTACAAAGCACATTTCTGGTCCAAGTAATTTACAGCAAACAGCAACAAATTGCACCAATAAAAGTACAAGAATTTCGAAAGGAAAACTTACTTTATAACACAATTGCTGCTAAGGTTAAAAGATTCGAACACAATTGTATACAATTTACTGGATAAAGAAATTATTTTATTAAACAACAATAGCAAAATAAATGACAATATGCTACTTAATTGAAAATTTATGCTGGGCACTTCATTTAAATCGTCACCATATTTTTAGACATTGCCTTCAACAATAGTTGTAAAAATAATTCCAAAAGTAGTTCCAAAAATAGCCCAAAATTGTTTCCGAAAGTAATTCCAAAAATGGTTCTAAAATAGTTTTGAAAAATAGTTGCAAAAATGGTTAAAAATAAAAAAATATCGTTTTCGTTTACAATGAGACTTCTTTTTAGGAAATGTTCCAGAAATTAAGGGGGAAAAAATGCTTCTTGATCCTTGACAGAATTCGGTTTCCGTTGCACTAACGTGGAATTGTTCCTGAACATGAAGCTTGTATTCTTGGCAAATTTGAAATTCAAAATAAGTCTCTCTTTCTCTCTCTCGAAGAAAGACTACTTACAGTAGCATAAAATTGCTTTTAGTATTGAAGCCTGAAAACGCAATTACAAAACATTGTAAATCCACAGAGAGAAATAGAGAGAGAGAGAGAGAAGGTTCATATATATACGTACTCAAAGGAAAATGTCACGTTCTATATGGTTGACCATATTATTATTCGCTTCACGTCACAACAATGACTTGAACTCAAAGGAACGCTAAAAGAGATTTGAGGCCGAAGAAATCGAACATATACAGAACCTTTGTCTGCTAAAAGGACTTGACCCAAAAAAGGAAAGTTCATGTTGTGTATAGTTTTTTTCGGTCATTTAAAAAACTATACTTGACTAAAAAAACATTTTACGCCTATGGTAGGAAAGCTTATTGTATGCCCCCCCAAAAAAAGGGAACTTCCCCTTTTTATTAATATAATCAGAGAGTATGAAAATTCACCAATTATGGTCAATTTACAGAAATTTACATGCGACAGGAATACGTGTAAACGAATTGTCGTTTGACGGAATTATATTGGTTGACCTAATTTGGCGAAATTTACATTTTGAAATCTGTCGTTGGGTAGAAATTTTCTTTTGGTCAAATTGACTTTGTTCCTTAATTGAACGTGTTATTTAACGTGTTAATATGTTAATAATAATACGTGTTAAATAATTTACTAAATATTTTGAATCTAAACATATTTATTTTTTCTTCTCATGGTGAAGACTTCTGAGGATTATAAATGCGCAGAGAAATTCAGCTAAATCCTTCAACGAAGGGCTGTCGAAAGCTTCTTTAGAGATTGTTGCTCGGCAACATGAAAGTGGATGCGACTGGAATGCGTGTCGTTTGTCATGAGTGAAGGATTTAACTATGTTCACGATGTAAATCTAATTACTGTCAGTTTAAGTATATGTATCGTTGTACTGACTTCATAAAAGACTTATTATCTCCTTTTTAGACGCATTTTACCGATTCTAATTTGTTTTCGTCAAAAAAAAATATCTTTTTTTCCTATTTTTCGGAAGCTAATTCAAGTTTTATTTCTAGTTCACTGAAATTTTTTTGAGTAAAACTCTTTCAAATATAACAATTGTGTGTGTTTTTATTATTTTTTTTGAAAATGGAAAATGGTAAATATTAGAATTCGGTGATGTGAAAATTTTTTTTTATTTAAATAATTCGGTGAGATTTGAATGAGTGTAAAAATAATGCGTAAGGACCACCTGAATTCTATTTTATTTTCTTTTTATATAATTGTATTCTTAATTTTAATTCTCCTTGAATGAATTTCCATTTTAATTCAAATCTTATTCAATTCATTTCTATTGAATTCTTCATGAATTTAAATCAATTTCTTCTAATTTGAATTCAATTCTATTCTACTTTATTAAATTGGAATCTATTTTGAAATTTCTACCTACAAAATTTATTTTCCTTAGAACAAAATTTTTTCTTTTCACACAATATTTTCAACGATTCATTGAACTCTAGGACATAATAAAAATTTGAAATATTTAAAATTTTTCACTCGCGTGAAACTACAATATATTCACATATATACATATGCAAAAGGTATATACAATCTTGTCGACAAAAGATTTCTTATCAGTTCGAGAGCCGTTTCTACACATATATACAATAATAGTGCGTCTGCAAGAACCTGAACAAGGAAATGTCGAAACCCTATTCGTACACAAGGTGAAAAGCAGCCCCAGGTTTGACGTAATTTCTAACATAATACCGTAATTTAGTGCTATTGCTTGTAACTGACACGATCACCGCAATTTAGGGTCTCCAGGGTGGTCTTTGTTGAAAACAATTAGACATCTGGAGGCGCACGTTTTTCAGAAAATATATATATAGAGCAATGCCACGTGACCCTATGAGTTTAGATATTCGCTTAGAACCGTTTCCTAGTCGTCCGGCTTTTCTCCCTTTTTCCTTTGCCTTCACCTTTTCGGTGCGGCATATCCACCCCTTATTTTGCTCCTTTTCCCAACAGGCATTCATGGGACTTTAGTTTTCGAACATAACATATATATAAAACAGAGAGAGAGGGGATCGCCCACAAAATCCCACTGAAAAGTTCCCCTTTGACATAAATATAAATTTTAATAACGGTTACCGTCCCTCTCTCACTCTCTCGAAAAGTACTTGGACGGAAGTTCATGTTTATCCAAAACTATATAAAAACAGGAATATTATCATGTTTTTCCCCTATTTTCGGGTTAAAAAGGGTCAGTTTGTAATGGGAATATAATTATCTAGGATATAATTTGACTTTTCCCATCATTTTCATAATTTTCAAAAAAGTAACAGAGGGAAAACTGAGTGAATTATTTTTTGCTTTCAAAAAAATGAAATTTTAGGGTACGAAACATTTTTATTAGCTTAAAAGTAAATAATTATGTAATTAACGAGGAAATTATTTTCAAATGAGATGGAGAGTCATCATTCCTAATGAGTTTTTCTTTTAAAAAAATATTTCCCCTTTTTTTTATAATGTGTATAATATAAGTAATGATCATTAAAGGAAAATTGTTTCATTTTATACTCGAAAATGTTTTCTTAATTAAGTTTTTAGATGCTCTCGTATTTTTTCCTTTTAGACGCTACGCGCGAGTTGATGTTTTTTTGATAATAAAAAAAAGGAGAACATTTCGTGAAATACATAGAATATAAAAATTTTTTACGAGAATAAAAGTCGATTTAAAAAAAAGTGCTGTGTGTTAAAACGTTGAATTAATTGTAAGCGAGAAGGGAAAAGAAATAGTTCTTTCTTGAATGGAAAATTTTTTTTAATTCCAACATATTCTTGAATGAAGACTTTAGTGTTTTTTTTTCATTTTTCTTGCGATAGTTTACCGATCAATGAAATTGTGTAAGATCAAAGTAAAATTCGAAAGAGAGAAAAAGGAAAAAATGGAAAAATGTTCACGATCGTAGAGAGTGATAAATATAGAGCAAACAAGGCGTGCGTTGTGACTCCCTGTTACAAAGCGACAAGCTCCAAGGAGCAAACAAAGCTTTTTTTATTGGAACATTTCGCGATTTTATCACAACGTAATGCGTAATGTTGCCTCTAAATCTTCTTGCTCTTTTGCAATCTACTCATTTTCTTGTGAGAGAGAAAAAAACGCGAAAGAAATTTAACGATGGGGATAAAAATTTCAAAATTGTAATTTAAAAAATTTATTTCTCCCTGTTTTCTAAATCAAACAGTGCTCTTTGTTTTTACAATTAAAAAAATAGAATGGTCGGAATTGAGGTAAAAAGTGAAAATTTTGATTTTTGCATATTTCAAAGATGAAAAAATAATAATCAATAAATAATTAGTGAAATAGGTAAAGAACACAAAGGTAAAAATAATTAATGCAATTATAAAATAATAAAGAATTAAACAACAATTACTAAAATAAAATTAGTATAACAATGAGTCAACATTAAAAGTTAATAAAACGATGAAAAATTGAAAACAAAAGTTACTAAAATAAAAATAGGAAACAATAGAATTAATGCAATAATAAACAAAAGAAAAATAAAAATTACTAAAATAAATGAAATGGTAAATAAAAAATTTTCACCAACAGTTGATAATCAAGAAAAGATAAAATTTACTAACCAGCGGAAAATCAGGAAAAAATACAGTAAATTTTGAAACAGGAATTTTTGCATTCACTAGTATAAAAAATATTTTTTTTATATTCTTTGACCTATTTATTGATAAATGAATGAACCTATAAAAAAATAGTTACATGCAAGTTGCAAAGAAGATTAGTTAAATGAATTTTTTAGTTTCGTTGTTTTTCGTATACTTTCAAGCGCAGGTGTTTTTTTGATATATATTGACATTTATATTGAATAAATATTGGAGGCTCGTAAACAAAAATCGATCACCAGTTATTTTCCTGTCTGGCAATTGTCCAGAGTCTGTGTTTTTCAAATGTGATGAAATGGTGACCCTTCTTTTTTTTCTATCAATACCCAATAAATAAAAGTTGACTGAAAAATTGTCCCTTTTCAGAATAACAAAAAAAAAGAAACGTTTGTATTTTTGTCTAAAGTTTGTTAAAGTGCTTTTTTTAAAATGTTTTACCGTCAAGTCGTTAAAGAGTTTTGGTATTTTTTATGATTGGTTCGTTTATTTGTTTAATCTTAATTTTCATGTTTCAGATACGTCATTTTTTATCCGTTATTTTTTTTTTATTTTTTTTTGCTAGAAACTTTAATTTCAATTTCGACTAAAATTACTTTCTAAATTTTTGCCTAAATTTTGATTTAAATTTTGATTTAAATTTTGATCTATAAATTTTGATCTAAATTTCCACCTAAATTTCGATCTTGATTTTGAGAATAAATTTTTGACCTAGATTTTGATCTAAATTTTTTCCTTAATTTCGATCTCAATTTTATAGTAAATTTTAAACCTAAATTTTAGTCTAAGTTTTTGCCTTAATTTCGATCTAAATTTTGACCTAAACTGTGACCTAACTTCTAATCTGAATTATGACCTAAATTTTTATCGGATTTTTTTATTCAAATTTTGATCTAAAATTAGAGAAAAATAATTCTCCTATTTCATTGCCAATATCTGACCTAAATTTTAAAGTTTGATATTCTTCTTGAACTAAATTTTTCCGGCGGCTATGTTAAATATTTCCTTCGAACCTGTGAATAATGATAACTTTTTTTAAATGTTAATTTCCGGCCTCTTCTCTTGTATAATAAAAAAAGCAGAGAAGAAATTGTTTTTCCTTTATCTTAAAAAAATGGTGCTTTTTATAATTTTTATTTAGATTTTATGCGACTTAATGACTTATTCATTTAAGAATAATTTCACGTACGAGCGCAAAAAGTCCCTCACTTTTTAACTACGTATATATATATATTTGTAAGCGAAGGTCGATTTGCTTCAGTGTCTGTTTACCATAATCTTTATTGGACCTAATTTTCTTCTTCCAACCGAATTCAATGTTTATTCCAAAGCCCATACACTTAGCATAATTTTTATGTAATCTGTTTAACATTTAGAGGACTTTCGAATTGTCTTTATGAAAAGCACGAGACAAGTGGTCGCAAAGAGGAAAAGAGTTTTTTTTCAAAAAATTACATTTTCTGTTATTGTTTATAATTCATTATTACTTACAAGTAAAAAATTGTGTACGGTATAATTATTTCTATTATTATCAGTATTATTTTTACTATTTTCATTATTGTTACTTTAATAATAACAATGATAATAATAATCATAATAATAATGATAATAATAATAATAATAATAATAATAATAATAATAATAATAATAATAATAATAATAATAATAATAATAATAATAATAATAATAAGAATAATAATAATAATAATAATAATAATAATAATAGTTGAAAAAAGGAAATTGTGACTGTCAACCGGATTAGCGATACAAAAACATTTTTGTAATAAAAAGTTTCCTTCTGAGAAAAAAAGAAATAAGTTGCAGAGCAAATGAACTAATATTTATCTTCCCTTCTTCAATCTTTATTTTGCATCCACTCGACAAAATTTAACGGATTTTAAAATTAAAAGCAAAGAAAAAAAAATTGAAAGAGGAAAAAAACCTGTTGATGAAAGAAGTAGAAAATATATCATGAGAATCTTTAAATGAAATTCCATTTTGAAATAATGGAATTTTCTTGACTATTTTTCCTTGTCGTTTATGTACATATCTATAGAGGAAGAAGGAGGAAAACAGAGTGAGAAGAGAAGGAATGATGGATCTTATTAAAGAAGAAAAATGCACCATTTTTGAATTTACTATCGCGCTCGCGCCTATTAACTTTCGTAAATAGAAACGTCATCAGCAAAATGCGCATTTCTCGTTGTCTACATCAGCAATCTCGTGCCAATAATTTCATGTTCGCGGGAATAAGGAGCCAAAGGGCCGCACTCTATGTGCCTATAGGTCTCTCTCTCTCTTTTTTTTCTCTTTTTCTCTCTCTATATATATAAAGGCCAGTATACAGTGGTCGATAAAAAAGCGTTTCCTCGTGGTTAGGTGCGCGATATAAAGTTCCTATACACATATATATATATATAAACTATACGAAAAGCGATGCTGCTGAAATAAGCAGAACAAACGAGAGCGGAGAAAAGTAAAGCGGTAATGCATTCATGAACGGTTTAAAGTCGGCATTCTCTAACAGAAGAAACGGTATTACTCCTCTTTTTCTATTTTTCTTGGCCTTGTTCCGTAAAAGAAAGGAGGAAAACTGGAGAAGGAGAGACAGAGAGAGAAAGAGAGAGAGAGGGAAAATCATCGTTGGTATTCTCTAAACGGAATAGTCCTTGTCGTGTATGCCATCCTGTACTGTGGGTACAGAGTAGACCAGGGAAAAGAGGAAGAAGAAGAAGAAGAAGACGAGGAGAAGAAATAGCACGCCGCAGTGCAATTCACGGAAATATTTTCAGCAACCGGTGTAAAATCAGTGAATTCCACGTCGCGCTTTTCCAATACGTAACTCATCCCTTCTCTTCCTCTCTCTATCTCTCTATTTTTCTCTTTTTTCCATCTTTTTACCTCTTTTCTCTCTCTCTCTCTCTCTCTCTCTCTCTCTCTCTCTCTCTCTCTCTCTCTCTCTCTTTCTTTCTTTCTTTCTTTCTATTTTCTCCCTCCTTTTCTCTTTTCTATTTCTTCTCTATTTCTCCTTTTTACTTTCTTTCTATCTTCCTTCTTTTTTTCTAAAAGAAAGAAAGTAGGAACGAGAAAAAGATAAACAAAAAGAAAGAAGGAAAGAAAAAAATAAAAAACAAAAAGGAAAGAGAAATAGAAAGAGAGAGAGTCACCTCAGTCTCCTATTTCCAAGCCCCCCCCCTCCATTTTGTACCATCTTTGGCTCTCATTGCATTCTTTCTCTCTAGGAATTTACACTTTGTTCCGTGTTAACGCCTTTCATGCAATGTCACCAAGTGTTCGCTTGGACATGCAAAAAAAAAAAAGGAGGCAGAATTTTTTCTTTCTCGTGATTTTTTTTCTTCTTCTTAATAGCAAAAACTCAAGATTCGCAAAAGAAGAAGAAGAAGATGATGAAAAAAAAAACACACAGAAAGAAATAACGCGCGAGAAATCTTTCAGTGACTTTGATGGATCAAAAATCCTTGCAACAATTCCGAAAAGACTGGCGCGCGAAGAAAACTTTAATGCTTCCATCACAGATTTTTACCTTTCTTCGGCATAAAAATGACAATTTGACAGTAATAGATTCATAACAGGGAAACGGTTTTATATTTTCGGGAAATATTTTATCGATCATTATGTTTAGAGAAATATTTTCCAAGGATATCAAAATTGCAGGCTTCACATTCTTCTCCTAAAAACTACTATTTGATACTTTTTTGATTCGAGGCTACTTTTTGGCTTCTTTTAGGCTAATTACTTTTCTGAACAAATAGTAAAATTTAAATTTTTAGTTTTCACATTTCCAATTAAAAACAGTGTTAAAAACTAAAATCGTTAATGAAAAACGACCGCCAATAAGATAATAGGAAATAGTTTTACCGATATTTACTCTATCAATGGTGACTAATTATAAATTGTGTTTAACCTTTAAATTCCCCGCTTTTCTCGGTTTTATTTTCTCATCAAATTTAAATTTATTTCATTTCGAACATAAATCTACGTTTTGGAAAATAATTGAATTATAAACAAAGAATTTTTTCAATTTTCCAAAAAAAAACTTGTCTGTGAATAATTATAATTAAAAATTTGATTAATTCAATTTCATTAATAGTTATTGATACTAATTGAATTTCTGCAAAGAATTTTACTATTTATAAAAGTAATTAAATCCTTCAAAAGAATGTAATTACATATTTATGAAAATAATTAAATATTTACGTAGAATTTTATTAAAATTTTTGAAAATAATTGAATTGTAGAGAACAATTTAATTACTTATAAAGATAATTGAAATTTCGAAGATCAATTTAATTATTTATAAAGATACTTAAAATTTCGGAAAATTTCAAAAAAATTTTAAACATAATTGAATTTCTGCGGAGAATTTTATTACTTTTGAAAATAATTGAATTGAATTTTTTTAATTTCATGGAAATTTATAAAAATAATTGAATTCTTGTGAGGAATATTTTTCAAAAATAATATTCAAAAGAATTTAGTAAATCGGAAAAATTTTGCTGTTTATGAAAATAATTGAAATAATTGAATTCCTTAGACAACATTCAATCAAATTTCTAAACCTAATTGCATTATTCAACGAATTTGATTAAAATTTTTAAAAATAATTGAATTGTAATGAGTTTTATTATTTATGAAAGTAATTGAATTATTGCGAGGATTTTATAAGAAAGTTTCAAATAATTGATTTAAAAAAAAATTAGATAAACTCTATTTCTAATAATTCAATTCCTATGAAATTTTAATTCTTTTAGAAAATAATTGAATACTTTTTGGAAATTTTATTAAAATTGTTTTTAAATAATTGAATACTTTTTGGAAATTATATTAAAATAGTAGACATACAAATTACTGAATTAAGAAAAATTTTTGAAAGTAACTGAATTCTTGTGGTGAATGTATATAAATGAATTTTTGTTATTTATGGAAATAATTGAACTTTTACAATAAATTTTAATAAAATTCCTAAAAGTAAATTAATTTTGTCCAAGTTTTACAATTTAAGAAAATAATTGAGTGTATTATGAATAAATTTTTATAAATAAAATTCTCATTGTACGGTGACTAATTATCCTTGATTATTTAGAAAAATTTAAAAAAACTTCTTTAAAAGAAGTAAATTATTTTTAATAGAATGTAAAGAAATTTCAATTACATACAAAATTTTCAATTAGTTGTTTATAAAAATTCAATTATCTTAAAATAACACACTTTAAAAATCTTATTTTTCAAAAATTTCAATAAAACTGCGAAAATTTAATTTTATTAAAAAATTTGAAGTGTGTATTGTTTTTAAATTAACTAATAAAAATTTTAATTATTAATCTTCGCACTAAGAAACGTGAATACATTCGAATTTGATCCTTATAAAATTTAATTATTTATCAATTATTAAATTAAAATACTTTAAAAATTCGATTTTTTAAAAAGTTTTTAATTCTTTAATTCCTTCTTTTTGTCATCGAGACTACTATTTCCTACTTTTTTTGTTATCGAGGCTACTTTTTCCTACTTTTTTAAAACTCTTAATGCAGTGCAAAGCCTGAAATTGAGACAAAAAAGAAGAAGGTTTTTGGTTTGTTTTCTGTCTTAATTTGTTAAGAAAAACTTTTTTCTTTTTATTGAGAGATGTTTATATGGCAGTTACAGAAGTGGTGGCAAAAACTAATTGCTAAATAATTCGATGAAAATAGTGTGATGTAAGATTGCATGTGTGTGATATTCATTTTTTTCTCTCTGCAATGCAATTAGTCCTGTTAGAGTAATTAACATGATTTAGAAAATTATATTACCATATTCTTAATAGTGTCAGCGTGGATAAATGTGCAATTAGTTTTTATCTTAATTCCAAGATGAAAACAAAACCGGCCATATAAGAGACCTAGTTTTTGGTTTATCGGATATATCGCGCGACTTATTGTACGCAAAGCGTGAATAAACACGTCGTGAGTTTATGGCTCCGACCTAGATGCATCTCCCTCTCTCTTTTTGCTTGGGCAAAATCTCCTGCTCTGCACTTCGTTAGATGGTGTCACTGATAAGGAATACTAAATGGCTAAAAAAATTCTGAAATTTTGTATTTTTGTTAACGTGTCACAAATTTAGTTGTATTTTTATTTTGTATGTACTTGTTACACTTTTTTTGAAGACGAAAGCGATTCGAACAGTTTTTTTTTTAAAGTAAACATTCTTTTTGGTATTGTTATCGTCAACAAGACTTTTGCGAAAGTTGTTTGTTTTTTTAAAAAGAAGGTTAAACAGTATTTTAAATATTTTAACTCCCTAGGTGAATAAAAGTGCCATTTTTGACTCTAAAAACCCTAAATGATAATTGGATTTTTAATGTTGTGAGTTGATCTACTTTTAACTAATGTATTAGTTAAAAGTTTGAAAGTTAAAATATTTAAATATTGATCTGAAATTAATGATCTTTATTTCCGGGCATTGATTTTGATAAGTAAATATAGTTCATTGTCTAAACGTATATATATATATTTCCGCAATTGTGCACTGTCGTTGATTGCAAATTGACAATGAACGCGGAATTTGTGATTGCACAAGCAGTGCATGGTTCCGCATCGTTGGTCAATTATTTTAGCTACTAGCAGCTAATGCTACAACGATTGGCGTAATTAGCCAGTAGAATAACGGCTGACTACAGTTGTAGAATATATCCAGTTCTTAACTATCTTCGTTTCCGTTTTCATACAGATATATATGTACATAAATGGTGTACCCACACCGTGCCGCCAAACGTTTAGAAATTCGTCGGGATTTTGGATGCTGAACACCCCTCTCCTCTCTCTCTCTCTTTCTCTAATACTCTGTTCATCCACTCACTACTGGTGCTTTTGTTCACCATTCCCCTTCCTTACGCTCTGAATAAAATATGAAACTTAGGCAGATTAACCTCCATATAACCACACCGAAATATGTGGTATTATATGTTGGAACTTTCAAAAACACAAATCCTGTTTGCTGAATAATGGGGATTTTGTTTAATATATTAAATATTACTTTAATACTGTGATGGAGGTATGTATATTATTGTGTTTTGATGATGAGATAATTTATGATTCCTATACTTTTTGTCATACATTGTAAATTTTGTTTTTGTGTGATAATATTAGTATGTAATATTATTACTATTATTAATGTTTTGTTGTTGGTGCTGATGATGATATGATGTTGATGCTGATGGTTTACATGGTAATATTGTTTTGATATTTGATTTTGAATTTTTTCCGATACCGATGAAATTTGGTTGATTTTCTTTGTTGTAGTGAAATTTATGTTGATTATTGTGAGGATTATTAACTCTGTTGATTACAGCTAGCAAGTTTATAATCATCAGTACTGAGTATAAAATCATTAGCACCGTTTATATTATATGTATTATCATTAGAATTATCTGTAGAGACTTTAGTGTCTATTAAATCAGCTGTACCTAAATCCAAGATAATAATGTTTTAATATTATCTTTAAAAAAACAAACTGTAAAAAAGAAGAAAATAATTATCATTTATTAAAACAATTAGTATCTTTAATATAATTAAAAGATCCATAATAATGATTGTCAACCTCAACAACTATACTACTAGTACTTTTATTAGTATTAAATAACTATTATCAAAAACAGAAACATTAGCATCAGGGATAGAATTATTAATTAATACTATCTTTTGTAAAAGAATTAGAAGCATTAGGGTCATCTTTTGTACCATTATTATCATCTGTAAAATAATCATTAACATGTACCTAGTCATCAGTAGTATTATTTTTCCCATGAAGCAATATTTGTTAGAAACCAAAGTATCATTATATTATTATCATCGATAGAACTATCAGCATCTTTGGTAAAAACCAATAGGATCATTGGTAAAACTATCAGCATCATTAATAAGAACAACAGCATCATTAATAAAACTATCAGTACCATCATCATTATCTGTAAAACAGATTATTAGTAACAATTCAACCTGTATTTTCATTATTATTAGCAAAACAAATATTACCAAACACAAAAGCATGAGCATTAGGAACAGAAACATTTGCACCTGTATTATTGTTATCATTTCACATCATCAACAAAATCTTCTGTACCATGATTGTTATTAGTAGAATGAAAGTATATTAGCAAAAGTGCAACCAGCATCATGATTACCACTGTAGTGGTAATCATCATAATTATGATACTATAGCATCAATAAAAATAATTCACCAATAAAAGAATCATCTGGAAAAAAGCGTTACTCTTTTCAGTAAAACCATTATTAGCATCATTATTATCATTAAGAAAAGTATCTGTACCATTATTATTATCAGTGGTTCAATCAGCATCATCAATGAAGCTACCAGTATTATGTGTAAAGCAATCATTGGCAGAAACAGAAACATTATGAATAAAAAAGCTGAAAAAATGCTTTGACACTCTTAGCACTACTTTCCCTTCCAAACCAAAAAATAATTTCATCATTTCCCATTACATCATCTCAATATAAATAAAGTTTTTCTCTCATTTTTCTTATTGCTTCTGTTTTAATTTACGTCCATTAAAAAACATCCCTTCATTAAAAATATATGCCTAGGATATCCTTTTATTAGCGAAACGTCATTCGCTGGGGACGTTTAATTATCAGATGATGAGTCAATTAAAAGCGGCCGAGAGTTTTCCGCGTGAGAGGAGCAAACATATGAAAATGAAAAGAAACGAAATGTCTGGAGCAAGGAAAACTGATTTTGAGTCTCTCTCTCTCTCTCTTCTTCCACGAACGAGAAAGAAGGAGAGAAGGAGAAAATGGATTGAAGGAGAGAGAGAGAGTGAATGGTCTGCGAAGCGTTAAATGAGGTTATAGGTTCGATGAGTTTGTGAATTAAGACGACAAAGCGTACCTAGGCTACGTAAGCTGACATGCCCGTTGCCTGTAACTCTGTGTGCGGTTTCGTCCTTCCGGAACATTATATTCCAAGGTTGAGGTTCAAGTTCCGTTGGGATCATCTCATTTCGAGAATGCCTAATACAACCTTGTTGCTCGAGGGACCGGACGTCGTTGTGCTTGCTCCACTGTCCGAATAATTGGCGAGCGCAATGTGTGCCGTACGCAAACAGCTCGCACGTGTTTGGTCGAATATACAATACATATACATATATATGTATTTACCATTCTCAGACCGTTCCACTTTCAGTTATTATTTTACAATAAAAAGCGAGCTTTATTCATGTTTATCGCAATAATGATGATTGGATAATTGTGACTGAAAAGAAATAATACACAATAATTTAATTTTATTATTATTTAAAATTAATCGAACACGGAAAAAAAAGTTCACGAATCTCTCGTGAACTAGTATATCACTTTTGGATGGGACACAAAATTCTTCAAAATCTATAAACACAGTTCATCAAAATTTCATCAACTCCTTCACTAGAAACGTAGTACGGTTTCTGAACTTTTCGTCAAAGTTGACGAAAAATTCGTGAACTTTTAAAAAATGTTAAAAACAAAAAAAAATAATTTCTAGACACTACTTTTTTGATAGTATTTCACTTAATTTGATAACTTGACGCCTATACGCAACCAACTACACAGAAAACACAATTTTATCGCCATTAAAATTCACAACTCGCTTCACGGGATTCGAACCTAGTACCCTAATAATATTCCTAATAATACTCCTGCAAACGACACGATTAGCTTTGTCTGCTACAAAACTCAGGACCGTGCAAAGTATAAAACGATCCTTTTCGTAACTTCTAATTTATTTTATGAATTATTTGTTTCACAAAAGAAATTAGCACACAAAAATATTCAATGAATAATAAAAACATTGATTCTAAATAATAAATTTAATCAAACAAAGAATTTGTCCGAGTGTAAACACTGATGACACCGACTGAATTATGACAGATGAATTCTTGATCAGCCATATTTGATGCGCATTGCGAACTGCGCATACTACTGAGACTCGCGAGTTCACGACTTTTTCGTCAACTTGTACCTCTACTTTTGACGAACTACTCATCCTTAACACGTTCATCAAAAATTCATTAACTTTGTTTCAGTTTTTCGTTGACGTTCGCCATTTCTAATCAAAAGTGAATGAAAATTTTGAAATTTTGTGTCCCATCCAAAAGTGATATACTAGTTCACGAGAGATTCGTGAACTTTTTTTTTCCGTGAAAGTGAAGAAAGGGGGACTTTATGAAACAAAGTTTTTGGCGAGCTTATATTTTTATTCATGTAGTCTGTTTTTTGTCATTAATTTTAAGCAATTGCAAAAGAATTTTAAATTGCAGACGATTGTAACTAATTGTTCTTTTCTTTTTTGTTACAGGTGAGAGATTGTAATCCAAATAATTTAACGTCCATGAAAGAGACATTGACGCTCTTTGTAAGTAGACAAATTTTTGTTATGGAAATTATTATTCGACCATTGTTGCGATTTTGAAGCGGTAAGTTGCTTCAACAAGTGGAAATGAAGTGTCTCAAATAGTTGAACTTTGTTAAACGCCTTGAATTACTCGTGCTCTAGAGAATTCTCTCTCTTTTTGTCTCTCTTGCGTCTAAATAATCTGCGCTATACGCGATCTAAACATCAAATAAACAATTGTATACCCCTTTAAGCGTACTCTTCAACAAATTCACATGTTTATATATATATATATATATATATATATATATACATGAATTTTGTTCTATATACAAATTTGAGAAAGCCTTCAAACAATGCATATGTTTATATTCCCTTGTGCCTTCACGAACTGACTCGCTGTTATACATAATTATGTACGTATACAATATAACGATGCTCGGCGTTGCTTTTTATCCTCATCATATTGTGAATAGAGAAATTATTTCTTCATTTTATGATACATTTTCAAAAAAAATATAAATAAACAAAAGAGATGCTTTTTGTTTCTTTGTTTGGTTAGAAACGCTCAAAGTACGCATTTGAATGTTTTTTTTTCTCTTTTTTTAAATCAAATTTTAATGATCCCAAAGTTTTGAACGTTCAAATGAACGAAATATTTGTTATTGTCGGTATTTTAATAAATTACTAATCATAAAAAAAATTTAAAAACTGAAATTTTACCTTTACAAAACTCAATAATTAATTTTTTGGATAGGGAAGCAAAATAATTACAATAAAAATTTTATTTTTAGAAGAAATAAATCAATTTCGTTCATTTGAACGTTCAAACCTTTAGGATCTTAAATTTTATGATAGGATAATTTTCTAATTGGCTATAGTAAAGCAGTTGAATAGTTTTAATATAAAACACAAACTGCTTTTATTATCCCACTCTACTCCATATATAAATTTTACTGAGATGGATTTTTTTTTCAAGTGAAATACATAATCAGTATAAATTACGGGTGTTATGTGACCATGTCTGGGGAAAGCTTTGATCGTTAGATGGTAGTAGGTGTTGACACCCACGAGTGATTTTTTTTTTAACAGCGAAGAAAATTACAGTCGTATTCACATGAAAGACGAAACCCTTTTTTGTCCTCTTCTTTTGAGACAAAATCCTACGTGAAAATAAAAGGGTAGGTCATGTATTTTTTTCTGTAAATTTTTTTGTTCCTCGAAAAGGCAAGGAGAGAGAAAATGAGTAGATTTTCAAAGCCGGAGAACAAGGGAGTCAAGTATAAAATGGTGGAAATATAATAATTGCTTGATTCCTTTATTAACAGGTTTGTCTTATAAAAAAAGTCATTTTTGTTCTTTTTTTCTGAAATTTTTTTGTCTCGTTTACGCTTTTTGTTTTGACGAGAAATTACAAATAAAACGAAATTAAATTAGAGCAAAGAAGAGAGTAGTTCGGATTTGTCGTGTTCGATATTAATTTGGAAATTTTGTGTTTTGACTCTTAATAAATTATTTTGTTTTTTTATAAATTTCTTTTTTTGTTTTTTATTAATTTAGAAAAAATGCTTCAAAATCGGTAGGAATCGATAGAACTGTGCAGAAATTTCCGCCAATTAAAATTTTACTGTATAAATAGTGAACTTTTTTAATTTCAGCCTGTAATCTAATTACAGTTTTAAAAAAGAAAACTGTCAAAACGAAAATAATTAGTTTACTTCTTAGAAGTATTTCACTACAGTGAAAACTGTCGGAATACAATTCAATTTTTTAAATTGTATTACAGTAAAAAATTTAAAAAAAATAATTTTATAATTCAATATCGTAATATTTTTACAATATTCCGTAAGTAAAAAAATTGTCATTGAAAATTTTTTTAGTACAAAAAAAAATGTTTAAAATAGAGTTCTATTCCGGCAAGGTTCATCAAGTTTTATTTTTAATCAGAGTAAAAATCCAGTTTTTCTAAAAATATCGAATGAAGATAAAAAAAAGTATAAAAATTGTAAAATTTTTCAATATTTTTTTGGTCTCAATTTAATATCCTTAGAAGTGTGATAAAAAATTAAATTCCAGTAATTCGTTTTTCTAAAATGCCTGTCACATGCGAAGTTGTATTTTAAAATTTCAAAATTGTTGTCGTTTATCGGGGGTAAATTTAAATTCTAAACAACACTCTTCCCTCTTAAACCTCGTTTATAATTCATCGAGTCTTAGATCCTCGAATTCGAGAGAAAAATACTGAGGTTGAAAATATACGCTCTCTCTCTCTCTCTCTCTCTCTCTCTCTCTCTCTCTCTCTCTCTCTCTCTCTCTCTCTCTCTCTCTGTCTTCTCTAGAAAAACAAAAAAAAAATGTCTTGCTTTTAGAAACCGAAAAATTTTTTCCTTCATTTTATTATATAAACAGACTTTGCACTCTTCTACTAAAAACTACTATTTGCTATTTTTTTGATACGAGGCTACTTTTTTGAGCCTAATGCTACTAAAAGCTACTTTTCTGAACAAATAGTCAAATTTAGATTTTTAGTTTTCACATTTCCATTTAAAAACAGTGTTAAAAACTAAAATCGTTAATAAAAAACGACCGCCAATAAGATATTAGGAAATAATTTTACCGACATTTCCTCTATCAATAGTGACTGACTATAAATTGTGTTTAACCTTTAAATTTCCCGTTTTTCCCGGTTTTATTTTCTCATCAAATTTTAATTTATTTCATTTCGAACATAAATCTACAATTTGGAAAATTATTGAATTATAAACAAAGAATTTTTTCAATTTTTCAAAAAAAAAACTTGTCTGTTAATAATTATAATGGAAAATTTGATTAATTCAATTTCATTAAAATTTATAGATTCTAATTGAATTTTTGCAAAGAATTTTACTATTTATAAAAGTAATTGAATCCTTCAAAAGAATGTATTATTACATATTTATGAAAATAATAAAAAATTTGCGTAGAATTTTATTAAAAATTTTGAAAATAATTGAATTGTAGAGAACAATTTAATTATTTATAAAGATAATTGAAATTTCGAAGATTTTCAAAAAAATGTTAAACATATTTGAATTTCTGCGGAGAATTTTATCACTTTTGAAAATAATTAAATTGTTGTTTTTAAATTTTATGGAATCTTATGAAAATAATTGAATTCTTGTGAGGAATAATTTTCAAAAATAATGTTTAAAAGAATTTAGAAATCGGAAAATTTTTGCTATTTATTATTTATTATTATTTATTTATTATTTATTTTTTATTTTTGCTATTTATTTATTTTTTATATTTATTTTTTTATTTTTATTTTAAAAATATTTGCATTTTTCGACGAGTTTGATTAAAATTGTATTAAACGTAATTCCATTTCTGCAATGAGTTTTATTATTTATGAAAGTAATTGAATTGTTGCGAGGATTTTATAAAAAAAAAGTATTAAATAATTTATTTTTTATTTTAAATTTAGATAAACTCTATTTTTAATAATTCAATTCCTATAAAATTTCCATTCTTTTAGTAAATAATTGAATACTTTTTGGAAATTTTATTAAAATAGTAGACAAACAAATTATTATTGAATTTAGAAAATTTTTTGAAAATAATTGAATTCTTGTGGTGAATATAAACGAATTTTTGTTATTTATAGAAATAATTAGACTTTTACAATAAATTTTAATAAAACTCCTAAAAGTAATTCAATTTTGTTTTTTGTCGAAGTTTTACAGTTTAAGAAAATAATTAAAGGCATTGCAAATAAATTTTTAAAAATAAAATTATAATTAAAATTATACATTGACTAACTTCCCTTGATTATTTAGAAAAATTAAAAAAAAAATTCTTTAAAAGATGTAAATTATTTTTAATAGAATGTAAAGAAATTTAAATTACATCAAAAATTTTCAATTATTTGTTTATAAAAATTCAATTATCTTAAAATAACAATTTAAAAATCTTATTTTTCAAAATTTTCAAGAAAAACTTTTTCCTACTTTTTTTTAAACTTATAATGAAGTGCGAAGCCTGTATAAATGATTCAGGATATTTTCAATTTATTGGAAAATTTTCTATTTCAATTATTATTGAGTTAGGTATTAAATGAATTCGATCAGTTTTCACTGTATATGTAACAGAGAAGAAGAGAGAGAGAGAGAGGACGTTTAATTAAATGTTTACTTTTTTATTATTTGATTATATTTGTTTGCACTTTGATGAAAGTTTGTTCTCATAACTGCATTAAATATTCATAGGTATTTACTCCCTCTTCAATATAACTGCGTGTGCCAATACACACCCTCTCCCCCTCTCACTCTCCGAATATGTATACGCTACATATATATATATATTCAATAAGTGTCCTATATATACTATATATATTGTATTAGACATACTATATATATATATGTACGTGAATTTATATATAGAAGAAGGGTCTACGTATTAAATTTTCGATGAACTTGTTATACGAATTGTCCATGAAGCATGAATTTATATGTGGGTATATATATATAAATTGAAGAGACGGAAAATATAAGCGTGAGTGATGGAGTTAGAAATAACATTGAACGATTTTGTTAGTGCCTCGAGAAGGGAAAATTTTCATGACCGCAACTAATTTTAACTCTTAAATAATTAATGTTTATGCGAACGAACATTGTAAGAAGGAAGTAACTCTCACATTGTACATACATGTATAATATAGAGGAATTTTGCTTTTCCTGCATGTGCTGTTAATTCTCCATTTTCACATGCGGAGAAGAGGTTGATATAACCCCAATCTGCGCAAACACGACACATATGCGAAACATTGTTTGTCTAAAGAAAGACGTTTAATGTGAATATATTTGTAATATCATTTAGATTGTTTATTCTAAACTCTGTGTGTGCATTTTGGTGTTTTGAATTTTCATTATATATAATATTTAATAAGTCATTCACTGAATTAGGATTTCACGAATTGGAATATTAATGTTGTTATTTTACGTTACAGAGTTAATTGTCTAGTTTTTGGAGTATTTGAGTTTGCGATTCTTGTGCGGTGAAAAAAAAACGTCGCAACTTCACCAAAAATATTCTTAGTATTAAAAATTAAAGATCATTTTGGCGAATTTTCTACGTTTTTGTTGTATTTTTGTTTCGATCATTGTTTTTTCTGTTATTCTTTTTTTGGTTTCTTTTTCTTGTTTGCTTTAATTTTTTTGGCTGTTTGTTTTTCTCACATATGTCACACGTCTTAATTTATTATTATTGAGTGTTGTACCCACGTTTTTAAAAAAAACTTGCTCTTTTTAATAAACAAGAAGCATAATATTAATATTACTCCCCTCATCAACTCGAATAATACACACTAAAAGAAAATAAGGGAAAGATCTTTGATTGAACTTCTACTCTCTAGATGAAAACAAATTGTCCTCTCTAATTGAAATTGAATTCAGTACAGATAGCAGTATATAGTCTTTGGTGTACAAATAGCGGCATCACCCACGCGTCACATTTATTGCCTGCGCTCCAGCAGCGTTTCAAGACGTACGGCAAAATAAAATGAAATTAACTGCTTTGATGTCAGCCGGGTGCAACGAATCGCTACGAGAAATGTGAATTCACTAATATAGAGGCCTATGCATACAAAGTGACTATGAGGGTCAACCCTCCACTAAAACTTGGCTGAAGGAGAGATACAGGGGGATAAGACTCAAGGGGGGTTTTTGAAAGATGAGACAACGAACGTCTGCTTCTTATGGCTCTCCTTCTCTCTCAATAAACAGGAACTTTCAAGGGTTCTCAATTATTAAAGAATCCAATGTGATCTCTCTCCTACTAAATATTCATTACAGTTGAAGAAACTCAAAGTATCATCTAAATTCATTCCTGAATTATGTATTTTTTCCCCGGTATTATTGAGTTTTCTTTTTTGCAAATTTTTGAAATGTATGTATCTTAACATAGTTTCCTTTAGAAGTAACATTAATATTACATTTTTATTATTATTATTATTATTATTAGTTTAAAAATAATTACATGTTTATGAGTAGAGACGTTCTCGCCATCTGTCGGGAAAAATACAGGCGCGAAATTTAAATAAAACAAGAAGCGTACTAATTGAAAATAAAGAAAAATCTACTATTTTTTCACTCAATGTTTGAATTTTAATGTAGCATCTATTTCTCTATTTACTGTACATAAAAGTATAAATAATTCAGTTAGGCATTATTTCAAAAAATATGAATAATTTCTCTTCTTATAAGTAGAAAATCAATTTTTCGGTTGGGAGGATTTTATGAAAACAATATATAAATAAGATTCTAATATGCGGCTTTATAAAATATAAAACTTTATCTCTTTTTTCTCTCTAGAGAATTTCGAATAATTTCTCTATGAGTCAACTTATTTTCTAGCCAGATGGATCATCCACTCGTTTGGAATGAGGAGAGAACTAATACTTATCTCTAATTTTCAAAAGTCCCGAGAGGAATGGAAAAACAATTTCAATTTCTTATCGACTTGAATACATTTGACGAAAAAAAAGAATACTAAAGAGCGCAAACGTGTTTTATCATGTGTAAACTCTTGATACAATCGGGAATAATATTTAAGACAAGTAGTCATATTTGGCGGGTGAGTGAGTATACTTGGTCTGTATAGCATTTGGTGTTTGTATTATATGTGTGAAGCGAATTTCGAGTGTGCACTTGTATGTGTGGGTAAAATATTTGGCGTGTACCTACTAAGATTAAAGTTTCAAGATCTGCAATAATAAAAGGGGTTGATAAAGAGATTCGATGCGCATTTATAAATTTGAAGGAGGCGGTGGCGGCGCTTTTTTACACACCCTAATATGCTCGCGCGCGTACACAGAAAAGGATTTGGGTGTTTGAGCAAAAGTGTAGTAGGCTTTTCATTGTTGTGCGCGCTTGGGAAAGGCGCCCTTGATTTACACAAGCTCTACACGCAGGTCCCTTATCTTTTCTACGCACACACACACACACACTCGCGCTGATACACACTTTGTGTCAGTTTTGCCCGCGCGAATGTGTTATCGTTTCTATCGTATCGGTCACGTGCATTGTCACACTCTTATAGCCACGGATCGCGTGCGATACGCGCATAAGCTACGCTTCCGGATAACAGAGAAAAAAAGACAATTGCCCAAAAAACATTTACAAGATAAATGCGCGCATGATTTTTTATTTTTACTAGCTTTTCATCGTAGTGCCTTTTTTTAATTGGCTTTTAGTTTATTAAAGGATAAATAGAGTGGAACCTTGTAGACTTTTGCTCAAATGTACGAGCTATGCTTTTCATGATAATAATGTTGTTTATTGATTGCTTTTTATTGATGATGTATTGTTGATAGTATGTAATCTATGTCATGCTTCACACTCTTCTAACAAAAGCTATACTATTTGCTACTTTTTTGATAATTTTACCGACATTTACTCTATCAATACTGACTGATTATAAATTGTGTTTAACCTTTAAATTCCCCGTTTTTCTCGGTTTTATTTTCTCGTCAAATTTTTAAATTAATTATTTATTTATTTATTATTAATTAAAACTCAATTTTTTTATTTATATTTTAAAGACGATAAAATTTTGAAAAAATAAGACCTCACAGAAGTCATTTGGCAAATATTTTTTCAAGATATTTTTAAAAAACCGTCATTTTCAATGTTTTACAATAATTTGAACAACTTCTAAAATAATTAACGCTTCTTCATAATCTTAGGCTTATTTTAAAGGTCATTTTCTACGGAATAAGAATTACTTATAGTTATTAACCTGTAATATTTTTTTTGAATAAGCATGACGTCAAAGTTAGGCAAAAAAATTGTGAAAATTTGAAATACATGTTTTGTACTAAAAACTATTCTAGAACTTATATAAAACATGATATGGTATAAAATTTTCAAGAAAATTTAAAAAAAATATGTTTGAATTTCAAAAATTATTTTTCTTTTAATAATATTATTTCAAATCTTTTGAATTTTTTTGTCTAACTTTGACGTTAAGATTATTCCACGTAAAAAATGACAGGTTAATGTCTATAAGTATAATTCTTATTCTGTAGAATATGATCTTTAAAATAAGCCTAAGATTATTAAAAAGCGTTCATTATTTTAGAAGTTATTCAAATTTTTGTAAAATATTGAAAATTACGATTTTTAAGAATATCTTCTACAAATTTTAGCCAAATCACTTCTATAAGATCTTATTCTTTTCAACATTTTATCGTCTTTCAAAATATAAACAAAAAAAATTTTTGAGTTGTTATAAATTTTATGTTAAAAATTTATGTTCTTTCATTTAAAAATGGGTGGACTGACAATTCCGGACAGAATTGTAAATTTACAATTTCGAAAATAATTGAATTCTTGTGAGGAATTTTTTTCAAAAATAATATTTAAAAGAATTTAGTAAATCGGAAAAATTTTGCTATTTAGGAAAATAATTGAAATAATTAAATTCCTTAGACAAAATTTAATCCAATTTTTAAAAATAATTGCATTTTTCGACATATTTATTTAAAATTGTATTAAACATAATTCCATTTCGGCAATTAGCTTTGTTATTTATGAAAGTAATTGAATTGTTGCGAGAATTTTATAAAAAAAAGTATTAAATAATTTATTTTTTATTTAAAATTTAGATAAACTCTATTTTTGATAATTCAATTCCTATGAAATTTTCATTCTTTTAGAAAATAATTGAATACTTTTTGGGAATTTTATTAAAATAGTAGACAATTATTGAATAAAGAAAAATTTTTGAAAATAATTGATTTCTTGTATAAATGAATTTTTGTTATTTCTAGAAATAATTGAACTTTTACAATAAATTTTATTAAAATTCCTAAAAGTAATTTAATTTTGTCCAAGTTTTACTATTTAAGAAAATAATTGAATGTATTGCGAATAAGTTTTTATAAATAAAATTATAATTGTACGGTGACTAATTATCCTTGATTATTTAGAAAAATTAAAAAAAATTCTTTAAAAAAAGTAAATTATTTTTAATAGAATGTAAAGAAATTTAAATTACATTAAAAATTTTCAATTATTTGTTTATAAAAATTCAATTATCTTAAAATAACAGAATTTGAAAATCTTATTTTTCAAAATTTTCAAAAAAAACTGCGAAAATTCAATTTTATTAAAAAATTTGAAGTTTGTATTTTTTTAAAAATTAACTAATAAAAATTTTAATTGTTAATCTTTGCACTTGGAAACGTTAATACATTAGAATATAACTCCTTATAAAATTTAATTATTTATAAATTATTAAATTAAAATACTTTGAAAATTCGATTTTTTAAAAAGTTTTTATTTCTTTAATTCTTTTTTTTGTCATCGAGGCTACTATTTCCTATACTTTTTTTTGTCATAAAGGCTACTTTTTCCTACTCTTTTTAAACTCATAATGAAGTGCGAAGCCTGCTATGCTGGAAATGCTGGAAGACTAGTAATCATTGCTGTAATGTTATGACAAATGTAGGTAGTGTTTTTGAATTTTTGATTAAATTATTATTGGAAGAAGCAAAACTGACAAACATGAAAAATTATGGAGAAAGATGTAATAAATATGATTACGAACATAAGTTGTTACTCAAAACTTTTCCCAAAACAAAATCATTAGAATATAAGGAGCAAGAATATTAACAGCGCTTTAAAGGATTTTTTATTTATGATAATGTATTAGCATTGTAAATTGGATGAT
Organism: Leptopilina drosophilae; assembly: GCA_032873175.1. Classification (NCBI taxonomy): domain Eukaryota; kingdom Metazoa; phylum Arthropoda; class Insecta; order Hymenoptera; family Figitidae; genus Leptopilina; species Leptopilina drosophilae. Next base: position 11,713,023 of record CM065485.1, read on the forward strand.
CCAAACAATGCATACAATTTTTTGGTTTGTAAATAGAACAATAATTTGAATAATGCTTCGATACCATCCGTGAAAACAATGGAATAATAAACATAATTAATACACTACAAAAATAAGTATCTTATTTGATATCTTAACATAAGATGTACGATGGAAAAATGGTATCTTATATCTTAAAATAAGACGTTTTCGAAAGTATCTTACAGATTTTTAAGATGCTTTATACGTCTTAGATATTTTTTCTATCTTAAAAAAGTAAGATACTTCTATAAGTTTTTTAAAGTATCTTAAGTATCATCTTAATTAAGATGTTTCTGTCTCAATAAGATGTTTAGCGATAAGTTACTTGAGAATTGTAAGATGCGAAAAAAATTTAAGTTACTAAAACCTAAGATGCATAAAATATCTTACATATAAGCCCATAGTTAACCTCAAAACTTTTCCCTCAAAAAATATGTTGAAAAATGTGTACGAAGATACTTTAAATATCTTAAATTAAGATATTTTAAATGACTAAGAAGTGACTACAATAACATCTTAGAAATGACTACCAAAACATCTTAATTAAGATACTTCTTTTTGCAGTGTAGTAACGGAACATAATGCCAGTGGTATTAGTATTATTAGTAAAACAATCATTATTATCTTAAATATCGCAGAATCCTTAGAACTATTAGTATCATCTCTATCAGCTTCAGCATCGTTTGGAACAGTATCAGCATCATCTTTAGCAGAAGCAAAATCATCCTTAGAATCATTAATAACTTCTTTAGCGCCATCAGATTGATCCCTAGTATCATCACTATTTTTAGCATTATCCTTATCATTTAGTTCTTCTGTATTTTAGTAAAGATGAAAAATTATCGAGTAATTATTAAAATTATCCGTCGACATTTATATACCATCATTATCATCATCATGAACAAAGTCATCTACATCCTTATCAAACAAATAGTCTCTTTATTCCTTCCTCCTCTTTTTGGACTTATTTTTTCAAACTTATTATAATATCAACCAATTAATTGCCCTGTGAGTAAACTCAGAGAGAGAGAGAAAGAGAGTGAAACGCCGAGAAAGAGAAATAATTTTGAAATTACGAGTATCTGCGAACGGCAAGCAATTTATGCAATATTAATTAATTTGCCCACCGAGTGGGGAGAACGTGAATGTGGTAATTATACCATCTGGCGAAGGAACAGGATCAGCCCACACGTATTCTGACAGTCCTTCATCAACAAACGGGACCAACGATGATGATGAACCGGTTTTTTTTCTCTCTCTCTCTCTCTCTCTCTTCTTTTTCAAAAACCCGGAAGTATAGTTTATATTGTTCTTAACCACAATCTCTAAAATGAGTATAATAAATTTTTGTTTCACGATATGACAAAAGGGGGTAAAAACGGTGGTGCGAGTGCTGAGCAAACGGGATGTATATGTATAGGAGGTGAGAGGGCGAATTGTCTGCTACCATAGGGCCACTTATCCTCTTTCTCTATCCATTTTCGAGACAGGTTTTGAAAAGTAGGAAGGGGGAACATTTTGTGGTTATTGTCTCTGCGAGAAGTTATGAAAATTACGTAGCTTGCGCGCTTCAACAAAGCTCTTTCCTCCTTTCACATTGAGTGCCCCTTTTCGGCCCCCCCTCCCCTCTTCTTCTGCTTCTTCTTCTTCACCTAACTCCCCCCACCAACGTTTTACTATATATACGGTACGGTATAACCAAAAGAGAAGCTCTGTTTAAAATACGGATTTGCCCTCGAGCAAATCGGCTTCTCCTTTCCGGCAAATGCTGCTTTTGTATGCGGTTCAGGTTATATCGTGTTTCCTACCGCCTGCTATCTTGGCGGTATCACGATAGCAACATGAAACGTCGTTTCGACACCTAATATGTTCCTTTAACCGCTTCACTTTTCGACGTATTTTAACACATACAATGCAAACTTTATCTTTACAAAAACTAAGAGTGAAGCGGTTGACGTTGGCAGATTTAATATGGACGCTGCAGATTTTTTCTTTTTTTTTTGAGGTTATTTTCTCTGCAAGGTTTTATTAATTTAATACGGTTTATTTATAGGTGAAGTTGTGGAATTATGAGTTAACTAAGAAATTCGTAAATTTGGTTAGCTAATAATTTATATTTTTAGTAATAATTAATAATAAAATTTATAATAATAATAAGAAAAATAAAATTTATAATAAATAATAAAAATGAATAAAATAATATTTAATATTATAATAATAAGTAATAAAATTAGTATTTTATTTACTTTTACTATTATTTATTATGTATTCTATCTATTATGCATATTTATTATTATTTATATTTATTCTTTATTATATATAAATGAATATATATTATTAATAATAAATAATATTAATTGAATAAACTGTCGGTTTTATTTGAAATGAATTTTCTATAATATGATTAAATTCTCTGGACAATATTGGTTAAATATTTAAATTCTCTTTTAAATTTTTACCCTGTCAACCACGGGCGAATATTGGCAATAAAAATTGATCCAATATTTAGCTAACCATCTAACTTGACATTTTTCCATTAAAAACGAAAACTGCTATTTTAAAACAAAGAGTTAAAATTTCAAGGAAAAAAGTGGAATATAATTAAATACAAAAAAGGAAAAGAAATACAAAAAAGTAGTAAAATATTATTATTATTCTTAAAAATACGTAGAAAAATAGTAAAACATAATTAAGACAAATGGATATAAAAATTAGGGTCTGTGGTTCGATCTACAACGCCCAGAGATCATAAGAAGATGAAAAAAAAGATTGCACTACTTTAAATTTGCCAATAGTTGGGAGAAAAATATTCTTCTCAAAAGTTGGAATGAAATTGTTTAAAAATATTTAAAATGTTTTAATAAAATGCAATATTTTCAAATAATATAATAATAATAATAATATTTATATTTTAATTTTTATCAATATCTACTATTCTAATAACAAATTTCCCATAGGAATTCATTTATTTGAATATTTTTATGAAATTCTTCCAAACAATGGATTATTTTCATAAATAATAAAATTTTCACCAAGATTTAATTCTATTTATAAATAATAAAACTTTTCTTAAAAATTAAATTAACCTAAATTATCAATTAATTGTAATAGAATTTTAAATGTATTGCCTAAATATTAATTGACTTAAAAAATTTGGCGATATTGAATTATTTTTAATAATTCTATAAAATTTTCCGAAACAATAATAATAATAAACTATCCCATAATTTTCCATAAATTACCGATAAAATTTCCATAAATTTCCATGAAATTCCGACGTGCAATTTTTTAGTTCTAATTTGTGTTTTACATATTTTCATAAATTATTGTCAAAATATTTATAAATTACCACGTAAATTTATTACAATTTGAAATAAATTATCTAAAAAATTGTTTATATAAAAAATTTGTTGAAATTTAATTATTTTTAATAATTTTATAAAATTTTTCAAAACAATTTAATTATTAAAAAAAAATTTTAATATAATTCGTCACATGATTGTAATAATATTAAAATTTTTATTTCAAAATAAATAAATAGCTAAAGTTTTTAATATTTTATTTAAAAAATTCTAACAAGAAATTATTACAAATTTGGGATTAATTGCAGTTGTAATTTTTTAGAAATAGTTGAATTTACAAAAAAGCGTTACATTTAAATGATTTAAAATATTTTAATTTCTGTAAAAAAAATAAATATTTATATTTAAATAATAATATTTAACTATAATTTAATTTAGAAATTATGAAACAATTGGAATTTTTCGATAGTTACTTTTTATATTTTTTTCAGTCTAAAAGCTACTTTTTTGTACTTTTTCCTACGATATTGGAATAAATTATCGAGACCAAAGTTAAATAAATGAATATTAAATTTAAATATAAAAAATAGTAAAAATTATTAAATAAATATGAAAAGATAGTAAAAATTATTAAGTAAATATGAAAAAATAGTAAACTTTGTAGAAAATGGGGTGAAAAGATAGTAAAAATTATTAAATAGATATGAAAAAATAGTAAACTTTGTAGAAAATAAGGTGATTAAGATTTGTAAAAAATCAAAGATGAAGAGAAAAATTTTAAAAAGTGGAAAACTTGTTAAATAAACAAATATTAAAAGAAAACGAAGAAAATAGTAAAAGTGATTAAATAAATAAGTAGAAAATAAACCAAAGAACAATTTTGTTTATTAAACAAGATTATAATTTAATTTTTCTCATTGCATATATAATTAGGTAAAGTTGTCTCTCCGAATAATGATAATGAGAATATAATTTTTTTTTGCGTTCGTGTGGCAAAAGGAGAAAGGATGCTGTGTGTATGTTTATATACAGAGGAGCATGTTTATTATTAGTTGCATTTGCAATAGAATTGTAAGTACGACTGATACTTTTATTATTTGTATAAAGCTAATGATAATATAAAATTGCAACGTAATCAGCACGAGTGCTGCAACAATTTGTAAGTGAGCTTTATCCGTTAATGGAAAATGTAATCTCGCTGCGTGTACGTGACACATGTACAGGGATAGTTTGTAATATGAGTGTATGTGCATAGGCAACTATGGACATAAGCAGAAGCAGCACAACACCACCGGGAGAGAGAGAGAGAAAACTCCGAATTGGATACTGCAATATTGAGGACGACGATTATGAGTTCCTAGCCAGTATTAGCGAAAATACACATGACTACAAGCTACGTTCACGCTACCTCTCTTTCTCTCTCTCTCTCTTTCTCTCTCTTCATTTCTCGCTCCTTCTCTTCTTCTGTCTTTCTTTCTCTCTCGCTTCACTCCCTCTGAAACCTCTCTTTCTCCTTCTCGTCATTTTACGAGTGAACTGCTAAAAGTTTTTGCTTTGAGAGACACGTATTTATGCATAACATTCGTATAAACAAAATAACATATGTGGAAATATAAACTAAATGTTCGTTTACTTGGGTAAAAAGATGTTATCATTTGTTATTAATTGAAATTTTTCCCTTTTTAATATTTTTATTCGGAGTTTATTCCAACTAATGATGCTAGAGATGCAGTTGGTTATTTTTAGGAAGGGTTCATTTTTTTCTACGACCAGGCTTAATTAATTTTCTCTAGTTTTCTCTTCTCCTGATGCAGTTTGTTTAAGTTCCCGGTAGTGGAAGTTTTTTTTTAGTCAGACAAGATAGTTTTTATTTTTGCGACAAAAATTAATTACAAAAAATTAGGAGTAAAAAAAAACTAAATTAACCACAATGTTAAATTATTGTTGATTTATTGTAAAAAACAGTGTTCATCGTAGTAAAATACTTTATTAGCAAGACTTAGGATCCTAGAGTTCTGAACGTTCAAATGAACGAAATTTATTTATTTCTTCCAAAAATTCAATTTTTATTGCAGTTATTTTGTTTCACTATCCAAAATAATTAATTACCAAGTTTTTAAAAGTACAATTTTAGTTTTTAATTTTGTTTATGATTTGCAATTTATTAAAATATTTTCAATAAAAAAGTATTTCGTTCATTTGAACGTTCAAAACTTGGAGATCATCAAGACTTGCGAATTCTTTTTGTTTTTTTCGAAGAGAAGTCAATTATAAAAATTAAGGAAATATAGAATTGAATTATATATTCTTATGAGTTACGTATTTACACACCGAAAAAAAAATATTCTTGTTTTAAGAGGACAATTCCTCTTCTAAAATCCTCTTACATTTTATTCTTAAATTAAGAATATTACTCTTCATTGGAGACTATTCCTCTACTTTTAAGAGGAATTACTCTTAAGTGGAGAATAATCCTCTTCATATAAAAGGACGTTTTTTGGTCAATATACAAAAGGAAAATATGCATCAAAATAAGAGGAATCCTCTCAAAACAAGAATATTTTTTTTCGGTGCAAACTATTGTTACACAGTAAAACGCAAGGTGTTAAAATAAGACCAGAATGGATTAAAATAATCTGCAACAGTTTAATCCCTGTAGGATTAATTTAACACCAAAAAAGATTAAAATAATCTATTTTGGTGTTATTTTTAACAATGAATTAAATTTTATTTTAAATAAAACACCAAAGTCAACAATTTGTAAAAATTCAACTAATTTAGCTTCTCCAAGAAAAATTGTAAGTTAGTTACTAACTAACTTAGTAATATAGTTACTAAATTCAATTGTGTTCAAAATTTTTTAAAAATCTTTTCAAAATTTCAATTCTCTTTATAAATGATAAAATTCTTTTCTGATATTCAATTATTTTACAAAATTTTTAATCAAATTCTTGTCAAAATTTCAATAATTTTCAAAAGTTTTCTAAAATTCTATAATTTTCAATATCTACTATTTTAATAAAATTTTCCAAAAGAAAATTATTAAAAATTATTATTATTAATTATTAATTATTATTATTATTATTATTATTATTATTAATTATTAATTATTATTATTATTATTATTATTATTAATTATTATTATTATTATTATTAAAAAAAAATTAAATACAATTCTACGCAAACATTCAATTATTTTCATTAATATAAAAAAATTCTACAGAAATTCCATTATTTACAAATATTTTTATAAATTTCTTTCCAATATTTCAATTATTTTGACAAATAATAACATTTCTACAGGGATTCAATTATTTTTCTAAATAATAAAATTCTTCGAGGAATTAAATTATTATCATAAATAATAAAACTCATTGCAGAATTGCAATTATTTTTAATGCAATTTTAATCAAATTCCTCGAAAAATGTAATTATTCTTAAAAATCTTCTTACAATTCGTCCAAATAATTTAATGATTTAAAAAATTTGTTAAAAACATTTTTTATGAGAATTTAATTTCAATAAACAGGAAACTAATTAATTATTTATTTTTTATTTAAATAATTGAATTCTCGTAGAATTTATTGATAAAAATGGTTTAAAAATGAATTTCAGTTAAAATTTTAGATTATGATTTAATATTAAAAGAAATATAGAGTGAACTTTTTGGAAATAATTGAATTTTGAATCTAATATTTTTGAAAAATTTAATTGAATTTAATATGCATTTAATTAAAGAATTTATGAATAATTGAAATTTCGTTAAATTAATTAATTAATTATTATTAAAAATAATACATATAAAGTAAAATTGTAGTTAAAAATATTTGAAAATAATAATTAAGTTGAAATAATGAAAATAATTTTGATTTTTTTTTAATAATTAGTATTAAGGCGGTGTCAAAGTCGATGCGATTTTCCCATTGAAGCTCAATGCAAAAACCCAATCGACTTTGACACCGCCTTAAAAAGTAGTATATTAGTAGTAAAATATTTCTTTAGTCAAGTTTGGGAATTTTTTTTGGTGTTTGAAATTTTTTTAGCTTTTGTAAGTAGGATTAATAAACGAATTAAAAAAAGAACTAAATTAAAGTCAATGTAAAGGTAATTTTGTTAACACAATTTTTTATATTTTTCTTAAATTTTATTCTTAAATAGTAAAATAGTTTCAGACAGATTTTTTCCTTTAAATTTTTTACGAATGAAAAAAGTAGACTATTCAGACACAGTGTAATCACAGTTTCGAAATAATTTAAATTCATGTCTATTTTTACTCTTAAGTAGTAAAATAAATTTTTAGTCAGACACATTTTTTTCATTTTATAAAAAGAATTCGCTCTGAATAACAATTTATTAAAGCAGTTAAATGTGAATGTATTAAAAATAGGTTTTAATTTCATTGAAAAGTATTTTACACTTTTCTAACATTTTAAAATTTTCACACATGTAGTAAAAATAGTTTCCAGTCAGACTTTAAATTTCCCTACGTTCTGCATTACTCGTATAAAAGTTATAATTAGACTTTGATTCTATTTTGATAATAAAAGCACCAATGCGATAAATTTTAATTTCTTTTAAAGTCAGTGGTAGAGGTCAATTGCAGTCAGACATTCAAGAATGTTCAGGTTTTACTGAGTCTGTATCTATATAATTTTATACTCTAAATTCGAATCAGTAAAGCTAAAAATGTTTACTAATTTGAATTATTGAATAAAATTCAAATTAATAAAATTTATTACGAATTTAAATTTAGTGTAAGAGGGGCAGAATAATACACAGTACATCTTTTTCTAAATTGCGAAATATTGTTTTGAATATATAAAAATAGCATCGAGAAATTGATCTGGAAAAGTGAATTCACATGTATTGGTATTGATAGAGAATAATTTTTCGGTCGTGTCTCTCTCTCTCTCTTTTTTCTCTTATTCCCTTTTTTCCCAAAGTCAAAACAAACGCTTGAATGTTTGCTGCGGGGAGAAGATTGACAATACCTGCGATGTGAACGCATCAGTTGCTCGGAACAATTCTGACCAGTCACGTTCTATAAAACTTAGTTCGTCGCTCTCTCTAGTCTCGTCTCCATCTACATATATAGAGATAGATGGATAGATGTGGAAAACGAAAATATATTGCATATGAGTGAAGTTATGGATGTTTTCCATAGGTATTTCCCATCACTTTATTCATGACTGGCCCCGTATTTTCAAATGTAGTGATAAAATTCTTTCCAGACATTCATTTTGGTCACCCATATCAGACGTCGGTCTACTGCTCCTTGGGTTTTATATTCTTTTTGTTTTCATCTTATATACTTTATGCTTGATAAAAATATCCCTCTTCGTTTTGTTTATTTTCACTGTTGGGAAATTTTTGCATATGTACTTATTTTTTGGTGAGGGGAGAAAAAGAGGTTTTTTTAGAATTAGTAGCTAAAGGTTATTATAGTCAGAAATTTTAATTTTGTGAAATTTTCTGTTTTCTTTTGTATTTTACAACTGTAGTTACACGAAAAAAAAAGTACAACTGAAATGGAGAAATTTTTCGCTATAACAGCCAAACATTTCGTCAAAAACGAGCGAGCGATATTGGCATTATCGTTAGAATGGCGATATTGAATTTTACTTGAAAACAACCTATGACAGAACCAATTTTAATTGCGTAAAAAGTAAAATTAAATGCTCATTTTAATTTTTTTCAATCGTATGTTTCAAATTACAAAAATTTTAAAGTATATTATTGAAATTAATACTATGTTTTAAAACTGAAAACTCAAAAGTTGATGTTTATGCTGTCAGAAATTCCAATATGGCTGACGAATTGCACTCAACCAAAGCTCACTATCACTGAATTGGCTAAACTTTTGTCTAATGTAGTTAAGTTTAATTCACAACGTTGGTTATGTTGTTCTTTATTTTAATTATATTCCCAATATTGCTCGTTCGCGTCCTGAAATTTTTTTCCGTGTACAGATTGAAGTTTGTAGTCTTAACGAATTAGTGGCCAAAGTAAATTTCAGTCAGACGTTTCGAATTCTTCTAAAGTTGTCATCAGTGGTGAAGGTCAATTTTAGTCAGACATTTATTCGGAAGCAGTGAAAACTATTTTTAACACAAAATTTACCTTGAGAAATAGTAATGTGAGTATAGTTACAAAAGAAATAATCTAAATATAATTAAAATAAACAAAATAAAAATTATTTCCCCCTATTTTTCTTTATAAATTATATTTATCAAAGAATAACAATAATAAATAAATAGTCATTAAAATATTGTATTTTTAGAAAAATGTGTATTGCCATTTAATGACAATTGAGATAATTTATTATTTAAATTACGATCGATGCTTCATTATACAATGTTTGAATTAGAAACTACGATATATATTGGAAACGTTAATTTTGTTCATCGAAACAGAGTTAATAATTAGATTAAAATAGTATATGTGTAACGTTGCTCTGCACAAGTTTCAGTTTCAAATCGATGAAATTTCATAGACTCGAAACTGTCTAAAATTCAATTCTCTCTAACAGATAAATAGCAGTTATTTACCAAGCCATAAGCTTAGGTCAACAGCTAACTGCCCATACGATGGCAATTACGTTATTGGATATTCACTTGCATTAAATCCTATCGAATTTTCATGAACACGCGGGTTCCCATCACTCCCCCTCATCTATCAAATTCAACAAATGTTAATCTGTCATAATTTTCGTATTATTTTATTTTCCAAAAAAAAAACAAAAAATGAAGAAAATATCTTTTTTTTTATGTTTTTCTAGAAGTTTTTTATACTTGTATTTTTTTTACTAATTTATTTAATTGATAGAAAATAAATGCCAGAGTTTTCTTATCAGTCAGTTTATGAAAATGAACTGTAAAAAATAAATCATAGTTTCAGTCTACTTTTGACTAAAACCGTTTATGTTAGAAACATTTTTTACTGAATCTTCTTCGATTGAATAATATTTTACGTTCTAAAATTGACTTAATATAATTCTAAGAATTATAATATCATAATAATCGACATAATCTGTCCTCACCTGAAGTTAACGTTGTTTTATTACAATGTTTTGTTTTGTAGTTTAAATTAATATGTCAAAAGAAAGGAAAGTTAATTTGTAGACTATGTGTAAAAAAATGTGTAGAAAATTGTGTTAAATGTGTAGTGTTTTAATTTGTTAGCTTCCTTAAAAATTAAATTTTGAATAATATTACTCGAAAATTCTAGAAAATTAATTGAATTTTGGAAGACTTGCAGTTCAAAGTTTTGAGTATTTCGAAATTTTATGCAAATGAAGAACAATAATTAGTTAAATATTTATTTTACAAAAGTTATTAACATTTGAAAAAATTAATTTGGAAATGTTTAAAAAATTAGGTTTTTAAAAAGTAGTAATTTAAAATTTTTTAAAGGAAAAGGTACTTGAATTTACAATAATAATTTTAACAAGTTGAAACAATTGGAAATTCTGTAAAATTTTATATTTTAAAACATTTTATTTTTTCCACTTTAAAAATTGTCTATAAATATAATTATATTTTAAAAATTATATCATTTAATGAATTTACAAAAATCATTCTATTTAAATAATTCAATTCTCGTAGTTGAATTATTATTGGAATTGATTTAACAAAAATTTCAGTTGAAATTTTATAAAATAATTAAATATTTATACCGTTATAATAGAAATATTTTAGGAATTAGCTAAATTTTAAAAGATTTTTAAATCAAAATTCTCTGAAAATTTAAGGAAAGCAAAAGTTTAAAAATCATTAAATTTTTATTTTAAAAAATTATTAATAACATTATTTTTCTTTAAAAATTATTAAAGTTTTTCAATAGTTTTATTCAAAAATTCTAAAAATAATTGAATTTTAGATGAATTTCAGTTGTAAATTTTTTGGAAATAATTATATTTCATGACGTTTTTCATTGAAATTATTTGAAATTTCAAATTTCTGGGGAAAAATAAATATGAATAAGTTTTAAAATTTTTGTTTAACAAAAAGTATTAAAGGTTTGAAAAATTAAATTTCGTAAAATTGTTTCTTGGAAAAATGAAACTAAAATTTTCTAAAAGTACTTTTCATTTCCGAAAGTAATTTTAAAAAATTGAAACAATTGAAAATTTTGCCAACTTTTATTAAAATAAATTTGGCATTTTAATTTAAGTTGCAGTTAGAAATATTTTGGCATTTACTATAAGAGTTGTTCAAATAATTACATTTAATGAAACAATGGAAAAGAAAATTTCACGCGCGCTTGCGAGCGTTTTGTGTTTTTCTAGTTTTTAATAAAAAATTATTGAATTTTTTTTCTATTTGAGCCTTTTTTAAGTAATAGAACTTCAGTGGGAATCTAACTTTTGTACTAATTTTTTTATTAAACAATTTTTTTCGTTTTTTTTTAAGTAGAGAAAAATTTTTTTATTTTTTGTAAAATTTTAAATTAAAAAGTTTTAAAGATTTGAAATTAAAAGGAAGAAGGAGAAAGAGAGTTTGAACATTAAGTATAAGCATCGAGAACTATTTGAATGTCAATATTTAAAGGAGACACGTTTCTCCGATATACGATGTGGTTTTTGGAGCGGCCTATTCCAGGAGGGACTATAATTTATTTAATGCACGACGTCTCTCTGCATTGGAAGGGTCCAAAAACGCCCTAGTCAGTCGCATATACACACTATAGAAGATTATTGCTTTATATTTTACAACCGTCAGTTATAAGTGTCTTAAAAAGGGAATTTTACGTATTACTTATTTTTCTTTCTTGTTGCAAGAAAACTTTTCTTTTTTCATTTTATTTTTCAGTTGTTTATCGATTTCTATTGTGGGGAAAAGTTAATAAAAATTTATTCCTGCAATTAATATCTATACTTATACTAATGATAATGTTAATTATATTTATACAAGAAAAAATTGTGAATTTGTTTATATATTGGAAATTTATAATTTTTATACAAATAGTTTAGTTGTAATTTTATCGTGAGATTGTTGCTGTTATTTTAAAAAGTGATTTTTCTAAAGAAAGGAGCAAAAGGGAGAGAAGAAAGCAGAGGAGAAAGAGAGCAGTCTTGTTTACTATCACTTTATAGTTTCTTTTATGGAGCACTCGAGCGCAACTTTTTGTCATTGTCATTTCGCGCATAAAAGGAAACTCCTTAATCACAATTTATGAGAGACTTCGAGATGATCTTGAGTTCTTGGTCAAAGGATTCATGTCCACGCGTTCAAGATTTACTTTCTATTCATTCCTCTATTTTAGTTTTAACGTTCGCCTCTTTTTTACCTACTCTCTTCTTCTTCTTCTACTTCTCTCTTTCTTTCTCTACTTTTAATCTCTTTTCTCTTCTTTCTCTGTCATTCTCTTTCTTGGTCAAATTATTTTTTCGTCTACTACATATTAAATCGAAATAAGACAAAAAATATTATTTCTATTTTTTTGCAGTGTTGAAGTGCTTTCATATATTTTTTTCCTTTTATTTATTTTTTCTATCGTTTTTCAGCTTTTTTGTTCTTTTCTTCGTTTATTTTATCTTTTATTTATTTTTCTTATTTAATTTTTTATTTTATTCATATAGCTTCTTCCTTCTCATTTTTTAATTCTTTTGTTCATTTTTTTTAATGTAATTCAATTTTAAATTTCAATCTTTTTTCTTACTTTTCTTTTATTTTTCTATTATTTTATTTATTTATTTTCGTTTTTATTGCTTCCCTTTCATTCCTTTTATTTATGTTTCTTATTTAATTTTATATTTTATTCATATAGCTTCTTCCTTCTCATTTTTTAATTCTTTTGTTCATTTTTTTTTATTTTCAATATTATTCAATTTTAAATTTCAATCTTTTTTCTTACTTTTCTTTTATTTTTCTATTATTTTATTTATTTATTTTCGTTCTTATTTCTTCCCTTTCATTCCTTTTTAGTTTTTCTTTCTAACTTTATTTTTAATCTTCCCTCTAATTTTCGTTTCAGCTTCTATTCTGTCTTCCTTTTAATTTTCTCTATAGGTTCGTTTTCTTCTTCTTCTTCCTTTTTTAACTTTCTTGCTTTTATCCTGCATTGCTTTTAACAGATAAATATCTCTTTCTTTTTCTTCCTTCGATTTTTTATGCCTTTTTTCTTTCTTTTCTCCCTTTCTTCTTCTGTTTCTTATTTCCATTTCTACCGTCTTTATTTTCGTCTCGTTTTATCGTTTTTCTGTTTTAAACCTACTTCTTCTCTTCTTTTTTCAATATATTTCTCACATTATCTTTTTCCCCTATTTTTTTCTTTTTTAAACTATTTTCCTTTTTTTCCTCTTGCTTTTTTTCCCATCACTTTTATTGTCCTTGTCATTTATTTTTATTTTACTGTTTATTTTATCATTTTCTCATGATTTCTATTTCTTGATCTATTTTTATGGATGAAACGTGTCCGACAATTTGATGAAAGTTGATAAGACATTGCAGTTCAGCCCTTAATAGAGGAAATTCCAATTCGAAAAAAGGAGAGAGAAAAAGATAGACAGAGATAGAAAAAAAGAGAGAGAGAGAGACAAAAGTTTGGTAAAATTCAATTTGAAAAGTTGCTTTTTGAACTCTTTCCCACTCCCACTGTCTCTCCTCTCTTGTATACCCTGGTGCATATATAACAATTTTTATGTTTGTGTCTCTCCCACTAAAAAAAAATGTTCGCTTTTAAAAGCAGAGACGAACTTTGTGATTAAACATGCATTCAATTTATGTACAACTTGAAATAAAGTTTAGTCAGGAAAATATCTCCTCCAGTGTACGGTTGAAGTTTCACCTTTTAAAAAACAAGAGAAGAGAGAGAGAAAAAATTTTTCTTCTTCCCCTTTTTTTTTGTAATGGGACTCAGGTGCGCAGGGAGAGGTTCGCTTCTTTTCTTTTATAAAAGGTAGCATCTGTTCGGATTACTTTGTGAGTAATCGTCCCAAGTCTCAGGATAAAATCTTATCGCTCGACTCCTCTCTCCGTCTCTCTCGATTTCGCTCTCTCCTTTTTTTTAGAGAAAGGAGAGAGAGAGAGAAAGAGAGAGCATACACACCCAGACCCACCCCAATCTCAAACTGCGTAATCTCTCAATCTTACAATATAGAAACTCTGGAGAGTGACTCGATCAATAAATTGACTCACTTGTCGCAGAATCCAAACGATATTGCGCCTCTTTTCTCCCTTACCCCCCCTCCGGATGATTCATGGACGCTGTATATTTCTCGTTTATTAGCCAATTCATTCAGATCGGACTTGAATCGTTCCACTCCTTGAAACTTGTATCATTATCACTGTGAAATATTTACGGGAGGTAATAAAATTCTGTATATATGTGAGTCAGAGCCATTTGTCGAGAGTTAGATGCGTGTATTAAGTGGTACATAATATTGTATATATGGGGTAGCTACTGGGTTTTTAGATGTATAAATTTTAATTCACAAGTATAGTCGAAGAAATAATTTTCTTTCTCTGCATTTACTTTTTAATGAATTATTCTTTTTTAAGGGGTTTATTTTTAGAGGAGGAAGAGAATTTAATTTTTTTTCAGGGGGAGTACGGGAAGTACTATAAATTTTTTTGGAATTTAAAGTAAGGAAATTAATAAGGAACGGACTAGTTTTCCCTGTTGGAGTACTGAGAATCTTTTAAAGACTCTTTTTGATTCTCTTTAGAATTTAAACTCTTAAGTTTTTTCATGTGGGTTTTTAGGTATTTTTCCAATTTTCTTTTTAAATGTTTTGAAGCAGTTTCTTAATTTTTTAAAATGCATAAACTATTTTTTTATTGTTATTTATTTACTAATAATTAGTTATTTTTTATTAATTTTATGTTCCGAAAGTTTCGAACGTTCACGTGAACAACAATATTTTTTTTACTTCTTATAATTTGTATTTCTTTACAAAAAATTAGTTTTTAGATTAAAAATATGAATTCTAAACGAAGTATTGTTTAATTACAATTATTTTTCTTTTTTTGATAGTAATTTGCTAAAACACTTAAGGGGAGAAACAATTTCGTTCATTTGAACGTTCGAAACTTTAGGCACATTTAATTTTTAACAGAACCAAGTTGAAGTCTACAACGTTGATAAACGAAAAAAAATTATTCTCTGAGTAAATTAATTAAAAACGACTCTGCAATATTGATACAAAAATATTCAGAAATAAAGACTGATGTTTATATTTTTATAATAATTATTTTACAATTAGATATTAAATTAAAAATAATATTTGGATGAATTAAATAAATTTTTTTCGTTGATAAACGTTGTGGACTTCAACTTCATTTAACAGAGACAGTTAACGTTTGTAGTCAGACCTTCAAAGTTATTGTTAATTTTCGATCTAAACTGTCTCTTTTTTAACAGTAGTAAAAGTATTCATATAACTCTAGGAACTTTGATTATTATAAATAAATAAAATAAATAAATAAAAGTAAAAATTTGTCCGAATTTTTCTAAACTTGGGATCAGTAGTAAAAAACGATTTTAGTCAGGCAAATATTTTTTTGGAATGAAAAATTATAGTTTTAAGTAGAAAACGACTTCTAGAATTTTTTTTACTTTTGGTATCAGTAGTTAAAGACAATGTTAGTCAAACATCGAATTATTGTTACTTTGGGATAAATAGTAAAATTAATTTCAGTCAGACGATTATATTTCTTTAATGGAAAATTAAAACCGTTTTTTAATTAAACAGTTTTTAGTTTTTCAAATTTGTTTTCTACTTTTGGTAACACTGGTTAACGTTAAATTTAGTCAGACTTTCAAAATTATTGTAAATTTTTTAAAACAGTAGTTCAAGACGATTGCAGTCAGACTTCTTAATTTCTGTACAATTTTACTGTCGGTAGTATTACGAAAAATTATAATTAACGATGATCCAAATTCTTAGTTTTTTATTTAGTATTCAAAGTCAAAATCAGTCAAACTTGAAATTTTTCTGCATTTGGAATCAGTAGTAAAAGTCAATTTTAGTCACACGCATAATTTTTCTATCAGAAAAATCCTACTGAAGTAGTACTTAGTTTTAATCTAAAAACTAAGTACTTTTTCTACTTGAGAATTTTAGTATTCGTAGTTTCAGTCAAATGTGTATAGTCAAACTTTTTGAATTTTTAAAATTTTCAGCATCAGTAGTAAAAATTAATTTTAGTCAAACATTTTAATTGCTTATTCTGTTTATTACAATAAGTCCAGTTTCTTTATTTTAAATAGAAACTGAAAAAACAGTTCTTGATGGAAATTCAAAAACCGCCTTTCGAAAAAAAGAAGAAAATAGAAAACTTTGTAAATTCCTAAGAAGATTAATTAAAATACTATAGGAGACAAAAGGACCAATTTCATAATAAATTTGTTTGCTTAAAAAATTGTTAACCGATAGAAAACACCCTTTTGGGCTTCATTTCTCTTTGACATCTCCAACCCTCTGCAATGGTGAAAAGAGAGCGAAACCGAGAGACTCTCGCTCTCTCTTGAACATTCGATCTATTTGACTTTTTCTCAATCTATAACGTATATATGCAACTCTCCCTAAATTGTTTCTGACAGTCATATGTTTCTGGGCGTGGGGCCTCCGAGGCCTTTCTGGAAATTCTCTTCATGCACGCATATACATATATTTCTATATCAAACCATATAATTTTTATCCCTTCAAAAATTGACTTTCACGTTTCTATATGGGCGAGAGAAAGCAAGAGAGAGAGAGAGAGGCGATTATTTACAATGAGATTAAAATTTTACTCTTGATATGCCCTCAAGTTCCCATTATCTACTTTGATTTCTTTTTTCTTCTCTCTGCTTTTTTTGGTATAAATTGGCCTCTCCGCCAATACGTTTGAGCCTATTATGTATTGCAAAGAGAGAGAGAGAGAGGCTCCTGCTGTTTGATTTTTGAATGTGAAATTCCGAACAGGAATTACGCCCATTGTTGTAAAAATGGATAAGGGAAATATTATCAAAGAGCTTATAGCCTCTTGGGAAATTTTTTTTGTTTTTATAATTATTGCTGGAGAAAAAAAATCGTTAATATTATTCTGGCAGAAATTAATTTTTGGTAGGCCTCAATTTTTATTCTTTTTGGAGACTCGAATTATTATTTTTGCTATTTTTATTTTTTATTGTAATATTTAGGTACTGCTGTCTGAAGTTGAATTTGCGTAAAAATATTTATACTATACCTGGAATTAGTAGGACTTTTTGCTATTAAATTAGTAAATTTTACGCTCTCACCTAGAAGAAATTTTGTTGCAGTGAATTTTTACTCCAAAATCAGGTTAAAATTTATACTTTTTTTCTTAGAAGTTTGACTACTTTTTTTACGGTTTACTACTATTGTGGTGTTTGCTTTAAAAGTCGTGACACTAAAAAAAATCTCAAAAATTTTAATAAAATTTTTAGAAACACTTCTAAAAATTAAAAAAAAAATTCTTTTAAACGAGTCAATTATTTAAAAAAAATTTGTCGAAATTTAATAAAATATGACATTTTTAAAAAAATATAATTGTTTTGGTAATTTTTATTAAAATTTCATGAAAGAATTCAATTACTTATTTTTTATATATTCAATTTTAAGAAATGTTCAATAACTTATTTATTTTTTTATTACAATAATTGAAGTCTCGTATAAATAATTACATTTAAAAAGGTTTTTATTAGAAATCTTAAAAAGTTTTAATTGTTGCAAAAGTGTTACAAATTTTTATTTTGTAATAAAAAATAATTAAAGTTATGAACAGGATAATTTTATTAAAATTTTACTTTTTAAATTGAATTTTGACAGATTTAAAGTTGTAGTTTTTAGAAATAGTTAAATTGATTAAAAAAGGCTTTTAAATAATTAATTTATTAGTCACTAAATTAGACTACAAATACTAATTTTTATTTATTTATTAATTAAATTTATTTATTTAGGGTTGCCACGCAACCTGAAAATCTGGAAATGCCATGAAATTTTATAAAAATTGAAAAACCTTGAAAAGTCAGGAAATTTTGGTCAATATCCTGGAAAATTGTTGTTTTTTAATTGTATTTATTCTTGAAATCTACTTTTACTTAAATATTCTATTGATTTATTTTTAAAAGTAATATAATTCTTCGTGAAAAACCATTTATGTTTGAAAATTTACAAAAATTCTTATCAATATTCAAAATTTTCATTTAAATTTTAAATTGTCTTTTTAAAAAATAAAAATTTTCTCCGAAACTCAATTATTTTTTAAAATTTTAATAAAATTCTTGGCAGAATTTTAATTATTTTTAAAATACGAAATTTTTATCAAATTTCTCGAAAAATAAAGTGATTGTTAAATTTTTTTTTTAAATTTGTCTCTTGACAATAAATAATAACAATAATATTAATATTAGTAATGTTTAATAATAAAAAACGAAATAATTTAATTTTGATAAAATTTTTTGTGAAAATTCAATTTTAAGAAACATTCCATTATTGTTTAAGAAATTCTTTATTTTTATAGTTAAATAATTAATTTCTTGTAGAATTTTCTAATAAATGTTGATTTAAAAAAATTAAAAATTTTAAAAATTCTACGAGAATTAATTTGTTTAACTCTAAAAATGAACATTTAATTAAATAATTAAACTTTTTCAACAAATTTATAATAATAATTGACTGCTTTTAAAAAATTTCTTTTAAATAATTGCATTTTTTGAGAAATTTGTTGAAAATTTTGTATATTTAAAATGATTGGAATTCTGACTAAAATTTAAAATTTTTTTAAATAATTGAATTTTGGAGAAAATTTTTATTATTTGTAAAGATAATTTGAATTTTGTTGGGAATTTTTGGCAATTTTAGAACATAATTAGATTTTTGCGAAGAATTACGTTAGCTTTGTAAATAATTAAATTCTTGAAACTAATTTTATTAACATTTCTTTTTAAATAATTGAATTGTTCTGTGAAATATTTTATTCAAATAGTAGACATTAGAAATAATTGAAGATTGAGAAAGTTTTGAAATTAACTAAATTGCTACGAAGAATATATTCAAATAATTTTTCAAAAAATTGAATTTTTGAAAATCTTAATTTCTATGTGAAAAATAATAAAGACTAAATATTTATTTAAAAATGAAGTTATTGATGTTTTACAATAATTTTCTAATTAATAATAAATGTAGTTTTAAAAATCTGGAAAAATTCCGTTTTTTAACCTGGAAAACCTTTGCTATTATTTTTACATTCTTTTATTTTTTGCTAACATTTTTATTTATTATTATATTTGATTAAATTTTTTACATTTTCCGTTTTACTATTATTTTTACTTCTTTATTGTCATTGATTGTTTAATTATTACTAAAGTAATTAATAACTACTTTCTAAATTTGAATTTGTAAGTGACTTTTTGTTTTTGAGTTGGTAAATTTAACTAATAAATAATAATTTCTACTAAGTTACTAATAAAATTTACTAATTCAGAAGCAAAAAATTAGTTACTAATTAAAAATGTTTATATTTATAAAATAGACTAGCGCCTCCGTCGACCGCTTCGCGGTCGACTACGTTGCTTCCATTTTCCGTTCAACACGTAATTTTCCTATAAATATTTAAACATGTAATTTTGCATATCTACGTTATTCTTCCCCTTGTATAAATTTAATCTTTTCAATTTAATACAAACTAAAAACTAAATTTTCAAGTACATGAATATGTTTTAAATGATAATTTCACCAAGTTGTTTCGCTATTTTCGTTTAACACGTGAGTTATCTATGAAAGTTTTTTATCGTAAGTAACTACTCCACATTTACTTCTGTAAATTAATTTCTTTTTCTCTCTGAAGATTAAGCAAATAAATTATTAATGAAGCTTTAAAAAGTCAGATTAACTTCAACTTTTATTCAAATTTTATTATATATTCAATGTCGATATGTGAAGAAGATCAAGGTGGCCACTTTTTTTTAGAAAATTGAATTCCCGGTTTTTTCCCAGTTTTCCCGGCCAAATTTTATTCATTTTTTGGTCATTATAAATAGATTGAAACAATATCTATTCAACATAAAAATTTATTTTCTTTTAAAACCAGTCCTTTAATAATATTTAATAAATTAGTTTTATAATAAAAGGAAACTTTTCAGTTTCAAAACGTTTTACATTTATAGACAAAAGGAAAAGTTTAAATAAATAACAAAAGATTTCTTTTATTTTTCAAAGAAAATCCTTTTATTTTATGCAAGACAATTTGTTTTATCCAACAAATTATAAAAAAATTTTAAATATTAATAACAAACGAAACAAATAATCTTAAATTATTCTGTATTATACATATTACAAATTTAAACTTATCAATATTGAGCTCGTTTAGAGATAACTTTTTTTTGACATTTTTCCGAACCGATAATAATATGAAAGTTGTAAAAGAATAAGAAATTTTTACTATTTTACGAATTTCTTTTTTTTTAAATGAACTAAAATTTTTCATAATGAACTTTAAGATTGATTCTTTAAAACTGAAATAAGCGTATGAAAAACGGGAATGGAAAATAATAGGGCCAAAATAAGTGAAATCGGCCACTTAAAAAATTGTTGTCTCCAATTTTCAAGTAATTTATGATTTTCGGTAGATATACGTGTACATTTTTACCCCCTACAATATTTTTCAACAAAAAATTTTATTTTGAAAGTAAATACGTGTTAAAGTTTTGGGTCATTTTATTTTCGTTTTCTTACTACTCTAAGACGAATAAAGATAATTAGGGGAGAGCGGGGTTGAACGTGCCGGGGGTAAAAAGTTCCGTTTAATTATATCTTAAAAACAAAAAAGATTTTAATACAATTCAAATAAGGAAAGCGTAAACAATAGCCTAAACAATACTTCCCTCATTTGAATTTCATTAAAATCTTTTTTTGTTTTTGAGATATAATTAAACGGAACTTTTTACCCCCGGCACGTTCAACCCCGCTCTCCCCTAAGTAAACTTTTTTTAAAAATGAAGCCTGAAGTCTATATTTTGAAGATAAAATAAAGCGATTACTAAAAAATAAATTTTTTTAATTGTTAGTAACAATTTTTTTAAACAATTGCAAATTGAAGATTGTTCTCAATGTTTTTGAAAAATCCTTTCTAAAAAAACAGAAAGCATAGAACTCGAATGAAAGGAAATCGAACTCGAAAACGTAACTCGAACATGTGAAACTCGAAAAATGGACGTTGCTCTTACGCACGCGTGAAACCAAGTTAGAAAGATGGCCACTGTTTGTTTTCTTTTGGAATCTTATTTTATTTTCGGCAAATAATTGTTTTTTATTATAATAATATAAATAAAAGTATATTAAATGTTTTATAATTTTTTATTTTTAGGCTGCGTCTACAATAGAAAAATAATGTGTTGAATGTGTTATGTTGTAGTATTTCTGGTTAGTGCTAAATGTATAAGATATGCACTTTGTAAACAATTGTTCCTAACCTCACTAACTTAGTTACTTAATCGGAACGAAACAAATTTCTATTTTTGTTGTGACAGACTAAAAATACAACAAAATAACCATATATATTATATGTATAAATAATAAATAAACATTTATTTGCTGAAGAATGAGTAAAAATTAAAAAAAAACATACAGTAACAGTTTTTTCATTATTTTTTAAAAAACCAGTTTTCGTCCGAAGTGATATTTTAATGTTTTATTATTTCTGAACAAATATAATTTTTGAATTTTGCCACAAACATTTTGTTTCAAAATTTATTTTAGAAAATGAAATTCGTTGTTTTTACATTTTTTTACCACAACAAAATCATAATTTTATACAAAATTTAGCAAAATAAGAAAAAAATAACAGAATAGACTCTTGGAAAAAGTGAAGTTAATGCAAATTTAAAATATTCATTATGTGTGAAAAATAAAAGAAGCATTTACATTTAAGAACTGTATATAATGCCTTTTTTATAATTATACCTATTCGTACATTTTCTAAGCACAAAAAGTATTTTTTATTTTCTATGCTTTCATTTAGTTGTTAAAATATTTTTAATTAACTCAAACTTTAAATTCCAAGTTATTTAACTTAGAATTTTAAAGTTTGAGTTTATTGGAAATATTTTGACAACTATGAAAACATTGAAAATAAAGAATACTTTTTGTACTGAGAATAATTAATTCTCAGTACAAAAAGTATTCTTTATTTTCAATGTTTTCATAATTAGCTCAAAATAGCTAATTTATTTTTTCTTTTTGTTAATGAGTAATTCTTCGCGTAGCCAACAATTTGTATTTTATTATTTTTGAAAATTCTTTTGACAAACTATAAGTTACAGCCCTAATAGAATTTTAAAGTTTAATATTTCTTAATGAATGAAATATCAGTGGTAGATCGGACAAAATAATGAAAATTTTCTTTTTTACAATAAACAACCCTGAAAAATTTATTGCACCATGACTCACAAGGAAAACTATTGTTTTAAGCAAATTATTAGCGATTTTTATTGTTTTATTAATCTTACAATACTAAATTTTATTTGACGTGAAATTTAAATAATGGGGAATCATTATATGAAAAGCAAGTAAAGCTAATCTCATATAGCAGCACCATTGCAAGGTCGTCTAGCGCTTAATTTTTGATTTCGCGAAAAATCACATTTGATTTAAAAACAAATGGGCGAAGTAAATAAATATTTTTTGTGGAATTGTGAAAAGTTAAAAATTTAATTACATAAGCGAGAAATTTGTGCCACAGGAAAAAAAACGTTTTTTCAAGTCGCAGTATCGTAAATGTATTACATGAAAAAAATTGAGGTTGTGTTCATTCAGGAGAATTTATTTGTGCTTTATACTAATATTTAGTGATATTTCGGTTTGATCTTTTATGTAAATGTAATTTTGAAAATAAGAACTAACAATAAGAGTCTGAAGAAACACGAAGGACATTGACTTATTATTGTTTAAAAAGTGTACAAAATATTGTCGAAAAACAGTAATAAAATTAATGCCTGTGCCATGTCTAAATTAATAACATTTAAATGGAATACAATTGAAAACTTGATCCTTTTATCCAAAATGAAATTATGATAGAATGTAATGTAATGTAATTCATCACTTCAATATGGAAAGTATAATTGAATTAATTGACAAATAGACAAAAGCTTTGGTCAAACGATTATTCACATTCAAAAATTTTTAGAAAAAAACTGATGTTTTGGTACAAGTTGAGTAGTATCCTTAGAGTGTTTCTATGCAATTGATAAATTTTGTTTAACATTGTAAAAAAAGCTAAATAATAAGAAACAAAAAATGTTGCTAAAAAACACACCAAGGTCTAATCAAAGAATATTAATTTGTTACAAATAAAATTAAAAAAACAAAATACTATTAAACGTAAAAGAACGTAGAAAAGTTTTCAATTATTAAATTAATAATTTTATGGCCACTTGACCGGGAAATGACCGGGAAATTTGATACTAAACCAGAAATTTATTTTTTATTTTTAATTTTATTTTTAAATTGACCCAAAAAAAATATTTTTTCAATTATTACTTGAGAAGTATATTGTACATAAATAGGTATATTAGAGAATACACAAATTAACAGACTTTAGTTAGTGAGGAAGAGGGATTACTGAGAAAATAATATAGTTACAGGGTGTCTAACGGTCAGGGAAGTCAGGGAAAAGTCAGGGAATTTCAGAGAATTTCATTAAAAGTCAGGAAAATTTCTAAAAATGTATACAAACATTAAAATTTCTTATGAATAAAATATTTTTTTAATCTAATAAAACTTAGAAAATTTTTTTTATGGTTTGTTTCAATCATTAGATAAAAATTTATTGTTAAATATGTCAGTTGCCATATTTTTTGGCCCAAGAAAGCAGAAATAAAATTTGTTAAAAGGGATTAAAAGTCAGGGAATAGTCAGGGAATTTTATTCTCAATCTTTGTTAGACACCCTGAGTTATTTAAATTTAACGAAATCTTTTTATTTTAAGCGGATTTTTCTTTTAATGTTTATTCCACAGGATTTTTCTCATAATTTCTATTTGGGACAAAATAAGTTAAACCGGCCACTTGAAAAATTTTGTCTCCAATTTTCAAGTAATTTATGACTTTCGGTAGATATACAAGTACATTTTTGCACCCTACAATATTTTTCAAAAAAAGATTTTATTTTGGAAGTAATCACGTGTTAATGTTTTGGGTCATTTTATTTTCGTTTTCTTACTACTCTAAAACGAAAATAAAATGACCCAAAACTTTAACACGTGTTTACTTTCAAAATAAAATTTTTTGTTGAAAAATATTGTAGGGGGTAAAAATGTACTCGTATATCTACCGAAAATCATAAGTTACTTGAAAATTGGAGACAACAATTTTTTAAGTGGCCGATTTCACTTATTTTGGCCCTATTATTTTCCATTCCCGTTTTTCATACGCTTATTTCAGTTTTAAAGAATCAATCTTAAAGTTCATTATGAAAAATTTTAGTTCATTTAAAAAAAAAGAAATTCGTAAAATAGTAAAAATTTCTTATTCTTTTACAACTTTCATATTATTATCGGTTCGGAAAAATGTCAAAAAAAAGTTATCTCTAAACGAGCTCAATATTGATAAGTTTAAATTTATAATATGTATAATACAGAATAATTTAAGATTATTTGTTTCGTTTGTTATTAATATTTTAAATTTTTTTATAATTTGTTGGATAAAACAAATTGTCTTGCATAAAATAAAAGGATTTTCTTTGAAAAATAAAAGAAATCTTTTGTTATTTATTTAAACTTTTCGTTTTGTCTATAAATGTAAAACGTTTTGAAACTGAAAAGTTTCCTTTTATTATAAAACTAATTTATTAAATATTATTAAAGGACTGGTTTTAAAAGAAAATAAATTTTTATGTTAAATAGATATTGTTTCAATCTATTTATAATGACCAAAAAATAAATAAAATTTGGCCGGGAAAACTGGGAAAAAACCGGGAATTCAATTTTCTAAAAAAAAGTGGCCACCCTGATTTTCTTCATATATCGACATTGAATATATAATAAAATTTGAATAAAATTTGAAGTTAATCTGACTTTTTAAAGCTTCATTAATGATTTATTTGCTTAATGTTCAGAGAGAAAAAGAAATTAATTTACAGAAGTAAATGTGGAGTAGTTACTTACAATAAAAAACTTTCATAGATAATTCACGTGTTAAACGAAAATAGCGAAACAACTCGGTGAAATTATCATTTAAAACATATTCATGTACTTGAAAATTTAGTTTTTAGTTTGTATTAAATTGAAAAGATTAAATTTATACAAGGGGAAGAATAACGTAGATATGCAAAATTACATGTTTAAATGTTTATAGGAAAATTACGTGTTGAACGGAAAATGGAAGCAACGTAGTCGACCGCGAAGCGGTCGACGGAGGCGCTAGTTAATTTAAAAAAAAGAAAAATGAGTAACCTTCAATTTTTTTTAGAAATTGTTTAAAGTTTTCTGTCAAAATGCAGGCGAAAATAGAATCCTGTTCCTGGCAACAGATAAAATTGGAAACGGATAAATAAGATCTTCTTTTGTTTTGTTAGAAACATCACTCTTTCAAGCGGATTTTTAAGATCAAGAGTCTATTTTTGCCTGCATTTTGAGAGTAAACTTTACACAATTTCTATAAAATTGAAGGTTAGTCATTTTTCTTATTTTTAAATTAATCTTTGGAATTTTTTTTTTTTTTTTAATTTTTTTTTTAATTTTTCAAAAACATTGAGAATAATCTTCAATTTGCAATTGTTTAAAAGAATTGTTACTAACAATTAAAAAAATTTATTTTTTAGTAATCGCTTCATTTTATCTTCAAAATATAGATTTTAGGCTTCATTTTAAAAAAAAGTTTACTTAATTATCTTTATTCGTTTTAGAGTAGTAAGAAAACGAAAATAAAATGACCCAAAACTTTAACACGTGATTACTTCCAAAATAAAATCTTTTTTTGAAAAATATTGTAGGGTGTAAAAAAGTACTTGTATATCTACCGAAAGTTATAAATTACTTGAAAATTGGAGACAAAATTTTTCAAGTGGCCGGTTTCACTTATTTTGTCCCAAATAGAAATTATGAGAAAAATCCTGTGGATTCCCTGACTATTCCCTGACTTTTTCCCTGAATTTTAATCTCTTTTAACAAATTTTATTTCTGCTTTCTTGGGCCAAAAAATATGGCAACTGTCATATTTAACAATAAATTTTTATCTAATGATTGAAACAAACCATAAAAAAAATTTTCTAAGTTTTATTAGATTAAAAAAATATTTTATTCATAAGAAATTTTAATGTTTGTATACATTTTTAGAAATTTTCCTGACTTTTAATGAAATTCTCTGAAATTCCCTGACTTTTCCATGACTTTTCCCTGACCAAAAAAATTCTCTGACTTCCCTGACCGTTAGACACCCTGTAACTATATTATTTTCTCAGTAATCCCTCTTCCTCACTAACTAAAGTCTGTTAATTTATGTATTCTCTAATTTACCTACTTATGTACAATATACTTCTCGAGTAATAATTGAAAAAATATTTTTTTGGGTCAATTTAAAAATAAAATTAAAAATTAAAAATAAATTTCCGGTTTAGTATCAAATTTCCCGGTCAAGTGGCCACCTTGAAGATATGATTATTAAATTTTGAAGGTAATTACAAAAGATAAGTTATTCATTTTTAATTGAATAAATATATCATTTAATTTTATCAATTTTCAAAAGAAAAAAAACTTATTTTTTTTTAATTATCTAACATTTAAACAATATATAACCAGCAATACTACACAACCTACACAACATATTCTTCAACACATGATTTTTTTATTGTAAAATTATTAATTTAATAATTGGAAACTTTTCTACGTTCTTTTACGTTTAATAGTATTTTGTTTTTTTTAATTTTATTTGTAACAAATTAATATTCTTTGATTAGACCTTGGTGAGTTTTTTAGCAACATTTTTTGTTTCTTATTATTTAGCTTTTTTCACAATGTTAAACAAAATTTATCAATTGCATAGAAACACTCTAAGGATACTACTCAACTTGTACCAAAACATCAGTTTTTTTCTAAAAATTTTTGAATGTGAATAATCATTTGACCAAAGCTTTTGTCTATTTGTCAATCAATTCAATTATACTTTTCATATTGAATTGATGAATCTTTTACATTCTATCATAATTTCATTTTGGATAAAAGGATCAAGTTTTCAATTGTATTCCATTTAAATGTTATTAATTTAGACATGGCACAGGCATTAATTTTATTACTGTTTTTCGACAATATTTTGTACACTTTTTAAACAATAATAAGTCAATGTCCTTCGTCTTTCTTCAGACTCTTCTTGTTAGTTCTTGTTTTCAAAATTACATTTACATAAAAGATCAAACCGAAATATCACTAAATATTAGTATAAAGCACAAATAAATTCTCCTGAATGAACACAACCTCAATTTTTTTTATGTAATACATTTACGATACTGCGACTTGCAAAAACGTTTTTTTCCTGTGGCACAAATTTCTCGCTTATATAATTAAATTTTTAACTTTTCACAATTCCACAAAAAATATTTATTTACTTCGCCCATTTGTTTTTAAATCAAATGTGATTTTTCGCGGAATCAAAAATTAAGCGCTAGACGACCTTGCAATGGTGCTGCTATCTGAGATTAGCTTTACTTGCTTTTCATATAATGATTCCCCATTATTTAAATTTCACGTCAAATAAAATTTAGTATTGTAAGATTAATAAAACAATAAAAATCACTAATAATTTGCTTAAAACAATAGTTTTCCTTGTGAGTCATGGTGCAATAAATTTTTCAGGGTTGTTTATTGTAAAAAAGAAAATTTTCATTATTTTGTCCGATCTACCACTGATATTTCATTCATTAAGAAATATTAAACTTTAAAATTCTATTAGGGCTGTAACTTATAGTTTGTCAAAAGAGTTTTCAAAAATAATAAAATACAAATTGTTCGCTACGCGAAGAATTACTCATTAACAAAAAGAAAAAATAAATTAGCTATTTTGAGCTAATTATGAAAACATTGAAAATAAAGAATACTTTTTGTACTGAGAATTAATTATTCTCAGTACAAAAAGTATTCTTTATTTTCAATGTTTTCATAGTTGTCAAAATATTTCCAATAAACTCAAACTTTAAAATTCTAAGTTAAATAACTTGGAATTTAAAGTTTGAGTTAATTAAAAATATTTTAACAACTAAATGAAAGCATAGAAAATAAAAAATACTTTTTGTGCTTAGAAAATGTACGAATAGGTATAATTATAAAAAAGGCATTATATACAGTTCTTAAATGTAAATGCTTCTTTTATTTTTCACACATAATGAATATTTTAAATTTGCATTAACTTCACTTTTTCCAAGAGTCTATTCTGTTATTTTTTTCTTATTTTGCTAAATTTTGTATAAAATTATGATTTTGTTGTGGTAAAAAAATGTAAAAACAACGAATTTCATTTTCTAAAATAAATTTTGAAACAAAATGTTTGTGGCAAAATTCAAAAATTATATTTGTTCAGAAATAATAAAACATTAAAATATCACTTCGGACGAAAACTGGTTTTTAAACAATAATGAAAAAACTGTTACTGTATGTTTTTTTTTAATTTTTACTCATTCTTCAGCAAATAAATGTTTATTTATTATTTATACATATAATATATATGGTTATTTTGTTGTATTTTTAGTCTGTCACAACAAAAATAGAAATTTGTTTCGTTCCGATTAAGTAACTAAGTTAGTGAGGTTAGGAACAATTGTTTACAAAGTGCATATCTTATACATTTAGCACTAACCAGAAATACTACAACATAACACATTCAACACATTATTTTTCTATTGTAGACGCAGCCTAAAAATAAAAAATTAAAAAACATTTAATATACTTTTATTTATATTATTATAATAAAAAACAATTATTTGCCGAAAATAAAATAAGATTCCAAAAGAAAACAAACAGTGGCCATCTTTCTAACTTGGTTTCACGCGTGCGTAAGAGCAACGTCCATTTTTCGAGTTTCACATGTTCGAGTTACGTTTTCGAGTTCGATTTCCTTTCATTCGAGTTCTATGCTCTTCTCTGTTCTGTTTTTTTAGAAAGGATATTATTAAAATAATTATTAATATTATTATTATTATTAGAATAATCAAATAATATAATATCCTCCTTTCTAAAAAACAGAATTATAATTGTACTTTTTAAAAACGCGCGCCATATCGTCCATCTTTTCTATCTTGGCCAATCAAGTGTTCACGTCATTTCACACGTGCGGTAAGAGCAATGTCCATTTTTCGAGTTTTCGAGTTTCACGTGTTCGAGTTACGTTTTCGAGTTCGATTTTCTTTCATTCGAGTTCTATGCTTTCTGTTTTTTTAGAAAGGATAATAATAATTTACACTGAAAAAAATTTGATTAAAATCTTCAACTACTATTACCTAGTTGAGTGGAAAGTTGTTAAATTAATTACTTTTTTAGTTTCGCGAACTATTTTTGTGTAGTTGATTTAACTACTTTTAATGTGGTTAATAAATAATAGTTTAAATGACTAAAAAAAAGTACTTGAATTATAAGAACAACTACAAAATATGATTACACCAACTACATTTTTAGTTCTTTTTACTACTTTTCAGTAGTCAATATAACTTTTGAAATTCAGTTAAGGACCTATTAAACTACGGACAGTAGTTAAAAAGTAGTCAAAACTACTAGAAATTTTTTTGAGTGTATAAGAAACGAAGAAGAGTTATATTTAGTTCATATTTAACATCTGAATAACGTAATTAATATATTAAATTACTACCTCTCATTTGAGTTTTCATTCCAGTGTTAACTGAATCTCATTTTAATTCAATTTGTGATTTTAAAATAAGAGTGTTGTTTTTTTATAGTACATAAACTGGAAATTGGCTAAATTTGTTTAATACATAAACTGGAAATTTTTGTTTATTTAAAAAATGAAAATAAATTTTCTTCTCTTCGCTTAGCTGACAATAACCTGTGATTATTTCTTAAAAAAAAAAAAATTTGCTGGCGCCCTGATTTTCTCAAGTCCATTATTATTAAATGCACATGTATATGTATAGTGTTCACGCGCGCCGCGCCGCCACTCAATCCCGCATTTTGAAAGTGTCGCAATTATTCCATCCCCAATTACCATACCAAATACAAATGCAAATTCTCCATTGGCGCCCCTGTGTGTAAGTTTATACATGTATGTATCGTTTTGCGAGGCTCGACATTACTCTTTTAGGGGTTGCTTATTAGCTCGGTTAGGGTTCGAGGTTTGTGTTGGGCTCGAGGGTACGGTGACATGTGACGCCCTTGTAGGGCGCCAACTCTCTCACCCCTTTTCTATATCTATATACATTCATAAAGAATCATACGAAATAACCAGGGGGGGTTGTTTTGTAGTGTTTGAGTGGACATGGATTGAGCGAAGATTTGATTGCCTTCCCTTTTGGCCGGAAGGGAGCGCAAGAAGCAGGAGGTAAAGAGAAGGGGGCGAAGGGCGCTCGACAGAGAGCAAGGAGGTTCCGTCAAATACTCTCTGCGACAAATTCTCTACAATTCACTTTTCAAGTAACTAGCGAATCAAAAACTTAATTCGCCCGATTGAAATTGGACTTCTCTTTCTTTCTCTCTCTCTCTCTTTTGGGTGAGCAGTGAACCGATATTTCAATAGCTGACTACCTTTCCAAAAGGTTTTTTTTTAATGCAACCCCTCATCCTATAAATGTTGCTTTGTTGTATTCAACTCAATTCAGCCGAGATGGTTGTTCATCAACACGGGGCAATGATTGCTCCATTTTCGCTATTTCAATCAATTGCGTGTTAATTTTTCAAGGATTTTTATCGCCTTTTCATTTCCTGGGAATTTTTTTTTCTTATCTACAATGTTATATTTATCTATTGTGGATGATTTATTGAATAGTTTTTGTCAACAGTAATTAGGATTATTATTAGTAATTGCATTTAAAGGAAATTAGTTACACTAATTTCTAGTTAGTTTTACTCTCTAATGTTTACTTATTTGAAGTAGTGACTGACTTTTTAATTTTATGCTAGTAAATTTTACGAATAAATAAAAATATCCTAATAAATAATAATATCTACTAATTTAGTAGTAAAATTTACTAATTCAAATGCATAAAGTCTATCAATAATTCAAATTAAGAAACATTTTTACCAATTTAAATTTAGCGAATTTATGATTTACATTTCGCAAATTATAACTTATAGATATATTAAATATGGTATTACAAATTTTTATTTAATATTGATTAGTAGAAATAATTTTATTAAACTATTCAATAAAAATTACTATTTCTTTCACATTTTATATTTTTTGGTAATAATTCTAATGTATTTCCTTTCTGTTTGTTTCAGGTGAGTTGAATAATTTATATATTTTCTGTCGAGTTTATGTCGTAAGTAAAAAATAATTATTTTATAGTGTACAATTATACATTTTTCATATAATATAATTAGCAATAAAATAATTTTTTAATTAATAACTAATTAAATTATATTAGTCTTGTTTATTATTAAATTAGTCTTTGTTTCTCATAAATTATCAATTACTACGAAATCTAAATCGAAACCTTCATTTTTTTCAAATTCTGACAATAATTTCTTTTTAAATAACTTATTTTTTGAAAACAATAAAATTATTAGTTATAAACTATTTAAAGAATAAGTCTACTTAAATGCATCAAAATCAATTTTAACGAAAATTTAAAAATTTCTTCGAACATATTTGAATTTTTGTGGAGAATTTTATTACTTTCAAAAAATAATTGAATTTCTGCAATTATTTTAATTGTAAAACAGTTGTATTTACAATTTTCATAAATAAATAAACTGCAAGAGGTTCCGATTTGAAATTTTATAAAAATTTCAAATTTGAATGAATTTAATTAGAAATTTAAAAAACTTAAATTTTTGAAAAATTATAATAGTTCAAGTTCTTCTGAAATGTGTTAAATTTTTTAAATATATTTAATTAATTATTAAGAATAATATATTTGGAGTAGAATTTTAGTTAGAGGCACTAAACAAAAATTGAATTTTGGAGAAGTTACGAATGATTGCAGAAATCAAATTATTTTTTAAAATTAATAAAATTCTTTTCCTGAAACTAATTATTTTAAAATAGTTGAATAAAATTAGTTGCAAAATTTCAATTCTTTTTAAAAAGTTTCCTCAATATTTCAATATTTTAATAAAATTTTACAAAAAGAATTCAATTTAAAAAAAAATAGATAATATTCTACCCAAACATTTAATTATATTTAAAAATGGTCAAAATTCAACAGGAATTCAATTATTTACAAATTTGTTATCAATTTTTTTGCATAATTCCATTATTTTATGTATTTGAAGAATAGTAACATTTTTTACAGAGATTAAATTATTTTCATAGACTAATCGCAGAATTTCAATTATTTTTAATTCAATTTTAATCGTATTCTTCAAAAATGTAATTATTCTTAAAAATTTTATTAAAATTCGTCGAAAAAATTCAATTATTTAAAATTTTTTGATAAATCAGAATGGTTTGTTTGAAATAATTGAATCCTTCTAGAATTTTCCTAAAAAATCCAATTTTTGTTATAATATTAGATTATAATTTAATATTGAAATCCTTACAGTTTGAATTTTCAGAAATAATTGAATTTTGAAAACGTTTTAATTTTTAAAATAAAATCTTTGGAAATCTGAATTTTTCATACTTTCATAAAAATTTTATTAAAATTCGTCCAAAGAATCCATTAAAAAAAAAAATTTTTTATATCAGAATTGTTTGGTTGAAATAATTGAATCCTTGTTGGATTTTTGTAGAAAATTTAATTTTAGTTGAAATTTTAGATTATAATTGAATATTGATAGCATTACATTTTGAATTTTCAGAAATAATTGAATTTTGAAAACGTTTCAATTTTGAAAATAAAATGAGTTTTTCAAAAATTATTAAAAATGATTGATTTAGAGAAGAAATGTAGTTAAAAATTATAGATAATTATAATTGATTCCAAATGATAAAAATAATTATTAAGAAATTACAGGAACAATATTCTTAATATAAAATTAAAAAAATATAGTACTTTTATAAGTTATTTTATTTCAAAAAGTTTCAATCTGGAATTTTGGAAAAGTCTAAATTCCTGCGAGAACATAATAATGATTAAATATGTATTTAAAAATGAAGTTATTGTTTTTTTCAGCTTTCGGAAGTTGACATCGTTGCTCAGCATCGAAAAGTATTTTTCTTTATTTTTAGTAAAAAAAATTTAACTAATTTTACTCCTTTTATTCATCTAAGGAGTGAAAAAATATTTAATATTATTTTTTAACTTAAAACTTTGGAAAAAACTGAGTGTTTTTTTTTTTGGTTTTGTACAAAAAATATTTTTTCATGCTGAGCATCTATGGCAACTTCAGGAACCTGATGTTTTTGAACAATTTTAAAATTGTTCAAAAGAGAAAAATATTATTTAAACGAAATATATTTTATTTGACTTAAATAAACGTATATTTGTCTCACAACCAACTAGACTTTTTATTTGTTTTAAATAAAATTTTTATTTGACATAAATAAAATTTTTATTTGACATAAATAAAACATATATTTAAGTCAAATAAAATTTTATTTAAACCAAATAAAATTTATTTGGAACAAATGAAAAGTCTAGTTGGTTCTCAGACAAATATACCTTATCTCTGGGTGTTCCATTTAAAGAAATTTGTAAATAATTGTAGTAGAACATTTTTTGAGTATGTAATAATTTTTAGAGTGAATCGCAGAATATTCTTTAAGGTCAGGAAAAATGTAAAAAATTTAGAAATCAGGGAAGAATAAAATTAAATTTTTGTAATAACCCTGGGGAGTTAAACTAAGAGAAATTGTGAAATTAGGAAAACTGAAGTAAACGAATACAAATAAACGATACGGATCTAAATGCAATTCAGCGGAATGCAGGGCAAGGGAAAAAATTGAGAGAAAAGAGGGGGCAATAGAATCGTCACGCGCCATACCGATCGCTATCGAAATTACTATGCGTACGTCTCACGTCCCGCGGGTAATAAAATGCTCCTATTTGGACCCACCCCTCTTTCACGACCAAGGGAACTAACTCTCTCTCCCTTCCTATCACTTATCTACCATCTAAGTCCTCGGAATGGGCTATTTATGATGTCCTGAAATAAGGATGAAACTCTTCTTGATGCTCTCTCTCTCAATTCAATATCTATATGTATGTATGTGCCCTTCTTTTTGTCTCAATTCCCCCTTCCACCTCATTTTTTTCCTTCCACAAGAACCGATATCTTCTGCCCACCCAAACGGACACGTCACGACCAATAAATTTCCCATCGTCCTCTTTCTCTCTCTCTCTTCACATCCCATGTTCTTCTGTTTTTTTTCATCATCCTCTCCACTTCTCTTTTTCTTCAAATCCATTTCGGAAATCGCCACGGATTAGTGCATTTTTATGCTAATGTCCACGTAATACCGGGTGTCGGATATTGAAATCGCTCTCGTAAACTGACTAATGGATTCTGCACCGGATTCTGTAAACCAAACTCATTCTATACGCGGGGGAATAATGAAACTGCTTCGCGCAGAATTTTTATTTGTGTGCACAAAAAAAAGAACAAGAAAGAAAACGCAACTGACCACGATTCTGATTCATATCTTTTCATTTCTCGAGTGTTTAATTAGATTCAATTTGTGATTTCTTCTTTTTCAATGCATGATGATTTAATTGGATTTTTTGCTTATTTTTTGTAATGAATCGTTGATTTTTTAAAGAGGGGGTGAGGGATTTTTTATTAATTGTTCGAACGATGTTATCAACTACTGATTTTAGTTAATTTACTGACTTTCGATTTTTAGTTAATTCAGAAAATACAGAGTCTACTAAATTTTACTATTAATAATTAGTAATTTCTACAAATTTTATAATAACAGGGTTGCTACATGTCTGGGAAGTCAGGGAATTCAAGGAAAAGTCAGGGATTTTCACTAAAAGTACTGGAAAAAATTGAATTTTTAAAATTCATGAGAAAACTGATTTTTTTTCTTTTTGCTTCGTAAACTATGAAATTACCACAAATTTTAATACAAAAACTTCAATTTTTTCTATTTCTGACAATAATTTCTTTTTAAATAACTTAAATTTTCAAAAAGTATCATGAAATTAATAATTAATAATAAATAATAAATAAATAATAATTAAATAAAATTAATAATAACTATCATAATTTATGACTTATAAATTATTTTATGAATAATTTTTACAATTTTCATAAATACTAGATTGATATAAGATTTTTAGTTATAAAAATACTATAAAAAAATTAGATTTTGGAAAAGTTACAAATGATTACAGAAATTCAATTATTTTCAAAACTTACAAAAATTCTTCGCAGAATTTCAAATATGTTCAAAATTTAAAAACAACTCTCGTCAAAATTTACAATTATTTTTAAAAATAATAAAATACTTCATTAAAATTCAATTCTTTTTAAAAATTTTAATAAGATTCTTGACAAAATTCCACAAGAATTGAATTATTCAATTTTTAATAAATTTCTTCAAAATAATTCAACTATTTTCATAAGTAGTAATACAATTTTTCACAGGAATTCAATTATTTAAAATACAAAATTTAATAAAATTTTTCGAAAAATATCAATTATACAAAAATATTTTTAGAAATAATAAAATTCTGCACCGAAATTCAATTACTTTTATAAATTTGAATAAAATTCGTTGTAAGAATTCAATTATTTATATAAACTTGAATAAAATTCATTGGAAGAATTAAATTATTTTCAAAATTAATAGAATTCTTCGCAAAAATTCAGTTATTCTCAAAAATTACAAAAAAATATTTTCAAAATTTCAATTATATTTATAAATAAAAAAATTCTTTATC
Source organism: Leptopilina drosophilae (assembly GCA_032873175.1). NCBI lineage: Eukaryota > Metazoa > Arthropoda > Insecta > Hymenoptera > Figitidae > Leptopilina > Leptopilina drosophilae. The sequence continues at coordinate 11,749,278 of CM065485.1, forward strand.
TAAATTCAATTATATATAAAAGTTTTAATAAAATTCTTGGCAAAATTTTGTAGGAATTCAATTTTAATTAATTAATTCAAAATAATTCCATTATTTTCATAAGTAATAAAATTTTCAAAGGAATTACATTATTTAATATACAAAATTTAATAAAAGTTTTCGAAATATAATTATCAGTTATTTAAAAAATTCTTCACCGAAATTCAATTATTTTTATAAACTGGAATAAAATTCTTTGTAAGAATTCAATTATTATTTATGTAAATAATAACATTCTTCACACAAATACAGTTATTTTTATAAATTTGAATAAAATTCGTTGGAATAATTAAATTATTTTTAAAATGTAATAAAATTCTTCTCAGAAATCCAATTGTGTTCGAAAATTAAAAAAAAATTCTTGTTGAAATTATAAGTAACTTTATAAATAATAAAATTCTTCTAAAAAATTCAATTATTTTATGGAAATTTAAGGAAAATTTAAATTATTTTCATAAGTAATAAAACTCATCGCAGAATTTTAATGATTTTTTATTCAATATATATTTTAATCAAATTCCTTGAGAAATGTAATTATTCTTAAAAATTTTATTAAAATTTGTCAAATTAAATTCATGTATTTAAAAATTTATTGATAAAATTCTGTATGAGAATTACATTTAAACAAAGAACATTCTATTATTCAATAAATTATTTATTTTTTAATTTAAATAATTGAATTTTTCTAGAATATTCTAATTAAAATTGATTTAACAGTGAATTAAAGGATAATCGATTTATAATTATTTATGAAAGTAATTGAATTATTGTCACGAATTTTATTACATCTTTTAAAATAATTAAATTTTTTTGAGAAATTTTACTGCTTGTAAAAATAATTGAATTCTTGGGAAGGATTTTTTAGGTTTTTATATTTTTTTAGTTTGAATTTGAATGTTTTGAAGAATTTTAATTCCTACACAAAAATAATAATGATTAAATATTTATTTAAAAAAGAAGTTATTGATGTTTTTGAATAATTTTACAATTAATGAAATTTTTAAATAAGTTTAATAGAACATTTTTTTGAGTATCTCAAAATTTTTAGAGTGAATCAGAATATTTTTTATGGTCAGGGAAAAAGTGAGAATTTTGTCTGGAAATCAGGGAAAAGTCAGGAAAAAATAAAATTAAATATTTGTGGCAACCCTGAATAAAAGCAATACCTTAAAAGTTCTAAAAGGGTTTGAGGTAACTAGAAAAGTCTAAAAATGATGTAAAGTCTCACGGTAAATCGTTAGGTATTAAAATAACACCAAAATGGATTAAAATAACACTAAATTGGATTATTTTAATCCTTTTTGGTGTTATTTTAATACCTAACGATTTACCGTGCTTAGAAGGGCCAAAAAAATGCCTAAAAAGGGCTAAAGAAGCCTAAAAACCGAAATATGACTCAAAAGTCCCAAAAAGACCTGGAAATTGCCAAAAACGATTATAAAGACCTAGATAGCGCTCGAAAGGGCCCTAAAAGTCAAGCAAGAATAAACAAACCCCGGCAAGACCCAAAACGTCCCTAAAAAGGTCTGAAAACACCATAAAAAGCCCCAAAAGTGTCAAAAAACGTCAAAAAGGACTAAAAAGGCCTAAAAATGTCTGTAAACTTCCCAAAAAAAAGACAAGAAAGATCTAAAAAACCAAAGTGGAACACTTTCTACAGAGGACATAGTGTTACGGATTATTACGCTTCTCACTATGCGCGGCTGGTTACATTAACACGTACATACAGACACTGATTTCGACAGGGGAAAAAAAATGTTCTAAGTGAAATTGAATGTCTTTTTCGTTGACGAAATGCACTTTGACGTGCGGAGGACATGATGATGTCAACCTTTTAACTCGATGAAATGCTTCCGCACGCTAAAGCACGACTCAGCACAAAACTACAACCACGTTGCTTCACGTGACATTTCGCATTTAAAACTGGAACGCGTTCATTAACCTAAGAGCAATAGGACTTTGGTTTTTTTCTTTTTTTTTGCTTTGCGCAAAAAAAGCGATAAAAATGAAGTTACTTTGCTCGTCAATACGCTGCTGACATAATTCCGGAGGGGAAAAAACTCATAAAGAGAGAAATAAGATTAGGAAAATTTAAATTTTTAGGAAAAAAGCCATTTTTTTGCATCTTTGTTCTGTCCGGGGTCTAAACTATTTTTAGTTTGGTAGAAATTAGAATTTTCTTTCGAGAAAGTTTTTTCCGAAGTATAACATTTTTCTTATCTTTATTTTTACCTTTTAATTCATTTTGTAAATAAACACTTGGTGGCTGACAATCACTACGAGTACAGAGGATTTTTGTTTTTAATTTTTAACGAAATGAAATTTGTTTGTCTGTTGGCGTATAGTTGAAATAAAATTCTCCCAATAGAATAATATTTTTCCTCTTCTTTTTTAAAAATCAAAAAATAATTTTTGTATAGAAAATAAAATTCTTTACATTTTTTTCCCTAAATAGAAATCTTCTTTCTGTATTGAAGAAAAAGGGAATTTTTTTCTTCTATGGAACTCTTTTTTTTGTCAATATAGAAAAATGTCTTGCCATCTTTCGCGGAGATTTCTCCTCAATACTCGAGGAGAACATCTCTTATGTACACACGCGTATAGATTTTTATATCTGTGTATATATTCTATAAAAGTATCTCGCAATCAGCTGTATAGTATAGTTCTCCCTAAACGTTGAAAATCTCAATCCGATTTCATGTATATGATATCATTTTTTCTTTATTTTCTTAAAAGAAAAAAAAAAGAAAGTGGAATGTGAGTTTCTGGTTCAGTATATAAATTCCAAGAAAATTGCTTCCCAAAGCTAGAGAACAGAATAAACGAATGTGAAAAATATATTGAGCGCGTGGGGGTTACAAAAGTTGGCTGATTACTTTTCAATTTTCCATATCGGTGATGGTATATCTTTCTCTCTGCTGGGAGAGCAGTGAGGAGAGAAAAAAATCTTTTCTCCTGTCTTTCTGTCTCTATCCCTTCTTGTATTTTTTCTCACTTTTCTTTTCTTTTGACTCTTTTCTCCCTCGCACCTTTCTTCTTTTTCGTCTTCCGTCTGCCCTTTTTCCTGACGAAAAGAGACAGAAGATAGGAAACAAAGAAAAAAAGGACATTGATGAGAAAGGAAAGAAAAGAGACAGAAAATAGGAAAGAAAAAAAGGAAAGAGGAGACAAAATATATGGGAGAAACACAGGAAAAAAGAAGTGTTATTTTAACACTAAAAGTAGTGTTAAAACTATACGCAACATTTTTAACCGACGATGTGTGGTTTTAACACTACATTGGTGTTGAAATAAGAATAGAGACTGTTAAATTAACACTAGAGGGTGTTAAATTAATATACATTTTAAAATGGGGTTAAAATAACACTAAAATTGTGTTAAAACAACATAATCTGAAAACTACACGCAACAGATTTAACACTTATTTTTTTTGTGAAAGGAGTGAGAAAAGAAAGGTGAGAAGAAAAATGGGGGAGAAGAGAAAGAAAAGAAGAGAAAAGAATGATTAGAGGAGAAGAAGATAGAAGAGAAAATTTTTTACAATTTATTAAATGAAATTTTAGTTTATTAAATTATTTTATAACTATAAAACATGAAGATATCGATAACTCTGAGTAATAAAATCATTATTTTATATTACAAGAATATCATACTTCTTCAAAATTATTTTCATTATTTCAAGTCAATTATTATTTTCAAAAATTTTTAACTACAATTTTACTTTATATCTATTATTATTTTAAATAATAATTAATTAATCAATTTTACGAAATTTCAATTATTCCTAAATTCTTTAATTAAATGCATATTAGAAAATAAAAACTTCAAATAATATTAAACAATTTCAATTAAACTTTTTCAAAAATATTAATTTTAAAATTCAATTATTTCTAAAAAGTTCACTCTTTATTTCTTTTAATATTCAATTATAATCTAAAATTTTAACTGAAATTCATTTTTATGAAAAGAAAATCAATTTTTATTTGAAAATTCTCCAAAAATTTAATTATTTAAATGCAAAAGTAAATAATTTATTGAATTATTGAATGTTTCTCAAAATTTAATTCTCATAAAGAATTTTAGTATCAAATTTTTTAATAATTCAATTTTTTTGTCGAATTTTATTAAAAATTGCATGAACATAATTACTTTTTTCAAGGAATTCAATTATAATTGTATGAAAAATAATGAAAACACTGCGATGAGTTTTATGAGAATTTTCAAATTTATTCGTTTACAATTCAATTTTACAAAATTTCAATTATTCGGAAATTCTGCAATTAAATATATATTGAAAAATAAAAACTTGAAATAATTTCAATAAAAGTCCTATTAAACTTTTGAAAAGAATTAATTCTACAGAATTTTTTGTCAAAAATTTGAAAAATTAAGAATTTCAATGGTTTTAATGATATAATAACGATTCTATCACTCGGTTTCCAAATTAATTATGTGTTGAAGTTATCGATCACTCCGAGTCAAGTAAACTCGGAGTACTTGACTCGGAGTGATCGATAACTTCAACACATAATTCAATGGTTTTAGTTTAAAACTTTTTCAAAATTTAATTATTTCTAAAAATCCACGTTATAAGTAACGTGTAATCTTAAATCTAAAATAAGTATAATCTAAAATTTTAACTGAAATTCATTTATAAAACCAATTTTATAGTAAATTCTACTAGAATTCAATTATTTAAATATAAAAAATAAATAATTCATTAATGTCGTGTTTCTTGAAATTCAATTCTCATAAAAAATGTTTTCAACAAATTATTTCAATCATTAAATTCTTTAGACGAATTTTAATAAGATTTTCAAGAATGATGACATTTTTCGAGGAATTTAATTAAAATTGCATTAAAAATAATTGAAATTCTGCAATGAGTTTTATTATTTATGAAAATAATTGAATTCCTCAAAGAATTTTATTGTTTGTAAAAATAATTGAATCCCTGCAGAAATGTTATTATTTAAGAAAATAATTGAATTATTGCGAAGAAATTTATAAAAATAATTTATTAATAATTAAATTTCATTAAAAAAATTTCATTATTTATGAAAATAATTGAATGTTTGCCTAGAATTGTATTGATGTTTTTTTTAATAGTAAAATTCTTTTGCAAAATTTTATTGAAATTGTAGATATTGAAAATTATGGAATTTTAGAAAACTTTTGAAAATAATTGAAATTTTGACAAGAATTTGATTAAAATTTTGTAAAATAATTGAATATCAGAGAAGAATTTTATATTATTTATAAAGAGAATTTAAATTTTAAGAAGAATTTTTAAAAATTTTCGAACAAAATTGAATTTAGTGACTATGTTACTAAGTTAGTTAGTAAAATCCATTTATCTCCTGCAATTTAAGAAAAAAAATTATAGGCAGAATGTTAGTTACTAAGGTAATTTTTGCCTGAGTACAAAAGCAATACACGCAAAGCAATTGTTTCTTTTAAAGAAAAGCAATTTTTTTATTAGATAAAAATTATTAAAAATTCTTGTCATTTATCAAATAAATTGTTTACATATGTCAAATAGAATTTTATAATAATTAAAAAAATGGGTAAAAAATGAATAATTTATTACATTTTTTCTACATTAAAGATAATTTTAATGGTTATGTGAGAATTGTCATTTGTTTAAATTTCTCGAAATGACAAAATTTGGATTTATCAGGTTTTGAAAACTTACTCCTCAATTTTATTATTTATATAAAGAGAATTAAAATTTTAAGGAGAATTTTTAAAAATTTTCGAACAAAATTGAATTTAGTGACTATGTTACTAAGTTAGTTAGTAAGTTGATAACTAAGATCACGGTAAATCGTTAGGTATTAAAATAACACCAAAAAGGATTAAAATAATCCAATTTAGTGTTATTTTAATCCATTTTGGTGTTATTTTAATACCTAACGATTTACCGTGATGGTAACTAACTTACTATTCTCCCTGTAGAAGCTAAATTCGTTGAATTTTTACATATCCTTGACTTTGGTGTTTTATTTAAAATAAAATTCCATTCATAGTTAAAATTAACACCAAAATGGAGTATTTTAATCCTTTTTGCTGTTAATTTAATCCTATAGGGAATAAACTGTTGCAGAATATTTTAATCCATTCTGGTGTTATTTGAACACCTCACGTTATACTGTGTAAGTAATGAGGTGGAAAACAGGAAAAATAGCAACGAAGAAAGGGAAGAAAAGAGACACAAGTTACGAAAATAGCGAGAAAAAAAACAGAAGCAAGGAGAAAAGAAAGAAGAAAAAAAGAGATTAGGTGAAAAAGGGAGATAAGATAGAAGTAAAGAAAGTGCAGAAAGGAGACAAGAAAGAATTAAAATAAGGGGATAAAAGAGATTTTACAGAAGATAAGAAAGCAGCGAAAAGAGAGTGACAATGGGAGAAAAGAAAGGGAAAAAGAGAGTAACAATAAAAATAAAAGTTTGGGGAGACAAGAAAAAAAATCTGGGAGAAAACATAGGCAGGGTAAGAGAACAGAAAAAAAGAAGAGAGAAATGAGAAAAAAGAGAAAAGAAGAGGAGGAGAATAGGAGAATGAGAGAGCGGATTGCAGAGAATTTTACCATCTAGGTTGTACCTTTATGTATGTGAGGAAGTGTGGAATAACCTAAATCAGAACGGAACGTACATTACGATCGGTATCCGATGTGTTGGTCACGATAAGCGCATATGGAACCACGTGAATCCGGTTATCTATCTGGCGCCTGATTGGCCTCCCCCCTCGCCCCCCTCGGATTGCATTGGGTCGTTGCAAAACCAGATCTACAAGTCTTTTGATCTTTGCTGATTTCAATCCAGTTAGCCGCTTGTACATATATAGATATACACAGCTTCACTTTATACATAGTATACTCTTTTTCTATCCTTTTTGGTACGCACTTGATGTATAACTATATATATATGTATTATAACCAGTAGTAGTCTCTCGTGTCTTTCTTTTTGGATCAGTGAGTGGAGTTGCACTCATGCCACACTGGACAACTTTATTCATTCAGCGAATCAGTCACGCTTCGTAGTCATCACTTTGGATGAAAAGGGCAGATTTTCCATGCTCGTCAATGCAAAAAAATAGGGTTTTCTTTCTTTTTGGGCGAAAATAGAGTTGTTTTTTGAACAAAAAAAAACTCTTTTGGTTTCATTATTTATTTTATTTTTATCTTGTGTCAGTGGGAAATTTTTTTTAATTTTCAACCAGAATTGAGCCAGTATAGCCTCAAGTTATTAATTTGGAGAGGTTTTAAATTCAATTTTATCGAAATTAATTTTTTCTATTGCTTGTATTTTTGCGACATTGGTGAAGTTCACAACGTTTATAATCAACGATTTCTGAAGAAAAATATTTTTTTAAGCAAATTTTTATAAATTTTTGAACAAAAAATAGTACGTTTAATTTTTTTAATAATGATTTACAAAAAAAAATATTTGTAAACAAAAATTTGTTTTCTTTTTGGTAGGAAAATAATTTTTTTCTTTCAATCGTTGATCATAAACTTTGCGAACTTCACCGACGTATTTTTGCGTTCGAATTTTATTTTAGTTTGTTTTTCTCCGTTTTGAATTTCGCACCAATATTTTTTGTAACTCTCTGACAGAGGACGAGAATATTTTTTACTCACAAACAGTGATAATAAAGAAGCCGACCTATAAGAAATGATATTTAAATCTAAGCACTGTTAACTTAAAAGTATCAAATGGCAACGAATTGATACCAAAAATGTGGATCAAATAAAAAATTGATACAGACTTTTGGCATCAATTTGATCCACTTTAGTATCAATTTGATACTTTAAAGAAAACTGTGAGATTAATTTTTTTACATTTGGTTTATTTTTCAATCTTGGTTCAATATTGAGAATAAAACAATTATTCGCATTCTTCACAGTAAAAAGAATGTCTTATTTTAAGTCAGGAAAGCAGCCTTAAATTAATACCAGAACTCTGCTCAGAACTCCAAACGAATTAATTTTTTTGCAAAAATAATTTTTTGGGTTTTTTCAAAGTTCTGTATTTTTTTAAATTTTAAGTTCAGAAAAAAAGTTTATTAGGATTATTTGCAGAACTCTTTTTACTAATACCAGAACTCTGCTCAGAACTCCAAACGAATTAATTTTTTTGCAAAAATAATTTTTTGGGTTTTTTTCAAAGTTATGTATTTTTTTTTAATTTTAAGTTCAGAAAAAAAGTTTATTAGGACTATTTGTAGAACTCTTTTTACTAATACCAGAACTCTGCTCAGAACTCCAAACGAATTATTTTTTTTGCAAAAATATTTTTTTGAGATTTTTTCAAAGTTCTGTAGTTTTTTCGTTTTTACGGAACTATTAATATTTATATGAAAGAACTCTAGAACTCTTCATTTGCTACCAAATCACCATCTCAGAACTCTTTTTTGCACAAATTGTGGTGCTACGCTAATTTAGCACCTTATTTTGTTTAAGTAGTTTTTTTTAGTGACTATTGCCAGAACTATTGAAATAATTATTATAGAACTACAGAACTCTTCCTAAAGAACCCAGAACTCATTTGATTTTTTTCATTTTTTGAAAAAGTGGTGCTAACTTCACATGACTCGTATTTTGTATCCTTTAACATTATAGCAGACAGTGCTGAATTTAAGATCGATCTTAAATTAAGATTTACTTTTTACTGTGTTGGGCCAATATTGGCACATAAATTATTATTTATTATCGTCAATTCAATAAATTTTATTCCTTAAATAAAATTAATTATTCTAATTCTTTTACTACTATTGTGAAATAATTTGTCTTAAGGCGGTGTCAAAGTCGATTGGATTTTTGCATTGGGCTTCAATGGGAAAATCGCATCGACTTTGACACCGCCTTAAGATTAGAATACTGTTTAATATTCAACTTCGAAGTTGGTTATTGTCGTCTCAATATTGTCATTAAAATAATTATTATTTATTATCATTAATTTAAACAAAATTTTATTCTTCAATATTTTTTATTTTATAACTCCTTTAATTTTTTAGAAAAAATTAACCTCTGATGAAAATATTGTATAATATTTAATTTCGAATTTACTGTATTCGTAATCATGGGTATATGAGAAATAGAATTATCGTAATAAATTACCTTCGTTTGAAGAAAAAAATTTCTGTACTATTTTTTCATTGACTAACTTTAGTCAATTTAATTTAATTCGATAATTCTTGTTTTCTTTGGGCTTTTTTGTTTCTTTTTTCGAAGCATTTCAATAGTTGGGTGTAAATAAGTTTTCTGTAGAAAGAAACGTCGTTTTCACTTTCAAATTATTTTTCGGCGTGCAACCAATCGTGAAGATAGGAAGAGGCTAATTTACTTTCCATTATTAGGATTTTTTTTACGATCTCTAATGACTCTAATTGTGACAAAAGGCAAAAGTTAAGAAAACAATAAGATTGCAACAGTTTTGTTTTCACTTTCGACGAAGCTCTCGCATCTAAATAATGGATTTCGGTAAATAATTTCAAATTAAACTCCACTCATTGAGACTAAAGAGGTATTTAAACCTCTTTTGAGATTTTTTCAAATAAGAAAAGACTAATTTTCAAAATACAAATTATAAATTTTGTTAAGAATTACTCAAAATTGGTAATTTTTTCTCTCTTCTTCTCTTGATCTTATCGTAACACACTAAAAAAGTGCAAAATACTTTTTTTTGAATAATTTTATCATAAGAATTGTAAGTTTATATCCTCGAGCCACCGCGGGACATTTATTTGAAGTGGATTTTCCCCTCCCTCCCTTCTCGATTAAAGCTCTCGAGAGGTTGATGCCATCGCCCCAACTACGGAAGAGAGAGAGAGACAAGGGTCCTTGAAATTTGACAAAGGGTCCTAAAAGTGGCTAGTTATAGGTTCTGGTCGCCGGTGTTGAGCCCGCAAAGACATGCACTGTGGCCATTTATATATACATATACACTCTATTTGAAAGAGACAACGGGAGATTGAGTCGTTACATGTGAGAATTCATCAAAAAGAGGGAGATGGTTTATGAAAATTCAATAGATAGCGGACAAAAAGAGAAGATGCTGCATATGTCACGAGACAAGGAGAGATGATGAAATAATACAGTGATCGTCTTATCTGTGTGTCATCTTTCTGCCTTGCAAACTTTTTTTTGTAAACTTCACACACAATAACCCTTTCACTCTTCTCTCTTCGCTCTTTTATTTTCGTGGTGGTGAAAATTCTGTTGCTTTTTTTCTGCCTCGAGTTTATCTTGATCGACACTCTGAATTTACTTTTGGGTAAATTGAAAAGAGTTTTTTTTATTTATTTATTATTAGTTTATTTAAATTATTAATCGTGGCAGAATTTTTATTATCAAATTTTTCATTAGAAAAAGAAATATAAATAAAACTTCAACTGAATAAAAATTCGAGTGAACAAGAATTTAAACGTTGGTGAAGTTTGCAACGTTTATGATCAACGATTAAAAGAAAAACATTATTTTCCTACCAAAAAGAATAAAAATTTTCATTCACAAATATTTTTTTTTTTGTAAACCATTATTCAAAAAATTAAACGTTCTATTTTCTGTACAAAAAATTATAAAAATTTGCTTAAAAAAATATTTTCTTCAGAAATCGTTGACCATAAACGTTGTGAACTTCACCAACGTGAATTTAATTCAAATTTTAGTGCATTAACAGGGTTGCCACAAGTCAGGGAAATCAGGGAATTCAGTGAAAAGTCAGGAAAAGTAAAATTGGTCAGGGAAAAGTCAGGTATTTTTAGTAAAAGTTGTACTAGAAAAAATCAAATTTCAAAAATTCATGAAAAAACTCTAAATTTTGACGTTTTCTTTGTTTGACTCATAAACTATAAAAATAACCACGAATTTTAATACAAAAACTTAAATTTTTTTTATTTCAGACAATAATTTCTTTTTAAATAATTTAATTTTTAAAGAACTATCATAAAATTATGACTAATAAATTACGTAATGAATAATTTTTACAATTTTCATAAATATTAGATTGATAAAAGAATATTAGTTAAAGATACTAAAAAAATTTAGTTTTGGAAAAGTTACAAATAATTACAGAAGTTCAATTATTTTCAAAAGTAATAACATTTTTCGCAGATATTCAATTATACTCAAAATTAAAAAAAATCTGGTCATTTCAATTATATATTTAAAAATAAAAAAATTCTTCTCCAAAATTCTATTATGTTCAAAATTTTTTTTTAAATTCTCGTCAAAATTTCAATTATCTTTATAGATAATACAATTCTTCTTCGCAATTCAATTATTTTCAAAAACTTTAATAAAATTCTTGGAAAAATTTCACAGGAATTCAATTATTTCATATAAAAAATTTCAAGTAAGTTTTCGAAAAATATCAATTATTTAAAAGAGTTTTATAAAATTCGTCTCAAAAGTTTGGTTATTGAAAAAAGTTTAACAAAGTTCTTTTCAAGAATTCAATTTTTGTTAGAAATACTAAAATTCTTCACCGAAATTCAATTATTTTAGAAAAATTTTAATAACATTTCATAAATAATAAAATTCATCGCAAGGTTTTAATTAATTTTGGATACAATATTGTAATCAAATTCCTCGTAAAATGTAATTATTCTTAAAAACTTATTGTTTATGAAAATAATTGAATTATTGCAACGAATTTTATTACAATTTTTTCAAATAATCGAATTTTTTGAGAAAATTTACTACTTTTAAAAATAATTGAATTTTTAATTCTTGCGAAGGATTTTATTAGGATTTTTGTAAATAATTAAATTTTTGTTGAAAAATTTCATAGTTATTTAAATTATAACAAAACATTAAGAATTCTTTATGTTTTGAAATAATGTTCTTATAAATTGTTGAGTTTCAAAAAGGTTTGAATTTGAATGTTCTAAAGAATTTTAATTCCTGTGGAAAAGTTATAATTAAATACTTATTTAAAAATTTTGTTATTGATGTTTTTGAATAATTTTACAATTAATGAAATTTGTAAATAAATGTAATAGAACATTTTTTCTTGAATATCTAATAATTTTTAGAGTGAATCAGAATATTCTTTAGTGTCAGGGAAAAAGTGAAAATTTTGTCTGGAAATCAGGGAAAAGACAGGGAAAAATAAAATTATATATTTGTGGCAACCCTGATTAACTTATTCAATAAAATTTCAATTAAATAATAATTAAATTTAATAAAAATTTGATTCAAGAAAACCGTTAGTGAATAAAAATTGTTCTAGATACAAAAATTGTTTAAATGTAAATTCTATTGTACTATGTTTTTATTGAATAAAAATTTGATTTAATTAAAATCAGCCGATTAACTAAATATTTGAAGGAATAAAAAATTGATTGAGTAATGATTTAAATGAATAGAAAATTTGATTAAATAAAAATTTGACTCAATAAAAAGTGTTAAAAATAAAAAATTTCTTTAAATCGAAATTAAATTAAAATATATTTTTCAAATAAAACTCCGGATGAATAAAAATTTGGGTAAATAAAAATTCAAGCGAATATTAATTTGATTTAAATTGCAGTGCGCGAACATTTATTCAATAAAATTTCAATTCTACAATAATTAGATTTAATTAAAATTAGATTTAATAAAAATTTGATTTAATAAAAATCATTTGAGTAACTAAATATTCAAGAGAAGAAATAGTCGAAGGAATGAAAAATTGATTGAATAATAATTCAATTAAATAGAAATTTGATTGAATCAAAATTTGACTCAATAAAAATTGTCCAAAAATAAAAATGTGTTTGAATAAAAATTGTATGAAAATATATTCTTCAAATAAAAATTCGAGTGACTAAAAATTCCATTGAAAAAAATTCGAGTTATTAAAAATTTAAGTAATAAAAATTTGATTGAATTAAAATTCAAATGATTCGCTGGATTTGTTCTACTTGATTATTTGTTTCATGCTTTTCTGAACTTTGACCTAAATTTTAAGGTCACTGGAATTTTAGACCTACTCGACCTTTTTACCCAAATTTCATTGGAAACATTTCGCAATAATGGCAAAAGCATGTACACTCTGAAATTTTAATCCGATTATCGAGTTTTCATTGGACAGTCGTTATTTCAAACGATTTTTGAGGAAGAGAAGGTTAATTTAAACGAATTTTGAACTACACGCATCACTGAATTTATCCATCATGGCAAAATATATTTATAGATATATATACAAATTGTAAAATACATTCAAAATGTCCTATATATAAAATTTTGTTTGATAGTAACTATATATTATAAATATATTTATATGTGCGAGTATAAAATATGCCATTAAAATTCTCCAATGTCGATTCAATGTGCACTCGTGTCGCGTGTGCCTCTAAACGCAAAATGAGAGACAGAAGGAGAAAAAAAATGTAATTTTCCAAATTATCAGTAAAAGCATCAAACTTGATGGACAACATGTTGCGCACTTAGTGCGTCACATTTTTTTTCCAACCAACATATTCATAATTTATACAAAACTCTATATATATCGTCGCTTTTATTAACTATTATTATCCAAGGTAGACTTTAGGTATTATTTCTCCTATTATATAACTTGTCTAGTAAAAGATTCTCTATGATAAAAAATAACCCTCGAACGATACCCCGTGAAGTGAAAAATTATACTTTTTTTATACATAGTCGAAAATTGCGTACCCGGAAACTGAAAATGTCCCACGCGATAGGCATAAAATATGAGAATGTGTTCGATGGAAAAGAAGAGAGAAAAAAAAGAGTAGGGAGTATGTACGATCAGACATGCAAAATAGGTCTATGATTCATTCATTTTTTCCGTTCCCCCAGACAGGGGGAAAGAGACAAACAGGAAATTCGAGAAAGAATAATATTTTATAAGATATTGGATTTGATAAATAAATGGTATTTATGTGCTTAGTGTCGATAAAATAGGAACAATTTCGGTTAAGGAAGAAAAAATTGGGGAGTTAAGGGGAACGTTTAATATTTAAAGTGAAAAAAAAAATTTATAATCCATTTGAGGAAGGGGACTTTAGATTACGATTTTTTGTGGTTTTTTTTAATACAAGACTTGGGTCAAATAGTGCAATGAAAAAAATATATTTGATTCGAATAACCAATTACTTGACTATTATCGCATAAATATTTTCTTGAATCAACTAATTTTTATCTAAATCAAAAAAATATTTACTTAAATCAAATAACTTTTTTCAAATCAAATTAATATTTCCTAAAACAAATATAAATATTTTTAGCAAATAACGCTCAATGGACTCACAAGTTATTTAAATCAAATAAATTTTTTTCATTGTTGTAAAAAAATAGGAACTTTCAGAAAAAAAACTCAACTTGGAAAATTATTTAAGTGTAAAATTTAATAATTTTTTGGAGGATTTTTTTTATAGAAACTTTGGCTAGGATAAGGAAATAACAAATTTTATTTTATTTGAATAACTGATTATACTTGACTGTTGTCATATAAATATTAACTTGAATCAAATCATTTTTAGCTAAATGATATAAATATTTACTTGCATCAAATAATTTTTATCTATTAAAGCAAATAAATATTATTACTTAAATAAAATCATTTTTAGCTAAATCAAATAAATATTTACTTGCATCAAATAATTTTTATCTATTAAAGCAAATAAATATTATTACTTAAATAACATCATTTTTATCTAAATCAAATAAATATCAACTTAAAACAAATAATTTTGATTTAAATTAAAACAATTTTATTTGAACCAATAATATGAGTATTTTCAGTAAATATTATTTATTAGAATCAAAATTTATTTCACACAAATAAATTTTTATTTGATAATAGAAAAGTAATTGTTTATTTGAATCAAATACAATTTATTGGGACAGTGAAAAAATAGAAACATTTAGAATAGAAAACGGTACTTAGAAAATTATTTGAATATAAAGTTTAACAACTCGGATAATTCAATTAACAAAAAGGGATTTTTTCAAATATCCAATTTTTATTAAAAAATTGAGTAAAATTGACTATAGTTTAAATCTGCTCTCCTTTCTCTCTCTCTCTCTCCTTTTTTCTCTTTGTCAATTATTTATTCCCATTTTTTTCCTCTTTTTTTCTATTCCTCCCATAGTAAAATTCTATTAATCCACAAATCTTCAAATCTACAAATCGAAATTCTTTTATTAGAGAATATTTCCTCGTTTTTTTTTCTCTTTTTCGACAAAATTCCCTTTTTTTCACCTTTTTATTGTCGATGATGAAAATGAATAGAATTCGAAATTGACAATGAATGAATAAAATTGTTCCGCTTGTTGTTTTTTTCCTCTTCTTTTGTAAAACGTAACTCAATATTCTTGACTAGCAAATTCCAATTTTTATTATTACTTCCATTTGGAACCCTAAATAAAAAAAGGCACTTAAAAATTTTTTTTATATCCGCAAATAATAGTTGGACTGGAAAACATTATTTTTTCCTCAATTGTTATATAAATATTGGCGCAGATTTTAAAAATATTTTCATTCCTCTTGTTTGTCGAAATGCACTTTAATAATGTAGAAAAATTTACTTATTATTTATTTTTTTTTTGAAAAACGAATGAATTTTTATTTCAGAATAATAAGTTTTTATTTTGAAAAATTGCAGGAAAGAAATTAAATTTAAATATTTAGTATTTAAGGAAAGATAATAATTTTTTTGTCCTGTATTGTACTTGAATTTTTAGTAATTTATTCATTAATTGTGAAAAATAGCAGAAGAGAAATTAAATTCAAATAATTAGTATTTGAAGGGAGATATTAATTTTTTCCTTTATTGTGGTTTAAATTTTCGTGGGGAGGACTGAAGGGGGTTACCAATAGATTTACAGGTTTCACATTATGGTGAAGTGATAACCTACACTGTCGGAAGTTAATGATCCATTGCATCGTGGAAAATAATGGCCCAACTGTTTAGAAAGTTAACGACCTATTTCAGTGTACATATACGAAGCACCATATGCGATTCGTTTTATCTGTTTTTCTCGAATAAATAATATGAAAAGCAATCTCTTTCAATTGAAGTATTTTTATTTTTTTGTAATCTATTTCAAGTCATGCAATGCAGCTCATTCGGAAAATTAATTCGTCGAGAGAGAGAAAAAGGCACTCGTCACGACTCGCAACACACTTGTCACTCGATCAAAAGTCCATTACGTTAATATGTTCGCTCCAGAATGTCACATTCAGAGCATTCGCTATTATAACACGTAATCCATTTTTCCTCTTTATTTTTTGTTATTTTGTTCTTTTTGCCGTTTTATTTTTTGATTTTTACTTTGTTTTGTGTTTATTATTTTTCTTTTTATTTTATCCCGTTTGGCTTTTTGCTTCTTTTTTTTGCCTTTTTGTTGATTTACAGTTTTTGTTTATTTCCTTCATTCTTTTGTCCTTTTTAATTTTTTGTTTTTTATTTTCTTTTGATTTTCATTTGATTTTGGCTTTTGTTTTAATTCTTTTTTTTAAATTCCTTTTCATTCTTGTACTTGTCCACCTGCTTCTGGAGCAAAAAAAGTATTTACAAAAAAAGAAACAAAAAGAGGGGAAAAAATAAGAAAGCCTTTTTTGAAAAAAGATACGCGACTGCCCGAAACAGCCCTGCATGAAAGTATTATTAATCATATATATATGAGACTAGGCGTGTCCGTTGACGATGTTACGATTATGGCACATAAATTGTAAATTAGATCGTTTCCGTTGACAACCGCTCGTTGCGGGAAGGAGAGAGCTCTCGAGTCACGTGCGTATTTACATACGTGTTCAGCACCTGGTACTATACATATATACATGTGCACATGTGTATCTACATGAATCTAACGAACCATCATCCTACATGTGAGAATATCTACCTATATACATATAACGTCATTATTTTTGTCATACTGAATTTTACTTCGTTAAAATCTTTTGACATTCACATGTCACACGTGCGTGTGAAAGCATCAATTTTCGTTTTTTCATTCTCTTTTCTCTTTAACTAGAAAAATAAACGTCGCCACTAATGTCAAATCAAAAATATATAGCATTGCGTTTATGTTTATTTTTCTCGATTAAAACTCTTTTTTTATACTCAATTTCAAAAAAAAGAAATTTGTTTATAAAATTAAAAATACATTTTCTATAAAAATTTGAGTTAGTATTAAGGGGAGGGTACACCTATGTTTTCAACAATATAATGAAAATATTTTAAATATTCAATAAAATAATTTTTATAACAATTCATAATAAAAGGAATTATATAATTTTTACCAAGTGATAAATTCTTTTAAATTTATAATTTTTATAGTAATTTTTTGAATAATCAAAAGAAAAATTTAGTCACAAAATATTTTGACCTTTTTTAAATTTTTATTTTTTCTAAAAATTGATAGATTTTCAAATCCAAATGTAATTTTCTAGAAAATTTGTTTTTGCATCCATAAAAAAAATTTCCGAATGAAAAAATTAATATTTTCAAAAGTTTTAGCACTTTTTCCAACAAAAAAAATAGTTTTCAGGTTAAGAATTTGAAAGAAACATGATTAATATTAAATTTTATTATACAAAAACTTATTTGTTTTTTCTAACTAATTTCAGAACATAAACTTTTTCAAAAAAACTGTTTTAGTGATAAAAACAAAATTCGATAAAAATTCAAAACATAAACTTTTTCAAAAAAATGTTTTAGTGATATGTACAAAATTCAAGAAAACATTTTTTTTGAAAAAGTTTATCTTCTGAAATTAGTTAGAAAAAACAAATGAGTTTTTGTATATTGAAGTTTAATATTAATCATGTTTCTTTCAAATTTTTAACATGAAAACTATTTTTTTGTTGAAAAAATGCTAAAATTTTTGTAAATATTAATTTTTTCATTCGGAAATTGTTTTTATGGATACAAAAACATATTTTCTAGAAAATTACGTATGGATTTGAAAATATATCAATTTTTAGAAAAAAATAAAAATTCAAAAAGAGTCAAAATATTTTGTGACTAAATTTTTCTTTTGACCATTGAATTCCTCTCAAAAAATTACTATAAAAATAATTTTATTGAATATTTAAAATATTTTCTTCATATAGTTGAAAATATAGGTATACCCTCCCCTAAAAAATGTTTACTGACTTTTTGCTTTTGAATTAGGAAATTTTACTATTAAATACTGAAAATTTGCGTTTCTACTCAGAGAGAAGGAATAAATTTTTAATACTTGTAAAAGTATTTTATTGGGGAAGAAATGTGCCAAAGCGAAATGTTGATATAAAAAATACTAAAATTTTGAAAGATCTTATATGAAAAGTAAATTTAAATTAAAATTTAATTAAGAATCTTGATATTTCAAAAATTAAATAAATAATTTTAATAGTTAATTAAAATTAAAAATTATATACATTTCATATAAGTTTCTTCAAATTTTACTAATTTTTATATCAAAGATTTGTTTTGTCGCAGTTTTATTATTAGTTTTACTAATTTAAACGCAAAAAGTCAGTCATTCATTTAATTTTTAATTTATTAAACATTTAAATACTAATATAAATTTAGGGAATTGACAAATTATAATTCGTATAAATTACAACTTAGAAATTCATGACTTTATAAATTATAATTTATTATTGCTTAATAGAAGTAATTTTATACAATCAAACAAAGATTATTTTTCTTTTCACATTTTATATTTCTTGATAATAATTCTAATGTATTTCCTTTTTTGTTTGTTTCAGGTGAGTTAAATAACATATATTTCCTGTCGAGTTTTTTTCGTAAGTAAATAATATTTTACAGTGTATGAGTATATATTTTTAGCAGAATTCAAATATCAATAGAATAATTAAAAAAAGTTTATTTCTTTATTATATCGAAAAATAAGCTCCTTTCTCAAAATTTTAATAATTAACGTGTTTATTAATTTGAATTAGTCACTGACTTTCTGCTTTTAACTAGTAAATTTTACTAATAAATTAGTAAAAATTACTATTTATTAACGTAATTAATTTATTGAGTTATTAGTAATTAAGTTATTAAGTAATTAGTAAATTTTACTACTAAAAATAGTAATCTCTACAATTTATTAGTAAATATTTAAATAACCAGAAAATTGCTATAAATTACAATTTATTAGTAAATATTACTAATAAATTTATAGAGATTACTAAAATTTAGTAGGAAAATTTACTAATAAATTGTAATTTCTAGCAATTTATTCTGCTTTTCCCCCTCCTATAAGAAAAAAAAACCACTTGCAGTTTTTTCGTAAAACTCATTATTAGCAATTACTTAGTTGTAACTAATTCAGACTACAATTTTATAGTTACTAATTACTACAACTTTATAATATTGAATTTTGTAAATTAGACTTTATTTATATGCAGATAGATTAATTTAAAATACATGTTTCACGATGAAACATATCAAAAATTCATCAACTTTTCATATATAGTTTATTATCTATTTTTTGATTGCCCTCTGGCATATTTGTTTTTTTTAATATTTCGTTTATTATGACATGCTTTCGAATATTAAATGGATATTACAGAAGCACCTCACAAAATAAATGTATATTCTAAAAATAGAGGACACAATTTTATTATTAAAGAATTTTTATTTGATAGAATGGAATGAATATTTTATTTCATTTTATTGGGATATTGTTAAAATTTCGTGGTTTCCATTAATTTTTCTATGTATAATAAATGTGGAATTTTAATTATAGAAACGTTAAGCAAATTCACGTTAAAACTGACAATCGTTATATATATACAAGTAATAATTTGTCAATTTTAATTTTTAAAAGATTTCTAATTAGAAAAATGATATTTTTATTAATACAATTAATTATTATTATTATTATTATTATTATTATTATTATTATTATTATTATTATTATTTATTATTTATTATTTATTATTATTATTGTTGTTATTATTATTATTATTATTATTATTATTGTTTTTATTTTAATTATTTTTAATTAGTATTATTTTTATTATTAATATCTTCTATCTAGTTTAATAACTTAAAAATGTTTCTGTGCAATATTTATTATTCATTCTTTTATTAAAATTTATTATTTACTTTGTGAAGGAAAGTATATTTTTAATAGCACCATTTCTTTTCGTTTTTTTGTGTAGTGTATAAATTTTCTTCCTCTATACTCGTATAAACTTGTTTTTATTTTCTTAAAAAAAAACAAAAAAAAAATGCTCTATTTTTCATAAAAATCTAAAACGATTGACTGACTCAAGTTTATAAAATTGTTCACGACCTATTCAATGAGAGACGAGAGAAGAGATTTTATATTCGAATCTTCTTATAAGCCTTTGCGTTTCTTTCAATTCAAGCTCCGTTTCCTTTTTACAGGGGTTGGTGAGCAAGAGTATTGGGGGGACTGGAAAGAAAGAAAGGAGTAATCTTCTTATTTATATTTTCACTCTTTTTAAATCCTCTATCTGACTACTTGTCTCTCAAGCGATTAATTCGTCCTAACAATCAAACTGTTTTGCTTTCTCGTATCTCTATTTTTGTATTATTTATTTTTTCGGGTGGTTATTTCACTTTATCTTTCTTTCGTCTTGTTTTCACCTTTTTCATCTTTTTCTCCTGTTTTATCTTTTTTTTATCTTTTTCTCCTTTTTTATCTTTTTTTTTATCTTTTTCTCCTTTTTCTTTCTTTTTCTTTCTTTTTTATTTCCTTTTTTCTTTCTCTTTCTTTTTTTCCCTTTCTCTCTCTCTCTGTCTCTTTCCATTTTTTCGTCCTTTTCTTGTTTTCCTTTTTGTTGTTTCTGATATGGTGAATCTTGAAATCATTCGCCTTAAAACATGTCGTCGTCCTTCTGTCAGTCGAGTGATCGCAATCACCTTTTTCTAGTCTGGTGCACCGACATTGTTGAACGTATTATTTCCCCTGAATATTGGGGATAGGTTATGAATACTTCAGTGTTTTTCAAAGAGATCGATGATTGGCGACAAACCGTACAGTCACATCGTAGTTTTTCTCTCTCTCTCCTCTCCTCTCTTATGCTCCGGAAACAATACTGCCATTCAAAGTTGAGTAAAAATGCATCGTGCGGTGGCATACTAAAAGAGAGAACGCAATTTTTTACTTCTCCTGTATTTAAAAAAAATTTTTTTACTATTTTTTCCCTGTCTCTTCGTTCTAAAATGTAAATATGAATTCAGAAAAAAATGTTTAGTTTCCAGGGATTTTTATTTCTTTCTAAATTTCTCACTATTTGTTTGTTGATAAATTGACAAGGTTGGAAGTATTTTTTTTAAATATATTGTAGCTATTTTTTTATAATATTTTTTTAAATACATGTATTTTAGAGAGTATTTTTATTTTTAATTTGTTTTTTTCTAGTTTTTCCAATTGTACTACAATTTTTTGTTGCTGCTAAAGGTCTTTTTTTACATTTTTCTCCTATTATTATTTTCCAATTTTTCTTAGTTATCTACATATAATATGTATTTTTAATACATTTTATTTATTTTATAGTCGTTTAGTTTTTTTTATTTTTTTCAGTTCTTTATTTTTACTTTTAATTTTTTTAGTTTTTTTACTTCTCTTTTAGTTACTTTTTATTTTTTTTATCTTTTTGTTATTTTTTATCTTTAGTTTTCTTCTACTTTTTGAATTTCCCTAAACTTAATTTTTTCCTTTTTTTTAATTTTTTAAAAATTTTTTTTTGTTGGGAAAAATATTCTCAATTCGTTTTTTACGCTTAATGGCATAGAATATATATATATATATATATATATATATATATATATATATATATATATATATATATATATATATATATATATATATATATATATATATATATATGTATACGCAAAGACAATTTCGTAGGATTATTTTTCGTTAACGTGTGAGATATCGACGCTGTCATAAAATTGCTTATCCAAATGGAAAATTGCTTACTCCTTTGAACGAGAGACTGTTACGAACTTTATTCGGTGAGTCAGAAATAGTAATCTATGATTCAGTGTGTGTATATCTCTAGATTGAACGATACTCGTCTTTATATCGGTTTCTGTTCCCTGAAGTAAAGAAGGAAAAGAGAGAAATGAGAGAAAAAAAACCCCCTGAGGAAGTCATCACTTTTGTCCAATTTTATTATTAATTATTCAAGAAGAGAAAATTTCCAGTGTCAGAGTAAAATCAGAATTATTGTGATAAAAAAAAGTTTACTACTGTCTTTTAGTTTAATGCTTCTTTTATATTTTATTATCTACAAGAGTTTATTGTCTTTTACTTTCCGATTATTTATATCCATCCATAAATTTTTATTTGGTTTATTTATTTTGTTAAGTCTTCTGGTATTTTTTGGTATATATTTTTGTAATTTTAGTCTTTAATTTGTTTAGGCGTTTTATTTTTATTTAATATGTAGTAAATTGTTTTTATTACTAATGGAAAATTTACTTTTACTTTTTCTATTTTAATTTTTTTCTCTTTCGATATTTTTACATTAAACAGAAATTTCCATATTTTTATATATTTTTTCTTTGCATTAAATTTATTTCTCTATTTTTCCATATTCTACTTTCATCTCTTTTCTCAGTACAAATTTCCAACTCCACACCTTTATTTATTTTTCATTACTTTTTTGCCATTTTGTAAAGTTGTCTGCTCGTGTAAATAAATAATCTACTTTATTTTTCCATTTTCCATTAAAATAAAAGCAATTAAAAGAAAAATACTTCACAGGAAATTGCTTAATTATCGTTTTTGAATTTATACAAACATTTTATCATGTTAATTGACAAAATGAACTAAAAAAGAAAAGAAAATAATTTCAATTTTCATATAAATGTAATAATTTTTCGATTTAAAAAAATTTCTTTTTTTCTTCTATCAATATTAAATGGGAAATCAATTAAATGCACACATTATTGTAAAAAGTGTGTATACTGTGTGTATCACAAAAACACCGACAGATAAATTTACAAAACATTAAAAAAAATCATATTTCACTCTCTATAAGTTTGTTGACGTTATCAAATCAATAAAATATATCTTTTTAGTTCTTGTTTACCTGTTAAATATAAATTAAATTAATGGCAATATTTCCCTGCATAATAAAAAAACAAAATTGATTAAATCAAAATTTTATTCACAAATACATTTAAATTTTTAATTACGAATATTACACGCTCAGAATGTATGTGGATTTTTTTTAAATTTATAATGTAAATTTCAATTAAAAAGTAATGCTGAATTTCACAACATTTTAAAATTACGCAATAATTCAATTAAAACGTGAAACATGCATTTATGGCGGGCAATTTCTATTAAGGGAGAGCGAAATATATTTAATATTCAAATTTAGTATTTCGATTTATAGAAAAAATTAATGAGTAATAAAATAATAGTAATAAAAATATTGGGGTCGTTGTGAATATAATAATAACAATATTAGTAATTATTATTTTTATTATCATAACTAATCTATAAATGAGTTACAGAAAAATGCGAAAATTTATTTTCTTTATAATTTTGAATATTATTATTAGCGTTTTTATGATATTTGTAACTTTTTGTAATATTGTTACAGTTTGAAAAAAGATAGAATAGAAAAAATAAAATAAAATATAAAATGATATAAAATGAAATGAAATAAAAATTATTTGAAAAATAATTGCCAATTATGAAATGAAATGGATTTGAATTCGTATTTAACCGCAATTAATAACGTTTCAAACGGTTTTTAAAGACGCCGCAAATTGAAATTAAATTGAAAATAAATTATCGTTGTAGAATTTATATAATAAATATTCTCTTGGGACGTGTCGCATTACTCCATAATAAATTTTCTCATTATTATTCATTGTAAAATTTGAAATATATATGTGGATGTACATATATAGACTTGATTACAATAAATCACGGGCAAAAGGGGCGCGCGCGCTCGCGCTCTCGCAAGTAATCAGAAACACTTAGTTTGAGTGTTGAGTTTACGTGGAAATCACTTGCAGACTTTGGAATGACGAGACAGCGTATCTAGTTTGTTATAAACTCTCTGATTTTCTCTCTGTCTCTCCTCTAGTTTCCTAAGCTCTGATATATAGATTTCAAAACTAGTATATGTCAGACTATCCTCTTCGAACACTTGTCGAATAATTAAAGCAATCTGCAGTTTCTAACAGTGATCTATATGCATCATTTTCGAGTTAAGAGCTTATTAGAAAATCGTGTGTGTGTATATATATGTTCGTGTCTTATATTATTCCGACAAACTCCAATATAACATTGAAAGTGGAACTTGTAATCATGATCAGCGGAAATGGTAATGATGATAATAATAATTAGTCTCTAGCTCTTGAGGTGAAAATTGAAAATTTCCTTTTTGAATTTGTCATTTTTTTGGGAGAAAGTGGCACAAAAGTTTTTTTTTAATTAATTTTTTTTATTGAACTCTCTAAATTTGAATTAGTACAACATAACAATTTTTACTAATTCTCAGTAATGACTGACTTTTTGTTTTTGAATTAGAAAACTTTGCTAATAAATTAATAGAAATTACAAGCTTTACACTTATCTACTACAACCAATTATTCGATTTGCTACTATTTATGAAACTGAAGTTACCAACGTTGATTCAACGAAAAACTTTTTTAAAAAAATTTTCTCTGAATACAAATTTTTTTTGCTTATTTTTAACCCAAGTGAACCCTCCAAACCCTAAAATAAAAAAGTGATTTTAATTTTTTTGTCGAATTTTTTCCAAAAATCACGCAGTTTCAATTAAATTAATAAAAATCACTGCTTTCCCTGACTTGGAATTTTTTTTAATAGCACACGACATTAGAATTAATAATTATCAAAAGAAAAAAATGACTACCGAGGCGAGGAATTATTAATTTAATTAAAATTTCTTGATTTTTGGAAAAAAATCGACAAAAAAATAAAAATCACTGCTTCTCGTACCTTTTTTATTTTTGGGTTTAAAGGGTTTACTTGGGGTTAAAAATAAACAAGAAAAATTTGTATCCAAAGAAAAATTTTTTTTTAAAACGTTTTCGTTGAATCAACGTTGGTAACTTCAGTTTCATTACTATTTGAATACTTTTTTCCAAACTTTTGACACTAAAATCTACTTTTTCCTTTTTTATGTAAAAAGAAAAAAAGTACAGTAGAGACTCCATTATCCGGACCCCTATTATACGGACCCCTATTATCCGGATATTCGATTATCCGGACAAATTTGAAATTAAACATTTTTTTTCAATATAAAGTTTATAAGGTCTCAAGCCGGTAACTTCTATTTTAAATCCCTACTCAATTCAAAAACGTGAATTTTTACATAAAATGTTGAAATATTTCTAACAAAATATTTATTAATGTTGACTTTAAAAGTTTTAGTTTGTTTCAGTCTTATTTTAATACATATGCAAATAAACACATGAAATTATGAATAAAAAATTTGTTTAATTCGTACTTTACTCGATTATACGGATTTTTGATTATCCGGATAAGTGCCTGCATCCATTAGTCCGGATAATGGAGTCTCTACTGTAGCTTAAATGTTTTTGAAAAATTTGCACAACTTTAAATTCGCTGAAAAATAAAATAAAAAAATTTACTCTTAAAAATTTTAATAAAACTTAGAAAAGATGAAATTATTTTCCAAAATTTTTCGAAATTTGCAATTATTTTCAATAATAGTTAAATTTTTAAAATTATTTTAATAAAATTTATCAAAAGAATTTAATTATTTCAAAAATTTTGAATAAAATTCATTCATATTAGAATTAGAATTCATTGATTTTGAATCACAATAATTGTCATTAAATTTTGCGAAAAAAATAATTATATAATATTATTTTTAATTCAATTTTAATAAAATTTGTTTTTTTTGGTTCAATTATTTTCAATAATAACTAAATTTATTCAGTTATTTTATTTTTCAATATAAGAATTAAATATTGTTTAAAAAAATTTTTAATTAAATTCGTTGAAAAAATTTGGAAGAATTTATTTATTCTCGTGAATAATAAAATTCGTTTTAGAAAATCAATTATTTTTGATTAATAATAAGATGTACTTTAGATTAAATTTATAATTGTAATGAAATTGTTCGCATAAATTTTAATAATTTTCTTAAATAATAAAAAATATCGAAGACTTTTAATTATTTTTAATACAATTTTGAATAAAATGGAGAATTTTTAATAAAATTCTTTACAAGAATTCAGTTTTAAAAAACATTGAATTGTTCTATTAATTATTTAATTTTCTATTTAAATATTTAAATTCTCGTTTAACTTTTTAGTATAAACTGATTTAAAAATGAATTTCATTTAATATTTTTGATAAAAATTGAGCATTAAAAGCGTTATAGTGTGAACTTTTGGAAATAATAAAATTTTAAAAGATTTTTGAATTAAAATCTTAAAAATTTTCAACTACTTTTTGTTCATATTGTTTTGAATAATTTTAATTATGAATTTATCGAAAAAATTAAAAAATTATTCGATGTTTGAAGTAATTACAGTTGTAATATTTAGAAATTAACAATTTAACGATTTAAAATTATTAAATTATTAAATTTCACTAGTCTTTACACCGTAATCATTTAAAATATTTTAATTTCCGTTACAAAACAAATGAGTATTTAAATATTAATTTAAGAAAAATTATTCAAGTTTTGAGTGTAATTTATTTAATTGTGAATGAATTAGTATTTTAAAAAATTATAATTAAAAAAACTACAAAGATACTTAAATTTCCGTAAATATTTTAAAAAGATTAATTTATATTTTTAATTATTTGGAAATTTTGTCAAATTGTAAAGAATTTAATATATTTGAATTAAATAAATATTATTATTTTCGAAATAAATAAATAATTAAATAAACGTTTATTTCTTATGATCCTCAAGTTTTGAACGTTCAAATGAACGAAATATTTTTTATTGAAGTTGTTTTAATAAATTCCTAATTATAAAAAACTTTTAAAACAAAAATTGTACGTTTACAAATTCAGTAATTAATTTTTTTTTTGGATATTGGAGCAAAATAATTGCAAAAAAAATTTAATTTTTAGAAGAGATAAATAAATTTCGTTCATTTGAACGTTCAGAACTTTAGGATCTTATTTCTTTCGTAAACTACTTGCCTTTTTATTTATTTATATTTTTTTTACTAAAAATCATAAATCAATTAAATAAACAGTATTTTATGTAAGTAAATATTGATTTGATAATAGAAAAATAAAAATTATTCTGTTATTTAAAATAATTTTTTTCTAAATGATCAAAAATGATCGAAATTAATTTCTATTTGGAACTTATTCCCAAACGTAAAAAATCAGAAATTTTCCATTACATCAAATTTGAAATCCAATTAAGTGACAATTGAATTTTTTTTTCTTCCGGTAAGTTTCCGTTTTTGTCTTTTTCTTTTTTTTTTTAAAGAGAGAGAGAGAGAAGTGTTGCGTTCTATTGTGTCGATGAACTTTTCATTTGAAGTCGAAGGAAGACTTCTTTTTCAATCAAGAACGAGTTTCTTTTTTTTTCTTGTCTTATTGGTATATCAAATAAACTTGTAGTAATAAATTCTCATCTTCCTTTTTTCCTTTTTTCTGTTACAGGTAACGAAAAAGTTTTCTCTCACTCGCACCACTATCTAACAACTTCCTCTCCCCGATCGTCGCCTCAGGGGAGATTCCCAGGTCAAGTATATATATATATATATATTGAAAGAGAGAGAAACGTGTATAAGTGAATTGTGTGGTATGTATACATATATATATATGTATAGTATATACTTTCAATCGTAAATCGTAGCGCGATAAAACAGCTATTGCAAGGCATATTCTAAGCGAAACTACCATCGGGACTATTGTGTGTTGCATCGAGCAATGAGGTACCTTTGAGATTTATGATCTTTATACCAATCTAGGGGTTGGAAATGCGAATCCCCGCTTCACATTCTCTCTGACGAATGGGAATTGCTAAATACTTCACAGACTCATTTCGATTCTAGTCAAAAATTCCACTTACTCTTTCTCTGATTTGATGAATTTCGCTTTTTTTATATTGGAAATTGAAAAAAACCGGAAAAAGAAGTCTAGAGTCGATAAAAATATTAATAATCGTTTGGAAACGGATTTCTGTGAGGGGAAAAAATTTATAGAAAACGAGAAATGCATCTATTTTAAAGTTTTATTTCTATTTCACCTCTATAGGGGAAATTTCGATAATCTGCTTTTAGCTTTTCAGAGTTTATTTTGGCGAAAAGAAAAATTATTTGCCTTCAGATCAAACGAAACATTTGTCAATTTTTAGTGTTCGAAATATGTTTCAAAATAATTTTGAAATTTTGTTTATTTGTATTTCGAGGTGTTTTTGAAATTGTTTTATTTGCATTTTAATTTAAAGTTAATTTTTTCGATGTTCTAAATCCTAAATTTAAATAAATTTTTAGGAAGAAAAAATTATTTTACTTTTAGATTAATTGAATAATTGTCAAAATTGACTAATTTTTCAAAACTCATTAATATTTCAATTGACAAGAACTTTCTGTTTTTAATTTAATTCATGAGAATTGTAATTACAATCGAGAATCTAATTTCAAATTTTAAATGTCTGATATTTAATTCAATGACATTTTAAATATCTCTAAATTTAATTCAATGAAATTTTAATTAGTACTCTAAAAGATCTAATTCTTGTAAATTTTAAAATGATCCGCACTTAATTTATTAAACTTGTAAATTTTACATATTTGGATTCAATTTTATTCTAATTAAATTCGAATTAAATTTAAATGCAAATGAAAGTCCGGTTCAACTACATTAAAAATTAAAAAATTTAAATAATTACCAGCAACGATAGGAAATTTTATTATTTATCATTTTTGTTAGCAATTATTGTTATCAATTAATACAAAAAGTGAAATATCGAATAAGAATAAAAATAAAATATTACTAATAATATAAATAGCACAGTGAGAGTAATAATAATAAAATAAGGGAAATAAAATTTCTAATAAATAAAAAAGGAAATAATGGATAGAATTTGTAATTTTTCATCAAGGAAAGTTTCATTGATAAAAAAAGCTCGTTGCGAAAATAACGCAATTTATAAATTCGAATATCGATATCTGATGGACGAAATGCAGTCGAATGAATATTTTTATCAGTACCAATTTTCTTTTTTTCTCGTTTTTTATTTTTTTTTTTATCAACTCTCAATCTACATTCATTAAAGTTGATCGAAAAAAATGGTTAATATTATTTATCTTCTTTAAAAATTATTCAAACAAAAAAAAAATTTGAATTCAAACATAAGAAATAATAAAAATTATTTCTGTAAATATTTTAACCCTAACTTCAAGTTTTTAACTTATTTTTTATTAATATCAAATCTGAGGGTTGAGGTGAATTTTTTTTTCTCTTTTTTTGTTGCGACTGATAGGAAGGTACAACATATATGTACGAATATGTATAGAGAGGGTGAGAGGAAAAAATAACGAATTTATTACAATAATGGTGGGGTTTAGAAAAAGGTGTTCGGCCGAAGAGTAGTCAATTATTGAGCGTAAATCGATCTGTGTATATATAGATATATATAGAGCTTCATGACCCTTTGATGGCAAACCAGAGAAAGAGAGAGAAAGAGAGAGAGAAACCCTTTAACCTCTAACGTAAAACCTGTAATAATTGTTCGCGCTACAACGAACTTCCGGTTAAAAGTGTCATTAAAAATACAATTTACAAATAAATAGCAATCCCGTTAAATCCATTTTAATTTCACCCTTTAAATTCATTTTCATTTCGCACCCACATTTACACACACAGGGGGAACTTAAATCCTAATAGATTTCCAATTAATTTGTCTTTAAATGTCGTTTGATTGAAATTAGACCAAGTAGTTTTCCCTGTAAATGTAATAGATTTCCTATTTATATACAGATATATGTCAAGAAAGAGGAGAGAGAGAGAGAGGGCTCCATATAATTGTGATTGATGTTGGAAAGTTTTCGTATACATTGCATTTCAGTATAGGGAAATTTAATTAGTCGGCAATTAATTATGTTTCAATTGAATCGCATAAATGCCTAAAATCACAATTTTAGGAGAGATCTGTTCTTTTCTGTTTGCGTATCGTTGGCAAAAAATAATTATTAATGACAGTAATTATATAATATTATTATATAATATTATATAATTATTATTATATAATAATTGTTTAATAATTTTTTATTGGTTGTACAATAATTATATAAAAATTATATAATGATTATGTAATGATTACGGAAACAAAATTTATTTGATTCAAATAACCGATTAATTGACTATTATCAGTAAATTATTTACTTGAATCAAATAATATTAATTAGAGTCAATTAAATGGTAATTGCTTCAAATACTGAAGATATTAATTCATAATAAATAATTTAATAATAATTTATTTTAATTATTATTTAATTTTAATTAAAAAATTAATTAACTTTAATTTTAAAATTAAATTTTAAATTTTTTATATTTGATTTTTAATAATTTATTAAATAATAAATAATTTATTGTACAGAACAGTTAATTGTAATTTTATTTGTAATTATTTATTTTAGGTAATTATTTGTATATACACTAAAAAAAATTTTTTTATTGATTCGAATAACCGATTAATTGACTATTATCAATTAAATATTTAATTGAATCAAATAATATTTAACGGAGTCAATTAAATTGTATTTGCTTCAAATACTGAAGATATTAATTCAAATACAATTTAATTGACTCCGTTAAATATTATTTAATTCAATTAAATATTTAACTGATAATAGTCAATTAATCGGTTATTTGAATCAATAAAAATTTTTTCCCAATGTATATACAAATGATTAGACAAAATAAATAATTACGAATAAAATTACAATAAACTATTTTAACAATAAATTATTTTCTTCCATAATTATTGACAACAATTAGGACTGATTCCACCAAACTCATTGAAAATTTAATCAATGATCAAAGCTAGTTGAACGGCCTGTAATTGACGTTGGTGAAGTTGACAACGTTTATAGTCAATGATTTCTGAAGAAAAATATTTTTTAAGCAATTTTTTATAATTTTTTGTACAGAAAATAGTACGTTTAATTTTTTGAATAATGATTTGCAAAAAAAAATGTGAACAAAAATTTTTATTCTTTTTGGAAGGAAAATAATTATTTCTTTCAATCGTTGATTGAGAATTTAATCGTTGATTAACTTTAAATATTGTGAACTTTAATCGTCATTGGTGAAACTGGCCCTTAGTATACTTAGTTAACGATTATTAATTTTAATTACTAATTTTATTATTTAAATAATTTAATTTTAAAATGTGACGCGATCCGAAGAAAGGGACCTTAGAAGCAAAAAATGTTATGTTTGCAATAATTTGTGGAATAAAAAATATACTATATAAAATATAAATATACTATAGTATTTTAAATAATTATCCATAATATTTAATTATAATTAGTTTAGTTATTACTATAACAATTTAATGCAAATCTTTGATATGAATTTTCACATTTTATAAATGTCCAGAAATTATTATTAAACTGATAGTAAATAAGAAGAAAGCATTACAATCTTTTTGATAAATCGTAAATCCAAGGGATTTTCATACAGCCACAGGGAAAATGTCTAATGAAATTTTTCGATTTTGTTCGAATTTAATAAAAAAATTTGCTCCCTCGTAAAAAATTTTTTCCATTTTTATATCAACACAATTTATCTGAATTTTGTGGTTGAAAACAAAAAGATTATTATGCAAGGAAAAGAAAAAGAGATGAGAAGATTAACGGGTCAGGGGTGGGATGGTGGTGTAAAGGAAAATGTATATATGTATAAAATATATATGCGCTCATCGAACGAGCAGCGAAAAGATTCAATTCTAAATTCAATATCTTTTATAACGACCCCAGTGATTCATTTTAAAAGCCAATACCTAAAAGGGCGGATTGGTATGAGTATTTGACGCATCAGCAGTAGCCACAAAATTTTTTTTTCCTGAAGGTGGTTTTAGCTTTGTCGTTTTAGTAATATCGTAATTTTTGTAATCTTTCTATTTCTCTCTCTCTCTCAAAATATATCTATATAGCTAAGCTTTCAAATTCTCGTAAAATTCCAAACTTTCCGCTCTTTCTCTGGACCCCAAAAGCAGCCCTGATTTGAACTCACAACTCTCGACCTTATCATCGTTGAAAGAGAGAGAGAGAGAAAATCGTTTCAAAACTTATGAAATGTTAAGGAAGAAAATGAATTTTGGCTTCAATCAGCGGAATAGCACTCCTGAAATTTTCCCTCTCACTCACTCTCTCGTTTGTTTTTCCCACTCCAATCTTTCGCGGAATTTGAAATATTATTCGCCCCTTTTCGTATAACTTTACAGGATAAGGAAATATTTTTTCTGCTTGTGTCAGAATATAATATATATATATTTTTTTTTTGCTGGGAGGAAGAGGGGTAAATAAATGTCTCTTTATTTCCGATCTGCTTTTTATTTCTAATTTATTGAATTTATTTCCCATAGAATATTTTTTTTTGCAGTCAACCCTCGATAAAAATCAGTAATGAATATAGTGAATAGGACAATAAAACGAAGGGAAGTTAAAATTCAAATGTTTAAAAATATGAATAATTTTATTTTACGTACCTATTTATTCTTTTTTATTTGTTTTCTAATTTTTTTTACTTTATTTATTTTGCATTTTTTCGGCTTTAATTTCTTTATTTTTTGTCTTTGAATTACACTGTAAAAAAAGGGAGTTAAATTTTAACTCCCCAGGGGATTCTATAAAAGTCGCACCCATTAGGGAGTTAAATAAAGAGAGTTAAAATTTAACACCCAAATGCTAACTCCCCATGGAAAAATAACTCGCACGGGTGTTGATGAAGGGAGTTAGTAAATTAACTCTCCTTTGAAGTTGATTTTTAACTCGAAAAATTTTACTCCCGAGTCCGTTAACTCCCTACATTTTTTACAGTGTAGAGACCAAAATTATTTTTAATTTTTCTTTCTTCTGCAGATTAGCTTCGACGCGTGCGTCTGAACAGAGGAAAATCAAACTATTTTTTAAAAAAATTTCATACCTTGAAACAAAAAATAAAATGAAACAAAAAATACCGTAAAAAATAATTCTTTTACGCTCTAAAAGATAAGAATTCCTTTCGGAATTTCGAAAAAAGCTGCAAAACAGTATCGATAACGCTTATCGAGGTTCGACTGTATAAACTTCCATTTGCTTTGGAGTAGGGAATTCCCGTTAACTTTTGACTGAGGGAACCAGGGGGAAGCGGGGGGGTTAATACCAATGTCTCTTTTCTGCAATCACTCACTGGAATCTTGATTTTTTTTGTGAATTTCTGCCAGTCTTTCTTGTTTATCGCCTTTTCTTTATCCCACTCTCCTTTAAAACTTGAGATTTCTCTCTCTTTCTCTTTGAAACCCGCGTTTTAAGTTGAACCCTCTCTAGGGTCGTTGACGAGCCACAGTCTCAGGAGCGTTATCTAACTTTCTCCGACAACTCACATCATTTCTAAACCTGTTCTCTCCCCCTTCCAACCCCTTTTCTCTCTCTAACTCTCTCTTTTCTCCTAACACTTTTGTCTCCCTATCTACTACGTTCATGGTCGATACTTTGCACGAATAAAAGCCTTTGAATTGTGACGCACAGATTAGAACTGTTTGGAAAGTTTCTTAATCGCTTCCTCGTATATTTCGTCCTCTCTGAACCCCAAAATTTCACAAACATTACATCTTCCAACTTTGGCAAAATTTATAATATAAGACTTTTACCCTTTTCTCATCCTCTCAATTTTTTGAAAATTATTTTATCTAAATTCCCACTGTTATATTAAATATTAATTTAATTAAGTGACTCATTAATGTAATTGATTATTAATAATTAGTAACAGTAATAAAAAATAGTTGATAATAATAATAATAATTATTATAATACTAATAATAATAATTAGTAGTAATCAATAATAATAAGCAATAATAAATATTATTGTTGACTATTATTATACTGGAAAAAGTTTAGTTGAACCAAATAAATTTTTTTTCAGTACAGTAGTAAGAAATAAATTAATTAGCTAATTCCAGGGTTGCCACAGGTCAGGGAATTCAAGTAAAAGTCAGGGAAAGTAAAATTGGTCAGGGAAAAGTCAGGTATTTTTTAGTAAAAGTACTGGAAAAAATCGAATTTCAGAAATTCATGAAAAATCTCTAAATTTTGATGTTTTTTTTTCGTTTGCCTCGTGAACTATAAAAGTAACCACTAATTTTAATACAAAACCTTGAATTTTTTCTATTTCAGACAATAATTTCTTTTTAAATAATTTAAATTTAAAGAACTATCATAAAATTATGACTTATAAATTATCTGATGAATAATTTTTACAATTTTCATAAATACTAGATTGATAAAAGAATTTTAGTTAAAAATACTAACAAAATTTAATCTTGGAAAAGTTTCAAATTATTACAGAAATTCAATTATTTTCAAAACTAATAAAATTTTTCGCAGAAATTCAATTATATTCAAAAATTAAAAAACTTCTGGTCATTTCAATTATATATTTAAAAATAAGAAAATTCTTCTCCAAAATTCTATTATTATGTTCAAAATTTTTTAAAAAATTCTCGTCAAAATTTTAATTATCTTTATAAATAACGAAGTTGAAGTCCACAACGTTTATCAACGAAAAAAATTTCTTTAATGTTAATAAAATATTATTTTAAATTGAATTTTTAATTATACAACAATTATCATCAAAACGTAAACATCAATCTCTTTGTTTCAATATTTTTGTGTCAAAATTGATGCATTATTTTAAAATAATTTACTTAGTGAACAATTTTTTTCGTTGATCAACGTTGTGGACTTCAACTTGATTATAAATACTACAATTCTTTTTCGAAATTTAATTATTTTTAAAAACTTTAATAAAATTCTTGGAAAAATTTCACAGGTATTCAATTATTTAATATAAAAAATTTCAAATAATTTTTCGAAAAATATCAATTATTTAAAAAGAATCTTATAAAATTTGTCACAAGAGTTCAGTTATTGAAAAAAATTTAACAAAGTTCTTTTCAAGAATTCAATTATTTTTAGAAATAGTATAATTCTTCACCGAAATTCAATTATTTTAGAAAAATTTGAATAACATTTTTGGAAATTTTCTAAAATTATTTTCATGAATACACAGAAAAAAAGGTGGTATAAATTTTGTTGCGGGTAATTTTAACCAATGCTAAGTCACATAGACAGTGGCGCCCTCACCTAGGTGAAATTTTGTTGCAGCGAATTTTTACCCCAAAATCAGGTTAAAATTTAAACTTTTTTTTCTTGTGTAATAAAACCCTTCGAAAGATTTTAATTAATTTTGGATACAATATTTTAATCAAATTCTTCGTAAAATGTTATTATTCTGAAAAACTTTATTACAATTTGTCAAAAGAATTCAATTATTTTAAAATTTGTTGATAAAATTCTTTATGAGAATTCAATTTTAACAAACATTCAATTATTCAATAATTTATTTATTTTTCAATTTAAATAATTGAATTTTTCTAGAATTTTCTAATTAAAATTGATTAAAAAATGAAATTACCAAACAGTCGATTTATTGTTTATGAAAATAATTGAATTATTGCAACGAATTTTATTACCTACAATTTTTTCAAATAATTGAATTTTTTGAGAAAATTTACTACTTTTAAAAATAATTAAATTCTTGCGAAGGATTTTTTTAGGATTTTTGTAAATAATTAAATTTTTGTTGAAAAATGTCATGGTTATTTAAATTATAACAAAACATTAAGAATTCTTAATGTTTTGTAATAATATTCTTCTAAATTGTTGAGTTTCAAAAAGGTTTGAATTTGAATGTTCTGAAGAATTTTAATTCCTTTAAAAAAGTAGTAATTAAATACTTATTTAAAAATTTAATTATTGATGTTTTTGAATAATTTTACAATTAATGTGTAAATAAATTTAATAGAATTTTTTTTAAGTATCTAATTATTAATTATTATTAATTAATTATTATTAATTATTATTATTATGGTGAGGGAAAAAGTGAGAATTTTCTCTGGAAATCAGGGAAAAGTCAGGGAAAAATAACATTAAATATTTGTGGCAACCCTGTAATTAATAATTATTTACAAAAAAATACATGTTTCGAACAATTAATTAAAATTAATTAAAAATTTCGTTATTCAATCAATTTATTCAATTTACTTCATTATTCTTATGATTATAACGATTGAGTGAACAATAGTGAATACATATCCCAGGTACAATTAAAAATTTGCATCCTAAAAAACATTTAAATTTACTTATTAACACATGACTATATAGTAATTATTTTTTCCCTCGCGAATGAAAACAATTTTTGTTTTTTTTTTGCTTTTCCAATTAATTTCAAACCCCCCTCTAATTTAATTTCATTTGAATGTGATAAATAAAAAAGAAACACATTTATGTTCTATATTTTTAAATATAAAACGAAATATTAATATAATTGATTGAATTTCAAAGTGAATTAGTCAATGCTTTTTAATTAATTACTTCTAATTTACCATTCTAATTGTGTGCATATATACTTTAATTAAAATTGTGCCCTAATTAAATAAACCATAATGGATTTGTAATCAATTATTAATAGATTTTAAATTGCATTACTCTGTGGAAATATTTTAATTAAACTCTTGAATAGGATTAAATTTACAAATTTGAAAAGAAAAAAACACTTAATTTTTGATAATTTAATTATCAATAATAACAGGCACTTATTATTGATAATAAATAATTCTGTAGGCTTGTTAATAATGCAAATAAAAAAGAATTACAAATTAGTTAACTCTACTAATAAATAGTAATTTCTACTAAGTTAGTAAAATTTACAAAAAAGCAGAAAGTCAGTTATTAATTCATATTAATAAATATTTTTTACTAATTTCCAGTTAGAGAATAAATAAAATTTGCTCTAAATAGTTATAAAAAATAATACAAAAAATTTCCAGAAAATACTAAATAATAAATAATCTAATTGTTTGTTAATAATTGTAATTGTAATAATAATTTTTTTTATTATGTTTATTATTAAATATAAAATAAGATATTTATTTTTCACTTGAAATTCAGGAAAATTGAAAATATAATTTTACTCTATATATGAATAATGTAAAATTGATATTATTTGAGAGAGAGAGAGAGAGAGAGAGAGAGAGAGAGAGAGAGAGAGAGAGAGAGAGAGAGAATAATTTTATAGATATATAAATAATAAATGAAGAGAAGAAAATTAATAATTAAAGTACTAATGATAAAGATCATTGAATATGGGATTACATGCAGACAGTAAAATGGAATTTCTCTTTGTCTCTCTTTCTCTCCCACACATTCACTCTTTTCTCTTTCTCTTTCTCTCTCTCTCCTCCCCTATGCAATTGGAAAGTGTAATGAACCGCTGAGTGAAAATTAATTTCTACTCCGGTTGTCGAACATTTTCACGCACAATTTCCTTTGGATTTGGTACAAACACCAGAGTCATTAACGCGACACCTCACCGAAACGAAAGTTCCTATAATTATTATTGCGTCGAAATTATTTTTGCCAACGGTTCAGTTTTTCTTCTTTTTTTATTGACACTGAGTAATTACACAGAAGGAAAATAGAACTTTTCCTACTTTTTTTTCTTTTTCGAGGAGGGGAAGTATTGTCCATTGTTAATTTTATTTTAATTTTTTGTTTCTTTTCTACTCTAATTTTTTTATTTAACTGTTTTATTATTATTATTATTATTCTATTAATATTTTTTTATAAGTAATTACGTATTATTATTATTAGTATTCTTATTCTTCGATTTGTTTTTATTATTCTATTTTTTATTGCTCTTAGTATTATTCTTGTTCATAGAATTATTTCAATGATAATCATTCTCTTAAAATTTGTATTATTTACAATATTTTCTAATTTGTATTATAAGAAAAAAAAAGGATAAAGAAAATTTAAAGAAAAAAAGAGTTGAGGTGTCTCATCTTTCTTTCTTTTTTCTTTTTTTTTATTATTTTGAATTAGTGGCTGATTTTTTGCTGGTGAATTAGTAAATTTTACTAATGAATTAATAGAGGTTCTAATTTATCAGTGAAATTTACTTCTTCTGTTACATTAAGAAATTAGGAAAATTTTCTAAGGGGGAAAAAAATTTACTTGGGGAATCATTATTATCGTATTATTATTATATATTGGAAAGATGAAAAAAATTCAAGGAGGAAAGGAAAAGGAAAATAAAGGGGGTTTATAAATGTATATTATATGCTTTTTTGGTGTGCAAAGGGGATCTATATTGTTTTTCTCCTTTTTTTTTATTACAAGTTACTCGGCAAACTTAACGCTTTAGTACTTCATTTAATTAGGAATGCTGCGTAATTAAAGAACCTTTTACTGTTTTACGGTGCGTCTCATATACAAGAGAGCAAAACGCTCGTCGAGAAATCGTGATGAGAGAAGCAACAGTTTGCCGAACAAACTATGTATACCAGTGAAGGGAATAAGTAAACGAGTATAAGAAGCTTGGATATTATCAAATTTACTTCTTCTCCCTTGGGGTCCTTTCTTACAACTTTTATTATACTCATTTTAGGATAATAATAGTCTCTACTTTGTTCGTAAATCTAATGACAATTTATCTTTTGTGAGCTGCTTCAAGATGCAAGAAAAAAAAAGTTTTATCTTTCGCACTGCAAAAATATTCAAAGAGTTCGATAATAACTTTGATTTTTTGTTCATCTTGCTTTTTTCCTTCTCGTTAATAATAATAATAATAATAATAATAATAATAATAATAATAATAATAATAATAATAATAATAATAATAATAATAATAATATTAATAACAGTAATAATAATAGTAGTTATAGCAATTATAGTAGAATTAATATAGTAACTTTTTACTTATAATCAATTATTAATAATTGTAGTAATAATTTTTTTATTTGAATTTTGCACCAACATTTTTTGTTACCAGCTAACAGATGGCATGTAAAATCGTATCACAATGAAGAAATACACGGGATATGAGTATCAGTGACCCGTCAAGTTTCTATTACGTATATTTTTAATTATTTTTTTTATAATTTTATTTACTTTATTTATTTTAGTAAATTATTCTTTTAGCATTTAAATTCGAGACTAGATTCAATTTTTTTCGAAATTTATTCTTTGTGGCTTTTTTTCTCTCTAAAGACTGCCGTGGGGATCTAAACGAATATATTTTTTTTCTTCTTTCACTTGTATATATATGAAATTCTATTTTTAGTGAAGTAATATATAAAATAATATCTCTAATATCGATTATTGTATATAGGGTCGTTGAAACTTGTGTGTCTGAAAGTTACATGCGAGGAAAAAAAATACTCTCTGGCCAACCATCCGCATAACAAAATATCCCTTTAGTTGATTTACCAAAAACTTGTTGAATCATACAACTTTTTCTATATATATATATGTGTTGGTGAAATCTATATCTGATATGACATCCCTGACATTCTGAAAAATAGCAATTCTCTATATGTGATCGTTTTTCTTTTTATAAAATAAGTTCTGCTACTGAGGTCTTCATTTCATTAATCTACCCTGGAGAAAAGGTTTTTTCTCCACAAATTGTCCCATTTTTTAAAGAAAAAAAAAATATTCTTCTAAACTGAAGATAAAAGAATTAGTTAAATAAATTTAAGTATATTTTTGAATAAATTATTTTTAATTTAACTAATTAATAATCATAAATTCCAACCATTGTTATTATTTCATTTAAATATTATTATGAATTAATTGTGTAATTAATTTTTGTAATTAATTAACTATAGATTAATTATATTAATTAATTTTTGTCTTTAGACTAAATTCTTAAGTTAAATATTTTAAGACTAATTTAAAATTAAAATTAATTTTGTGAAATGCGAGCACGAATAAAAATCTTCATCTGAAACAACTGCAAATTTCACTATATTAGCGAAATTTTTAGTTATTCCAACGAAATATTTTGCTATTTCAAAGAATACTTTCGCTATTTTAGCGAAAGTTATCGCTGTTCCAGTTAAAGTTTTTTTTCGCAAGTAGAAGCTCGACTAAAAGTAATTTTGGAATTTATTTTCATTTTTGTTAAGAAAACAATTGTTTATTTTTTTATTGTAATCCTGTTTTTGTTTTTTGCTTTTGTCAACAAGCAAACAAAAAAAGGAAACAAAAGCAGGATTATTACAAAAAATGAAAAGAGGAAATAGAATTATGAAAATTGTCCATTTAATTTGTTTATGCCGAATTATTATTAAATGTCCGTTTATTGCGACAATTTTTTGAGAAGTTTTACATAAAAATGTTTTTTGATTTTAACAGAATTTGTTCGTTCGCTTGAAGCTTTTATGTATGCATTAAAGCTAACGTGCGAATATACACAAGAGAGCTTTAATTTACAATCAAATTGTGTGAGCTTTTTGAAATGTGCTTCTCTTTTTTTTAACCTTTTCATTTTATTTTCCTTCTTTTTTTCTGTTTGTTTGTTGCTCTCACATACATATTCTCTGACGTGATGTTAACCCCCGCCCTATCCACCATCAAATTTTCCCACGAAACATTGCGCCAACTCCCTAAATAAGCGCGCGTCACATCTATTCAGTGGGACCATAAAAATGTAAACCAATGTTATTTATTCCATGTATATGCGAACGCGCAACACGCACTGGCATTGTGACGCTTTTCCCTGACTTCCGGCTTGTGTTGTGCATTGTTGTCGTTGGGGGTGTGTAAGCAGCGAGACATTGACCATTTTTATGGTGGAAAAAGAGAGGATGATGATGATAATAATAATAGTAAACAAACAAAAAAATTGTGTCCCAACTCACCCTCGAGTGAGTTGGGAAATTTGAGTCAATTTTTCTTGTGCACACTGAATTATTTATGTTTTCATTTAGGGGTTTTCTTTCGTAACCGTTTCCGAGTTTGGGATCTTTATTAGTGTTCATTATTAATTATAATTACTATTTTATGGATTATTAGATTGTGAATTAGGATTATTTTAATTCTTTTTGGAATTGGTTTTAGAATTAGAATTGGAATTGGAATTTGCATTATGTTTAAACTCGAATTAGAATTCGAAGAATACTTAGAGTTAATTTAGAGTTAAAATTAGAATTATTGGAATTGGAATCAGAATGGCAATTACATTTGGAATTGGAATTAAAAGTTTTTGAATTAAATTAAAACTGGAACTTAATTTAGAATTAGAATTGAAATTATATTTACAATCAGAATTAGAGTTATTGAAATTAAACTTGTAATTAGAATTTATACCTATTTGGAATTAGAATTAGAATCTTTATAATTATATTTAGAATTGTCATTAGAAATTAAAATTATTAGGAATTAAAATCAGAACTATAATTGTCTATGGAAAGTAGTATAAAACATTAAATTAGAATAAATAAAAATTAAAATTATTGGAATTAAAATTAGAGTTGGAATAAAAATTAAAATTATTGGAATTAAAATTAGAGTTGGAATAAAAATTATAATTCAATTTAGAATTAGAATTAGAATTGAATTTTGAATTAGAATTAGAATTGAATTTTGAATTAGAATTAGAATTCAATTTGGAATTAGAATTAGAATTTAATTTGGAATTAGAATTAGAATTTAATTTGGAATTAGAATTCAATTTGGAATTGGAATTAGAATGCAATTTTGAATTAGAATTAGAATTTAATTTGGAATTAAAATTCAATTTGGAATTGGAATTCAATTTTGAATTAGAATTAGAATTTAATTTGGAATTAGAATTCAATTGGGAATTAGAATTAGAATTTAATTTGGAATTAGAATTCAATTTGGAATTAGAATTAGAATTTAATTTGGAATTAGAATTAGAATTTAATTTGGAATTAAAATTCAATTTGGAATTGGAATTCAATTTGAATTAGAATTAGAATTTAATTTGGAATTAGAATTAGAATTTAATTTGGAATTAGAATTCAATTTGGAATTGGAATTAGAATGCAATTTTGAATTAGAATTAGAATTTAATTTGGAATTAAAATTCAATTTGGAATTGGAATTCAATTTTGAATTAGAATTAGAATTTAATTTGGAATTAGAATTTAATTTGGAATTAGAATTAGAATTTAATTTGGAATTAGAATTCAATTTGGAGTTGGAATTAGAATGCAATTTTGAATTAGAATTAGAATTTAATTTGGAATTAAAATTCAATTTGGAATTGGAATTCAATTTGAATTAGAATTAGAATTTAATTTGGAATTAGAATTAGAATTTAATTTGGAATTAGAATTCAATTTGGAATTGGAATTAGAATGCAATTTTGAATTAGAATTAGAATTTAATTTGGAATTAAAATTCAATTTGGAATTGGAATTCAATTTTGAATTAGAATTAGAATTTGGAATTAGAATTCAATTGGGAATTAGAATTAGAATTTAATTTGGAATTAGAATTCAATTTGGAATTGGAATTAGAATGCAATTTTGAATTAGAATTAGAATTTAATTTGGAATTAAAATTCAATTTGGAATTGGAATTCAATTTGAATTAGAATTAGAATTTAATTTGGAATTAGAATTCAATTGGGAATTAGAATTAGAATTTAATTTG
The DNA here is from genome assembly GCA_032873175.1 of Leptopilina drosophilae. NCBI lineage: Eukaryota > Metazoa > Arthropoda > Insecta > Hymenoptera > Figitidae > Leptopilina > Leptopilina drosophilae. The sequence goes on from CM065485.1 coordinate 11,791,979, forward strand.
GAATTAGAATTCAATTTGGAATTGGAATTAGAATGAAATTTTGAATTAGAATTAGAATTTAATTTGAAATTAAAATTCAATTTGGAATTGGAATTCAATTTTGAATTAGAATTAGAATTTAATTTGGAATTAGAATTCAATTGGGAATTAGAATTAGAATTTAATTTGGAATTAGAATTCAATTTGGAATTGAAATTCAATTTTGAATTAGAATTAGAATTTAATTTGGAATTAAAATTCAATTTGGAATTGGAATTCAATTTTGAATTAGAATTAGAATTTAATTTGGAATTAGAATTCAATTGGGAATTAGAATTTAATTTGGAATTAGAATTCAATTTGGAATTGGAATTAGAATGCAATTTTGAATTAGAATTAGAATTTAATTTGGAATTAAAATTCAATTTGGAATTGGAATTCAATTTTGAATTAGAATTAGAATTTAATTTGGAATTAGAATTCAATTGGGAATTAGAATTTAATTTGGAATTAGAATTCAATTGGGAATTAAAATTTAATTTGGAATTATAATTCAATTGGAAATTAGAATTAGAGATCAATTTGTAATTAAAAATTGAATTTAATTTAGAATTAGAATAAGAATTTAATTGGGAATTAGAATTCAATTTGTAATTAAAATGAGAATTTAATTTGGATTTAGAATTCAATTTGGAATTAGAATTAGAATTCAATTTGTAATTAAAATTAGAATTTAATTTGGATTTAGAATTTAATTTGGAATTAGAATTAAAATTCAATTTGAAATTATAATTAAAATTTAATTTGGAATTAGAATTTGAATTTAATTTGGATTTAGAATTCAATTTGGAATTAGAATAAGAACAATAGACGTATTATAATTTTATTTACTTCTATGTATAATTGAAACATTTAGGTTTATTAGAATTGTAAATACTGATTTTAATTAAAATTCTGATAAGTTAGAATAAAATGCAAGTAATTCTTATTTCAAAAACGTAGAAATAGAAATAATTAATCTACTTTTAGTTCTAATTACAATTCTAAATTTACTGATTTTTTATTTTATTTAATTTATTTATTTAATTATTTAATTTTGTAATTAATTATTATATTGTGTAATTAATTATTAAATCTTATTGAATTATTTTTGTTTCCAATAAATGAAAGGCAATAACAGTTATTTTCACAATGTAATTATGAAATTGTAATAAATAAAGTAAATTAGAAGTAAGAATAATAGTGCAGCAAATAATAAATAAAATAAGAAGCGTCGATAGTAAACAGCGATAATTTTTGCCCGAGAAAATGTAATGCTCACGATTTATAGGCATTAAGTCAATGCGTCTGAAAATGTTATGGAGTTGTGTTGCATGCTTCGTATAGTCAGTTTCATGAAGAATGAAAAATAAAATGAACAAGAGGAAGAAATTCATGGTTCATTGCTATGGATGCTGCGGTGTATAGTAATCCAATGATACATGAAAGTACTCGGGTAAAATTTTTCTATGTCCATTCTGAAAAATTTATATTATATACAAGTCCAAAACTTACGCTCTTTGTTTCTTAGAAACTATATATATATATAATTCTTCAAGGGGGTGGCGAGGGGGAAGAAACTTTATGAGTTCGTTGTCTTTCTTCTTCTTTTTCTCTTTCTTCTTCTCCTTCTTCGTATATATATATAATACAATTTTCTTAGTTTTACTTGATTTTTTTATTTACGAGCCGAGATTTTTATCACTTCTAGACAATCGTGATTTTTTTTATGGAATTTATTATATTTTAAAGATGAATTTTTGTTTGAATTAAAAAATATTGGGTAGAAGGGGAATAATTTTTTATTTCGATGTAAATTACCAGACAAAAATAAAATTTTTTTCTAGATTACAAAAATTTGTGTTTGTTTGGTCAGAAGATTGTTATTTATTTCTATTAAAAAATTGTCAAAAAATAAATATTTATATAATTTTTGTTTATAAATATAAAATGTTAAACAGATGGAAAATAATATTTATTAGGATTGAAAAATACGAGAATTTTTTTTAAGGGAACGGGGGAGTGGTGAATTCAGCGAAAATGAGTAATATTGTAAAAGTGATTTTCCCTCGTCGAATGGCGGTAGGTCATTTTTATTCTTTGAAAGAAATTCTCCTATGTAGAGTCATGACTGTACAATTTTCTGGTACATACATTTTCTTGAAACGAGCCTTAAATTTCAAGTACCCTGTAATTTCGTTTTGGCTGTATGTGCGCGCGCGCTCTCTAGCTCCTGCTCGCTCGCTCACGACCTATACGTAGAATTTCATTAAGAAGCTATTCGGCATTTCGTGTTTCGGTACTTCCGTAACTTTATAGGTCACTTTATTGCAAGAAAATGACCGGATTTACGTATGTCTTTCTTGCCTCGCTCGTAAAGGAGAAACGACTTTTGGCTCCCAAGGATTCATGCTGAATGCCTAAAAACCACGACTCAAACCAAAAAGTAAGAGAGAGAGAGAGGAAGTGAAAAAAAGACTGAGAGAGAAAGTGCACACACGCCGGAAATAACCTTCCAACGTGATCAAACAGGAGATTTTGTCATAGCGAGATTTTACTCCTATATATTTGAAAAAAAGTCCATTTTCCAGAGGAAATCGAAATTCACGCGAGTTACAGTAATAAAAGCAAAAAAAAAATTAAATAAAATAAATTAGGGTAAGTTATAACAAATAAATAGGGAACATGGATTAAATTAAAGAAAATGACAAACATTACAGATTTTAGTCTGTAGTGTAAGAAATAAAAGAATATAAAAAAATATTGAAGTGAAGCAAAAGGATAAGAATAGTAAAATTAGATTTTTTTGATTAACGCGAAATTTACTACTAAAAAAAATTTTTTAATATACTTTGGAAATTTTTTTCTGACGGAAATATTAACTGAATTATAGAAACTTACAAGAATAGTTGTAAAAGTTACTATATATGACAGACTACGCTTGACTCGTACTACTGAGAAAAAAAAATCTGACTAAAGAGGGAATTCACTACTGACCGGTAATATTTATACAAGAATTTTGGATTTTTCGACTCGTGGTAACTAACAGTTTAATAAAAAATTTAAAATACTAATGGTAAAAATAACTTAAACTTTAAGTAAAAACTTAAAAAAATAATTTGGTTAAGGAAGAAAAACCCTACTGCTTATAAAATTGTATTTTACTGATTTCTAATTTTTTTCAATTTTTATTTAGTAAAAACAATATCTTTTTATTATGACCAAGCAATAAAATTATTATTTTATATCATATAATATTACACTCACAAAACAGTATATTTAAGTAAAAAAGAATCCTTTTACCATAAGCGGATTTTCCTTTTAATATTTGTCTAAGAGGAATTCTTTTTCTATTAAAAGGAAATTCCTTTTAATTATATCCTTTAATTATTTATTCGTCTTATCAGTAACTCATTAATTTATTTATTTAGTTAAAATAATAATTTATATATTTTTGACTTAAATTTATTATAAAATATTTTAAATTACAAGTCTGTAAATAATAATAATATATTGATAGGCAGGAAAAAATATATTAAAATAACTAAATTTATTTCATCATAATTTTAACATTTTTTTTAATTTAAAAAAGTTATGACTTATTACATTCTACACTTTTAATTATATTTTTCGAATATATAAATAATTATTATAATAACCTGAAATTGTTAATATTTTATTTAAATTTTATACATAGTCTATTTCATTAAAAAAAAATTAGTTTTATTATTATTACATATTATTAATTATTAAATTTATCCACTGTTGTTTTATAAATAAATAATTATTGTAAAAATTGTGCAGATTACCTTTGCTTTATTTGACGAGAAATTAAATTTTTTTATTATTATTTTGACATGTTTACAAATGTCAAATAACTTGAAATTATCCTTTTGACTTAAAAAGATTTCATTTAAAAATCAAAAGAAATCAGTTAATATTTAAACGATTTTCTTATTTCCAATAAACTTCTAACCTTTTTGTATTTAAAAGATTCCTTTTACAATAAAACTATTTCTGCTAATAGTTAAAAGACATGATTTAAAAGGAAATTAGTTTTATGGTTAATAGATCATTTTTGTGAGTGTATACTTATTCAAAATTATTTTCATTATTTCAATTAAATTATTATTTTAAAAAATTTTTAACTACAATTTTACTTTATATTAATTATTTTTAATAGTAATTAATTAATCAATTTCACGAAATTTCAATTATTTCTAAATTCTTTAATTAAATGCATAATAGAAAATAAAAACTTTAAATAATATTAAAAAAATTCAATTAAACTTTTTCAAAAATATTAATTTCAAAATTAAATTATTTCCAAAAAGTTCACACTATATTTCTTTTAATATTCAATTATAATCTAAAATTTTAACTGAAATTTATTTTTATGAAATGAAAATAAATTTTTATTAGAAAAATCTACAAGAATTTAATTGTTTAAATGCAAAAGTTAATAATTTATTGAATAATTAAATGTCTCTCAAAATTCAATTCTCATAAAGAATTTTAGTAAAAAATTTTTTAATAATTCAATTCTTTTGTCGAATTTTATTAAAACTTGCATTAACATAATTCTTTTTTCAAGGAATTCAATTATAATTGTATGAAAAATAATTGAAACGATGCGATGAGTTGTATGAGAATTTTCAAATTTATTTGTTTAAAATTCAATTTTACAAAATTTCAATTATTCGGAAATTCTGCAATTAAATGTATACTGAAAAATAAGAACATGAAATAAATTTAATAATAATTTCTACGAGAATTCAATTATTTAAATAGAAAAATAAATAATTTATTAATTTTATGTTTCTTGAAATTAAATTCTCTTAAAAAATGTTATTATGAAATTTTTTAAATCATAAAATTCTTTGGTGGAATTTTAATAAGATTTTGTAGAATAATTACATTTTTCGAGGAATTTGATTAAAAATGCATTAAATATAATTAAAATTCTGCAATGAGTTTTATTATTTATGATAATAATTCAATTCCTCGAAGAATTTTATTATTTATAAAAATAATTGAATCCCTGTAGAAATGGTATTGTTTAAGAAAATTTTGACTAGAATTTGATTTAAATTTTGTAATACAATTGAATATCAGAGAAGAATTTGATTGTTTATAAAGCGAATTGAAATTTTGACGAGAACACAATTGAATTTAGTAACTATGTTACTAAGTTAGTTAGTAAGTTGGTAACTAAGTTAATAACTAACTTACTATTCTCCCTGGAAAAGCTAAATTCGTTGAATTTTTCCAAATCACTGAAAATAGTGTTTTATTTAAAATAAAATTTCATTCATAGTTAAAAATAATACCAAAATCCTTTTTAATCCTTTTTGGTGTTAATTTAATCCTAGAGGGATTAAACTGTTGCAGATTATTTTAATCAATTCTGTTATTTTAACATCTCACGTTTTACTATGTTTCCTTTTAGTCAGATAATTTTTTTCCACAAGTAGAACAATTAAAGTGTTATCAATCGGCTTTTTATTTAAAAAAAAATTGTCTAATTAAAATATAGTTTCCTAGTGAAAAAGAGAATTTAAAATTTTTTTTGACTTTTCATGTGACTGAAGGTGTGACTGGCAGAAATTTCCAACATAAATTTACAAAATTCATGATTTTTACAAAAGAAATTGCTGTCAAATTATATCTTCTTTGAACTAAATAAATTTGTTTTCGTTCAAACTAATAAAAAGTTGCGCTATTAAAAATAAAAAACCGAACCTCAACACTTTCAGGATATAAAATAATTCGAAAGGGAATTTTCACTCATCAGAAATGATATTTATATTGAGAAGATTGAGTTTTACTGGGAAAACTATAAACGGCGAACCTCAACATATATCTATATGTTCTAAAATAACATACGCGCCTGAAGCTGTTTATCGGACAAGCTTACTACTACGTTTCCTCATTTTCTTATTCAAATTCAGCGCACACTCACACAAAAAAATTTATACAAACTCCACCTGAAAAACTATATTTTCCTTATAAATCACACTTGTAAAATAAAAATTAATTTCTCAAGAATTTTTCCACTTGATTTATTTCTCCAAAGAAGTTAAAAAATATACGAACAAAATATTCCAGAGATAGTTTTTACTGCAATTTGTGAGAGTGTTTTTTCTTTATTTCCTTTTTTTCTGACCGTGAAAGAATGTACATTAATAGAACGTGGAGGTCACTTTGTTCTTGTGCCATTATTTTCTCGAATCACGATCTAAAAGAGAATTTCTTCACTTTTTTTTGTTGCCTTTCTTTTTTTTTTCTCTATATAAACTCGATAATAATACTTGAGATATATGTGTTTATATATATATATATATATATATATATATATATATATATATTTTAAAAATATGTATGTGAATATTAAAATCGGTGGGATCAGTGATATAATAAAAACAAGAAAATTCAAATACCCTCGTGTGTCTCATGTCACGCATATGCGATTATAGCAGGAAGCATTGAGTATATTTTTGTCAACGTGTATATATGTACAACAAGCTATGCGTGACGATTTCATATTCTCGTTTTCCCCCAAATGGGAGAGAAAAAATAAAAATAAATAAAAAGTGGATGAAAAGTTGTTCGAGTTACAACGAAATGACCAAAATGTAATTACGAGACTTGATATTTTTATTGAACTCAACTTCTACGAACAAATTTTTTACTTTTCGTTTTATTAAGTAAAGAAAAGTTATTTATTTCTTTATTTGAAATTTATATATTTATTTATTTAAAATTGATAAAAATGTATAAAATCGTAATTAGTCGTTAACTTATAATTATAATTAACTTAATTTAAATAAATAATTAATTAATTAATTAATTATAATTGATTTATAATTTACTTATAATTTATATTAATAAAAAAACAAAATTATTAATAAAATCCATCTGAACTTGTAGAATTTTTTTTATCTCTCAGCTAATCTCAGAATATTCATGTTTTCTAAAAATATGATTATTAGATAATTGAATGCACTACTATTCTAAATATTTACGTATTACTTTATTTACTAATTAGTAGAAAAAACCTGTTGAGCCAGACGGAAATTTACATTTTCAATATAGGAAATCGTGTTAAGAAAATATATTCTCAAACCCTGCGAGAGAAAAATATGTCAAGAGTGAAAAAAAGAGAAAAAATAACAAGTTTGAAGTAAAGAGAAAACAGGGTGTTAGTCTATTCAACTTTTTCTTCTTCATCTTTTTTTTTAAGTGAAAAAAAAGCTGTCAAGTCAGACGGATTTACATTTTAAGTAGAAAAATTTGTAACAAGTCAGACAAAATCAATTTTTTTCACAAGAATGAATATCGAGACATTCGAGACAACAGGAAAATATACAAATTTCATGAATGGGAAATAATTTCTTAAGAAGTATATTAAATAAATATAAAGATTAATTTTTCTAATAGATGATAATCTCCTATAAAATAACAGTTATATAATTAAAAATTTTTTTAGTACACATTTAAAAAAAATGTATATAAATATTAAATAAACCTTTATATAAATTAAAAATTTATATCTTTAAGTAAAGTTTAAGAGATCAATAATTAATTCGAAATTCAAAGTTCTGCAAAAGAAATTCCAGTTTCTGAATATTTCGATCCAACAATATAGTTTCGATGATATAAATACTACTTCACACATAGTAAACACAATTATTCGTTCGTTGAATAATTGAAAAACGTTGTTTTCATCGAGTTTTTAAATTTCAATTCATTTTATTATAGAGAGAGAGAGATATTTCTATAAAAATAAATAAAGCACTGTGTAATAAAATTACGCTCAACTGTGCTTATAATAATTCATGAAAATTATATATGAATTATTTACAAGCTTGGAAAGATCTATTAATTATATTCAGGTACTTCCTGAAACATTTCCTCAATTAACTAAATTAAACATGAGTTATTTCATTTATCAAATTCTAGAATCAACGAAATTACGATTTCGTTTTAATTCAGTGAAATTTCGCTTGTTTATTTAATTAATTTATTTTTTCGGTGAAAATAATTCTTTTAGAATTCAAAAGAAAAATAAGTGCAAATATAATATTTATCTCAAAGTGAGACAATTTTTTGTATTGATATTTATATTCACAAAACTTTTCAAATTTCATTAAATATTTGTTATGTAAGATAAAAGGTTTTTGAATTAAAATTAAATTATTTAAAAAGAAAATACTTTATAGTACTGTTAATAAAAATATAAGAAATATTTTTTGTCTGACCTATATTTACATTTATCACTAAGTCTTAAAATAATTTATAGAATGTCTTTTCTGATTAAAATGTCTTTTACTGCTTAAAAATAAAAATGAGAATTTTCCTTTTGGAACCAATTGTTACTAATTTAATAAAAAGTATAATATTTTTGAAAATAATTTTGAGAGTTTTTCTCTGTTTTGAAATTAAATGGAAATATACAAACTTTTAAATATTATTTTTCGGTTGAAATTGTCTTTTACCATTAATACCAAAAAATAATAAATAATAAATGATAATAATTAATAATTGAATTATCAATATTTAAACAATTTTTTTGCATTTTATAAGTCAACTTTGCACATTAAAAATTAACAAAGAATCAAAGAAATCGAAAATACGAAAATATTTTTAGTTTCTTTAATTTTTAATCAAAATTTTCCTGAACAAAATAAATTTTTTTCCAAAAATACTTCCGTATTTTCGATTTTTCTAATTTTTTTGTTAAAACAAGTGAAAATTAAATAATATTTCCCTCTGGAACTTATTGCAAAAGAAAACTTGTAGTAAAAGGAAAAAATACCAAATCTGCCTCTTGGTACAGAAAAAGAAGATAAAAAAAGAGAAGAAACAAAAAAAGTATAAACAAAAAAATATTGAACAAATTTTTCCAAATGAAATAATACGTTCCCTATGAATTGCCCTAAATTCGAATGAATCTTCCCGCAAGTTACGTAATTACAAATATAAATTCACCTTCGAGTGAATATCCATTACATGGAAAAGAAAAACAGAACACATTCCACGTAGTCGAAGCTCTATAAATACACAGAATAAATTATAGTTACTCTCCGCATTCATCTACATCTACATCTGTATGTGAAGTTTAAATAAGAAGAAACGAAAATGAAGACATTTCGTTTCTATCTCACTCTGCACAAGGAAGAAAGGCGGATAAATTCGTCGTCGCACTTTGTCGCCGCAGACTATTTAGCCTCTGGATTAGTTCCACCAGTAGCGTTATGTCAACACAAAAGGGTGCCGGAAGAAGAATCACTGCAGAACGGAAGTCACTCGAGTTGAATTTACCCATGGACTGTGCATAAATCGACCGACACACAATATATAGTTTCACAGTCTTAACATTTACACAAACGAAAACCAAATGCCCAATGTGTGCCAACGTATGTACATATATATGTATATATACATTTTCTCTCTCTCTCTCTCTCTCTCTCTCTCTCTCTCTCTCTTTGCCCTTAATGGTAATCGAATTCAGCGATGCATTCGAAATTTATCCGATAGTGACGCTCAGAAATTTGTGTGAATCGTACCATTGCGATAAATTTTAACCCAAAGAATTTTGCATGAATTCCTATTGGTAGTACTGTGTGTATTTCGAGGGGGAAGAGAGGAGGAAGGATATATTTTGTCATAGACAATCTAATATTATCTAGAGACAATAAAGATGAAATTCATTCACACGTGTATGTGTACTTTTTCTTTGCTATTTTTTAATTTGTAAAAAATACTAAATAAGTAGTAAAAGTCAATATTATAGTCAATATTATATTATTAGGTTTTATTAATTTTATTCATTAGGTGTAAAATATTAACATTAATATTAAATTACACCCAGAGAAAATTATTATTTAAACCAAATATATTTTATTTGACTTAAATAAACGTATATTTGTCTCAGAACCAACTAGACTTTTTATTTGTTTTAAACAAAATTTATATTTGATTTAAATAAAACATATATTTGAGTTAAATAAAATTTTATTTAAACTAAATAAAATTTATTTGAAACAAATAAAATGTCTAGTTGGTTCTGAGACAAATATACCATTTCTCTGGGTGTATTAATTTAATTAAATTAAAATTTAAAAATTCAAAAAAAAATACTATTTAAACCAAATATATTTTGTTTCACTTAAATAACTATATATTTGTCTGAGAACCAACTAGACTTTTTATTTGTTTTAAATAATATTTTTATTCGACATAAATTCATATATTTGAGTCAAATGAAATTTTATTTAAACCAAATAAAATTTATTTGAAACAAATAAAAAGTCTAGTTGATTTTAAGACAAATATACAATTTCTCTGGATGTAATAAATATTTTTTGTAGACGTATTTTTTACCCTAAGTAGTAAGTAGTAATTCTATTATTTTTAAAAGTAATTTACAAAAATTTTAGTCAAAAATTCAATTTTTTTTGAAATTCAATTATTTAGAAAAATTTTTATAAAATTTTTGTCAGAATTTCAATCATTTTAAAATATTTTATAAAATTCGTTTCATTAAATTACTCGATAACTAAAATTATTCTTAAAAATCTAATTAAAATTTGTTAGAAGAATTCAATTTTTATTTAAATTTTTAGAAATAATTAAATTTTCAAAAGGTTTTAAAATAAAATCGTTGAAAATTTGATTAATTTTTTTACTTTTAAACGAACAATTCTGTACAATAGATTTTTTTAAAAAAGTTTACTTGATATTCTTTTTTTGCTGTAACTTCTTCAAAAATTATTTTTATCATTACGATTATTATTTTTAGAATTTTCAACTAAAATTCTTCTTTAAATTTTCTTTCTTTCTTTCTTTAAATTTTAATAATTTTCAAAAAAGTTCCTTGACAATTTTCAAATCCATTTGTTTACAATATTCAATTATTCGTAAATTCTTCCATTAAATATACTTATGAAACGAAATAAAAACATCAAAATTTTATCTAAAATTTTACCTGTAATTTATTTTAACAATCAATTATCGGAAAATTTTACGAGAATTGAATTATTTAAATACAAAATAAAAATAATTAATTCACTAATTCAATTTTTTTAAATTCAATTTTGTTTAATAATTTTATTAACAAAATTTTAAAATAATAGAATTCTTTCGACTGATTATAATAAAATTCTGAAGAATAATTACATTTTTTGAGAAGTTCAATTAAAATTGCATTAAAAACAATTGAAATTTTTCAATAACACATTCAAAAAAGTTCTATAGAATGACTCTATAGAGTATTATATAGAGTATTCTATAGAATATTTTATAGAAATTTTGTAGAATTTATGTAAAAATATATTTTTTAATTTCTACATGAATTCTGTAAAATATTTCTAGTCAAAGTCTATAAAATTCGTGCAGATATTCACAAAAAATATTTTTTTTACAAATTCTATAAAATATTCTTTATAATACTCTATAAAATTCGCTATAGAATTCTCTATAGAACTTTTTTGACTGTGGAGTTTATGAAATTTTCATTTTTTTGCAAAATAATCGAATGTTCGTGTAGAATATTATAAAAATTTTTGTTTAATAACTGAATTTTTTAACTGTAAAAATAAATATTTTATTAAATAATCGAATTTTTCTTAAAATTGAATTTTCAAAAAGAATTTTATTAACAGATTTTTAAATAATTGAATTCTCTTGACAAATTTCAATAAAATTTTTAGGCATAATTTAATTTTTCGAGAAATTTGATAAAAATTGTACATATATTAAAAATTATTGAAATTCTGTCAAGAATTTTATTAAAATTTTTCAAAACTGTTTGAATGTGGGAGAAAAATTTTATTATTTATAAAACTAATTGAAAATTGACGAGAATTTTTGTAAATTTTTTAACATAATTGGATGTCTGCAAAGAATTATTTTTCTTTCGAAAATATATTATTTCTTGAGACGAATTTTATTAAAATTTCCTTTTAAATAATTAAATTCTTTTGTTAAAATTTTTTGAAATTGTAGATATTGAAAATAATTGAATTTTGACAAATTGTTTTGAAGAAAAATAAAAAATTTTTGAAAATAATTGAATTCTTTGAGGAATAAATAAAATGAAAATAATTTTTTTAGTTAAATAAATATTTTCAAATAATTATTTTCCTAGTCGAATAATTTATTATTTGGTGAAATACCTAACGTGACGATTCACAATAAATCAATTGTTCTACTTGTGGATAAAAATTGTCTGACTAAAAAGAATGTTGACTACTGAAATATTCTTCTTTCAGTAGTATTTTTCCATTTGGTCAGACAATTTTTTCCGTAATTAGTACAATAAAAATTTAGCCACCAAAATTATTTACTTTTACACCTGATTTTCTTTATTTTAGTCGTATTCATTATGTTTACTAAAATAAAAGAAGAAATATTTGAAAATAGTAAATCTTATAAAAAAAACTTATTTTCACTTTTCTTCTGAAAAACACTTACTTGCTCTATTTTAAAAAATAAATTACAATTTTTTTTATTACTATCATCGTTCCTTTCGCCAAAGTACTGTCACATTTACTCCAGCGAGAATTCTCTTTATATCCAAACCACGGAATAAAAGTACATTTTTCTCGTTGCAAGAGCTGTGAATATTCTTTTATCGTGTAAAAAAGAAAAATAAAAAGGAAATATTGAAACTTGAGTGAGTTTCATTTTATATATATGCATAGAAAAAAAAGACTAAAATTAAATTATCAATTTTCTCTCTTCGTACTTAAAAATTCTCTCGAGTCTATATCCTTGCTTTGACTTGTGAGATTTTTCCTCAGTACGCGCGGGAATAAAGTTTTCGTTTTTTTTTTCTTTTAACTTTAAGCGAGATCGACTACTGCGAATATTAGTTATATAACGACACGAAATACCCTTTTACGACAGACCAACCACTTAAATCGCACTCTTAATACACTTTTTTATCGAATATATATATATATATATATATATATAGACGTGAAGAAAAAGGATTTTTCAAACATATAATATAAAAATGTTGAAACGATCGTAAATCGTTGAATTGTCGTGTTCATTCGACTTTGACGCGGCAATTTCCATTAGAGTCCGAAAATTTTTATAGCTGTTGTCAAAAAAACGAAAGAAAAAGGAGGGGGGAATTTTTATGATTAATTTAAAAATAAATTGTGCAAAATATTTTAATTTTATTTAAATTCGATTTAAATCATTTCATTTTAATTTCTTTTCTGTTCAATTTTCGTTAAATTTTCTTTTTTCTTCAATAGTTTATACTTTTTTAAAATTTATATTTAATTTTACAATTTTTGTCTATTTTTACCAAAATTACATTAAATTCACAATTTTTCTAAAGATCAGGGTGTTTACTAACCGAGAGATAACCGGGAATTTAATTTAACCGGGAATTTACCGGGATTTCTATACAAAACCGGGAATTTTTTCACCAAAATTAAAAAAAGTTTTATTATTTTAATTTGTTTTTTAAAAATAAATTACTTTTTATTTCAATTTTTATAGATATTTATACTCTTCTCTATCTTTGAATTATTTAAAAAAATTAATTTGATAGTAAAAGTCAGGCACTAATTCAAACAGATTATGTAAATAAATTTTAAAAAATTATGGAGTTAATAGAAATATTGCGAAATTCGACTGAAAATATGTAATTAAATTTGTTAAAAAATTTCTTTAGAAACTTTTTAACAAATAAAATTTTCAAAGTATTTTAATTTAATAATTAATAATTGACTTTAAAAGTAACATTTTACTGAATTCATGTTTCTTAGTGCGAAGATTAATAATTAAAATTTTTATTAGTTAATTTAAAAAAAACGATATGCACTTCAAATTTTTTTATTAAAAGTGAATTTTCGCAAATTTTTTTTTTAAATTCTGAAAAATAAAATTGTTAAAATTTTTCAATTTCATTATTTTCAGATAATTTAATTTTTTTAAACAAATAATTGAAAATTTTTGAAATAATTGAAATTTCTGTACATTTTTTTTGAAAAATATTTTAATTGTTTGAAAGAATTTTAATTTAAATTCTTCGAAAATAATGTTAGTTGTCGTAATTATAATTTTATTTTTAAAATATAAAGTCCCTCTTAAAGTTTTAAATCAATTTTTTGCTTCTAAAAATTATTATTCAATAATTATAATTATTGAACTTTTCTTAAAGTTTTATAACTTTAAATTTCTGAATGTTCAAATAAATTATATTTATCATTTCTTAAGGAAATTTAATATTTATTACATATTAAGTAAATAATTAATTATCACTGCTCTTTTTTAAATTGTAATAAAATTCTTCACAGGAATTAAATTATTTTCATAAATAATATCATTCTTTGGAAGGATTTCAATTATTTTTGTAAATAATAGTAAAATTATTTGCAGAAATTCATTATTATCAGTAGAATTGTAATAAACTTGAAAAAGAAAATTTCCACTTATAATTATAAAAAGACAAGATTATTTTTAAAAAATTAAAAAAATTATTTTCCAAATTTTCAAATTAAAATTATTATTTATTTATGTTTGAAATCAAATTGAAATTGAAATTTCATGAGAAAAGAAAACCGGGAAATAACCGGGAATTTTGTTGAATGAAAATAGTAGACACCCTAAAAATATTATTTAACTTTGGTAGTGGAGGAATTTTTTGAATAAAATTATTTAAAAGGTGAGAGTTCGAGTATTTTTGAAAGTCTTGTAGAAAATTTACATTTCACTTGTGTCGTTAACCTCGAAAAGTCAATTCAGGGACAAAATAACGTAACAAAAGCTCGTTGTGCAGGTCTTGTCATGGTAGAATCCTGAGAGACGGAAAAAGAGAGGGGATGAAAGGAGGTGGGCGGGGTGGGGAAATGTTAGATAATACTTGGCAGGTTGCCGCATGTTTCTTCACCAGAATTTGCATACTGAAACCCACAGAGTGTGAAACTATTGGTTGGAAGACCGATCATAGATCATAGATTAAATCCCACCCCGTAAATCCATGATATGATGGTTGGTCCTTCTCGATCATCTAAACCTTAATTCACGTTTGAATTAACCTTTAGAAAAATCAATTTCCTCACAGCCATCAAGTGGAAATTTATTTTTTTTCCTTTTCTTACTATTTTCGTTGGGGGAAAAACTTTTCTAAGACGATCAAATTGAGATAAAAAAACATCGTCATGCTTCATGTACTTTGTTCGCTTCATTCCGTTTGTGAGAGAACTTTCATGCCATCTAGACGGCAATTTGATGAACCAAATGGCGCCAAGTTCAAATATAGAAATGTTTAATTATATATTATAAGATTGATAATATTTAATTAATTGATATCTATAAAAGAAAGTAAACTGGATTTTTTGTAGAAGCATTCTCTAGAAGAAGAATAACATAATAATAAAATTTTATTCATTGTTTTGGTTTCTTAAACAGATTATTATAGTTATAGTTCTAAACCAATTTCGCGCCATTCTTTCCAATTCGAATTCAACGCCAAGAAATTCACTACCAATTTTCTGGGAAATTAACGATAAGAAATTCAACCGTGAATATTTTCCAAGACAATAATAATTCATTTTCCGATTTCAATGTGCGATTTCGAGTCGTCGTTTGCAAGAAGTTTTCCAAAGAGTCTCGGTAGTCGTCTCCGAACTGTGTTTGTTCTCAATGAACAAAACGATAGTGGATCTCTCTCCTCTCTCTCTCTCTCTCTCGCTTCTCTGTTCTATACGTGGCTTCCGGATAAACGTCTCTGCCATTTCTATCCCGCAGGCGTATACATAGTTTTGGCTCGAGAATCGTGGCGGCTGCGAAAGTTGCTGCTACCACACTACTACCCGAAATCCAAAGATGGCCGAAGTGTAGAGGATAAATTTAGCCAAGAGAGAGCGAGAGAGAGAGAACAGTGTCAGAGGAACGGTTCCTAATTACAATGAAGCGACGTGACTCTGAGGACCAAGTCTCGACTGCCGGAAGCTAACTGTTGGATGTTACCTCATTCGACTGTCCAACTTAACAGAGAGAGAGAGAGAGAGAGAGAGAGAGAGAGATAGAGAGGGAGAGCAACGTCCAGTTTTCGACCCAAAGGACACGTTGGGAACTTTGAATGCGATCTTCATGAGATGCAAACCCGCCCGATTCCGTCCAACAGAAATTAACGGTCTCTCTGTCCAAAACTTTACCCTGCCAATGTCTTACGATCCCTGAATTCTAACTCGGTTTATATGAAACCCTTATGTTCCGCCCGGCTCATCTCTTCATTCAATTTTCTCTTTACTAGCTTCTTTTCGAAATGAACAATAAATTTTAGAACTTTCCCCTTTTTGTGCTGCAAAACATCTATTAAATTAATACGACACTTCTCATTTTTACTGTTACAACAATTTTGAAGAATTGACCTGATTTATGAATTCTAAACCACCACTGTAGTTAAATACTGAACAAAAAATTAAATTCTAAACCAAAACTAGAATAGAATTTATTCAATACTAAACAAAGACTCGACAAGTAGTAAATAAAAAATTGTAACTCTTAACAAAAACTAGTTTTCAGTTGTTGCAGCAAATACTTTGCCTATTCTACAAAAACATATCGCTATTCCAGATGAAAATGTTTTTCCCTGTTCAATTTTCTTTAAAAATGATTTAAATATTAAACAAAAAATTTTATACTAAAGTTTTTATACTAGAAGTAATTGAATACTGAACATAAGTTGTTAAATACTAAATCAAAAGCATTCAATTACTAGACCAAAACAAAAAAAAGACTTCAACACTATATAGGCTGAAATTCTAAACCAGAAGTATTTTAATGATGTAGCAAATCTTTTAAATATTAGACCAAAAATTTTGGAAACGGGTTTAAAATTATTTCAATATTTAATCAAAACGTGTTTAATAAACGAACAATTTTCAAAAGTAGACTACAACTTTTTGAATACTAAACCATAACCAATTGAATACTAAATAAAAAATAGTTTAATTTCAAAAGTCAAAACTTTTTTAAAACTAGACCAAAACTGGTTGGATACTAAATAGATGTTGTTAAATATTAAATCAAAAGAAAACTATTGATCTGACCGAAACTTTTTGAATACTAGACCAAAACTATTTTAATACAAGTCTAAAACTTTTTAGACTAGACTAAACTAGAATAGAATACTAGAATTTTTTTCTAAAATTTTTTACTACTAAATCATAAATAGTTTAATAGAAATCAAAAATTTTTTTTCAATTCTAAACCAAAACTAGTTTAAAACTAAAATCGAAACTAGATAAATACTAAACAGAAGTTGTTAAATATTAAGACAAAATAAGGCTAACAGCAAACCACAACCTTTAGAATATTAGGCCAAAACTATTTTAACACCAAGCTAAAAATTTTTAAAACTTGTTTAAAAGTATTTTAAGACCAGGCCGAAAATTTTCTGAACACTTGTTCAAAAATTTATTAAATACAAGACCAAAAATTTTGAAAACCAGAACAAAACTTTTTGAACACTAAACAATAACTAGTTTACTAGGCAAAAAATTTCCAAAATCGAAACCCAAACTAGTTTAAAACTAGGCCAGAACTAGTTGAGCATTAAACAAAAACTTGTCAAATACTGAACAAATTTCCAATCTACTATTTTCAATTTCTACTAAATTTAATTTGTCTATATTTAAAATAGAATTTTCCACTACTTTGTAGCAATTTCCCAACGAAATTCAATTTAAAACACGATTCTAAACAGTACCCAGCTATTTTTTTAAACCTCGTTAAAAATCCATTTTCAACAAAAAAAAAAAAAAATGCGCAAATTGGTAAAATTTCACACAACCCAAAATTCCATTTTCAAGGCTTTTATTTTGAAGAGCTTTTCTTTTGGTTAGTTGAATTTTTAATACCACATTTTCGAATACACAGTTTCGCAATAAAAAGTAAATGTAAAGTGTAGTCTGAATTTCGTGTAATCATTTTTTTTCTCAAAAATAGCCAGCCATTAATTATATAAAAAAGAAAAAAAAATAGAATAGAAAAAAGAAGATTCGAGAATGTATGAGAGCGATATGAAGTAGAAATGCTTTTTCAGGGGCTTTTAACACAGGCGTATCAACCTTTTGAGTTATTTACATTTACACAAGAAACACCTTTGTTTCTTCCATCTCAACGAAGGATTTTCAAACAAGTAGTAAAAATTTAATTCGCGCAATTGAAATATACTGGAATTTTTTTATCTGTTTTTTGATACTCTTATTTTTTACACTAAAAAGAAAATTTATTTGATTCAAGTAACTGATTACTTAACTATTATTAAATAAATATCTATTTGAATCGAATAATTTGTGTTTGAAGTTATTTTATATGATCTTTTCTTCAAATACAAAAACTATTTTTTTAAGAACCATTTTCTATTATTAAAAAATATTTGAATACAATTCGACGCAAAGATTCAATTATTTTCATAAATAATAAAAATTTTTAGAGAAATTCAATTATTTACAAATTTTTTATAAATTTCTTGGCAATGATTCAATTAATTTCATAAATAATAACATTTCTACAGGGATTCAATTATTTCTATCTATAATAAAATTTTTTTGAGGAATTCAATTATTTTCATGAATAATAAAACTCATTGCAGAATTTCAATCATTTTTAATGCAATTTTAATCTATTTCCTCGAAAAATGTAATTATTCTTAAAAAATCTTATTAAAATTCGTCCAAAGAATTTAATGATTTCAAAAATTTGTTGATAACATTTTTTATAAGAATTCAATTTCAAGAAACATGAAATTAATGAATTATTTATTTTTGTATTTAAATAATTGAATTTTCGTAGAATTTACTAATAAAAATGGTTTTAAAAATGAATTTCAGTTAATATTTTAGATTATACTTAAGTATTAAAAGCATTATAACGTGCATTTTTAGAAATAATTGAATTTTCAAAAAGTTTCAAACTAAAATCATTAAAATTCTTAATTTTTCATATTTTTGACAAAAAATTCTGTAGAATTAATTTTTTCTAAAAGTTTATTAGAATTTTTATTGAAATTATTTCAAGTTTTTATTTTTCAATATATATTTAATTGCAGAGTTTTCGAAAAATTGAAAGTTTGTAAAATAGAATTGTAAACAAAAAAATTTGAAAATTCTCATAAAACTCATCGCAGCGTTTCAATTATTTTTCATGCAATTATAATTGAATTCCTTAGAAAAAGTAATTATGTTGATGCAAGTTTTAATGAAATTCGACGAAAGAATTGAATTATTAAAAAAATTGTTACTAAAATTCTATATGAGAATTGAATTTTGAGAAACATTCAATTATTCAATAAATTATTTACTATTGCATTTAAGTTATTTAATTCTTGTAGAATTTTTTAATAAAAATTGATTTAAAAGTAAAGTTTAGTTATGATTTTAAATTAAAATTAAATATTAAAAGAAATATAGAGTGACTTGTACTACTTATGAATAACAAAATTGTCTAAGTTAAATAAAATTATAAAATTACTACTGAAATAGGATTTGAAAGGAAATATTCTAATTTCTATTCTATTTATTTTTTCAATTAATTATTTGTTTTATTTACTTTAGTCTCACAGTCATTGAAATGTTTCAAATCTTTATGAAAAAAAAAATCTATTTGAAATTGTTTATTATTTAAAAATTATTTCCTATTATTTAGTATGAAAATAATTAAATAATATATATTAGCAATTTAATAATTAAACTACGCAAAAATTTTTAGAATAAATAATAAAAAATCTCCAGAACAATGTTAATAAAAATATTCTCTTTTTTTGTTGCAGGTGAGTTTTCAAACAAGTTTCAAAATCAGGTTATGAAGGTATTTGGAAAACACTTTTTTTCTTTACTTATGTTTTTTTAAAAATTTAACATAATGATAACATAAGTTTGATTTAATAAGAATTACCTTTAAATTATAATAATAATATAATTAAAAAATAGTTATTAATTAATATAATTTAATTACAAAATTATGTTTAGATTCAAACATATTTTTGAATGAAAAGAATGTTTTTCTCAGTGCACATAGATATAGTGAGAGAAAAAAATCAGTAAATTCCAATAGAAAAAAATAAAGCAAAACATAAAATGATAATTAAAGGAAAAATTTGTGTGGCACGGAATTATCATCGGTTGTGTATGTATGTATGTAATATGTATAGTGGTAAATTCCAAATCTTGATATATATTTCAACATTTCACGGTATCGACACACGAGGATCGTTTATTGAGCGTCTCTATACCTATTGTGCTGAATTTGATTTATGCTTCTCTTAAGCATTAGTGGAATTAATATCCCAGCAGTTCCAGTCGTCCTCTAATAGCCCAAGCAAGTACAATGGGTTATATATATAGGTATATATATAAAATATACCTTCGATTAATAATCTATTCATTTTCTATTATTACAAACATGTTTCCAACTATTGGGTAATTAACAGACAATTCAAAAGAGCGGATTAATTTTTATTATTAAATATAGATTGGATTATTTTATCACCATCAAATATTTTTAGTTAATCTTAAAAATATTAATTTTGGTAGAGAGAAAAAGTTGAAGCAATTGTTTAAAAATTGACGTCGTAGTAGTTTCAAACTGCTTGTTCTGTCTAAGAGTTAAAAGTACTGAAAAAGTATTTTTTTTTTGCACGAAAAACTTTGGAAATGAGGTTTTTAAAATTTTAAGTCCGTAAATTTTTACGCTGACATAAGTTGTATATTTTCTGTTTGTAGTAATTTGACAAAAAATTCACTCCTAGTTTAAAAATTGCAATTCTACTTGAAAAATAGCAGGAATGTTTTAAAATCGTCAATATAAGAGGAATAATATAATATAAAGAGAAAAACTGGCAACGCCCTGGCAAAGAAAAAAATTCCTTCTGTCCCCATTAAAAAAGAAATTAAAAGAAAAAGGACTCCTTTTATTAAAATATAAAACCCCAATGAGACAATATAATAAAGACTAGACAACTAGAACTTTTCATTAATTAAACTTTTTCGAGACAATATTCGAGACCAGCTTCACGTGAGTCGGAGCAATGAAAATAATTATAAAAGTCGAGCAGACTCGAGGGGGATCTTTTCGAATGTTATAACCAAGGAAGTAACTCGGCGATTAGAACATCAGATAATTAGTATATAACGTACCCCAACTGTGTATATGCGGGGCACAAAAAGAAACAAGGGGGAGAAAGTTGACGATTAATTGTATTACGACTCCCAAATGGCGCGTGTTAAGTAACCATCATCATATACATATGTATACATAAATTTTCTTTTTAATTATAACGTGCACTTGGGCAATATAGAAAAAAGGCAAGGCACCATACGCGATGTTTGTCATCTCCTTTGGGATTAATGCACTATTTTCAGTGTTGTATCCTTTTAGAATAGTTGTCGGAGTGTGTGTGTGTGTGCTTGTATTAACAGTCGCCCTTCAAACAACTAACCGCGACGTTCCTGTTTCTCACCGCTAAATTAATAATTTAATACCATTACTAACTGGGTAGGTCGGTCGACAGGTAATGTGGACTTCAGCGGATAGCCGTTAAATTGATTAACTACCGATCGATAATAACTCCTCTAAGGGGCGTTAATTCAAACAAAAATGGGTTTTCTAAAAATTAAAGTTGAAAATAAGTATTAAATTCTAGAGACAGTTTTTCTAAGCCACTGTTAACTTAAAAGTATCAAATGGCAACGAATTGATACCAAAAATGTGGGTCAAATGAAAAATTGATCAAGATTTTTGGCATCAATTTGATCAATTTGATACTTGAAAGTATCAATTTGATACTTTCCAGAAAACTGTGAGGACATCAAATTGAGACGAATGACGAATCAAAACGATGCTTAGCAACACTTTTCATTCGGTTTTTGTATCATTTTGAAATCCTTAAAAAAACAGTGATACCAAATTAAGAAAAAAAACGTACACCGAAAAAAAAATATTCTTGTTCTAAGAGGACAATTCCTCTTCTAAAATCCTCTTACATTTTATTCTTAAATTAAGAATATTACTCTTCATTGGAGATCATTCCTCTACTTTTAAGACGAATTACTCTTAAGTGGAGAATAATCCTCTTAAAATAAGAGGACGTTTTTTGGTCAATATACAAAATATGCATCGAAATAAGA
The DNA here is from genome assembly GCA_032873175.1 of Leptopilina drosophilae. Lineage (NCBI taxonomy): Eukaryota > Metazoa > Arthropoda > Insecta > Hymenoptera > Figitidae > Leptopilina > Leptopilina drosophilae. Next base: position 11,814,157 of record CM065485.1, read on the forward strand.
GGAATCCTCTTAAAAGAAGAATATTTTTTTTCGGTGTAGGATCAAATCGTTTCAATTTCAGGGTTACCACAAGGTCATGGAAGTTATTAAAGTCACATAAAAATACTCAAATTAGTTAAATGTTTAAATCTAATTAATTATTAAAAACAAGTGATGATATTTTCGTTAAAAACATTTTTTTTTAAATTCTCTTTAACATTCTTCTCCGAAATTATTCATTTATTTAGGTCCATGAATGTTGCCATTGATGCTCAACAACGGAAAATATTTTTTGTACAAAACCAAAAAAATCACGAGATTTTTCCCAATGTTTTAAAATAAAAAAAATATTTAAAAAATATTAAATAGTTTTTGACTTTTTAAGTTCTTAGGTGAATAAAAGGAATAAAATTAGTTAAAATTTGTTTACTAAAAATAAGAAAAAATACTTTTTCATACTGAGCATCGATGCCAACTTCAGGAACCTAATTCAAAAATTTTATTAAAATTCTTCGCAAAATTTTTATTTATTTTCATAAACTTTCCTCGATACTTCCACGATTTTCAATATCTATTTGACTAAAATTTTCCCAACGAACTCAAATATTAAACAAATTTTTTCACAAGATTCATCGAAAATAATTAAATTATTTTCATACATAATAAAATCTTGTTTGGAATTAAATTATTTTCATAAATTATAAAATTTTTGTTATTAATTATTTTCATAAATAATAAAATTCTTTTTACGAATTATAATATTTCCATAAATAATAAAATTCTTTTTAGGAATTTATTTATTTTTATAAATATAATCAAACTCATCGCAAAATTTCAATTATTCTTAAAAATTTTAGTAAAAATCGTCAAGGAAATATAATTATATTTAAAAATGTTTTGACGTTTTTCTTAACTAGAATTAAAATTCAAGAAACATTTTTCAACATTATTCAATAGATTATTTATTTTTCTATTAAAATAATGTAATTTTTGTAAAATTTTTCAATAAAAATTGATTGAAAAATTTATTTTATTTCAAATTTTAAATAATAATGGAATTTTAGAAAAGGTTTCAAAATAACATTTTTGAAAATTTAAATTTTTTACTAAGAATTAGTTTTTCGAAAAAGTTTAATTTAATGTTTTAAAAAATTATTTGAAGTTTTTAATTTCTTATATAGATTTAATTAAGGAATTTCCAAACAATCGAAATTACGAAGTTGAAGTCCACAACGTTTATCAACGAAAAAAATTTATTTAATTCATCCAAATATTATTTTTATTTTAATATTTAATTGGAAAATAATTATTATCAAAATATAAACAGAAATATTGATTTTCTTAATATTTTTGTGTCAATATTGCAGCGTCGTTATTAATTAATTTACTAAGTGGAATAATTTTTTTCGTTGATAAACGTTGAGGACTTCAACTTGGTGAAATTTGGTAAAAATGAATTGTAAACAAATGGATTTACAAAAAAAGTTTTTCAAAAATTATTATAAAAATAATTAATTTAAAGAAGAAAATTGTACTAGGAAATTCTAGAAAATAATAGTTGAATTGATATGATAAAAGAAATTTTTATGAAATTACGCACGTAAAAAAACCTTTAACTGAAACAGGAATTACTTTCGCTGAAATATCGAAAGTATTATTTAAAATAACGAAATTATTCGTTGCAATAACTAAAAATTTCACTAATATAGTGAATTTTATAGTTTTTCCAGGTGAAGATTTTTTTTGTGTAGTTAAAATATTTTTGTAACATAATGTCATGATGTTATTACTCTATCTTTTATAATTATTATAAGATGTTGAATTTCAAATAGGTGTAAATTAAAATTTGTTGAAAATCTTAATTTCTATGAAAAAATAATTATCAAGTATTTGTTATGAATAGAAGAATTTTGTTATTTTTTCTTCCTACTAAGATAAAATTAAATGAATTAATTAATAAATTAACTTCAATATTTGTTGTATTTAAAAACGGCTAAATTATTTGCACAGAGTAATAAAATTTAATCACTTCAATTAATTAAATTATCTAAACACATTTTTAATAAATAAAAACCTTAAGAAAAAATTTTTATTTTTTATAAAAATATTGAATCATAGATTTTTAAATTTTACCATTATTAAAATTGGTAATTTTATATAAAATGTCAAATATAATGTAAATCTCGCGCTAATTTTAGCTAGTATTGAAATATGTAAGTGAAAATGTAAAAATGAATTTTCACCTCGTGTCAATTCGTAAATAATTGACAACAAAGAGATAACAATGTCACTTAATCCCGTCAAATTCAACCTCTCAATAATTTATTAAAAATTATAAAATTAAAACTGAATATATTCTGATTCTACAAATATATTCTTTATAATATTCTCGAGATAGAATGTCAGAGATCTTTTGCCTTGAAAGTGAATCAATTTTCTCTGGTGATATTTTTTTTATTCTTTTTTTCTCTTAAAGAAAAGGAGGCTAAAGGGGGATAAATTGAGTACTCTATCTTTTTATGACTAAATTATATATCAACTTCAGTGGGTTCTTATCGATTTTTTCTTTTTCTATTTTTTGGCGCGGGGCGGGGGGACGAAAAAATATTGTACTTCCCGTGGCATAAAACATAAAAAGGTTAGTGAACTCATGATCCGTGTGTGCATGCGGAAGTGGACTTCAAATCGGATTAGATTTCAAGTATGTCAAGCGAAGCCGTATACAGGATCATATAGAAGCATATTGATTCTTTGGGACTCGTCGATATACTCGTCTGTGTGTCTTCTTACTTTATTCATTTTTTGTTATAGATATCATTTTTTTTTTTTTTTGCAAAGTAAGCTTTGGAGATTAAGGGCAATTATTTTATGTATGTTTTCTTTAATCCCGAAAGGTAAAATGTAATGTAATAATATTTCTTTGTTATTAATTATTAACTTTTCATTTGGTTCGTTTCCCAACTTCGTCCCAACTTAGTTGTATCTATAGTCACCAGTTACAAAATTTAGTTCGAAATTATTTTTACAGATGAAGTTTTAATATGATTATTGTCTAAAATAAATTCGTTTGACTAGAATGAATGGTTTTTTTCTGTTGTTGTTTTGCTCTCTCTCTATTTTCACTCGGGGAGAATAGAATTCAATTTGAAAAAAATTCCTCTATATGCATATATATAGAATTCGATGATCTTTAATAAATTTGTTTATTAAAGCAAACACAATATAAAGCAGATAACTTTCACTCTGGGCATTGAATTTAGACACATGGCGGAATGTCCGAGCACTGTCGTTTTATACGGATTAAAATGGGAATACGTTTTTCCGTGTAAAACAAATATTTGTCGTACGTAAGCAAATTTCATTTCGGCAGCACTGGTTCGTTGAACCATTTCTATATCAAGTGTGGGCTTTATACGAAATGAGAAATTTTTGACAATATTGAAAATATAATAAATTTTTTTACAATTTTGTCCCTTATTTTACTTTATTTGTTAAGTATTCATTTTTTTTATTACTTTTTAGTTTATCGATTAATTTTCAATGGTGGGTATTACTTCAACTGTCAAGTATTTTAAAATCATCAAAATTTCATAAGCAGGAAAAGTTTTTAAAAAATTTTTTAATCTCGAGTAAATTAAGAGATGAAAGTATAAATTAAAAATGTTTAATCACACAATAAATCGTGTGGTATTAAAAAGTCTTGCAGAGTAAATTAACACCAAAAAAAGATTAAAATAATCAATTTTTGTATTAATTTTGCAATGAATGACATTTTGGTTTATTAAATTTTTTTATAACTATAAAACATTAAGAAATCGATATCTTCGAGTCTTCGACTCGGAGTAATCGATTTCTTCATATTTTATAATAATTAAATATGACCAAGTAATACAATCATTATTTTATATTATAAGAATATTTTACTTCTTCAAAATTATTTTCATTATTTCAATTTAATTATTATTTTCAAAAATTTTTAACTACAATTTTACTTTATATCTATTATATTTAATAAGAATTAGTTAATCAATTTCACGAAATTTCAATTATTCTTAAATTATTTAATTAAATGCATATTAGAAAATAAACACTTCAAACAATATTAAAAAAATTCAATTAAACTTTTTGGAAAATATAAATTTCAAAATACTATTTCCAAAAGGTTCACTCTGCATTTCTTTTAATATTCAATTATAATCTAGAATTTTAACTAAAATTCATTTTTATGAAATAAAAATCAATTTTATTTGAAAATTTTACAAAAATTTAATTATTTTAATGCAAAAGTAAATAATTTATTGAATAATTGAATGTTTCTCAAAATTCAATTATCATAAAGAATTTTAGTAACAAATTTTTTAATGATTCAATTCTTTTGTCGAATTTTATTAAAACTTGCATGAACATAATTACTTTTTTTAAGGAATTCAATTACAATTGTATGAAAAATAATTTAAACACTGCGATGAGTTTTATGAGAATCTTTAAATTTATTCGTTTACAATTCAATTTTACAAAATTTCAAAATTAGTTATTTCTAAAAATACACGTAATAATGCTTTTAATACTTAAGTATAATCTAAAAATTTAAAAATTTTAACTGTAATTCCTTTTTAAAACCATTTTTATTAATAAATTCTACTAGAATTCAATCATTTAAATACAAGAATAAATAATTTATTAATTTCATGTTGCTTGAAATTAAATTTTAATACAAAATGTTATCAACAAATTTTATAAATCATTAAATTATTTGGACGAATTTTAATAAAATTTTTAGAATAATTACATTTTTCGAGAAATTTGATTAAAACGTGCATTAAAATAATTGACATTCTGCAATGATTTTTATTATTTATGAAAATAATTGAATTGCAAAAGGAATCTTATTATTTATAAAAATAATTGAATTATTGCGAAGAAATTTATAAAAAAATTTGTAAATAATTCAATTTCTGTAAAAAATTTTAATATTTATGAAAATAATTGAATGTTTGCGTACAATTGTATTGCAATTTTTTTAATAATGGAATTCTTTTGGAAAATTTTATTTAGATAGTAAATATTAAAAATTATGGAATTTTAGAAAACTTTTGAAAATAATTAAAATTTTGACAAGAATTTGATAAAAATTTTGTAAAATAATTGAATATCAGAGAAGAATTTTATTATTTGTAAAGAGAATTGAAATTTTGACGAGAATTTTTAAACAATTTTTGAACACAATTGAATTTAGTAACTATGTTACTAAGTTAGTTAGTAAGTTGGTTACTAACACGGTAAATCGTTAGGTATTAAAATAACACCAAAAAGGATTAAAATAATCCAATTTAGTGTTATTTTAATCCATTTTGGTGTTATTTTAATACCTAACGATTTGCCGTGAAGTTAGCACCTAACTTACTATTTCTTTCTGGAGAAGCTGAATTCGTTGAATTTTTACAAATCGTTAACTTTAGTGTTTTATTTTAAATAAAATTTTACTCATAGTTAAAAATAACACCAAAATAGTTTATTTTAATCCTTTTTGGTGTTGATCTAATCCTACAGGGATTAAACTGTTGCAGATTATTTTAATCCATTCTGCTGTTATTTTAACACCTCTCGTTTTACTGTGTCAGTATTTATTTCTTTACATTGAAAATCAAAATTTTTTTTAGTCCCATAAAGTTTTATTAAAAATGTATACCTATAAATTTAAAAATATAATCTAAGCGATTATCACTGTTGATATATATATGGGAGTTTAAATATATTTATTTTTCAACAGCACTTGCTGAGCGCATAACAAGTCAGCTTTTATATAGAGAGAAAATTTTGTGCGTCGCTTTTGAAAGATACATATTTCGCGTTTTAGTAATTTAATATTGCTGCGTGCTTTTCGAAATCGTTGGTGCGGAGAAAGAGAGAGAGAGAGAAAGCTCGTGTCTTTGACTTTGAGCTTTTCCTCAAAGCAAACAGAAACTCAGTGGAAGTTGGTTTTAACGCGGGTCAAGAGCCAGTAAGTGCCTCGGGATGTATGAAAAGTGAAGTAGTTGGCTTGCTGCTATACTGTGGCATACAAACGAAAACCTAGACAGATATAATGGATACAAGAAAATCGAGGAAAGAGTATGAAAATACCTATCTCGACAAGTATGATATCACTTCTTCTTCCCCCCCCTCTTCTCTCTCTTTCGTTTTCTGCTTTGCTCTCATTTGCTGTTTCTGTCTCTTACTTTCTCCTTTTCTCTATTTTGGTCCTTCTTTCTCTTTCCTCTCTTCTTTATAGAGAGAAAATCTAGAAATTCGTTTTGAGCTACTTTATCACTTAAATTTTTATTAAAGAGTTAACACATGTCAATAACTATCAATCGTAAGCAGGTAAACAAAATTTTTAAAAAACATACCGTTTTCGATTAAAATTTAATTTTCTCTCCCTTTTTGCTGAAATAAAACTGTTAAGCGGAATAACATAATATTTATTATAAATACGTGCGTATATGACCTCATTGTAGAAATGACGGACACCGGCTTTTTTTCTATATAGCCAGAAAGAATGTAATCGGTTTTCGTGGAATGCAAAATATTTCGTAAACATGTGTGTGCATATGCATAAGCACGTCACACTGGCTGAGAGTCACTATATTGTATATACATATACAGAGGAATTTTCCCTTTCCCTAAATGCGTATAACGGACTTTACGAGATGACTAAAGTAGGAATTAACTGCGTCATAAAGTTCATCGTTTGTGTCCCGGTCAAATCATAAATACTTATGTGCACAAATTCAATGGGTATCAGGTAAATTAATCATTTTCCCCATCATAACTATGGCTAGACATGGAAATTAATTTTTGTACATTATAAGATTATTAATAAAATTAAATTAAATAAATAATTAAAATTTTTATGTTATTTTGTAAAATCTTATTTCTTACGTAAATATACAAATATGGTTTGAAAATAATTAATTAAATCGAAGTTATAAAAGTAACGAACATTTTCGGTGAGAGAAGCAACCCCCACTATCCAGCGGAGACTCAAAAGTGGAGGGGGCCGCTTCTCTCCAAATCGAGCATGTTTACTTCTCCTTGTCTCTAATTTCTTTTTTTTAATAATAATTAATAACTAATTACTTAAAAATTATTTCTTTCAATTTAATTCGAAACACTTTAAAAAATATAATCTTAGCAATTCAATAATAGTAACCCAACAATATTTTCGTAATAAAAATCTCAATAAAAATGTAATTAAAAATATTCTTCTTTTTTGTTGCAGGTGAGTTTTCAAACACGTATCAAAACCGAGCTATGAAGGTATTTGGTCCTCTCCTTTTTCGAAAATTTAAAAAAAATCTTGCATATATACCACGTAGATAATGAGATAAGTTTTCCGGATTCACTTTCCGGAGTTTGAGATAAAAATAAAATGAAGTATGCATTACTTCATTTATTTTCATGACTGTAAAAAGGTTTTTTGGCTAAAATGGTTTGAGGAGAGAGAGAGAGAGAGGGAGTAAATTTCCATGATCTTGCGACGGAAATGTTTCCTTATTCTCCTTCAATACGGCATAAAAATTCAAGACGCAACCCGCTTAAAAAGCTCGAAGCAATAAAATAAGAGTTATTCACTTTTTCGCATAGAGCTTCGTGCTTTGGCTTCCGTACTAGTTTCGTGTCGATAAATCGGCAATTGGTTTTCAAAGAAGTTTACATAATCTCTATTCGATAATGCGAGCCACCCATGCACATTGCACTAGAGTCTGACACATATAACATTAAAGAGGTAAAACCTTATCTCTTATCGGTTTTTTGTCGGAAAAACTAACGTCCCACACTCTCCCTCTTTCACTCGCACTCACTCATTCTCTAAAGGGTTCTTGTATAACCTCGACACAATCGGAAGCGAAAACAGGTGCGAATGTTATTATTCACCTTCCTTCACATTGTCTCCCATAGTTATTAATTTTTATTTATTTTTTTACTTATTTTTTTCCCACAGTTTTTTTTTGTCCATTTTTATTTTTTAGTGCGTTTACTGTATTAATATTTCCATTCTTTTTAAAATTTTTGAAGTTGATTTTTTGTTACTTTCATTAATTTTCTATTTGTATTATTTCTATTTTTTATTAATTTATTTAATTATTCTCATTATTTGTTACTTCATTTTTCTTACATATTTAATTATTTTACTATTTTCATTAACGATTTTATTAATTAATATCGAATCCAAACATAACGTAAAAACATTGAAAGAGTTGGTTCGTAGCCTCGTGGTTTAAGTCTTGGTTTATGGCAACACAAATATAGGTTCGATTCTTCCCGAAGGTTAAAATTTTTTGTTTATTTTTCAAATTTTAATTCAAAAAACTTATTAAATACTAAATAAATATAACGGTAGAAGACATTATTGCAAAATATGTAAAAGCTCGGGAATAATTTTTGTTCAATACGCAAATAAATTGAATGATAAAAAAGTAAATGAAAAAAACTAAAAGTTAAACTAGTGATTTTTATTTAAACTAGTGATTGAATATTAAATAAATAACTAAATGAATAAATAAAGTGGAAAAAAATTTTATGGCTGGTAAATATTTCCCAAATAAATAGAATTGAATAGTAAAAAAATGAACGAAAAAATAAAGAAACAAAAATATTTTTTCCCTTGAATAAATAAACCAAACTTTAAAAAAAAATAATAAAAGATTAAATAACTCCAAAAAATCAGCGAATTGAAAAAGAGATTACACTGTTACACATAATATAGATTGAATAAAACGAATTATTAACATGGTACTAATGATAATGCGAAGAAGGTTAAAAACACAATCCAGGACATTATCGTTTTTAACGCAAGAGCACTTTTCATTCCATTGGATACGCTATTATATCGAAAAACGATTCAATCATATCGAAAAGGCTTTATATTGAACGTCCGATGCGAGCCATTGGCATGAAATGATCAAATCGTCTAGACAATGAACGATCGCTCTAAATGATGGACCTATAACGAGGGGATGAAATAGCGAACCGTGTCATTCTTCGGGTATGTCGTAGTTGGAATATTATCGATGCTTAAGCAATGTTGAAAAACCTTTTCTCTCCCTTCATCTTTCCCCTCGTCCCCTTACCTTTTTCTCTCTCCTCCAAACTTGACGAGGACGACCCATAATGCCGTGGAAGAGAATTCTCTTCTATGGTGATTTCTTGTTCATAATTTTCTTCCCTCTTTTTTTCATTTTCTTATACTTTTCTCGGTTTTCTTTCTATCCTTTTGTTCTGTTTTTTCGTTTTTATTCTTTTTGGATTTTTTCTCTTTTTTGGCCATTTAAATCTTTATTATCCTCTTTGTCTTTCATCCTTTTTTTTATCCTTTTTTGTTTTTATCTTTTCTGTTAATTTTTATCCTTTTTTGTTTTTATCTTTTCTGTCAATTTTTATCCTTTTTTGTTTTTATTTTTTTCTGTTAATTTTTATCCTTTTTTGTTTTTATATCTTTTTCATATTTTTTTGCTTCTTGCCCCTTTTTGTTTTTATACTTTTTATTCTTTTTTTTATCGTTTTTGCTTTTTATCCCTTTTTGTTTTTATTCTTTTTTTCTCTTTTATCCTTTTTGTATTTCGTCCCTTTTTGATTTTTTTCTGTTCCTTTATCCTTTTTGCTTCTCGCTCTGTTTTGATTTTATTTCGTTTCTTTATCCTTTTTGCTTTTTGTCAGTTTTTGATTTTACACCTTTTTTTCGTTTTTTTTTATCCTTTTGGTTTTTTATTTTTTTCCTTTTTGTTTTTATCCCATTCTTAATATTTTTTATCATCTTTGCTTTTTATTCCTTTTTATCCCTGTTTATTTTCCCTTTTTATCCCATTTTGTTTTTTCCCTATTTGCCTCTTTACTTTTTAACCTTTTTTCTTTTTACACATTTTTGTTCTCACACTGAGAAAACGATTTATTTGATTCAAACATATTTTGCTTAAATCAAACTTAAAATATCTTTGCTATACAGTCAAACAAATTTAAGTTTAATTGAAACATATTTTTTGGTTCATTTTTTTTGGTTCATTTACAGAAATAATATATTTAATTCAAGCATAATTTATAGTTGATTTTAAATTATTTATTGTCAACTTTTAAGTTTGAATTAAACATAAAATTTTTAAATGTATTTTTTGTTTAAACCAAAACAGAAAATATGTTTGAATTAAAAAAATAATTTAAACAAAAATTAGTTCTGAATCAAAGCAGTAAATATCAAAATCACTTAAAATTATTTTTCTATTTAAATGAAGTATAATGTTTTCTCAGTGTATCCTTTTTCCTATTTGTCTTATTTTTGTTTACACCTTTTTTCTTTTCGTCCTGTTGGATTTTCAACCATTTTTCCTTTTTATCCTTTCTTTTCATCCTTTTTTTAGTTTTTATTGAATTTTCTTCTTTTTAAATTATTTTTTTTTTTGGATTTCTCTTTTTTCTCTAATTTTCATTTGTCTTTTTTTTTTTTTTTTTTGTTAAATCACAATTTTTTCTTTCAGCCATGAAAGAAAAAACTCGTCCCGTAACTTGATTTTTTTCAATATTTCCCTCATCTTTGCATCGCGCATTAATTTCATATTATTTTAAGGGAGGAAAAAATAGAGTGAACAAAAAACTGGTATTTTATCGAAAAAAAATGTACTTTTATTATCTCTTTTGTTCTTCATTATTTTCGCATCGTTACGTAATAATGGTTTTGCTTGACAATTTAATTCAGTGATCTTCCGATAAAGTGATCCGTGATTTTCGTTCGCTATTCCTTTTTTTAATAGTAATATTTTTTATTTTCAATTTCGTTCCTTTCTTATGATTTTCTCTCTTTTATTGTTATTAATCTTAGATTAAATATTTGAAAGATTCAATTATTAATTAATTTACTGATTATTAATTCTTACCGAATAATTATATAAATTGTGTATTTATTGTTTTCGAAAACTTTGATAAAATTCTTCGCAGCAACTTCCAAAAATCCTTGACATCGTACACTTAAAGTTTTAGTCCTTTTAGTACATTATGTAATATTATAATACCCGAAACGTTTTGGATATTCATTAATCATTGTTAGAATGAAGAACAATTTCTCATATCGCAGCTGAAAATTTACATCGGCTTATCCAGATTTATTTTCGATGGTTTATCGGTTTAATATTGTAAATTAGAAATGTAATTAACACTCCTGGGAAGGATTTTCGAGTATGAGTGAGTCAGGGGGCGTTTTGTTATATATAGAATAAAGATTTTGCGCAAAGGGCAAATAGATGTACTTATATAACGAGCTTAACGTCTCGACTGCTCTGAACATTTCGAAGGGACGAAGTGTTGGTCTCCGATAAGTGGATTAACCATCATCTCGACGATCTTCATTTCACTGTATATATAGATTTAGAATATACTTCGTTTTTGCCCCCTGAACCCTAAAAATTGACTGCTCTTATTTTCAACGTTGATCGAATTCTCAACGTGATAATTAAAGGATTAATTATCAATTTTTTCTATAATTTTCGTAGACCATAACCAAAATAAAATTTGCTGACTCTTTTTAAATAATTACCCAAAAATTTCCCTGGGAAATTCTTCAGGATTCTTCAATCCACTTGTTGGTGAAATTGAAAATTTCCCCCGTTAAATTTTTCAGCTCGGAATTAAAAATAAAATCGATTCCAAATGGAAACTTTTACCATGTACTCAAAAGACGTTTTGCACCCAATCGTTTTTTTTCCTTTCCTTTTCTCTTCTTCTTTTTCTTTCTTTTTTTTTGTCGAAGTGAAAAAGAGAAAATAGAAGATGGTGGTTGAAAAAGAAATAAGGAGTGGGTGAAAAAAAGGATAGTGAAGAAGAGAGTAGACGCGAGAAAACTCATTTCCTCTGAGTGTAATCGAGCGAAAGCTTGACCCAAAAACTCCTTCGAGTACCTTCACTTACTGATAGGCTCTTGCTTAAACTACGCGTGAATACAGACGGGCATAGACGAACATTCCCGAAGCACTGGACCATTTCCTTTTGGCCCTTTTCTTTCGTTGTGGTCCATTTCCTTCGAGGCAGTTTCCGTTTATATCCTTTCTTCCCTTCTCTCTTTTTTACCTTTTTTCTCTCTCTGTCCTCACCCACAACATTTGTGATAAAGACATTATATCGAATTTCTTTCGACATTCGCAGAGATCTGTCTTGATATAATTTTTTTTCTATATCTCATCTACGTTTATTTTTCTTCTCCAATTATTTTCTATTATACCCAAAGAATGTTTTCTCTATTTTCTATTTTTTCTATTTTTATTTTTTCTTTATATTTGTTTTATTTTTTTATAAAACAATTGAACCAAATAAGTAGAAAACTATATCTATTTTTTCTCCTTCAATTATTTTCTACTGTGTTTATTTTTCTATAACCCAAAGAAAAATTTGTCTATTTTTATTTCTTCTTTATAATTTTTTTAAAATAATAAAATAACTGAAAGAAACAAATAGACGTAAAGAACAACGCCTTTTTTCCTTTAATTATTTTCTATTCTTATTTTTCCACTATATTCAAAAAGAAGATTTTTTTGCTTTTTAATTTTCATTAGAATTTTTATATTCCCTTCATTTTATTTTCACTTTTTAGATAGCCGCTCGTAATTTTTTAATTCCAAATATTTTTCGGCAAATGAATAATTTTTTTACTCATTAACAAAGAAAATTATTTAATTTATTAATTTCAAAAAATTCTCTGTAAATAAATTTTTTTTTTGCTCATTAACAAAAAAAATAATTTAATTAATTAATTTATTCATTAATTTATTCATTAATTTATTAATTAATTTATTAATTAATTTATTAAATTAATTTAATTTATTAACTTCGTTCATCATTTTAATTAATTACTATTTATCCAGAGAGAGTGTATTTAATTTTTCTGTCGTAATTTTAATAAGTTAAAAATATATAAATCAATTACTGAAAAAAACTAATTTTTAGTAAAAAAAACGGTAATTATTAGTAAAATAACAAATTTCCAATTGTAAAAAGTTTTAAGTAGTAATAAATTTAATTATTAAAAAGTTTTTAAAAAATTACAAGTTTGTAGAAAAAAATTAATTACTAGTTAAAAATAATAAATTATTTCTAAAAAAAATAATAAAGGATGGGATCCAATTTATATATATTTTGTGCGTGGTAATTTAGTAGAAAAATAAATTTATAAAATCTAAAATAAATAAAAAAGGAAAAAATTATTTTTAATATAGAAAAAGTAGTAAAACTTGACTAATTAAATTAGTTCCTATATATATATTAGTCACATTAAAATAATAAAATTAGTGTCAATAGTAATTAAATAACTAATTTGACAAATCACGTAATAACTACTGTATCTATTTAAAATTTTTACTATCTAAAAATTAGTTTATCTACTAATAATTAGTCATGATTCAACTAATTAGTACTTTGATAAACAATCTTTCCTTACAAATATTTACACAGAAAAACGAATAAATAGTAAAAATTATTTTAAATAGTAAAGCATTTGTCTTAAGTTTATGACTATTTTTTTGTAAGTTTTACTAATTTTTGAAGTCCTCGTAAGATAGTAAATAAATTTTACTATTTCATTAATATCGCTATCTAAATTTTTATTTGTAAAATTGTTGCTAATTTGAATTAATGACTTACTTTTTACTTTGAATTAATTTTTACTAATAAATTATAAAAATTTCTACTAAATAATTTTACATTGTAACTAATTGGAAAATAAAATAGTTGATCACTAATAGAAATTAGTTAATTTGTTTACTAATTGTAAAAACTAAATTGTTTTTATTAATTACTATATAAAAAAAAACTTATTAATTTTTTACTATCTTATTTTCAACTAATTTAATCGTCAGGTGAATTAAATACAATATTTTATTGCTGGATAAAAAAAACAAAATAATTCATAGAAAAGAAAATTACAAATAAATTGTCCCATTGTCAGGCAATAAATCACCAACAAAAGACACAGAAATTAATGGAAACAATCAATTCACCCTATTGATCAAAAAAATTTTTTCCCTCTTTTCAAGAGAAAAAAAATCGATGTATTTTTCAAAGTTTTAAATTTGTCAACAGGATAAGTGGTTCTTCCTTTTGCAATACACACACACAACACACGATGTGCTCTCGATGATCAATTGCCCTGAATATATGTTTCGCGATAACAAAAAACTTGAAGCGTTTCAATTTTTTTCTGTTCTTTTTTTTCACTTTGTTCTTCTTTTACTTTTCCTTTTTTTTTCTTGTTGCCAAAAACCCGTTTCATATGTCTTCTCCGCACGAGCGGATTTCCACGAATCGTGGACTTAAAACACAAGCCGGTATATAACTTACCAGATGCAATTCTCCTCGTAACAAATTTCACTGGTGAATGTCATTCCTCATCCACGTTTTCTTCCGCAAACTGGGAACAAGTTAACGGATAATATAAGCGTGCAATAAATTATTCGACCATGTTGGAAAAGCTTTTTTGGATTACGACCAGAGATAGCTTTTGTATCAACTTGAATTGCATTCAGCTAAATTTGTACGTTAGCAATCATATTATTTCAGGTTGACAGTTTATATTTTACATTTTTTTAATGTTGTGTATTTACTATTTTCAGCATTTTTGTATTTTTGCATTATTTGTACTCTTGTTTTTTCATCTTTGGGTTTTCTTGAATCAAATTTGCTCTTTGTTATTCAATTTGTCGGGAAAATTCTTCTCGAGAAAAATTTAATCACAATGGTTCATCTTCATTGAGGATTCTAATTTTCCTGGATGGTTGTATACTTGTTTTTTAAGAATATCGTTGATTTACCCGCAAATCGTCTCTATTCGCTCACTCTCTCTGCCTCTCTTTTGGAACTTAATCCTGCAAGAATAGGGTGAAGCCGAGAAAACTCATTGGAATCCTCTCGATAAAAAACTTTGCTCGTTGTGCATTTTTGTATTAAAGCTTCTTTTTTTTCCCCTCCACCCCATCTCTGGTTTATCCCTGTAATTCTCCTTATACAGGCAAAAGGATGCTTATGCCGCATCATTAAATTCTGATTTTGTTTACTCTGACAAAAAAAAAAGAGAGAAGAGAATGTATAAATATAGGATCGAGTTTGATGCGGGAATATGAGAGCAAAAACTTTTATAAAACCTTGTAAAAACCTCATTAGAATAAATGACTGTGGATTAGGGTTTGTTTTTTGTTTTCAAAAATGGTGATTGGAATGCTATTTTCTTTCCTGGTTGTATCTTGAATCTTAATTTCTTAATTTAACAACCTATCCAGATCCTAACAAATTTAGACAAAACTTTATCGAAATGAAACTAAACACTCTTTTGATCTGCATTTGTTCCCATTCTTGAAGTGTTCTAAATTTGTTAGGATCTGTTAATGTTTGTAGATGATTACTCCAAAAGGTAAGGATTCTGCTTCTAAAATACGCCTTTGATTTTGTCATTTTTCTCCAAATGATTAGGTATTTTATTTTATCTATTAGTTTAATCTTTTTCTAAAATACTTTAAATTTTTGAGATCTACTAGTTTTCTTATTTTTTCTCTATGATTTTTAGTTTCGAGTGATAGAAAAACATTACAAATTCTCTTATACATGATGTTTGATTCACTATCAGTTAATTTCCCAATGTTTGTAGATAAATACTTTGGATTGGGACTTCGGTATCTTTTGTTGATTTTTCCTTTAATCCACTTGTTCCTGCTTCTGAAGCAACTTAAATTTTTATCATCCACTTATTTGTTGTATTTTTAACGATGCTATTTAGTTTCTTATGCGTATTTCCCAAACGATATTTTTATCGATGATCTTAATCAAAGAAAAAAACAAGTGTGTCTGTGTGTTCCAAGTGTTCGGAATTTTTAGAAATTATGTTTGGTTCCCAATTCGTTAACTTTCTAATAAATGTTGATAAATACTTCAAATAGGAAATTAATTTCATTTTTGCTTGTATTTTTAGTTCTTTCATTGATTTTTCTTTCGTTTGTTGGGATAAACGTAGTCAGTTGCTTAATATGTATCTCTTGTATGTTAGGAACCAGTTAATTTTGTCACTTGTCTGTTTTATTTATTATTTAGAATATTAATTGTATTTTTAACGAGTCCGCTTAGTTTCAAGCTCGTATTTTTCAAATAATGTCTGTTAACCCAATCTGTTAATTTCCTTCTATTTGCAGCAGACAGCTCCAAATACTGAATCCACTGTCTTCTCTCTATACTGATTACTCCTTTGATCCATTTGTTTCTAACACTTCCCTAATACTCCTAACAATTCCTTAATATTTTTTTTACTACTTTTGAATATTTCTGTACTTTTTCTCAATCATATTCATCCGTTAATTTTTCACTCAACTCAGGTACAATTTAAAAAAAAAAATAGAAACTTTTTTGATAATACAGCACCAATGGTTTAACATTTCCACTTTAAATTTCTTATTGTTGCAAAAAATATCCCACAAATCCTCAAAAGGTAAAAGAGAAATAGAGAAAAACGAAAAAAATTCCTAAAAAAAGAAATGGAGAAACAGAAAAAACGAGTTGAAGGAAAAAGAGTTCCAAGTGTTGATTCACAATTCAAGTTGAATACTATTTTGGGAAAAAATTGGAACAGTTTCGTGAAAAATTCCGATCACGAAGCACGGACATACAGGGTCACTCGTGACCTCAACATAGCTATGAGGTACCAAAATGAACCGAAGGAGAATTCCTTTTTGCCGGATGAGGCAATACATCTCGATTGGCGACGTATCCACGTCATCAGACATTCACATTCGAGGAAAGCGGGTTACGATATACGGTACGAAGAAGAAGAGAGAAGGAGAGAGAGAGAGGACCTATTGTTAAGGTTCACTCACCTCCTTCGGTCCGAAGGCGAGGGGGGGATAAGGTTCAATGATGGTTGTGTAGAGTTAAGGGTCCTCTCACCAGTAGTTGGGTAGTTGCTTCACCTCTCCTCTCTCTCTCTCTCTCTCTCCTCTCATCGATTGGGTATTGTCGAAGCATTGACTTATCGATCGTCGATGAGGAAAACATGCTTCTGTCCTTTGATGAATTGCGGTTACGTCTGTTATTCCCAGTAACGAGGTCCTCTCTCTCTCCTTGACTCATAATCGATTAAGGCGACTCATTACCATCCGGCATTATTTCGGTTATACGTCGTCTCATTAGAGTCACTTCAAGCTTCGCCTGTCACTGACAGTTGGACAAATGACCTAATATTTGTCACGTCATTATTTTTTGCAGTAACTCTAATTCTTTCTGTGATTTTTTGTATTTTTAAATCAGGGTCCGTGTAAATTGTACTCAAATTTAAGGAAAGGTATACCTATAAAAACTATTAAATGTGTTGCGCTCCAAAGAACAAGAAGCAAAAAATTTGACGTTCCTGAAGTTAACGTCGATGCTCTGCGTCAAAAACAATTTATTTGGGGGTTTGATAAAAATGTCACTAATTTCACTTTTTTCATTTAATTTCGAGATTGGAAAACCTTCAAGTTACTTTTTTAACCAAAAATCTTTTTAAAAAATTGTTTTATTTTTTATATATCGTGCAAATTATTGCGCAAATTATTTTGATGCTAAGCTTCGATGCTAACTTCAGGGGCCTAAAATTTAAGGTTATGTTTTAATGTTTTGAGCGAAAATACAGAAAGAGAATCAATTATTAAAGATTATTGGTATTCAAGTCTTCATTATACATGTAAAATATTTAATGAAAATTGCTTTCAAATTCAAATAATTAAAAATAAATTTAGAATCAAGATAAATGTAACACGAACATAACCTATAATTCGTTTGCTTCTTAGGTACCTTTCTTGGAAGCGCGTCATAAAAAATTGTAATAATTTATTTTTCACACAAAGTTTTTCTAAGGATTTGAAATTTATGAATGAAAACGTATCAAAATTGTTGTATTTTGTATATTTAGTCTCATATTCGTATCATTAGAAAAACAAAGACTAGGCGAAGGGAAGTCATTACTTGAATTTGCTCAAAAATAATTTCAATTGTGTTCCTCTATTTTACTATAGATATGTGGACGACACACTTTTGTACGTCCATAAAGATCAAGTCGAACTTTTTATTAATACTTTTAATTCGTTCAATATTAATTTAAAATTCACTCATCAACTAAAAATGGATAATAAAATAAATTTCCTAGATATGACATTAATAAAAAATACCAATAAACTCATTACTAATTGGTATCGAATATCCATTTCTTCTAATAGATGGAAAAATTATTTTTCACGTCATCCAATTCAACAAAAAAAGAACATTGTTTACAATTTATATGATAGAGCTATTTTATTGTCTCATAAATTCTTTGTTAATGAAAATATTAAACGAATTTTTAAAATTTTTGAAAAGAACGATTACCCTTAAGAATTTATACAAAAAAAAATTAAAAGACGAAAATATTCATTAATTCAAAAAACAGTAGATAAAAAACAAACTAACGATGTCGTTAGTACTTATCAACAACTACCTAGTCCTAGAGTCTGTATTCCTTTTAATGATATTTATTATCAATTATCTAATATAATTTTTTCTTTTACCTTTTATATTCATCTTCCAAAAATCAATAAAAACTAATTTATTAAATAATTGTAGAAGAATTTACTAAATATTTAATTATTAATTAGTATTTTTTACAATAAGAATGAAATAAATTAATAAATAAATTATTTTATATTTATTTTATTGAAAGAAGTTTATGGTTGAGAAGCGGAAAATTATTCTAAAATCAAAAGATATGCAAAGTTTTCGAAAAATACGAGGGATTTTGTCTCTCATTTTTTTCTCCTCTTTTTCGGGGAGCAGAAATTCGAGATAGTATTCGACTATCTCTTGAAGTTGAGGAGGATACGAGAGTGTACATCGCCAATATATATATATAGAGAGAGAGAGAACTCCTTGCTCATTTTGCGATTTCATATCTTCCTCGGCAAAGCGCTTACTTCCTCCCATGTGGATCGTTTTGTGACAGTGGACATAGCATTTTTGATCTCAAATAAAAGTTTAGGTATATATTTCTACTTATTTTCCTCTCTTTTTCCCTCTTACTCTCTTTATCCGTATCAGAATATGCGATGGACCATTTTCGTTTCATGTTTCCTTCAATTTCCCCGCAGAACTTTAACAACAATGGAAACTAATCTCTTCCCTCTCGGTATACATGATTTTGTATTCGCGCTTGTTGTTGCATATATGTATATATATATATATTGTTGTCGGCTATTAACATTTCATTCACTATCCACGGTCCTAGGCCACAATATAATTAATTATTATGGACACGGTATCAGACGCTTACAAATCCAAACACTAAATTTTAATGGATAGTAAAACTTCTGATAATCAAGTTTCGTATGTATAATCATTAACTGTGTATACTCGTACGGGAGGTCGATTCTGTTTATCAAAACAGAACCGGATTTCAAGATGCATTAACAATCAATTTCTATACTGTAAATAATTATTATTTATATTATTATTTTTGTATTGATAATTATTTATTAATACTGACTATTGTTTATTGATAATTATTATGTGATTATAATTAGAGATACAATGGAAAAAAATTTATTTCCTTTAAATAACTATTTACTTAGCAAGTAAACAATATAATATTTATTATCAAGTAAATATTTGCTTGAATCAAATAATTTTTATTTAAACCAAATAAATTGAATTTGAATTAATAATTTTAATATTTGAAGCAAATGAACTATAGCATTATAGCAAATATTTAATTGATTTAAATAAAACTTATTAGACTCAAGTAAATATTTATTTGATAGTAGACAGGAAATCGTTTATTAGAATCCAATAAATTTCTTTTCAGTGTATTTATTTTTTTTCAAAAATAGTGAAGATTATTTTGGAAATATTTTTTAATAGTAAGTTTTAGTGATTTTTAGCGGAAATTTTTATCAAGTTCGAAGTAAATTTTACCAATTTCTACTGAAATTTAATTCAAAAAGATTAAAATTCATATAACTTCAAAACAAAGGTAGCTTTTTAACAGAAATTTTGATTAAAAATTTAGAAAACAAAATTGTATACTTTACTAAATAATAAAGAAATATTAATTATTAAAAAAAGTGAACAAATAGATCTGATTAAAATTCATAAATTAATAAACTATTACTTACATTTATTTTATACTTTCATCAGTTGGTTTTATTTTTATAATTATAATTTGTAAATTATAACTTTATAAATGTGCAGTTTTATAAATGATTTAATACGAAGATTATTATACTAAATTAATTAATAAAAGAAATATAATGGATTTTTTTTCAATTTTTTAGATAATAATTCTAATTTTCTGTTCTTTTTGTTTCAGGTGAGTTAAACAATATACCATTCCAGTCGAGTTTGTTTTGTAAGTAAATATGTATTGAAAAAATAAAGTAACTTAATGTGACTGAAACATAACTATATGAAAGAAATTATTTAATTATGTTTATTAAAAAATTCTCAACGAAAAATATAAGCTCCACAATATTTTCATTGAATTAATAATTAACTAAACGAAAAGAAAATATGGAAAAATATATTTTTGTTTTACAAATATTCTTTTAAAATATTTACCAGCGATATGGCTTTTTACTTTACTCTACTTTATTATTTTATTATTATAAGAACTTTATTACTTTATTACTTTATTATTTTATTATTATTAATATTATTACTGTTATTATTCTTATTATTATATTTTTACATTGTTATTATTGTATTATTGTATTATAAAATTATTATATTATTAAATCCCTAATTAAAATTTAAATAACTATTATTTTAATTACTATTATTATTACATTATTAAAGTTGTTTTACAAAAACGAAAATTAAAAGACAAATTTGCGGAAACAAGTAAAGAATGACGATTAATTTTTTTTTTTATTATAGACGGAAGACGAAGTGTAAATTGAAAATAATTACGTATAATAACAAAAGAAGTGGAAGTCTTGGTTATTGTTTTAAGTACATAGTGTCATGTAGGCCACTGGTCAGGGCTAGATTCATTATTTCATGTGGGTTAATTTCCTCTTAACCAAGAATGCGAGAACTAGACCTTTAAAAATTCTTTTTTTATCATTTTCTCAATTGCGTTGCAGGCAATTGACAATTTTTAATTTTCTTTATCAAGGACAATTTTTTTCTATTTCTGTTATTAATGTTAGGTACAATAGAAACAAATTAAAGATAACAGATAATAATAATAATAATAATAATAATAATAATAATAATAAATCTAATATTATTATAAAAGAAAGTAATTAATAACAATTAATACTAAATTATATGTAATTATTATTATAAGTAATTAAACAATAATTAATTATAATAATTACTATTAACTATTAAATACTATTAAATTTTATTAATATTAAGATTATTAGATATTAAATACTATTAACCAAAAACCTTTAATAATATCGCTTAATAATAAATATTATTATTATTATTATTATTATTATTATTATTATTATTATTACTATTATTAAAATACTGTTAATGTAATAAAATTGTTTTGTAATAATGATTTTTATTAATCTATAATAGAAGAAAATAAAATAATAACAGATAAATAAATATAGAAATATTTAATAAAATTAACAATTATTTGAAAGATCTTTTCGAATACATTTTTTCCGAAATTGAATATTCTTCCAGCAATAAATATAAGAAATAATAAAGATTTAAAGTTGTTGATGAGGCATTTATAATGCATTTGATTGACGAAATGAAAGGTAATATTTAGCAAACGTCAGTATATGCAAAAAAGATTTTAATTTCTGCCACTGAAGCGGATGTAGACAATTAATATTTGATCAAATGAGCGAGTTTGCCTTCTAACGCGAAGATAGTTGGCGGCAATTAATCAATTGCAATATGGCATATTATATTTAATTGTCCCTCCGGGGGGGTCAATGTACGTGGTGAGGCTTGCTTTATTTGTGAATCACTCTTCTCTTCCTCGATTCTCCTGATTACTATATATATGTTATTTAAAATAATTTATTCTTGAAAGCACGTTTCCTTTATTAGGAAATCAATTGTCTTGATAACTTCCTTGTAGTTAATTTTTTTTGTCACAAACAATGTTATCTCGATCGAAACATAAAAATGAAATACTTTTTTGGGGAATTTGAAAAATTAGAAAAAATATTTTTCAATATTTTAAAATCGTAAAAAGAATGTTTCTGACATTTTTTAACAAAACGTGTGATAATAAACAAATTTATATATTTTTATCTGCTGTTAAAAATGCTACGTTTTCATTTATCACTCAAAAAATGACTCTAATAAAAATTTTGGAATAGATAAAAATAACATTTTTTTAATTATTTTCGGTTATCACACACAAAAAAATAAGTGTTAAATTTGTTGCGTGTAGTTTTCAAGATGGTGTTGTTTTAACAGCCATTAAAAATGTGCATTAATTTTAACACACTCATGGAGTTAATTTAACACAAAATTTAGGTTAAAATCACCTCGTTTTGGTTAAAAATGTTGCGTGTTGTTTTAACACTACTTTTAGTGTTAAAACAACACTTCTTTTTTTCTGTGCATTTACAAGTATTGCAGTTTTTAAGAAATGGTAAAAATTGTAAACTTATTTTTACAATAAATATTAATATTAAATTGAAAATAGAAAACATATTGTGTTAGGTATCAAGTCTAGTTTGACTTGATTTTGAATTTAATCAGTTATACAATGACTAAAATTATGTCATTTGGAATGTTAGGTTGAAAACACATTAAAACGAGAGAAAACATCATAGATTAATACATATATTTTAAATACAAAATTATAAAACTTATAAATTTCCGTAGATTTTATGTATTAGATGTTTCTATTTTAAGGGATAAAAGTGTTCTATTTTACAATTTTTGCAAGTCGCAGTGTAGAATTTGGTGGAGGAGGAAATATATTAGAGAAGGGATGAATTGTTGAGGGGGCGGATACCTTAAGATGATGAGAGGAGTGGTCACTTTAAGGGTTTATAATTTGTTTTTACAATTCAAGTGTTTTTCTTAGGTAGGAAGGAAAGATCACCTGGAAGTGATATATCTTTATGAGCCTTTTTAGAAACTTAATCCTAAGAAAGAATTACAAATTTTTTGATTTTATGGCAGTATTAAATGGTATTATTTTCCATATGCTTACAAATAGAATTTTGAAAACATTTTTAAGGAGAAAGAGAATTATATATTTTAGTCTTTTCCTAAAATAACATTTTGCGGAATTTGTACTTTACAATGAAGTAATAAACTTGAAAGGTTGAATATTTTGGGAAACTATAATATGTTTTTTTTTATTATTTTACGGTGGAGAGAGTTGTACCTTTTTTTTAACCATCGTAACATACTGCCCCCCTTTGAACAATGAGTGTTCAAAGGAAATGAACGAAGACATATCATATGTCTGTATATTGTGTTATCATCGGTGTACAAGTTGTAAATACTAATTAAACTTAATTGTTTTGTTAATATAGCCTTATGTTTGACAATCAATTTTTAACATTTCGAATAAATATAACAATCAATGAGTGAAACACAAGTAACATTTCTTAGATGATCGATTATGAAACTGAATTTTCGATATTTTGTTCATTTGGTAATGGGCATATGTTCTTCACACTTCGCTTGTAAGTGCTGGCTTCTGTTTTAACAGTCACAACTCGTACAACACCATCTTGGCCCGGGTGAGTTTCAATAACTCTTCCCAATATCCAATGCAACGGTGGAGTGTTATCTTCTTTTAGAACCACTAGAGTTCCAATGGTTATATTTTTGTTCGCATTTTTCCATTTGGTGCGAGTGTTGAGCTCGTTTAAATATTCTTTGTGCCATCTGGTCCAAAAGTGTCTCCTTAGTAATTGTGAATGTTGCCATGCAGATAGCCGGTTGATGGGCGTGTTTCGGAAGTCAGCTTGAGGAAGGCTTGTTAGTGGTTCACCAATCAGAAAATGTCCAGGAGTTAAAGGTCTGTGATCATTGGGATCAGAAGATAAAGGAGACAAAGGACGAGAATTTAAAACAGCCTCAATTTCAATTGCATAAGTCTCGAGTTGATCATATGTTAAAAGAGTGTCGCCGACGGAGCGTAAAAAGTGATGTTTGAACGATTTCACGCCAGCTTCCCACAGACCGCCAAAATGAGGAGCGCGCGGAGGGATGAAACTCCACATGATTTTACTATCATTTAAAAATTTCTTGATATCTTCATTATGTTTTTCCGATTGCAAAAGTTCTTGTAACTCCTTGAGTTCGCGGTCAGCGCCTTTAAAGTTTGTTGCATTATCTGACATTAGAGAAATCGGTTTTCCTCGGCGTGATATGAATCGACTCAGAGCTTCAAGAAATGACTCAGTAGTGAGATCATTTACTACTTCTAAATGCACAGCTTTACATGCGAGACAAACAAAAATCGCAACGTAACATTTAACTTTACCGCGGTTTCGCAATCGTTTTTCCTTTATAAAAAAAGGGCCACAATAATCTACTCCTGTATGTAGAAAAGGACGAACAAATTCTACGCGTTTTGCAGGTAAGTTTCCCATGACGTAATTTATATCGCGTGGTTTCGCGCGAAAACACGGCATGCATTGATGAATAATTTTTCGCGTGGTGTTACGTCCGTCAATGGGCCAATATAATTCCCTGACCGAATATAGCGTAGTCTGTATACCAGCATGGAGTAGTTTGACATGTTCTTCGCGCACGATAAGAGTAGTTACATGATGATTTCGCGGAAGAAGAATTGGATGTTTTTGTTCAGGTTTTAGGTTTGAATGTTCTAACCTTCCACCGACTCTAATAATTCCTTCATCAAGAAAAGGATTAAGAGATTTTATCGGGCTTTTAGAATCAATTTCCTCTTCTCGAGACAAAGCGGAAATTTCTTTAGAAAAATCTCTTTTTTGAGTTAATCGCACTATTCGATTCAAAGATAAATTGAGTTCGTCTTTTGTTAATTCGTCAATTTGTTTGTCTTTTCCTTTTGCATTATGTGCAAAACGAAGGCAATAAGCAATAACTCTGACGAGAGTTCTGAATGACGAAAATTTTTCAAGAATGTTTCTACCAGAAACGATTATGTTCATAACCATTTGAACTGGTTTTTGAATTTTCATCTCAGGAATGCTTTCATTTTTTAATTCAAGCGACGGCCAGTGATTTTCGGGAAGAAGGAGATATTGAGGACCGTTTGACCAAAGGGTGCCCTTTGCAAATTCTTTTGGCCATTGACCACGTGATATGAGGTCAGCTGGATTTTCAGAGGTGGGTACATGTTTCCAATGCCGAATGTCAGTAAGCGTCTGAATTTTTGCTACACGATTAGCGACAAATGTTTTAAGCAAATGTGGTTGGGTGTTAATCCAATGAAGTGTAATAGTGGAATCGGACCAAAAATAAGTATGATCAAAATTGATTTTCAAAGCATTTTGAACTAAATTTTGGAGTTCCGCGAGTAATAGTGCCGAACAAAGTTCTAATCTAGGTAACGAGATTGTTTTGACGGGTGCGACTCGGGATTTTGAACACAAAAGGACTACCTGAGCTTGTCCCTTTTCATCAATAGAGCGAATATAAAGACACGCCCCATAAGCCTTTTCACTCGAATCGCAAAATCCGTGAAGTTGCAAATTTTTAGCATTCGGGGAAATAGCACATCTCTGAAATCGAAGCTGATTAATGCATGGAAATTGATCTATATAATCTCGCCAAGAAGTTTCAATAGAAGTTGGAATGGTTTCGTCCCAATGGAGGTTTAATTTCCATAACTCTTGCAACATA
The DNA here is from genome assembly GCA_032873175.1 of Leptopilina drosophilae. Taxonomy (NCBI): domain Eukaryota; kingdom Metazoa; phylum Arthropoda; class Insecta; order Hymenoptera; family Figitidae; genus Leptopilina; species Leptopilina drosophilae. Next base: position 11,839,969 of record CM065485.1, read on the forward strand.
ATTTTTCCCGGAATAATAACAGGACCCAGAAGACCATAAGGATCAAAGATTTTTGCAACTTGAGAGATGATTTTTCTTTTAGTTATTTTACTGTTGGATTCAGGTAATTTAACAGTGTAAGAAATTGTGTCTTCCTTAAAATTCCAATAAACCCCTAGTGTTTTCACTGAGTCTGAAGAGTCGAGAGCCATAAAGGGATTATCCCTCGAGTTTTCAAGATCTGACACAATAGAAGGGTCATTTGAAGCCCATTTCCTAAGACAAAACCCACCACCTTGAAGTAGTTCAACAAGGTCGTCGCGTAATTTAACAGCTTCTTCTTTTGTGTTTGTACCTGTCATTAAATCGTCGACATAAAAATCATTTCTTAGAACTTCTGACGCTAGTGGATATTGTGCACATTCGTCATCAGCTAATTGTTGTAGAACTCGAGTGGCTAAGAAAGGAGCACTCGCTACGCCAAAGGTTACTCTATTTAATGAGTAAATTTTGATGGGTTTATCGGGAGATTCACGATAAATAATTTTTTGAAATGAAGTATCATCAGGGTGCATTTTTACTTGACGATACATTTTTACGATGTCAGCAGTTAAGACAAATTGTCGAGAACGGAATCGTATTAAGTGACTAAAAAGGTCGGGTTGGATTGTAGGTCCTACCATTAACGCTTGATTCAGTGAAACACCAGTTGGAGGTTCTGTCGATGCATCGAAAACGAGTCTCGATCTAGTCGTCAGACTGTCCTCCTTAAAAACCGCGTGATAGGGCAAATAAAATCCAGAAGAGTGATCTAATTGATCATCGGGAATTAGCGTCATGTGGTTAAGAAGTTTATATTCTTCAATTTGTTCTCTACACGATTGTTCGAGATCAGGATCCTTTCGAAATCGATTTTCTAAAGAGAAAAAACGTCGAAGAGTTGTATTGAAGGAATTTCCTATTTGACCCTTTTTGTCATTGAAAGGAAGCCTAACAATATAAGAACCGTCAGAATCTCTTATTGTATTTTTTGCAAAATGTTCTTCGCAGGCGATTTCTTCGGGAGAACGAATTTTGGTATTCGGTAGTTCTTCCACTTCCCAGAATTTAGTTAATTGTGATTCTATAGAGGAATTGCGAGCAAAATTACATTGTCTTGTTTGTGTTAAAGAAACTGAATTTCCATATATTTCTCCAGCAATTATCCAGCCTAATAATGTTTTCTGTAAAATTGCAGGATGATTCTTTAGTTGAAACTGACCAACACAAAGAAGATTGTAAAATAATCCGACACCAATGATACCATCTAAGTTTCCTGATTGTTCAAACTCAGGATCCGCTAAAATGATGTTTTTAGGGATTTGCAAAGAATTTCGATCTATACTGAGAGTAGAAACAGAAGAATTCAAATTTTCGATAATCAAAAATTCAAGAGATTTTTCAAATTTACAGAATCGTGACTTTATTACAGCATTCGTCGAATGACGCACAGTCGTGTAATTGGCACCTATACTTAAAACATTAATATTTACCGGACTGCGAGGTAAATTTAAATGTTTAGCAACGGATTCTGTGATATAATGCGATTGTGACCCACTATCTAAAAGAAATCGACATTGTTTAATTTTATTTTCCTGACTGACTAACTCAACTACAACAGTGGACAGTAACATTTCCGAAGAATTATTGTTACTAGGCAGGTAATTTAAATTTGTCGACTTACATATGTTCGAATCATTCTCGATAGGACATTTATTTTCAAAATGTAAAAGAATGTTGTGTTTCTTTTGACATTTTGCGCAAGGTTCTCCTGTACATTTGTTAGTACGATGAGATGATTGCAAGCAATTAACGCATAAGTTTTCTCTTTTAACAATTTTGAAACGGTCTGGCGGAGAGAGATTCAAAAATGATTCACAAGAAATGAGATCGTGTTGACCTTTGCAATTTTGACATGAAGTCGGTGAAGTCTTTGACAAAAATAATTTTTGATTTGAACGATTATTATTGTTATGTCGCGAGTTAGATTGCGGTTTTCTTTCATGCGATATATTATGTTTATTGCGAATTTGAGCTGATCTTGTTGCATCTAATTGCGCTCGTTTTTGCAGAAAAGATATGAGCTCGTCTAATCCCGGACAAACATTTTCACAAGAGAATTCATCCCACCTTTCTGCAGTGTTTGAATCCATTCTGCTTCTAATTAACACAATCAAAAGACTACCCCATTGATCAACAGGTTCATCAAGAACCTTTAACGCTCTTATATGCTTTTGAACATGATTCAGAAGTTCGCGCAATGAGAATTCCTTGGACATATATGGAACGTTCAAAAGATCTTGTATGTGATTTTGTTTGATTAATTTTCGATTATCGTAAGTTTCCTTTAAGCTTTCCCAAGCAACTAAATAATTTTCTCCCGATAATTGAACCGACGCGATAACTTCGGCGGCTTCTCCGGTTAAACAATTTTTTAAATATCTCAATTTTAAAATTGGAGCTAATTTGGAATTGTTGTGAACCATGGAATAAAATACGTCATAGAAACCTAACCACGATTCATAGTTGCCGTTAAACGAAGGCAACCCTAGTGAAGGCATTTTAAAATCATCTGATATTTCATTATTGGACGAACTAGTGTTAAGTGGATTACTCAAGGGATTTGTGATTTGACTATGAATTCCGTTTTCAACATTTGAAGAAGTAGCAGACGATGGCGAAACCTCTGTGTTGATTGGCGTTAATATACTAAACATTTTATCATAAAGAGCAAAATATCTGTTTTCAAAGTCGTTTCTCGCATCTTCGTCGATTCCATCTTCATTTAAAGTTCCCGAACCGCCTTTTTCTATTATTGTTTGCCATTTATCAAAGTCACATAAGTTTCCCTCAAAATCTTTACTTTGTCTTACAAGAGAGTGATATTTTGTAGGATTGTAACAATCAAGAAATTTTTCAAGGTTTGTTAATTTACGTTTAAGATTTCCACGCTCCTTTTTGGCGGTTGTAAGATCTACATCGGTTAAATGTACAGTCGCGTTACCGTTGTTTAAAATTTCCGAATTACTACCAGGATCAGTCATTTTGATCAACAATTGAAATTGAGTAATAAAGGAAAATATTGGAATGTAAAAGGATAGATTGGCAAACTAACTCACTCACCGCTGATGACGTCTAAATAGATTGACTTAAGACGATGATGTGCATCCTTGACTTACAGTCACGTTCCGCAATTCCAAATTTTGATTCCGGTGATGGAGGTGATGCACTTTACAGAACCATTTAAACGAGTCTCAAACACATTTCACTTTTAACTCGCAGTTTATTAGTCTATATAGCACTCAAATGTAAAGTTCTAAAGTTCACAAAGTCACATACGATGGTTATAAATATAACGATGAGATAACACTAGAACTTCCGTTACTGGATATATTTAATTTTACGAATTTACTACAATAGCGTAAATCCGGCTCGAAGGACCAAAATGTTAGGTATCAAGTCTAGTTTGACTTGATTTTGAATTTAATCAGTTATACAATGACTAAAATTATGTCATTTGGAATGTTAGGTTGAAAACACATTAAAACGAGAGAAAACATCATAGATTAATACATATATTTTAAATACAAAATTATAAAACTTATAAATTTCCGTAGATTTTATGTATTAGATGTTTCTATTTTAAGGGATAAAAGTGTTCTATTTTACAATTTTTGCAAGTCGCAGTGTAGAATTTGGTGGAGGAGGAAATATATTAGAGAAGGGATGAATTGTTGAGGGGGCGGATACCTTAAGATGATGAGAGGAGTGGTCACTTTAAGGGTTTATAATTTGTTTTTACAATTCAAGTGTTTTTCTTAGGTAGGAAGGAAAGATCACCTGGAAGTGATATATCTTTATGAGCCTTTTTAGAAACTTAATCCTAAGAAAGAATTACAAATTTTTTGATTTTATGGCAGTATTAAATGGTATTATTTTCCATATGCTTACAAATAGAATTTTGAAAACATTTTTAAGGAGAAAGAGAATTATATATTTTAGTCTTTTCCTAAAATAACATTTTGCGGAATTTGTACTTTACAATGAAGTAATAAACTTGAAAGGTTGAATATTTTGGGAAACTATAATATGTTTTTTTTTATTATTTTACGGTGGAGAGAGTTGTACCTTTTTTTTAACCATCGTAACATATTGCATAGAAGTATGTTTCTAATGATTTAAAATCTCTGTTTTCAAATAATTTCTTTTATCAACAAAACGTGAGGTGATATTAAATTTTTTTTTAATAATCCATAGTCAACATTGCTGATATTGTAGTATCTTTTTCAAACACCTATGTATAAAGTTATTTGAATATTTATTTCGAAATTAAAGGAAAGAAAAATTTTTTTTATGCTGTGAACAATTATTTATCCTTAGAAACAAGTGTCTATTCGAGAAAATAAGTTAGGCAATTGTTTTGTCTTTTATTCATTATATATTATAAAATTTTGTTTATCTACAATTAGGTATGCGTTTGTCTAATTCTGTGTTTTTCTGCATTATATGTGCTGTAAATTATTATCAACTTACCTTTGCATTTATACCTTATGATAAGACCAAATATATATGGGAATATATATATATATATATGTTATTTAAAATAATTTATTCTTGAAAGCACGTTTCCTTTATTAGGAAATGGGAGATGCACTTGGTAAGTTTTATTAAATTATTCAGAAAATTTTTATTCGCAAAAATAAAAATTGAATATTTTATTTGTTGATAAATTTTTAATTTAGAATACTGCATCGATATGAATTTAATCAAAAACGAGGAGGGAAAAGTTATTTCTGTAACATTTTTTTGTACTAAAAGCAAAATTGAATTTCATGATCTTCATTTGGCTGAAGGTAATTTGTTTATTTATGTATTTTTAAAAAAACGTTATTAAAAATTTAGAAACATTGCTGATTTTTAATTATCCGTTTTTCTTTTATAGAGTATTGCATTCACAGACTTCAAACTAGAAGCAATTTGTATTCTTGTTCTTAAAAATATGTTGTAAAAAGAATTCTAATCTTATTTCCTTCTTTCTTTTCTTGAGTTTAAAAATAAAATGAGACTCTTTACCTAAAAATAAATGTTTTGTTCTTTATTATTTATTTTAATTACGTATTTTATTTTCATCAATAATAGCAAATGAAATAAATAGTTACACTGCGAAAAAAATTTATTTGATTCAAATAACCGATTATTTGACTACTATCAAATAAATATTTACTTGAAACAAATAATTTTTATTTGAATCAAATAAATTGTATTTGAATCAAATACTGAAATATTTCATTCAAATACTGAAATATTTGATTCAAATAGAATTTATTTGATTCAAATAAAAATTATTTGTTTCAAGTAAATAATTATTTAATAATAGTCAAATAATCGGTTATTTGAATCAAATAAATTTTTTTTCAGTGTATAAATTGTGGTAAGGTGAAATATATATTTTTTGTTGACATTTATTTATTTATTTATAAACAAATGTTGAGCGTCTTTGAGGAAATGAGTCATCTTATTAGGGCCCTACAGGGTTTACTTGGAGTAAGTACTTAGGCGGAACACAAGCCACAGAATTCAATATCCAACGTTGTAATGTTGGTCAAAGTTCCACACCAAAGGTGAATTACAAAATTTGCATATATATCGCAAATTTCATGGCAGGAGACAAACACAAAGTATAGTTACAGTTTATATGTGCGTGATGTTCTATTTATTACTCACTGGGACTTGGAAGCAAGTTTCCTTTTCGAATACTCCTTCTCTCTTCATTTTTAATTCATAAATATAAGAATGTATAGAATATTTATTTAAATGAATTTTGCATTAATGCAATATTTCTTTAATTTATGCCTTGTAGATACGAATCAAACTTTTGCTGTTTGAAATAATTTCCCTACCAGTGAGCAATGAATTGCAATTTTTTTAAAAAATTTTTTTATTAATAGAGTAGAGTTGGGTGAAAAAGCCATTGAGTTTATATTATATTTGTAGTGTAAAAAGTAAAAAGAAGTTTTCTTTCACAACAGAAATGGTTAATTTTTGGCGTGTTTCTTAAAGAAGTGTGATAGCCATAGTTGCTAAGGCGCGTGACGTTGGGCGTCACTACTCGGTCTGTGGTTCAATTCTCCACGGGAGTTTAAAATATTTTATGGTCTCAATTACTTGTTTCTAATTATAATACTTATTTATAATAAATGTACACACAATAATTAAGGCTTAATAATGAAATAATAATAATAATAATAATAATAATAATAATAATAATAATATATACAAAAAATTAAAATTAAAATTCTGTTATACATTTATATATTATAACATTGAACAATAAAATAATAGATACAAATTTACTAATTGTATTAATTTTTAATTCTTTTTAATGATTCATGTTAAAACATTAACATTTAAAATGTAATACAATTAATAAATTATTTATTAATAAATCTTGCACCGAGAAAAAATAAGTCCATTGAATTGCAATAATTTCCGATTTTAGTCGCATTTACCAAGTTTTTAGTGCTTCCATAAAGAAAGTTAATTTTTTTTTCATCCCGCGAAAGCAGTATAGAATCATGTGCCTATAGAGCTTTTTTATATTAATATTTCTTTGTGGAAATGAAAATTTTTGCGTCCTGGGAGAATAGCTTCATTAACCGGGTAATACGATCTATTTTTTTTCTCAATCTCTATCTCTTTTTTTCACTCGTGTAACATGAAAACTTTTCATTTCTTCCAGAGGTCTCACTCGTATCATAAAAATATCCGCATGCACTGAAATATTTCGCTGGAATTCCAAAAGGTTTATAGTATATATTCGAAAATACAAAGAACAAGGTGCATTGCACCTCCCCTTCCCTTTGAGTTTTTTTTTAATGTATATATACCTTTGAAAGTAGTATTTTTCAAGTGCACTTTGGTTTGAGCTGGACGAAATGCAATGAGAGGGAGAAAAAGAGAGAGAGAGAGAGGTCAAGTACTTCACATTTGATTTTATGTTTGAAAGTGGGTATTGAACACAACAGGAAAAGTTGGCAATTCGCTTGTAAAACCGATTGTAACGTTTTATCAATGCACTTCCACCCTATTACTTGTTTTCTTTCAACTTCACGTTCATTCACTCATGGAAAAGCCATTTAGCATATATATGTATATATATTTTTTTAAATTCCACTTACTTTTTATTTTAATAGCCTATTTCTTTATTTACACTTTATACTTTTGCGTTCTACTTCTTCACTTTTTCTCTCCTTTTTTTCTTCTTCTTTTAATGTTTTTTTTCTTTTCCATTTCGTAACGACATTCGAGCAATATTTAAAATGCAATCTTATTTTTTATCGTCATTTTTTTTAATTAATTAATTTTTTTTAATTAATTATATTTTATTTATTTTTAAAGCGAACAAGTGTCTTTCTTATTTTTTTCTTTAGTCGATTACTTTATTGGACTTTTTACTTTATTTATTGCATACATTTTTCATACATTTTTTTACATTTTTTTTATACATTTTTCTTCAACTAGGGTAAGTGTACCAATTGCTGCAAATGCTTCAATTGCGGCGCGATTGTAAAATGTGTAATTATTTATCACATAAGAAAATATTAGTTTTTAAAAAATGTTGAAAAAATTATTTTGAACAATACTTGATACAATTGTTTGTAAAGATAAACATTTATAGAAAAAATTACTTTAATTATTTAACTTTAAATTCTACCAACCGCAGAAACTAAAACATGCATGCGCTTCAATTGCTGCGGGCAAAGCGACATTCTTTTTAATTATTTAATTTTAATTAAATGATCTAATTGTATCTATTAATTTTTGTAAAAATTTTTTAAGCATACAAACAATAAATTTAAAAAAAATGTTTAATTTAATTTCTTCGATATAAATATTTCTCTTTCTATGAAAAAGATGTCTTGGCTAGAATGCCGCAGGAACTAGTGCACTTACCCTATTTTTATATTGTTTTATTTTATTCGATTTCTTTTATTGAATTTTGTTTTATTTTTTATCGAATTTCGTTTTGTTTTTCCTTGAATTTTGTTTGTTTTTTTTATCCATTTTTGTTTTCTTTTTCTTTGAATTTTATTTCTTTTCTAAATTGAATATTCTTTTTTTTCTTCACTTAATTTAGTATTTTTTATATTGGATTTTCTTTGAATTTCGTTTCGTTTTTTTAATTGAATTTTGTTAGGTTTTTTTTAATTGAATTTCGTTATGTTTCTTTATTTAAATTTCATTTCGCTTTTTTTATTGAATTGCATTTTATCTTTTTAATTCCTCGATTAAAATTTTTTGTTCACAAGTGGAATATATCATTTTCACACTATACTGTTAACTTATTCGAAGACAGAGTTAAAGTTTCTTTTTTTTTGTGCAATTGCAGTTCATATTTCATATTTTCAATCTTCATTGTTTAAACATTATTCAAGACGCCTTGTGCTGATATGTCACTCATTTTTTTTCTTTTCTCTACACTTTTTTTGCGAAAGAGAAAAGACTGTTGGATATTAAATATTTGATGATTTAACGGGAATACTGAGGTTGCATACGTAAGCAACTTGGCTCTCGCTTATACCAGGATTCCAGGATTTTGTTTTATATATAAAGGCGAAAGATAGCGTTAAATTTTTTTTTCGTTTTTTTTTGTAGTTCAATGACCAGTTTATGAAGAAACAATATTCTGTTTTGACACACTTTAACCTATTGTTTTATAAAAATAAGTTTTTCAATTTTTTAATATGAATTGAAATTTAGAAATTATAATTATAATTTATGAGTTATAACTGATATAATTTATTTCTTATTGTATTTACAATTTATTTACTAACATAATATTAATAATAATAATTAAATTATTTATTAATTATTTAATTAATATTTTATTTAAAGAAAAATTAAAATTAGTCATCATATTTTATTTTTATTATCTTCATCTTTTATTTACCAATTAATTTATTCAATTTCACTGACAAAAATGGACTTTATTCAAATAACCGAATTATCCGTCTGTAATACAATGAATATTTACTTGAATCAAATAATTATTATTTAAATTAATTAAATGGTAATTGAACAAATAATTTCAGCATTTGCAGATAGGACCATTTAATTGAGTGAAAAATCATTTAATTCAAGTATATGTTTAATTGACACCAAATTGTCATGTTCTATGTTATTTGAATGAAATACACTTTTTTCAATGTAAAATTTATTTAACAAAATTGATTAAAATTTTAATTATAAACTAAAAAAAATTGTTTTGTTTATTTATGAATTTTGTATCCATTTTAAGAATAAAATCGTCAACATTTTGTCCTTGTAAAAAAGCCATAGATAAAAAATCAAATCAAATAATCGAACAAACATTTTTTTTCAATGACAAAATACATTTTTATATCGATTCAAATAAAAGACGACACAATGGGATGAAGTAAAAAAAGAAGAAATAATAATAAAGTAAATATTCGATAAAACGATGATACAAATGTAAAATTTTTTGTTCGTAAAGATTTACTTTGAATGCAATAAGACATGTTTTGTATAAAGGGGACCGATTTCTCATATTTTTTTATACATATACAAATAAAATTTGAGAAAAAAAAGAAATATATATATAAATAAGAGTGTGTATATAAATACAAGAAATAAAAAAAAGAGGGAGAGAAGGATTGAGGAATCAAATGGAAAATGCATGAATCAAAAATGATTCGAAGGGAACTCGACAAGTGGATTTGACTGCGAGCCAGAGTCGGCTTACGTTGAAAGAAGCACTGTGATACTCCATGAAATACGATAGCACACTGGTTACCTGAGCTAGAAGTCGTAATAAAATCTTTTTCTCGTATAGATGTCTGTGCTATTGCAATAGAATGTCTTTTATTTATTTTTTCTTCTTACTTTTCTATTGTGTGCGCCACATACATATAATAGTAATTTATGCGAATTTCCTCGAAAATCCACAGTGCATGTTATGTAGCAAGACAAAATTGATCAGTTTTGAAATTTTTTCAATATATTATTTATAATTTTTTTTGTATAACAATATTCTAAATAGTATTATAAATTATATAAGTATAAGATGATGTAATATTATTATTGCTCTCTAAATTGGAATTAGTAAAAATGTTTACTAATTTGAATTGTTGCTCTCTAAATCTGAATTAGTTGTTTTCTACTAATGAGATAGTGCGAATTTGTTTACCAATTGAATTAGTAACTGTTTTTACTAATTTTTAGTAATTTTTAACTAATTATTAGTAGAGAATTTACTAATTTGAAATAGTAAAAAATACGTACTACTAATTGAATTAGTAATTTTCTACTAGCAATTGGTAAAAAACTAATTACTAAATTATTAAATTTTAATAACAAATTAGTAGGAATGATTGTTTATTAGTAAAACTTACCAAATTAGAATTAAAAATTACTAATTCAAATTAGTAAACAATGTTACTATTTCAAACTTTAAGAGTTTAAGTAAATTGTTTTGTTTCTTTAAACAATTTTATATGCTAGGTAGATATTTATTCGCATATTATAAAAAAAACTAGCAAAACTACTCTTTTTCTTTTCCGTTGTTTCTTTCAAAGTTTGCTTTTCCAAAAATAAAAATTCCTAATTTCTTAAAAAATATAATTTTTATTCTTACGGTTTTTTATTAAAATTAATTATTTTAACAACTCGTCTAGTAAATGCCAAAATATTTCTAACAGCAACTGGAATTAAAATTCAAAATTTATTTCAATAAAAGTTGGCAAAATTTTCAATTCTTTCAATTTCTTAAACATATTTTCGGGAACAGAAGTATTTTAAAAAAATTTTAGTTTCATTTCTTCAAGAAAGAATTTTTCGAATTTTCTGAATTAAATTTTTCAAAACTGTAATACTTTTTGTTAAACAAAAGTTTAAAAACTTATTCATATTTATTCTTCCCCAGGAATTTAAATTTCAAATAATTTCAATAAAAAACCTCATGAAATATAATTATTTCTAAAATTTACAACTGTAATTCATCAAAAATTCAATTACTTTTTTTTAGAATTTTTGAATAAAATTACTGAAAAACTTTAATAATTTTTTATAATAAAAATAAAATGATTATTTTTTTATAATAAAAATTTAAAGATTTTTAAACTTTTGTTTCCCTTAAATTTTCAAGGAATATAATTTAAAAACCTTTTAAAATTTAATTAATTTCTAAAATTTCTGTTATAACGGTTTTAATATTTACTAATTTTTTACAATTTTAAACTGAAATTTTTGTTGTTAAATCAATTCCAATAATAATTCAACAACGAGAATTGAATTATTTAAATAGAATAATTTTTGTAAATTCATAAAATAATATCATTTTTAAAATATAATTATATTGAAAGACAATTTTTAAAGAGGGAAAAATAAAATTCTTTAAAATGTAAAATTTTACAGAATTTCCAATTGTTTCAATTTGTTGAAATTATTATTGTGAATTCAAGAACATTTTTCTTTAAGAAATTTTAATTACTATTTTTCAAAACCTAATTTTTTTAAAATTTCCAAATTAAATTTTTCAAATTTTAAAACCTTTTGGAAAATAAATATTTAATTAATTATTGTTCTTGACTTGCTTAAAATTTCAAAATACTTAAAAATTTAAACTGCAAGTCTTCCAAAATTCAATTAATTTTTTTAGAATTTTCTATTAATATTATTCGAAATTTAATTTTTCAGGAAGCTAATAAATTAAAACACTGTACACATTCTTACAAGTTAACTTTCCTTCTTTTCACATATCAATTTGAACTACAAAACAAAACATTGGAATAAAACAACGCTAACTTCAGGTGATGACAGATTACGTCGATTATTATAATATAATATTTTCTACTCGTTGCTATTTTTAGCAAATATAACCTAAAAACTAGAGTTGAAAATATCTAAAATTTAAATCAACTCTCGAAATTTACGTTGGTGAAGTTTACAACGTTTATAGTCAACGATTTCTGACGAAAAATGATTTTTTATGGAATTTTTGATAAATTTTTGTACAGAAAATAATCCGTTTTATTTTTTTAATAACGATTTACAAAAAAAATAATTTTTTTTCTTTCAATCGTTGATCATAAACGTTGCGAACTTCACCGACGTCGAAATTTGAATTACACCCAGAGAAATGGTATATTTGTCTCACAACCAACTAAACTTTTTATATGTTTCAAATAAATTTTATTTAGTTTTAACAAAATTTTATTTAACTCAAATATATGTTTTATTTATGTCAAATATAAATTTTATTTAAAACAAATAAAAAATCTAGTTGGTTCTGAGACAAATATACGTTTATTTAAGTCTAATAAAATATATTTGTTTTAAATAATAATTTTCTCTGGGTGTAATAATACAAATTTTTAAGCGTGTTTGGTTTTAACCTGTAAATAAATAAACAATTATTATTATTATAATTATTATTATTTCATTAATTCAAGTTTACAGTATTGACGTAATTTTTTTGGTATTTGGACCTCTGATTTTTAGGTTATGTTTGCTAAAAATAGCAACAAGTGGAAAATATTTTTTTACCTAAAATATAGTGAAATCTGTCGGAATGCAACTAAGTTTAAAAAATTTTAATACAATAAACAATTCTTTAAAGAATTGTATTTTAATTTAATTTATGTAATATTTTGACAATATTCTGAAAGTAAGTTAAAATAACCAATTATGGTGAAAATTTGTTAAAACAATCAGGTGTCTAAGGTTGTAAAAGAAAAATGTAATTTTTCCACATACAGACACATTGAGAACGGAAGATTAATATTATAATTTACATGCGGGATATAGGTAGTCAGAAAGTTTAGAACAAACGATGGCGAGTTGCGGTTCCAACTCCGAGGCTTGTATCTCCAAGACTTTCCCTTCGAAGTCCAATGATGACACTGTGTAATAAGCTTCTACATATATCTATACATACACGAAGAGAGTGTTACGTCACTCTAACAAGTATTGTCCAAACTGACGCTAACTTTATTCACATTGTTGGCAAAAGGTTAACGTTCCCAGTGTGTGTAGTAATACTTGGGATTTCATCAGGGGAATCCGATCGAAGTTGTCTGTCCAGTTTTCTCATCAGGTTGCACATATATATATATATATATATATATACATATACATACCGTAAATACCACTTCTCCCCCTTTTAACCTGCTCTTTGTTTCAGGAAAAGGTTTTTTTTCTCTAATAAATTTAGAGTCAGAAAAACAAAAAAATGCTTTACAATTATAATTATAGTTTTTAATAAATTAGTAAAAATTAAAAAAAAAATAAGAATATATTTAACTTTTATCCCAGAATTTTTCACGAAACAATTGTCAACAATTGTCAATAAGAATATAATAAAATAAAAATATAGAAGAGAAATGTTCCTAAAGTTTCGAACGTTCAATTGAACGACATTTTTTTACTTCATCTAATTTGTATTTTATTTATAAAAAAAATTATTTTTTAGATTGAAACAAATCAATTCGAAATGAAATATTGTTGAATTTCAATTACCCTTATTTTTTTCGATATTAATTTTCAAAAACATTGAAGGTAAAAAAAATTTTCGTTCATTTGAATGTTCGAAACTTTAGCCCCATGAAAAGAATAGAAAAAAAGAGAATAGAAAAAATATTAAAAATTACTTTTTCATATAAAATATATTTTTGATTTAAAATAATATCAAATGCATAATCCAAGTCTCTCTTAGTCGACATAGATTTGAAATGAGATTTCATTCAACAATATATATATAATCGTGTGGAATTAAATTACTATTAATTACGCCTATGTACAAAGGTAAAAGCGTATCTAACACGACGCCTTAGATACTTTGAATGTAATGAATAAGTATTACGAACAATTACGTAATATATATCCGCGATACGCGAAACAAAATCGATTTTAATTTAATTAACTCGCCTTTCCATTTTAAAGACTTGCATTTGCACTTTTCATGTTTAAATTTATACCCACATTTTTGTTTTTTATTGTTTGTTTATTTGTTTGTTTTTTCCTTCCTTTCATTATTTTTTATTTTTGTTTTTCCTGCTCCATTGTAACAGCAAAGAGTGAGAGAAAGAAAAAAAAATAAAAAAGACCCCTTTAGAATGAGAATAAAAATAAAACTTTTTTTTCCAAGTCTAGAAAAAAAATCCCTCTTCTCTAGGAGAAAGAGTGAGAGAGAGAGAATTTTTCTCATTCTCTATTTTGAGTAAACAGGCGATTTTACACCGTCACTTTTACTTGGGTGTAAAAAACCAAAGTTCCTCGCGTAGTGAAATAAAATTTAATAAATTGAGTCATTGTATGTAGTATATATGTGTATAAACTTAGCCTTTTCTTTACATCAGTTGGCTTTACTTTTATTTCTCTTTTTTAACACCTTTGTAGTTTTTCCCTGTTTTCTCTTCTTTTTTCCTTTATACATGTATGATTCTTTCTTTATTGTTATTTATATGTTTCGGTCCTCAAAAACCGAGAATAAAGTCTCGCTCTTTTTTTTCTATTAGGAATTTATTGTTCATTTATTAGGTGTAATTTTGATACGAAAATTTTTGGGGTTTATTGGTTTTCCTTTTTTTTTGGGAAAATCAGGAAATACGATTCTTCGCGAGAAAATAGTCAATTTTGAAAGAAAATTGTGAAATAAAGTTTTTATTGAGAGTAAAGTTTATAATTAATAATTAATTAGTTTAAAAAATAAAATCCAATGGAAATAAATAGCAGAATCGAGCAATGATGACGATGACAACGACAACAAATTTCTATAATGTAGCATTCATTTTCGTCAAGAAATTTTTTTTCAATTTAATTGAATAAGCAATTTTCTAATTTTTCAAAAATTTCATATTATTTAATAATTTTTTTTTTAGATTATTAAGTAAATAAATATTTATTTGAATAGAAAAATATCGAAGTAAGGAACATTTTCGGTAAGAGAAGCGATCCCCCACCATGCTAGAGGGAGTTAAAAGTGGTGGGGGTCCGCTTCTCCCCAAATTGACCGACCTGTTGCTCACTTCTTCTGGTCTCTTTAAATATTTTATTATCTTTATTAATTATAATTATTTCTATCATTATTATTTTTATTATTATTTTTATTATTATTTTTATTATTATTTTGTATTATTATTTTTTATTATTATTTTTTTAAACTTTTTTTTAACTAACGTTTCATAAATAATTATTTTCATATTCACGGTTTTGCACGGTTTTGAATAGAAAAATATCAAAGTAAGGAACATTTTCGGTAAGAGAAGCGATCCCCCACCATGCTAGAGGGACTTAAAAGTGGTGGGGGTCCGCTTCTCCCCAAATTGATCGACCTGTTGCTCACTTCTTCTGGTCTCTTTAAATATTTTATTATCTTTATTAATTATAATTATTTCTATCATTATTATTTTTATTATTATTTTTATTATTATTTTTTATTATTATTTTTTATTATTATTTTTTTTAACTTTTTTTTAACTAACGTTTCATAAATAATTATTTTCATATTCACGGTTTTGCTTCGAATATAAAATTGAGACAAAAAACGTATCTAAATTGCAACGAAGCATCGTTTTGATATGTTTTCTCTCTCAATTTGATATCCTTTGGAAAACAGTGTGATTATATAGATTTAAACTATAAATTTATTTCTATATGTATATGAGGAAAAGATAAAATATTATAAATATAGTAAATAATATATTTTAATATGTATTATAAATAATTGTATGTACATATGGAAATATAGAAATTAGAAACACAAATTGCATACAAGTGGTTGTTTCCCATATGTGAGTCACATGATGGTTGACCACAATTACCGCAAAGCGCTTTCAGCTCTCTTCATGTTATACATAACTGCATTCATGCTCACAAACTGAGACAGCTTGAGATACTTACGTTTTGCTATTTCCAACCAAAAGCCTCTTTAATAGCTCTCAATTCTGTCTTCGCTACTAATTAAGCCCTTCTAAAACATCCTCTTCCTTCTCCCACTCATTTCACGGAATTATAATTTTACTATTCAAAACTGTCACAAGGAATATTCTTGTTCATGTTCTATTTTACAATTTTTAGACATTATTACTGAAAATTAAAAAAGTTCTTCAATAAAAATAAAAAAAAATTGAAAACAACTCTCTTTTTGTTATTACAAAAAAAATAGCAAGAATAATAATTTTTTCCATCAATGACAATAGGAAAATTATTTATATGTCAGCCAAATATGTTAGTAGTTAAGAAAATATTTTAATGTTTTAGTCTGACTGAAAAATTTAATTAATTATAATTATACTAATTTCCAGTGCTGAAAACAATAGTGAATTGTCACAGAAGAAAATATTTATAAATAAATTATAATTTTCTGACTGGAAATAATTTTTACTACTAAAAAAATATTAATTTTTTAGCACAAGACAGTAATTAAATTTAAATTAGAATTGTCTGTCTGAAACTAATTTCAACTATACTGACAAAAGTTGAGAAAAATTTAATTATTATTTCTATAGTAAATATTGTAAAATTTTTATAATTAATTTTTACTACTAAATTTTAATCAAATTAATTGTCTGATTAAAACTAATATTTACTATTAAAAAGTAATTTAATTTCTGGTAACAATTGTCATTGTCTTTTGATAAACAATAACATTGAGAAAACGATTTAGTTGATTCAAACATATTTTGCTTAAATCAAACTTAAAATATCTTTGCTATACAGTCAAACAAATTTAAGTTTATTTTAAACATATTTTTTGGTTCATTTATAGAAATAATATATTTAAGTCAAACATAATTTATAGATAATAATTTTATATTATTTATAATCGACTTTTATGTTTGAATCAAACATAAAATTTTTAAACACATTTTTTGTTTAAACCAAAACAGAAAATATGTTTTAATTAAATGTAATTATTCAAACAAAAATTATTTTTGAATCAAGGCAGTAAATATTTGATAAATATTGGAATTAAGCTTACAAACTAATTTCAATGAAACAAAATAACTAAAAATTATTTTTTTACTTGAAACGAGTATAATGTTTTCTCAGTGTAGTTAAAACTTTCGCTATTTTAGCGAAATTTATGGCTGTTTCAGATAAAATTTTTTTTCCTTGTGAAAATTAGTTTCAGTCAGAGATTTGTCGATTAAATGTAATTATTAGTAATCATTAGTTGGTAGTAATTACACAGAAAAAAAGAAGTGTTGTTTTAACACTAAAAGTAGTGTTAAAACAACACGCAACATTTTTAACCAAAACGAGGTGATTTTAACCTAAATTTTGTGTTAAATTAACTCCATGAGTGTGTTAAAATTAATGCACATTTTTAATGGCTGTTAAAACAACACCATCTTGAAAACTACACGCAACAAATTTAACACTTATTTTTTTGTGTGTAATAACATAATTATGTTCTAAATTATAATTTTAAAATATTATAATAATAATTTTAAAATATTAATATTTAAATAATTATTTAAGCATTAATATTTTTGTATCATTAGACAAATATAAATTACATTTCGTACTAAATATATAATAAATAATTATAAACTGTATTCCATAGTCATTATCTAAGTTTGCTAAAAAATTTCACAAATTACTGAATGAGGAAAAAAATATTTGCCATCCTTTTCTATAATTCACTTTATTGGTTTTCCATTTATAGATATTTTTGATAGTTGTTAATTTAAGTACTACTACTCACTACCTTTAAGGAAAATTAAAAGCAATTCGATTAGAATTGACAGACTGAAATATACTTCGAAACATATATACGAATATAAATTTAATTCAGTTAATTAGCAACTAAGTGAATTTTATTGCTTACCGGACCACTAACAGTTTATTTTTTTCTTTGTTTCAGGTAAAAATGTCTTTCTCTCTATATACGTAAACACCCACGCACACATGCAGACTCACCTTGGGGCGTATATTGCGAGTAGAGATCCATTTTAAAAGTGGTCCATAAAGAAGAGCTCTTACGTGGTAAATTTGTTATACAATTATGCATATTTCTCGCTGATTTCCCTGGGGTTTGTATTTCCTATGAATTAAAGCGTTTCAAAAAAATTCAAATAAAAGTGTGAAATTTCATTCAAATATTCGCACGCAGTTTTTGTTTTCTATAAGGTATTAACCTTATAAAATTAATTAATTAATTATTAAATTATTAATTATTATTATTTAATTAATAAATTATTATTATTTAATTTTGGAAAGGAATTTTTTCCCAATGCAAAATATTTTTGCTTTAAACGGTTGTTTTTTTGTTTTTGTTTAAAAAAAATTGTTTTATAAAAGTAGTAAATGTTAATTTCAGTCAGACAATTGTATTGTCAATTAAAATATACAATTGACTGTTTTTCGGTAAATTTTACTATTTTTCACGTTGGTGAATTTTACAACGTTTATAGTCAACGATTTCTGGAGAAAATGATTTTTTTAAGCAAATTTCTATAAATTATTGTTGGACAAATGATTAATTTTTTGAATAATGAATTAATGTTCATAAAAAAAACGTATTTTTTCTGAACTAAAATTTATCGAAAATTGGTAGAGAAATAATTTTTTTCTTTCAATCGTTGATTATAAACGTTGCAAACTTCACTGACGTTATTTTTCAGTATTAAAAATGAATTCTAGTCGGAAAATTATAATTTTTGTCTTTCGAAACAATTTATTCTTCAGTAGCTAAAATCAGTTTTAGTCGGTCTGTTATAATTTCCCTTTCTCAAAAATTTTTAGTTTTTTCAGTAGTAGAAATAGATGTTAATCAAACATTTCTTGAATTTTATAAAACATTTTTACAAGATAAATAAAAGTATCTTTACCGAGAAGAATTTTTTAATCCAATTTTTTCCCTTTCTTAATTTTTTTTATAAAAGAAAAACGATATTAAAGAAGAGACGATAAATAGCTTTAATAGAAAAAAGCAAAAGTTGCAGTTTTTTTGAAACAAAAAAAAGTAACGATAAAACTGCGTCACGTCGGGTTGAAATTTAATTTTCAATGGAAGAAAAATTCATCCACGAGCAATTGTTCGTTTCTTTGTTTTATTTAATAATGTATATAAAAAAGGAAGAAATTTCTATAGACTTTTGAGAATTGTCTACTCGGTATATTCAGTGTCAGGCCTCGCGTCTACTGTAATTTAACCTGTAACGTGACTTGTAGTTTTTTCCCCTCCCTGTAATTTCTCGAAACGAATTCAACCTCACATTTTCTCAGAACGAAAAAACTTTTCAATCAAACTTATTCTCTTCTAAACACACCTTGGGAACAAAACCTGTCTCTTAAAAAAAAATTGAGAAAAAACAACAAAGTAAAAATTTTTTCCAAACTACAAGAAGTCTTGTTATCAAAAACAAATTTCATTATCTAAATAAGGGACAAAATTAAATTAAACATTTAAATCAACTTAATAATTTTAATTTTATTCCATTTGAAAATTTTAATTTAATTTGAATAAATAAATTATTATTAATTATGATGAATGAATTATTAATTCAAGTTTTTAATTTAAATTGAAGTTCGTTCAATGTATTAAATTACTGGTACCATACGAATACTTCCCCCACTACTTTGAATCCCCACACAATGCTTTTAATTTCTTTATTTTTTATTTAAATGTTTCTTTATTTATTAAAAAATATTATTAAATTCAAACTATTAATAAACAAACATGAAACGAGACTTAAATAAAAAATTAAGGAAAGTAAAAAAGAGAGAACAAGAATAGTATAAAATAATATTGAAAGACTTTAAAAACTATTTGAAATTTATTTCAATATTGTTTTAATTGTTTCCAATAGAAAAAACTACGTAGAGCTGAGAAAAAAAATAATTTCACACTGTGGAAATTTTTTTCTTTCCCTTCTCTTTTTTTGATACATCAGCGGTCGAAATGTCGAATTTTAATGAAAATTGGAAATTCCATGCTTGAAATTGAAGCAGTCATGGAGAGACGTATAGTTTAAAATTAAAACCAAATGGAAAATGAGAGTACCGTGTTTAATGCGCAGGTTATATATTTCGGCAAAGTTATAATGTATCTAAATGTATCGAAAGCTCTCTGATTCAGTTGATTTGTTCATGAGCTTTCGCAAATGAATGCTTCGTTAATCCTCAATCAATCAAAATTGACCACCATAAAGAGAGAGGGAGATATAGAGGAAGGGAAACTAATCAGTTTATCACTTATCAATAATAGTAACTGTATATCTCTTCTCTTTACAGAATTTCAAATTCCATTTTCCTGTTATTAATACTCATCTTTTACGTTTACATATTTGGGTAAAATAGTTGATCGTTTTTTATTTCAAAAAGAGAAAACAGGGGGATTATTTTTATAATGATAGAAAAAATATAGTGAATAGTGAATGATAAATAATAAAAAATAAAAGCTAAGTTTGTGTACTTTAGCAAATGATAATAATATTTACAATTTGTATTATAATTGACCTCGGAGAAATTGTATATTTGGATCAGAACCAAATAGACTTTTTATTTGTTTCAAATAAATTTTATTGGTTTTAAAATGTTTAAAAAAAATTTTATTTGACTCAACAATATGTTTTATTTATGTCGAATAAAATTTTTATTTAAGGCAAATAAAAAGTCTATTTGGTTCTGAGACAAATATACGTTTATTTAAGTATAATAAAATATATTTGGTTTAAATATTTTTCTCTGTGTGTGTGTGTCTAAGTTAAAATTGACTTTTGCTACTGGAAATGTTAGTAAATATTAGCAAACGTGACGAGAGTTTAGAAATTTTCAACTATTTGCAACTTTTTCACTTCTAATAAAAAATTTTAAATGATTCTAAAAATACTAAATTATTAAAATAGCAAAATCATCACAGTCAGTCGTGAGGCAGTAAAAAGTGTTGCAGATTAAATTAACACAAAAAAAGATTAAAATAATCAATTTTGGTGTTATTTTATACATTGAATGAAATTTTAGTTTATTACATTTTTTTTGTAACTATAAAACATGAAGATATCGATAACTCTGAGTCTTCGATCGATTTCTTCATATTATATAATAATTAAAGATAACCAAGTAATAAAATCATTGTTTTATATTATAAGTATATTATACTTCTTCAAAATTATTTTCATTATTTCAATTTAATTATTATTTTCAAAAAATTTTAACTACAATTTTACTTTATATCTATTATTTTTAATAAGAATTAATTAATCAATTTAACGAAATTTCAATTATTCCTAAATTCTTTAATTAAATGCACATTAGAAAATAAAAACTTCAAATAATAGTAAAAAAATTCAATTAAACTTTTTCAAAAATATTAATTTCAAAATTCACTTATTTCCAAAAAGTTCACTCTATGTATATTTTTTTAAAAATTCAATTATAATCTAAAATTTTAACTGAAATTTATTTTTATAAAATGAAAATCAATTTTTATTAGAAAATTGTACAAGAATTTAATTATTTAAATTCAAAAGTAAATAATTTATTGAATAATTGAATGCTTCTCAAAATTCAATTCTCATAAACAATTTTAGTAACAAATTTTTTAATAATTCAATTCTTTTGTCGAATTTTATTAAAACTTGCATTTTTTTCAAGGAATTGAATTATAATTGTGTGACAAATAATTGAAACGCTGCGACGAGTTTTATGAGAATTTTTAAATTTATTCGTTTAACAATTCAATTTTATAAAATTTCAATTATTCGGAAATTGTGCAATTGATATATTGATAATTGAATATATTGAAAAATAAAAACTTGAAATAATTTCAATAAAAATCCTATTAAACTTTTAAAAAGAATTAATTCTACAGAATTTTTTGTTAAAAATATGAAAAATTAAGAATTTCAATGATTTTAGTTTGAAACTTTTTCAAAATTTAATTATTTCTAAAAATCCAGGTTGTAACGCTTTTAATGGTTAAGTATAATTTAAAATTTTAACTTAAATTCATTTTTAAAACCATTTTTATTAGTAAATTCTACGAGAATTTAATTATTTAAATACAAAAATAAATAATTTATTAATTCCCTGTTTGTTAAAATTAAATTCTGATAAAAAATGTTATCAACAAATTTTTTAAATCTTTAAATTCTTTGGACGAATTTTAATTAGATTTTTAAGAATTATTACATTTTTCGGGGAGTTTAATTAAAATTGCATTAAAAATACTTAAAATTCTGCAATGAGTTTTATTATTTATGAAAATAATTGAATTCCTAAAAGAATTTTATTATTTAAATACAAAAATAAATAATTTATTAATTTCATGATTGTTGAAATTAAATTCTGATAAAAAATGTTATCAACAAATTTTTTAAATCTTTAAATTCTATGGACGAATTTTAAGAAGATTTTTAAGAATAATTACATTTTTCGAGGAATTTGATTAAAATTGCATTAAAAATAATTGAAATTCTGTAATGAGTTTTATTATTTATAAAAATAATTGAATTCCTAAAAGACTTTTATTATTTATAAAAATAATTGAATCCCTGTAGAAATGTTATTATTTATGAAAATAATTGAATTATTGCGAAGACATTTTTAAAAAATTTGTAAATACTTGAATTCATGTAAATTTTTTTATTATTTATGAAAATAATTGAATGTTTGCGTAGAATTGTATTGAAATTTTTTTTAATAATGGAATTCTTTCGGAAAATTTTATAGAAATATTAGAAATTAAAAATTATGGAATTTTAGAAAACTTTTGAAAATAATTGAACTTTGAGAAGAATTTGATAAAAATTTTGTATAATAATTGAATATCAGAGAATAGTTTTATTATTTATAAAGAGAATTGAAATTTTGACGAGAATTTTTAAAAATTTTTAACACAATTGAATTTAGTAACTATGTTAATAAGTTAGTTAGTAACTAAGTTAGTAATTAACTTTCTATTCTCCCTGGAGAACCTAAATTCGTTGAATTGTCACAAATCGTTGACTTTGGTGTTTTATTGAAAATAAAATTTCATTAATAGTTAAAAATAATACCAAAATAGAATATTTTAATCCTTTTTGGTGTTAATTTAATCCTAGAGTGATTAAACTGTTGCAAATTATTTTAATCCATTCTGGTGTTATTTTAACACCTCGCGTTTTACTGTAATGTAATTGAAAAAAATAAATTACCTAAAAAAATGATTTTTTCTTAAAAAAATTGTAATAACTTTTCTCTTCATCTCTTTTTTCTAAATGCACCTCGGGTCAATTTTAAAATCAAATACCATCGTGCATTGTTTCGTTGAACACAGTGAAAAATATTAGATCTGTCACGTGGCATGGGACAAATCACTTGCAATACTTTACCCGCTGTTACTTTCAGCCTCCACTGTGTGACTATATATATACATAGAGTACATACATGTATGTCTAGTCTGGAACCGAGGCATATCCCGGAAAAGTTGTTATCGCACCAGGCCAATTTATTATCGAGGCTATGCAACATATGCTTTTACTCGCTTCTTCATCGGCACACTGCAAGTTTATCTCACACCATGTTTTCATGTTTCGTTATATCCACAGTATTAATTATCGCGGTCAATTCAACTTGTCATCGATATTATCAATTTATTATTTTATTAATTTTCCTTTCTGCTCCTGTCGAGAATGTTTACTTATTTCCGATATTGTTTTTATAAGTTGTCAACAAATTTTATTCGTAATTAAAAATTATACTAATACTAACAATACTGTGTAAACATAATAATTTTTTAGTATCACTGTTATTGGTACTATTTTTATTATTTTTTTCTTCTTAATATTAATTTATTTATGTTTATTATTTTCTACTGTAATTTTTTACTGTTACTACTACTTTTTTAGTAGTAAAACACAATTTAGTCAGATTATTTTTATTACAGTCCATCACCAAAAATTCACTAGTAAGAAAATTGTAATTTAATTATACTTATTGTCTATTGCTAAAAAATATATACAAACTAGTTTTGGTCTGACAATTATAATTTAACTATAAAATTATTGTCCAATGTTATACAATTTGTTGCAAATTTCAGTAGTAAAACTCAGTTTCAGTTTAATAATAATAACACTAATAATAAAACTGATAAAATGTGACGAAAAATAAAATAGGAAATAAACATAGGAAAAAAAAGAAAGTAAGAAAAGAATATAGGAAAAGAAGTTTTCACTTCGGCCAGAAAGCAAATGTATTCGAGGCGGCTGTGACAAGCCATAAACAAGGTGTACGAACAAGAATTTTTCCCAGCCAAGGCTCAAGAGCTTTCGAAGGCGCACGACTTGTCTTTCCCGAGTCCCTCTGCCCTCCCGCCCACCATCACTCACTGAATTCTACAAGGCAAAGAAGAATAAAAGTAAAAACAAAATAAAAGAAGAGAGAGGGAGAGAGTGACAAGAACAAAAAATATAAAAGCGAAAACAATGTGGAAGGTATAGGGAAAAAAAAATTTTCAAGCTGGAAAATGGAATAACTTTTGTTATTAAATTGTTATTACCTCAGAGAGTTTTTGAATCGGAAGTCTCTCTGCGACAAATAATTGACGGGAATTGTGAAATCTGCTGCTGTTGTTATTATTATTATTATTATTGTTGTTGTTGTTATCGTACTCCTATGTACATATAACAATGAATGTAAAATATAGTGTGCGGAGATTTTAAATATCGTAATAAGAAAGTATTTAGATTTCTTTTCTCTATTTGTTCGGTTCTTTGTTTCCTTATTTTTTGTATTTTCTTCGTATTACTATTTTTCAATTTTCGTTTTTTTATTTTTTGTTCTTGAATTTTTTGTACAGTTTTATTACTTTTTATTATTCTCTTTATTTTGCTATAAGCTTTATTTTTATTGTAGGTATAGTTTTGTATTTTTTATTATTTTTGTATTTTTTTGTTTACTATTTTTTTTCATCATTTGTATTTTTTCTACTTTGTTTTCTATTATTTTTGTATATTTTATTATTTTTGTATATTTTATTATTTTTGTATTTTTATTATTTTTGTATTTTTTTGTTTACTATTTTTTTTCATCATTTGTATTTTTTCTACTTTGTTTTCTATTATTTTTGTATATTTTATTATTTTTGTATATTTTATTATTTTTGTATTTTTATTATTTTTGTATTTTTTTGTTTACTATTTTTTTTCATCATTTGTATTTTTTCTACTTTGTTTTCTATTATTTTTGTATATTTTATTATTTTTGTATATTTTATTATTTTTGTATTTTTATTATTTTTGTATTTTTTTGTTTACTATTTTTTTTTCATCATTTGTATTTTTTCTACTTTGTTTTCTATTATTTTTGTATATTTTATTATTTTTGTATATTTTATTATTTTTGTACATTTTTATTATTTTTGTACATTTTTATTATTATTTTTATATTTTCTCCATATTAATTTCTATTGTTTTTATTACTTTCACATTTTTTGTCTAAAAAGACAAAAAAGTAAAAATACTTTTTCACCTCTTTGTATTTTCTTTTCTTGTATTTTTTTCATTACTTTGTTATTTACTTTTGTATTTTTTCTATTCTTTTTTTCTTTGTATTCTTTTTGTTTTGTTTTCTATTTTCTCATATTTTTGTACTTTTTTGTTTATGTATTTTTTTAATCATTTTAGCATTCTCTTATTACTTTTGTATTTTTATTTACGTCGGTCAAGTTCTCAACGTTTATGATCAACGATTGAAAGAAAAAAATTATTTTCCAACGAAAAAAAAATAATATTTATTGTTCAGAAATATTTTCTTTTGTAAATCATTATTAAAAAAATTAATTGTACAATTTTCTTTACAAAAATTTATAACTATTTCCTCAAAAAAATATTTGTTTTCTAAAATCGTTGACTATAAACGTTGTAAACTTCACCAACGTTTTTATTTTTGTTTCCTATATTATTGTTTTTTTATCATATAAAATTTTTTATTTTTTATTCTTTTCCATCATTTTTGCATTCTATTATGTAGTTTTATGTTTTTCATTTTCTTTTATTTTTCATTATTTTCAAATACTTTTACAATTTGTATATTTTAATAGAAACCGTTGTTTCTATTTTTATTTGTTTTCCTTTTTATTTTTTTTTTATTCATCAATTATTTTTTTGTAATAATATTTTTCTAATTTTCTCGATATTTTAAGAATAAAATTTTCCTCCCTCTTGTATCGAGAGTCGATACTCGGATACCTAAACCACGACCTTAAAGAGATGGTATTGTTCTCGTGTCTCCTATAAATGTCCCGGATTCGCTTCGCCACTTTGCTATCATCTTTCTCTCTCTCTCCCTCTTTGGTCTCACAGAGATACTTTTTATTAGTTTCTCGAAGAGGTGGTTGGATGCTCATTCAGCTTGGACGCTAGTTTCAAGAGTTTCATGTTCGTCCTCATCATTATTATCATTACTATTGTTACTATTATTATTATTATTATTATTATTATATTTTTATTATATTTATATTATTATTATAATTATTATTATTATTATATTATTATTATTATTATTATTATTATTATTATTATTATTATTATATTATTAATATAATTATTATCATTTTATTATTTATTTTTTGTATTCTATTATTTATTATTGTGTAATTAATTATTTACCAAATTATTTAGCAGTATTACAAAAGTAAACAAATATATAAAAATAATAATAATATCATTAAAAATTATTAATAGTATCATTTTTTATCATCAAGGATCACAAGTACGTCTTTATAGTCGAACGATGATATTTCTATAAAATACTCATTATTACCCTAGAACAATAATATTCACTTTATATTTATTTTATGTGTAAAACTGACCACAAGAAGCCTTTGTTGCTGAAAATAAAAATAACAATATTACTTTTGTTATTATTATTATTTTTCTTATCATTAATAGTTTTTTATTTCTCAATTACTTTGATTATTAATTATTATAATTATTTCTTCAATTTTTACTAGTTTTTTTTCTATTTTTCCATTATTTCGATCATTGCAATTATAATTTTTTTTACTATTGCAATTACATATTTCTTTATCGCGATCAATTTCTCCCTCCTTTTTTTTATTCCTTTTTTCTCCCTTTTTGCCCTAGCAGATAACATATTGAGTTATGAGCGGCAAAACTCAGGATGAATTCGCGTGAGAGTGCAAAATCGATAAACTTTGTATATAGTGGACTTGGGCGAAGAAACTATCTCCATTTTACCCCCCCCCCCAAAAAAAAAGAAAAGAAAAATTTTCAATCTACATACGCAATTTATCGTCTATTTTCCGGGTAAAAGTTGCGGGTTTCTTCGAGAACAAAAGCAAAAGAAAAAAAATACTGTATAGGTGAGAAATTTTTATTAAGCTCTCTCTCTCTCTCTCTTGGTTTCTTGTTTCGTTTGAATAATTGTTTTATTTAAGGCAAGAAAAAAAAATTCTAAAGGATCGAAAATCATAAATGGAATTATATTTACAGAGAGAAAGAGAGAAAAAAGTGCCAGCAATTCATCTCAATTGCTGAGTTTGCAGGAGAGTATCGGTAATAACATTGCATGTTCTCGTGCCAGGACATTGTGTCAGGGAAAAAGAAGAGGAGAAAAATACTTTTTTTTCTTTTTTCATTCTTTTTTGTTTAATTCTTTCTTTTTAATAATAAATCTTGAAAATACTGTTCAGCTAGATTAGCACAAAGATGCATGGCATCTGGCACGAGATGCAGGTCAGGATGGTTTCCCGGTTTCAGCAATACAATACGAGGCTTGTCACCATTGTCTAACTGCTGCTGATAAACGGTACCGCGATAAAACAAGAGAACTATTTCGCTTTATCTCTCTGCAAATTTTGAGGGTCTTGTTCATATTTTAGTCGTCGTGAAACTCGTTTGCAATTTATTTTGAAAATTTTCTTTTTCAAAAACATTTCGTTTCGAGTTCTCTTTCTCTTTTCTTTCTTTCTTTCTTTCTTTTTTTCACTCTTTTCTATTTTTTCTACTTTCTACTCTTCCTTCTTTATTTCGTTATTCAAATTACTTTTCTTTTTCTTTTATTATTTTTCAATCTTTATTTTGCTTTTTTCTTAAATTTCTTCTTTGTTTTATTTTCTTCTCATCTTTTTTTTTCTCCCCTGTATTTTGTTTTTTTTAAACGAAGTTAAAGTTCACAACGTTCATCAACGAAAAAATTTATTTAATGCATCCGAATATTATTTTTAATTTCATGTTTAATTGTAAAATAATTATTATCAAAATATAAATAATAATAATAATAATAATAATAATAATAATAATAATAATAATATATAATTAATCTTTTTTCCTGAAATTTTTTTATCAATATTGCGGCGTCGTTTTTAATTAATTTACTAAGTGAATAATTTTTTTCCGTTGATCAACGTTGTTGACTTCAACCTGTTTTTTAAAATTATTTTCTTCATTATTTTCCTTTCTTCTGTATTTTATTTTTCTTTACAATTTTTTTCTTTTATTTATTCGTAAATATTAAAAAATTAAAATAAACCCGAAAATGTAATATTATAAAAAACATTCTTTTTAATTTTAATATAAAAAGAGGGCTTTAATTATGTGTTCAAAATTTTTAAACAATTCTCATCAAAATTAGAATTAAGTTTATAAATATTAAAATTCTTTTCCAAAAATCAAACAATATTTTAAAAAACTTTATTTCTAATTTTAAAATAAAAACAGAGCTTTAATTATGTTCAAAATTTTTTTTAAATTCTCGTCAAAATTAGAATTACCTTTGCAAATACTAAAATTCTTCTCTAAAAATCAAATATTTTTCAAATTTTGAATAAAATTCTTGGCAAAATTTCAATTATTTTCAAAAATTTTCCTCAATTTAATGATTTTTATTGTCTAATATTTTATAAAAAATGTTGATAAAATTCTTAGCAAACATTAAATTATTTTCATAAATAATAATAGTTTCACAGTGAATTCAAATATTTACAAATATTTTATAAATTTTTGTCAATAATTTAATTATCTTCATAAATAATAAAATTTTTCTTCTGAGATTCAATTATTTTCTTGAATAATAAAACTCATAATAGAATTTCAATTATTTTGAAAATACAATTTTAACTGATTTCTTCGAAAAATATAATTATTCTTGAAAATTTTTTTAAAATTTGTCGGAAAATTTCAATTATGTTGACAAAATTCTTTATGAGAATTCAATTTTAAGGAACAATACATATATTCGATAAATTATTTATTTTCGTAATTAAATAATTGAATTATTGTACAATTTAAAAAAAAAATTTTCGAAACTGTCTTTTATGAAATTATTTTCTTAAAAAGTAAAATTAAATTGCCCAAAAGGTCTCATTCTTAAAAGTGAATAAAATTCATTTATTTCTTGAAAATTTAATTTTTATCATAATAATCATTTTTAAAAAAAACTTTTACTTTCCTTTTTAATATAAATAGATTTTAGTTTTAATAAAGAAGAAATAAAATAAATAAATAAAGACAACTAAATAAGTAAAAATAAAAATGATGAAAAAAATGTAAAAATTTTTTCAGATAAAATATTATTATTTTCTTTTTTTTATCTACGAGTAAAATTTATTTTTAATCGTGAATACCATCGGAGACTAAGAATCACGTTTTGCTCATTATCACATTTCGCTTTTCCCTCCCCTCTCCCGTCGTCATTTTTCTCACTCTCTCACTGTATATGTAAAAAATGTGTGAGCCCATTTGCTTTCTTCGATCGAATGCAACAATAATAATACCTGCACGGGACTCGTATAAATTTTCAAATCTCGTTTTGTGATATTGAAAGACGCTGAGATTGGCGAACCAAAGGGAAGTTACGGGGTCGTTATGAGTCAAGAACCATCGAAATCGCATTGGGATACTTTTGCACACGGTGGTTATTTACTTGAAAGTTCAAAGATGATAACGAGTGATTTTCACTTAAGGGGAAATTAATCTGTGGAAAAAATATTTCACGAAAGTGAAGAGGGAAGAAAGGATATTCCAGAGAAAAAGGGATTTTTTTTACTTTTAGGAAAAAAGAGAATTTTTAAAAAAGAAGAAAATTTGTAAAAAAGAAAAAGGGAAATTTTTTATTATCAAAAAAATTGAGTTGCAAAAAAAGGAGAAGAGGAGAAAGAAATTTTTTTGTTACTTTACGAAAAAAAATATGTAAAAAAGAAAAGCTTTAATATTTGTTCGATAAATTTTACTTGTTTGGGAAAAATAATACTGATGCGTGAAAATCTTAAACAAAGGAGTATTTACTTTTTTCTTTTCTTCTTCTATTTTTTGACAAAGTGTCAAGTTTATGTATAGGCGAAAAAAAATGTGTGCACTGCTTTAATGTGCAAGTGTTTGTGACAAGTTTTACTACGTGTGTTTATATCTGTCGCGTGTGTTTTTTTTTTGAGTATATAAAACCATGACGGATGTTGCACTTGAAAGAGAGACTTTGTGAAATAGAGCTATGTGAGGATATTTCTTGTATGTGTATGTGACCCAGTAATCCTAGTCGCGATTTTCGCGGATAAAATTATTTTCTCGTGAACAATAATCGCATGAGACACATGTCACGGCCAATATCGTGATTTTGATCGCACTTTACGTATACAATGTATGTATATAGTAACGTGTATAGGTTCATGAAACAGAACCCCCCTTTTTTTTATCAGAATCACTTACACACAAATCTCTCGCATGACGAAACGATAATATTCGTGATTTATCAGTCACTTAAAAAGAAAAAAGAGAAAAGAAAAAATTTATGAAAAAACTTGTCTTACTCGACACGCTAGTTGCTATTACATTAATTTGCAAGTGTATTTCAATTATTTCTTT
Organism: Leptopilina drosophilae; assembly: GCA_032873175.1. NCBI lineage: Eukaryota > Metazoa > Arthropoda > Insecta > Hymenoptera > Figitidae > Leptopilina > Leptopilina drosophilae. The sequence goes on from CM065485.1 coordinate 11,870,814, forward strand.
ATTTTTTCTTTATCACTAAGTGGTAATTTAATTTATTACTATTCCCTATTATTTAAATTATAATTAATTTTAATTTACATAATATTATTTTTCAGATTTTTATTAATGTTTTCTTTCATTTTATTTATTAAGTTATTTATTGTAAACTAGCAAAACTGAACGCGCGTGAAATTTTCTTTTTCATTTTTACTTTCAAAATTTGTTTTCACAAAGTTAATGAAAATTTTTAATTTTTTAAAAAATGTAATTTTTCTGACGATCCTCGATTAAATGTAAATATTTGAACAACTCGTATAGTAAATATCAAAATATTTCTAACAGCAACTTGAATTAAAATTCAAAATTTATTTCAACAAAAGTTGGCAAAATTATCAATTGTTTCAATTTTGTCAAAATTATTTTCGGAAATAGAAGAATTTTTAAAAAATTTTAGTTTCATTTCTTCAAGAAAGAATTTTTCGAATTTTCTGAATTAAATTTTTCAAAACTTTCATACTTTTTGTTAAGGAAAAGTGTAAAAACTTATTCATATTTATTTTTCCCGAGAAATTAAAATTTCAAATAATTTCAATGAAAAACCTCATGAAATATAATTATTTCTAAAATTTACAACTGTAATTCATCCAAAATTCAATTACTTTTTTTTAGAATTTTTGAATAAAATTATTGAAAAACTTTAATAATTTTTTATAATAAAAATAAAATTATTAATTTTTTATAATAAAAATAAAATTATTAATTTTTTATAATAAAAATTTTAATATTTTTAAACTTTTGTTTCCCTTAAATTTTCAAGGAATTTAATTAAAAAACCTTTTAAATTTGAATTCATTCCTAAAATTTCTGTTTCAACGATTTAAATATTTAAAATTATTTTTTTCAATTTTGACAGAAATTTTTGTTAAATCAATTTCTATCAGAATTCAAATACGAGAATTGAATTATTTGAATAGAATACTTTTTGTAAATTCATAAAATGATATAATTTCAAAAATATGATTATATTTATAGACATTTTTTAAAGAGGAAAAATATACCTAATTCTTTAAAATATAAACTTTTACAGAATTTTCAATTGTTTTAATTTGTTAAAATTATTATTGTAAATTCAAGTATCTTTTTCTTTAAAAAATTTTAATTACTATTTTTCAAAAACCTTATTGTAAAAAAATTTCAAATTAAATTTTTCAAATTTTAAAACCTTTTGGAAAATAAATATTAAATTAATTATTGTTCTTTACTTGCTTAAAATTTCAAAATACTTAAATTTGAACTGCAAGTCTTCCAAAATTCAATTAATTTTTAAAAAATTTTTTAATAATATTATTCAAAATTTAATTTTTATATAGTAAAATTTATTTATTCAAAAGCAAAAAGTCAGTTACTACTTTTAATTTACAAACATTTTCACTAATTCAAATTTAGAGAGTGGCAAATGAATTTATTATCTAAATTTACAATTATTAAAATTTTTTTATTTTTAAATACCTTCAATTTTTTAATAACTTTATATTGAAAACTAAATAATTTCACATAAGGTAAATGTACATATTTCCGTGCTAGAACCTAATTCCGTGCTATTTTTTTTATTAATTAAAATAAGGAATTGATAAAATATTTTAGCAAGTGGAAAATTGTAGAATAAATTTTGCTATTTAGTAGATTAATATTATGGGTTTTATTTTACTAAAATATTTTATTAATTTTTTATATTAATTAATATTATATGATAGCACGGAATTATATTCTAGCACGGAAATATGTACATTTACCTTAGTAACTAATGCATTCTAATTAACTTTTTTTAAAATTTTTAATGAAATTGTTCGTGAGAATTCAATTTTTTTGTAAATTACAAAATACTTTATAAGAAGTTAATTATTTTCAATACAATTAGAAATTTTAAATAATGATAAAAATAATTATGTTAAATATTTTAACATATTCTTTGTAGAAATTCCATTCTTTTTACTGCAATTCGAATAGAATTTTTCGAAAGAGTTTAATATTTCCAAATTTTTAGTAGAAGTCTTCCAAATAATTAATTTATTTTATTCTTTTTACATATAATTTTAACATTTTTTCCCAACAAATTCAATTATTTTTGTAAAAAAAAAAAATTCTTTGAGAAATTTAATTATTGTTAAAAACTTTAGAAAAAAACTTCGAAACAATTGAATTATTTTCATAAATAATAATTGATGATATAAATTGTTCGATTATAATTATGATGTGACATCTTTTTTCTTTATCTCCACTCTTTTGATAAAATCCTTACAAATAATTCAAATATTTTGAAAATTTATAATAAATCTTATAGACAGAATTCAATTATTTTCTTAAAAAATTTCTTAAAAATTCTTCGGAAGAATTAAATTATTGTTAAAAATTTCAATCAAAATCTTCCAAAAAATTCAATTAATTTTATAAATAATAAAATTCTCTTTAGAAATTCAATTTTTTTAAAAAAAGATTGTCAATAAAATTTATCGGAAGTGAATTATTTTTGATTTTAAGAAATTTTATTACTTTTAATTTTAATCAATTAATTAAATTCCTCTAAAAGATTTGGTTAATTTTGAAAAATTGTAATCAAATTCTTCTGAAAAATTCAATATATTCAAAAATTTCAAAAAATTCTCCGGAATAATTCAACTAATTTCAACATAATTTTTATAAAATTCCATATAAATGCTGATTTTATATTTTTCTATTTTAATTCCTATACTTATTACTTATTCACTTTAATTTGATTAACTGTTTCATTCTATTTATACTCGCCTTTTAAGGCCATGTCAAAAATTTATTATTGACGTTTACATAAATATACACATAGAAATATTCTAAAAAGGTTAAACTGAAAGTGTTCTGAAGATTAAAGAGACGTGAAAATCGAAAAATGTGCATTGCTCTTCAAGAAAAAGGGGGTTCAAAGGGGCGATTGGGGAAATAGGGAACGGTTACGTGCGGAAATTAGACCGCGAAGTTCAACAGAGTTTATGACGTTGAAGTGCCTGTTGTGTTTACACGAGAAGAGTAAGAGAGAGAGAAAACTGATTTTCTCTCAAGCCACTTTTCCATTTTATGTTCGCATTATAGATTCTCTGTGAAAACTAATTAAACCCGTAGACAACAACAATTGATTATAAGAGAGCCAATCGCCGTACGACAAAGCGGGAACAATTTCTAGGCAATTTTTATTTTTTTTTTTTCAATGTCGATTTATAAAAATTATTATAGAAATTACATTAATAAATTATTTTTGAATATAGTTGAAGAAAAATAAAATAAAATAAAAAAAAATAAATAAAAAATAATAAAAGTAATAATGACAGTAATACTAATACTAATATAATTAAAAAAAATATTTTTCAGTCGAATTTTTTCATTTTCTAATATAAATTTCTTTTTAATGTATATAAAAATTTATTAAATAAGAAATTTGTTCGTTTTTGTCGTCCTGTGAGACAAATATTGAATTCAGCGTGAGTGTGGGGATGAATCTTGGCAATGTACCACACAGAGAGAGAGAGACAGGTGGCAATTGCTTTGACGGTCCAAAATTTGCTCCCAGTTGTATTCCTCCTCCAATCAGAGCTTGTTCTATTAAATTCACAGTCGCAATTTGCCATCCTCAGTAAGGAAAATATTTACCTTGTTTAATGACACTACTAATCCATGTATACGTGCACATTAATCAATAAATTCCCTTTTTACTCTCTTTCACTTTCGCTTATTGGCAAATATTTCGAGAAAATTTAATTATGTTTACTTTTCTCCAAACACTAACAATTTTCTTCTAATTGTCTAAAAACATTGTATTCTTCTTAATGTTTTCTTTATTATAATTTGTATCATTATTATTAGTAATTTAAAAATTGAAATTGAATTAAAAATTGGTTAAATATTGAATTATTTTTATTAGAGCTAGTTCGAATTAATAATAATTAAATAATTTTACTACCCAAATTAATAAACAATTTTATTTTCAATTAAACTTTTTGATTGGGTCACTTTCAAACTCACTATTTTATGGTTATGACTTTGTAAACAAACAAGAGTTGGGAAATAGTATTATAACAAAAAGTCACGAAAAGCAGAAAATGTGTAATATAAATTTTTATTTTAGTTAACGATTTTTTTCCTTCATTTAAGAAATGTATAATTTTAATGAATAATACATAATTATGGTAAACAAATTTTACTTTTTTAAAATTATAATTTATAATTATGATGAGGAAAATACTTATTGCGTTTTTTTTATTTTTTTTTTTTATTAAAAAGAGATTTTTTTCATATAAATGTTATTATTACTTACAATTGCTCTAATAAAATTAAAAGTTTTTTAAAAATAAAAAAAAGAAATATAAATAAACATTATTTATCTATTGCAAATTTTAATAAGAAATTGAATATTTAAAAAAAACGAAACAATTTTACTCAAAAAATGCCTTGTTACATAATATATATATTTATGCCTTACGAATTTCTTTAATTGTAAAATTATTTGAAAATATAAATAACTTCCTTTTTAATTAGATATTAAATTTTTATTTTTTTCCACAAGAATTAAAAGGTTAAAAAAATGCCAAATTCAAAAAATTATTTTTATTATTTCAATAAATATTTCCAATAAATTTTAAAAAGTTCTTTAAGAATTATCACATACATTTGTTTAAAATTTTAATTTTACATAATTTCGATTATTCGAAAATTCTTTAATTAAATACACTGTAAGAAACGTTTTGTATTAGGCAGCAAATTCCACTAATTATTTAGAAAAATTTTTCAACATAGATAGGAGAATTTTCCTAAAAAATTATCGAAAACTTCCTATGAATTACGAAACATTCTAATAAAATAGTAAGAAACATCCCAAAAGTTTTAAAAAATTCTCTTAAACGTTTAGGAAAATTTCCTCATGAAAATACAGGAAAAACAAACAGGAATACAGGAAAAATACAATTTGAAAAAATTTCCACGTAACTTCAAATTATTTTTAAAAAATTAAATTAAGCTTTTTCAAAAAAATAATTCTTAAAAATTTCCAGTTAAAAGTATAGAAAATTCAAATTTTTCAACAATGTTTTAATTTGAAAACTTCTCAAAATTATTTAACTACAAAAGTAAATAATTTATTAAATAATAAAATGTTTTTTTAAATTTAATTCTTATTAAGAAAAATATAAGCAGAATATTTGTATTTCAGTCATAATTAATTGTAAAAATTATGTATTTTTTTTACCAGTTTCTAAGGTTTTTTCAAGTAAAGAAAAGATTGCTAAATATTTTATTTTTAATCATAAGCTTATTAAAGAATTCTAATTTTTTCCCAAGTAAAGATTGGAAAAAAATAATATTTATGTTCAAGTTGCATTTTTGTTATAAAAATTATAATTTAAAAAAAAGAATAAATTTGCTCATGGGAAATTTTCGAATTAAACATTTCCAAAAATTTTTCATTTATATTCGAAGGAAAGAAAACGGTGTAATAAATATTTGTTTCTAAAAAATATTTGGTTTTGAACTATTATAAAAGTATTTCTGCAATAATATATCAAATTATTTCCTTGAAAATTTTTTTTAATAAGGAAGACAATTTTGGTTAATGCGTAATTTTAAATCAGATTTCTTCAAAAAAATCTTTGTTTTTAATTTTGAAACGTATTTCTTTTGTAAATTACACTATCATAATATTTTAAATAAATTTTATAAATTAAAGATATTTCAGTTTTTTGGTTTTAAATAAATTTGTTAGCATTAGTTACTTCAACACTTGAACAAAATGTAAGTAATGTTTAATATTCTAAATCACATTTGAATTAAAATAAAGACAATAATTAAAACAATGAGATAAATATTTGCTTTTTCATTATTATTTATAAATTATGATTTTGAAAGTTTTTGACAATTTTTCGTTTATTATTATTTTAATGTTTTGTTTCTGTATGTTTTTGTAAACTCGTTTGACACGTTAAAACGTATAAATTGTATGAAAAATAAAAATATAATAAATTTCACTTTTATTGAGACTTTTAAGGGAGTCAATGCCTCAATTCTTAACAACATTAAGGGGAATGATGAGGGAGAGAAATATGAGAAAAATTCGTCATACGTAATAAATTTGACTCTCACTTTCCGTGTAAATGGGATTCATGTCGTGCGCGGGAGCACAAAACGCCATCCATTAAATATAATATCGTGTGTGCCAAGATGCAACATATCATATAGATATATATAGGAAATAAGAGAGAGAGAGAGAAATATATACAGTGAAAAAAGAGAGAAAGAAAAAATAAAAGAGAGAGGGAAAGAAAATAAGAAAGAGAGAGAAATAAATTTTTCCACCCAACATAATATATGATTTAAAACAATTTTCATTCCATAAAGATTTGCGATTAGAGTAAAAAAAAACAATTTGCTACGCATTATTTTTTTCATTCTTAAAAAACATTCATTTTTATTATTTATTCGCTGATAAAAATAATGTCATATAAATTAAAGTTTTATATTCTTATCGTGTCGTAAATGTTGTGTAAGGCCTACTTTCGATTTTTTTTCTTTAAAAAAAATGTATATGTGTATAATATGGATATAGAATGTACATAAATATAAATATGAAACAACAGCGGCAGCCAAGCTGTCTTCATTAATTTTTTTCTCTCCTTTATTTTCAACGGAAAGCATTAGTATGTTAATTGACATTTAATTAAAACAGTAATTAGTCTCTTCGCGAAAAAAAAAACGTTGCGTTACGTATTTTCATTCAACCTTTTTGCCTTTCCTTTCGATTATACAACAATTTGAATACAAAATGTCGTTCAACTTTTTTTAAAAAATTTTTATTGTTTATTTTCTTTATCACGTTATAAATATTTTATAAACTCTCGTCTGTATTTAGTGAAAAGAAAATTTTATTTATTTTATTTTTTACTAAATTATAAAAAATTATACAAAAACTTATAAATAAAAATTCATAAGTTTTTATAATATATAAATATATATATATATATATATATATATATATATATATATATATATATATATATATATTATAATTTAGTAAAAATAATTTATTTAATTAAAAAATAGTGAAAAAATGGTTTAATAGAAATGAAATATTTCCTTTAAATATAAAAAGAAATGAGGGTGAAAAATAAGAGATTTACTTCTATTGCGTCGAAAGGAATGTATTTCATATCACGTGCGGCAGTTTAAAAAAATATTAACAATGAATCTTTTTTTTTAGTGAAAATAACCCCTAATAAATAGAATTAAAGTTGGTCTTACAAATTTGCAATAAGAGGTGTCGTGTAAAACTGATTCGTATCTTTTATTTTTGTAATGTACCTGTCAAACGATAAACCAACATTAAACGAGACTCGTGCATGAAACAGGTCACATTATATCTGCATTATGATCGGTGAGATAAGTTCATTTTTTTCTTTTTTGATCAATTTACCAACTTTCTTGCGAACATAATAAACCAGGCGCATTATTAAATTTTCCCCCCCCTTCAACTTTAATAATAACAAAATTGAAAAATAAAGTCCTTAAGTGACTTGGAAATTCCTTCTTCTCTGTTGGCATTGTTTGCTACGAGAAAGAATATTTTAATTATTAATTATATATTTATTAATTATAATTATATTATAAATTATATATTTATTGATTATAATTATATTATAAATTATATATTTATTGATTATAATTATATTATAAATTACTATAAATCAACTGCTGATAAATAATAAAATCAGTTTCAAGTAATAACTAAATTTTTTTAAATTTAATTAATTATTACTTTAAAAGAAATTTATAAAAAGATACTAAATAGAAAAATGTCGCCGCGATATTTTATTGAAAAATTCTTTTATTTATCCCAAGTGCATTTTCAAGTTAACAAAAAGAAAAAATTGAAATAAAAGAAAAAAAAATGTCCCAATGAAGACGTTCCATTTGAACGTATCTTTCATTCTCATTGCAGACACATAAGTATTTCTACACACAAGTATAGTACCGGGGGGAGAAAAGAAGCCTTAGAATCTATACGAATGGCTTGAAGTCACGAAACTTTCTTGGAATTAGATTTTATACTCCTGAGAGAGCGAGAACCTAAGACATTCTGATTTTATTTTTGCCAAGAGTTTTCTTTACTGATATCATGAAGCATCTTTACTTAAGTTTTAAAAGATTCCGTTTCACTTTTCACATGAAAAACATTTAAATTTAATTGTAACTCTTCTCAGCTCACTGACTGAAACTCTCTCACTCTCTTTCTCCTTTTCTTTCTCTCTCCCATACTCTCTTTTCATCTTCTCTTCTCAATTCAAAGTTATTATTTCTGGAATTTTTTTTTCTTTTTAATAAGTCTGTATATTTTTATATGCTTCCAGAGTTTTTATCGAATTTTTTATAAAACATTTTTAGATTATATAAAAAATAATGTAATAATAATAAAAATAAAAAAAATTGTTATATTTATATTTTAGTTGTAGATAAAAATATAGAAACAAAATTATTTTGAGTAATATAGGAAAAATTAGATACACATATTTTTATAACGTTTTTATTTTACATTTTATTATATAATTTTGGAAATTAGTAGAAATAATTACTTTTTTGAACATAAAAACGTATTTAACAAGATAAAATATTTTCTTAAAGTTAAAATAAAAGAATCAGTGGTAATGGGAAATTTTAGTCAGACAAGAACTTTTTAAATAGCCATTAACTTAGTTTCAGTAGTAAAAGTCCGTTTTGAGTCAGACAAAAACGTTCCGAAGGATACTTAACTTTTTTTTGTATTCCTAATAAAGGAAAAGTACTTTCTGATATAGAGCTTGCAATTCTGAGAAGTGAAAATATTGTTCAGTTATCTAGTTAAAATTAGAATGCGAGATAAAATGGAAAATAAAATAAAAATAAAATCAAAGAAGAATATTGTTTTAATTATTTATTATAATTTTTGTTTCAGGTGAGTGTCACTTGTTATTATATCGATGAAGGTGGAAATATTCAATATGGGTGAGTTCACATTATTTTAGTGAAAAAATTTTTCAATTCATATAATTTTTTTACCATCGTTAATTTTCGTAATTCTTTTTTTCCAACTTAATTAGTCAGTAGCAGAACAAAAATTTTAGTCGTACAGAGAATTATTTTTTTTCTTCTACTTAAAATTAGTAGAAAATCAATTTCTTTATCAAACAAAACAATTTTTTCTACATTTCACTTTCTTCCTTTTGGTTTTTTGGGTGAATATTTCCAAAATTCTCAAATTCAAACTAAAGCGAAAATACACGAATACTTTGAACAATGACTTTCATATTTCAAAAAAAAATTCGTTTCAACATTGAAGAATAAAAAGGAAGGGAAAAAAACTTGGTTTCTGTAAACGTAATGTTAACTTAATTTTCTCCCGCTTTCATAAGCTGCGTGCCTCGACACACTTTCAGATGAGATAACTCAACTTGCAATGCTTTAAAAAGCCAATTTTCACCGAAGAGTTTTAAAAGAAATGAGATTGATTGTCTTCTGACACGAGAGGCCGTGGAAAAAAAGAGAATAAACCCAAATAAGCTTATTGTTGAGCGCATTTTAATTTAATGTCCAAACGATGATATAGTCCTGTGTCATTCATGTCCCTCTCGACGTCCGGTGTCTCTATTAATGCGAATTAACCTAATATATTGACCCTCTTTTTCAGTGTCAATGGTCTTTTAAATTTAGCTCTCACTTTATTGCATTTTTCTCCGTCTCTTTTTTTTCTTGTCTCATTTCTCCTGTAAATTACCATTTTTTTAAATTTCTACTTTTCTTCGTTGGAACAATTTTTTTAAACTAGAAATAATTTCTTGTAGCTGAATTTTTTTGGTATTTTTCGCATTCAAGGAAATTCTACAGTCAAAGTAAAGCTGTTTTTACTTACAGTGTAAAATATTTCACTATAACATTTTTTATTTACTGGAAAACAGTTTCTACTTTACGGTAAATCGTTAGGTATTAAAATAACACCAAAAATGATTAAAATAATCCAATTTAGTGTTATTTTAATCCATTTTGGTGTTATTTTAATACCTAACGATTTACCGTGTTACTGTAAAAATAGTTATTTGTATTTTATTCAAATTGACATTTTTTGATTACTAGATATTAAATAAAAGTGACAAAAAAAGCAAACAATTAAAGTAATTAGTAAGACCTATTATCTATTTAATTAAATAAATAGATTAGTAAATAAAGAGAAATAAATAAATAAAAATGAGAAAAAAAGTAAATAAAAGTAGAAAATAGAAGTAAAAGAAAAACATAAAGAAGCGCTGTGTCCGTATGGGAAACTAATTTAGAATTACAAAGCCTCCTCTAATCCCATGGAGTTACGAGACCACCACCATCAGTCGTCATTTATCTGTTGATAATAATGATAGAGCGCCTGTTCATAATTCAGGTCAACGCGTAAATCATTTGATCGTTACAGGAAAATTACCGACATTCAGGTACTGTTAATCACATACTCACATAGATGTAGAATAATTAGATCCATTTAGTAAATTGCCGAGTGTTAAATAAACACCTTGTTATATGTAAACAAACGAAAATTCATTTTCACAAAAAAAAATGTTTATCATAATAATGCGATTTTTCTCAAACATTGCATGAGCGGTGACAATAATTACACGTATAGAAAAATTACGATTCACATGAGCAATTTTATCGAAATAGGAGAAAATAAATCCTCTACCTTTGCTCAATATATGGTTCAATATTGTCGATAAGATTTTCATTATTATTCTTATCCATATTCCTCTCAGTACAAATTGAACTTTTCTCTGGTTCTCAAAAGAAATTTATTTTTATTTTCAATCTTGGGTGTAGACTGATGAAATATTTAATTTCGAGACAAGTGTTAATATTCGCAATCTTGGGTCAATATTGGCGATAGGATTATTATTATTACTATTCAAAGAAATTATTATCACCAGTTAATTAGTAAATTTTATTTTATTTATAGTGCAAAATAGTTTTATTATTCGCAAGCTTGGGTTTGTATTTTTGTATTTTTACAGTAAATTTTGAGGTTTAAAAAGTATTGCAGATTAAATTAACACCAAAAAAGATTAAAATAATCAATTTTGGTGTTATTTTTTACAATGAATTAAATTTTAGATTATTTAATTTTTTTATGAAAATTTTTTAACTATGAAACATGAAGATATTGATAACTCCGAGACTTCGACTCGAAGTGATCGATTTCTTTATATTCCATAATAATTAAAGATGAGCAAGTAATAAAATTATTATTTAATATTACAAGAATATTATACTTCTTAAAAATTAATTTCATTATTTCAATACAAATTTAATTATTCTATTCAAAAAATTTTAACTACAATTTTACTTTATATCTATTATTTTTAATAATAATTAATTAATCAATTTCACGAAATTTTAATTATTGCTGAATTTTTTAATTAACTGCATATTAGAAAATAAAAACTTCAAATAATATTAATAAAATTCAATTAAACTTTTTCAAAAATATTTATTTCAAAATTCCATTATTTCCAAAAAGTTCACTCTATATTTCTTTTAATATTTAATTATAAACTAAAATTTTAACTAAAATTCATTTTTGTGAAATGAAAATCAAATTTTATTAAAACGTTCTACAAGAATTTAATTATTTAAATGCAAAAGTAAATAATTTATTGAATAATTCAATATTTCTCAAAATTCAATTATCATAAAGAGTTTTTGTAACAAATTTTTTAATAATTCAACTCTTTTATCGAATTTTATTAACACTTGCATGGACATAATTACTTTTTTTAAATAATTCAATTATAATTGTATGATAAATAATTGAAACGCTGTGATGAGTCTTATGAGAATTTTCAAATTTATTCGTTTACAATTGAATATTACAAAATTTCAATTATTCGGAAATTCTGCAATTAATTATATATTGAAAAACAAATACTTGAAGTAATAAAATAAAAATCCTATTAAACTTTTAAAAAGAATTATTTCTACACAATTTTTTGTCAAAAATATAAAAAAATTAAGAATTTCAATGATTTTAGTTTGAAACTTTTTCAAAATTTAATTATTTCTAAAAGTCCACGTTACAATGTTTTTAATACTTAAGTATAATCTAAAATTTTTATCAAAATTCATTTTTAAACCCATTTTTTATTAGTAATTTCTACGAGAATTCAATTATTTAAATACAAAAATAAATAGTTTATTAATTTCGTGTTTGTTGAAATTAAATTCTCATAAAAAATGTTATCAACCAATTTTTTTTAATTATTTAATTCTTTTGACAAATTTTAATAAGATTTTTAAGAATAATTACATTTTTCGAGAAATTTGATTAAATTGCATTAAAAATAATTGAATTCTCAAAAGAATTTTATTATTTATAAAAATAATTGAATCCCTGTAGAAATGTTATTATTTATAAAAATAATGGAATTATTGCTAAGAAATTTATAAAAAAATTTGTAAATAATTGAATTCCTGTAAAAGTTTTTATTATTTATGAAAATAATTAAATGCTTGCGTAGAATTCTATGTAAATTTTTTTTAATAATGGAATTCTTTGGAAAAATTTTATTAAAATAGTAGATATTGAAAATTATGTAATCTTTTAAATACTTTTGATAATAATTGAAATTTTGATAAGAATTTGATTAAAATTTTATAAAATAATTGAATATCAGATAAGAATTTTATTATTTATCAAGACAATTGAAATTTTGACGAAAGTTTTTAAAAAAATTTTAACACAATTGAATGTAGTAACTATGTTACAAAGTTAGTTACGCTCTAAATCTGAATTAGTAGAAAATTACTAATGAAATGGTAAAAAAATCATCTACTACATTATTTAGTAATAATTTTACTAACACTTAGTAATATTTTACTAATTGTTAGTAGAGCGTTACTTATTGATTAGTAGAATTCTACTAACAATTAGTAGAACTGTTTTTTTTTATAGTCGATAAAACAGTTTCACTAATTCATTTAGTGAAAAAGTGTCTTTCACTTAGTAGAATTCTACTAAAACATTAGTAGAATTCTACTAAAACATTAGTAGAATTTTACTAAAAATTAGTAATATTCGACTAATTAAAAAGGTGAAAAGTCGTTCATGAAAACTACTAAAAATTAGTAAAATTTTACTAATTCTTAGTAGAATTCTACTAATTCAGATTTAGAGTGTAGTAAGTTGGTAACTATGTTAGTAACTAACTTACTATTCTCCCTGGAGAGGCTAAATTTGTTGAATTTTTCCAAATCGTTGACTTTAGTGTTTTATTTAAACTAAAATTTCATTGATTGTTAAAAATAACACCGAAACAGAATATTTTTATTGTTTTAGGTGTCAATTTAAATCTAGGGGGATTAAACTTTTGCAGATTATTTTAATCCATTCTGGTGTTATTTTAACACCTCACGTTTTATTGTGTTCCAAGATTGAAGTTCTTTTGCTTTTGTGTTATACGAGTGAGCTCTTTTCTCATCCGCGGAAAAATTTCTCTCTCGCTCTCTTTTGCAGTTCTTGGGCGATTTTCTAACTTAGCGATCTCTCGTGAAACTGGTCCAGTTGCTCTTCGTTTCTGTACTCGAACGAGAACGATTCCCCCGAGAGGTGAGATCGTTCCCACCTCATTCACCATTTTCCTGATGCCTGAGAGACGTATTTACATACGCCATTCCTCTGTGTCATCACCATCGAGCTATTTCAAGATTCAACCCCGTGAATATCGGAATTCAAAAGAAACGCTTTACTTTTCTTCTTCCTCGTTTTCTTCTTCTTCTTCGTCTTCTTCTTCTTTTTCTTCTTCTTTTTGCTTCTCTTCTTTTTCCATGTATAAAGAAAATTCGATGAATACTCAACTTCCTTCTGCTGCTTTTCTTCTTTTCCTTTTTGGAAAGAAAGTTTTTACATTTAACGTAGATTTTGATTTTTGATTAAAAACTACTTTCTTTGTGACTATTTTAAAGTCCAAAATAGAAAATAATTAAAATTCATTAATATTTAGAACATATTTAGAAAATAATAAATTACACTATTTATTTATTGCACTTCACAATAAAGAACGATTATCAAATTAATAAGCGTAAATTTGAGTAAATATTACAATAATTAATGAACAACTAAATAGTACCAATAATAAAATATTTTAATTATAAACAATCAATTTACAGTTTTCTTGAATGTATGAAATGGATACTAATCTGGATAAAATTAAAAAAAATTTCAATCAATTTATGCTTTGATCTACTTTTTTGCTATCAATTTGGTGTTTTCACAATTTGATACTTTTAAGTTAAATACAAGTGTTTTTTTTATTTATTTATTCAATATTTTATTATTCAATCAAATTAATTATAGTTAAGTTTAACTATTAAATATTTACTTTTTTTCAAAAAAATGCCTTTTTTTGTTTGAAAAGAAAATAAAAAGCTACATAATCTAAAATATAAAGAGCAACTTTTATACAATATTATTGCCATATTTCAAAATACAGTGAGTGTCAGAAAAGTTTTTAAATTAAATTTCTCGTTGATTGCAGCAACACCCGAAAGTAATTTTCATTTGCCAAAATAGTTTCATTAGAAATTTATTTAATTAACAATCAACTCTCATATTATAGAGAAAAAGAGAGAGAGAGAGGGCAAGCAAGGAGGTAAAAAAAAGGAAAAATTGGCCAAACTCATTATTCACGACTAAAAATACATCTCTGTCGAAACTTTAATTAGACGCGGGAACTTTTCGGTTTTCCCTTGGAACTTGAGAAATTTTTAGTTAATTAGTCTTCTTCTTCTTCTTCGAAACATGGTTTTTAAGTTCCGAAGGGGGGGAGTCAGTTTGAATTCCCCCTTTTTCGACCCCTTTCGACCCCTATTACGGGCGCAGAACGCATTTTGAAGTGAGTTATTTTCGAATGTTTTGTATTTTCCTTTTTGACATTTTCTCAATTTTTTACATTTTATTTACTTTGTGATTCGAACTGTATTTAAATTTTATTTATTTATTCTTTCTAAGTTTCACAGTGTGAACTAATTAAACTAATTTAATTTATATTCTGAATATCTGGTAAAAAAGTTTAGTATAATTTATTAAAAAGCAGAAGTAGCTGTTTTTACCCCATATGGTTTTTTCACCCGACTCTAATGTAATATTTCGGCAATTTACAATAATAATAATTTATTAGTTGTAATAAACGCGGTTGTGGTAATTATTTAATTAAATTTAGTATATAAATGAAATATGAAATATAAATAAAGAAAATTAAAAATAGTGATAAAAATGTAATAAAAGCTCTCTGAAATAGGTGTATTATTATTACGAAAAGAGGAAATGAGGGGTTTTATGGGATAATATACGCAGAGAATTGAAACTTAGTTTATAAGAAAATATAGATGTCTATTAATTTGCAAGTCACTCGAGTATTGTATTGCACTAAAAGGGTGTGGTTGATACATAGAGGCTTTGGAACATTGAACTAAATTCACTGGAGATGAGCAGCTCGAGGCGTTGAAATGATATTCACGTTGCTCTTGTTTGTTGTATTACGTCGACTATATTGTTACCCTCTGAATATTTAATACTATAATTTTTAAACATTATTTCTTCTATTTATTATAATTCTTTAATACTAGCTTACAATGCTTTTTTTATTACTAATGCGATAAATCAACAATTTTCTATTTAGAAAAATAAAATTCAATAATTAATTTATTATTAATAATAAATGAAAAATTATTATTGATAATAATAATAATAATTATTATTATTATTATTATTATTATTTATTATTAATAATACATTTTCCAGGCATTAAATACGTAAAGAAAAAAAATTAATTTTTTAAACAACAATGGAAGAAGTAAAAATTCTAAAGTTTTGCAAACGTTCAATTGAACGAATCTTATTTACTTCTCCACAAAATAAAATTCTATTACCATAATTTTGCGCCCAGTATAAAAAATAATTTATTGTTTCAAAATTCTAAACATACGTTTTCATTTTTGTTGCAGTTTGTAATTTTTATAAATATTAACACTGAAAAAATGTTTTTCTTCATTGGAACGTTGAAAATTCTTCGAAGTTTTTAAAAGCTCAAGAAGAAGTAAAAAATACAAATATATAGATAGTTCATTTTAAATTAATAAAAAAAGGTAAAATTAAATGTAAATCAAATAAATAAAGAATAATAATAATAACTAATTAAAACAAAAAGTTAAAAAAAAACAAATTAGAAAAGAACTGTTTGCAGAGTGTCTACTAACCGGGAAATCCGGAAAAAAATCAGGAATTTAATTTAACCGTGAAAAACCGGGAATTAGCCGGGATTTTCATACAAAACCGGGAATTTTTTCACAAAAATTAAAAAAAGTTTTATTATTTTAATTTGTTTCTAAAAAATTACTTTTTATTTCAATTGTTATAGATATTTATATTCTTCTCTAACTTTCAATTAGTTAAAAAAAATTAATTTGATAATAAAAGTCAGGCACTAATTCAAACAGATTATGTAAATAAATTTTTAAAAATTATGGAGTTAATAGAAATATTGTCAAATTTGACTGAAAATATGTAATTGAATTTGTTAAAGAATTTATTCACAAACTTTTTAACAAATAAAATTTTCAAAGTATTTTAATTTAATAATTAATAATTAGTTTTTATAGTCACATTTTAATGAATTCATGTTTCTTAGTGCGAAGATTAATAATTAAAATTTTTATTAGTTAATTTAAAAAAACGATATGCGCTTCAAATTTTTTATTAAGATTGAATTCTCGCAAAATTTTTTTTAAATTATGAAAAATAAAATTGTTAAAATTTTTTAATTCCATTATTTCAAGATAATTTAATTTTTCTAAACAAATTATTGAAAATTTTTGAAAGAATTGAAATTTCTTTACATTTTTTTTTAAATAATTTAATTCTTTGAAAGAATTGTAATTCAAATTTTTCGAAAATAATCAAGGAAAATTAGTGACCGTAATAATAATTTAATTTTTAAAATATAAAGTCCCTCTTAAAGTTTTAAATCAATTGTTTGCTTCTAAAAATTATATTATTCTATTATTATTCAGTAGTTATAATTATTGAACTTCTCTTAAATTTTTATAGTTTCAAATTTCTGAATGTTCAAATAAATGATATTTGTCATTTCTTCAGCAAATTTAATGTTTACTACTTATTAAGTAAATAATTAATTATCACTGCTTTTTTTTAAAATAGTAATAAAATTCTTCACAGGAATTAAATTATTTTCATAAATAATATTCATTGGAAGGATTTCAATTATTTTTGTAAATAGTAAAATTCTTTGCAGAAGTCCAATTATTATCAATAGAATTGTAATAAACTTGAAAAAGAAAATTTCCAATTATAATTATAAAAAGACAATATTATTTTTAAAGAATTGAAAAAATTATTTTTCAAATTTTCAATTAAAATTATTATTTATTTATGTTCGAAATCAAATTTAAATTTAAATCTTATAAGAAAAGAAAACCGGGAAAAAATTAGGCCATGTCCGGGAAAAACCGGGAATTTTGTTCAATGAAAATAGTAGACACCCTGTGTTTGTTTTAAAAATTAAAATATAAATTCAATGAAATATATGAATATAAAATAAATATGTGGAATATAAAATAAAAAAAAAACAATTAATTGTGCAAAGTAGTAAAAAATTGTAAAAACTACAAAGTATTAAAAAATAAATACTATAATAGGTATATAATAAAAGAAAAATATATATTATTTTGTATATTATATTATGCATTATATATATATATAATATTATATATATTTAAATGTGTGTAGAATTTCTACGAATATCTACTGGCTTCTCATTAAATTTCTCTCCCCATTTTCTCTCTTTCGCTCGTGCTCCATTTTTCCACTGTTTCAAGTCTAGCTATTCATTTCCCTTCAATTTCCTGAGCTTTTCAGGGTTCAAAGCTTAAGAATCCTTGGCAGGAACCTGACGAAGAAAGCATTATGTCTTGGATATGTCCTTTGAGGTTTTCGAAGATGGTTCGCTTCTTGAGCCACCGTTCAACTAGTAGGAGAAGCACTAATTACTTTTCAAAATTTAAATATAGTGGAACTTTGGTTTTAACGAAGAGGCCAGCATCCCATTCACCTCCCTCCATGTCGCGCACCTTGCACTTCAAAGGGAAATTCAATTAAGTAGAAAATCCCTCGTCTTGAATCTTAATTACCTGGCGATAATAAATACATTTTATTTTTAAATACCGGACTCCATTTTTTCCTCTCTTTTTTTTGATAAGTTTAAATATTTTTTTCAGAAAATTTCAAGAAGTCTACTTCTCGACGGTGTAAAGAAGAAATTTTCTTAAAAATATAATTAATCTTCTCATTTATTCAGTCCTTAATAAATAATGTTATTTATTAATGTTATTTATTAATATTAAAATTACTCTTATTAATATTATTATAATAATTTAAATTCAATAAATTTTTAAGTCATTACATGATTTTTGATTTATTAGCAATTTCACTTGATTGACGTAATTGAATTTAAAGTAATTAATAAATAGATAAATTAATGACGAACAGGGAAAATTTTGTCATCAATATTTAAACGCCTGACGTTATAACTTTTTAATTTTTAATATTTAATACCTGAAATTTCTTACAAGAGAGGAAATATATATAATATATATATATATATATATATATATATATATAAATAAGACGGATTTAACCCTGTCAAGAAATATGTTCCTCGAGTCTAATCCTTTTTTGATCGATTAAGACCCAATTTATTCTAACCATTCGTTTTAATACTCTCTTATATACCACATTATTTTTACCTCATCGCTTTCCTTAATTATCTTTCTTAATTTTTCTTTTTTATCTGATATAATTCCCCGAGTGTTGGAAAGAAGGTTTTTATTAATTTTTTTACCTCGTTTTTTACTAAAAAAAAGGTTCTAAAAAGTATAAATTATAGTATTATTTATTTATTAAGAAAATTATCATTTAAAGAAAATTATTATTATTTTATTATTATTTTTTTATTATTTTATTAAAATTATTATTTTTTCATGTTAATTTATGAATTATTCAAATTTTGATGATTTATTATTACAATAGGTTTATATTTACAGTGCTAGTGGTAAAAAAACAGACAAAATATGATATTGTTAATTTTCCCCTGAGTAATAAATTAATGCCTGACTTAAATTTTCTATACTATTTATTTCTACATTTTTATGTTAAAGTAGCATAAAAATTCTTTTGAACTTAAATTATTGTTTACTGCTTGGAAAAGTATTTTTTGCTTTTACGGAAACCAACCTCCTGACTAAAGGGAAAAAATAAAAAGAAATCACTTAGAAGGCAGTAAAAATTATTAAGATGAAACATAAATCTAAGAAATAATTTCTTTTGCACGAATCAATCAAAAAATCGTTTAAAAATAATCGAAAGTTTATTAATAAAAAAAAAGCGAAAGCAATTAAATTAAATCCTGGCACTGTAAAAATTACCTATATATATCTAATATACGGATATAGATATTGAAAAGTTTGAAACTGGTTTCTCGAAACAGAAAAGGCATTAAAGCACTTTTCTTTCTTGGAAAAGTGAAACGTGTCTGCCCAAGGGGGATCTATAAATCGCCTCGCGTCAGGTGCACACACTAAAAAGAAAGAGGCGGGAAATTATGAAAAATGCATTCTTTCTGTAGCAAAAAAAAAAATAAGAAGAAAAAATAATAATAATCCTCATGAATATAAATTGTTCAGTCCTTTAGTCAGGAGGTTGGTTGCCCCAAAAGGGAAAAAATCTGATACAAAAGTTAAAAAGTTTTTGTTTTTTTTCTTTTTTTTTGAAACCGCGGGACGGTGGAATCCTAAAAAAGCGCAATGCAAAAGTTGCGATTTTTAATTATCATGGTTGGATGAAATAGAAGGAGAAAGAGAGAGAAAGAGAGAGAGAGAGAAAGAGTGAGCTCCTTGTCACACTGTTACATTTCGAGAGGATTTTCTAACTTTCTTCGTCTCCTTTCTCTTCTTTCCCTTTTTATCCTTTGACTTTCAACCCTATGTTTTTCCTTCTCTCTCTCTCTCTCTCTCCCATTTCCTTTTTCTTTTTTCCCCTTTCTCTCTCTCTCTTTTCCTTCCGACGATAAAGCATTAATTGTAGCGACCGGGTCCGTCCGTCTTCGGGGCAAGGATTACAGTACTTCGTGCGCGACAGACCTTGTTAGTTCGGTAGTACAGCTTGTGCACTGGACTTTCTTTAATGAGCTTTAATTAACGTCAAAAACTTTATCTTGTTAAACTTCAAAAGATATATACCCTTTTCATTTTTTTAATGACTCCTGATGGAGGAAACAAAAAAAAATCATCAAAACTCGATTACCATTTTTTTTACTTATTTGCAAACTTTTGTTTATTTAAGTAATTTATTTTATATTCTTCACTAATAATCAATGTAGTATTTTTGTAGTTTTTCTATTTAATTCCAATTTAATTTTAATTTTCCTTTTAACAATTGATTTTGTATTAAATTTTAATTGTAATTTTCTAGTTTATTACATTTTTCTTGCATTTTAATTGTTAAAAATTAATAATTTTATTTTAATAAATTCTTAATTTAATTCAATTTTTAATTTAGTTTCGACATTTTCATTATTTATTTATATACTAATATTAATTCTATTTTAACTGTAATTTAATTTAATGAATTTCTTAACTTTACTTTAATTAGAAATTGATTTTAATGATTTAGTAATTTAATTTCCATTTTAATACAATTTTAATAATGTCTGATGTTTATTTCAATTTTAATTAAATGAGCCAACATTTGAATCAGAAATAAACTGTTATACTTTGGTTGTAAATTAATGTTAATAATATTTTAACCTTAATTTGATTTTAATCATTTCTTCATTTATTATTTAATTTCCACTATCGTTTAAAAATTGATTTTTATACTCTATTTGTTATTTAACAATTTAGTTTAATAATTTCTTGAATTCTATTTTAATTTCGATTTTAATTTAATAAAATTAACATGTTAATTTTACTGTAATCGTTAAAAATTTTAAATTTGAATTTGAAAGACAGAGGTTTTTTATTTCATGATTCGACTTGGAGGATTTAATTACATTTTATTTAAAATTAATTTTAATATTTTACAAATAGCTAATTTCTGTTTAATTTGACGATTTTTAACGAGGGCGGTAACGAATAAGAAATTGGGTATATTTTAATCATGTTCGCGCTAAATATATATATATATACATACATAATTATAGTTTTATATCAAAAAGTAATTAACGAAAGTTGATTGGAAAATTTGTAACATAGTTTGAAACGTGAACGTAATCAACTTGTAAAATTCAAGGAAATAATAAATTTCAAATTTTAGTTAAACGTAAACGCAACTAATTTTTTGTTTCATTATAAACTTCATGCAGTAATTTTACGACACTAATAGTTAATTTCGCCACCGGCGAAAATAAAATTAGTGTGACAATTTAGGCTAAATTTTTTTTTTCAATTTCCCAGATAAATGGAAATTTTAGTCCAACATGTATTCTATAAAGTTTAAAAATTCTCTCTGTGAATTAATATAATTTTTACCAAAAAGAATCTTTGAAAAAATTTGAATTTATCTTTAAAGTATTAAATTGCAACGAACTGATAACAAAAATGCGGTCCAATAAAAAATTGATCCAAATTTTTTGCATTCATTTAAATCCACTTTAGTATCCATTTGATACTTTCAAAAAAATTGTGAATTTGAGAATAGAAAATAGTTGACGAAAAATTAATTAAATTCCCCGTTTTTTTCCGGCTTTGTCCTTTTTTTGCCCGATTTTATTTTCTCATCAAATTTAAATGTAATTTCATTTCGAACATAATTCTACAATTTGGAAAATAATTGAATTAAACAAAGATTTTTTTCAATTTTTCAAAAAACATCTTGTCTGTTCATAATTATAATTGCAAATTTGATTAATTCAATTTCATTAAAATTTATTGATACTAATTGAATTTCTGCAAAGAATTTTACTATTTATAAAAGTAATTGAATCCTTCAAAAGAATGTTATTACATATTTATGAAAATAATTAAATGTTTGCAAAGAATTTAATAACATTTTTTAAAATAATTGAATTGTAGAGAACAATTTAATTATTTATAAAGATTATTGAAATTTTGAAGAATTTCAAAAAAATTTTTAACATAATTGAATTTCTGCGGAGAATTTTATTACTTTTGAAAATAATTCAATTGTTTTTTTAATTTTATGGAAATTTTTAAAAATAATTAAATTCTTGTGAAGAATATTTTTCAAAAATAATATTTAAAAGAATTAAGTTAATCGGATAAATTTTGCTATTCATGAAAATAACTGAATTCCTTAGAGAAAATTTATTCAAATTTTTTAAAATAATTGCATTTTTCGACGAATTTGATTAAAATTGTATTAAACATAATTCCATTTCTGCAATTAGTTTTATTATTTATGAAACTAACTGAATTGTGGCGAGAATTTTATAAAAAAAGTTTCAAATAATTGATTAAAAAAAATTTGGATAAACTCTATTTTAAATAATTCAATTCCTATGAAATTTTCATTCTTTTAGAAAATAATTGAATATTTGTGTAGAATTTTGTCAAAATTGTTTTTAAATAATTGAATACTTTTTGGAAATTTTATTAAAATAGTAGACATATACATATTATTGAATTAAAAAAAAAGTTTTGAAAATAATTGAATTCTTGTAGCGAATATAAATGAATTTTTGTTATTTATAGAAATAATTGAACTTTTACAATGAATTTTAATGAAATTCCTAAAAGTAATTTAATTTTGTCGAAGTTTTACTATTTAAGAAAATAATTGAATGTGTTGCGAATAAATTTTAAAAAATAAAATTATAATTATACGATGACTAACTTCCATTGATTATTTAGAAAAATTTTAATAAAATTCTTTAAAAGAAGTAAATTATTTTTAATAGAATTTAAAGAAATTTTAATTACATCAAAAATTTTCAATTATTTGATTATAAAAATTCAATTATCTTGAAAGAATAAAATTAAAAAATCTTATTTAAAAAAAAACTGCGAAAATTCAATTTTATTAAAAAATTTGAAGTGTGTATTTTGTTAAAATTAACTAATAAAAATTTTAATTATTAATCTTCGCACTAAGAAACGTGAGTACATTAGAATGAGACTCCTTATAAAATTTAATTATTTATCAATTGTTAAATTAAAATACTTTGAAAATTCGATTTTTTAAAAAGTTTTTAATTCTTTAATTCTTTTTTTTAGCATCGAGGCTACTATTTTCTACTTTTTTTGTCATCGAGGCTACTTTTTCCCACTTTTTTTAAACTCATAATGAAGTACGAAGCCTATAACAGTTATTTGAAAATATAAATAAAAATTATAAATATTATACAAAAATGAAAAATATTTTCTACTGGTAATTTTGATAAGTTAGAATTGACGCTGCTGGAAAATAAAGTCGTATCTTTGAAGTTTATAGTGGCAATAAAATATAATGCTCTTCGTAGCATATCCCTAATTTTGATGTAAGCCCAGTTGGAAAATGTATGCACCGTGTGATAAAGGAGAGCTTTCTCTCTTACATATACATACATACATATGCGGTAGAGAAAATGTCTCTCTCACTCTCTCGTTCTCTCGTTTCCATTTTGCTATTGATCACTCTCGTCGCAGTTGTCTGCAGCATCGCGCGCGTGACGACCGGTAAGGCAAAATAACACAACCCTCACGGAATAATAAATGAGGCACACGAAATACAGAAGAAAGTGGAAAATAGTCAGCATCAAACTCTTAAAAGAAAAAGCGAACGATACTGCGAAACAAATATATAGGGGAAATGAAAAAGAGAGGGAAATACTCCCTTTTTTTCTCCCCCTGTATACTTCTCTTGATGTTAAGCGACCAGTTTAAAAGCGATGCGCGATTGGGAAATTTTACTTTCTTGGCGAACAATCGTTTTATACTCTTAGAAAAATAAAAAAAAACTGCGTAAGGAAAAAAGAAACTGAAAAAACTCTTGGAAAATAAAACAAATTTATTTTTAATTAAACGAAAAACCAAATAATAAATAATTTCCCAAAAGTTCGTTTTTTAGATTTTATTTTATAAATAAAAAAATTTTAAAAATTAAAAAAAAAATTAAGTTAAAATTGAAGAAGCGTAAAATAAGCATTTTTTTAAGAACGAAAGTAAAAATGTAAATTTTTTAAAAATAGTTCTGTTTTTCTAAACGAAGGTTTCGATTTAAAAACTACTTTACGTTTTTGTCTGACAAAAATTTGTTTTAACTACTTATCCTCACTGGATTTACGTAACTGTCTGACTTGAAACTTTTTATACTACTGACGAAAAAATAATTAAAATTGCGAACAAAACTAACACAGTGGATTTTTTATAATAATCATTCTTGTCTGACGTAAAATTGGTTTTTCTACTGAAACTCAAAGTTCGATTAAAATTATTTTTACTACTCGACGAAGTCAGATCGAAATTTTCTTTTACTAATAAAATTAATATTAAACTTTACAATTAAATTTTCCTCTAGTGCCTGACTGTAAATAACTTTTACTACTGAAAATAGAATTGAAAAAATTAGAAAAAAATCGAAAACTTTTATTAGTTAAAAAATTAAAATTAATTAAAAAACATTTATACTATTAATAAATCTTTGTACCGCTCTCATAAAAATAGGTTACAAAAATATTTAAAAATTCATATGTGTCTGAGCGAATAATTAGTTCACTAGTAAGCTACATTATTTTTAAAAATTCAAACACTCTGTCTGACTAAATAACTGTTTTTATTACTGTGAATTTAACTGGAATGAATTTTAAAAATACAGTGAACGAAAACGTCATTAAAAATTAAAATATTTGTACAAAGTTAAATTTTACTAATTGAAAAATTTGTAAAAAGCTATATTTTAGTAATTGAAAAATTAATATCATCTTTAATTAAAAAATACAGATAGGTATATTTTTAACTAGAAAAATTGAGAAGAGAAATAATTTTTAATTTCACTAACGAATTACTTCTTTTTTATGTTACAGGTAAGAAAATGCGGAAATATTTAATCATCTCTCGTCAAGAAATGGTAACGAATATTTTTAATCTATACTAAAGAGATTAGAAAAAAATTGACCTGACCTAATTCGTATAAATACGAATTAGGTAATTATACGAAATCGTATAAATTTGGTGAGTTTAAATTTTGCCATCTTTTAGAAATGCGCTGTATTCGATTAAAAATGGATCAATTTTTGAAAAAAAAAAATTATTTGTCAAAGTTAATTTTTACTGCCGAACGTAATTGGCTTAACGAAGATACTTACGAGTCGTAATGAGATCATTATTCTATAGAATAACCTCTTTCTCTCTTTTTCTCTCCCTCTCTCTTTCTTTCGACACTTCCATTTAACACTTATACACATATATCTTTCACGATTCCCGGAAATCGTCAAAGTTATTTTTTTCCTCTTTTTTTTCCACTTGGTGGATCATACTTCATTATTTGTCCGTGACTTGTGTAATAATGTCGCAGAAGCGTAAATATTTTCTGTCCCGGAAAATAGATGTTTACTTTTTAATTAAGAAAAAAGTGGATTGTGAATTATTATAATAGTTATTAAATTTGTTTATTTCAACAATTTCTTAACTTATAATTAATAAATTGTTATTAAATAATAATAATAATAATAATAATAATAATAATAATAATAATAATAATAATAATAATAATAGTAATAATAATAGTAATAATAATAGTAATAATAATAGTAATAATAATAGTAATAATAATAATAATAATAATAGTAATAATAATACAGTTAATTAATAAGTCAATTAATTTAAGTAATTTATTTACTTAATTATAAGTAAAATAATTACTACTTAACTTAAAACAATTATAAAACATTTTTTTACAATGACGATGTGACTTCTCTTTAATCAGATTCTCTTTAATTTGATTTAGTGAAAATGTTTAATTTTTGCCTTAGAATTAGTAAATTTTACTAATAAATAGTAACTTCTACTAATTTATTAGTAAAATTTACTAATAATTAAAAGCACAAGGTTCTATAAAGAGGAAGCTTTTAAATCATCCGTGTTCGAAAATAGTTTTTTGTGACAATTCTTTATTTTCCAGAGTTTCGAATTGAAATGAAAACTTGTAACAGTTTTAATTCCTTGGAAATTGGAAAATTAATTCCAGTTGTTGCAAATCGATTAGTGACAGTCATATATATTTTTATTATAAAGAAAATAATGGCCGATAACAATTTATATAAACTGACAATCGTTTGTGATTCTTTTCGATTATTCTATGTAGGTTTACGTGAATATTGTATAAAATTCATTCACGTACACAAATATGTGTTTATAGATACGCGTATACATATATGTAGTGTCAATTCTCTCTTTTGAATGCAAAATGAAATAGAATGAAGTTCCAATTTTTGTTTGTAGTAGGATATAATCGAATTTTTTTTTCTTTTCCTATCCTCTTCGTATTTTTTTTTTGTTCAACGCTTGCGAGAATATAATATTTGCATATTTGAATACTACACGGGATTTAAGAGTAATTTCCATGGGTGCAGATTGTGTGTGCAAGTTGTACAAGGAACATTGCAGCGCGCGGGTATATCGATTGTCAATACAATTCAGGACATACCTTTCTGGAAGTGACGTTTATTGTCCCACGTTACTTCACGTACTTCTCTCTCTCTCTCTCTCTCTCTCTCTCTCTCTCTCTGCCTTCTCTCTCTCTCTCTGCCTTCTCTTTCTCTCCCCCTTATCTCTAAACCAAACCACCCACTATCACTATTCACTTCAAATTTTACATCTCCATTGCTTCGATTTGTCTTTCTTATTTCTTATTTTTTTGCCATGAGTTTATATATGTATACAATTCATAAATTTTACATTTTCTGTTGAATTTTTTTTTCTCTCTGCTTTGAAATTTAAAAAATGTTTTTTTTTTCATTGTATTGGATTTTTTTGTTGTCCCTTACTGTGGGCGGTATTTTACGCTTTTGTTTGTAATTTTAATTCCTTTTTTGTCACTATTTCAGCGTAGGTAAGGAAAAAAAAATTTAAATTTCAAGGGGAATCGAACCCACTACCTAGTGGCTTCTAGTCCAACGGTTTAACCGCTCGGCTATGACACTCACAAATATTCATTTTTACTTCCAGTTTTATTTCGTCAATTTTTTAGTTACTTTAATATTAAATGTATAAATAAATAAAATTGTAAACTAAAAAGAAAATAGCATTTTTCCCAGGTATATTTTTATTAATGAATAAATTAATTTTTTATATTCGATTTTATATTTGAGATGAAAAGGAATATTAAGAATAAAAGAAATTCGAAGAATTTATAATTAGAAAACGTAAACAGGGTGTCTACTAACTGGGAAAACCCGGGAATTAGCCGGGATTTTCATACAAAACCGTGAATTTTATCACAAAAATTAAAAAAAGTTTTATTATTTTAATTTGTTTTTTAAAAAAAATTATTTTTTATTTCAATTTTTATAGATATTTATGCTCTTCTCTAACTTTGAATTAGTTAAAAAAATTAATTTAATAGTAAAAGTCAGGCACTAATTCAAACAGATTATGTAAATAAATTTTAAAAAATTATGGCGTTAATAAAAATATTGTACGTTAGTGAAGTTCACAACGTTTATAATCAATGATTTTAGAAAAAAATTATTTTTTTAAGCAAATTTTGGTAAAGAAAAATAGTAAAATTATTTTTTTAAATAATGATTCACAAAAAAATATTTATGAACAAAAAATGTCATTTTTTCGTAGGAAAATAAATTTTTTTCTTTCAGTCGTTGATCATAAACGTTGCAAACTTCACCGATGTAATATTGTGAAATTCGACTGAAGATATGTAATTAAATTTTCAAAGTATTTTAATTTAATAATTAATTAATAATTGGATTTTATAGTCATATTTTAATGAATTCATGTTTTTTAATGCGAAGATTAATAATTTAAAGTTTTATTAGTTAATTTAAAAAAAACGATATGCACTTCAAATTTTTCATTAAAATTGAATTCTCGCAATTTTTTTTTTGAAATTCTAAAAAATGAATTTGTTAAAATTTTCCAATTCCATTGTTTCAAGATAATTTAATTTTTCTAAACAAATTATAGAAAATTTTTGAAATAATTGAAATTTCTTTACATTTTTTTTAAATAATTTAATTCTTTGAAAGAATTTTAATTCAAATTTTTCGAAAATAATCAAGGAAAGTTAGTGGCCGTAATAATAATTTTATTTTTAAAATATAAATCCCCTCTTAAAGTTTTAAATCAATTGCTTGCTTCTAAAAATTATATTATTCTATTATTATTATTCAATGTAGTTATAATTTTTGAACATCTCTTAAATTTTTATAATTTCAAATTTTAGAATATTCAAATAAATTATATTTATCATTTCTGAAGCAAATTTAATGTTCATTACTTATTAAGTAAATAATTAATTATCACTGCTTTTTTTAAAATTGTAATCAAATTTTTCACAGGAATTAAATTATTTTCATAAATAATATCATTCTTTGGAAGGATTTTAAATATTTTTGTAAATAGTAAAATTCTTTGCAGAAATTCAATTATTATCAATAGAATTGTAATAAACTTGAAAAAGAAAATTTCCAATTATAATTATAAAAAGACAATATTATTTTTAAAAATTTGAAAAAATTATTTTCCAAATTTTCAATTAAAATTATTATTTATTTATGTTTGAAATCAAATTTAAATTTAAATTTTATGAGAATAGAAAATCGGGAAAAAATTAGGCGATAACCGGGAAATAACCAAGAATTTTGTTGCATGAAAATAGTAGACACCTTGCGTAAAAGTAATACATAAATTAAAAAAATAGTAAAATAAATAATAGAAAATTATTATTATTATTATTATTATTATTATTATTATTATTATTATTATTATTATTATTATTATTATTATATTATTTTTGAAATAAAAAATAAATTAAAAAAGTAAATTATATTTAAGCGAAAGGTAGGGAAACGAACTATAAAACTCGAAATATTAAATTAAAAACCAAAATAAATTAATTATTAACTCGACAAATATTTTCCTCCAAACACTTTTTTGTGAGAATTTTAGTAATACAATTTATTTTTTATTAACATTTTTTTCATTAAAAATCCTTTTCCCCGAGGTGTAATATTTTTTTGCAATTTTATTTGTGAAACTAACGTCAAAGGGTCATCGAGTACTGTGAGCACGTGTCTATATCTATTTGTTAGTTTCCTATGTAGTTCAATTAGTATTCTCCAACACACAATTCAATTTGAAGATTCTTGTTTGTTGGCTCTTCTCTCTTGAACTACATGTATAAGACCTTGGATATTTCTCCATATAAGGTCTCGGGATATATTCACTGAGTCGCGATAGTAAATTTAATCCACAGGAAGAGAGAGAGAGTGAGAGGGAGAAAAGGGGGAGGAAGCTTCAAACATCATTCGGTCCAGGTTTGCAGAACGGAATGCAACCAGGGGAAAGTCAAAGCTAAAACTTCTCCATTGTCAGCACTAAGTTATTACATAGTTGACGGTTACTATAATTTCGAGGTCAAAACTTTCACATAGTCATTCTCACAAAACTGGACCATTAATTCTAAAATCCATTTAATTTTCGATACATTAAACAATTTAAATTTATTTCAAATTAGCAAAACAGAGGGATTTTTTAAATTTGAATATTTTTTTTTATCAATATTAATTCAGTGAGCTATTTTTTTTAGCGGGTGAATTTTGCATAGAAAAATTTTCATTTTGCAGAATTTTTATTTAAGTACATTTCCCTTTAATTGAATTTTTAATAACTAGAATATTTATTTGTCCGAATTGCGTTTTGTTAGAATTTTTATTTTCTGTAATATTTTGAATAAAATTTCGTCTTATTACAAATTCGGCTTAATAAAAATTCTTTTTGACAAAAATTAAGCTTAATTAGAATTCGTAGTAGTAAAAATTCAGCTTGATTAAAATTTGTCTTAATAAAAATTCGGCTCTATTAAAAGTTTTTCCTAGGAAAAATTCTAGTTGATAAACATTCGTCTCGATAAAAATTTTTCCTAATAAAAATTCTACTTGATAAACATTCGCCTTGATAAAAAGTTTTCTCAATAAAAATTCCACCTAGTAAATAATTTTTCTCATCTAAAATTTAATGAAGTAATAATTCGCAACCCCATTAAAATTCCATCTAATTAAAAGGACCCACTTGAATATACATAGAAATTCGTATTAGATATAGAAATACTGAATTCAATTAAAAAATGCCTACTAATGGAAATTTTAAATGGAAATTCCTCTAAATGGAAAATTAGGTTAATGTTTCAAAAATAAATTCAGAGAAATAATAAGTATTCACCGGTGCATTACTTAGTGAATAAAAATGTAAATGATGAAATCTTGATGAGATAAAAAAGCAAAAATGTAAACGAAAAAAAAGAAGCGGAAGCGAAAAAAAAAGTAATTGAAGTCAGTTGCCGAGATGGAGCCTAAAATACGCAAATCTGAGAGCTCAGTCGCGCGGTGTGGGGAATTTGCATGAATAAGCAATATTGACACTGCTTGTCTTCCAAGTGCCTGAGCAACGTGAACAATATGGAGGTTGATGTCAAACCACAAGACCCGTGGTGTAAGACAATTCCTCTTGAAACACGATATACGATCTATATATCTATATATATTTATATATATCACATACATTGCAACTGAAATGCAATTTCACTCTAGGAAAACAGCAACAAAATATACAAGTATTTTCATTTATTTGCGTTTTTTGAAAAAAAAATATTTATACCAAATCAGTTTCTGAAAAATCGGTCAAGGTAACCTGTAATGAAAGTGGAAGTGAATGGTAACGAATGACAAAAATAATATTCGAAAATAGATAATTTAAAAAAACTATAACTAATATATTAACTAATAATTGCTAATTTTGCTAACAAAGTTAGTTATTAATAGTAATTAGTCAATAGCTTTTTAAAAATATAACGCGCGAGGGGACTCGAACCCACGACCCATGCGCTTCTAGTCAAACGCAATAACCACTCGGCTATGACACTTCCGAATAGTCAACTTCATTTCCGTCTTTATTTTCTCAATTAATAATAATAACTCTTACTAGCTAGTTATAATAACGATTAATTAACTAATACTAATTACCAATGAATAATAATGATATTAATAATAATTTAATAAATAATTAATAACAGTTAATAATAACGTTAACTGAGGAAAACTAATTTTAATATTGCAAGTTATTAGGAATAATTAATTAGCTTACCGTATTTAAATTATAAAATATAAATAATAATATCAATTAATAGTATTACCTATGTATCAATAATAACATTGACTCATCAAAGTAATTAATTTTTTTCCTTGGAATTGAAAAAAATTCTTTTTGCTATAAAGTTAGATGTGAAACTATTTTTATTATTATGATTATTATCACTATTATTGAAGATTCGCAAATGGAAAGCGATCGTAATTCGTCACGCATGGACTCGTGAGAAAACGGGAACCCCGCCTTTTTGATATGAGAGAATCTTTAACTGTTACAAGTTACCCCCTTCATTATCGTGACACGGTTGAAATGCTCGACTATATATATAAAAAGTATGCACCGAGTGCACATGTTTCCTGTCAACGACTACGGAATCTTTAACTAACTCGGCAATTTTAAATTTTATAATTAGAGGAGAGAATTTCGCATGGTTATAAAGTATGCTAGCTCTCCTTTAAAATCAAACTTATATTATTATCACATTAAATTTAATATTCCCGCGATCTGTATAATAATTTTATTTACCTTTGGAAATAAAATTCTCAATTATTAGAAAACTAGAATTTAGAATTAATAAATTAAATAATTTTAATTTTTTTTTGCGAATCATGGAAAATAATTTAGAAGTTTGATTCTTAATGACCTTCTCTGTTTTTTTTTTGTTCTACTTTTTTTCGTTTTAATCAATTAATTTATTTATTTATTTACATATTAACGGTCAGTAATTATTGTCTTTATACAAAAAAAGGCAATAATATAATTTTTTTATTTATCGTGACGAAGAAAAATTGGAGCG
Organism: Leptopilina drosophilae; assembly: GCA_032873175.1. Taxonomy (NCBI): domain Eukaryota; kingdom Metazoa; phylum Arthropoda; class Insecta; order Hymenoptera; family Figitidae; genus Leptopilina; species Leptopilina drosophilae. Next base: position 11,903,053 of record CM065485.1, read on the forward strand.
ATTTTTAAGAATAGAAAATTATATTATATCGAAAGGTCGAGATAAAAAACAAAAAGCTAATTAAATTAAATCTATATAAATTCCCGAATGTGTGACAGAAATAAATTTTCTTTTAATAACACAAGAGTAATTTAATAAACAAGTCTGGATTTTTTGTTGCTCATTTCTGTCGAATATAATTTTAGTATTTTTGTTCTTATAAAATACTATATTTATTTTTATTTTTATTAAACATTAATAAAATTATTAATATGTAAAAGTGGATCTGTTTAAAAAAAAGTGTTATATTTACAAAATGAAAATATAGCTTCAATAAAAAATTTACAAAAAAAAGAGAAAGAGAGAAAATGACAAAGAAAAAAGAAATATTTGAACTGTGATAAAAATAATAAACATAGAAATTAATAGGAAAATATAAAAATTATTGTTAATAAAATAACTTGAAACGGTTCTAGAAATTTCTGTGCTATGAATAGGAGTAATAATAATAATAATAATAATAATAATGATAGCTAAAGGTTGTCTTGATAACGTGTGCTGAATAACCTTTCGAGTAATTTAATTAGTAACTTTAGTTTGAATAGTGTGTCTTCTATTTATTTAGCATTTAATAACCCTTAGACTTAACTCCTGAGAAAATACTCCACTCTGCCTTATATCTATATGCTGGAAATTTCTCCGAACAGTCAGTCAATTCAATATTCAAATTTTCGGTGATGATTTATAATATTTCGGTTCTGACAAATGGAGAAAGCGGCTAAATTCAAGGAAATTTCAGTCTCTATTTCGTTTTCTACATTTTTTCCTTTTTTCATTTTTGTTTTTTTCTTTTCTTTACTTTTCTGTTTCCTTAATTTTCTTTTGTTTCTTACACCCAGAGGAAAATATTATTTAAACCAAATATATTTTATTTGACTTAAATAAACGTATATTTGTTTCAGAACCAACTATGGACACTTTACACTCTAAATCTGAATCAGTGAAAATTTTGACTGATTTCAAGCAGTGGCCCAGTTTTCTTTAATTCATCAGTGAAATTGCACTGACAATCAGTTGTTTTTACTGATTCTCAGTGAAATTCTACTGATGAATTAAGGAAAACTGGGCCACTGATTTGAAATCAGTGAAATTTTCACTGATTCAGATTTAGAGTGTATTTATTTAAAATTAAATTTTTATTCGGCATAAATAAAACACATATTTGAGCAAAATCCAATTTTATTCAAACCAAATAAAATTTACTTAAAAGAAATAAAAATCCTAGTTGGTTCTGAGCCACTTTATAAATTTTTTAATTTAAAGTAAAATAGGAGAAGACAGGAAATAGATAAAAAAGTAAAGACAGGTAAAAACAATTAGAGTAAAAAATAAATCAAAGGTGAAAAAGTAGAGAAAAAGAAAACGAGAAATTTTCTATTTCCCGTTCGTTTTCTCTAATTTCTTTTTCGAAAAATTCGATACAAAATTCATGAATCATATCGTCAAATTAAATTAAAAAAGGTAAAAAAAAATTCAAGTGGTTTATTAATTAATTTCATTGAGTAATTACTTTCTTGGGAGAGGAATGGAAAAAAAGAGGACCGTACGCGTAATCGAATCTTGAGAATATGCGAGCTTTCAATTGATCTAATTAGCGAGTCAATTCGTGAAGTCTATTTTAATGACACAGATTGTCGGCAATAATGTGTATTATGGTCGTGAATGCTCTTCATTTCACTGAGGCGCACATCATCCCCTCGAGTCGCGTCTCTCACTCACACAAGCACACACTCACAAAATACAAACACAAAAGGGACGCAATCGCGGGCCAAAGATCATGCGTGACGTCGACCGTAAACATCCATTATCAACTCAACCCATCCCTCTTCAATGTCCTGTCCTTCCTGGAGAGAGTAGCACGTATATAACCGCTGAATATCTCAACAGGAAGAAACATTCTCGCCCCCCACACAATTAAATTCCCCCTTTTACCCCCCTGCAAGACTAATTAAGAAATATCTTCCGAATTGCGTTTGAAAATAAAAGCATTCATTTGTTTCTTTATTTTGAAAATTTTTAATTTAATAAATTGTATTTTAAAAAATTGATACAACTGAAAATATTAATATTAATGTTAATAATAATCAATTTGTCTTAATAAAAATTTTCCACATTTAAAATTCGGGTGGATTCACACACGGTAAATCGTTAGGTATTAAAATAACACCAAAATGGATTAAAATAACACTAAATTGGATTATTTTAATCCTTTTTGGTGTTATTTTAATACCTAACGATTTACCGTGCAGTAAATCGTGAGGTATTAAAAAGTGTTGCAGATTAAATTAACACCAAAAAAGATTAAAATAATCAATTTTTGGGTTATTTTTTACATTGATTGAAATTATAGTTTATTAAATTTTTTTATAACTAAAATCTGACCAAGTAATAAAATCATTATTTTATATTATAAAAATATTATACTTCTTCAAAATTATTTATATTATTTCAATTCAATTATTAATTTCAAAAATTTTTTACTGCAATTTTACTTTATATCTATTATTTTTAATAATAATTAATAAATCAATTGCACGAAATTTTAATTATTCCTATATTCTCTAATTAAAGACATATTAGAAAATAAAAACTTCAAATAATATTTAAAAAATTTAGTTAAACTTTTTCCAAAATATTAATTTCAAAATTCAATTATTTCCAAATAGTTCACTCTATATTTCTCGTAATATTCAATTATAATCTAAAATTTGAACTGAAATTCATATTTAAATCAATTTGTATTAAAAAATTCTACAAGAATTTAATTACTTAAATGCAAAAGTAAATAATTTATTGAATAATTGAATGTTTCTCAAAATTCAATTCTCATAAAGAATTTTAGTAACAAATTTTTTAATAATTCAATTCTTTTGTCGAATTATATTAAAACTTGCTCTCTAAATCTGAATTAGTAGAATTCTACTAAGAATTAGTAAAATTTTACTAATTTTTAGTAGTTTTCATGAACGACTTTTCACCTTTTTAATTAGTAGAATATTACTAATTTTTAGTAAAATTCTACTAATGTTTTAGTAGAATTCTACTAATTGAAAGTCACTTTTTCACTAAATGAATTAGTGAAACTGTTTTATCGATTATTAATAAAACAGTTCTACTAATTGTTAGTAGAATTTTACTAATCGATTAGTAACGCTCTACTAACAATTAGTAACATTTTACTAATTGTTAGTAGAATTGTTACTAAATTATTTAGTGGACGACTTTTCACCATTTCATTAGTAACTTTCTACTAATTCAGATTTAGAGAGTGCATAAACATAATTACGTTTTTCAAATAATTCAATTATAATTGTATGAAAAATAATTGAAACGCTGCGATGAGTTTTATGAGAATTTTGAAATTTATTCGTTTACAATTCAATTTTACCAAATTTAAATTATTCGGAAATTCTGCAATTAAATGTATACAATAAAAAATTAAAACTTGAAATAATTTTAACAAAAACCTATTAAAATTTTAAAAAGAATTAATTCTACAGAATGTTTTGTCTAAAATATGAAAAATTAAGAATTTCAATGATTTTAGTTTGAAACTTTTTGAAAATTTAATTATTTCTAAAAATCCACGTTACAATGCTTTTAATGGTTAAGTATAATTTTAAATTTTATCTGAAATTCCTTTTTAAAACCATTTTGCTTAGTAAATTCTACGAGAATTTAATTATTTAAATACAAAAATAAATAATTTATTAATTTCATGTTTGTTGAAATTAAATTTTCATAAAAATGTTATCAACAAGTTTTTTAAATCTTTAAATTCTTTGGACGAATTTTAATAAAATTTTGAAGAATAATTACATTTTCGAGGTTTTTTTTATTGAAAATTGCATTAAAAATAATTGAAATTCTGCAATGTATTTTATTATTTATGAAAATAATTGAATTTCCTGAAAGAATTTTATTAAAATTAATAAAGTAATTAATTTTATTATTTATAAATATAATTAAACCCCTGTAGAAATGTTACTATTTATGAAAATAATTGAATTATTGCGAAGAAATTTATAAAAAAATTGGTAAATAATTGAATTCCTGTAAAAATTTTTATTAATTTTGAAAATAATTAAATGTTTGCGTAGAATTGTATTCATTCTTTTTAATAATGGAATTCTTTTGGAAAATTTTATTGAAATAGTAGATATTAAAAATTACGGAATTTCAGAAAACTTTTGAAAATAATTGAAATTCGGAAAAGAATTTAATTAAAATTTTGTAAAATAATTGATTATCAAAGATGAACTTTATTATTTATAAAGAGAATTGAAATTTTGACGTGAATTTTCTTTAATTCTTGAACACAATTGAATTTAATAATTATTTTACTAAGTTAGCAGCTAACTTACTATTCTCCCTGGAGAAGCTAAATTCGTTGAATTTTTACAAATCGTTGACTTTGGTGTTTTATTTAATTTAAAATTTCATTCATAGTTGAAAATAATACCGAAATAGATTATATTTAAATCCTTTTTGGTGAAACCTAGCGTTTTACTGTGTTAAAATTAAAAATTTAGCTTATTGAAAATTCAGTTCTATAAAAATTTTACAAAATAAAAATTCATCTAGATAAGAAATTGGCTTAATAAAAATTAGACTTTATTGAGATTCGTTTTAATAAACATTAATTAGGATATAAATTTCTCTGGATAAAAATTAGGTTTAATGAAAATTTGTATTATTTAAAATTTGTCTGGATAACAATTCGACTTAATAACAAACACGTTAAAGCCCACAACGTTTATCAACGAAGAAAACTGTTCATTTAGTAAATTAATAAAATGATATCGCAGCAATATTGCCACAAAAATATTTAGAAAAAAAAGATTTATCTTTACACTGCAAAAATAAGTATCTTATTTGATATCTTAACATAAGATGTAAGATGGAAAAATGGTATCTTACATCTTAAAATAAGATGTTTTCGAAAGTATCTTACAGATTTTTAAGATGCTTTATACGTCTTAGATATTTTTTCTATCTTAAAAAAGTAAGATACTTCTGTAAGTTTTTTAAAGTATCTTAAATTAAGATGTTTCTGTCTCAATAAGATGTTTAGCGATAAGTTACTTGTGAATTGTAAGATGTGAAAAAAATTTAAGTTACTAAAACCTAAGATGCATAAAATATCTTACATATAAGCCCATAGTTAACCTCAAAACTTTTTCCCCAAAAAATATGTTGGAAAATGTGTACGAAGATACTTTAAACATCTTAAATTAAGATATTTTAAATGACTAAAAAGTGACTACAATAACATCTTAGAAATGACTACCAAAACATCTTAATTAAGATACTTCTTTTTGCAGTGTATGTTCTCATAATAATTGTCACACAATTAAATATTAAATGAAAAATTAATTAATTAACTTCGTTAATAACAATTCTTTTTGATGAAAATCCAGATTATTTGAAATTCATTTTTGTAAAAATTTAGCTCGATTAAACTTTGTCTTAATAAAAATCCAGCTTAATGAAAATTCATGATAGTAAAAATTCAGGTTGATTAAAATTCGGCTTAATAGAAATTCATTTTTATATGATTTCTGCTCAATGTTCTTTAGGCTTCATTAAAATTCGTCTTAGTAAAAATTTTGACAGAGTTAAAATTTCTGTGAGTTAAAATCCATTTTTATGAAGTTGAAAAATTGACTAACTTAAAATTTATCTTAGTAAAAATTCAACTCGATTAAGAAGTTAGCTTGATACAAATTCAACTTAATTAAAATTCGTTCTTATGAAAATGCAACTCGATTAAATAAGAGAAATAATTATACCTGTTAATTTTGAAAATATTGATTAACCTTTACTTGATAAAGTAATAAAGAAACATAATTACAAAATTAAAAGAAGAAATTAGAAATTCTTATCATAAGAGAAGAATATGCAGACGAGGATTTTTCGTGTACTAATTACAAGTGAATATGAAAGAATTCAGCTATCTCTGCGATGACGAGGGCACGTATAATTTTGTTTAAAAGGCAAAATAGTTTGTGTGTAGGTTTGGTTAGAACGAGATCGTGGGAGTTGGTGTGAATTTATGATGCTGCAAGTGCCAGACAAATGTGATTATCCAGGTACTCTTCTACAAAATTACGCGACGACGTAGAAAATCGATTTTATTTTTTTTCACCGCAGTATTTTTTATTGGAAATTCTATTTCGACGCGGCATCGAAGGTCCCTCGTTTAAAGTAATTAATTTACCGCGCAAAAACTCACCTCCCCTCGATTTCCCCCTTTTCACCCACCTCTCTATTCTTAGGGAGCAAGCTAGAAAGTTCCATGATTTTCTAAAATTTACCTCCTCTCTTTTTTTTATCTTGTCTTTAAATTTCGAGGAAGAAAGTGCTCACGTTCGCTTCGTCAATACGATTTTAGGTTAATGAAAAAACATTCTTTTCCTTTTTTTAAGAAATGAAAATGTTTTTATTTTAATTTGAAATTTACTTTGTTAAATGTAACAAAATGTAAAAATGTAGTGAATTTATATAAATATTAAATACTGGTCAACACCAAAATACATCTTTAAATATTTAATACTAAAGAATACGAAAGGTGACTTTCACTACTTAGGGAAAAATTGTTTTGCCTTTTACCACTGACTGCAAAAAATATCGAAAATTTTTGTTGTCTGGTTTTTTTTTCTAAAAAGCGTTATTTATTTCTTTTTTTCTTGTTACTTTGTTTTTATTTCAATTTGAGGGCAAGTGTGTTGCGGTAAAAAAAAGTAACTGGAATAGGAAAATCGGTCAAAATGAAAACAACTATTCACGTTTCTGTCTCCAAAAGTCTTTGTTCTACTTTAAGATGTCGAATGTAATTTAAAAAGTTGGCAAGCCTAGTGGCCGTTGAAGCGACACCCTCTGCTGTTAATGAAACTTACTTCAACTCCCACTTTCAATTTTCCATTGGGCACTTTTACAGTTTGCACTCTTACACACACACATTTTCTCTCTCTCTCTCTCTTCCACTGTCTTCCTTTCAAGTTCCTCGAACTAGTCTGTTGGTTTTTTTTTATTTCTTTCCCTCTTTTAAACAACGTGATTCGAAATTTCTTCATTTGAGAAAATCGACGCAATATTGAAATTAAAGTTTTCAGTAATTATAAAAATTACTTCGGAAAAAAAATTATTTTTTCTAAATTTATTGAAATTTTTTGTAAAAATATTTTTTTTATGATATTAATTTCTAAGATAATCATTTAATGATATTCATAGTATTTTTTACTTTATTTAGATGAAAAAAATTATTTTCAAGTATAGGAAATTATTAGAAAATTAAATAAATAATTACAAAAATTTTTTTTTGTCCTTTTTCATTAAAACAAATTTAACAATAAATTTCTATTTTAGAATTACTTACGACTGGTATCAGAAAACTGATTTTCTGTCATTAAGAGTTTCTAATTTTGATATTATAATAATTTAATTATATTGATCTTGTGTCATTCAATAATTATTGTATTATGAAAATAGACATTCTCTTAAGGAAAGAACTTCTAATTATTGTTTTCAATATAAATTATTTACGAAGAAAATATCAGCTGAAATGTGTCAATTTATTCAATCAAAAATATTTCTTTTAATATAAGAATATAAACTTATATTGTATTATTAACATGTTAATACTAATTAGTAATATTTTATAATTAATTATTACAATGACAATTTCAATATGACAATTTCAATATTATAATAATATGTATAATGAAACATTTTTCTCATAAAATATTTCCAATTTATTGTCTTTTAGTTTTAATTAAACTGAAAATTGCTCTTCACCTGACAATTTATTGAATTTTAGCTCTTTAGAAGAAGGTAAATTTTTGAAAAATCAGCTTTTTTAGAACGATAAAAATCCTTTATTTCAGTTAACATAGTTTGACACACACACACACACACTCTTTTTTTCTCCTCCTCTTGTCATCAAATATTTTATGTCAACGCTGTAAAATGATTCTTCACTACTTTAGGATATCGAAATTTTTTTTTTTTTTTTTGAGGGGGGTTAGGAGAGAATTTATATTTTATTCCAAAAGTACTTTAGACTTTTATTTCCTATAATAATATTCACAGCGTAAAATATATCATAGAAGTAAAAGTAAAAAAAGTAAAAAAAAAAATGAAGAAAAAAGAGAATAGATAAAAAAGTGTAATGTACGTAAAAATAATTAGAATTAAAAAATAACAATTTTGTTATCATTTTTGATGCTAAAAAAATGTATTGCCGACAGAAACGATTACTTGTCAATTAGCAAATAAATATTTACTTCTGACAAATAATTTTTATTTATATCGAATAAATTTTTTTTTGCCAAATAATTTTTATTTACATCAAATAATTTTTTTCAGTGTAAATAAAGTGAAATAATAAATGAAAAAATGAGTAAAACTTGTAAAAGTATGAAAAGTAATAATAAAGAAGCAAAAAAAGTGAAAATAGTTCCGAAAAAGAAATATAAGAAAGGAAAGAAGAAAATAAAAAATGTATATAAATATATATAAATTAAAAAACAGTGAAAAATAATTAAATCTATAGGATAATAAATAATTATAAATTAACAGTTAATTACCAAATACTTAATGAATGATATTTTAAAGTAAATTATTTTTTTATTTTTACAAACAAAAGACCAAAAAAATACTTAAATTTCATTTCTTAATTAAAAGATTTGCATTTAAGAGCAAAAAAAAGTGATACAGGTATTGTTTTCCGTACGATACTGTTGAATCGAGTCATTCTTTTTGAATCGTCCCCCTCCTCCTGTATATATAGAGGAATGCCCTGGCATTGGTAAAGTTTTTTCATTTGGTACCTGAAAACTTTTTCGATACGTATAGGAACATGGCACATCGATTTCTATCTCTCAGCACTATTTTCCTTTTATTTTCGAATAAAAAAAAACTAGCCCTGTGCATGTGAGTGTACTTTTCCATGACATGATGATTGAAGTATTGTGATCGATATCTTGGTCCTCTTTACAATTTATATTATATCTATATATAGTATCCCATACTATACTATATACTCTTCTTAAATTTAAGAGTCAGGTTTTACAATTCATCTATTTTCCAAATTCCAGAAAGTCAAACATTCACTTTAAAGTTGCAACAAAAGAGGGTAAATTTTATCAACTTTCAGTTTTATTTTCAATTTGTCGTTTTCAAATTGGTAATTTTCAATTGATATTTTTCATTCTCTTGTTCGCTCGAATCGACGTTTTTCTGTTTTTGAAGTTTTCTTTTTGTATCAATTTATTCGACTTAGGTTTTTAGTTTCATTTGATATTTCCTTTTTTTATTTCCATTTTTTTAACTTTTATTTAATTTTATCTCTATTTCTACTTTACTTTTCTTTTCAATTGCGAAATTTGGTTTTTATTAATATTTAATTATAATTTTTATTAATATTTGTACTTGCGAATATTTTTTTCTTACAGTATGGAAGTTTATCTTTTATCATAAGCCATTCGAAGCTAAATTTTCGAACCGAATTTCAAAAAAAGAAATGAATTCCTTTTCCTTCCTTTGAATTTTTTTTGTCACCACTTCGAAGTTAGTGAGTTTTTCATTTGACGCCCTGTAGACAATGGTAATTACCGAAAGCTTTTTCTTCATGCTTGTGTACGTGACGTAATTATGGGCTGAAGAAAACGAAAGATCTTTTTGGTTCGAGAGAGTCACGGGATCAAAATGAAAATAGAGAGAAAAAGAAAGAAAAAGCAGAAAGTGAAAGAGAAAAATGGAAAAGCGAAAGAGAAAAAAGGGGGAAAGAAGAAGAAAAGAAGAAAAGGAGAAAGAGAAAAAGAAAAAGAGAGCGTTTGATAGGAAATTGACAAGAGAGAAGGAAGAAATAGCGGTTGGTGGGAGGGGAAAAGGAAGAGTGGGGGAAGGTGAAGAGAAAAATTCAAAGAAGCAGACGTATCTGACCCTTTTTTCTCTGTTTGCCACGCAAATCCTGTTGAGTTCGTCGACTTTGAATATTTTTGAATGAAGCAAGTGGAATGATTCTAAAGTTACATTTTCCCTTCTCTCTATACATATACATTTTCAGACTTCACTTGCTTTGGGATTAGTGAATAGCAAAACTCCACCAATTCTACTCAAGTATTACTCCCTCTCTATGTCCCTACAAAAATTTTCCACTGATTTATTTTTATCCCCTTATTATTGCGCGCAAGTGCTTCAGAAAAATTTCACCACCAATTTCTTTCATATACGTACGTATTTTGCCCTTTGAATACCGTTTTGATTCTTTCCCCCCAAATCCCTGTTTTTAATTGGAGACATTATTTTTTCATTCATTTATTTATTTTTTCTTTTATTTATTTATTTTTTCTTTCATTTATTTATTTTTTCTTTTATTTAAAAACAAAATTTTTTTCCTAGATATTTTTTTTCTATAAAGAAAAAATGTCATCATCTTGTGAATGATACATTTTTGATATTTTTTGTTTTTTCTTTTTTCATTGTGATTTAAAAGTAGAAAGATAAATGTCACTGAAAATGCCGAATTTGCTTTCCCTTGGTAATGAAGAAGTATGAACTCCTCGCCCGATGCCAGAATAAGATCTAGAGGTACGCTTATGTCTGACATTTATTGCGCTACTTTTCCAGCAAGAACGTAAGAGAGTAGAGAGATAAATATTGGCTGCGGCTTAGGTCGCGGAAAGAAATCGCATGTACATGTTATCTATATATAGGAGGAGAGAAAAATATATTCAAAGATTCAACGAGATTTTCTTTTTTCATATTTAATCTGTAATTTTATTTTTCTCCACAATTTTTCTACTATTTTTCCATTTTTGCATAATTTTTCAACTACCTTTCCATTATTTTAATATTTTCTATTATTAGTTGTACATTAGTTATTTATCATTATTTTCAAGTGGTGCAAGAATATTTTCGGTCAGATAAACGAATTACTTTTATCACTGATAACAGAAAATTAAATATTGACCTTTTCCATTAAATATAAAGAGTACAAATAAAAATAGTCACTTTATTCTTATAAGTGGTTTTTAATTTTGCCTGCTGACATTAAATTGACATTAAATACAAAAAATTAGTTGAAAGAATAAAAATACTTTGTCTTACCAACACTTAGTTGTATCACTAATAATAGAAAATCGAAAAAACCATTTTTATTTAATTGTTTTTTTTTGTGAATCTGATATAAATAATAAACTTATTAAATATGAAAAATCGATGAAGAAAATACATTACGTCTATATATAATGATTATAAGGAAAAAAGAATTTTCATATTTCGAAAAAAGGAAAAAATTTTCACAGTAAATCATAACGATAATTTTTTTCTTTAAAAGTCCCTAAAGATTTTTATCTGAAAAACAATTTTGAAATCAGAATGAAAATACACTTCCACTTCCATAAGGTAAAGTTAATTTTTAAAGATGTTGGTTGGCTTTAGCGGTGAATTCAAATGAACCCCAGGGGCGAATTGAAAACACGAATGTTTTTCTTAGGAATGTTTGAAATAAAGGAGAGGAGAGCGTTTGGCACGTTTCAATGGCTGGTAGTGCGGCGATGCTGTGGTAGTGTGTGTACATACATATATATAGTATATATAGGGTTCATTACATTGAGGGAATTCGTAATTTTGTGCAAGCGTTAAGCTTACGTTTTCGTGCGAATCACATTCATTGAGGTCATTTCATGTAATTAATGCTCCCATCTCTAAATTTATTTTAATCGTACAAAATTAACCGCACAGTTATATTAACATTTGCGATATTAACTATTATTTCTCTAGATTTCACGTAATATAAGCAATACTACTATATGCGTCTAGAGCCATAAAATTGATAAATTATAACTGGAAATTAAAAAAAGGGTTAATTAACGTTTTCAAGAGGAAAATGCCACTCTTTTCAAATTAATATTTCTTAATTATTTATTGTAATCAATATTTCACTCTCTAAATTTGATTCAGTGCAATTTTAAATTTACTAATTTAAATCAGTCTTTGACTTTTTGCTTTCGAAATAGTAAATTTAACTATTAAATTGGGAGAAATTTCCACATATTACTAAAATTTAGTAATTTACTACGCTTAAAAATTTTATTCTGAATCATTTATTCACCAAATGAATATTGACTGTATAGTATAGAAAAAAAGAGTCATAATTTTTTAATCAACAAAATTTCACAATTACAAAATTTTAATAAAATTCTTGTCAAAATTTCAATTATTTTCAAAAGTTTTCAAAAATTTAAAAATTTTCAATATATACCATTTCAATAGAATTTTCCAAAAGAATTCCATTATAAAAAAAAATTAGAATACGATTCTATACAAACATTCAATTATTTTCATAAAAAATAACAATTTTTACACAAATTCAATTATTTACAATTTTTTATAAATTTCTTTGCAAACATTCAATTATTTTCATAAAAAATAACAATTTTTACACAAATTCAATTATTTACTATTTTTTTTTATAAATTTCTTCGCAAACATTCAATTATTTTCATAAAAAATAAGAATCTTTACACAAATTTAATTAATTAGGCATTTTTAATAAATTTTTTCACAATAATTCAATTATTTCCAAAAATAATAACATTTCTACAGGGATTCAATTATTTTTATAAATAATAAAACTCATTCATAAAATTCCTCGAAACATGTAATAATTCTTAAAAATCTAATTAAAATTCGTCCAAAGAATTTAATGATTTAAAAAATTTGTTCACAATATTTTTTATGAGAATTTAATTTCAAGAAACATGAAATTAATAAATTATTTATTTTTGTATTTAAATAATTGAATTCTCGTAGAATTTACTAATAACAGTGGTTTTAGAAATGAATTTCAGTTAAAATTTTAGATTCCACTTAAGTATTAAAAGCATTTTAACGTGGATTTTTAGAAATAATTATATTTTGAAAAAGTTTTAAACTAAAATCATTGAAATTCTTAATTTTTCATATTTTTGACAAAAAATTATGTAGAATTAATTCATTTTTTTTAAGTTTAACAGAATTTTTATTGAAATTATTTCAAGTTTTTATTTTCCAATATATATATTTAAATGCAGAATTTCCGAATAATTAAAATTTTGTAGAATTGAATTGACTAAATTTGAAAATTCTTATAAAACTCGTCACAGCTTTTCAATTATTTTTCATACAATTATAATTGAATTCCTTGAAGAAAGTAATTATGTTCATGCAAGTTTTAATTAAATTCGACAAAAAATTGAATTATTAACAAATTTGTTACTAAAATGCTTTATGAGAATTGAATTTTGAGAAACATTTAATTATTCAATAAATTATTTACTTTTGCATTTAAATAATTAAATCCTTGTAGAATTTTTTAATAAAATTGTTTTTTATTGCATAAAAATGAATTTTAGTTAAAATTTTAGATTATAATTGAATATTAAAAGAAATATAGAGTGAACTTTTTGAAAATAATTGAATTTTTGAATTTTATTTAATGTTTTTATTTTCTAATATGCATTTAATTAAAGAATTTAGGAACAATTGAAATTTCGTGAAATGTAAACATTAGTAGAAGGTAAAAAATAATTATAGTTAAAATAATAGAAGGTAAGAATTAAAGATGGTTTAAGCTGGTAGAATGTAAAATCAAAAATAGTAAAACCTACAAAATCGTAAAAATTGCTGAAAGTTAAAATTAATTAAATGTAAAATTACAGATAGGAATAATTAAAAAACGGTAATAATTACAAGAAACAAAAATTAGTAAAAGCTAGTATTAAAAATAGTACCCAAAAAAAAATTCAATAAAAATATTAATATTTATCATAAAAAAAAATCTTACATAAAATTATTTTGATTTTGTAAATTTCAAAGACCAGAGATCGAAAGAGTGAATGGAAATAGAGGGATAGGGAGAGAAATCGTCATGTACGCGCGCCTATGTGCGGGAATTATACAAACTCATAAATCTGAGGTATAATGCGACGAAATAATAATGACAATAGAAACTTTCAACAATAAGCTCGCGCGGACAATCGTATTGAAAACAGTGTGGAAGCCAAACGAACAAAAGAGGCATCTTACGTGCACATAGGAGCGAGAATAATTATAGGTCTCTCGTTAATGGCTGGTACTCTCTCTCTCCCTCCCTCCATCTCTCTTTCTCCTTCTCTCACTGTAGATGATTATCCGTCATGCCAGTGGACAGTAATTCTTCCATTTGTTGTTCCTGGTCCTTATCATTCATTCAGATTACGGAAATTTTTTCAACGTATACATATCACTGAAAATGAGGGAGAGAAAAAATTTCATTTTATACATCACGTGTATATTTTTCCAATTAGATGTCTCGCGCATTTCAATAAAATTTTCTCCCTCTCTTCTCTTTCTCTCTGTCTTTCCATATGAATGAGTTACATTTGAACTCTATTATTATCGAAAAACTTCTCGATAATGACAATTTTTTAATGAGCTTCGGGTATATTGACTAATTACAAATTGCATTGTTTTAAAACTTGCGTTATTTTAGTTTTGCTTAATTTTTTTTTCTAATGTTTTTTTTGTTTCGGGTATATTGACTAATTACAAATTGCATTGTTTTAAAACTTGCGTTATTTTACTTTTGCTTAATTTTTTTTCTAATGTTTTTTTTGTTTTACTAACTTAATATTTCACTACTTTTCATATTATACTAATTTTATTTTACTAACCTTTTATTTTACTAGTTTTATCATATTTTACTATTTTTTTAATTTAAGCAAGAATCTGACAAACAATCGGAATAAAAGTTAGTCCAGTATCATAATTACGTATTTTAGAATTAAAATACTAATATTTATCAATAAGTTATGATTTATGAAACATAACCTAAAATTTAACAAATGATTCTTATTGACAGAAAATCGCAATTTTTATTCAAATCCCGAGTCGAAATTTAGACCCTCTTTTAAACCTACCAAATACTCAATCGAACCTCTTTTAAACCTGCTTACTTCTCAAAACCCTCCTTTCACTCTTGTTCACTCTCTTTTTAACCTCTTTTCAACCTCCATCAAATTTTTATCAAAAATTTGAAACCCTCTTTTAAACCTCTTTTGACTTTTAACAACTCTTTTCATTCTTCTAAACCCTCTTTTAAAATTCTATTCACTTTTTAGAACTCTTTTCATTCTTCTAAATCCTCTTTGGAAAATTTTTCTAATTTTTATATGTGACGCGATCTGAAGAAAGGGACCTTAAAAGCAAATAACTTTAAGGTTATGTTAGTGTTACTTTTTTGTTGATTAAAAGTTTATTTTTACTTTTTACAAATTAAAAGCAGTGTTTATTAAATATTTCAGTTATAATGACAACTTAACCATTAATGATTCACATTAACAGTTGATCATTTTTTTGTATTTTCATTTCAAAAATTGCAAACATAACCTAAAAGTGATTTGCTTCTAAGGTCCCTTTCTTCAGATCGCGTCACATATAGGTATATTAAAAATATATTACGTATTTCATTATATATAATATAATATATTATAAATTAATAATTAATTAATTATTAATTTTATTATATAATATATGCTATGATTTTTTAAAATCGTATGAAAACGAATTAATTTATATTAAAATAATTAATAATCAAAATAATTTTATTCCACTTCTTTATTATTCAGTCTTAAACCAATAGTTTTCAATAGATTCCAAAAGTTGGAATCGTTTTTGACTAAGGTTCCGGAAGTTGGCGTCGGTGAAAGCTATTTCTTTTATGCCTAGTTATAAAAGTGTCAATGAATACATTTTTTTATTTGCTCAGTAAGTAAAAATGTTTCTTAAAAAATTACTTCATTTTAACAAAAAATGTGTCTTATTCTTTTTCGTTTTGTAAAAAAAAAGTTTTCTAACAATCAGCGACGACGCCAACTTTGGGAACCTTTTAATTCAGAGTAAAGAGTTATAATCACTAAAGCTTTAATAATTTAAGTGTTATTACGTTTTGTTATAAAATTTTTAAGATAATTTTCTTGAAAATTTGGAACACTTTTTGAGGTTTTTAAGGTTATATGTAAGATTCAATTTGATTTTTGAATAAATATGGGAGTTTAATACCAAATGTTTTATGTATCAGATTAATAAACCTTATTTTTTTAATAAATAAAACGTTTTTATTTTATAGCACATGCACTTTAAAGCGCGCACTTTTTCTAAATTTGAAAAACTTCAATTTAAAAATTCTAATAAATAATCAATGTGAAATATTTTTTTATATTTCATATTGATTATTTAGTAGAAATATTTAAATTGAAGTTTTACAAATTTTGAAAAAGTGCGCGCTTTAAAGTGCATGTGCTATAGAATAGGAAGCGAAACTATAATAGAGGATTTACGAGACCTAAAAGAGGTTAAAATTTGACCCTCTTTTGAGCCTTAATCCGTGCAGATTTGTATTTTTCCGCTCATTTAGAGGTTCGAAAGAGGGTCTCACTTGCATGCTAACTAAACCTCCTTTGACTCTCCCAAAGTCTGAAAAATAGAAGGTTAAATAGGTTCAAAAGAGGGTCTAAATTTCGACTCGGGATACTTCTTTCAATTATTTTAAATATTAAAAATTATATTCTTCGCTTTTTTACCAAAACGAATTTAAATTTTAATTTGTCTTTTTCTTTAAAACTACGAAATTATGGCATTATTATTATGGCACTTTTCTTTGACTGTACGTCAGATTCCTCCTTAATTAACTTTTTCATTGTAAAATTTTTATATTTCACAAAATTTTTATTTTATTTATTATGTATATTTATATTATATTTTATAGTTAGCTTTAACCATATTCTCTATATTAATTTATCTATATTTTTATTTTAGACTTTTTAAAATCAAATTTAGTTCATTTTTAAAAAATAAGAGGATATTAAAAATAGTAATAGATTAAAATTGATAAGAGTAAATGAAAGGAATAAAAGTGATACAGAAATAGCGAAAAAATAATTTGCATATATTACGATAATTAAAAGTAACTTGTGGATGAGAAAACTATTAGTAAAATTGAAATGATAAAATGATAAAAAACTCGAGATAAAAGTAGTATAAGTAATTAAGTGGAACAGGTCAATATTCGGACAGACATGGTCGCATTTTCGATCTAGAGCATGAGAATGTGTGCTGCTTCTACTTATTCAGTGGTACGGGTCAACATTAAGTCAGCTAGATGTTGGATTATTAATTTCACTTTACAATAATTTAGGATTACTTTTTACTAACTACAATTTCTATATCGTTTTCATAACTTTTTTTATAATCATTTTCGATTAGTGATACAATATTAATGAAGCACCAATATAATAACAGTTAGTTAATTTTTAGGGAAATTTTGTTAAAAATTATTTAAATAGTAATAAAAATTAGTTATGTATGGGATTAATTAGTTAAATATGAATTAATTAGCAACATTTAAAAAATACATCAAATAAAATGTTATTGAATTATTTATAATAATTTATATTTACTTGTAATTAAGTCTGAGGTATTTAAAAAAACCGTTTTATAAAAACAGACAAGAGAATAAATTTAAAAAAAAATAGTATTACAAATGGGTGGATTTTTTGTTTTACTTCCTCGTGTTTTTCACTTTCTTTGTTTTTTTTGTCAGGCAGACAAGATTATACGTATAATAGTTTATTCAAAATGAAGATAATCTTTAGACTCGAACGATAATCGCTCTTCTTTAAGTCGTCGTTAAATCGTACAGATTTCAGCTCGTTGAGATACTTCCTCAATGTGAAGTTGGAAACTTAGTATCACTACTGAAAGCCATTTCAGTTCAGAGTCTCATGGGACCATTAAACGAAGAGACTGCAAGCGCACTAGAGTAATTGCAAATTCGCATCCTTAAATACGATTATAGTCATCCGGGACTCCTTCTTGAAAATCTATGTCCTGGGGTGTGGCCATGTGTGTGTTTATATCAGGCTACTTTTTTTTCGTCGAAGATTAAAAATTTTTCTCTCACTCTCATCTTTGTTTTGAAAATTAAATTCTTGAAAAAAATTTTTCTCTACAAGTAAAGAATAGAACTATTTTTATACTTTTCAAACGAAATTTTTTTTAATTTATATTTTTATTTGAGAAATTAATCATTAAAAGTCATTTGGTTCAGTGAATATATTAGTTACATTGTTTACTAATTTATTTAGTAAATTCTATGATTCACAGTAAAACGTTAAGTGTTAAAATAACATCAGAATAGATTAAAATAATCTGTAACAGTTTAATACATCTAGGATTAAATTAACACCAAAAAGGATTAAAACAATCTATTTTGGTGATATTTTTTACTATGAATGAAATTTTATTTTAAATAAAACACCAAAGTCAACGATTTGTAAGAATTCAACGAATTTAGCTTCTTCAGGGAAAATAGTAAGTTAGTTACTAACTTAGTAAAATAGTTATTAAATTCAGTTGTGTTAAAAAATTTTTAAAAATTCTCATAAAAATTTCAATTCTCTTTATAAATAATTAAATTCTTCTCTGATATTCAATTATTTTACAAAATTTTAATCAAATTCTTGGCAAAATTTCAATTGTTTTCAAAAGTTTTCTAAAATTCCATAATTTTCAATACATACTATTTCAATAAAATTTTCCAAAAGAATTACATTATTAAAAAAAATTTGAATACCATTCTACGCAAACATTCAATTATTTTCATAAATAATTAAGAATTTTACAGGAATTCAATTATTTACAATTTTTTTTTTAATTTCTTCGCAATAATTCAATTATTTTCATAAATAATAATATTTTTACAGGGGTTCAATAATTTTTATAAATAATAAAATTCTTTTAGGAATTCAATTATTTTCATACATAATAAAACTCATAGCAGCATTTCAATAATTTTTAATGCAAATTTTAATCAAATTCTTCGAAAAATGTAATAATTCTTAAAAATCTAATTAAAATTCGTCCAAAGAATTTTTTGATTTAAAAACTTTGTTTATAATATTTTTTATTAGACTTTAACTTCAACAAATATGAAATTAATAAATTATTTATATTTGCATTTAAATAATTGAATTCTCGTAGAAATTACTAATAAAAATGGGTTTAAAAATGAATTTCAGTTAAAATTTTAGATTCTACTTAAGTATTAAAAGCATTTTAACGTGGATTTTTAGAAATAATTAAATTTTGAAAAAGTTTCAAACTAAAATCAGAAAATCTTAATTGTTCATACTTTTGACAAAAAATCCTGTAGAATTAATTTTTTTAAATAGTTTAATAGGATTCTTATTGTAATTATTTAAAGTTTCTATTTTTCAATAAATATTTAATTGCAGAATTTCCGAGTGATTAAAATTTTGTAAAATTGAATTGTAAACGAATAAATTTGAAAATTCTCATAAAACTCATTGCAGCGTTTCAATTGTTTTTCATACAATTATAATTGAATTATTTGAAAAACGTAATTATGTTTATGCAAGTTTTAATGAAATTCGACAAAAGAATTGAATTATTAAAAAATTTGTTACTAAAATTCTTTATGAGAATTGAATTTTGAGAAACATTCAATTATTCAATAAATTATTTACTTTTACATTTAAATAATTAAATTCTTGTAGAATTTTTTAATAAAAATTATATATTTCATTTCATAAAAATGAATTTTAGTTAAAATTTTAGATTCTACTTAAGTATTAAAAGCATTTTAATGTGGATTTTTAGAAATAATTAAGTTTTGAAAAAGTTTTAAACTAAAATCATTAAAATTCTTAATTTTTCATATTTTTGACCAAAAATTATGTAGAATTAATTCTTTTTAAAAGTTTAATAGGATTTTTTTAAAATTGTTTCAAGTTTTTATTTTTCAATATATATATTTAAATGAAGAATTTCCGAATAATTGAAATTTTGTAAAATTGAATTATGTTAATGCAAGTTTTAAGAAAATTCGACAAAAAAATTGAATTATTAAAAAGTTTGTTAATAAAATTATTTATGAGAATTGAATTTTGAGAAACATTTAATTATTCAATAAATTATTTACTTTTGCATTCAAATAATTAAATCCTTGTAGAATTTTTTAATAAAAATTGATTTTCATTGCATAAAAATGAATTTTAGATTATAATTGAATATTAAATGAAATATAGAGTGAAATTTTTGGATCTAATTGAAATTTGAAATTAATATTTTTGAAAAATTTTAATTGAATTTTTTGAATATTGTTTGAAGTTTTTATTTTCTAATATGCAGTTAATTAAAGAATTTAGGAATAATTAAAATTTCGTAAAATTGATTATTTAATTTTTATTAAAAATAAAAAATATAAAGTAAAATTGTAGTTAAAACTTTTTGAAAATAATAATTGAATTGAAATAATGAAAATAATTCTTCGACTCGGAGTTATCGATATCTTCTTGTTTTATAGTTATATCAAAATTTAATAAACTAAAATTTCATTCATTGCAAAAAATAACACTAAAATTGATTATTTTAATCTTTTTTTGGTGTTAATTTTATCTTCAACACTTTTACATACCTTACAATTTTCTCTGTTAGCAATTGTTGAAAATTCTTTTTATGGATTTGTAAATATTTACTAAATAATTACTGACATTCAAGCAAAGATCAGTAAATATATTTACTAATAATTGGGAAAACTAGTAAAAAATTAGAAAATATTTTTTTAAACAAATAGTGAACTTGTATCAACAAATTATCAAATATTTAGTAACAATAAGTCACATTTTATTAACAAATATTATAAAAAATCGTTCAGTAAAATAATTTAAAAAATCAAAAAATTTTCTTCAACTTTTTTTTCTTTCAACTTTTTCTTTTTTTTTTTTTTTACAAAATATGTAAAATGTAAAATGTAAAATGAAGAAATATGCGAAACAGTAAAAAAGTTTTAAAATTTCTGAGTATTATGGCGCTAACAAGTTTTGAATCTATGAAACAGTGCTTGTTTTATGCGCATAAATGTTCGTGTAGATGTTGTTTTTTGGGGTAATGTTTATCGATGTTGTAGGTAAGCTCTCCTTCACTCCTCTCTCTTTCTCTCTCTAATAGAGATGAAACAACAGCACTTAAATTCTCGGCTTGTTCACATTATTACTTTACGTTCTGCAGTTTCCCTCAACGTTACGAGCTTAAAGTTCACCTACTTCACAAAATGACAATGTCCCTTGGATTAGTATGTAGGGGAAAATTTCACAAAAGCTGTTCGCGATATGTTTTTTTTCTTACTTTAATTTAATACAAATTTAATTAATTAAGGAAAAAATTACTACACCGAAATTTTTTTACTAAATTTTTTCTAATAAAAAAATGAGATCCCGAAAGAAGTTTTTTATTACCAAAGATTTGTAGTACTAGATATAAAAAATGAAATTAAGGTACTTTTTTCTATAGGGAAAAGGTCTTTAATTTGAATAAAGTTAGTAAAACCGATTTTTAGCGAAAACGTTTCTTAACAAAATGAATCATTTACTGAAAAAAAATAATTTGAAGCGGAAATTTCTTTTTGGAACTAAATTTCCTCGAAAAAAAGAAATTTGTAAAATTAGCGTCTGACTGAAAGTTACTTTTACCACTGAAAATTGAAGTAGAAGGAATTTACACTGAGATGTCTGATTAAAATTTACTCCTCACAGATAGACGCAAAAATCCCCAGTGTTAGACTGACTTAAATTTCTTTTACTACTACTTCACTGAACTTAGGGGAAATCAAAATTTTGTCTTACTTTAACATCCCTTTTTTACTGCTGTCCCGAAAATAAGGGGAATTAGAAATTCCCCGTCAGACTAAAATCAACTTTTACTGCTTTCTTTTTGCACAAAATTAGTTTTGCTATTTTATAAAACAATTTGTTTTTAATTCTTATCAAATAATTTCTAAATTTATGCAAAAATAAATCGTCCTGTCTGATTGTGAGCGATTTATTTAAATATTTAAAATTAAAGTAAAAATTTTGAGAAGTATTTACATTGTGTTTGATTGATTTTACTAGTATCAATTTATACATTTTCCATAACAGCTGATAACAGCTAATAAAAATGCTCAAAATATTTTTCCAAACTCAAGTTAATCGTTTGTAAAAATTTAACCGTAGAAAATAATTTTTCCAAGAAAAATTGTATTTATAGTAAGATATTTTGACTTCATTTTTGTTGCGGCATTTTATAAGTTTGTTTATAGTCGCCGCCCCTTCATTGAGGAGGTTAGAAAGATTAATTAAGGAAAAGCGGACACTGGATGAATACGTGAATATTTTGTGTGTGTTTTCCCTCTCACTCTCTCGTTGTGTGTTCTCTCTTCCCTTCCATTTTCTCTGTGGCACGCTGATGGCACTTACAACAAGTAGAAAGTAAAGTGGAAATAGTTCAAGTGGATCTTACCAAGAACGGCGAAAATGTTACCCGTCCGACTCTTGAAGCGTTGCGTTGGGAAAAAGATTGGAGGGCTTTCGTCTAGCGCTCTAAAAATTGAAGGCAAGCAAAAGTAATAATGATTCGACTTTCCCTCACCTTAAAAGACAAAAAAAAGAAAAAAAAACTAAAAGAATCGAAAACAAAAACAAAAAAGCATGGCAATAATTTTATGAACACTTTGGTGCAAATTTACAATCAATTTCGAGTGTTGACTATCAGGAAATATTTACAAAAATTTTGTTTAATTCTTCTTATAAAAATTTATTTTCCTATAATAATTGTAAATTAATCTTTAAATAAGTTTAAACTATTAAATTATTATTTAAGTTAATTATAAAGCAAGCAGTTGTTTACAAGTATTAAAAAAAGTAGGTCCCTGAAGTTGCCATCGATGCTCAACATCAAAAAATATTTTTTGTACCAAATCAAAAAAATTACTCAATTTTTTCTAAAGTTTTAAAGTAAAAAAAATACTATTAAATAGTTTTTTACTCCTTTGAACTTAGATAAATAAGTGGAGTAAAATTAGTTAAAATTTTTCTACTAAAAATAAGGAAAAATACTTTTCGATGCTGAGCATCGATGCCAACTTCAGGAACCTAAAAAAGTACTAAAAAATTTCTATATCGGTAAATTTTTATAATTCTATACCAAATTAAAATTGTATAAATTCAATTAAATTAATTGCATTGAATTACATTCATTTGTGAGTTTCATTTGTGGAAATGAAATATTGTTAGAAAAAAAATTAATAGAAAACTTCCTTTATTAAAAAAAAATAAATTTTTGAAGTTAGAAAAGAAATTTTTTTTTAGAAAAAATGTTTTAGATAATAAAAAATTAGAAATTGCATTTCACAAAAATCAATTTCGAATAAAAGGAAATTAAAAAATAAACAGTAAAATGAAATGAAAACAAATAAAAAAATTTAAAAGTAAAAATCATAAAAATAAGAAGTAATGTAAAAATTAAAATAATTATTTTAAAAAATAACTAGAAAGATTTTTAAATTTTCAACTATATAGAAATAAAATTAATTCTTCCAGAGTGGATTTAAATTTACGGAAAAACGAGAAGAATACAATTTCCTCTCAATCCAAAGAGAGTTTGCTTGTTCATTTAACAGATCTAAAATAATGGACAGCTAATGAAAGAGTTTTTTTTTCATCCGCAATTCAAAAAGGTGTAAAGTTGAAGAGTTTCCTTGTCAGATTAAAAGTATCATATTTTACCTTCCGTCCACCGTCATATGACGAGAGAGCTGATCCTCTGATTCTGACAATCCCTTCTGCTTGATGAAACGCGCATTCACTGCACTTCCTTGATAATTAAAATGGTCCCTATCAAAAGCTATGTGATATACTTTGAACAGTGTATATATATAGGCTATATAGTGTAACTCAAGGCTTCTCCACAAACGCAAAAGTAAAAGAGAGAGAGAGAGAGAGAGAGAGAGAGGAATTTCAGATAGCCAGAAATAAATCTGCTTGTAAAAGGTCAGGTTCTCGGAAGTCACGAAAAAGATGAGACGAAAGGGACTGTCGCAAGTAAAATAAAAGTAAGAAAAAAAAAGTGTTGGGTAAAAAAGGGGAAAAGAAGAAAAATTGAATTGGAACTGAAACCGAAGCGAGAGTTCCATTGATGAGATGAAAATCGATTTTAACCTTTTGCTAGTGAGTAGAGAAAAAAAAGGAAGAAATAGTGCCGACGACCTGCTCTTCCTTTGCCACAGTTTTGTCCGAAAAGGAAGTGATAATTTTTGAACCGAGATTTCTCTTCTCGAATAACCAAATTAAAATTTTTTTTAAATTAAAAAAAAATTAAGAGTAAAATAGAATTAAAACCAAAATAAAATAAAAAAAACCAAATTACTAAATTAAGAAATAAAAACGAAATTAAAATTAAAAAAAAACAAATGAACTGAAAAAAAGGAAAAAAATTAAATTACACAATTATTAACTTAAAGTTAATTATTGTTATTATTCTTCAAATTGAATATAATTACGATAAAAACAACCTATCGTTACATTCGAAGGTTGAAACTTATCCCACAATTGATAAATTTTTATAGAACTCTTATATTTAATTACTAAAGACTATGGTAAAAATTATTTTTAAAAAATTGAAAATAAAAATGAATTTATTAAAAACTAATTTTTAACAGAAACTTATTTTAAATTGATTTTTACTTTTTTTGAAAAAGGAATTTATTTAAAAAAATATTTTAATTAATTTTTCAACTGAAATTAACTACTAAAAAGTTTCCCAATAAAATCATAATTGAATAATATTTAAAAATTGGTCATCTTAATTTTTTTAAATAGAATTTAATGTAAAAGAAGTTCTAGTTACTTTTTAATTTAATCTCTCCATTGATAAAAATTAAATTTATAATTTCAATTAATTATTAAATTTGTTCTAAATATATTTAGAATTGGATTTATTATTAAATAACATTGAAAATTCTTATTACTTATTTTTTCATTAAAATTTAATATAAAATAAACATTCAATTTGTTGAATCTAAATTTGTAATTGAAATTAATTATTAATTTTGTTTTAAATAAATTTACAATTGAATTTATAATTGAATAATTTTAAATTACTAACTGCACCCATTCTTCTAATTGGAATTTAATAAAACAGAATTTTTTTCAAGCACTTGTAAATAATTTGTGACAAAATTAATTTTTTTACTTTTTACTTTAGACAATTTGTTTTCTTCTTTTATATTTATAAACTTTGTGGAAAAATTCGTTTCTCAAAAATTTGTGTGGTTTTTCTGTTTCAGGTGAGTTTCTGACGGTGAACATTAAGTGAAAAGAGGACTCTCTCTCTCTCTCTCTCGCTCTCACTCACTCTCCAAGGTCCCATATTGTACGCGTGCATGGAATTAAGCCGGAGATCTCGCAGCTCTTCGTAGCTTCTATTTTCCTAGGATGAGATATTAGCTTTAATGAATTTCTCTTGGACGCCAGTGCCAGCTTGCTCTGTCGAGGTTTAATTTAATTGGGGAAAGGCAAATGCGATTTAATCGTAGAAGCGTTGTTCCACTATCAACGGCGACAGCCAGGAGTGAGGAGCAGAGAGAGAGAGAGAGAGACTGAGGGTTGAAAAAAGATAATAACCTACGCATTTAAAAAAAGACACAGTAAGTACTTTTTCCAATTTTAATTAGTTGCGAACTACCAATTTCGTTTTCATTTCAGAATCATTCTTTTAGTTTTTTTTTAATTGAACGCTTTGCGATCCAAGAATTATTAGGCGCTTCGTGCCTTAAAAATTATTCAGCACAAATGTTGCCTAAGTAGTTCAAGTCAATTTTAGTCAGACCTAACAACTTTGAGCTTCAGTAGCGAAAGTCAGTTTTTAGGCAGAGTACACATTTTCACTTGAGCAGTAAGAGTCACTTTGAGTAAGACAATTATTTTATCATTATCAACTAATCTAAGTTGAATTTGTTTTATTGATTACTAATTTTTTAAATTTTTGCCCTCACAGTAAAATATAAGGTGTTAAAATAACACCAGAATGGATTAAAATAACATGCAACACTTTTATCCCACTAGGATTAAATTTACATTAAAAACGATTAAAATAATTTATTTTGGTGTTATTTTTAACAATGAATAAAATTTTATTTTAAATAAAACACCAAAGTCAACGATTTGTAAAAATTCAACGAATTTAGCTTCTCCAGAGAGAATAGTAAGTTAGTTACTAACTTAGTTACCAACTTACTAACTAACTTAGTAACATACTTACTAAATTCAATTTTGTTCAAAAATTAAAAAAAATTCTCGTCAAAATTTCAATTCTTTTTATAAATAATAAAATTCAACTCTGATATTCAATTATTTTACAAAATTATAATCAAATTCTTGTCAAAATTTCAATTATTTTCAAAACTTTTCTAAAATTCCATAATTTTCAATATCTACTATTTCAATAAAATTTTCCAAAGGAATTCCCAAAAAAAATTTTAATACAATTCTACGCAAAAATTCAATTATTTTCATAAATAACAAAATTTTTTACAAGAATTCAATTATTTGCAAAATTTTTATAAATTTTTTCGCAATAATTCAATTATTTTCATAAATAATACTATTTCTACAGGGGTTCAATAATTTTTATAAATAATAAAATTCTTTTAGGAATTCAATTATTTTCATAAATAATAAAACCACGGTAAATCGTTAGGTATTAAAATAACACAAAAATGGATTAAAATAACACTTAATTGGATTATTTGAATCCTTTTTGGTGTTATTTTAATACCTAACGATTTACCGTGACTCATTGCAGCATTTCAATAATTTTTAATGCAAACTTTAATGAAATTCCTCGAAAAATGTAATTATTCTTAAAAAATCTTATTAAAATTCGTCCAAAGAATTTAATGATTTAAAAACATTGTTTATAACATTTTTTATTAGACTTTAATTTCAACAAATATGAAATTAATAAATTATTTATTTTTGCATTTAAATAATTGAATTCTCGTAGAAATTACTAATAAAAATGGTTTTAAAAATAAATTTCAGTTAAAATTTTAGATTATATTTGAAGTTTTTATTTTTCAATATATATTTAATTGAAGAATTTCTGAAAAATTGACATTTTATAAAATTGGATTGTAAACGAATAAATTTGAAAATTCTCATAAAACTCATTGCAGCGTTTCAATTATTTTTCATGCAATTAAAATTGAATTATTTGAAAAAAGTAATTATGTTAATGCAAGGTTTAATAAAATTCAAGAAAAGAATTTAATTACTAAAAAGTTCGTTAAAATTATTAATGAGAATCGAATTTTGAGAAACATTGAATTATTCAATAAATTATTTACTTTTGCATTGAAATAATTAAATTCTTGTAGAATTTTTTAATAAAGATTGATTTTTATTTCATAATAATAAATTGCAGTTACAATTTGAGATTATAATTGATTATTCAAAGAAATATAGAGTGAACTTTTTGGAAATAATTGAATATAGTAATTAATATTTTTGAAAAAGTTTAATTGAATTTTTTAAATATTATTTTAAGTTTTTTTTCTAATATGCAATTATTAAAAAATTTAGGAATAGTTGAAATTTTGTCAAATTAAATAATTATTATTTAAGATAATAGATATATAATAAAATTGTAGTTAAAATTTGTTGAAAATAATTGAATTGAAATAATGAAAATAATTTTGAAGAATTATAATATTCTTATAATAATTATAAATAATAATAATTATAATAATTTTGAATTTGACTTTGCAGTTTGCAATACGTTTTTACATGATTGGATAGATTATTTGTTTCATTATATTGTGAACTGTTATTTATTATCTACGTGTTATTTATTGTTTATTTATTGTTTTTATACAAGGACGGATTATTTGTTTATTTATAACTCTACTCCATCGTCAGGGCATAATAAAAAAATGTAAGTCTTCGTCTATTTTAATTATTATTTTTTAAGTCATTTAAGAGGAAATCATTTAGATTTCGAAACGTTGGAGTAAATAAATATTTTATTCATTGTCCGAGTGTTTTCGTTTAATTTGCCTTAACTTATAGTATCACGGTAAATCGTTAGGTATTAAAATAACACCAAAAAGGATTAAAATAATCCAATTTAGTGTTATTTTAATACCTAACGATTTACCCTGATAAAATAATGATTTTATTATACTTGGTCATCTTTAATTATTATAAAATATGAAGTAATCCATCGATATCTTCATGTTTTGTAGTTAGAAAAAATTGAATAAACTAAAATTTCATTAATTGTAGAAAATAACACCAAAATTGATTATTATCATCTTTTTTGGTGTTAATTTAATCTGCAACACTTTTTTAATACCTCACGACTTACTGTGCTAGTGTCAAAAGTCAGTTATTAGTCAGCCTGTCAACATTTATAGTTGTTACTTAAGTAGTGAAACACATTTTTGAACATTTTTTTAGCGGTTAACAGAAGTAGTAGATAACAGTTTTAGTCAGACTGAAAGTAATTACAAAAAATATATCCGAAAAAATCCTAATGAAAACATTCTTAATGTTAAAATAATCCACTAAAATTCAGATCAAATTATTATTTCTACACGGAATGTAACAAAATCTAGAGCGAAATATTGGAAAAAATAAAAGTAAACTTTCCTCGCTACTCGAAAGCGAGTTGAATCGATCGCAATATTAAGTTTGTAGGTTGAGTTTTAAAAGAGGGACAAAAAGTTGAGATACTAGAAGAACAATTGTAGTTGATCCGTTTTATTAGATACACGCGATGTTTCCGCAGTAGTGTCTTTTCGATTTGTGCCTGTGTCAGTGTATGTCTGTACATATGTATGCTTGTGTATAAACGTAGCATTTGTCCTCAGGATTTTCATATTGATTTTACTAATTAGACTGCTCCGCTCGCAAGTAAGAGCAATTGGGCTCTCCTCTTAGCTTATGTAGTTTCGACCCTTCTTGTTTACCTCGCGGATTCAACCGTGCGAATCAATAGACTCGGAGAGAGTGAGAGAGTAGGAGAAAGCGAGTGCAAGAGAGAGATGCAGAGAGTATTGCATATGTCACAACACGTATGATTTACTTTGCAATACAAACCTCTGTATGCCA
This sequence comes from Leptopilina drosophilae, assembly GCA_032873175.1. Taxonomy (NCBI): domain Eukaryota; kingdom Metazoa; phylum Arthropoda; class Insecta; order Hymenoptera; family Figitidae; genus Leptopilina; species Leptopilina drosophilae. The sequence goes on from CM065485.1 coordinate 11,932,125, forward strand.
ATCAGATACTCTGATCACAGAATCTTGCACCAAGCTTACAAAATTTATATATACCCCAATATACGTGTATATATGAATGTGTGTGTGTGTAAAATTATATATTGCCTCTCTAATTAGCGAAAGCCATCTGTCAATGGTATAACTTCAACTCTTCTTTCAATGTAGACATATAAAATAAATCAATTACACATTTCATTTCACTTTGGAAAATTTAATATTTGACTTTCTTGACAAATAAAAACGGGGGTAAAATAACTGTTAATTAAGGTTTGAATCAATATTATTATTAGGAAAAATTAAAATTATGATAATTAAATAATATTCAATAAACGAAACTCATGTTCACAACGTTTATAATTAACGATTTAAAAGAAAGAATATTTTTTATTTTTATTATAAATTAATTTTTTATAATTAAAATTATAAATAGTATTGGACGCTTAGCGTTTTCTAAATTATTGATTGCTTTGCTCTATGTAATGAATAATTTTTACAATTTTTATAGATACTAGATTGATAAAAGAATTTTAATTAAAAATACAAAAAAAATTTAATTTCGGGAAAAGTTACAAATAATTAGAGAAATTCAATTATTTTCAAAAGTAATAACAGTTTTCGCAGAAATTCAATTACATTCAAAAATTAAAAAAAATTCTGGTCATTTCAATGATATCTTTAAAAATAAAAAAATTTTTCTGCAAAATTCAATTATGTTCAACATTTTTTTTTAAATTCTCGTCAAAATTAAAATTATTTTTATAAATAATACAATTCTTCTTTCAAATTCAATTATTTTTAAAAACTTTAATAAAATTCTTAGAAAAATTTCACAGCAATTCAATAATTTACCAAATTTTTGATGAATTTCTTCTAAATAAACCAATTATTTTCATAAATAATAAAATTTTCACAGGAATTACATTATTTAATATAAAAAATTTCAAATAATTTTACGAAAAATATCAATCATTTAAAAAGAATTTTATAAAATTCGTCACAAGAGTTCAGTTATTGAAAAAAATTGAACAAAGTTCTTTTCATGAATTCAATTATTTTTAGAAATAGTAAAATTCTTTACCGAAATTCAATTATTTTTATGAAGTTGAATAAAATTTGTTGGAAGAATTAAATTATTTTCAAAAGTAATAAAATTCTTCGCAGAAATTCAATTATCACAGAAAAAAAGTGTTAAATCTGTGTCTTGTAGTTTTCAGCTGGTGTTGTTTTAACACAATTTTGGTGTTATTTTAACCCCATTAAAAATGTATAACAATTTAACATCCTCTAGTGTTAATTTAACACGATCTAATGGTATTAACACCAATGTATAGTGTTAAAATCACACAGTGTTGGTTAAAAATATTGCGTGTAGTTTTAACACTACTGTTAGTGTTAAAATAACACTTCCTTTTTTCTGTGTGTTCAAAAATTTTTGTCAAAATTTCAATTATCTTTATAAATAATAAAATTGTTCAATATTTAATTATTTAAAAAAAAAAAATTTAATTCTCGTCAAAATTTCAATAATTGTTATAAATAATACAATTCTTCTTCAAAATTAAAATATATTAAAAAACTTGAATAAAATAGTTGTTAAAATTTCACAGAAATTCAATAATTTATGAAATTTTTAATAAATTTCTTTGAAATACAAAATTTTATAAAATTTTTTGAAAAATATCAATTATTTTAAAAAAATTTTATAAAATTCCTCGCATGAATCAATTATTTAGAAAAAATTTAACAAAGTTCGTTACAAGAATTGAATTATTTTTATAAATAATAAAATTCTTTACCGAAATTCAATTATTTTAGAAAAATTTAATAATATTTTTGTAAATTTTTTTAATTATTTCCATGAATAATAAAACTCATCGCAGGATTTTAATTAATTTTGGATACAATATTTTAATCAAATTCCTCGAAAAATGTAATTATTCTTAAAAATTTTATTAAAACTTGTCAACAGAATTCAATTATTTAAAAATGTGTTGATAAAATTTTTTATGAGAATTCAATTTTAATAAACATTCAATTATTCAATAAATTATTTATTTTTCAATTTAAATAATTGAATTTTTCTAGAATTTTCTAATAAAAATTGATTAAAAATTGAAATTACCGAATAATCGATTTATTGTTTTTGAAAATAATTAAATTCTTGAAAAGAACTTTGTTCAATTTTTTCAAATAATTGCATTTTTTTGAGAAAATGTACTACTTTTAAAAATAATTTAATTATTGTGAAGGATTTTATTAGGATTTTTGTAAATAATTAAATTTTTGTTCTGAAGAATTTTAATTTCTGTGTGAAAGTAGTAATTAAATACCTACTTATTTAAAAATTTAGTTATTAATGTTTTTGAATAATTTACAATTAATGAAATTTGTAAATAAATTTAATAGAACGTTTTTTTTTGAGTATCTAATAATTTTTAGAGTGAATCAGAATATTTTTTATGGTCAAGGAAAAAGTGAGAATTTTGTCTGGAAATCAGGGAAAAGTCAGGGAAAAATAAAATTAAATATTTGTGGCAACCCTGTATAATAAATTTCTTCGACAGAATGCAATTATTTTTAAAATTTTTCACAATACTTAAATTATATTTAGTTAATTTTTGATAAAATTTCACAAAAGAATTTATTTATTTCAGAAAGTTTTCATTAAGTTCTTCGAATCAGTTTAATTATTTTCAAATATTTAAATTTATTTTTTCTACTGATTACACAAAAATACTACAATACGTAATCTTTCTTCGTATTTATCTTTTTTGAATGGTACAATAAAAATTTTAGTTATAGTTGAATTAAATTGTGGAAAAATATAATTATTTCAATTATTTACAATTATTCTGTTTTCAAAATTTAATTGAACGATTAAGGTAACTAAAAAAACATTCCCTTGAATGTTAAAGAGTAGAACAAATCGCAGTTTAAACATGGAGACTAAGAGTATAAAAGAGAAGGAAAGGAGAAAAAAACCAAACAACGTTTATAAAGAGGTGTGAAGATCACATTATTCGATTATTCCAAAATGAGTGTGTTTTTTGTGTGTATACAAAACAGACATGCGGCGCGTTTGTTTTAAATATCCATGCAAATTACCGCAAATGGTCCTTGGCAACGCCTACAAGAGTACAACACCATTAATTACATTTTCATTGGTCGACGTTAACACCGACATGACTTGGGTGCGCGAAGAGTAATTGAATCACGTCAAAACGTAAGTTAAACACGTAGATGAGTCTCGTTAGCCAAGAGTGAAAATTGCCACTCATTCAGATTTTTCTCTTCTACTCTTTTTTTTTCTTTTTTTTCTTTTTTCTTCTCTCTCACCATAAGAGTAGTTATGTATGAAAATTAAAGTGTCTGTCACTAATTAACATAGAGATGAAAAGGTGTTTTGCGTCAAGTGCCATTCGTTGATTCAAAACTAAAAGAGAAAAAAAGGGAATCTCTTTATTTTCATTTCTTCCTTTTGCGGATATAAACTCGTGAGAAAAAAAATTACTTTATTTTTAACACTTTTGTAGAGTTACTTTTTTCGCTCTTTTTAATTTATAAATTTACTCTTTTTAATTGTTAATTTTTTAATTAAAAACCTCTTTTCAAAACTAAAACTTTAATAAATAAAACTTTAATTTACTGTTTTAAATTTGAAAACGAACATAATTAGAAAAATTAATTACTTTCGAAAATTTGAAGTTTCTTTTTTTTGTATAAGAAAATAAAAATAAGGCAGAGGTAAAATTTTGTAAAATTTTGTAAATTTCGACTTATTTGTCATTGACTTTCACTTTGATTTTCATTTTTATTTTGTCTTTTACTTTAAAAGTCGGAGTCGATAATCAAAAATGAAGCACAGAGTGGAAATGACAGTAAAAATCAAATTCAATTATTATTATTTTTATTTCTATTATTTTTCTTTATCACATTAAATATTATTTATTTACCTAAATTAATATTTCAAAACTTTATTTTCTTAATATATACTATTATAATTTATAAAATAATTTCATTTAATTAAAAATTTTTAATTAATTATAGAAAACGAAATATTTAGAAATTACCTTCGAAATTTACTCATAAGAATTTTTTTCTAAATATTGTCTTGATTATATGACTTTGGTAGCGGTCATCAATATTTTCTGCTTCTATTTGGAAATATTCAAAAAGAAACCTTTAAGATTTTAGTGAAACATTATACAGTATTTTTCAATTTTCTTCTTAAAATTCTTCGTTAATTTTATTAACTTTATTCATTTAAATTTATTTACTTTTAGTTTTATTATTTTTATGGTTATTTATTTTATGGTTATTTATTTTATTTAATTACAAATGCTTTTTATTTAATAAATATATAAAAACATGAAAATTAATGTATTGAAAATTTTATTGTATTATGTTTCTTACACGCACACGTACATATTGAAAGTTATTTTATTTTATATAAAAATTTTGAAAAAATTTATATTTAGGAAAATATTTTTTGGTGATTGCGTTTCGAAATTTGGGAACAATAGTCTTTTGTAAACATTGTTTGTACTACATGACTTTAGTATGGATGATGAATACTATCAAGTTTCCAATAAAATATTTTTTTAATGTTAACGTTGTTTTACTTTAAAATTTTATTTGAAAATTATGTGCTTCAATTTAATTCTGAATTTGTATAATAGTATTATTTAGTAATGTTATAATTATAACTATTATTTACTTCATTTTATACAATTAATATTTATTTACTTGGAATTTTTATTTTATTAGTACTATATTATCTAAAAAAATTAACTTTGACTTGAAAATAGTTTAATTGCAAATTACTATAATTTTTTAATTTTTTAAAATTGTATTTATAATTTATTTATTTACAATTTACTCAATTAATTAATTAATTTTTTTACTATATTTTTTACATATTATATTTATTTCTTATTTGATTATTTAATTAGAAATATATTCTATTCAGTAGAATACAATTAAATTTATTGACAATTTTATTCTATTAACAATATTTTTTTACTCACCTGAAATTTTATTTAATTTGAAAATTTCGTATTTCCTAGAAAATATTATTTGAGAATATTTTTCTTTTGAAACTTTGGGGATAATCGTGTTTTGTAAACATTGTTTTGACCGAGCGATTAGGTTTAACATTGAAGGTCGTTTATGAGAGAAGCAATAAAGTCTATTGTATTGTTGAGAGGGTTGATAGTGGGGAACGCGTCTGTAAATTTTCCAAAATTTGATAGTCAGTTAAGTTCTGTGCTCAGTAGTGAGTGTTGGTGAATTTTATGATAGTTTGTGATATTTGCTGATGTTTAGTGATATTTAATTATATTTATTTCTCTAATTATATTTTTATTGACATCTAGTTATATTTAATTTTACTTAATTATATTTCGTGATATTTTGTCATATTTTGTCATATTTTGTGATATTTTGTTACATTTTGTTACATTTTGTGATATATTGTTACGTTTTGTGATATACTGTAATATTTTATAGTATTTTGTAACATTTTGTAATATTTAACGATATTTAGTGATTGTGATTGTGACGGAAAATTATGACTGAGAACAAAGAGAAGAGTCTCGATAGGATTAGGAAATAAACTTCATTGCAGCTGGAAAAACCTCTACAAAAATAATTTCCGGTATGAAATATAATTATATTAAAGCTGTAAATATTGTATATTTATATATTCATTCATATAATTCTTTTCAGTAAAAAAAATACTTCATTAACAAAAAATATAATTTTTGCTATAAGATAAAATTGGAAAATTATCGAACGTAATATTTTTCTTCACTAAAACAATTGGATTATAATTCTTCGGGGTGAATGATTACGAAACTATATAAGAATGGAATATAATCTACTTTTTCTATCGGAAGAAATGGATTAACTCTTATTATGCGAGTTTCAGTCTTGACTTGACTTTTTAATACTTATCGAAAGACAGGAATAATTAAAATCATGAAAATGTGAATTTCCGAGAGTCTTAAAAAGTTTAATTCTCTTTTGAAAAGAAATAATCTCCTATCCCTACTCTAGGGTTCAATTTTTTTACACGCTAGTCTCTCTTGCTCTCTCTCTCTCTTTTTCTCTTTTACTCTCTTATAAATATACGCGTCACAAAATTCATCTCTTTCGTCAAATTAAAGGACAAAATTAAATTTTCCGTCCGTCCATTCTTAATTGAAGATGTAGGATAGAAACTTATGAAAACTTTATTTTAACGCTTGATTTTTTATTTAGTTTTTTTTCTCTTTTTTGCAAGACAAGTGAGTCATTTATAGAATATTAAAAAAAAATTTCCTTCTCCCTCCTAACAGGAATACACACACACACAAGGGAAATATGATTCTGTTGAATGAGTTTTTTTTTTGTTGGGGAATAAATTTAAACAACGTGGGTTATGAAAGAAAAATTGGAAGCGGAAGGTTCTTAGGAATATTTGTACTTTATTTTAATAAAAATATTTTAATATTTTTTAATAGTAATTTTTTTACTAATTTTTTTACTTTTTTTTTTAAATAATATTTAGTTTTTTTGTAGATAACAAAATTATTTAATTTTGTTTATCTAAAAATATATTTAATTGTTTTAAATAAATATGTACTATTAAAAATATTTAAAATAATAACAAAATATAATAAAAATTACTGTAGACATTTCTTTTCTTTTTTTCTGTAAAATGAAATTTGGAATTTAAAAAAAAAATTGTTAACTTTTTTCTCTTCCATTGTTCAATCTTTTTTTCTGAGTGTGTGAATGAATCATTACTCATTATTCATTGTGTGTGAGTGTCTATATGTATATATAAAAGCCTACTGTTGGAGAGCTTTGCGCATAGATACAATTAAAATACGCTTTAATTAAAACGCACACACGAAACCTCTTAATGGGATGTTATCAGTACATAGTTCTAACGAGTACTGCGGTAAACTTTAGAATCGCGTTGTAATTATCTTGATTTTAGGAAGATACACTTCTCAAGTTACATTCTATCTCCATCTCATTCAGTCTCTCTCTCACTCACTCACTCACTCGCTCTCCCCAATCTCTCTTTCTCGACACAATGCGAAATAAATTTCCACATTTTCGAAATACGTCAAGGAGTGTGTATAATTAGTGGCAAATTTTTCAACTTTTTTTGTCCAATTCTTGTTAATTAACTTCGCATTGCTCTATAATTTCGAAAATTTTTATTTTTTACTTTTTTCATATTCAGGAATTAATTTCCATTTTTCACATTGTTTTCAATTTGCATATTGTTTAAAATTTTCAAATTACTTTTCACTTTTTAATTAATTTTAATTTTCGATTTAGAATCCGTTTTTGAAATTATTTTTTATTTTTTAATTACTTTCAATTTCATATTTTCTATTTTTCTATTATTCACAATTTTTTAGTCGCAACTTTTAAACTATTTTTAATTTTCAATTTTTGACTTAAAATCAGTTTTTCAATTTTTTCCCCTATTTTAAATTAGTTTCAATGTTTGTCTAAAAATTTGTTTATAAAAAAGTTCTTTATACAATAATTTGTTAAATTTTGTCAAAAAAAACTATTTAGAAGCAACAAATTTCAAATTAAAATAATTTTGAAAGTTTTATTACCAAAAAATACTTTCAGTCAGGTAAAAGTTTTTTTTAACTCTGGTAATTTTTAAATCAATGATAAAATACAATATAGAACATATTGTTTTTTTTAGAAATATTTTTGTTTTCTCGTAAGTTAGTAATATTTTGCAAAATTAAAATAATTTTGAAAGTTGTTTTACCAAAAAATACTTTCAGTCAGGTAAGATTTTTTCTAACCCTTACAATTTTAAAATCAGTGATAAAATACAATATTTTAGTTATATTTTTGAAAAATACTACTAACTTACGAAAAGACAAAAATATTTCTTAAAAAAAACAATCTGAGCAATATTGTATTTTATCACTGATTTTAAAATTACCAGAGTTAAAAAAACTAAAACTAAAAATTTGAGAAAGCGATTTTAAACAATTTGAAAAAGAGCTTATTTTTTTAAAAAAATCTTTTTTTCTCGAGGTCTGCAATAAATTAATTCATCAGGATTCCTGGTCTGAAATAGTATAAAGTTAGATAAATTGGCAAAAGTCGCGTGTAACCATGTCGGTATATTACGAGGGGGAGCTCAAATCGCATGTTCGCAAGGGAATATATAAAATTGGCCAGCTTATATTTACGAAGCAATTTGTCGAAGTGAAGTTTTGCTTCGATAGATTCGAGTTCGTCCAAAAGCCGCTAAAAAGAAAAAGAGAAAAAAAAATATCAAGAGAAAGAGAGTTTTTATCAAGTAATCAAAAATTTTAATCTCATCCTTCCCATCTGTTTAGAAAATGTAAGGAAAAAAAATTTTCTCTTCTAATTAAATGAAGATTATTTATGATTAAGAATGATTAAAAAGTAATAGCAAGATGACCCATCAGGTAGGGCAAAAAGCCACTTGACTATTTTTGCAAAATATTATATGTAAAAATTTTTTTTTTATAATTTTCTTTTACTTCTGACAAATGAATAATTTGAAAGAGTTTTAAAATCTACAGAAATTTAAAGTAAAAATAGTTCAAATTAGTAGAAGGTAAAATTGAAAATAGTAAAAATCAGGAAACGGTCAACAATTGCAAATAGCTATAATTAGTGAAAAATAAAAATAGGAAAGATTAAAAAATAGTTAAAAGTAGTCGAAGATAAAATTGAAGGTAGTAAAAATTACTAAGGGATTAAAATTAAAATAGTTCAAATTAATAAAAGGTAAAATTCTCAATAATTAAAATTAGAAAACTGGTTAAAATTGCAGAAAATAAAGATTTGTAGAAGGTGGAATTAAAAATCGTAAATATTAAGTAGAAGGAAAAAATGGAAGATAATGAATATTAGTATGTTTTAAGTAGAAAAATCGGAAAACAGGAAATTATAAAAAATAGAAAAGCAAAATAGTAGAAAATAGGGAAACGGAAAATTACTAAAAATAAAAAATCGAAGAAATAGAAATTTAGAATAACATAAAAAATAGAAAAATAAAATAGCAATAAAGTAGAAAAATGTGTGGATTGGAAAAGTAGAAAACTTAAAAAGTAGCAAAATAGAAAAGCAAAATTAAATAAAAAACAGAAAAATACAAAACTGGAGTTAAGAAAAATCAGAGAATACAGAAACAGGTAATGACAAAAATAGAAAAATAGAAAAATATAAATACAAGAAAGAGAGAAATAGAAAAGTAGGAAAATAGAAATCGAGAAAAGTAGAAAAGAAGAAAAAAAACAAATTAGTATATGCCAAAAAGCTTTTTTGTATAACAAAGAAATTTTGATACAAAACTGCTTCTCGAAGTTATTCCAATGCGAAAAGAGAGACGTGTTTCTGTTTTGAAATGACAAACGGAGAGAAACTGATGATAACTTGCACTTGTGCGACTTGTGTTATTGCAACACTGGTCCCGTAGTTATATGGATGAATGCAGAGATATTGTGACTTATCTGGCGAGTACATAGTTGCTTTGATGTAGGCACTACACTGTCAAGGTTGCATAACATGCTGGGGGATGTGTAATTTAACATAACGTCCTGTGACACATTGTTAGACGGTAACACGCGGCCCGACGATAGTGTTTTAATCTCCATCTGCAAGTGTCAAGTGCAACCGTTTCTGTTAATTATTGCTCTAACGTAGTTATTTCATTATCCAAGTGGAAATCCACGATCGCTGCTGAAATCGGGAAAAGTCAAAAATCACCGTTTCACTGCTTTTCTACTTTTCTATTTTTCACAGGTATTTTCTTCTTTTTCTACTTTACTACACTGGAAAAAAAATTTATTTGATTCAAATAACCGATTATTTGTCTATAATCAAATAAATATTTTTTTATATATTTGTTTGCTTTTGTGTATTTTTATTTTATATTTATATTTTCCTCCTCTTCGTATTTTATTTTAAAATTCATATTTTCTCAGATTTCTATTATTTTCACAGTAAAACGCAAGGTACTGAAATAACACCGGAATGGATTAAAATAATCTGCAACAGTTTATTCCCTCTTGGTTTAAATTAACACCAAAAAGGATTAAAATATTCTATTTTGGTGTTATTTTTAACTGTGAATGAAATTTTATTTTAAATAAAACACCAAAGTCAACGATTTGTAAAAATTCAACGAATTTAGATTCTCCAGGAAGAATAGTAAATTAGTTACTAACTTAGCTACTAACTAGCTTAGTAACATCAGAAACTAAATTCAATTGTGTTCAAAAATTTTTTTAAATTTTTGTCAAAATTAGAATATAAAATAAAATTCTTCTCTAATATTCAATTACTTTACAAAATTTTAATCAAATTCTTCGCAAAATTTCAATTATTTTCAAAAGTATCACGGTAAATCGTTAGGTATTAAAATAACACCAAAATGGATTAAAATAACACTAAATTAGATTATATTAATCCTTTTTGGTGTTATTTTAATACCTAACGATTTACTGTGATTCTAAAATTCCATTATTTTTAATATCTACTATTTCAATAAAGTTTTCCAAAAGAATTTCATTATTAAAAAAAATTTGAATACAATTCTACGCAAACATTTAATTATTTTCATAAATAATAAAAATTTTTACAGGAATTCAATTATTTACATTTTTTTCATAAATTTCTTCGCAATTATTCTTAATTATTCTTAATTATTCTTCTTCAATTATTTTCATAAATAATAATGTTTATACAGGGATTCAATTATTTTTATAAATAATAACATTTATTTAAAAATTCAACTATTTTCATAAATAATAAAACTCTTTGCAGAATTTCAATTAGTTTTAATGCAATTTAAATAAAATTCCTCAAAAAATGTAATTTTTCTTAAAAATTTTATTAAAATTCGTCCAAAGAATTTAATAATTTAAAAAATTTGTTGATAACATTTTTTATGAGAATTTAATTTCAACAAACATAAAATTAATAAATTATTTATTTTTGTATTTAAATAATTGAATTCTCGTAGAATTTACTAATAAAAATGGTTTTAAAAATGAATTTCAGTTAAAATTTTAAATTATACTTAAGTATTAAAAGCAATATAACGTGGATTTTTAGAAATAATTAAATTTTGAAAAAGTTTCAAACTAAAATCATTAAAATTATTAATTTTTCATATTTTTGACAGAAAACTCTGTAGATTTGATTCTTTTTAAAAGTTTAATAGAATTTTTATTGCAATTATTTCAAGTTTTTATTTTTCAATGTATATTTAATTGCAAAATTTCCGAATAATTGAAATTTTCTAAAGTTGAATTGTTAACGAATAAATTTGAAAATTCTCATAAAACTCATCGCAGCACTTCAATTATTTTTCATGTAATTATAATTGAATTTCTTGAAAAAAGTAATTATGTTTTTGCAAGTTTTAATAAAATTTGACAAAAAAATTGAATTATTAAAAAATTTGTTACTAAAAATCTTTATGAAAATTGAATTTTGAGAAACATTCAATTATTTAATAAATTATTTACTTTTACATTTAAATAATTAAATTCTTGAAGAATTTTCTAATAAAAATTGCTTTTTATTTCATAAAAATAAATTTCAGTTAAAATTTTACATTATAATTGAATATTAAAAGAAATATACAGTGAACTTTTTGGAAATAATTGAATTTTTAAATTAATATTTTTGCAAAAGTTTAATTGATTTTTTATAAATATTATTTGAAGTTTTTATTTTCTAAAATGCATTTGATTAAAGAATTTAGGAATAATTGAAGTTTCATGAAATTGATTAATTAATTATTATTAAAAATAGTCCGTATAAAGTAAAATTGTATTTAAAAATTGTTTAAAATAATAATTGAATTGAAATAATGTAAATAATTTTGAAGACGTATAATTATTTTACTTTGTAAAAAAAAGGTTCTAAATTAGAGCTGATTTCAGTATTAAAATAGAACCAAATTACGATTCAGTACCGAAACTGGTACTAAATTCGTACCTTTCTTTTTACTGTGTATAACATAAAATAATGATTTTATTACTTGGTCATCTTTAATTATTATAAAATATGAAAAAGTCAGTTATCAAGTTATAGATATCTTCATATTTTACAGTTATAAAAAAATGTAATAAACTAAAATTTCATTCATTATAAAAAATAACACAAAAATGGATTATTTTAATCTTGTTTCGTATTAATTTAATCTGCAACACTTTTTAATACCTCACGACTTACTGTGTTGCTGTTCGATTTTTTAACTTTTTGTATTTTTCCATTTTTCTATTATACTGCTGTTCAATTATTTAACTTCTTGCATTTTTTCATTTTTTACTTTATTTTTCTTATACTGAAGAATAGTGAACATTGTCGAAAAAAAAATGATAAAGAATTTGCCCATTTCTTATACTTAATACCATGCTACTAAAAACTGTGAGTTTATTTCTCATCGTGAGAACAGTTTATTTATTTAATTATCACTAGAAAGAGAAGAAAGAAGAAAAACAATGAAAAAGAAGTGGAGTAAAAGATGAAGAGACATTTTATTGTACTTTTCTTCTAGTGTGACGATAACAGTTACAATACTTACTTCTAAAGGTGTATTGAGTTTTTTCGTTGAAGAAAAATTGTAAAAGAAGCTGCACTCGGTCGGAAGTTGAACTCACGGTGTCATTAATCCAAAGAGATAGGAGATAGAGCGAAGCCTATAAGACAAGGGGGTTGGGAGTAGTTATATCAGGGAAAAAAAGAAAGAAAGAAAGAAAGAGAGAGAGTGAGTGAGTGAGTGCAAGAAGAGTGCAAGAAGAGTGAGGGTAAAGGTGTGTCAAAGTAGAAAGAAAAGTGGAGCGAGACGCAGAGGATACAGAGTCGCTGTCATTGATAGTTGTGATTAATGCTCAATGCCACGCCACGATAACTTGATTACGCCACCGACGACCGAACGAACGACAACATATTCTCCCTCTCCCTCTCTCTCTTGCTCTCTTTCTGCTTGCTTCAGATGGTTTTCCCATCGACAGGAGTCAAATAAATGCACTTTTCACGTTTCTGTCACTTGAGAATGCGACCTCCAAAGCAGAATTGATATGCTTTGATGCTGAAAGGTTTCACCTTACTTAGAAAATTTTTATTCTTCACGAAATGTTTTCGACGTTTTTTAGAAGAGATATAGAACAATTTTTTTGCTGTCATGTATTTTGTTTATTTAATTTTTTCCCAACTGTATGTTTTACTGTTAGTTCACGGTAAATCGTTAGGTATTAAAATATGTTACGTCTCAAAAATATGAAAAGTAACAATATATGTTTTTTATTTTAAATTAATTTTTAAGCCTAAACTTGCGTCCAATAGCTTGGGAATACTTTCGTTTATTCTTCTTTATTTTGATTTAATTAGAAAAGAATAAAGGATGATAAAAATAAAAAGACGGAATGAGATCTTTCTTTAACAAATATCGAGTTTCATACTTGATCTCGGATTCAAAGGTTTAACAATTAAGGAGTCACTAAAGGTTTCAATTGAATTTTAAAATTGGTGGAATATTCGTATACAAATATTGAGTATACTCCTATTCAGGATATGGATTTTATGACAAGATTTTAGAAAGAACATAGACAGCAATTTTGAATCAATACTCACTTTTTAATAACAATATATTTTCTAAAATTAGTTATGTTTTCAAATATATTAAAAATAATGACAATGGATATATTGAAGAATTTTAATGAAAATGACTAAAAAAATGATATTTTATATACAATTATTTTCGAATATTTTAAAACCAAATTAAAATTAAACTAAATTTTGCACTGCTGAGAAAAATTTTAACCTGTCTTGACTAGAACTGACATTTCCGAAATGAAATAAATAAATTCAAAAATAAAAATAAATAAATGTTAGTTAACATAATTAAAATAAGAAAAAAATACAAAATGGCTAAAATCGGAATTTTCATAATCGATATTGATAATAATTTCCGTTTCTCGCTGTCTCTCTCAGTGATGTGAAGTAGAAAAGGGAATATTGCGCCGAATGGTCAGACCAAAGTTAGGGCCAACTTCACGATCAACAGTCGAGGTATTTCAGTAATTTATGATCTCCATTATACTCAGTTTTCGGTCTACAAATGTTGTAATACATATATAGGCGAGAGAGAGTGAGGGGGGAGAGTGAGATGTATAACATATGAAACGGAATTTGTGTCTCGAAATGTTGGCTTGTCCTACCAGGACAATAACTTATTGGGATACAAGTAACTCGTCAAGCTCATATGTATGCATATGTACAGTATCAGATGTACCAGTAAATTCCAATTTTCCCCTGAAAAATACACGTAACGTATATACAATATCTCATCTGCAGTTTCAATATTTCAATTTTTTTTCTATTGTTTTCAAAAATATTTATTTTATTCCACAGGATAAAAGTATTTTTAAATTAAATTTCATATTTTATTCAGGAGAAGAAAGCTGTTTTTAATTTTGGATAGAAATTTCAAACATTTTCGGTGTTGAATTTTTGTGATATTTTATTATAGGATTTGCTGTGTGACATACAATAAAGAAATAATTGATTAGAGAGAGAGAGAGAGTTGTTTCTGAAAAAAACTATCCATCATGCTCACGCACAGGTGTTACATGTGAGTAAAGTCGCTGCAAAGTGAAACGTTGCCTTTCGAAAGCTTTGATCGATTTTTTCGGTTGATGATAATTGATGAAATAATATTTGCCCGAAGGACTTGACCCGACAGCATTACACCATTGAAAATTTTTTTTCTTATTCTTTGGATACACAGATTTTTTCCCTTTTAAATAAAAATAACCTTAGAAAATACAATTTTTATTTATTTTTAAATTTTTTCTATGAAATTTAATACTATTAGTGGTACTACTACTAAATAATACTGTCGGTAGTTAGCAATAGTTGTCAGACAAAAAGTTTCAGAAATTTCGTCCCAAAAGAAAATTTTGCGAAAACAGTAAAAATTGAACTTCTTAAATTGTCAAATTTTAGAAAAGCTTGAAAGAAATAAATAAGTGAAAAAGAGAAGAAAAAGAAATGAAAAATAAAACAAAGGGAAAAAATAGAGTAGAATAAGTAGTTCAAGTCAATTTTACCCAGACAAAAAGTTTCGGAAAATATTTCGTCAGAAAAAAATTTTGACAAAACAATGAAAATGAACTGAAATAAAAAGTGTTAAAAATAAGGAAACAAAAAAATAAAAAAAGTAAAAAGTAAGGAAAAAAGGAGAAAAAATAGTTTATGTCAGTTTTAGTCAGACAACTTTTTCACAAGTATATAAAACTACAATTACTGTATGAAAATAAAAAATAAAATAATAAGTGAACAGAAAAATACAAAAGAAATCAGTAACCACAAAAAAATACAAAGGAAAAAAATGGTAGAAAGAAAAAATAGGTTATAAAAATGAATCAATGGGGAGAGAGGATAAGAGAGTGAGAGAGAGAGAGGGAGTAGAGACTGTTTTGAACCGTGAAGTATCTATCAAGTGTCTGTAATTTAGCACCATACAACAATGGTAGGCACTCAACGAGCCAAGATATATATAGGATGAGTTGAGGGGGACGTTGACGTGGTTTATTGCCATATAGACTGAAACCTGGTCAAGCCGTAAACCTCACCGAGAAATGACATAACGCCGTCAAAATAACGTCCATTCAGGTCGACTAAGCTGTCCTTAGCAACCACTTGTGATGGCCACTAAGATATAGGGCACGAAATACCGTACCGACATATAATTTCGCAATTTCTGATGTGCTTCCGAGTCAAGAATGCAACACGAGAGTCATTTCATCCCAAATAGACATACTGCGAATAATTTCGAAAATCAAGAACAAAAATCACATCCGCTAATAATTATTAATTTTTTATTATTTTTTTATTTTTCTCTCCTTATTTCCAAACAGTTTATAAACTTTTATTTTTTTTCAATCTAACATTTATTTACTAACATTTTTTATTTACTTTTTATTTTTCTACAAATAATATTTTTTGTGCTTTTTATTTTTTACTAAAAAGTTTATTTACTAAAATAATTATTACAATAATTACAATAATAAATAATAATAAATAAATACAATAATAAAATATATATATATATATACAATAATATATATATACAATATATATATATATATATATATATATATATACAATAATAAAATATAAATAAATAATTACAATAATAAATAATTATTACAATAATAAATAATAATTACACGGGTATTACCCTTTAGTTAAATATTTAATAATATTCGTTTATTTATTAGTGAAAAAAGAAGTCTTTTCTTTGTGTTTTATAAAATTTTATTAGAGCACAACGTGGTCAAGTGGTTATGGTAACTGCTTGCGAGTCTAAGAATCATGCGTTCGAATCTTGGAAATTAAGATTTTTTTTCTGAATAATTTAATTGCTAAAAGATCACTTACTGTAAAATACGGAAAATAGTAGTGCTAATATTACATGATCATGTGCTAATAGTGATAATTTAAAAGTTTTTTAAATTAGTGAAGAGTAAAATAATAAATTGGAAAAATAATAAGGGATAAGTCATAATAAATATTAAGAAGAGATAACAATTAATAGTAGTTACAATTTGTAAAAAGGTTCAATTAAAATAAGCGAAAAATGTTAGAAGGTAAAAATTGAAAGTGTTTAAAATTAATAGAAACTACAATTAAAAGTAGTTGAAATTAGAAAAAATAAAAACTAAAAAATAGTTTAAACTAGTAGAAAGTGTGATTAAAGGTAAGAAACAGTAAATTAATTCGTTCAATAATAAAAATACATCGAAAACGAAAAAAAAGTATTTGAAATTAGATGGTGAAATTAAAAATAGTAAATATTAGGAAACGGTAAAAATTTCACAAAGTTAAAATTAGTGGGACTCAACATTGATAAGAGTAAAAAATTAATGAAAAATAAAACTTAAAGAAGCTTGAAATTAATAGAAGATAAAATAATAAATAGTGAAAATAAGAAGATGGTTAAAATTGCAGAGAATTAAAATTAATAGGAGGTAAATATTAAAAATTGGACTTACCAGAAATTCGGTTTTTAACTAGAATTAGGTTAACCAAAATTTTAGTTAATTTAACCAGAATTCTGGTTGTTTGAACTAGAATATCGTGTTAAATGTACACTAACCAGAATTTTTTGTCAGAGTAGGTAAAATTAAAAAATAATTGGAATAAATAAAAGATATATTGGAAGAACGTGAAGTGAACGTGAAGTGTTAAAATAACACCAGAATGGATTAAAATAACATGCAACACTTTTATCCCACTAGGATTAAATTTACATTAAAAACGATTAAAATAATTTATTTTGGTGTAATTTTTAACAATGAATAAAATTTTATTTTAAATAAAACACCAAAGTCAACGATTTGTAAAAATTCAACGAATTTAGCTTCTCCAGAGAGAATAGTAAGTTAGTTATTAACTTAGTTACCAACTTACTAACTTAGAAACATACTTACTAAATGCAATTGTGTTCAAAAATTTAAAAAAAATCTTCTTCAAAATTTCAATTCTCTTTATAAATAATAAAATTCGTCTCTGAAATTCAATTATTTTACAAAATTTTATTCAAATTCTTGTCAAAGTTCAATTATTTTTTAAAGTTTTCTAAAATTCCATAATTTTCAATATTTATTATTTTAATTAAATTTTCCGAAAAAATTCAATTATTAAAAAAAATTTGAATACAATTCTACGCTAATATTCAATTATTTTCATAAATAATGAAATTTTTTTAATGAAATTCAATTATTAATAAATTTTTTTATAAATTTCTTCGCAAGAATTCAATTAAATTCTTGTTAAAATTAAAATATAAAATAAAATTCTTCTCTGATATTCCATTATTTTACAAAATTTTAATCAAATTCTTGGCAAAATTTCAATTATTTTCAAAAGTATTCTAAAATTCCATTATTTTTAATATCTACTATTTCAATAAAGTTTTCCAAAAAAATTTCATTATTAAAAAAAGTTTGAATACAATTCTACGCAAACATTTAATTATTTTCATAAATAATAAAAATTTTTACAAGAATTCAATTATTTACATTTTTTTCATAAATTTCTTCGCAATTATTCTTAATTATTCTTAATTGTTCTTCTTCAATTATTTTCATAAATAATAATGTTTATACACGGATTCAATTATTTTTATGAATAATAACATTTATTTAAGAATTCAATTATTTTCATAAATAATAAAACTCATTGCAGAATTTCAATTAGTTTTAATGCAATTTAAATAAAATTCCTCGAAAAATGTAATTTTTCTTAAAAATTTTATTAAAATTCGTCCAAAGAATTTAATGATTTAAAAAATTTGTTGATAACATTTTTTATGAGAATTTAATTACAAGAAACACGAAATTAATAAATTATTTCTTTTTGTATTTAAATAATGAAATTCTCGTAGAAATTACTAGTAAAAGATGGGTTTAAAAATGAATTTCAGTTAAAATTATAAATTATACTTAAGTATTAAAAGCAATATAACGTGGATTTTTAGAAATAATTAAATTTTGAGAAAGTTTCAAACTAAAATCATTGTAATTCTTCATTTTTCATATTTTTGACAGAAAATGCTGTAGATTTGATTCTTTTTAAAAGTTTAATAGAATTTTTATTGCAATTATTTCAAGTTTTTATTTTTCAATGTATATTTAATTGCAAAATTTCCGAATAATTGAAATTTTCTAAAGTTGAATTGTTAACGAATAAATTTGAAAATTCTCATAAAACTCATCGCAGCGCTTCAATTATTTTCCATGTAATTATAATGGAATTTCTTGAAAAAAGTAATTATGTTTTTGCAAGTTTTAATAAAATTTGACAAAAAAATTAAATTATTAAAAAATTTGTTACTAAAAATCTTTATGAAAATTGAATTTTGAGATACATTTAATTATATAATAAATTATTTATTTTGGATTTAAATAATTAAATTCGTGTAGAATTGTTTAATAAAAATTTATTTTCATTTTATTAAAATGAATTTTAGTTAAAATTTTATATAAAAATTGAATATTACAAGAAATATTATGAACCTTTTGGAAATAATTGAATTTTGAAATTAATATTTTTGCAAAAGTTTAATTGATTTTTTTTTTAATATTATTGGAAGTTTTTATTTTCTAATATGCATTTAATTAGAGAATTTAGGAATAATTGAAATTTCGTGAAATTGATTAATTAATTATTATTAAAAATAATAGATATAAAGTAAAATTGTAGTTAAAAATTTTTGAAAATAATAATTGAATTGAAATAATTAATATAATTTTGATGAAGTATAATATTCTTATAATATAAAATAATGATTTTATTACTTGGTCATCTGTAATTATTATAAAATATGAAGAAATCGATGACTCCGAGTCGAAGACTCGGAGTTATCGATATCTTTATATTTTATAGTTATAAAAAAATGTAATAAACTAAAATTTAATTGATTGTAAAAAAACACATAAATTGATTATTTTTATCTTTTTTGGTGTTAATTTAATCTGCAACACTTTTTAATACTTCACGATTTACTGTGAAAAGAAGTAAAATAAAAAAATATGAAATAAAAATAATGAAAAGCTAAGTTTCATTGAAATAATAGAGAATAGAATTTCTGTTTTCACTTTCTCAAGACGATAGGGAAACTTGAGACCGAGAATTGATTAATATCTCGTAATTAGCATCTATCATTATTTCAGTGTTAAAGAGCCTTTTGGTGAGTTAACGCACCATAGCATGTGGGCGTTTTTGAGAGTAAGTTTTAAGTAGGCGTGTGTAAAGGGGAGGTGGGGTGAATGAAGGGAAATGAGAATAGAAAGACGAACGTCTTGTGTTGATATGATTGATGGTAGATTCTGGCAGGGAATCAGCAGGTGCCACGAAACTTTGCTGAGTAATTCATTGCGTGTACCTGGAGTAAGTTGCGAGTACCAAGTGAAAAATAAATGGAAAGAGGAAAAATGTCGGGAAAGAAAGTAGAAAGATGGTACTAATTGGTTTCGAGGAGGAAGGATTTTTAACTTCTTAAAAACAAGTTGGAGAAAAAATAATTTTCATCCAACCTTAAAACATTTTTTAAGACTTAAAAAAACTCATAAATAATTAATAATTGAATCATTTTTCAATTTTTTGTTTTTTCATTTTGAAATTTTTATTTTTATTTTCACTTTTCGGGATTTAAGATTAAAAAGTAAAAAACGAAGCTATAAAAAATAATTAAGATGAAGAAATAAAAATAGAAAATAAAATTTTTCTTTTCGTTTTATTAAAATTTTAAAATTTCATTTAATTTGTTAATTTCAATTTCCAAACTTCTGGGCATTTTCAAAGGCTTGTTCTTCCGGCAATAATAAATTGAACAACAAAAGCAAATGTTGTAAGAAAAATTTTTAGTTTACAGCTTTAATGAAAATGAAGAAAGTTTTAGCACATCTCAATTATTAAATACAAGCTTCTTTTTTTCAAAAAAAAAAAGTTGTATCTAAGTCTTTGGCAACCTTTTAGCCAAAGTAATTTCGCATATATATTTTAAAGTTATGAAAAAAGTTTTTACGCCTTTATAAACAGACTCGGTTTAAAGCTGAAAAGAACTTCAAAGTAGATTATGTAATTATGAGAAATTACACTGTGTATATGCCTGTGTTTATTTTTTCCTCCTTTTTTTGCGAATACAAAACTTTTTTTTCAACTGTGACGAAAATTTATACTCATAATTTTTTTCATCGTTTAAAATTTTTTTTCTCTTTCCATATTGTTTCAATTTTCCTCACATTTTTTTGTGTGAATAAATAATTTTTTCACGAACGATATGTGGCCGTGAAAATTTATTTTTTGACACTTTGTGAATTAAGTTAAGAGCTTTTGGTGAAAAGAAGCTTGCAAACTTTAATTTCCGTTTCTTACAGAGAGAGAGAGAAAAAAATTTGACGGTCTTTTATTTTTCTTATTTCCTGCTGAAAAAGTGATAAAATAAATTTCTTGAAAATAATAGTTTTTTGGTTTCATTAAAAAGTAGGAAACATTTGTTTTTTACAAAGTCCTTTATAAATTCTAACCTTGTAATTTAAAAATTAAAATTTATTTCTATTTTTATTTTACTTTTTTACGTGATTGGCATTTTTCTCCCTTCACTACTGCTTATTTTCGCGGTGAATTTCTCTTTTTTCCCTTCTTTTTTTTTACTACTATATGGGGGTATAATTTCAAAATATGTGAGTTGACATTTTCCCTCGTGAAGATTGACTCGTATGATATAAAATTGGAAATAAAATGAAGTTCTCCAGTTTAGGAGAATATGTGGAAACTGAGATCGTTTCCTGGGCAAAATGTATCGGACATGATCAGAGTCGTAACACGCGTTATGAATCAGTATCACGATTAATGTTCGAGTTTACGCTCCTAAAATTTCCAGTCACTTTAATGACACTTAATTTTTTTCATGCTTTTTATTTTTCGACAAAAATTTTATTTTTTTCCTCTTTAATATCTCTAATTTTGTTTGACGTTAAATAATCGAATTTAATTTTAATAGGCATTTAAACTACATTCAACCTTTTTCTGAAACTAATTTTTACTATTTTTAAATCTGGGTTTTACTCATTTCTATTTTTTGCAATTTCTACCATTTCCTAATTTTTCTTATTTTTAATTTACCTGTTGCTAATTTTAACTCTCATCAATTTTACCTTTTCTTAATTTTTCCTCCTGATATTATTTACTATTTATAATTCTACTTTCTATGAATTTTTATTTTCTGCGATTTTCACAGTTTTCTAAATTCGAGTATTTATTACTTTACTTTTTACTTATTTTAAACTTCTTTAATTTTTATCTCTTATTAAAATTTATTATTTCTTATATCTCTTATTACTTTTACAATTTTTAATTTTATCTTTTACTAATTTGAAAAACTTTCAATTAATACTATTATCTCTTGTTTATTCAATATTAGCACTCCTATTTTCTGTATTTTAAAGTCAGTGATCTTTTAATAAATAAATTGTTCAAAAAAAAAAAATTCCTATGTGCTAGGATTCGAACGAACGATTCGTAGACTCAGAAGCAGTTACCATAACCCCTTGACCATTACACTAAATTTTCAGTAATTGTTGTACATTGAAAAAATCAAGAACTACTGTTTAAATAACGAAAAGAAATAATTAAAAGAATGCAACTAATAAATAAAGGTAAGAATAATATTATTAATAATAATTTAAAAATAATTTATTGAAGAAAGCTTTTTTTCTCTCTTCTTTCCCATGGAATAATTTCGAAAAAAATTATTGCAAAGGAAATTCTGTTAATTTTCCCCGTTTGAGAGTAAATCGTTTAATTTTCTTCTGTTTTAAAACCGGATTTAATTAAAGTTTACAAATGATTTCCAAGTTTAATTTGGAAAGTAAAAGGAAGCTTTTCTCGTGTGAATAACGTTTATATACGCGTGAATTTTACGAATTGAAAACTCTTAATATATAGAGAGATCTCTCTCTCTCTCTCTCTATGTATAGTAAAATAGAGAAAAAAAGGTTTTGAAAAAAGAGAAAAAAAATAGATATCAGTTTGAAAAAGACAAAGTTGAAAATGCTCTCTTACGTTTTAGCTTAAAAAGGATTCTTGAGCTGTTTGCTCCTTTTTTCAATTGTCGATCCTTGAGAATGTATTTAATGGAATCGAATCCAAAAGAAAATTTGGTTTTCTTCACCAGTATAATAGAATAACTTGATTCTAAATTGGAAGCAAAGAAGATAGCGAATTGAAATGGAATTTCTTTTCTCTGCAATAGTATAGTTTGGATGTAAAGAAATTTATATATAAAAGTCTTCGAATATTTAAACTTTTACAATTTTTTTCTCTTTTAGCACTTTTTTTCTTCTTTTTAAATTTGACTTTCTAAATTTTCATTCCTTGTGGGGAAAAACTTCATTCTTTTTCTTTTAAAATAACGAATTCTTTAGAAATCGAATTTTATATATGTGGGAAATATTAATTAAATCTTTTTTATTATTTTTCGATTTTGATTCTGATTATTATTACTATATTGCTATTAGTATTATGATTATAATTATAATTTTTATTATTGTTATTATTATTATTATTATTATTATTATTATTATTATTATTATTATTATTATTATTTCTATTAGTTTATGAAAATTTTAATTTGTTTGGTTTGAAAATAAGAAATAAATAATTTTTTTTTGCGTAGAGGATTAAATTAACGTATTTAATTTAAACCAATTTTATTAAAACTTAATGAATATAAGTGAAAGAGAAAAATATTTTGTTATACCCTACGGAAAGAAATAATGAATAATAAACAATAATTATTTTTAAAAACTAAAAAATTCTGATAATGTGAATACAAAATTATAAATAAATCAAGTAAATAAATACGATGGATGAAAAGTGAAATAAGTTGAATTTGAATATTGAAATGACAGACACAAATTGAGATGATAGGATAAAAAAAAATATCGATTTGTCAATTAGAATTGACAGTAATTAATTTCCGCGAATCCATCTGAAAGTTGAATAAATCTTGATCTGACTTACCACAAAGTCTCGGAGAAACTAGCTTTCAGAAATAATGGAAGAAAGTTATTTCTGGGAGTTAAAAGCCACGGATCAAGGAAACTCTCCTTCTTCTCTCTTTCTCTCTCTCTAACTCTCTTTCGCCTCTTTCTTTTTTTCATCTTAGTCTGGATGTTATTCCAGCACTTTCTTGTGATTTCTCTCTTCACGCTACTTTTCTTACTCATTCCAGATTAGTTCCCTTTTCCTTTTTTTCTCTTTTTTTTTTTGGTCTTACTTTCTATCCTCGCCCATAAGGATTTAATTTATCCTACAAGTAATCAACGAATACAATTAAAAAAGTACCAGGGAGGAGTAAATATTTCTTTCGGAAAATTAAATTAATGCACTTGAAAATTAAATACATTTGGCTTGTCTCTCTTGAGACTTAATTTTGTGTTTGTTTTTTTGTTTCACTTTCTTCTTTTATCATTTTTAATTATTGTCTACCTTTTGCAATTTATTTTCAGGAAAATTAAAATGATTTGTCGTTATTTAATTTGGGTAATTAGATTTAATTTCTTCTTTTTAATAAAGGAAAATGTGGAGGAATTTTTAAATTTGTTATGTAGAAAACTTCACTCCATTTTGTTTTCTTTCGTCTTTTTTCTCTTTTTTAATATAAATTCTTTTCTCTATTTCTTTTCTTTTTGAAAATTAAATGCTGTTCATTTTTTATTTCTTAAGAATTTAATTCTTTCATCTATTTTTTAATTTTTTGAATTAGTAATAAAAGGGAGCTTTAGTCGGAAAAAATGAATAATAAACAAAAATTCTAAACATTTTAATAAAATTATGTGTATAATAAGTAAAAAATGAATAGAGAAAAAAATTAAAAAAGCGATTGAAATGAAATGAAACAATTCAAGTGAATATAAATAAATAAATAAATAAATAATAAACGCAATATGAATAAATACAAAAATAAAATTTGATAATTAAAATTAAAATTAGCGGAGGAATAATTTGCCTCGGAAAAGTATAATCCTGAATAATTGGGCGATATATATGAAATATTTTCTGTCTTTGAGGAAACTTAGGGGGAATGGAAGCTCTTCTTCTCTCTGGCTCTTGACTATACATATAAACCATGCGGAGGTTTTAGATATTGAACTTCGCTTTGAATAATACGCTTGCAAATCCCACTTCTACTTCTCCGATAATTCTCTCGAGCAACTACCATTGAGAGATCGCATTTAAAATCATGATACGCGATCCTCTAAGTACATCCGATTTACTTCATATTTGCTAATAGTGAAAAGCTCCCACTTTCGCATATATAAAATTATTCCAATTCAAGCGAATGAATATTACAAAATCGAGTATCAGTTTTTTAAGTATCCACATTCTTCCAATATTTCCAAGGGTATTTCCATTATTATTACTTTTTCCATTATTATTATTATTATTATTATTATAATTATTATCAATATTAATAATGAAAATATTATTGCTAGTATTAAAAATATTTTTTTATTTTTTTAAATACTAAACAATGTTTTTATTTTTGAAACTGTATTTTTAGTACTGGAAAAACATTTTTATTTTCAAAACAGTATTTGTATCATTAAAACACTATTTTTATTATGAAAACCCCTGTTTTTTTCTCGTTGGCAAATAATACGTCACGTCAGACTGTAAGTGACACTGTGTTAAGTCGTTAAAATGATGAATTTGAAATTTATGTAGAAGAGAGTCCTTGGCTAATATATACATATATATATTAAAAGCTTGAAGTAGCGTCGTCAGAAAATTGGAACGAAGAACAACGTGTAATTGTTTTATGGTAATGAATATTGCTTTTCGTAAAAATTGCCTCGTAAAACCTTTTAACGACTGCGTGCCAAATCACAGCTTCCTCTTACACAAACATTCACACACACACCAACACATAAAAATACACAAAATACACATTCTAAATAACGAGGTGCGACACTTAACTCGATCATCAAATTAAATTGTTTCCGACAACCCTCTTATAAAATATCGACTGCCTACTTTGTGTTTGCAAAAATAAAAAAAAAATCATTGAAACTGTTCCCACACAAAAAAATTGTTATTTACACGCTGCATAATGAATTATTTACGAGAGTTGACGAGCGGCTTTTCTTTGGTTAAATTTACCACAAAACAAAATTGAATTCTACTTAAAGTAGGTGAAAATTTTGTGACTTAACCCCTTTCGCTGTTTGGAAAAATATTTATATTATTGGCCCAAAATAATAAAAAAATTAAAAAAGCAAAAATTTTGTCTATGTATTTTATTTGTTTCAAAATTCTTATATTACTTAAAAATATAAATGATCTATTATTTATTACTTAAGTTAGTATCATTGATACTCATGAATGATGATATAAAATAATTTATATTGTAATTTACATAACGAATTGCATTTCTATTTCATTAAAAAGTTAAGGATCCAACTTTGGGTCGTTTTATTTTCTATAGAAACTAATAAATTTCAATCAGACGAATTTATATCTTTTTGATATATATTATTTTTATTTTATTATAATAAACTTCTTATCAGTGAAAAAAATAAAGTTTTGTCAACAAAAAAGAATTGTTTTTATCACTAATAAAAAAAATCGCTTACATCCCTTCTTTCCCAATTTCAACTAATAAAGTGATCCATTTTTCTGTTTCAGGTACGTGTTTACAATCCTTAAAAAAAATTCCAAAAAAAAATCGAGAGTTGAAAAGTAAGTGGAAAGTGATAAAAAATGTATTTACTCTTTTGAAATTCTTTTTATTATTTTTACAATTATTACTCTTTCTATTTATTATTTTTTATTATTATTCTTTAATTTTATTTTTTATATTATTTTTATTTCATTTTTATTATTATTCTTTAATTTTATTTTTTATATTATTTTTATTTTATTTTTATTATTATTATTATTATTATTAGTATCATTGCCACAATGTATTTAACATATACACGGTGGCATCGTTGAGAGAAAAAGAGAGAGAGAAATATATTTTCGTCCAATTGAAAAATCATTCGTGCATTACCCCCTCTCAATAATAATTTATTCAGTTGCTTTCTGACAAGTAGCAAAATTGCTAGTCGATGGTATTTCCGGTTAAGAAAATTATTACCTAATGTAGACTTAATGTGGAGCTCGAATGCAATGCTGACTTTAATATTTTATGAATTGCGGTGCAATAGTTTTGGCTTCTTCTACACAACGATTTTATATTGTACATATACATGTGAGTCTGACCTAGCCGTTGACTCTATACTACTTATTGTTGGTGCTGAATGTAACGATTTAATATTCCATACGTCTCGGGACAATTAATTAAATTATCAAAGCGAATTACAATATTACAACTCTATTATGAAAAGTGAGTTTATCGTGAAATTTTCATTTCTATTACAGTTTAATTTTTATTCAAATTTAATTTATTCATGAAATTTGGTGTTTGAAAATTTGTTTTGAAATTTAATTTTTCGGGAATTCAGATTATCTATAAAAATTCAATTTTATGTAAATTAAATTTATTATGTAAATACAATGTGGTATTTTTATTATATAAATGCAATTTAATACAAAAATCCAATTTATTATGAAAATTAAATTTGTGGAAAGTTTAAGTTTCTGTGGAGTAACGAATGTTTTAATCTGTTTTATTACTTATTATTATTATTAAGGTAAATGTACATATTTCCGTGCTAGAACATAATTCCGTGCTATCATTTAATATTAATTAATATAAAAAATTAATAAGATATTTTAGTAAAATAAAACCCATAATATTAATCAACTAAATAGCAAAATTTATTCTACAATTTTCCACTGGCTAAAATATTTTATCAATTCCTTATTTTAATTAATAAAAAAAATAGCACGGAATTAGGTTCTAGCACGGAAATATGTACATTTACCGTATTTATTTATTATTTATTTATTTTTCATTTTACTTGTTTATTTTACTGCCATTTATTTATCGTTCTTTTCTTTTTATTTCGCAGTACAACGTGAAGTGTTAAAATAACACCAGAATGGATTAAAATAATCTAGAACAGTTTAATCCCTTTAGGATTAAATTAACACCAAAAAGAATTAAAATAATATATGTTGGTGTTATTTTCAAGTATGAATGAAATTTTATTTTAAATAAAACATAAAAGTCAACGATTTGTCAAAATTCAACGAATTCAGCTTTTCCAGGGAGAATAGTAAGTTAGTTACTAACTAACTCAGTAACATAGTTAATAAATTTAATTATATTCAAAATTTTTTTTAAATTCTCGTCAAAATTTCAATTTTCTTTATAAATAATAAAATTCTTCTCTGATATTCAATTATTTTACAAAATTTTAATCAAATTCTTGTCAAAATTTCAATTATTTTCAAAAGTATTCTAAAATTCCATTGTATTTTTAATATCTACTATTTCAGTAAAGTTTTCCAAAAGAATTTCATTATTAAAAAAATTTGAATACAATTCTACGCAAACATTCAATTATTTTCATAAATAATAATATTTATACAGGAATTCGATTATTTTTATAAATAATAACATTTATTTAGGAATTCAATTACTTTCATAAATAATAAAACTCACTGCAGAATTTTAATTATTTTTAATGCAATTTTAATCAAATTCCTCGAAAAATGTAATTTTTCTTAAAAATCTTATTAAAATTTGTCCAAAGAATTTAATGATTAAAAAAATGTAAGTATTAAAAGCATTACTTATAACGTGGATTTTTTAAAAAAATTAAACTTTGAAAAAGTTTCAAACAAAAATAATTGAAATTCTTAGTTTTCATATTTTTGACAAAAAATTCTGTAGAATTAATTCTTTTTGAAAGTTTAATAGGATTTTCTTTGAAATTATTTCAAGTTTTTATTTTTCAATATATATTTAATTGCAGAATTTCCAAATAATTGAAGTTTTGTACAATTGAATTGTAAACGAATAAATTTGAAAACTAATAAAACTCATCGCAGCGTTTAAATTATTTTTTATACAATTATAATTGAATTCCTTGAAAAATGTAATTAGGTTCATGCAAGTTTTAATAAAATTTGACAAAAGAATTGAATTATTAAAAAATTTGTTACTAAAATTCTTTATGAGAATTAAATTTTGAGAAACATTAAATTATTCAATAAATTATTTACTTTTACATTTAAATAATTAAATTCTTGAAGAATTTTCTAATAAAAATTGATTTTTATTTCATAAAAATGAATTTCAGTTAAAATTTTAGATTATAATTGAATATTAAAAGAAATATAGAGTGAACTTTTTGAGTACTTAACTTTTTAGAAATAATTGAATTTTGAAATTAATATTTTTGAAAAAGTTTAATTGAAATTTTTTTAATATTATTTGAAGTTTTTATTTTCTAATATATTAAAGAATTGAGGAATAATTGAAATTTTGTGAAATTGATTAATTAATTATTATTAAAAATAATAGATATAAAGTAAAAATGTAGTTAAAAATTTTTGAAAATAATAATTGAATTGAAATAATTAATATAATTTTGATGAAGTATAATATTCTTATAATATAAAATAATGATTTTATTACTTGGTTATCTGTAATTATTATAAAATATGAAGAAAGCAATGACTCCGAGTCGAAGACTCGGAGTTATCGATTTCCTCATGTTTTATAGTTATAAAAAAATTTAATAAACTAAAATTTCATTCATTGTAAAAATAATACCAAAATTGATCATTTTAATCTTTTTTAGTGTTTATTTAATCTGCAACACTTTTTAATACCTCACCAATTATTTGTGTTAATAAGGAGATAAAGTGTCGTCCATTTATTCTTGTTTACGCTTTAGTTTCTTTTCCTTTTTGACTTTTCTTTTAAAAAAGTAGGAAATAAAAAAAATTCCGGAAATTAGAAAAGATGCAATAATTTTTTGAGAAAAATCACTTCGCCCCGGATATTTCTTATAAATCCTTGAACTTGCTGTCGCGTCTGCCTTTAAATGTTCAATAGTCATCGCGGTTTTCACAGTGAAGATTAACTGCGTTTTTCCGACCTCGCATTGCCAGTATATGGGTTAAGCGTTACACTTTTACGGCGCCATAAAAACTGAGAAAAAAAATTACCAGTTCATTCACGTGATTCAGACATAAAAAAAGGGATCTACTTTTTTATATATATTATTTTTTCCACTGGCAAAAAACGCACATGACATTTAAAACTTGGTGCGTAATATAAGTGATCCTCGATATAAAAATACATAAATAATAATAATAATAATATTAGCTAATTTTTTAATAATATTAATTATACAATTTTTACTAAGTGATAAATTCATACAAATATATAATAATAATAATAATAATAATAATAATAATAATAATAATAATAATAATAATTATAATATAAGTAATAATATATAGTACAATGTAGTATATAGATATATACATGTTCTACGCAAAATCTCGTAATATTATGTCATTGTATGTAAATTACGTGACATGTGCTTTGCGACTTTATAATGTCGGGAATTTTGAATGCGCGTTTAACATTTTCATATTTTACGTCATCTCGCATGTACGAAATAACTGATTTTGTGAGCGTAGAGACGAACGCGCTCTCACGCATATTTGTATATTGTGTAATGTAATTATTCTTTTTTTTAACCTGTTTACCCTTATAGTCGAATTCATTGTGCGTTCCACTCACGTGCAAACGTTGTACGACTGGAAACTTATTTAAAAATATTTTTCACATATTGCCGCTTTTTTGTAATTTGTTTCTCCTTGTTTCATCTTTTTTTCTTTATTATTTTTTCATGGTAAAACAAATTTTCGAAAGGGACATTCTACCTTTTATTATTAAATATTTTTAATTTTGTTTCTTCATTGTTTGTGTTTTCTAGTTTTGGCTTTTGTACTTTTATTTCTATTCTTTTTAATTTCCATTTTTATTTGCAATTTCTATTGTTTCCAGGCTTCTTCTTCTTCTTCTTTTTTTGCAATTTGAAAATATTATTTTCAATTTTTTGTTCTTCTTTTCTTTTTTAATGTTTTAATTTTGTTTCTACTTTTATTGGTAGGTTTTTATTACTCTGTTTCTATTTTTTGTTTTTATTATTTATGCGTATTTTTCAATTTTCTTTTTTCGATAGCAAAGTTGATTTATAAAATAAAATTTTAAAAAAAGATTAGAATGGTAATAATGAGAATTCAACTAGTTTTGTATACTTTTTCAACAATAATTTGCAAGGCATCGAGAAGCAAATTTGACGGAGTAGAGGAAATAGTGGAAAATATACATATATAAAGTTGAGAGGGAAAACGGGAATTGAACTTGAAGGCGCGTTACAAATTCGTGTTTTCAGACAATGACATATCCCGAGTCGAAATTTAGACCCTCTTTTGAACCTATTTAACCTTCTATTTTTCAGACTTTGGGAGAGCCAAAGGAGGTTTAGTTAGCATGCAAGTGAGACCCTCTTTCGAACCTCTAAATGAGCGGAAAAATACAAATCTGCACGGATTAAGGCTCAAAAGAGGGTCAAATTTTAACCTCTTTTAGGTCTCGTAAATCCTCTAATATAGTTTTGCTTCCTATTCTATAGCACATGCGCTTTAAAGCGCGCACTTTTTCAAAATTTGTAAAACTTCAATTTAAATATTTCTACTAAATAATCAATATGAAATATAAAAAAATATTTCACATTGATTATTTATTAGAATTTTTAAATTGAAGTTTTTCAAATTTAGAAAAAGTGCGCGCTTTAAAGTGCATGTGCTATAAAATAAAAACGTTTTATTTATTAAAAAAATAAGGTTTATTAATCTGATACATAAAACATTTGGTATTAAACTCACATATTTATTCAAAAATCAAATTGAATCTTACATATAACCTTAAAAACCTCAAAAAGTGTTCCAAATTTTCAAGAAAATTATCTTAAAAATTTTATAACAAAACGTAATAACACTTAAATTATTAAAGCTTTAGTGATTATAACTCTTTACTCTGAATTAAAAGGTTCCCAAAGTTGGCGTCTTCTGATTGTTAGAAAACTTTTTTTTTACAAAACGAAAAAGAATAAGACACATTTTTTGTTAAAATAAAGTAATTTTTTAAGAAACATTTTTACTTACTGAGCAAATAAAAAAATGTATTTATTGACACTTTTATAACTAGGCATAAAAGAAATAGCTTTCACCGACGCCAACTTCCGGAACCTTAGTCAAAAACGATTCCAACTTTTGGAATCTATTGAAAACTATTGGTTTAAGACTGAATAATAAAGAAGTGGAATAAAATTATTTTGATTATTAATTATTTTAATATAAATTAATTCTTTTTCATACGATTTTAAAAAATCATAGCATATATTATATAATAAAATTAATAATTAATTAATTATTAATTTATAATATATTATATTATATATAATGAAATACGTAATATATTTTTAATATACCTATATGTGACGTGATCTGAAAAAAGGACCTTAGAAGCAAAAAATTATAGGTTATGTTTGCAATTTTTTAAATGAAAATACAAAAAAATGATCAACTGTTAATGTGAATCATTAATGTTTACGTATAAACTGAATAATAACTGAAATATTTAATAAACACTGCTTTTAATTTGTAAAAAGTAAAAATAAACTTTTAATCAACAAAAAAGTAACACTAACATAACCTTAAAGTTATTTGCTTTTAAGGTCCCTTTCTTCAGATCGCGTCACATATAAAAATTAGAAAAATTTTCCAAAGAGGATTTAGAAGAATGAAAAGAGTTCTAAAAAGTGAATAGAATTTTAAAAGAGGGTTTAGAAGAATGAAAAGAGTTGTTAAAAGTCAAAAGAGGTTTAAAAGAGGGTTTCAAATTTTTGATAAAAATTTGATGAAGGTTGAAAAGAGGTTAAAAAGAGAGTGAACAAGAGTGAAAGGAGGGTTTTGAGAAGTAAGCAGGTTTAAAAGAGGTTCGATTGAGTATTTGGTAGGTTTAAAAGAGGGTCTAAATTTCGACTCGGGATCGTTCTATTTAACATTTAACAAAGCTCATTGAGAAAGCAATCAAAACTTAGGCCGAACTCCATGGATCTTTCCTTTGGAATATACTAACGTCATCACTTCCTAAAAGTCTTCTATTTACCGAAACATACACACACTCTAATGAAGAAATAAGTTTGATTAATTTACCTTTTTTTCTCTTTTTTTACATTTTCAAATTATTGTTTAAATTGAGTCGCTCGATCGTCTTAATTACTCACCCTTTTTCTTCCCTACTAACAATATATCGATAAATTAATTAATCCGAGAAGGTGCCGTTTAAGCAGCTGTTCTATTCTCCTCCTGCTTTACAATTCTATCCGCCAAGTTAGTTGATCAGCTCTGCGAAGAAAACTTAATGAATCCGTTCGAAAATTTAAATTTGTCGAATTTATTCCCTTTTTTGCTTTTTATTTTATTCTGCTTTTTTTATTTTTGTAATTTATTTAACGGATGGTGAATTAATAATGTTATCAGGTTAATTCGGTGATTATGATTTTTTTATTTTATAACTTTTTTTTTAGTTTATAACTTTTCATTATTATTTTTTAATCGTATAATTTTTTGTAATTTCATTATTCTATGATAATAAGTTTCAATGTTTTAGAATAACTTTTTATATTGTTCAATAATAATTATTTCTTTCATGATTTATATGTAGATTATAACTATTACTATTTTCGTACTAAAATACTGTTTCAATAAAAAAATTTTACTTTCATACTAAAAATACAGTTTTAATAATAATCTACTGTTTTTGTACCAAAAATCATAGCAATGTCTTTTTAAATAACTAAATTTTTGAAGAACTCTAATAAATCATTACTTATAAATTATTTAATGAATAATTTTACTTAAATATTGCAAAATTAATTAAAATTTAAAAGAATTGCGTATATATTTTTCATAAATATACGAATTTCAAAATAGGGTTTAATTGGCAATTTTATAAAATTTCAACTGTAAATGAATTTCATTAGAAATTTTAAAGAATTAAAACTTAAAAAAAAAGTTAAAGTTAAAGTTTTTAAAGTCATTAAAATTCTTTTAAAAATGGTTACATTTTTTAATATTTGTTGTTAAAGTTCCTTATGAGGATTCAAGATTAAGAAATATTCAATTTAATTTGATAAGGTTTCAAATTAAAATCTTTGAAAATTCGATTTTTTCATAATTTCAACGAATAATTCTGTAAAATTATTTTCTTGTAAAAGTTAAATTAAATTTTTAAAAAAATTAATTGAAATTCTTAATTTCTAAATGAAATAATTTCCGAATAATTGTAATTTCAGAAAATTTGATTGTAAAAAAATGGGTTTAAACATTCTCAAAGAAGTGTTGTCAAAAACTATCGAAAATAAATTATTGAATAAAAAACAGTAAAATTATGTTCTGGTAAAAGTTAAATTAAATTTTGTTAAAACTAATTGAAGTTCTTATTTTCGAAATGGAGTAATTTCCAAATAATTATAATTTCAGAAAATCGGATTGTAAAAAAATTGGTTTAAACATTCTCAAAGAAAACTTTTTAAAAATGATTTAAAATAAATTATTTAATGAAAAATTTTAGTTATACTTTAGAAAATCTTAATTCCTATGGAAAAATAATAATGATTATACTTTTATTATTATTATTATTATCTATTTTCGTTGAATTTCGTTCAAGTGCAATTATAGTTTGCTATATAAATTGCTTTAAATTGAGTTATTTTTTTATTTTCCCTCGTTTCTCGCTTTGCATTTTAGTTCAATTTTTATTAGCGAGAGTGGAGAATTTATAATGAGAATTGGAAACGATATTTATTTGTGTTTGGGGTTTATAACAGTGAACATGAACGTTCAATTCATATACATATATATTTAATATATATATATATATATACATATACAAAACTAGACTTGTAGACTGCCCCTGAAAAACAGGAGTGGAAACGATTTAAAAATGTAAATAGAGACATAAATATCGCATTTCCATTTTTACGCCGCTTTAACTGTGTGTCGAGCAGCGATCGTCGGGGATATAAATTGAAAGAACAATGTTTTGATTTTTTTTCTCACCCCGAAAAAGTTGCTCTCACACTTCCTGAAATGCAAGCCACGTGGTGTATATTTTTTTAGCCAAAACACAACGAGTTAATGGAAAATAAAATTGCTACAAATATATTTCTTATCACTTACAAATTCTTCTTATTATTATAATAAAATTTTATTTATAATAAAATGCATGTATTTATTAAATAATTTTTCCTTTTGTGAAAAAATATTCTTTTAGATTTGCTCAAGAGTGAAATTTCAAAAAAAAATATTAAAGACTGAACAATTTTGTCTCTAATAAAATAAATAAATTAATGTTAATAAATTTTATTAATTTTATTTCTTTTTTAAAAGAGATAAAAATTAAAGGTGGTTATAAGAGTTTTTTTTTGAAAATTCGTTAAAGATAATTTAGTCGAGTGTTTCAATCAGGAATCATGAATTTAATTCTGAGTATTATGATTGTAAATGTGTGTGTACATAATAAAATACAGTATAGTGACAAGCATGCGCAACAGTTCTTGAAATTGAATTAGGAGACAAAGTTCTCTGGCAACAAACAAATAGACACTAATGCTTTGCTGCAAAGTGAAAATTATCCACATGAATTTTAGATAATGTTCACGCGTTAAGACGAGCGCAACTCCAAACAAAGTAAAACGCGCACACTTAGTCTCTCTCTCTCTCTCTCTTGCTCTCAGAATTCACTTTAATGTGTTTACTCCGCTCTTGCAGTTCATAATTTTACCATTCCGTAATTTACATCTCTTAACGCAATAATAATGTTATATGATGATGATTATCATGATAATTCATAAATATATTTAATTTTGTATTTTTTTTATTTCTTGACTCTTTGATAATTTTAATAAATAAAGATAAAAAACTTTTCGTTTCTTATTAAAAGTATTTTTTCTTATTTTTCCATTTTTTGTAAAAAAAAACACTTCTGATAGAGACATACGTTTGGTAAAAAACATAATTTCAATAAAAGAATACTTTTAGTAAAAAAAATGCTTTTGGTAAGAAACATGAATATGTAATAAATACTTTCAGTAAAATAATACTTTTAGTAAGAAAATTCTTTCAGTAAAAGAATAATTTTAGTGAAAAAAATAAAAAAAATACTTTTAGTAAAATAATATTTTTAGTAAAAAAAATCTTTCAGTAGAAGAATAATTTTAATAAAAAAAATACGTTCAGTAAAAAAATACTTTCAGTAAAAAAATACTTTCAGGAATAAAAGTACTTTTAGTGTGTGATAAAAACTTCTTACAGTAAAAGTATACTTTTATTTAAAAAAACATATATAAAAAAAATACTTTGAGAAAAAAATTGTAAAAAAATTGATAAATAGTTTTATTTTCAATAATTGTCTCAACAATTATTAAAAATAAATTTTAGAAAAAATTTTCCAAAACCTAGAAAATTAAAAGAATTGACATTTTTTGAAATAAAATTTAAATGTACTTAAATTTTTTCCAAATAGACATAGGGATTTAAAATCGACCTGCGGTCTATGCAGACTATCTGATTGGACGGTTCTCGACAGCATAGTGGATATATATATTTAAAAAAAGGGAAAAAAGAATCAATATCGTTTCTAATTTCCCAAGTGTCCAACGCGAGACCACATCGTCAATAAAATCCGCACAGTTTTTCGCGCTTTTGAACAAAAAAAAATTTGGTATTTTTCTCCTCGGAAATTTGCAAGTGTGATCGTTATGAATTATTCAACTTGTAGTTTTTAAAAAAAATGAAAAGTAAAAAAATGAAAAGTAAAAAAAAATGGGAAGGGAGAAAAATTTTCTAAACAAGACGCAAATAAAAAATAAATTTCTATTTCGATTCTAATAGCGAAATTCGAAAGAGAGAAAGAAAATCTTTGCAAAAGTTCTTTGCGGTTAATGCACTCGAGTTCGTTAGTGAATAGTAAATTTGCGATTACTAAAATGGTTTTTTTTTCTATTTAAAAAATTTTTTTCTTTGGTTAATACTGCGTTTTTTGCAGTGAAAGTCTGCGCTCGGAATCTGAAAACGAGTGGTTTGCGAAAGTTTTCATTTTGCATTGGCTTCATGCCAAAAAGGTATAGCAAAACGCCAACCGAGATTGAGTTCGCCTTATTCGTGACTAGACATACCTATGTAATTATGCATTGAGTACTGACTTTAAGCGTAAGCTGTTAAATTTTTATACTCACAAAAACGTGTTCAACATTTACTTTTAAAGTGCACATATGGCACCAAAAGGACTTCTCACACTTTTATAAACAATTCGAGGAGAAAAAGAGAAATACTTTTCTAGTAAAAATACAAAATAAACTATAGTATAAAATTAAAATATAATGTAAAATTAAAAATAAAAAAATATAAATTTGTAATAATAATAATAATAATAATAATAATAATGAAAATAATAATGAAAATAAAAATGGTCGATAAAGCGAGTGACAACCGAGTAATAAATTCAAATCAATATTAATAGTGAAAATAGTAATTAGTAATTAATTATTAAATAATAATTATTAGAAAAATGTCTCAATAATGATATTTAGAATATAAATAAATATTGTAATATTAATTTTTATAAAAATATTAATAGAAATTTATTATTATAAGATAGTAAAAAAACAAAAAAAAAATTTTCCTTTTTTTGAAAAATATTTGCTGAAAATGTTACATTATTAATTTTGTCAAGTGATCGGTAAAATTGAACAATTTTCGAGGGATATTCGAAGCTCGGTAATTGAATCGTTGAACTGCGTCCTGTAACTTGATTATCGACCATTATCACAAATGATATTATTGCGTTTAATGTACACATGTAATATATATAACGCACTTAGAGTGAATTTTGAGAGTCGTTAAAATTTTCCCACTTTAAATTCAAGAGTCTAAAATCCAATAGCGAAAAAGAAAAAAAAATTTAAACCTATTTTTCTTTTGACAAACTTTGTTTTTTCCAATTTATTTAATTTGTCTCTGCTTTATTATTTTTTAAATATTTTATTGTTTTATTATTTTCTTGTTTTCTGTTTTTCTTTTTTGGCGATTTTTAATTTAATTTCAACTCCATTTTCATTTCGATTTCATTCTTTTTTAGTTAAAGTTTTTTTTTAATTTTCCTTTTGCTTGATTCTTTTTGAATTTTTTTTTCACTTCTTTATTTACACTTTTTCTTAATTATACTGTTTTTCCTTTTCATTTTTGTTTTCATTTTCCATCTTTATTTTTACTTGTTGTAATTTTTCCTTTATTTATACTTGTAATTTTTCCTTTATTTTTACTTGTAATTTTTCCTTTGTTTTAATTTTTATTTTTACTTTCACTTTGTTTCAATTTCAATTTTTTTTCACTTTGCTGCAGCTCTTCCCATCTCTTTTCAAGAAATTTTTTTCTTTCCATCTTTTTCCTATTCTTGAATTTATACTTTTTTCCATTATCCTTGTTTCTTTCTCTTTTTTTTGTATGTACACTTCGAGCTCACGCTATTTCGAAAGTTTTTCTATTTTATTTTTCCTATTAGGAGAAACTTTTTCCCTTGAAATTCCTCTTTCTTTATCACTGTATTTCGTAATTTATCATGGATTCCTTTTTCACGTCTTCTATATTCGTATGAAAGGATGTAATTTATTCTCTCTATATCCTTGTTTTACGTTGATTCCCGTATCTTTTTTTCAATACATTTAGAATTTTCGTTTTTGCATCTCGTTCTCTCTCTTTTTTGTATTTATTTCCTGTTTTACATTGCTTTTTATTTAATTACATTCTAATTCTTTATTTACATTATTTATTTTCCGTTTTTCATTATTTTATAATTTATAATGTTCTAATTATTTACGTCCATTGGTTATTTATTTTACGTTATTTATTTCTTTATTTACATTATTTATTTTCCGTTTTTCATTATTTTTTAATTTATAATGTTCTAATTATTTACGTCCATTGGTTATTTATTTTACGTTATTTATTTCTTTATTTACATTATTTATTTTCCGTTTTTCATTATTTTTTAATTTATAATGTTCTAATTATTTACGTCCATTGGTTATTTATTTTACGTTATTTATTTCTTTATTTACATTATTTATTTTCCGTTTTTCATTATTTTTTAATTTATAATGTTCTAATTATTTACGTCCATTGGTTATTTATTTGACGTTATTTATTTTTTTATTTACATTATTTAGTTTCCGTTTTTCATTATTTTTTAATTTATTATGTTCTAATTATTTACATCCATTAGTTATTTATTTATTTCCATTATTTATTTTCGGTTTTATTTTATTTTTTTAATTGATTGTGTTCCAATTATTTATTTTCTGTAAGTTACTTAATTATTTTCTATCAATTATTTATGAACAACTTTTATTTATTTCTTCTCTATCTTTTTCGAATTTTTTGTAATATTGAATTTTTCTATTAAAATCGTCATTATAGTCGCAATTATTATTATTATAAACTTTCTCTTCAATTTTTATTTTTTATTTCTCAATTTTCGATTTCTGAACATATTTATCAATTTTTTTCTCTCTCTCTTTCTCTCTTTTTCGATTCCCCTTGAGAAGTCGATTGCCTTTTCTCTCTTTCTCTCAATCTTTTTGCACCTCAATTTCTCGTCACCATCAAAGTCTCTCGTTCCCGTTGGAAAAATCAACTAAAAATTGTTGAATTTAAAATGAGGATTTTTCATTTTATTGCCAATATTTCCCACTGAAGAGTAGTAGTAGTAGTAGTACGACTTGCGTAAAAGTCCCTGATAGCAACACTCGTAAAGAGAACAAATTTTTATTTATATACCTTTTTATTATATAATTTGCGTGAATAATAAATCTTCAAAAAAAAATCTTTAAAAAAAATCTTAAAAACCACTTGATCTTTTAGTGTCGACTCTAGTTTCTCAATGGAGATAATTCGTTTTTCCTCTCTGAAACAGGTGAGATGATCAAATCACGCGATCAACAGTCGTCAAACTGCAAAGAACTAAAAAAGAAAAAAGAGAAAAAATAAAATAAAAATACTGGAAAAAAAGAAAAAAAATTTGCAGAAGTTTACGACATTGAGCGCTTGTCGTGCGATACGGATGAGAGAAGATTTCATCATAAGTGGGTTTTCTTGAACCAGAGAAAGAAAGAGAGAGGGAGGGAAAAACTTGCCCTGTTTTACAAAACCAAGTTACGTCATCAAAAGGGTAAAAAGAAGGGGGTCAGAGAAAAAACGATAAGGATCGCTTTGAGAGACAAGTATAATAAAGAAAAGTTGAGTCCACGAGTAAATCAAGTTAGTTTTCTTCTGCTGTTTGCTTTTCGCATGGCGCCCCCGCCAGAAAAAGAACACGACGAATGAGTTTTCATCCAACGATTTTAAATATTTTCAAAAAAATAAAAAAAAAATTAAAAAAAGAAGTTATTTTCAAACTGAAAATGACTTCAAAAAAGACACACACACACACACGGTAAAAAAAAAGGTTTGGTAAAAAAAATTCTTTTCAAAGTTTTCTTGGAAAAAAAAGCAAAAAAAAAGTCACTGGGAGATCATATATTGTATTTTGTATGAAGATACAGCAACGTCTTTCTTGCAGGTTCTACTTTAAAAGCCTCGCGCTCATAGAGAGGCAACCGAATAGCTCCTATCTCAAATCTTCTACTTTGTACTTTCTTCGTATATAGAAGAGTAAAAAAAAGAAAAAAAGTCGAAAGAGAGAGAGAGAGATGATCTTTTTTACGGTTTTAGAGCTTGTCTAAGGGAATGAATCTCGTGTGCGATTATCGCTGTAATTGGTGTCTTTTCCCAGTTTTTCTCCTCTGTTTCACTTTCTTTGAAAATTTGCTCCGATCTCTATCGGAATTCGCTTTTCCAAATAAAATACTAATTTTCGTTTTCTTATCGGAAAAAAAATTAAAATTTATTCTCCTTCAGAATAAAAATTATTTTTCTCTTTCGCGTTTTGAAATTTTTTACTTATTTTTTTACATTTACTTTTACTATTAATATTTAGGCCTCGAGAAAAACAACGAAAACTATAGTTTTCGGCCCTTGCTAAAATCCCGCTCCAAATACTATTCACTAGT
This sequence comes from Leptopilina drosophilae, assembly GCA_032873175.1. Lineage (NCBI taxonomy): Eukaryota > Metazoa > Arthropoda > Insecta > Hymenoptera > Figitidae > Leptopilina > Leptopilina drosophilae. The sequence continues at coordinate 11,972,864 of CM065485.1, forward strand.
GCTCTACTTTACATACAAGACCAACATTTTTTTTATAAAATTAGTTGAAAAACGAAAAAATTGAAATAATAATTAATAATTAATAATTAATAATTAATAATAATAATAATAATAATAATAATAAATAAATAAACTAGTAGTAATATTGGTATAATTATGCAGTTACTATTAATTATGTAGTATTAATTATGAATGAAGCCGCTTAACAGCATAATTACCGTAATATTAATTAGTGCAATCAAAAACAAAATAATACTAAATTTTTAATATATTTAAATTGTTTGTTTGCATCACTACTCTTATAATACACTGGTGTGGAGGAAAGAGAAATATTTAAAAACTGTTTATTCACGTAATTATGGAAAAACCATTTACATATTCGTATATTGGCCAGTTAATTTTCCCTCTAACCGTTAAATCCCGGAAATCCATTCACGAGGGGTATGAGAAGTTTGTTGCCATTGGCGAGAAGCCAAGGAGGAAGTTGGCGCTATCCAATGAACTTATAAAAAGATGATCTCGAGAAGAATATCATTTTTTTTTGCAAACTACAAATTTTTTTTATTATTGAATTTTTTTCTGCACCGTGCAAGAAAAAAGGAAAGAGAAATATATTCTGTAAAATATAAATTGAAAATTCTAGTCAACAACAATTTTATAGATACATCAGAATGATAAATTTGCTGCGATAATAGAAAATCAAATTTTGGAAATAAAGTTTACTAATTTTAGATTTTTAGTGAAAAATTATTTTTATTTAAATTATAATAGTATTAGTATTAAATTATTATTATTAGTATTATTATTATAGTAATATACAAGCAGTTAAATAATTAACTTAAAAAAATAATTATCAAAACTTTACGAGTTAATGGTCCATAAAAATAATGTAAATTTAGTGACGAAACGTGTACGTACACATATATATATATATATATATATATATATATAAATATATATATATATATATATATATATATATATATATATATATATATATATATATATATATATATATATATATATATATATATATAAATATGGCGTAATTTAATTACGATCGTTATAAATTTTCATCCCTTTACTCTATTTTTAAAAAGCCAAGTTTAATATCATATTACACACTGTAATTCATAATTATGAAATAATAATATAATTGATACTAAAAATAAAATTTTTCTCATTATGAATACATTTAAAAAATGAATTTTTAAACAACCTTATTGTTAGCCATTTCATTGTTAGCCGTATATTATACTAAATTCTTTTTTCTAGTCAAATTTCCATTATTTCTGTAAATATTAACACGGTAAATCGTTAGGTATTAAAATAACACCAAAAAGGATTAAAATAACACTAAATTGGATTATTTTAATCCTTTTTGGTGTTATTTTAATACCTAACGATTTACCGTGAATATAATTATTAATATTTTTTTTAAATTAAGTAAATTAATTAACTTATTAGTATATATTATTATTTTTTTTTAATTTTACTATTAAAATTCATAAAAGTAATATATAAAATATTCTTAAATAGAAAAAAGTGGGGTAAAAAGACCCTGCTTTACTTTTTACGTTATACAAAATTGGAATTTAAATTTTTTTTTAATTTTCAACTAGTACTAAAAGTTTATATTCTGGTTGAATTAAATTTTCTAAACATTCAAAAGCATTGTCCTCGTTCTTCTAGTTTATAATAAGAAAGGACAGAGAACTCGAATACAAAAGCGGTAGTAAAATTTGTCTTTGACCTTCTCTCTCTTTCGATGCGAGAAGGGAACGAAAATTGTACACAAAACAAGGAGTATTAATATTTGCGTTCTAAACGAAAGGTTTTTTTTGTTATTTCACAAAGGAAATCGTTTTTTGTCTCTAAATAAATTTTCATTTAAAAATAAATTCAGTGTTAATTATGTTTTGTTCACTTGAGTTTTCTAGAAATGATGTTTCTACCATCAAAGAAGTAAAATATTGAAATCAATCAATGACAACGATGACAAATTTCCAAGAAAGGTATCGTTTATTTTCATTGAGAATTTTTTTTCCTATTTAATTAAATAAACAATTTTCGAATTTTTTGACTAAATTTTCATGTTATTTTACAAAATTGTGTTTTTATTTTGTTGACTAATAAACAAAAAATATGTTTAGAAAATAATTAAGTAGAAAATATATATTTGATGATATTTTGTAAAATTTTATTTTTATTTCGTAGATTAATGAACAAAAAATATATTTTGAAAATAATTAAGTAGAAATTATGTATAAAAAGTAACGAAAATTTTCGGAGAGTAAAGCTACCGATTATAATAATTGTTATTATCATTTATTTTCCTTTTATTTTATTTTTTATTGTTTTTCCTATTTTTCCTATTTTTATTATGTACATATGAATTTATTTGTTTGTAAAACTGCCTTTTTAACTCTACTGGACTCTATATTGTTATAAATTTTATTTTATATTCAGTATTTTAAAAAATAAATAAATTTATAAAAAATTTAAATATAAATAAAGAGTTATATATAAATGTATAGAGGTCATTAAGGTTCAAGACCGATAATAATCTAGTTTTGCCAAGATTCGCAAGTGATGGCGCGTTAAATGGGCAAGAACATTAGAATTACATCTCGTCGACGAGATCTAACGGGAGAGCCTTTTTTAATAGTTAAGTCTTGAAGAAAAGCCTTTTAAAAAGAGCGGAAATGTTACCGCTCATAAAATTTTAAAGCGATTTGTACCCAGAGCAATGATGACCAAGTTTTATGTTTGAAACGCGGCATATAAGAAACTCTATTTCGCGTTCACACTTATTCCTTACGTCATCCGAATTCTAATGTGTCTTTTGCTTTTATTTAAGTGTCGCAAACGTACATGTATTTTTTCTCTTTCTTCCTTTTAAAATATACTTCAACTTTTGCCCCCATTCACCTCACGTGACTCAATATAAATTATTTTTTACAATTGTATAGAAAAGTCAATTAGAATTTTTGTTATCGCGAAATGAATATAATTGTTTTTGAATAAATTTTTGAATAAATTTTCCAATTTATCATTAGTTAAAATATATTTTTTTATAGATAAAATATTTTTCTGACAATTATATTAAAGTTAGAATTAAATGAAAATAATTATTACTTTTTCTCGTCATGTCTTGTTCTTCTTCAAATAACGTTAATTGATCGCTAAAATATGTTTCGCACTTTTGCATATATATTTTTTTTATTTTTACATGGGACGGGTGAAAAAAAATTAGCATTGTAAAACAGTGACTCGGTGATTAAAAACACTGATTAGCTTCGTTCCATTTTAACTAGCTGCAGATAAAGTGTAAATTTGAATATTGACTTTTTAATATGTCCAAATAATCGTTGGTTTTAATAATATAGCGTCTCTTTGTTAGTTAACAGAAAAGCCTTTTAACAAGAGAATTTTATTTTCAATTCAAAATTGTTAAATTTTCAATTTTGCAAAACAAAGCCCCTCAATATTCTTTTAATTTTAAGCTATTTTGATATTAAAACTATCCAAAAAAAGATATTTACAAAAAATTTAATAAATAAAAAGTAATTAAAAATAGAAAGTGGTGATAAATAGACAACAGAAATAAATAGTTATTAGTAATAAATAGTTGGAAAATTTAGGAGTAATAAATAGTTAGAGTAGTTAGTTGTACTAAATAGTTACTCTCTAAATTTGAATTAGTAAAAATCTTTACTATTTGGAATTAGTGACTGACTTTTTTGCTTTTGAGTTAGTCAATTTTACTCATAAATTAGTAGAAATTACTATTTATTAGTGATTTTACTAATTCAAAATCAAAAAGTCAGTCACTAATTCGAATTAGTAAACATTTTTACTAATTCAGAATTAGAAAGTAGAGTAGATAATTGTTAAAATAGTTAATTAAATAGAAATACTTAACACAATAGTGATAAATAGATGCTAATAAATAAAAAATAGTAAATATAGTTAATAACAAGAAACAAATAGTAACAATAATAAATAGACAAATTGTAATAAATAGACAAATTGTAATAAATAGACAAATAGTAATAAATAAAAAGAAAGTTCAATTTCGAAAAGGGGAAAAAAGTCCCCTACTATTTTTTTATCTTGACGCTATCGAATTGAATGTCGTCGTCGTCGTCGTCGTCGATAGAGCAGAACATTTGAAAGATGAGTGTGTGTGAGAGAGAGGGTAAATGTTTGTGGGATATCGCGAATTATCGTGAACAAAGTGTCCCATTGGGATCCGATATATCGAATTGGTTTCATTATCGATACGGGAATTCGAGTTTGAATGGTAGTTCGTGAACTAGTTGCTGAACAGAAATACTTGAAATCGGGTGCGGTGTCCATTGTTTCCCTCTAAGGAACACGTATCCAAGAGGAAAATGCGGTTAATTTTATGGTCCAGGAAAACACATGCAGTCTAAGTCACTCAGGTCCTCTAATTGTTGCTATCAGAACAAAGAGGATTCGATAGACAGAACGGTGAGGGGAGTTGGGGGCATTTGATTCTCCACTTTTGGTAACAGTTTCAAATTCTCTCTCTCCCTCTATCGGTTTCACCTCGACATTCTCAAAATTCACTTATCTCTCATTTGCCACATACAAAGAATTGAATTTAATACATTGACAAATTTCAATTTGTAATTTTGTCAAATAATTCGATTTTTATTTTTTTATTTTTCTTTTTTCCAGATATTTTTCGACTTTTTATTTATTGTATGTTCTTTTCTTCTGTTATTTGTTATATTATTTATTTATAAATAGAAGTTTATGGAAATTTTAATTTTATCTTTTACTAATAATAATTACACTCATGGTAAATCGTTAGGTATTAAAATAACACCAAGAAGGATTAAAATAATCCAATTTAGTGTTATTTTAATCCATTTTGGTGTTATTTTAATACCTAACGATTTACCGTGCTTTAGTTTTTTTTATTATTTTTAATTCTACCTTCTACGAATTTTTATTTTCTTCAATTCTGACTTCCAAGATTTATTATTTTACCTTCTTCTAATTTCAACCTTCTTTAATTGTTAACTCTTGTTAATTTTTACTATTTTTAATTCTACTTTAATAATAAACTAATAAACTACTGCTAACTAATAAAACTACTACTTTAATTAATAATTTCTGATATTTAAGTTTTAACCACCTACAATTTATAATTTACAATTACAATAGTTACAATAAATAATAATAATAATAATAATAATAATAATAATAATAATAATAATAATAATAATAATAATAATAATAATAATTTTTAATACTTTTTTACAATTTTTACCACTTCTTAATTTTTACTATTTTTAAATATTTAATAGCACTTACATTAACCTGTAAAAATAAGAATAACTTTTTTTCGTGTAAGTAATATTAAATAGCAGTAAATTAAAAATTGATTTGAAAATATTTCCTCTAAATTTGATTTTAAAGAAATGTTTACTATAAATAAGTACCTGACTTTTAGATTTTGAATTAGTAAATTTCACCAATAAATTAGCAGAAATTATTAATAAAATTTACTAGTTTTAAAAGCAAAAAAAAAACAGTTTAATAATTCAAATTAAAAAACATTTTTACTAAAGAGAGAATATTATTATATTATTATTTTATTTACATTTATTTAATTTAGTTATAAAAAATGAAGTTATTTTGGTTTTATTTTATTTTCGTAAAAGAAAAAATCGAATGTTAACGTAATTTGCAAAATGTATTTATCAAATGTACCTGAAAGGAAGTTGGTATCATTATATGCGAACCAAAGTTGACTGAAGGGAAAATGGTTGAAAATACCGAGTTTTGTGTGTTTGTATAGTGAACTCTCGTAGAATACAAAGTGACCACCGTTCCGTTACTTTATGTGACATTTTGCGTTGAGGCCATTAAGATGATGAAATCCATTTAATCACCATCGACCAATTGATTCATTTGTAGTAAATAAATAAAAAAGGAAATAGTAAAAAATAAATAAAATTAGAGAAATAAAGTAAAATAGAGAAAAATAGAAAAAAAACAGAAAATAAAAATAGTTTATTCAAAGAGATCGTTTATTTCAATGTTTTTTTTTAAATTATCTAATGCGACCAAGTGATAAAATCAAATATTTAATTAAAGTACGATTGAAATAATATTATAAAAAAAGAATTCTCCTCTTTGTCAGGAGGCAAAAAAACTATAGTGGACTTGCAAAAAAAATATAGAGATTTTAAAAATATTTGTCAAAGACAAATGACTATATATAGTCTTGAAATAATGAGTCGTTTAACACTCACTACTACTGTATACATATACACAATTGTTTAAGGCGAATAAAACAATGAGTATTTTAAATTAGCAAGATGTTTTTCTCAAAGGAATATAGTCCAGAGACTGGACCTCCTTTTACAATTTACATTTACATTTACCTTATCGCACGCTCTTTGAAAGTTCCACTTTGTAACTGTTGAAGTACAACCTCTCACTGTGTTTGCATTCCAAGAGGCACAAAGCGTACGTTTCATTCTCTTGGATATGTCCTCCCACACCCTCCTTCTGCCAAACTACCACTAAAGAAGTATAAAAACTATTTCAAAGCATTTTGTTTAAGAATAATCTTATTTTCGATGGTGTTTTTTTTCGTTTTTTCAATCTTTGTAAACATTTTGCGAATTTTGGGTGTGAAAAGAAATATTTTATAATTGTTTCACTTCATTTTAATTGAAGCTACTTCGAAATAGATAAAACTGTTTTTTTAGCTGAAAATTATTTATTTATTAAAAATAAATTTATTTTAGCTAAAACTATTTTCGTTTAGTAAAAACTACTTTATTTTAGCTGAAAATATATTTAGTAAAAATTGATTTATTATTACCGAAGCTATTTTAATTTAGGAAAAACTACTTTTTTAGATGATAATTTTTTGTTTTGTAAAAACCAATTTATTATAGCCGAAAGTATGTTAATTTAGTAAGAACAACTTTTTAACCAAAACTACTTAAATTTACTAAAAACTAATTTGCATTAATCAAAAATAATCGTTTAACTAAAAACTACATTATTTTTCCAAAAATATATTAATTTAGTAAAAAGTACTTTATTATAACTAAAAATATTTTGGTTTAATAAAAAAATACTTTATGTTAACCAAAGCTATTTTAATTTAGTGAAAACTACTTTATTTGAATCCAAAATATTTTGTTTTAGTAAAACAAAATAATTTGTTTAATTTTAAAAAACTACTTTTTTAGCCGAAAACTTTTTGTTTTGTAAAAACCAATTTATTTTAGCCAAAACTACTTTAATTTACTACAAACTAATTTGTTGTAATCGAAAATATGTTGTTTGACTAAAAACTACATTATTTTAGCAAAAACTATTTTAAATTAGTAAAAACAACTTTATTTTTATTAAAACTATTTCGGTTTAATAAAAAATACTTAATTTAGCCAAAACTATTTTAATTTAGTAAAAACTACTTAATTTTAAACCAAAATATTTTGTTTTAGTAAAAACAACTTTATTTTACCTAAAAATATATTAACTTAGTAAAAACTACTTAATTATAGCCGAAAGAATCTTAATTTAGTAAAAACAACTTTTCTTGACAAAACTATTTCAATTTACCAAAAACAAATTTGTTTTAATCGAAAATATTTTGTTTGAGTAAAAACATTATTTTTTCCAAAAATATATTAATTTAGTAAAAATTACTTTATTATAACTAAAAATATTTTGTTTAGTAGAAAATACTTTATTTTAGCCAAAACTATTTTAATTTTATAAAATCTACTTTATTTTAGTAGAAACTATTTTAATTTATTAAAAAATATTTAATTTTAGTTTAAAGTTGTTTTTTTAAAACTACTTTGATTTCTTAAAAATTACTTCATTAATTAAAACTTATAATAATAGTTAATTAGATTAGTATTTTTAAATAATAATTATAGGTTCAATACATAATAGTAATAGTACTTTCATTACTAATAATTGTTTCAATTTCAAAGAAAATTTGTTACGATTAAAGAACTATTAAAAATTGTTTTAATTAGAAATTTTCGTTTGTAATAACTGTCAGTTCACAGTACAATAATGTACTTCAAAAAATTAATAATAATAATAATAATAATAATAATAAATATAAATATAATATGATATTAATTAAATTAATTATATTAATTATATTAATTAATAATAAAATTATAAAAATTAATGAAAATAATTAATATTTAGCTTTTCAATATTTTTTTCTTGTCATTCTTTATCAATTTTATGGAAGCATATATTTGTCATCAAAAAATCCTTTTTAAAAATCTGATAGATATACACATTTTTTTTATTCCTTCCTTTTTTTACAAATTACTTTCTAAGCCCTGAATAATAGGAGTTCACTTCGAGTGGAAAACACCGAGAATTTTCCAAGCTTCATATATTTTTCTGGGAATTGTCGACTACAGCATGCAAAAAAAAAAGAACTGAAAAAAATGAAAGAGAGCGAGAGAGAAAAAATGGGGGGAAAAGAATAAAACTGTGTGAGAAAAGTTTTAACAGTTTTCAATTCGAGGGAAATTTTCGAGAGATATTTATTGCATTGCAAAAACTTTCTGACGTGTAAATAACAAAGTTTTACGATCTTTTCAATTCAATTTCATAAATGGTTTCCCGCTCTAAAATATTTATATACATATTTCGGTTGAATAAAAAAAAATATGTGTGTGTGTGTGTGATTTTTTTTTCTTTTTTTGTATTCAATTTTTAAATATACATATATATATGTATATGCTGTTGTATGAAAATATGTAGTGAATAAGGTTCATGTTCATAAATGAAATTGCTCTTCAAATAAAAGTTGAGTGCTCTTTTCACTTTATATAGAATTTTGCAATATTGTTGTAATATTTAGGTCCTATTATAGTAATATATGTAGAATAATATAGAATTTATATGGAAATTAGATGACTTGACCTTGTTATTTAGTAAAAATTCTTCCACAAGACATGAAATTTGTCTATGCATAAGGATTCCTTTATTTTATTAAAATTAAATGTTTATTTATTACATCTATTTATGAAATATTTATTTATTAAATATTTATTTATAAAATACTAATTTATAAAATATTTATTCATAAAATATTATTTTATGAAACAATTCTGTTTGTAATGAATAAATGTAATTTTTCGGAAATTAATGTCACTCTTTGTTAATAATTTAAATAAATTTATTGCTTCACATTTATAAAGTAAAAAAAAAATTATTTGCTTTTTTCTAAATTATTTAAATTTTCGTTCCAAATTCTATTTTTATTTTAATAAACTTATTTAAGGTTGAGTTTATTATGAGAAGTTTGTATTTTTCTCATTAAATGTTTTAAAAGAAAATTACGACGAAAAATTCCAGGAATTGAAGGTCAGAGAGATACGGGCTATAAAACCCATTGTTAGAAAATAAAAGAGCTGTGGGGATGAAAATAGTTTTCTTATTTTGTGTCGACAGTTGATAAGTTCCCACCACTAAGTAAAGTTCTTATTTCTCTTTTTTCATTTAAATATTAAAATTGGAAATCGGTTGTTTAATTATGAAAAATATTTGAGACAGTTAATTATTAAAAAAAATGACAATTCTGAAAGACGTCAAAACTTTATGTAAGTAATTTTTATATTTTCCTAATTATATTATAAATATTATTTTATTTCCTTTTTAAAAAATAAAAAAACAAAATTATAAAAATTAAAATTATTATTTATGAATAATTCTGAAAAAATTCAAAAATACTTTATTATTTTATTTTCTATTCTACATTTTATTTATTCTATTCATTTGAATTTCTATTTTAATGTAATACATTTTTCAAATTTTTCTCTCTAAATTTGAATCAGTTTTTTTAACTGATTCAGAAGCAAATCGTCAGTCACTGATTGACAATTAAAACTCCGATATTTAACTGATTCAAATTAAGAGAGTAATTAATTTATTTGTTAATTTTATTAATTTGTTCCATTTTATAACAATCTAAAAGCCTCTTGACTTATTTCCTGAAAAATAAATTTTTTCCACTACAAACAAAATTGTTTTATAAAAAATAATAATACAGAAACATAGTTCTTTTAAATAATACATTTAAAAAATAAATAAAACAAAAAACAAAACTAGAAACAAACGAGTCTTACATTTTAAATTCAGTGTATATTCAGGATACGTATAGTATAAAGGAAGTGGTACAATATACATACATAGATGGTCCATGGAAGGATGCTGTGGAGTGATAAACGTGTACAACGTGTTTCACCATAGTAAACACCTGCTTTGTTGCAAGCAAAAAAAAAAATTGTTTTCTTATACACACTCTAAACTAGAATCATAAAAAAAATACAAAGTCACACTATTTTTATGTTAATATTTTTTATCGTTTAAAAAAAATTCTCGAAGCCATGAATTTTGCTACGTATATAAAAATTATAATAAAAACACCGAAAGGAGAAGTGTTATAAAATGAAAAATAGCATTTTTTTTTAAATATGAATATTTTATCATTAAAGTGTACTGTACGGTACACATTAATGTATATATACATATTGTGTGTATTTACGTAGAAAAAAAAATATATATATAATACTTACACATTACCATTTATTTATAAAATAAATGGAAAAATCTAGGTGTAAAAATGAGCGTATCTGCGACTAGGTCATCGTAAAGGGAAAGCTGGGCAAAATATAATTAGCATGCGAAATAATAGCTTCTCACACACCATACGACCTTAATCGCGAAAGAAAATTAATGGCGCTATTTAACTTTCTTCCCGTATAATGTGAAATACACGAAAATAATCCGTTATTATCGGTAATTATAAAAATCCGTGTAAGTGTATTTATTTCACCTGGAAGAGTCTTATTACAAGTGAATAACGTTTTTTGTCTTTTTTTCCTCTAAATAACATGACATGAAAATTTTATCAACTCATCGAATCTTTTTTTATTATTATTGTGATTAATATTTTTATTATTCATCTGAAATTATTATTAATTACTACGATGTTACTTGTTTTTTACCATCTTCTACTTTGAATATTAATTATGTACTTTTTTTACTATTTTTTATTTTCAATATTAATTATTTACTTTTTAAATATTTATTATTATTATTATTATTATTATTATTATTATTATTATACTGAAAAAAATTGAATCAAATAAACGATTAATTGACTAGTAAATATTATTTGATTCAAGTAAATATTTAATTGATAATTGTCAATTAATTAATTATTTGAATCAATTAAATTTTGTTTTCAGTGTATTATTATCAATAATTAGTAATAATTATTTTACTTTTTTTAATTTTATTCTTGTTCTTGCTCTTATTTCTTATTTTAATTTCTATTAAAATTTTTGTCTCTATTCCTATTTTTATTCTTCTTTTATTATTAACTTTCTGAATTTGAATTGATAAAAATGTTTATTAATTTAATCTTTTGAATTACTTTTTGCATTTAAATTAGTAAATTTTACTTACAATTTGATTTAAATAATAATAATAATAATAATAATAATAATAATTTTGCTAATATTAGTCAAATTTTACTAATTCAAAAACAAAATGTCAATCAATGATCCAAATTAGTAAACACTTTTTTAGAGAGTTTATTGTTTATATTAGTTTTATTGTTTTTATTTTGATTAACATCGTCGCTGTTGTTACTCAATAAAATATATTGTTTATCAGTTAAATTTTTTATTGAATCCAAACGACACTTGTAAGATAGGAACAAAAAAAAAAAGAATCGAGAAGTAAAACTTTTTTTACAAATATATGAAAACTAAATTGAGTAAAATCATTATCTGAAATACTTTTCTGAAATTTTAATATTAAAAAATAATTTTATTCAAAAACTGACTCCAGTTTTTTATGACTTTGAAACGTCGACTTTTAGCGCTTTAAAAAAATCATCCTCAAAGAATGCACTTTAGATCCAATTTTATTACAGTTCCATCATTTTTATTTCACTCATCCACCATACACACACACACACACACAAACAGAAAACTTGTCTATGAATACAAAAATTATAATGTAGAGAAAAATGTCTACTATTATTTTCTCTATTTACGATATACAGGCCAAGAATGAAATTCTCTTCCGGAAGTTTAATTAGAGCTTCTACTATTCAACATGTTTTATAAACGGCATTTATATTTCCTTCGTAAAGTTAAATTCCCCTCTTTAGACAAATATTCAACCTTATTTTTTGCCCACCTTTTGTTTTTTCATCTTTTATTTACATGAAATATGACTCTACAGTTGAAAATTGAAATACATCTTTTTTTTGCCTTTTTCTTTTCTTTTTTTTTTTATTTTAATCTAGAGGAGAAAATTTTTATTGAAATGTTTTGTTTTGAATGAGAAAAAGCGAAAAAGAATGAGAAAAACGTATCAACAAAATTTGATTAAATTTAGAGAACACAAAAAATAAGATTTTTGATAAACAATCAAACAGTTTATTGTCAAATTTTAAATATGAATTGTAACGAAATAGAAAATACGAAAAAAATAAAGTAAAAAAGCGAAATGGAAGAAAGTAAAATAAAAAATAGAAAGAAATAAAAGAAATAAGAGAATAAATAAAAATAAAGAAACTAAATAAATAAAATAAAATGAAAAATAAAGTAAGAAGAATAAACTAAAATAAAAATAATAAAAAAAATTGTCGATAAAAGGCTTGCATTTTCGGAAAAAAAATATTTGTTGAGTTTCTTTTTCAAACTGTTTTTCATCTGCCAAATGTTGATTCATAGAAAGCGCGCTGTTCATCATTCAATTTGTCGGTAACCACTTGTTTTTTTCTGACCAGTTCTCTCCCTCTTTCTCTCTCTTTTTTTTCTTTTTTGTAGATTCATGTAAAATGTCGAGTCTGATTCAATAATCCATTGAAACTGCTTTTCGCAAAAATACTCAACTCTTTTTTTTTATTGCAACTCTCTTGAAACGATATTTTTTACCAGTTTTCTCGTGTATATATATATACAAAATGGAAATACTATTCACAAGCGAAAAACGAAAATGCCCGTCCATATCAAACAGATGTGAATTTCACTGATTTCCAATTTGGGAAATAAATTCTTGTTTGAGGGAGAGACGGAGAGAGGTATTTGTCACAATCACAATGTGAAGTTCGAGCCATTAAAGTGTCCGAAAACGTGTCGAAAATTAGACACTTGGAATTAGGAGTAGAATATTTCGGTTAACTATTTTGTAATTGTTCAACTAATTTTTATTTTTAAGGGTAAATTCAATATATAATATATATAATATTTTTTTCAATTTCTTTTTACATTAAAAAACAAATTTAAAGCTATGAAAAAATGGGGGACTAACTCTGCTGGGGCTCGATTAAATTTTACATTAAATTTTTTGTATATTTAATTAAATTTTTTCTTTCTGTTACAGGTGAGTTTCTAACATAGACTGTTCATTAATTACTCCTCCGTATTGGTATGTAATCTTTAATAATAATTATTATTATTTTGACCAAAATTTTGGTCCAAAAAATTCAAATATTGAGAAAAAAGAACATTTTTTCTCAATAATATTTTTTCTAAAATTACTGACTGACGTAAAAAGGAAAGTAAAATTTAATATTTGAAAAGTTTATACTTTTTTTTTAATACGTGAGCCAATATTTTTGCCATAAAATTAAAATTTGAAAAATAAGTAAATATAAATTTTGTTGTTTTGAACGATCACTAAATTTTGTATTCAAAATTGGAGAATACAATTTTGCGCTAACATTTTGAAAAATATTTCTATTTCATTTTATTCTGTACCGAAATGAAAATAATGAAGCTTAGATACGATTTTTTAGAAAATAAATTTATTTGTTGTAAAAATTAAAATTTTTTATAAAAGTGTTCTTCGTTTTTACGAAATCATTTCTTTTTTGGGTAGTTCAAAAATTCTGAATAGGAAAATTAAGTTTTAAAACAAGAAAAATACAATTTATCAAAAACAAAAATTTCTAAAATGTTTAGAAATTATTTTTGAAGGAATGTGCGCATAAAGTACTTAACTTGAAGGGAAATGCAACGGATGCTGAAGTGGTTTACAAAAATAAACCACCAAAAGCGGCACTGGTTCCATTTTCAACCATCCGGCAGTATGGAAGCAACCCTCTTAGAATACTTCCGGTGTGCAGTAAATTCCATCGACCAACATTATCTTTGCCTTTTTTCATTCCTTTTTCTCCACCGCTTTCCTCTCAAGAAATGTCTCTTTCCCTCTCTTTTCTCTTTCCTCTTCTCCATCTTTTTCTCTCCTTCTCGTTCATTCTATTTTTTCTCTCTCCTTTCCTTCCACCACCCATTGACTAAAATCGTTTAAAAAAATTGTTTTCCCCATCAATCAGAAAAAAAAATTTTTTTAGACTCAACCAAATTTTTTTAACCCAACACGCAGAAGTAATTTATAATAAAAATAAATTATCAAAACATTTTACTAGTAAAGTAAATTATTACAACAGTTTAATATAAAAATAAATTATTACACTTTAGGTTATTATAATAAATAATAAATGTAAAAATAAATCAACTTAAAGTATTTTCTTTTTTTTGAAAAATAAATTATTTATCGAATTTATTCTTCACTACCCAACATAAGCAAAAAATAATTCAAATTGATTTATTTTTTATTTCAACAAAGAAACCGCATTATATTCAATGAAGAAAATTTGCCCCATTGTGAATTTTTAATCACAAAGAAGATAGTATTTTCAGAGATGAAAACTGATTGAGGGTGGGAGGGGGGGGGGGGAATTTAATAATGATCCAATAGCGTGGGGTCATAAATTAACAGGGACATGAGTATCGAAACGGAAGCGACAATATTGCCGATATTTATTATTCGTTCGATAAAACCTTGTACCTTCTCTTAGTCAACGTAGTCCGCTCTCGCTATATGGTGATGCCAATATTGCCAATCTGTTTCAACTATTAACGCGAAAGTTATGCATGGCATTTTTGTTCTCCATTTTTTTTTTCTTTTTTCCTTTTTTTGAAATACGCTTGCCACGGGAAAGCTCTTTTCAGTGAGAATTTTCATGAAATATGCAATAACAAAAGTTTTCTCATTTTGTATGGGTGAGTGTGTTTGAAATTTGTGTTTTTCTTTTTTTATATATATGTATAGCGGATTAAATTTGTGATTTATTTGGAAAATTTATTAATTAAGGACTTTAAACGGGATGTATTTAAATCGAAATTGGATAATTGATGAGTAGAATCGTTTATTGAAGGTAAAAATTTATACTTTTGAATTTGTATGCTGTTTATTTTCGAATTTTCAGTTTTAATGATTATTAATCGATATCTTCTTTCATATTTAATATTTTAATGAAAATTGTTTTAAATTTGCAGTGGAATTTATATTTTTTTGGTTATCTTTATTTTCCATTTTCTTCATTTTTTATTCTTTTCTTTGTTTCCTTTTATATATTTTTTGTTTATATTTTTATTTGTCTCTTCTTTCATTCTTTTTGCTTTCATTTTCTTTTAAAATCATTTAATTTTAAAAGTTTCCATTATTTTCAATTTTCATTATTTTTATAATTCTCTTTGCAATTCCATTTTCTTTTTTTTTGCTTAAATTCGACTTTAAATTTTATAATAATTAAAGATGACCAAGTAATACAATCATTATTTTATATTATAAGAATATTATACTTCTTCAAAACTATTTTGATTATTTCAATACAATTATTATTTTCCAAAATTTTTAACTACAATTTTACTTTATATCTATTATTTTCAATAATAATTAATTAATAAATTTCACGAAATTTTAATTATTCCTAAATTCTTTAATTAAATGCATATTAGAAAATAAAAACTTTAAATAATATTTAAAAAATTCAATTAAACTTTTTCAAAAATATTAATTTAAAAAATCAATTATTTCCAAAAAGTTCACTCTACATTTCTTTTAATATTCAATTATAATCTAAAATGAAAAGCAATTTTTATTAAAAAATTCTACAAGAATTTAATTATTTAAATGCAAAAGTTAATAATTTATTGAATAATTGAATGTTTCTCAAAATCCAATTTTCATAAAGCATTTTATTATCAAATGTTTTAATAATTCAAATCTTTTGTCGAATTTTATTAAAACTTGAATGAACATAATTACTGTTTTCAAGGAACATTAAGTTAAAATTGTATGAAAAATAATTGAAACGCTGCGATGAGTTTTATGAGAAATTTTAAATTTATTCGTTTGCAATTCAATTTTACTAAATTTTAATTAGTCGCAAATTCTATAATTAAATATATATTAAAAAATAAAAACTTGAAATAATTCCAATAAAAATCCTATTAAACTTTTGAAAAGAATTAATTCTACAGAATTTTTTGTCAAAAATAGGAAAAATTAGGAATTTCAATGATTTTAGTTTGAAACTTTTTAAAAATTTAATTATTTCTAAAAATACACATTATAACGCTTTTGATACTTAAGTATAATCTAAAATTTTAAATGAAATTCATTTTTAAAACCAGTTTTATTAGTAAATTCTACGAGAATTCATTTATTTAAATACAAAAATAAATAATTTCTTAATTTCATGTTTTGTGAAATTAAATTCTCATAACAAATGTTATCAATAAATTTTTTATACTTTTAAATTCTTTAGACGAATTTTAATAAGATTTTTAAGAATAATTACATTTTCGAGGTTTTTTTTATTGAAAATTGCATTAAAAATCATTGAAATTCTGCAATGAGTTTTATTATTTATGAAAATAATCACGGTAAATCGTTAGGTATTAAAATAACACCAAAAAGCATTAAAATAATTCAATTTAGTGTTATTTTAATCCATTTTGGTGTTATTTTAATACCTAACGATTTACCGTGATTGAATTCCTATAAAAATTTTATTATTTATAAAAATAATTTAATCCTTGTAGAAATGTTAATATTTATAAAAATATTTGAATGATGGCGAAGAAGTTTGTAAAAAAATTTGTAAATAATTGAATTCCTGTAAAAAATTTTATTAATTATGAAAATAATTCTATGTTTGCGTAGAATTGTATTGCAATTTTTTTTTTTATTAATGGGATTTTTTTGGAAAATTTCATTGAAATAGTAGATATTAAAAATTATAGAATTTTAGAAAACTTTTGAAAATAATTGAAATTTTGACTAGAATTTGATTAAAATTTTGTAAAATAATTGAATATCAAAGAAGTATTTTATTATTTATGAAGATACTTGAAATTTTGACGAGAATTTAAAAAAAATTTTAAATACAATTAAATTTATTAACTATGTTACTAAGTTAGTTAGTAACTAACTTACTATTCTCCCTGGAAAAGCTGAATTCGTTGAATTTTGACAAATCGTTGACTTTTGTGTTTTATTTAAAATAAAATTTCATTCATACTTGAAAATAACACCAACATATATTATTTTAATCCTTTTTGGTGTTAATTTAATCCTAGAAGGGCTAAACTGTTGCAGATTATTTTAATCCATTCTGGCGTTATTTTAACACCTCAAGTTTTACCGTGGGTAAAAAATATTTATTAGTCAGACAAAAATTACGTAAAACTTAACTTTTGTATTAGTAAACAATTTATAGTAGTGAAAAACTGTTTTTTTTTATTTTTTTACATTTCGAACAATAACAAATGTAATAAATAATAGAATTTTGACATTTAAGTACACGTTAAATCGTTAAAAAATGTTTTAGTGTTATTTTAATCCATTTTGGTGTTATTTTAATACCTAACGATTTACCGTGTAGTAAAAAATGTTTTTTGTCAGATTAAATTTGTTTAATTTTTAACTTTGTTATTAGTCAAACAATCACGGTAATTATAAATATTTCCTATTTTTGAAAATGTAAAATAGTAAGTGAAAATAAAACAGATTATTTATATTATTTAAATAGTAAAGATAATTTTTAGTCTGATATAAATTTTTTATTTAAAACTTTTAAATAAGTACAACTTTTGTAGTAATGAAAAATAATTCTACTCTGATAAAGTATGTATTAGTACTACCCTTGATCCAATATTTTTAAAATGTACCACAATTTTGCCATATTTAAGTATTAAAACAAATGTTTAGCTAGAAAGTACGTTTTTTTACTTTCATTTCTCTTTTGATTTTTTGTAAACTCTTTAAAGTCAAATGAAAAAATTTTCTAATATTTTGAAGTCTAGACAACTTAAAAAAATGTGGAATCAATTTTATAAAATTGAAACTTAACCTAATCTAGAAATCAATATAATTAACAATAGTATATACGATGAAAGTAATTTCACTCAAGTTTACAACTCTAAAATATTCATCACTAAAGTTTTGTTCGAGTTTCTAAAATCTCATTTAGTTTTCATTGGACAATCACAATTAAGATGCCACTGAAATTTTACTGTGATATTTCAGAAGGTATATTGAGGGATAATTATATTAAGACCCATTTCTTCGTGTTGGTTTGTGTGTGACTACCTGGGGATAAGAATACAGATATATATAGAGAGAGGGCTCGATTGGACTGTATGAACTGACACTTAGATTGGGTGGACGAGGTAAGTCGAGAAGGGTTGAAAGCAAACAGGATAGTTGGATGTTGAATGGACGAAGGAAGATCTCACGGGGGCGCGAAACACAGGAGTGATCCAGACAAATGACTGTGTGGTCAGAGAGTGACAGGTGGGAGCTATCTGCCATGGCAGGGGATTCGCATCAGTTGAGTTAGGCGGGGCCCACACTCTCCATCCCATGGGAATAACCATAGACTCTCCTCCATATACTCACCGTCGTTAGACAACTCTCTGTCCCTTTCCTTTAACATACAAGCTACTGCTTCCGATAATGAGGATTTTCTCCTTGCCTTATCAATCTTGCAACTGATCCTTCATTGTGGACCAATTTCATCTAAGTGTGATCATTACTATCAGTCGAAAGTTTGTCCCTCCTTTTCTTAATATTTCAAATAGGGTTCCTTTTTTATTTTCTATTCCGATCTGTTTTATCGTTAATTTTCATTTTATAATCTACTTCTTTTTGCTATTTTTCTTACTTTTCCATTTTAGAAATTTTTCTATTTTCTTGTCATATTTCTGTTATTATTTCTATAATTATTATTACCATTATAATAATAATTATAATAATAAGAATAATTAAAATAATAATAATAATAAAAATAGTAATAAAAATAATAATAATAATAAAAATAATTAAAAAATAATAATAATAACAATAACTAACAAAATAATAATAATTATAATAATTTATTATTACTTCTTTCATATTTAATATTGTTATTATTATTTTTTTATTTTTTTCAAAAAATGTTTGGGGAACTTTTTTCATATCGCCTAAGGAGCATATACACAAAATATTAACCAAATCCCAATTAGTCTAGAAAATATCTGTGATGAGTTGACGTGGAGTTCACCATTGTCATTATTGTCCTTTTTGAAATTATTAGCACTGCCTTCTAGCTAGAAATAATATTTATAATCTGTTTGAAACAATATTTTTAGAAAATATAGCGATTTTAATATGTAAGTAGTAAAAATATTTTTTAGTCAGACAAAATTGTTTTAATTTCGATTTTCATATTAGTCGTAAAAGTAATTTCTATTTAAAAACTGTATACACGGTTTATAGTTAAATGAAAACGCTTGGAAAATAATAAATATATAAAAAAGTTACAAAATTAAAGTAAATTATAATTGAAGAAAATACAGTTAAAAAAAAGGAATCCCTAATTAATGATTCCAATTAAACATAAATTTAATTCGTGTTCTAAAATTGGTAATTTAATCGTAGGGTAGAAAGCTTAATTAGAAATTTTAATTATGCATTTATTTTCATGCTGAATTTCATTGAATATAAAATTAACTGAAGATAAAATGTAAAATTTTATTGATCATCTAAATTTATTATGTTAAAGTAAATATTAATTTTCGTTAATTATAAAGATATTTACAGAATAAATTAATTATATGGTTAACTAGAGATTTGAAACAATATCTCTATTGTGTAAATTTGTAAACAAGTATATTTATTGAAAAGGAAGTATTGTAAAAGGCAAAAAATTAAAATAAATGAAAGTAAGTAAAAACTAAAAAATTTCAATAAATGGTAATGTTCCAGTTATTATTATTATATTTTATTCAATATTAGATTTAATTAATTACAAGTTTTAAAATTAATTTGTAATAATTATATTGTAAATTATATACATAAATATAGTTATTAAACGAAATATAATAATAAGAATAATCAAATGTAGTAATAAATAGAAAAAGGTTAAGTAATTTCTATAGTAGAGCAAAGGAGAACAAATAAAAATACTACAAATAGAATAAAATGTTTTAAAAATTAATTGTAAAGAAACAGATAAAAATTAACAAAGTATAAAAAATAAAGAATAAGAAAAGATTAAAAAGGAATTTTTACGAATTAAAGAAAAAACTGACAAAGATATAATTAACATAAAAAACGTGTAAGTAAAGAAAAAAGTGATAAAATAAAAAAGCGAATAAAAAGGACAACAACAAAAACAATGAAAAAACCTTAAAAAATATAATTTAATTTACCCTTTACAGTCCACAATGTTTGATAGATTTTAATTTCATGTTCTCCACTTTCTGAGTATTTTCATCTAACCTTTTTCATTGTAGCACACTAATTAAACACTTGAAGTTTTATTTTAATTATTTCTCTACATTTAGAAAATATTAATAACACGAAATATTTTCAAAATTTCAATATTGAGCATAATTTACATGAAAATTAAATTCTGGAATGTTTTATTCACTTTTTGCTGTTTATATAGAAATATACTGACCTTACATTTAATAACAAAGTTATTATTTATAACTGTATAAATTAATGTAGTTTTCGAAAAATAATTTAATTATCCAACTAAAATTGAAATTTACGTAATGAATAAATAGCGTTAGTAAAGTTTTTCATCTAAATTGAAATTTTATTTGAAAAACACTATCACACAATTTTTTCCCTTCATTTTGTTCAGTATTTTTTTAATTCATATTTTTCTTTTTTTAACTGTACAAAATTGAATTATTAAAATTATAATCAAGGCTATCGATTTAGTTTTTAATTTTCCAATAAATGCGTGTTTAACAAGTTAAAAAAAATTAATGTATATTTTTTACCATTTCCAATCAATGGGAAATTATATATATTTTTTTTATTTTATTTTATTTTCTCACAATATTCAGTGAAATTGACTGAAATTGTCAGTTCAGAATAACGATGCTCTTTTTTTCTTCCTTCTTTTTTCCAAATGAAAATTCTCTCTTGCAAGACAATGTTAAGAAAGAATACAAATTGAAAATTCCCCTCATCACTTCGAAGTAAAAAAATACAAAAGACTAACATTTAATTTGAATCTTTTGTCCTTTTTTAACTGTAATTTTTCTTTTTGCAATAAATCTCTTTTTAAATCCTAAAAAATAAAAGTTTTTTTAAATCCTAAAAAATAAAAGTAAATAATTTAAAAAAATTGTGGAAAATTCGAAATATAAAAAATTATCTTAAATGGTCACAAGATTCAAATTATAAACAAAAATAATATTAATAAGAAGTGATAAAAATTGGAAATTTCGTTTCTTTTTTTTGTGACGTGAAAAAAAGAGTGAGAAGTGTGGGGGAAAAATATAAATGATAATAAAGCAATGTAAATAACAAAAGGGAAAACAACGCAATTTGTTGCTTCCGTCGAATGTAAATTTTTGGTTATATTAAAATTCAAGAGCTTGGAAAATGTGATAAATGCAAATTCGTCCCAATGAAATTCAATGTAATGAAATTATAGTTACTGAATAATTAATTAATAACTAGACCGCGCCGTTTTCGAGAAATATTCATTGAATTTCTATTTTTGGCGTAAAATTAATTAATATAATGTACATCATACTCTCTTTTTAATAAATTTAATATTATGTTTATTAATTTTTTTATTTTTTATTCTTCTCGGTATAATTTACTCTTGTTGGATTATTTTACAAATACTATTTTTGCACTATTTTTCTGCCTTATTACCTTAATTTTATTATTTAAAAATTATTTATTCTCCTAATTTTGTAAAGTAATATTTTCTTTATTATTTTTCAGTGAAAATAATTCAAATTATTTTCTTTTTAAACTCACAATAGCCTTATTCGCAAGAATCATTGATTCGTTGATATTAATTATTATATTTTATGTAATAAAAAAAAGTAAAATGTTATTTACTTGGATGAAAGAGCTATTGTGAATAAAATTAAGGAAAAAAATTGCTTCTCATCTAAAATTGCAACTAAAGAAGTAATTTTCCAACAGAATGGACATTGTATAGCCTCTCCCCGCTCTTTCTCCCTTTTGTATTATATTTATATTAAAATCCACCAATACTAATTACGATGCGTTAGTATGCGGCTGGAAATTCAAAATATGTCTCGTTATTATTCCGCTTTTGGATCAATTTCGAGAGAGTCTATTGTAGAGCAGCCGAACAGAGAATTCCCACAGGAGTGATTCGTTTAAAGCGGAAAAGCTTCTCTTCTCTATTGTCATATCAGCATATATATATGTATAAACATACATGGAGAATTTCGTTTCAATTTTCCCTGGGATCATATCGACCCTTTAAACTACGTATATATATATATATATATATATTCTAAATATATATATAATATATATGTTTTATTTAAAACTAATTTTCAACGCACCTGAAGGAAATTAAATATTGGAAAATACATATAAAATAGCAACAACATTAATGGCAGTGTACATGGAGAAGAGAAAATTTTTGTGTATCAAAAATTTTTTATGTACAAATAAATTTTTTCGTGCACAAAAGAAATTTTGTCTATAGAAATATATTTTTATTACATAATAATTTTTATGTGTAAAAAAAATATTTTTTGAGTGTAAACAAAAATGAATGAAAGAACAAGAAAAATCGAAAATATTTTTCTTTATGGTAATTTGTTAGGGAGTATAATAAATAATATAAATTCCCGGATTACCTCGCATTAATCTCTTTAGTTTGCCGATACAAGAGCAAATTTGTGTATTATTATGGAAAACAGTTGAATACCACTAGGCTTTATATTGATTGCATTTAAATAACATTGTATAAATAAATACATGTAACGAAAATTTGTAAATTTAACTAAAAATGAAATAATTTTTTTTAAATAATAATAATTCCTCATTTTTAGGGCTAAAAATAAACATATAACGGGCTTTGCACTCATTTAGTAAAAAAAACCAATTATTTTTAAAATTCTTCTAAAGAATAAAAATATTTTTATAAATATTTATTATTAAATAAATATTTATTTATTTTTTATTTATTTTTCGCAGGAATTTAATTATTCTAAAAAGTTTCATGTAGTTTATTTATTAGAACTTGTTAATATTTTAATGATTCTTCAATACGAAACTTGTCTTGAATTTCGAAGGTTTGAAAAATATTTCCATTTTTGGAAATGTGAAAATTTCCGAAATAATTTATGTCAATCAACAACGATGATTAATGTCGACTAGTAGTTCATGTCAACGGAGATTAATTAATGAATTAAAGCGCCTTCAAGCTGCGACTAAAGTTGCCTTATGGATTCAAGCTTGTCAAAGTTTGAACAAGTGCAAGGCATAAGAGCTTGTTGAACACTTACGACTTTCGAAACTACAACGATCAAAAGCTTGTTAGCTTCTCTGAATATAACAAGAGAGAAAAGAGGTAATAATGCTGTAACGATTGATTTTTGCCAATCAAGAGCTTTTAATTAAAATTCTTCACTCTCTCCCTCTCTCTTAGGTAAAAAAAATAAAATACAGAAAATTCAGAAAATTCAGAAACTTTCTTTTTTACAGTAAAATACAAATTTTCTAATTGAAAAAAAACGAAAATTTACTTTAATAAAAAAAATGAATAAATGAGTGAATAAATAAATAAGTGATTAAAGAAATAAGTGACTAAAGAAATAAACGAATAAATAACTAAGTGAAAAAATAAATAAAACTCAAAAACTGAAGAGGGATCAAAATAATTAGAACTGCAATAAAAAAAAACTTGATAAATATAATTTTATTTAAAAGAAGTTGAAATGAAGTAATAAAGAAGAAATCGAGAGAAAAGGGGAAGGAGAGGAACAAAAATAAAATGATCATTTGGTTAAGCGACTTCTTTTTACTCTTAAAAGTCTAGATGATGAAATTAAATGGACGTTGTTTGAAAGACTCTTTCTTCCTCCCCTCTCTCTTTATTTCTCTCGTGAATTCAATGCGTTGTGAAAAAAAAATATATATATATCTGTGACTCGGTTGATGAAGTTGAAGAAATCGCAAAGAAGCCCATTCTTTCCATCAATGGTTTGTAACGGTAATTTCATTTGAAAACTTTTTCGAAGCCGATGCACCATCATCAGTTCCTTACACCCCCCCACTTTCGTCCTGTGCCAGTTTCTCGCGCCAAACTCTCGTAATTAGTTTAGTTTGCCAGTAACTCTTTGCGCTACAAAAATAACGCAACTAATTTCCAAGATTCGTTTCACTGCAATGAAAAAAAAAACAAAACGAAGAAGAAGAAAAAGACAAACATAAAAAAACAGAAAAAAGAAACGGTGTAGAGGAAGAAAAAAGATAGAAAACTTGATACATCCAATGTATATATACACGGAGAAAAAATCGGAAAGTTTTGGAAAAAAATGTTTCGAACTATTTTATATATATATTTCTTTTGTTCAAACGCAAAAAGAAAAATTAGTCTTTTAACGATTTTTTAACGATTTTTTAATTAATTAATTTTTTTTAATTTGCTTCAATTGTTAATTATTTTATAACTGATTAATTGATTGTAATTTGTTACGTAAGTAATTCTCGGTGAAATAATAAATAGTAATTTTACGTTGGTCAAGTTCACAACGTTTATAGTCAACAATTACTTAAGAAAAATAATTTTTTAAGCAAATTTTTGTACAGAAAATAGTACGTTTAATTTTTTTAATAATGATTTACAAAAAAAATATTTGTGAACAAAATTTTTTATTTTTTTGGGTATATACTGAAAAAAATTATTTCATTCAAATAACCGATTTTGACTATTATCAAATAAATATTTACTTGAATCAAATAAATATTTACTTGAATCAAATAACTTTTATTTGAATCAAATCAATTGTATTTGAATTAAATATTTCAGAATTTGAATCAAATATTTCAGTATTTGAAGCAAATACTATTTAATTAATTCAAATAAAAATTATTTGATTCAAGTAAATATTTATTTGATAACAGTCAAATAATCGGTTATTTGAATCAAATAAATTTTTTTTCAGTGTAGGAAAATAATTTTTTTTTTCTTTCAATCATTGATCATAAACATTGCAAACTTCACCGACGTGTAATTTTTATATTTTATAATCAAGTTTCGTGATTATTTAATTATTAACTAATTGCAATATTATTTTTTGTTACAGGTGAGTCTCCAGAGATGGATTAAAGAAAATACAATTTT
This sequence comes from Leptopilina drosophilae, assembly GCA_032873175.1. Lineage (NCBI taxonomy): Eukaryota > Metazoa > Arthropoda > Insecta > Hymenoptera > Figitidae > Leptopilina > Leptopilina drosophilae. Next base: position 11,998,404 of record CM065485.1, read on the forward strand.
TATATTCGAAGAAATTAATTTTCTTTGGTAAGTCGAATATTTATTTAGAAAAAATTCTACTCAATTAATTTATTGTATCACAGAATTTCCATTGATTTCGAATTTTTATTTTGAAAAACATAAAGTTCCATGAAATTTTCATTTTTCTAAAAAAATATTCTATTTACTTTTAAAGTTTCTACAAATTAATTGGATTTTCATTTTCATGAACAAATATTTTACGGAATTTTTATTTTGCTTCAAAAATATCCTATGGAATTTTTACTTTGCTTTAAAAATAGTCTTTCAATTTTTATTTTATTAGAAAAATATTCTTTTTAATTTTTAATTCACTAAAAAATATTGAGTAAAACTTTTCCTGTGCTGAAAAATTTGTTATTAAGTTTTACTTTGCTAAAAAGTTACACAATGTAATATTTAATTTATATTTAAGAAAATATTGTAAGCAATTTTTATTTTGATCAAAAAATAGTAAATGGAGTTTTTGCTAAAAAAATATTTTTTATGGAATTTATGTTTTCTAAAAAAAATTCTATGAAGTTTTTATTTAATAAAATTTTTATAGTTCGCCAATTTACGAAATTGCAGAAAATTTTCATTGATTAGAATTTTAAATTTAACCAGAAGAAAAATTAGTAGACTTTTCATTGAATTTGATTTTTATTTATAATTTATTAATTATTAATAAATTCCAAAGAATATATTTCTTAATTCGAATTTTTATTTTCACAAAAAAATATCACAAAAAAATGAAAAATTTTTGTATCGAATTTTTAAACTCAAATTCAAAAAATATTTATTAATTCTAATTTTTATTTCGTATTTTATTTTTTTATAATTTTTTATTATTACTTGTACTTCCACGTGAATTATAATCATTATTATAATCATCGCGGATAATAATATATTTGACGGTTTTACAAACAATTTAATGAATGGAAGTGGAATTAATGAAAGGAGGTATGCGAGTATTTTTTATTTTGATTCTTTTTCCTGAAAATCCGAATGTTTGAAATTCCGTGACAAATTGCATTGGCATTACACGTGACTCTTTAATCTCTCGTCGGTTTTCGGAGCATGTCGATGACATTCCAACTCGCGCGGACACTAAGTTTTTATAGATAGGCAACCAATTTTTCGGGAACATGGATTTTTTTTATTATTGTTGTTGTTTTTTTTTCATTTAAAAAAGTAACGTGTATTTTCAACGACAAATATTTAGAAAAAAAATTCAAAAAAAATGTTTTCTTTTTTCGGAAGCTTTGTATTCATTAGGAACGGACTCTTTTTCTCTTGTCTCTGCCTCTTAATCTAAACAAATTGACTTTTATCCCCTTGTACTATTATCCGATGAAACTATACATACACGTGCCACACTTTAATGAGAAAAACTTGCTTCTTGTTAAAAGACCAGCAGTACTTGCCACCATACACGAAACAAGCTTCAGTTAAAATTGCAATCCTTAGAAAGGGGACAAAACTTTTCATCGTTTGTTCTCTTTTTGGTTTTATTGTCGCTTTTTTTGTTTTTTCTGGTAATTTTTTTATTGTTTCCCTATTTTTCTGATTTTTAATTTTTTTCTTTGTTTTGTTGTTTTTTTTCTTTAAGTGCTTTTTTATGTTGTCCTTTTTGTTTCTTATTGTTATGTTTTACAGATTATTTTATTTTTTTATTGTTTTATTTATCCTGTTGCAATCAAAATAATAAAGTAATTCAATATCAATTGAATAAACTTGGATTAAGAGAAAAAGTGAGTTGTAAATTTATAAAATATATTATACGAGTAGAAAAGACAATACTTCGTCAGACGAGAATAAAGTATGTTTTAATAGCTAAAAAGAATTAATAACTCTAGGGAAAATATCATTATCGAACAAACAGACAAAAAGAGTTTTGAATAATGTAAACGTAAAAAACTACTTTGTGACAATATGGTTAGAAAGTATATTTAATTATTTTCAGTAGAATAAGTAAATTGTCGTCAGACAGAGGCGAATTTTAATGTAATATAATATTAATATTGAAACATTTTCAAAAGGAAAATTTTTATTTGAAAAAATGTCGTAGGGAAAAATATAATACATAATGTAGTAGATGTAAAAATAAAGGTATAAATTATTTAGTAAATAGATAAATAAAAGTATCAATAATTTTATAAATAGAAGAATTAAATATAACCAATTTAATAAATATACAATTAAGAGTATAAGAACTCTGGTGCATAAATAAGTAGAAGTATAAATAAATGAATAGAAGTAAAAATAATTTTAGCAATTACATAAATAATAGTATAAATAATTTTAGCAATTATATAAATAAATGTATAAATAATTTTAGCAATTACATAAATAAATGTATAAAATTTAATAAATACACAAATAAACCAATAAATATTTTAGCAAATTCATAAATAAAACTATAAATAGTGTTGTAAATGAATTTACAATAATATTGACAATAAATATTGTCATAGAGTTACGCGAATAATTCATGTAAATATTGACTTTAAGCGATTAAAGTATCTCAAGAATTTATATCTTCTCCGGAAAATGGTCGTTTACGAGTTACATTCACAATTTATTCGATAAGTAGTACAGGTCAACTGCAGTCAGACGTCCATACATTATTCAGAACCAAGAAATATCGTTTTACCCGCTTGCAAAATAATCGCGTTTTTTCCAGAATGACGACAATTTTTAATTTAATTCCTTTTTTTCTAAAATCTTTCGAAAAAAATAATTTCTGTTTAAACTAAAATATTGTTTACAATTAGTAGTGACGGTAATTTTTAATCTTCAATTTCTCTTTTCAATTTTTTGAAAACTATAAAACATGAAGAAATTGATGGATTTATTCATATTTTATAATAATTAAAGGTGTCTAAGTAATAAAATCATTATTTTATTTTATAAGAATATTATACTTCATTAAAATTATTTTCATTATTTCAATTCAACTTTCCAAAATTTTTAACTATAATTTTACTTTATATATATTATTTTCAATAATAGTTAAATAATAAATTTCATGAAATTTCAATTATTCCTTAATTCTTTAATTAAATGCATATTAGAATATAAAAACTTCAAATAATGTTCAAAAAATTTAAATAAACTTTTTTAAAAATATTAATTTCAAAATTAAATTATTTCCAAAAAGTTTACACTACATATTTCTTTTAATATTCAATTGAATTGCCAATTTCGAAATGGGCTCAACTCTAAAAACCGTAAGTGTCATTTTTATATAACAAAAGACAGTGAAAATGACTCTTAAGATTTTCAGAGTTGAGCCCTTTTCGAAATTGGCAATTCAATTATAATCTAAAATTTTAACTGAAATTCATTTTTATGAAATGAAAATCAATTTTTATTAAAAAATTCTACAAGAATTTAATAATTTAAATGCAAAAGTTAATAATTTATTGAATAATTGAATATTTCTCAAAATTCAATTTTCATAAAGAACTTTAGTAACAAATGCTTTAATAATTCAAATCTTTTGTCGAATTTTATTAAAACTTGCATTGACATAATTACTTTTTTCAAGGAATTCAATTATAATTGTATGAAAAATAATTGAAACGCCGCGATGAGTTTTATGAGAATTTTCAAATTTATTCGTTTAACAATTCAATTTTACAAAATTTCAATTATTCGGAAATTCTGCAATTAAATATATATTGAAAAATAAAAACTTGAAATAATTTCAAAGAAAATCCTATTAAACTTTCAAAAAGAATTAATTCTACAGAATTTTTTGTTAAATATCTAAAAAAATAATAATTTTAATGAATTTAGTTTGAAACTTTTTCAAAATTTAATTATTTCTAAAAACCACGTTATAATTCTTTTAATACTTAAGTATAATCTAAAATTTTAACTGAAATTCATTTTTAAAACTTTTTTTATTAATAAATTCTACGAGAATTCAATTATTTAAATACAAAAATAAATAATTTATTTATTTCATTTTTCTTGAAATTAAATTCTCATAAGAAACGTTATCAACGAATGTTTTAAATTATTAAATTCTTTTGACGAATTTTAATAAGATTTTTAAGAATAATTACAGTTTTCGAGGAATTTGATTAAAATTGCATTTAAAATTATTAAAATTCTGCAATGAGTTTTATTATTTATGGAAATAATTGGATTCCTAAAAGAATTTTATTATTTATAAAAACAATTGAATCCCTGTAGAAATGTTATTAATTATGAAAATAATTAAATTATTGCGAAGAAATTTATAAAAAAATTTGTAAATAATTGAATTTCTGTAAAAAATTTTATTTTTTTTTTTTTTGTGTTAATCTAAGCCTGGAGGGATTAAACTGTTGCAGATTACTTTAATCCATTCTGGTGTTATTTTAACACTTTACTCTCTAAATCTGAATTAGTAGAATTCTACTAAGAATTACTAAATTTTACTAATTATTAGTAGTTTTCATGAACGACTTTTCACCTTTTTAATTAGTAGAATATTACTAATTTTTAGTAAAATTCTACTAATGTTTTAGTAGAATTCTACTAATTTTTAGTAAAATTCTACTAATATTTTAGTAGAATTCTACTAATTGAAAGTCACTTTTTCACTAAATGAATTAGTGAAACTGTTTTATCGACTATTAATAAAACAGTTCTACTAATTGTTAGTAGAATTCTACTAATCAATTAGTAAAATTTTACTAATTGTTAGTAGAATTATTACTAAATCATTTAGTGGACGACTTTTCACCATTTCATTAGTAACTTTCTACTAATTCAGATTTAGAGAGTACATTTTACTGTGAATGTAAAAGTCAAATTAAGTCAACTACAAACTATTATAAAGTAGTAAATATAATTTTTAAATCGAAAATTATTGTGTTATTAACAAATAAAAAATTCTAACTAAAATTTGAAAATAATGTAAAAGTTTTGCAATAAGTAGTAAAAAAACATTTTTAGTCAGATTGTGGAATTTTATTAAATTTCTTCATTAGGAGAATAAGTCAATAGGATTCACAAAATTAGAATAAGTCAATTCACAAAATTATTTTCCTTATATTATTTTTGGAAAATAGTAAAGAAAGTTTTGAATTAAGTAGTAAAAATCCTTTTTAGTCAAACTGATGATTTATAATTACACTGGAGCTTCACTTATTTTCACCAAGTGAACACAAATTGAAAGGCAAAGTCGCACTTATTTTTACTCTGAAACTTAGCATTCGAGTTGATTTGATTGGTGGATTCTTGAACATCAACCAATGGGAATGCGCGGAGAACCTTTCAGGTGAAAATAAGTGAGACTGGAAAAAGTGAAAATAAGTGCGACTACAAATAAGTGAGACTGAAAATAAGTGAATCTCCAGTGTAATTTATAATTGCATAATGGATTTCTGTTTTTGAATTAGTGAGTCTTAGTAGTAAATAATCATTTCTACTGGTTTATTTGTAAATTTTATTAATTCAAAAGCAAAAAATCAGGCACTAATTACAATTTGTAAATATTTTAACTATAATTCGAATTTAGGGAGTGAAAGTAAAAATTCTAAGTGGATATGAAAATAAAAATTCCCAGTATTAAATTTTAAACCACGTGACTAGCTCTTAGCCTCATTGCGAAGATTTAAGTTTCCAAAATCTTGAGAGGATATTTCTCTCACTCTCTCTCACTCTCTCTCTCGTTCTCACGACATTCGTCGCCACACCTTCTCATGCATATGCGCTGGTTTCACTTTACGACCAGTGCTTATGGTGAATATAGTATAGTTTATTGTTTCCAAGGCATATTCCTACACACGCGTACTATTAATTTTAGCAGTAGGTTGGTTCTGGTTAATATTGCGCGGTCGAAATATAATACACATCTTCGCAAAATGATAACATCCTAGTGGAAGCAGACTGTCCGATGTAAATCACACTCCCTCCCCCCTTCCCCATTTATCCCCTAATATATAGATATAGCTTATTCGCATTATACAACTAAATAATGCATTTCTCGATCGATGCGACAAAACAATTTTATGGTTGTCTTTTAGAGAAAAAAATACCTCTATCAAATATTAAGTATGAAAAGAAAAATTTTACTAAGTAATATTTTTACCCCCTTGTTTTTTTAAGTAGAAAAATATTAACCTCTATTTAAAACAAAACTATTTTATATGTGACGCGATCTGAAGAAAGGGACCTTAGAAGCAAAAAATTATAGGTTATGTTTGCAATTTTCGAAATGAAAATACAAAAAAATGATCAACTGTTAATGTTAATCATTAATGTTTAAGTTTTCATTATAACTGAAATATTTAATAAATACTGATTTTAATTTGCAAAAAGTAAAAAGAAACTTTTAATCAACAAAAAAGTAGCTCTAACATAACCTTAAAGTGATTTGCTTCTAAGGTCCCTTTCTTCAGATCGCGTCACATATGTGCAAAATGCAAGAATTTTTGCACTAATTTAAATTAGTAAACATTTTTAGATTTTTACTAATTAAAATTTAGATAGTAGTTAAAATAGTTGTCAAACAAAATACTCAACAATGATTTTTGAGAATTAGTTTCAATTTTCAATTTATTTGAAATAGTTTTATATTGTTTTTAATAGGGATTAAAAATAAAATTACTCAAATGGCTTTTCCCAATTGTGAAAAATCTTCCTCTTCGGCTCATCGAAATGCAAATTCGATTTAATTCTCCTCGGGGTGTCGGGATAAAAGCGCTACGTGCCGACCATTCGCGAAAGAAACATTTTTAGAATGATTGGATAAAACCCCCATGTAAAAGTATTAGCTCGTTTAGCCGTTTGCCCCAAGGCCATTTAATTCGTGTTGCAAAAAGAAAGAAAGAAACAAGGAATTAAAGATTTAATGAAAATAATCATTTGTTTATTTAATTGATGTATTTAAATTTAATAAAAAACAAAATTAAAACACATTCAACTTTTGTACAAAGATTCAAATATTTTTTTTATTGTCTACCTTTTTTGGAATTTTTTTTCTTTCGTTAATACTTTTTAATAAATAACGGATATAAATATAAATATTGGAAAAGAGAAGAAAATAACAAAATTTAGTGCGAAATGCAATTTAATGGTATAAATTAAATTAAAAACAATTAATAAGTTAAATGGAAGATTTAATTGAAAATAATTAGATAATTTCATTAAATTTTTAATTTAAGTTTTGAGCTCGAAATTATTTTTTTTCATTAATTGAGAAATGAAATTCAAGTGAGACCAATTTTGTAGTTATTTAATATTTTAGTTAAATTTAGTATAATTGGTTTAATTTTCAGTTAAATAACTAGAAATTTTGCCTTACTGAAAAATATAATATTGTAAATAATTAAACAATTAAATGGAAAATTTTATTGAAAATACCGAACTTAGTAAATTGAAAGTGTAATAAAAAATAAATAACTTGGTAAATGGATGATAACATAGAAAATAATAATTAATCAGAAAATCGAAGGGGAAATTCTGAAAATAATTCAATAATTAAACACAATTTTAATTGAAATGTTAATTATTATTTTTATTATTAGCGAAATTCTAAAGTAGATTAGGTAAACCACCTTCGGGCAAACGGATAATAGTTTCGGTATACTATTATTAAGTGGAACATGTCAGTCGCTGTCAGACAATTACAAAGTAGATTCAAATTATTTAAGTGGAACATGACAAATTTGACAGACGGGTACAAAATAGATTCAAGTAGAACAAGTCAATTATTGGAAAAAAATCGTGGAAGCTAATTTGAATATTTTTCAGTAGAACAAGTCATTCATAGTCACACGTAATTTACAATTACAAATTTTATTTCCTTAATTATTCAATAATTAGTTAAATAATTACAATTTTATAATTTTATGTACTAAACTAAAAGCTACTATTTTTGATTTAGGAATTAATACTTTTTTCTCCATTTTTTGAGCATAGAAAAAAACTGAACACAAAATGAGCTAGAAAAGTTATTCATTATGCAACAAAAAAGTAGATGGCGCCACGTTCTATGTCATTTAACGTAGACTCAGTTTGAGTTGCAACAGAATTGAGTCAAATTTTTTTCTGTGAGTAAAAAACAAGTTTTCTTTTGCAGGAGAAATTTTTAAATTACGTTACAGAAGATGTTGAAAAAATTTTTTTTTTGCTCTTCTTCGTTTATATTTTATGGTAAATAATGGATATATAAAAAAGAAAAATAAAAAGCAGGAAAAGTTTGATGAATCGGACTATAACTTTTGTATATATACTGCAATGCACACGCTGTAAATCAAAACAGATGAGCAGATACCTAAAGGTTAGTGGCTACTGTCCAGGGATGCGTTCAGCGGGGTGAACAGTGGCGATAGTAGAACACAACTTGACCTCTATCATGATGTACGGATTATACATGCGTTTTGCATATATATATTTATGCATGTCCCGTGTAGGAGAGGCCATGGCACCACTTGCTCTTCCCACTCTCCCCAAATTTGAATTAGTTTAAAACAACTAATTGTTAGTTGAAATCCCGACTGAATTTCTGCTTCAGAAATTGTGCAAAATAAATAATTATTAGTAGAAAATAACTATAATTATTCAGGGAAACTTATTATTAGTTAAAAATATATTCTAAGTAGAGTCTAATTAATTATTGGTTAAAAATGACTATTTTTTTAGAAGGGACTAACTAATTCACAGGAAATGAAAAGTCCCGAGTCGAAATTTAGACCCTCTTTTGAACCTATTTAACCTTCTATTTTTCAGACTTTGGGAGAGTCAAAGGAGGTTTAGTTAGCATGCAAGTGAGACCCTCTTTCGAACCTCTAAATGAGCGGAAAAATACAAATCTGCACGGATTGAGGCTCAAAAGAGGGTCAAATTTTAACCTCTTTTAGGTCTCGTAAATCCTCTAATATAGTTTCGCTTCCTATTCTATAGCACATGCGCTTTAAAGCGCGCACTTTTTCAAAATTTGTAAAACTTCAATTTAAATATTTCTACTAAATAATCAATATGAAATATAAAAAAATATTTCACATTGATTATTTATTAGAATTTTTAAATTGAAGTTTTTCGAATTTAGAAAAAGTGCGCGCTTTAAAGTGCATGTGCTATAAAATAAAAACGTTTTATTTATTAAAAAAATAAGGTTTATTAATCTGATACATAAAACATTTGGTATTAAACTCACATATTTATTCAAAAATCAAATTGAATCTTACATATAACCTTACAAACCTCAAAAAGTGTTCCAAATTTTCAAGAAAATTATCTTAAAAATTTTATAACAAAACGTAATAACACTTAAATTATTAAAGCTTTAGTGAGTATAACTCTTTACTCTGAATTAAAAGGTTCCCAAAGTTGGCGTCGTCGCTGATTGTTAGAAAACTTTTTTTTTACAAAACGAAAAAGAATAAGACACATTTTTTGTTAAAATAAAGTAATTTTTTAAGAAACATTTTTACTTACTGAGCAAATAAAAAAATGTATTTATTGACACTTTTATAATTAGGCATAAAAGAAATAGCTTTCACCGACGCCAACTTCCGGAACCTTAGTCAAAAACGATTCCAACTTTTGGAATCTATTGAAAACTATTGGTTTAAGACTGAATAATAAAGAAGTGGAATAAAATTATTTTGATTATTAATTATTTTAATATAAATTAATTCTTTTTCATACGATTTTAAAAAATCATAGCATATATTATATAATAAAATTAATAATTAATTAATTATTAATTTATAATATATTATATTATATATAATGAAATACGTAATATATTTTTAATATACCTATATGTGACGCGATCTGAAGAAAGGGACCTTAGAAGCAAAAAATTATAGGTTATGTTTGCAACTTTTTAAATGAAAATACAAAAAAATGATCAACTGTTAATATGAATCATTAATGTTTACGTTGTCATTATAACGGAAATATTTAATAAACACTGCTTTTAATTTGTAAAAAGTAAAAATAAACTTTTCATCAACAAAAAAGTAACACTAACATAACCTTAAAGTTATTTGCTTTTAAGGTCCCTTTCTTCAGATCCCCGAGTCAAAATTTAGACCCTCTTTTGACCCTCTTTTTTTAAGCCTCTTTTGAACCTGAAAACGATGCGGAAAAATCCATATTCCGATGTAGAGAGGTTGAAAAGAGGATTTCAAATTTTTGTGAAATTTAAATTTTTTAAATTTCTATCTATGCAAATAGGTTTATTGAAATAATTCAAAAATTATTATTTACATCTTCTATAGAGCAATTAAAATATAACTTTGTAAAAAAAATTCCAATTTTATTTTTCGAAATATTTTAAAAAATCTTTTTTCGGACCTCTTTTAAGCCTTCTTACTTCTCTTTTCAACCTCTTTTGAACCTCTAATTGTGCGGAAATGTCCATTTCAGCAGTTTCCAGGTTCAAAAGAGGGTTTAGAAGTGTTAAAGAGGCTTAAAAGAGGTTAAAAAGAGGTTTGTGGAGATCTAATAGAGAGTCTAAATTTTGACTCGGGTCTCGTCACATATAAAAATTAGAAAAATTTTCCAAAGAGGATTTAGAAGAATGAAAAGAGTTCTAAAAAGTGAAGAGAATTTTAAAAGAGGGTTTAGAAGAATGAAAAGAGTTGTTAAAAGTCAAAAGAGGTTTAAAAGAGGGTTTCAAATTTTTGATAAAAATTTGATGGAGGTTGAAAAGAGGTTAAAAAGAGAGTGAACAAGAGTGAAAGGAGGGTTTTGAGAAATAAGCAGGTTTAAAAGAGGGTCTAAATTTCGACTCGGGGTGTTGTTTTAACCTGAATTCGGGTGAAAATAACACGCAACAAATTTTATCCTCGTAGGGTAAAATTTGTTGCGTGTTATTTTCACCCGAATTCAGGTTAAAACAACACTTTTCATTTCCTGTGTTATTAGATAGAAGTAACTAGTGATAATGCGTGGAAACTAACTGATCATTAGATGGAAAATCATTTTTGACAATGGCTGTCTGATAACAATTGACTTGTACTACTTGAAATAAAAGTTACCCTACGTCGGACAGTAATTGATACATACCACTTAAAATATAAAATATTCTATGTCTGGCAACAATCGATATGCACTACTTTAATTTATTCTATTGTCTGACGATAGTTGAATCCTTTTACTTAAAACAATTAAAATCAAAACAGTAAGAGTGAAAATAAAATAAATAAAATGAAAATAAGAAGATCGTATAATCGTCTGATAATAATTGATTTCTACCACTTAAAATACTTAGAAATAAGATTGTAAGAATTACAAGCATTAACAATGCTTTTATAATTGTCTGACTTGTACTACTTAAAATCACTAGAATACTAAAAAAGAATACTAAAAGTTGAAATAAAAATGATTTTATAATTGTCTAAATATAATTGACTTGTACTACTTAGAATAATTAAAATTTAGTTAATAAGATTGAAAGTAAAAATTATTCTACAGTTGTTTGACTGTAATTGACTCCACGGTAAATCGTTAGGTATTAAAATAACACCAAAAAGGATTAAAATAATCCAATTTAGTGTTATTTTAATACCTAACGATTTACCGTGTCGTACTACTGTTTGGTACCAGAATTAGTTAGTGATTTAATATATTTACTAGTTAATAAATTAGTTTGTGATTATCAACTATTTAATAGTACATATATTACTGTATTTGATATAGTGACATACTTTTTACTTTATGATATTATTTATTTTGAACTAATTCTAAAGGTTTATATATTCCTTTGACATTGTTCATTTTATGCAAGACAAATACGTACATAAAATGAGTAAGAGAGAGAAACAGAGTCGATATCTGAATATGTATGTGAGACACCATGAACCAGTTTTCAGCATCCTGTAGACAAGTTACTTGAACACCTACCTCCATAATTTAGAAATGATATCGTACCATAATAACCATGCAACGTTCGAAATTATTATACATGCAAATATAATACACTTAAGTACATGTTTGGGTGATAAATTTTTTAGGACAGAAATATTTTTTTGGAAGCATACAAATTTTACTAAAAAATATTTTTTGTGATTTTCTAGTCTCTATTTTTCTTTTCCAAAATTTAACGTCGTTAAAAATAAATAATTTTGTAGCAAGAAGGCGGTCACTAATTCAAGAATTTTTTTTTAGTAATCATATTGAAATAACTAACATATAATTTTTATTAAAACAGAGAAGTACATAGTTGTAGTAGTACGAGTCAATTGCTATTAGAAAATTCTGGAATAAATTTTAATATATTTAGTGAAACAAGTCAATTGTTCGATAATTATAAAATATTTGTTTGAAGTAGAACAAGTCGATTATTTTTAGTGTTTATTTTAAGTAGTACGAGTCAGTTATTGTCTGACAATTCGACTACATTTGATAATCTTTATCTTAAGTAGTGCGAGACAATTATTGTTCGACTAATTAGTGAAATTCACTTTCAGGTCATGTCAAAATAGCGAAAAATTTTATTTACTAATTATAATAGTAAAATTTTACAATCTTTAGAGTTATTAACCATTATTTAAGTTCGGTTAACTACGATTAAGTTATTTTCTACTTATATAAATAGTTAATTTTTTACTAATTTGTGAAGCAAAGAGTAATTTTTACTGTTATTTTTAATTAATTTAGATATAGAGAGTCCTTTTTCCTTTATTATTAATGCATGAAAATTCACTTATAATGAACCGTGTAACTTCATTTATTGTTCGGTTGACAAGGCATTTTAGTGAAAATTAGTCAGTGTCACTACAACGACATTATGTCCTTTACAAAATAAATTCCTGTAAATTTCCTGACAGGTTAATTATTATTTTTAATAATAAGTGAAATGACGTTTTTAATTTTTTTAATTTTATTGCATTTCAATAACAATCCTGAACAGACAAAAATGTCCTCGAATCAAATAATGAACTTTTATGATTAATATTGCAAAAAATAAATTTTTCATAAAATATATTTTTCATTATTTATTATTAATTGAAAAAATTTCAAAATGTAGCAACAATTATTGATTCGTTCTACTTAAAATAATTAAAATGCCCACAATTGATTTGCTCTACTTCAAAATATTGACAATAATTCTGTAATTGTCTGACTGCAATTCATTTGTTCTACTGGAAAAATATTAAAATTTCCAAAATGTAGTGTCAACAACAGACTCGTTCTACTAAAAAAATAATTAAAAGTTTTTTCTACTGTCTGACCACATGTTTGACTCTATCTACTAAAAAATAAAATTCTTTCTCTGAATTATCTGTCAACTACTGAATTCTACAGTTTTCAGTAAAACGAGTCAACATCAATCACGATGAAGTATTAATTTCTCTGAATTTGTATTTTCTAATTAATAATAGCAAGTAATAGTCGAAAGTCCAAGTTACAAGGATATTTTCCTACCGTAAATTTCTTTTCGTTTCTCGTATTCATAAAAGAACGAGATTTTTCGATGAAGTTACCAAAAAACAAGGAGAAAAAGAATTTGATGACTAAAACTCACAGGGGAAATAAAGTGTTTGAAAATTCATACGATGTCTTATCCTCAAAGATGAATTGTGTCTATGCATCTATATAGCACAGATGAGAAAGAGAGAAAAAGGGAGAATCAAAAGTAAAAAAAGGCAAATAAAAATTATCAGAATCTACATTAACTGAAAAATTTTAAACTATATTTCTATAAATTTATATCATATACATTTATCCGGAATGATAAAAAGGAAAATAAAAACGAATCACACGTGTTTTAGAAGAATGCGGTGATAGACGCTTTTAAATTGAGAATGGTCAAAAGACATATATATATATAGGAATTGATCCCACGAGAGTTTCGGTGCAGTATACATATATATATATATATATAGAGAGAGAGAGAGAGAGAGAGAGAGAGAGAGAGAACTCGGTTAGATTTCCACGTGCGCACAGTAGTAGAGACTCAATTTCTCTCTACCGAATTTCACACAGCTCGAGATGCTTCGGTGGTCATGCTGGAATTTCACTTCGTGACACGCTCGACTTGTTCACGCGCACACTAGGGCTCCGAGCGTAATTGCGAATATTTGCAAAAGCATGTAAAAGAGCTGCTCCAACGCTTCAAGAGTGCTGTATACATATATATAAACACACTACTGCGCACATGCTTCATGTAATTTTCTTCGTCCAAGGCATTTTCATTCTGAGTTTCTAAAAAAGAGGAGTAGGAGGCAAGGCACATGAAAAAAATTTCCAATTCGATTTTGTTGAATATATGTGCTCTCTAATTGTCTGACTAAAAATATATTTTACTACTGACTTTTGCTATTGGGAGTTTAAATTAAAAAGCAAAAAGTCTTAATTAGGTTAAGTCTCAAAAGTTTTTAGTTAGATCATCAAAGATATTGCATTGATAAACTTGTGTGACTTTCTAGTCAGACAATAAATATGTTTTACTTCTAATTTTAAGTACTGACTTTAATTTAAAATCTGAAGAGTCTGACACAGTAAATCGTGAGGGGTTAAAAAGTATTGCAGATTCAATTAACACCAAAAAAGATTAAAATAATCAATTTAGGTGTTTTTTTACAATCAATGAAATTTTAGTTTTTAAAATTTTTTTATAACTATAAAATATAAAGATATCGATAATTCCGAGTCTTCGACCCGGAGTGATCGATTACTTCATATTTTATAATAATTAAAGATGACCAAGTAATAAAATCATTGATTTATATTATAAGAATACTTCTTCAAAATTATTTTCATTATTTCAATTCAATTATTATTTTCAAAAATTAATATTGAGTTGAATTTATCACTCGGTGGCATTTAATAATATTGATGAATTTATCGATCACTCCGAGTCATTCAAATTCCGAGTCATTGAATGACTCGGAGTGATCGATAAATTCATCAATATTATTTTCAAAAATTGTTAACTACAATTTTACTTTATATCTATTATTTTTAATAATAATTAATTCATCAATTTCACAAAATTTCAATTATTCCTAAATTTTTAAATTAAATTCATATTCGAAAATAAAAACTTCAAACAATATTAAAAAAACTCAATTAAACTTTTTCAAAAATATTAATTTCAAAATTCAATTATTTCCAAAAAGTTCATTCTATATTTCTTTTAATATTCAATTATAATCTAAAATTTTAATTGAAATTCTTTTTTATAAAATAAAAATCAATTTTTTATTAGAAAATTCTATAAGAATTTAATTATTTAAATGCAAAAGTAAATAATTTATTGAATAATTGAATGTTTCTCAAAATTCAATTCTCATAAAGAATTTTAGAAACAAATTTGTTAATAATTCAATTTTTTGTCGAATTTTATTAAAACTTGCATGAACATAATTACTTTTTTCAAGAAATTCAACGCTGCGATGAATTTTATGAGAATTTTCAAATTTATTCGTTTACAATTAAATTTAAAAAAATTTCAATTATTCGGAACTTCTGTAATTAAAAATATATTGAAAAATAAAAAATTGAAATAATTTCAATAAAAATCCTATTAAACTTTTCAAAAGAATTAATTCTACAGAATTTTTAGTCAACAATATGAAAAATTACAAATTTCAATTATTTTAGTTTGGAACTTTTTCAAAATTTAATTATTTCTAAAAATCCATGTTATAATGATTTTAATACTTAAGTATAATCCAAAATTTTAACTTAAATTCATTTTTAAAATAAATTGTATTAGAACATTCTACAAGAATTTAATTATTTAAATATAAAAGTAAATAATTTATTGAATAATTGGATGTTCCTCAAAAATTGAATTTTCATAAAGAATTTTAGTACCAAATTTTTTTTAAAATTCAATTCTTTTGTCGAATTTTATTAAAACTTGCATAAACATAATTACTTTTTTTGAGGAATTCTATTATAATTGTATGAAAAATAATTGAAACGCTGCGATGAGTTTTATGAAAATTTTCAAATTTATTCGTTTACAATTTAATTTTGTAAAATTTCAATTATTCGGAAATTCTGCAATTAAATATACATTAAAAAATAAAAACTTGAAATAATTTCAATAAAAATCTTATTAAACTTTTAAAAAGAATTAATTCTACAGAATTTTTTGTCAAAAATATATGAAAAATTAAGAATTTCAATAATTTTAATTAGAAACTTTATCAAAATTTAATTATTCTTAAAAATCCATGTTATAATGATTTTAATACTTAAGTATAATCCAAAATTTTAATTGAAATTCATTTTTAAAACCATTTTTATTAGTAAATTCTACAAGAATTTAATTGATTAAATACAAAAATAAATAATTTATTAATTTCGTGTTTCTTAAAATTAAATTCTTATAAAAAAATGTTATCAGCAAATTTTTTAAATCATTACATTCTTTGGACGAATTTTAATAAGATTATTAAGAATAAATACATTTTTGTGGAATTTGATTAAAAGTGCATTAAAAATAATTGAAATTCTGCTATGAGTTTTATTATTAATGAAAATAATTGAATTTCTAAAAGAATTTTATTATTTTCAAAAATAATTGAATCCTTCTAGAAATGTTATTATTTCTGAAAATAATTCAATTATTGCGAAGAAATTTATAAAAAAATTTATTAATAATTGAATTTCATTAAAAAAAATTTATTATTTATGAAAATAATTGAATATTAGCGTAGAATTGTATTCAATTTTTTTTAATAATGGAATTCTTTTGGAAAATTTAATTGAAATAGTAAATATTGAAAATTATGGAATTTTAGAAAACTTTTAAAAATAATTGAACTTTGACAAGAATTTGAGTAAAATTTTGTAAAATAATTGAATTTCAGAGACGAATTTTATTACTAATAAAAAGACTTAAAATTTTGATGAGAATTTTTTTAATTTTTAAACACAATTGAATTTAGTACCTATGATCATAGTTACTAGTTCTATACTAATAGTTAGTTAGTGACTAACTTACTATTCTCCCTGAAGAATCTAAATTCGTTGAATTTTTAGAAATCGTTGACTTTGGTGTTTTATTTAAAATAAAATTTCATTCGTAGTTAAAAATAGTACCAAAATCCTTTTCAATCCTTTTTGGTGTTAATTTAATCCTAGAGGGATTAAACTGTTGCAGATTATTTAATCCATTCTAGTGTTATTTTAACACCTACAGTTTTACTGTGGAGTCAATCTTATTATTTTTAAAAAACTGATATTTCAATTAACAAGAATTTAAATTCATTAACTTGCCTGAATAAAAATTTCTTTTATTACTGATTTAGTATATTTAAATCTAAAATTTTTTATGTCAACAAAGCAATTCAATTGTTAAACTATCTAAAGATATGCTTTACTACTGATATTATGATTAAAAATCTAAGATTTTGTAAGTTAAGAAAGAAATTGAATCAATGAGCATGTCTGACTAAAATATATTTAATACAATTAATACTATTATCATTAGAATTACAAAAAAAATTCTGAAAAATGTACTGTAAGTAATAAATCTTTAATATATAGAATATTTGTTAGTTAGATAAGTTTTAAAAACTAAAACTGAAAGTCGTAAATGTAAAAAATTGTAATTTTATACAATTTTTTAGTATGCAGTTACATTCTTTTTTTAAATGGTTAATAAATTTCCCGTCTTTTATAGACCAACAGAAATAATGGCACTGGCCAATTGTTTAAAAGTGACAAACAATTGTCATTCAATTAAAAATAAAACACTTGTTTCTTTTTTCTCATGTTTCCCCATCACTCGAAATAATGAACAGACTATTTAGAAAAAAACGAATTTATATAGAGGCGCGAGTATTAAAAAAAAGCATGAAAAAAAAGAAAAAATATGGAAAACCAATCGACGTTTTTATGTGAAGAAAGAGATAAATTCAATATTATATTTTTATTATTATATATTGTTTTTTTTTTGTTTAATATTTTTATGAATGAAATTCAATTTAGAAAATTGTAATACACATAGTAATAATAATTATAATAATAACAGTAGTTTTATTAATACCTGTTATTTTTAACGTACAGTCAATATCTTTCGAGAGGAAAAATTTATTAAAATTATTATTATGTCTTCGTTTTTTGATTAAAAAAAAATTTTATTGAAAAAAATAATTTTATTTAAAGAAAAACAAAGACGTCGACAATGATGACGAAAATAACTAAAATATCAAATGTATAAACTGACACCTAGAAACTAAAAATCAAACGCCTCGGATGACATTGTTAAAAAATATTCATGCCATTCGTTTTCACAGTATCAGGAACATTGTTATCTGTACTCGTGGAATAAAAAAAACAAAGCAAAAAAAAAAAAAAGAATGTCGCACACACTACCTATACATATGGCCACTGGTCGTTAGCGTGGTTTTTTATTTTTGTGGGCGGTAAATAGCATTGGAAAAAATAACCAGGCGCATCATGACACGGTTGAGTGCATTGAAAAACTGCTCTGGATTAACCCTCCCCCATTTTATATACACGTATACGTATATACATTGTATATATTTGTAGGTTTCATCGGGTTGACGCAATATATATGTAACATCAGCGAATTTCGTCGTTTACGTCAAAGAGCAAGTACCACGTACACTGGAATGGGAAATACGCTTTTCATTATATCAGCGAAAATTTCTGTCGCTGTCGTTTCCCTGATAAACTGTTGCTCCTTTACAAAAACTAATTAAAACTTGTAATTAATCACGAGTTGTTGACAGTTTGTAACTTAATTAGATTTTAAAATATTTGTCCGTCAATCTGTAATGTGTATATAAATATATTTCATTCTTTCTTTGTTGGGGTCAACAGCCAAATATATAAATGGACTTTGAAATTAATTTTCATGTGACGTAGTTATAGTACTCAGCATCCAAAAAAATCATGCAAATATTGTAAAGTGTATTTTAAATTTCTTAAATAGGTCTCTTTTTATTTTTCAGTTAAACAATTATAAGTAGAATTTATATTTATTCTGAGATTATGAATTGATTTCAATTCCTTCAAGTAGAATAAGTCAAAAATTGTCAGACATACAGTCAATTGTTGTCCTTTAACTCTTAAACCGAATACAATATTTTTCGGGAGAACTAATTTCATAATTACTTTAAGTGGAACTAGTCAGTCATTATCAGACAATTGTCCCAAAGGCAGATTTGAATATTTTCATCTCAACTGATTCAATTACTGCTATCTGACAAATAGGAAATTGTTTCCATACAATTAAGTGGAACATCTCAATCAATGTCAGACAATTAGAAAATAAATGGAAATTATTTAAGTAGAACATGACAGATATTGACAGACAAGTGCGAAATGGGGTTATTTAGGACAAGTCAGTTCATTGATTGCCGATATTAAGAAAATTATTTTCAGTAGTTTTCAGCAGAACGAGTCAATGAGTATCAGACTATTATTGAAGAAATTTTATTTTTAGTAGAACGAGTCAATTATTGTCCGACAGTCATTGAATAATTTTTCCTTTAAATTCTTCAAATGAATAACTTTCGCGAGACAGTTACGAAATATATTTTAAATTTTTTTATTAAAATCAGTCAATTGTTAGAAAGGCACATACAGAACAACTATGGTTATTTTAAGAAGAATTAGTCATTGGCAGTCAATTGAAAATCAGATGTCTCTATTTTCCAATAGGAAGAGACAAACTTTAATCAGTCAACAGTAAAAATTATCTCCTCTCACAAGTTTTTGTCCTAATTTTACTGAAATTTTGAAAATAAAAAATATAAATTTCCATAGTAAGGAAATAAGAAAAAAAAGGAAAAAAAACCTCGTGTTTTTTTTAAGTAAGGGAATATAGTTCTTTAAAGGAGCTATTAAGAGCCGTATGTAATGGTGTCTAAGCCATATAACTTCGACATTATCCAAGTTTGTAACTTTTGGTCAGTGGTCACCCCCTCCTTTGCTCTCTTTTTTACTCTCTGTCACTCTCTCTCTCTCTCTCTCTCTCTCTCTGCTACCCGTAAAAAGTGACTTTTCTCACCTATCACTATAGCTGCACTTTTGCCACCTAACGACCTAGGTGAAAAAGGAACCGCGCTCTCCTTTACGCTAAAGTGAACTTTCCTTGACGCTTTTCGCGATAACGCTAACGTCAGTAGTGCAACTACTATAGCGTTAAGACATCATCCAATTTGCGCTTCACTGAAATGTTTCAACTTCACCTTAACACTCTGTCTTTTATGCTCTCACCGTATTCCCCTCTCCTTTCTTTACGCCTTCCTTCTGGGATATCGCTTCATTTCGGTCAAAAACGAATAGAAAAAAGGTGAAGAGAAAAAAAATGTTCCAAAAAATATTCTGAAAATCATATTTTAGCTTCCTTTTTATTATAAGCGTTTGGTTCGATTTCCAAGATTTTCCTCTTCTTTTCATTATTTTTATTTCTGTACTATAATAGAAAAGTAACATTTCTTTAAAATCCTTTTACTCTTAATTATATTTTTAGAGAATGTCTGACTGACATTAATTTTCACTACTTACATAATAAAATCTAATTCTAAAAGCTTCGCTTGAAATAAATTTGTAGCGCAGTAAGTCGTGAGGCATTAAAAAGTGTTGAAGATTAAATTAACACCAAAAAAAGATTAAAATAATCAATTTTGGTGTTATTTTTTACAATGAATGAAATTTTTGTTTACTAAATTTTTTTATAAATATAAAATATGAAGATATCGATATTTCTTCAAAATTATATCCATTATTTTAATTCAATTATTATTTTCAAAAATTTTCAACTACACTTTTATTTTATATCTATTACTTTTAATAATAATTAATTAATCATTTCCATGAAACTCAAATTATTCATAAATTCTTTAATTAAATGCATAATAGGAAATAAAAACTTCAAATAATGTTCAGAAAATTCAATCAAACTTTTTCAAAAATATTGATTTCAAAATACAATTATTTTCAAAAAGTTAACTCTATATTTCTTTTAATATTCAATTAATTATAATCTAAAATTTTAACTGAAATTCATTTTTATGAAATGAAAATCAATTTTTATTAAAAAATTCTACAAGAATTTAATTATTTAAATGCAAAAGAAATTAATTTATTGAATAATTGAATGTTTCTCAAAATTCAAGTCTCATAAAGCATTTTAGTAATAAATTTTTTAATAATTCATTTCTTTTGTCGAATTTTATTAAAACTTGCATGAACATAATTACTTTCTTCAAGGAATTCAATTATAATTGTATGAAAAATAATTGAAAAGCTGTGACAAGTTTTATAAGAATTTTCAAATTTATTCGTTTACATTTCAATTTTACAAAATTTCAATTATTTTTTAATACTTAAGTATAATTTAAAATGTTAACTGAAATTCATTTTTAAACCCATTTTTATTAGTAATTTCTGCGAGAATTCCATTATTTAAATACAAAAATAAATAATTTATTAATTTCGTGTTTCTTGAAATTAAATTCATATGAAAAATGTTATCAGCAAATTTTTTAAGAATAATTAAATGTTTCGAAAAATTTGATTGAAATTATATTAAAAATAATTAAAATTTTGCAATGAGTTTTATTATTTATGAAAATGATTGAATTCCTAAAAGAATTTTGTTATTCATAAAAATAATTGAATCTCTGTACAAATGTTATTATTTATAAAAATAATTGTATTATTGCGAAGAAATTTATAAAAAAATTTGTAAATAATTGAATTCCTGTAAAAAAATTTATTATTTATGAAAATAATTGAATTTCTAAAAGAATTTTATTATTTTTAAAAATAATTGAATCCTTCTAGAAATGTTATTATTTCTGAAAATAATTGAATTATTGCGAAGAAATTTATAAAAAAAATTTATTAATAAATGAATTTCATTAAAAAAATTTCATTATTTATAAAAATAATTGAATGTTTGCGTAGAATTGTATTCAAGTTTTTTTTAATAGTAGAATTCTTTTGCAAAATTTTATTGAAATTGTAGATATTAAAAATTATAGAGTTTTAGAAAACTTTTAAAAATAATTGAACTTTGACAAGAATTTGAGTAAAATTTTGTAAAATAATTGAATTTCAGAGACGAAGTTTATTATTTATAAAGAGAATTGAAATTTTGATGAATATTTTTTTTAATTTTTGAAAACAATTGAATTTAGTAACTATGTTACTAAGTTAGTTAGTAAGTTGGTATAACTAAATCAGTTTCTAATTTACTATTCTCCCTGGAAATGCTAAATTTGTTGATTTTTTACAAATGGTGTTTTATTTAAAATAAAATTTTATTCATAGTTAAAAATAACACCAAAATAAATTATTTTAATCCTTTTTGGTGTTAATTTAATCCTAGAGGGATTAAACTGTTGCAGATTATTTAATCCATTCTGGTGTTATTTTAACACCTCGCAATTTACTGTGAGTATTTTGTTTGTCTCACATAAATAATTGCTTTACTTTAAGCAAATTGTGGTATTTTAAAATGACACAAAACAAATTAAAATCGAGTAGGTGATGCCATATTAATCAAGTTTCTTCTGGATTATCAAAACACATGTGCTGTGTTATCACAATTTAAAAAAAAATTTTAAACAATTCATTCCTAATTAGTTTAACACGTAATAGTCGTGAATTTTAATTAAAAATTCACTTTCTCATTACAATTTCCCCTCAATAAACAAAACAAAATACACACATTTCTGTGAAGTCTCGATTGTCAAGATTCTAAAGTTGTAAATTTTCACGCAGTGATTCTCGATTTCCATTTATTTCGACGAATTTCAACATCGTTCAACCAAACTGATGGTGATGAGGTGGTGCAGGGTAAGGGGGAAGGGGGGGGTGCGGTTTACAAGATTCGAATCTATATATATACACACACAACCCCGGGAATAGCGATAAATGCGCGGAAAAGCGACGAAATTGCTGGAAGAGAAATTTCGCGGTCGATTAGATTCGTATATGTGTAAACGTGAATCCCGGAGGAATCGAGCAGACAGGATATCCCGCCAAGACACCTGGAAGGATCAAAAGCCTTTAGCGGATATCGGACTGCACTACGCTCGAGGTGTGATGGCGTGACGCTTTTTTTTTTCTTTTTCGTTTTTTTGTTTTATTTGAAATCCAATGTTGGAAAAATTTCCAACCTGCATCCATGCAATCGTACAATCGCATGACAAAGAGAAATTGAACCGGGGGTAGAAAATGTTTCTTATCTTTTCTAACCGCGCGCGACTTGAAGAGAGAATGAAAGTGGTGATGACAAAAAAAATATCTTCTTTACGTCAATGAAGAATTTTTTCTTCTCTTTGATGTTGATAATTTTTTTTTTATGCAAGAAATATTTTTTAAACTCTCTGTGAAATTCTTTATTAATTTTATTTTTTCAGTAGAACGAGTCAATTATAGAACAACTTAGATTATTTTAGTCATTCAGTCATTGATTATTTCAGTCATTGTCAGACGGTTGTAAATTCCACAAGTGAAAACCAATTTACTCGGTTAATATTATTTTGCGAGATTGCGAAAAAAGTTCCTATATATAGGAAAAGATAAAATTTTCGATATTGAAAAAACTTTCTACAATTTAGATAAATAAATATATATATACTCTCTTCGCAAAATAGACTTGTGTATTTTTCTTATTCCCGTTCGCAACTTGTCGAATCAGGAATCTTCATATCGAAAAGAGCGAAGTTTCCTTCGTCATAGCTTTTCTTATTTCTGCACTACTTGGAGGAAGCGATGAGAAGATCGCCGCCGGCTGGGATTTATAGATGGATCTATGGCGCCATTCGTAAAATTCCCCACATGACCCACATAAACAACCGCAAAAACATAATTAACTTTCGAACGAACAAGCAATTTACATAAAAATACTATTAATCTCTATTTTGTATTTTTCCTGTTGACTGGTCTCTGACGGAAAACTAATTGTTTTTCACTACCATTAGTAATTTTAAAAATAGAAATCTATAAAAATATATAAATAACATGTTTCAGCAGTGAAAAATATAATATCTTAATGTTTTTAAATAGAAAGAGCAATTTTTTCTGACTTTTTACTGACTTTGATTATTTTAAGTAGTACAAGTAAACTATTGTCAGACAGTCGCAAAAATCGATTTTCTTGTTTTTCAGTATAAAGATTCAATTAACAAGCTTCAATTACCAAAAACAAGATTTCCGAATAAAAAAAAAAATTTCAAAATATTGAAGAAAAAGTGAAAAAGTTTGAATTGTTTCAAGTAGAAAAGTTAAAAACTTTTCTTAACTATTGTTAAGTTAACAATAGTTTAAAAATTGGAGACTAGTTTGAAAATTTCAAATAAAGTTGGTCAATAGATGTCAGTGAGTAAAAATCAATAAATCAATTAAGCGAAACATTTTAATAAGTTTCTTGTAGAAAGAGTCAATTAGTGTCAGACAAGTAGGAAATAGTTTTAGTACTTTTAAGTGGAGAGCATGTCAATCAATCAACGGACAGTCAAGAAATAGATTCAAATTATTTAAGTACAACCTGACAATTATTATTAACAAGGCAACTTAAAAATTTTCAGTAGAACGAATTATACGTAGCCAGACAATTAGAAAATATTTTCAGATATTTTAAGTAAAAGGAGGCAATTATTGTTAGAAAATTTCCAAACGCCGATAATTATTGAAAAGTGGAAGAGGTAAATGAACATCAATATATTTACGAAACAGATTTCAGGCTTCGCACTCCATTATGAGTTTAAAAAAAGTTGGAAAAAGTAGCCTAGACGACAAAAAAAGTAGGAAATAGTAGCCATGGTGACGAAAAAAAAGAATTAAAGAATTTCATTAAAAACTTTTTTAAAATCGAATTTTCAAAGTATTTTAATTCAATAATTGATAAATAATTAAATTTTATAAGGAGTCACATTCTAATGTACTCACGTTTCTTGGTATGAAGATTAATAATTAAAATTTTTTTTAGTTAATTTCAAAAAAGGTACAAACTTCATATTTTTTAATTTAAAAATTGAAATTTTTGCAGCTTTTTTTACAAAAATAACCATTTTTTGATGGTTATTTCCTACATAATTGATTCTTTATGAACAAATCTACATTTGAAAATTTTTTATATAATTGAAAGTTCCGTACCATTCTATTCTAAAATTAATTTATTTTCTTTTATAAGAATTTTATTTAACTTTTTCTAAAATAATGAATGGAAGTTAGGCTTAGTTTAATTATAATTTTATTTTTTTTAATTTATTCGCAAACATATTCAATCTATTTATCTTCAATTGGTAAAATTTCGACAAAATTAAATTACTTTTAGGAATTTTATTAAAATTTCATTTGTAAAAGTTTCAATTATTTCTTTAAAATAACTTCAAGGTTATGTTTGCGTTATTTTTTTCTTGATTAAAAGTTTATTTTTCACTTATTGGAAAATTAAAATCAGTTGTTTATAAAAATATTTTAGTATAAAGAAAAACTGCAAAATCAATTATTCATATTGGAAAGTAAATCCTTATTTTGTATTTAATTTAAAAAATTGCAAAAAAATAACCTATACTTTTTTGCTTCTAAGTGTCCCTTTCTTTCAGATCGGTGTCCAATATTCACCACAAGAATTCAATTATTTTCAAAAATTGTTTCTAATTCAATAAATTTTTATGTCTAGTATTTTAATAAAATTTACATAAAGTAGTTCAATAATTTAAAAACAAATTTTTAGAAAGATATACTACACAACAGATTCAATTATTTCTGAAAAGAATTAATATTTAATAGGAATTGAATTATTCAAAATAGTTTATTTAAAATTTTTTTCTTAAAAATCAAATTTTTTGAACCTTTTATTGAAAAATCCTCGCAATAATTTAATAACATTTCCATAAATAATTAATAAACTCATTTACAGATACAAGAATTACGGTTTTAATAGGATTATAATCAAATTCGTCGAAAAATGCAATTATATTGTAAAAAATTTGATTAAATTTTGTCTAAAGAATTCAATTAGGGAACAATTGGGGTAAATGTAAACACGGTTTATCTATTTTTTACGAGAAAACATCAGTTTTTTTTGATAAAAGAGTAAAATGGACTGATTTTTTTTGCTTGAACTTGTTACTGAGGAGCTCCCTTGAAAAATTTTATGTGGTTCAAAAAAATTATTGATGCACCTGGAATCGTCTAACAAAACTGTACTTGTTTTACATTTACCCGAGATTTGAACTTTTGCCTTTAAAATTTCGGGGTAAATGTAAACACCTCTGTAGTGAAGCGAGGGTTTAAAGAAACAAGTTATTTGCAAGCACTACTACTGTCTTAAAGGGATGGAAAAACTGAAAAAAAATTATTCGTAGACGTATAGTAAATCAAGCATGTTCAAATTGATTAATTATATTCATTATAAATAAACAATCAAACCATTACAAAATTTAGTGTTGTAAAAACTTGAATTACTTGAACAAAATTTTAATAGATGTTCATTCAATTTGGTAAAAAAAAGTGTCTAAGGTTGCTAGAATAAAGACTCTAATAAATCGAATTTTTTATATTTCAAAATGGCAGAATCTGATAATGTATTCAATTTATTTTCTTTTAAAATGTAGTTGGAGTACTGTTTACAATGTACCCCGAGTTTTCGAATTGTCGGGGTAAATGTTAAACACTTTAATGTATTTTATTAACTAAATTGACGAAAATCAAAAATCAAAGTCAATTTTTTGTTGGGGCATGAATAAGGAAGAATTTACATATTTTTGTTTGATTTTTAAAATTTAATTTTTATGCAAATGGCGAGACAAAATACTGAAACAGAAAAAATTTTCTATTTCAAACTTTTTTTGCATTAAAAGAATAACTTACTCTAGGGCATTGCCAATTGTCAAAATAAAATATTGGCAATAGTCAAAAACATTTTGTAGGTGTGAGATGAGGTTAAAAAATATTGCCGTCGTACTTATTTTTTAATTTGGTAAAATTTTGACTGAAACATTTACTGTTTACATTTACCCCCGCGTTTACATTTAACCCCAAATGACCCTTACGTCAATTATTTTTATTAAATAGCAAAAATTTTTCCGATTTACTAAATTCTTTACGAATAATTTAATTTTTGAAAAATATTCTTCACAAGGAATTCAATTATTTTCAATTAAATTTCCATAAAATTAAAATAAATAGCAATTCAATTTTATTTAAGAAAATCAAGTTTCATTATGACCGCAGGAAGATTCAATTTATGTTTTAAAATTTTTTGAAAAATTCTCCGAAGATTCAATTATTTTTTATAAATAATTAAATTGTTCTCTACAATTCAATTATTTCTCAGATATTTATAATTAAAATTTCTTCGCAAAGCATTTTTAATTTTTTCCATAAAATATGTAATAAACATTCATTGTGGAAAGGTTCAATTACTTTTACAAATAGTAAAATTCTTGTGCAGAAATTCAATTAGTATCACTAAATTATAATGAAATTGAATTAATCAAATTTTCCCTTATTAATTATGAACCAGACAAGAATTTTTTTTTGGGAAAATTTGAAAAATATTTCTTGTTTAATTCAATTATTTTTCAAATTGGTAGATTTATGTTCGAAATAAAGTAAATTTAAAATTTGGATGAAACAAATAAAAGCGGTAAAAACTTGAGGACAAAGCCGGGAAATTAACGGGGAAATTTAAAGGTTTTTTAAAACACAATTTATAAATCAGTTCAACTATTGGTAGAGTGAAAATGTCGGTAAAATGCCTTTTCCTTATCATCTTAATGGTGGTCGTTTTTCGTTAACGATTTTAGTTTTTAACACTGTTTTTAAATGGAAATGTGAAAACTAAAAATCTAAATTTGACTATTGGTTCAGAAAAGTAGCTTTTAGTAGCATTAGACTCAAAAAAGTAGCCAAAAAGTAGCCTCGTATCAAAAAAGTAACAAATAGTAGCTTTTAGTAGAAGAGTGCGAAGCCTGAGATTTTTATATTTTTCACTAGAACGACTGACAATTACGAAAAGAAACTTATTATTTTTCAGTAGTTTGAGTCAATTCTCAATCATACCTAATTTTTTCAATTATTTTTTCTAAAAGTAATTAATTGTCTAATTATCTAATAAAACCTAGTATTATCTTAAGTAGAACAAGCGAATAATTGTCAGACGGTTACGAAAACATTTTCTATTTTGTTTTCAGTAGTTGAACTCAACGTCAGTCAGACAAAATCGAATTTGATTTAGTTTCTTAAAATAAAATTCCTCAATTTTCTAATTGTAATTTCGAATTTTCAAATTTTGATGACAAATAAATTGCCTGCGAATAATTATTGAATTACCGTGCAGTTTATTTTTCTGTTTGCATTTAAGAAGTGGAGAACAAGAGAAAAGCAACAGCACAATGAAGAAATTAGTTCAGCTCTTATCGCGCATTAGCCAACATTTTTATTTCCACTTGCCAAGTGAAATTACACACAATACACAGAACATTAATTATACACTTTTTTTATATTCTCGAGATTGATCAACGAGTCGGATCGAACAAAGGGAGCAAAAAGAAAGAGAGGGAGAGAGAAAGAGAAACAAAGAAAAAGTAATAAAAAAGTAAAAAAAAATAGAGATAAAGAGAGAGTGAATGAATGGAATAGAAAGAATGAATGGAATAAAAAAAGAATGAAACCCGAGTCGAAATTTTAACTCTCTTTTAGTTCTCCAAAACCCTCTTTTTAACCTCTTTTAAGCCTCTTTCACACTCCCAAATCCTCTTTTGAACCTCAAAACTGCAGATTTGTATTTTTCCGCACATTTAGAGGTTCAAAAGAGGTTGAAAGAGAGAAGTTACAAGGCTTAAAAGAGGTTCAAAAAATTTTTTTTTTAATTTTTCGAAAACGAAAATGCGAATTTTTTTCACACAGTTGTATTTCAATTGCCCTGTAGAAGATACAGAAATGAGTTTTTGAGTGATTTCAATAAATCTATTAGGATAGATAGAAATTTAAAAAATGTAATTTTCCTAAAAATTTTAAACCCTCTTTTCAACCTGCTAACATCGGAATATGGATTTTTCCGCATCATTTTCAGGTTCAAAAGAGGTTGAAAAAAAGAGGGTCAAAAGAGGGTCTAAATTTTGACTTGGGAAGAAAGAGAAATAGAGGAAAAGAGAAGAATGCGGAAAAAAGAAAAGAAAAAAAAGAGAAGAAGAAGAGAATAGAGAAAGCAAGAGATAGGGAAAAAGGGGAAAGAGAGAAAAAGAGAAAAAAGGGAAGAATAGAGAAAGGGAGAGCAAGAGAAAAAAGGGAAGAATAGAGAAAGGAAGAGCAAGAGAAAAAAGGGAAGAATAGAGAAAGGGAGAGCAAGAGAAAAAAAGAAGGTAAAAAAGAGAAATTGAAAAAAGGGAAAAGAGCGAAAGAGAGGAAAAGGGTAAAAAGAGGGAAAGGGAGAATTTAGCAAAAATAGTGAAACAAGAAAGAAGGGGATAAAAAAACTACCAAGAATGTAACGAGCATGATAATTTTTTCCACTTGATAGAAAAAAGTACACAACATGCAAACATTGAGTTACTTTTCTCTTCATTGAAGTCTTTTCCTCTTTTTTCCTCTTCTTTTTCTTCTTTTTCAAGTGGCATGAAACCAAGCGACAGGTTATTTTGCAAAAGAGGTGTCAATTCCAAACCATCAGGTATGCATGTGTTTGTGTGATGCTTCTGAAAACAAAGAGCTCAAGAGTCGCGCGCGCGGCTCAAAGAATGAAAAGGGCACTTCTCCTCTCAAAGCAGAATATCGACTAAAGGTTAAAGGGGAGTGTGAAGGGTGAATGGGGAGGGGAGTAGGGGAGGGGGGAGGTTGAACACTTGTGACCACACACTAGAAACCCTGGGGCTACTTCCTATATCCAGGGTTGATAGATGGGTCAACGGGTTCCTGGCAGGGCTTTAGAGAGTAGATCGAAGGAGAATAATGGTCCGGAAGTGACGCGTTATTAGATTACCTGAAGTACTTTCGCACCAGCGGATATCGGCCGTTTCTGTGCTGAAACTCGATTTGTCCCTAGACGCGCCGCAAAAATGTTTCGACTTTTCTCGCCAGTGTGCCACCCACCACCATCTTCATTCGATAGATGCGGCAATCTAATTATATTTTCCAAAATTTATTTCTCTATTTAATTAGCTACTTCTTTATATCCAACTATTTATTTCTTACACAGTAAAACTTGAGGTGTTCAAATAACACCAGAATGGATTAAAATAATCTGTAACAGTTTAATCTCTCTAGGATTAAATTAACACCAAAAAGCATTATAATAATCTATTTTGGTGTTATTTTGAATAAAACAGCAAAGTCAACACCAAGTTGAAGTCGACAACGTTGATCAACGAAAAAAATTATTCACTTAGTAAATAAATTAAAAACGACGCTGTAATACTGACAAAGACATTTTAGAAAAAAAAGATTAATGTTTATATTTTGATAATAATTATTTTACAATTAAATATGAAATTAAAAAAATAATAATAAATAAAAAAAATAAATAAATAAAAAAAATAAATAAATAAAAAAAATAAATAAAAAAAAATAAATAAATAATAAATAAATAATAAATAAATAATAATAAAATAAATAATAATAATAAATTTTTTTCGTTGATAAACGTTGTGAACTTCAACTTCGTGTCAACGATTTGTAAAAATTCAACGGATATAGCTTCTTCAGGAAGAACAGTAAGTTACACCCAGAAAAAGGATTTCTTTGAAACAAAGAAATCGTTTTGTCAAACTCTCTCTTTGAATCAAAAATAAAATTTGTTTGAGTTTAAAAATGTTTTCTTTACTTTTACGGAAAACAATTTTTTAAGGATTTTTGAATAAAAGAAATTCAAACTTTCAATTCTCTTTATAAATAATAAAATTCTTCTCTTCTATTCAATTCTTTTACAAAATTTTAATCAAATTCTTGTCAAAATTTAAATTATTTTCAAAAATTTTCTAAAATTCCATAACTTTCAATATCTACTATTTCAATAAAATTTTCCAAAAGACTTCCATTATTAAAAAAAATTAAATACAATTCTACGCAAGCATTTAATTATTTTGATAAATAATAAAGATTTTTACAGGAATTCAAGTATTTACAAATTTTTTTATAAATTTCTTCCCAATAATACAATTATTTTTATAAATAATAACATTTCTACAGGGATTCAATTATTTTTATAAATAACACAATTCTTTTATGAATTCAATTATTTTTATAAATTATAAAATTCATTGCAGAATTCCAATTATTTTTAATGAAATTTTAATCAGATTCCTCGAAACCTGTAATTATTCTGAAAAATTTTATTAAAATTCGTCTAAAGAATTTAATGATTTAAAAAAATTGCTGATAACATTTTTTATAAGAATTTAATTTCATTTCGTGAAACACGAAATTAATAAATGATTTATTTTTGTATTTAAATAATGGAATTTTCGTAGAAATTACTAATAAAAAATGGGTTTAAAAATGAATTTCAGTTAAAATTTTAGATTATACTTAAGTATTAAAAGCATTATAACGTGGATTTTTAGAAATAATTAAATTTTCAAAAAGTTTCAAACTAAAATCATTGAAATTCTTAATTTTTCATATTTTAGACAAAACATTCTGTAGAATTAATTCTTTTTAGCAGTTTAATAGGGTTTTTATTGAAATTATTTCAAGTTTTTATTTTTCAATGTATATTTAATTGCAAAATTTCCGAATAATTTAAATTTGGTAAAATTGAATTGTAAACGAATAGATTTGAAAATTCTCGTTAAACTCATCGCAACGTTTCAATTATTTTTCATACAATTATAATAGAATTCCTCAAAAAAAGTAATTATGTTTATTCAAGTTTTAATAAAATTCGACAAAAGAATTGAATTATTAAAAAATTTGGTACTAAAATTCTTTTTGAAAATTAAATTTTTGAGAAACATCCAATTATTCAATAAATTATTTATTTACTTTTGCATTTAAATAAATAAATTCTTGTAGAATGTTCTAATACCATTTATTTCATTTTATAAAAATAAGTTTCAGGTAAAATTTTATATTATAATTGAATATTTAATGAAATATAGAGTGAACTTTTTGGAAATAATTGAATTTTAAAAATTAATATTTTTGAAAAGGTTTAATTGAATTTTTGGAATATTATTTGAAGTTTTTATTTTCTAATATGCATTTAATTAAAAAATTTAGGAATAATTGAAATTTTGTGAAATTGATGAATTAATTATTATTAAAAATAATAGATATAAAGTAAAATTGTAGTTAGAAATTTTTGAAAATAATAATTGAATTGAAATAATGAAAATAAATTTGAAGAAGTATAATATTCTTATAATATAAAATAATGATTTTATTACTTGGTCATATTTAATTATTATAAAATATAAAGAAATCGATCACTCCGAGTTATCGATATCTTTATGTTTTGTAGTTATAAAAAATTTAATAAACCAAAATTTCATTTATTGCAAAAAATAACACCAAAATTGATTATTTTAATGTTTTTTGGTGTTAATTTAATTTGTAACACTTTTTAATACCTTACGATTTACTGTGTAATTTTGTACCTTTTTTTAAATTAACTTATTTTTTTACCCATTATTTTTAAATTATTTATTATAAAAATTAAAAAAGTGTTTTTCCATCCCACTCTCTAAATCTGAATTAGTAGAATTCTACTAAGAATTAGTAAAATTTTACTAAGAATTAGTAAAATTTTACTAATTTTTAGTAGTTTTCCTGTACGACTTTTCATCTTTTTAATTAGTAGAATATTACTAATTTTTTATAAAATTCTACTAATGTTTTAGTAGAATTCTACTAATTAAAAGTCACTTTTTCACTAAATGAATTAGTGAAACTGTTTCATCGACTATTAATAACACGGTAAATCATTAGGTATTAAAATAAGACCAAAATGGATTAAAATAACACTAAATTGGATTATTTTAATCCTTTTTGGTGTTATTTTAATACCTAACGAATTACCGTGAAAACAGTTCTACTAATTGTTAGTAGAATTCTACTAATCAATTAGTAACGCTCTCCTAGAAATTAGTAAAATTTTACTAATTATTAGTAGAATTATTACTGAATCATTTAGTGGACGACTTTTCACGATTTCATTAGTAACTTTCTTCTAATTCAGATTTAGAGAGCACTACTTTACAACGATCTAAGCGGTATCGCGAAGATTAATATAATCGTCCTAAAGAGAATTTGAAGAATTGAAAAACTTTCGCGGTTTGAAACAAAATTAATAATTATGAGAATAATGCATAATTTTGGAAAATAATATTCGCCTCCTTTTCTCATGATAGAGACGAGAGAGAGAGAGAGAGAGAAAGAGTGACTCTCGTCTCTAAGAAAAGCTCTCGAAAGTTGAACTGCTTCTATGTTGCGATTCATGAAACTTGATAGTAATTTTCTCAGATGTAATAAGTCAGCAAATAATTATATGATCTTCCAACCAATAGCGTTATATCTAACGCGCGTAGTCCATGGAAATTATATTTCCCCAAGCAAGTTCCTTCCAAGTTCGAAGAGAAACTTAACAACGAAATTGCGGAACTCGATTGTGCAACGACGGAAAGCGCTTCTCTCAATGTAAGGCAGATAGGAGAGGAGAAAACCCTCTCTCTCTCTCTCTCTCTCTCTCTTACAGTTTATCTACAAGAAATCGGAGTGGGTTTTGAAAGCCTCACCAAGTTTCCGACTTGGATCCTTTAATAATAATAGTACTAAGTGTAACAAACCCTTTCTTTTGTTTTCAACTCGACGATAAATCCAGTCGGTAATTTTTTTTATTACTTTCAGTTGTTATTTAATTTTTAAATTTAATTCGACTTGTTTTATTGAGTAGAGCGCATAGCGCCTGCGCAAGGCTTTTTTCCCCTCTGACGTCACAAAACCACATAAATTTTCACACCATCAATGCAAAATAATTTTATTTCTCTCACATCATAAATTGTTGTAACACCAGATTCTTTTTTTTCCTATTATTTTCTTTTTCGCCCGCTGGTAAAAGTTGAAGAACCTGCTTGTTCTCTCATCATGCTAAAAGTCTAAAGCTGCGCTATTCAAGACATTGAATTACTTCTGCTTGTAAAAACTCTATGAATATTTAATAAAGATGGTAGACTAAGTTACAATCACTTAGTCGTTTCTCAACTCTGGTCGTGTGCACCTGAATCTTTTAATTATTCCTCGGGCAGCGCCTTGCCCTGACTATAGCTGACCGTAAGGGGAAAAGGAAGTGAGCAGGGGGGTCGAAAACTTTTTTTTTCACCAAAGAATCCCATCTTTCAAAAGTCCACTGTGGGATAAATTTATTGCACACCAACCTCGAGAACTTTTGTTTAATATTGTTTTAGTTAGAAAAACGATATTTTAAAATGACATATTGTTTCGTCCCATGACACCATATTTTGAGAAATGAAAAAGTGGATTATACTTTCATTCATTCGAAAATTGATTATAATTAAAAGTTTTATTTATAATATTTATAAGATTTGATAATTAAACATTATTTAAATTCAATGTATATTAATATTTATTTCCTTTTCTGTTTCAGGTGAGTTCAGAAAAAGTATTCACGAGGGGGGATTAGTTCAATAGTTTACAAAATTGGAAACAGTAAGTAAAATAAAAAATTAGAAATTTTTGTATATGAAGCATTCCATGTCAAGTGATCCAGGTGGAAAACAATTTTTCTCCAATCGTAGCAAAACTTGGGGCTTTTGTAGTACTAATAGATAGTAATTTTTTGCGAAAATATTTTTTTACCTAGTCCAATATTTTCCGAGGGGTAGGGGATTAAATTTTTGGATTTTTCAGTACAATGCTTATTTCGATAATTTTTTACTCTTAAACTATTAAACATAAAAATTTGGCAATGTACTTTTTGGAAAGGTTTTTTCATGCTCTTTCGATTGAAAATAAGCATTTAAAGAAAAAAAATTTTTTGACCCAAAAAAACCAAAATTAAGATTAAATTTTAATTTTTTGGAAAAAAGGGCCCATTTTTTTTTTTTTTTTAACGAAAGCTGAGGTTTTTTTCCTGAAAGGACATATAAATGAAAGAATGGAACAAGAATGTTTAAACATTGAAAAAATGAATTTTCTCAAATACAGAGCTAAAAACCGGGTTTAGTGGGGGTGGTAGCGATTCTACGCAAATAAACCCTACAAAATAAAATCCTACACAATTAACTCTACACCAGGAAATTGTACACAATACATTTAATAAATTTGATTAATTCTACGTAAATAAATTCTACAGAAAAAAGTCCTACACATTAGAATTAAATAGAACAAAATATATCATTAAAATCTTTTAATTCTACACGATTAAATACTACATCAGAAAATTTGACACAGTTTATTTTAATTAAAATAAAATTCTAATAATAATTTTTTTATTTTAAATTATAATTCTAACGCAGATGGGTTGATGAGTCAAATTGTACACCAGAAAACTCTACACAATTGAAAAATATTGATTAAATTAACTTTTTAAAAATTCTAAATAAATAAATTCTACAAATAAATATTCTACACAATAATAATTACTAAATAAAATGTAACTTTAAAAAAAATTTATTTAATTTTGCACAATTAAATACTACATTAAAAAATTCTACACAATGTATTTTTAAAAACGAAGAAAAATACGAATTATTTTTTCAATTTAATTTTTAATTCTCCACACTTAAATTGGACCCCAGAAAACTCTACACATTGGAAAAATATTGATTAAATTAAGTTTAAAAAAATTCTAAATAATGAAATTCTACAAATAAATACTCTACACATTAGAACTAAATAAAATGTAACTTTAAATAAAATTTATTTAATTTTGCACGGTTTTAAATACTACATTAAAAAATTCTACACAATATAAACGAAAAAAATAACAATAATTTTTTAAATTAAATTTTTAATATTTTTGCACAGTTAAATTGAAAAACCAAAAAACTTGACACAATGAAAATAATTTTTTTAAAAAAATTTTAAACTAGTCAAATATATTCTTCGAACAAAAAACTCTACACATTAAAATAAAATAAATATAAAGTTTTTAATCTAATTTGTTTAATTCTACACACTTAAAATTCTATATCAGAAAATTGTACACAAATTATTTATTAAGCAAGGAAAAATATTTTCTTTATTTTTTAATTTAATTTTTAACCCTATACATTTTAATTCAACTCTGGAAAACTCTACAAAATAAAACTCAACACAAAAAGTTTTGGCAAAAAATATATTATTATATATTATATTATATTATTATTATGTTATTATATATTATATAATATTATTATTATATATTATTATTATTATTATTATTATTAAATGAATTCATTTGTAGAGTTTCTTTGTGTTTAATATAATTGCGTAGAGTTTAAAAAATAATTTTCATCTTATCTAAAAATAATATGCGAAGACTTTAAAGCTCATTTGTGTAGAGTTTTCCAGAGTTGAAATTAAAATGTAATAGGATTAAAAATTAAATTAAAAAAATAAAGAAAATATTTTTCCTTGCTTAAAAATAATTTGTGTACAATTTTCTGATATAGAATTTAATTGTGTGGAATAAACAAATTAGATTAAAAACTTTATATTTATTTTATTTTAATGTGTAGAGTTTTTTTTGAAGAATTATATTTTGACTAGTTTTAAAATTTCTTAAAAAAATTATTTCATTGTGTCAAGATTTTTTGGTTTTCAATTTAACTGTGCAGAATAATAAAAATTTAATTTAAAAAATAATTGTTATTTTCTTCGTTATATTGCGTAGAATTTTTTTATGTAGTATTTACCGTGCAAAATTAAATAAATTTTGTTTAAAGTTACATTTTATTTAGTTCTAATGTGTAGAGTATTTATTTGTAGAATTTCATTATTTAGAATTTTTTTAAACTTAATTTAATCATATTTTTTCCAATGTGTAGCAGTTTTCTGGGGTTCCAATTTAAGTGTGGAGAATTAAAAATTAATTGAAAAAATAATTCGCATTTTTTCTTCGTTTTAAAAATACATTGTGTAGATTTTTTTTAATGTAGTATTTAATTGTGCAAAATTAAATAAATTTTTTTTAAAGTTACATTTTATTGAGTATTATTATTGTGTAGAATATTTTTTTGTAGAATTTATTTATTTAGAATTTTTTAAAAGTCAATTTAATTAATATCTTTCAAATGTGTAGAGTTTTCTGGTGTACAATTTGACTGCGTAGAATTATAATTTAAAATAAAAAAATTATTATTATAATTTTATTTTAATTAAAATAAACTGTGTCAAATTTTCTGATGTAGTATTTAATCGTGTAGAATTAAAAGATTTTAATGATATATTTTGTTCTATTTAATTCTAATGTGTAGGACTTTTTTCTGTAGAATTTATTTACGTAGAATTAATCAAATTTATTAAATGTATTGTGTACAATTTCCTGGTGTAGAGTTAATTGTGTAGAATTTTATTTTGTAGGGTTTATTTGCGTAGAATCGCTACCACCCCGTTTAGTGAGTAGAAATCTCTGTTTTTCAATGTTTAAACATTCTTGTCCCACTTTTTCATTTATATTTCCTTTTAGGAAAAAACCTCAGCTTTCGTTAAAAAAAATGGGACCTTGTTTCCAAAAAATTAAAATTTATTCTTAATTTTAATTTTTTTGTGTCAAAAAATTTTTTTTCTTTAAATGCTTATTTTCAATCGAAAGAGCACGAAAAAACCTTTCCAAAATGTACCTTGCCAAATTTTTATGTTTAATAGTTTAAGAGTAAAAAAATATCGAAATAAGCATTACACCGTAAGACACCTGGATCACTTGACATGGAATGCCTCATATAAAAACTTATATACAAAAACTTTGTTTGCTCTCTAAATTTAAATTCGCAAAAAAATGTTTACTAATTTGAATTAGTGACTGACTTTTTGCTGATTAATTATTAAATTTACAAATAAATAGTAACTTCTACTAATTTATTAGTAAAATTTAATAATTGAACAAGTAGTTTTAATTATTTTTTATATATTATTATTTATTGTATTCAATATTTGAGTAAAAATTTAAATTGAAAATTAATCACTAAGACAAAATCTACCAAAGAAAATATTTTCAAGCATTTAAAAAAATAGTTTGAAATCGTTTTCAAAAAATTGTTTTTAAAATGAAAAAAACTTAAAATCGTTTTTAAGAGAATAAATTAAAAATCCTTTTTAAAAGAAAATATTTTTTCCACCTTGATTTTTTTCGTCTCTTTTAGAGAATAATTTTATGACTCAAGTTTTGAGTCGTGAGCAAATGTCGCCGGGTGAATGATTACAGATAACTTCTTTTCTTCTCTTTTCTCCGGTAGAATTCCATTAATCGTAGTCTTCATTACGAATAATTATATTCAGCAAGGATCAGTTTAGTGAGTCGCGTCTTCATTTTTAAACTCGTCGCGTAATGCAAACTTTCTGACCTAATAAGATATTCCTGCAGGTATAAGATATTTGTTTC
The DNA here is from genome assembly GCA_032873175.1 of Leptopilina drosophilae. NCBI lineage: Eukaryota > Metazoa > Arthropoda > Insecta > Hymenoptera > Figitidae > Leptopilina > Leptopilina drosophilae. Next base: position 12,036,850 of record CM065485.1, read on the forward strand.
CGGTACTTTCCGTAGATTTATGTAAATCTTTAGCAGTGGCATTTGGAGGGAAAAGAGAGAGAGAGAGAGAAAGAGAAAAATTGCAGTAAAAAGTAGGAGAAAATTTTTTTCTGTATATTAGAAAGAGAGAGAAGGAGAAATCTCGTGACAAACTATGATAATTTCAAACGATCATGCAAAATGTGAATAATTTATATTGCATGTACGTTACATGATTGTTTTACTAATGAAATGTTTTGTTTTGATTAAGCAAATATATCATATGGTTCATCCAATTATTCCATCGGCATGGGCAATTTTTTTTTAAATTATCTTTATCACACGAATATTTATTTTTAGAATTTTTATTTATAGGTACTTTATTCAAATAAAAAGAAACTGTTATGAATTATTTGTATAAATGAGCATAAATTTTCGGATAAAATATTTTTTAAAAAAATTTTTTTCTTGTTAATAGAGAAAAATATTTATTTAAATCAAATATTTTGTGTTCAAAGATTAAAATAAACAATTTATTAATATTTAAATGAAAAAAAATTTTTAAATCAATATATTGAATAATTAAAATAATTTAATTTTAATTTAATTTTTAATTTTAGAAATAAATGTTTTCTTTATGATTTAAATTAATTTTAATACCCCCGCCCGCCACCCTCCTTCAGCAGTTGGCAATGAATCTCAATTATTCAAGACCCTTAGTAAAAATAAATTTGAAAACACAGCGCACGGAGCATTAAACATTTTCAGACGGTTTTGCTACTTTAAATAATCTTGTTTCTAAAAGAAGGGGAAAAAAGCGCAGTTCCAGTGGTTTCTTTCAAATTCCCGAATGACGGCAACATAAATCTACGAAACCAAGTCGGCGTATATAGGAAATAAAAGTCAACGCTATGCATAGTTACTTGCGTCTTTTTTTTCCCCCTTTTTTCTCTCTTTTGCGCTGAATGAACGTAATTCATATCTTTAACCGGCCTTTAGCAGAATAAAACATGACTACGACGACGACTCCGCCATTGCTTCGGGAAAGGAAAGCAGCTTAAGGGGAGCTTTACATGACGCTTTTTACTCATCGTGTCCCGCGGTGTATTTCGCGAGAAAACCGTATGTATATGTTAAGTGAAAGCGGCTCTCACCCTGTCGCGTCGTGTCAGACTTTACAATATGAACGCAAAACACCAAGAGAGAGTAGTGAACTTCCAAGTTTCCACGAATTCACAAGTTAAGATTGTCTAAAGTGTAGTTTATTAGGAAACTAGGAACGATGGTAATGGTGAAGAGGAGGGTGGAAGGGGGTAACATCCACCCTTTTCCTGTTCCCTGCCCATTCTACAGTTAGTTTACCATAATGCACCACAAAGCTCAAAGTACGGATAGTAGTTTCGGTGCAAGGCCTTGTTATAAACAAGTTGAAACCATACAGTTGCTAGATTAAAGTCAAACATGTATAGGAACATTCCCTCTCTTGCTCCCCCCCCTCTCACTCTCTTACTTACCCTTTCTTACCTCACCCCCTTCTCCCTCTACATTATGGCTAAATTTTGTTCTAATCTTGCCTTGTCAAATAAATACCATGGTTTTCTCCTATTTTTTTCAATATCAACATTTTAGTTTTAATCTGATGCTGCACTTACCGTCCAGGTGACAATTTAAAATATAAAAAATACGTTCCTCCCATTTTTACGGTAGAAAATTGACTAAATTCAAAAATAAGACTTTTTTGAATTACATTGCACTTACCGTTTCATACTTGTTGTAAGGAACTTACCGTCGTTTATCAGTACTCGGATTTTCATTGAAATACAAGCAGGAATGGAATAATCTATCAAACTACGAAAGGAATTTCGAGCACTTACTGTTGATAATTTCAGTAAATGGCTCTTTCACTTACCGTCCGCAAAGCTAAACGACATTAAAAGAAATACTAATTACTGTCGTTCTTTTGTTTAAAATACAAGCAGAAATGTAATAATCTATCGAACTACGAAAGGAATATCAAACACTTACTGTTGATAATTTCAGCAAATGACTCCTTTACTTACCGTCGCTAGCAGTCTAAGCGACATTAAAAGAAATGCCAAATACTGTCGTTATTTTGTTTAAAGTACAAGCAGGAGTGTAATTACGCTAAATTTTGAAATTTTCGTCAAAAGCACTTACCGTCGATTATTTTGGTAACTCCTTCTTACACTTACCGTCTCTACTGATAGGCGTCGGTAAACGAAATTCCGACTACTGTCGTTACTTTATTTGAAATACAATCAAAATAATTGTTAGCACTTACCATTCGTAGAACTAACTGCATCAAAGGTTGCATACGTGGATAAGTTCAACTACGATTATTTAGACTTTCAAGTAGAAATTACTTTTTGTATTTAAAATTATATTGCGATTAAGTGGCAAATTGAAAAACAAAATGTTTGTTTTATAATTTTTATAGTAAAGAACGATTAACTATCGTTACTAGCACTTACCGTCGATTTCCACTATCACTACTGATGACATTAATTTCCACATTTTTATTAATAAAACATTACTGTGATTCTTATTATTGCAATTGATTGGAAATATTTACATTCACAGTAAGTGAAACTTTTAGTATTAGTTACAGCACGGTAAGTGCACTAACCTTTAAAGCAAATAATTACAACTGATATTTTTAAACGTAGTAACTATTATTTGCAAATAGTAATAAGGACTATAACTTCTGACAATATTATTGACAGTAAGTACAAACATTCTTACCATTTGTAGCACGGTAAGTGCACTTACCGCCAATAGTAAAAAGTGAGTTATAATTGAAAGTTTGTTAAATTAATCAATAATTATAAATATTCAATTTTAATTAATTCTGTACTTACTATCTATGTGTCCTCGATAAGTAACGATAAGTGCAAGTTCGGAATTATTTATTATTTATTAAAATTAAATATTTAAAATGAATTAATTCACAAGGGACAATCTATTCGAATTTCAATTTAAAATCTACAATTTCACATAAATTGGAATAGAGCATGCTATCAGAAACAAGATACTGTCACAAAATCAAATTGACAAAATCAACGAACTTTTGAATATACATAATTCAAAACCCAGACTTTGTATTATAATCTATAATGTACAATATTAATAGTTATGGAGATCAGCGTGAGACAAAATTTTGTTGCAAGTTTTCAATATTAAAATTGAATAGGCTGGAGAATATGAGACACTCGTCTGCCATCGGAAATGTTAGTAGATTGGATATGTCCTTTCAAAAAGGAAACTTATCGACATTTCTGCCATCTGCGAAAGAGCCTTTCATTATGCCTGAGAGTAGCAAAAGAAGATAACGTGATCCTTTTGCTTTTAATCTCATATCCAATGAACTCTGTCCTCTTTATTGCAAGAGGAAAAAAAAAGGAGAAGAGAAGAAAGGAAAACGTCATCTTATTCATTTATTTACCTTTGACAGATTATTATTACCATCTCTTTTTTTATCATTTATTTATTCATCTTTTATGTATTTCACATTTTTTCTCCATTATGTGATTTCCATTTTAATCATTTTCATCTTAATAATTCCTCTTTTACTGACATTTATCAATAGTTTGATTTCTATTATGCTTTATTAATTTTATCGATAGATTTTTTTCAAGATTGAATAAATTATAAAAATAAAGTAATTTAATTATGGTTGAATTAATTTTAAAAATTGAATCGTTTAGATAAAAGGAAAACGTTATAATTACACTCTAGAAATTATTTAAATTAAAAATAATTCCGTCCCTCGTTGATTATTAATTTTATTAATTAAATAAATTAATATCTTAATTAAATTCACATTCACTTTCTGTAATTACAATCAAGAGTGTGTAATTTTCTGTGAAATTTTGAGAAATTCAAACGGTCTATTGCAGACGTTTCTATATATATATATATATATATATATATATATATATATATATATATTGCAATTGAAGAAAATGCAATCGACTAATGAGAATAGTAGACGGGGAAAATAAATGAATGTGAGGACTTGCACGAAGCCGTTTCATTACAGCAGGTGCTACGGCCGAATGAAAGAGATGCATCGACCGTAGAGCGAATACTCTCTCTCTCTCTCTCATTCTCTCTTTTTTTCTCTCTTTTTTTGAGAACGGATTTTGTAGTGTAAAATTAGTCGCCACGCGACTACGTTCTTCGGCGCCAGATGACCATCCAATGCGATAATTCACGAAGGGAGTAACGGGCAGTTCCTTCGTAATTTGTGGGAGCACACGATGCGTGCTTGGAACTAGCGCCCATTTTTCAGTAACACGAGCCAAATTAACGCCGTAAACAATTTTGTCGACAAAACGAAATATGGATCTCTTTACGTGGAAAATGAGCCAACTTCAAATACTATCTATAGACTTCAAATTATTTATTTATTTACTGGAAAATAATAATTAAATTAAGTTTAAAAGTTATAGTGTTATTGTAAGTAATAATACTAGTAATCTCTCTGAATTTTGAGTTAGTAAAAATATTTACTAATGTAAAAATATTTACTAATATTAATTAATTAACATTGATTAATAAAGTAAAATTGAATACATTGAATTGATTAATAAAATAAAATTAATTAGTATTGATTGTTAAAAACTCTCTAGAATTAATTTCTGATTATAAATAGTTATAGAATTAATTATGTATATTCTAAAATTCAATATGGAGACACTGATCTCCACCTGCGAACGCCAAGATCACCGTCAGATGTCAGTTCAGTTGACAAATCCATTTTGCCTCCTAGTAGTGACCTCGGTGTTCTCAACTGGAGAAATTAAACCACCACTTTTATGCCTCAAATTTGTTTATTCCTAAATTTTTCTGATTTAAAAATTTAATTTAATTTAAATTAATTAATTTAATTTAAATTAATTAAATTTATTTTAATTTTAATTAAATTTAAATTACAATAACTTAATTTTTTTTTTCATTTTGATAAAATTTTCTATTTCTAACTTCACTCTAAAAGGTCTGATTAAGTTAAGTTTAATAAAAAATATTATTTTCCCTTTTTATCATGAAAAAAACATAGAAATGCTTCTTGTTGATAAAAAATTATATTACAATATTTTCAACGCAGATGTGAGAATGTAATAAAAAATATACTCAAGGAAAGACAAAGAGAGAACAGAAGGTTAAAAAATAATATTTTATTAAATTTAGAAGAAAACTTTTTATTTAAACGAGTACAAAAATAAAATACAAAAGAATACAATTGAAATGTGTCTGAAATTGCAATAAATGTTAATTTAACGAGCAGATTTCATTCTCAATTGACATAAAGGAAAACACAAATCCAAGCATTTTATGTATTTATATCCCCCTAAAGAATGCGAGAGACTACAAATAAATCCGTTAGAAAATCCTTTTTGAAAAGAATCGTGATATTTCATTTTTTTTTATTTCTTTTACACACAGTATGAAAAGAATGAAATTCATTCGGATATTGCGTTTCAAAATAAAAATGAAATTAAAAAATGTTATATTTTCACAATTTTTTTTAATTGCATACTATTTTTTTATTATTGTGTTTTTTTAATTTTTTATCACATTATATTTATATAATTTTATTTAATTATAGATATTTAAATGTAATTATTTGTATACTTTTTTTCAATTACATTCTCAGTTTTTTGGAAAGTTTCAAATCAATTCCAAATTGGATAAAATTGATAACAAATTTACCTAAATATAATAATTTTGAAAATAATTTAACTAGGTATTTTTAAACAATTTTTTTTATTTGTGATTGTATTGGACAGAAGAATAGCAAACTAAAAATGTAAATTTAGAAAAAAAAATATTTCAAGTGTATTTTTCGAGTGATTTGAGGATTATAAGAAGAGGAATTATAAAGGAAATGAAAAAGGTAAGTCTAAAAATTTTTTTTTCTTGCATTCTATTTTAATTAAAGTTTTTTTCGAGTATAATATTTCTATGAACTTCTTTATTCAATTAATTTTATTTATAAACGTATAATCGAACTGTAAAATAAGAGTAAAAAAATAAAAATAGTGATATAGTAATTAATAAGTACAATACTAATTATATAAATTGTTATAATTATTAATCATATAAATTATTATATTAATAATGTTTTTTGAATGTTTTTTGAATAAGATATAAAATTAAGATAGAACCAAATTAATTTAATACCAAAATTGGTATTAAATTAATACCTTCCTTTTTTCAGTGTATAAAAATAATAAATAAATTTTTTCCAATCAGAGTCTTACAAAAAATATAGAATAAAATTTTCAGTAACAAAAATTAATAAAAATGTACGAATTTACAAAAAAAAATTTACAAAAATTTACAGAAAAACTAAAAAAAATTTTTTTCAATACATTTAACAAAGGAAAGATCTCGAAAACATACAATACAATAATAAACAATACAATAATTATACAATATATATGATTATAATAAAAAAACATTTTTTTATAAAATATAAATTTAAATATTTTACTAAATATTTTATCAAAATATATTTAATATGTATTTTTTTTTTTGAAGTTTCATTAAGGCTAAAATAATTTTCGACAAATGAAATTTTAATTATTCCAGGTAATAACAAATAGAAGGATCTTCAAAGGTCGTCTGCCTAACAATAGAGGGAATTTCTTTGTTTTCATTTAGGGACAATAGAAAAGGTCAACGACCAGGTAATAACCAGTCGAAATATGTATACGATAGAATATAATTTCGAAATTGAAAATTTTGAGTCACTCATTTTATTTCCTATTTCAGGAATTTCTCTTCAGCAGTCTGCTTCGAAAATTTCGTGCCTGAAGAAAAATTATTTTTCTACTCAACATACTGTGTTAATTTCGGGAATGATTAAATTTTTTTTAACAATTTGTTTTAATTTTTTTAAATTTATTTTTAAAATACATTTTTTTTTTAATAATGTGTTTCGTATAAAAATGTTATAATATAATTATATGTTAGTGTATGAAAGTATAAAAATGTGCGAAATTTGATTAAAAAGGTAAGGGAATTATTTTGAAGAACATTTATTTCCTGCATAACCCCTTTATCACACTGTCAGAAATATTTTATAAAAAATAGCAGTAATTAGTACACAACTAGAAATGAATATTTTAAAAAAACCTACACCCAGATATTCTTTTTTATTGCCAACGGTTTCTTCAAACTTTATTTTGAATATAATTATCTAAGAATTTTTCATACTAAAATCAATAATTGCCTTACAAATTTAAAAATTTTATTTTTCTACATTTTTAATTTCTACTAGTTTTTAAATATTCAATATTTATATATTTTTGTTAATATCTATTTTAATTATTATTTTTAGAGAAGTACTATTCATTTAATCTCTAATGTAAATTTTATTTGAATCCAAAATAATTAATATTTTGAATGTTAATATTCGTATAATGAGAAAAAATAAATAGTTTTAAAATTAAGAATAACAAAATAAACAATTTTTTACAAATAAATAAAATATTTTTCTGGGTGTAGGATGTAATAAAGAAAAAAAAGTTTTGTATGTTTTTGACTTACCCCTCTCATCTATAGGGGAGTAACGTTGCGATGAAGTTGATGCTGGATGTTAAATCTGCATGTTGAATTAAAATTACGTTTAAAACTAACGTCTTACATTTCTAGATTCCTATCTAATATAAAATTCCATTTTTTATATTGAAAAAAAATTTTAATTGTAACTATACAAGAAAAAGAATATAAATTAAAATAAAGTATCAGTATAAAAGCTACCATATTTAAAGTTTTTCACAATATTATTTATAATTATTGTTCCTCTGCTTCTAATCAATACTATTAATACTAAATATTATAAATTTAATATTTGAAAAAATACTGTAAATTTAAAATTTTTAAATTATTAGAAATTTAGTATTTAAAAAAATGTAAAAATTTCGACAATATGTGTTATTGAAATAAAAAAATTACAAAAATAAATTCATTATTAAAAATGTTAATAAAAATTAATAAATAAATAAAAAATAATTAAAATACTTTGTAACTATATTTATTTTAAGTTTAAAGAATATTATTTTCATTAACTGTAATTCTGCAAGTAATTGAAAACTATAATCTAATATTACGACTTAAAAAACTTAATGAAATATTTATAGAGTATATATTTATTTTATTTATATTTTTTATTTTTATTTATATTTATAAATGAGGTTTCAAAGATGAAGTTGGGTTTTTAGTACTCACACATTATTTGTCAATGACTGGAAAATTCGCCACAAACTCCTTTGAATATGCGTCGCAGAAAAAATTCTTCCTTCTCCTAATCAATGAATAAATTTTTATTTTTAAAATTTATTTCATTTGATTTGTTTAAATAATGTTTTTTACTTTATTTTTAATTTTATTCTATTAAAATTAAATAAAATATTTAAAAAATTCACTTATTTAATAAAATGAAACTGTATAGATAACTACCCGTTCCACGAAAGTCGATGATATGAAACACTATGTAAAATTTACAGAGATAGAGGGAGAAAATTATTTTCAGAGAAAATAAGGGGAAAGGGATGAATTTTAATTTTCTACTTTTCTTGTCGTTGAAGAAAAGATGGATAAGGACGGAATGAAAACAAGTTCTCTTAACAATGCCATCATCTTTCTTGTTTACAAAAGGGGATTAACTATACCTACAAATTCTGAATTTAGTAAATTGACCAAATTTTGAAATTTAACCATAATTTTTCACTACAAAATTGAAAAGAAAATTACGACTTAATCAAAAATAATAAAATTTTACGTAAAAATTAGATATAAATTTTATCTAACTTTTGTAATCAAACTGCTTTATTTATCTAGAAATTTAGATTTCAAATTTATTAGAAAAATCAAAACAAATGTAGAGTAATAAACATTTTATTCAAAATTCTACTTTTATTTATTAATTCATAATTATTTTAAAAAAAAATTATATTCTTAAGTTTTTAATATATTTGATAATTTTTTATTTTTAATGTATTTTAAACTTATTTTTAATTATTATTACCTACTAGTATTGTATTAAAACAATTACTATAATATTCTATTAATTTTTATGATTTTTTGAAATACATTTTTTAATAAACAGGTTAACGTTTTAAATAAATAAATAAAATTTAAATAAAAATTAAATTAAATAAATCAAATAGTTAAATTTAATATTTTTTTTTGCTTTGTGTGGTTTTGAAATACTTGCAATTTTCCTTTCAACAAATTTGAAATTTAAATTCTCTAGCATAATAGTTTCAATACAAATTCTCTAACAATGAAAAGGGTCATTAACCTTCTTGTTTACAACAAAGGATTAACTTCCCCCTCTGATTCTGAATTATAGAAAATTCGACACGTCTAAATATTGAAAATAATTTATAAAATTTTCAATAATTTTTCATTACAGTTTTACTATTTATTATTATTTTTTAATAATCAAAGGAGAATTATCAAATTTTATAGTAGAATAATTTTTCACTTTAAGAGAAAATGTGTTGAAATCGAATTATTAATATGATCGAATATGATTCAACATTCTAATTTTTATATTATCTATTGCAAAATTTAGGAGAAAAATCATTTTAAATGTTAAATTATTTAAAAATTTTCTGTCTAAGTTAATAATTTTATTTTAATAATAAATAATAATAATAATTTAATGAATAATGATTCATTAAATTATTTTTGTTTTTTTCGATCACATTAGAAATTGAAAGTTATTAGAAATTTTATTTTTATTTAAATAAATTAATAACAAGGTTATTTTTAACAAGAAATTAACAAGAATAATTTAAAATTTAACAAGAAATATAACAAGAAATTTGTTTTTAACACTGATTATAAGGTCATAAGTTAATTAACTTATAACCTTATAATCAGTGTTAGAAAAAATTTCTTGTACTTAAAAATATTTTATAAATTTTTTTTTAATTAAAAAATTCAATTAGGGGAACAATATTTTAAATTTAAATAAAATATTTTTCTTTGTATGTGGGAACGGGAAGTAACAAAAGGTACTATATTATTGATATTTTTTCACTTACCCCTTTACATCTTGTGTTCCCTCTTTTCTTATCGCATTGGAATCGAAGATTCCTGGCAAGTTTGCAACATTCTCCGAGGTCCTGTCAATTAGTGTTCCCTTTACGATGTCTCTCCAAAGACTGCGGTGTGATGCGTCACTGCAAGAAAGATTTTGAATAAAGTTTATTTCACACGAATTATTTATTTTACTAAAACAGAAATTTAATTATAAATTAATTTTCAATAAAATGTTAATTACAGTATTAATCATAAAAATCTGATTAACATAATCTGATTACAGTTTAGTCTATAATTATTACCAGGATCAAAAAAGTTTTCGTAATTCAACGACCACAATACAAATTAATAAAAATTCTAAATTTATATAATTTTCCAAGTTATTTTTGTTGCAACAGATTTTTAACAAAAAATGTACGTTAAATAAATAATAATAATATTATTTTATGAAATAAATATAAATATCCATGTTTTTGAAACAAAACACAGAAGAAAAATAAAAGAAATTCAATAAAGTTAGAACAGCAATTTTAATCATTCAAAACACGTAGGAATTTATTGCACGTATTCTCTCTGGAAAACTTCACTTGGATAACGGTGCCTGAACGTCTCGTCAAGCACATTTCCGTTGTACCAAATTCGTCGGGAAATTACTATTGCTGCAGGCTTTTACAATTCGACGAATCCGGTAATTTCTACATAATACCCCATAATAGGACGCGATGCCACAGAAATTGTAACTTGCACTCGAAGAAAACCAAACGCTAATTACCGAGATATCTCTGTTACAAAATTGCATTTCTTGTTCTCTTACATTATTTCAACTACCGTCTGTAGTAATTACTGTATTTTAATCCAAAAACAAAAAAGATAATAAAAATATAAAATTAAAAAATTTAATAAAAAAAAAAAAATGATTAAAAATAAAAAATAATCTATTGGTAAAAATAAGAGTCAAGTGTAACTATCATTTTCTAATTTTTTTGTTTCAGGTAAAAACTACCCTCAAGTACAACTACCGTCAAAAGTGGTTACCACAGAAGTACAGCTACGTCTGACTCTATTACTCTTAGTTTGATTTAGCTTAAAGAGACTAATTTGGAATAAGTATAATTTAAATCAAACTAACGGTAAGTGTAAGTACCGTCAATTATTTATGTAGGCCGCTGATGTCACTTACCGTTATACAAAAGTATCCCCAATTCTTTCTTTCAAACAGTTATAGTTATTGCTTTTTATATCCATTACTTTAAAATACTTCATCGAGTATATTTTGAATCAAACTACCGGTAAGTGCAAATACCGTCTATTATTATTTATAGAGACGAACTAGCTAATTATTGTTTTCAACTATTACAATTATTGTTATTTATTTCGATTACTTCAATTGATTATATTGTAATTCGAACTTCCGGTAAGTGCAAGTCAATGGCACTTACCGTCGATTACAATTACCACCAGTTATTGCTTGTTCAGTAATGAATGGACTACAATTGTTTACATTTATTTCAATTACCGGTAGTTGTACTTATTGACAATTGATCTTGTCGATAATTTCATTTACTTACATTTGCACTTACCGATAGTTACATTAACTGATACTTACTCTTACCGTTAGTTACACTTTACTGTAGTGTCAATTTTATAAGAGCGACACTTACCGTCCTTTTACTATTTCATAATAATAATTATATATTTAATTTAATCATAAATTAATTTATAGCCAACGATATTTAATGATATCAGTAAATTATTGTATTTGTACATATTTTTAATAATTAAGAATAGTTAGAATAGTTAGTTCCTGTCAAAAAGAGTAAATACAACGACATTGTTTTTGAATTATTTTTATTCCAATGACACACAACAATTCGAGGCGCAATCTGCAAATTTAAAATGTTTTCCCAGATTAATTTGAATCAAAATAAAGCAAATGAAAAAAAAAATTAACGCTAGGTTTAATAGATTTACTATACACTATTATTTTCTTTTTAAGCCACTTTTATACTTTTATTCCCCTTCATCTCTTAAAATCCCGTAAAATCTTTTTAATCCAGACTCTTCCCGCGTGCTTTCTTCTCTTTTTTCATTCTCTAAATCTATTATTCCTGAACTATTTTATTGGTGAGAGAAAATTTTTTCATCACAAAATTTTTTTGCTGACTAGTTTGGAGGATGTTTGTTGAATTAAAGAGATGATTTGATGTTCCAATTAGGATGGTAATGATAATAACTGTTCATGACAAAGATTTTTTCTATATTATATTTGAGAGTTATTCGGTTATTTAATTATTTAAAAACTTGAATTTAATTAATAATAATGGTATGAAAAAGTTTTATATATTTTGTTTCCTTTTTGCCTAGAGAAGTTTTCAATTTCTTTTAAATTTCGAAAACTGTGTGCGTGTGTATAATTTCTGCCTTTCGGGATTTAACAACTTTACTTCCAGAAAATGGCATATCTCGTTGGAATAAGAACCAACGCGGGACATTTGGGTTTTCATATATACAAAGTGCCTGCTCTTCTGCGTCTCTAGACTTGCGTTAAGTGCAGACACTGCACCCAGTGGACTTGCCTTTAATGCAATGACTGTTCACCTACACGAACATTCACTCCGGTAAACTTTCTCTCTCTCTCTCTCTCCCTCTATGCCTCTTCCTCTATCTCTCTGTTTCTCTATTTCTCTCTATCTCACTTTTTCCCTCTCTCATTTCTTTGAAACCACAAACGAATCATTTATTATAATAACCACTTTTTTCATTAAATATTCCACGCTTCAAAAGTGTGCCTAACTTTAAAATACTCTTTTTCTTTTTTATAAATTGAGAAAGATAAATTTTCGTGTGCCAAATACGAAAATAATTTTCCAATTATATAGGGATTCGAAAATGTTTCTTTTATTTGAAAACTTTCCTTAGGGGACGGTAAACACTTAGAATAAGTCAAATCGACGGTAGTGATCGAGGAACTTCCCCTCCATTAATACTTTGCTTCATAATTTAAAAAAAAAGTTATAATACTATTAATTGATAGAGTAATTTTAATAAAATTCGACCTTTAAAATCGTTGAGCCTTATTAGCGACGGTAAGTGCAATCTATAATAGTTATAATTGAAATTTAGTTTCACTTGAAAACGAGCCCAGTTAGTAGCACTTAGAAAAGCTCAACATTAAAGCAAGGATTGGAAATTGATTTTAGTCACTCTAGATAATAAAGATAGGTGGTAACACTCAGCGACGGTAAGTGCTGTCAGTAATAGCATAAAAAAGTCGGATTTAACTAGGTTAATAGCATATATGAACGGTTACTTTCAAGTCACGTTACACTTGAAAGGAAGGATAGTTAATAATTCTTAGAGACGGTAAGTGCTACCAGTAATGATTAGAATTGTCCCTAATTATACTTGCGACTAGGCTAGTTAATAGCACTTAGAGACGAGAAGTATTAATAACAATTGCAAATCGACCCTAGTTATACTAGACGAGAACACTTAAACTAGATGTTAATAACACATAAACAACGGTAGTGCGGTAAACAAAAATAAGTGCAGATACAGATAGACGGTAAGTTCACATATAGACGAACGATTAGTGAAAACGTAAATGACGGTAAACTCAAACACTGAAAAACGTTAAGAATAATTATACTAGAACAATACAAAAAAGAAGACGGTAAATACAAACGGTAGCACTTTCAAGACTTTTACTTCTACACAGAATTTTACACTACAGAATTTCTACTTCTAAATAACACTCTACAGAGTGATGCTTTGTAGAGGTGTTATTCAGAAATAGAAATTAGTGATTGTTAATATTGAAGTATTAACAATCAGCAAATGGAATATCAGCAAATTTCCGAATAGATGAAATCTCTAGGGGAATATTTCTAATAATCAGTAGTGTGAGGCAAAGCAAACAATATTTGTCAATGCTGTATCGTCGAGGATAGTGGTATATAAAGCCTGTATTAGATTCACCTAGAAGAGTTGATTCCGCTGTTGTGTTATATCAGTTTACAATTTATCAAAGTAGGGATTAATGCGTACGGTGGTTTTGCTTTACAAAGGAAACAGTTCAGTTTACTCCCTCTCTCTCTCTCTCTATCCCTTTCCCCATTTCACCGATCATGCATTCAAATCGTATATGTGATCACACAAGCTCAATGATAAACTCTGTCGAACCTTGTGTGACCAATGTTGCTGTAGCTCATTAGTCTCCTGGTTTCGTGCTTGGGAAACGTTCCAGATTTTAGATGAGAGATCATATTGACTGTGACAAAGCTTAGAGAGAGAGAGAGAAAGGGTGGGTGACGGAGGGAGATAGAGAGTGGCAAAGGGGTCTGACAAGACAAACGGCATAAGCGACAAAGATCATCGGCCATTAAACAATAAACAATCCATCAAACTACGTGATTAATTACACTACAAATAGAGTGCCAAATAAAATGTGAAAAATAATCAAATAAAATTTAATTAAATATATTTTTTTAATGCAATCAAATGATTTTGGAATGATTCATTATAATTTATTTCCAAATACTGTGTTTAGAAAATGAATTTGTATTTCTACACGCAATATGTATTTTTGTTTTATTTTTTGTTGCTATTTATGTATAACGAAAGGTATAATCGACAGTAGTAAGAACTAAAAAATGACGGTAAGTTCAACTCAGGGTAGCAAAAACGAACTGTAAGTGCTATTGACAGTAGTTAACACGGACGGTAATGTATAATTTACAGAAGTAAAAATAGACGGTAAGTGCAATAATTGCCATTAGTGTCTGTTTTAATTGATGCCAATTACACTTACCGTTCACTTTAAATTTTAAAGTGCAATCAACAGTAGTAAAAATTGACAATAAGTGAGACAATAAACGATCGAGAAATTTACTTTGAGTGTCTCTGACAGTAGTTAAAACTGACAGTGACTGCAATCGACGGTAGATCAATCATAAGATAAGTGCAATTGAAAGTAGAAGTGGTGAACGGTAATTACAATTAACAGCAGTAGAAACAAACGGTAAGTGCAATTGACAGAAAAGATGCCCCCTCGATAGTTGCAATTAAAATTATTACACAAACTTCGGTTTTACATGGAAAAAAGCCTTTTTTTGCAAGATCGGTAAGTGTAATTGACACAATTAAAAAAATTCAGACCTCACTTTAGAAGTAATTTTCCTCCCAACACTCTAAAAAGCACCTAAATTTCACGTAATCGAAACTTTAATTTGGAGAATAATTTTCCTGTTGAAACAACAAGCTCTAGTGGTTTACAAATTCATTACTGCAATGCTTATTGAGGGAAGGAGAATGCAGAAATGAAAATTAATTACGGCAAAGAAACGACGAGAGAAAGAGAAAGCGGAGAGATTGAAAGAGAGTGAGAGAAACCGAGACTATGGAAAACTTTTGCGTTCAAAGTTTCCTTAACGAAACTTGCCATAATATCTAACTTGAAAATAAATGATGATGCCACTGTCTCTTAAATGTGCGTCTTTAAAACATTCAACTTGACTATAAAGAAAATATTATCTGATATTAAATTTCGCGAAGAAACGTACGTATATATACATATTATCTGGAAGGTAATATGTTAAATATCCGCTATAGTCAATATCGTATCGTCATGATTCCATTTTTCCCCCTCGGACTGGTTCTCTTTTTTTTTAAAAAAAAAACTTTATCTTTTTCACTCTCCATTAAACTTGCAAATAAAAACAGAAAATATATCCATCCCAGTGGAGCAATATTCTGGGCATCGTTTCTATTTATTTTAAGGAGTATTACCTTTCCCGTAACAAGACTGCCTTTTCGTGAAATGTCATTAGTAGAACGAATTTTTCTTTCATTTTGGTGGAAAAAAATTATTAGATGGTAGAAATAAAAATGCATTAAAATTTGAGAGCAGGAAAAATAATTAACGTATACAAATTAACAAATTAGTTATTTTACAATAAAATCCAATTCTTTAATTGTTGACAAAATTTTTTTTTTAAATCAAATTTTACAAATTAAACAGTCA
This sequence comes from Leptopilina drosophilae, assembly GCA_032873175.1. NCBI lineage: Eukaryota > Metazoa > Arthropoda > Insecta > Hymenoptera > Figitidae > Leptopilina > Leptopilina drosophilae. Next base: position 12,052,931 of record CM065485.1, read on the forward strand.
TTATTTACTACAGGGAAAATAGTAATTAGCAAATTAGTAATTCTCTGCAAATAGTAGTGTTTTACTTTTTGAAATATTTTTGATTCTAAATATTCTATTTTTGTCTAGTTTTTACCTGTCTTCTATTTCTTCATTTTACACATAAATTTATTTATCTACAAATAAATAAATATATTTGTAGACGGATTTTTCTTTAACTAAAAAACAGAATGGAGAAGCGAAACTCGAGTGTTTCCTGAGTGTTTCTTCGATTACAACTGGAGTTCCTTTCAATACGAATTGAAACTAGATTGCGAACAGAAACGTTGCAACAGCATGAAATTACCATATTAAAGTCTTAGGAATTGTGAATTTTCTATAAAAAAAAGAAAAAAGTATTGTAAGCTTGAAAAGAGAAAAAAAGTACACATGGAGACAAGAGTCTCGTCAAGTCAGCTGGCGTGCTTGTTTTTATCGGAAATAATGGCGCGAATCTCTTATCGAAAATTCCTAAGAGACCCATTGCTTACCGACACCAGGATATCAATATCTATCATCGTCATGGGAAGAATACATTTAGGAAAAATCAATTTTTTATATCCGCCGAGTTAAATTTGCTTTCTACTTTTCATAAAACTTCATTTAGTAAACGTTCTCTATCAAAAGATAAAAAAAGAGAGTCTTTTAGTTTGTTTAATTAAATAAAAAATGATAAAAAAGCTCAAAGATCTTTTTCGAATAACAAAAAGTTTGTAGTTGATTATAAAGAAGGAAGAAAAAAATCTCTCTCCCTCTTGTATTCTAGTGCGTTTTGTTTAGAGTCACTGAACATTGGTATGTGAAACGAGATAAAATTTCTCCTTTTTTTCTACTGACTCTGCAAAACGAGTATTAATCACTTTTCAAACTAAAGCCCTTTTTACTGCCTTTCCTCCCCCACCCCCCCCCTGTTTCTCTATCTCTCCTAAAGTAATCCTTTGCTCTTTGCACCGAAACAATGACTCGTTTTATCTCCTTCTCTCTCTTTACTCGTTGCTTCATGAGATACACACAGAGATTGGAAATAAAACGAGAAAACCTGTTGCCACCAACCGACATCACGAATGACGAGGAAATTGGATTTTTCAGAGCCGTTTTAGCTACTACCTTGCTGAGTCAAGTTGAAATAGACGTGACTTAAATAAATACCCTTTTTATCCTCTAAACAAGCATCAGGTCACGACAATTTGACAAGAAAATGTGCTCCTTCATTTTTTAGTAGGCAATTTTTTTTGCAGATTTAGATTACATTTTTTATTTTCTTTAACCGTTTCCCGACTGTCATGTGCACTTACCGTTCGTTTTAACTGCTGGTCATAGCACTTACCGTTTGTTTTTCAGTGGTTTAATACTGTCAATTACACTTACCGTTATATTTCTCTGTCCATTGAAGTTATTGTCAGTGTCTCCTTATGACGGTTACTCTTAACGTTTGTTTTTACTAGTACCGGTTGTACTTACCGCCCGTTTTTACTGCATTCAATTCAATTTATGACTATAATTCAATAACAAAAATGTGCATTTTACTTATTGGCAAGTTTTACCAAGGTCGATTTCACTTACCGTTCGTTTTTAATATTACCGATTTCACTTACCGTTTGTTTTTAATATTACCGATTTCACTTACCGTTCGTTTTTACCATTACCGATTTCACTTACCGTTCGTTTTTACTACAATCAATTCAACCATTCAGAAATCACAAGTTGAATGGACTGTAGAAAAATATACGGTAAGTGAAATCAACACTAGTAACGGTAAGTGCAAGCAGTAACAGTAAAAACTGACGGTAAGTATATTCAACCGTAGTAAAAATCGGTAATAAGTAGAATGGACATTTTTATTATTGACTTATTGTTATCAGTTAAATGGACTGCAGTAAAAACGGACGGTAAGTGGAATGATTTCTAGCAAAACAAAAGATACGACTTTCTTTTCCAAATTATTAAAAAAATTATTTTTATTTATTTTAAATATATTTAAGGAAAGTAAAATATAAAACTCCTGATTGCGAGGAATTAAGAAGCGAAAAGAAACAGTCTCGATATATACATATATTATTATCGTCGTCATTAAGAAACGAAAAGTCTCGGCTCTTTTTTTTCTTCTCCTTTTTAGTATATATTTTTTTCCTCCTCAAGTACGTATTTCTAACCTTCGAGACGCCAGTGAAGTACGAGTTTTAATTATGCCGGTCTGTTCCGGGTTATCTTTCCCTTTTTTCTCTCGCCTCACCAAGACTACATCTGGCGGTATGATAACATTCAACACCCTCACGTTATCCCCCACCTCTACTCTGTCCCTTGGTACCAACCTTTTCGCCATTGGAGAGATAGAAAAAAAAGGGGAAGAGGATAAAAAGAAAGAGTTTGCCGGCAAACAGAGAAAAGGATGAAAAGAAAAAAAAGCGTCTCCCCCCTCATTAGGAGACCAGACTCTGGTGCTCTACGTTTAAATGAGATCCGCAGAGCCTCAACACAGTAAAGCGAGATGACGACGACGACGACGACGCGCGTCAGGATTTTTCAACGTTGCTCTCTCCCTCTTTTTTCCTTTTAGACTTTTCACTTGTTCTTTTCGCAGTCACCGCGTCTAAATTACTCCCATTCCCTTTTCCCTCTATCTCTCTCCTTCTCCCTTTCTCCAAGAGGTTCAATTTTCTGCTCCGCTCTTACTTCGTCGGCCCGAAACGGAATTGAGGTCTTACCGGTGAAAAGTACAGAAAAACCCCCCCGTCTCCCTTTTTGGACGATTTGAATTTTAGATCGGGTCAGTTGTGTCAGAGATGGGATTAGAGATGGAGAACAGAAATTCAACGACAAGAAAAATCAAAAAAGACAAAAAAGATATGCTGGAAAACTAGAAATCGCACAATGAACCCGAAGGAAATTACTTGGATAAAACTTAAATCCAAATTATGTTCCAATAAAATTATTTCACCGAGTTCTTGTTCTTAGTTTTTTTTTAAGAAAATTGGAAACTTACAGTAGAGAAAAAGAGAGCAAGTTGAATTGAAGATTACGGTTTCTATTATTTTCTAAGCAGACTATTTTCTATGTAAAAATGTAAGAGAGACAGCGAATTTCATTTACAGTAAATTTATTTTTGGACTTTATTTGTCCCCTTGGATTTAGAAAGAGAAAGGAGAAAAAGCACTCGATAATTTTAATTTTAATAAATTAATTTTTATCATTTAAAGTTGATGACTGTATGGGAAAGTACTTATCGTGGATATGCCCTGACATTTTAACGGTAATTGCAATAAATATCAATTACTACGATAACTGCAGTTGATATCGTTAATTTACATTTGATAAAAATTACCTTGGATCGTAGTAACTGATGTTTATTGCCATTACCATCAAGATGTCATTGATAGCACTTACCGTCAATTATAACAAATAAGTTCGGTAATAAACCTATTTTCCTTCGAAACAGATATACTGAGCTACATAAAATAATTTTTCTTAAAAATAATATTCTATTCCAGTTTGGAGAACACACTGTAAAGTGTATTTTTGTCGCACTTACCGTAAACAACATATGAATAATTATCACTTAACGTCAATCATACTGTAATCGTACTGTAATATTTAATTGCTTTAATTTCAGAAATAATGAAATTATAGTTACTGTAGTTAATACTACCAATTTATCAACAATATTTACAAAAATTATTGTTCTTTAGGATACCGGTGACATGTTACTAAATAGAACTTACCGTTCATTATGAAACGTGCTTTGGTAACATTAAATTAAAAATTAATATTGAATGCTGTCAGTTGCAAATACCGTCATTAGTACTGTTAATTTTTAAACAGTCATTACCGTCATTTTTGTACTTACCGTCCGTTATATATGTTATTTAATTACAATTACCGTCAAAATTATTTGAAAATTTGATAGACTTTATCAAGAATAAATAAATTCTGTTTTTGGGAATAAAATACCACTCTCCTTTGCACTTACAATTGTAAATACTGTCATCTATAACTAATGAATGAACTTACCGTCGAATAGAAATTACAATTTATGTATAATTCTTGAATGTTTGGGAATATTTTGTAAAAATCCTTATTGCTATGTGTGTTCGATTGCACATACAGTCACATATTATTAATTGATAAAAGTAATTAATAATCGTATCGATTTCAGTTACCGTGAAAAAAAATTTAATATAATTCAGTAATGAGTTTAATTAATTATTTTCGTTTCTGCATTAATTTTAATTTACTTTAAAAATTTTCATTGACATTAACTTTTTGAATCTTACATTGCGTTTGATTCAATTAATTAAAATCTGCAATACTCTCTAATTCAAATTAGTAACTGACTTTTTGCTTTTTAATTACTAAATTTTTCTAATTAATTAATAGAAATGACTATTTATTAGTAAAATTTACTAATTCAAAAGCCGAAAGTCTAATTTCCTAATTCAAATTTAGAGTGTTCTTAATATATTGAATTGAAATAGGCATTAAATTAAATTTATTTAATTAAATCAACATTTAATTAAAGGCATTGAATTTAATTTATTAAATAAATTTTGCATAAAATTTTAACTAATTTAATTAAATTCCCCATCGAAATGAATTAATTCATGGAAAATCTGCATTGAATGAAATGATTTAATCTTTAATTCGAAACATAAATCTGAAACGCAGTTTCTTCGCACTTGAATAAATCATCACGTATGTAAAATAGATAATCTCTCTAGACTCAACTTCCCTGTTTATTATCTTAATAGCCATCTACTAATATTTGACGATACTGTCATAATTTATGTAGAACAGCTCAAGACCATGAACTTGGCAAAGAGAGCCGTGAGCCTTTTACAATTTCATATTATGAGCACGTACTCGCTTCGCCATACTTAATTCATCACCAACTTATCATAATGTAGACGGGAAACGTTAATTAATGAGCATATTCTGAATTAAAACAAAGGCAAAACCCTGCCAACAATAAAACAATAGGGAAATAAAATTTTCCTAAAAATTCCGATCTACTCAAGATGAATTCACTATGAGAAATATATATATTTCGAAAAAATTTCAAGATCATTTATTTATAATTTAAGAAAAACGCATTTATCACTCCAAGACGTGCAATTATGTTAAATTTTCATTCTCCTATTTTATATTCATTTCGTTTTACTTTTCATTTTTTATTTTTATTTTTTCCTTTCTATTTTTTTTTCTTTCTTTTTTTTGCAGAGAATTATTCAGAGATATAAAGATATCAAAAGCCGCGTTAAATTCAGAATTTCTCTCTATATATGAGAATAATCAAATAATTGATTAAATTAATTAGCTTTTCATTTTTCATTCTTTTATCGAGAGAAAAAAAAGAAAATTTCTTTTTATCTAGAGAATTGTTTAAAATGAATCGTACAGCTTTTTCCTCTAATTGCAAAAAAAGGTTCTTTCATGCGACAATGCATGTCATACAAAAGTAAAAGAATTGTTTCATTTTATCTACGTTCAGTTAAAGAGAAATCTGGTTTTAATTAATTTATTTTTTTTCTCTCCTCTCTGTTAAAACATGTGTTGCAATATTTTTTCTCTTATTTTATTACAATAAATTCATTAATTATATAATATTAATTATAAATATTGGGAAAAAGTAATTACTATTATAGTAAATAAAATAAAGGAAAACGTTCTGATTAAAATTATTGTAATAATTAATAATATTTATTTTTTTATTAGAGTAATTAATATTTCAGTTACTGTTTTTTGTAAAAATTTAATTTTTAACATTTTTTATACTGAATTGAATTTTATTAATTAATTAAATTGTTAATTTTTTTTAAATATTTTATTAATTGTTAATTAAACGATTAATTTCAAAAATTTCTCTATTTAATTTTGTAAAAATTCTTTTTTTATAGAATGTCTTTATTAGATCCTTTGATTGATTCTTTCTTCAACAACAACAGAAAGGAAGAAATAGAAAGAACGCGTGCAATTAAAATTAGAGTAATTCTTTTTCATGTATTTGGAGCTCACAAATGGTCAGCAACCTTGATTCCTCTTTGCGACTTGATCAATGGGACGTATTAAGGTTGCAATATAAAATCGTTAGTGCCGGAAGAAAGAATGTAGCTCGTCAGGGATTCCAAGTGAACCGGAAACAAGGCGAACGCTCCGGATATTGGCACACTGCGGTGGTGTTGCCGTACGTTTAAATCTACATCAGAGGTCGCGATTGTTTGTCCGGCTATCCGGACCACGCCTTTCCCAATGCTATTGCCAACACCAATGCAGTAACCATACACACAAATGCGCACACACTAGTTTTGGAATTAAATTTTCTCCTTTAATCATGGAAGAAAAACGTGACTCTTTTTGTATTGTATTTAATAGACGAGAAAAAAAATCTCCTTGTCTAACGAGCATAATTTTTTATTTTTAATTTAATAACAATATTATTAATAAAGTAAATAATTTAATTTAATTGATATTAAATTATTTTAATTATTTTAATTATTTAAATTAATTTAATTACTATCAAATTAACTATTAAATGATACTATTTTTTGATAACATTATCTGTTGCATTTAAGGTCTCAAACTTTGTTACCTATTAATAGCACTTACCGTCTGCCTGTACTACTGTTAATTGCACTTACCGTCCGCTTGTATCACTGTCAATTATAATTAACGTCTGTTGTTTCTACTGTCAATTGTACTGACAATTGTTTGTAATTAATCAAAATTGACTTAATTTAATTTCATGTGACGGTAAGTGTAATAAACTGAAGTAAAAAACGAACGGAAAGAATAGATTATAATAAGAAAACTTATGAATTACTTTTTTATTGTTTTTTTACTACTGTCAACCACATTTATCGTCACGTATTATAAAAAAGTTTCATTTGACGGTAAGTGCGATTGACAAAAGATTAAAAGTAACGGTAAATGCACTTACCAGTCGTTTTAAGTAAAAATAAATTTGACAGTTGTTCTAAGTAGAAATAAGTGCGATTAACAGTTGTTAACGTCAACAGTAAGTGCTTTTGACGGTAAGTGGCATTCGCAGATAGAAATATTTGTCTAATACATTTATTATTATTTTTTTTTTATTCGGTTAATATATTAATCATTAGGGTTCATTACTATATGTTTTATTTCTATTCACTATCTAAAATAACATGAAATAAAAAAACGGTAGATTATTTTCTTCTCGTCGAAAATTTTTGACAGACAAGAAAATCTTTGTCCACGCTCTAAAAATGTCAAAACACTGATTTCAAAGCTTGTATCTTTTCTGTGTGGGTAAGTTAAACGAATGGTGTTGTCGAAATTTTTGAAAAGGTGACCTACAAGTCTCCAGAGGATGAAAGAGAAAAAAGGGAGAAGAGAAGATAGAGAGAGAGTGAGAGAGAAGGAGAGCTTTATATCAAAGATTTATTGCTGTTCACTGCTCCTCTCGCGATTGAGAAGATCGGGACATTCGTCTTTCTACAACGGTTTATATGGGGACACTATATACATTCCTCCTTGAGCACTTTATATCCTATCCAAAGGAGATCGGTATTTCTGTCCAAACTTTTGTATCCCAGTACATCAAGTTCAGTCAAGACTATTTATACCTTTAGAAAATTTTTTTTCTTTTCTTTACTCTAAAGGACGAATTTAATTAAAGAAATAAATTACAAGAAAATTACAACAACATTTTAAAGAAATTACAAAGAAATTACAAAGAAATTACAAAGTAATTACAAAGTAATTATAAAAAAATTACAATAAAATTACAAATGAATTACTAAGAAATTACAAACAAATTCAAAATTAAATTGCTCAATGAAAAAAGAAAGAATATTTACACATTTTGCTACAGGGAAAAAGTTCCATTCAGCAAAAAAAAATCCCAAGAGAATTATAAATTTAGGAAACAACTACTCTCTTCTTGTAATTCTAATTCACCACTTAGTTAAAAGTATAAATTTCAAAAATCTCCCTTGCACTGCAATTTTCCCTCGTTCAGGGAGTCGTACATAGTTCAACATTTTTTTTTCATCTTTTTTTTTCTCTTCTTTGCACTCATTGGAGACACTTGAAGAAAGCACTTGCTCGCGACGATTCACTCCCCCCTCCTTCTAGGAACCATTCATTAGATGGAAGTAGGAAAAAAACAAAAAGGAAAAAAAGCATAAAAGGCGCAGCAAACCAGGAGTGAGATTACTTCATTTGAAGTAGTCTCTGTAAAAGGAAAAATATATCTCTTGATATCTTCTTACATCGATGAAATCACGCTGAGTTATGACGATTCACTTTTCACGAAGCTTGCCCGAGCTTTCAATCCCATTGCAAAATTCCCTTCCTATTTCTTTGTTTCATTACGCGTATTCATCACCGTGTGATAGATACAGTTTATCATCGAGAATCTACTAGAGACTTTAGGTTAAATCAATTTTTTTATTTCCCACTATTCAATGGAATATATTATAGTCTATGGTGATATTGAATTTTACTATATTATACGTTATTTGCTGTAGATACTTCGCTGTAGCGTGGTATATTCAATTCTATAAATATATTTATATATTACTTTATTATAGATATTATTATCCGCAGAAAAATCGTGAGGTACTAAAAAGTGTTGAGATTAAATTAACACCAAAAAAGATTAAAATAATCAATTTTGGTGTTATTTTTTACAATGAATAAAAGTTTATTTTATTACATTTCTTTATAACTACAAAACATGAAGATATCGATAATAGTGATCGATTTCTTTATATTTTATAATAATTAAAGATGACCAAGTAATAAAATCATTATTTTATATTATAAGAATATTATACTTTTTCAAAAATATTTTCATTATTTCCATTCAATTATTATTTTCAAAAATTTTTAACTACAATTTTACTTTATATCTATTATTTTTAATAATAATTAATTTAATCAATTTTACAAAATGTCAATTATTCCTAAATTCTTTAATTAAATGCATATTACAATATTAATATTTTGAAAAATCAATTAAACTTTTTCAAAAATATTAATTTCAAAATTCAATTATTTCCAAAAAATTCATTTTATATTTCTTTTAATATTCAATAATAATCTAAAATTTTAACTGAAGTTTATTTTTAAATCAATTTCTATTTAAAAAAATTCTACAAGAATTTAATTATTTAAATGCAAAAGTAAATAATTTATTGAATAATTGAATGTTTCTCAAAATTCAATTATCATAAAGAATTTTAGTAACAAATTTTTTAATAATTTAATTCTTTTGTCGAACTTTATTAAAATTTGCATTAACATAATTACTTTTGCAAGGAACTCAATTATAATTGTATGAAAAATAATTGAAACGCTGCGATAAGTTTTATGAAAATTTTCAAATTTATTCGTTTACAATTCAATTTTATAAAATTTCAATTATTCGGAAATTCTGCAATTAAATATACATTAAAAAATAAAAACTTGAAATAATTTCAATAAAAATCTTATTAAACTTTTAAAAAGAATTAATTCTACAGAATTTTTGTTAAAAATATGAAAAATTATAAATTTCAATGATTTTACTTTGAAACTTTTTCAAAATTTAATTATTCCTAAAAATCCACGTTATAATGCTTTTAATACAAAATTTATAATCCATAATTTTTATAATCCAAAATTTTAACTGAAATTCATTTTTAAAACCATTTTTATTTGTGAATTCTACGATAATTCAATTATTAAAATACAAAAATAAATTATTAATTTCATGTTTCTTGAAATTAAATTCTCATAAAAAATGTTATCAACAAATTTTTAATTCATTAAATTATTTGGATGAATTTTAATACGATTTTTAAGAATAATTACATTTTTCAAGGAATTTGTTTAAAATTGCATTAAAAGTAATTGAAATTCTGCAATGAGTTTTATTATTTATGAAAATAATTAAATATTGCGAAGAAATTTATAAAAAAATTTGTAAATAATTGAATTTCTGTAAAAAAATTTATTACTTATGAAAATAATTGAATGTTTGCGTAGAATTATATTCAGATTTTTTTTAATAATGGAATTCTTTTGGAAAATTTTATTGAAATAGTAGATATTGAAAATTATGGAAGTTTAGAAAACTTTTGAAAATAATTGAAATTTTGACAAGAATTTGATTAAAATTCAATAAAATAATTGAATATAAGAGAAGAATTTTATTATTTATAAAGAGAATTGAAATTTTGACGAGAATTTTTTTAAATTTTTTAACACAATCACGGTAAATCGTTAGGTATTAAAATAACACCAAAAAGGATTAAAATAGTCCAATTTAGTGTTATTTTAATCCATTTTGGTGTTATTTTAATACCTAACGATTTACCGTGAATTGAATGTAGTAACTTTGTTACTAAGTTAGTTAGTGACTAAGTTAGTGAGTAATTTACTATTCTCCCTGGAGAATCTAAATTCGTTGAATTTTTCCAAATCGTTGACTTTGATGTTTTGTTTAAAATAAAATTTCATTCATAGTTAAAAATAATACCAAAATAGAATATTTTAATCCTTTTAGGTGTTAATTTAATCCTAGAGGGATTAAACTGTTGCAGATTATTTTAATCCATTCTGGTGTTATTTTAACACCTTACATTTTACTGTGAATAGTTTTTAGTATAATATACTTTAGTTTCTAAATGTGAGTTGGTAAAAATATTTATCAATTTGAATTAGTGGCTGACTTTTTGCTTTCAAATTAGTAAATTTCACTGATAAATAGTAATTTCTTCTAATTTATTAGTAAAAGTAACTAATTCAATAGCAAACAATCAAAAAAGGAAAATAAAATTGTTCCAAAAAAATTAAATTATTTTTAATTAACGTGACGTCATATGTAAATGTTCCCATATCAATTATTTTAATAAAATTTTCCAAAAGATTTGCCATATATACTCAAAAATCACAGCTCCAAAACAAAAATTGTTAAATAATTCAACAACTAATTAAAACGAAAGTCTAATTACAAAGCTGAAAATCATATAATAAAGAATGAAGGGTACATAAAAGTAAAGAGCAACGCAAGTTTAAGAATAAAGAAAATGTTAAAAACTATAAAAGTTGGAGCATATTATACCTTATTTGAATAAAAGTAATTAAAGTATAAAAATTAAAAACTTAAACTACAATTCTCAGAGTGGTTATAATAAGGTTATATTAAAGTGGTTTAGGAAGAGTTTGAAAAAAAGTATAGAAGATCGACACTCTCTTTCTCTCTCTTCTATAATAGTAGTTATTTAAAATCGACTTCAAACGATCATATTATCTTAAATCTCAATGTAGAAAGCTTAATTGCTATCGGAGATGTTCATCGAAATATCCTCCCTGTTAGGAGTTGTTCGAATAGGATTTCCCGTTTTACTATATATCCTATGATGAAAATGAACTTTCTCCACTCTCTCTCTCTCACTCTTCCTTCTTGGAATTCTGTTTAGCCGTAGTATCTCTTCCGTTAATTATTATTTATTGGAAATACCAAATAGCCTTGTTTTATTGGATTATCCAGTTTCAACGGTGATTTCAACACTTCACTTTTAATAAGCTTATGTACCCTCCTTTAAGATCTTCAAATTCCAGAAATAATTAACGTATATCGCAATTATTAATAATTCCGCGTTAATATTTAATTCCGAATCGCCGAATATATTTTATTATGCATTATTATATTATATTATTAGATTATAAATTATATAAACTATGTAGCATACTGCCTTCGAAACCATTTTTTATCAATTTAAAAAAAGATTATTTTTATAATATTATTAATTATTTTTCTGAAAATAAAATGATAAAAATGAAATTAATAAAATGATTTCATGATTAATCATAAAATCATTTAATCATCATTCATTAAATCGTTAATGAAATCATTAAAATCATTTTTATTCCTAAAAAAGCTAAGAAGCAAAACGTTTTAGGTTATGTTTGTATTTTTTATTATGAAAATACACAAAGAGGATTAATTACTATTATTAATGTTCAAGTCTTCGTTGCGTTTAAAATATTCAATAAAAATTGATTTCAAATTTAGATAATTAAAAAGGAACTTTCCATCAAGATATAAATGTAATGCAAACATAACCTTTAATTCGTTTGCTTCTTAGCTGCATTTTTAGGGAGGGCGCCTCATTGTTTTGTACACTAAAAAATTTATCTGATTCAATTAAATATAATATTTGAACCAATAATTTCAGTATTTGAAGCAAATACTATTTAATTGACAACAATGAATATAATTTGATTTAATTAAATATTTATAATTGATAATAGTCGAGCATAACTAAACATATTTTTAACTTACAAAATGCCAATTTTTAAAAGTTTTTCTTAAAAATAAGGAGGAAGGGGGAGATCATTCATGATTTTGGGTGTTTTAGGGGATTTTATTAATTTAAAGGGATAAAAAGGGTACAAATTGTGATCCTTGGAATATATGCGCAGTAGTTCAATTTAGAAGTTACACCTGCGCAACATTATATTACACGAGACTTGCATATTAAAATGGCTGAAAGTTTATTAACTTTCTTTCGTTCAAATTGAGGCATAAATTTTGTCTTTAATACAATTTTTCGGTTGCTGCTACAAAGTATATTATTAAAACTAATCATATTTTTATTAGATTTATGGAAACAATGTTATTAAATTAAGTTATTAAAATTATTCGCATTCAAAATTAGGTGTATTTTTATTCTTAAAAACAATGTTATTAAATCAAAATTATTAATGACTTATTTATCATTCGGTGAATAATTTAATTTTCAATAATAAATACTTCACTTAATTAAATAAATATAAAAATTATATTTTATTTTAAATTAATTATAAATTAATTTTCAATATTTTATTTCGTACTTTTATTGTGGATAATGAAAAGACAGTGAAGGACGAAAAGAAAACAAGTTCCCTCAACACTGCCGAGAGTCGTTATCTTCTTTGTTTACATTAAGGGATTAACTTTCCCCTGTAATTCTGAATTATTTAAAAGAAAAATAAATATTGAAATTAATTATTTCTGGAAATTTCTATTAATTTTCTCCACCAAAACATTTAAAAAAAATAAAAATTTCAAAACAAATTTAAAGCTACGGAAAAATTGATTTTTTTGAGTTGACAATTGTTTTGTGAAAAATTCTGGGAAAATTTAAATAAAAATTTCAATTATTTCGAAAATTTAATATAAAAAAATTTTATTATTCTTTATAGTTAATAATTTTGTGAAAAATTTTTAATTTATACTTTTTAACTTATAAATATTACAAGTTTTTATTTTTAAATCTATTTATTTTTATTTTACGTTCTTATACATTTATTCATTTTTTACAAATTTATATCGAATGGTGAATATTTCTCTATCACACAGTTTTCTAGAAAGTATCAAATTGATACTAAAATGGATCAAATTGATGCCAAAAATCTGTATCAAGTTTTTATTCGATCCACATTTTTGATATCAATTCGTTGCCATTTGATACTTTTAAGTTTGCAGTGCAGGAAATATTTTTTTATTTTATTTTCAAATAAATATTGAATTCAAATTTCTAGTCCAGAAAATATTTTTTCAATTAATTCTCTAACAATTCTGAAGGTCGTTAACTTTATTGTTTACAAAATAAGAAATTGTCTTTACTCTCTCCTTCAAAATTATTGCCGAGTAGTCGATCAATATTTGAAAATAATTTCGAAAATTTTCACTACAATTTTAAAGAAAAAACATATAAAAATTACTAAATGAAATAAGTAAAAAAGATTTCAATAGATTAACTCATTATTTTACTCTTTTTATGTTTAACTTTTAGAATTTTATTGATTCCAATAAGAAAAAAAGTATCGTAATATTTATAATAAGTATTTTAGTCAAAAGAAATTATCTATAAGAGAATCACGTGACCTTAAAATCACATGGTGTTAAAAAATAATTATATCAACTAAAAATGCTTTATTACGGAAAACAATTTTTTTTATATATTTTATAATCTAAAATTAGTTAAAAAATCGATTTTATGGAATTAAATAAAACATTATTTTCTAGTATATTAAAAGCAATAATTAATAATATTGTATTAATACTTTTTTGACTTACTTCTTTAATTCTTGTATTTCATCGGTTTCCTTCTTCCTGATTGTCTTGAAATGAAATATTTTTTGAAAATTTGAAACATTCTTCAGCGCCTATGTTCCCTCTCCAATGACTCTCCATAGACTGCGGTGAGATGCGCCACTCCAAATAAAATTTTGTATTAACTAGACAAGAAAAGAAAACAATTTTTCAATGAATATTCAGTCATAAAAGTTTGTTTACATAATGGGATTATTGTAGTTTATTAATTCCATGGGCCAAAATATTTTATTGATTTCTTCTCTTCTATTACTGGGTTTATATTACAATAATGCAAGTCTCAACACGTTTTAAAAAAATTTCCAACGTAAAAATGTTGTACTACTACGCAGTTGTAACTATTAAATTCCACTACTGCGCTCAATTATTATTTTTATTATTTTTATTTAAATTAATTATTATTTTTAATTATCCTTAATTATTAATTTTTGTATAAAATTGTTATTAATATTTAATTTAATATTATTAAATTTATTATAATATAAAAATCAATAATAAATAAAAGATAATAAAATAAATCTGAAAATTTTTCACATTATTAATGAAATATTATAATTTCACTGAAATCAATTTCGCGCTCTAAATAATATTAATCGTTGATTACAAAATTTCCATCAAAAACTTTTTGTGAATAAAACGCAAAATTGTCTTGATATCATTGTTGCTGACGTTACAATCAATATATTTTACTTCCACTTGAATGCTTTCTCATTCTTTGGTTTTCGCAAACTTTATTATATTGCTCAACTATAGAAGAGGGGAAAATGTCAACTAAAACAATAAACTCACCGCAAATGTAATTTTTTCCCTGAAAAACTTTTTGCCAGTATCTTTTTCTTTTGAATGTCCAATTTTTTTTATTCAGACATAATGAAAAGCAAGGCCTAATTTAAATTATATTATCTAAATCTTTCTAAATTTCAAAATAACAAATAAATTTAGTGTACACTGAATAGGAAATTTATTTGATTAAAAAAGCCGATTGCTTGTTTATTATCAAATAAATATTTACTTGAATCTAATAATTTGTAGTATAATTTGTAGTATAATTTGTACTCGCTAAATTTTAATTAATTGTAAATAACTAACTTGATAAGAAATATTCAGTCACTGATTTGAATAGTAATATTTTACTAATGAAATAGTAAATAATTGGTAATTAATAGTAATATTAAAAATTTTTTTAGATTATGTCGAAATAATAGAAATTTTATATACAACTATTTCAATTAGTGAAATTTGACTAGTTTCCTAGTAATTCAATTACTAATAATTAGTCATAATTATTGACACGAAAAAAAATATTTGCTTAAAACAAACTACAAATTTCACTACAGTAACGAAATTTTTAGCTATTGCAACGAATATTTTCACTATTTTAGCGAAAGTTATCGCTGTTCCAGTTGAAGGATTTTTTTCCGTCTACCACAATAATTAGTTATTTTTTACTAATTGTTGAAACAAAAAATTAACCACGAGTTTACTAATAATTATTTTGAACTAATTTTTACATTTTTTTAAGCTTTTTTTATTTGAAAAAAACATTTGTAGGTTGTAAATGCTAAAAAATATCAAATAATATATCAATTTATAATAATAATAAATAATAATAAATAATAATAATAATAATATAATATATCAATTTTTATATGGAAATTCACTTGATTATTTTTCCAACTAATTTCACATCATAATTTTTTAAAATATAAAAAAACTATGACAAAATTATGATTTGAAATTAGTTAGAAAAATAAACAAGTTAATTTCCATATAAAACATTGTACAACAATAATATTTTTTAGCATTTTAAACATAAATACAATTATGAATGGATTGTAAAATCTATGAGTTTTTAAGAAAAATTAAAATCCAAAAAGGATGAGTATATTTTCTAATCATTGATTTCTTCTCAAAAAATTAAAAAGAAAATATTTTTATGAAAGATGTGAATCATTCTCTTGATATTGTTAAAAATGTTAAATAAATATAATATAGTGTTAAATTAAATTAAATGTGACGCGATATAAAGAAAGAAACCTTAGAAGCAAAAAATTATAGATAATGTTTGCAATTTTTTAAATGAAAATACAAAAAGATGATCAACTGTTAATATGAATCATTAATGTTTAAGTTTTCATTGTAACTGAAATATTTAATATAGGGGAGACCGGGGCGTAATGGCTAAGGGGCGTAATAGATAATTGTAATTTATTTAAAATTGGTAAATCGAAATAATTTCGTTCTATAGACAAGTTATTGTACTTGGTATACTGCAACTTTGTACGAAGTTTCAATAATATTTGTTCACTATTGTAAGAAATATAGTAGAAAAACTTTTTTTGACATACGAAAGTAACTTTTCAAAATTTTCATTTTTTCGTTCTCATTTTTGGAAAAATAGCTTTAAAAATAAAAATCAAATTGGGTTTTGAGCTTGATACATTTGTTTTTAAGGGCCAATTGGAGATTTTTCATTTACACTTTCTGTATTGATAGAAAATTACAAAATATTGGCCAAGTACCCCTGGGGCGTAATGGCTAGTTTTTCCCGGGCGGCGCGATGGATAATGCAGCGTAGGTTCGTTTTCGCGGTTACTTGTTACTTAGTTGCAGTATGTTCGTGTGTTTATCAACTTATTTATTTGTTTTGATCTAAAATCGATAAATAGTAGATTTTAAAAAACGATTTGAAATGAGAAATTACAAACCAAAAAAACAGCGTTTCAGGAGAAGAGTGGGTTCAGTGCACATCGTGTCAGCTTTGGGCCCACGACGCTTGTGCTGAACGATAACCGATTTTTTTTATCTGTGATTATTGTAAAAGCAAATAATTTTGCTAGTTTACTAGACAAGAAAAGTATTTCGAAAATTCTTATTTAATTTTTATCATTTTATAAATTAAAATAAATTTACTATACAGTTACTTACTTTTTTAAAGATTACTAAAAAAGTTAAACTTCCGATTTTGTAATTTTGCTTTATTAAATTTAAAAAATAACCAAAAAAATAATTTTTTTCATTTGTGAGTAATGTAAAAGCAAATAATTTTGCTTGTTTATTTAAGACAGGAAAAGTATTTTAAAAATCCTTATTTAATTGTCATCGTTTTATGAATCAAATTAAATTTACTATAAAGTTACTTACTTTTATTAAAGATAAATGAGAAAGTGAAACTTCAGATTTGTAATTTTGTAATATTAATTTTAATAAAAAAAAAACCGAAGAATATGTCTTTACACTGAAAGAAATTTTCCGACATTACTGCCATAATTATGGCTGATTCTGCCAGAATGAATCACTGTATTATAATGAAATACAACTGCCAAAACAGTTTGGTTAATCCAGCCATACGAATGACAGAAACAGAGGACAGTAAGTGTGAAATCATCCTTCACATGTTCTAACATAACCTCACTTATTGTGCTAATCTGACAGATTGTATGACTACTTCAACCAAAATCCTTAACCAGAAGTTTATGGATGAATTCTCGAAAGTATTTCTTTCAGTGTAGAAAATAATTGTAGTTATATTTTTTGATCTTATCTTCTATACAATAATTATATTTACAATATTTTTTACATAAAATTTAATTCACAAACCTTAATTTACAATATATAATAAAATTTGAGGCCGTAAATATTAATTTTCACTCATTATTCATTACGCCCCGGGAGTTATCCATTACGCCCCGGCCTGGGGCGTTTTGGATAGCTTTGCATTGCTCCAGAAAAATTATTGTAGAAAAAAAAGTAAGAGTCATATCGGGATGTTTTTTTTTAAAAAGAAAGCTGAGATACCAGAGTAACTTTTCCAGAAGAAAAACATTTAATTAAAACAAAAATGGCCGAGAAAAAGCACAAAGAGTGAAAAGTTAGCCATTACGCCCCGGTCTCCCCTACACTGATTTTAATTTGCAAAAAGTAAAAAGAAACTTTCAATCAACAAAAAAGTAGCACTAACATAACCTTAAAGTGATTTGCTTCTAAGGTCCCTTTCTTCAGATAGTGTCACAAATATTTAAAATGTTAAATATTTTTAAAAATCTAGTCGAAGTCTCCCTTAAAAATGTAGGCGAAACCCTCCCCTTAATATTAAAACTTGCAAACAAATTTATCTAAAATGTAAACAAAATTAATTTTCCTCTTAATAATAAAAACGTAAGTGAATTGAACTCTTTTTCTTTTCTGTAGAAAAGTAATTTTTTCCCCCCATCGCTAACAACTTTCTGTATGGATATAGGAAAGATTGAATTATTTACTAAGGCACTCCATTATCGAAGTTGGTATAAGCTAAAGCAAATAATTTAAGACGATGTGGCCACAGCCGTGAGACCTCTTGACGATAGGAATTTGCGAAAGTTTCAAGTTTAGATTACCATGTACCTTCTGAAAGACAATAGTTGTTTAATACGAAATTCAGTTTACATAATTCAATTGCAAGGTTATTCATAGTGAGTAAATCAGTTATGGATCGAGAGTGGAACCGAAGTGAAGGACACATTTTATCTGCGAGATGAGAAAATTGAAGGAAAGGTGTGTGTTTGTGTTTGAGGGTGTGAATGTGCGCGCAGGGGAGAATCATTTACCCATGAAGAGAGGAGAGGAAATGTGGCTTTTCCTTTAATACTCTCACAAACAGTGTTGGGTCACACGCCAAAAGGAGCAAAAGGTTTTAGGAAAGCGACTTCTCTCACTCACTCTCTATAAGAACAAGTTGATTTAGCGCCGTGTAAACCGGCCTTAATCTCTGTGGAGATTTGCGGCTGTCGGGGACGAAATTGGCAACCGAGTAAGGAGTTTCGAGCTCTCTGATAGAGCACCTCAACGTGGCTAAAACTGCTAACTTTGCGTCATGCTGTTTACTCGCAATAAACTTTTTGTCGCCACTGGGGAAAGTTTCATCGAAACTCTCTCTCCCTTTCTCTCTGTTTCTCTCTCCTACCGTCGAGATCTCTTGCGCACAATTTCAACTTGAGTTTCCGGATGTCGACTATGTCTATAGATTATTTCGACCAAGGACCTGATTCACTTGCTTTAGAAAAAAAAACAGAAAGAAAAAAAGTAGGTGTCATTCCCTTAAGAACATTCACGATTCTCTTCGGGAAATTGCAAACTTCCCCCACCCCAAACTCAAAACTTCTTGATGATGTAGAATTACCATTCGAATCGTCTTGAATTTCCATTGAAATCTCCTTTATTTCAATACCAATTTGCATTCCCACCAAGGGTCGGACACGAAAAAATATTTCCTTTTCGGATTTCTTGAAATCTGTCAGTTTTCAACGTCAAACTGTTTACCATAGAAACAACATTCTTTCAAGAATGCTGGAGGAGAAGAAAAAAAACTGATTGGTTAAAAGTTTTTCCTAATATCGAAAAGCGGGGATTAATTTCTGAATTTGCATTTTTCTTATTACTATGTTTGAATAACGATCGAATGCGAAGGTCAATTGGTTGGGTGATCGAGTACCGTCACAGGAAACTGCACTTACCGTCGAATTACCGCTCACTTCGATAGTAGAAATACTCGATTTAAATTTACAATTAGTAAGAATTTTCCTGTTACTTAAACAGTTTTTTCAAAAATAATAATCACTTTTACAGTTGACAATAACTGACAACAGTCATAACGCTAATTACTTACCGTCGAGTATCGCAAATGGTAACTTCATCTACTGTCGACAGTGAATTTTCTAAGAGACTAGTTTGCATATCTCGTAATTTGAAATTACCGTCAAGTGCACTTGTGGTCGAAAAGTTACTGACTGCACTTACCGTGGACAGTAAATTCCATCTCCTTCCCTTTCTGACAGTAGTAGTTGCTACTGGAAGGAGATGAAGGAGATGGAATTTTGCTCGGTTTACTTACAATTACTTAAATTACTAAAACTTTTAGCTAAATAGTTTTTTCTCAAATGTTTACTCTTACGGTTGGCTTTAACTACTGCAGCAATAAAAAGCGCTTACCGTCGATTGTTACAAATAGCAATTGCATTAACCGTTGATAGTTATTCTCCTATGGGGCATTTATGAAATAAGTGTGATTAGTAATTAATCTCAAGTGTTCTTAGATTGTCAAAACTAGAATTGAAAACACTTACCGTTGTCAGTAAGTGCTACAAACCTTAATTATTGTTAACAACTACAGTTATCAGTAATTGCCCGTAGAAATAATTTAAACATCCCTTACCGTCAAAAGACAAAATTGCCAATTGCTATTAACTCGATTGCACTTACCGTTGACATCTAGTATTATTGGCAATTGTCCTCTTTGACGCTTGACGGTAAGTGATGTTTAAATGATTTCTAAGGTCACTTACTATTAACCACAACTTTCTATCACCGGTAAGTGCATCCTGTCTCAGTTCTGATGACGGTAAGTGCACTTGGGTAATTTTAAACCAAGTGTCTCTAAACATAATTATTCTCAACGGTAAATATAATAACTAATTATGATACTAGACAGTAAGTGCTTTTCATTACTATCACTAATAAGTGATAGTAATGAAAAGCCCTTATTATTTACCTTCTGAAAATTAATTATATTTTCGTTATTCATTTATTTATTTACGTTTTAAATTTCTTATTTTTTTATTTTATTTTAGTATTTTATTTTAGTATTTTATTTTTCAGAAAATTAGAATAGATAAATTTTATTTCCCCTAAATTCGAAAGTAAAATTAAATTGAAGAAAATACAGAAACATAAATTTCTTAGTAGACAAAAAAAGTATATTAGTTTTACGTAAATAAAGATTAAACCATTTTATATTCATCACGTCGTGCAGAATTTAAAATAAGCACTCGTAAAGAATTAGTAAATAGGCATTAAATCATCTACGGAATGATGCACTGCTTATTCGGATTAGTAATAACTTGCTTTCGACTCGAGCGTTTCGTTGCTGACCACAGCAGTTTTGCAATTCCGTAATATTAGAAACTCAACCACCCGAGAAAATTGGAAATCACTGCGAGCACAATCGTAATGGTATAATGTATATACATATAGTATATATATATAGTTTTTTTTCACAAAACTTTTGCATTTCCATTTTTCTTCACTTCAATTAAAATCGTTTGCCTTTCGCAATGAGTAATTTTTTAAACAATTTTAATTTTTACTTTCCCCCGTTATTCGTTGGATTTGTTGGAAATAATTTTTTTCCTCCTCAAACGAATGTGAAGGGAAAAATATGAGAACAGAATTTCTACAAAACAAAAAATAAATAAAGTGGAAAATGTGTGTAGAGAAAATCTACTATTATGAAGAATTGTTAGTTTTTTAGCGCTCGATTTGTTCTCCAGTTTGCCGTGTGGTACATTTTTATTCTTGCTAGCAATGAGTGTCGGTCAATTCAAATAGAACGATCCACTGTAAAGTTAGACAAAGCATTTTTGTAGTATAATGAAAAATAATTTTTTTTCACAATTTATTACCTTTGCTTTTTTCGTATTTTCAATTGCGAATTTGTCCAATTTTTGGTTGTAAATTTTTGATATTGTAAATGTGAGGTTTTTTCCATACCCTTATATTTGAAAACTAATGGTATTGCTCTTACTGTCGAGTTTTATTAAGTAAATAAACTAAAACCATAATAAAAATAATTTATATTTTTATTCATTTAATACTATTTTTAATTAATTTAATTAATATTAATAATATTTTTTATATAAATAAATTCACAAGCAGTTTGAAAAAAAATGTTCTAAAATTGAACTCTGTAAAATGAGGGTAAAAAATAATGAAATAAAAAAATGCTATTTTCTAAAAGAATATTTAGTATCTTGTTAATAACAAATTAGCTGGCAGTAAAGAAAATAGTTTTCTTTTCTTCTTATCTTTCTTTTATCTTAAGGAGAAATAAGGGATTTTTTTTAATTGAGGAGAGCTTTTTCATTATTAATCCGTGTAATAATTACGAAGCGCCTTCTACACTGCAGTAATACTAAAAGTTATACTCTTTAATGGGCGTTGAGCGCCTGAGCGTCGATGTAAGACTCGTTAAAGTAAAATCCACGGCAAGCCCTTCTTTTCCTTTATATGAGAAAATAAAACATTAGTGTGTATAGTTTGCGAATTTGATGTTTCCTCTAGAAACAGTAATAATGTTTCGCGAACAAAAAAGGAAGGATTCTCATTTCTTTTCAACTTATATAATTCATTATATTTTATTCTTCTTCACAATCCCACTCAATTTTACACGCATCTCTAAATAAAATAAACGAATGTTATTATTAATATTATAATAATAATAATACTTATTTTATTATTACTATTATTATTGTCATTATTATATTTTTATTTATTTTAATTCTTTGTTTTACTTTCAATTTTCGTTTTGTTTCTAATTTTAATTTTTAATTTAGTTTCTTACTTTTAGTTTTCGTCCTAGTTTCTGTTACAGTTTTAGTCTTAGTTTGAATTTCAACTTTAGTTTTCGATTTAGTTTAAATTTTCCCTTTTCTTTCATTTTTTCTTTATATCCTGATCTTTTTATTAAAAAGAATAAACCTGAATAAAATGCCATAGAGCATAAAAATGGAGGGAAAATTGTCAATCCTTTGACGTATTTTCAAACGGGGAAAAATGAAAAATACCTAAGGTTTATATATATGTATACACACATATAGATATATATGACAATAAGAGAGGTAGCTTACGAGGGTCGAGGATATGTGAAGTTCAAAAGGCATTTGGGTATTGACTTGCACAGGAACGCTGAGTCAGTATGTATATATGTACGAAGGAACTTTCTCACAGTGAAAACCACTGGACATTCCTATGGGGGAATGGGACTTTTGAAAGTGGCATCTCTAAATCTGCAGTGCTTTCAGTGTCCTCCTCCTCCTTCTCTTCTTCAACCCTCCCCTCCCCTCCCTCACTCTGTTTACACGCCAACCTGATTCACTGTTCAGGGTTGCACTCTTAGTATGTATATATATACTTGAACAACTGAACTAACATATTTAGTTATTTCGAAATTTCCCATGAAACTTCATTCTAATGAAGTACTTATTTTACCACTACTATAAGCATGAAATTTATGAGAAATACTAGTTTCTATAATGAGCGAATAATGAGCTAAATATAATAACATCTTGTGCACTTTTTGAATGAAAAATATTATTTCTATTTTTTTTTATTACTACGATTACAGGCTTCGCACTCTATTATGAGTTTAAAAAAAGTAGGAAAAAGTTGCCTCGATGACAAAAAAAAGTAGGCAATAGTAGCCTCGGTGACAAAAAAAGAATTAAAGAATTAAAAACTTTTTAAAAAATTGAATTTCCATAGTATTTTAATTTAATAATTGATAAATAATTAAATTTTATAAGGAGTCACATTCTAATGTATTCACGTTTCTTAGCGCGAAGATTAATATTTAAAATTTTTATTAGTTAATTTAAAAAAAAGTACACGCTTCAAATTTTTCAATAAAATTTAATTTTCGTAGTTTTATTTTAATTTTGAAAAATAAGATTTTTTAATTCTGTTATTTCAAGATAATTGAATTTTTATAAACAAATAATTGACAATTTTTGATGTATAATAATTTAAATTTCTGTTCATTCTATTGAAAATAATTTACTTCCTTTAAAGAATTTTATTTCAATTTTTCTAAATAATCAAGGGAAGTTAGTCATCGTATAATTATAATTTTATTTTTAAAAATGTATTCGTAATACACATTCAATTAATTTCCTAAATAGTAAAACTTCGACAAAATTAAATTACTTTTAGGAATTTTATTAAAATTCATTGTAAAAGTCCAATTATTTCCATAAATAACAAAAATTCATTTATATTTACCACATGAATTCAATTATTTTCAAAAATTTTTCTTAATTCAATAATTTGTATGTCTTAATAAAATTTCCAAAAAGTATTCAATTATTTAAAAACAATTTTGACAAAATTCTACACGAACATTCAATTATTTTCTAAAAGAATAAAAATTTGATTAAATTTAGTCTAAAGAATTCAATGATTTTAATTATTTTTATAAATAGCAAAATTTTTCCGATTTACTTCATTCTTTTAAATATTATTTTTCAAAAATATTCCTCACAAGAATCCAATTATTTTCATAAATTTTCATAAAAATTTTTAAAAAACAATTCAATTATTTTCAAAAGTAATGAAATTCTCCACAGAAATTCAATTATGTTTGAAATTTTTTTGAAATTCTCCGAAATTTCAATTATCTTTATAAATAATTAAATTGTTGTCTACAATTGGATTATTTTCAAAAATTCGAATAAAATTTTACCCAAGCATTTATAATTATGAACAGACAAATTTTTTTTTTTTTTTGAAAAATTGAAAAAATTCTTTTGTTTAATTCAATTATTTCCAAATTGTAGTCAATTAAATGATAATTGAACCAATAAATTCAGTATTTGAAATGCAAACACCATTTAACTGACTCCAATAAATATTATTTGTTTCATGTAAATGTTTAATTGATAATAATAGTCAATTAATCAATTATTTGAATCAAAAAAAATTTTTTCCCAGTGTTTTTTCCTTATTACATTTGCTTCATTCTCGACATGAAAACGAATCGATTGATGTATATAAATAATGCATTTCATCAAAATTTTTAAAAGTAATCGCTATTTATATTTTTCGAAAAAAGTTAAAATTTTCTATTTCTTGAGATTGTTAAAATTTTTCTTTAAAATAATTACTATACAATAAAAGGTTAAGAAATTGGTGTATATTAATATCAGTGAACAACTTGTTATTACTATTTTTTAATTATTTTTATTTTTACTGGTATTATTATTAAAATGAATTTAAGTTTTTCATTCAATTTTCTTGTGTCTTGTCTGACAAAAAGTGTATTTTACTACTTATATTCTTATACTACTTACTATTGTCTGACTGAAGTTGATTTCTACTACTAGAATCACTGATTCTGATTCATACTACTTAAAACTTTTACTTCTCTCTTTTGTCTGACTAAAGTTGACTTTAACTACTTGAACTGAACATATGAATGTTTCTAAAAAATAAATTCTTTTAAAAAAAATTTTATCAACATAATTGAATTCATATCAACGAATTTCAATAAAGAATTCAAAAATAACATTTTTCGAAGAGTTCGATTAAAATCGGATTAAAATATTAAAAACATTTTAAATTCTATATTGGACTTCATTATTCATGAAAACAATTGAATATATATAAAGAAAAATATTATTTATGAAAATAATTAAATTATTGCGAAGAAATTTATAAAAAATTTGTAAATACAGTTAAATTTCTGTGAAATTTTTATTATTTATAAAAATAATTTAATGTTCGCTTAGAATTTTATCAAAATTTTTTTAAATAATTGTATTAAAATAGTAGATAATGGAAATGATTGAATTCAGGATAATGTTTGAAAATAATTTTAAATATTTTTTTTTTATTATTTCGCGTAACATTATGACAGCCTGTTTTTCATCATATATATATATATATATATATATATATATATATATATATATATATATATATATATATATATATATATAATATATATATATATATATATATATATATATATATATATATATATATATATATATATATATATATATATATATATATATACTTATTATAAAAAGAATAAAAAAAGATGGCAAACTTCCGCATCAGGGAATTAAACTTGCATAAAAACTCCCGTTAAAAAAAATTCACGGAATGTAATATTCATGCTTGGAAAAAATTAAAAAATACGAGACATGGATTTTCTTATTTTTCAAATTTATTAAATTGTTCAAATATTTTAAATCATATTTCCCTTTGTGCATTCTATTTTCACTGTCTGCTGCGCACTTATTCATTTTTTCATCATTTCATTTTGTTTTTTTTTCTTTTTTGCAAAAATATAAAATTTTAAAAATTCACGATTATAGAGTAAGCAGGAAAAAAAATATTAGTAAAATATAAAATTATGAGTTTCTATAGAATATAACAATTACAACAGCAAAAGTAGAGATAATTTATTAATAATACTAGTAAAGAAATTAAATGCATTTATTTATTAATTTACTTTTCAAAAGTAAACGATACTATTTGTTTCTAAAGTCACATTATCCTAGAAATGATCGAAATAATTAATTTATTATAAATTTTACCGTTAGCATTAATTTTTTGTCACTAAAAGAATACATTTTTTTTAGTTATATAAAAAATGTCTGTCGAGGAAAAATTCAATTGAAAACATTAAATGTATATAGTCGAGGCTTGGAGTGGAAAATTGTAAATTTCCAGGGAAATTCAGTACAGTAGATATCCCACCAAAAACCGAGATTATTGTGCGCCTGGGGAATCCTCTCGTTTGCCCAACTTACCGAAACGATTTTCGACTAAGAGGCAAATACTGTCGCCTCAAATGGACGATTTTGCGATAGAATTTTAACCTCTGGTGCTTAAGCGTCGACTTTTGGTATTTCCCTCTAAATACCCTCTTTAGCCAAAAGGGAAAATCTTTTCCCAAGATTTAGAGATTTCCACATAGTAAATAAATATAAGTACACTGTATTTAAAACAATAACATTTTTGCATTTCTAATATTTATATAATTCAATGAAAATTGTAAAAAAAACATTAAAGTCCATTTTTTATTTGATATAATAAAATATTTAAAAATATTTGTAATAATCAGGTAATACTTATAAACAAAATTATGATAATTCTTTTGTAATTATGTTTCTATTATTATTTCTACTTTTTCTTTTTCCCCTTTGTGTATACCACCGTTGATTTTTTTTTCTTTGTATTATTTACACACAGGAAGAAGAAGAACTTTTGTTGACCTTTTTCGAAAATTGAAACTCCACCTTATAAATATTCCATATCCTCTTTTGCATTCGTTTCTGTCGGAAGTGAGAGAGAGAGAGAGAGAGAGAAAAATTTGCAAATACCAACAAAGTTAGAAATGAAGGTTTACACACCAAAGTGTTGTAATGAGAAAATAATTGGGCTAGGCAGGTCGTGTACTCTCCAACGAAGGGAAAACTTTTTTATTAGATTAAATTGTAATGCGACTTGACTTTGTTATCAACTACAGAAAAAAACAACATTATTTTTTAAGAAATTCGAAAAAAATTGTTTTGACATTTTTTCTAATCATAAAACAAAATAAAAGAGGGAAGATAATCAACAGTACAATTTTTATTCCAATAAAAATTTTAATTCTCTTATCATTTTTATTTCTAAAAAAAATGTAAACTATAATTTATTGTATTTGAAGAAAATGATTATTGTAAATTCTTACTATTAATAATTTTCATTATTTTTTCTATAATTATTTAAATTAGTTAAATTATAAGGATGTTAACTTAAAATTGTAAGTGAATTGTTTTGTAAACCTTCTTTTATTGATTTATATAAATTCAAGGTTTAACAAATTACTGACTTTTTTTACGATAAATATTAAAAACAGTTAATACTTTTATTAAAAATTATTAAAATTAATAAAATTTGGTAATAATTATTAATAATTAAATGATTTGGTAGAAAAATATATATATATATATTAAATATAATTAAAATAATTTATAATGCTAATTGTGTAGTAAATATTAAATAACTAAAAAATGAATACTGAATAATGAATAATAATTAATAATAAAAATCCTTTAAGAAAAGAACTAAAAAAGAATAGAAAAATACAAAATAAAAATAAAATTGTAGAAAGAAAGATATTTGTAAAGAAAACAAAAACAAAGAAGTCGACTTAAGCAAAATAAGAAAAAAAATAAAAAAACTTAAAAATGTAAAAATTTTAAAAATGAGCAGAAAATTAAGTAAACAATTTTGATACCCAAACCATAAATCATCAAAATGATAACTATTATAATTAAAAATTCACAACCCCCCATTAATTCATTATCAGAACAACGTCACATTCTAATGTGAGCGTAAAACCACAGCAACAGATGTGATGATTTGTGTGAACAATTGCGCAAACATGGACAAAAACGTTTCACTCAAAACACCAAACAGAATTGTAAATTACCCAACTAGAATATTAATCCAAAAAGTACCATTTTTCTCACAAAAAAGGGAAAAAAAGCATAAAGATTTCAAAACTCAAACAAAAAAATAAAGAGAAAAGTTCTTTTCATACTCTTATGTTTTATTCCTCTTCACACCCCTCGAAACCTCTCATCAAATATTTCATTCCCCATATTTTTTTTTCTCATCATTTTTTTTGCAAAAAAAAAAACTTGGCCATATCCTTCCAGTTCTGTTCTCTTCATTCTTATGTACGTTCTGGATAGTTACCTCGCTGTTATTTGTCCTGGGACCCGGGGAATAAAAAATGTGCCCCGCACACAAAACCCTTTTACATCATCATTTTTAATTCCATCCGTCTTATATATGAGAAAAGTCGCTCTATTTCCGGATTTCATTTCACGCGAATTAGATGCAAATTCTTTTCTAACTTTTTTTGTCATTTAATTTTGGAAAAAAATGATTATTTTAGGGAGGGAAAATAAATTAACAATCAGCAAAACTATCATTAAGAGTGACAATTATTACTGGTAGTAAATATTAATAATTTCACGAATATTATTAAAAAATTTTATTAAATATTAATAAAATAAAAAAATAAAATATTAATAAAAAGTTACAATTTACAATTACAAGTTACAATTGTAACTTATTATTATTATTAATAAAATGATTTGAGAGTGCAATTAAGCAACAATAGAATTAATTTTAAGTGCAATTAATTCTGAATCGAAATAATTAGAACTGAATTAAATTATTAATAAAATTAATTTGAACTACAAATATTAAATAATAATAATAATAAATAATAATAATAATAATAATAATAATATAATAATAATAATAATATATATATAATACTAATAGTTAATAATATTTTATTAACGACAAATATTAAAAATTGTAACTTAGTAACTACCATTAACTAGCTATTAATTATAATTAATTATTTAATTAATCAATGTTTATTAATTTTTATTCTTTATTAACTAATTATTATTAATTGTTTAATTAAAATTTGCAAAACTAAACGCGCGCAAGCGGGCGTGAAATTTTCTTTTCCATTTTTACTTCCAAAATTTGCTTTTACAAATTTAATAAAAATTCTTAATTTCTTATAAAATCTCATTTTTCCTACAGTTTTTAATTAAATTGAATTATTTGAACAACTCGTATAATAAATGCCAAAATATTTCTATCAGCAACTTGAAGTAAAATTCAAAATTTATTTCAATAAAAGTTGGCAAAATTTTTAATTGTTTCAATTCTTTAAAATTATTTTCGGAAAACGAAGTATTTTTAAAAAATTTAGTTTCATTTTTTCAAGAAACAATTTTTCGAAATTTCTAAATTAAATTTTTCAAAACTTTAATACTTTTTCTTAAACAAAAATTTAAAAACTTATTCATATTTATTTTTCCCAAGGAATTAAAATTTCAAATAATTTCAATGAAAAACCTCATGAAATATAATTATTTCTAAAATTTACAAATGTAAATCATCCAAAAATCTTTTTTTTAGAATTTTTTAATAAAATTATTGAAAAACCTTAA
The DNA here is from genome assembly GCA_032873175.1 of Leptopilina drosophilae. Lineage (NCBI taxonomy): Eukaryota > Metazoa > Arthropoda > Insecta > Hymenoptera > Figitidae > Leptopilina > Leptopilina drosophilae. Next base: position 12,082,637 of record CM065485.1, read on the forward strand.
TAATTTTTAAAGAAATATAATGTTTTTAATAATTTTTTAAATTAAAAATTTAAAGATTTTTAAACTTTTGTTTCCCTTAAATTTTCAAGGAATATAATTTAAAAACCTTTTAAAATTTAATTAATTTCTAAAATTTCTGTTATAACTGTTTTAATATTTAATTATTTGTCAAAATTTTAACTAAAATTTTTGTTAAATCAATTCCAATAATAATTCAACTACCAGAATTGAATTATTTAAATAGAATAATTTTTGTAAATTCATAAAATTATGTAATTTAAAAATTATAATTATATTTAAGGACAATTTTTAAAGGGAGAAAAATAAAATTCTTTAAAATATAAAATTTTACAGAATCTCCAATTGTTTCAATTTGTTAAAATTGTTATTGTGAATTCAAGTATGTTTTTCTTTAAAAAATTTTAATTACTATTTTTAAAAAACCTTATTTTTAAAAAATTTCCAAATTAAATTTTTCAATTTTTAATAACTTTTGTAAAATAAATATTTAACTAATTATTGTTCTTTATTTGCTTAAAATTTCAAAATATTTAAAATTTTAAATTGCAAGTCTTTCAAAATTCAGTTAATTTTTTAGAATTTTTGAATAATTCAAAATTTAATTTTAAAGAAGCTAACAAGTTAAAACACTACACATTTTTACAAGTTAACTTTCCTTCTTTTCACATATCAATTTAAACTACAAAACAAAACATTGTAATAAAACAATGCTAACTTCAGGTGAGGGCAGATTATGTCGATTATTATAATGTAATTTTAATTAAGGCGAAGAAAATATTACAACTGTAAATATATGACTAATATATTCATAAGTAGATATAAATAAATTATCAATTAGTTATAATTAATTATTAGTTATTATTAATTATTTAATTCGCTTTCTAATTGATGCAAAGCGAATATTAAGACACAGTAAATAAACAACTTTGAATTTTCGAAGATGTGTAGGTAAAATTTTTGTGACTCAGAGATATATTTAATTAATTACTAAATTATCAAAACTGAACGCGCTAATGGTAGTAGGAAAATTTTGTCATGACTAAAAGTTGGGTTGTATTTTACTGAGACTGTCAGGGCTCGATAATTAATTATCACGATGATATTACGGACGAGGTTTGACGAAGGGAATTTCATATGTGCGGTGGGCTATGAGAGAGAGGTCTTTATCGGTACACTAACCCAGTTATTAAAATCCCATCAACAATATACCAAATTAGTTGATTAATTATCAAAAGAACAATAGTTGTATCTTGTACTTTTCAAATTTTAACAAAACTTTTTACTACTTTTTTTTATTATTTATTTTGTTAACCAGAAAACGTAAATTTTTATGTCGATAACAATTATTTGGGGTTTTTAGAGATGAAAATATCATTTATTCAAATTTTTTTATTTTTATTAATATTAATTAATTTATTTAGGAAAGTTAGGAAAATCTTCCAGACACTTTTTTAATATGAAAACATTGAAATAATTATTTTATTCTTTTAGATTTCACAAACAAAATTATTTTTGACAATCGTTCTTCAGTCACAAAACAATAAAAAAAAATTTGATTGAGTCTAAAAAAGTCATAAAAATCCTTTTCTTTAAGGTTTTTAGAGCTACTGAATTCGAATTTAATGTCAGATTAAAAAAATTCAAAATGTAGGGTCCAATATTATAATTAAGCGGTTACTAATTACTAATTATAATTATAATGATTAATTATAGTATTAAATATAAAAAAATGATAACATAAAAATAAAAATTTTCTTTTCCCATTATTTTTCAGCTGTGCAACTAAGTAGAACCGTAGAGATAGAGCCGAAAAATCAAGCAGCAGTTCGAGTTGGAGAAAGTTTGCGAATTCGATGCCGTATGCCAACGCCTCTTGGGCATTGTAGAATTGAAATTCCAAATGAAGGATCGTTGGTAATTGGAAATACTGAAAATTACTCGAACGAGAATGTCAAATATCTCGGCACTGGACTTGACAAAGGAGACTGTGATATTTTAATTTCGCGAATTAAAGATAGCAACGATGGTATCTTTAAATGTTCGCTTTTACCGAAAGACAGCGGTTACGAATCGACAGGAACCACACGAATTGTCATCGCCAGTAAGTGCACAAAAATATTTTTTCAAAAATTAAATATTAATTTTCAATTTTTGAATTTAGAAATTAAAAAATAATTTAACTAATATTTTTTTCAAATTTACATTTTATACAAACATGTACAGAAAACTTCCTGACAATTTTGTTTTAATTTCAATTTCAGATTACTTTCTTTTTATAAATTTTAATTAGAATTTTTTTTACAACTTTGTTAATTAAGGGAAATTTAAATAGACTCAAATGTAGTTAACTGGATTTTATGATCTCTTTTTAGCATTTTTAAGTATTAAAAAAAACTAAAAATGTACAAATTTTTAATTTACAGAACCACCTCGACAACCTCAATTGCAGTTGAGTCCAAGTGCAAGTGGTGGTCGCAGTTACAAGCGAGGGGAAAAATTGGAGATTTACTGTAACGCCTTTGGTGGAAAACCATCAGCTAATGTCAGCATTTATCTCGGTAAGTTACAATATTATTTATTTATAAAATTTATACTATTTTTTTAACTATTTTTATTATGTTCATTATTTTTAGTAAAAAATTTCAATTAGTTTCTTTTTAACCACAAAAATAATAAATTATAAACATATAACCCTCTTTTGCTACCGAAAACCACTAAACCGAAACAATTTAAAACACTTTGTCCTGCTTTGTTCGGACAAAAATCTCTTCTACCACTTTCGTCACTTTTTTCACAATTTTATCTTCTTCTTTCCAACCATACTAAATTAAAAAAAGATACTAAGTAGAAAAGAATCTAAAACACCTCTCGTCTGAGTAAATTTACGCTTTAAACTGCTGATTTTCAAGAAAAATTTATTCCTTTAATTAAAAGAAAAAAATCAATTATCCCTTTTTAAAATAAAAAAAGAATACAGTAAAATTTAGCATCACATTTAATTTATTTTTCTTTCTTTTTATTTGCCAATTTAACAAACTAATGTAAGTTTAATGTTGATGGGAATTTAATTAATGAAAATTTATTCTTCCAGGGGATGAGAAATTGAGTAGCGAGGATAGGTATTCTCAATTCTACGGAAATTCTGAATCGGATCAGGGTATGCAAAATGTGACCAGAAGCTTAGAATGGACCGATCACGGCAAAGAAGTGAAATGCATTGCCACTCACATTGCTCTTGATCGACCCCTAGAATCACAAATGACACTCGATGTTAACTGTAAGTACATCTAACAAAACCACAAAATAAATTTACATTTCCCAAAGTGCTTTTCTCTTTCCTTTATTTTCACTATTTTATATATTCAATTATTATCAAGATTAAATATTATTTTTTACTGTCAAAATTAATTTTATTTTGTTCTTTCAATTGTTCTTTATATTTAAATTTTTCTTTTATGTATTCTTTTATTCTAATTTTTAATAGTAATTAATATTTTATGACGTTTTATTAACGTTTTTTTACTATCAAGATTATTTTTAACTTGTTTTTTATTACATTTAATTAAATTTTCTAATATTAAACTTTTTTATTATACTTATATTTGTATTTATTTTACTTTTATTTGTTTTTTCAGGGTTGCCACAAAAATTTAATTTTCTTTTTCCCTGACTTTTCCCTGACTTCCAGACAGAATTTTGACTTTTTCCCTGACACTGAAAAATATTTTGTTTTACTCTAAAAATGATTAAATACTGAAAAAAATGTTTCTAATTTATTTATTTACCAATTTCTTTAATATTTTTAAATTAATCGAAAACAACAATAACTTCTTTAATCATTATTATTTTTCCATAGAAATTAACTTCTTTAAAATTCTTTATTAATTTTTATTATTTAAATTCAATTATTCCTAAAAATTCACGCAATAATGCTTTCAATATTAAATTATTATTCAAAATTAATACAATTTCCATCAAAATTCACTTTTAAATCAATTTTTATTAAAAAAATTGATTTAAATTGATTTATATTCTACGAGAATTTTATTAATAACTGTTAAAAATAATTAATTTCTTTTAAGGAATTTATTTTAAATTTTACTGAAATTTATTCTATTAAAGAATTTTATAACAATTTTTCAAAAATAATTGAAAACTTTTTGAACAATTTAATTAAAATTTTTAAAAATAATTAAATTCATGCGAAAAATTAAATTCATTTTATTAGCTGTTTGTTTAAATAACTGAAATTTGATCAAGAATGTTATTAAAATTGTTGACAATAATTTAATTCTTAACAAAAAGTTTTTAAAAACTTTTTTAAATAATTAAATTTTTGCAAAGTATTTTATTACTTTCCAAAAAAATTGAATTCTTTTAACGAATTTTTTATATTTATCATAAAATAATTGAATTTGTACAAAGAATTTTATTAATTTGATTAAAATTCCTTAAAATAATTAATTTTATGGGAAGAATTGTTTTAAAAATACTTAAAATTTGCAATAAAAATAAATAAATTCCTAAATGAAATTTTAGCTTTTTATAAAAATACAATTGAATGTTTTTGTAGAATAATATCAAAAAATTTTTTAAAGTAAAATTATTTTATAAATTTTATATGAAAATACAATAAATATTGAAAATCGTTCAATTGCGATAAAAATTTGAAAATAATTGAAATTTTACAAAGAACATTCTATTTAAACTTTTTTAAATAATAATTGAAAACTTTTGTAGAAAAATTTCGCTATTTATGAAGATAATTTAATTTTTGACAAGATATTCATTAAAAATTTTTTAAATAATTGAATTTCTTCGAAGAATTTTATTTTTTTTGAAAATAATTAAATTCTAGTGATGAAAATTGTTGTTTATAAAAATAATTGAATTTTGCAAAGAATTTCTTATAAGATTCCGGAAAAAAATTGAATTTTTGTAAAGAATTTTGTTATTTATCGCAATAATTGCGTTAAGACTTTTAAAATATTTAAATAATATTAAAAAATCAATTCTTATTGGAAATAGAAAAAAATGTTGATGGTTTTGTATTAGAATTCGTGGTAGATTCATAATTTATGAGACAAACAAAAAAGACTTCAAAATTTTCTAAAAAATTCTAAAAATTTAATTTTTTCCAGTACTTTTAATAAAAATCCCTGACTTTTCCCTGACTTCCCTGACCAATTCTATTTTCCCTGACATTTCCCTGACTTCCCTGACTTCCCTGACCTGTGGCAACCCTGTTTTTATATTTATTAACTTATATTTTTATTCCTATTTATTCAATTGATTCTTTTTTATTTATATTTGGATTAGTTTTTGTATTTTCAATTTTATTTCAATCGAATAAATTTCTAATTTCAATACACTTTTCTCTCTTTTAAAAAAAATTTGTTTCTCCATCAATTGAAAATTTGTACACTGAAAAAAAAACGTTTCATTAAAAACTTCAATACTGACGAGTATTATCAATTAAATACTTGTTGGTATCAAATAAATTTAAGAGTCAATTACATATGTGCTTGAAAAACGAATTTCTTTTAATTACAATTTTTTTTTATTTGGGTCTAGGAAAAAACTATTTTTCAGTAAATTTTTTTTTAATTCTAGTCAAAAATAGAATCAAAATAATAAAGTAAGTCTACTAAAAATAAATGATACAATAATAAAATAATCAGTGTGAATAAATAAAATGAAAATAAATTAAAATAAAAAAAAAATTACGAATGAAAGAAAAGTAATAATATAATCTGAAGTAAATTTTTCCCCCTTTTTAAAATTTGATAAATTTGGAAAAATAATTTTTTCCCTTCCTGCCCAAAAAATATTGTCAAAAAATTTCTGTAATTAAAATTAATACAATTAAAAATTAATTTTCAGTCCCACCACAACCACAAGTCGTAAAGGAGCGTTTTGGCTACGTCGTTGGACAACAAGGAGTCGTGAACGTGACCATTGAAGCAAATCCTCAACCTTATTTCACGTGGATCGTCGGTTCGGAATCAATTCAAGCGGGAGCAGCGGACTCGACAAATCGACTACAGACAAACACTCCCATTGAAGCGGTAAATAAAAAACCGAAATTCAATTTCTTATCTTTTTTTGAAATTTAAAGTCAACAATATATTTTTATTTAAAAATCTCTTTAATTCTCTCTCTTCCTCGCACATTTTTTTTTCTTCAACGATTGTTTCTCGGAAATTTTTTTGATATTACTTTCGCGTCTCTTTGGATGTTCTTTAGACCCCGAATTCATTCACAAAATCGTATTTTCTGTCTGTCCCTGTCGTCGTGTGTGAAACTCTCCAAAATCCCTCGTGAGACTGTAATGAAATTCCACTGGATTCAAACAATAGTTTTAAATGTCAGCCCAGAAACGTCAGAGCAAGAGGAAGGGAGAGAGAGAAGCGCACAAACCTTGTATTCCCATCACTTCTAATATCATTTCATTACTGAATATAAAATAGTGAATTTAATTTTCATTATATTTTTTTTTCATTCCCAGTTTCATTCTATATTGTCCACTTTTTGTGAATTGCAAATTTAATCAAAATTTAAAGCATTTGGACAATTTTCAATTATCTTCAAGCCACGATTATCAATTTCAATTTTTTATTTAATTTTGATATTAATATTTATTAATCATTAATTAATATACATTAACTAAACAGCAAAAAAATTAGTTAAAATTAGGTAATTTTCGATTTCACATTAATATTAATTCAGTGACTAAAAAATAATATTTATAAACTAATCTTTTATTATTACCTTTTTTATTATCAGGGAAAAGGAAGATGGACCGCAATTTTGACAATTGACAGCGTTCAAAAAAGCGACACTGAGAAGAGATACCTCTTGAACGCAAAAAATATGGAGGGAACTGAAACCTACGAAATCAAAATCTCCACTTCCGCCGAACCACCAGGTAAGAAGAATTTTCCTAAAAAAAAATTATTTACATTTTGAAATTGCTTTTTTATCACAAAAAGATAATCAATAAAAGTAAAAATCATTTTCATTGTGGCACAAAATCACTTGACGCAAAATAGTTAATTTTTAGCTTTCTTCACAATTTGGCACTTTTTCAAAATTTTTGGCACTTTTATGAATCATGAGGGATTGATTATTATAAATTATATTCGTTCGATTTGAAAGAAATAAATTTAATAGTTAATAAATTTTTCTACTAGTCAAGAAAAATAATATTTAATAAAAAAAAATTAAAAAATAATAATTGAGAAAAAATTGACGATTAATAATCCTTGTTAATTTATTAAGAAAGAATTAAATTTTTAAAAAAATAGTAAATAAAAAAAATTAATAAATTATAAAAAATGAAATTTCGCAAAATAATAAATTATATAAAAAAAACTAAAGTAGAAAAAGAACTAAATTATAAAAAATGAAATTTCGCAAAATAATAAATTATATAAAAAAAACTAAAGTAGAAAAAGAACTAAATTATAAAAAATGAAATTTCGCAAAATAATAAATTATATAAAAAAAACTAAAGTAGAAAAAGAACTAAATTATAAAAAATGAAATTTCGCAAAATAATAAATTATATAAAAAAAACTAAAATAGAAAAAGAACTAAATTATAAAAAAATTAATATATAAAAAGAACTAAATTACAAAAAAATTAAAATTACAGAAACCCGTGTGGAAAAGCCCTAACCACGTCGACAAATCATGAGGACCCCCGCGGGGTCCGAGGCGGGCAAATTCATGAGGGCCACGCAGGCGGCCCTTGTGGATTGCTCACAACTTTGATTTGGAAAAATTTATAAGTTTAAATCTTAAATAATGTTTTATTACTAACAAATTCATATTTATAATCATTGTAAACAATGGAGAACCTCAAATTATTTTTTATTATAATATTATTATACTAAAAAATTAATGTTTATAATGATTTTAAATAATGAAAAAAGTGTATTCTTAACAAAAATTTAATAACATTTTTTTTAAAATTTGAAATTACATAAGGGCAAAAGGACTTCATACAAGGGTCAAAAACAAATATTTTTTTTAAATTAACAAATGAATATTTATAATCTTTTCAATCAATGAAAACCACATTTTTAACAAAAATGTATTGACATTCTTTTTTTATGAAATTATAAAAATATTAATTAAAGAATATTTATCGTTTATTATTTCACGATTAATATTAGTACTTATTTTTTTATGGTAATAAAGAGAGATATATTAATCCACATATATACTACAATATTATCTATAAATTTGCTTTTGGTCATGATTTAATTTAAAAAAACTAAAAATCATTTAATGATAAGGTTATTTATTTATAATTTACTTTCTTTATTTTTATTTATTAATGCAATTAAAAAATTAAGTTGCGGGCAAAGGTAAGTTCATCCTCAGTGGGCCAAAACCTGTTTTCCACACGGGAATACTAAAATGTAAAAAATTAAATTAACAAAAATAATGAATTAAAACCGTAAGTCTAAATCAAATTAAAAATTATTGAAAAAATATCAAACTAAAAAAAGAACAGTAAAAAGAAAATTAATTAAATTGACTAAAAAATTATTTATAAATTAAACTAACAATATTTAATTGAAAAATTATTATCTAAACTAAATTATACTTGTTTCAAAATCTTTTTTTTAAATAATTTTTATCTATAAAATTGTAACAATTATATCAATATTATTGTTATTTTTGAGCAATTTTCGAGATTTTGTCTAATGGCAAATTTTCGCATGCTCACGCAGGACCCTTAAGTCACTTCTATGGTAAGCTCTCCGAACACATGCACGCACTAGGTAATGTCATTTTTCAATTTTATTTCAAGCATTTCATTCTCAACATGAAAGTTTCGTGTGAAATATTCAATTATCTTCGCGCGTGTAGTTTTAAATTTTATTTTTACAAATTTTATACATTTCGTCTTCTCTAAAAAAAACGAATTAAATAAATTTTCAAATTATATTTTAATTTTATTTCTCTTTCAATTATTTTATTTTTAATTATTTAAAAAATTTTATTTCTAATTATTTATTTTACTTTCTCTATTGTTTTAATAAAATTAATTATTTATTTACTGTCTCCTCAATTATTCAACAAATTTTGTTCCTCTCTTAATTATTTGTTTTAATTATTTACTGTTTGTTTTAATCAGAAATAATTTTTTTCTCTCTAATATTATAATTTTGAGTCTTCAATTTTTCTGTTTTGCTTCAATTTCAATTTTTTTGTTCACTTACACTTTTAGTACTTTTTTCCTTTTTCTGTAAACCCGTCAACCTTCCTAAACAAAAAGCAAAAATTATCTAACATTTTAATAGTTCAATAAAAATTAGAAAAATTGAAAATAATTTCCACAGTAAAAATTCTTTTGGAAACGTAAAATTTTACTTTTCTGATGAATCTTCAAATTAAAACGAAACTTTCATGTAGGGAAATGAAATAAATTTTCACAAGTAGAGTGCCTTTGGAGATTGAGATGAGAACGCAGTGAAAAATAATCAAAATCCGTTCCTTTATAACGCGGGGATGATTTTTAATTGAATTGCATTCTTTGTCCCAAGTCGTATAAAGATTTCATTGTAAGCTTATCTATTTTTTTGTGTCTTTAATCGTATTTTAATTAACTTTCATCTCTGTGTGCAGTGTTATTAATTTTCGCAAATTTTTGCTAACAAAAAAACAAAATTTCGCAGAAAAACTTTTCCTATAATTTCCATTTTATTTTTTTCGTTTAGCGCTTGTTATTTTTAACAAGCTTTTAAATGTTTGCTTTCATTTTTTGTTTTTTGCAAAAGTGTGTAATGAAAAAGCTACTTTTTTTGTTGTACGTTTCAGAATATTCCTGGTTTTCTTTTTCATTTTTTCGAACAATTTCAAGTTTGTGAAAAAATAAAATTACAGTTAAAATTATTATATTAATTACAAACATTATTACAATTGCAATTAATTATTATAAAAATTATGATTATTTATTATAATTCCATGATCAGTAATCATAATAATAATTTTTCTACAATAACTATAATAATATTTATTGAATTCCTCCAGATATCAAAATATATTTTATTAATTCTATTTTTCCGATTTTTTATTAGTATCAATTATTTATTTTTCATTACGATAATAATTATAATCTACATTAATGACCTTTTATTAGTATTTAGTAATTAACATTTCCTAAAAAATGAAAAGAAAAATTGTTCACTAGGGAAATTATCAATTTTTGTCTCTCTCTCTCCCTTTTTTTGTCGAGTGTGATTAAAATTCTTTTATAAATTTCAGGTGTAGACCTCGACGCTGGATCGATTATTGGAATCGTTATAGGAGTGGTTATTCTAATTCTCGCAATATTCCTTGTCATATTTGCCCGAGCAACTGGTCGCTGGTGCTTTGCAGGTGAGTGTCAATAACGTGATAAAAAATAAAAATTGATTCTCAATTAACTTTCTTTGACATTACCGTATATATAGTATATATATAATTTTTTTTCTCTGTTTTTCCCCTTCTGAATAATTCCTCAGCTCTCTATATATACAAAAAAAATATGGAAAATTATATACAAACTGTAGGTAAATTGTGAGATGAGAATACAAAAAAAAATTATTTCGCAAGTGTGCTGCTCTCGTTAAACGTGCATATTGTGTCATTATTTGCATATACAGAAAAAAACAAATGAGACAAATGAAAAAATGCATACAAAACAATTACTATTATCCGGTTACTTTTTATTTCTACCTTTTTTCCATCTCAATTTTAATACTAAAAAAAATCTAAATTTCGTTATTTTCAACTTATTTTTAATTTCAATTCAACAATATATTTTTAAAAGCAATAAAAAATCGTCTAAGCCAAATAAAATCAAATTAAGTTCAAAAAAATACAATATTGAATTAATATTTAATTCAACTTTAAAAGAGAATTTCGATTTCTTCCGATTTACAGAAAGTTTGGCTTTGCAAAATATAATTTCTTGAGAAATAATTTTTCTATTACGATAATTATTATTATTACCTATTTATATATTTGAACTAAAAGAATAATGTAGATTAGAAGTCAGAGTATTTAATTTGACAGAAAAAAAGTTATAGAATTAAAATTGAATTAATTTTTGAATTTTCGGTTACTTTTTTTTTTGTTTTTAATTGTCAATTTTTGCTAGTTATTACTTTTATGTATACAATGTCTTGTGTGTTGTGCCGCTAAACGATAGGACAGCATGCAAGTCGGGCCAAGTAAAGACAATGGAGAAACACCAACATTTACCGTGCGATTCCATGTACTAGGCAAAACACTGTCCAGGGGTAAGTCACCTCAGACAGCAACCCCATAATTAATGCTCTCGCTGTTCAATCGCAATCATTGTCTTATTTTTTTAATCTATCACATTTTACCATTTTTGTTTTGTCAAACTCATTATATCTCTGAATTAAATGTTTATTACACCGAGTGGTTCAAAAAAATAACAGAACGAAATTTTTCAAAGTTCAATCAAATTTTACCTTACAAAAATCTTAACTTAAAATAAATTTTAAACAATTATTTTTTCACTGATTACTTTCAAAATAGTGTTTAAATTTTAAGAATAAAAAAAATTTACGATAAATATCTCAATTAAAATTCAATGTAAATGAAAATTTTATATTTGATTATTTAATAAGTTTATGGCAAGAATTTTTATTTCTTTTTTAATTGGAAAAATGAAATTTATAAATAATTGAAATTTGAAAAAATATTTTTTTGAACCAATCTGTTACAAAGTAGTATTTAAAATATTATTTTAATTAGAAAATCAGTGACATATCCTTATTTTGTCAAGCAAAATAGAAAATTCCTATTTTTTAGTTTTCTTTTTATTATTATTATTATTTATTATTTTAATATCATTTAATATTTTTTGTTATATTAATACAAATTATTTTCTAATTGTTTTTCATTTTAATGATTTAATTTTTATTACGCTAAAAAGAACAATGCTTTTTCGTTCGTTAATTATTTTTTATTTAATTACTTAATTTTTGTTCATTGCTGAGACTTTTGGTCTTATTATTTATTTTTTCCTATTTTGTTATTATTCTGTCATTATTTTGTTATTTTATAATTATTTTCTTTTCATTTTTGAATTATTTTTTCACTTCTTTATTGTTAAATTATACTTTCCTAGTCATAATTTTTCTAAATTTAATTTTTAAAATTCCTTTTTATCTCTTTTTCTCATTTTCTATTCCAACAGGTAGAAAAGTTGAAGTAAATGAATTTTTCATTAAAAAAGTTTATAAATTTAAATTAAAAAATTCTCCTCTTTTGAAAAAATTAATTAACTCTGATAAACTTATGGCTATGTCACTGGTAATTTTACGTCCCTTATTAGTATCACTGTTCCATAGGAATTTAAAAAAAAATAGCGTCGATATCACATATCCAGCATGGAATTATCGCAGCATTTCTATTTCCTTTTTTTCTCTCGATAAAATAATTTTCATTCACACGAAAAAAAATTCAAATGTTTGACGAATTCATATTGGAAAATGTGAAAATTCTGGATCATAAATTTTTCCCTATCAATTATTTAATATGAATTATTAATGTTAATTAATAATATTAAATTTGTATTCGCTAATCTTAATTATTAGGTGTTATTAATATTAATTGTTAATATTTAGTTGTTAATATTAATTTTTGATATTAATGATTAATATCAATTATTTATTTTTATTGTTCATATTAATTGTTAATGTCAATTATTAATATTAATTACTTTTATTAATTAATTCTTAATTAATATTAATTTAGTCAATAAATTGCAATTTCATAAATAAATGTCAGTATTAATTTCATAAAAAATTTCCACAGTCAATTAATCAATCAAAATAATTAACGAATTAATATTTATTAACAAAATAAAAAAATCAAATTCGAAAATTCCATCAATAAAAAATTTTTTAAAAAGGTTATTCACTTGTTTTGTATACCAAATTCTCGAAAATTAGTTTTCCGTAAATGTATAAACGAAAAAAACCAAAAGAGAAATTTACCAAAATTGAAATTGACTAATTAATCAAGTACATAGTGAAAAGAAACTTATCGCAATAACCTTCGTCGTAAACAATTCGAATCGGTGTTCTGAGGATTTATTTTTGCATTTTCTACCTCGCAACTTTGCGCCAAGAGGAAAAATAATAGTCCAAATGTCGATTTTCGACAATCAAAAAAAGAAAAAAAAGTAGAATGAAGAATGCGATGCATGCTTCTCTTAGCTTATACAATACATACTTTTATATTTAATTGTTTACCAAAAATTATTCCGCATGTACTAATCATGTACTCGTATAAATAATTAATTTCCAAAAAAAATATTGAAATCACAATCGAAAAAAAATTGTATTAAAAAAGTAACAAGCAAACCGTAATCGGCGAAGGCAAGTGTGGACCACTATTTTTTTTATTAATTTTTCACTTATCGAACATCAAAAAAAAGAAAATTTTTTTGCTCATTTACCTCCTCTGTGTATTACGAAAATGAATAATTTAAGCATGATTCGTAATTCTCGCTTTCATTCTGTTTCATATAATATTAATATATATTATGCTAATTAGAAGCAATATTGTTGAATAGATGCCACCTCATCATGATCAAGTAGCTTTAACATTTACTCACAAATCTCATACGCTTCGACTGATACGTTTTAGTGGCATGACCTGCCTGTGAATGTTACAATAAGTCAATCTGTTTATCATACTGATTAGTGCTCTATTCAGCAGCTTTTGGACACAAAAGGATAAACTGATTCACCTTCCAATAGAGTCACACAGTACTGCTGATGAGAATACAATACAGAAACTAATACAATATAACTGAATCATCTATTTTCATAAATTTCATACTCTCTTTAAATTCTCTCTGTTTATTCGCGAAATTATTTTTTTATATATTTTTTTGGTAATTTCTATTTTTTCAATTTTTTTTATTAATGTTCAATCTTTTTGGGAAATTTCAGTTTCTAACTACCTACAAATATTTATTTATTCAGCATTTTTATTTTTGCATTTGGAAAAATTTTGTTTACTCAGTATTTTTATTTTTGAATTAGAGAAAACATTTTCTTTCTCAGCATTTTTTATTTTATTTTAAACAATTTTAGTCTCTAATTTCCACAAAATATTCATTTATTTCTTACTTTTATTTTTGAATTTAGAAAAAATTTTGTTTACTCATCAATATTTTCTATGTTTCAATTTGGAAAATTTTCGTTTTTAATTAAAGAAATTTTTTCATCCTGTATTTTTACTTTTCAAATTGTAAAAAAATTTTGTTTATTTGACAATGTTTACATTTTCAATTGGAAAAATACTTTGTTTGCTCATAGTATTCTCCTTTTTTTCTATTTGAAAAAAATTTACTTTCGAATTTAACCAAATTATATTTATTCAATTTTATTATTTTATTTTATCTGCTCAATATGTTTCTGTTTCACTAGAGAAAATTTTATTTATTCAAAAAATTTTATTTCACAATATTGAAAAATTTGTTTTTACCTCTATCATTTATTTTATTACATTTTATTCTACGTTATTTTTTTATTTCAATAATTTTTCTTTAATTTTCAATGTTTCGTTATTTTTCTTTTCACGTTAAATCAAACCAATTTTTATATTCATAAATTGTACGTTCATTTTTATGGGTTTCATTAATTCAAATTCATTACATTTATTTTAGTGATTAATTAACGTTCATTAAATTAATTTCTTTATTACATTAATCAAATTTATTTAATGAATTAATTCACATTAGATAAATTAATGTTAATTAATTGCATTAATTTACTAATTACTTACTTTACTAAGTTGTTAACAACTTAATCTTACTGCATTTACTAATTTGGTTATTTTATTAACATAACATTAAAAAAAAAATTTTTTAACGTAATTTATTAACAAAATATTCTAAAAAATATTAACAAATTAAAAAACTAAATAATTTAATTAATTATCTGTTGCTCTAAATTGTTACAAAAGAATTTTCTGTAGAAAAAATTTCTGTTTTTTATTACAAGTAAATTTGTTAGTAAAGAATAAAATCTTGAAATAAAAAAGAATTTTTAAACAAATTAAAGAGAAAATAAAGTAAACTGAAATACAAATGTAAATTTGTAAGTAAAAAATAATTAATAATTAACTTTTCTGAAACTAACTTTAGTAACTTTTCAATTAATAAATTAAATCCCTAAAAAAATAATTTTTTGAAATTTCAAAATTCAATGGTCAGTATTTTTTCTCTTGGAGGTAAAAATGTAAATTAAACTGTTTTTTTGTATATAAAAGTGTAAAAGAAAATATTTTATTAATCAAATTTTCTTTCTACTTTTAATTCTTTATCAATATTAAAAAAAATCATGTTAAAAAAAATTTTAAACTATCAAAAGACTCGTATTTTTTCCTCTAAATCAGGAAATTCGTATTACAAAATCGAAAACAACATATTTTCTTGAAAATCATTATAAAAAATTTATTTTACTATTTATTTATTCACAAAAAAACAAATAAATTAATTAATTACAATTTTTCATTTTGGGGCAAGTAAACAAAAGAGCATGCAATTTTTATATTATAAATGTGCTTCTCATAAAATATATGGTAAGAATTTTCCACCACTGAAAATAAAAATCATCAATTAATTAATTTTTATCACCTCAATAATAATAAAACAAAAGAAAAACACAAAATATGTTTTACTATTGATGTTCTAACAAAAAAATAATTACAGTGCAATCAAAAAACACTCTTCATTTTTTGCACTAACTGTATTTTCCAATTGTTACACTTATTTCTAATTATTATAATTACCCAAGGTCAAATTCAATTAAATAAACAATTTGTCAATGCATTTTTTCAAACAAAATTTCCTCAAAACAATTTAGGCAAAAAAATAAAATTTATTCGAAAAAAAATTAAAAGGAAAAGAAAAGATGAAAAAGAAAAAGAAAAGTAAAAAAAATTGAAAATGAAAATAAAAAAGAAATGAAAAAGTAAAAAAAATGTTATTAATTATTATATATTGACATCATTAAATATTGTTATCCATTTATTTCATTATTAAGTAATTATCATTAGTAATTAATATTTCCAATGACAAAAAATATATTTGTTTATTTAAATAATCGTCAAAGAAAAAACAGAAAATAGTAGATATAAATCCATAATAATTAATGATTTATTAATTACTTCAAAATTGATGAAAAAATGCTCTAACAAATTGTTTATCCCAAGTAATTTTTTTACTTATGCAATTCAAAAATTCCTATGTTTTACTAATATTTTTGATAACAATTTTCTTTTTGTGTAATTAATATTATTAAAAAATTGCCAATAATTTTTGTGTCTTTAATTTATTGCATTTTTTTCTCTCAAAGTAAAAAACACAAAAAAAAAGAAAATTCCAAATCAAACCACACTTGTGCCTTGACCGATCGTGGCAATGCTTGTTACAGCGAGACGCCGTGGAGATGAAGAAGCTACTGGTGGTGTTGGCGCTGGAAGCGAGGCGCATATCACGCCCGGAGATGAGGACGAAGACCACGAAGAATCCCGCTACATCTACGACGAAAAAATTCCCCATGGCGGCCAAGAGAATCCAATTCACGCGAGCAACGAGTACATCAATGGACGTGCTGACATAAAGCACAAAAAGGATGAAAAAACGGAATCGCCAGTTTAAAAAAAAATCACCAATTTTTTTATGCTTTTTTATCTCCAGTCAGTGACGACGTTTCCTAAAATTGCTGATGGACAATCGTTTCTATTGCAGAAAAAAACGCCAAATTTTTTTTTTTTTTTGAAGAAAATCTTTTTTTATATATTTAGCTATATAAAAAGTGTTTTTAGAAATTTTTTTAGAAATTATTTAGGAATTTGTTTTCCTAATTTTATAGAAGCCATTTTTTTCGCTACACAAACATTATTTTGATAATCGAACAATTTTCCCCTAAGGATTTTTTCCAAAAATTCGTAAATTCTCTTGGTCCAAAAATCAGCAATTACGTTCGTCTGTTACGATTCAATTAGTACATTTTTTCATGAATTTATATTAGTAGAAGAAGAAAAAACAGTGTACATACCATGGGTGTGAAAAAGTTAACGAATTTCACCAATTTTTCTTTTTCTTTCAACTTTTAACATGTTTTAAGTTCGATGATGAGAAAAAAAGAAATAAATATTTTGAAAAAAAACTAAAAATCGAAGCAGTCGAACGTAAAGTTAAAAAAAAATAGTCGCGTTTTTTCTTTTCTTTTTTCGTCGATACGTGAAAACATGTAAATATAGTTAAAAGAGAAAAAGACAACACGCCACATTGTGCGGAGACTCTCGTGGTCTTTCCTTAATAACTAATTTAGTTAAATTAAACTTAAGTATTAACACGAAAAATAATAATTAAAAAACTACTTGCAGTTTTTCGACGATTGCTTAAAAGAAAATTAAAAAAAAGATGTGTATGAAAATTCGTCGAAAAACTCTTGTCAGTAAAACAAAAAAAGATTTGTGAGACTAAGAAAACGAATCTTTCGTATCGAATCGTATTACGATTTTTTTCATCCAATTGAAAATCGTAATTAGATTTAGAAAATTTGTCGTATACAACTCTTACCTTTTTGCAATTTGTAAGAAATTTAAAAAAATAGCACTAAACTAAAAGAATAGTTAAATTTTTGTAATTAACAACTTCTAGGGAAACATACGCAATACGGAAATTTTGTACATTTTTCCCTCTTCGAAATGTAATTTGATTTTGTATTTCATTTTTGTCTTTTCAATATTCCAAACATTTTTTTCTGAATTTATTTTATTTTTCCAAATTAGAAAAAATTGATTAAAATCTCTATTGCTTAAAAATAAAAAGTACAACAAATAATTATTACTGTAAAAAGCCTAATAATGAAAATTATTATTCTATCCAGAAAATTGAGTAATAAAATTTATTAAATTAATTTATTTTTATTGTAAAAAAATGCAAGAATAAAAACTATTATTCTCTAATTGCAAATGTAAAAATATGTACAAAATTAAATTATATTCGACAAATAGGGGGAAATTCGAATTATCTGTTTGTTTAAACAAAAACTAAATTAGGTTTACAGAAACGAAGCGAAAAAAACCTAACCATAGATACATTCCATAAGGTAGCTTTCGAAAAGAGGATTTCACCTCTTAACGCAAAAAAGACTTCTCTCTCGCCTTTTTATACATTTGAAAAAAAATTCGGTCAGTAACTTCTAAAAAAAATATCTGACCATTAAAAAAATAATAACACTTTCGATAGTTTTTCCCCACCTTTTTTAAAAAAAATCAAATTCAATAATTAAGGCGATTAACGCAAAAAAAACCGTCTCATATTTCGAATCTCTCTAGAAATATAAGTTATTAATTAGTTGCACAAAAAAGTTTAAATTAGTTTAATTGCGAAAACCATGTTTTGTTTTATTTTGTCACTAAAATAATCTAGACTAGTAATTAGAAATTAAGATTTTTTCTCGAATTTTAAGAATTTTTTTCACACAAAAAACACAACACAATGCACCGCTCGATTTATTTATTATCCAAAAAGAAAAAAGCTGCGGTCACTGTTAGCGTTTAATTTGTCAAAAACATAAAAACAGTCCGTAAGCTTTTTTTTACTTTCTTATTATTACCTTCGACAATAAGCGTTATTTGTACTTTTGTACAGGTGAATTTTTACTTAGCTGCAGTAAACAAAAAAAAAGGATGACGTAAGAGGACACCTTCGATTAGTTTCAATTTTTCTCAATTTTTGCACATAACACACAATTTTTACCATCCCCCCTCTTCTCTCTAATAGAAAAACTTTGATTTTCAACTTTTTATCGACAAAAAAAAATATGAAAAAGAAAACGAATGAGATATATGGAAAATAATCGCCGACAAATTTGTTCTCAATTTTTATTTCCTACAAATTCGTCGGCAATTAAATTTCCAATATTACTGCGTGTTGTATATTGAATATATATATAAATATATAAATATTAAAATATTATAAATACTACGATATGAGATTAAAAATAAAAAAAAAATATGATATATACTGAGTCCCGTGTACTTGATCAGACGATTGTTAAAAAAAAATTTTATCCCTTCGTAAATCTTTCAAGTACCAGAGACCTGTCGTTATCTATCTCTTTGAGAAAAAGAACATTATAAATCAGAGTGATGTTTTACTTAAAAAAAAGAAAAGAAAGAATAAAAACAAAGTTAATGAAATTAATTCAACAATGTAATGTGCATAGCACACTACGAAAAAAATATAGATGATAATATGTGAGTGTTAATTACCAAAATAGGTATTTGTAACGTATTCGCAATCAGGATGTTGTTTATAGCCACTTGAAAAATCGACATTTCGCATCTTCGTATCTGAATATCAATCTAATAAATATAAAATAACGTCTAAGCAAAAAAAAAACCAAACGAATATTTAAAAAACAAGGAAAAAATTGTATCTCAAAAAAAAATTATAGAATAAAAAAACCGTCTGAAAAAATCCAAGATTTGTCTGCGACATAATCTAAGATACCGTTTTAAAAAAAGTCTGAGATAAAAAACAGTTTTTTCTAAAAAGCGATTAGTAAAAATGGAACGCGCAATAAGTTGTTTAAAAAATAGTAACTAAAAAAATCTAGCAATTTTTCAACATTTTTTACCTAATGTTTAACTTTTAAAAAGCAACGGTCCAAAATTCACTGCCAAAAAAATCGCTTTTTTATACTGATTTTTCCAATCACGAAACTCATTCAGCTTGTTGAATTAAATATTAAACAATTATTTATTCACTTCAATAAAATAAACAAAAAAACTTTTTCTATTGGAATAAAGAAAATAAGTTTTATTTTATTCAAGTAAAGAAAATGAATAAATAAATTTATTTCTTTTATTGAAATAAATAAAACGAATAAACAAATTTGTGGCACGGACAGTTAAAAGGGACCTACGGTCCGAAAAAAAGATTTCGAGAAAAACGACTTTGAAGTTTACCAAGTTAGTTTTTTTGCACTGCTTTTTGTCAAAGTACCTAACTTTGAAGTGAAATTGTGAGAAAACTAATGCAGCTAGAAAGCTGCGGTTTATTGCGTTAGAAAGATCGGTTTATTTACTATAAGAGCAGATAAAAAAGTCAAAATCGATTTTTTCGGATCGTAGGTCCCTTTTAACTGTCCGTGTCACATTTATTTACTCTACTAAATTTGATAAATAATAATAATAAATACTTGAGATACAAAACAGAAAAAATAACCATAAAAAATATACCTTACGCAGGATACGTTTAATGTACAAAAGAAAACAAAAAACAAAACGATATTGTGGTACATTGATATAACTTACTTTGTAATTGATTTTCTACTATTAAATTAATTGATAACTAATTACTTAACATTCGATGGTCATGCTATCGCGTTATGCTTTTATTAATCACGAACTTAATGGCGCGTGTCCAGTCAATTCCGTTTTTGACATTTTAGAAAACAAAAAAAACGAAAGAATACAAAAAAGCTCGTAACTCGCGAGCTTTTTATACCGAAAGTTTGTAAAACTCGTAATGACTTATATAATATATTTAAAAAAGAAATGAAGGAAAAAAGAAAAAAAGCATGATCGTTGGCCATACAATGGAGTATATAAATATATAAATATAAAAAATATATATATATTTATGTTAATAATAAGCTTAGGTAATATAACGATTTACGATTACTATTACCTGGTGTTCTCTGAAACATTTTTTTAACTCTTTTGTTCAAAGCGAAATTCACCTTTAATTTTTGATTCGAATATTTTTTCTTAATTTCTATAAGTATATTCTATACAATTCTATATAAATAAATTATTCTACTAGTTCAGGGACAGAAATTATAAATACTTTTTATTTAATTAGCTCGTTCGTTTACACTCCCAATAAACACACTGGTTGGTTCTTGAATATTCGAGAATGTAAAATGCTTCTCAATAATTTCAATACTTAAAAAAACGTCTGATTGAAAATCATTTTTTTCAGACACGTTTTATATTTAGATAAAATTATATTTCAATATTATGATTTAATTGTAATTTGATTTTATTATAATTTAATTTCAATACAATTTAATTGTAATTGTAATTTAATTGTACCACAATCTATTCCATTTTATTCTATTATATTTTTTTTTATTCTAAACAGATGAAATATAAAAATATAATAAAAATAAAATTGAATTGAATAAATTCATGAACAAATAATTTTATTACAATTAATTTTATTATAATTTAATTTTATTAAAATTTAACTGAATTGCAATTAATATTATAATTTAATTTTCCAACTAAATTGTAGATTTATAATTATCGTTTAATTGATTATGACAAAATATAATTACCTATAATATTAGAAAACAAATTTTTTTTATTAATTTTTTTCAAGAAACGACATTAAATTCTAATCAGAAAATATTATAATCTAGTTTGTTATTAGAATTTTTAAAGAAAGTAATTATAAATAATTCGTATTTTGTATTTTATATACTAATTTTTGTAAAGAACAATTTTGTATGTAAATTTTTATCTCGAGAAATATTTAATCAAAATAAATTTTATCAATATAAAATTATTATCAAATAAATAATTTAAAAAAAGAAATATTTATCCAAAAGAATTTATAGCGCCTGAAAAGCGTATTTTTTGATCTGAAAATTTTGTAATTTATCCAAAAAGAAAATAATTTATAATATATTTAAAAAGTAATCGAAGAAATATTTATAATAGAAGTAATTTAGAATTTTTTTTCTATTTTTGTTTGTTACTATATACCAAACCTGTGTGTTTATTGTTAACAAGACTTAGAATGTAAAAAATAAGGTTTCGTTTGCCCAAAATGATAAACAAAGGGCCAGCGAAATCAGCAATGTTTTTTTTTTATTAAACCTCTTCTAATATTAGTTTTTTTTAATATAAGACTCGTTCGGAGATCGCTTTTTAGATTAAAAGAAAAAGTAAAAAATAATGACACACACATTTTTGAACGATTATTAATAATGGAGTGATAGGTAAAAAAAACAGCGAGCATGTTAACACGAGTGGAAGGGCAAAAGCATTTTTTTTAATTTTTTTTTTGTATCTGTAATTGTAGATACAACTCGATAAGGCGAGAGTTAATCTAACTAAGAATTCAAATGAAACTAATATATAGAGAGCTGTATGTAATAATTATAAGTTCAATTCATCGCTATGATATTATACTTAGGTATTATATGATTTTTGAAATAAAAACATTTGTTTTAAATACAATCTGAATTTTCACTACTTTTTTTTGGTTAAAAACTGTAAAAGTCCCTTTTTCTTTTTTTGAATTTTTAATGAAATTTTGATAAATAATTGTTATTCAGTTATCCGTATTGTTATACAGTCAAAGAAAAAAGAAGAATTAATCTTGAACCATAAAAAAAATTCTTTCTACGTAAAAATTTTCTTTCTGCAAATTTTCTTTCTTTAGAAGAAATAAAAAAGAAGTTGAAAAAATCATTTTTTGAAATTATTCAATTGAAATTGAAATAAATAAATTAATTTTCACTTTAAAAGAAGAAGAAAAAGAATAATAAACCTTAAACTATAAAAAAAATTTCTTACGTAAAATTGTCTCTCTAAATTTTCCTTCGTCAACGAAATGAAAAATATTTTTAAAATAAAAAAATTGAATTCTTAATTAATTAATTTTGCAATTAACTTTTATAAACTAAACATTAATACAATTTGAAAATGGAAAAAATTTTTTGAAATTATTCTTCCCAAAAGAAACGCAAAAGAAATTTGAGCCAAATACGAAAAAATCTGTTTTTTTTTAAATAAATTTTTCCAAAAGTAAAATCCAACTAAACTGACGACACTCTTTGATTAATTACAGGTGGTAGGCCATCGAGGAACATTGGTGAATCGTGAGTATTGATCAATTTTTTTTAAATCGAAAATTTGTGTCCGTTTTGTTGATTTTTTTCCTCGTTTTTTTCTTTCTATGATTGATTGATTTTACGAGCACATTTTTCGTAACTAATAAACAAAGTGGCTGGATACATTTTTTTCTCAATTTTTTTTCCTCTTGATTTGTTTAACCGAACGTTATTAACATTAATTTTTCCGAAGACAATAGATTAGTTTCTAGATTTTTTTCGCATGACTCGCACATTTTCAGAGACTTAGCGGATCCAGCAGCGAGCGTTAATCTACTTCGCTTCCACAAACCAAAAACAGACGATACCAATGGGCGAAGGCAAGGAGCACTTTTTATTTTTCTCTCTCTCTCTCTCTCTTTCTCTGTCTTTCATTATTTCTTTCTGTTGCCATAGAAGAAAAAATAAAATTAAAAAAAATTTCGTGCGCATTGCAATCGACTGGTCACGCACTGCTCGTCGTTTTCTGTTTGCTTTGCTACGTGGCTTGCTTCATTGAACGCCCATATAGTCAGCTAAGAAATGATACCTCTGGAATTTTTTTTTCCGTTTTTTCGAGAAAATTTTCTCTATCTACCTTTCGTCTAATAACAATAATTCACTTAGAAAACGATTTTATTGATTAAACAAAATAAAGAAAATTTTTCTTATTTCAATTTCGAAGGGAACTTTTCTCTACTGAATGATAAAAACTCCATCTTTGAAAGAATATTTCTTCTTCCACTAAGTATTTTTACGAGGGCAACTATTATTATTTATTATTAATAATTATTAATACTTTAATTGAGAAAAATTAATTTATTTGTTATTTATTTATTATTTTATTCTTTGAAAAAAATGATTTTGAATTATTAACATCATTTTAATTTTTTTTTAATTATTCGTATTACCTAATTTGATTTCATTAATTAAATATGTGTTCTATTAATTCCGTTAAATTTTATAAAGAAATAAAATTTAATATAAAATTTTTAATTGCGGGTAAAAATGTATTTATTTTATTTTTCTTTATCCATTTCCCTTTAGAAAAATGAAAAAGAAAAAAATTTTCAAGATGAAGGAAAATAAAACTAGGATACATAAATTTTTACGAGAAAAACTTTTCTGAGGTATATCGTTACTTTATTTTCACGAGGGAAAAAGTAGTTTCAGCATTTTGCAAACTTTATGCACAAAAATTGTCGAAAATAAATCAATACTGGGCTTTGGCAGTCATCCACACAAAAAAACTTTTTTCTTCCCCTTTTCTTCTTTCTTTGCTCACGTGTGTGCTTTTTTCTTACTAAAATGTCTTGCATTTAAATTGTGTAAATTTGTTCATTACTTTCCAAATGCCCCTTTCTAATTTGCAATGCAATTTTCAATCACAGTGTCAGTCACATAATCAATTCAAAAAATAAAAAACAAAATAAATTTTTTCACTTAATTTCATCGATAAGAAAAATTGTTTTTTCTTTTTTATTTAAATTCACGAATAAGAAAAATACAAAAAATGTATTTGTGTATTCAGTTTCATGGATATGCAAAATTTTCTAAGAATTTACTTTTTTATTTAATTTCATAGATTAGAAAAATTAAAAATAATGTTTACTTTTTTATTAAAACTCACTGAGACAAAAATTAGAAATAGTTCCTGTATTTACTTTCTTAATAATAGATTTATTCATTAATGCAAATAATTTTTTTATTTTGTTAATTAATAGAAAAAAATTTCAATCATTGTATATTTAACATTTTTTTTAACAAGCACTAAAAAATCACTTACACATAAGCAACAATAATTTTCTCGACTTTAAAGCAAACACTCTAATTCAAAATTAGTTATTAACAAATTGCATGACAATATATTGAAATTATAATACATCACAATTCAAATTTCAAAGCAAATAAATTTACATAATTTATAATTTTCTATAGAAAACTATTAAAATTATAAATTAAATTAAAAAGTATAAATTACAAATTATATTCATAATAAATTGCTAATAATATTATTAATAATAAAAAATGTCGAATAAAATTATGCCAATTAAGTAATTAATCAATAATATAAATTAAATTTCAAAAATTTGTCTGAATAACTATTTAAATAATTTATTTTATAATTTTCCCGCTTATTTTTATACAATTTTAGTAATAAAAATTCAAATTTCCCCGCTACAATAACGAATTTATAAAAAAACAAGTAGTACACTTGCATTGTAAATAGCGCTAGTTCTGTATTTTAAATTAGAATTTGATTTCTGTAAATGTTGAAAGTATTAATTTAATATAAACAAAAGTTCAAATCAAATGACTGAGATCCACCTGATCAATGTAAGTATTAGTGAATTTAAATGTAAAAATTGTGAGTTTCTGTCTTGTGGTTTTCAGAAAATATTTTTTTATTAATATTTCTTTTTCTCCTTAATTTAAACATTTTAAATTTACTGATTGTATAGAAATGTTACGCAATGTGTCAAGAAGCATGTCAGTTTTTTTGTAACAAATATTTTTTTCAGTTTCAATCCGATGCTTAAGTGTCGAATGTGTATATTCTGCATTTTGTATTCTATGTATAATTTAAATTGTAATTTAATTATAATCATAATTATATAATATAATTTATTTAAATTTATAGAAATAGTAATTTGGCATACAATTAAAATATACAATTATTAAGCTATTATTTTTTATTATTAATATTATTAATATTAATAATATTAATACTAATTATTATTATTGAATAATAATAAAATTATATTTACATCAAAGTGAGAATTAAAAAAAATTCTTAATAATTTCAGATAATTTTCAAATTTTTTGAAAAAACAAATAAAATAAATTTTCTGTACAAAATAGTTTCTAATTAAAATGAGGTTGCTGAAAAAGTTTAATTTTCTATTGATACATTCAATCATTATAAATAATTGTACAGCAATTTTTCAATTTGCATTTAGTTCTCTCACTTTGTACATAAAGCAAGAAATTATTCTAGACGCAATTTATTTATTGTATATTATTTAAACAAGTGTTAAAATACTTATCATCGCTAACAATTTTTATAGATAGTAAATAATTATCTAATTACTACAAATACTTCTTCCATATCTAAAATTAGGAATTTTTATTTAAATAAATTGTTTTTTATTTTTTATTTATCAAATTTAATTTTACTACTTAATTTAATATCAATTAATTACTATTTTAAATTATTAATTTTATTTGTTTAATTAATTAAAATGATTAGGAGGTAAAATCAATTAAAAAAATTAATTCTATTTTCTGAAATAATTAAGTTAATTTCAATAATTTACATAATTAATTCAAGTAATACTTAAAATTAAATTAATTATTTTGTTTCAAGTTAATTATTATTTGATATAGTAATTGAAATTAAATGATTCGACTGAATGAAATAATTCAATTAATTGAAATAATTATTCAAATCTTGGTAAATGAAATTTTTAATGCAATTAATTAAAATTTTTCAAATTAAACTAATTACTTAACATAATACCTAAAAGAAGTAAAAAATGTCGATTAAATTAAATAATTTAATCAATTGAAGTAATTCATTCAATTAATTGAAATAATTAAAATTAAATTAATTACTTAATGTAGAAATTGAAATAAAATAAATAGTTCGGTAAAATTTAATAATTTAATTATTCAAAATAATAAATTCAATAAATGAAATAATACATTAAAACAATAGAAACAACCTCTGAAAATTAATTTAAATTCCAAAGCGATTGATAAGTATTTTCATATAAAAAAATGCAAAAATAATTTCTAAACTTCACCGAGAACTAAAAAATAATAACAAAAAAATATTATTTAAAATTAGAAGCGATACAGAAAGTGCCGGCCGATATTCCCGAAGTGAAGTCGACAATTCATCAGGTAGACGACGACGACCTAAAATCACCTTCTCACAACTTTTCAAGCGTAACAAGGACAAAGTTTCCGGTGCCGATACCGACACAGTGAGGACGAATGTCACTGTCGATGACGAAAAGGTATTTTTTATTCTCCATCCCCTCTCTCATAATTTATTGATAAAATTTTTTATACAAAAACTACTAATTTACACGCACACCTGATCTCTTCATACTTATAATAGGGAAACATGTGCCAATGTATCACGCGACAATTTTTATTTTCCAATTCTAATCTCATTTTTCCAACAAAATGTATATTATCTTGTTTAAAAGAATATATCAAAATTTAAATATTTTTTTCCTCTCATTCGAATAAATTACAAAATAAACTCAATAATAAATTAATTTAAATTTGAATTTACAATTATTTTCAGTTTTCACAATATAATTATTAAGAAAATGAAGAAAAACGTGTAGAGTGAAAAAAACTTAATTACCGGAAATAAGTATATATAAAAAATAAATAATAGAAATAATCGTCATAATTTTTTTTATATAAAAAAAGAATACAACAAAAATAACTAAACACAACTACGTAAAATAAAAAAATAATAAAATAAAAAAATTACAAAATAAAACAATCACAAAACTAAATGTATAAAAAATAGAAGAACAGAAGAAAATAAATAATAGAATTAAAAAAATTCTAATATGTATAAATTTATTTATTTTTTGTTTCTAAATTAAATAAGAGAATTTCAATAAGTCGTTTTTTCCATAAAATTATGTAAAATATGTTAATGAACAACAATGGCAAGGAAATCGATCATATTCACGCCTTGGAGATATATTTTTTTTCTCTTGAAAACTTGGTCGATTATTAAATTGATTATGGACTAATTAATAACTATTTCAATATTATTAATTATTATAAACGTGTGACCTTTGAAAATGTTTTATATATATGTATATATTGGCCAAAGAGAAAATGTTGCTTTGCGGTTTAGTAAAGTTTTTTCAACTGCGATCACGTTGTCCTGTCATCCTATAATTTACATGAAATTAAAATAATATTATACGATATGATTTATGATCGGATAGACACAGTCGATATTGCACCTGCCAATGAAGAAGTTTTTCACCAACTCGCGCTCTCCTTTCATACACACTTTACAAGTATACTCATAAATTCCAATATCTTTAAAGAGCTGTCGGAAATTTTAATTGTTACAAATTAAAGCTTCGATTGAATCTTGATAAAAGCCAATCCATTTCTCATTTACTCTCTCGAAGGCTAATTTTTTTTCGTAATTATTTTTCTTCCCACCTTTTTACAAGGCTCGAAATAATGCATTTAAAATTGGAAAATTTATCTTTAGATTCTCTATTTTTTGTGATACATGATTTATTTTACTCTGTTGTTTTACTTCTTATATACAAAAAACAAAGGAATAAATGTTTAAAATCAAAATTCAAACAATAGAGTAATTAAAATATAAAAATAGAAACTAAAACTAGTAAATACTAATATTAATTTAATAAATTAAAAAATAAAAATACAAAAATTTTAATAAAAGACAAAATCAAACACTAAAAATTCAAAATAAAAGTAATAAGTAAAAATATAAAAACAGAAACCAAAAATAAAAAAAAATTGAAAATAATAAATTTGTAAAAACGAAAAACAACAATAAAAGTAAAAAATTTTCAAGTGTTATCTATAATAACAAAATAAAATAATAATAAAAAAAAATAATAATAATAATAATTATATTTTATAATAATCTTTATTTGTTTGTTCTTGAAATCCTCTAAAGAAGTCCCTTGATTTGCAAATCAAAAATAAATAAAGTATCTTTAAGTTTTAAATAAAAATTTTTTAGCCAAAATTACAAATCCGATTTTTTTTCTATTGCAGCATCAAACACTGGAGATGACAAACGAAACGGCTAAAACCGGTAAAGAGGGTTTAGTCTACGCTGAACTTGATCTCACTCAACAGCAAGTGCCACAAGAAGGAACTCGTCGTGTTAACGATGACAAAACAGAATACGCCGAAATTTTGTACACGAAACCCGAGACCGAAGAATCAGCAACAACACCACCACCATCATCAACAAAATAGTCTCATCAACACAATACATTGTGATCTCCACAAAAAAAAAAGAAATTAAGTCCCTAGCTTTACAGAAATTTCTAATTAAATGTATAATTATTGATGTTGATTTTTGTGAATGGTGCAAGTTTTTTTTTGTATTAAGTATTTTTTTAATTTTTTTTTTCTTTTGTATAAGTAATTAGTGATTCAGCACAAACCAAGAGATACCGAAAATAATAGATGAAATAGAAGAGAGAAAAAAATCGATCAAAACTTGAATTTTAAGTTATTTTTCGGTACAGTAATTATTATACTTTAAAATTAAAATACGAATTAATACCAGAAATGAAATTAATATTTAATAATAATTTGACCAAAAACACAAAAAAGAGTTAAATTAAAATTAAAAATAAACTAAAACAGTTCAAATATTTAAACATTAAACTTAACAAAAAAAGGTTGAAACAAAAAATGATTTAAAATAACAGTTCACAGAGAATTTGATATTAGTTCCAAAAGTATATTGAACAAATCTGAAAAATCAATAAAAATAGCAACTAAAATTAAGAGAAAAATTTTTAATTAATTTCGAAAGGTAATGAAAAGATAAACGAAAATTAATCGAAAAGGTAAAAAGAAATGGAAATCAATTAGAAAAGAGAGAAAGAATATTTCTAAAAAATTAACAAGTGGAAATTAAAACTATTGTAAAACTTGAATTACATTTATAATGTAAAATACAATAAAACATTGTGTTACCGTTGTATGAAGATAATACTATCAATTAAGGAAATGAATTTATTTATTTATAAATTTATAATTACTCTAAATTTGTAGAATTTATTTCTGAATTATATTTACAATTTCTAAAGTTACAAAATTTATTTAAAAACTTAAAAATTCATTTCCGAATTTTTATTTATAAATAAATAAATTCCATATGTTTAATTAAGTTAATTAGAATAGAAATTACATTTAAGTGTGAACTCATAATTCAAGTACTTAATTAAAAAAGAAGTGTGTGAGATTTGAAAATTATATCTAATTGACTCAAGAAATTATATTGAAAGAAACTTTCCATAAAATATATTTTTAAAAATAACTATAAACAAATTAAAGACGAATCGCAAAAGAATTAAAAAAGAAATTCTAAAAAAAACTGGCCTTATCGTTCTAACAACGTTGTACGTGTACATTGTACTTATTTAATGCAAGGTATGAAACAAAACAAAAAACTTAGAATTAAGTCGTTAGTAAGACTAGATATTAAACCTTTCGATATTCCTAAAAAAAATTCTTCGCATTTAAAATTCTCTTTTAAATTAAAATTTTTCTTTTTTACAAACATTTTTCTAGTATTTTACATTTAAGTAATTTTTTGTCAAAATAATTATACCTTTTTTTAAATTTAATCAATTTTATAATTTGTATTTTGTATTTTTTTTGAAGAAAAAATCCTGTGTTCATGAACTTTATTAATTTTTTTATTCTTTAATTTAAAAAAAAACTTTTGTACTTTTGTATTTAAAACAATTTGCATTACTATAGTTGTTACCGTATATTCTTTTTTACAAAAAAACTATTTATCTTTAAATTCAAAATTATTCAATTTTTTTTTATAATAAATAAACTCAAAATTTTTATTTCATTGAAATGCAAATTGTACTTTTTCTTTTAATCTTAAATTATTTTTTATTTTATATTTTTTTAATTTCCTTTTCCGTAGTTTTATTTAAAAAAACTGTTATATCTTTTTATAGTGCTAAAAAATAATTGTATCTTCGTTCGTGCGTTTATAATAATTATTATAACGAATATTTATAATTACAATGACTATAATTTGCATTTGTAACAAAAGGATTTTTTTAAAATTCTTTTAGTTTTGCTAGGATTAAATGAAGAAAAAAAGAAAAAAAAGATATCTTTTCCATAATATGTACAATTGTAATGCTATATTATACGTGATATCAGACAACTTTTAATTAATATCTCATTGTAATATTCATAGTTATAAAGTAATAAATCACCTCGATGTACTTTTTATATATTAAAAAATATGCAGAAGCTTGCTGTAAGCTAATGCCAACGAAGTCTCGTCTCTCCGTCCTATACAAAACAGTTGTAATTATTTCCCATGTTTGAAGGAAAATAAAAATAGGAAAACAGTTAATATTTCATTTTGTACATTACAAACGATAATTCATTACCTTTGTATCCTCTTTGATATAAAAAAAAGGCGAGCATAAAATTATCATCAAACACTCCAAGGTAAGTAGCTTTTATTTTAATGTAAGAAAAAAATTTTTGCCGCGAGTATTTTTATAGACACATTAATTTCAGGTGACAAAAAAATGGTTTTTTCCCTTTCTAAATAGTTTCTAAATCATTATCTTATTGTCTTGCAATTTAGAGCTTTTCTCTTTAGAACAGAATTATTAAATGAAGTTTTTAAAAGAATCTTTACAAATTTTTGCTTTTTGAAACATTGCTTCTTATTTTTTCACTTCTTCTATAAAATGAAGTATTTTGAAATCTTTTGAATATATTTTTCAAAATTTTTATTAATTTTTACTTTTTATTAAGAGAATTTTTTCTTTTTTGCTGTTTTTACTTTAGAAGACATATTTTTTATTGTATGTAATTAACTATTTTTTAAAGAATAAAAAGAAATCAATTAAATTTTTTTTTTTAAATTGCTTTTAATTTCTAATCAAATTTCTTAAAGAAGACAATTTTTTTCCTTCTTCTTCTTTGTTTTACTTTGGAAGAAATTTTTTCAAAATGTTCGTAACAATAACATTTTTGAAATAAAAAGAAGACAATTTCATTTCTATTTCTTTGCCTCTAATTTGAAAGAAATGTCCATTATGTCTCTACAAAATATTTTTTTAGTAATAAAATATATAGTATTTTTACTTTTGATCCCCGTTCTTTTATTAAAATATTTTTAAACATTTTTAACAAATTTGATTTAATTTAAAGAGTAAAAAACTTATCAAAATGTACTTCGAAAAATTTTTAAATTAGAATTGAAGAAATATTTTCTTTTCTTAGAAGAAAAATGAAGAGAAATCCGGGAAAAACCGTTTAAAAGTTCAAGGCATTTTTTCTTGAAAAATAATTTTCCTCAAGAGGAAGATTTCTTTTGCTTAAAAACGGAATTTTTTTCAATCGTTTTTTAAATTTCTCAATTTTTTCTTTCTTACAAGGAAGAAACATTTATTTAGAATTTCTTCGAAGGACATTAAGTTCACAAAAAATTTGCATTAATTTTTTCTCCATAAGAAGAAAATTATCCTCTCAAAGAATGTCTTAATTTATTTTAATAAATATTTCCATAATTCTTCTTATTAAATTATTCTTGAAAGCCAGAAGAAATAAAAAAAATACCTGAATATAAATTCAAACATAGGGAAAATATTCAGAATATAGAGTTTAAAATAATTTAATTAAAGAATTCCAAATGGAGAATTCCAAAAATATATCAAAAAAGATCTAAGCAAATAATTCAGAAAGAAGAATTTTAATAAAGTATTCAAATAAAGGATTTAGGAATGATTTTAAAGAAAACAATTTTAAATTATGATTTTTTTCCTACAAGAATAAAATATTTCAATTGAATTTTTCTTTTTGGATTATATTGTATTTAAAATCAACAACTTCTAATCTTTTTTCTTGACAAAAAAATATTTCTTCTACTCTTTTCTTTTGATTAGTTTCAGAAACAAAACCAAAAAAATGTTGTAATACATTTTTTTAATTTCTATTTTTAAAATCAACAACTTGTATTCTTTTTTCTTGACAAAAAATGTTTATTTTATTCTGGTTTTTAAATTATTTTTGGAATAAAAAAAAATTTCGCTTCTATTTATCCATTTATTTAATTTCTATAAAATTCCAGAACTGCTGTAATAAAAATCGCCAACTTTTGACTAGTCATCTATTTCATCTTCATTATCATCATTATTATTATCATCATCATTATTGCCATCATCATTGTTATTATCAGCACCTTCATTATTATTATTATCATCATCAGCATCTTCATTATTATTACTATCATCATCAGCATTAGCAATGCGATAATTTTCAGTTTCCTCCTGACCCAAATCATCCAAATCATGCTTATCCAGTTTATCCTGTTCGCCATCATCCCGACCCGATGCAATGCGATGCTTGTAATTTTTAAATTTCCTAAGTTTCATTTCTTTTGTTTTCATTCTGAACCTGTTCCGACTCTCTTCTAGAATGAAACTAGGTTTCTTGCCGCAAACAACCGGTTTCACTAAAGCCGTCTTAGAAGCTCCATTAATGTTCCATCCTCCACCTAAAATCTCATCACAACTTCCCCCTTTACCAACAAAATCCACCAATTTTGGAAAATTACTAAACTCACAATCCCTATCCATTTCATACCTCTCTCTATCATTTGCCCGACAATAGTCTTTCCGATCATAATCATTTCTTGATTCCTCCGAATCTCCAAATCTATTCACCACTTCATTTCTCCTCAAATCATTAAATCTCTTTGAATCTCTAAATCTTCTCAAGAAACGATTTAATTTCTCCTCATTCAGTTCAGATCGAAGATAACAAACCGGAAGATTCTCCAAACAATCACCGTACTTCATTGCCAATTGCAAATTCCTACTGAATCGCCGATAATCATCAGCAGCAGGAACAACATCAGTGCCAGGAATGAAATTCCAATCATTCATTGTCTCACCCGGCGAATCGTAAACGGTACTGAATTTTCTCTTCCCCACCAGGTTTCCCTCTTGGATAAAATTCATCTCCACCGGAGTCACACGAAACTCGAGTTGTCGATTGCTATTTAACATTTTCGTCAAACAATACAAAAGACTAGGAAAATTTCTACATCGCAAAATGTACACTGCTCCGTGATTTTTCTGAAAAATTGGTGGACCAATCCAATGGGGATCGATAGCAAAGAAATCGTCATCACTTTTAAACACACCCAGCACAACTGATTTGCACTCAATTAACAAATTCGATGATTCATTCAGTGCTAAATCCAAAATTTCGGCTAATGATTTTTTATCAATTGCACCATACAACATTCCACATAGACTCGATTTGAACTGAAATCTGCAAAGGTTATTGTCGATTCTAAGAAATGATTGAAGATCGAAGTGATTTGAATGCGTGCAGACTTTCGAACTGTCAGCATAGTAGCAATCACCGTAAAGCACAGCCGAGTCGAGTAAACCCGAAGACCATTGGGACGGTTGACACAAATTTTGCATTGCGAGAATTGATAAACAAATTGCTGCCTGATTTTTGCCGACTCTTGAACCAAATTTACAATCGAACGATCCAATTGTTCCCCAGAGAGAGTAGACTAAATTTGGAACTTCTGTCACGTAGTGATTCCAAAAGAATTTAGTGGGTAATTTTTCAGATTTGGAGATTTTTGACAATTTTTGTTTATGACTATAGGACCAGTGTAGGTCGAGGTAGGTCCAGATTGGATCTTCCATAAATTTCGCTCTTGACGAATCGTCTTTATTGTTGACACATTCAATGTGGAAATCGTGAATAAAAAATCCAGTCGTGTGTTCAAATTTATTTGACAGCATTTGATGAACCATGTCGCAAATTTTTGAGAAAATGAAGAGACAACTTCTGCCAGATTTTGAGGAGTTTTTTCCATTCTTGTTGCAGGGATAGGGATCGAGATAGTAGTAGCGATTTGTTGATCTTGAGTACCAGAAACCATAGCAACAATTGGTGAACTGTACTATTCCGTCTGTGCGAGTTTTGAAATGTATTCGCATTTTTTTTCTCAGTGTGATGAAGAAATTTTTAGTGCCTGAAAATAGAAAGACGAGGAATTTTTAAATTTCGAAGAGAAAAAGAATTTAGAGATGGAATTTTGAAAAAGAAATTTAAGAAAAGAATTTAGAAAGGAATATGAAAGAAGAAATTAAATAAATAATTTGAAAAATCAATAAGAAAAAATTTAAAAAGAAGTCAAAAAAAATTTTTTAAATAATTTAAAAAAGAAAATGAATAAACAATTAAAAAAGAATTGTATGAAAAAATTTATGGGAAGATTAAAAAGAGTCAGAAACTATTTTTGAAAAGAGTTAAAAAAACTTCAACAATGAATTCAAAAGAAAATTCAAGAAATAATTTACAAAACGATTGAAAAGAAGATACAAAAGCGAATTTATAGAAAGATTCTAAAAAAGTCAAAGGAAGATTTAAAAAGAATCAAAAAATAATTATGAAAAGAATTAAAAAAAGAGTTTAACAAAGGATTAAAACGAATATTCAAAAGAGAATTCAAAAAATGAAATTTTACATTTCAAGTTTGAAATAGAAATTAAAAAAGAATTTAAAAACAATCCAGCAAAAGAATTGAAAAAATAAAAAAGAATTTGGGAATGAATTAACAAAGAAATTCAACAAATATTTTAAAAAAAGATTCAAAAAAGAATTTAAATAAAGGAAAGAAATAATCGAAAAAGTATTTAAAAATGAATTAAAAAGAACACTGAAAAAGCTTCACTAAAAAAGATTCAAATAAATATTTTAAATATAAAGTATTCAAATAAAAACTTCAAGAAACAATTCAAAAAACGTTGAAACATAAAATGTTTAAAACTTTTTGTTTTCTTTTTATCAACCTGACTCGGAGTGATCGATAAATTCTATCCTTATTATTGATCCAAAAAACAATTCAAAATTAAGATTCAAGAAAATAATTACAAAATAAAAATTCGAGGCAGGATTTAAGAACAGAATTCAAAGAAAGTATTTAAAACAGAATTTGGGAAAAAAATTTCAGAAAAAATTCATAAAAAGAGTTTCAAAACAATTTGAGGGTAAGCATAAAAAATCAAATACCACAATTAGTCTTCACTTCCACCAAAGACGAGGCACAATCTCGAAAATCAAAAACCCGATTCAGTACTCTAACATTCTTCAAAATATGTTCAGTGTGATATTTCGGTTCACGAAAATCCTTATACAAATTCTCAGCCATCTCAATGATTCGATCAATCATTCCCGCAGTAGGATTTTGAACAATATCGCGTTTCATCATCACACTCAAAATTGCAACAAAATAGCATCTCTTCACTAAAGGTTCTTTAACTGCATCTCTTTCACGCAATGCAACATTTCCAAACAACAAATTTGATTTCAAGGACAAATCAACAGGTCGAAAGATATCGTCAATATTATACTGTTGATCATCATCATCATCCCTTCTATGAATCTGTGGCAATGAAGACGATGGTACCACAATTTCATGCATTCCCGAATCATCAGAACAATCTGGATTCAATTGCAGTGCATAGGATATTGTCACTATTCGTATGGAAAAATCTATTTCCTCCGTTTCATCAATTTCTTGTACGATCAATTTTAAAAATTCCTCAAAATCTTCTGTAGTGATGAATTGCAAATTTTTCGTTCTCTGAACGCCCCACCAGGCAAAATGATTTTTATTTCTCTTCATCACTCCAATATGTTTTCCACCACAAATTATAATTGCTCCCGTATAAACTGTCATCTCGAAGATTTTTTTTAACGACATCGCGAGATTCCAGCCTTCTATCGCGTACAGTTTACCTTTTAAATAAAGATTGCTATCAAAAAAACATAACGTTACAACTGATAAAGCTGATAAATTGCAATTAAAATGATTGAAGTTAATAAATTAGTAGATTTTTAGTTAATTGAAGCTGCTGATAGTTATAGTTGTTAATGATTGAAGCTAATTAAAATTAGTAGTAATAATGATTAATGCTAATGCTAATTTCTTTCTAATAATTAGTGCTAATGATTTCTGAAGAAAATGATAATTAAAGCTAATGATGATTGGTGTTAATGATTATTGAAGATTACTATTACTATTAAGCAGAAGCTTATGATAATTAACGTTAATGATGATTGAAGTCAATCACAACTAGTGTTAATAATAACTGAAACTAATGACAATTGAAGATAAAATTGCAATAGTAGTACCAACAATGAAAGTCAGTCATGATTAAGGCTAATAATCATAAGTAATTAATAATTTATGAGCTAACAGTAAATAAAGCTATTAATAAAAGCGGCTAATAATTAAAACAGAAGCTAATAAATCCCAAGCTAATAATAATCGGAGCTTAAAAAGCAGAAGCTAATAAAACCCGAAGATAATATTAATTTAAGCTACTAAGAACAAAAACTACCAGTATTCCTCAAACAAAATTCAAACCTTTACGAATCGGTCCAAAAACAACTCGAAATGTGTAATTAGCAATGTTGAACTCAAAAAGAAGTCCATCAGTCATATCCATAACTGTGCTGTCTTCAAAAGCCAATAAACTATCAAAGGCATAATCGCGAGCAGCTTCGTATATTCCTTTCACTGTTTTGACCCCCCATGTAATTGGATCATGAACACCAGCCCATCCCATCACGCAAAGATCAATTGGTTCCAGTAGATAGCAATTTCCTTTGAATCTTCTATCATAG
Source organism: Leptopilina drosophilae (assembly GCA_032873175.1). Taxonomy (NCBI): domain Eukaryota; kingdom Metazoa; phylum Arthropoda; class Insecta; order Hymenoptera; family Figitidae; genus Leptopilina; species Leptopilina drosophilae. The sequence continues at coordinate 12,120,087 of CM065485.1, forward strand.
ACCTTGATTCTTTCCATTTTATCATCAGATTTATCGGTAGAATCACTCTTTTCCTTCTGCCTTCTAAATGGCGCTAGTTCAGGTCGTGTTACATCATTCTCAACAACTGTCACTTCGAAAATTGATGCATTATAGTTCCGTAGAGCAATAAATCCAGAATGTTGTTTTTCTTGATTTGGATAATGGTTTGGTGTTTGAATATTCGTTTTGGTTTCGATATTTCTTTTCTTATTCGTCACCCAAACGGGAAGTTCTATTAGGGAATATTTCGCTTCCGGTACGATTATGTCTGATGACTGATCTATTTCTGAATCATCATCATTATCACCATTATTAAGATCTTCTTCATCGTCTGTACAATCGTCTAAACAATCTTCTTCTTGCTGAATGGAATTTTTCTGATCAATATTTTCCCCGCATGTATTTTTTCTCGACGTGTTGCATTTCTTCTTTTTCTTTTCGACCCTCGGCTCGATGTGACTAATCAAGAGAGAATAGAGACGATATTTCTTTATCGCTTCCTCACCGGTATTTTCCGTTATTCTTCCGATCATTGTTGGTAGATCGCAAAACTTCATGAGACAAGAAAAACCTTCACCTGCTCGTCCAGTATTATCACAGGAATAAGGATCAAAAAGATAAAACATATCATCCTCTCGCCAAATGGCATACGAAGCATTTTCAAATACCAAAATTCCACTCTGATCTCTATTCAAATAAGCGCTCAAAACATTATTCAAATCATCATCTTCCGAATTCTCCTGATCAACGCTTTTAATTTCATTCAATAGTACATTACACTTTATATCAAAAATCTCTATATTGTTAAATGATCTCGACGATTTATAGCGAAGACTACCAACTTGTTGCGATATTTTATTGGCAAAAACAATAAATTGATCTAAAATTGTGCTGGAGAATTCATCAACATCTTTGATGACTTTGGCAATGATGCAGAGTATCGCCGAGTAAAAACAAGTTTTAAAATGGAGCGTCGTCTTTTCTTCTCGATTTTCCAAATACATATTTCCACTGATAGTCGCCAGTTCCTTGTCTTCGGTTACAGTAAATCCAATTCTTTCCGGTTCGATTTTACGAGGATTTTGATTTTTTTCTTCCTGTTTCTCTGGTTCTTTCGACTCTTGAATCACGTTTTCCTCATTAACCTGGATGGGAAAATTTATTATTATTGTCAAATAATTTAACGTTAGTTGTTAAATAAAAATGATTGATGACATTAGTGATTGCAGTTAGGAATAAATGAAGCTAAAAATAATTGCTGTTATCAGTTATTGATGCTAACAGTGTTTGATGCTATGAATGGTAAATGTCTGAATGAAGCTAATAGTAATTTTAGTTATCAATGATTGGTGCTATCAGTGACTAATATTATCAGTTATTTAAGCTAAGAAAAAATTAAGTTAATAATAACTGATACTCTTAACTATTAATGCAACCTGTGACTGATGCTATTAATAATTAATGCTACAACTACTAATAATGTCAATTATTGCAGTTAGGAATGCACGAAGTTAATAATGAATGCCAATCATTGATAGTTATAAACTGCTATAAGCGACTAATAATATCACTGACTGAAGCTGAGAATAAATTAAGCTAACCATGAATAAAGCTACAAAAATTGCAGCATCATGATAGTGATAAAATGATAAAATGATCGAATAAAACGAGAAACAAAATTGCATCCAACCTGATCAACATCTTTTCTCCCTGAAAACAGCATTTCCAACAAAATTTCCTCCGTCCCACAAACAAGTTTCTCCATAATCGGATCACATTTGTCCCGTTTCGCCAATTTGCATTCTTTCCTCTTCTTCTCTTCAAAACAAGATCCTTGCTCCTTGATAGGTGTTCTTATAACTGGACCAAGAGGAAGAATCTCCATAGTACTAGATTCTTCCAAATCTACATACTCTTCACCCTCATCATCTCCCCTCAAGCAATCGTCTTGTATTTTCCTATCCAAATCTTCATCCTGAATAAAGTCCTCATCAATCGCTCTAATTGGTGTCAATCCCGTTGGGGCGACTCTCGAAAAAATGTACTTTTTAGGTGGTAGCTTGATCATCCTTGAAGCTGTTCCCTTGTCTGATGTAACTTCTACAATTCCAGCTGATTGATCACTATCATCATTATTATCAATTGCACCATCAGTTTTTCGTTTCGAATTGATGGAAAATCTCGAGACCAATGAATGAACTGATCCAATTGTCTGTTTTGCTTCGAGAAGAATATTCAGTGTTTGCTTCGGTGGTAGAAAACAAGTGCCAGAGAAAAAGCGTTTCAATTTTTCGTACTTGTTATCTTCTTCTTCTTTCTGATCAACTTTGTCGTCAGTTTCTATTTTTATCGCTCCGGTAATTAGGGCTAAATTTAATGTTTCCGGTGCGTCTGGTTGATCTTGTTCCTCAACCTCCAGAAGAGGATCTTCTACTTCTTTTTCTTCTCCCTCTTCTTCATCTTCGACGGAAGTTTCATCTGTATCGTCTTCGTCTGTATCTTCATCATCATCATCTGTATCATCCTCGCTGTCCTCTTCAGTAATTTTTTCAGCCTCTTTCTCATCATCTTCCACCGGCGGTACAAATAAATCCTCATCAGTAACCGGAAGAAACTTCGTAACAAACTTCCCAGGTATTTCGTCATTACCAACTTCTGTCGGATTTTCTACACTGTACTTTTTCCCTATTGATTCCACTTCCACAAAATGGAGGCAAAACTCCAGGTCATTAAATTCCAGGATTCCGTAGAATAAATCAGTTAATTCGTTAATACTGTCAGTGACAGCAAACGAAGCCGGATGTTCTCTGACCCGCCATCCTTCCTCATCACTTCCATAGGAATTGAAAACATAATATTTACCCTCATGATTCCAAACACCGTAAAAGAGTTTCTTGTTCTCTAAAATAAGTTCCGAGTGATTTTGAAAGTAACGCTCGAAAGCTTCCCCTAGATTCGCCAGGGGATTAGCGGTACCTTCAATTAACTTCATTTTCCGCTTGAAGGTTACGACATTCTCGCTGAGTTTCAACTTGGTAGGTAGCATTGATACTTCCAAATAGAGTGGAAACGATTTTCCCAATTTAGTCGACTCATCATCATCATCTTCGTCATCATCGTCGTCGTCATCATCTTCATCATCATCGTCAGTTTCAGCGTCTGAATCATCTTCCGAGTCAGTTGCTTCATCATCAGCAGGACTCCCCCGTTTGATCCAGGATAACGTGTCTTCATAGGACTTGTGTCCTAGATCAATAATATGATTCACGTCTATATTTCTCCACTTTGCTGGAGTTTTCAATTTTCCGTAGGCGATCGCAATTATCGCCATCACCAATCCCTGACGGCCCCTCATCCTCTTTTCAAATTCCTCCGCTAAACAGTTCTTCGATCCCTGAAGAACAAGACGATGGGGGTTTACTATTTTGTAACTTCTGATAATATTTTCATTACTCCGTTCTGGTTCTTGTTCTCCTTTTTGATCAGATTCTGTCGCAGTAGCTTCTTTTTGATCGGATCCCTTTGGCTCTGTTTCGTTTTGATCAGGTTTCTTCGCAGCTTCCTTTAGACCAGATTCTCTCGCTCCTTTTTGATCGGATCTTATAGTTCCAGCTTCCTTTTGATCACCTCCTTCAGAATCCGAATCTAACTCAGAATTTACTTTCCTATGTGTCACGATTTTTCCAACCAAGAGATTTTGAAGTTGTGCTTCATCATAGCTTCTGGGTTCTTCATCGGTCATCATAAATTCCTCAACGTTTGCCATAAATTCCGGAAATTCCACCGCAGCATCTTTAAACTTAACGGTATCGAATCTTTTTCTAGGAATCTTGTCCTTATTAACATCACAGTCTTTGGCAACTGGATTCCTATCATCCTGATAGATCACTTTATCAAAAGAAGAACTCGATTCACCACCGGATTTGATCCACAACACTTGGAGACTATGAATCACAACAGAATCCTTCTCGTTAATGTTCGTGTTCTTCATCAGAATTTCAATCAGCCCGTTGATCGATTTGCTCATTATCACACAAGCCCCAGTCTGACCATTAATTTCCGCTTCCGATTTCTCGGATGCTTCCAAGACTTCATGAAGTTTCGTATCGTTCAAATATTCCTCTCCTTGCACATCATTTGGATCAGTCGGAACTTTCGAATCTTTGGAATCTTCAGCACTTTCCGAATCTTCTGAAAGTTTGACACCTTCCGAATCCTTAGAACTTTCCGGATTTCTTGAATCTTCTGAAACTTTAAGACCTTCTGAATCTTTAGGAACTTTAGAATCTTCTGGAGCTTCAGGACCTTTGGGACCTTCTGAATCTTTTGGACCTTCTACATCTTTACCACCTTCTTCAACATTCGGAATCTCCACTTTCTCTGGACCGTTAGTATCTCCAGAACCGTTAAACACTTTAGGATCGAGTCTGAAACCTTCAGCATCACATGCGAACGGATCCAGCAAGTAGTACTTGCGCTGATCTTTCCAAATCGCATAATACCGATTCTTCACCCCAAGAATTCCTGAATCCTCCTTTTCGAAGAAGTCCAGAATCAGTGATTCCAATATAGCGATGGTTTTCTCTTCACTTTTCTCTGGACTTGAAGAAAACTTCTCCAGAAGTTTTATCTTTGATAGAAAGTCCCCAAGAATCACGTTGCTCATCAACTCCTCTGGCTGGAGATCAAAAGAATCATCAAACTTCTTCTCCAGAACTCTCGCCAGGTCTATCAAATAAACATGCGCCTGATTCATCATCTGATCAACCAGAGTCTGCTTCCATTCACTACTTCTCATCAGTTTTGAATAAATAATCGCAGCCAGAGCCACGACCAAATCTCCCCGTCCTCTCAAAATCAAAGGCACTTTTTCATCATGAAGATGAAACCCCGCTTGCAAAATACTTCGACAATCACTCCTATTTCTAAATCCAATCGCCTCAGGTACTAATTCCTCATCCGAATCGTTCAATCCTCCCGCAGGTAATTTTTGCACTCCATCAATTCTCACATCATAGAGGATAAAATATTCATTCTTCACTCGACTCTTCTCCAAAATGATGAAAATCAGACTCATCAGATCGTGAACAATGATCAAGTGAGCAGCTCCTTCATCAGACACTTGACAACATTCGTTCCTAGGTTGACTATCAAAAACATAAAATGTCTCCTTCTTATCATCATTATCATCACTCTTTTCCTTTTTCTTCACCTTTTCTCGCCAAATGGCAACATTCAAAACTGACGAAGTAATCACCGCCGAATCATAACTTCCAAAAAACAATTCGAGCGCATTGACAATATCGGGAATTATTGGATCTTTAGATCGAAATTTACCAACAAAACAAGGTTCCTTGATACGGAGAGAGACTTGATGTGTTTTTCGAATATTAATGAAACTTCTAAAATTAAAAAACTTTACTACTCGCTTGTCATTGCCGCCAAATTGCTCGTTCGATTTGCAATAATACTTATTTCCATCTCTCACAATCTGGTCAATTATCTTATCGTCCCAACATTTTGGTTTCAACACACCCGTTGTTGCGAAAGCTGACACTGCAATATGTCCTCCCTTTTTACAATTGCAAAAAAATTTACATTATTTTTTTATTTAAAAATTTAACTTTTTAAAATAAAAATTTATTACAATAAATAGTAAAATTAATAATAAAATAGATAACTAAATAAATTTTTAATCTGATCCAGAACTAATTAATTAATGAATAAAACAATCAGATATCTAATTATTTAATTTACTGATTAATCCATTACTGATTAATTAAATATTTAATTAATTTTTCAGTTTAATTCTAACGATTTCATAGTTTAATTTTAATTTTGCCCAAATTCGGAACAGAATTAATTATAATTCGAATCTAGAACACTGATATTATTTAACGAATTAATATAGTTAATTATACAGAGTTATTACATATTTCTACGTTATTATTTAGCTTGTTAACTAATTAATTAATAAATTAGATATTTATTAATTAAATATATATATAGCAAATATTCGAATCATATATTAACTAATTAACTAATAAATAATAATGTTAATTAGTTAAAAAGCCAAATAACTATGTAGAACTATTTCATAACTATGTATAATTAACTAGGTAATTAATTAATACGGTAAATAATACCAATGAAGATAATTACACTGAAAAAAAAAATTTATTTGATTCAAATAATCGATTATTTGACTATTATCAAACAAATATTTACTTGAATCAAATAATCGATTATTTGACTATTATCAAATAAATATTTACTTGAATCAAATAATTTTTGTTTCAATTAAATAAATTGTATTTGAGTCTTATTTTTCAGTATTTGAAGCAAATATTATTTAATTGATTCAAATAAAAATTATTTGTCTCAAGAAAATATTTATTTGATAATAATCAAATAATCGATTATTTGAGTCAAATAGTTTTCTTATAGTGTAATAATTTATTTACTTAATTAACCAGTTAATTAGTTTCTAATTTGAGAGGTTAATTTATTTTATAGTTAATTAAATTTTGGTTAAATAATTAACTAATTGGCAAGGTAATTATATGTTAATTTTTTCTACTTAGTTAATTAACTAGATAAACATTGGTTGAGTAAGTGGTTAGTGAATGAATTATTATTAGTAACTGATTATTATTATTATTATTATATATAATAATCGTCGTGATTCCAGATTTCCAGATCTCTGTCCACACTTGAAGTTAGTTAAAGTTATTCTTTTGTTTTTTTATACGTTTTGATAGAAAATAGAAATATACATATATACATATACATTATAATAATTTCTTGAAATATTTTATTATTTATAAAAATAATTAAATTCTTGCGAAGAATTTTTAAAACAAGTTTGAAAATAATTGAAATTTTCTGAAGAATTTTATAAATTTTTAGAAAAATTGACTTTTTTTTAAGAATTTCATAATTTATGAAAACAGTAAAATTTTTTTGGAATATTTTTCTATTTTTTTTTAAAATAATTGAATTCTTGCGAATAATTTTTTTTTTTAAATTTGGAAAATAATTGAATTCTTGGGAAGAATTTTTAAAACAATTTGGAAAGTCAATTTTAGGAAAAATTGACTTTTTTTGAAGAATTTCATAATTTAAGAAAATAGTTAAATTTTTTGGAATATTTTTCTATTTTTATAGGTAAAAATAATTGGATTCTTGCGAAGAATTTAAAAAAAAATTTGGAAAATAATTGAATTCTTGGGAAGAATTTTTAAAAAAATTTGGAAAATAATTGAATTGTTATGAAAAATTTTATAAATTTTGAGAAAAATGGAATTTTTTGAAAAATTACATTTTTTCTAAGGATTTTGTAATTTATGAAAATAATTGAATTCTTTCAAGAAATTTTATTGATAATTGATGAAAAAATAATTTAATTACTTTCGAAGAATTTTATTATTTATAAAAATAATTAAATTATTTCAAAGAATTATATTAATTAGGTAAATGATTAAATTCTTGCGGCGGATTTTATTAAAATTGATGAAAATAATTGAATTTTTTCCTAGAATTTTATTATAAATTTTTTTGGATAATTAAATTCTGTTTGGTTATTTTATAAAAATATTTTATATTGTAAATAATTTAAATGTTAAAATTTTTTAAAGATAATTAAATTTTACAAAGAATTCTATTAAAAAATTTGTCAATAATTGAATGTCAGTGGGAAATTTTATTAAATTTTTTTGAAAATAATTGGATTTTCCTAAAAACATTTTATTATTTATGAAAATAATTGAATTCATGTGAACGATTTATTCGAATTTTTTCAAATAATGGAATTTCCAAGAAGAAATTTATTACTTTTAATAATAATTGAATTATTGTGATAAATATTGTTATTTATGAAAATAATTGAATTTTGAAAAGAATTTTATTGAAATACCTCAAAATAATTGAATTTTCTGGAGTAATTTTACTAAAATTATATTTAAAACAATTAATTTCTTTCGAATAATTTTATTAAATTTTTGAAAATAATTGAATTATTGCAGAAAAGTTTATTAAAATTGTTAAAAAGAATTGAATTTCTGTTGAAAATTTTATTACTTTTAAAAGGAATGGAAGTTTTTATAAGAATTTTATAAACATTGTTTTAAATAATGAATTTTTAAATGTTACGAAAATTTTATTAGTTTAAATAATTAAAATCTTGTCAAAAACTTTATTCGTGAAAATAACTGAATTTTACGATTATGAAAATAATTAAATTCATGCTTAGAATTTAATCAAAAATTTTTTTGAAAAAATGGAATTTTAATGAAAAATTTTATAATTATTAAAAGTAATTGAATTATTAGGAAAATAAAAATTGTATAAAATTTTGTTAAATAATATGATTTTTTTCAATATTAGCGAATTAAAAGTAGTGGAAATTCTCTAAAAAAATATTGTTTATATTCTTTGTTCGGAAAGTTAAATACCTATATATAGCTGATAATTTTTTTTACCTTCTCTATTCTTCAGAATAATTAAAATTTTCGTAATGAAGTTTTTTTTTTAATTTAGGTATCAGATAACAATTTTTGTGAAATTCAATTTTCCTCGTACAAGAAAGTTTAATTATTTTCAATTTTGAAAATCTGATGCCAAAATTGAAATTAGTATCGAAATTTGTTAAAGTTTTTTTATATACTTTAAAGATTAAAAATATAATATATTTTGAAAATATAATTAATTACTTAAATTAAAATGACTTGAAATTGTTTACAATAAATATTGTAGCACAATATTCCCGCGCGCTTGCGCGCGGATAATTCGGCTAGTTTATTAATAAACTGATTAAATTATTGTTTAGTTAATTCACAATAGTTTATACACGACTCATTTCGACGCCTGATAGTTAATTAACTAATTATTAAATATATCTGCATTTTTTTTATTAAGAGGTTTTTTAATTAACAAGTTGATTAATGAACTACTAGATTGATTGTTAGGTTAATTTATAAATTGATTAGTTAATTAAGAAGTTAATTATTTTCATACTTATTTAAAAATTTAGCTAGTTAATTAAACAATTAATTAATTAATTGTTTCATTATCTTGTTCATCAATTGATTACCTAATTTATTAACTAGTTAATTATTTGATTCCCTATATTTAATCAGTTATTATAAAGTAATGTACCAATTGCAAATCGCTTAATAATATTTATGATTAAGATAAAATCCAATCCATAAAATCGATTTAAATTTTTCATTTTAATGCCATTGATTTCATTTAATTTACAAAAAAATGTATTAAAACAAAAATTATATTGTCACACATTAAATAAAATTATACCCTCTTATAAAGGATAAATATTATAATTAAAAAAAAATGTTCTGATAAAAGTGGAATATCCTTTTTTTAAAAAAATAACGATTTCTCGATAAGATTCGCAGATAATTTGGAACAATTACGCAAAAAAGTGTAACGAAATGAGGGTAATAATTATATATTATATAATATAGTAATAATAACAATAACAATAACATAACAAAAAACAACATAAGCACCTGCAGGCCACGGGATAATGGTGAAAATAATTTCGAATTGCAGTGAATTGTTCCTGACCTTGAGCCAAATTTTGTATTGGGCGAAAGGGCAATTTTCATTCGTCGATTGGAATAAATATCTTCCTCAAGATTAAGTAATTGCCTGATTTTTTGATAGTCATTATCAATGTTAATTTCATTGAATTCATCATATGTTGGATCACATTCTTTGCATGAAGAAATTTCTTTTGCAATTTTACCCCTGCCATTTAATGCAGAAACAGACATTATTTTCTCACGATTGATGAATTTTTTTTTACATTTCTTTTTCTTTTCCATTTTTTGCCCTGAATATGATTGACTCCTGTCTCCTTCTCCTTTCTTTGTCGACATTTCTTTTCATTCTTTTTTAATAGCAGAAAAAATATGTTTTTATGATCATTTAATGTTTATTTGAAGAATGTAAAATTTATTCTACAGAATTAATTAATTAATTAATAATAATTATTGATTTATTAACTAAACAATAAAATAATTAATTACTTAATATTTTTGTTAATAATAAAGTAAGTAATTGTTTTAATAATTAGTACCTACCTATAATTATTTTACCTTCTAATTTTTAATAAATGAATTGAAAAATAACGTAACATTTTCGCTTGTTAATATTATTGTAAGTTTATAATTAGTTAATTTTTATAATTTATTTACATTTACATAATGAAAAACGGTTAAGAATCCGAAAATTTTGAATACCTTTATTTTCAATTTTTCTAAGTCATTTTTTCTCTTCAATTGAGCAAAATATTAACTTTAAATTTTTACCTGAAATTCAAAATTTAATTTTTTTAACCTTTAATATAATATAAGAAACAATATTTACAGGAATAAATTTAAAAATGTCAATAAAAATGTTTTTCCAAAATATAAATAAAAAAAAGAATGTGTGACATTTTTGGGAGACCACAAATGTCAAAAGTCACAAAAATTCAAAATTCACGTGTTTAGAGGAAACTTTTTTATAGAAAAAAAAATTTGTTTTAAGTAAAGCTGAAAAAATATAAAAATTTTTTCTAAAATTATAAAATTTACAATGAAAATAAAACAAAAAAATTACAATTTTCCCTCTGAAAAATGTAAACTTATTTTTTAAACAATAATTTAATAAAAATGATAACCTTCGAAAATGATTACAAAATGAAAAAAAAATTCCCATAAATAAATCTTTCCACTAAAAGTAAGTTTCATCAAGCATTTAATATTTATTGTACGTACTCGTAATTTAAATGCACACGAGGAATTCATAAATAATTAATAAAATTTACAATCAGTTCATTTAGAAACGTTAATAACCTGTTTTGTGCGCAAAAAAAATTACGATCACGTTTTTCACCTCAAAAATCCTCTCAAAAAGTACTGAAAAAAATTTATAAGAGATAAATTTAAGAAAAAACTTTGATTTATTCTTTTCTTTTCTATTAATATTTTTCATTAAGAATAAAAAACGATATCGAAATATTGCATAAAACTCAGCAATTTATCATTTTACTGAAAATAATATTTAAATTTAATATATTTATGTATTTAGTGGAAAAAGCACCCTTTGAAAATTACGAAATAAATTCTTAAACTGTATCAGTCACGTGCGGCAATGTGTGAGCAAGAAAATGATAATATTTTACAAGATGAAAATTAATCAGAACTACACTAATAGTTCAAGGAGAATGACACAAATCGAAAATCAATGTCAATAAAATTAATTATATACTCAATACATTTCCATTGACCAACATTGTTCGTTATCTTAAAACACATTTTTTTCAATTAATTTCAAAACTGTACTAATTATAAATTACATTAGAATTTATCAATTATACTAATTATAAAGTATATTTTAAATTATAAAATAATTGTTAAATAATATGAATTTAAAATTAAACTAATTATCAATTATAATACAATTTATAATATAATTAATAAATTTTAATATAAATTATAAATTAAACTAATTACAAATTATATTACGCCCGATTTGGCGTTAATTTCAGTTTTTACAAAATAACGTAGTAAAGCGGTCAAGAATAAAATATTCTACATAAAATAATAATAATAATAATAATAATAAAATAAATATTCTAGATAAATAATATAATATGAACAATCAAAGAACGAACTGCAGTAAATATGAAGAAGGACCAAAAAGAAAATTGTCACTCAAGAAGAGGAATAAGAAGAAAAAAGTGAATGAAAGAAATGACGATTGTCAGGAGCAAAAACCATTGTGTAGTAAAGGTCGAAAAAACAAGAAGAAAAAGACCGTTAGACCATGTTCTCATCAAAATGAATGGAAATGTAACGATTTATTAGCAAAAATAAAACCCTCCCTTTCGGTACGAGAGAAATACTCTAATCCACAGCACGTTATTTGTTTCGCCGAAAGAACACAAAATTCACAAAAACAAAATGGAATAATTTATACAATCGCACAAGGCACGTTTTAGATCCTCTAAATTACTTTAAATAATTTATAAAGAATCCGAAAAGTCGTGAAGGTTGAGAGGAATTTTTTGAATCGACGTCAACCATTTTTTCCGTTGAAAAAATTCCGTTAAAAATTATTAGTTAATTAAAAATTAATTAATTACTTTTAACAATTAATTTAATTAATTAATTAATATTAATTAATATTAATTAAATAATTACTACTCTCTAGATTTGGATTATTAAAAATGTTTACTAATTTGATTATTAGTGACTGACTTTTTGCTTTTGAATAACAATCACAATAAATAAATAAATTAATTAATAATTTCAATAATAATAATGATAAAAAGATTAATGACAATATTGAAATAAAAAAAATTCGAAAAATAGTAATAAAAATAAATAATCCGATAATTTGCGACATTATATCAATTTGATTTTTATCAAAAAGAAAGTGTCATCCCACACAATGATTGATCAAATTTTGTGACATAATCACACACCATTAGTTTCTAACAATTTGATACATTACTCCAAAATTTCGAATTTATTACGAAACTAAACGATTTTTTATATAAATTGACCTTTTCCTAAAAGTTCTCACAAACTTTACGATTTGAGCTCTCTAATAATAAAATATTTATTGCTCAGATGAAACGAAGAATTTGAAATCCATAAAAGTCGAATCGTGGTGTAAAAATTTTTCAGATGAGAAATTATTATTAAAACCCTGGGAAATTGAATGCGATTCGATTTGTTCCTTTGACAGTGTAATTGATTTAGAAGGTAAATGATTATATTTTACTTTTCATGTATTAATAAAAAAAATATTAATCAATTAATCATAGTAAAAATGTATCAATAATAATAAATTTAATAATATTATTAAATCCTATTAATACATCTTATATTATAATAGAATTTTATTTTATTTAATTTTAAAAAGGTTTGTCACTAACACAAAAAGAATTAAAGAAAATTAAAAATAATCAAAGGGCTATTAATTCAACAAAGGAAAATGAAGAAGAAATAAATGAAGATATAGAAGTTGATAAGGCTGAAGAATAAAATAGAGAAAAATTTCAAAATGAAGGCAAAATTATTTGATAATGAAATATAATTTTCAAACGTGAATTTAAACCAGATTTTTATTTTTTTTTCAATTGTATAGTGTAGAAATAAGAAATAAATAAACGCAAAATAAATAAATGAATAAGAACTCAAAAATAGGTAAATAAGTAGAAAAATAAATAAGTAGAAAATAATTAAAAATAAATAAACAAAGAATACTGAAAGAATAAATAAAATAAGTAATTTAAAAAATAACTAAACAGTAAATAAAAGCAAGATAATTAAAAAAATAAATGCAAAAAACAGCAAAAAAATATTAAAAGAAAGAAGTAAACAAAAAAACGAATGAAATAAAGAATACACTAGAAATAAAAATATATTTAGAACAAAAATTGAAAAATTAAAAGTAAGGGAAACTGCAATGAGAACTAGCAGAAAGTGATTGTATTTCCTCTTCTAAGTCACTTTGTGAATAAAAATTAGAGAAAAAATAAAATGAAAAAAACGAAATTAAATACACCTTTCCTTCCGGTGAACCGGCTCGAAGGAATGACCTTTCAACCTAAATAGATAATAGGTCACTGGTGTGGTAAATTAGCGCTTATATATACTTCTGATCCTCTTATCGTCGATTGGAGGCTGTGTGTAAGTGCATTATCATCAGCTTCTAAAGAAACTCTTTTGAAAATCCTACGTATCCGTTTCAAAGTGATACATTAAACATATTCAGTAATTGAACGGTCATCATCATTGAAAGACGTTAATAATATTAGTGAAAAACAAAAAAACTATATTTTTTTTTTTGAAATCCACAAAAATGGTCCACAGTGATCCAATTAAGCCGTTGCAAAAACAATGGTCACGTTTGCGAAAAGAAACGGAATTTAAATCAGTTGAGTCTTTATTAAATCTCCGCAATGCCATGATATCAAGTCAACGAAATGTAATTTGTGACCAGAAAATTTTGGGTAAGTTTCAATTTTTATCTTTATTATTTTTGTTGACTAATTCAATATTTTTTTGAGTCAGTTAAAATTTTTGTGAACTAATTTAATCTACTGTTAATTAATTAAAATTTTTCTGGGTCATATTATCGTTTCTGACATAATTAAAATTTTATTTGACTAAATCGACACTTCATTATCTAAACTAATAAATTTTTTATTAAATGTTTGTTAACAAAATAAAAATTTTTTAGTAAAACTAATTTTTGGTAAACTGAATAAAAATTTTTGTTGACTTAATGAATAATTTATTGACTAAGTTCACAGATTGTTGGCTAAATGATTTGCTATTGACTAAATTAATATTTTTTTTATTAATATTTTTATTATCTTAACTAATCTTTGGTTGGATAAATAAAAATTTTTCTTCACTAAATTAATACTTTCTTGACTAACTTTTTTTCTGGTTAAATTGATAGTTTGTTAACTATATTAGTATTGTTATTTGTAAAATTAATAGTTTGTTGGCTAAAAACAAAATTCAAATTTCGTAGACTTAACTAAACTTTTTTTCTGGTAATATTGATAGTTTGTTAACTAAATTAATATTTTTGTTGTCTAAGTTAATATTTTATTGGCTAAATTGTAATTTTTGTTGAATAAATTAATAGTTTGTTGACTAAATTCGTATTTTGTTGGCTAAATAAATATTTTCGTCGGTTCAATTAATATTTTGTTGACTAAATTCATATTTTTGTAAACTAAACCAAATTTTCATCTGGTTCAATTAATAGTTTGTTGAATAAATTAATTTTTTATGGACTAACTCGAAAATTTTTTTTATTTAAATTTATAGTTAATTTGACATTTCTCAGTCTAAACTTTTGATTGACTAAAATATTTTGTTTAACTAAAAACTCTTTTATAACTAAAAACATTTTTTGTTACCCAAAGAATTTATTTGGTAACTAAAAGAACATTTTGTTAACTATGAAAAATTATTTTTTCAATTAAAGAAGAATTTTATCAACTGAAAAAATTTTTTTTTGAACTAAAGAAACAATTTATCTACTAAAGAAGCCTTTTGTTAATCAAAGAAGAATTTTGATGACCGTAATGGTTTTAAAAAACAATTTTGTTAACTAAAAATATTTTTTCTAACTAAAACAACATTTTCCTACCTATAAATTAATTTGACAACTAAAAAATAATTTACTAACTAAAAAATACTTTTACTGACCCAAGAAGCACTTTCCTTATCCACAGAAGCATTCTTTTTCACAAAACACTCTTTGTTGACTAAAGAAAACCATTCCACCACTAAAGAAAAAATATTATTGATCAAAGGAATCAGTTTAGTCGCAGCAAATCATAAAGTCAGGAAACATTCTTGACGCAACAATTCATCACTAAAGGTTCCTCATAAGATAACTCGAATACAACTCTCTCGTGGAATAATTAACATCACTGGAAATTATTCTGATTAATTACTCGAACGTTCCAATTATTGGTCATTATTTGTTTAAAAAAATGAAACAAGAAAATGTTTTTTAATTCACAATACAAATTGATAAATGATTTATTTCATTCAGTTTGTAGACTCAATTAAGACAGCGTGAATTTTTATCCACTATAAACTTGCCAAGATAGTATAAAACAAAAAGAATTGTTATTCAATAAACATTTAACAATTAACATTAAAGAAACTGTACAAAATGACATTGATTGTTCCCTTATCTTTTAAGTATGCGCCACGTGTCATAAATATAGTTCCAGTGAATAATTTATTTTAAGAAAAAAAAATCAAAACTTCATAACATTGAAATGATAAATAAACTTACTTGAAAAATACTCCAATAAAAATGAAAATTAGAACGAACGATTAGAATTTGTAGTTTAAATAAACAAAAAATGAACAATGCATTTGGTCAAGATATTTTCCTTTCTATTTAAATTTCGTTTATTCATTATTATTTTCTTTTTCCAATTTATAAACGCGATATGATGAAAAGTATCAAGTAGTGATTGGCAAATCTCTCGTTAATGGTCATGAACTTAAATGAAAATAATTGGAAATTTTTATTTTTGAAACAAGAAGTGAAGATTTAATTAAAGAGAATTTTTATGCAAAAATATGCAGTTATTTTAAGTTGTCCACAATTTATAAATCATCGATTAAGACAAATCAGGTAATTAAATGCAAGATTGAAAATTTTTCTAAAAATATTTTGCGAAAAAGAAGTTAATTGAATTTTTTTTCTTTTTAGTGTCTGATAATCTTCCACTCGAACCAGCATCCAAAAGTAAGTGAACTTTCTTCACATAACAATAACAATTTCAAAAATTAAAATTAATTCAATTAATCAGTTAAATTAATGGATTCAGTTTATTTATTTACATGGATTATTAATTCAATTAATTAATTTTATAAAATAAATTTTATTAATTAACATAATCTTAGTCAAATAACTGTTTACATTAATTAATAAAATTACTAATCAATTTTCTTCGTAAATTAACAATTAAGTAATGGAATAAATAATTAATTTATTAACTGAATGAATTAAAATAATGACAATAAAACTAATAAATTGAATATATTAATGACACTATTTTATTGAGTCACTTTAGGAAACTAATTTAAAGAATGCTTTAAGGAATATAATTTAATAAAATTGGTAATTAAATTACTAGCTAAGAACAATTATAGAAATATAACAATTTATTGAATTAAGTGTTTTAATTAACGAAATTAATTATTTGAATCAATTGAATTAAATAAACAATCAAATTAATAGTAAATAACTATTGTAGTAATTAAGATTAAACGAATTAGCTAATTTTTATTCAGCAAACTGATTAGAATAATATAATTAATTAATGAATCTACTTTCTTAAATAAATTAATAAAACTAATTATTTTAAAAAAATTATTGAAATTAATGAATCTAATTAATTAAAATAATAATTAAATTAGTAGTTAATACATAACAAATCTAGAAATCAAAATAATTTCAATTGACTGATTTAAATCACAATTAAATTAATCAACTAGTTAAATAATTTATTTGAAGCAACGAATTAAATTAATTCATTGAATCAATTGACCATTTCAATATTAAATATTAAATGAATATTAAATGAACAGAATAGAAGAAATTTAAATCCAAACAAAATTTTTATTTAACAATTAATTTTTTTTCGTCCAATTGGTGCAATTTAATAAAACTATAGAATTTTATTGCTCTAAAAAAATAACGGTACACTCATCAAGATGAAATAAAGGAATTAATTAACATTTTTGACAAAAGTGCTTCCCAAGGACAAGTTTGTGATTAAAATATGAATAAAGGAAGTAAATCGAAATGCAGTCGACCTTTATATTCGGAAGTTGATTTCCAAATTACCAAGAAGACCTTTAAATCCCGACGACTCTAAATAATTTTTTTTTTTTCAATGAGATTTTCTTTAAAAAATCCAAAACCTTAAAATCCAAAAACACCTTTAAAGTAACAAATAATTAACAATTTAATTTAATTAACGATTTAATTTTCACACATATGGCGAAGGCGTGATTTAAAGTTACAAGAATAAATTTCCAAGTTGGTGAAATAAAAAAAAACTTATTTATTTATAACACGTGTACTCGATTATAATCATTGCAGACATATAAATCTTCAATGATTTCATAATAAATTGAATTATCTCACTGTTTTATTTAAGTATTTTGAAATATTGTTTATCACTTGAACCGTTAAAATAAAAATTTTTTTATTATTAAGAAAAAAAGTGTCACAAGTTCAAATATTATTTCTCACGTTAAACAAGAAAATTAATACGTTTATAATAGTGTATAAAAGTCAATTATTAAGTTATAAATAATTATATTGTTGTTTTTTAATGTTATTAATAAGCTCATGAAAATTGACCCAAAAAAAGAAATAAAGTCACTGTAAAAATTATTCAAACAAAAAATTTGTCAATTTATTTAACTTCAATTCTTAATAATTTAATTTTTAGTTTTTTACTTTCAATTTGTACAAAATAACAGTGAAAATTAATTTATCTTTTGAAAATAAATTATAATATTTCATTTTTTTATTTACTTTTTTTATCATTATTCTTATCAACGAACTTACAAAAGAATAAAAAATATTATTTTCCTTATCTATTATTTAAAAAACTAATTACAATTCTCCCTCTCTTTATTTCTTATTTGTTTATTTATTTCGTATTACATTATTATTAGTATCTTTATTATTATTTATTATGAATAATAACAGTCATTTTTTTATTGGTGTTATTATTATCGCTATATGTCGAATGGAAAGAAAAAAATAAAATTATTATTTTTAAGCATTTATTTTATTTAATAAATACTTAATTTAAAAAGTATTATCATTTTAATTATTCTTGTTAATGAAGTATTTTAATTTGATTTTATTTATAAATATTTTTTAATAGAAGAATATTTTTCAAATCAACTGCAAATTTATTTATCAAACGAAAAAGTAGATAGTGGTCAGAAGAAATTCTAAAACCTAATTTAATGATTAGTTTATTTTTATGCGAATATTTAAAAAAAATATTTTCAAATTCCAATCTAAATTTGCAAAATAATCGTCTATAAGTCGTAGTGAGAATTACTATTATCATCATCATGAATGAGCAATAAAAATGAAACGAGAAAATCAAACTCACGGATAATCGTAAAATTAACAAATAGCACTTTTGTGATGACTGGATATCGTAAAAGTTCGAGAGCTTTTTTTTCAATACGAAAAAAAACCCCGTCTACTGAATCTTACTATACTTAAATTCTCAACTTTCCATAAAATAGAATTTATAGTATACCTTAGTTTTTGGGGAAAAAATTCTAGGAGAAAATAATCGTTCCTTTTTTTCCCTCTCAAGTCACTTTTAAAATGCATTCGCATTTTTATGAATATTTATGTTTGAAAAGGAGAAGAAGGAGAAGTAGTAGTAATAGAAGAAAAGAAGAAAAAAGAATACGACAAGGACCTGAATCTTCTACGTTTTGATTCGTCACTGAAATCGTAAACAGATACCGTAAAAGTTAATCGTGTAAAGCAATCTGTGACTCAGAACTGATTTACTTTGTAAAATTAAAAACCTTGGATCCATTACTTGTTACGAATAAATCTCAAGTTTCACGAAAAAAAATAAGAAAAAAATTATTCAATTCTATGATCAAAAATGACCAATGACAAGGATAAATGATTTGGCATTTTCCTCGCGAATTATGTTTAATGAAAGATTCAATTAATTTTACTTTATTTATTATATTTGCATTTAACATTAATTTCTTTAAATTAAAAATTAATTAAAAATAGTTAATGTTAATGTAAAACAAACATGATCTGAATTGAAGTTCTTAAACAACAATAAAAATAGTAAAAAAAGAATATAATTTTTTTTCTTAGTTAAATTAATATTGTTTAATAAATTATTATTATTATTATTTTTATTATTTTTATTATTATTTATTATTGTTTTTTTAACAAATTAAAATTTCTTTAAGACTCTTTAAGAATGCACTTCCTTTTTGACATAATTATTTGTTAACTATTATAATTCGTTAAACAACTTAATATTTTGTTTAAATTAATGAAATTTTTTTACCAAATTAAAATTTTATTAATTAAACAAATAATTTGTTGACTAATTTTTTTATTCTTGTTAATTTGTTTATTAAATTTCTATTAGTCAACAAACGTTTTGGTTTACCCAAAAAAAAGTTTATTCAGTTTAATACTATTAATTTGTTAATTACAATTTTAAAATAGCCAAAAAAAATATTAATTAATAATAATTAACCTCTAAATAATATTAATTTTCTATTATTAATATTACTTCTCTGATAATTAATAATCTACAATTGAATAAATTGTCATTTGTTAGCCAAATTAATTATTCACTGACTAACTTAATAAGTTGTTGCTTAAATTATTATCTTCTTAGAAGAATTTTTTATTTTCTTCAAACCGAATAAATATGTTGCCAGACAAAAAAAATTACATAAAATTAAGGCTCAAAAAATTTTTCATTGTCGATTAAACATTTTGTTTGCTGAGTTAGTTCATTGCTATCTAAATGTAAAGATTAATTAACATTTCATCTTATCAAAATAATTAAAATCAACACTGAGAAAATTAATTGAAACGCATTATCATTGTTTATATTTCTTCTTTTCTTTTCAATTGTTTTATTTACTCTCATAAACTTTCTTCGTCGTTTAATTTAATTAACTTTTCCTTTTCATTAAAAATTCTTCTCTCGAATTTTGTAATGTTCATTAATTTTTTCAGTTTATCAAACATTATGTTTTTCTTTTTTAAGTCATCAAAAGTCACACGATTTTTTTATAGTAGCATAAAAAAAATCCATTCAAATTGAAACATTAAACAAAAAGTATGTTTTCAATTTTTCTTTTTAAAGAAAGAAAAATTATTTTCTATTTGTATTCTAAAGACGGTAGTAGTGATGTCAATGAAAAAAATGCGAGTTGAAAAATAAGTGGTCATTATTCGCACAATAACGCAACGATAAAAGCGCATAATTAGAGGAATATTACGGTGTTTTTATATTTAATGGTTAAAGTCTATATATCAAAACCCGTATATATACCCAACACTCACAGTCTTTGATGTTTCTCAACACAGTTTATTGTTAGGAATTTAGTAATTTTCCACTTTGAGCTTTTATACTTGTCCTGGCACCAAAGGAGATTCAGTTATATGACTTTCATAACAATCTCCGCGGAAATTTGAACTTTATGAAACCAAAAAATAAAAAACGAAAGAGAAACAACTTTTTTTCTTAAAAACAAAATTTCATTGTAATTTTTACCCCTCTTTTTACGATTCTTTATCAACACTTCATTTTTCCTTTGCGACAGGCTAATTAAATCACTATTAATAATAAAAATAATTTCCAAACGGTAAACATTAATTTATCTCATAATTAAATTATTGTATTTTATTGTACTTACTAAGAGGCCACATCTAATAATAATAACCATTTCTCCTTTCTTTAATACTATTTAATTTATTTAACAAAAATTTTTAATTATTATTATTGTTATTGATATTATTATTATTATTATTATTATTACTATTATTATGATTATTATTATTATTATTATTATTACTATTATTATGATTATATATTAAAAAAATGAAAATATTATATTATAAATATTTATTTATACAATAAATAAATTTTTTAATTTAATTATTGCTGTTTGTTGTTATTCCTCTTTCTTTCTTTAATTTTAATTTCTATCCAGTTTATTTTTCTGTAAAAAAAATATCTACCAAACGTTTGTTTTCGTTTTGTTGAAGATAAAGAATTGCTTTTTTTTTGCAGAAATAAATAAGTTATTCGCGTGAACCCTTTTTTCGTGTCAGTGACAAAAATATTTTTAAAAAATTCTATTTTTAACATCGCACTGATTTGTGAGGGTACTACAAAAAGAACTTGTTTCGCGTATAACATACACGCTCACTTTAAGGTTCGAGAATCTTCTTTCATTCAGTTTTGTATTTTTTTCGCATGGCATTGACGTCATATAGGGACCATTTTTTCTTTTGCGCGCATTCTTCTTATATTCACTTGAATTATTATAAGGACTCAAGTGGAGAAAACTGGGAATAAAGAAAGCAAATAATCAGGACGAAAATTCGTCTTCAGAATATATTTGTAGAAATGAGAATTTTTTATAATGACGTAAGAATTGTCGTCATGTGAAGCAGTTGAACAAGTTTTTTTTTCTTCATTAAATCAATCTTCCGTGCTCCAAAAACATATTTTCCCTTAGATTTTTAATTGTACAGTTACTTTTCCATATTCAGTAGTACTTTTACCAGTAACTTATTTTCTCTTTTCAATTATTTACTTTAAACAAATTGAATTATGTACTTAAATATTTTTCTATTTTCTATTCATTCTTTTCTTTAGATTTAATTTCAATTTCTTTTCTGTTCTATTCCAATGTTTTTATTCCAATTATAGATTATCAATTTATTTATTTACATAAATATAATTATTTATTAATTTGAAAAAAGTAATTGTTTTCTTTTGGTATTACAATTTTCTTTTTATTTATTTAGAGAGCATAATTCCTTATTTATTTGTAAGACAATTATTTTCCTATTTGGAAACATAATTATTCATTTATTTGAAAAACATAATTATTTATTCATCTTTTTATAGAATGGATTACAAATAATTTTGTGCAATTATCAGAAAATGATAAAATCAAAAATAAACTGTTGCAACTTTTTTTTCATATTCAAACGAAATGGAGACGCATTAGTGAAAAAGTTGTCGAACAATTTTTGTTCCCTTATTTTTATTTGGAATTCAGTGTAAATTATAAAGTCAGCAATTTTACTTTTATAAAAATGAGAGACCATCATTTTTATGGCAGTAATTGCGATTCCTGTATGTTCAGAAACACTCAAGTTGTATCAGATTGACAGCGATAAAAGAATCTTTCAATTGCACCTGACTTCTTCTTCCTTGTCGGTTAAGATAACAAGAATTCACGTGACAAAAGTTCAAGAACATTTAATTTTTTTTATCACTGTAAAAATTATTTTCTCCGAGAGTTAATGACATTTCAATTGCTCTATAAATTATTTCAAACCCAAATAACAAAAGTAAATTAATTATTTTAATTAATTACCTCACTATTAAACCTAAGCATTGTTTTATCAATAATCTCGGACGTTAAAGATTAATTAATTTCCTAATTATTATTAATGAATTGGGTACCTAATCGTAAATAACTAATTGACAAATTATTATTAATTACCTAATTATTAATGATTAACAACAATAATAATACTTCTATACAAATAGAAGAAATTTTTTAATTTCCTATTAAATGATAAAATTGGTCGAGTGGTTTAGAGGCTCGTCTTGCAACAGAGTGTCAAGATTTCGATTCCTGGCTCCTGAAGTACTTTGTAAACTCTATTAACTGCTAATTAATGTATATAAATATTTATTCACTGCTAATATTTAAATTGACTGCTAAAAATTGCAAAAACATAGCAAAAATTAATTAATTGTAACGAAAATTAATTAACATTAATAAATAATGAATTGATTTCAGTAAAAATTAAAATTTCCTTAAGAAGTAGAAATGAGGTTTTATTATAAAACTAGAAAAAACAATAAAGTTGTTATAAAAATATTAAGTCGAATTTCAAAAGATTTCCTCATTTTCCAATCAGTAGTGACTCAATTTTCAGAGTCAAGTGTCTACTGTCTACGTTAAAATTGTTTCAAAAAATTTCAGCGAAAACCGGATATTAATTCGAAAGTATAGTATATACAGAAAACATATAGTGCGGTCAAGTGGAAACAGTTTTCATTTTCAAGAAAAATTCAATGACAACATAGAAAGTCAATCAGATTTTCGCAATATATATTTCATTTTTCGCCCCCTTGTATGTGCGTAAAAGTTTCGAGAAATCAAATCTTACGAGAGGCGTACATAATTTATCATTAAAAAATCATAATTACTATTCCCTACAAAAATTTTTACGTGAAATAAATAGTACAAATTTTCAAAATTCCGCACTCATATTAATTTATGTGAATGTATTGCTATTTACCACGTCTCATGAAAATTTAAATTTACCAGAAGAAAATTAATCACAGAAATAGGAGAAACCAAACTATAAACAATAAATAACCAAATAGACAATATCCATTAATATTAATTTATTGGGACATTTAAAAAAAATTTTTTTGTAGTAAAAAAATAAAAACAAAAAATTAAAAAAATTCTAATTATGATATAAATGTGAGAGATAGTGGAAGAATTTAAAAAAAGTTGAAATAAAAGGGAAAAGTGAAAGCAAAAAAATCGCAAAGGACCTTCAATAACACCGACTTTTCTGAATTTTAAAATATCGTTGAACCTATAATTATTACAGCAAGGCCATGGATTGTAGTCCTTGATCAGAAAACAATTAGATCGAAAGGGTTGAATTTCAATGTGGTTCCAACTTCTCAAGTTTTAGTAAAAAAACCAAGAAAACAAATAAATAAAAACATCTGAGAGAAATTTTATATTCGAATCTGTTTCGAAATTAATATACAAAAATAAATATATTTATATACCGAAACCGACCACATTTTCACTTATTTCTAATTCGATAGCAAAATTTTTATTATTTCCAGAAAAAAATAAAGACTTTATATTTTATACTAAAAATTTCTTTTGTAAATAGTAACTTCGAAAATAATAAAACTCGAAAAAAATAGAAAAAAGATGTAAGAAAAGTTTTATATTTAATTCTGATTTGAACTTACAAAACTCAAAAATTTCATTCAGAATTCTAAGTGAAGAAATTCAAATCTTAACTATAATATCAGGGTTGCCACGTTTTTACCCTTTTCGAATTCCCTGATTTTTCCAGGTTTTCCAAGTTTTCCAAGTTGGAATTATTTAATAAAATGTTTATTTTTAGAGTGAAATAAATGAATTCTCGTAGAAATTTCAAATAAATATTTTTAAATATGACATTCAATTACAATCGAAAATTTTTAATGAAATTTATTTTTAAATCAATATTTATATTAGAAAATTCTACAAGAAATCAATTATTTAACTATAAAAATAAATTATTTATTAAATAATTGAATTTTATAACAAATTTTATCAGAATTTAATTATTCTGTTTATTATTATTATTTATTGTCAAGAGACAAATTAAAAAAAATTTAACAATAATTTCATTTTTCGAGAAATTTGATGAAAATTTTGTATATTTAAAATAATTGAAATTCTGACAAGAATATTATTAATATTTGAGAAACTTATTGAATTACGGAGAAAAATGTTATTATTTATGAAGATAATTTAAAGTTTGACAAGAATTTTTGTAAATTTTCAAACATAATTGGATTTTTGCGAAGAATTATATTACGTTTGAAAATAATTGAATTCTTCAGACTAATTTTATTAAAATTTCGGTTTAAATAACTGAATTGTTTTGTGAAACTTTATTAAAATAGAAAACATTGAAAATAATTGAATTCTTCAAAATAATTTTATTAAAATTTCTTTTTGAATAATTGAATTGTTTTGTGAAATTTAATTGAAATAATAGATATTGAAAATAATTAAAGTCGGAGAAATTTCTGAAATTAACTAAATTTTTACGAAGAATTTATTAAAATCATTTTAAAAAAAAAAAAATTTCACAAAAGAATTTCATTCAAAATTTTTGAAAATAATTTAATTCTTTGATGAATAAATAATAAAAGATTAAAAGATAATTGAATTTCTGAGAAGAATTTTACTTTTTCTAAAAAAAATTATTTTTAGATAATCAATAAAATATATAATAAAAATTTTAATAATTTTAGAAGAATTTTAGGTTTTTAAATTTTTCAATGAAATTCATTTAAAGTAAAAGTTTTACAAAATTTTAAATGAAAATGTTTTCAAGTTTATCTACTTATAAAAATTGTAATTGAAATTCTTTGAAAATAGAATTAATTTTGAAATATTTAAGTAGAATTAGATTTCAAAAATAAATTTTCCAGGATTTCGATCAAAATTCCCTGACATTTCCAGGTTTCCAGGTTGCGTGGCAATTTTACTACTTTTTAATTTTTACACTAAAAGTTTCTTTCGACTCTCTCCAAAAAACTCCCAAAATAATAATATTCAACAAAAGTTCAAATCCATATAGTAAATTTTACTATGTTTTAATTTTCACACTAAAAGTTTCTTTCGACTCTCCAAAAAACTCCCAAAATAATAATATTCAACAAAAGTTCAAATGTTTACTTCATACTATAAAATTAGTAAAACTGTATTAATTTTCTGTCATTTTTTTTTCATTAAAAATCCAAATTTCGAAAATTTCGCCCCTTTTTAACGTTTCGGCTCATTTCCTCTATTTTCGTATACTGGTCACACAACCTATTTGAGATTAGTACACATTTTACCAACCACTTGTTGATCCAATCGATATAAAAACTCATTATCTACTTTTTTCTTAATTAATTTTGTTCCCAGCGAACAAACAAAAAAAAAACAAATAGAAAAGACACTTTCAAGGCCGTTCACGTAAATTTGTTTTCACGTGTTAAATAGAACTTAATGACATTTACATAAACCCCATATAAATCAGACTTAATTACAAAGTAATTTTCTAAATTACCACTATAATCTTTTACAAAACTGGATCGAACAAAAAAATGCTAATAGAAAAATTATTTCGTAATTGACCAACAAAAAAATCTCTTCTCTGATAAAAAACCATACAAGAGGAGTAGGGGTGAATGACACAAAAATGTTTCGTTTACAATAAAAATAGATTCCAATTTCATTCCATTTTCTTCTGAATCTTTCAATTGTTGATAATTTAGCAATTTTTTTGTTATTACAATTGTAAAGTACAGAGACAATACGTTGTCTGCACGGAGGTAAACCTGTTCTACTTCCATGATTACAAACAAGGTCAAAAGCGTGTCGAGTAACTACTTATATATATACATATATATAAACATATAAGTATGCATAAATATATTTGTAATCTCTCGAGCAATGCTCTCGTAACCTTTATAATAAGATCAAGAGATTAAGGAATAATCGACGAGCATTTTACAAAGTAAACATTTTTTTTCGCAATATTGGGACGAAGGTCAAGATTAACCATTGATGTCAGTGTAACAGAACCATTAATAAATTGATTTACTATCACTTTTGATGACCCATTTTTTTGCCGACTTATCACACTCAACTGTGCTTGCAAGTTTTATGAACAAAAATTTTCGTCAAGTACAATCATTTTTTTGGTGATATATTTACTCATTTGATATACAATGACACTAAACTAGTAAACTAAACTATTTAGATGGAATTTCTGTTCTATAGAATTTATCCCACTTTGCATTTAATTGAATTATATTCTATTCTTATCAATATCATGTTTTCTTATCCTATTCAATTCTGTTTTATTCTTCTTTTCTGTAATATTCTCATTTTTAGCTCCTCTTTGTTATTTTAAGTTTTGCTTTAGTTCGTTCTGTCATTATTTAATCTTCTCTGTGTTCTTCTACTATTTTGATTTGTTTTTGTTCGCTAAATATTGTTGCAACAATATTAACTCAACATTAATAAAACAGGCCCAAAAAAAAGTATTTTTGACCGTGACACTACAATAGTATATTCCCATGTATTTTTGGTCGCTGAAGACGAATCTGAAGTCAGAATTGTCAAATTGGTTCTTTTTGTTGAGTTATACTCAAAAATCGACTCAAAAAAGCGAATTAAAATAAAAATAAATAAATAAAATTCTTTATGACACTACAGTAGTATATTTTCAGGCATTTTTTCACGCTGGATGTGAATTTGATATCAAAATTAAGAAAATTGCTTAAAATTTTGAGATGGACTCAAAAAACCGAATTAAAATTAAAAAGTTGTTATAACACTACACTGGTATATTTCTATATATTTTTCCCGCTGAATTAAAATTTGAAGTCAGAATTGACAGAATTGTTCAAAATTTTAAGATAATTTCAAAAAGCTACTGAAAAAACCGAATTAAATTAAAAAAAAATGGTTTATAATATTCACTGGTATACCTATTGCTTTCTCATATAGAGGAAGTATTGTAATACAAAAATTTTTCGACTTTGATTTTTTGACATATCTTTATGTTATTTGACCTCAGGAGTTCAAAAATGACATTCCGTATGTGTGTGTGTGTGTAAACATCACATTTTCATAAATATCTCCAAATTATGAAAAGCTTTTGGACTGAATTTTTTTTTAAATTGTAGGTCTCATCTGCGGACATAAAATGAGAGTAATTTGAGACAGATTAATAAAGTTTAACTATATATATTTTTTTATTTTTGATTTTTCAAAAAAACATTTCTTGCCCATAACTTTGTATACCTGTATAGGGAGGCCCTGCACGTTAAAGACCAAAAGGCCGCTTGCCCATAACTTTAAAAAAATGTTAGGAGACCTATAAATGTTTTTCTCTAATTTTGTATAGATTTTTTAGACGCATCCTTTGAGCCCTCAATCAACATTTTTCGTTCATATTCACCAGAGATATTAAACTTTTAAAAATAAAAGATTTTGGAAAATTTAAGACTTTTGAAAATTTTGTTGCAAAATGTAGAAATAACTTTAAAACTATCATCATAATCTTATAGAGCATTAAAAAACGCTTCGATTGACCTGTTTTTGAAGCTAATTTGATTAGAAATTAAGAAGTTATTCATATTTTAAAAAACAAAAATTGTGATGGAAATTTAAAAAAAATTTTAAATGTGGAAGTAACTTTGAAAAGTTAAAAAAATATCATTTTACAAATAATTTCTAAAATTTAAAAAAAAAGAAAATACTTAAAGTCATAATATACCATAAAAATCAAAATCGCTTATGTATCGGAACTGAATTTTTAATTAAATAAAGAGAAAAAAATATTACAGCAATTGAGAATAATTGTTCAAAAATTAAAAATTAATATTATTATTAACATCTCTATGAGAAAGCAAGGTGTTCATGAAATAAATACAACGAGATTTACGAAAACGAATGAAATGAACACCAAAATTATAACAAAAATATGTAACTTGGCAGCGGTTTTTCTACGTATTTTTTCCCGCGAATCAAATTCAAAATCTGAATTTTTAAATTAGCTAAAAATTTTGAGAACACGGTAAATCGTTAGGTATTAAAATAACACCAAAAAGTATTAAAATAATCCAATTTAGTGTTATTTTAATCCATTTTGGTGTTATTTTAATACCTAACGATTTACCGTGAATTTAAAAAAAAAATCTGCTAAGAAAAACAAATTAAAATCAAGAGATTCAAATTTTTCTTGCCTAGACATATACTAGTATTCCCATTAGTGTTATACAAACAAATGTTAATTTTTTTATTTTAATTCGGTAATTTTGAGTCGTTTTCTGAGTTAATCTCAAAATTTTTAGCAATTCTGTCAAATCTGACTTCAAATTCCGAATCTGCAGGAAAAAATACATGGAAATATACTATTGTAGTGTTATAACAGTTTTTTTAATTTTAATTCGGTTTTTTGAGTCGATTTTTGAGTATAACTCAACAAAAAAAACCAAATTAACATATCTGACTTTAGATTCGGATTCAGCAGGCAAAAAACAATGGGAAATTATTGTAGTGTCTTGGTCAAAAAACTTTTTTTTGTGTTCTTATGTTTTACCTTCTGTTCAATCTTACTCTTTCTTTTCTATTCTTTTATATTATTTCCTATTATGTTCTCTCACAGCATCTAAACTTGCTACAATATTGATAACATCACAACTTTTTAAGGATATCAAATCGAGACAAAACGTATCAAAACGTTGCATCTCAATTTGATATCCTTAGAAAGACTGAGATTGTCTGAGTACTGTGAAATCTGTAACAATAGGAAATAGGAATAAATAGAAACAATAGGAATAAGTAATAAAATAGGAACTAATAGAAAAGAGGAAAACAATAAAACTGCAATGCTGTGGGAGTTCTGTTCAATCTTGATCTGTTATTTTTGATCTTACTAATTTTTTCTATTTTTATTTTTTCGTGTACATACCCTTCTTGGGATTTTAAAAGCTTAAAATTCCCCCAACTACACTTTTATTTTCTTGGATGGAAAAACCCCAGGCTAGCGGGCGCGAACCAAGTACCCTTGGCCTACCATTTCGGCTGACCCAAGATATTTATCCGACTGAGCTAATATTTCAGTCTTTTTGGTCCTACTATT
Source organism: Leptopilina drosophilae (assembly GCA_032873175.1). NCBI lineage: Eukaryota > Metazoa > Arthropoda > Insecta > Hymenoptera > Figitidae > Leptopilina > Leptopilina drosophilae. The sequence continues at coordinate 12,149,913 of CM065485.1, forward strand.
TTCTATTATTTTCTGTTTTTTTTTGGCAATTTTTCGTTCTCTTCTGTTGTTTGCGTTTTGGTATTTTATACCTGCTATGTGTTGATTTATTCTTTAATACTCTGCTATTCTTTATTCTATTATGTTTATTTATCCTCTCTTATTCCAGTAAGTTCTCCTTTATCTTGTTATATTATGTGAGTTCTCTAATTTATTCTAATCCAATAAATTCTAAATAATCACCTTTTTCTGTTTAACATAAAAAACAGCCCTCTTCCGTCACATTTTTTTTTTCACGTAAATCCCATTCGTAAGCAAACACTTAGGAATTCTCTGAATGAAGTAGAAAAACATGTTCACAGTAACAAAAACAAAAATCAGTTTTTTATCAATATAATTTAAACAACTTTGTAAAATCAATACCAATCTGAATCCATTTTGTTTCTTTTTTTTAAATTTTTTGTTTTCTTTGTATTTCTACCAAACTTTGGCCAGTTTTTTGAGGCCAAACGTGTTGAGAAATAAAATGAGAAACAAGGAGGTCAGTAAAAATGTTAATAAATCGTGGAAAAAAATATGTAAAAATGAATAAAACTCGTAATATCATTGATAGCATAAATTCAAAATCGCGGAAATTACAAGACAAGAAAATACAAACTCAGAAAATAACTTTTTTTCTTTTTAAAATGCAAATTGTGTGAAATTTTAATATTGAAAATTCATCATTTTACACAAATTAGCGATTAGCTATTTTTTATCTTTCGTTTGCTTTTTTTAATTAATAAATATGTACAAATAAAAAAATAAAATGTCAGAAAAAATTATGATTTAAATGTCTAACCCTATAGAACATAAATTATATTTGTTAATATAGTATTTTTGTCTGCAAAACAGGATCATTCGTATATTCAATGTCAAAGAAAAAGGGGAATTCATGTGTGCTTTACAAGCACATAACCAGTTTACAAACATATATATGATAGTTAAATACGTGTAAGTAAAATTTTTACAATTTTCAAGATCATTGATCTTGATCCTTTCCGAGCCCTATCAAGAATTTATTACGTTGTTTCGGGGATGAAAAGTAATTACGGGAAGACTATTAAAATAAATGAAGATATCGTGAAATATGTCCCGTTTCGAATCACTTGTATTAAATATTTCCTTTTCCTGCAGTTAATATATACAAATTCATTTTTTTCATTTATAAACGAATTTCAATGTGAATTATTATATTTTAACTTCATGATAAACAAATAATAATAAATAGACAATTTATTCACAAACAATAATTACCGATAAACTTTACAAAAAATATTTAATGTTTTAATTTAAAAATATATTTAATAATTATTTCTTCATAATTTATTTTGTACTTTATTTATTTTATTTTAATTTAATTTCATTTATTTAATTTTATTTTATTTCAATCATTATCAAAATAATTGAATGCTTATTAAATAAACAATTTTATGTTATAAATAGATTGTTAAATTAAACAATTCGTTAATATGTATTTCTTTTTTTTTCGAAAAAATTTTTTGTTTCATTGTTAATTTGGATTCTCCTTTTTACAGGAGCGAGTGAAAAACTTTATTTCAATGATTAATTGGGTTCGAACTGTTGGAACAAAAAAATGACAGAGAATAAAAATGAACTGATTGTGATTAATTGAAAACTATTTACATTCCGGAAAACAATTACGAACATTACTGGAAGTAGTTTGAGTCATTTTCACAAAGACGATAAATAATGGACAATTTTAAAATACATTCTTTGCACAAATTGTGACATCATAATGGTTCAAATGCCCTTAATAAAACATTTTCAAAAAATATTATTAATATTATTGAAAAGTTTAATCAAATTGTTTAATAGTTTAAATAACAAAATTAAGTTAATATTAATATTCAAATATTTATAAATTCTAAATATTCAATAAACTTTAAATATTTAAATAAAAAAATGTTTCTATAATTTTGAAAAAAAATGTAATTTAAAGAAGCTCCTAATTATAATATGACAAATAAATAAGTTTAAAAACTGTAAAGTCTTTATTAAAAAAATGTTTTAATTTCTATGTATTTGCGACAATTTTACATTCTAAGATTCAAATTAATCTCGGGTTCAGGCATACAAAAAAATTTCACTCGTACTTTGCAGTAAATTGTTTCAATTTTCTGTAATTTGCTTAATTTATTTCCAATAATCAGAAATCAAAGTTTACTTTTACGTCAATGTAATAGGAACAGCGGAAAGATTTTTTAATTATACATTAGTATATTGTGCATCAAGTACAGAAAGAAGCTGTTTTCCGACGAGTGCAAAGTTTGCTGCTCCGAGCGAAGCGAGGGCAGCAATTTGCACGAAGTCGGAAAATCTTCTTTCGTACGTGTTGCACACAGTTACTTTGTGCAACACCTGTTTACCGAAAAAAGTTATTTTTATACATTTCTAATCAATAAATATAGTTTTATGTTGATTATAGTGTATATTATACTGTTTACAAAAAAGTGTGCAGGAAAGTATACTTTCCTGCATACTTTATCAAAAGTGTGCGGGAAAGTACACTTTCCTGCACACTTTTAAATGTGCAGAAATTGACCACTTTCTGCTGCATTTATGTCAAAGGAAAGTAGCTCTTTTCCAGCAGGGGTTGCACAAAAGATTTTTTTGCATTGAAATTTAAAAACAAATATTTCTTCTAAATTCTAAAATATTATTTTAAATTGAATTAAAAATTTTAAAAATTAAAAATCCGTTAAATTAATTTTATAAATAAACAAATATAATTAAATAATTAAGAATTTAAACAAATGTGTGCGAAAATTCGATGTAAAGAATTTAAATGTAAATATTTTCTTCTCCTCAACGAAGATTTCTGTTTCTTTTTTTTTTTTTGTTACATATGAAAAATGACAGAAAAAAGGAAAACACAACTTTTTTTTATTAATTATAATTATTGAATTAATTTCAATTAACGATGTAAATAAGATGAACGAAACGGAATTTATTAAAATAAGCGCGCATTTACGATTTATCTTGTTATTGCCATCAGTAAACGAAAAATTGTTATGAAAATTAAAATGAAAATTTGTAATTATTACTCTTCGACGTAGAAACGTATCATTATTGTATAAACATTAAACACCTGTTTTTATTTGGTTCTTTCCCGATATAATTTATAAAATAATAATTTTTTGTCCCATTTTATATACGCGCACTACGTAAATTTATTCCTTATAAGTATGACAACTGTCTTAAAAATTTTCATTTAGGTGAAAAAAACGTTGCATTCTAAGAATAATGATAAAATAAATTCATTATAAAAAAATAATAAATGTAGAAAAAAATTAAAAATTTAAAAAATTTTAATAATTCCAAAAAGTAAACAATAAAATTGTAAAAATATATAAGATTCTTAAAAGAATAAAAAATGTAAACAAAACAAACAAGACAATTTTTTACAAAATATTTATTAAAAAAAAATAAATAAAAATGTAGATATAAAAAAAAATATTTAATTTTAAAAGTAAAGTTAATGTAAAACGTTACAAAATTGTAGCCAAAAAAAAATTATTCCAAGCGAAAATAATAACAATTGCTGCTAAGGGATTGATTGCATAAAAGTAGTAAATAATATGGAAATTATTTAGCCATTTATATTATTTATAAACATCATTACGTGCGTTTTCTTAAATAAATTGTTACAATTCTACATATCTTACTAATATATGTAATCAGCCTCCTTTATATTGAACTCCAATAATTGTCACGTTATTTATGACGATTATTATTTTTTAATTAATTCAATATTTTCAAGGCAAGAAAATGACGTGCAAAAATTTGCTTCTAAAACGAGAATTTCCACAAAAAAGTAAAAGAATGTTTCAATCAAAAAGACAAATTTTTTTGTTGCAAAATTGACGTACTTGTTACAAAACTTACTTTTGCGTACGTATAGAAAAAGAGAAAAAAGTATTATTTCTAATTTATTAAAATTTATTAAAATTGTAATTAAATTTCATTTCCTTCATGAGAAATGGAACGGTTTTCCAGTTAAAAAAAAACACTGTTTACTAAATGTATTATAAAAACTAACTCTCTGTAAATACAGAATCAGTTTTCAAGAAATAAATTATAATAAATGTATACATGTAAATAAATAAAATATTTGCGTACTTCGTCACAATGTTTATTTATTTACATTATTATCATAGATATAATTTACGAAAGTAGAAAATATTTTTAATTTAATTAATTTAATTAATTTAATTAAAATGAAAATAATTTTCCCTTATTCTTTCATTTACTGGAGAAAAAATAACATTTCTTCTTTTGCTAACAAAAAAATCATATTTACAGTCTCTCGGATTATATCCTTCCTTTTCCTGTTTCAATTTAATTTCATCTCTTTCGAACAGCATTCATATATGATTTTTCATGATAATTTGAGATTAAATCATTTTTTCTCTTTTTATTCGATTCGCAAGGAAATTCAAAAAGCATTTCTTCTTCTTCATCTTCTTCTTCATCTTGCTATAAGACCAAACACAAAATACCATCAAATTATTCTTTTCTCTTTTTTGCAAATAATAAATGCAGTCAGAGTCAAGGCAATTCGTTAGGCTTTTATAATGATATATAAATTCCCATTCGTGGAAATTGTCGGTACAACTTGACTCTCATCCGCGACAGTCAATAATTTTCCATTATATTCACTAGGAAAGAATCAAATAATAGGTGTTATTGAGCCTTTCAATTGTGTCTACAACCATCAGTTATAAAGTTGTTAAAGAACAAAAATTAATAGCTTTCCTCGTTAAAAAATAAAAGTCCCATTAAAACGGAAATATTATTTTTAAAATCAGTTTAATTTCACATTTTAAGACAGAGATAGACAAAATTTCTTTCCAAATATCTATTTTTTAGTCGATCATTTCGCATTTTAATTATAATTTTATTAATTCTTGTATTAGTTTCTACTTTCCTTATTTTCATTTTAGTTTTTATCAATTTATTCAGTTTATTTATACAATTTATTTTATTAATTTTGCAGACGCTTATTAGTATATAAATTATTTGTTCTAATAACTTTTTTGTTTAAAATAAATTCTTTTGTTTTCAGTAAATTTTTCTTATATTAATAGAGGAATTTTTAAATTAAAATTTTCATTGATTCAGATAACATTTCGTTGATTAATTTATTTATAAATAAATAAATAAAGAATAATAATAGAAATTTTGATCAAAACATTCATCGAAACTAAAATTTTATTTTTATCAACAACAAAAAATTTTCCATAAACAATAAAAATTCATCAAAAAGGAAATTTATTTCACAATAAAATTGACTAAAAAAAAGAAGTTAAATCCTAATAACAAGACGATTTTTTTCAAATTTTTCTAAAATTAAAATCCCAAAGAATTTCGCTAATGAAGTAATACTTTTTTTCTCGTTGAAGAAAAGTGAAACACTTTTTCCCGCAGCAACCGTTACACCTCTTTTTTCTTACAGCAAATAACTTTTTCCTCCAGTTTCACGCACTTCTGAAAGTGTCACACTCAAGTAAAATAATTTCCGCCTGTTTCCTCACTTTCAAAATTCATTCGAAAATAATTATCCATTATAAAATAGAATATCTCGTATACTGAAGAATATCAACAATAAGTAATAATCAAAATTAAATGAATTTAAAACTTATTAGTTACAAAATAATATTTGTTTCAAGAAAATATAAATTTTATAAATAATTTTACATTTTTGTTTACACTGAAAGAAAATGTATATTAAATTTTATAAAAGTATTTTACAATTTGGAAAAAAAGTGCAACAAACCGAAATTTTGTTATAAAAATACAAAACTTTAAAAAAACTTATGTGAAATTTAGTAAAGTTGTATTAAAATTGAATTAAAATTCTTGATATTTGATATAATTATACTAAATTCCACAAAATTTTGTTTAAAGTTTAGTATTTTTTATATGAAAATTTCGGTTTGTTGCACTTTTTCCCCAAATTGTTAAATACTTTTACAAAATTTAATCTACAGTTTCTTTCAGTGTTATAATAATAACAAACAATATAAATAAAATAATTTCTGCCTGTTTCCTCACTTTCAAAATTCATTCATTTCATAAATTTATTATAAATTACTTAATATATTAGACGTATAATATAATTTTAATAATAAATAATTAATTGCCATAAATTTAAAAAAAAATAGTCAAATATTTTTTTTCGCACAGGGTAAAAAAATATCGAATGAAAACTGTCCTATCTAAAAAAAACAATATTGTAAAACTAATACAGACAATCTTTTCGTAGAAGAAAAAATTGTTTTCAACAAAATTGTTTTTTTATTTTTTTACCTTTTTAAAATAAAGAATTAGTTTATTGTTCTGAATTAATAAAATAGAAAAGTAACTATAAATAAGAAATTAGAATAATTTGCTAAATAAAAAATTCTTTTAAAAAACAATTCAATTTACTTTTTCCTAAGTACAGAATTAACTTCTAATTAAAAATAAAGTATTTAAAAAAAAACTATTTAGAATTAATGAACTGAAAAATGATTTAAATAAAAAGTTAACCGAATAAAAAATTCCATAATAAATAAATATAATTTTTTATCAATTATCTTCTGTCAGAAATAAAATAAATAAAAAATAACATACTTAAAAATCAACCGAATAAAATTAACTAAATAAAAAATTATTTTAAAGAATGAAATTTACATTTTCCCAAATACAAAATTAATTTCCAGTCAAAAATAAAGCAAATAAAAAATAATGTTATAGAAATTTAACAAAATAAAAACTTAACTGAATATTAATTAATTATAAATAAAAAAATTACCCAAAAGAATTAACAAGTGAACAACAATATAATAAAAAAATTAACTAAATAAAAAGTTCTTTTAAAAAATTCAATTTATTTATTTCCAAATACAGAATTAATTTCTAACTAAAAATAAAGCAAAAAAAAAACTAACTCCCAATTAGGAACAAAGCAAATAAAAAATCTCATCCGAACAAGAAACAAAAAAAATGAAAAAAACTCCGAATTAAAGACAAAGCAAATGAAAACAAAATCCAAATTAGAGACAAATAAAATAAAAAATCAACTCTAAATCAGAAACAAAGCAAACAAGAAAAAAACTTCTAACAAGAAACAAAGTCAAGATGAAGAATCATCTAAAAATGAAGAATAAAAATTTCCTTTTCACTCCTATTACTTAAAACTTGCATCACTATAATATATACAATTTGCATCACATTTACGTGCAGTAAAAATAAAATAATTCTGAAAAAACTTAAATTGACATGAAATATGCATTCTAGTGACAAAACTCTCATATTACATGGTCCTTCTCGCAAGAGTGTTTGAGAGTGACTGCACGCGATTTCTTCAAGCAACAGGTAGTATAATGCAAGTTGAGTTTGCAAGAAGAAACACAAGCATGGACCCATGATACCAGTCACTGATTGGCTGGAGGTCCACGTGCGTTCTTCCACTTCCATTCTGAAGTCAAGTGAAGCAAAGGAATAAGGCCCGTGGAGTAAAGGATGATGGTGTGTGATGGTGGGGAGGGGATTGGATACCAACTTCCCTGTGATATTTTTTAGAAGACACCAAATCGTATTGACCACTTTTCCACTGTATCGCATTCGACGCGGATCTACCGGCCGGTTCGCCAAAAAATTACAAATCCAACCACAAAAGAAGAGAGACAATATTTTCACTAAAAACGAACCCTTTGTCTGCTTCGAGACATTTCATTTTTCCTCCAAAGTTAGAAAATTTTCATTTTCCCCTCAATTTATTTCAATCCTTTTTTTCCAAAATTATTTTAGTCACTTTAAATTTCACTCCAAATTTTATTTCCTTTTTTAATTTTTCCAAAATCGATTTTAATCCCTTCCTTTTGTTTCCACAAATTGATTTTAATTTCTATTTCTCCCTCAATCCGAATTTTTCCCAGTTTTTAATTTTACAAAACAGAAAATTTTGTCTGTTATCAAAAAATTTGTCATCAGTTTAAAAAATTAAAAACAAATTTACTTTCCCTTTTGGCTCTTTAAGAAGCCTAATATTTTTGTCATAAAATTTACAAAAATAGTCGAGAACAAATTTTGTAAGAGCCACAAAAAAGTGACAAATATAAAAAGAATGGAGTCGAGTGATTAAATTACACATAGTGAATTTTTATTTGTATCAGAGAAAAAAAAGTTGTCACACTATCAGAATCGACATTTCTTATCGTTCAAGTGTTTCTTGAAGAAAAAGTGTTGCTATAATACTTGTTTCCCGAATGTGAAATAAATAGTTCAATTCGTCGACTACACGAAATTGGATCAAATTTTCGAAGGGAAAATCAGTTAATTATTTTCCATCAGAGAAGAATTAGTGGAGTGGTAATTTTTTTCAAATCAAAATGAAGGACATTATTGCAATTTGGAATAGACTGACGACCCGAAGATACACGGCTGTCAGCACTAATCCTGCTGGGGATGATGGTATCGAAGAGATTACAATGAGAGCAAGAGGATTGCGGAGAAAATCGTCAGTGGTCGTCAATCAATTTTTCAATGCCGCTCTACCAGTCAATATTGACGGGAAACCACGTTGGAATAAAAGTAAGTGAAATGATTACTTTCAAGCCAGACAGCAGCAAATGGAAAATTAAATTTTATTGCTCTGATGAAGAGAGAAAATTATTATTTTTCTCTATTATTCAATTAAGAGAATTAAATTCAATTTAAACAAAAAAGATAATTTAGTTATTTAACAAAATAATTCAGAACATATTATTAATTTTTTTAAAAAGTCCAATAATCAATTACTCGAAACTACAATTAGTTATTATTAACGAATTATTACTAATTTGAATTATTTATTTCTAAAAAACATTCGGAGCTTTTTCCCATTTCACTAAAAAAAATTAAATTAATATAAATGAATTAAAATGCAAAAATTTTAATTCGTTTCTATTTTTTACCCATTTTTCTTTATTTGATAATTAGGTCTCAAATAGTAATAGTAATAGTAATAGTAATAGTAATAGTAACAGTTTCGAATATATAATTAAAAAATTATAAAATATAGAATATAAACAAATCAAAAGTGTTTTAAATAATTCTTCATTATTTTTATTGATCATAAAATATTTGTTATTATAATTATTATTCGCTGCTCGTCTACAAGTTTCATTTAATTAAATCGAGTTACTACAAAAATTAAAACTAGTTTTCTACCTAAAAAAATTAATAAAAGTAAAAAATCATTTTGCATCGAATAAATACAAGAAGTTACATTCATTAATTTAAAAATAGTTGAATTCATTTAAAAAATCACGAAAATAAAAATATTATTACTATGTTAAGGGCACATTATTAGCAAATAAAGTATTTTCGTTAATTAACTTTCAGAATTGAAAATTCATATTGCAACCAGATAAATAATAATAAAAAAAAATAATAATAATACCAAAAAAAAAAATTTACCTAGAGCAACTACAAATTTTCCTGCATCAGCGAATTTTTTAGTTCTTTCAATGAACACTTTCGCTATATTTTAAACTGAAAAAATTTAACTACTTTGAATAGTAATGTGAAAAGTAGTTAAAATAATTACTTTTTTACTTAATCTAACACTGCTTGTATAGTTAATTTTACTGTTTCTTGTGTAGTAAAAAATTTAGAGTTCAGTTAACTAAGATTTTTAATTATCTTCACTACATTTTGATTTTTCGTGTAATAATAATAATAATTTTAATTATCATTTTTTTATATTTAAATTAATAGTGATTCTTAATAATTCTTAGTAATAATTACTAATTAAGTAATGTAATTATTAGTGTTATTATTAATAATTATTATGATTTAATAAAATTTTAGCATTAATTAATAAATAAATATGTAATAAAAAATATTTATTACCCCTTTATTAATAAATAATTAAATAATAATTGCTAATACTTAATATTATCAATAAATTACAATTTTTTAGTCTTTAGAGATGAAGAATTTTTTTTCACGCTCTGATGAAGACATGAAGTAGAGTAGGGTAGTGACTAGGAGATTACGCACATTGCTAAGATCTTTCCGTATATCTAACAAGCGTTTGTTAATTTATATTTGCTGTTTACTTTTACCGAACGGACAATTTTAAAATTTAATTTCTTTGCGTTAATGTAATTCCTGTACGCGCATCAAATCAAGCAAAAGAAATAGAAAAAAGCAATAAATAAACAAAATAAATTCTTTAAATATCAAATATCTAGATTACAATTTACTAATAATTAATTAAATTTATGAATAATAATTGATTAAATAATATTAAAGTGAAAGAATTTATCAATCATCCGAATCAATCTCAAAATATTTCTTAAGCTCTTAAATTTCATATGTATCGACAGCACAGCCATCCTGAATACAGAAACCTGCTTTTCAGAAAATATTTTTTCGAAATTAATTAATAATTTAAAATTATCAAAGAACTCAGAAAAAATTGGTTAGCATGGTGGGATACGAGCCCACGACCTTTCTATTGCCGGTAGACTGCTCTGACCACTGAGCTACATGCACCCCAAGATTCTCCGAGTTCCTTGATTTACTATACCTCCCTGCATTATTTCATGATAATGTAGGGAGTTTCTTGAAGATGATAAAACCAAGAAAAAAAAAAAAAAACCAAGAAAGGTCGTGGGCTCGTATCCCACCATGCTAACCAATTTTTTCTGAGTTCTTTGATAATTTTAAATTATTAATTAATTTCGAAAAAATATTTTCTGAAAAGCAGGTTTCTGTATTCAGGATGGCTGTGCTGTCGATACATATGAAATTTAAGAGCTTAAGAAATATTTTGAGATTGATTCGGATGATTGATAAATTCTTTCACTTTAATATTAGTAATAATTTCCGAATGATAGATTCACTTCCTTAACTATAATTGATTAAATAGTTTTAATTCACAAAGCTTGCGACAATTAAATTACTTATAAAAATTTTTGCAAATAAATCCAGATATATTTAATTAAACCTTTATTAACCCTCCGTCACACACCTAGGGAGGGATTCCCTCTATGGTTTCAGTATTCTTTAAATAACTTTTGTTTTCCTCATGGCAAAATAAAATCAGTCTCTATACCTTTCGACAATTTACTTCTCAACACATTTCTAAAAAAACATTTAGTTTAAACATAATTAATATTTAATTATGAAGCTTCAAAGCTAGAAAAAACTCGAAAAAGTGAGGTTATGTTGAATAAAAAAATCAAGTTTTCAAAACATTTTTTGTTCCACTGTTAGTTAATGGCAAAATTATATTCTAAATATAATTAAAATAAACTATTTTATGATTTTTTTGCTTATTTGTTAATGTTACATTATTTTTACATGTAAAGTGTAATTCCTTCGGAGATGTGCATTCGTGTAATTAATTATTATTTTTGAGACCGAAAATTAATTTTATTAATTTTATAAATTAGAATAATTTACTACATATTTGTAAGTTTGTGTTTAAATTAAATTTTTGTTGATTTCTTCGTTTATGTTGTAATGTCGCTTATTTTACAATGTGGTGAGGGATTCCCTCTAAACGTGTTTAAAGTCGTAATTTTTTCCAAGGTGTGTGACGGAGGGTTAATTCTTTTATTCATTTACTGTTTTCTATTTTTTTTTTATTTTCTATTTCTTTTTATTTTCCTACTTATTTCTTCATTAATTTACAAAAAAATTAATTTAAAAATACATTTAAATTACAAAACATAAAATATTTTTAATTTAATTATTTTTTTAATTTTTAGTAAATTTAATTGTATTTAGTAATTTTTTTAGTGTATTTTAGTATAATTTAGTAAAATTAGTAGGTACGATTTATAAATCGTAAATTAAATATATTTAATGTACAATAAATAGTAAAATAAATAAAACAAAATTTTTTTTATTAATTTAAAATATAATTTTTGTTACCGATCTAGTTTGAAAAATTTTTACAAAAATAAAATTCAAAACAATTTTGTTTTCTATTATAAATATTATTAAACGCTTATGTAATTCTTTCACATGTGATTATTATGTGATTTGTGTGCAAAAAATCATAATGTTGGGTAGAATTTTTGCTGTTAACACCTTTTTCTTTTTTTCGTTTGTATATATATACACACAACAATCGTAATCAATCGTGCGTGATGTAATATATATTTCCATTTATCTGTCAACATAATTAAAAGACTCATTAAATCATAACTTTATTTCGCATTTAATGTATTTCTTCGTTGCAAAAATTTATTTATATGTTTGTTTAGTTGAATTTTTATAATCATAAAAAACTTAATAAACTTTTTGTTTCAATTTTTCATTCACACAATATATTCTAAATTTAAAACGAATATAAATTTTTTTTAATTAACAATTATTTTAATTAATTAAATTAAAATTAATAACTTTAAACGATTATTATTTGTTTTTTAACGTTCTTTAAACTATTTTGTAACAAGTGTTCTAAATGTACATGTTATATTATTAATTATTAATAAAATTCCCTGAATAATTATTACTTAACAAATATTTAAATAATTACACGTAAATTTTTATTGTATGACAAAAAATATTCCTGTAAATTTCCAAAGAGGAATTCTCTTTTTTCCAACGATAAGAGTGAATAGAAAAAACTCATTTTCAAGTTCAATTCATGTTTTTAATTTTTCTTATCAAATTTCAAAATTGCAAAGAGCATTTATCTAATTAGCATTTTAATAATATCAAAACGATTAGTAAGTGTATTAAAAAGCGATTTACTGCGACATATGTTGCGTGGAAATGAAAAAAGTAGTTTAAGTCGACAGACAGTGATTAATCCCATTTTTTTTATCATGAATCAATTGTCAACTAATTGAACTTAGTTGCAACTCGTTAATTAATTGTGAAATTGATTTAAAAACCTGTTTCATTTCCACGTGTTTATAACATATTAGAAAATATTATATGAAACTCATTCTTATTCAATGTATTGTCAAATTTATTACGAAAATTCACAAAAAGGAAATAAAAATTTAAAAAAAGTTTTTTAAATTCTCAACCAGAATTTCAAAACAAACATTTCAAGTTTTGCAAATTTAAAAAATTATTTCAAATCAATTAATAGTATATATGTTATTTTTTATTGATATTATTATTTTATTACTGTTATTATTAATATTAATTATTATAAATTATTAATTACTTAAACAGTTTTTAAATTAATACCATAATTTTTATAAATTAGAACTCAAATTAAAATCGAAACATTTAAATCATCATTTACAAAAACCGGGGGGAAAAAATTCTCTAATACAAAGTGAAAGATACATATTTTTTTTGTCGGCGATATTTTATAAAAAATATAATGTACAACAAAGGGGCAAAAAATAGAATAATAAATTATGTTAAAAAATTGCTATTTAAATGATTTAGATTCTATAGAAGCACGATCTAAATCAAAATTCCAACGATTTGAAAACTAATAATTTATAATGTAAAGAGCTCCTGATTCATGAGCAATCCATTCAAATGATTTATATTAGATTTATAAATAGCCAAACGATTAACCGGTAACGTAATGAATATATAGCACTCAAACGGTATTGAAGTCTCAACTTCCACCCTTATTTGAAACATAAGAATAAAACTTGAATCATTTTCATTGTCAGTTATATATACGCACATACGCGTCTAAAGTTGTGTGTCAAAATGTTAATTTTCTTTTTTTAATTTATTACCCGGTTCTTTTCTACTATATACTTATAATTAACAATATAAATGAACATTCTACTTTATGGAAAATTATTGCAAATTTTTTTTCCATGAATTCATTCTTATGTACAACAGGAATAATTTTTTTTGTTCCGTTTCAGTTATATTGAAAAAAATGCGAAATTTATTTAAAATTATTATTCCCTTTTAGTTGTATTAAGAAATAAGGAAAATATTTTATTACATTTCAGTAGAAGAAGATTAATACTGTAAACAATTATTTTCTTGTCTCGAAAAAATTAGTTTCTATATAATTTTTTTTTATCTCAATGAAATTGGTTCCAATCAATTATTTTGTTGTCTCATAAAAATTGGTCATAAACACAATGAATTTTTCAAAAAAAGAAAATTTTTCCTTTAATTTTTCAAAACTACCACTTTTCCAAATGTCAAACGACTCTTTCCTTTTTTTACAGTTGCAAGGATTAAATTCCCCGATGGGATTAACAAGTATTATACACATTCGTTATCAATAATTGAGGTCATGTAAAAGAAGGTCAGTCAAGAAATGCGTGATAATCAAACAAACGAGATAATCAGGCAAATGAAATAATAATTAAGAAATTTTTTTTCTAATCTGAAAATTAATTCTCTCACCATATCAAAGTTTCTCATCTCTATCACATTGTGTACAACACAAAATGTAAAATTGATATTTCAAATAAATCTCCATAAGAGAAAAAAGATATTATTTCCATCATTTGAAACGAAAGAGGAAAATTTTTTAAACAATGAAATAATAACAATATGACGATATTTTTGGTCAAGTGTTAAATGCTAGACGAGAAGGAATTAAAAACCTGTCATGAATCTTAATAATTTTTGCCGCTACTAACCTGGTGGTCAAATTTATTCTCAACTCATCATCTACTTCATTATAAAACTTCCTGTATCGGTTGCATCGACATTAAGACTAATAAAGGAGAAAAAAGCGAAATTTTACCAAAGAAAACAAACAAAAAATTGCAATATATTAAATTCCAGATCATAAAAATTTTATTCGCATTCAAAAAAGAAAAAACTTCAAAAATTGTAATTCACCAATCTTTTAATAGATCGTAAACATTTTATTTGTAACGTCATTTCCAAGTGTCATCCGTTCGCAAGAATTCTTATTGAGCAGGGAATCACTTTACAACATTTCTGGTTTTGCAAAAATTATGACACACAACACACGATTTTTATTCAAACTTTTTGGAAAAATAAAGAAGAAAAAAATTTTAAATTCCCCTTTTTTCAATCGGTCGGAAAAATTTATAAAAGGGAATTTGAATATATAATATTACATACTTTTCTAAACAATAAATACCAAAAAAAATGACGAAAGAAAATATAAATTTCAAATGATTCATGGGGAAAATTATGAAAAAATTAATATTGTGAAGGAAAATACACGCGATTAAAAGTGTAAGACAATATAATCATAATATAAACACATATGTGTCAAAGTTTTTCAATGGAATTATAACTAGAGACATGAAGCTGCTTCTTTGATGAATCAATTTCCGTTGTAAAAATTTTTTTTTCTTTTTTTTAAGAATTGCACAATTCTATGCATTAAAGATGCATCTAATAATTAATCATGATAATGAGTTTTATAAGCAATTATTAAATATGTATAGATATATACGCAATTTTTTAAACGTTGATACAAAATGGTTATTAAAGAAATTGACAGTTTTAGAACAGTGTTCCCTGAAAATTATAATATAATATTATAAAAAGGTCAACCGACAATATTAGACCATAAGTCTATAAATTTTTTCCCACAAAGGACAATAAAAAAATATATCTACTTCATATTTTCTGCAAAAGTACATAATTTATAATACAAAATTATAATTTCATAATATTCCATAATGCAGAATTATAATTTCCTACAATGTAATTCTATCAACAAAAAAAATTAATTCTTCAATTTCGCAAAATTTAATTTAATTTTCTAATAAATTAACAAGAATTGTTTAATTTTGTAAATTGGAAAATTTATTTATTAATAAATTACAACGAAAAAATGTATTATAAATAAGTACAATTACTTCTTTATTGTCAAATAAATATTTTTACTTACTAAAAAAATACTAAAATCATTGGTTCAAATACAATTTATTTGATTCAAGGAATTATTTATTTTATTACAGACAAATAATCGGCTTTAGTTGAATCAAATATTCTTTTTCTGTCTATACATTATTTAAAAAGGAAGAAAAATGCATAATGTCGAACGAAAAGTCATTGAACGTTTGAAGTGATAGATACATTTTTTTTCTAAATTTATTCTCAGCGGGTGCTAAATTAATTATATCATGTATTAATCACTCGCAGCATGTATATCGGCAAAGTATCGAATGATAATTATATTAAGCTTTACTCTAAATATAACCGCGTCACTAATTCACGCTTTGAATTTCCATTCCAAACTCGTAGGATGTGCAAAAAGAATTCCTTCCACTCTCTGAATTATTTATTAATTGACAAAAATAACATACCGCAAACATAAATAATGTTTAAATTAACGAGAAATTGAAGTTAAAAATTTAATTCAATTTTCTTTGAAATAGATAAATGATAAAATTAAATTTCATAAAATTATTTTAACAAATAAAATATTTAAACAAATATTATTGCTAACAATATTTAGATTTAAAAAGCAATAATATTTAAATTTAAAAAGCAATAATTATAATTAATTCAAACAATAATTGGAATCAATATAAACTAATTTTTGCAAATCGTTCATAAAATTCTAAATATTTTTTATTTTATTATTACAATTTTGCAAATATTATCTTATTATTTTATTATTTAAATTTTCAAATAAGATAAAAAAACGTTTATAGTTAGTTGACAAAACACACAGAAATAATAAAAACTGACCTAGTCACCGAAAACATCAACTTGAAAACGAAAACAAAAATAAATGTTTCCAAGTAGAATAATTTATTTCATGTAATAGCCGAAAGAACAGTCAACAACATCGACCCTACTTAACATAATTTCTTCAACACCTTAATAATTTCTGGCCATTTCTTGTCGCTTTTTTATTAAAAAAATTCCCAGAAGACGAAAATAAAGGTTTTAAAAAAAATGTTAAAATAAATAATAATAAAATATTTGTTCCTTAAAATAGATAAAAACCGAAATTAGCGAAAGTTAAATATTCTAACGATTAATTTAAACTATAAAAAGCAGGATTAACAACTAAATTTTTATTTAATTTACAAACAATTAAAAATATATTATTTATTTATTTAATATCATCAATAAGATCAGTAAAAATTCCGATTTGTACTCAAAAATACATAACAAATTAGAAATATAAATAAATATAAATTAAATATATAACAATAGTATTAAAAAGTAAATAAATTGAATAACTAAATTAATAAATAAATTAGTATTCAAATAAATAAAATATTTTTATTAAATAATTTAAGCTGTATAATTTTCACTTAATCTCTTACTAATTAATTTACATTTTTACAATTAATTTAAATTATTAATAATTAATTGAAATTGTTTAAATTATTTGATAAGTAATAATAGTTATCGACTGCTAAGTAAATGTAAATATTCTTAATTAATTTGAACAATTTCCAGTCAAGCTCTTTAATATATTAATAAAAAGAAAAAGTTAATTATAATAAAATTGATAAAATTTTATTTATAAACTACTTTTTACTTTTGAACTTAATAAAAACGGTTAGTTTTTACCCGTTAAATAAATAAAGAAATAAATAAATAAAATGTTTCTGTAAAATAGCAAAATACAGTATTTCAGTACAAAGAAAAAATACAGAAATAGTGCTTCCTCCTCAAAAGAAATAGAACTATGAATAAAGCTTCGGAAATGAAATAAATGTGACTTCACGTGCGTGTCAAGTGGTGCGGTCACACACTCGCTGACAAATCGCGGAATTAATAAAAATTAATATATAAATCGGTAATTTATGCAAATGACACGTGAGCCTGAATCGGAGAATGTGAATTTACGCAGTAAAGCGTGATCTCTATCCACATACAACGCATTGGAAGACTGAAAACATCTTTCTAGAAACGATTCCGGCTATGCGTTATATGGTTAAACCGGTTTATGAACAAAAAGGATTAACAAAGTTTCTGCACCACTATAAGAAGTTTCCAGAGCATATTCAACAAATTTCCCCCCTTTTATGCGCGAATAGAATTTATCTATATGTACATAGTAGCTATAGATGTAACATGTACACGTGTGAGGAAGGGAAATTTAATTATTTCTTCATTATTGTGTACATATTATATTAAAGTGCATCAAGAGACAATATATTTCAAGTTTACTATCTTCTCATAATATTAATTTCATCTTTATGTTATCATCAAAATGCAAATCCCATACATGTGAAACTCAGTATATCGAATTTCCCTGCACATGATATCCAAATAACTTAATAATATTTTATCATTCTATAAAGGTATTCAGTTTCTTAAATGTTTACCGTCAATTATTAAGAAACATAATTACCCCAGTAGCATGGAATGTTCCATTGAAATTCCTGACATATTCCATTTGGAATATTTCATTCACATTCTAGGCGCATTAACATAAGTTACTTTGAAATAATATAAAAATATTCTACTCACATTCTTCTAATATTCCAAAGGAATATTCCTTCGGCATAATTCATTCATATTTTAGGAAATATTAAAATCTTCTACCTTTTGGAATATTTCCTTAGAATAATGTAAAAATATTCTATTCGCATTCTTGAAAAATTTTATAGAAACAATTTTGAATTTTTCTTTAGAATAATGAAGAAGTATCCCATAGACATTTTAGGAATATTAACATGTTCTACCTTTAGAATAATGCGGAAACATTCCATCAAAATACACGAAAAAAAATCTTCACCTGGAACAACTATAAAATTCACTATATTAGCGAAATTTTTAGTTCATGCAACGAATACTTTCGCTATTTCAGCGAAACTAATCGCTGTTCCAGTTAAAGGTTTTTTTTCCGTGTAGTAGAAGAATATTCCACAGGAATTTTGTTAAACTATTTTTTTATTATTATTAGAAACTAATTCTTGCGGCAATTAAATAAATTATCAATTTATTTTCATCTAAATAAATAGTTAATTTAAAAAGTGATATTCTATTGAAATATTCCTAAAATATTCCTAAAATATTCCTAATGGAATATTTCCAACCTAATTACAATATTATTCCAATTGAATGTTTCTACATTATTTCAAAAGAACATTACAAAGTTGAAACATTTTAATAACTGTGGATGAAATATTAGGAATATTCTCAATGTTCCAAGGGAGTATTCCGTGCTGTAGAAGAATTAAATAAATAATTTAAGAAAATAGAAAAGAATAAAAAACAATGAAATAAAATTATAATTATAATTAAAATTATCTAATTAATTAATTAACCAATTTATTTTTTTATTAAATTAATTAAACAATTAAGTGTTAATAAACTACTCTTTCATAACTAAAAAACTTTTAAAATATTGTTGTCCTAGCTCTAGAAAGAAAAATGAAAAAGTGTGATTCAAGAGAAACATTGTATAGATACATCTATACTGTCGGGAGAGTAAAAGGTCCATGATTTAACTGTCAATTCTGCGTGCAATAAAAATTGTAAATTCCTTATATACCTCTCGTCGTCAACTAAGTTCATTCTCTGAAGGAAAGCCTTTTGTTTTGCTAAAAATATTCACACTGCATACAAGTTTGTGCGACATAAATAATAATCATATATAAATACAAATAACAAAATGATTAAATGGTACACGAAGCACACTTACGTAAAAATAACAATTGAGTGTTGAAACAATGAAATAAAAACAAACAATGACTTGACAACGGTTATAATTAGATATTTCTTTTTTTAAGTTTATAATTTTATTAAAATTTTCCAATCTCTCTCAACTTCAATATTTGAACAAATTGAATCGAAAATTCCAAATTTTCAAATACTGCTCGAATTTCTCAAAATTTATTCGATCGAATTAAAATAAATTCAATTAAATTTAGATATTTAATAAAAAAAACTAAATTCTTAATTACTGCTTCACATATTTTTCATAACTTCAATAATTGGTAAAACAAATTTGTCAATTCAGATTAATTTTATGGAAATATTGTAAAATTTACTCAGTCACATTTACTCAGTAAATACTCAGTAAAT
The DNA here is from genome assembly GCA_032873175.1 of Leptopilina drosophilae. NCBI lineage: Eukaryota > Metazoa > Arthropoda > Insecta > Hymenoptera > Figitidae > Leptopilina > Leptopilina drosophilae. The sequence continues at coordinate 12,169,869 of CM065485.1, forward strand.
AAATTTATTAATTAGGATTTATTTAATAGAAATAAATAAATAAATTAAAATGTATTTACTACAAATCAATTTATTGAGCAAAATTAATTTGCTACGAATAAATAAATTAATTAAAATTTATTTACTTTAAATAAACTTACTAATTAAGATTTATACTTAATAAACATAAATGTATTAATAAAATAAAATTAAAATTCATGAAAGAAATATCTCACAGAAAAGACTAAATGTAAAAATTTTGAGCAAATATTTTCCAAGAGAGTTTTTTCTAAAGTGCAATATTTGCCACTTTCTCGATTTTTAATGAATGCTCTACATTGTTACGCATTTTTTTCCCCGACGAGATTGCGCCAAGAAGCTACGAAAAAAGAGCATAAAATGAAAAAAAAGATTTATTTATCTAGGTATATAGGTTTTTCGAAAGATAGTAAGAAACAATTCGCGCATTGTATTTCTCATAGAAGCGTGTAAAAATTCATTCACTTTCACGCTATTATATCTTCGTCGAGGCAAAAATTGACGTGTTTATGAGCAACTTACATATATATGTATACATATACTTGAACAACGTTATGCAAATCCATTAGAGAAAACGGTTCTTTCATAAAATTACATAATTTACGGCTAAAATCGAAAAATTCTTTTTCAATTATTATCAGCGTCTAAAATTATATGAAATCTGCTACACTAAACACTCGCTAATTATTTTTATATCAAAAATGTTTGCATAATAATTAGAAAAAAAATTTTTTTTATTCTCAATATTTTTTACTCCTTTTTCTTTATTTATCAAATAATAAATTAATTAAATCTTTTCATTTCTTGTCAAATAAGTATATTTTAATGTATTACAAAAACAAAATATTTCTATTTATTACAAAGCATAAACATTTTTTTATTAAAAAATAAACAAATTTTGTATTTACTATAAAAAAATATTTTCATTCATTAAAAAAAGAGAAATACTTTTATTCATCAGAAATTTATTTCTTGAAACATTGACATATTTTTATTTATTAAAAGAAATTTTAAATTAAAAGAAAATTTTTTAGGACAAAAAATTGTAGATAAATAAATATATTTGTATACGTATAAAGAAATTAATAAATGTAAATTTAAATGAAAAATTGGATTAAAAATACCTGAATAGGGATTCATTTACATTTGAAATAGTAAAAATGTTTACTGATTTAAATTAGTGACTGTCTTTTTAATTTTGAATTAGTAAATTTGACTGAAAACAGTAAAAATTACTATTCATTAGTAAAATTATAATAAAATAAAATTATAATAAAATTATAATAAAATTTGTAGAAATTACTAATTCAAAAGCAAAAAGTTAGTCACTAATTCGAATTAGTAAAAAAATTTAGTTTTACTAATTCAAATTAGTAAAAACTTTAATTTTACTAATTCAAATTTATAGAGTAATACTAAAAACTAAAAAAAATCCTTCAGTGAGAAAAAGTACTAAAAGGTAAAATAATTAAAAATTAAATACTATTTTCCAAAAAAAAAGAAAAAAAATTGTTTTCTTTTCGTACAAAGTTTATAAACTTGAAAATACTTGTTATTCAATTACCGTGAAATATATTGAAGGTAATGTATATATATATATATATATATATATATATATATATATATATATATATATATATATATATATATATATATATATATATATAAGAAACACGCATCAAGATGAATAAGCCTAAATTGCAGCAATTGCATTTTTCTTAAAAAGGTGAAAAAGTTGTTGAATGAAGAATTATATATATGTGATGCGATTTTCACAATAGATATATAAAATACTCCCTGATGTTAAAGAATGTCAATGTATAATATTATCTCTTGTGTCACACATCCAAAACGTTGTGAATTGACTTTCTAACTCTTCGCCAAAGCCATTGACAGTCTTGTCTCTCGAGTTCACTATCTTGAGGGAAAATTGCATTCTTACACTCAAATAGATACACGTAATATCTTTATGACCGTTTCAAACTGAATCATTATCGTACATCATCAATATTACATAATATTATGATAACGATAAACCTGTCAAGTAGGAAAATATATATATATATATATATATATATATATATATATATATAGAAAGAGAGAGAAAAAAATCAACTAGGTCAGGTCAGTACTCATACGCATTTTGTTTGGGTATAATCACAATTTTATCCTAATGAAAAGAAAAAAAAATCACAAAGGTTACTTGAAAAGTTCAATCGCAAAGAAACGTGTTTTAGAGGAAATTTTTCTGCAACGTGAAAAAGAAAAGAAAATACTTTCCGTTCACAAAGCTTAATCGAATGAAGACAAAAAGCTCAAAAAGGAAAAGAAACAAGAGAGCAGATTGAACAAGAGCAAATAAGGTGAAAAAATTTTTTGAATGGAAAACGAAGGTAAAAAAATTAAACGAAGAGGAATTTTAATTGCTTCTACAAATAATTAGATGAATACACATTTTACTTAGAATCAATTGGATGTGTCAAGCAATTAATTACATTTGATTGTCAATTAATTGTATCGAATTACAAACTTATAGAAAATCGAGTGATCAAATCCAGAACAAAATAAATGGAGAACGAAAAAATATAAAAAAAAAAAACAAAGGAAAAAAAATCAAAAATCAACTTTTTTTTATCACAAATGTAAATCTATTAAAACAAAGGAATGAGAAGAAAACTGATTTTTTTATTATTACAATCAAGACAAAAATTGAATAAAAAAAAATAAATCCCAATAAAATAAAAATTAATAAAACTAGAGAAAAAAATGAATCGAATCAATAAAGTACAGTAAAAATTAAACTAAAGAAAATAGAAAAACTTATTAATCAGAAATAGCAAACAAAAACTGAAAATAAAAAATAAAACAAACGAGCTTACAACAAAAAAGACACAACAATAAAAAAACTGCAATTTTTTCTTCTTAGTTATAAAATTAAATTTTTTCCAAGAATCATAAAATATCATATATATCAATTAATTGGCACTAAAATTGTTCGATTTCACTTTTACATGCGAATAGAACATTCTTACAAACGATAAATAACTATTTTGATCTGAGTACTTAAAATTTGCATTACACTTTGTAATATAAAACACTACCATACATATATATTTATATTTTTGTGTATATATATATATATAAAATAATTTTATTATTGAACGAGTTTTTACATTATACTACCGTGCATGAATAGCATTCCGTTGAGATTTATGGACAATTACTTAACAGAAATCATGTAATAATTGATTACCACGCACTTTCTTACGAGTCCATATAGAAGCAATCGTCTACTGACAAAAAGAAAAACGGAACTCAATCATTCTGTCACACTATTTATATATTATTTATTTATATGTTATCATTATATATATAATAATAATAATAATAATAATAACAATAATAATGATGATGATAATAAAAATAACAATAACAAAATATTTTGATATTTCACTTTTTAAGAAAACAAATATTTTGATCGGCTTGGGAAAAAATTGATCGACATGTGTAAAACCAGAAATATATCTCTCAATAGAGAGATAGATAAGTATTTAAAAAGTTGATTGAAAACAGAAACTTGTTACTTAATACGATGCCAAGTTTCCACTATATTTAAAAAAAAGAATACTGACAAGTTACATTTCTATTGTGCTATGTCTAAATGAAAATACAGTTATTAATCGATTAATCATTTATAATACAGACAAGTATTTTTTTACTTCAATGTTCATGACCTTATAGGAACTTTAATCTCTCGATGGATCTTTTTCTACTTTTTGTTATCTCTCCTTTTGACAGATCAATGCTGTCTAAGAAGAATTTATATCATTCAAATACTCATCACAATCAACTAAATATTTACTTGAGACAAGCAATTTTTCTTTTCTACCAAAGAACTATACATTACGTGTCAATCAATAATAATTTACTTATTTCAAAAAAAAAAAAAAATTCATTAAAACAAATTTTATATTTCAATCAAATGATAATAATAGGAAAATAATTAGTCTAACAATGATTATCGACTATTATTATAACTATTATTGGTCAAGTAATTAATTAATTAATTAATAATTTATATTAATTAATTAATTAATTACTTATATAATAATTATTATACTTATAATTACCTTTTACAAGTAACTATTTATCGAAACAAAAGTCTTCATTGTCAGAATATAAAATATCATTTTTTTTTCAAAAGCAGTTTGCTTCATTACTAATTTACAATAAAACTATTAAATGCATCACATCGTTAATATTTATTTATTTAAATTTGCTTGATAAAATAAAATGTCAAATGGATTTGTACTTAAAATAGAAAATTTCAATAATCAACCATTATGGTTGGTGATTTTCCAGAATTTAAAGAATGTTTCTTAAGTTTATTCGTTTGTCATTTTATCATCTGTTTCATTATTCCATGATATTTAAATTTTAATGTTCATTCATTGAAGAATTAATTTTTTTTTATTTGCAATTTATGACTATCATTCCCGATTAAATAATTGTTTTTGTCGCATTTTTTTCTCCCTCTACTCTTCTAAGGTCAATCAAGTACTTCGAATTTATTTAAAACTTTAACTGTAATAATGTTTTATAAATTAATTTAATCAATTTAATTGAAACATATTTGGCAAGGAAAAAAATATTGCTTTGAAAAAAGTGAACCCCTACTGGTAAAATTTTTATCTATTCTGAAAGAAGTTTTTTTCTTTCCGAATACATGAAAATTCTCCGAAACCAATTAAAAATGTAATCCTAATAGCAAACAGAAGATGTAATATCAGATAGCTTCCAATATACTTGCGCGTTTATTTGCAATCTCCGCGGGGGAAAAGAAACACATAAACGCCTTAGTGGATCACAAGGATACTTTTCTACGTGATCTCTTTTTGAATTACTTGATTAAACGTCACTTTATATTCGCACTAGTGGCATGAGCCATTCATTCCCACGAATGATTCGTATACGAAAACAAATAAAGTCGGAAGGAACTATTTTGTCATCCGTCAAGCGTACCAAAAGTCAATTTATACAAATGTAACAAAGGATTCACGATGTGTAAGATGTTTTCTTTTTCCACAGAACCCATAAATCGTTGATACAAGGAATGAAAAAAAAGATGAAGAAAAAGAAGAAAGAAAGAAAAATTTCAATTCTTAGTTTCCTATAAGGAATCGAGAAATTTTTTCCTTCTTTGATCTTCTTTTATTCATTATCGAAGACTGCAACAAAGAAAACGGAATTTTAAATAAAAAACGAAAAAATAATTTTTTAATTTCCTGTGATGGATTCTCCAAGTCAGAATCAGTTAAAATTTTTAACGATTTGAATCAATGACTGATTTTATGCATTCAAATCAATTAAAATTTATTTTTTGACTTCAATTTTAATGATATTTTACATTATTTTTACTTACACAAAAATATACAATAAAATAATAAAATTTTTCACTCTATTATTTAATAATAACGAATAACTCAGCCAACAAATTTTGTATTTTTATCGCATTCTGTACGCATATATTTGACTGAAAAAATTGTATAGTTGATTCAATAAATTAAATCAATAAAACTTATTGATTAATTAGAATAATTTATTCATTAATAAATCAGTAAATTTTAACAAATTAAAAATAAATTGTAAATAAATAAATAAAGAGTTTTTAATTTAATCGATAAATTTTAACTGATTCAAAAGCGAGAAAGCAGTCACTATGGATGTAAATAAATCAAAATATTAATTGATTTAGAGAGTACACAATTTTCTAAAATTGCACAAAAAAATTCAATTCTCGTTGATTACTTTTAATTACAAGTTTATATAAATGTTGTATAATTATATAATTAACAACATGTATTACTCTAAATGATTTGGTTATGAAATACTTTGTCCGCGAAGTGATTTAATACCGCAAACAGAAGAGATTAAGTACCGAGAAATAAAATTACAGACTTCGGTCCTAGAAATAGGTAAAAACTTGTTGCACTAAACTATATTTTTTCAACTCTTAACTCTAGTGATTACTTTTGTTGATTCACCAAAAGAATAAACGGTTTTACCTTTAATGAATTTTTTTCACTTTTTTCTCTTCTCTTTAAGACAAAGAAAACAACATTGGAACAAAAGTTTAGAAATGCACTTTATAATTTTTGAAAAGTCATCAAAATTACAAAACTTCCTTTCTGAGAAAACAATATACACAGAAAAAAAGAAGTGTTGTTTTAACACTAAAAGTAGTGTTAAAACAACACGCAACATTTTTAACCAAAACGAGGTGATTTTAACCTAAATTTTGTGTTAAATTAACTCCATGAGTGTGTTAAAATTAATGCACATTTTTAATGGCTGTTAAAACAACACCATCTTGAAAACTACACGCAACAAATTTAACACTTATTTTTTTGTGTGTAAACAAGAATCGTCACTTCTCATTATGTTAATTTAATATACTCATGTAGTGAAAAAATTTATTTAAAACCTTGGCTTTTAAACCTTCAAATAATTCACTGAGGTCAATAGACTAAAGAAACCTGAAAAATTTTAGTTTAAAAGCCCCCAGGTCAAAAAGGCAGTCAAAATTCACAAACCAAAAGGAACAAAAATAATCACAAAATTTAAATCGAAAATTTAACTTCAAACGATGAATGAAATTTCAAAATTCCGGTTCAAAAGACTATGTTTAAAAAAAATTAAAAATGGAAATAATCACAAATTTCCAGACAAAATTTAGAAATTAATAAAAAAATATAAGCTCAAAATTTTAGGTCAAAAGTGCCACGGGACAAAGGTCAGAAATAATCTTAAATTTCCGGTAAAGCTTACAAATGAAAAATTTACAAACAAAAACATGATCACAAAAAACTTGGTCGAAAGCAGTCAAGGAACGAAAGACAAAAATAACCTTAAATTTTATACCTATCCAAACAAAATAGGTAAAATAAAACAAAATTTTCATTTTTAGGTCAAAAGTCATAACTAAGCATAAATCTACTTTTGAAATTTTCAAACATTTAAACATTTAAAAAATTCTGATTATTATATACAAAGTAATAACTTTCTTTTTAAATTACCAAAAAAAGTGTTTATCATTATTTCGTTTATTTTTCCACCTTATATATTTATGTATTTGAAATGAAACTTTTCTTTGAATGTGAAAATTTTCAAAACAAAAATTTATAAAAGAATGCAAAACTGAGAAAGCATTGTAACAAAATATTTATTTTCAAATTTAAAAAATGTAATTTTACAACAATTGAAAGAATTTTTAATTGTTCCAGGAGTAAAACAATGTCGCTTTAGTTTTTTTTCATACGAGAAAAGTCAAAAAATATTTTTCACCCAGAAAAAAAATTTTGTTTTAATTATAATTAAATCAAAAATTATAAAAAAAATTTTTCCTTCGAGTTTTATTTTTCTAAAAAGAATTATTTCTTGGACATAAAATAATTATGATTGAATGAATGATATTGAAGGAACTCAATTTGATCACCTAATAAAATTCGTTTCTTTAAATTTATAAAATTAACTATTGCATTTATATAAAAAAACGAAAATAACAAATACAACAGAATAGTGAAAATAAACATAATTTATTTATACATGTAATTTTTTTAAAACTGAAGTTGGTTCAAAACGATTAAACAAGAAGAGCTAACTTCGTCATTTAAAAACACATGTGTTAACCTGACAAAAATAGTAAAAAGTTTAAAGTTAATTAATTCAGAAAATAGCTTCGGGACCAAAGAAAATCTTTTTCCAGTGAGTGTATCTAGTGATCAATTAATTATTGCCGAATTTTCGTAATTTTACATTTTTCTAGGTAGAAGTTATTTACATTTTAAAATCGTGAAAATAAGCAAAGTGCCAGTTTTAATTGCTTATTTTTTAACATTTATAAAGAAAAAAGAAATATAGTGTTAGAAAAAATAAAAGTTAATCACAGGTACTTTGTATCTCATAAGGTTTTTTTCAATTTAATGATTTCTATTTCTCACATTTAGTGAATGAAATTTGCAAAAAAAAGGTTATTTACCAGGTGAACTTTAAAATCATTTTTTATTTAATATTTCTTATTAATAATTGTTTCTACCAATTTATAATAATAAAATAATTCATTCTTAGTAAAATCTAAAATTTTTTTTACGTTTTTATAATAAATTATGTGGTTTCTTAAATATTTTCTATTAGATGAAAATGTGACAGTTTTTACGACTTCATATACTTTAGATGCTTATTTTACAATAAATATAAAAAATATTTAAAAAATTCGTTTTGTTCGGTAATCCTAATATCTTTAAAATCATTTCTGCAAAATATTACAATTTTTTAAAATTAGTCGGCAACGACATTAGTCGAAATATAATGGAATGACTCATTAAATACACGAATCATTACATTATAAATGAATAATAGTAAAAGTTTAAGAAATTAAAGAAATTAAATTTAAAAGGAATGTTTTTACAAAAACTGATTACAGCTAGTATATTTAACCTTCAAAACACTTAATATTAAAATGATGCTGGAGAGCTTATTTTAGAAAATTAATTTTAAGCAACTCAGATTTTTATCTTTAAACGTATTTAAAACCCACCCATGACAAAAAAACTCGGAAAATGTAAAAATTATTTTTTTTTAGTTTTTGGAAAAAAACAGGTGCCATTCAGGAGAATCATCCATATAAGTAATGAAAATAATAATAACTCTTTTTAATTTAATGGCTGCAAAGAAACAATTTTTTCAAAGTATTTATTTTATTTTAACCTCATTTTAAATATTTTAATTAGTAATTATACGTTAGAAAAAATAAAATAATCTTTACTATTTGCCAAGTAAAATTTAAATTGCCTAAAAGTTCTATACGCATTAGTGGAGCAATTTTAAATTACTTTAACTATTTCCAAAAGTTTTACTGATTTTTACTAAGATTTACTATTAATTAAGTAAAAAAAATTAAATTTACTCTGGAAATAGTAAAATTTATAAATAAATCATTATCAAAATAAACAATGTCTAATAGAATAAAATAATAATAATCAAGTTACAAAAATAAATAATTAATATTCAGAAAATAATAGTAAATTGCCAAAATAATAAATGCACAGAAATTCCAAACAGTTTAGACATTACTTCATAACTAAATAATTAATAATTAATATTTTATTCCCATAATAAAATTAATTGAAACAAACAAAAATTTTTTTATATTTTACCTTCTTCCTATAATAAAAATAATTTAAAAAATTTCTTTCAATTGTCCGACTATAAATAAAATTGAAAAATAGATTTCATTTTTATAGTTATTAAAAATTAGATTCAAGTCCTAATTTTACAGTGTGATCTAAAGTCAAATTGCTATTAATCTCAAGAGAAGAAAACGGAAAGAGAGTCAAAATATGTCTCAATAAAACCATAAATTAATAAAACAAAATTAATGAATCTAAAGAATAATTTCCTGTAATTTATTTAATGAATGGTGCAAGCACGCCTAAAGGTTATATTCGACTGTTAATAATTAATGGTGTCGAAGGATGACAAGTTGCTCACATAGAAAGTCCTAGTTTTATACACCATTGAAGGTAAATTATTAACCAAACTAAAGTACAGTAACTTGGATTCTACATATATACATATATCCGCAATATGATTAACGATACCTGACGGCAATGATTGTAAATGATAAGAGGCGCAAAATGTTTTGAAAGTGGTGTAATGTCCTAGAAATATAAATAAATATACCTATGCACATATATAGATATATAATACTGAAGAAGAATCTCTATGACCGTTATAATGCCCGCATTCACCGCAATGGTATCATATGGCAAAAGCAATTTCTAAAATTATTTCTCTCACATATTTTTCAACCCCATCATCAGCATCACGCACCCGCAATCGAGAGAAAATATTCAAAGAAAGATAAAGTATACATTTACAATGTATATATTCTTGCAAGCAGATATGCGTACTATAAGATTTTTAAATAAAAAAATAATATTTTTCAATTACAGGTATTCTCATTTTGATGACCCTTGGTCTCCTTGGTCTTGCATCCGGATGTTTTTTCCTTATCGTCAATCCATACGAGGCAATTTTCAAATACAAAGTCACCTTCGGCGAGGGAGGAGAGATATTCGAACTCTGGCGTTCGCCACCTGTTGATCTATATCTCAAAGTTTATCTCTTTAACTTCACCAATCATCGGGAGTTTATGTCTGGCGAGCATAAAAAGATGAAACTCCAAGAAGTTGGTCCATACGTTTACAAGTAAATTTTTTCTACTTTCTATTTAATTTCATTTATTAATTTTTTATATAAAAAAATGTAGTTGATATACTTTTTAATATTACTGTCTATTTATTTTTATTTTCCTTATTATTAAAACTACTCGGACGTTAAAGATTTAATTCTTATTATATTATTTTCTTCATTTATTCATGCTGGAAATGTTCAGAATTTCCAAAGCAAATTTTACAGTTTTTCTGTTGTAAATTTTTAGTATAAAAATTACAAAAATTTACTTTTACTCACACTGAAATTCACTCCGAATGTGATAGTATAAGTTTATAGTTTATAGTTTATAGTATAAAAATTGTTACCAAAATTTACTTGTCTAAAAAAAAGAAAGTCTACTATGGAAGTATAGTAAAATTTCCCATAAAAATGACCAGAATTCAATAAACTTTAGATATTTTGCTTTAAAATACGTAAAAATTACTTTATTTCCGCTTTTCTCTTTCATTCAAATTGAAATATTTTCATGGAAGTATTTTGTTTCTAGAGAACTTTTGGAGCACGGAAACGTGACTTTTAATGACAATGGTACCCTGACCGCTATTCCTCTTTCGCCGTTAGTTTTCGTACCAGAACTGAGCGGAGGAACAGAAGATGATCTACTGATCCTGCCGAACATTGCCTTATTGGTAAGTGTTTTCATTTCAGCTTCCAATCCTTTTCGGGAATCTCGTGTTTCCATAAATATTTATCTGATGTAAAAAACAATTTTTTTCTTCCTTTCTCGCCTTTTTTTCCATCCTTATTTTCTCATTTTCTTCTTTCTCCTCTACTTCTTCTTCTTCTTCTTCTTCTTCTTCTTTACCTTCTTTCTCTTCTTCCCTTGTTTAAAAAATTTTAATTACACGAAACATTTTTTATTCTATTTTTATATTTTGAATTTAAACGTACATATAATTAAAAGAATTTATTTATTTATTTCATAGAACTGAATCAAAAGCTGTGATTCAAATAAATAAATCCTAAAAATATATTCTATTCTCAAAAGAATTCGAAAAAGAAAAATAATTATAATATAATTATATTATGTCAATAGTAATATTATACTATAATAAATTAATAATATAATAATATAAATATAGAATATAATAGTAAAAATAAATATATTATTAAAATTGTAATAAGAAAATGAGAATACCTATAAAATGCGCAGCTGAAAATATTTTTTTCTATAAATTGCAAAATTATTTCGAAAAGAAAAAAATCAATGCAAAAATAAACTTGTCGCAGTGATCTGATTTTTTTCTTTTTTTTTATAAGAGCGCAATTATTGTTTACTATCGAAAACAGCATGATAGCTTTATTCTGTAACGTGACATTTTTTTCTAACTCAATGTTCCTTTCGCCTTACAAAGTTTACTTTATCCCATTTGACGACACGTTTTACTTAATAAGAAAATGTTACTTGATGAAACAACTCTTTTTACTTAAAACGTTCATTATGCGTCTGACGCAACAACTTTTTCTTCTTGAAAAAGAAAATTTTATCCTAACTCCTCAATGTTTATTTCTTCTAAAATTTGTTCTCTTCTCTTACAGAAACAAATTATTTTTTTTTCTAAATTTTATTTGAAAAGAAAAGTTTATCCTAACTTCTCAATGTTTGCTTCATCTAAAATTTGTTTTCATCTCTTTGCAAAAAATGTTTCTATTTCTACATTTTGTTTAGAAAAAAACAAATCTTCTTTAAATTTTTTTTTGTTAACAATAATATTTTTTTGAATTTTGTTAAGAAGCAAGAGTTATTCAGGTTTTCTAAATTATTTTATAGATCAAAAATTCAAATCTTTTTCTAATTTTCTCTATAATTCTTTTTCTACAATTTTTTATCTTTTTTTGAACAAAATAATTCTATTTCTAGAAATTAAATAATTGAAATCATTTTCTAACTTTTCCTGAAATGAAATAGAAAAAATTTTAATTTTTTTACGAAAAATAATTCTTTTTCTTCATTTTTTCAAGACGAAAAATTTGTTTAATTTTAGATTCTTTTAGAATTTATTTATTTTATTTATTTATTTGTATACGGGAAGACAAAAGCCTTTTTCAATTTTTTTCTACACGAAAAGAAAATTTTATCTGAAGCAGCGAGAAATTTTTCTAGAATAGCGAATATCTTAATTGAAGCGACTAAAATTTTCTGTATTATATAATGCAAATTTTTTCTAGAAAAAATAATTTTTTTATAAATTTCTTTATATACAAAATTATTTAATTTTTAAAATTTCTTTTCACCAAAAATTAATTAATTTCCTACCTCTTTGCTTTTAATAATTTTTACGCTAAATTTTTGTAGACAAAAATAATTTTGATTCTAAACATTTAAAGGCAAAAACAATCGTTCTCTAAATATTTTTCTAAAAGAAACAACTATTTTTCTAAATTACTCTTCTTTTTTAGAAAGAGGCATTTTTTTCAAAAACCCTTTAAATCTGAATTAGTTGAAAATTACGAATTATTAGAAAATCGTGGCTGACTTTTTGCTCTAGAAATTAGTAAAAAATAACTAACTATCAGTACGTAATTACTAATAATTAGTAAATAAATAACTAAAAAAATAGTCAAATATAACTAATTGAATTAGTTACTACATTTTTTAGTCATTTTTACAGAATCTAGAAGTGAATTTAACTAATAATTAGTCATTATTAACTATTTTATTAGTCAATTATTACGATTGGAATCAGTGACTGACTTTTTGCTATCAAATTACTTATTTTTAACTAATTCAAATATAGAGAGAAAACCGTAAAAAAAATTCTCAACTCGAAATACTTTCCTCCCTAATTGAATTTATTATAAAAAATCAAATTTTCATATTTCGTAAATTTTTATCATTTTTGTTTTGTTAAATTTCCATCTCTATGAAACTTTTTCTTTTATTTTTTATTAAAAGATAAAAAAAATATTTTTATTCTCTATAAGAGAAAGAAAACAAATCCAGGAAAAATTCGTACAAATTTATTTGTACAAAAAATTTATAGATCTACTCCTCAATATGCAAATAACTTTAAAAACCAACGAAACATATCAACGAAAAGAAAAAATACATCTAAAATGAAATTTTTGAACCAGTGAAATTTTAAGGTATCATAATGTTACATTAAAACCGGTTAAAATTAATGGCATTATATGATCGTAAATCCAAGCAACAGATATACATATAGCATTTTGCCCTTTTCGTTTCACCTAAATATCTATTTGACACACGTTTCTCTTTCTCTCTCTTTCTTTCTCTCTCTCTCACTCCCTCTTTCTTTTTAAACGATGAGAGGAAAAATATTGCGAACCAGGAAAAAGTTTTAAAACAGTCTCATTTCAATCTGACAACATACTTATAGGCGTTGATTACCGCAATTTACGCTTTTTACACTATAGAACTCAGTGCAACTTGTACTTATGCGGTGTGCACTTGCGAAATCTATGCTGAATAATGATGCAACTAATGTACCAAATTCCTTTTCACTGGGTGTATGTACACTACAGCCACACACACTCATACATACGTTCATTAAATTTTAACTTGTTTTTTGATATCAAAAACACAACTTTAAAAATGTCATGAAACATTATTAATACTCTCAAACGGATTATTTCACTCGTATATTATTGCAAAATCTAATATTTATCACCTTTATCCTTTTCTCCTTTCTTTCCCCCCCGCCTGTAATTAAAAATAACGCTCCTATAGAAAATGACAAGAAACACGCACTTTAAGGAAATGATTATATCGTATAAAAATATTTTTTCTTCTCTCTTTCTTTTCTCTGATCAATTTAAAGGGGCACGATCCGCATAATTATTTTTTCTCCACACAAATTAATGAAATTGTAGGTTCATGTATATGGAACTTTGACAATATAATTGTATTATGCATGGTATACCATAGAATATAAACACATATGATTATAAATTGTACCCTCTATACACAACATATTATACACAAATATAATTGACAATATTATGAGAAATAAAATTAAATTGCAATTGTGTATGGAAAAAAATTTCTAGTGTGTCAATTATTTATTGGTCAATAAAATAATTAACATGGAGAGAAATTATTTTCAACCTTTTTGTAAATTTTTCCATTTTTTTCTCAACGTTTAGAGAGAAAAATAATATTTGATTCTATATGAATGATTAGTTTTTAGAAAGAGTATAGTTTATAAAAAGAAGAAATTCTTCGGGAGTCAATTCAGCTGACATTCAGAAAAGAAGACCTTAATTCTTACAAGCGGAATGGGAGTTTTTCATTTATGTAATGCAATTTCCAGTAACACAAGCTCCTGGCCTTGACAAGGTTATTTTACGAAAGTGAATGGCCTTTTAAATACATTGCTCTTCTTGCATTTTTTTCTTCTTTTTTTATTGATTATTATTGTATTTTTCCTTCTTTCCTTTGTTCTTCAATTTTTCATTTTCAATTTTTTCTTCAATGTTTCTTTTTCGTTTCCTTTTTCTTTCTATTAAGAACATATTAAACTTTGTAGTTTATGCACCAAGTCTCGCCAAGGAAAAGTCAATTTACTATAAAATAAACTTGGCAATTTATTTTCTTTTATTTACTCTTTGAATGCATGTACAATTCAATTGTTCATTAATTATTTATTTAAGTATTTCTTTGTCATTTCTTTGTTCAAATATTTTTATGTAGTTCCTATTCCAGTATTTATTAACATTAAATCAACATGTGTCTGGTAATGCATTTCTTTCTTTATTTATTTAGTCAATTTGTATATTTACTGCATTTATTTATTTACAACATTTATTTATTGCAGTTAATTATTTACCCAATTTGTTTATTTCATTTATTTATTTATTGAATTTGTTTATTACTATTTATATATTTACCAAACATTTATTTACATTCAGAGCCCAGAGGCATGATAACTATGTATATTAATAATTAAATGTGGAAAGTTTAAGGGTTAACGTAAGGATTGAATAAGTAAAAATCGTATGGATTTTAAAAAAACTTTAATTTTTTCAAAACATAAAATTTTCAAAATTGTCAAAATTTTTTTTTTTTAATTTTAACAATGTAGAATAAATTTATATCCTTAATAATGCAAGAAAAATTTGGCCCCTACACGGTAAATCGTTAGGTATTAAAATAACACCAAAAAAGGATTAAAATAATCCAATTTAGTGTTATTTTAATCCATTTTGGTGTTATTTTAATACCTAACGATTTACCGTGTATCAACAATGTAAATATTGAAGCATTGAAAGTTTACCCGTCCCTCCCCTTAAATGCAGTAAATATAATTATTTATATATAGATAATTTAAAATTTAATAAAATAAGATGTTTTTTTACATTAATAAACATAATTATTTGACACTTATTTATCATTTAATGAACTAGTCTGGTCACTTTGTGATAGACATTGACCTTCACACACAAACCGTATCAGAGATTAATTGTGACGCAATTTATCAGCTTTTTTTCTTATCATAACGCGCAAAATTGTCACGTAACATATAAACCGACGTTCTCCTAATTAAATTTCATACACGTTACACGTAATTTTACATATTTCCGGAATCTTTAATATAAACAACCTACATATTTTTCTATTAGTTTATTTACGCATATATTAACACAATAATTTATCGTTACTCTATATTGAAAAAAATAACCTCTACCTCACGAGTTTTTTGCATATTAAAATTATTCAAAAAAGAAAATTTTTTAAATTCATATTTAATTTCAATACATATAGAAATTTCCGGTTCTTCAAAATTAAGAATTGCAAAATTCTTTTAAAAATTTTCTAAAAGAAAGCATCAATTTTCAGAGAAAATTTTTTTACTCAAATTGCAAAAAAAAAAATTTAACGAGTAAGAAGAGAGTGAAAAGAGGCATCAATCTCTTAAAGATATGCAAGAATTTGATATTTTTATGTAATACATTGAGCAATTATTTCTTCTTTTTTTTTGCATTTCGCAAGATGTCTAATTCAGAAGATTTCTAATTTTGACGAAGAAAATTATTATCAACTATCAAAATTATTATTTTATCAACTCAAAATATGACGTAATGATAAAAAAAATTTTTAATTGACGCATCACCAAAATAAAAGACTGATAGAGATAAGACGAAATAACAGTTAACAAAATCGTGTTAGTGGGACAAGTGATATGCAAATTTTATGTCACTATATAAGTGCATAAAAAATTAGCAAATCAAACTAAGCACAAAAATCTCCCAAAAAAGAAGGAATCAACACAATTTTAAGTGCAATAAAATTTACATTTCCTAAATGCAAAAATTCCAAATCATTTTTGTGAATCAATTACAAAATTCTAGTAAAACTTATGAAAAAGGTATTTTTCTAAAGAATTTTAATTACCCTTAAAACTAATTACTTTATTTTGGAATAAATTTTTAAATTAATTTGTAAGGGGAGGGATAGATTATAAAAATATATTTATTTCCTTTTGTATTTTCTAATGAAAAATATATAAATATATATTTTCTCTGGCAGGCAACAAACTCTTATTTTTAGGACGTAAGCAGTTCCAATACTATAACATAGGAATTAATAATTAATTATATAATTTAGTAACAAATTAAAAAAAATTACTATAAATTATTAATATAATTATTAATATTATTTTGTAACAAATTTAAATCATTAACTACAGCAAAGTAAGAAAATAATTTTAAAACTTTTTTAGAAATATTATTTTTGAATTATTTGTTAAAATTACTTAATATCCTTTAGAACATCTACTTAAAAATTTTAAACGCCAACAAAAGAACATAATTTTCTCAATGTTAAGGTCTCTAATAAAGGACCTCAAAAATTTCAACTTCCCATTCCATATAGTCAAAGACGTCATCATAATCACGTACAAAATAAAAAAAAGTAATGAAGAAAAAAAATGATGATGCGTCATTCAGTTAACAACGTTGGAAATATTCCGTTTGGATCCGCTTTCGTCCTAAAAATAATACAAGAGAGTTTTTTGCCCACCAGTGAAAATATTTATAATATTTTTCATCAGAAAGTGCAATTAAAAATAATGTTTTTTTTAATTTATACTCTCTTTGGAAAACATTTTCCAAAAAACTGCTCTATTTGAAAAAAAACTTTTCCAAAGAAAGAATCATCATTGAAAAATATTTTTAAGAGAAAAACAGTGAATTTTATTTGCACTTTTTGGAAAAAAATATTTCCAAATAAAAAATTTTAAATCAATTTACTTCTAATTTATTCCCTCTAGAAAAATTTTACAAAAATCTTGTATTTTTTAAGAACATAATTTTTCAAAAAAAGAATCATCATTGGAAGATTTTTTTAATTGAAAAAGAAAGAACTTTCTTTATTTCGTTTGCAAAAAAAAACCATCTAAAATAAATTTATTTTCAATTTTTATTCTCTTGAACAATTTATCAAAAATGCTGTACTTTAAGAAAAAAACAGAATTTTTCAAAAAAAGAATTTGAAAATTATTTCAATGTAAGAATAAAGAATTTTACTTTTGCATAAATTTATATTTTTAATGTATTCCCTCTTGAAACGTTCATTAAAGAAAAATACAGACTTTTTTATATTGTTTTTTTTTTGCAAAAAAATAAAAAAAATTTGTTTTCAATATTTTCCCTTTCGGAAAATTTTCCAAAAATACTCTGTTGTTAGAAAACAAATACAATTTTCAAAAACAAGAATCAACACTGGAAAACTTTTTAATGGAGAAGTAGTGGATTTTTTTCAGTTTTTTTTTTGCAAAAAAAGCATCATCTATAAATCATTGAAAATGGAATGTCATCGCGATACAGAGGAAGAAATAACGTCAATTTTTATAGAGTTGTCAAGTTTTATTGTAATTGCAATCAACTTTACTCACAAATTCAAATTTTGCCTGAGGCTAAGAGTGAATATAAGGTGTGCAGATAATGTGCACTTTAGTGAACGTAAATAACTTAGTGAGGTTGATATTTACGTGAGGTCACTAAACCCTATTGAAATTTATAAAGCTAGACTGTTAAAAAAATTAACACGGATCTTTTGATGAATTTCATTCACACACGTGGGGCGTTGATTCCTATCAGAATTGAAAAAGAAAAATTGACATATAACGAATCAAAAAAAAAAAAACAACGCAAAAAATGTTCCGTTACTTTTCTAAATGAAATACTTTAAAAGAAGGGAGAAATAAATATCCTATTTGTAACAAAGTATTCTATTAAAAATAACATACTGAAAATATTTTAACAATTTTTTCCTAATATTTCCTCGATTATATAATAAAAAAAATTCCACTATATAGTTTGAGAAAAGTTAAAAATATTTTATATAAAAGTAGAATTAACGGTACATAATAATAATTTTCGTTTAATTCAACTTTTGAAAATGAAAAGATAATTCTAAGACAATATTATTCACTACCGATAATATAATTTCAGTGGTTCACGTTATGTTTAATTCAAGTTTGATTGGTTCCTACAAATTATTTAGCTGATATAAAGAGGTACCAATAACCTGCTTATGAAATTTCCTGTAAGTCTATATATATGATTTTATTTTACTACAGTTATAGATTTGCGCGCAATTTTACGTAAGAATTCATAATCGAATTCTTACTCTCTTTCTTTCTCTCACTTCTCAGCAAGTAATTTTCGCGCACTCTAATTTTCAACTAATGAAAAAAAGCGAATTCAATTTTTTTTTCTCGAAAAACTAATTAAAGAAATATATACGTACAAAACTAGTATTCAAAAACTTGTTTCTACAACTGTCAAAAATTAATACTATTTTTCAAAGTGTCATGTCATTTCATTAGATTTATTAATTTAATAACTGATTGTAATTTTACTATCTTAATCTATTATTTATTCAAAAATTACGATTACATTGAAAAACTTTTTGTTTCAAAATTTTATATAACTCATTTCAAGTTTTAATATGGTTTATTTGAAATAGGGAAACCGATATTTTTAGATTATTTAATCATACGAACGTATCAGTTTTTGACAAGATAATACAAAAAATTAGTATGTTCCGTACCAATCTCTAGTATGAACCACGTTAATAGTTGATACATTCATACGATTAAATAATATAAAAAGATCGTTTTCCCCTGTTTGAGACGATCATATTCATCAAAATAATAAACATTTTTTATTAAATAATTAGAATATTTCAATTAAATAACATTAAAATTGCACTTAAAAGGAAAAGTAAATAAATTCCATCATAATATAAATAAATCAAAAACTACTATAAACTCTCAAAATTAAAATTAGTAAAACTGTTTTCTAATTCGACATAGTTACTGACTCTTACTATTAAATTTGTAAATATCACTATTAATAAATTTGTAGAAATTACTATTTATTAGTGAATATTTACCAATTCAAAAGCAATAAGATGAAGTCAGTCACTAATTTCTTTAAATTTTTAAGTTCTTCAAATTGAAACTTGAAATTCTATTACTTAATGCCCCAATGTTACTAATTGCCCCATTTTACAGTAATTAAAATATTTACAATAATTATATTATAATAATCGACAAAATCTGTCCTCACCTGAAGTTAGCGTTGTTTTATTGCAATGTTTTCTTTTGTAGTATAAATTGATATGTTCAGGGTGTCTACTATTTTCATTCAACAAAATTCCCAGTTATTTTCCGGTTTTTCCCGGTTAAGGCCTAATTTTTTCTCGGTTTTCTTTTCTCATAAAATTTCAATTTAAATTTGATTTCGAACATAAATAAATTATAATTTTAATTGAAAATTTGGAAAATAATTTTTTTAATTTTTTAAAAATAATCTTTTCTTTTTATAATTATAATTGGAAATTTTATTTTTCAAGTTTATTACAATTCTATTGATAATAATTGAATTTCTGCAAAAAATTTTATTATTTTCAAAAATAATTGAAATCCTTCCATAATGAATGATATTATTTATGAAAATAATATAATTCCAGTGAAGAATTTTATTACAATTTTAAATAAAGCAGTGATAATTAATTATTTACTTAATAAGTAATAAACATTAAATTTGGTTAAAGAATGAAAAATATCATTTATTTAAACATTTAGAAATTTGAAATTATAAAAATTTAAGAGAAGTTCAATAATTATAACTATTAAATAATAATAGAATAATATAATTTTTAGAAGCAAAAAATTGATTTAAAACTTTGAGAGAGACTTTATATTTTAAAAATAAAATTATAATTACGGTCACTAACTTCCCTTGATTATTCAACAAAAGTTATTAAAATTTGAAAAATTAAATTTGGAAATTTTTCAAAAATTAGGTTTTTGAAAAATAGTAATTACAATTTTTAAAAGGAAAAGGTACTTGAATTCTCAATAATAATTTTAACAAATTGAAACAATTAGAAATTCTTTAAAATTTTATATTTTATTTTAAACAATTTTATTTTTTCCTCTTTAAAAATTGTCTATAAATATAATTTTACATTTTTGAAATTATATCATTTTATGAATTTACAAAAATTATTCTATTTAAATCATTCAATTCTCGTAGTTAAATTCTGATAGAAATTGATTTAACAAAAATTTCAGTTAAAATTAAAAAAAATAATTTAATATTTAAACCGTTATAACAGGAATTTTAAGAATTTATTTAATTTTTTAATGGTTTTTAAATTAAATTCCTTGAAAATGCAAGGGAAGCAAAAGTTTAAAAATATTTAAATTACTATTTTAAAAAATTATTAATAAAATTATTTTTTTAAATTATTAAAAAAATTAGTTTTCTTAAAAAATTATTAAAGTTTTCGTTAAATTCAATTCCTTGGGAAAAATAAATATAAATAAGTTTTTAAATTGTTGTTTAACAAAAAGTATTAAAGTTTTGAAAATTTTAATTCAGAAATTTCGTAAAATTGTTTCTTGAAAAAATTAAACTAAAATTTTTTAAAATCACTTCTATTTCCGAAAATAATTTTAAAAAATTAAAAATTTTGCCAACTTTTATTGAAATAAATTTTTAATTTTAATTCCAGTTGCTGTTATAAATATTTTGGCATTTGCTATACGAGTTGTTCAAATAATTAGATTTAATGAAAGACCGTAAAAAAATTATATTTTTTAAGAAATTAAGAATTTTCATTAAATTTGGAAAAACAAATTTTGAAAGTTAAAATGGAAAAGAAAAATTCACGCGCGCGCGTTTAGTTCTGCTAGTTGTTAATTAATTATTAATTCATTAATTTATGAAAATTTTAATTATTTTTAAATCTAGATATAATTTTTTTAAATTTAATTACAAAATTATCAACCCGAGATTTAATAAAGGCAATTTACAAATGTAAACATGTAAATATATAAAATAAACAGTAATTGCGCAATGAAGGAAACTGGTCAATTAAGTATTACAAGTTTTATAATATATAAAATAACAATAAAAAAATATAATCAGAGTACCAATATACAATTTAGGATGTGTGCGTGAAACGAGGAAAATTAGCATCGTCACAGTTAATAGTTGTTCTTCAATATCTCGTCATTATGTATACATATAAGAAAGGTGTGAATCAATAACCAGGAAACGGTTAATTAAGGGACAATTTATTATCGATTATGACAGGATGCATATGGCAACCATATAAATAGTGCAATTTGAACGATGCAAGGAGATCAAGTATATATATATACATATACAAAATCAACACACATTCTCAAGAAATTACATTCCTGTTTTGTTTCATTGAAATTCATGTATGAAATTCCCTATTTAAAAACGCATTTGTCATTCTATTTTCATTTAAGCAAATTAATTCAACCAAACTTTTTTATTTTTATTATTTTACTATTGTAAACTGTACTCCTCTTTTTTTTTACTTTTATTCATTTTAATTTGTTTAGATATTTTTTTTTATTTATTTAATCACTATACCAAAGATCCGCGATCCATACACTGGAAAAAATTTATTTTATTCAAATAAACGATTCTTGTCTATTATCAAATAAATATTTACCACGATATAATTTTTATTTAAATCAACTAAATAAGTATTTACTTTAATAAATACTGAAACTAATGATTCAAAATTAATTTAATTTACTTAAATAAAAAATATTTGATTCCTGTAAATATTTATTTAACATAATACACTAGTAATTGGTTATTTGAATTTAATAAATTTTTTTCAGTGTAATGAATTGTGGAATATTTTATCATTAAAATTTTATAATTTTTGTCAAATTTGCCAAGTTTTAAATCCTATAAATTTTTTTCGTCAACGAATAAAAAAAACCTCAAAAAATACCAATCATTTTACGAAGCATATAACTCTTTTTTCCCTTACGAGAAAAAAATCTGATACCAAGCATGCGAAAGCTCTTAAAAATAAATGCAAATTACTTCCCGAAAAACTGCGTCATTCGAATTTCTTTCTTTTTTATCTTTAACAAGAAGAATGTATCGCGAGATCGTAAAAGACGAAAACCAGTCCTTAAACTCGTTCAGCCCTTCGTAAAAATTGTCAGGATTACGTATATGTAAATAAATACATACACTTCCAATTCTTTTGTATAAAATTTTACTAATGAGGGAATTCCCCAAAAGAAGAAAAATAATTTCAAATTAAAGTCCAAAATAATAAATAAAAAATCGAAATTAAAAAAAAATTTCAATTAAAGTCGACAATAATTTTCATTTATCAAATTAAAAATAATTTTACAATTAAAATCGAAAATAATTTTCAATAATTAAAATCAGGAATAATTTCCAATTAAAATTAAGAATTAAGTTTCAATTAAAATTATAAATTATTTTTTAAATTAAATTAAAAATTAATTAAATTCAATTAAAACAATTCAAATTGAGAAAACAAAATAAAAACTTTTAAAACGTCATAAAGTTGTTTAAAAAAATAAGAATGTAAAAAAAAGTTCAAAAAGAATTCAATTACTGAAAATTAAGAATTAATTAATTATAAGGAAGCAGTCGAGAGCACTAATATCTATATAGAATGCGTAAGTGAGCAGTTCAATGAGAATTTTCTACTTCACACTATTACAATGCGAGCGCTAATTATACATGTTAATCAAACAATTAATAATTAACAATGTCATTGTATCGCACGTCTAATCCTTTTTATTCTAATCAAACAATTTGCAAGCACGTGAAAATTTCCTGCTCCTAATAAGAAAAAAAAACATAATTTTATAGAAAAAAAATATAAATAAATTAATAAATTATGATTATTATTATTTAAGATAACAACAATCCCCGTATATACAAGTGACGTTCTACTATTCAACAGAGTGACGTTCCTTCTTTTTTTTACATATTGTTTTCGAGAAAAAAAATACAATTCCGCGAGCCGTTTGAATTACTTTTGCGTAAGTGTATTAAAGAATTTTGTATGAAAAATAGTTAATTTCCTGCATATACATACGTTAGTCACAGGTCAGATGTGTCAATGACTAGGATGCAAGAATTCCGTATGAGAAGAAAAAAACAACAAACTAAAAGACTTGAGACACTTTAACAGCATGATAGAAGATTTTTAATGATGATATAGTTAATTAATGGACGCGTCAATATTGACGCAACTTAATAACTCAATTATAAAATCGAATAGACTTAGAAAAAGAGTCGGATACAATCAAATAGTTTCAATTTGCCCAGAAATACTTTCAAAAAATTTTTAAATAATTTTTAAAATTTGTCATTAAAGCTCGATCGAATATTTTTGAGAATTTCTATTTAATTTGAGCTCTTGAGTAAATTCGAAACTTTAACAGTTAATTAATAATTTAATTACTGAGTAATTTTTTTAATAATAAATAATATGTGCATTATGGCAAAAAATTAATTAATGCTAACGATATTTTTCTAATCAACGAAATAATTAATTCCTAATCTGACAAGGTAATCAGCATCACTTTGACAATTGTTTAATTGAAAGAAATTGCTATAATACTTTTATCGCAAACCTTCAGAATGAATGAAGTATAATTTTTCGTTACATTGACATCAAAGTATAAACATAATAATAATAATTAGTATATTATCGTTTAACAATTAATTGTACATAATTCCTACTTGTAAATCAAGACATTAATAAATGTTTAATCAAACAATTGTCAAAGTATAATAGTGATTACCTTGTCAGATTTCAGAATTAATTATTACAGCGATGATTAATTTTTTCCATCGTAATTTTTCCACTCTCTTCTTTCAATTAATTAATGAAACAACAATTCTGAAAATAAATTGACATAAAAATTTTATTTAGATAAAAAAATTTTCTATTCTATTTCTCCCCTATACACTGCCAAAAAAATTTATTCGATTATATTTGGTTTAAATAAAATTTGTCTCTGAATGTAAAATTATTGTTCTAACTATTTATATTGTTTTTATTATTATTTAATGCTGATTTATTTTATTTACAAATCATTTTACACCTAGAGAAAAGTTTTATTTAAACAAAATAAAATGTACTTGACTTAAATAAAAGAATATTTGACTCAGAGCCTACTTTTACTTGATTATAGGCAAATAAATGATTCTTCTTTTCCCATAAAATTTCAATTTAAATTTAATTTCGAACATAAATAAATAATAATTTTAATTGAAAATTTGGAAAATAATTTTTTCAATTTTATAAAAATAATCTTGTCTTTTTATAATTATAATTGGAAATTTTCTTTTCAAGTTTATTACAATTCTATTGATAATAATAGAACTTCTGCAAAGAATTGTACTATTTACAAAAATAATTGAAATCCTTCCAAAGAATCATATTGTTTATGAAAATAATTTAATTCCTGTGAACAATTTTATTACCATTTAAAAAAACAGTGATAATTAATTATTTACTTAATAAGCAATAAGCATTAAATTTGCTTAAGAAATAATAAATATCATTTATTTGAACATTCAGAAATTCGAAATTATAAAAATTTAAGAGAAGTTCAATAATTATAACTATTAAATAATAATAATAGAATATAATTATTAGAAGCAAAAAATTGATTTAAAACTTTAATGATAGAACGTCCAAGCGCCCGTCCTGCCGGAAGGATGTTCCGAAAATAAGGCTTTTAAAAAAAGGGAATTTAATTTTTCTTTTCCGGAACTCCTTGGGATCAAAGTAGACGAAAAGACGAAAAAATCCATATATTTAACTTTTTAAAATAATAATATTAAACCATTTTTCAAAGCCCTCAAACTTGCTGTTTCAAAAAAGTAAAAAAAAACATTTTTTCGTAAATTTAATGTAAAATCCACAAAAATCAATATATTTTGGCCGGTCTAGTCTCTTTTTCTTTAGAAACGTTCAAAGAATGAAACCTATTTGTTTAATTTTAAAAAATTTCATTTTTAATGGTAATCAGCAAAATTGCGTCCAATTGAATAATGTTACGTCTCAAAGTATTGAAACTAAACATAATCATAATTTACATATTTAATTTGGCCGGCATCGGTGATTCAACCTGATTTATTCACAGAGCCTAAAGCTCTGATTTTAAGGGACAGGTTTTAAGAAAGAGTAACTGGTTAATTTAAGTTAAATTACTAGACTATTTATTCGAATCCTTTACAATTAGAATCAGAGAGAAAGAGTAGATCCAGATGTCATCAAGGACACTGAAACAAAATTATTACTTGTAGAAGAAATCGAGAATTTAAATGGGGACAAAATTTAGAATATTAGTTACTTACCCTTTAAAATTATTCTTATTATCGTAGACCCAAGATGTGAAAACCACCTTCACAATGAAGTCGAAGAAATGACGTTGTCTAGCGGAAACAGAGAATGCAATATTTTCCCTGTGAATTGTTTTCGGGCCAGCAAAACGTACGGTCCGGAGTCCAGGTGTCGAATGTAAATTAGGTATGCACCCCTCAGCTTAGGAGTGACCAAATTATTTATATGAAGTCGATGTAGATATAATGCAGTCTTCAGAAATTTAGAAATGTGCCTCGTAGTAGAAATATTCTTCTTGAATGAATTTGACTTAGTTAACTTGGTCGCGGTTGTTTGACTTATACGAAGAAAACACACGGGGATAGAACACGACTTGTTAACTTGGTGGCGATTTTTAGACTGACGCGAAGAATGTAGATTTGATAATTCGAGGGTGACTTGTAGACTAGTGAAGTTGAAGGGGTTTGCTGGACTAGTTCAGTTGGCGGCGTTTCCTGGACTACCGAATTTGGCGAGGGTGGCACCTTTTATACCTTGGCTTCCAATGGAAAGAAATGATAATGCCACCCACTTTTATTACCTTTGGGTCAATTTTAATTTATCGATTAAATTAGGCGCGCGTGTTTGACCCTTGTTTTAGACAGGTGAACCACCTGGTAGAAGGGCGACAATCGTAGATGACCATATATGGTAAAGGTCGTTCAGGTGTCTGACAATTGGATCGATTTGTTTGGGTTACAAGGAAAAAGGGAGGATTCACATTCCAGAATTACAAATATCAAAACAAATACGTCGCGATGACGTGACACCTCCCCCCTTTAAAATTCGAAAATTGGAAAATGTAATTGAACAATTTTTGAATTCAAATTTTTGTACAATCAAAAGTTATTACTGAAAGGGAAGTGTCATATATAGATTCACAATTGATTTTGGCGAATAACAAAATTTCATTCGTATTTAGAGACGTAGATTTAATGCATTATAGCATACACATGCAAAATGTCAATACAATTTTAAAGTAGTACAATTGTTTAGAAAAAATGTTTATCACATACATTGGTATAGAAGATTTGATGAAAAATATTTTTAGACATATTTTGGGTAGTAAGCACACACATACGCATACAAGATTTTAATAGATTAAATAGAACATTTGTTTAGCAAATCTGATTAATACAATTATTTTGCGTAATGAATTTATGTTCTGATAAAGTAAGAACACGCATACAAATATACGATTAACTAATACATTTGTTTAATAAATTTGTTAGTACAAGTATTTTTGTTTAATGATTCTAAGAGAGCTTGATTAGTAAATGGACTCATACACATACAAGATTTAGCAAGAATAATTAGTACATTGTTTAACAAATACAATTGTTTCAGAATAATTTTGATTCATAAATACACATATACAAATACATTGAGATTTTATAGAGTTTAAAAAATTAATTTTATTGTTACAATTGTTAAAATTTTAAAAAGATTTCAAAAGTTAGAAGATACAGATTCATTAATATTATTTTAGAATCACTCATCTATTCATTGTTAAAACTTTTCATAAATATGTTAGAGATGCAATATGTTCATATAAATTTGATTTAGACATATATTGATGTTGACATTTATTATTCGTTAATTTGAATACATTTTAAGGTTGGAAATATTAATTTCGACTTTCACACATAGATTGATTGTTATTTTGAAAATTGCTTACATTTCAAAGGCAAGAGGTGTTAATTTAAAGTTAAAATTGTACATAGAATTTTAGTTATTTTGAAAATTTAAGGTGAACATTTAATGTTTGAAAATGATAGTTTGAAATCTCACACATACATTGCAGTTTCGCTTGAGAATATACATGTTAAGGTAAAAACTGTTAATTCGCACAACATTTTGAGGTTAGAAGTTTTAGTAAAAATTTTGAATCATACTTGCATTCATTGTTTAACCATTTTAATTTTAATATTCAAGGATTGATATGACAATTGGCACAGAGATTTAAAGATTACCATATTTATTTTATACTTTGGAATTAATTATGATCGTTATCGTTTTTTTTTAAATATATTCATTTGTTATGCTATTTTTTATAGAAGTAGAATGATTTTTATGAATTGTTTTTGATTTGAGAAAAAAAATATTGATGATAATTATAATGATAAGTCTTCTATTAAAGAGAAAAAAAAATTTTTTTTTCATTTAAATATTATTTAGAGAATTAATTTCTTTCAGATTTTGCTTTCTTTCACAATTGTTGTCACCCTTCCCTTCCCTCAGAGAAAGAATACGAAAAAGAATTTTTAGTATTCTTTCTATACTGAGAATAAAAATTAGAACATTTTTTTTTACGTTTAGATAGAAATTTCATTTTTAGAGAAACAGATGTGTCTAAGAATTTATAGAGAAATCTGTTTTTTTTTTTAAATACGAAGTTGTAATATTTTTTTTGTAAATTTAGTTATTTGACAAATATGATTTTAAATAACTACTTGTTTCATATTTTAATTTAATTTAAAAAAAAATAGTCTGAATAAGAGGTGATAAACATTTATATTAGAGAAAAAGAATTTTTTTTACACTTGTAATTTATTTATTTTTTTTATAAATAAAAGTTAATTTATTTCTGGTATTGTAAAATTTAATTTACATGACATGTAATTTTGATTAATTTAAATTATTGAGTTTATTTTTAAATTTTGAAAATTGTATCGTTATTATTTATTTTATCTTTATTTAATATTGATTAGTTAATTTTCTCTTTGTTTCCTTTTAATAAAAATACAATTTTAGAAAATAGTTATCTTTGATTTTTATAAAATTCAATAGATTATTCTTTAAATTTGTTTACAATTTATTAGAAAAAATTGTTTATTTTTGAGATAAAAAGATGGGAAAAGAAAGGTTCATTATTTGGTTCTTTTTAGGATTTTCTGAAAATATAATTATACACAATTAAAAATGAAGATTATATATCGCTTCTAAGATGATCCTGAAACATAGCAAAACTATATTAGAGTTTATTCAATGATTTAACGATTAATGCGATTTTCAATTGAATAGAAATATTTATTTAATTAAGATATAAAGTATTTTTAAAAGGAATTTTCTTTAAAAGTGAAGTTTTGTGTGTCTTTGTTGAGGAAGAAAAAAAAAATTATTTTAATTAAATTGTGTTGGTATGGCTAATATGAGACAAACGAAGTCTGTTAATGTGTACAATTTTAGGGGTTTTGTTTATTTTTATTTTAATATTTCCCTTAGATAAAATTTCTAGAACCTCATGTGGACCTGTGTATTGATTTCCTAGTTTCTTAGGTTTAGGACCTTGAAGTAAAAATACGCTATCTCCCACTTTAAAATTTTGAGGGTTAGTTTTTCGATCATAATATGTTTTTGATTTTTCTTTAGATTGAATTAAGTTATTTCGCGCAAGAGCCTGAATTTCATGTAACTTTGTCACTAAATTTATAAGATAATCATCGTAAGTTTCTAATTTTTCTTCTTGCTGCAAAGGTAAACTTGACGGTGATCGAGGTAATCTTCCAAAAACTAACTCATATGGAGTACATTTAGTTCCTTCATGAACACTTGTATTGTAAGAAAACATAGCTAATTCAAGTAAATCATCCCATTGAGTATTTTTATTGATGAACTGTTTAAGATATTCGGCTAACACGTGATGAGATCTTTCTAATGAACCATTTGACTGTGGATGAAAAGAAGTGGTTTTAAATTGACGAATACGAAAACGTTTTGCAAGTCGTTTCATTAAATTACTTAAGAAATTTGTTCCCTGATCTGTTAAAACACCTTTAGGGGATCCGAAAATGCAAATAAATTTTTTAACAAATGCATCTGCGATTGTACTAGCTTGTTGATTTGGTAAAGGCACTGCGACCGAGTATTTTGTTAAGCAATCTTGTATAGTTAAAATACATTCGTTACCACTTTCAGTTGCTGGTAGAGGTCCTACAATATCCATTGAAATTTTCTCAAATGCACTTCCTGGGGTGTCGGTAATAATCATTGGATTCTTAGTTTTCACTCGAACTAATTTCTTTAATTGACATTGCAAACAGATTTGTATATATTTCTGGATATCAAGTTTCATATTTTCCCAAAAATATTTTTGCCTAATTCTGTTGTACGTTTTAGTCACACCTTTGTGACCACCTAAAGCAGAAGAATGCGCTTCTTCAATCAAAATTTGTCTCTGTTCTTTTGATGCATATTGCACATAACCTTTACAAATTATTATTGTAGTACTAGAATTCTGAAAGATTTCCATTAAAATTAATTCAATTTCTTTCCAATTAACATGATTTATGACAGCTGTTTTTGCAATACTAACCGACCGTAATTTGAGTTTTTCAGTTAAATTTTTAAATGATTGGATTGTTAATTTTATGTTATTTGTTATTTGAGTAATACTTTCTCTTGAATCAGAGGTAATTGGCAATGCAATGTGCAAAAAATTATTTCCTTTTTTAATTTCTTTAGCTTCGTTTAGTAAAAGATTTTTAAATTGTGGAAGTTCATTTTGTTTAAATAGACTTGAAGAACCATTGTCCATAGGGGCACCTGATGTCGATAAAAAGTATGCATAATTATCTTTTCGCATTCTTAATTGATCTTTACATTCGACTACATTACTATTAAAAGGTCGACTTGTTGAATTTCCTGTGTCACCTGTATGTGGTGCATTTTGAAGGGAACCACTAGAAAATTCAGGAGGGGGTTCAGGTGGTGGACGTTCCTCTTCGTCCAACAGCTGTGTTTTCGTATAAAAATCAATATTCTCTGTATTTGCGATTTCCCCTAATTCATAATTATTTTTAGCTTTATTTTCGACATTATCGTAATCATCGAAACTATCATCACTGAATTCTTCACTGGAACTAGTATTATTTTCGCGAAAATCATTTTTTAATTGATTACGTTTATCGTAATTTACAAATTCTAAATCGCTTTCACTTGAGTCACTGTCGTTATCTTCACTACTTCTCTTCGTTTTCTTATAAATTTTTTCACATTGCGAAGTATCACTTGAATTACTTCTTTTCTTTTGATTATTTTCAATATCATTTTTACGCGGTCTGCCTCTTTTTCGTTTAGGCATATCTTCATTACTATCTTCATTATAATTTATTTTTCGTAATTTTTCACGATTTCGTAGATTTCGAACATTTTCTTGAACTGAACTTGATTTTTGATTCTTGGAATTCTTCATTTCTTCTTGAATTTGACTTCTTAATTTTTCTTCGTTTTGCACACTTTCTTGAACTTGATTTCGTATATTTTCTTGATTTCGAATTAATTTTTCATTTTGTAAATTTCGCTTAACACTTCGTAGATTTTTTATGCTTCTTGACACTGAATTTCGCACTTTATCTTGAACTGAATTTCGTAATTTTTCCTCCCTTTCTTCATATAGATTTAGTAGATTTCTCTGATTTCGCAAATTTCGCGTATTTTCACCGACTTGATTAAAAGTTTTCGATTTCGAATTTTTTACTTTTTCTTTTATATTTTTCGAACTAGAATTTATAATTTCTTGAGTCATTTTCTTTGATTTACCTCTGGTAACAACATTGAATTTTTCACTTTTCACTGGTAATTTCACCGCACTAAAATTTTCACAAATATTTTTAATTTCTTTATTTTTCGTAGTATCAGAAATTACATTAATTATTTTTTTAATAAGATTCAATTCTCTTACCGCAGACACTGTGTTCACATTTATTATATCATTTGATTTTTCTTCGATTTCGTCATAACTAATTTCTTCATCACTAAATAAATCATCATTATTATTTTCACCATTGTAATCACTTTTATCATATTTATCTTCATAATAATTGTCGTCATCGTCTTCTTCATCATAATAATCTTCTTCTTCATCGTCTTCTTCTTCGTATAGTTGAATTTTGTTTTTGACACTTTTGACAATTTTTACTGGGTTTCGAGATAGTGCATCCGCATTAACGTTCATTTTCCCTGCTTTATATACCATATCAAAATCGTATTCTGCTAATTTAAGTTTCCATCTTGTTACACGAGAGCAAGGATCACTTGAATTTTGAAACCATAATAGAGGTTTATGGTCAGTCACAATTTTAAATTTTCTTCCGTAAAGAAAATGTCTAAAATGCAAAACACAATACACAATCGCGAGAGCTTCTTTATTATAAGTATCGTATTTGACTTCATGTTCGTTTAGAGATCTTGATGCGTAAGCAATAGGTTTATCTTTTCCAATTTCGCCTTGAGATAAAATTCCACCGATAGCAAAACCTGATGCGTCGGTAGTTAGAATAAAGGGTTGATCAAAATCTGGTCTTTGCAATAAAGGTTCTTCACAAAGTTCTTCTTTTAATTTTTCGAAAGCTTCTTGTTGTTTTTCACTCCATTTGAAAGTTACATTTTTCTTTAATAATTGTGTTAAGGGTCCCGATTTTTTAGAGAAATTTGCAATAAAACGTCTATAGTATCCTGCTAAGCCTAAAAATTGTTTTATATTTTTAACATTTTTAGGAGTTGGAAAATTTTTAACTGCACTTATTTTCTTTGGATCTGGTCTAACTCCATCTTTATCAATAATATGTCCTAAGTAAACTACTTCAGGTCTGAGAAATTCGCATTTATCTGGTTGCAATTTTAAATTAGCTACTTCCAATCGATTCATAAAATTTTTAAATTTTTCTTGGTGTTCTTCTAAAGAATTTGCAAAAATAACTACGTCATCTAAATAGACAAATAATTCGGTACCAATAAGACCAGATAGACAAGAATTCATTAGTCTTTGAAAACAACTTGGGGCATTTTTCAGTCCAAATGGCATGCGGTCAAATTCATAGTGACCATAAGGTGTTGAAAAGGCAGTTTTGTGTGAATCTTTTGGATTCATTTTTATTTGATGAAAACCGGAAGCTAAGTCAAAAACGGAAAAATATTGGGCATTGCCAAGAGTTTCAAGTACCTCATTTATATTTGGCAATGGAAAAAAGTCAGTAACTGTTTTTTCATTTAATTTGCGAAAATCGAGTACCATCCGCCATTTTTTATTTCCTAAGGAGTCAGCTTTCTTTGGCACAATCCAAACTGGAGTATTATATGGGGATTGAGAAGGTTTAATAATTTTATTTTTTAAAAGTTCACTTGTTTGTTTTAAAAGTTCTTCTTTATGCACAGGTGGAAATCGATATTGACGTGTGAATACTGGTTCCTCGTCTTTAGTAGGAATATTGTGTTGGAGAACATTAGTAGATGTAAGATCTTCACCAGGTAAATGAAAAATTTCCGCGTATTCTGTTATTAATGTTTCTACGTGTTTTAATTCTTCTAGGTTTAAATGATCTAATCGAAGTGAATCTAATATCTGTTCAATTCTTTCTTTACCTGTTAATGTATAAAATCCGAATTCTGAATTTTGTGAATACATGAAATTATCTAATATTTTTTCTGGTGTGCTATTTTCAATGTTTAATTTATCCTGTTTAATTTCATTTGATTTTTCAAGATTTTGAAATATTTGACACTCTTCTAAAATTATTTTTGGGATTTTCAACTTTACAGAATTAGATAATGTGTTTGCTGCTTTGACATATGCTTTACCATTATTATTCGTGACTAAAGCGTTTCCTATGTAAATTCCTGGCTCGGTTTCTAAAAGAGGGATGTAACCATCTTTTAAATCAGTATTCTCAACAAATAGAAATATGTCTGATATTGATCGAGGTGGTAAAATTATAAAATCGTTTGATACAAAAGGGTAAATTTTATTTTTAACCTCTAAACATTTTTCTGCATAATTAATTTTAACATTGTTATCAGTAAAAAATTCTGAGCCTAAAACTCCATCTTCTTCAATAGGAACTTCGTTAGGTATAATATTAAAAATAGTTGGGTAATCAAAAATTTTTAATTTTATCTGACCGATTGTATAAACTGGATGTTGATTAATTCCTGTAAGTTGCAATTTTTTAAATGTATTAACTGTCATTGAGGAATCAAGCATTTTTTCTTTTAAAAGATTTATTCCTGCACCGGTATCAATCATTAAATGAAACGGTTTTGAACAATTTTGAATAAAAATAGATGGTATAACACTACCTTTAGTACAATTAATTTGAATCACTTCTAAATCAGTAGATGCTTTTTTATTAGGAATTTTTATTCCACTACTACCTGTCCCAGCGCACCTGTTTTGGGAAGGTTTTACTCGTTTCCCTGATTCACTTGAGATTGTTGATTTTTGTAATACTGATTATTATATTCTCTGCGTCTACATTCATTGATATTGTGCCCTATTCTTTTACAATAATTACAAGTATTTGAATTTTTTAATTGTTGAAAATTATTTTCATTTTGAAAATTATTTTGACTTTTAATTTGTTGAAAATTATTTTTGTTTTGAAATTGCTGGTTTCTAAAGTCATTTTGGGGTGAATTAGAAAAATGCGGGTGTTCATTGCGTTCCCATGGTCGTCTAACTGAAAGGGAGTTCCCTCTTCTTGTAAAATCGATTGGTTCTCTCCGGCCTTGAAGAGATACGCAGCGTTGAGTTTTACACTGCGTGTGGTATTGATTTTGTTCTGACCTACGACAACTCTGTCTAGTATGACCTTTAATTCCACAATTTTCACAAATTATTATTTTTTCTGTAGCAAAAGTGATTTTACTTTGATTTTGTCTACAAAAATTTTCTTTTCTAAGATCTGCTATCACTTTTAATTTTCTTTCAGCTTCAAGAGCTCTATTTGTTGCTTCTTTTAAAATTAAACAATCTCCAACGCGAATTTCTAATTCTGGTGGTAAACCACGACGAAAACAAGAAATTACATCTTGTTCTAAACTTTCAATTGTTTCTTTGTCTAAAATGCCTTTATTTTTTAATTTCAGTGCGTCATAAATTTGATCTGATAAATATTTTATTCTATTCGCGTAAGAAATAACAGATTCGGTTTCCCACATAAAAATATTGCCTAACTCTCCCTGCAATTGATATAGACTTTTGCTCGGTGAATAGATTTTTTTCAAATGACTAACGAGGTCTGTGATTGTACTAAAACTATTCCCTGATATTGATTTTCTTGCTTCGCCTATTAATTTTGACCGAATTAATTTCACTAAATTTTCTTCAACTTGAACTGATGCGGGTAACATTTGTATTGCTTCGTTACAACCATCTATGAAAACTGACAACGGAATATTTGATCCGTCAAAAATAGGAACTAATTCAAGTGCATCGCGAAGTGACACTTGTTGATTGGTCGGAAGGGACATATTTTCTTGTAGAAAATTTTGGAAAAAGTAGTAATTTTGATTTGTTTGTAGTTTTAGTGTAAAGTGTATTTTGTTACTCTTTTTACATAAATAATCAATTAATTAAACTTCTGGATGTACCTGTTTCTCTCTCTTTTTTTTTTAGAAATGCATCAAGAATTTTAAAAATTATTTTTTATTTTTCACAATACTAATATTAATATTAATCAAAAATTAATTATTCAGTTACTCAATCTTATTATATAAAACGGTGAATGCACCAAAAATTAATTGTACAGTTACTCAATCTTCTTGTTCACAACGGCCGATGCACCAAAAATTAATGGTTATGTTACGTCTCAAAGTATTGAAACTAAACATAATCATAATTTACATATTTAATTTGGCCGGCATCGGTGATTCAACCTGATTTATTCACAGAGCCTAAAGCTCTGATTTTAAGGGACAGGTTTTAAGAAAGAGTAACTGGTTAATTTAAGTTAAATTACTAGACTATTTATTCGAATCCTTTACAATTAGAATCAGAGAGAAAGAGTAGATCCAGATGTCATCAAGGACACTGAAACAAAATTATTACTTGTAGAAGAAATCGAGAATTTAAATGGGGACAAAATTTAGAATATTAGTTACTTACCCTTTAAAATTATTCTTATTATCGTAGACCCAAGATGTGAAAACCACCTTCACAATGAAGTCGAAGAAATGACGTTGTCTAGCGGAAACAGAGAATGCAATATTTTCCCTGTGAATTGTTTTCGGGCCAGCAAAACGTACGGTCCGGAGTCCAGGTGTCGAATGTAAATTAGGTATGCACCCCTCAGCTTAGGAGTGACCAAATTATTTATATGAAGTCGATGTAGATATAATGCAGTCTTCAGAAATTTAGAAATGTGCCTCGTAGTAGAAATATTCTTCTTGAATGAATTTGACTTAGTTAACTTGGTCGCGGTTGTTTGACTTATACGAAGAAAACACACGGGGATAGAACACGACTTGTTAACTTGGTGGCGATTTTTAGACTGACGCGAAGAATGTAGATTTGATAATTCGAGGGTGACTTGTAGACTAGTGAAGTTAAAGGGGTTTGCTGGACTAGTTCAGTTGGCGGCGTTTCCTGGACTACCGAATTTGGCGAGGGTGGCACCTTTTATACCTTGGCTTCCAATGGAAAGAAATGATAATGCCACCCACTTTTATTACCTTTGGGTCAATTTTAATTTATCGATTAAATTAGGCGCGCGTGTTTGACCCTTGTTTTAGACAGGTGAACCACCTGGTAGAAGGGCGACAATCGTAGATGACCATATATGGTAAAGGTCGTTCAGGTGTCTGACAATTGGATCGATTTGTTTGGGTTACAAGGAAAAAGGGAGGATTCACATTCCAGAATTACAAATATCAAAACAAATACGTCGCGATGACGTGACAATAAAAACTCTCTTCAAATTTTCTTTATAAAATTAATATGGAAGCAGATAAAAACAAAAACAAATATATCGTTGGAAAGGTAATGAAACAAGCTTTCCAATGATGTAAATATCAAATTTCTAAATTTATATGCCTAGGCTTGGTAGCCTTTTAAACAAAGCGAAAAGCGTCCTGCCGGCAGGACCGGGGTTCATCATTTTGTGACTAAAAATTATATAAATTTTTGGGAAATTCAACTTCTTTAAGCTACCCTGCTCTTCGGTTTGAACTTACAAGCTCGAAATTTACATGCGCTGAAAGCTTGTTTCATCACCTTTCCAACGATATATTTTACATTTTGTTTACGTCGATCCATGTTAGTTTTATTTAGCGATTTCGGACGGACTCACCTGAGTCTTTTTGGTCCTGCCGGAAGGACGTTGGACGTTCTATCATTAAGAGGGACTTTATATTTTAAAAATAAAAATATAATTACGGTCACTAACTTCCCTTGATTATTTTCGAAAAATTTAAATAAAAATTCTTTCAAAGAATTAAATTATTTTTTACACGGAGAGAGAATATATATTAAATTTTGTAAAAATATTTTTAAATTGGGGAAAAAGTACGACAAAGCGAAATTTTGATATAAAAAATACTAAACTTTAAAAAAACTTATGTGAAATTTAGTATAATTATATCAAATATCAAGAATATTAATTAAATTCTAATATAACTTTAATAAATTTCACAAAACTTTTTTTAAAGTTTAGTATTTTCTATATTAAAATTTCGCTTTGTTGCACTTTTTCCCCAATTTAAAAATATTTTTACAAAATTTAATATATACCCGCGTGGAAGAGGAAGCTTGGGCGAAATCCAGCAAAGTATGGGAAAGCTTGGCAAAGTATGGCAAAGCTTGGCAAAGTATGGCTAATGAGCGTTTCCCAAGCTTTGGAATCTACATGATTAACAACGATTATTAAAGTACGCGGACACTTAGGAAAAGAATAGAAACAAGAAAATAGGTATGGGAAAATAAAAAATTTATTATTTTTTATTATTTTTTTATTTTTTTTTTGGAAAATTGAAAATCTGAATTTCTGGAGCTTGGCAAAGTTCGGCAAACCTTGGCAAAGTATGGGAGAATAAAAAATTTATTATATTTTTCCTATTTTTATGAAAAATTAAAAATCTCGCATTTTGGAGCTTGGCAAAGTATGGCAAACCTTGGCAAAGTATGGGAGAATAAAAAATTTATTATATTTTTCCTATTTTTATGAAAAATTAAAAATCTCGCATTTTGGAGCTTGGCAAAGTATGGCAAACCTTGGCAAAGTATGGGAGAATAAAAAATTTATTATATTTTTCCTATTTTTATGAAAAATTAAAAATCTCGCATTTTGGAGCTTGGCAAAGTATGGCAAACCTTGGCAAAGTATGGGAGAATAAAAAATTTATTATATTTTTCCTATTTTTATGAAAAATTAAAAATCTCGCATTTTGGAGCTTGGCAAAGTATGGCAAACCTTGGCAAAGTATGGGAGAATAAAAAATTTATTATATTTTTCCTATTTTTATGAAAAATTAAAAATCTCGCATTTTGGAGCTTGGCAAAGTTCGGCAAAGCTTGGCAAAGTATGGGAGAATAAAAAATTTTGCATTTTTTTCATATTTTTATGAAAAATTAAAAATCTCGCATTTTGGAGCTTGGCAAAGTTTGGCAAAGTATGGGAGAATAAAAAATTTTGCATTTTTTCCATATTTTTATGAAAAATTTAAAATCTCGCATTTTGGAGCTTGGCAAAGTTCGGCAAAGCTTGGCAAAGTATGGGAGAATGAAAAATTTTGAATTTTTTTCGATTTTTATGAAAAATTAAAAATCTCAATTTCTGGAGCTTGGCAAAGTTCGGCAAAGCTTGGCAAAGTATGGGAGAATGAAAAATTTTGAATTTTTTTCGATTTTTATGAAAAATTAAAAATCTCAATTTCTGGAGCTGGGCATAGTTCGGCAAAGCTTGGCAAAGTAGGGGATACTGAAAAATTTTGAATTTTTTTCGATTTTTATGAAAAATTAAAAATCTCACTTTCTGGAGCTTGGCAAAGTTCGGCAAAGCTTGGCAAAGTATGGGAAAATAAAAAAACTATTTTTTCTTCATTGAGAATTTTACTTTTCCAAAACAATATTAAAAAAAAAATTTTTCAATCTCCTATACTTTGCCGACTTTTGCCGAACTTTGCCAAGCTCCAGAAATTGAGATTTTTAATTTTTCATAAAAATAGAAAAAAATTCAAAATTTTTTATTCTCCCATACTTTGCCAAGGTTTGCCATACTTTGCCAAGCTCCAAAATGCAAGATTTTTAATTTTTCATAAAAATATGAAAAAAATGCAAAATTTTTTATTCTCCCATACTTTGCCAAGCTTTGCCGAACTTTGCCAAGCTCCAAAATGCAAGATTTTTAATTTTTCATAAAAATATGAAAAAAATGCAAAATTTTTTATTCTCCCATACTTTGCCAAGCTTTGCCATACTTTGCCAAGCTCCAAAATGCGAGATTTTAAATTTTTCATAAAAATATGGAAAAAATGCAAAATTTTTTATTCTCCCATACTTTGCCAAACTTTGCCAAGCTCCAAAATGCGAGATTTTTAATTTTTCATAAAAATATGAAAAAAATGCAAAATTTTTTATTCTCCCATACTTTGCCAAGCTTTGCCATACTTTGCCAAGCTCCAAAATGCGAGATTTTTAATTTTTCATAAAAATATGAAAAAAATAATAAATTTTT
Source organism: Leptopilina drosophilae (assembly GCA_032873175.1). Classification (NCBI taxonomy): domain Eukaryota; kingdom Metazoa; phylum Arthropoda; class Insecta; order Hymenoptera; family Figitidae; genus Leptopilina; species Leptopilina drosophilae. The sequence continues at coordinate 12,209,322 of CM065485.1, forward strand.
TATTCTCCCATACTTTGCCAAGGTTTGCCGAACTTTGCCAAGCTCCAGAAATTCAGATTTTCAATTTTCCAAAAAAATAATAAAAAAATAATAAAAAGTAATAAATTTTTTATTTTCCCATACCTATTTTCTTGTTTCTATTCTTTTCCTAAGTGTCCGCGTACTTTAATAATCGTTGTTAATCATGTAGATTCCAAAGCTTGGGAAACGCTCATTAGCCATACTTTGCCAAGCTTTGCCATACTTTGCCAAGCTTTCCCATACTTTGCTGGATTTCGCCCAAGCTTTCATTTCCACGCGGGTAGTCTCTCTCCGTGCAAAAAAAATGTAAAGAAATTTAAATTATTTCAAAAATTTTCAATTATTTGTTTAGAAAAATTAAATTATCTTGAAACAATGGAATTGAAAAATTTTAACAATTTTATTTTTCATAATTTAAAAAAAAATTTGCGAGAATTCAATCTTAATAAAAAATTTGAAGCGCATATCGTTTTTTTTAAATTAACTAATAAAAATGTTAATTATTAATCTTCGCACTAAGAAACATGAATTCATTAAAATGTGACTGTAAAATCCAATTATTAATTATTAAATTAAAATACTTTAAAAATTTTATTTGTTGAAAAGTTTCTTAAGAAATTCTTTAACAAATTCAATTACATATTTTCAGTCGAATTTCACAATATTTCTATTAACTCCATAATTTTTTAAAATTTATTTACATAATCTGTTTGAATTAGTGCCTGACTTTTACTGTCAAATTAATTTTTTTAAATTAATTCAATGTTAGAGAAGAGAATAAATATTTATAAAATTTGAAATATAAAGTAATTTTTTAAAAAACAAATGAAAATAATAAAACTTTTTTTAATTTTGATAAAAAAAATTCCCGGTTTTGTATAAAAATCCCGGTTAATTCCCGGTTAAATTAAATTCCCGGTTTTTCCGGATTTTCCGGTTAGAAGACACCCTGAATAAATAATCAAACCAACTACTTTTTTATTGTACATATAAACTATAAATTTTATTAACATCAATTTTTTGTACTCTGAGTGTGTGTTTGTGTTATTAATGGAGTATCAACAAAGACATAAAATAAAATGCTAAGCGTTTTGTAATGTGAAAAAAATATTCTTGATCTTGACCTGGGTTGGCTTGATATTGTAAAGAATGTTCTCTTACAAATGCAATCGACTACGTAATAATATAACCAATTTGCTTCCTTACGCAATAAAGTACACGCACCTGACGTCTCAAGTACATAAAATTTAAACGAAATCATTTCTCATCGAACATGAAAAGTTGCCGGACTAATGCAAAAAGAACTTATCATTCATTATTAATTATGTATTTAATATACATATACATATACATATACATATACATATACATATACATATACATATACATATACAAACAAGAGTTATGTATATTTCAATTTCTGTTGTCAAAAAAAAGTGAAATGTCATTTTATTAGCGTAAATAATATTAACAATGAATTAATACTCAAAATAATAAAAATAAAAATACATTACAATGATAAAAAAACAATTATTATAATGTCAAAAAATTTAATTCATTCAAATAACCGATTAGTTACTAACTTGAACCAAATAATTTTCATTATAATTATTATTGTTATTATTATTATATTATGTTTTTATTAATATTAATATAATTTTTATTATCATTGTTATTTTTATTTTATAATCATTTCTAATATTATTTACTTATTTTATTAAATTCTCACAACACAAGATTTTGCATTTGAAAAAAATTGTAAAATGCAAGACACTTGTTTAGCATAAAATGATTAATTAACACCGCGAATCTGAATAAATTTGTACTTTTTCGCTTTTGTCTCCAACTTCCATAGCGATATTTTTTGATGATTTAAAATCTCACCCGTAAATCATTCTGACGAATAAATAAAGAATATATCAAATTTGAATTTATGGAGAGCGTATATATAAGAGAAAAATGTAAAATTTTCCTTTTATACTTGTATAAATATAATTTTCCTAATAGAAAAGCTAATTTAATATTTCTTTTTTTTATTCCAGAGTATTGCAAATGTAGTAAGAGAAGAATATTTCAAAAGGCTGGGACTTAATTTATTGATAAGACAAACTAATTCTGAACCACTTGTGGAAATGACTGCTAAAGAATTTATGTTTGGTTACAAATCAACGCTAGTTACACTTGGTTATCATGTAATGCCAAATTGGATCAAATTTGATAAACTTGGTCTCATTGATAGAGTAAGTAGATAATATGAAAAAGTAATCATTTATATATAGTTTTTATCGTCGCACAGTTTGCGAAAAAAAATTAATCAAAATAAATTATCTTTAGTAAACAATATTTTATTTTCTTGAAAGAAAAGAAAAAATTTTTTAATTCATTCATATCTGTAAAATATTGATACAAAACAAAAAAAACTTTATCTTTAATTTAGAAATAGAGAGAATAAAATCATAATGAAAACAAATAATTGTCACTATAATGTTTTATCTCTAATAGAAGAAAAAATTGTTCATTTTTTAATAAAGACGTTGATTTTTTAATAGACACAGAATTAATTAAATTGATAAGTATATTTAATCAATTTTAAAAAAATGTAAAATTAGAAAAAATAGTACATTATTTATCACAAAAACAAAAAGTTTTTTATGAAAAATTGCATATTTGATAATTTAATATTTATTATTGACAAATAAAAAATTGTTAGTAAAAAATTGGATTTACATATTTTGATAACTCAATATTTATCAAGGGCAAAAAGTTTTAAATAAAAAATTGTATCTTTAACGTTAGAAGAATAACAAAATTAAATTTTCAATACCAAAATAAATAAATCTTTAAAAATTATAAATATTTAAAAAAAACTAGTGAAAATGTAACTAAAGAAATTATTATTACACAATTTAACATTAACCAAAAATAAAAAATCTTCCAATAAGAAAATAAATGAATAACAAAAATTTTATCTCCATTTTCATCTTTACAAATGAAAGAATAATCAATTTTTTTCTTAATAAGATAAAATTATAAATCTGCTATTTAACACAAAAATAAATAAACAAATTGTACGAGCATCAATCAAAGAAAATATAATTATTGTTTATAAACAAATTATTTTTTAAAAAAACTTTATCACTGTAAAAATAAGAAATTCCAAAATAGAATGATAATGAGAAAAATTATTGCTTCATATTTTAATGTTTAGTCTTTTTCATTTCTATTTCAAGAATTGCAAATATTTATATTATATGTATTTAACGAAATTAATGATAATAAAAATGAAAATAAAAAGAAATTGTTTTAATTTGTTAATTAAATTAATTAAAGATACAAATTTTTGTTCTTGAGATAAATAATAAATTATTTTTATGTAATTTTACTTGTTTTTGAAATTTATTTAAAATTTAATTTTGTGTCTGATAAAGAATAAAAATGAACATTTTGTTCATTAGGAAATGAGTTTTTTATTTATAATTAATGCAATTTTAATTAAATTCACAGATGTATGACTTCCATGGCGATTTCGAAACCGTTTACACGGGAGAAACAGACGTGAGAAAAACTGGATTGATTGAGAAATACAATGGAGATGTAAATTTACCCCAATGGGAGGGGAAATGTGCTAACGTTAATGGTGCTAGTGATGGAACCAAATTTCCTAGTTACATCGAACCTAACGACACGCTGTTATTTTTCCGAAAAAGTCTTTGCCGAAGTGCCAATATGGTGAGCGCAATATTTAATTTAATTACATTTATTTACATTTACTTTGATAACAAGTCTTTATTATAAATATTTGTTAAAAACTATTCACTATAAATAGTGAATATATGTATATATATATATATATATATATATATATATATAGTGAAAATAGTGAACTATTCGCTATAAATAATAAAAAATTCACTATAAATTATTTATTAAATATTTGCACCATTGTGACGATAAAATGGGACATTTCTCTTAAATAAAATTTTTAAACCCATAATAATTATATGTAACTTGATTTGCTACTAAATTTATTTCAAATTCAATTTGAAAATTTAATTAAATTAAATTAAATTAAATTCAATTTCAAATTTTACTGGATATTAAAATTAATTATAAACACAATTCATTAAAAAAATAATTTAATTGAATTTATAAAATAGTTTTATATTAAATTGTTTATTTAGAAACGTTTCGATTCTCCCACCTACGCAAGTATTTAAAACGAGAAAAAAAAGATTTCATTTTCTCAATTAAAAAAAGCTATTCCTACCTATACTCCGCATCTATTTAATGCAAACTCATTTTTAAATCGCAGGTACACACAAGCACTCCACGATTCTCTCACATACCGCCCAGATGCAAATTGCCTAGACTAGGGATAAAGGGGCACGTTAGGCTCACCCATACGTCCCGGGACGCATCCGTCACCTGAGCTTAAAACCTATTCAAAAACATAAACAAATTTGCAAACAATAAACCAAATTTTAAATCATATTTTTTAACCCTCCATTGACAGATTATTTTTATTTTTTGTCACGACATTAACTCATTAGACTAAAAGTGTTATGAAATTTTTAAAAAGAAATTTAATTTTAATGAAATAAAAGGGGAAATTCAATTTAAAGAAAAACTTTCTTAATTAATAGTTTTTTTTATTCTTTTTTCATTGAATATTAATTGAATTATAACGTAATTCTTAATTCAGATCAAAATAACTATCTGTGTCAATGGATGGTTAATAAAATAATAAAAATTTAAAATTCATATCAAATTTGTCGCAGTCTCATGTACGGTATCTAAGAAACAAAAAATTTAAGGTTATGTTTATAATTTTTGAAGTAAAATACAGAAAGTGAATCAATCACTATTAAAAATTATTGATGTTTAAGTATTTATTACATCCAAAATAGTCGATAAAAACTAGTTTCATATTTTTACAATTAAAAATAAGTTTATAATCAAGATAAACCTAACAAAAACATAACCTATAATTCGTTTGCTTCTTCTAACCTTCCTTAAGAGCGCGTTATGAATACAAAATAATTTATAAATCAAGTCAAATTTAAAAACAACATAGTGACAGAAAAATAAAAACTAATTTTTCACTGATGTTCCCCAAGTGGGTATACACTGCATTAGTATGGTTGCACACTGCGTCAAACGCAGGTGTTTGGTTCGTGTATATTGTAATTTTTTCACAAATTTTCCTACACTTATGACAATATTTAGCATGAAAAAAAATTATTTTTATTCATCGAATAAAAGCTAATTCTACCTACCCCAAATCTATTTATTTAAAACCTATTGGTGAATAAAAGAAAAATACCACCGCGGGCATAGTGGCGCTACTGTTTTAAATTTATATTTGTTTAATAATTATAAAAACTTTCAATTGTAATAACTGTAATGACAATCTGACAATGTACCCCCACAATACATTTAATTTTAATACTTTTTTAAATCAAATTTTTAATTTTTCAATCGCAGAAATAAAACGAATGTTTTTTAAATCGGCCGGGTGCAAAAAAGCCTACACTAGGGATAAAGGGACACGTTAGGCCCATACGTCCCGAGACGCATGCGTCACCCGAGCAATTGAATAATAAAATTTATAACTGAAAAAGTATTCTAAAAATTTTGAAAGTTGAAATGAATGAAATATTTTTTCAAATAATTATCAACTTCAATAAAAATCAAAAAAGTAAATTAACAATTTTAAAACTATAAATTATCTTTTTAAACTCGACGCAAAATTATACTAATAAAATTTTAATTTGAAAATGAAGTAAATAACTTACATTCATTTGAACCTTCAGAACTTTAAAATTTTCTGAAAGACACAAAAATACAAAAAGAAGAACATTAGAATAATACTGTACTTTTATAAATATATTTCTTTTTTTAAGTTTAAATTTTATATAGAATAAAAAATTTCCACTTTTTATTTTTTGAAAATATTTAACTTTAATTGGAAATATAAAGAGAAAATATCTTTTATTGATAATTTAAATTTCAAAATTAATAAAGTATTAAAACTTATTAAATATTTAAAAGAAGAAGAAAAATCAATGACTTTGAATTGTAGAAAAATTACAAAATTAAATTAATTTGCAAGTTAGTAAAATGTTAAAAATTGACTAGAAATTATTTTAAACATAAAAGGCAAACAATAACTTTGAATTATAGAATTACAAGTTTAAGTTAAAGTAAATTAATTTGAAAATTAAATATTGTAAAAGTTCAGTACAAATTACATACGCGGAAAACAAGCTTTACCTGGTACACAATTACAAAATTTTTATTATCTTACTTAAGACTTTTTATTTTTTAGATGAACTTATCGCTGTTCCAGATAAAACTTTTTTCCATAAACATAAATACAGAAGAAACATTGACAAAACTATTAATTTTGATAGTAATAAAAATACAGTAGAGACTCCATTATCCGGACCCCTATTATCCGGATATTCGATTATCCGGACAAATTTGAAATTAGAAAAATTTTTTTCAATATAAAGTTTATAAGGTCTCAAGCCGTTAACTTCTATTTTAAATCCCAACTCAATTCAAAAACGTTAATTTTTACACGAAATGTTGCGTTTTAAAGTATTATAATGATTTTAAGAAAATGTTTATGTAAATATTTTGAAATATTTCTAACTAAATATTTATTAATGTTGACTTTAAAAGTTTTAGTTTGTTTCAGTCTTATTTCAATACATTTACAAATAAATACATAAAATTATGAATTAAAAATTTGTTTAATTCTTACTTTACTCGATTATCCGGATTTTCGATTATCCGGATAAGTGCCTGCATCCATTAGTCCGGATAATGGAGTCTCTACTGTACTACAAAATAACATATTTTGTCAATGGTGTCACTATGTTGTTAAGATTCCTTCCCTGTTTTAATAATATTTCTAAATTTAATTCTAAAAAATGACCAATTAATCTTAAGATAATTTTATTCACTGGTTTCGTGCCTCATAATAAAGTACAGGGACACTTGATCATTGAATAACATCACCTTAATAATTTATAATTAATTATATCTAATACATGAAATAAAATAAAGTTTGGAAATTATCAATATAAATTATCAATTCACTTAGGAAGAAAAATGTATTTTGCAAAATAACTTGAAAGCGATAATTAAATTTTCTATTTTACTTTACTCTAAATAATTTTAATTCAAGCAAAATAATTTTAAAAATGCATTAAACAGGGAAGGATAAATAAAAAAAGTAAATGTGTAAACGGAGTCTGACTATCACAGTTTGTGATAGTCGACATTGTGAATCCCACGGAGGATGATGAGCCCACGTTGTAGCGATGGGATCCCACGTCATCACCCATTCCGGGCCACCCCCGAAGATCCCTGGCTCTTGATCGCACTTCTGCGCCAGATCGGGGGCCACACGGAACCGTGAAATTAAATAAAAAAAAGAAATAAAAAATAGACTAAATAAACTACTAAAAAAAATAAAAAAAACGGCAGTGTGCTGGGGCCACTTTTCTTCTCCACATCATTCCTCTAGATTGTCGAATTGTAGAATGTCCAGTAATGATTAAGGATAAAATTCCCTGACTTTTTCCTAACCTTGCTTCTACTTTCTTGTGACAAAAATATGGTTAGTTCCATATTAACAATAAATTAATATTTATTAATCAAAAAACAGATGGTAACAAAAATATTTTTAATTTTGTTACTTTAAAAAAATGTTAACTTTTGTTTAATTTTAAAGAAATTTTTCCTGACTAAAAATATTCCCTATCTTGCCTAATTGCTGGACACCCTAAATTGCCACACACTGAAAAAGAAAAAATTTATTAAAAAATAAAATAAATTTTACATTACTCGTTGGATTTTAACAAAGCTATCTTTTAGTTATGCCAGGTATTTATCAATCAATAATTTATAAAAGAAAAAATGCTAAAGGCAGTTAAAATGTTTCGAGTAAAAGAAATAATTTCAAAATTAATTTTTAATAATTGAGTATTGATAAATACTTTACCGTAGCGTCTAGGAGTAGTTTTCGAACAGCATTACAATATCCAGAAACCACTTTTCTTCTTCCAGGTCCTTTCTTCCTTCAGGTTGTTTGCTGGACCTTGAAAAGAGATTGAAAAAATAAAAAAAAATTCAAATCTATTATTAATATAATTATTATTAACGTTTACTGCAATTAATTTATAATTTGATATACAATATAATTTTTAATAATTATATAGAGACGGACAGTTTTTTTTTATTTTACTATTACTGTAGTAGACTTCTGTGTCTTGTCGAAAAGATACGATGACAGCATTATCTTCCTTTAGAGAAAGACTAATCCTTCTTTGATCCTCTCTCATCGACCAAATGCCTGCAGCTCCGGAAACAATGCCCTTTCTCCTAGTGAACTCTTCCTGCAAATTGAGAGAAAAAAGAATTAATTTCAACCATGAGAACATTTTGTTTTTTTCTTTTTGTAAACTCCAAATTTTTCGTTGATGATAAAAACACTATATTTTCAATAATTTTAATGTAATTTATTGTAAAATTGTACCAAATTTCAGTACTCTAGATTAAAATGTCTAAAATTACAAATAAATGAACGAAAAATAAGACTTTAGAACACAAGTGTAAAAAAATATTTAAATTCCTTCGTGACTGTCACTGAATTTACTTAAATACAAATATAACCTCTAAACAAAAATAAATAAAAAGAACGAATATAAATTATAATTTATTTATACAATATAAAACCAAAAAAATATTTCTTTTGACTCCATAAAAGCTTAATTACAATTTGCTACATTTGAATCACAAAATTATTCACCCAACACTGTTTTAGTATTTAAAGTGAATAACAATAAGATCAACAAGTTTCGATTGTTTCTCAACAATTTTAAAAAAAAGCTATCGCAATAATGAAATTCTACAAAAAGTCTTACCCATAATTTTTTTTCTTTTTACACTTCACAATTTATCTATGCTTTAAAACGAAAATTCACGAAACAGATTGAAAACAAAAACATATTTTACACTCAACGAAAGTTTCGCTTGACAACTTGAAAACAAACAAGGCGATAAACTGTTCTGATCGATAAGGGTAATTTTCCTCCTTTTTTAAAAAAACCCCCTTCTATTTGATACATTGATTTAAATAAATAAAAAAGAAACACTGTAAAGGCAAATAAATTAGAGAAAATTTACACTATTTACACTTTCTTGTTCACGTTGTATATTCAAACCATTTGAACAAAAACAAACAGGCTACAGCGCCAGTTCCTTTGTTTATCAACTGCTCCATTGTCGATAAAATAGAAACCGGAGGAATAATAACTTTACATATTACAATTTTTCATGTCCGAAATTTTGTAATTAAAATTTAATAATTTTAGGAAATTAAAAATAATATTAAAAAAAATATTTTTATTTTGTAAATTTTATTCGATATTTATTAGGGTCCATACACAAACTATGGAAGACTTTAAGGGGGTCCCCACAGTCGATTGGATTTTTGCATTGAGCTTCAATGGGAAATTCGCATTGACTTTGACACCGCCTTAAGCGGATGGGGGGGGGGTCAAATTTTACGTTTAGCCGAAAAAGTGGCGCAAGAAGCCTCACTTCCAAAACCATTAAATGGTCAATCCTCGTCGGTAAAGAAGAACAAACAGATTAAGGTCATGTTATTCAGTAGGCCATTTTTTTATAGTCAAGTATATTCGTCACGTGACCATTGAATAACATAACCTCAAAGAGACAAATACAAAACTTTGAATCTTCCGCACAGCTCTTGAAAATTTTACAAAAAAAACAAAAAAATTTAAAATATCAATCACATCACAGAAAGCCTAAAAATTCATATTTTGTGTTTCTCAGCTTTGAATGTAAAAAAACAAAGTTTTAGCTCAAAATCTTATACGATTTTTACCTTGAATCAAGATGGCGATATATCTGACATTAATGAAGTTATCTGGCGAAAATATTTCTTCTACTTAATTCATTAGGTGTTGAGATGTAGGAAATACCACGTTTGAGCTCTGAATTCATTTTTTTGGAGTGGATGTATAAAGATTTTTATCCAAAAGAACCGAGCTCTTTTGCATCCAGACAAACAATGACGCGACGCCATCGTCGCGCATGTCCTATCTCCTATTCCTATTGGATGCGCTTGCGAACCAATGATAGTGAACAGCGCGAAAGTTTAAATCAAGCGTTAAATTTATCAACACTAGAATACATTTATAACTTTACTTTTCCAATTGTTTAAATAAAATTTTTGGATAATGTCTCTGAATTAAGTATTTACTTATTAATAGCACATAAAGGAATAATTTTCTTACTAGAAAAATAAAAGCAGATGATGTAAACACAAACAATTAATTTTTAGGTTTTAAGTTTTAGGTTTTTCTTTTTCCTCCTGTCATGTTTTTAGTGATTATAAATAAAAATACTAATAAACGGATCGAAATAATTTTATTAATAAGAATAGTAGTTGAATAAAAACTTTAAAAAGTATTAAAAGAATTAGAAAAGACGAATAAAAATATCCGACAATTTTGTCGATTTTAGAGAAACCGAAGAATAATTATCAATTACTTTACCAATATAATAATTTATTATCAAAATATTTTCGCAGCTATTTAAATAATACTAAATTAATTAAATGCTGTATTAAATTCGTAAAATTTCTAAAAAAAATAAATTAAAATTTTTGCAGGTACGAGTGGGAGAAAAAACAATTGGAGGTCTACACACGTATCAATATAAATTCAAGGACAATGAACTCGACAATGGTATACATAATCCGGACAATGCTTGTTTTTGTCGAAAAGGACGATGCCTTCCAGAAGGACTGATCGATGTCACTGATTGCTATTACGGTAAAAAAAAAGATCATCGCTTAGTCATTGTTTACGTCAATTTTTATCTATTTTTCTTGACTATTTTCTGCATGCTTTGATAGAAGATTAATCGCCAAAGAATGAATTCTCAAATATAGAAACCAATGAATCCTTGATTACATTATAATTACACATATGAACTAGTTTCAACATTTTATTTTCCACTTTTGAATTCACAAACTTTTATAAATATAAACTCGTGCTCTAATAAGGCTCTCCTACACCATTTAGTTTTTCAACAGAGTGAGAGAGAAAAGAAAAAAAATAGTACAAGTAAAAAATTTATGTATATATAAAATGACGCAAATGCAACGCTTTTTAATCTCGCTCAATCTGATATAAGGAATAATTTTATAGATCTTGTTTCTTTTTACCGCAGCTGAGAGAAAATGATAGAAAAACAAAAAAGGGACAAAAAATTTGCTAACTTTGTAAATTATACTTACTGTTAATGGAAAATATATACTTCTCTACTTTTCTATATTATTTCGGGAAATTTTTTTTGCCAGACACTGGAAAGATTCCATTTCCTTGATATTAGATGTAATTTGTCGGGAGTAATTAATCACAAATGAAAAAACTGGTCTTGAGAGACGTTTTTTTTAAACGATTCGACAATTAATTGAATGACAACTGTTCTCAGTAGTACAAGGATTTGAGGTGTATTTTTATCTTTTGCGAATTCATTTTAGAAATTGGTTATTCTTTTTTTTTAATTTTGGAAGAAAATAGAAAAGAAATATTTTTACTGTCAAGTTAACTAGGATTTTTATTAATTCGAAAGTTTTTTTTTAATTTCAAATCAAAATAGAAAAGAAAATTTTTTAATATATCGAATTAAGTATAGAATTTTTATTCATTATGAATTATTTATTGTCAAATTAAATATATTTTTAGTAGAATTTTTATGAATTAAAAATTATTTATTCTTTTTCTTTAATTTTCGAACGAAATAGATTTTTTAGCCATTATTATTGTAAAATTAATTAATTATTTGAGAATATAAAAAGTTAAATGAGAATTGCTTGCAAATATAATGATTTAAGGATAAAAATTGACAAAATAATAATAAAATAAACACGAATTTATAAATAATTCCTTTTTTAAAGAATTAAAATTTGTATGTAAATTTGAAATAAAATTTTAATGTACTTTTCTTTAATTGCAGGCTTTCCGATAGCACTTTCCTATCCCCATTTCTACATGGCAAATCCAGAAATTTCCGAAAAAGTAGAAGGACTAACTCCTGATCCTGCAAAACACGAATCTTATTTTTTCATCCAGCCTCGTTCTGGTTCGCCAGTCGATTTGGCTTTTCGATTTCAAATTAATATGGCACTTCAGGACATCAGTCGGATAGCGCGAGTTGAACAATTCGCCGATATTATCCTTCCTCTTCTCTGGTTCGAAATCGTAAGTCCTTTGCCATTTATTAGCAAAAGAAATAACTAAGAAAAACATGTTTTATCAACACACCAATCTAGTTTATAATAATTAGAAAGATTTTTGTTTGTCCTCCAAAAATCCCATCCCAAAAAACGATTCAAACATATTGAATGGAACAAAAATATTCATAATAAATAAATTAAAAAAATATTTGAAATAAATAAAATATAAGGAATAATATTAAATGAATAAATAAATTAATTGACAATAAAATTTCAGGGAATGTACGAACTTCCAGAAGCGGTAAATAATAAATTCAAATTGTACCTGAATTATTTACCAGTTGCGCAAGACGTTGGAATATATTTATCCTTCATCGGTGGATCATTTGTTCTTATATGGAGTATCGTGAAAATTCTTCTACACCAACCAAAAAGACCCTCTGGTATGGCATGGTGTGAAACGGAAATGCAAAAGCAAAGATTACATTTTCCCAGTGATAAGGATCCGAGCGCGAAAACGAAAGAAATGGAAGTTTACTATAATTCCCTGTTGAGTGCACAAACAGAAGAAATGACATCAATTGCAATTGAGGATCTGCCAATTATCAAGGAAGATATTGCTTAAATTTTTAGTAATTTTTCTCCTTCATTTTTATTCAGTATCAATTTTTTTTAAATTCCTGAGATGATTCTCAAAATGCGATTCACTCACTAATTGTGTAAATCCAAAAAGAGCTTCTAGTTCTGATTTGTCAATTTTTTTGTCATAAAAAAAAATTTAGCTACACCCCAAAGATTATTCAAAATACGTCAGAAAATAACGAAAGAGCTCGATTAATATAATTGCAAAAAATTATCTTTCAATCTTTGAAAAGTGAACTAATTTCAGTTTTTTAATGTATTCATAAAAATTATTCAAAAAATTAGTTAGAATTAAGTTATTTAAAAATAATTGGATTCAATTTACTTTTTTAATTTATTCAATAGTTATTTCTAAAAATTAGTTCAAATTAATTTATTTAATTTATTCAAAAAAATTTATTCTAAAATTTAATTCAAATTAATTTATTTAAAAGTTATTGAATTCAATTTTGTTTTTAAATTTAGTCAAAAATTAGTTCATGCTAATTTATTTAAAAATAATTTAATTTTAACATAATTTTCATTTAAAATAAAAATGAGATTAAAATAAAATCAAAACAAATATAAAATTCAATGAATTGTAAATTTCGTTTAAAATTGTTTGAAAGCATTTCGCAGATTTCTCTATATTGAAAGCAAAATAAAGATTGAAAGGTCATAATTACTAAACTTCTTGGTAAAAATATTTAGTAAAGCATACACGAGAAAACTAATTAATGATAAAATTTTGTAAATATGTAAATAGCAAAACTAGATAATTAAGATTGACCACTTCAACATATCCAATAATCCAATTTATATATATATTTTATATATACATTTACGTGGAATTGTCAAGGATATTTGAATAACTTTCCAGTGTTTATTTTATTCATGAAAGACTTTTTTTATTTGTTTGTTTGATTGTTTGTCTGTTTGTTTGTTTCGTCTGCAAAAATCTAGTTTTACAAAAATGTTCGCACTAAAGCTTGAAAATTGATGATTAGATATTGAAACTGTTTCATAAAACATCGAGTTTTTTTCCTTAAAGATGTTTTCTCACTATAATAGCAAAAAGAATTTTGCTTTTACCAATGTCATAGAATCACAATATCATAAAATATAAAACAGGTTTCGAATTACAAAAAAAGGAAAACATTTGCAATTTGAGATAGATAATTAAAAAAAGAAAATATACGTTTAAAATGTTAATTTCTCTGTAAATTGTGTGTGTGATGATCTTGCCTTATTTATATACATAGTAAATACTCTAATAATTTAAATAGAATTCTAATATTAATATTTAAGTAAAATTATCAAAAAATGCCTTAATGTTAAATTAAAATTTTAATTAATTCTTATTAAATTTGCAATGTGTTCATTTTTAACAGATGAAAAATAAATTAACGGCTAGTTATAGTTATAATAATTATTTTACAATTATAAGTTATTTTATAATTATAATAATTATTTTCTACAAGTTCTAGTATTTTAATCCTAAAATTACATTAAAGATCGATTTAAAATTATTTTTATTCTCAGCAAAAATTGCTACTAATTATTTTTGCAATTTTTTTATTTACTTTTTTCCATTTGTGGAATTTTCTACCGACTGTTATTATTTTTTCACATTTTTTGTTCTTTTGTAATGTATTTGGAAATTGTTTTTCTCTCGTTGAAAGAAACATTGTAAAGAATTTTTATAATATTAAGATTACTTGATATTTTTTTGCAAGAAGACTGCGAAAATTTTATTTAAGGCATTTTTGTTAATTGAAATCTACGATTAGATTTTTACTACTTATTTAAATACTTTATGTATTCGAAAAAGGGACAAAATGTGTTTTTCTTTATGGTAATTTATAAATTATTATTGTAAACACATGAACCTTTTTTTTATATAAATATAAATAATTAAGTTAAATTTAATTTAATGTGCGCCAATGCGTAGAGGAATGTGATAGATTTTTTTCCCGGATAGTTATTTAACTGTAATATGTTAATCTTGCCAGTGAAGTAAAAGTATCTCAACACTGCGAGAACTCTTCAACATTGCTCAATAAAGAATTTTTGTAAATAACAAATTATTATAATTATTATTAATATTATAAATTATTATTACTATTATTACTACTATTATTAGTATAAAATATTTTTTCTGTAAATTATTTACATAAACTGGAATTAATAGGGTAAAAAATAAAGAATCAGTTTTTTAAAGAAATTTTCTATGTAGTTTTTTAATTAATTCATTGTTTACGAACAAAATTGAGGTGTACATCAAAATGATAAATAACGCATTAAATTCGATGATTGAATTCACTTTTTTTATATAACATTTTGAATGTGTAGAATAGTCGCAAACAATATTTTACTGTGCCAAGTATGTAACATATTGTGAGACAAAATTCAGGGTATTTTGACGAAATATTTAAAAACAATTACTTTGTCAAAAAAAAGAGAAAAATGGAAAATTACAAATTTTCAAAAATGAAAAAGAAATAAAAATTATTAATTTAACAAGAAAAATTGTACAAAGAAAGAAATTTTCCATTTTTATCTTTTTTTTGTAACAAACAATAAATTATTGACAATATTTCAAAAGTGCACCCTGACTTAAGCAATGTTACTTTGAGAAAGAATAAATATTGTGCACTGCTAAAAAAACATCTTTCACAATTCATTAAAGATGTTTAATTTTAATTCTTTATATTACCATTCATTTTTTTTCTTTATATATATATTAATAATGAACTTTTTATACATTTAATTCTCAATAATGAACTTTGATAATTCGTTTATTTTGACAATTTTCAATATTAAACTTTGAAAATGTTTTTTTTCCTTAAAATTCTGTCAATTCTCTTTTCTAATATATTTATTATTAATTATTATTTATTACAATTATTGAACTCGATTGATTTTCAATATGAATAGAAAGTTCACATCTCGCAAAAAATGTCATTGGAATCGCAGATTTTCCACTCGCGCACACATCCAGTCAAACACGAGACAAGTGTGTAATTTGACTTTTGAGTCGTAGGGAAAATGTTAGTGAAAGCTTTTAAAAAAATAAAAGGATAAAGAGAAACAGAAATTAAAAAGTCGAAGCATTAAAAAAGCAAAAAAACAAATTTTTTTATTATACACTTGTGAGACTAGCGCAAACTGGCTACTGGAATTTAAATACTCTCCCTTATTGCTTTCCTCGACCATCAATATTTTGATCTGTTTTTCTTATAATAGGGAAGAAAAAAATAAATATACAAAAATAAATGTCAATTTTGGAAACAAAAAAATTTCAAAAATTTACCAGATGGAAATAATGATAATTTGTTTTTGTCGAGACCTTAGGGAAAAACCTTAGTTTTCTTTGGAAAATAAATAAATAATTTAAAAGGATTTGTAATAAAATTAATTTGTACAGAAACTTCCTATTTTTCATTTGGAAATAACGGAAACTAAGGTTCGTATGGTCTCGAAATTTATACAATTAATTATATTCAATTAAGTGAGGAATATTATCCTCTTGTTCTATGTACTTTTTTTAAATATATAAATGCACGAGGTTGCCACAAATCTTCATGCTTGTCCGTTTTTTTAATCAAAAGAAAACAATTAATTTATCTCATTGACCGGTATGGTTAAATACATTTTTACAATTTCTGTCTACTGTCGTATCAAATGTTTCTTTTATAAGAAATTGTTAACTACATATCATTTGTAAAATTAATTATTACGGCCATGTGGTTTTTTTCTTCAGGACTATTATACCACTTTGTACATTGTCAGTTAAATTAAAATGGAAAATTACAGATAAATTCTCCAAAGCATACTTTTTTTCTTTCAAACATTTTTTTTCTTTTCAATAATCTTGATTGTCGCAGAAGCTTCGTAAACAACCGCTGCCATTTTACAACGAAAAAAATTTCTAACACTTTTTCTTTTACGAAAATTTTCCGATAATTTTCGTTTACAAAAAAAAAAAAAAATTTTCCACTTGAAAGAAGTTTACATTTCAGTTTTTGTTCATTTAAATGAAAAGTGGAAATGTAAAAACGAAAAATTGAATGCCTTTTATGTATTAAATACAAGAAAAATGATAATTATGCTCTCAGCATTCTTTTAAATTAAACTCATACGTTAAAGAAGCGGTGGAACGCTTTTATTGTTCTCTCATGCACACAACAATTTCTTACTGGAAAAGTAAGGAAAATTTTTTTCAAATAACACTCATGCAAATTGACGACAAATTTGTATCGTAATTCTTCTTTTAAAATAACTTTCTTTCGTTCTAATTAAAGCTAATAAATATTTTTCTTTTTTCTTGTCATCTTGAATTTTGCAATAATTTCATTTACTTCACAGACCTCCTTCCAAAAGGAATAATCAAAACGCAAAATTATATTTAATACCTTAAAAATAAGAATTTGACTTATGACTCATAAAAATTATCTCCACAATTCTTATATAATAAGATTTCTTTTTTTTTATATTTCTCAACATTCTCTTCAATTTTTTTTTATATTTCTCTACGTCTTTGAAATGTTTTTTTTTCGTTTCTAACAAAAATCAACTATTTTTCCCCATTTGAATATATTTGTTTCCTTCAAAATGATTCGACATTCATTTTTTCCTTGAACAACATAAAGAAAAAATAGATGATTCTAATTAGAAAACTGTTTGGTCGACTAAATCTATGAATTTTTTTTATATACTTTTATTCTTATATAGTTTTTTTGTTTGCATTTAGTGCAATTAGTAAATATATTTTTATATTATATATATGTAGATAGAATATACCTAAATAGTTTAACAGTGGAATTTTTTTTGTGTTAGCAACCACTGAAGAAACTGTATCACATTCATTTCAATGTTTCTAGAAAAATGATTTTATCGTGAACCAATTAGTTTCCACACTCACAGCACGTATTTGTTTACAATATTTATAATTTAGAGACGAAAAAAAAACAAAAAAACAATTAAGGCTTGCACAAGACTTTCGAGTTGCCTTAAAGCTTTTCACATATTTTCTTTTCTTGGAAAAAGCGTCTAAGAACATTAATTATTATTATTATAAAAGGGCGCACAGTGAATGTGTAAGCCAAGGCAGAGATGAATGAGATTCAGGAGTAAAGACTAAAAAATCACGCCACTTCAAATCAAAATCATTAACATCTAAGCAGGCCACTTTACATATTTTTTTTCTTTTTTTTCTTGAAGCCCTGTTGCACATTTAACATCGTAGTATTCTTCGTACCTTGGAAACTCCAATATTTTTGTCCTTTTTTTTGTTTTAATTAGTTATCTAATTTTTTTGTGGAGACGTGTAATAACGATAAACTACATGAAAAAAAATTATTTGATGAAATTACTTACATCTAACGTCTTTTGTTTCCATGGCGACGAGAGAATTTCCGATTTTTTCTGTGGAAAAATAAATTTATTAATATTTATGTTCAAAAATCTAATTTTAATCTATTTATTTGCAAGCATTTCTTAGTTTGTTACTTTATTTCTAAGTTAATAAATTATTTCTATATTTGTAAGATTATTTTTGAGTTTATAAATTTTTTTGAAGTTTGTCGGTTCATTTCTAAATTTACTGAATAATTATTTAAGTAGTTTAAAAAATCCATTATGAACAAGAAGATGAATTGATATAAATATAGAATAAAAGAGAAAGGGTACCTAATTCTACTGGGCGAAGGAACAGGAGCATGTTCGGCAATAACTGGCAATACTGATGTAAATTTGTCAGTGGGTCTCAGAAGACGAGCTGTTCTTGATGACAATTTCCAAATCAGTCTCTGTCTATGTGGCGTTTGTTCCTGCGCATTATATTTGCTGAGTATTGCACCGACCGCATCGTGAGTCGAAAAGAAACTATCGTCTGAGATCTGTGAAAAAAAGTAGAATGAGAATAATGACTAAAATTACAAGGGTTTAATTATTATAACTGATTTCATATTTAAATATTTGTAATTTAGGTATATTTGTAGTTAATACTTATAATTCATATTTATAGTTAAAGTTTATAATACATCATTAAATTTCATTATATCAAAATTTAAACTCTAAATTCAGTTATTTCAAATATTTTCAAAAATTTTAATGAAATTCTTCATAAGAATTCAATTATTTTTAAAAATAATACAATTCTTCGCAGAAATTTAATAATGTTATTACAAATTCTTTGTAAGAATACAATTATTTTCAAAAAATTTTATGAAATTCCGCAAAAGAACTTATTTTTTTTAATTTTATTAAAATTGTTTGCATAAATATAATTAATTTAAAAAAATGTTATTAAAATTCTCTGAAAGAATTAAATTATTTTCATAAGTTATAAAATTCTGCAAATAGTAATTATAGCATATAACATAATAAATAAATAATATTTCAATATTAATTAAATATTTAATATTAAAGTTAAAAAAATATATTAAGTTATTTATTTTTATTATTTATTTACTATTTAAATATTAAATATTCAATATGAATATTAAAAAAATACTTCTTTTCGAGGAGAATTTTGAGAATTTTATACAGGGCAAAAAATGGAAAACAAATCAACCTTGCAAATTTTTTGTAGATCAGCAGCGAAATCGACCAATCTAAGCATCTCGTGAGCAGGTGTTGGCGGTATTGTCACAGAAGATGGTCCCGCAATGGAACAAAGCATTGTGGCGTCCGCATTTGAATCCAAATGATTAACAGCAGCATCCAGATACGTGCATAGTAACACCAACGCAATCTCCGATGGTCTCAAATTCGCGCAGTTACCATTGCAAACAATCATCTCCAATCTCAAAAGCAACTCCGACTCCTGCAAGCAATAAATATTTTAAAAAATCGTCCTAACAAACATTAAAAATATATTAACTCATTTTGGCATCAAATAATTAAAAAATGTTTTATACATAAATAAATGTTTAGGTCTTTTATAACAAAATTATTTGTAAATAATATAATATATTCAGTCCTTTTTACAACAAATTAATAAATAAAGAAAATTAATTTCTTCTTCATTTAATTATTATAATAAAGTTGTGATAAATTCTTTTCAAAAAATAATACTTTCTGATCACATCGTCTTTAATGTTTTACATGCATGAACTCCTTTTTAATCACAGAAACTATTTATTTTTTTGAAGTGTTGAAAATTATGTTGAAAATGTAAGAGAAAAAAAATGGAATAATTACCGAAACAACGCTTGCGTAGAGTTCACCAAGACCCAATTGTGATGCAATAGTGTGAAACATAACGTTGAATAGACGAAGAAATGAAAGGGCTGTGATGGGTTGAGTGCCAGGTGCCCATTCTAATTTATTTCTAATAACGTCTGACATGCGTTTCAAATCACCGCCAGTGCATTTACACTGTGAAATCGAAACTAAATGATCGGCATCAAGTGACTGAGCCATTTGGACGGCGGCTATGTGAAATGATGATACACTGATGCAGGCCATGTGCTTTGGTCTGGCCTTCATTTTTGTAAGGAATCGATCAATTAAATTGATGGCGATGAAAAATACGTCAGATGGAAGATCGTACCACACTTTTAGGCATCTAAGTACGTGGGCCGATCCATCACGTGCACCCATTGTGATTTCATCATTCTGGAGAATAGAAGAAAAAGATTATTCTTCGACTCACTATTATGCTCTTCTTAATGAACGTTTCTTAATAAATCTTCTTCATTCCTTAACTTCTTTGCAACTAATTTATCGAATTTAAAATTTTTTTTTATATATTTACTTAATTTTATTTTTACTTATTCAGCTTTTAATTTTCTTTCTCCTTTTTTAATTTTATGTCTACTTTATCCCATTTTCATTTTTTATCTAAACTTTGAATTAATAATTTCATTTCATTTCAAATTTAAAATTGAAAAAACGGAAATTCATCTTCCTGGTATTTTTTAATATTTAATCTAAATGAATTGTTTAAAGGCAATTTAAACTAATATTAATTAAAATAAAAGTTTCAATCGACAACTATTTCAGTTAATGATAAGCAAAATTAGAAATAAATTCTAATTATTATTCAGTTCACATGATTTACAAAGGACACCGCACTAAATATACTAAAAATGGTTTTCGGTCAAAATTCTTAAGAGTTTCAAAATTTTTAGTTAAAGGTTTTCTGTTTAAAAAAAGAATTGAGCGAAGTTTAGGAAATAAATAACCAAAAACCATTTTCAGTGTGTTTAGTGCGGGGTCCTTTCTATTCTCAATCGCACCAAATTTTAAATTAAAAATGTAGAAGAAATGAGAAAAAAAATAGAAAAAGAAGAAAAATTCTAAAGAAAAAATTGTAAAAGTAGAAAAAATTGTGAAAAAAGGAAAAATTGAAAAAAAGAAACATTCCTAAGGGAAAAACTGGAAAAGTAGTAAAAATTAAGAAAGAAGAAAAATTCTTAAAGGAAAGAACTAAGTTAAAGTTTACAACGTTGATCAACGTTTAATAATTATTCACTTAGTAAATTAATTAAAAACGTCGCTGCAATATTGACAAAAAAATTTTAGAAAAAAAAGATTAATGTTTATATTTTGATAATAATTATTTTACAATTAAACATGAAATTAAAAATAATATTTGGATGCATTAAATCAATTTTTTTCGTTGATAAACGTTGTGAACTTCAACTTCGTAGGAAAAATTGGTAAAATAGTAAACATTAAAAATGGAGAGAAATCGATAAAACTGAAGAAGTTGAATTTTCAAAAAAATGTCTCACCTGAGTGGATATTGGTAATTGAAGATTGGGCTGGTATTTGACCTCTAGCACAAGAGCTTCTTGGAGTTGCTCCAGGAGAGGTTGGATTGCATCCGGTACAGGCAAGCCCGATGCGTCCATTCCTGCAATGTGTGACGGACGTTGACTACGAAAAAACGTCATAACCAATGTGGTTTATCACAAGTCTGTAGTCCAGGTGACCAGTCACACTACAAGAATGGCCCAGCTGGCTGGCCTGGTATCTGCAACAATCAAAAACAAAGAGGGGAAAAATTAATAAATTTCACAATTATTTTTCTAAAGTATACAATATCATTAAATCCTATTTTTACTGGTATTTAAATTTTATATTACACACTGGAATTAAGTATTATTTTTACTTTCCAATAGCCAACAAACGTGCGCAATAAAATCAAGGACAATAAATAGATTTGTTGTCCTTGTGCTTTTTTTTTCTCTCCTTACATCAGTCGTCATCTGCTGTCATTAATACTATAGCAAAGTCGAGAATTTTTTTTTTACAAACCGATGACAAGAAAATGATAAAAAGCAAGAATTTTCATGAAATCAGTTTATCTTGTTTTGAATTTTAACAAATTGATTAAATTTTCTTTATTTACCGTTTTCATGAATAAATTAATAGTAATTTGTTTACTATTTTGATAAATTAATTATTAGTAATTTATATATAAATTTTCGTAAAAAAATTATTGATAATTTGTTGACTATTTTAGTAAATAAATTTTTAGTAATTTATTTATAAAATTTTATTTAATAGTAAATGAATTAAATGGCAGCAAAATTTGTTTGTAAAACATTTCGAATCTGAATAAAAATAGTTACGATTTTTAAAATGATTTTCGAGAATGAAAATAGAGTGACACAAGTGGAGTACGAAAATACATGTTGAGCAAGAGGTCTGTTTTCTTTTTTTGTTATTTTAAACAATGGACAATGACCGCGCATTCAAGCCAAATCATTATCGATAAGCATTCTGAATACAAACGGAACATTAAATGTGAATATAATTGTATTTTATTTGAATTAAAAACATCGTAGTTCCGCTATTATTTTTATCATGAACATTAAATTTTCAAAGTAGGACAATAAATTGTAAATCGTAACTTTAAATTACAATTTTAAAATGGTAAAAAAATAGGAAATCAAAAAAGATAATTAGAATATAATTATAGTTAAAATTTTAATTCAGAACGATCCATTATTATTAAAATACTGAATAGAAGATTTTTAAATCAAGGTAACGTTTCGAAACGTGAACGTTTTTTTTCTCATGGAAATTATCTATTTTATGTCAAGAGATACTTTTAACAAATAAATATTAGAAAACCGATCGTCAAGTTCATTTTTAAACAACTATTTTTAAAATTTTTTCGTCTTTTTCTTTTTTGTTTTTCGAAAATTAAATTTCATAACACTCTTAGGGAAACGATTAATTTTAATCGTATACGATTTTCGACAATTAATTATTTGATGATTAAAAAATAAATAAAAATTTATACCAATCCAAAAATAAATGATAATCAATAAAAATGTCAACAAATAATAATAATAAAAATAACAATCAATAAAAAATTACGATAAATAATAAAATATAATCACTAGAAAATAAATACTCAATAAAGATAAATAATAATAAGCAATAAATAAATAATTACTTTTTAATTGCACCTTAATTCACATTTTTTAATTATACCTAATCTACTTTTCAAAAAATAATTTAAAATATATTTCAAGATTTTTACTGGTGGAATATAAAAAAGCAGAATTTTTAAACTAATATCCAAGAAACTAATAGCTATGATGAGTTTTCATTTTACGTTTGAACCATTAGGGTTCGTCAAATTAAGACCGAGAATCATTATTAACGCTCGACTGTGTCCATATACGAATAAATAAGAATAGGCTTTCACAAAGATTTCTTTTTCCACTTTCAAGTTTTCTTTTCATGAAAA
This sequence comes from Leptopilina drosophilae, assembly GCA_032873175.1. Lineage (NCBI taxonomy): Eukaryota > Metazoa > Arthropoda > Insecta > Hymenoptera > Figitidae > Leptopilina > Leptopilina drosophilae. The sequence continues at coordinate 12,232,964 of CM065485.1, forward strand.
AAACTCTTGTTACAACTTTTTACAATAGTCGACTCATCATTCAAAAAAATAACAACAATGTTTTATTGATAAGGCAAAAACGATAAGAAAAATACGTTTACAATAAACTTAATTTTATACATCGTATGTGGAAAAAAAATTGCAAGGCAAAATAAATCATTGAGATAATAAATTCTTGTTTTTTTTATAAATAAAATAAATAAATAACTTCTTTTGAACTCTTTCTGCGTTGTAAAATTTTATTTCTTCTTGTTACTTATTATTTTAAATTATTACTATTATTACTTTTAATTTTTATTAAATATTATTTTATTAAAATTAAATATTACAATTATTATCAGTTTTATTCTTTATTATCATATAAAGAAAAATTTTTAATAATAGTTATAATAAGAGTAATAACAATACTAATGAGTAATAATAATAATAATAATAATAATACTAATATAATAATTTCTCGATAACAATTTTTAGTACGTAAAAAAATTAAAATTTAGTTGTTTTTAAATCCTCTCTTTTCTTTAAAAAAAAATATTATACACTCTTATAAATCAAATACAGTTTAAAAAAAATAAACAAGAACTAAAACCCCGAGATTTAGTTGCATCAAAATCTATTTTTATTTCCAAGTTGGCCTTGACTGGAAATTAAATCCAACAAATTATTTCTCACCTTGTTATCTATTTAAATTTTCATTTAAGCTCATATTTTCTACTAAAATATGTTTTCTTTGTTTAAATATAACAGAATTTTTTTAAAAATTGAAAAAGGACTAGAAAAAGAAATGAATTTCAAAATTCAATAAAGAAAAATTCATCCAACAAAATGAATAGAGAGTGACTAGAGAGAAAAACTAAAGGTCAGGTATAATTTTTACCGCCAAAAATGTAGCACCAGCTGCATTTTTATGGTATCTATCGATTAAATATATTCGTAGGGGATATATATTTTAAGGGAAACGGAACATCTGCGACGGAAAAAGTTTTTTAAAGGCAAAAAGAGTGGGTAGATGACTTCTCGTCCCATGTGTTTGAAATTTTAATTATTTTAACGGTTATTTTTATGAAAAATAATTGTAAAATTGGAAATATATAATTTTACGCGCATTGAGTCACGTATTTATTCTTCCAATGCCTTCATCTTGACGTCATCTCGACAAGTCAAAACTTGTTGAATCTTGCCTTGACGAATTTTTTGGGGAAAGTTGTTATTGAATCATTATTTCACCATTACTGAAAAATACATAATGGAAGTAAAAAAAATGAGTTAGTTCATAGAAAATTATCTAATTGTCTTTTTAACAACTAATTGTTATATCGTTCTTGCTAAAACAAAAAGTTATTTAAAACATAAATAAATATTTAAAAAATAAATAAATATAAAATTTACGTAAAGAATTAATTTCTTAAACAAATTGCGCATTTTGGAGTATCTTCTAGAATTTTCGCTATGCAAAGAAACAGAAATATTTTTAACTTTTAAGATTGAAACAAAGAAAGTTTGTTTTTTTAGTTATCTTCTGGTTTTTATCAATATTTCATCATTGAATGAATAAAAGGACCGATTTAAACTTAACCTTGAATTTTTCAAATTGACGATTAAGAGTAAAAAATTTTTTTAGTAATACTTTTTAATGAAAAGAATGTTTCTTACTTACGGGGTAATTATTTGTGGTGTAAGTAGAGGATAGTTAATATCACAGTTATTTGTTGATTTGTACTTTATCTCGTCGAACAAAGGGTTTTGTAAAGCGTCAGCGAGTCTGATGCAATGAACTGTCAAAATCACCTCTCTTCTCTAAACTCGAAATGCTTTTCAAGGCACGAGAAAAATAATTGACCAGTCACACAATTTTTTTATTTTCTAAATACTACTCAGACTTATATGTTGCATTGTTGTAAATCTCTTGTTAATTATCAATTATTATTAGGAATGTGTAGGTAAATTCTTTTTAATGAAATATTTCGAAAATTTTCATTTTTAAGTATCATTTTCCTATTATATCCTGAGTATGTGGTTATAATAATTTATTAAAAATCCTACTAGGTTTTTGTTTTTTTGCTATGGATTCTGCTGTTATCCTTGAAGGGAAGAATGCTTTCCCTAATAGAAATACTCTCATGACTAAAACTTCCAAGTGCTGGAAACGCACTACAAAATTTGCTCCATTTTTTTTTCTTTAATCAAAACACAATTTGTAGGTTTAATAGAATTTCGCGAAGAAAATTTTAACACTTCACTTTTTGTTTTACGTAATTAGCGAAAAGCAAAATGTCCAAAAGAACCGTTTACCAGCGATAATTTCATCTGACTTCGTTGATAATCGGTCACGAACGTTGAAACTTCGGAGTTGCTTCAAACATAAGTTCCACTTCCCTTTTCTAACGAACTTTCACGAAATTCTACGGTTCTATCCGAAGGTTCGTTGCTATGTTCTTTCAACCCTAACGCTGATGTTTACATGTCAAAATATTCGTTATTGTCAAAAAAAAGAATAATGCGTCATATCTGTCATTGTTTCTTTTTTTGCTTGTTCAAAAAATGCGAGTATCTTTTTTAATCTGGAAAATATTTCAAAATTTCTCAAATCTGATGTTGATTGTGATTATAAAAGTAGACTAAAACAACAAATGATAAATATCTGATAAATCCCGGTTTTATCATTGTTCGAAGGTTCCAAATTTTACAGCCTCTAAACAATTAGAGTTACAACTTTAAATCAAAACAAGAGAAAAAGTTCTTAAATAATTAAGCAACAAAAGAGAAAAAGAGTTACCGCCGCCTACAAAAGAAATTTCACAATTTTCCTGAAAGTATTGGTCGAAAATATTAACGAACATCTCAACTTTCACTTTTTTTACGTTCTTGATAAAGAAAAAAAATGCAATTTTCGAAAAAAACCTTGAATTTGTAAAAATAGACTTTGAATCTATACTCGTAACTTCGTGATAACATTGGAAAATTCAATTGTAGAAATTAGAAAAGGAACAATAGGACAAATCTTTTTGAAGAGCTGACATTTTTAAAATGACCTAATAAAAAAAAGATCACGATCACTTCCTTACTTTATTTAAATTAATAAAATTAATTAACAGCGTAGGCAGTATATATAATGATATATAAATGTCATGGGAACTAATGAAATGTCAAACTAGAGTAAACAAGTAAAAAATTTGCCTGCATAACCAATTAATAAAAATTGTAAAATACGAATTAAAGAACAAGTATTGTAAAAATTTCTCCAATTTCAAACTGAAAAAAAATGATATGTTTATCAAAAATTCTTTTTGATAACAGAGCACAACAAAGAACGAGTATCGACAAAAACAATAATGGCTAGATTGTTGTTTTCTTTTGCTCTCTTTACCACTAACCAGCAACGATTATCTAATCGAATTTAATAAGGATTTATGAAAAAACACTTACCCGGATGCTTCCAGATCACTTTCGCCCTCAAATTTCACCCAATCTTGTACTAATTTTGATTATTTTTGATAGAAAATATACAAGGAGATGAGTCCTGTTTGACAGTTATTCACACAACAAGCAATGGCGTCACATACAGCTGATCATTGAGTCGGCCGTAGAACGCCTTGTCATGTTACGCACTTTTACGAAGAAAAAAGTAGTTCTTCGAAGAATGTGCGAAAGTATGTCATAAAAATATGTTTCGAAATTTCTTAACTGGAATAAATTATTGCTGTAATTAATTACTTTACGAAATTAGTAACAATTTCAGTTGAAAATAGAAAAATAAATGTTTTGTAAACATTGACATTTGAGAATTCATTTATCGATTTTTCAACTCTGTGAAGTTGGCACAAAGTTCCAAATTTATAAAAAAAGGAATAAATTTATCCATTTTTCGAAAAAATTTTTTGCTATTCTTGGTGGTTATTTAATAATGTAGTCAATTCTGAAAATTTCATAAGATTGAGACTTTAGATATAAAATATTTAAATAATTAACAATTTGCTCAGTGCGCATAATTGATGCGGAGTCACCTGGCGCTAAAATTCAAATTAGAATCTTCGATTTCCTTGAAAACATTGGATATGTATTTATAACACTATTTTACACGTTTGTCAGAAAGAATTAATAAGAGATAAATAATTACCAAATAGCAAAACAATAGCAAACAATTGCAGATAATAAAACGATTAAAATTTAATTACTTGGGGCAGGGCCGTAGAGAGCTGGGACAGGCCCCGGGAAATAAAGATATGTTTTTATTCCAAGTGAACAGAAAGCGTAAAAATGAAAGTAGAATTTCATGAGTCTAACAAGGGACATCACACATAATTATGTTTTATACTAAATTTTTTCCAAACCTAGAGCGACCGGGCCCCGGGGCATTTAGTTAGGCCTGACTTAGAAATTCGCCCTAAGGTACCAGCAAATTATGGTAATTTACGTATCAGTAAATTCCCAACTCTGGTCAATGACGCTCCGAAACTTGGAGGGATCGTGTACAAGATGGCGACAATGTGTGTTATTAATTTATAATTTTTAATACGCCGGGTCTTTTTTTAAACAAAAAACGAACGTGTCCAGTAAACATTTTACAAACTCTTCTTATCAAAGTGTTAACGAAAGTATTCCATCGCATGTGATTCAAAAAGACAATTAATCCAGTGATTTATCAAAGAAAAGTGAAAAATCACATTTTCTCAAAATGTCAAAGACAGATGAAAATGCATTCCCTGGGGAAACGGGAGAAAATTCCAATGATTCTTCAGCAGAAACAACATCATCAAGGGGTGGTGGTGATTTTGAGACAAAAATTGAAACCGACAGAAGTAAACGTTTTGATTTTTTGCTAAAGCAAACTGAAATTTTTTCCCATTTTATGACGAACAATCAAAAAGACAAGAGTCCTACAAAACCAAAAGCTGGTAGACCAAGGAAACAACCTCAAGCAGATCCAAAAACACCACCATCTCAATCGCAAGAGTCAACCAAGTCTGATGTTGCGGATCATAGGCATAGTAAGACAGAACAGGAGGAAGATGAGGAATTACTTGCCGAAAGTAATAATACAACAACTGCTCCGACAACGCGTTTTGAATCATCGCCAAATTACATAAAATCCGGAGAATTACGAGACTATCAAATTCGAGGTCTAAATTGGATGATTTCTTTGTATGAGAATGGAATTAACGGTATTCTGGCTGATGAGATGGGTCTTGGAAAAACTCTTCAGACAATTTCTCTTCTTGGGTAATTTAAATGTCTTAACTTTAATTTTTTCCTGCGGTTTCTTTGTTCTATTATTTTCCAAAAAATTAATTTTTTTCGAAATAAATGTCCTTAGACTAGGTTAATAAAATAATGCAAATTTAATTTTTGGCATAACCTAGAAATTAATATAATGATCGAAAAATTCAGTTTTAAATAGCTGAACTATTTGTTTTATAAATATTTTTAAAAATTACTGACTGCTTTGAAAGTTGCAGGAATCACAGGTTATCACCAATTTACTTTCTTTCACTAATTTAAAACTTTTCTATCTATTTCATCTGTTTTAACAAATTTTCACCTTTTCCCTTATTAATTAACTTAATAAAATTTATTAAAATTTCAATTTTATTTATTAATAGGTTTAAATTTAATCAAATTTAATTCTATTAGAGTTTTAATTTATTCAATTTCTAATTAATTTTTGCTGACCTGGATAAGAATTTAATTTATCCAAATTTCAATCCATTTAAAACATTACTTCTATTGAATTTTCAGTTTTTACAAAATTTATATTATTTATTCAAACTTCAATTTGTTAAATTTAATTCAATTTAAACTTTAATTTATGTCATTCGTAATTAATTAATTAAATATATAATTTAATGAAACTGCAATTTTAACCAACTTGAATTTATTCCACTTTTATTGAATCTTTACTGGAATTAATCAAAACTTTAATGTATCTAAATTTTAATACATTCAAATTATAATTTATTACTTTTAAAATTATAATTTTAACCAAATTTTTTTTTAATACTTCGATTAAATCAAACATAATTCTAATTGGTTTTAAATGTATTCCAATTTTATTAAATCTTGACTAAAATTAAATAAAATTTTAAGAAAATGTACTAAAATTTCAATTTAATCAAATTTAATTCGATTGTAGGTATAAATTATTCTAATTTTAATTTATTTTCATTGAATTAATCTAAAATTGAATTTATCATGGAAACTTTAATCCATTAAAAATATAATTAATGAAAAGTTAAAGTACACTCAAGTTTCAGTTTATCTAAATTTATTTCTTACAAAATTTTATTAAATTTAAATATTTATTTATTACTTTAAAATTATTGAACTATTGATCTATCTTAATTTTTGTTAGTCAAGACAAATTTATTGATAAAAATTTGTATTGATTTCAAATGTAGTTTATTAAAATTTTAATAGATTTTGAATTTAGTTTATTTATATTTTTAAATTATTATAAAGTTCAATAGATTTTGATTTTAATCAATGTCAAAAAAAATTTCAACTTTAATTATTTATAATAACGTAGGTTAAAATTTACAATGTTAATGATCAAGGAATAAAAAATAGTTTTTATTTTTTAGAAGAAAAATAATAATTTTTTTTGTTCAAATTTTTTTCTGAAAATAGTGAGTCGAAAAACCTTTATAAAAGTATTTTTGTACAAAATTGTATTAAAATCTTCCTCTAGAAATACTTTTATTTCTTTGTCACCTTTATTTTACTTATTTTCGAAAAATAAGTTACCTTTTTACCTATTTTGATTAAAAAAAAAAATTCTGAAATTTAATACTGAAACATTACATTATATACATGACGCAATATGAATTTATTCTAATAATTAAAAATTTGTTCAACAAGTTTTTACGTTAAAATTAACGAAATAGTTTTTATGAAAAATATTTTCATAAATTACTGTTTGTATTGAAAATTAATAAATTAAATTTTACACTTAGAAACTTTAAAAATTAATTTGTTTATAGTGACGCAAAATTATTGTAATAAAAATTTAATTTGAAGAAGAAATATTTTCAAGATGACCACATGTCAATAAAGTCAGAGAAATAAAATTTTTGTCAGTAAAGTCAAGGAAATATCAGACTTTCTTCGACTTATTTTGAAAAATTACGACTTTTTCCAAACATTAAAACAAAATATCCCAATTTTCAGTTAATTTAGTTGATTTTTTTTATTTTTTCCTGTAAAAAGAATTTCGTGAGTCAAAATAATTTTAATGTCAGTAAATTGTCAGGGAAATTGATAAACTGAAACCTGTGGCCACCTTGAAATTTTACTTTTTTAGAAAAATAATTTTATGATTTTTGTCTAAATAAATTTATCCTATTTTTCAGATATATGAAGCATTTTCGCAACGTTTCCGGTCCACATTTAGTCGTCGTTCCAAAGACAACTCTCGCCAATTGGATGAATGAATTCAAAAAATGGTGCCCCTCATTAAGAACAGTATTTCTCATCGGTGATATTGACACTAGAAATACATTTATTCGAGAAGTTATGTTGCCCGGTGAATGGGATGTTTGTGTGACATCTTACGAAATGGTACTACGTGAAAAGTGGGTATTTAAAAAATTCAATTGGCGCTATATGGTTGTCGACGAGGCGCATCGTTTGAAGAACGAAAAATCCAAATTATCAGAAATTCTACGAGAATGCAAGACTGCAAATCGTTTACTTCTCACTGGTACACCATTGCAAAATAATCTCCACGAATTATGGTCACTTCTCAATTTCCTTCTACCCGATGTATTTAATAGTAGCGATGATTTTGATGCATGGTTCAATACAAACAGTTTTCTCGGTGATAATTCACTGGTTGAACGTCTACACGCCGTCCTTCGACCATTTTTACTCCGACGTTTAAAATCCGAAGTGGAAAAGGGTTTGAAGCCAAAAAAAGAAATGAAAGTCTACATTGGTTTGAGTAAAATGCAACGCGAATGGTATACAAAAGTTTTAATGAAGGACATTGATATTGTTAATGGAGCGGGAAAAATTGAAAAAATGAGACTGCAAAATATTCTCATGCAATTGAGAAAATGTTGTAATCATCCGTACTTATTCGATGGCGCCGAACCTGGTCCACCTTACACAACTGACGAGCATTTAGTCTACAATTGCGGTAAAATGGTAATTTTGGATAAACTTTTGCCAAAATTACAGCAACAAGAATCGAGGGTATTAATTTTCAGTCAAATGACACGTATGTTGGATATTCTCGAAGATTATTGTCACTGGAGATGTTATCAGTATTGTCGTCTCGATGGTAATACGGCCCATGAGGATCGTCAGCGACAAATCAATGAATACAATGCTCCAGGTAGTGAGAAATTTATTTTCATGCTCTCAACACGTGCCGGTGGTTTGGGTATTAATTTAGCAACAGCCGATGTGGTTATTATTTTCGATTCCGATTGGAATCCGCAAATGGATCTACAAGCTATGGATCGTGCCCATCGTATTGGTCAACAGAAGCAGGTGCGAGTTTTTCGTTTTATCACTGAGAATACGGTGGAGGAGAAGATTGTCGAACGTGCTGAGGTTAAATTACGTTTGGATAAATTGGTCATCCAACAAGGTAGATTGGTGGATGCGAAGCAAAATGCATTGAATAAGGATGAAATGTTAAATATTATTCGACACGGTGCGAATGAGGTGTTTGCCTCAAAGGACAGCGCAATCACTGACGAGGATATTGACACGATTCTCAAGAAGGGCGAGGACAAAACTGAAGAGAGTAAACAAAAGTTGGAAAGTATGGGTGAATCGTCATTGCGTAATTTCACCGTTGATGCGCCAACTGATTCGGTTTATCAATTCGAGGGACAGGATTATCGTGAGAAGCAAAAAATTCCCGGTATTGGCAATTGGATTGAACCGCCTAAACGTGAACGAAAGGCGAATTATGCTGTTGATGCGTATTTTAGAGAAGCACTTCGTGTATCCGAGCCAAAAGCACCGAAAGCACCGAGACCACCAAAGCAACCGATTGTTCAAGATTTTCAATTCTTCCCTCCGAGACTCTTTGAGCTTCTCGATCAGGAAATTTACTATTTCAGACAAACTGTCGGTTATAAGGTGATTATTTGTTCTATTAATTTTATTAATTATTGAATTAATTTTTTTCTAACGAGTAACTTTATCTCCAGGTTCCGAAAAATCCCGAATTAGGTTCAGATGCTGCTCGTATTCAGAAGGAGGAACAACGAAAGATTGACGATGCACAACCACTTTCGGATGATGAGGTGAAGGAAAAGGAAGATTTACTCATTCAGGGATTTACTAATTGGACGAAACGTGATTTCAATCAGTTTATAAAGGCGAACGAGAAATACGGTCGCGATGATATTGAAAATATTGCTAAGGAAGTTGAAGGCAAAACACCAGAAGAAGTGATGGAATATTCCGCTGTATTTTGGGAACGTTGTCATGAACTACAGGATATTGACAGGTAAACAATTTTTTTTTCTATTTGAAAAATATTAGAAAAACAGATAAAAATTTAATTTTGTATTTTCCAGATTACCAGAAAAGTGATTAAACTTTTTCTCTTATTCCGATAATAACTTGAATTTAAAGTTCTTTTGCATTGTAATTATTTTCAAACCACTTTTCAAATTTTTCAAAACATTTTTAAAAAATTACATTAAAATTCTTCATAGCATAAAATTTATTTCAATAGAATTTCAATAGAATAATTTGATTTGACGAAATTTTCAATTCTTTGTCAATTTTTCTATTAATTCCTTCGGGAATTCAATCAACTTTAAAAAATTGCAAATAAAATTATTCAAAACCCAAATTTTTTAAGATTCAATTCTGTTATTAAAAAAATAAAATTTAAAAACTCTAAGCTTAATAAATATTTAAATGTTAAAAAAAACTTACAATCTTTTGAAATTTCATTTTCTATTAAGAAAGATCACTGTAATTCATCCCACATTCAATTATTTTCTAGAAATTTTTTACTAAAATTATTCAAAACTTTAATAATTTTCTGAAATGAATATTTATTTACGTACAATTGAATTTCTATAATAATTTTTGAAATTTAAAAAAAATATATGTTAATTTCTCCAAAATTTAATACTTTTCTAGAATCTTTTACTAAAATTCTTTTTTGAATCAATTATATTTTAATAATTTTGAAAATTCAATTATTCAAAAAGAAATAAAGTTCATATAAATTTCGTCAAAAATTTAATTGTTTTCTATTTAATTTTTAAAAATTACGATACCAATATTTAATTATTAGGATCTAAAAATTTAAACTCAAATTCTTCATTATATAAATTATTTTTGATAATTTTCATTAGGTTCTTTGAGAATTGAATTGTTAAAAAAAATAAAAAAAATACTATTTAAAATTCACTTTTCAATTAAATTTTTTCGTTTTTATTATCGAAAAAATATTTAATTAATTATATATTCCAAAGATGTAGAACAAAATTTATACCAAAAAAAAGAAATAAATTCTATATATTTAAAATTTAATTAGTTCAAACTTTTCGAAAAACTGAATTATCAAAAATTCTAAATTTTTATATGTTCCTACAATTTTTTAGTATACCTTTTTAAAAATCCAATTATTTCACAGTATTTGCAATTAAATTTTTTCTCTAAATCAATTGTTTTGAACAATTTTAGGAAAGTTCTTCGAGAAGTCAATTATTTAAATACAGAAATTAAATTTTTTATAAAAATTGGAACAAGAACTTATTTTTTTTTAAATTTTTTAAGGTGAAAAAAAAATCAAGAACAGTTTAAGATTTTAAAAAATGTTTATATCGTTCCTAGAAATATATTTTTCTACAACCCTGAATAAAATTCTCTAACTTGTCTGACCTGTGCCAATGACAATTCTGTTATTTTCAAAATTCATAAAAATTGAAAAAAAGTCTAACTTAAAAATAAATTTTGGAAAATATTAAAATGTAAATTTAACAAATTCATTTTAATTAATGATAATTTTACTTTTTTAGGACAAAAGTATATTTTATGTGCTAAAAACTTACAAGAAAAGAGAAGATACTTTAGAGCAAAATATTTAATTGTAGCTATTTTTTACACTTTAAAAATCATAATAAGTATTAATTTATACCGTTAAATGTGGTATTTTGTTGCAATGAGAAGAAAAAATTTAAATAGTCACATTTTAGTAAAATATATAGAAAAAGTCGCCTTTTTTAATTATTGAAATAGTTATTATTTCAAATTAATAACTAAAATATTAATTATTATTTCAAATTAAATTCTATTGTTCATTTTTCAGAGTAATGGCACAAATTGAACGTGGCGAAGCAAAAATACAGAGACGCGCAGGAATTAAGAAAGCCCTCGACGCAAAAATGGCACGATATCGTGCGCCCTTCCATCAATTGAGGATAGCCTATGGAACAAATAAGGGTAAAAATTACACCGAGGAAGAGGACAGATTTTTAGTTTGCATGCTGCATAAACTTGGCTTTGACAAGGAAAATGTTTACGAGGAATTACGCGCCACTGTGAGATCAGCTCCACAATTTCGTTTCGATTGGTTCGTTAAATCGCGAACTGCTCTTGAATTGCAACGACGATGTAATACTCTCATAACATTGATTGAACGCGAAAACCAAGAACTCGAGGAACGCGAGCGACAGGAGAGAAAGAAAAAAGGCGGCAATACTGGACCAAAATCAGCCTCAAAACGTAAAACGGAATATTTGCCAGCGCCTCAGCCAAGAAAGAAGAAGAAGTAGACAAAATACACAATTTAAATAAGAAAAAAATGAAAATAATTTATACGGTTAGTACGAAAACTTTTTAATTTTAAAGTTTAAAATTTTCATCTTGTATTGCAAGCAAAGAAAGATGCATTTGATTTTTTTTATTACAAAACGTTTTTATCTTTCTTTCTCTGTTTAAAAAATAATTGTGCAACAAACGACAAATTGAATAAAAAAGACAAAATGATTTGCATCTTTTTACTACTACATTTATTTATCTTCAACATTATAGATTTTTTTAAAGATAAGAAATAAAAATACAAAATTGCAATTCGTTCTTTCACTAACCCATATCATTCTTGTAGAAATGATCTTTATTTAGTTAATTTCTAGAAAAAACTTTTTCATTCTGATTTATGACAATTTTTTAATGAATATTTCTAACCCGCGTGTAAAGGCCTCCGAAAAAGTTTCATTTTTAACAATGTTTGGCTACATTTTTTTGAAATGGAAAAATTGTTCATATCATAATTAAAAATCAATTATTGGATTTTTAAAACAAAAAATTCAAATAAGGTTCTTTTAATTTATAAAATAAAAGAGAAACTAAATTTTTATTTTGTAAAAAGAAGACCTATTTTTATATTAATAAACAATAAAATAAAAACCCTAAAAACTTTGTTTAAAGGGTGGATAAAAATCACCGGTAAGGAAATACGTAAAATTACATATTCTCTATATATAGTTTTACAATATTTTCAAATAATTCTTTTTTTTCGACGAATTTTTCTACACAATGATTATATGATAGATATACAATGTTTTTTTTGTTTTCATACCTAATTTCTACATGTTCTAGTATTGATAGCTGTCTACCTATTTCTTATAGAATTAATAATAATTATTATATTAAAACAGAGTACGAATGCACGCGATACGAAGCGTGGAAAAAAATCAATTCCAATGAATCGAGTATGTTTCGAAATTTCTTTTTTTCCAAGCGAAATTTTTTTTCTTTAAATGAGCAAATATATTTTTTAATATTACGCTAGTTTTTTTTGACTTACTTTATATTAAATTCGTAAATTAAGCAACTCACTCGATTCATTTGAATGAAATTTAAATTATTTTTATTGCGAAGACTTTTTGCTGCAAAACTCGCGTTTAAAGTTTTGAACAAATAGTTTCTTTATAAGACAATATTATAATTATTTTTATTATAACTATTTTAAATATTATTATGGTAATTAAATGCACATTTCACTTGTAATGTAAACCTAAGAAAACTATGGCAAGGATCGGCTCATCGAGAGCTTTAAATTCCTCTAATAGGTTTTTTGTATTTTTTTTAATCATTTTTTTCTCTAAATTTTTATAATTCGAGTTGAAAATTGTCCATTTCAACTATTTTTCTAAAAGTTAATGATTTTTAATATATTTATGTATTTTATTATATAAACAATAGTGGGATTTTTTTTCTGTTTTTAATCACTACTTCAGGTGGGCGTATATTATAAGAATCGAACTAGAAAACAAATTAACAATTCAATTCGAAAGCAAATTTTATTGAATTGGTAATATTCTTCTAGTAGTGAAAAAACTCCCTATCTAAGAACATTTATCTTTTTCTTGACTTCTCGCAGTATGAAATTGCAATTGATCAATAGGTGCAAATCTATTTTAAAAAATCGATTTCTCACAGTGTTTCATTCAAATTAAAATTGGTAAAAAATAAAATAATTTTGAAAATAGAAAAAAGGTGATTATTTGACACGATTTTAATTTGAAGGAAACGTGAGAATTAGCGGTGCAAATATTAATTGATTGACAAGTTAAAATCTTTTTTTATCGCAATAGCTTATTTAAAAAACCTAATAAAAGTAACATTAAGATTGTGAAAAATACAAATATATCTTACATCTCAGTCCATCACAAATAAGAATGCGATAATATAATATCGCTAATATAATGCTTTTTATAATATTGTGACAATATATTTTTTTATAGTGGCAGAATAAGATTTTATTCGAGCTTTCTTTCGTTCGATTTTTTTATTTTTGAGAATCGTTTTTTATGCAGTCTAAAATGAGCCTCTACCACTTAATGTGATGATTAAACACATGCATAGTCTATTAATGCTTGTAATTAGTCGTAGTTAAGATATATCAATAGTAATACTGGTAAATTATATGGCGTAGTAAACGAATCTTATAATTATTTTAAATGTGCTTGCCTTAATTATTTTTTTTTTTCGTTTTTTCTTAGAGGAGAGTCTACAAAGAAAAATGTGGAAAAAATTATTTTCTTAATTTATCACTCTCCTCTAATTTCATTTTTTCTTAAATTCAAAAGCCAAGCAAGAGCAATCATAATTTCCATATTCATAAAAACAATTTCCACGTTACACTTGAAAATTTCCATTTTTTCCTCTCGATTTTCCGTTCCTTCTAAAAAGCGTTTTGTTTACAAAAATGCTAGAAAAAACACAATCCAATACATTTTTTTTTAAATTTGCATCCTGCAGAAGACTTTTTCTTAGTATAAAAGATTTCTATGAAAATTCGGCGTATTTCAGCGCACATTTTTTGTTTCTCGTTTACTTCTTTGTTCTTTTTTTTCAAAACGTGAAACTACGAAAAACAGCAAAATTGTATAATTGTGAAAAGCGCGTAAAAATTAAGTAGAACAAATTAAGATCAAAGTGTATCAACTAAAAAAAAGTATACGTATAAAAGCGATAAAAAATGGTGGGATTTATTTTCACCATTTCAAAATTGGAATAAAAAAAATATTCTCGGAGGATTAAAAGAAACGATATTTTTTTTTAATAATCCGAGACTACAATAGCCAACCGACTTTGTTATCATTCGCATATATGTGAAATAGTTACATAGAAAATTGATGACCTTTTGTATCTGAATTGTGATGAATTTTTTAATCCCTTTATCCCATGATACCCAATATTTACATTTTCTTTTCTTTCCTATAATTATCCACAAATAGAAACTATGAGACTAAAAATCGAATTTCCCAAAAAGCATTTTTCGAAATTTGCAATCCTTTTCTTTTCATTATTTCGACAAAGCGTCACTCAATTCTCTATATTCTCTTCTTTGTACAAGCGTATCGTATCGAAATATTTTATTGGGATAATTGTCCATTAACAGGAATTGGGATAAATCACGCGTGGCCATTGTAACGCTCGATGGAAAGAATTATTTACATATCAAGCGTTGGATATCAAAAGTCGAAAAAAAACTTTAATATCAATCGAAAATAATCACAATTGCTTAATACTATTTAAAGGAAAAATTTAATTTTTCTTCTAAGCTTTTAAGTATAAATAAAAAAATATAATTTAAATTTTTTCTTTCCTAAAGAAATAAAAAGAAATTAAATGACGAAAAAAATAGAAATAATATCTATTTTAAATAAATAATTTTTGTTTTTGAAAATTTTTTTTTTTGTAATTGTTATTTCGAAACAATTAAACTAAATAAAAAATAGACTAGACTGGTTTGATATCCAATACTTTTGAAGATATATTCCTATACCTGAATGCGAAAGACTAAATTTCTATAATAAAATATATACTTAAACTGCAATCATATGCCTCCAAGGGGGTGGATCGGGGGGTGGAGGCAGGGGGACTGGTTACGGACGGCAGTGACCTCTCTTTCGTCCACCCTCGTTGCCATCTTCCTCTTCGCCTCGTTTTATTTCGGTAAATCGTTCACCTTTAATACTCACTATTTTGTTGTCCAAATATCTAACGAGTTTCTTTGGCTCCATTTTCGGTGCCACTGGTCTGTGCTCACGTGAATCATCATCACGATCTACATAACTGTAGCGTGCAATTATACGCGATTTTAATTCCTCATCGTTGACACGAGCCTTATTGCGACCATTCGGCTGAAAAGCATAAGAGAAAAATTAATTTTTTAAATTGAAGTTAATTTTCTATATTTTTCCTATTTCTAGGTTATTTATTTATTATCTTTTGTTGTAATTGTTTACTCACAGTCAGAAACGTAAGATTACTGGCAATGCTTTGTCCAGCTTCTTGTCTATGAAGCGCGAGTTGAGCAGCTTTTGCAATATCACCTCCGGCAACTGCCAAACAATGTCGAGCTTCAGCTGGACTTGCTCCTGGAAACATTTCCTGCAGAAGGGCCACTTGATTCCACGATGATTCCTGTAAGAAAATTTTCACAAATTTAGAGAAATAAAAATAATTATCAATAGAAAATGTAGCTATCAAAATAAATAGTAATTAAAAATGTAGAAAAATAAAAGGAAGAATAGAGTAGCCACAGGTCAAGAAAGTCAGGTGAAAGTCAAGAGATTTTTATTAAAAATACTGTAAAAAGTTTAATTTTGAGAATTCATAGGAAAATTCTGAATTTTGGCGTCTTTTTTATTTGCCTCATGAACTGTGAGATTACCACGAGTTCTTTAAATTCTTTTTATTTTTGATAATAATTCAAATTCTTCTGAAATTAGTTACATTTTTCAATATATGTATTTAATTAATTATTAAAAATAAAGGATTCATAGAAAAATTTTATTTAAACAAATACCAAAAAATTGAATTTTGAAGAAATTACAAATGATTGTAAAACTTCAATCATTTTCAAAAGTAATAAAATTCTTTGCAAAAATTAAACTATGTTCAAAAATGATTAAAAATTCTCGTCAAGATTTCAATTATTATCATTAGAAATAACAAAAATCTTCTCCGAAATTCAATTTTTTGTTTAAAATTGAATTTCGGAGGAGAGTTTTGTTATTTAAGAAAATTCTTGTCAAACTTTCAATTATTTTGAAAAATTTTTCTCAATTGAATGATTTTTAATAATAATCTACTATTTTAATAAAATTTTCCAAAAGAATTCAATTATTTTTAAAAAAATTTGATAAAAGTCTACGCAAACATTTATTTTCATAAATAATAAAATTCTTTGGAGAATTTCAATTATTTTTAATACAATTTTAATCAAATTCCTCGAAAAATGTAATATTATTCTAAAAATTTTTATTAAAATCAGCCAAAAATTTCAACTATTTAAAAATTTGTTAATAAAATTTTTCGTGAGAATTCAGTTTTGCGAAAAATTAAATTATTCAATAAATTATTTATTTTTGTATTTGAATAATTAAATTTTCGTTAAATTTTCTAATAAACATTGATTTAAAACCATTACAACATGAATTTTTTGGAAATAATTGAATTTTGATAAGCTTTCTAAATTAAAAACTTCAAGAATTTGAATTTTTCATACTTTCAACTCATAAAATTCTGTAGAATTAATTTTTTTGAAAAAGTTTAATTAAATGTTTTTAAAGTCATTCAAAGTTTTTATTTTCTAATGTATCTATTTAATATTGAAGAATTTCTAAATAATCGAGTTTCGTAAAATTAAATTTTAAACAAATGGATTTGAAAATCGTCAATGAATTTTTCCAAAAATTATTAAAAATAATTAATTGATTTAAAGAAGAATTTTAATTGAAAATTCTTGACAGTAATAATTGAATTGAAATGCTGGAAATAATTTTGAAGATGTTACAGTAACAATATTCTTTTAATATAAAATAATGTTTTTATCACTCGATCATCTTCAACTATTAGAAAACAAAGAAGTCGAATGATTTCATCATGAATGGTATCATTATGTTTTATAATAATATTTAGGGAAAAAGTCAAAATTTTGTCTAGAAATCAGGGAAATACAAAATTAAATTTTTGTGGAAACTAAAAAAACAAAAATGTAGCGAACTAAAAATAAAAAAAAAATAAAATAAAAAAATAAAAATAAATAACAGTTGATGAATGTAGATAAATAAAAATAAAAAACAAAGAGAAATGAGAATAAAAAGCAAAGAATGTAGAGACGTAGAAATAAAATAGAGAATTAATAGGAAACTAAAAGTGAACTAAAGAAATGGTTTTTTTAGTTCAATAAAAGTAATAAATTTCTTGAACCTCGGCAAAATATTCGCCACTGGAATCACTGCCAGCGTCACTTGTTTCTGAGAGATGATGAACCCTCATTCGTTGAGTGTCCGGAGGTAAGAGTGCTGCGAGACTAATGTGACTTAATGGATCATGTGGTTGACCATTTTCATTATTTTTATTACCCTGGCGCAATGTACTTTCAACGTCAATTAGCCATTTTGACACAGCATCCTTCTCAATTGTTGAAAATTCCGGCAAACAAGCGGAAACCATTTCGCATAATCCATCGACATCTAAATCCTCCTCGAGGGCATTCTCCTCCACCATACTCACAACATAACTCAGAACAATATCATCGATGAAGCTGCAATTTTTTAAAAATATTTCATTGAAAGCTATTAATTTATAAATTCTATTTATTACTTTATACTTCTGAATTTCTTTTTTCTCACCTCAATTGTGCAGTTGGTACTTGTTTTCTAACAAAGCTAAATAATGATTTCTTAACAAGTTCCTCCTTCTCATTCATGATTCCGCTTAATCTGTGAACAAAATTTTTATCCTTACTTTTATTTATCTCGTCATTAGCAAATATCAGCAAATAATTAACCATCATTACTAATAAATAATAATTAATATTTATTATACTATTTTATTAATTCCTATTTAAACACAATTAACAGAATTAACTGAAAATTATTAATTTACTATATTATTTATTTACATCAACTGAATAGATCACTATTTTTAATCACATGTCATTAATTGATGTGAACGTCAATTTTCAGAACAATGCGTTTAGAAAATTATTTAGGTTAATTAAAGCTTATAGTAAAAAAGTCAATATTTAATACACGCCGGATTCATGCACACATCAAATATTGACAAGATAAACTTGAGAGTTATATAAAAAGATGAGAAAAACTATAAAAATTCAAAACAAACAATTGATTCTAAATAAAAGTTAAAAATAAGAATTGCAACAGTTTTTTTAATTTCAATTACGAAAAATCTTGACACCCAAAGAGAATATATAGATGAATTGTAATTCTACGGTAAAGAATCGATAAATCAATTTCTTAAATAATATTAGAAACCCAAACAATTAAATTACATCTAAATAAAAAATTGAATTTTAGGTTAAGAAATAGCAAAATCGATTGCGTTTAACAGATGAAAATATAACACACTTGTTTTATTCCCGTTAACTATTCGTATTTCTATAAACTAGTGCACTCTGCTTGTTTCTCTAATTAACGTGAGATAATTGAAAACATATCAAATTAAAAGAGAAACAGGGAAGGTCTATAATAAAAATGACAGCTCCAATATAAACCAAGTATTCAGCGCCGGTGTCGACGACAATTATTGTCTTCGATTTTCATTTTTTTTGTTTCAATGCAAAATATTAATTTTTCCCTGAGAAAAAATGTTTACTAACCTTTTGTTGTTGTTGTTTTTAAAAAAATGCACATTCACACAAATGATTCGCAAAGAAAAAACGTTTCCGATAACAATCTAAGTATACAAACAAGTTTACGCAATTTTGACAGCTCAGTGGATACTCTCCTATAACAGGGATGTCAATCCACTTTGGTTAGTGGCGCCGTCTGGTGAACAACCGCAAGGGTTGATGGGATACAAGAATTTCAAGATGGCGACTACTATGAATATGCAACATCCCTCTCTCTGTCGTCATTTTTCTTCTCTTTTAAAAAGGGGAGAAAACCATTCCTTGGATTTCACAAAAGGAAAATCAATATCCGGGTGCTCTCGACAAGGTATAGTTATTTTTCTTTGATTCGCCCCTTTCATATGACACGTGATATTCTCTCGACATACTCTAATCTATTTCGATATATAAAAATGAGCGTAACCTAGTTTCAACATAATCCTTACTTTATGAAAGGGTGCTTTTTAACCTTCATCGCCCTTTTCTGAGCATCAATATTACATTCTAACTTTAGTTTTTCTCTTCAAGGTTGTCCGAATTATTGACAATCAGGAAACTAGAGATAGGTAGAGACAGTTTTTTTTAAATAAAAATCGTTGAAATAGAAGTTTCTGGTACTTATTTTAATGTATAATTAAAAGCATTTACTGACTTCGGCGAGGACTTAGTTGTGGTAACATGTGACATCCTCAGAAGAAAGGTATATATATATATATATATAAAAGCAGATAACTATAAGGTTATGTTTTGGTTATTTTTACTCTAATTAAAACTTTCTATTTAATTGTGCAAAACTAAGATCAATTTTAATCAATTATTTTTTATCTAATGACGAATTAAATATTACTGGTCGTTTGCATTTAGTTGTTATAAATAAATATAAAAATAAACCAAATTTTTTCTTCGGAGGCTGTCACATACATTGTAAAAAAAGATCAATTAACTAATTAATAAAAATTAAAATATTTTTCAACAAAATAAAGTTAACGCAATTCTGAATTTACTACTGTAAAGCATGATAAAATCCGCGTCCAACGACCCAGGCAGAAATCAACGACCGGCTTGGTACCGGGCCGGTACCAAGGGCGGACTTGCCGGTGCCGGCGTGAGACCGGCATTACCGCCGGCCCGGAGCCGGTCCAGTCACCAATGATAACCCGGGAAATATCCGCCCGGTCAGATTAGTATATTTTATTAACAACACATTTTTACATATATTAAACGTTAAACAATATTATTTATTAATTAATTTAATTGTAAACACTAAATAGAATGCTGAAACATATGAATTATTATTAATTGTTAACCCTCCATCACACACCTTGGAAAAAATTACGACTTTACACACGTTTAGAGGGAATCCCTCACCACATTGTAAAATAAGCGACATTATAACATAAACAAAGAAATCAACAAAAATTTAATTTTAAAACAAACTTACAAATATGTAGTAAATTATTATAAATTATAAAATTAATAAAATTAACTTTCGGCCTCAAAAATAAAAATTAATTACACGAATGCACATCTTCAAAAGAATTACACTTTACATGTAAAAATAATGTAACATTAACAAATAAGCAAAAAAATCATTAAATAATTTATTTTAATTATATTTATAATATAATTTTGTCATTAATCAACAGTGGAACAAAAAATGTTTTGAAAACTTGATTTTTTTATTTAACATAACCTCACTTTTTCGTGTTTTTTCTGGTTTTGAAGCTTCATAATTAAATATTAATTATGTTTAAACTAAATGTTTTTTTAGAAATGTGTTGAGGAGTAAATTGTCGAAAGGTATAGAAACTGATTTTATTTTGCAATGAGGAAAACAAAAGTTATTTAAAAAATACTGAAACGATAGAGGGAATCCCTCCCTAGGTGTGTGACGGAGGGTTAACGAAAAATCTGAAGACATGAGGAATTGAACTCCGGACCCTCAGGCTGCAAAGTCGACGCCGCATCCGCTAACCTAAACCTGCTTATGAAAAGTGAATGGAAAGTTTATATATAAAGTGTGACACCAGGACTAATTACAAAATGTTCTAAATTAATAGAAAAAACCTTTTCTAAAAGACAGTTTGAATAATGTAATGTCAAAGTTAATAATTATAATAACATTTGTTAATGTCATTATACGTTGGGACTAAGGCTACAGAAAAAACGCTGGTATGGTACCGGCTTTATAGAAACAACTTGCAGAAACTTAGTATAATGAAATTAATATAATAACTTGTTAGATTATCAAAATTTTATAACAATAAATCAAATAAAACCTGACCAAAATTATTTTAAACGAACAAAGTTATTATAGGGTGTCTAGAAATTCAGCAGTAACAAATTCCCGGATTTTTGAGTGATTTTCCCAGACAATTTAAAGCTGAATTAATAGAGTTTAATGAAATGTAATTTTTCCAACTATATAAAAAAAGATTTTTAAAAACATTTGATTTTGAGAGATTTGATTTTCCTATTCTTCCGAATAGTGTAAAAAAATTTCAAAAAATTAAAAATTTAGACTTTTTAAGACACAAAAATATTATGCCGGCAAAACTCCGTCGCCGGTGTAAAAACGGTATCGAATGCCGAAACCGGGCCAGGCCGGTTTTTTTTATTAATCGTCCCGGTACCATAGTGCCGGTACCAATTATTGTTCGACGTTACTACCGGGCCGGTGCCGGCACCGGTTATTGTCCGACTTTACCACCGGGCCGGTGTCGAACCGGTCGTAGGCATCGGCACACCACCGACTTTTCTGCCTGGGGAGTCCTATAAGAAGTATTTTGAATAAATTGATGTTTTATAAATATTTATTTATATACAAAATTAATTAACAAATTAAAATCATGCATAAAAATGATAAAGATAAAATGTTACTTTTTTTAAACGAATGTTTATACAATTCTAAAGCACCGGCCACAATTGAACCCCTTGATGCAAGAACCAGACGCAGCCCATTTAATCTCAATGGTCTATGTCTGGTTCTTGCATCAAGGGGTTCAATTCGACGCTTCCCGTTCATATAATGCTTATAGAAAAACAAATGCAAGATCATTCCTATTCAGTTTTTAGTGCAAGACAATTCTTATTCGATTTTCCGTGCAATAAAATGCTTATTCAAAATTCTATGCTAAAAAGTACAATCTGAAATTAGCTTACACTATGAGTTTCATAAAATTTTCAATTCAATATAATTTTTAATTACAATTGCTTAAAACATAAATCTTAATATGTAAGAGAGAATCCATGTCTAAAGTTTCTAATAACAATAGATATGCACTGAAAATCTCAGATATTTAATTGTAATTTAATATTAAAAAGATGATTTAGGATTACATTTTTTGTTCTGTCAGTGGCAATTGTTTTGCACACAATTTTGAATAAGCATTTTATTGCACGAAAAATCGAATAAGAATTGTCTTGCACTAAAAACTAAATAGGAATGATATTACATTTGTTTTTCTATAAGCATTATATGAACAAGAGGCGTCGAATTGTCAGTCCACCCATTTTTTAAGGAATGAAAAAAATTTTTTAACATAAAATTTATGAAAACTCAAATTTTTTTATTTATATTTTAAAGACGATAAAATTTTGAAAAGAATAAGACCTCACAGAAGTCATTTGGCAAATATTTTTTCAAGATATTTAAAACAACCGCCAATTTCAATATTTTACAAAAATTTAAATAACTTCTAAAACAATAAACGCTTTTTAATAATCTTAGGCTTATTTTAAAGGTCATTTTCTACGGAATAAGAATTACTTATAGTCATTAACCTGTAATTTTTTTCTTGCAATAAGCATGACGTCAAAGTTGGGCAAAAAAATTGTGAAAATTTGAAATACATTTTTGTACTAAATAGAATAGTTATTATATTATATTAGTTCTAGAATAGTTATTCTAGAACTTATATAAAACATGATATGGTATTAAATTTTCAAAAAAATTTAATAAAAAAAACATGTTTGAATTTCTAAAATTATTTTTCTTTTAATAATATTATTTCAAATTTTTTGAATGTTTTTGTCTAACTTTGACGCCATGCTTATTCCAAGTAAAAAATTAAAGATTAATATCTATAAGTAAATTTTATTCCGTAGAACATGACCTTTAAAATAAGCCTAAGATTATTAAAAAGCGTTTATTATTTTAGAAGTTATTCAAATTTTTGTAAAACATTGAAAATGGCGATTTTTAAGAATATTATCTACAAATTTTGGCTAAATGATTTCTATTAGATCTTATTCTTTTCAACATTTTATCGTCTTTCAAAATATAAACCAAAATTTTTTTAGTTTTTATGAATTTTATGTTAAACGTTTTTTTCTTTCCTTTAAAAATGGATGGACTGACAATTTCGGACGGTACTGTACGTAAAATGTATTCGAGTTATTTGCAACGATTGACAGTTTAAAAAATTTAATATTTTTATGCGTCTGTCGCGCTCCATAACTAATTACCAGACTTAATATTTTTAACATTTTTTTAAAAATAATTTCTTTTTCAATTTTTACATTTATGATGTAATAATTAAGAAATGATTTCTTTGTTATCTGAACAATTTTTAATTATTTTAATATTAACAATAATGTAATTTTAGGTAAATACTAATAAATAAAATTACAAAAAATTAGCCAGCTGAAGCTAGCAGTCGTACTCAGCACCTATCTTTAAGCGTCAACCACTAATTAATGAAATTAATCACTAAAAACTTACCAAGTTTGCTATTTAGTGATTATTCATTCTTAAATAACAATATTCGATGTTTTTTAAATAATTAAGTATTATTAAATTTGATGAAGATACATATTAGTAGTTGACGCTTAAAGATAGGTGCTGAGTACGACTGCTAACTTCAGCCGGCTAAAAAATTACTTATAATTATTAATTTTTTTATTGGACTTTTATTTTTATAACAATTTTCATAATTTAATTTTATATTCATTTTCAGAAGTCAATCATTCGTTTAAAAAAAGAACTAACGCTTTATCTTTCTTTTTTTGCATAGGGATCTTTGGGAAATCTGCAGACAGATACCTTGGACTCTGCACTCCAAGGTTATGTGGGGTTTGTATAATAAAAAGAAAATATAAAATAATAAAATAAATAAACTGGCGAGCTACTGCCAGCCCCGACCCACTAAAACCCTTAACCCTTCTTTTGAAGCCCTTTATCCACCCTCGGAACTGTCGTAAGACTTTAACCTTCGAGGGCGGCGCTCCAACTCTGTCGCTACTGCGACCGTGTTCCTTTCCTGCGGTTCTCCTGCATCAATAGTTAAAATTTAAAAACATTTTAATGTCAAAGAACTGAGGAATGAATGTTAAAAACTGTGAAAAGTTAAAATTGGAAACAGACATAAAAACAGAAATTAAACAGTTAAACATATATATATATATATATATATATATTATATATATATATATATATATATATATATATATATATATTATATATATATATATATAATATATATATATTTATATATATATATATATATAATATTATATTATTATTATTATTATTATTATTATTATTATATTATATCTATATTATAGATCAAAAGGTAAAATTGTAAAAGGATAAGTTAAATAAAAACACAAATAAATAAACAAATATATAAAAGTAAGAAGAATAACAATGTAAAAGGACAGTAAAAACTCAAAAAAGTAATTTAAATAAATAAAACAAATTATTCAAAGTCATTCACTCCTTTTAATAATTCTTATTTACTTTTGGTCCTTACGAGTTTTCTTTGCCTCCTCAAGGGCCGAAGTATTACCCTGTTGGTATTCCTGTTTGTGACAGTCGCTCATCATGTTCGTTTCTTTCTGTTTGGTTGCCTTTAATGAAAAGCCCCGCCACCACGGCAAGGTCTACCGAACATATCCAAGATGCCAGTCGTGTCTGGCAGCGAACCCACTTCTCCCAGCACATCAAAGAAATCAATCATGTCTGGCAGTGAATCCACTTTTCCCAGCCCATCAATGAAATCAATGATGTTCGGCAGTGGATCCACTTCTCCCAGCATATCAAAGAAAACAATGACATTTGGCAGTGGATATGCTTGTCCCAGCACATCAAAGACATCGATGATGTTCGGTAGTGGACAACCATCGGCGGGGTTATCTTTATTTTTATGCATAATTTTAATTTATTAATTAATTTTTTATAAATATTTACTTAAAAAACATCAATTTATCCAAAATACTTCTTATAGGATTCGTTGGATGCTGATTTTATAATGCTTTACAGTAGTAAATTCATAATTGCATTAACTTTATTAATGAACGTGAAACTGTCACCCAGTTATCAACACCTACTCAATTTTGGATGTTAATTTTTAAAGTTAAATATTTTTTATAGAGCTGAAACTTGCACCCATTTATGAGCAACACCTTATTTTTTCAAAATTTAATGTTGGTTAAAAAATATTTATCTTCAAAATTCGGCTTTAAAAAGTAAGTGAGTGCTGATAACTGGATACCAGTTTCAGCATCATACTTTATTATGTTGTAGAATATTTCAATTTTTATTAATTAATTAATTGATAATTCGAAAATAGAAAAAAACTTAACTTACAACTTAAACTTAACTTAATACTTAAAAAAACTTAACTTAAACTTAACTTACTTAAAAAACTTAACTTCATATATTGAATTCCAGGTTATGTGGGGATGACCGCTCTTGTTCTGGTCGACCCACTAAAAACCACTCCCTTTTTAATCTGAACTATTTTTCAATCCACAGAAAACTACTTGAAGTTCTTTAATTGTCTCGTATCAAATCAGAAAATTAAAATTTCTCTAAAAATTCTTTAAATGTGTTTTTAATTGAATTTTTCATAACGCTGTTTATGAATGCGAAAAAAGGGGACTCTTTTTTTCGCCCCCTTCTGTGAAGTACAACTTAAAGAAATCATTGTTTTTAAATTAAATATATGAGAAAAATATTTTTCTATTATATAAAATTTAAAAACAACTCATTTGCCTCCCCAAAATATAAAGAGTGTCAAATATATAAAGTAATAAGAAATGAAATGTGTTTGATGTTAATCAATCTTTTAAAGTAAATGTCTTAAAGCTGGAAAAACTTCCGGTTTAGGGATATCTTTAGCAGATAATACACCTTCCAAATACAATCCTACATTTAGAATATTTTTTACCGCATTGATGTCGCGCTCCCACATTATTTTGCAACCTTTACACAATGCGTATCGATGTTTCGTTTTTGCATTGCAGGTCATTGCAGGTCGAACATTTTTTGGTTGTGTAGGCTTTGTTAATAATAATTACCTTTAGCGTATATGTTCCGTATCTTTTGCTTATGTTGATTAGTCGACGTTTCAATTCATTTAATTTTGTCGCATGATGTCCTTTAATAAATGGGCTTATATCGGTTTGTGCTATTATTACTAAACATTGCGGTGTTTTCGTGTCACCAATTATAACATTTATTATTTTGGCAAATTGCGATTCTCTTTTAATAATTTTATTCCACATTAAATAATTAAATACTCTATTCTCCATGACAAGTTGATAAATTCTAAATATTGCAATTCGGTATTTTGCAATATTCAAATAATTTAGAGGGTTTTTAAATTATTGTCTTTGAAATTATTGTTTGCAAGAATAACATTCTTTTTCTATTCAATAAAAGTTTTTGTTTTTTTAACAATTAATTTTCTTTGCGGAAGTCTCATTCTAAATGTCAAGGTGCGATTATGTACATAAATTGCTTGATCTTTATGTTTATTATTAGATTGTTTTGGGTCACTAACTTTCACAACACCTCCAAAGCAGCCATCTTTCCTGGATCCAAATCAACGAATTGTCAATATTCCGTTTTTTCATTATTGCACTTTTCATTAACAGCTTTCAATTGATACCTGAAAAATCCAACTGATGTTGAACACCAAATTGCTTTTTATGAAAAAGCGTACATTTTTTTTCTCTATTCATAATTAAATATTTCTGTAATTTTAGAAAGAATAGAAAATTTTTTTTACAGGAACCATTCTTATCTATATCTTTAAATAACAATTTTTCTTCGTTGAGTTTTTGGAAAATAGTGTCATTACATTTCCCTATCATAGCGTCATTCATTAATACCTCCACTTCTTTCTTTGAACTGCATGACTTTTTTCCTTTTTTTAAATTTTTGCTCCACGATTGATTTTTCTATTTTATTATTCCTTTTTTTTGTTTTTTTCATTTTTTCAGAAAACTGTCTAAAATAATTGTTTCTTCTTTTTTAGTCTCTTGCTATTGTTCCGTCTTTTCTTTCCATGATTATTATTTTTATTTAATGCGTCAGACCTTTGTCTTCTTTCAGATGCTACTTTTTTCTTCCTTTGTCGTCTTTTTTTCCTAGAATTGTGTCTCTTTCTATTTTTCCCACTTGCATTCTTCTTTTCTGTATTCAATGTTTTTATTTCAATTTCAATCTTTTCTAAATCGTCATCAATTTCAATTTTTTCTTCACATACTTCAGATAATTTTATATAAAAAACATTTTTAACATTTTAATTGATTGACTTTTCATCAAAGTTATTAAACAATCTTCGTAGTTTTCAGCAGCCTGCTT
The DNA here is from genome assembly GCA_032873175.1 of Leptopilina drosophilae. Taxonomy (NCBI): domain Eukaryota; kingdom Metazoa; phylum Arthropoda; class Insecta; order Hymenoptera; family Figitidae; genus Leptopilina; species Leptopilina drosophilae. The sequence continues at coordinate 12,260,686 of CM065485.1, forward strand.
ATCTAAATGATTTTTTAAAAAGATATCGTACAGAGGTATTTCTACAGTTTCTTCTGTTTGTGCTCGATATAAATCGAAAGCATCATACAATTTTTTATGCCTTTCTCTCAAAGATACAGTACTTTTTGCATTCTGGCCCCTTTCTTTGAAACACTCAAATATTGTTGACTTTCTTAATTTATTATCAACCCATTGTTTCAAAAAATTCCGATTCCGGTAATGTCAATAAATACTCGCTAAAGTAACTCGCTCTAATTGCAATTCTCGAAACAATTTTTACATTGTCTTTAATTTTTTCTAAAACGTCAGGGTTCTTTACAATTGTGTTTAAAGAACATTATTTAACATAAAAGTGATTATCACAATTAACAGTTTTTTCTTTAAATTTTTTTGTTATGCTTTCTGATACGTCTCCATCGATGATTTTTACGATTTGCCATTTTTTTTAATAAAGGAAGCCAAAATCATATGAATCAGAACAGGAAAGGAAATAAGAAAAAATGGATTGTTCGAAAAAATCCTTCTTTGAAGACCACGATCAGAAAAGAATTCCTATCCTTTTGATTTGGAAGAAGTGGATAATCCAGAACGGAGAAGAGAAAGTCACATTTATTTGTACTAAGTTCAAAGACTCAAACGAAGTCAGGCGAGGTAATAACGCTATACCGCTGGTAGTCTTAACTGCTGCTTAGGCCCATTCCCACTCTTCGCCGCTACTATTAAGTGGCTATTCCTCCCACCACACAGTCTACCTAATGCCTTCCTCCCATGACGTCACTGAAGGAAGTGCATTAACTGAATGTGTTAGTGGGGGTGCGACGATCTTTTGGACTCTACGATTTTGCTTATGCAACATAATAAATATTTCTTTCAATTATTACAATAATAATTACTACTATTATAACATTTGTGCCGCCTTACAGTAAAATCACACATAAAATTTGTACTGGCGTTTCAGTGACCTTTGATTGTTGAAAAATTTATGGCCAAAAAAATTGAAACCACTTCCTCATTGGAAATTGGATGCTGTATCTTTTTTCTTCTATAAAAGAAATTGATAACTATATCATTTTTAAAAAAATGCAAAAAAAACTGGATTTTTCGATATTACAAGTTTTATTAAATTTTTCATTTTAACTCGCTCTAAAAATAAAAATTATGAATATTTTGTCATTAAATTTAGAAGAAACATAGTTCAAACTATTCTTAAGGCAACAAACTTTCAATAAAAGAAAAATATTGTATTGGAAAAAAGTTATTAATACAAAATATCCATAATTTTTAGTTTTAGAGCGAGTTCAAATGAAAAATTTAATGAAACTTGTGATTTCGAAAAATATAGTTTTTTGCATTTTTTTTAAAATTATATATCTCTGCAAAAAGAAGTCTCTTACAATGTATCTTATTCTAAGATGTAAGATAGTAAATATCCGTTTTCCATTTTAATATAAGACACTAAACGAAGTATCTTAAAGAATTTAAGACACTTTACATATCTACGTAAGAATTAATATGTTTATACTGTCTTAATATTTAAGATACTTTCTGTAGTTACTTTATGTATCTTAATATAAGTTTTATTAGTTTTATTAGGATAGCCTAATATACTTTTAATATCTTACATGTAAAGCCATTTTAAAGTCAGAGACACTTTAAGCATCTTATATACTATTTTACTACCTTGATGCTGTTGTTTATGCTGATTCCATATTTGGTTATGTTCAAATATGGCATAGCAGTTCATAAATCACTGAAAGTTTTTTGTGTTAAGTAAAGCAGCTTAAAGCCCTGAACAAAATAGAACGCGAACAAGACGCAATGACACAAAAGAAAGATAATTTTCCTTTATATGCGTCTCGTTCCTAAACGATTTTCGCGAACCTATTATGCGTTGGACTATCAAAAAAAGACAAGATATTTTGTCCTTTTCTATCATATGTTTACGTTCGAATTGTTCAGGCCACCTGGAATTACTGTTTTACTCTGCTTTGGACCCTTTGGGCTTAATAGTAAATGCATGAGACTAAATCATTAAATTGTACGAAAATTATAGTACATTTAAACGCAGAATATAAATATACTTTCAATCAGACATAACAAATACATTTTTAAGCTATTGTAGAAACTCCCTGAATATACTTCATCGCATATAGGACCAGTCACAATTCAGACGTTATACTTATGCAGTTACTCAACCCTGTAACGGACGTTAAACTATCCAGCATTTAAGACCAACGCTGAATAGAAACGTAACCGCTATCGTTAACGGAAGAATGAGTTAGAGAAGGATAAACAATATACCTATCCTTCTCTAACTCATTCTTCCGTTAACGTTAGCAGTTGCAATAACGGTTACGTTTCTATTCTGCGTTGGCCTTTAACCTACCAGTCGAAAGACAAAAATATTATCATTTGATAGTGTCAGATCATCAGGTAGTATAATTTGAAAAATGCCTTTAAAAAGGGTGTTCTGTTCGATGAGAAGTAGAGATGAGCATCGTTGCAAAATAATAAAATATTTAACTGAAGTCGGCCATTCTGACGTTGAATTAATAAAACGCGCTTTAATAAAAGCAATCGAAACTGACTTGGCTTTAAAAACAATTTTTAATGAGAGCCTTCGTGTTACAACAAAGTGGTAAGAGACTGTAGGTATCTTACTAAGGTAAGATATTAATATAAGAATAAGATGTTTTATGTATCTCAAAAGTGACTACAAAAACATCTTAAAAATGACTACCAAAACATCTTAATTAAGATACTTCTTTTTGCAGTGTAGTTATCAATTTCTTTTATAGAAGAAAAAAGATATTTTGATGTATGTGTATGCATTTACAGAAAGACGATATTCTAATTTTAAGAAACACTATTTGAATAGTAACCAAGAATATTCCCCACTTACATTAAGTGGGAAATATACTTACAAAAGAAGTAATATTCCTATTGTAAGAATATTTTCCATTTAATTTAAAGTAGGGAATACTATTGGATCCTATTTAAGTAGTGTTTCTGAAAATTAAAATATTGTCCTTCTGTGTGTTAAAATATCAAAGACTGTTATCAAAGACTTTGTGACTCAACTTTCACGAGATTCTGAATTTTTAATTGATAAATAGTAAAAGGGGATGTGGGGACGACTCGGAAGGGAGATACAATACTTAACCTTGATCTCCTCGGGACGATGATGCTTAGCGGAAGTTAACTTCATTCTTTTTCCCCCATGAATCAAGCCAAAAGATAAGAGAGTTGAGAACATACTGGTTTCGTTGTCGGTAGGTAGTTTTAATCCCAATCTAATTAAAGGCGAGGACAATTCACTAGTGATTATTAGCGTTGGAGTAGTAGAACATAACTTTTATTAACTATTAACTTTATACAAGTTATTAACGCGCTGATTTCTACAAAAGTCTTGTACAGAACAATCGACAGTCATGCGTAACGCATGTTCGCAATTCGGCGGTCAGACCAATCTAACGCCTTTTTCGTCGCGCTGCAACATGTGCTTTTGTCGTCTGCTATAAAACAACTCGCGCGAAGCCTACTGGCGGAGATGAGCCTTATGGCGGTAAAAGCATTCAAATTAAAATTTCTCTTAATTAAATCATTCGTTTAACAAAGAAGAATTGGAATAAAAATAAGTAGAAAAGATGTATAATTGAAAAGATTTAAGAACTAAAATTTTATTGTTGGATGTAATTGGATATAGTTAGTCAAAATAATAAAATAATTAATGAAACTGAAACTGGCACCCATAGTTATGTGCGGATTATTGGGTGACAATTAGGTACTTGATAAAAAGTATTTAATGTTAAAATTAAATTTCTAAAATAAGCAAATAATTAAATTTGTCCATGAAAATTAATAAATTAAATGAAAAATATTTGAAATTATATTTAAATTTCATTAGAAATAAGTAGGTTCTTATAAAGAATTTTACAATCATTTTTCAAAATAATTGAATACTTTCTGGCTCATATATACTGTTGACTAAAAAATTAATTGTTAAATTATTAATTAATAAATCATAATTTAATAATTTAGTTTATAATGTAACTTATTAGTTTCAATTAATTTAAAAAAATAAATATCAACAGTGGACAACACGATACACGTGTCTTTTGCGACGTTCAAAGAAATACCTATTTTCAATGAGAGTCAGGAAACGACCTGCTTGGGAAAAACGCGAACGACGCCTTAATGTTAATAACCCATAAGCGAAGCATAGATGACGTCATACGTTCGCGTCGTGTATAGGCCCATGCGAGAATCGACTTCAGCAGCTTAGATCAAAGTGTCAATTCCCTATTAAGGCCTAAGCACAACTGCTTCGCGAACCAATTGTGTGTTGGTCTTGAATATCACATAATCGATACGTCGCTACTAAAGCCAGCCAATAAACAACGCTTACTACCACTTACTACTACAGTGCGAAAGACCTACAGACCAAGGTACGACTGAGGAGTCAGCAGCATACCGAAAAACATTGATAATTAGTGTGTGAAATTAAAATGGAACATCTATCAGTCCCCGCTTTGGCGGTTGAAGATGAAAAAAATAAAAAAAACCTAGTAAAAAAACGTCGAACTGAACAACGTCGAAAAGCAGTTGCTCAGCAGTTAGAAAATCCGGAACTGGATATAGTTATTCCTGTGGGGAAAAGAAACAGAAACAAGGAAAAGAAAGAATTTAAAAGTTGTATTACTTGTTTAGAATCAGACATTTCTACTTTAAAATTTGAAAAGGGTTCTACAAAGTTCTATCCAGTAAGTGCAGAACAATCAACTTCAGCAGTGGAAATTAAATTGGATGATGTTATGTCATTAATTGAAGTTGAGAGAAAATTAAATGAGGCAACTCAAATGGATGAAGACTTTCTGGAATTGGAAACATCACCTCTGAAAATGACGCCGCCAAAACAGACAGAACCAGTGCCCGGAAGCCCAATTACTACGGAAAAAATCCAAAAATGACAGTATTATGCCAAATGAAATTGATGTCAAAGGAATTTCATGTCAAATGAATTTTATAACAAATAAAATTTACGTTAAATGAATTTTATATCAAAAGAAATTTATGTTAAATGATTTTTATGTCGATAGAAATTTAAGCTACATAATTTTTATGTCAAATGGGAATTAGGTTATCTGAGTTTTATGTAACATAATAATTCTGTTAAATAAATTCTATGACTAATGATATTTATTTTAAATGGTTTCTGTGTGCAATGAAATTTATGTCAAATTATGTTCATATTATGTGAATTTTAAGTTAAGTAGTTTTATATCAAATAACTATTTCGTCAAAAAAGATTTCGGGAAGAAGCATGCGTCTCGACAGGGTTTTTGACATCTTTCTCCTACAGAGTTCAAAAGTTATAATTTTGTTCTTGTTTGTATGCTGATAAGTGTAAAATAAATTAACTCGTATAGGGGAATAGGTTCGGTTGTGGGCATAGTTTCGTTTTTGACTCATAATTTGTTGCCTTGTAGATATTAAGCAATCATATGTATATGTGTTTAAAGCTAGGGACCATATGTAACTACTTGTGAAGAAAATAAATTGATTCCTTTGACTAGAAAATTTTTATTAAAACTTCAATAAATTGGTCATTTTTCTAACAAAAAATTTTTTGGTTCGGTTGTTGGCACTCTTGAAAAATCTATTAAAAATGCAAAAAAATTAATTAAGTAACCATTCATTAACTAGATAAGGATGATTTCTTCTAATTTTGACATTACATGCTCCCCATGTAAGGGCATATAAGATTTCTCACACTGAACCTGAACTGCCCAATTACTACAATTATTATAACTGCGAACGGCGTACGGATATCAAAGTCTCGTTATATTAATTTCCGGGCTGGACCACGAAACTTTTAAAATTCATAAAACACTATTAAATGTTGTAAGGAATTACTTATGATTATATCGACAACGATATTTCACGATTTATCAGAAATAAGACTGGTGTCCACAACCGAATCAATTTAGATGCCCACAACTAAACTTGACGATCATTTTAAAATATCATAAAAAAAATTTTCCTTGTGAACATTTTTGTGATACTTGGTATTGGATCATAAAATATAACATATTTACTGTGTGAATACGCTTTGAACTTATTATTTTAATTAATTCACTTCGATTTTTTGAACAATTAACAATGTTTAAAAATACATTTTTGTTATATTTAACGTGTCGAAAAATTAATTTATATATAGTAAAAAGCGGAGTTGTCTAATCATTTTTGTATTCGCATAGAAAACTACGTTAGTTCATAACATATACGTGATATATGCCAGATTAGACAAATCATTTCTGTCAAAAGTTCTGAGTGGGTGTCCACAACCAAACCTCTTCCCCTATTTAATTTTAGGAAATAAATAACTACAAACGACTAACATAGTGCATGACTTATTTATTTATACTTGTACATGCATTTTATAATGCTTACAAGAGAGCTCCACTCGCAATTAAAAGATAGGTTTATAAAAACAAAATGAGAAATTATAGCGTATTTCTGTTAAGACAATCCAAAAGGATTTTCCTAATTGTAATAACAAAAGTTTTAACATAAATAAAATCATTCCAAGACAAAACATTCAGCAAAATTTCTCCAAAATCACCACTCTCAAAATTAGGGAATTTAGAAGCCCATATGTGTTTACACGCCAAGCAACCGCAAAGAATATGAAACAAAGACTCATTCTCAGTCCTACAAGAATCACGTAATAAATCTAAATAAAAACGATAGACTTTGTCTTAGTCGAGAATAACCCTGAAAGCATGGACATTAATCAGCCTAATTTGTGCAAATATTTTTTAAAAGACAAGGTAAGTTTCATGCGCAAGTATGACTGTGGACCAGGCACCAGAGAAAGATTCGGGTATATTTGAAAACTCCTGGAGCAGAGAAAACGCGATCTATCTCTCGTCGACAGAAAATTCTTGTAAAAAATCCAGTTTTGTGGCAAACTCTTGTAGAAATCATAGTTAAGGTCGTCCAGGCCAGGAGCCTTCCCACTTTTGCACTTACATAAGACTTTAAGCAATTCAGCAGTTGTGATACTCTCGTCGAGGATAGGTACAGATAAAAGAGGAAAGGATACTAAAGTATTTACAGAAAAATTAACTTCGGGATTGCAATTCAATAAATATTCATGCCAAACGTTAAGGTCAATACCACAACTGTTGAATCGCCTGGTTCGAAATACATTAATAGCCTTCCAGAAACTAGAAGAGTTGTTTCAATTTTTTATATCTCTAATTCCAGCCTTATTGTAATTATCCTTCTTAACTCTCTCAACTCTTACCAAATCTGACTTCGCGATCAAATATTGAGCCTTCGCATTCGCCGAAAAATCACTCATCTTACAAGCATTTAGAGCTGATCTTAAATTACACCTGGCCGATTTACATTCCGAATTAATCCACGGTCTCTTGTAAACATTACAACATTTAGAAACCTTTTTACACATAATATACAGTTCTGACGCAACACTTTTAATAGATTTAGTGAGGTTTTCATTCATTTCATCGATATTCAGGTACAGCAATGACACCTTCTTTCTCCATGACATGGCATCAGCAAAAAGAGATGATTTATCAGGGTCCTAATTCCATCTAGAGGCAATGGGACACTTGCTCAAATCAGGGTGCTGTAACCTAGCGAAAGAGAGAACAACCGGAAAGTGATCTGACAGTGTTGTAATCTGCAGAACTCAAAGGTCTTTAAAGACCAAGACCTCCAATATTGCACCAAACCAAATCTACTACGCTATAACCCTGTGGTCCAACAAAAGTAAAATTAGCAGGTGAATCAGAAGGCGCACGACCGTTATGTAAAATAAATTCATTAGTTTCCATTACACTTACAAGATTTTTACCACGAGAATTTACACAATTATCCAATGAATATCTTTCTGATGAAAAAGGGCAAGCGAGCTGAAAAACGCAGAATCAAGTTGATTAAAATACGAGAGTCGACAGTTAAAATCACCCCCCACAACAACAGGAATATTAGAGTATACACACATTAACATATTAAAAGTAGTCGACAAATTTTCAATAAATAAATTAAAATCACTAAGAGGCGGATCAAAAACTAAGCCTAAAATAAAATGAACAGAATGATAAACTACCTTGAGAAAAATGAAATTACATTGAGATGAGAAAATATTAACATTATAGTGTTTACTTTTAAAGGCTACACAAAGTCCGCCCTTAACTCTACCATGGACAAAGTCTCTGACCGCCGGAGAAGTACAGACATGGAAGCCGGCGTTTTGGAGAACATTAATTTTTTCGTGTTCCACCCAAGTCACAGAAATACACAAAATATTATTATCACAGACGTCACTTTCAAAGTCAGAAAAATTTTTTAATCCATGGATATTCCAAAAAATTATTCGGCCACAAGCGTGATGACTAAGCAGTGAAGGTGGCTGGGATGTAGAAGCAATTGCTGGATACGGAGTTGCTCGTTGCTATTCAGCTTGTGCAAAATCTAGTCTTTTTGAGGAACCAGAACGAAGATATATGTCTGCAGTAGATAAGGGATTGGTACTTTTCATGCTTAAAAATTTCTGAAGGTTAGAATTATATTTGTTATTTTTCTTTGTAGAGCCACGAGGACGACCGACAGACTTTATGGCAGGAGCTTGGGGTGTCGAAAAACCATTCGAAGAAGCATCCGAATTGCGTTGCTGATTCTCCTCGTGCAAGTTGCTAGAACCCTTTAAGGATAAAAGATTATTGGCTTCCTTGATATTAATGGGTTTGTCATTGACAACAATTGAATTCCTCCTCTATGAAGCCTTGAAACCAAGTGCACGAAGTTTGCCAATTAACACCAGATAATTTTTACGTATTAATCTCTCCTTTTTGGAGAGATCATTAGAAATTCTCAAATTCCTCTCATTAATATTTTTTAGATTTGAAAAAAGTAATTTTACCCATCTAGTTCCAATAAATTTTATCAAAACCGGGCGTCTATCAACGGTTTTACCCAAACGAAATGCATCCACAATTGCAACGTTCGGAATTTGTATGTTAACATCATCAAAAATTTTATGCAGTGCTTGAAATAAATTCCCATTAATTTCCTCTGTATCGTCAAGATTGAAAAGGACAATGTTTTTGACTCGGTTTGAATCACTAATTGATTAATTCTTTCCTCGTCGTTCGTCATCCTATTTCCAATAGATAATAATTGCTGAGACAATGAAAGACTCTGCTGTTTCAAGGCTCATATTGCCTCTTTGAGACCCTCAATAGATGAAAACAAAAGATTCCATCTCCCTTCCTCTGAAGTAGGTAAATCATAAGCTATTGTGTTGACAGTGAAAGGTAATTAAAAGTACAAACACAAACTTGTAGAAACCAGGGATGCCAGCAGTCGGCGGAAATTCTACCCCACCACGCCGCCAATTCTTCCCCCACTATACCTACCGGCGGAGGAAACGGAGAATACACGGCAATGCTTGCTTTTTTCTTTTTCTCAATATAACAGCGAAAACTAACCTATACTGGGCGAAATCGGCGCGAAATTCAAACTCTTGTTTGAAATCACTCTGGTATTTATTATTATAATATTTAATTTTAATTGATTAAATGCATAGAATTTAATGAAAATAGTACTTAATTATTAGTATTACTCAAAAATGTTGTAAAATATTTAAAAATTTCATGCGAACAGTTATTAACAACTAATATTCCATTTTTTAATTATTACAACTATTTCTTATTAATTAATTTTTTTATTTAACTATCATAAGTTTTTCAGACTATTTAATATTATAATATTAAAAATAATATTAAATATTATAATATTAAAAATAATATTAAATATTATTCAAAAAATTATTGTTTAACTTTCACAATGATAAAAATTGTAATTTGTGTCATTTAAACAACACTAATTTATTTTCATACATATTTCAGAATAAATAAAAAATTCTGCTAAATCATAAAAATTAATTTCTTTGAAATATAATTCAAAATTGATTAAATCTTTTAAATTCTGTCATTTTTTATCATTTTTATTCTAATTTTTTAAATAATATTATTATTTTTGACAACTAATTGTATTAAACTTAATTTTCACACAAAATATTATTAAAAATTGATATTAATTCAATTAATTTTTTAAATAAAACTACATTATGAAATTATTAATTTTGCTTTTAGTAAAAAGTTGTGCTCAATTCTATTAATTTTTAATAATTGAGCTATATATCATTTATATATTAATTCAGTAAGAAATTCTGAATTTCAGAAACGTGCCACCTAAAACTTGAATATTTTTATTTTTTCTGAAATGATAATTTTTCGGCAACATTATAATTAATTTCAGAAAAACTTGTCGTCCGATTTCAATGATTCAACCAGTAATATTTTTGTCTTGAATCTAACTTTCAAGTAAACATTATTTTATTTAAAGATATTAAATTTTAACTTAAATTAATTGTTACATTAAATATTATTAAAAATTGATATTAACTATTTATTCAAAAATATTTTAGTAATTGTACTCTTAGTAAATGCCGTACTGAATTCTATTAATTTTTCAATTAACTGTATAATAAATTTTTTTATATTACGTTAGTAAAATATCGTGCTTAAATTTTAAAGTCTTATATTTACTATTTTCTAAAACTAGCCAATATTGAACGTTAGAAAATTATAAGTATTAAATAACATTAAAATAAAAATGATTTATTCTATTATTACAAGTTTTTATTATTCAATATTACAAATATTAAATTATCATTTTAATATTTTTTATGTTTAATTTCCAAAGTATGTACAATTCCATTCTACTATTATTAATTTGTAGATGTAAAATACTTTTGTCTATAAGATATTAAAATATCAAATAAGATATCAAATTTATAATTCTAATTATAATTATTAACAATTTATTTAAAATTTTGTATAATAATTACGCATTAGTAAAAAGTCCTATTTGATTCTGTTAATGTTTTTAGTAACTATTTAATAAAAAAAAGTTTGTTAATAATAGGTACTAAAAAGTCTTCAAGTTATTTTTGAAGTCTTAAATTTATAATTTAAAAGATTGTCATAATTTTAGTCTTTAACAGTTATATAAATTTATTTTGTAATTTATATGAAGTTTTATGTTTACATAGTAAATAATACTTTTATATTAATAATAATAATAAAAAGTTATAATAATAGAATAAATTATTTAATACTTATAAATTTTTTAAAGTTTAGTATTAGCTAATTTCAGAATATAATAATTTTAAGACTTCAAAGATTAAGCACAACTTTTACTACCAATTGTAATTATTAAAAAAAAATTTTTTAAATAGTAAAAAAAATTATTAGAATCAAATACAACTTTTTACTAAAGCGTAATTATTACCCACAATTTTGAATAAATTGTTATTAATAATTTAATATGAATTTCTGAAATGTGACTCCTAAAACTTACAATTAGATATTTTTATTTTTTCTAAAATAGTAATTTTTTCATTGCATTTTACATAGAAAATTATCATGTAAAAGGATTTTGCAAAAAAATGTTTAGTCATATCTCGTTATTAAAAATTCAAAATTTTTATTACTTTTTTAAAATTAATTTCGGAAAAACTTGTCGGACGATTTCAATAATTCAACCAGCAATATTTTTGTCTTGAATCTAACTTTCAAAAAAAATTATTTCGTAGAAAGAAATTAAATTTTAATAAACAAAAAAATGGTTTATTTATTAAAAACACTTTTTAATAAGGTTTAAAAAATAAGTAGAATTTTTTTGAATTAAAATTTCATGGATAAAGTGTTTTTTAAAAATATTTTTTATAAATAAACAATTTTTGGTTCCTTAAAATTTAATATCTTTAAATAAAATAATGTTTACTTGAAAGTTAGATTCAAGACAAAAATATTACTGGTTGAATCATTGAAATCGGACGACAAGTTTTTCTGAAATTAATTATAATGTTGCCGAAAAATTATCATTTCAGAAAAAATAAAAATATTCAAGTTTTAGGTGGCACGTTTCTGAAATTCAGTATTTCTTACTGAATTAATATATAAATGATATATAGCTCAATTATTAAAAATTAATAGAATTGAGCACAACTTTTTACTAAAAGCAAAATTAATAATTTCATAATGTAGTTTTATTTAAAAAATTAATTGAATTAATATCAATTTTTAATAATATTTTGTGTGAAAATTAAGTTTAATACAATTAGTTGTCAAAAATAATAATATTATTTAAAAAATTAGAATAAAAATGATAAAAAATGACAGAATTTAAAAGATTTAATCAATTTTGAATTATATTTCAAAGAAATTAATTTTTATGATTTAGCAGAATTTTTTATTTATTCTGAAATATGTATGAAAATAAATTAGTGTTGTTTAAATGACACAAATTACAATTTTCATCATTGTGAAAGTTAAACAATAATTTTTTGAATAATATTTAATATTATTTTTAATATTATAATATTAAATAGTCTGAAAAACTTATGATAGTTAAATAAAAAAATTAATTAATAAGAAATAGTTGTAATAATTAAAAAATGGAATATTAGTTGTTAATAACTGTTCGCATGAAATTTTTAAATATTTTACAACATTTTTGAGTAATACTAATAATTAAGTACTATTTTCATTAAATTCTATGCATTTAATCAATTAAAATTAAATATTATAATAATAAATACCAGAGTGATTTCAAACAAGAGTTTGAATTTCGCGCCGATTTCGCCCAGTATAGGTTAGTTTTCGCTGTTATATTGAGAAAAAGAAAAAAGCAAGCATTGCCGTGTATTCTCCGTTTCCTCCGCCGGTAGGTATAGTGGGGGAAGAATTGGCGGCGTGGTGGGGTAGAATTTCCGCCGACTGCTGGCATCCCTGGTAGAAACGATTAACCCTGAATAAATGTTCACAGAATGCACAGGAGAAACGCGGAAAAAAATCAAGCAAAAGCGAAAGGGGGAATTACAGCACTGCACAATTCACAGTACAATTCAATATCAAAATGAGTTCACAAATCAATCCTCGGCAATTTCGGTGACTATTCTAAGTGTCAGGGTTGAATTTAGTCTACAAATTTCTGAAATAATAAAAAAGTTCTTTTAATTCATTTGTATTTTTCTAAGTCAGGGCTCGAACCAATAAAAGTATTTTAAAATACGGCTTTATGGGCCAAAAATGCAAAATTACGGACCATTTATTGACAAAGTATAATAATAATAATTATTTTCTTATATTATAAGAAAATATTGTACTTCTTTAAAATTATTTTCATGAATTTTTTAACTAAAATTCTTCATGAAATCAATTAATTTTCGAAAAAGTTTTCTGCCAATTTTCAACAATCCTATTATTTTGACAAAATCTTACAATTATTATTTATTAAAAAATTTATTTTTTAGTTACATATACAACACTTCAGTTTATCAAGAAAGATCGGAATGGATATACAATGAAAAGAAATTTTCCGTCTTTACCGCCATACAACTGCCAAAACAGTTTGCTAATCCAGCCATACGAATGACAGTAACAGAGGACAGTAAGTGAATCAGTCTTCACATGTCTAACATAATCTAACTTATGTGCTAATCTGATATATTGTATGACTAGTTCAACCAAAATCCTTAACCAGAAGTTTATGGCTGAATTCTAGAAAGCATTTCTTTCAGTGTGTAACAAATTCATATGTTTAATTTTGAAAAAAAATTCTTACATACTATATTCACAATATTATATATATATATATGTATATATATATATATATGGAATTTTACGTGTAATGTACTAAGTTGAAATTCAACTTTTTGAAAAAAATTGAAACTCGGGGAATTTGTTGTTCTGTAAAGTAGAAATGTGTCCCAAAAAATATTTTTCACTTTTTCGAAAATTTGAAGGGGGTAGAGGGGGGCCAATTTGACCAATTTTGCTAACACTGGCTACTTTGTGAATTTTTTTAACATACTTTTAATGGGAAAAATTTTTTAGAATATGTTTCGGGAAGGTTTTTTCGTCGTCGTTCCAATTGTGAAAAGCAATATTTAATATTAATGTCAGAAATTTTTCCTAATAACATGAAAATGAATATTCACTAGGAAAACATTAAAAACAACAATTATTATTTATAATTATCTTACTAACTCAGAAACTTTTACTGAATATTAAAAAAATAGTAGACGATTTTAACTTCTACAGGTTCTTTTAGATACTGAACATGTCCACTGTCAAAATATTGTCGTTCTCTTTGAAGTGGTTTAGCTGTGCTGTAATCTGCATTTGCAGTCAATTTTACGCCAAAGTTTTCTTTTTAACTGCCTTCTAACACGCATGTTGTGATTAAATGATTATAAATTGAACCATAATTATAGTTATCTGGGATTGTTTGAGATGGAAATTTCATCCAGTTCTTTGGAAAATGTGTATTACTTGTTTCATTTATATATTTTAATCTTAATTTTTCTTCCTTAATTGCTTACCATTTTCCATAATCAGCGAACTGATTCAATTTAATCCCATTTGTGATGCACAAGTTTAGTCTAAAAAATAAGAAGTTGTTACTTGTGAATTATTTTATCAATAAGTTATTTTCTATATGAGGCATTCCATTTCCAACCGACCCCTCTCGTAAACAGTTGTCAAAGTAAAACAATCTTTAAATGAATATTTCTTCCATTCAGTGGAACCAAATTAAGTTTTACAATAGTGATAACAGAAACGATTGTTGCTAGCTACTTTAGCTGAATTATGTATGTATTTACCACGAGAATTTGAAATTAATGTTAAATGGATCTAATTTGGAAAAATTAACTAGCGAAAGTGAAAAAAATTTCACAGATTACAAACATTGTATACATTTTATTGTCTGTAATATTCCTACGTCTGAGTGCTACCTGAATGAATGTCCTAAATGTCCTGACAAAAACAAAATTGAGAAAGAATTAGCGTTAATCTTTAAAACAAATAAAATACAAGAAATCGAATTTCAAATGTGGCAGAATACCAACAGGACAACACTTAAAACCAAAGTAATGAAAACCAAGCAGTTTATTGCAGATTTTGCTGAAAAATTAATGCGGCTAAAAGTTCATGATTTTATAGGACAAAAGCAGAATTCTTTTCTACGTGATTTAAAAAATAACTTATTGCCTGGTCAAATCCTTTTTCAAATTAATTACGCTGAAAACTATGAATTTGTTGCACAAAATGCAGCTAAGGCTTTCTATTGAAACAACAATCAGGCTTCATTATTGACAGTGTTAATTTATTTTAAACGAGACGATGCACTACAGAGTAAGTCTATGGTTAGTTATTATTCCGGATAATTTGAACCACGATTCCATATCAGTCTATCAGTGTCAGCAAGAAATCATTTAATTTTTAAAACAAAATTTTGAGGTAAATAAAGTAATTTACTTTTCTGATAGAGTTCCCCAACAATTTAAAAATAAGAACAGTTTTCTGAATTTAAAATTCCACGAAGTCGATTTCGGTCTACCGTCCGTATGGAATTTTCATGTAACTGGACATGGGAAAGGCGCTTGCAATGGTTTAGGTGGAAACTTAAAGCGACAAGCTGCACGGGCAAGCTTACAACGACCATCAGGAGAGCAAATTCTTTCAGCTGAATCTCTTTTCACGTGGGCTAAAAATCATTTAACTAAAATTGAAATTAGATTTGCTTCAATGAAAAATTATTCAATTTTAAAAGAGAAGTTTTAAAAGAGATTTAAAGATGCTGTTACAATACCGGGAACGCAACAGTATCATTCGTTTCTACCTATTTCTCAACAGCAACTTTGTTTGAGAAAGTACTCATCCTCTGTATCAACAGTCTTCCCTACACTTCAGCGATCTCGAAAATGTCAAAAAAACATAATTATCTTCGATATTGTTTGCAAATGTTTTATTAAATTGTTTAAATTGTTTAATTATTTTAATGAGTTAAAATACTATTTAAAATAATTATTATTGTAAATTATTTAAATATATTAAATTTAGATATACTTATATTATATTGTTTATATTTAAAAACTTGTATTGTTATTGTAAAAAATTATATTGTGAAAATAAAAAAAATAAAAAACTTTATTGATTCAAGAAAAATTCCGCCAGCATAAAAATTTATTACGTAATAATGTTGTTTAAATAATAAAATTATTAATTAAATTAAATTTTTTAAATATTTGACTTTAAATTATAATAAAATAGAATAATTTTTTAAATCAGTTTAATATAGATAACCTGAATGCTTCGTTAAAAATATTTTTGCAAAAACCAATGCCACCTAACTCAATAAATGGTTTTCAATTTATACATATAGTAGCGAAGGGAAATAAGCTCCAGAATTCAGAACTGAGACTGTGTCAATATTCCCTACTTGCAAGCGTGAAATAAAGTCTTTACATAACAATGGGAGAGTGACGACTCTCTCTCCCACTTGGGAAACATAGAAGTCGTCCTCGGGGAGATAGTTTCCGACTTCGATCTCCTCGTGTAGGGAAGTATATATGTGACCGGGTCCTTCAACTTCTCACTTCTTCTATGTCAACGTGAGGAGCACCACAACTCCTCGTTCTTGAAAATGAAAAATAGGGAGGATGTACGTCAGTTTTTTTATCACTATAAGTTCGTCATTTACAATGACCTACTTACCCGTTCAATTTCTTCTGGAATTGAGAAAGTCACCGTCCTCTTCTAAAGGACGACTTCTGACTTTTCTCTCTTCCTATCTCAAGGAGATTGATGTCTACAACTTCTTTCCTTGAGGACGACTTCGTTTCCCTGGTGGGGTGAAAAAGTTGTCACACTCTCTCCTGGCCTGGTTAAAGGGAGGTTCATTCCCAAGTCCTTCACAAGGGACTTTGTGAAGGATTGACTTTAATTAGGTAGAAAGACTTTCTTCTAAAAGGAAGTCCTGTTACAAGTCTTACCACCAAAAAAAGGGAGGAAAGGTTGGTGTGAAGACTTTTTTCCTAAAGAAAGTCCTGTTACAAGTATTTCCACCAAAGTAAGGGAGGGAGAAGTGATGTCAGCTCTCCATTGGTCAACAGAGACTAGTCAGGGGATAAGTGGTCCTCCTACTTAGCAAGTAAGAGAAGTACCTTTTACCTAGGGGAGACTGAGTCTTTCAAAAGAGAGGTGGCATTAGTTCTAGTAAGTAGGAAGATGAAGCTGAAGCTAGCCACCACTTTTTAGCCATCATTTACACTACTTTTTAAGAACACCCTATATAAGATATGTATAATATTTACCGAAAAAAGGACTTTTTCGGAAAATACTAATTTAAAAACATTTAAGAGGGTAGAAAACATTAGAATTTTGTTTAATAATTTTCAAGACATTAACATTAATGAAAAAATTAAAAACTACTTAAATTGTTATAAATAATGCACCGCAGTTTATATTATTTACCGAAAAAGGACTTTTTTCGGGCAGAAATTTTCTTAATTTTTGAATTATTAAAGATTTTGTAGTTTAGAAGTTTAAAAGCTCTCCAAAATGTTTTTCAAGAAGGATCCTCAGTCCAGAAACAAATGACATAACCTCAAAATATGATTATTTTTAATTTAATGAACAACTTTGTCTTTTAAAAGGCAGGCATTTTTTCAACTTATTAACTATCAAAGATTTTGTAGTTTATTAGAAGCTTGAAAGCACTCCTAAAATTTTTTCAAAGTATGATTACTTTTAATTTAATAAACAAATTTTTACATATATTATTTATTGCAGACTAAGTACAGTCTATTTTACAAGAAAGGTGGTACATCCCCATTTTTACACTCCAAACATAATTCCGCGCTTCATTAACAAAATATATAAACATAAATTAAAGATTAAAATCAGGCAGAAACTCTTAGTTTCGCATAGAAAGCATAGCTGTTATCATTTCAACAAATTTTTTTATTGTCTTCGCATCATCCGACGACAAAACATTTATCCAGAATGACACATGGGTGTCGCACTCTAGAAGCTCAGGAAAATAGTATTTTCTGCTTTCATAAAATTTTGGTCAATCGATGAGGAAATGATGGAAGCCGTCACTTAATTCGTCACAGTAGAGATAATGTTCGGCCGTCGGTAGTTTGTATTTTACTTTACTTATTGAGATGCTTTTAGAATACCTGTTATTCAATCTAATTTGAGCAAACGTTCTTTTTCTGCCTAGATTAAATCTTCTGTAAAGATATAGCTGGGTACCATCTTGTAAGGGTAGATACGGCCATATCGATAGACTTTTAGATTCACTTCTTGCTAAAAGATCACGTTCCAGCATTATCTGGTTATAATTTTCCAAAATCAAGTCTTTATTGTTAATAATGTTTTACAAAGAAGAGAAATTCTCTGGTTCAGCCGAACATCCCCTCATACAAAGACGCTTCAAACAACCATACCAATTCAACTCTCTATCCAGCGCATGCTTAGACCGGGTCAATTCCATGATACGAAGAAGACACTGCTTGGGATACCTAGTATTATCCATTTTATATATCTTATTAACCCAGGCTAATGTTCTTCTCATTATATCACATGACAATGGCAATCTTCCCGCTTCTAATCGAACTGCGTAATTTGGTGTATTTCGAGGTAAAAATAATAATTGTTTAAAAAAAACCCTGCCAGTTCTGAAACCAGACTGGAATTCGGGTATGACTTTTTTCATAGTTTCCCAATTGCATAGCCTGGCATATAAAATCTGCGTAAATATTTTTGCGATACAATTTACAAGGGATATCGGCCTGTAGTTATTCGCTACACTCGGATCACTCTTTTTATATATCATACACATCGTTAATTTTTCCCAATCTTTCGGTATCCTTTCTTCTTCCAAAATCTTATAACAAATGTTTCCAAAAATACTACCCACTTTTTTGAGAATCTTTTATAAAAACTATAAATAATGCCATCATCGCCAGAAGCTTTTGCATCTTTGCATTTTTTCAGGCTAATTAAAATCTCTTCATATGTTTTTTTTATCAAGCATAGGTTCCGAAATTTGCGCAATGGGGTCGTTTGACGGTACAGCATAAATAATTTTCTTGCAGGAAGTTTTTTGTTGCTCAAAATTTGCTCAACTTCCCCGCTTAGTGAAAATCCAGTCGCTCAATTTTAATCCTACAGGAAGTTGATTTTTAATTTTCAATTTGATTTAATTTTTCGTTTTTTTGTAGACGTCTTCGAATATTTTTGATCGAATGTCCTTTTAAATTCTTGTATGGGCTGTAGAAATTGTGCTTCCTTAGTGAAGTTTGCTATTCCTTTTCTTACTTTTAGCATATCATCAACTGTAAAGCGAGGCACTGACATGGAAACGACAGCGTTACCATGTATGCCCATAGACAAACATGCACTCCACAATTATCACTTAAAGTGATAAAAAAAATTAATTAATTTTTAAAATTAAAGTCTTGAAAAGTTTCGATGTGGAATGTCAATAGGGCAATATACTTTTTCCAATTGATTTGGATTTTGTTGATCTCTGAATACGTAGAAATGAATTTGATACAACTATCAATAAGTATTCTGGGTGCATCTGCGTGTAGCAGGTCGATATGTATCATCGATTCATTTATAAAATCGACTATTAATAAAACAGACACACAAAAAAAAGTTGTCTGTTTTTTGAACCAGACATACATATCTTATAGTATTTTTGCCCGCTGAAAACGAATCTGAAGTCAGAATTGCTCCATCATCCTCTGTTTTTTTTAAATCGAGAAAACTACCCTTAACTTCAAATTTTAAAGTAAAAAAATTGAATAAAAGATTTCTCTTTAAAACAAGACAATAAATTTATCTACTTATGCTACAACAACTCAGAAACAATGTCAACATTGCTTAAACACCCTTTGTTTTTTATGAAATCGAAAAAACTACCCCTAAAATGTAAAAATTCAAAATTATAATATTGAAAGTAAAAACCCACATTGGTTTTCAAAGCAACAAAATAAATTTATGCACTTCTCTTTTAACATTTCAAAAGCAATATAAAAATTACTTTATCATCCACTGTGTTTTTATATTGAAAAAACTGCCCCTAATATGTAAAAATTCAAAATGTATAGTAAAAAAAATGAAAAACCACATTGTTTTTCAAAATAGAACAATAAGTTTATGTACTTCTCTTTCGACAACTCAAAAGCAATGTCAAAATTTCTCCATCACCCTTTGTTTTTTTTAAATTGAAAAACCTACCCTTAAATTTGACAAAATAAAAGTTTAAAGTAAAAAAAAATGAAAAATCACGATGTTTTTCAAAACAGAATAAGAAATTTATATATTTCTTTTTTAACAACTCAAAAGCATTAGCAAAAGTGCTCCATCACCCTTCGTTTTTTCAAATTGAAATTACTACCCCTAATATGTAAAAATCAAAATGTATAATAAATAAAATGAAAATCACAACAAATTGATTTAAATTAAATTGCGAATTAAAACGTCATAATTTTTGTTGTTAAATGTTTGAAGAAACTCTTTTTTAAGTTAAAAAATTAAGATTTTTCAGACGGAAATTAAAAAAACTGTACTTTTTTTATTGTGAGTTTAAATTGGGCGCGTTTATTTGTTACTTGGTTGTTTACTAGGTGGCTACGTTTACAGAGGTCTCATTTGTTTCTCTCGCTAGTGAAGTTGATATGTCTCTGTTATATATAGAGGCACTTCCAATAACACATTTTTTTACGTTGTTAAATTTTGGCACGTATATTAACCGTTCCTTTTATTTTCAGATTTTTTAAAAATATTGCTGAGTATTCATTTAGGATATACATATAAATTTAATCAGTCTTTTTTAGGACTAAAATTTTAGTTTTTCTTTCAGATTTTATATATTTTAGAACTATATTAATTTCTGATATTTATTTTCAATCAGTCCTTTTCAGGACTAAAATTCTAGATTTTTCTTTTTAGAACTTATATATTTTTATAGCTATATATAAATTCTTGATATATATTTTCAATCAGTCCTTTTCAGGGCTATACAGTTGAACCTTTTCAGTATCAATTTTGAGTATTTCACTGTACTTAACTCTTTCTTGCTTTTCCTATCTCTGTATAAAGAATGCTTTAATCTGGATGTTATTGACCAAAATTCAAACTGGATACCACATGTAATTTGTGCTTCTTGTTACACCATGCTATTTCGTTGGGAGAAAAATCGAAAGCTCAATTAAAATTTTCTGTGCCAATGATATGGAAAAAACCACCCGGCAAAAAAGATTGCTATTTTTGCAATACAAATACAGTAGGTTTTAATTCCATCAATAAATCTAAAGTATGCTACGCAAGTGTTTCTTCCGTTGAGACACCAAAAATAATAATCGAAGAGGATCAAGAATGTATAAATTTTGATGATACTGTTCAAAAAGAAGAAATATTTTTTGATGAAAGCTCTGCAGATGAAAGTGAATGTGATTTTGAAACTGATAACAGCGATTTTATAAATTATAAATCCTATTATCGAAAGGAACTTGTGCTTACACTTATCGTGATAGAGAAAAAGATTTTAGTAAATTTTTTTCTCAGGATGATAAATTGGTGTACTGTTCAGACGTAAAGGGATTGGTAGATGAACTAAAATCTAATGTTTATAAAGACGAAGAGTGGAGATTGTTTATTGACTCTTCAAAACGAAGCTTTACAACCGTCCTTCTTAACAATGGAAATATCTTTGCACCTATACCAATAGCCCATTCTTCAAAATTGAAAGAAAAGTATGAGAACTTAGAATACGTATTAGAAAAAATTATGTGAACTGAACATCGTTGGCAAATTTGTGGAGATCTCAAAATTTCAACCATGATTCTAGGCCAACAATCAGGATTTACAAAATATTTTGAAAAACAATGTGATTTTTCATTTTTTTAACTTTAAACTTTTATTTTGTCAATTTAAGGGTGGGTTTTTCAATTTAAAAAAACAGAGGGTGATGGAGCAATTTTGACATTGCTTTTGAGTTGTCGAAAGAGAAGTACATAACCTATTGTTCTATTTTGAAAAACAATGTGGTTTTTCATTTTTTTTATTATACATTTTGAATTTTTACATATTAGGGGTAGTTTTTTCAATATAAAAACATAGTGGATGATAAAGTAATTTTTATATTGCTTTTGAAATGTTAAAAGAGAAGTGCATAAATTTATTTTGTTGCTTTGAAAACCAATGTTGGTTTTTACTTTTAATATTATAATTTTGAATATTTACATTTTAGGGGTAGTTTTTTCGATTTCATAAAAAACAAAGGGTGTTTAAGCAATGTTGACATTGTTTCTGAGTTGTTGTAGCATAAGTAGATAAATTTATTGTCTTGTTTTAAAGAGAAATCTTTTATTCAATTTTTTTACTTTAAAATTTGAAGTTAAGGGTAGTTTTCTCAATTAAAAAAAAACAGAGGATGATGGAGAGGCCTTAGCTGCAAAAAAATTAATTTTGAGTTACTTATGTCATTCTATAGTTTTTGAGTTGTTCTTTAATATGCAAAAATAAAAAATAATTTTTACTTACAGGTTTTTTTGTTATTAATGTTTAAAAATGAGCTTGTTCAATGTTTACACGTGGTTATTCAGAAAATCTGCCCCTCTACTTACTAATACTACTACACTGGCCATGCACGTACAATTCGTGCACTTCGTGTAACACGGACAACTATCAATGTGTAATGAGTAGTGGGGCTGAATTTCATTGGAACGCCTTGACCAATCAGAGTGGTTCTACTTTAAATGCCTTTTCTGTAAAATTTGTCTGTTGCAGCTAAGGTCCCTTTCACCGTGGAGCGTCACATATATTTTTAAACATTATTTTTCTTTATTAATGTAAAAAATCTTTTCCTTCACACTTTACTTAGGCCTTAGCCTGAGTAATACCTAAGTTTCTGCCTGTAAATTTATGTGACAAGAAATTAAAAATGCATTATGAACATTTCAAAGGAATGGTTATAATGTAATTTTAATTGATTTTTAATTTAAAAACTTTACCATTGGTTCCTTGCAATGATGTGGGCGGTAACGCCCCCGTCTCCACCCTATACTTGACCCTTCCTATGGGTTAATTTTTTACCTGAATGACATTTTGTCACTCTTGTTTTTGCTCTTGTACACTTCGGACGTTTTTAAGCTTGTGATTTTTCATTGGTTTTGTGATTTTCGAAAGTGTTAAGAATGCCAAATAATAAGATTTGCTGCAATCCCTTCAAACTTCCTCAACATTTTTGGGTAAAGAAAAATATCTCACGGCCAACTGCATTGTGTAAGGAGAAATTTCCGGATATTGGAGAGTATATTTGCATGTCTTGTAAATTGTTATTATCAAAGGGCTTGGATCCACCAAAAAGCAGTTACGTAAGTACTGAAATTGATGTCAATGATAATGAAAATAATTTGTGTTCATGTCAGAGTTCTTCTATTTCACCTACAAGTGAATTTGATCCAGAATATATTCAGAATGACGATGGGCGCGAAATGATCAATTTAGTTTAAAAAAATTTGAAAGTGCATCAACTGTTAGAGAAAAAATCCATTGGTTAACAATTACTCTCCTTACTTGGGATATTGCAAAATTACAAAAAGAATTTAAAATTTCGTATAAATTAGCTGTAAGGTAAATGTACACAATTGCGTGCTAGTACATAATTCCGTGCTATTTTCTTAAATTAAGTCGAATAAGAAATTGACAAAATATTTCAACAAATGAAAAATTTTAGCATAAACTTTGCTATTTATTTAATCAATATTCTGTGTTTTAATTGCATCTGTTTAGTTTATGTACTCAAAATAAAATATTTTGTCAGTCAATCGACGACTAAGAGTCGTGCAATAAGTTAGGTTAAAGTGACAGCTACGACTAGAGGTGATTTTCTTAAGGAAAAGAAAAGTGAAGTGTGAATATTTTTTAATTTATGTTTTCATTTTTTGATTAATTAAGGCCTATTTAAATGATATTTCCTATTGCTGAGTGATTTTTAAAAGTTTTTTTTACATGAAAACCACTTTTTTAAATACACGGAATTACGTTCGCTCTTCTCACACGAAGTACATTATTCCGTGTGACACACGTAAATATGGATTTACATTGCTTTATATTAAACTTGTTTTAATGAATCTAATAAGAATATTTAATATATTTACACTTTTTAATAAAAAATGAAATTCTAAACAAACAAATGAGGTAATTACGTGGTAGTGTTTTACTATCCATTTATTAATTATAATCTGTTTTATAACTCTAATTTTACGAACGGAATTAGGTTCAAAACATTTTATATGCGTTCCTAATTCCGTGCTATAACCTTATTTGCTATAGCAGATTGATAGAGACGACATCCTCATCTACAATGCTCAAAATGTTTTTAAAGAACTAAATTTTCATGTAATATTTAATAACCGCGAAGTATATTATGTTATTAATTTTATTAAGAATAATAATTATTGTCAAAAAGATTGATATTTTATATAAAAATGCGTAAAAACGGAATATACCGCAATTATGGACAAGCTAGCACGGAATTACCTACATGACAAAAATTTGGCACGGAATTACGTTCAATTCAGTGTTTTAAAAAATTAATAAAAATTAATATAAATTTAGTTTTAAAACAGATAAAACCAATGGAAAACTGAGAATGATTAATTAACTTTCACGATGCAAATGTTTTCTTGCACTTTAAGTTATTTACTAAAATAACATAAATAAAATTCTCAGCAAGGGCCTTAACATGCCAAAAATGTTCAATCTGAATATGATTTTGGATCATATCCACCTGCAAGAGAATGTAATTATTAATTATTTAGTTATTTACTAAAATAACATAAATAAAATTCTCAGCAAGGGCCTTAACATGCCAAAAATGTTCAATCTGAATATGGTTTTGGATCATATCCACCTGCAAGAGAATGTTTTTCTAATAGCGAATCAGAAAAAATGGTAAATTTTTATCTGTCCGAGGAAATAAGTCGTGTCATGCCAGGTCAAAAAGATGTTGTTTCTGTTCATCAAAAGGATGGTAAAAAAGCAAAGTTACAAAAACATTTAATTTTGTGTATTGTAAAGGAAGCTTATGTAGAATTTAAAAAAGAGAATCCAGAAATAAAAGTAGGATTTAGTAAATTTGCTTCTTTACGTCCTAAGCAATGTATTCTTGCAGACAGTCATGGAACACATATCGTATGTGTATGTAAAATCCATCAAAATTTCAAATTATTATTGAATGGTTTAAAATGTATTTTTCATGAAATTCCAGTTACAAATTATATAGATATTTTAAATCGTGTGATTTGTGTTGAACCAACAAGAGATTGTTATTTCAAAAAGTGTAATTTTTGCCCTGGTATTGAAAACATTGTATCTCAAATAGAAGAAACTCTCTTAGAAAATAACATTAAATCCTTAATATTGAATTGAATTTATCACTCGGTGGCATTTAATAATATTGATGAATTTATCGATCACTCCGAGTCATTCAGAATTAAAAAATTTTTTTAATTTTTACGTTTCAACGGCACAGCCGTCCTCTTCAAAAACTAAAAATTTATTATAATTATAAACATATATACATAAACATTTTTCAATTAAAAAATTATTATATAAAAAAAAATTATAAAACAAAATATTTTTACACAAAAAAAATAGAAAGATTTACCATTAAAAGAATATAAATAAAAATAAACTTATGACATTTTTAAACAATTTGACGATTATTAAAAACGTCTCGCTTGACACGATTGCTAATAGACACTGATCAATTATAAAGTCATTAGAATAAATGTGAAGAGAGGGAAAGTAAGTTCATTGAACTTATTACAATAATGCGAAAATATTAAGAGAAATGTCAAGGTGTTGCCAAACAATGAAGTGGCTACAAATATTTTCTCTCATTAAGGAAATGAAGATAACAATTACTAAGATTTTGAGTGTCATCTTTTTTGTTTATTGCGTTCTTTTGCAATCTAATATGAATCATTTCAGAAGTTAGACGTTTGCTCTCATTAGATTCTTTGTCAAGTATATAAAAATTGTCCCAATCAAAGTCATGTTTATGTAAGTTTCTATGAGTAGCAGTGACGCCAATTTTAGCTTTTTTGTGTTCGTTAATACGAACTCCCACCATTCTATTTGTTTCACCAACATATGATGCTGAACAATCATTACAATTTGTTTTATAAACAACATTAGTAGTCTCAAATTTATTATTTTTATCCTTACACTTTTTGATTAAACCATGACTCAAAACTTTATTATTGGTTGGTACAGTTAAAATATTATACTGTTTAAGAATTAATGAAGTTTTTTCATACAGATTTTGTACATATGGCAAAAATACTTTTGGTGATCTTCTATATAAAAAAATGAATTTATATTGTTTTTTTGAATATTGGATTCTATAGAACAAATGCGTTTCTTAATGTATTTATTTATAAAATCAATAGGATAATTATTACGAAGAAGAATTATTTTTACATATTCAATATTTTTAAAATGGAATTTTTTGTGAGATAATTTTATTGCTCTGTCCGTTAAATTATAAATAATTGCAATTTTTTGGGCTATTGGATGTTGTGAGTCATAATTCAAAGTTCGCTCAGAAAAGGTAGGTTTTTTATACCAATCCGTGATTACATTTTTATTATTCCTAATTATAAGGACGTCCAGAAAGTTAATTGAATGATTAATTTCAATTTCATGAGTAAATTGTAATCTTGCATCATAACTGTTAAAAATGTCCAACATTTCTTGAATTTTGTCATTTGAAATGCATGTGATTACATCATCAACATATCTAAAGAAAAACAACGGTTTAAAAGATAATAAACTTAAACAGTGCGTCTCGAGATCATCCATAACGATGTCCGCAAATAATCCAGATATGGAAGAACCCATTGGTGTACCATAAGTTTGCTGGTAAAATTTGCCATTAAATTTGAAAAAAAATATTTTTAAATAAAAAAGAGCATGCGTCAAGTAAATCATCGAGAGGGATGCATGAATTTTTAGAAATGGTTGAATAACGTTTAATGATGCAATCAGATACATGTGCAGATCCAACATTTGTAAACAAAGACTTGACATCTAGACTAATTAAAATATGATTATCTGGAATAGTGAAATTTTTAATCTTTTCAATGAAATCAAAACTATTGCGAATGTAAGATTTTGGTTTAGGTATAGATTCATTAAGAATATTGAGTAAATGTTTGGAAAGAAAATATGTTGGTGAGCCTACAGTAGAAACAACAGGTCTAAAAGGGCAATCCTTTTTATGTATTTTTGGTAGACCATAAAATTTAGCAAGATTCGTATTAGTTTGTGTCAGAGCAAAATCACTGTATGATTTATTTAAGTATCCACTTATATTCCAATATTTTAATAACTCATATGTGTTGGATTTTAGTTTTGGAAGTGGATCTTTTTTTATAACTTTATAAGTATCCGTATCAGATAGTAATAGTTCGGTACTCTTTAAATAATCATCCTTGTTTAGTGCAACCGTAACATTTCCCTTATCGGCGATAGTAAACATAACATTTTGATTGTTTTTGACAAAAAGTTTTGCGTCGTTAAGCTTTTTTGTGAAAATTCTGTCCTTAATAGTAATGTGACTGTGATTATGATGTTCAAAAGAATTAATATTTTTTATAATTTTATTCCTAATATCATTTAAAATATCACTATTTAAGTTATACAAATTAAAAAAATGTTCTATAGATTTTATATATTCAACCGTAGAGTTTAAAGAATTGTTGTTGTTATTATTGTTGAATCTAAAACCATTGCCAAGAGAAACGACATCGATGACATTATTAGGAATATCACAGTTAGATAAGTTTAAGAACCATTTTTTTTTTGGACAAGATGGATTATCAATTTTATCACATTTTTTGTTGTTTTTAGTACACATAAATTTAAATTTTTTGAAGGATTTATCCTTTTGTGCAGTAACAAAACGTGTATGCTCTTTGTCATGCATTGAAAATATTAATTTAGAAATGTGAGGTAAAAAATTATTGTTTATAACAGAATTTAAAAATTCTATTTTATGTTTTAAAAAATGAATATGAATACATTTATCCTCAATTACAATATTTAGTAGTTTAGTTTTTAAATTTTTTATAAGTAAGTTAAATTTGTTAAAACCAGTTTTACTATGGAAGAAAAAATGGTTTAGTGATTTGCTACTAGTGTCAATGTGTTTTGGTGTCAAGTCGTACGTACGGCATTGAAGCAAAAACTGCAATTGCGATGAAAAGCGTGAAAGTTGTTGATTGGTATTAATCCAGTCTTTAAGGATACACTTCTCCTGATGTGAAGAGACCAATTCGAAGATGTGATTTGCTGTGCAAATCATATTTGACCGTTGTAGATCCATGGTCAGTAATTAATATTGAATTGAATTTATCACTCGGTGGCATTTAATAATATTGATGAATTTATTGATCACTCCGAGTCATTCAGAATTAAAAAATTTTTTTAATTTTTACGTTTCAACGGCACAGCCGTCCTTTTCAGAAACTAAAAATTTATTATAATTATAAACATACATACATAAACATTTTTCAATTAAAAAATTATTATATAAAAAAAATTATAAAACAAAATATTTTTACACAAAAAAATAGTAATAATAGTACTAAAAACAACAAAAAATGTGATAAAATTGATAATCCATCTTGTCCACAAAAAACTTTCTGGACGTCCTTATAATTAGGAATAATAAAAATGTAATCACGGATTGGTATAAAAAACCTACCTTTTCTGAACGAACTTTGAATTATGACTCACAACATCCAATAGCCCAAAAAATTGCAATTATTTATAATTTAACGGACAGAGCAATAAAATTATCTCACAAAAAATTCCATTTTAAAAATATTGAATATGTAAAAATAATTCTTCTTCGTAATAATTATCCTATTGATTTTATAAATAAATACATATTATATATTTTATAAATTTTATATAATAAATAATAGAAACGCATTTGTTCTATAGAATCCAATATTCAAAAAAACAATATAAATTCATTTTTTTATATAGAAGATCACCAAAAGTATTTTTGCCATATGTACAAAATCTGTATGAAAAAACTTCATTAATTCTTAAACAGTATAATATTTTAACTGTACCAACCAATAATAAAGTTTTGAGTCATGGTTTAATCAAAAAGTGTAAGGATAAAAATAATAAATTTGAGACTACTAATGTTGTTTATAAAATAAATTGTAATGATTGTTCAGCATCATATGTTGGTGAAACAAAAAGAATGGTGGGAGTTCGTATTAACGAACACAAAAAAGCTAAAATTGGCGTCACTGCTACTCATAGAAACTTACATAAACATGACTTTGATTGGGACAATTTTTATATACTTGAAAAAGAATCTAATGAGAGCAAACGTCTAACTTCTGAAATGATTCATATTAGATTGCAAAAGAACGCAATAAACAAAAAAGATGACACTCAAAATCTTAGTAATTGTTATCTTCATTTCCTTAATGAGAGAAAATATTTGTAGCCACTTCATTGTTTGGCAACACCTTGACATTTCTCTTAATATTTTCGCATTATTGTAATAAGTTCAATGAACTTACTTTCCCTCTCTTCACATTTATTCTAATGACTTTATAATTGATCAGTGTCTATTAGCAATCGTGTCAAGCGAGACGTTTTTAATAATCGTCAAATTGTTTAAAAATGTCATAAGTTTATTTTTATTTATATTCTTTTAATGGTAAATCTTTCTATTTTTTTTGTGTAAAAATATTTTGTTTTATAATTTTTTTTTATATAATAATTTTTTAATTGAAAAATGTTTATGTATGTATGTTTATAATTATAATAAATTTTTAGTTTTTGAAGAGGACGGCTGTGCCGTTGAAACGTAAAAATTAAAAAAATTTTTTAATTCTGAATGACTCGGAGTGATCGATAAATTCATCAATATTATTAAATCCTTAACTTATCAACAATGGTTAAATACTGATCGTTCTTCTTTAGAAACGGTCACGCAGGAAGCAAATGATTTTCTTAACAACTTCAAGCAGCAATTAAATGTACTTCAAACTTCATAGCTAAAAATCAAAATAAATTTTTGACAGATCTAAAATTGAATTTAAAAATAGGTGAATTCATTGTAATCGGCGATTTCTCTGAAAATTATACTTTTATTATTCAAAATGCAATACAGAGTCATCACTGGAACAACAGTCAAACAACGATACATCCTTTTGTAATTTATCGTTCTGATCGTGACGAAAATAGTATTGCAAAATTTGAAAACTTTGTAATAATTTCTGAATGTAATGAACATACCACAGAAGCTGTTTACCTTTTCCAAAAAAGACTAATTACATGGCTTAAAACAAAGTATAGTTCAGATGAATTAAAAAAAATTTATTATTTCTCCGACGGTGCAGCATCGCAGTACAAAAATAAAAAAAATTTTATCAATTTAACACATCATTTCGATGATTTTAATATAGCAGCTGAATGACATTTTTTTGCGACTTCACATGGAAAAAATGTTTGTGATGGACTTGGTGGTACAGTGAAGAGATTTGTACGACGTGAAAGTTTAAGAAGACCAGATACTGAACCAATTACATCTCCTAAAGCATTTTTTCAGTTAGTGAAAAATAAATTTGACACAATTACGTTTGACTTTTGTTTCATTGAAGACCATCAAAATATAAAATTAGAAATATCTGAACGATTTAAATCTTGTAAAACAATCACCGGTACAAGAAGTTTCCATTCTTTTGTTCCAATTTCAAATAAAGAAATAAAATGTAAACTTGTTTCTAATTTCGACGACACCCATTCCCAAATATTAAACATCATGTAATTAATTGAAATTCTTTTGGTATTGTATTCACAGTTATATAATTTATTTGCAATATGTATGTAAAATTTTTTAAAAAATTAAAACATTTTTCTAATAATTTTTTTTCAAACATTGTTTCTAATGCATAAGTGTTTTGCAATAATTAAACACAAATTTTTTAAACACGCCAGCATTTAAAATAAAATATATGTTGCCAGTCCTAAGCCTGGGTAAAGTGTGAAGGAAAAGATTTTTTACATTAATAAAGAAAAATAATGTTTAGAAATATATTGTTAAACTGTTTATAATAATAATATATAGGTATATGATTAATAAATGTATTCGGGGCGAGCAGTAAAGGTCATATCATCTTTTAAAATACACTGATATAGGCGCTGCTTAGTTAGCGCAACGCACAAAAACTCGTAGCGCAAACTTCAAAAATTTTTTTCTCCAAAAAAAACCAAAAAACACTTCTTTAAAAATTTAACCACTTATTAAGGAAGGTTCAAATTTTGAGAAAATAATTTTTCTAGAATATTCCATGATGTCCTTCACTTTTTTTTAACAATAATAAATTATTGTTTAAACAAATTATTGAAAAATTAATTTTTCTTAAATTTTTTTTTAATATTATAAAAAATTGACATTTTCTCTACAATTTTGAATAAATGACTTTTTCTTGTAGAATCAATAGTTTTCGAAATAAAAATTCTCAAAAAAAGTCATTTTTTTCAGTTTCCAATTTTTCATATCTAAATATCTTGCAAAAAAAAAATTTTTTTGCAAAACTGTTTGGCACAGTTATTTATTACCCCAAGTACTACAAAATTACGAACTTTAAGAAAAATCGGTGATCCAACATTTGCTTTTCGTATGGAACTGCCCTAGTCTATTTTCAAGAGATTGTAATTCTACTACAAAATTACGAACTTTAAGAAAAATCGGTGATCCAACATTTGCTTTTCGTATGGAACTGCTCTATGGTGTTAACTTTAAAAAATTTTGCATATAATAAAAATCATTAAGAATCATGTAAACAATGGTTGTAGTCATGAAAATAATAATTCAAGATTGAATTTTAATTAAATAAAGATTTTTTTAATAAAAAAATAAAAATGTTTGTCATTATCAGAGAAACAATATTAAAGGGTCCAATTCTCATTTAGAAAACAATTATTTTTCATTGTAAGTAAATATTTTAATGAAAGAAACATTTTATTTAAAAATAATTTTTATGAAACTTTAATTCAATGAAAATATCCTATGACCGGTTTGCCCCACCGAAAACGGTCCGGTTCGCCCCACAGCCTCATTTTGAGAATAAATGTTTGTCAAAAAGAAACGCTTTGCAAATTCATCAAAGTTTTTGGTGGTAAATATTCCTGAGATGTGTACCTTCAAAACCCAAGACTTCATTTTTGGAAATATTATACGATTTTCTCAGAATCTCCATAAGAAAAAATTCGTAAAAGTGTAGAAAAAAACTAAAAGCAAACTTTTGCTCCCAGCGTTGCACAAACAAAAGTAAAAAATGTAAAATTGAAAAAATAATGTATACTACACATGGTTGTTTCAATTTTCTAAATAGCACTTTTGACAATTTCGCCATTTCGGAAATATTGAGGGAAGTCCGGTTTACCCACCGGTCCGGTTTGTCCCACTTTCCCTTATATATGGGAATTAATATAAATCCTTTTATTTATAAATTGAAAATTTATAAAAAAATTAGACTTTTCTTAATTAAATTATTTAACGGCATATATTATCATTATATCATATAAAATATACTTAAATTCAGCTGGATAAACATTAAAATTTCGGTAAAACATTATGTCTATTAATGTAGTACAATAAAAGTTTATAATTATTAACAATAATAAATTGTTTAAACAAATAATGATTATTATTGTGATAAATTAATTGTAGAATAATTTGTTATCAATAGTTATATTTAATTTTAAGATTTTTTATATTATAATGTTAATATTTTTTTAAAAAATGGGAAGCCCAGGTAGGGCTCATCTGGCCCCCACTTTTTAACTGGGTTAACTTGGGCAGATTTCCACACGGGTATCTTTTTCTTTTCATCTTTTTAGATAAATAACAGAAATTTATCTATTTATAACGCAAAAAACCTAACGCAAATTTCAATTCTTACTAATATTTTGTTAAGAATAAAATGTAAGAGGATTTTAGAAGAGGAATTGTCCTCTTAAAACAAGAATATTTTTTTTCGGTGTATTTTATGAATTTTACTCGATTATATGTTATATGTTATTCAGTGTGACCTTTTTCCATAGAAAAGTATATGGGGCACGTGACTACTAAGTAACAAAACTTCAACAATACCATTAACGAGGTTAGACAAAGAAAATCATAAATCACAACCCCAAAATTTTGCTAAACCGGCGTTCCATTGTATTACAATACTCTAAATATCAATAAAAAGAAAAAATAGAACATAACAATTGAATTATTGACAATTTTACCTGAATATATTATTATTTCAATGTATATTTAAAACAATTTCTTTAATTGTTATATGAGCCTCCGGAAAGTAAAACCACATATAAAATTTGTACTGACATTTTCATTAGTACCTGATGCCTAAAAGTTAATGTGCTAAATACAAATTTCAGTTTTATTTATTTCATCTGCTTTCCAAAGATAAACTTGGTTAAAATTTATTTTTAAAGCATTAATTTTTTTATTCATTACAGGTCAATGAAAATGATTGAATAAATTTTATGTGTGGTTTTACTTTCCAGAGGCTCATATACAAGGAGAAAAAATGTAATTTTTAAAAAACAGGACTGTAAAAGCAATCGCATTGAAAAATAATGTAAAAAGCATAAGCCTTACGGTACATGTATTAGCCCTTAACTTACAGTTCGGTGAAACATAGGGTTCGGTAAAACTTTAATTTATATTCATTGAATTACTGAATAGTTCGGTAAAACTTGAAGAATAAAAAATAATGTCATTGCAGTAGTTCTACAGTAATACTGCCGTAAATTCTATTTTACCTACTTTAATCACTACCTAAACCCCCTACAGTTATTCACGAACAAATACTTATTCATTACACCTGCATACAGTATATTTAGTTTCGTGTCGACTCGAAACTAAACTAACGTCTAAATATTAGTTTAGTGTCAACTTGAAACTGAATTCACTTATTGAATTAAGTTTCGTGTCGACTCGAAACAAAAGAATAAATAACATAATTATTTAGTGTCAATCACAAAAAATTGTTTCCCTGACTTACGTAACTTAAGTAATTAATAAGTTACGCAACTAGAGTAAATTACGTAACAATAGTAACTTACATAATTAAAGGAAATTAATATAGTTATGTACATAACCAGATTAAATAACGTAACAACAGTAACTTATAGTATATACTATATACTTTTAAAATCAGCAATAAAAATTTTTATACCAATATACCCAAAAAGGTATATTGGTCCTTGTCATGTCAAACTACAGGATCCCAGGAAATGGCATGTCCAACTATTGCGGCAAAGGAGCAATTATTTATTTAATACATTAAAAATTAAATGAAATAACAATTTTGACTAATTTATTATAAAATACAATCCTTTAATCATAATTCAAACGAATTATAAAAATTTTTGCAAGTAAACTATATAGTCTTTGTAAAAATCGTTCTTGAATTAGCTACTAGTTTAAAAATGTCCAAGTACTGGTGCTTTTACCTTATAGTATTATTTTTAATAATTTATAAAAAATTTTAATGATTAATTTTAAATAATTGAACTTTGAAGATTTCTAACATATTCTATTTAAAATTTTAAAATAACAAAAATTACTAAATATAAAAAAAAATTAAAAATTTTTTTTTAAGTTTGAATAATTTTATATTTTTGTTTGTAATGAAAATTCAGTTTCTATTAAATTGTATTTGTCACGAAACAAATTCACTGAAAATGACCGCAAGATCGTTAATCTTCTTGTTTACTATTATAAGGGATTTCCCTTGAATGAAAATTGTTATACAAATTTCTAAGAATTTTTATTTCGTATACAAATGAAATCCTCATACAATGTCCAAGGTCGTTAAGTTTCTTGTTTACTGTAAGGAATTAATATTTTCCTCAAAATATACAAATTCTTGAAAAGTTATCGACTAATATTCAAAATAAATTAATCTTTCTAATTTTCAAGAAATTTTTGACTAAAATAAATAATTATTTTCTTAAAATATGTGACACACTCCATAAAAAGACCAAAGAATTACGTTTGTAATTTTTATAATAAAATTACACAAAGAGGATCAAATCTCAATATAAATCACGATATTTTTATTTTCAATACATATCTGAAACAATGAATATAAAAATGTTTTTTGTTTAAAATTTAACACAAACTTTTCATTAAAGTACAAACAAGGACAAACATAAACTTAAAAAGATTTGCTTCTTAAGTGTCTTTCTTCTACTGACAAATTTACAAATTAAATATTTAAATTAATTAAATTTTCGACTACTCTCTTATAAGCGAAAATTTTGAAAAGAAAGTTAATTGAAATATTACACAAAAATTCATCTTTATAAATATTCTGACTTTTGAAAAATTTTACTTAAAGAAAGGAAAAAGAAATTTACTAAAAAGATATAGTTTTCAAATAAAACATTTCTCTGAATGTAAAAAATACTAATAGTATTATTTAATTGACTTACCCCTTTCAATATTTTCTATTTCCTCTTCCTATTGTCTTCAAATCACTATTGAAATATTCTTAACTTGCCTCAAAATTCAATCTTCTTTATTCGCTATTTTCCTATCTAATACAATCACAATTTACAGATGTGTTTCAAAAATTTTGTCTAAAGTTTTTTCAAAATCACTCTTCATACAAAAAAAAATCGAAACACGTGCTAGTTTCAGTAGAAGAAATATTATTCACACTTGGTGAATAACATATCTTAATCGTATGAGAGCCAAGTGGTTTTGAAGTTTTCCGGGTAAGTTTGAATCGCTTCGTGTCGCCGAATCTCATTTTGCGAACTCTCACAAAAGTAGTGTTTTATCAACTACTGCGCATGTACAAATCTCATACTATACTACTGCGCATGTGCAAATCTCTTACCATACTACTGCGCATGCATAACTACTGAATTGTTGGGTGGGGGAAATCCAATATGGCTGACATCAGCTGATTTACTGGAGGACAAGCAACGCATTGAAGTCAATGGACAAAATTAGTTTTTTGTTCATAACTTTTTAAATATTTATTTTTAAACCAAAGTGTAAAGACAAATTATTCTTCATTTATCGAAAGCTATTTTTTAAAACAATAAAAATTGATATTTTTATTTTAATGTTTTAAAAAATAGCTTTCGATAAATGAAGAATAATTTGTCATTACACTTTGGTTTAAAAATAAATATTTAAAAAGTTATGAACAAAAAACTAATTTTGTCCATTGACTTCAATGCGTTGCTTGTCCTCCAGTAAATCAGCTGATGTCAGCCATATTGGATTTCCCCCACCCAACTTGAATAGCCTTATTTCCCTTCTGCGCAAGCGCTTGTTATAATTTCGTATTTTAAAAAGAAGAATGATAATGATAAATCAAATTTCAAATTTCTTTGAGTAATAAAAGCGTAAGGAATACAATTCCAACATTGCAATCAATTAAAAGTTGTATTTGAGTACAAATTATAATTTTCTAATAATAAGACAAACAAATACAATTTTCTGTTATTAAAGAATATTTTTACACTTAGTTTACGTTACCCAAATCGCTTTTTATTGTTTAAAATATTGAAAATTAAATTCTTTAACTTTCCACTAAATGTAACCGTAAGACTTATTTTCACAAATTAATTGATAGGGGAGAGTGGGGCAAACCGAACCCCCCTCAATATTTTCGAAATAACGAAATTGTCAAAAGTGCTATTTAGAAATTTGAAACATCCATGTGTAGTATACCTTATTTTTTCAATTTGACATTTTTTACTTTTGTTTGTGCAACGCTGGGAGCAAAAGTTTTCTTTAGTTTTTTTCTACACTTTTACGAATTTTTTCTTATGGAGATTCTGAGCAAATCGTATAATATTTCCAAATATTAGGTCTTGGGTTTTGAAGGTACACACCTCAGGAATATTTACCACCAAAAACTTTGATGAATTTGCAAAGCGTTTCTTTTTGACAAACATTTATTCTCAAAATGAGCCTGTGGGGCAAATCGGAAATGTTTCTTTCATTAAAATATTTACTTACAATGATAAATAATTGTCTTCCAATGAGAATTGGATCCTTTAATATTGTTTCTCTGATAATGACAAATATTTATATTTTTTATTAAAAAAAATATTTATTTAATTAAAATTCAATCCCGAATTATCATTTTCATTACTACAATCATTGTTTGCATGATTCTTTATGTTTTTTATTATTGTAGATTATGTAAATGCAATATTATAAATAAAAAACCAAACGGTCCGGTTTGCCCCATGGGGGGTCCGGTTTACCCCAGGGGGTGAGGCAAACCGGACCGTTTGCAAAATTTTTTAAAGTTAACACAGCAACTAAACAATAAAAGATGAAGTATAGGTGTCTCTGGAAAAAAGTTGCGCAATTAAATGATCTTTCAAACAAGCCCTCAAAAAATGAAATCGGGTGATTCGTTTAATCACAAGAGTTAAAAAAACCGTTAAGGGGTCCGGTTTGTCCCACTCTCCCCTATAGTAAAAATTAATTTCTTTTGAAAATTTACGATTCAATTTAATTTTTTCATATATAAAATACGAAATTATAACATTTGACTAACGTTTGTTCAGATTTTTAATTGAATACTTCCTAAATTCAAATATTTACTCAATTATACACAAATTAGTTATGTTCATAAGATATATTGCTTCTATATATATATATGAATATCATTACAATGTACATGTACTTTCTGATCGTCAGTGACGATAAACTTTTAGTTTTTCGCATTCTTTTTAACAGATCTGTATTATTATACATATTACAAGATTAAATTGAACATTTTTTTCTTTTGTAAGATTATACTTAAGTAAAATTTGCAACACTACACAGAAACTCTACACAATTCACAACAAACGAATTCTCTTGAAACTGTAGGTATGCACGTACCTAACTGCAAAATATAAAAATTAAGAGTAAAAAACCGGAAATTAAATGTAACTTTTTCTTTAAACTTAAAAGATGTAATAATTAAACTAAAATTACATTTTCTAAAGGAAATAAAGAAGATTCTTTTTTCGTGTGACAAATATTGTCACTTGTCCTTTGTGAACAAAATTTTTATCACACTTTATCCTTTTTTATAATAGTTATTAATTTCTCCGCCATTGGTTTATTGCTCTCCTCGAATTTAGCTCTTTTATCAAATTTCACATTATCGTCGTCAATTTCATATTGATCGCAGTCTTCGCTATATCCTGATTTTCTCGATTCCTCGTCGCGTTCACTTAAACACGCCTCGGGTTCAACATCCTCGACAATATCGTGTTCCTGATCCAAAAAGTCCGAGGGCACAAATTCCATTTGATCATCGGCGTCCGTTAAATCCGAGGGACCGTCAATTGTTGCAAAATTCATGTCACGATCGTCATTGTCCTGAATACTCCCACCGGGATCCTCCTCCTCGTGAAGATCACCCATGAGATTATTGTCCGAAAACATTCCGCCAGGACTCAATGGTATATCAAGTGGTTCGAGTTTAATTGTCGTATTTGGCGACTCCGGTGATGTGGGACGTTGGAGACGTATTTTCGTGAAACCCTTTGGCGAATCCAGTGGATCGGTTAATTGTCGTTTTTGAGCGCGTTTTGGACTAGAAGGCGTTGTTCCAGACGATGTTGATGGACGACTTTCTTTGGCCTCGGGTAATCGCTGATTAACTGCTTGTGACTGTTGTTTTGTCGGTGGAAGTAGAAGAGGAGGTCGTGAATTCTGTAAAAGAGAATTTTTAATTATTAAAAAATAGAGATAATTATTTTCTTTTTAAAAATAAATAGATACCTGAAAATACGTGGATTTAATTAATTTAAATTTATAAATGTTAAAAATTAAAAATATCTTGTCCTAGTTATTTTCTTTTTCTTCTGGATAAAAATTTTGAAATATTACTTGTGAGGAAGGTCCAGCGAGTCCCTTGATTTGCAGTGCCTCCGCGGCATTTAAAAGTTGAGGTAATTTTTCATGAGCGACATTAACTTCGCCACGATACATGAATTTGACAAGTGCCTCGACTTCCCAGAATTTGAGGTCCTTCATCAGAATAATGGGATGCTGACAAGGATTCTCGCGCAGCAATTCCGCCAAGTAATCGCTGCAGGTCGAAAGAATCATTTTGTGACATTTTAGTGAACGACCCTCACAGGCTAGAGTCACGTCGACAAATTGTTCTGAATCCAAAAGCGATGGGAAACTATTTTGCATGTTACTGTGATAACTATTCCACCTCAAGCAAACCTGTGGAATATTCAATTTTTATTATTATTTAATATTTAATTCCTTGTAAATTCGAAATAATTTTTTTAATATTTCCTTATTTTCTAACAGTTACAACAAATATGTTATTTAATTTTTATGATTTTTAATTTCTAAATCAAAAAAATTTTTTTAGTTTTTTCTTAACCCTAAATAACAAATATTCTGCTCTCCTTTAAAACTTCAGAATTTTAACAAGTTAGAGAAATAAAGAAAAAGTCGAAAAATGAAATAAGTAAAGCAACAAGGAAAATTTATTAAAATTAATCTAAAAAGCCAAATTATTTTGGAATTAGGGTAAGTGTGGGTATTATCGTGGAATTTTGTATAAGTCATACTTCCAAGTCGTTTAAAAATTATAAATGAATATAATTACATGGTTTTGTGTTTTATTTTAAATGAATATTTCTTTTCTTTAAAAAAATTTACAATGTTATAGAAAATAGTTTCTAAGAGCATTATAAAATATAAAAAAAATAATTTTTGACACCACTGCACAGTTGAATTTCAAACCTATGTGGGCTACTATGACAACAAATTATAAAAAAAATTTTAATAAGTTAATTAATAAAAAAATAATCAAAAATATGATACAAATTATAATGTCTTAGGTGTCAGGTTCAAGGAGTGATTTTTTAGTCAAAATTTTTTTTAAATAATTTGAAATATTCATTAAAATACAAATTACTGTGATAATACCCGGCCAAATCCACGACAATATCCTAAAAGTATTTTTAAAATACTTAAAAATCTTGAATCATATTTGAATATTTTTTAGATTTAAAAACTTTCGAATAACAACGAATTTCAAAAACAATACATCTTAATTATTTCTTATTTCTGTAAATAATTAAATACTGGAATAACTTTCATAAAATTAATTATTTTAATTAACTTAAAAAAATCCAATAAAGAACAGTTGTAATTTTCATAAACAATTGAAATACAGATGGTTTTAAACTAACATTTTCAAGAACTTCAATAATTATACATTATACATAAATAACAATTAAATATTAATATTAAAAATTACTTCAGTTTTTAATAATTTCATTTTAAATTCTTAAAAAAGAAAATTTTGATTGAAATTCAGAACAAAGTTTCAAAAAAATTTCTATGTAATTGTTTAAAAATACTTGAATTTTTAAAAAAAATTTATTAAAAAATTATCAAATTATCAAATCAAATTATTTCAAAAAGATTTAAATTCAAAATGTTTTTTAAATAGAATTTCTCAAACATTTTATTTAAAATTATGGAAATTTTATTTTGAAAATATTATAATACTATGTTTTTGAAAGATAATTAAATTTTTATAAACAAGTAATTGATAATTATTTTGATAAATGAAATGTTCTAAAATGATATTAAAAGTTATTGAAATATTTTAAACTAATTAAAATTTCGTGAAACTTTTATTTAAAATAATTGAATTTTTTAAAAGAATTTAATTGAAATCAAGAAAATAATCGGAAGAAGTTTTACACAATTAATCTTATTTTTATAACAAGAGGGGTTCTTTAGACCTCTAAATAAGTTTTAAATCAAGTTTTTACAGTTTTTTTTTATTATTGAACTCCACTTAAACTCTTTTTTATACATATCAGAAAAAATTGGAGTTCTATACTAAAAGCGAGGAAACAAAATAAAATTCTTATGTCATCTCTAAAATGATTTGAACGCTATAAGAAAATGTTTCTGACTTTTTGATACGATCGTTAATATTTTCAATTGAGGGGCTGGATGCTATAATGTGTTACGCGCCATTTATTTAACATGACGCGTAACACATTATAGCATCCAGCCCCTCAATTATAAAATTATATTCGAAACATCAATAATTTTTATTCCAAATAAGTATTTAATCATTGCTATTATTTTACCTCTGGAATTTAGATATTCAAAAATTTTTAATTCTAAAAAACTTGAAACTTCAAAAAATTTTAATAGTTTGAAAAAAGTAAAAGTTAAGAACGAAATGAATTTAGAGAGGAAAAACTCACTTCAGCGGGTTGTTGTGGAGCTGTAATTTGTTGAGTTGGTTGTGTTACTTGACGAGGGGGCATTTTGATAGTAGTCGGCGCGACTTGCTTCACCTTCAAAGGAATCGTCTTCAAAACTAATGTCTTTGGTTGTTGTTGTTGCTGCTGCTGTTGTTGTTGTTGTTGACCCTGTTGAGTAGCCGAACTCGGTATGAAATTAGACGGCGAAATATTTTTCACCTTTCTCGAATAAGTTTGCATTGGCACTCTCGATTTTGTGGGAAACGAAGACTTCTCCCGTTGTTGCTGCAATACTATTTATAAAAAAATTTAATTAGTTCTTTTTGAAATTTTTATTTTCAAAACTAGTGCCTTTTTCTTCTTTAAGAGAAAATTTTAATTAGTTTTTTGTAATTATATTTTTTAAACTACAGAATTTTTCTTAAAAAAAAAACAATTTTGATTAGTCTTTTCTGATGTAGTTTTTATTAGTGAATCTTTCTTTCATTTATTTTAAAAATAAAATCCTACTACTTTCTTAAGTGATGACAATGAAAAATTTAATAAATTAAATGTAATAAACGAAAAAATGGAGAAAAGAAAGGAACAAGTAAACTATGAAATTAACAAATAAATACAAAAACAAAAGAAGTAAATTAAATAAAAAAAGTTAAATGAACAAAAAATGAAAGAATAATCAATTTTAAATACAAGTTACAAATTTTCCCTCAAAACAAAAAAATTACTTTTCAATTATCAGAAAAATGCCCTAAATAGCCATTCTCTCAGAATTGTAAAACACATTATTTTCATTTCTCGTTTTCAATTGCATTTTTACTCTTCCTGCTTGGAAATAAATGGGGAAAAAATTGATTGCGACTGTTTCTTGTTTTTTTCATTGGAAATAGGAGAAAAAAGAAATTTCCTCCCCTTCCCGATTTGAAATGTCCGTTTGCCCTCTTTTGTTTTAGGTCGGGGAAAAATGAAGATTGAAGGGCAATTTACCATGATATCTTCGTCCAATGAGCCTACCACCGTGGTGAACTCTGAGATGTCGATGTAAATTGGTTGTGCCGCATTGTCGTGGATTGGCACCGCCACGTACAACAACGGCACCGCAAATTCGACACTGAGCACGTAGGGGATCATTTGTGCATAAATCAAAGTGTGCCCACACTGCACTTGGATTAGCCATTGCTCGAAGACTTCGTGAATGAGAACGTACTCGATGACCCAGAGCACTTGGCGATGGTGGTTGTAGGCCTTCCTCTAGAATATCGTCGTCTTCCTCCGGTTCTTGTTTCATTTTCAAAACGGACACTTTTTTCTCCACTTTTTCTCTCTCACTCTCTCAACCGAATGGAAGTAATGCCTCTTCTTAGAAAAACAAAATAATCGCCTTATTAACTAAATTTATTTAAATGAACCATTTCTTTCCAAATCACAATTTATTTACGTTGGTGAAGTTCACAACGTTTATAATAAGATTTAATAGAAAAAAAATTTTTTACTCCAATTTTTTGCTTAACAACTTTTCTAACAATATTTTTTTGTTAGAAATTCAAAATAATTACAAATTTGTCAATAAAAATATTCTTTTCTTATAATGGATAAATCATAAACGTCGTGAACTTCACATACGATATTTTTTTTTGTTCGATGTTCTTTTTGACATTGAAAATTTACTCCAAGGTGAAAAAATATGTTTTTCGATAAAACTTGATACAAAAAAATATAGAATAAATTCTACAACTTAAATTACACTCTCGAGAAATGTAAAGAAATTATTTCCCCTTCTTGAAATTTCTAGAAATTATATTTATGGATGAAAAAAATTTATAATTAAATGAAATATATATAATAATATAAATATTTATAATTAATCATTAATTAATAATTATATTAATATAAATATTTATAATTAAATGAATAAAAAAATCAATAAAAATGAAATACACGTTATATTTTAAAATTCAATCATTTTTATTTATTGATTCTATTTTAATAAAAAAAACTTTTTAAAATCTTTTAAGAGATTAGAAATAGATATAAAATCAATACAATGAATGAAGTTTCCAGAAATAAACATATTAATTAAATATATAAAGCTCTCTTTTATAAAAGATTTAAATAAAATATTGCTTATCGATAACCACAATAAAAATTTATTATTATTATTATTATTAAATTAAT
The DNA here is from genome assembly GCA_032873175.1 of Leptopilina drosophilae. Classification (NCBI taxonomy): domain Eukaryota; kingdom Metazoa; phylum Arthropoda; class Insecta; order Hymenoptera; family Figitidae; genus Leptopilina; species Leptopilina drosophilae. Next base: position 12,304,170 of record CM065485.1, read on the forward strand.
AATTTTTTAATTTGCAATTAAAATAATTGTTTTAGTAAAAAAAAATTTGAACTTACATGTGTATGTATTTAAAAAGAGAAAAATGAAAATATAGTTTATGTTTTGTCAGAACACGTGGTGATCATTGCATGAAAGTTTCACTGAATATAGTACATATATAACAAAACGCACAAAGGTGACGCCACTCGTGCGCACATTTTCAAAACTTCTAGATACCACCATATATAATAGAATTAAAATAGAGTTCTGTTTTTTCAATAAAGAAAAAGTGAAAGTATCAAAATTCAGAGCTTTTTCACACAAGAAGATAAAATAATAATTTGAAAACTTTATTTTATATTATTATTATTTTCAGTAAATAGAAATAAATATATAAAATGTTATTTGAAAATTTTAGTAATTTGCAAAAATAAAATAAAAAATAATTCATAATAATAATAAATAATATAATAATTAATACAATTTTAATTAATAATTCTAACAACAATTTTTAACAAAAATAATTTTAAAAAAATATTAAAATTTGTCGAAATTTCCATTCGCATTAAAATTGAAATTTTGATATTAAAGATAATAATTCAAATTAGTGAAAGAAATGAACATTTTTACAATTATTCGAAATTAAAATTATTACTTTCATGAATTAAAACACTGACCTCAATTTAAATTAGTATAAATTACATGCATTTGTCTGTATAAAATTTTTTTCTTATAAATATTTTTACCACCTTCATTTCGAATTGTCGAATTTTCAACAATTTTTTACATTTTCAATTTTTTTGTTTGCATGTAATCATTTAAATTATTATTTTCTATTAATTTATTTTAATATGTTTATAATTTTAATAAGAAAAGTGAAATTCTTCCATTAATTTAAATGATTATCTTTAATATTAAAATTTTAACTTTTGATAAATGAATATAAAATATGTATATATTCTGGAAACTTCATTAAAAATAAAAAAATATTCAATTTATACGTATTTTGTAAATATTTTGATACATAATTCTATTTTTCGTGAAACATAAAATACAACTAAGAAATTTACGAATTTTAAAAAAAAAGTATAAATAAAACTAAAATTTCTACGAAATCTATGAATTATATAGAAAATAAATAAAAAATATTTACTTTAAAAAATAAATGAAAAAATACTTTTAAAAATTATATTAAAAAAAAATCTTGAAAAATAATGATTCACATTGAAATTGAAACATTCCCAACTAACGATCTATTTCGCTCCAAAATGTGTGATGGTCACTATTATTATCAGCATATGCGAGCTCGACGCCATTGAAAGACCGTCGTCGTCGTCGTCGTTGCCGGTCTCTAAGCGAAGCGATTCTATAAAAAGCTACTATAATCTCCCCGAACCGATAATATGTACATATATATATATATTTCTTATTTCGAAATGTTACTCGAATATTCATCAAGTGTGATATTTAAAATCGCTGTAAACACATTTTCATTTTTTCTTATATTGAAACGAAAAAATCGGCAATTTTCGACACAGAAAAGTGGATTTCGCGAAAAAAATCGATTTTCTTAATTAATTATTATTCAAATATTTGTCAACAATATCATTAATGGAAATATTTCTTCCAAAATGCTTTTATAAACTAGTCTTCGGTATATTTTTATGAAACATTTTTCTAAATATAAAATTTATTTGCAAAAAGAAAACGTATTTTCCAAATGTATTTCCACGGACAAAATGTTCTTTCCAAGTTTAAAATATATTTCGATATTTTTATAAAATATTTTTCCAAATATCTGCAAAATATATTTCGGTATTTTTATAAAATATTTTTATCAACGCTACAAAATATATTTTGCAAATACAAGATATATCTTCTAGTAGAAAATCAATTTCGGTATAAAAAAATATTTTTCCGAATATAAAATATATTTTAATATTTTTATAAAATATTTTTACAAATCGAAACTATATTTTTCACAGAGAAAAAACAAATTTTCCAAATTGAAAATATATTTTGGTATTTTTAGAAAATGTTTTTCCAAATAAAAAATGTATTCTTGATGTGAAAAATATATTTTCTATTTGGAATTGTCCAAAATATATTTTACATGAATAAAATATAATTTTGTATTTTTAAAAAATATTTTCACCAACGATATGTTTTTTATTTTTTAATTCAAACCTTCTTGCAAATTAACAGAGACGGAATAAAATTATTAATGACAATCAGTGTTTTTTTCCACTCGCCAATGTACTTTCAAGTTTACATTCGAGCTTCAAGTTTACAAGTTTTCGACTCGATCCTTTCTAAAATATTTTTCCCATTAATTAAATCCTTTCTTATAAATAATAGAAATATTTTCCCAAAGTTACTTTTCTGTTTCTTTCCAAATAATTGTTTTCTTTTGTTTTTTTTATGTATTTATGTATTTTTAGCGTAAATTTGGAGTAAATTTTCAAGCAAAAACAAATTAACTTTTCGATTTAAGCATTTTCTCGTACGTTCTCTTCCTCTCTCCTAAAGTTTGGGGTTGATTTCTCCCTCTCTTGTCACAAATTCTCCCCTCTTTCCTATCTCTCTCTCTCTTTCTGTTTCTCTCTTCTTCCTTGAGCTTTTGCCGGTTATATGTGTGGTGAATTCACGACTATGACGACGTTGACGACTCGTTCTCACTTCAATATTTCGACGCACTTGAATTTCTTGCTTTTCTCTTTTCTCTACACACAAACTAAAAATTATCATTAAAAAAAGTAACTACTGACAATTACAAAATTACTCATACAACTCTCTTTTGTATCTCTCATCCATTTTCTTTCTGCAAGCTCGTGAAATTAAAAATCAATTTTTTTTTTGCCAAATGATCACATCACGTTTGATCTCTCGGAAAATGAAAACAAATATGAAAATTTTCTTTTATTATTCTGTGTTAGTGGAGAAAAAGAAAAAATTTCTTCTCTCTTTGAAATTTCTTTTACGAACCAACACTGGAGGAGAAAACGATTTTCCCTCAAGCCGAACCCAGGAATGACTAAAATCGAAATCGGTGGCCCTTAGGATAGTGTTTTGAGGACGCGCATGTGCGACGGCGCCGCCGGTCGTCGACGCATTATATCCAGTGCTATCGTGAATGCGCACCCGGGTTCATCCTACTATCCAACCGGTTAACATCGGCTCACCCCGCGAATTCTGCATCGATCGCGAACGACATTAAAAAAGACCGGCTACACATTCATTGTGTATATGGAGATACAAATGTATGTACAAACACGTACATAAACGTAAATATGTGCGCGCACAACATATCGGCGATGCGTTATCAAGATTTTCGACAATTACTGTATTATCGTTGTTAAAATTTGATCCTCACGATATAGATTCAAATGTATACATGTACATATACATATTGAACTCACAAACGCGCGCAGGAATGATCCAACTGCCGGTCAGGTCAGGGGGTGAACAGAATCAATTACCTCGATAATAAACCAAGATTGATTATAGGCCAAGCTATTTTTTTCTCTCCTCTTCTCTCTATTTTTCCCTATTTTTACTCCATTTTTCACTCAAATCTTGATTTCGCAAATTCACTTTTTGAAAAAATGTTTCCAAAAGAAACCTCCCTCAAAAAAAACTAATTCAAAGTTTTTTTAAATATACTTTTAGAACTATTAGATGAATTAAATGCGAAAGATTGTAATTAACTTCTGAAATTATACTTTTATAAGAATTAGGAAAATTAAACGCAAAAAATTATTATTAATTGCAATAGTTAAAAGTTAAAGACTCGTCTCGTCTGTAAATAAATAAATAGTTTTTTTCGGCAAGATTTTTGTCCGATGATTTGTTAATTATTTTCGAGAGATTGAATACTAATTTATTTTAATTTTATTCTCGACTCATTGTTCTATTATTTTCGAATAAAAGATAATCTTTTGCATTTTATCATTAATATGCGAATATAATTAGTATTCTGTTGATTCAAAAATGAAATTAATTAAAAACGAGATTAAATAGATTCATTCGTGTTTATTTTTGGTTTTAAAATAAAAAATTGTCCATTTTTGAGACAAATTTTTTATTTAAAAATCGAAAGTGCTTTAATATTGTGAAAAAATTTGGCTTTTTATATATTTTTTTGTAATTAAGAGTGAAAAAGTATATAAAGAATTATTTTAGGATTAAGATTAGAATATTAATATTATTATTTTAATATTATTAACCATGTTTAAAAAACTATTAAAGAAACTAAACCAAACATAACTTTATTATTAAATTATATATCATTAAAACATATTAAATAATTTTAGTATTAATATAAGAATATAAATAATATAGTTATCACATTAATGTCAGTATTTAATTCATCAATATATTAAAGATTGGAAAATATTTACCTGGCAATGAATTTATGTCAACTTTTTCCTCTTGAATCTCTATTGGCTCCTCTTGAAAATTGTTGAATTCAACTGGTTCTTCCTGGTTGTCTTCTTGTCTTTCCGCACCATATTGTTGCACTATAATGAAAATAACTATGTAAATAATAATGTCACAAAAATTATCTCATGAATTAAAATATACACTAACTAAATAAATATTTTAAGAATTAAAAATATTTCATTTCTCTAAAATAAGTGAAGACTTTCCTTTAAAATTCATAGAAATAAATCTTTACAGCATGTTTTTATTTTACTTTGAAAAATATATTAATTTCAAAAATTTGAATTTATAAGATTTCAATTAAAATTTATCTCTATTTAAATAAATTAAGAATTTAATACTTTTAATTTTTGATTAAATAAAATAATGACACACATTAAATTTCTGATAAATTGAATTTTAGATAAACTATACGATTTGGAGAAATTGAATTTTGGATAAAATAAAACTGAAATAGATTAAAATTTAGATTCTATATTAAATTTTTTATGAATTTAAGTCGATTTAAATGTGTTACAGATTCGCATCGACTTTGAAAAATTAAATATTGAAATCAACAATTAAAATGCAAATAAAATAAAATTTTCTACAAAATAAATTTTTCCGAAATCAAAATCTGTATAAACTAAGTTTGAAAAAATTAAATGCTGCATGAATGAAATTAGAAGAAAATGAATTTTGAATAAAGTAAAATTCAAATAGATTACAATTTAGATGAATAAAATTTTTTATCAGTTTGAACTTAAATCGATCTAAATTCGTTCTAAAATTAAACTTTGAATAAAATTAATTTAAAATAATATACAGATAAATTGAACTTTGGAAAAAATACAATTAATATAGATTAGGATTCAGGTAAATTATATTTTCAATATAACTTAATTCGATGTTTAGTTCTAGAAAGAAAATTCGAATCGACAATGAAAAATTAAATTGAAATTAATTAAAATTCAAATAAAGTAAGTTGTCTATAAAATAAAGTTTGCATAGACTAAAATCTGTAACTAGAATTTTTTAATAAATTGAATATTTGGAAGAATTAAAATTTGATTAAGTTGAAATTTGGCTAAATATCGAATTTTGTAAAAAACAAAATTATTATTTTGATATTTACAATCCGCTATTGCAGGTTTTCCAAGATCCTTATATCGTCTCCTCGCTGCTTTCACGGCAATATAATCAGGTTCATGATTGTGCTCCATATGAACTCGTGGCTTTTTACAATCCGCTGTTGTTATTAAACTACCACGACAATAATAAGATCTCGCAACACATCGCCATCGAATATTAAACGGATGTTTTTTGTGTAATGTGTACATAAAATTATTATGTATTATTTTTGGCCCGCCTTTATTCGACAGAACCACCTTGAAATAAAAAGAAAAAAAATTTAAACATTAAAATTTAAACTTTACAATAAACAACAAAAATAAAATTATTTCTCTCACCTCTGCTTCACCAGAATCATCCTCCTCTTTTTTTTGGTTATGGTAAACAACATCTCTCTTTTTGCGATCCATTTTTCGCTATATATTCACAATTTTTAATATTTCCAATTAGAAGAAAATTAGAATAAAATAAATAATTCCCTTTTGTATCAAACTATAAAAAGTTTGCTTTTTATTTGTCCGAAAATGTTTCGCAAAATGGCATTTATTTATGTTTTCTATTACCAGTCGTTGATTCAAGTAGAAAACATGTGGTATTCGTGATTATTATGAAAAATGAATTTTAGATAAAAATTTACACTCTCACTGTTGGCAAACAATTTTAACAACATGAAAGTATTGTTATTTTAGATTCAAAAACAATAAACGGTAAAGAGAACAATGCGCGATACTTTATAGCGTAGTAGATAAAATGTCAGTTGATGCTAGGTTGCTAGGTTGTCAGTTGAGAAATGGAAATATGGCACCACTGCACTCGAGAATCAATAAATGGCACTCTGACCGCATATTTGAAATATTTTAAACCACCGTAACCTGGGATTCAAAATTATTCAAAATAATTATTATATTATTAATAACAATAATATTGCACTTTATTTTGCAAATAAAATATAAAAAATAAATAAAAACCTGTTATTTTAATATTCATCAATTCATCATTACACTGCAGCTGGTGTGGAAGCCCTCTTACAGGAGTAAATAATTCAAAATATTTTTTCATTTATTCCTTTGATATTTAGAAGAAAAATTTTTTAATATTGAAGTTTTTTATTAAATAATGTTGAAGTGTAAAATAATTACAATAAAACTTTTTTCTATATATTTAACTTAGAAAATCTATATTTCAGAAATTAAAATAAAAATTTTTAAACTTAATTTTTTCTGATCTTCTATTTAGTTCTCTTTGTATCTAGTTTTTGCTTATTGCTTCCTCATGGAGGAAATATTGTAATACCAACATTTTTCCACTTCAATTTTTTGACACGTTTTTACGTTATTTGACCTCAGGAGTTCAAAAATGGCATTTTTAAAAAATGTCATTCCGTATATTTGTGTGTAATCATTACATTTTCATAAATATCTCGAGATCATGAAACGGATATCACGTGCGGTTATAAAATAAGAGTATTTTGAGATAAATTAATAAAGTTTAACCATTTTTAACATATTTATAAAAAGTTATTCATATATTTCAATTATTATTATCATTATATATATTTTTTTTAAGGAAGTAAAGTATTCATGAAATGAGCACCAAAATTATAATAAAAATGTACAACTTGGCAGCGGTTTTTTTTATTTCTAGATATTTAGTTGACAATATTAAAAATAGATTGCTTTATATTACAAAATTATGGAAAAATATTCATTTATAGGTGTTCTAACCTTTTTTTTAAAAGTTATTGTCAAAAAACGTTTTCTTCAAAATTAAAAATAAAAAATAAATATAGTTGAACTTTATTTATATATTTCAAAGTACTCTCATTTTATATCTCCACTTGGGACCTACAACTTAAAAAAAAATTCTTCCCAAAAGCTCATCATAATCTTGAGATATGTTTATGTTCACACACAAACATACGGAATGCCATTTTTGAACTCTTGAGGTCAAATAACAAAGATATGTCAAAAAAATGAACTCCAAAAATTTTGGTATTATAATACTTCCTCTATGAGGAAGCAATATAAAGTTTACTTGACAAAAAATTAGGATTTTATTTTAATTAATTTTTTATAAAATCGAATAATAATTTTAATTCATAATTAAAAAATCAAATATAAATAAAATAGAAGCTAAATAAACATTTTAGTTTAGAAATTTTAGTTCGAATTGAAATTAATAATCAGGTTACTGGAGTAAAGTAAAAAAAGATTTCCTTTTCCAATGTTTCATTGTGTTTTAATTTATTTTTATAATAGTACAGTATAATATTAATTAAATCAATTATGTTAATAAATATTCTGTCATAAGCATCATGTGACCGAATAAAATTTACGGACGAGACTAGCTGATGACCTTTGCAGCGCTATCATTTCTTATTCCTCTTTCTCCATTATTAATTTTTTTCTTTGTGTTTTTTTTTTTGTTTATTCTTTTAGTCCCTTATGCGAAGTAATTTGTAAATTTTGTTTTTGTTTCTTTGTTTTAACGACAAAAGCAAAAATCGTTGATTTTAATTTATTCCTGACATTTTTTTTGGTTTGTTCACAAATTACTTCCATTTTTAAAAACCTTCTCGTAACCACAAACCACGCAGATCATAAAACATTTTATTAAGGGGAAGCCCGCTCCGACTTAAATAACAGCTTAAGGCAAATATCTTTTGGTACAAATTAAATAATTATTAATTAAGACATACACCTGTAGCTTTATTGTATCTCAAAGGCATCATGATATACGTGGCACGAATTCTTCTTTTTTTTCTCATCAAGAATAAATATACAAACACTGACTACTAAAATGGAGTATGTTTTATTTTTCAAGTCGCTTAGAACTATTAATTTGTTAAAAAAAAACACAAACACACACAGTAAAATACAAAATAAAAAAACAAGTATTACACAAAAATAATATACTTAATTTTTCCTAAAATTAATTAAAAAAACATAATCTTGGAAGAAATAAACCCCCCATGCAATCAACCTTAAAAAAGTAAATCCACTCTTAAGATTTAATTACAAATTCAAATTATTTATAATCGATTTAGAAATTAGTCTATTTAGATAATAAATCGCAAGTGGATCGAGCTTTACTACAAATTAGCATTAATTAACGTACGATTCTTAAAGCTGAAACTCCGACAATTAATAATTAAATTAATTTATAACTGAAAATTTCAATTACTTAATTACTTAATAATTAATTAATAAAAATTTGTAATTAATAATTTGTAATTAATAATTTATAAATAATACTTTATAAATAATAATTTCAAATAATTTATAACTAATAATTTATAACTAATAATTTATAACTAATAATTTATAACTAATAAAAAATAACAATCTCTCTCTATTTTTAAAAAATTTGTAATATTAAATTATTCATACTAAAAAATATATTAAAAATGTATTTTTTTCTGCTACTGTTAATAAAGAGACTCACTGGTGTAAGGAGGGAAGCGCATAGAGTCAAATAATCTTGGTAATTTTCATTTTTAAATTACGAGGAATATACTTCGATATAGTCACCGATATTTCACCTAAACAGAATATTCACGAATACACAATAATATTGGTTAGTCTTTTTTTTCCTTTTTTGTTTATTTACACACATCCTATACTTTAATCACTTAAACGTTAATAATATAAGAAAACCGCAAAGAGATTGGAATTTTCTTTGCGCGATAGTTTTCATAAATTAGAAATGAAAAAAAATCATTGATGCCTTTGAGAAACACAAAAAATTCATAAAGCTTTACTTTTATAAAAAAAATTGTGAAGAAGATACGCGTGTGGATGATTTATTTCTCGAAAAATTCTCGAAAAAAAGACAACAATTTTTTCTTTTCCTTTGCTAGAAAATAGCAAAAAAAATTATCTTACACATAAGTAAGAGGGAAAGAATGCCTGATGCCATATTTAAAAAAGAGTCACGAGATTTACAAAAAAGGAAATATTCATATCTCGAAACCAATAATGATTTATAAGAAAATCGGAAAAAATTAATCGGTACGATCAAAATGATTATAGCGATGTAATAAATGTAAATGTGCCTCTTTTTTCTCTATTTTTTCGGAGGTTTTTATTTGTTCCTTTGTGTCGATGGGAAATAAATAAATAAATAAAGAAAAAATGTAGAAGGATTGGACTAGGATGAAAGCGTTATTATGTTATTCTTCAAGGAATTCGCGTGTACTTGGTTCAATAAGAAAAAGTAGCAAAAACCTTTCCCTACAATTCCATGACGGATGCTAAGTAGTTTTTTCTTCTCTTTTTCTCTTTCTTTTCTCTCATCTATTATTTTCGCATCCAAAACATTTTCTTTTTTCTTTTTAGTTGCGATGACTTTTAGTTCGGTACCCGACATTCTTCGAATAAACATACGTCTCTAGTCTTCGCTAATATGTATACGAACGAACACGAACATCGGGAAGGCCAATTTATGGGGATAAAGATAGCGTTTTCTTGTTGTTGTTACTCTTGTTGTTGTTGCTGTTGTTGTTGTTGTTGTTCTGGAGACTGATGATGAGCAATGAAACTTAAGGACAATTTGTACCTCAAGATTTTGCTTTTTGGCCAGCTCCGAAATTTTGTGACGTTTGTTGCAACCATTATCATCATCAACATCATCATCATCATCATTATTATTATTAATATTATTATCATGATTCAGGGTTCTGAGCCGTCAAACAATCATTCGGCATAACCGAAGAACCAGAGATAGGAGGGAGAACCACACTGATTGGGCCAAAGTACTGCGCGACAGCAACAGACGTAAAAGAATTACGAGCGCTCCAAATTGCACTGTTCTGTTCAACCAGTACAATCTGTTGAAAAGAACAATAAAATTACCTTAAAAATTTTTTTCTTACATTTTAAATATTTTTAAATTTTACGTCCAAAAATTGAATTTGATTTTTTCTAAATTTATAAAGTTTCTTAACTTGAAAAATTAACAAATTCTTTCATTTTTACAGCACTTTTTTAAAGTTCAGATAAAAAAATGTCTTAAAAAAACAGCAAAAATCTCTTTAAAAACTCGCAATTTTCTCTATTTCTATTTTTAGGATTAAATTTTAGATTTAAATTTAGATTACAATTAAAGTTTCATGAGAAAAAAATACTTTTCTACTTTTATTTCTAAAATTAAATTCTTGATTTAAATTTAAATTACAATTGCAGTTTTATGAGATAAAAGACTTTTCTATTTCTATTTCTACAATTAAGTTATGAATTAAAGTTTAAATAAAAACTAAAGTTATACGGAAAATAAATTTGTACAATAAAATTTTAGATCTAAATTTAAATTATGATTAAAGTTTCATGATAAAAAAATGTTTCTTTTTTATTTCTAGTTATAAAATTATTTTTTGATATATACAATTAAAGTTATACGAGTCAAAAAATTTATTTTCTATTTCTACTTCTACAATTAAATGTTAGATTTAAAACTGAATTTAAATTTAAAAAAATAATTGGAATTTTGTGAGAAAAAACAAAACTTTATATGAAAACAACTGATATCTTTAAAAAAATAATTTTTTTTCAAAAATGTCTCAATTTGTATGAATTTCTAAGCAGAAGCACAGAAATCTTAAATATTGACGAATTTAAGAAGTTTTTAGAAAAAAAAAATTGAAAATAATTTGTTTTAAATGAAGGAAAATTGTTTGTTTTTTAAAAATGATCCCATTCCTGCTATTATTTTCAACATTTTTCTTTTTCCAATGCATATTTTTAAAAAAGTATAAAAATTATAAAAGAATATCCGAAAAGCAACTAGGAAGCTTAAAAATTGTGGAAGTTGCGAGCTTTTAAATGAAAAAAATTTGTCAAAAAAACATATTTCTTGCGTTATAAGCTTAAAAAAGTCCGTTAATAATGTAAGTTATATTATTAAAAAATGATAACAAAAGTTACAAAAAATCTAAAAAAATAGAATTTAGAAAGAAAAAAATTTTTTAAATAAAATTTCAAAAACAAGGACTTGGAAAAATAGTCTCCAGTTTGATTGAATATTTTCTTAAATCACAATAAAAAAATAAATAAATAAAAATTGTCCTGAAGTCAGGAATTGTTTAAAAGTCAAAAATTCGATTTCGTTAGAGAAAAAAAGGAGTCGTATTGTAGAAATTTCGAAGTATACCAACAAAAAATTGTTAAAACTGCAAAAATTGTAAAAAAAAGAGCAAACAAATTGTTAAAAAAACACCTAAAAGTTCACAAACAGAGAGAAAACAATGCAAACAAATATAAAAAATAAAAGAAAAAACACAATATGGAAATAAAATGATCAGTGAAATTAAAAATTTCAACCTTAGAAAAAAGTGAATAAAATTACCTTGTAATATGTGAGCGGGCGACTGGCAGTGTCTCTGGGCTTTCTTTGAGAATAAACTGCCGAATTCCTAAAATATAATGCTCCAAATAAGACGGCCAATCAATTTGCTTAACATCAAACATAAATGTTTCTCTATCCTGTTGACTGAGTTGTGCATCCAGTCTTCTAACATTATCGTCCTTAAAATTCCATTGTTGTGTGCTAAAATACTCTAAACACGAGGCCGCTTTATCGAGTTTCGCTTGAATACGAACCATAAATGGTTTCGATCCTTTCAATTTGGCAATAAAATCCAAGATGTGAGCGGGCAACGTATGTTGGAAAGCGACAAATATTTTGTTCAAAATTGAGGAACTTCGTGCACGACCACCTGGATACCATATTGCATCATTCACTGGATGCATTCTTGTATATTTAAATGCCAAATCAACAAATTTCTTCCATGTTATTGGATTTTGTTGACCGGTACAACAATTATAAATCATGATACTGTCAGTTGGATGTGTTGCAGTTCTCCATGCCGCGCATATCATTAAATTAATAACAATATCGACTGGCACCAAATCGGCAACCTTTTCCTCATGGCACATCATTGTTCTGAAATTAAGAAAATATCAATTCGTTATAAATATTTTCTTCAAAAATTACTCATTTATTAGCATACATTATGACAACAAAAATTATTTTTTTATGTTACACCTATTTTATTATATAAATTACGAAATTTTTTATTTTTAAATATCTGAATAATTCAAAAAAACTAAACTTTGAAAAATATAGGGTAAAAGTGGGTACTATCGCGGTATTTCCCGACGGTGGTGTATATAGTTATTTTAAAAAACTATTATTATTCCTTTTAATTTTTTATAGTTACGATATTTTAAGTAAGTTACTATCTCAAAATCCAAAAAGCAGGAAATAAGTTATCCGCGATATTTACCGCGCGATAATTCCCTCAAGTTATACTAAGTCCCGCGAGATTACAAGCGTATGAGTCTTCTATTTAATCATTTATTTAAATATGAAAACTATTTTCTACATCATTGTAAAGTTTTTGTTAAAGAAAAAAAGCTTAAACATTCATTTAAAATAAAAACCAAACCCATATACATTCATTTATAAAATTTTCAAACTTGGAAGTATGACTTATATAAAATTCCACTATAATACCCACACTTACCCAACTTAATATTTCAAAATTTAAATAAATTCATTTATTAACGCAAACTGTATAAAATAAAATAATTTTTTTAAATTTTTCTTACAAAAATAGTATCAGAAAACTTATTTAAATCTCAATTTGTAAAAACTATAATTAATTAAAATTTTATTACGAATAATTCTTCATTTTTGAAATAATTAAAATTTAATTCATTTAAGAGCAAAAAGTCAATTACTAATTAGAATTAGAAATTAATTGTATTGAAAATAATTGTATTTCTGTAAATAATTTTATTACTGTTTTCAAATTCGGCAAAGATTATTTCTTTGAAGAATTTTATAAAAATTTTTAAGAATAATAAAGAAAAATTAACTAGTCAATAAGAGAATTCTTTTAAAATTTAAAATCTAAAATTACTAAAAAATGAAAGTTAATTTTTGAAAATAAAAAATTTTCTAATTTGCGTATAAAGAATGTAATTTCGCATTTCAAACGTAACATTGGCTATAGTTATTAATAAAAAATATTGACTACTGATAAAATTATCGTAAAATAGAAGAAAATTCACCTGAAGAAACCTTTTCCAATTGCGGCAATAATTCCAGTTGGTCCATTCCAATTGTCAACCCAGCCGGCAACTGGCTCTTTAAATGATGAGAGAACAATCGATGGTCGAACGATTGCAACTGGCAATGTACCACTTTCACGAAGGAGCATTCTCTCCGCCAGTGCTTTTGTAAATGTATAGGTATTTGGCCTTCCAGCAATGAGCTTTGGTGTCAATTCCTCGACGAGCTTATCGTCCATCCACTTGGTAAAAGAGATCACTTGTTCCGGATCCAAAGGGACTGGATAAATTTCTTCATTAACATCAGTTCTATCGCAATTGCAATAAGCCGTCGATACGTGAATTAGAGCCTAAAATTTTATTTATTTCATTATTATTAAACGAGCTTTTGCAAAAATAAAGTATAAAAAAATTTCTTTTCCCTCCATTTGGATGAAAAGAACTTTGTTGAAGTTTATAAAGCTTATAATCAATAATTCAGAAGCAAACATTTATTCTTCGAGGTAGGCAAATTTTTACAAATTTTTTGCACAAAAACTTCTTTTAATCATTAATCAGAAACGTGAACTTTATATTACCCTAGATAAAAAATTGAGTTCACATCTTTGAAATCAACGAAACAATTGTAATAAATTAATGTAAAAAAAGATAATTATTCAACGAACAATTATAATCATTCGTAAAATATAATTATTGAATAATTCTGAGTAGTGAATAATTATAATTATTGAATAATTCTGATTAATTGAACAATTGTAATTATTGATCAGTTATAATTAACGACCACATCTAATTAATGAACAATTTATAATTACCAAACAATCGTAATTAAAAACCAATTTTCAAGAAATAAACGAAAACCGAAAATAAACGAAACAATTATAATCAATCAAGAAAATCAGAGACGATAAATTATTCTTGGATTAGCCTATTGAATTATTTAAGGAGAGGTCACAAGGGGTGAAAAGCTCACCTCTAAATTGTGCATACGGTGGCAAAGCTCGACAAGTTGTTTCGTGCCAAGCATGTTAATGGTGACGGACAATTTTAAGGCCTCGTCGAATTTAACAGTCGCTGCGGAATGAAATACAACTGACACACAGTGAATAAGTAGATTTTGATCCTCTTCCGAGATTCCAAGTTCCGGTTCCGTAACATCGCCTGCCACCGGTACAATTTTCGTCAAATCATGAGGTGAGTCCCGGCGTATTTTCCCAAATAGCTGCAAAATAATTTTAAAAACCATTAATTTTCTTTTTTACTAAATAATTTAACAACTTAATTTATAAATAAATTAATATTTTAATTAAAATAGTCACATTTTTTGTAATTGAATAAAATTAAATTTTGCATTTTCAAATGGGAAATAATTGGAAAATCTCTAAATTCAAAAACTAGTATTTAATTTCAAAATTGAACATTTATTTTTAAGTCAAAAAAGTCCCTCTAAATTGGTAACGTAGTTTATGGAAGACTCCTTATTGATTATAATATTTATTGGAAAGGAACTTTGATTCAGCTGAATATAATAGTTTCGATTTGAAACGAAGGCGAATTTAAATTTAACAAATATTTCACTGAACCGATTATTAGGTCACCAAATTATTATTTCACAGATATTTTATTTTGCAAAAATTCCAATTAATCTATTTTTCATTTATCAAAAATTTACAGATTAATAATCGTTTTATTCCGGTAATAATCTGTTCGCTATTTGAAAATAGTTTTTGTTTGTTTTTTGTCTCCTAAATTCTTTGATAATTTTTCTCTTTAAATGTTTTCAAACTTAAAATTTATGTATTAGAAACCACTAAATTCTTTATAAAAAAATTTGAAAATAATTGAATTTTTGCGAAGAATTTCATTAAAATTTTAAACAAACATAAGTACCTAATTAAATTCTATTCAAGAATTTCTTTTAATTAATTTTAATTTAAATTTTGAAAGTAATTGAATTTTATAAAGAATTTCTTTAAAGTTTTTAAAATTATTGTGATTATTAATAGGAAAATGGATAATTGAATTCGAAAAAAATATAAAATTTTTAGAATAAATAATTGAATCTTTTCATGAAATTTTATTAAAATTGCATTGAAAATTATTGAATTCTTGGAAAGATTTTTACTATACTGTATTGTCAAGTAAAACTTTTTAAATACATGTAAAAATTCGGTTTAATTTTAAGGAAGATTCCGACAAACAATCGGAACAAAACTACAAAAGTTAGTCTTATTGAGAGAAAATTGTAATTTTTTTTCAAATGCAAGTTTCAATCGTTTTAAATATTCAAAACTAATTTCTTAACCTTTCCACCAAAACGAATTTAAAATTAAATATATGTTTTTCTTTTAATTTACGAAATTATGTACGTCAGATTCTTCCTTACTTAGAAATCTTAAGAATTCAAAGAATTGAAAATTCCATATAATAATTCTCTTAAATAATTATTTCAACCAATAATTTTAAAGAAATATTCATGTACCCCTTTATTTTAAAATTAACGATATATTTTTGAAATTAAAAATTAATTTTCAAAATTAACGATTCATTTTTAAAATTAAAAAACAGTTTTCTAAATTAACGATTCATTTTGAAATTAAAAAATAATTTATCGAAATTAACACTTCATTTTTAAAATTAAAAACTAATTTTCGAAATTAACGATTCATTTTGAAATTGAATTATGAAATTAAAAATTAGAGATAAATTTTCGAATAGGATTAAATTTAAAAAAAAATACTATGAGATAAAAGTAATAATCAATCTACTCACGGGCGCATTGAGAAGTTCCTGTAACCTTTGCTGAACGTTTTGTCCCTTTTTGGGTCGCATAAGAAGATAGATATTTTTAATTCCGGGACAGGACCTCAATAATTTCTCAACGAGGACTTTGCCCATGAAGCCAGTGCCTCCAGTGATGAAAATTGATCGATCTCGATAAAAGTCTTTAACAGATGTGTACTCTCCACAAGCCATTGTAGCCATTTTTTCTTTGATGCGTCTTTTATTTTCTTTGGAAGCGTTTCAGTGAAAATTAATTAGTCAAAAATAGTAAAGCTGACGACGTTTGTCAATAAAGGGAAGCAATTAGAATTCCTTGATTTTTTCTTTTGCAATAAATGACAAAAAGAGACGAGAAAAGGTCGACCTTTTTTTCTTTTCTTAACAGGAGAAACGAGCAAAATGTTTCTTCTGCTATTTTTTGTTTGTTCTTTGGAAGATATTCTCAGAGAAGAAGACAATCGTTATATGTTTCTAGATGTTTCAGTTTGTCGCCTTTCCTAGATTTGGCAAGCGGACACGTGGACGCGTTTAAATTCATTTCGAATCAGTATGCTCTCCTTTCCTGAAATCAGAAAAAAACTGTTTTAACTTTTATTTACAAAAAATAATTTTTTAATATTAACCAATTTTACTAATGACTATTTTTTGATAAATATTTTTCAAACATTTAATTTCACTGTTTAATTTTTTTTGGCACAAAAATAAAACCTGGCTGTATTTTTTAAAAATATTTAATAAGTACTTTTCGTATTCTTTCTATTTGATAAAAAAAATTAACTCTGACTATATTTTTCCCAAATATAATAAGGAAAAATAAGAAATAAAAAAAAACTTCAAATTTCACTCAGTTGAAAATTGAATTTACACAAAAAAAATTTGCATTCTCAAGAATATTTTAGGGACAACAAAATACAAAAATTGAAGCTATCGTGAATCTCAAAAGTTATTTGATTGTAAATTTAATAAAGACAATAAATTGAACAAGTGATGTTGCTTGAAAGATGAATTCAAGGCTTTTGTAAGTCTTGTAATGTGTAGATTCACCTTGAATAAAATTATTATTTTGTAATCGACAGATGTATTGTCACACATGGCAAAATGATCTTTAGAAATTCTCTCCATCTCTTTCTCTCATACTTATAAATGCATAACGCAGAAAATACCTCGTTACCTATTAATGTTTATCACTACAGTGCTTTTTATACTCTTTATAAAATAACGGATATAACTCTTATGTAATCGTCTATATAATTACACGCAAAGGGAACAAAAATAAATTATTATAAATTTTCATTTTTTTTGCCAAAACAATTAAAAAATAATTATAAAAATAAAAAATAATTTTTACTCTACTTTTATTGAATTTTGATAAACATTATTTTAAATTTTCTCTCATTTATTCAAAAATTTTGTTTGTAAAATTTAATTAAAAAAAAATTTTTTTATTGCTATTTTGCCCACCAAAAAATTAATCTCAAGAAATTTATAATTAAATTTCTAGCAGAAAAATAATTATTGAACCAAGAAAATTTGATTGAGATTATAATATTTCTTTCGACGCAGAAAATAAATTCTGATTCTTCATTTTTTTTTTTTTTGTAAAAAGAAAGTAAAGACTTTAAAAATACTGTTTCTTAAAAGAAAATTTTCTTTTTATTGTTTGTTGATATAAAACAGTGTTTAAAATGAAAAGAAAAGAGTTTTAGTTTTGTTATGTATTCAAATTTCGCTCCCTCGTCACCTAAAATGCCATAGAATTTTATATGGATTCCCATAAGAACAAATGGAAACAGGCAAAGCCGGAGTATTACAAGATTTTGTATGGATTCCCATTGGGGGGATTTTCCTTTCACGAACTCCTTTCTACAGAACGAGAATTTTCTATACAGATATGGAAACGTTTTATTTTGCATTGGAAAATTATTATTATTATTATTATTATTATTATTATTATTATTATTATTATTATTATTATTATTATTATTATTATTATTATATTCAAAATTAATAATTATTATCAAAATTGAAATGCCACTTGAGTTTCTGAACTTTTAAATAAACGCAATACATAATTTTATTTTTTAAATAATTTATTATTTACTATTTGTTTTGGTCTATAAATTATTTTTTATCAAAATTTCTTGCAATTTTTAGATATTTATTATATTGTCATTTTTAATTGCTTTTTTATATAAAAAACTAGTTTTCCTATCGAAAAATAGATTTATTTTGAATTTAATAAATAATTAATTTTTATTAATTAATTAATTAATAATTATTAGTATAAGTGTAAAAAAGTAGGCAATTAACTATTAAAATCCGAGCAAATTATAATTTTGACATACGGGGGAAGATAATTTCTACTTATTAAATTTTAATAAATATTATTATTTATTATAAGTTGAAAAAATAAAAAATGATCAAAAATACAAACAAATTTAAAAATTTTCAGTAGAGGGAAAAATAAGAACATTTGGGAGAGGGAGAATATATTATTTAATTCGTCCCTCTCTATTTTTTGCATAAAATTGGATTTCGGATTAAGGTAAGTAAAGGACATATTAAATTATTAGAATCAGAGTAAATTTAATCTTCGCTGTAGATAAAACAGAGAAACAATTTTTTGAGGGGGAGAATATATTATTTAATTCGTTTCTCCTCTCTCTCTATTTCTCGCGTAAAAGTGTATTTTGCAGAGGCGAGCATTATGCGTAATGTAAGGGAAAAGATCAGACGATGGTCGAGAAACGGATTCTGGTTTAGATTCTAGGTCAGCGTCCCGGCCTTTTGCGGTCACCAAGTCACAAAGTAGGAGGAAGGCCGAGGAACCGTCCCCGTTACATGAAAACCCGTTATACTTGTATTATTGATGATGAGTCTTCTCTTCTTTTTTCCTTTATATACTTCCACCCGCGGATAATTTTTTTCTCCCTCCTTCTCTACTTTTTTCTATTTTTTTTTCTCTTCTCTTTCCACAAAGTTGCAATTTTATCCTTCTTCCTCTTATTTCTCCATTTATACATAAAAAGAACGCGCGCAACTTTTCTTCCCACAGAGAATGAAAGAGAGAAAAAGAAAGAAAAAATATAAACGAGAGAATTACATTTAGAAAAAGTGTCAACAACTTTTTAAATGGCCATTAAGCAAATTTAATTCTTTATCTAAATGAGAAAAAAACTTTCACTCTTTTCCGGGTGCAAAATAAAAAGGAAATTGTCAACGATATTTTAATGAAAAATTAATCTCAAATTTTCTCCCTCGGAAAATTTTAAAACATTTAATAATCCATTTAAATATTAAACGGTAAGTAATTTAAATTTACAATTTAATTTAATTTTCAATAGTTTTATTTTTATTTAAAATTATTTGTCTACTACTAGTTTTTTAAAAAATTTTTAATTCAGTAATTAAGTTTCAATTTTAATTTAATGCTAAATTATTCAATTATTTTTTTATATTAAATTAACTATTTTTTATTATTATTTTTAATTATATTATTATTGAATTTAAAATTCAAAAATTCAATTTAAGGGCTTACACCACTGTAAATGGCTAACAAAATAATAATGTTTTTTCAAGAAATTTTTTTTATTGGAAAGAAAGTACATACAGTTGCAATGTTGTGGGAAGTTATTACCTATATATTCAAGTAAAAAATTACACATTGTTATTAATAAATAATTTTTTAATCTACCTGAGATTATTTTTGTGTAACTGCCAAACATTTGAAGAAAAAAATCAATTTTCGATTTAAAAAAACGACACTTAATTATTTATAAATATTGTTTAAATTAATTTACCGAAAAACCGCCACATATTTCTGTTCAAAATTTAATTCTAAATATGTAGTAAAAAAAGACGATTGAAAATATTAAAAATTGATTTAGTTATGGTGCTTGCAGATTTCATAAACTGTTGTTTTGAGAAAAACTCGTTTAAAGGATAACACCACTTTAATGGTCTGTAAAAAAGCACTTTTCCAATAATTTTTTTTAATGTAAGGAAAGGATATTTAGTAACAATTTTTTAAGTAGTTATTAACTTATTCATTTAAGTTTACATTACAAATTTTCATTAATAAATATTCTAAAATGGCGACATGGAGCCATTGTTTTTAAATGCATTTTTTATGTAAGGTAAATTTCTTCTCTGGTAAAAAGCTTTAAATTTAAATTTCAAAAAAATTCAATCAAAACATCGATTTTAGACATGTATAAAACTTTTTGTCCTTTGCTCTAGAAGGTTCAAAGAATTTTTTAGGCTAATGAAATTTTTTTTTAACGTCTACAGTGGTTAATTAATTATGATTTTTTCTTATTACGTAAATTAAGTATTTCTTATTTATAATTAAAACTATCGAATAATAAAGTCAAAAACTACATTTTTTATTAATTTTTTTTAATAATAACATTATTAAATTGAAAATTCAAAAATTAAATTCAATTTCAACTTACTCGTAAATTGTTAAAATAATTTATTGACAATCTTTTTAAAAAATCTAGTATTTAAAATTTCCAATTTTTTATCGCATTTGTAATAATTCATGAATTTTCAATAAGTGAAATAGAAGAAATAAAATGTCATCGGTTCAAGTTTCATAAGCTAGAAGTAAAGAAATAAAAATAACCTATTCAAATTGATAATTTGAACGAAATATATTGTTTTCTTTTCTTCTAAGTATCTCAAAGGGGAAACAAAGAATTGTCACGTTATTGTCAAAAAAAAAAGGAAAAAAAGAAACACGTGCATCGATACATTTATTTTCAAGAGAAGCAAAGAAAACATTTTCTATTCACGTTTTCGCCATTTCGAAAAAGAAGAAAAAATTAAATGATTATAAATTATCATCGTTTATTTAAATTGTTTCATAATCAAAAAACAAAATAGTGTAAAACGCAAAAAGTATCTTTTTTCTTAAGTAAATTAATAACATTTTCCCATTAAGTCATTGAACATAATTGATTCATAAATATTGGACATCAAATAAATAATTGAAGGCATTTAAATTACATATTCTACTACTTTGTATTATAATCTAAGTAATGGATAAATTATTAATTTCTCAGTAGGAAAAGTTGAATGAAAATTGACAGCTTTAATTATTATTTGATGGACACGTCATGACACAATCAACTCTTTTAATTATTTTTATTATTATTATTATTATTATTATTATTTTACTATACAATTTTATACTATTATTATACTATCTTACACTATTATTAGCTCCATTTCTTCTACAGATTTGGAGAGTACACACAGAAAAGGATAATATTATATTATTTGATTTCGAGTCCACTAAATTATTCTCTTTGATTCAAATAAATTTTATTTTGTGCTATATAAAATTTTTAGTTGACTCTAATAAATTATATTTTATTTAAGTAAATCATTTCTCTGGAAGTATATTATCACTAATAATACTTTCTAAAATTAAATTAGTAAAAATGTTTACTAGTTTGAATAAGTGTCTGACTCTTTGCTCTTGAATCAGTAAATTTTACTAATTGTATGAAATTTGCAGAAATTACTGTTCAGTAGTAAAATTTATTAATTCAGTCAGTAACTGATTAAAATGAGTAAACATTTTTATTAATTATAATTTAGAGAGTATTATTGAATTTCTTCTTAAGCTAATTTAATGAAAATTGAGCAACTAATTATTATTATTAAAAATATCAGCCATGATTTTGTCTAGGCTAAAAAAATTTTTACTATTTTGTCAAATGGTTATAATTTTTTCTTTACTAAAATTTTAGTAAAAAATAACTAAAAATGCTCACTATTGTCAATTCGTGATATAATTTTCACTAATTTAAATTTAGAAAGGACTATTACTATCATATTATTTTTATATTGGATAACGATTATTACAATTATTATTTTATACTTGCTTATTATGAAATAAATATTTATTTGTATCAAAGAATTTTTGAGTCAATCAATGCGTCTTTACTTCCAATACTGAATTTTGTTTTTAAATCCAATTTACTTGATTGAACTTAAAAATTATTTGATTCAACTAAACATTTATTAGATAATAGACAAGTACTCGGTTATTTGGAACAGAATGATTTTTTTCAGTGTGGTAACATAATTTATAATTGACAAATACTTTTTTTAAAAAATGCAGTTAACTTTTTTTACAATGGAAGAAAATGAAACTAAATGCAGTTGAAATATTCAAATATCGAAGACGCCACTCACGGCTCGTTTATATATGTGGTTAAAACTAGTTTTACAGGGAAGAAAAAAAATTTATATATAACAAGGTTAAGGTTGAGTGAATAGTGAATTAATTACGATGTGGTATGTCAAAAACGTCGAAGTAAAGTATGTCAACCGGTCATTGACTTTCAAATCTCAACAATGTACATGTAGAGTTCTAAAATTTCCGAGAATATTCTCATGTGTGTATATACGAGAAAGTTTAATTTCAAGCTTACGTTTTTTAATTTTTTGCGAATAGCTACAAAATTCAAAATTAAATGTACCAAAAAGGGTTGTTTTAAAGAATTCTATTCTAATTATTTTACTAATTAATTCATCTAATCTAAATGATTTTACTCTACCTAAATAAAACATTATTTAAACTTTGTAAAAATTAATAACAATTGTTTAAATGTTTATATTAATTTTTAATACATCGAGATAAAAGTATTTATTTGGTTCAAATAATATTTTTAACCAAATTTATTTGAAGCAGAATAATTTTTACTTGAGATAAACAAAAAAAATTGCATAACAAATTTGATACAAATAAATATTTCTTGAATAATAGACAAGTAATTATTTCATCTCTCTAAATCTGCATGGTAGTGAAGAAAGTCAGTTTTCACAAGTACTTTAGTAAAAAGAAATGAAATTATAACTACCAAACAAAATACTAACGTTTATTAAAAATTTATTTTTTAAATTATACGAATATTATTTTCAATTTTACATAATTTAAAAATTTACTAAAAATGATAACTTATTTTAATTAGTCATTCAATTCTCGCTAATTCAAATTTTTGTCTGTTAAAAAAATTTTAGTGTAAAATTTTTCTATATTACTTGAATTAAAATAATATATATTACTTCATAAGTTATATAGTGAGAGAATTTTACAAATTAATGTAATTATTATTATATATTATTATTTTTATTGTTATTTTTATTATTACTTTTATCATTTTAAATATTTTTTATTACTATTTATTCACTGTAAAAAATAAATCTTACTTTCGGTTCCCTTCTGACTAAAATCTTTCAAGTTTAAACAAAAGTATATTCTTCTCAGGAACAACTAGACTATTTATTTGTTTTAGATAAAACTTTTATTTGAAACGAATAAAAAGTCCAGTTATGGCTTGGAGTCAAATATATATTTTTTCTGAGTGCATTTAGCAAATTAATTAATTAATTAATTTTACTAATGCAATTAATATAGAATTTTTAAGTATGAATATAGAAAGGTAATTATATAATTATTATTAAATATTGAACAGAGATTAACTTTGACTATCTTACAGTGTTCGCGGGTTTTTTCATTCAATAAAGAGTAAAAAGTGCAAATGTTACTTTGCAACGTGTTTTTTTCATTCATTTATGAATCTATAAATGTATAATTAATTAATTTATTCATAACCGGGCAAGGAAATGTCTTAATCGTACAAAAAATACTACTAGATTAATAAGAAAAAAGATCAACAATTCCACACGGAAAAAACCATTCAACTAGAACATCTACAAATATGTTACTATATTAAAATGAAATTTTTGTTTTAGTTTTAATTCAAATTAAAATTTGAATAATATTTTCAATACTCCAAATAAATTTTGTCTAATTTACTTCAAATACTGAAATTATTAGTTCAAATGCCATTTAATTGAGTTAATTATATTTTTTATTGTGTGAATATTTAATTGATAATAATTAATCGGTTATTTCCATCAAATAAATGTTTTCTGAAGTGTATTAATTAATCGAGAAATTATAATTAACATTATTAATACTACATAAGTATTAATTAATTAATTATAATTAATAGTATATTTTTACAATTAAATTCTGTTATTTTTTAAATTACTATTTCCAGTATTTACACATGATTGTAAATTAAACATGCAAATATTGACTATTTCGTACGGTAATAATTATTAAAAGTCAATTACCCTGATTTAAATCAAATTTTTTTTCTCTCAAATATGAAGTAAATTTTTTTTTAAATTTCATGATACATTAATAGTGATGAAATATTTTTCACTTTCTGCAACAATTTACATTGCGTGAGTAACAAAATAGTATATCATTATGAATCACATGTATATGTGTATAAATATGTGAAACAAATGTTAGGTATATATATATATATATATATAATAGTTGAAAGAAAGCGATATATATTATTATTTAGTATAGGATGCTGTTTTTTCACTCACGCATGTCACTTCAGTCACTTTTGCTGTTTCAAATTCTAGTTCAATTGAGTTTATTATTGAAAGAAGTTAAAGGTTAACTTTTCCGAAAATTTAATTGGCTACACGTGTATATTGTTCTATATGTAAATTATAATATATTTTATTCTTAAAATAATTTCATAATTTAGGCATAATAGAAATTAATTTCTATATTGCTTAAATTTATTATAAATGAATTAATTTTAATTGACGGCGATTTTAACGAGTTAAACAACATTTTTTTCATTTTAAAATATTTTAATTCTCCAAGAATTATAATTATAAATAATAATTATTAATAATTATTATATAATAAATATTTATAATATTTTTTTATTATTATTATAATTTTAACATTAATTATAATAATAAAAAATAACATATTTATTGATTATAATTATTGTTAAAATTATTATAATAATAAAAAAATATAAATATTTTTATAATTTTAATTTTATTTTATTTTTCAATGCAGATGCAGAAACATTTATTTAAATTTAAAGCTATTATTATAAGTTAATATCTCTATTATTATTATTATTATTATTATTATTATTATTATTATTGATATTATTTGTATTCAATAATTCATTCCCAACTGTAAATTATTAATAAATATAATCTAACAATTAAAATTACATAATAATTTAATAAGTTATTTGTGATTACCAGAATTATTGTTAAAATTATTATTTTTTTGATAATTATATAAACAATTACAATGAGAAAAGATTTTGGTTTTGATAATAAAACTTTTGGTTGTTATTTAAGCAACTAAATTCATTTTTAATTCGCCAATAATTGATTCAAATAAAAATTATTAGATTCCAGTAAATATTTAATTGATAATAATCAAGTAATCGCTTATTTAATCAAAAAAAAATTTTATTTAAATCTAAAACAATTTATTACAAAGAAATTTTTCTCTTCAAATATGTTAAGAAATTAGTTCTTTGACTCTATATCAATAATGAAAATTTCTTTAATTTAAATAACAAATTTTTTTGGATAGAATAAAAAATTTTTTTAAATCGAAGAAAATTCGTTTAAATCAAATAAATGTTCTTGTCGAATAAAAATTCATCTGTGTATTTAAAAGAAAAATTTTATTTTGAATGAATAAAAACTATCCTAATTATCTAATTTCTTTAAATCAACCACAACTTTTTTTGGTGTGAAAATTATTGTTAATTAATTTAAATTAATTAAAATAAAATAATTGCTACTTAATATCAATAATTAAAATAATTAAATAAATATATTTACATAATTGCTACTCAATCACAATAATTAATTGTTACAATTAATATTCAAAGATATGCAAATGAATTGCTTGTAATTTTCATAATTAATACAAGTAAACAATTTTTATACAATCTTAAAATACACAAGAAACACAAGACAAGAATTTGTTTTCTGCATTATGAAAATTTCCTTTTCGTTTTTCATTTTCCTTTTTTCGACTTTTTTCATATGTATTCATTAAGAGAAAATATTTCGAGTGTAATTGTCAAGTGAAATTCAAGAGCGAGAATAAAGAATTAAATGGTATTAGTAAGTAAGACGAGTAAAGTACCGCTAGAAACGACAGTAACAGTTTTGTGTCATATACGTATACATATATACATATATTTATATTTATTCATATATGTGTTGTCGATATCCTGTGACCGATTTTTCAAACATTTGTTCTTACTCTCAGCTCTTTTAAATATATGTTAATCAATAATGAACTACTGACCATATAATGCCTAGGAGAAAACTTCTTTTGTGCATAAATAATGTAATATTAATAAAAACTAAAACATCCGTAATTCTTTTTATTGTCACTAATAATCGAATGCTAATTTTACTAAAAAAATTAAAAGAAAAATTATCTTTAAATACTGAATTCGATTTTCATCAATTGACCCTTTTTTCTTTGTCTCTTTCATATTATACACTATAATGAATTTTTAATGAACATAAGTATAAGTGCAAAATAAATTAATACTTATTAATGGATAAACAATTTTTATCTTTAGTACAAAAATACACAATATAATACGAGACAAAAACATTTTTTTATAAAAAAATTAATTAATATTTCTCACAACTGATATAAAAATTCTAAGAGTATAAAAATATACTTTTAATTTAAATTTATATTTTTTGTTGCAATAAAATCAGAATTAATGGAATCGTAAAATAAAAACAAAGAATCGAATTTATTAACTTAACAATTTTAAAAAAATGTATTTTACTGTTGATTATGAAATAAATATTTACTAGAATCAAATAATTTTTTTTCAGTGCATATAATTTATTTTAAGTCTCGTTTATCTTAGTAAATAAATAATTAATATATTTACAATTATTAATTAATTAGGTATAAAATATTCTGTATCACAATTATAATTGTGTATAAAATATTTTGTATCATAATTATAATTGTATATAAAAATAAAGAAGACAAAAAAATATTAATATTATAATAAAAATAATATTTATTTAACATTTTTTTTAAATTAGGAAACAAAAAAAAAATTTATTGAATTTTCAATATTTTTGGAATAATTTTGTAAAAAAATATTTTTAACAAAATTTTATTCATAACAATTTTTGTACTTTTGACATTTACATGCACGCAAGTTATTGTTAATTTAATGGCAAAATTTTTCCTGATAAGAGTTTAACGTTCACGAATTATCACGCAGATTTCTCACTCACGTGAGTAAAATAGTTTGAAAAAAAAAATTTACACATAAAAATCATAACATAAAACATGAGCATTAGTTGAAGAAAGAAAAACATTTTTTTAAAGAAAAAATTCTACTTTTTTCACTTAGTATTCTAAATTTTACATATTACGATGTTTAAACGTTTTAAATATTAACGGTACAAATAGCTTTCTTTTTTGTAACAAAAAACAAAAAACGATATATATTATTGTAATTTTTGTAACTGTTGATAAGTCTACTATTTTAAATTTTTTACTTTAAATAATTTTTCAAAAATAATTTGAAAAGATTAAAAAAAAAAAATTTTTTTAAATAAAAAATTAAAGTGCAAAAAAATGTATTTTAGTACAAAAATGAATGTAAAACAAATGTATCATTCAAAGATATTTTAATCATTTTTGATTTTTAAAAAATGACGTTGCATTTGAAATAAAATTGACTTTTTAAATTTAATTTCGATTTCAATTTGATACTATAAATAAATATTCCTGTCAAATTTTTGTAAATCGTAACGATCGTAACGGAATTGAAAATTAAAAGTGAAATCTTATTTATTATTCACTGCAATAAATATTTTTTTCTGTTTAATTTGAAAGAATTTATTTTTGAGAATTACCCGGAAATTTTGAACTTGCGTCAAAAAAACAGAATATTTTTTTACTATAAATATTTTATAAAAATTAGACTCAGAGATTGTTTGAGGTTTTTTTTGTTTCGTTTTATTTAAAGAAAATGTATAATTTATTTCCGTCAAATATGAAAAAAAAAATTATCACAGAGTCTACTAAATTATTTGTTTTAACTGAAAATTTTCTCTATGTATATTGATTGTCAATAAAAATTAAAAACGAAGCTTTCGAAATTTTTGTTCAATCATTTATTTTTAATGTTCAGAATTTAAGGGAAATTTTACCATTCCGATCATAATAGAAGTGTGGAAAAAATCGATAATTGTACATATAACTAGAGTATTAAAATTAAAACTAATTTTAATAAACTATTTATAAAAAATTAAAAATAAATTATTTATCTAAATAAATACAAAAATAGAAAAACATGATACGCACTGATAAGATCTTTTAGTATTGTTTCCATTTAATATCCACACTTTTAGTTTCGACACTAAACCAAACTGAACTTTTACAAAAGTTTTATTAAAACTGATATACAACTTTAAAAAAAAAAATTGCTTTATCGCACTATTAATGGAGGGGAGTGAAAAAAAAATTATCTCCACGATGCTCACAGCATTTCAAACAGCAAGGAACTGATAGTGATGGGCCTGGCTGGACACCTTATAACTCGTGAATAGAACGCCATAAGGCCCCACCATCCGTAAAATGATATACAACATTGTAAACATGTTTCATACATATATGTATCTCCACTTGTTTCCCTTTATCTAAATTTTAATCATTAATTTATACAATTTACATAATTCGCCGGTTTTATTTCTAAAAATTTTCAATTTTTATTAATAATTTTGGGAATAATCATAAATGCCACGTTTTTTTTGGAACGGTAGCGATACTACACATTTGAACTCTACATTTTCATTTTTGTATTATTTTTTGTGTATAATTCAACTGTATGCAAATCGAGAAATAAAAGAACATCTTGCGGCATATAATTCTACTGTACAGGTGTCGAATGTTTTGTTATTACTTTATCAAATTAAATAGTGTAAAATCTGAGTATATTCAAATAAACATATTTAAAAAAAATTATTAAAAACTATCTGTGTAGAGTTGAAATGTATACAGTTTAATAATAATATTATGCAAAAAAATTTTATGTGCAATGCAACTGTATACAATTAATCGTATTTTATGTTGTATACAATTTACCTGCATGCAGATTAACAATTAAAATAATATTTTTCAGTATATAATTCTACTGTACAGAATTTAACTGTGAAGAATTTTTTCTTAATATTTTATCAAATTAAATAGTGTAAAATCTGGCTGTATTCAAATGAACATATTAAAAAAATAAAATTATTAAAAAATTTTTGTGTACATTTGAAATGTATGCAGTTCAATGATAAATTTTTATAATATATATTTGTATACAATTCAATAGTATACAATCGAACGTATACAATTTTTTGGGGGGAGGGGGTTCTACTAAACGTGACACAATGTATATTTCACATATGAAATTGCGTGAATAATAATAATAATTATTATTATTAATTATTTATAATTATTTATTTGTTCATTTATTTATTCAAGTAATAAATACGGAGCTACAAATGAAATGAAAATTCCCTTTCGCAATTATTAGCTAATTAGATTAATTAAGAGATAAATAAAATAGATCAGTTTATATATTTTTTTAATTTACTCATTAAATTTGAATGAGTTAAAATAACTATAATTACAGTACAGTATAGTACAGTAAAAGTCAAATTATTAATGGGGATCATTATATGTACAGCTAATCTCAGATAGCAGTACCATAGAATAGCAAGATTGTTTAATTAATATTATGCAACAAATCGTGTTTAAAATTTTGAGCCATAAAATCTTATAGTGGTGCTGCACTCTACTGACCAAGTTTGGCCGTGAGGATCCTCATTAAAATTCCTAAAATATCCGCAAATGCATTTCCTCGCTAGTCATTGTGGAAAACTTTATGGAAAATTCGTTGTGGAAGAAAAATTTGTAAACAAAACATTATATTGTTTTCGTAAAGAACAAATTTTCTCTTTCAATCATTGATTATAAACTACATAATTTATAATTATTATATATTACTATTATATCACCGACGTAAAAAGTCAGTAACTGATTCAATTAGTCATATTATTTTTATTAATCACTTGGATAATAATGACTAATTATGATTTTAATTTACTACTAATTTATGTCAAAACAACTAAAATTTTTTGTGACTACTTTATTTAACGAAGTTGAAGTGCAGAAAGTTGATCAACGAAAAAAATTTATTTAATTTATTCCAAAATTATTTTTAATTTAATATTTATTTATGTAACAATTGTTATCCTAACATAAACATCAATTAATTTTTTCTAAATATTTTCATGGCAATATTGCTGCTTTATTTTTTTTTAAAATTTATTAAGCGAATAATTTTTTTCATTGATATACGTTGTGGACTTTAACGTCGTTTTAATTAGTCACATTTAACTATTTTATTAGTTAGTTCCTACTATCTAGTTATTTTCTAATATACTAACTAATACTGATAACTAGCAGGGCTGTGATGATTTAAATTCTAATTTAAGTCAGGATTTAAATTAAAGACATGTTTCCATTTTAATCAAATGATTTAAGTAGGATTTTCACTTAAAAATAAATTTTTAATCAACTCTGACTTAATGGAAGAATCAAACAAAGAAACTGAAAGAATCAGAACAAAAGATTAAACTAAAGTCACTTAATGTTTATGTTGACAAAATGAAATAAAAAAAGCTTAAATTTTTCAGTAACTATTGTCTTTCCTGTCTTGATTAAAATGAAAATCTGTTTAGGATGTAATGAAAATAATAATTAAGTTCCTTTTAATAAAAAATAACATGACCTTAACGAAAGCATCGGTAATTTCAATTTCATAACAAAAGTTAAACCAAATGTTCTGATTTCGTGTTTTATATGAATGAAATTAATTAATTAATTTGAAATTCAGTTTAGTGGAAGGATAAAGAATTTAATTCTTTATATTTTAAACCATCAAAAGTTGCATTTGAATAAAAATTACAATTTTCTATCAATAAAAGACGATTTAGGTAACACAACATAATATTTAACAAATATTTCTTATTCACAAAAAATTCTAGTTTTTATTCAAATGCAACTTTTAATTGTTTAAATTGTTAGGAATTAAATTATTTATCTTCCTACTAGTACTCTTGTTCAAAGTTTTAAATTCAATAAGAAAAAGAATGTCTTATTAAATATAAAGCATGTTGACTAAACAGAAGACAGTCATTTATTTTTTCAACACACGGAGAAAAATGGAATATTCAATTATATAAAGGGTCAAACAATATTTGAGGTTAAGCTTTTCGACAACCATCTAGGAGGGTTAAATAGACACTCCGAAGATAAATTTGACTATCTCGGAGGGAAAAGTTAACTATCTAAAGAATCAGACTAACACTCAAAACCTAATCTTCTAATTTTGACTCTACAGATTTCTCTAGAGATTTCTCATGTTCGGTAAAATAGATTCTTATAAAAAAAATATTTATTCTTTATTGCTTCTATTATAAAATTAATCTTTTGTTATCATTTCTAAAAAAACCAAGATTAAGAAAAATTTGATTTATGTAAATTAAAAAAATTGTATTTTTTTGACTTATTAAAAAAATCATGATTTTTAATAGCTCTGATAAATATACTAATAGTTACTAATTTCCTACCAATAATTAAATATTTTTTACTAATAATGCGGGGTCTATGAAAAGGCTACAAAATGAATTTGTTAGAATTTTTATGTCATAGAATTTTATTCTTTCTTTTGAATTAATTATCAATATTGTTAAATTTTTGTACACCTAAGAATAGTAATGTGATAGAAATTCCATGTGATCGAATTTTAATAATTTCGAAACGTTGTTTTGTAGAATGTAAATTTTAACGTATTGCAATTGGAAAGAATGTTAATTTATCAGATAGGAAACTAGAAAGAATTTTTATTTTTTTATTTATTAAATACATTGTGATTTTATAATCAGGGGGTCGATTACGTTAGTTGATTTTGATTTTGATTCGACTTTGACCGCATTTAAATTTTGTTTACTAGGCACGTGTTTTTCAGTGATAGTTTGTTTTCAAACGTCAAAATTCGAAAAAGAGATTTTGCTTTTAAGCTCTTACATCGTGTTTTATATGAATAAATTGATCAATTTAAAATTCAGTATAGTGGAAGGGTAAAGAATACATAATATAATAATACATACAATATTAATCACATTTATTTCGAATTATAATAATTTTTCACTAATTACTATATTGTATAACAAGTAAAACAAAGATTATAAAAAAATAATAATCGTTTCGTTGGAGATTAATGACAATTCCGTGAAATATTCAATACATTGAGAAAAATAAAAGAAATACTTATTTAATGTTCCCTTTTGACTAAAACTATCTGAGTTAAATAAACGTATATTTGACTCAGAGCCAACTAGGTTATTTATTTGTTTTAAATAAATATTTCATTGGAACTAGAGCTGAGCAAATTTCAAAAATTCGATTCTCTTCATAAGAATGAACATGGGCTCGATTCGGTTCGAATTTCGAATCCATGTAAAATTCGAGTTTTTGCACACCTCCAATTTGAACCAAATAAAATTTAATTGAAAAAAATGTTTATTTACAGCTTTTGGGTAGTTCTACAAAACAGGAAATACGTCATGTACAAGGTTGTTTTTTACATTCATTTTGAAAAAAATAAAATTTTTAATGGAAACAATAGTGCATAATGATTTCTATTATACCTCAAAATGTTACCCGGTTTCCGAAAATAAGCATTTAAGTCCTAAATTTTCATTTTGCTAGCATGTCCCATTGTGAAACTAAAAGTTAATAAACTAGATAAATATTATTTTTAAGCGGTTAAATACAAATTTCCACTTTGATAATAATTTCAAATAGTTGTACTTTATAATGATTTAAATAATAACTGTTAAATTACTTTATATTTTATTTAAAAAATATTATTCTAAATTTTGGTCCCCGAATTCATTTTCAGTTTTCTGGCATCATAAAAAACGATAAAATTATTAAGAATTTTCATTCCGATTAATTCACCATTTTTCACAGTGCTAAAAAAATAAAAATATATTTTATGTTTTTATACTTTTGTTGTTCTAGGTGTTGAAGAACCTGTATTCCCTGTTGATCTGTATGCTAAATGTTCTTATTAGAGCGTTGTTTTTCAAATTTTTTAGACGAAAAGGGACCAACTTCTCAGTTTCCTGGCATTTTCTGACAGAATACACATGTGCTTAAGCTGTAAAATTTACAATTTATACTTATTTGTCTGGACACTTTTAGATAACTTTGATAAAACCTTTAACTTGAACTTAACCTGCTTTTTAAAATCTGAATCGAAGTTTCGAATTTCGAATTGGCCGATTCGAATCGAAAGGAAATTCGAATCGAACAAGCTAATTCGAAACTCCGAGTTCGAATTTCGAATTGGCCGATTCGAATCGAAAGTAAATCAAGTCGAGTCGGCCAATTCGAAATTCGAATTTGGAGTTTCGAATTACACAACTTAACTCGGTTATTTAATTCGCACAATTATTTTGACAGAAATCCTAACCTAAAATTAGTAGGCTGGTATTCATAATACAGCTATCTAGTACTTAGAAACTTGTTGAAAGTGAAGGAAACATTTCGCTTATTGTTTGTATTACATAAGGAAAAAAAACTTATTTTGCAAATCTTTTACACAATTTTTAATAAATAAATAAATTTAATGTTTCAAGAACAATTGAAGAATTTTTGGATAATTTAAAAAAATCATTTTTTGGGGAATTTTAATTTATAATTTTGAATCTTGTTTGTGTATATATTTGAATTTTTGGAAATATTGAAAATATTGAATATCGAGCATATTGAAAATAATTAAATTCTTTGCAAGAATTCAATTATTTTTAAACAAAATTTTAATAAAATTTTACGAATAAATACAATTATTTTCTAAAATTTTAATAAATACTTCAAAAAAATTCAATTATTTTCTTAAATTGTAAAATTTTTGAAAAAAATTCAATTATTTTCAAAAAAATCCACGAAAAAATTCATTTTTTAATTCGTTATAGAGTATATCTCATAAGAATTCAGTTATCTTCTAAAATTTTAATAAATCCTTTGAAATAATTTTATTTTATTTATAAACAGTAAAATTCTTTGCAAAAATTGAATTATTTTTAATACAATTTTAATCGAATTTCTCAAAAAATGTTATTATTCTTAAAATTTTATTAGAATTATTTTATAAAAATTGACTTAAAAATGAATTTCAGTTAAAATTTTAGATTACAATTAAATATTAAAAGCAATGTAGCGTGAATTTTTAAAAATAATTCAATTTTGAAAAAGTTTAATTGAATTTTGCAAATATTATTTTAAGTTTTTATTTTTTAATATTTATTTAATTGGAGAATTTAGGAATATTTGAAATTTCGTAAAATTGAATATTGTTAACTAATGGATTTGAAAATTCTCAAAGAACTTTTTCGAAAATTATTAAGAATAATCGATTTAAAGAAGAATTTTATTTAAAAATTCTTGCAAATAATAATTGAATTGATAATGATTGTATCACTCGGTTATTTTTAATTATTAGAAAACTTGAAGATATTGATCACTACAAGTGATATAAGGCTATATAATACTCGGAGTGATCGGTTATGATATGAAAAATTGAATTTATAGTTTAAAGTAAAATGTTCTCTTATTTGACTCGGACTATTATTATTATTATTTTATTTTGTTCTCATTTAATATTTGTAAACCGAATGATAAATTCACTTTCTGTAAAATTATTATTATTATTATTATTATTATTTTTGCCAGTAATTGGTCCGTTAAGTCCGTATTTTTAAAAACATTCACTGATTCGAACCCTGTTCACTTTCATCACATTATTATTTTCCGAGTGTATATTCAGATATAATATTAAGAAAACTATAATTATTTGAACACTATTTAGAAATTAAATTAACTCTACAGGCACTTAAGTGATAAGGAACAAATTGTTTTATTGTCACCAGTTTTACAGATATAAGCGTCTGTAAAATTAAACACCTATTATACCTTAAGTCTTACGTTGTAAGCCTAACCGTTTAATTCTTATGTTATATGTATATCTGCAGGGCTGCCAGCGTACTTAGAGGTTAAAAGTAGTGAAAAAAGTGAGTTTTTGATTGAAAAAAGTGAGTAAATATTGAATTTACAAATAAAATAGTGAGTAAAAGTGAGGTTAATTTTGACATATTTTTGAAGATTTAAATTAATAATTAATCTGTAATATCAATTTTCTTCTCAATTTAATAAATAATAGGTACAGATATTTAATACTTTTACCATTAATTTTTATTTTTTTTAAACTTTCTTAACAAAAATCGCAAAATTGAGTGTCAAAGTCTGCAATGAAACCATATTTGACTATGAGTATTTCTACACAGCACCAAAACTTTCCTAAAAATTTATAAAAGATTTACATACTTGCAAACTTTGAAAAATTTACTTGCAAACTTTAGTGAAAATTGTGCGAAGATTTAAGGGGACTTTCTGGTTTAGGATTTTAATAAAATCGATTTTTCTTTTTTTGCTTTAAAATGTTCCTTAGTATCATAAAATTACTTTCCCAAAACAATTATGAAAAAATATGCGAAAGAAAAAAGTTATAGCAATTTTTATGTCCGTTTCTTAACGGACTGTAGTAGAGGTACACATTACATGAAAACTTTAAACGGGGAGTAACTTTTCTCGAAATCTACCAAACCGATTTCACAGTCAAACCCCTTTTTTTATGCGGGGGTGAATTGACCCTAAAACGTAGCGATTTTGCGATTTTTTAAGTAAAATGTTTATAAAATATTAAAAAATACATTTAAAAATCGTTTTTTAGGTTTGTTACCTAGAACAAATACTTATGAACAGAATCCATTTTGAATTTTTAATTTATGAGGTACTGGTCATTCGGAAAGTTACTCCCCGAAAAAGGTACCTTTTGGAAGACGCCACCTACATCTGCGATACGTAA
The DNA here is from genome assembly GCA_032873175.1 of Leptopilina drosophilae. Lineage (NCBI taxonomy): Eukaryota > Metazoa > Arthropoda > Insecta > Hymenoptera > Figitidae > Leptopilina > Leptopilina drosophilae. The sequence goes on from CM065485.1 coordinate 12,340,468, forward strand.
CTAAATTTACTTCAAAAAGTTTTTAATATTCTTTCCACGTAATGTGTAACAATGTCCAAAAAGAATTTTGGGAAAAACTGTAATACTTTTTTCACAATAAAAGTTTAAAAAGTGTATTTTTTGTCTATTCCAAACCAGAAAGTCCTGTTAAATGTCCCACACTGAGAAAAATAAACATGACTGGGTACTGTCTAGACAGGAGTGGTTCCTGTCAAAAAATTTTTTGTAATTAGATTAGATTCTTTGCTTTCTGGACAGGAACTATTCTTGTCTATAAAGGAATCAGTAATGTCTGGACATTAATCGTTCATGTCCAAACAGCACTGTTTGTTTACTGTTTTGTTTGTTTACATTTTAACTTGGACTTGCCCTTAAATAAAATTTATTTTTTTTAAATTGAGAAATAAGGTATATTACAAAAAATAGTGAGAAAAGTGAGTTTTTTTTTAAAAAGTGAGTAATAGTGAGTGACCTGAAAAAAAGTGAGTAAAAGTGAGAAAAGTGAGTCACTGGCAGCCCTGATATCTGTGAAAAGTGAAGAATTTTATGAAATCCGCCTTTATCGGAAACACGCGTTTCAGATAAGATAATATTATATAATTTTAAATGTGACTCATTAAATATAACAATATAAGTAAACAATAGATTATAAATATATCATTTTTCAATTGTTATTGTTTTAAAATTAAATTAAATTTTATCTATAATTAGGTACAAGTAATAAATTAACAAAATTAAATTAAATTTTATCTATAATTAAGTGCGACTAATAAATTAACAAAATTTTGAGCTTGGTTAAAAGCGAATAAATAATTAAATCAACATTAATTAATTAAAAATTAAATATTGTAATTAAAAAATGTATTTCCGTAAATTTAAAACAAAAAAAATGTTGCAAACCAATTTTTCGAGTCTATTGACAGTATTACTTTGGATCGATGAGCAGAGAAAATGTTCTGTAAGTATAAAAAGTGTGGAAAACCCCAAATGAGCTGCTATGTCGAAAGCGAAGGATTTCGTACTTTTCCGCCATTATGAATTTTGACTTTTTGACCACTAATTTTGATTCAGTGACCCCAAAAACAATATGATGTCAAGTTTAAAAAATTTTTTTTTGCACATATATGGCACAAACGAGACGTCGAGTATCATCTTTTGGACTATACCAGTGTTTAAAATAAGCTTTGAATTAATAAACGTGTTAAATTAATTTACCACAAAAAGAATGATTATTTTTATTTGAAATTTTTCTTCATTGTAAACATAATCGCACTTTGTATAAATAATTTGCTTCTAATTTGTAGTTAATAAATGGCAATTGGAAATATACCGCATATGATAAGAATAATTCAAACATTATTCTAATAATTGATTATTGAGAATATTACGCAAATTAAAGAAAAAAAGTAATCATGAATCATAAATAAGATCGCTAGTACCTATCAATTAAATCATATATATATATATATATATATATATATATATATATATATATATATATATGCACATTCATATTAAATGTATACATATGTGTATGAAAAATGTAATTAAATTTACAAAGTTTTTATTTCAACGTTTCTAAACGATTATTTTTAACACTGTTAATATTTCAACTCTTTTTTTTGTTATATTCGCTTATTGCTTATAATTATCATTTTGCATTTTAATTATTATAAATTCATCATTTGAATAAATCATCATATTTTAAAGACATGCACATACAAAGAAAGTTTTATTGGATTAAAATCTATTCCATTTTTTGTTTTAAATACAATTTTAGTTTATTAATTTAATTTTATTATATACATACTTTTTATGATTGTACAATAATTACATTGAAGAAAAAAGGGAGAGTTCATAAATGATGTCACAATTTTCTGAGATTTTCACCCTCATTTATGAACGCTTTCTAAGAATCTTCAATCGTACATGATAAAAAAATAAATGACTATGTTCTGTTTCATTATCAGCCATTATATATTATTTATAATATAAGATATAATTATATATATATATATATATATATATATATATATATATATATATATGATTTCTTATAAATTTTTGATTTTTGGATTTCAAATTTATACTTTGAGTTAGAGTGTTATTAATAGAACATTAAAGAAATCAAATCCCAGCGCTTAGGAATTTTTGTCTGAACAATTTATTTACTATATCATCACTGACTATATAAAATAGAGAAAATAGGAGTGCTAATTTTTTAATAAATATATGATAATTGATAAGAATTATTGAATTAGTAAAAAGTAAAATTTATTAAAAATAGTAAAAATTAACAAGAGATTAAATTAAAGAAGGTTGAAAATAGTGTAAGGTAAAGTAATAAGTGTAAATTAGGAAATGGTTAAAATTACAAAAAATAAATACATTGAAGAATGAAAACGTATTAACAAAATACAAAAAAGACAAATTAAATTTTCATTATACAAATTCACATCTTTGTCTAAAGTATTACAATGTCTTATTAAAATATGATAATTTATACGGATAATTAATTTATAATAGTTACGCAAAATGATTTTAGCATATAAATTTTAAAACTACAAACTTTCCTTAATAACTTATGACAACATTATTTAAACTTTACTAAAGCAAATATTATTATGAACTGATAGTTTTAGTTAATAAACTAAATAAATAAATTATTATTGTTATTAATGTTCATAAAATGATATATTACACTATTATAACTCTTATATATTTTATTATTTTACATAAATAATATAAGAATATAAATTATTAAATATATAAACTTCAAAATTATTGTCAACCGGAAAGAACTGTTATACTGGTTTAGAGAAAATTACAGTAAAACGAACGGAAATAATTGTAAGAACAATGATAAATTATAGAGTACCACGATATCTTGATGTTTAAAATGTGAGTGAACTCTCTACAATGTTTTTTATGTAGTTTTTAATTGAAAAAAAAATCAAAAACATAAAGTTATTTTTTAATTGCTGATAATTTCTTTTAATTCTCAATTTCCTATGAAATAAAATCCATCAAAAAAATAACGGAAGTTATGACTTTAAATATTCCAGATGGCTGCAAAAAAAAAGAAAAATAATTATTGCAAAACAGTAGATATTAATTAATTGTTAAGATCATGTATTATTCAAACTTTTAAAATAAAATGTTTTATTCGTTATAAAAAAAGTTATGAATATTTAAAAGAAAAAATAAATGATTTTCATTCTTATATTAAAACAGTTGCAAAGTTACACTAAACAAAAAATTTATTTGATTCAAATAACCGATTACTATAGTCGCGCTATTATCTAATTGAATCAAATAGTTTTCAATTTAAATCAAGTAAATTCGAGGTAATTGAATTAAAAATTTCAAACGATGAAATTGACTCAAATAAAAATTATTTGATTCAAGTATATAAATATTTATTTGATAATAAACAAGTAATTTATTATAGAATCAACTATTTGTTTTCAGTGTAGAAAACTGTTTAATAATTTTCAGATTTAACAGAATTTGCGACGAATAAAAATATTTTCCTTTTCATATATATTTCTAATTTCTTTTAATAAACATAATATTAATCTCGCATGTGCGTATAATTTCATAAATATTCATCTCATCAAATCGCTACTGCAAACTGTCATGTTGTTAAAAATGACAAAACAAGTAAGAATTTAATGAAAAAAAGTGAATTACAATTATTGTTTTTAAAAATTTGAATAAAATCATCTGTCATCTTATTTTACTATTTGTTTCTTTAATTTGAATAAGTGTAAGTTTTGCGATTTAATTCGCTTATATTCTCAACAATTTGCTTTTAATGTACTCATAATTAAAGTGTAATTTTTTTATTAATCTTGTGAATTAAATTAAAAAATGTATGCTATTTTGAATTTTGTCTAAAAAAAATTTTATTTTGAATTTCATTGTCTAAAAATTTTTTTGTTTTTGAATCTCACAAAAATTCAGTTATTAATTTCATTGTCTTAAAAAAATTCTGCTTTAAATTTCATTGTCTTGAAAAAAATCAGTTTTAAATGTCATTGTCTAAAAAATTTTTAAAAGACTGTATATATATATACACAGCAATAATAGATATAAAATAGAAGGCAATAAAAAGGAAAGGGTTAATTGAGAGAATAAAAAAAGGTATATCGGCTTTAAATCAATCTTTGTGGATATAAACCTACAACGACTACAAAGTAATTCTTCTCTTTTGACGTGGAAAAAGGAAGCAAGATTTTATCGATTTTGCATATAGGGTATTAAGGATGAAACTCAACTGTTTTCCTATATGATAATCTAAGGGAATTCCAAAAAAAAGGAAAAAAATCAAAAACAACTATAAAAAAAAGAAATAATATTCTAGCATTTGAATATGAAATGAATCATTTCTAATCATTTCTATAACCATTCTCTTTCTAAAGGAGTAAACAACACCGAGATTTTAACTGAATTCAAAAATATAATATTCTTAATTCAGTTTTCATTCAAATATTATTATTTATATAATTATTATAAATTTATTATATTGAATACTTAATAAATATAATTTATATATAGGTCCTAAATAAAAAAATAAAAGAAAATACAGGGTTTCTACAGAAATCCGAATTTAAATTTCTATACCTTTTCCATGATGTCCTGGTCAAATTTTTAAGAAATTCTAGCGGAATTTTTAATTTAATTTCCAGGTCGTATAATATATATTACCTTAAAATTTCTCATAAGTGTAATAAAATTTATAAATAAGTAAATTATTTAAGTCATGACATGTTAATGAAAAATTTTTTTGGACAAACAAAAGAAAATAAAAAAACTGGATGATCAATCTTTTAAATATTATTAAATAATGCAGGTGTCTCATAATTCACCAATCTCCCCTATTGTTTTTTAAATATTAAAATAATTTTTCAAAATATCAATACTGAATTTTTAATAAATTAAATTAGTTAATATATTAATATTACTCACTATTAGTATTAAATATTATTTTGAACTGCTGCTATACACCCTAAAAAAAGTAATCTTATAGTTAGAGGAAAAATCCTCTTCTAATATCCTCTCACGTTTTCCTCTCAAAACAAAAGTATTCAACTTGAATGTGTACTATTTTTACTCTTTGGTGGTTATTAATAAAACAAAACAATTTCTCGAAGTTCAAACGTCAAAAACATTGAATTTTAATGAAATAAATAAGGGGAGAAATACATTAATTAATGTAAGTAATTAACTATTAATAACTAATTGAGCGGCTGGATTCCATAAAGGCACGTAAATTTTTCTCGGCCGAAATCGAAGTCCCCTGGACACTCAAAATTCAACTTCTGAATTTAAATGTTTAAAATATATATCCTTATAGGAAATTTCATTGCGCAACTTTTTTTTTAAAATTTTTATTGTCTCTATTACCGTTTTCAAAATATAAGGATACAACTGTTTTTTTAAAGAGCGAAATTTTAATTGTTTTTTTCACTTCAACTCGCGATTACTCAGTTAATTTTACGAATTTTTTAATGAAACAAAAACGAAAATACGCGTTATTTTAACCTACGAGTGACTAAAAAAGAAAAATGATGTTTTAATTATAAATAAAAAAGTTATTAATTTTTTATTAAGATATTGCAAAATTCGTAAACTGAAATTTTCACTAAGCGGGGAAGTTGAGCAAATTTTGAGCAACAAAAAACTTCTAGCGTGAAAGTTGTTTATTAAGGTCTAAACAAGTTTTTCCCGAAAGTTACAGTTCAATTAAACAATTAGTTAACAAATGGCAAATTTCAATTTTTCAAAAAAAAAAATTTTTTCAGACATTTTTCAAAAATTAAAATTTTGCAAAAAAAAACATGACTTTCTTGACAAATTATTAACTTTTTGAAAAATTGTTATTAGAGTTTTATATTGTGCTCCTCGAGCACAATTCAGCACAACTTTTACTTTTTCAAAATTTTAAATTTTGAAAAATGTCCAAAAAAAATGTCAGAGTCAAAAAACGTGATTTTCTTGACAAATTATTAAATTTTGGAAAAATTGTTATTAGAGTTTTATATTGTGCTCCTCGAGCACAATTCAGCACAACTTTTACTTTTTCAAAATTTTAAATTTTGAAAAATGTCCAAAAAAAATGTCAGAGTCAAAAAACGTGATTTTCTTGACAAATTATTAAATTTTGGAAAAATTGTTATTAGAGTTTTATATTGTGCTCCTCGAGCACAATTCAGCACAACTTTTACTTTTTCAAAATTTTAAATTTTGAAATATGTCCAAAAAAAATGTCAGAGTCAAAAAACGTGATTTTCTTGACAAATTATTAAATTTTGGAAAAAATTGTTATTAGAGTTTTATATTGTGCTCCTCGAGCACAATTCAGCACAACTTTTACTTTTTCAAAATTTTAAATTTTGAAATATGTCCAAAAAAAATGTCAGAGTCAAAAAACGTGATTTTCTTGACAAATTATTAAATTTTGGAAAAATTGTTATTAGAGTTTTATATTGTGCTCCTCGAGCACAATTCAGCACAACTTTTACTTTTTCAAAATTTTAAATTTTGAAAAATGTCTGTAAAAAAATTTTTTTTTTTGAAAAATTGAAATTCGCCATTTGTTGACTAATTGTTTAATTGAACTGTAACTTTCGGGAAAAACTTGTTTAGACCTTAATAAACAACTCTCTCGCTGGAAGTATTTTGTTGCTCAAAATTTGCTCAACTTCCCCGCTTACACGGAAAAACTTTTTTCAAGAGTATTTCCTAAACTTATTCAAGAACTCAGGATATGGAAATAATACAAGAAATGCTACGAAACCATAAATTGAAACATTATTTTAAGCTGTTCAGGGATAACTGTAGTAAATTTCTGGACTACTTGTTGAGTTTTCTTGAAAAAGTCCTGAACTTGTTTAAGAATAGAAAAATGTAAAATTAGCGAAAAAAATTTGCCCGCGTGAGTAGTCGAACCTGAGACCTCGACACTCAAGGTCGCTCCGCCTTATGCCACTCGGCTGCAGGGACGCGTTACGATACTTTAGTTTTAGATCGTTTTAAAGCGTTTAAAGCCAAGTGGCGCTGTATACCTATTGGTTACGCTACGCCTTCTTTCTTAAATAGTTCTAGACTTTTTCAGCGCGCAGTGACTGAAGAACTCAGTCGCAGCGTCAAGAACAATTATTTCCAAGCCATTAGAAAAACACCTGAAAATTCTTTAATGAATATTGAACTTTTCTAAAAGGAGTTCTAAATTTTTCCCATATCCTGAGTTCCTGAATAAATTTAGTAATGACTCTTGAAAAAAGTTTTTCCGTGTAGTGAAAATTTCAGTTTACGAATTTTGCAATATCTTAATAAAAAATTAATAACTTTTTTATTTATAATTAAAACATCATTTTTCTTTTTTAGTCACTCGTAGGATAAAATAACGCGTATTTTCGTTTTTGTTTCATTAAAAAATTCGTAAAATTGACTGAGTAATCGCGAGTTGAAGTGAAAAAAACAATAAAAATTTCGCTCTTTAAAAAAACAGTTGTCTCCTTATATTTTGAAAACGGTAATAGAGACAATATAAATTAAAAAAAAAGATGCGCAATGAAATTTCCTATAAGGATATATATTTTAAACATTTAAATTCAGAAGTTGAATTTTGAGTGTCCAGGGGACTTCGATTTCGGCCGAGAAAAATTTACGTGCCCTTATGGAATCCAGCCGCTCAATTATATTTATTTAATTAAAAACTCTTAATTCAGTGCATAAAAATATCTTTTCTTTATTATCTCATAACCATAATTAGCAAATAATATTGGAGATGAAAATCCTCAAAAGCAAAGTATATTACTTTTGATACTATATATAAGAGGAAAATATGCATTCAGTTTAGAGGAATCCACATCAAATCAAGATTAATTTTTTAGGATGTATATTAGCAATTATTATAAAGAATTATAATATTATATTGTAAAGTTGCTGATAAAAATAGTAAGTAACAATAGTAATTAATAATAATAACGGTTATAGTAATAACCGTTAATAACAATGGTAAATAGCAATAGCTAATAAGAATGTAAATATAAATAGTTAATAATATTAGTAACAATAAATAATAATTTAATTTATTTATTTTATTTATTTATTTTGAATTTTTTATTTTTTGAATTTATTTATTTTGAAAAAATTCGGTATAGAAAACTTTCAAAATTTACTTTAAAATCAATATAAAATTTTTAAATTATTATTAATAATTAATATTAACAATTCCTATGAACTACTATTATTAAAATTTATTTGATTCTATTGAATATTTAAATAAATTATAATTATTTGTGCGTAATTAAAAATGATTTAATTATTTATATAAACATAAGGAAATAAAAAAATAAATTTTTTTCACTGCAATAATAATATTAATATTAATATTAATAAAAATAGTAAATATATTTAGAAGGGTAACAAATGTACCATTTTATCCCTATTCTCTGACTAGAATTTTTTCCGCACCTTTCTACCCCAATATATATTTTCTCTCCTCATTCGTCTCTCTATATAGTGTATTCAAAACCTACATATATAGAAATGTTCATTGTTCATGTGCTTACACACCCTCTTTTTTAACACCCCCCCACCCCTCCGCACATCGATTTAGCAGCGCCATGAGAAAAAGAAGGAAGATTATCTCTTTACCACCGTCGGTATGAATCATTGATCTCTATATAGGAACTTCTGAATTCGAAACCCTATATACTCTTTATGTGAAAAGCAGTGATGAAATTTCAAAGATGAAAACACTATTATTATTTAACATTAAAATGAAATTTTCAAGTGAATTTTTTATTTACTACCCTTTTTAAGTATCACTCGATTGCTCCACAGGTAAAATAGAGAAAAATATTTATAACATTAAAATAGGTAATAAAAATATAGGAATAAATAACATTAAACGAAGAAATTAGTTGGTAAGAACTATAAAAAATTAGTAAAAAAAAGAGTAACTAAAAAATAATTTTAAAAAATAGCAAAACAAATAGAATAAAAAAATTGTAAAAAGTTAATGAAATAAATTAATAGTAAAAAAAATATTAAACAAAAATTAAACAGTAAAAAAATATTAATTAGAGGAAATAATATTGATAAAACATCAATTAGTGAATTGCAAATTTAGTCTTTCTAACAAAATTTATTCGTTTGAGAGAGAAAAAACTTTTCCCGTTAAAATGCATTTAATTAAACCAAGAAAAATTACAATAATAAAATCTATAGAATTAAATAAAAAAAATAAAAAATTTATTAACTAAAGAAACTATTAACTGACTATTATTAACTGTTCTTTAGCATTAGTTACCATTATCTTTAAATTTCCATCTAAATAATATTTCCATTTATCTAAATTTTTCTTAACTTCTGAACAATAATAATTCGAAAATCATTAAAAGTATGGGACTAATTTTTCGCTAATTTAAAGTGCAGTAAACAATAATATACTATTTATTAAAAATTACCATAAAAAAAGGATTACTTCCGTTTGAGAAAAATATCAACTAATAATTATATGCGCGAGGTAAAAAAAATAAAAATAATCATTAAGAGACTTATTTTTTCTCTAGAGATAATTTAAAAGAAAAAATTAAACTGACATTGACATTAATAGTCATTAATTTCTAGCTTACAATTTTAAACGACAAAATTCTACTACTTGAAATTTCTATTTAAAATTATGACTGAACACTGACACAAATTATTGCTCAATGTTAAATTGAAAATTACAAATTTTTTCTTCTTTAAAAATATCCAATTGTTGCAAAATATCGGAAAATTTTTCACTTTTAAAATTAATTGGACAATTTTCTAACAAATGTTACGAATTCAACAATTTTTACTAATTTAACAAAAAACAGTTAACATTCAAGTTTATTGAACTCTGAAATTTTATTCAATAAAATAATTATTAGTTGTTAGGTATAAAACTCACATTAGAGAGAGAAAGAGAGAGGGGGGAGGTGATCATTGACACTTAACAAGAAGATTCTACTACCAAGTTTCGAAATGTGCAGTAACATGAAATTGTAGAGTAATCAATTATATTTACTTGTTAAATCTTTAAAAGCTAGGAATAAGGCCCCTATATAACTGCAAGAGGCCCTGCAAGCTGGTTGAACGTACAATCTGCTTTAAGGAGGTATGCACAGATGCCGCATGTGACACAGATGAATATCGATGAGTTAATAAAATTATTGAATTAACCAAGGTATAACGACCACTGGGAATGTGAATAATGCCGGTGATTCACCTTTATCAAAATACTAAATTCATACAATTTCCAAGTAAATTCTTCAACGAGATGAAATGAAAGACGGGGCGCGATTGTCTCATCTAGCAGACAGATTTTCTCCCATTTGATTATTGCACATTTGCCAAAGGGAGGAGAGAATAACTACACGTTAATATACGACTAGAAATTAAAGTCAACGATTAAATTACAATCTCACTATCTATAATGATAATTAATTTTTCATTTCTTGATAATAAAGAAAGAAAAGTAATCAAGATGCAACGCGATTCAGCGCGGGACAAGCCTATCGTGCGTTTAAAGCAATAGGAGGTATAGGCGCGGCTTGGAGTAAATTTCACTAAGTAAAAGGAAATTTTTCAAGTTACCTTTCAACTTCAAATGGGCTTGAAGCTTCTATGACACTATCTTCGTCTCCAGACACCACAGACACGAATGGTTTAACACATAAATAAAAAGTATTCAAGATTTTTCACGTCCCGTCGCATGCCAGCCCGAGTCCGCCATCTTGGGGAAACTGCCCTTCACAACTTTTCCATTTTCTCAAGTTGGTAGATCTGCATTTCACAAGTCTGCGCACGTGCACTACTGAACTTAAGGGATGAAAAATCTGGCTGCGCATGCGTTCACACTCACACCTTATTGGCTCAATTCTTAGTGGGTATATTTGAAAATCTTCTAAAGCAATTTCTTGTACTACGTAAAAGATCTTTTTACCATTATTGTTTCATTAACAATTCAGAAAACTATATTTTAATTTCCTATTAGTACAAACATTTTTTTAGAAACTTATCAACTAAAAAGTCAAATTTCAATTTAAAACCAGACAGAATCAATTCCAAATAAACCTACCATTTTTCAACCAATCAGGTAACTTTAAAAGCAACCTAACCTAATCCAACCTAACCTTCCACTGTCCATAACAGGAATTACTTTTTGTGTTCGATTTTGGTTTCTAAAAAATAGAATTAATAAACAAAGAAATTCGGATGACAACAAAATTTACCCCAATTTTGATAATATTCACACCCGTTTCTCACTCTAACACCTGAATGATAATGTGGAAATTCGTGACACGGGGAATTCGTGAAACATTAGAACGTCGCGCAAATCGTCGAACAAATATTTATTCACAAAATTCACAAGAAAATTCCGTCAAAAGTGAAATAAATACAAATTTAGTTTCTAATCAAAAAGTATTAGCACCAACATTTTCCACATTTAATAATGGATTTTGTGATTCAACCAAATCAACTGGTGCAAAGGGTAAAAAAGAAGATTCCAAATGGGATGCAAAGCACAATTGGACCGAAGCTGTCGGTTGGGTAAATTATTTTCACAACAATATGTTTATAATATAAAACTTGTTTTGTTTATCAATTTCTATAAAAATTAACAAAATTTGATACTTTTTTTTGTTAATAAATTACTGACGAACTAAAAATTATACATAGGTATCAAAAATTGCGAAATATTTCGTAATACCAATATAGTTAATAAGAATCTAATTATATATTTGAAGAATACTGAAAGGAATTCAAATATTATATAATAATTAGGTAAAAACAAAAATTTAAGCAACTATTTGAATGTGGGAAAATTATTTTCATCTTTTCTACAGACTGGAGTCCTGGCGGTAGGTTGGGTCGTCTGTCAATCTTTGTGCTTGCGAAGGAGATTCTTTGAGAAAGATCAAAGTCACGAGATACAGGCAAAATGTCAAAAGAGAGTTTTGCATTTACCGGAAGTGCATCTCAAGCGCTTGCTGGCACAAGTGTTATGTTTGAAACCACAATTCATTTTTCCCGTTGTTCACGCTGTTTCGGATGATGTCAAAAAAGTTGACGTCGCCACAGAAACAGAATGGACCCCATCAAAACCACATGGACCGCTCACTGCTGAAGAGGTGAGCATGTTAATGTGCAGGCACTTGCTTGCATACTAATTTAACATTTCACTCTTCCCTTTTTTATTTATAAATTAAAAAATTGTAAATAATAATATTATCACAAAAAAAATTTTCTTTTCTTTTCTTTTCCTTTTACTCTTTTTTACAAATTTGTAATTTTATAAATTTACCAAATTTACAACATTGCAAATTTAAGAATTTAAAAGTAGAAAAATAAAATTTTCAAAGCAACAAAAATTAGTTTTATAAATTTATATCTTATGAAATATTTATATTTAGAAAACTAATCAATATTTATATTTAAATTAAATGAAAACTTTTGTAATCTAAGAATTCTTTCAAAAGCAATTTTGTGCTAAAATAATATTTTTTTTATGAATAGGCTTTAAAAGAAGCGGAAGGTAAATTTGCTCACGCTCACAAACTTGCTTTGGGAGAATATGAATTACGTTTAGGGATAACAGCCCTAAATGATAAGCGCTACGAAGATGCCTTGAATAATTTTTCAACTGGAGCGAAATTATTTTCTCCAGCGAGCACCTTTAATTTGGGTTTGTGTCACGAATTAGGATTCGGCACAAAAGTCGATGACATTAAGGTATGAAAAAGAATCTGTAGAAAAATGAAACACAATTCTATAGATTAATTATAATAATTAATGAAATAATCGTTCAATTAATTAAATATTCTTGTATATTACTTTCAAAAAAATTTTTGCAAGAATTTAATTATTTTTAACCTTTATTGGACTGACGAGGTACCCGGATACTTTTTGCATTTTCAAAATGATTTTTTTCATAATTTTTTAAATAGTATAACATTTATAATGTACTTTTTTATTTATTTATTCGGAAATAATAAAAAAAGTTTCTTCACTCATAAAAGGCGGACAAGGTGCCCGGATACCTCTATACATTTCATGCAGATAAATGTAGAAATTACTATTAAAAAATTATGAAAAATTTTGTTAAACCCTTTTTTTGTACTGCACATAATTTTTTTTATAAATTATGTAATTTAGTTACTATAGTTGAACAATATTATCCATATTTGTTTGTTGAAAAATGAGAAGGCCTTGATACGGTTTGTTTTTTAAGAAAATTTTATTATACTCCCAACTAGTTTCGAACTATATAGTTCCTCATCACGGGATGAACAATTTTATAAACATTTTATTATCCAAACATGGAACACAGTTTATAAGATTTCAAAAAGGATTAAAAATAAAAAATTAAATGATCTGAAAGATATTATATATTATATTATATATAATATATTATATTATATATTATCCATAAGAAAGACTGTATTTTTTTCTCAGTCCCATAAAGGTTAAAAATAGAAAATTCTTCTCAGTAATTTATATATTTTCAAAACAATTTGAATGAAATTTCACGAAAGAATTCAATTATTAAGAAACATTGTAATAACATTTTTTGACGAAATTCAATTATTTCCTAAAATTTTAATAAAATTCTTTGAAAGTATTCAATTATTTTTCAAAATTATAAAATTCTGCTCGGGAATTCTATTATTTTTAATACAATTTAGAGAAATTTTTCAAACAGGTTCACTTTTAAAAATTGTAATAAAATTTTTCTTAAACATTTAATTAAATCATTAATTTCGAAAAGGTAAGATACATAAATAAATAAATAGTTTCTCGAAAACATTTCAATAATACGAAAAAAGCTAGATTCTTTTATGCAAAACTGGTTTATATACGTAAACAGTTTTTTGTGTCTCCTATAAAATTTCAAAAATCCGAGTTGAGCCATTTTTGAAATTTCACGATTCAATTATTCTAAAAAGTTTCGATAAAAATCTTTGTAAATTTAAATTAAAATAATAAATTTTGAATTTAAAATCATTTTTAAAAAAAAATTATTTTCAAGAAATTAAAAAAATACTTAAAAAAAAATTTTATTATTTTTATGAAAACTTTAATAAAGTTGTTTAAAAGAATTAATTTTTCTATAAATAATTTTAATAAAATTAGAATTCAATTCAATTATTTTCAATACAATTTTAATAAAATGAATAATAATTATTAATAATAATTAGTTATTAATAATAATTCTACAGAATGAAATCAAATTAAAAGAACAATTCTTTCCAGACATGTAACTATGAACATGAAATAAAATAATTTTCAATTTTTAGGCAGCGAGATATTACAATAAAGCTGCAGAAATGGGACACGCGGGAGCAATGTATAATCTCGCAATTTTCCACGCACAGGGAAGAGGTAATTTTTCCGTGGACATTGATAAAGCGCGAACATTATTTAAGCGTGCGGCTGATTTAGGTCAGGAGAAAGCCAAAGAAGCACTCAAGATTGATGAACAATATAATATTGAATTAACAGCGAGAAAAAATGAGTCAATACTCATTAAACAGAAATCTTCTATGAAGAATATCCTTAAGAATACTATTATTAGTCACATGGCAAAATACGAAGACGTATTTATTTCGAAAAATAAAAAAACCGATTCCTATTTTACCAATGAAGAGATAATGAGTGAAAATTCGACAGAGGCATTTTTAAATATCCTCGGAATTAATGAAACACCATTACAGCCAATTGTCAATTCTTGTTAATTTTGTTCTTTTTTAAATTATGTATACATATATTTTAGTAGGCAGGATACTGCATGCGTCTAAAGTTGCCATATTTAATGTAATTATAACAAAGTGACTAATAACAAGTAGATAAATGATTCTAAAAAATAGTCTTTTGAAATTATAATAATTGTAAAAGACTGAAAAAATCATGATTGTAATTCAATAGTCATCGACAAAAAAACTTGTAGCTTTTTAAAGGATGACTGAAGTACTTAAAAACAAAGTAATTACTGCTTTTCAAGATCTCGATTATTAGAATTCTTATATTTATTGCAATTATTATAATAATTACAATGATTTTAATATTATAATAATTACAATAATTCTAATATTTTAATAATTTTAACAATCGAAGTATTATAATAAACTTTATAATTCATCACTTGAATTAAAATAGGTGTCATGTAAATTTTAACAACTCGATATTATTTGTTTGTAACTTTTATATTTCTTTTAAATTGTAAATTACAATTAGCCTCTTACATTTTTTTTCTTCTTTTTTCTTTGTTTAAAATATATGTACAACAATGTATATTTGAAAAGCAGTAGACTCTAAGGACTAAGATTGTCTTCAAGAATAAAAAAGTTTATAAACTTTATTTTTAGAGAATATTCGAGACTTTCGTTTTCAGATGTATTAAAATGTATTTTAAAATTCTAAAATTTCTTATAAAAAATTTTTTATATTATAAAAATAGCTCTGTTTATCGACATTTGATTTAAACGTTGCCTGTGATTTAAACTTTCTCTATTATCAATTTCGTTTGTTAATCTTTAATCCGATTCTGTAAAATATCCGTGAATACAATAATAAAGATATCGTAATTTTTTTAATGAAAAAAATATTTCCTTATTGATAAGTTCTTTTTTAAATAATTTGCATTAATATTATTTAAAAAATACAAGCAAGAGGAACATTTTTATTTGAAGAATACTTCCTCTATTAGGAAGCAAAATATTTTTGTTTGAAAAATATTTCTTCTATTTGGAAGCAAAACTTTTTTGTTTAAAAAATACTTTCTTTATAGAAGGCAAAACTTTTTTTGATTAAAAAATACTTCATTTTTAATGTATTATTTTTTAAAATAAGTTTTGCTTTCTAATAAAGGAAGTATTTTTTAGGGAACAATGAGGAGCAAGTGGCCAAAGTTGATAAGTCCGTTTTTTAAAAAGCATTTACTTTACGTTTACCGAGAATGATAATTAAACTTTCAAATAATCACCGTTACATTAAGAAAAAAATTCTTAATAAAAAATAATATTAACTTGAAAATATTTGTACTTAATGAACAAGATTTACAATTTTTAGTTTTTCTAACTAAAGAAATGCCCAAAATTGTAAAATTTATTATTTATAACTCACTTTAATTAATAATGAGACTTCTAAATTTAAAAAAGTATTCTGATATAAATAATTCAGTGTATATGTTAGATTGGATTTGTTTAAATTTCTCGAAATAGTAAAAAAAAGGACTATTGACCGCTTACTCCTCAAATGTGCTTCTGTTAGGAAGAAAACGGAAGAAATTACTTTCCTGATGACGAAGCGAAGGAACAATATTTTTATTTAAAAAACCCTTCCTCTGTGAGAAAGGAAAATCGAAAAATATTCTTTTAGACAGTAGTTAGTATAAAAATATTTTGGTAAAGGCAATTTTTGTTTGTACTCTTCTGTTACCAATGAGCGTTTCTTTTGTGTGCTGTTTGTTTAATAAAATCGGCATGATTTGCGTAGAGGATCATTTTTCGGTCGACGTCCATCCATCGCACATTGCCGGCATCGTCGCCAGCTTTTAAATTTATTTCACCAACTGTACTGCCGTCTTCGTCGTGAAAATTCAAGGCCATTGTCTCCATCCAAGCATTGTCGGTATTTCGTGGATCATCCACGTAGCCCTGATAAATTTTATCATCACGATCGAAGAATTTTTTTAAAGCACTCTCCAATTCCTCCCGTTCCTCTGGTGTCTTATCGAGAGCATCGAGTGCTTCCTCCATAAATTCACGCTTTAAAGTTTGCGATATTTTTTCACCCTGATCAACCATTCCTCCAGGAATTGCCCATTCTTTCGAATCCTTTCTCTCAATAGCGACAAATTGAAGAATTGGTTTCTCCGATTTTCTGTCAATTTCCAAAGCGCCCGTGCCATTTCGCTTCCAGCGGGTGACAATTGGATCGGCCGCATGATTCGGTCCCCAACGACCCAAAAGTCCTCGACCAATTATACCAGTTCTTCCAATCGGATTCTGGGGTAGTCCATTCTCTGATATTTCGTAATCTTTCACGTAACTCTTTCGATTCACTTTGCCTGTTAAATACAAAGAAATATTTTATTTCAATTTTACTTCTGGAAGAAATTGATTTTATTATTATCGAAAGATAAGCAATAAGAAAAAGGAAACAAACATAAAAAAGCGATACGTAAAATGACGTAAACAGAGCACATATAAAAAGAATAAAAAAAAAACATGAACTTTGTCACTTACCGTCTTCCATATTCCATTTTGGTTCGAACGAAGAATCATTTATTTCCGGATCTGCCCAAGGTTTTCCTATCAATGCAGGTGAATTATATTCCACTGGTTGATATTCTTCAAATTCCACACTCCAGGGCACTTTATCCTCGGGAATTTCATATCTGAGAATATTACTCGAAGGATAAAGTCCCTTTATACACTTATGATGAATCATTTTTGTCACTCCACTTAGCATAGAGAAAGTGTCACAATTCTTTACTGATTTTATCTTCTTTTCAAATGGATCACAATAATTTTCCGGAACACAACAATGGCAGGAATGTAAAATAATGACGAATGTAAACAAAACGTAAATATCTTGCTTGTTATCAATCTTTGTTGTTAACATTAGAATTTCATTTCTTATTGGCCAATTGAACAAAAATATCTCTCAACCTTTAGTGACTTTTTTTAAACTCATTAGACAATCAAGAATAGTCAATTAGCTTGACTGCAAACAATATTTTATGGGTTGGGTCAGTTTAATTTAGCCTTGACAACCGCTAGCAACAAAAACACTTGTCGATTCTTTTAAGTAAGGTTATGTTGTTAAACATGAGAAATTTCCTTCCAATTGAAAACAATTTACAGGAGAATATTGCAAATATTCTGCCTATGAGAGTGCGTGATTTCTGACGTTTAACACAATAAAAACTAATATATACGTTTGTGATAATTTAGTTTGTGTTTTTTGTATTTATGTAAACATTGCACGTGATATACAAACAGTATTGCCAACCTTATAAATATTAAATACGGATTATGAACGTATGGGAACGGTGCCACTTGGGGCCCTGAATGATTAAATTTTACTCTTTTTTCTATTTCTAAAAATTCACTCGTTTATATAAAACAATTTCTCCATTTCATATTATTTAAGAAAAAAATATTTAATAACAATTTTATATTAAAATTTCCTATAAATTATAGCGCTTAGCTCTTTGCTTTTAACTCGTCTACATTTGCTACATTTAGGTACACTCCTGTTTATGTGTCAAAAATTGACCAATCTCTTTCAAGCGATACAGTTCAGAATTTTTATTTCTACGTTTGTAAGCTTGTAAGTAGAATTCAATTTCAATTTGAAAATTAAATTTTTTTTAAATGTGAAAATTTATAAAAACCAAAATCATTTTCAGTAAAAATCGAATTAGTATGATCAAATTTCGCTTAGGACTGTCGGATTAATTATGTTATAATGTTAATTTAATAATAGAAAAATAAGAAACCACTCACCGAACGATGACTCCTTCAGATTGACAGCTGAACCACTCAAGAAGATCTTCTCTTCTTCCTGCCATTTAGGAAGAATTGGAATCAATTGCTAATTGATTGCAATAATTGTTTTCCTTCTATAACGAAAGCGACGTTTTTTTTACATGTCATCTAATTAGAAGAAAAATTCCATAAACGTACAATTTCCATCATCATTTTGAAGAAAATTTAACTAAATTATTAAACAATAACTGCTTAAATATAAATATCTAAATAACAATTTTTTTTAATTTAAGAAGTTTATCATAAATAATAACATCCTTAGGAACAGTTTAATTATTTTTATAAATAATAACTGATATTACTTTCAATATTTGGAAATTTTTTAACTGTTTTAAGCAATAACTTAATTTATTCATTAGAATAAATTATTTTTCTCTTAAATTCAAACCTAGTTTAAAATTAAACCTTTGAATATTTACATTTAAAATAATTGTTAATTATTGTTAAAAACAAAAACAATTAAATATTTGTATTTGCAAATATTTCAAAAATAAAATTTACTTTTAAAAAATGAAGAAAGCAATAAAAATGTTTTGCATTACTTTTTTTGTTCAAAACTTCCATACAGAAAAAGAAAAAATTTTTATCTTCTTCACTCACCTCATTAAAGTTTCTACATTTTAATATGTAGATTTAGAATTCGTGTTTTTAATTTAGAAACCGATTTCATCTTTCATTTGGATCTTCTTTATCTATTTCTTTTATTTTTTTATTGACGAACAGAAGCCAGGCGAGTATTTTTTTTTTCTCTTCTTCATTCTGTCATTAATCAAAAATTAATAGTATATTTTTAACTTATAAAAGATATTCTTTTATCTACAAAATTTTGTTGGTATTTCTTCATTACGTCATAATTACCTGTTTGGCTTAAATAAAATATTCTGAACGAATGAATTCTTTTCTTTTTGTATTTTAAGCACATTGATGGTTTTTTTTCTTATTTGGTCCTGAAACATAGCTGTTTGATGAAGCGAATCTCCTTCAGAGAAAATAATAATATTCTCAATATTGAAGTTCAGCTTCTCTAGCGCGGGTGAATGTTCTACAAGGAAAGGTCGATTCCTGCATCATGAGAAAACCTGAGAAGCTCATCAACACTGGCGTAAGATACTTTACAAAGAAAAGCTCCACCTTAATTTTTAATTATCGAAAACAATAATATCCCTCCTTGAAAGTAATCTGAAAATAAAAAAATAATTTTACTATTTTAATTTATATTTAAACTGAGTAAAATGAAATAAATAAAAGAACAAAGAAAAAATTTAACATATTAATTATGAAATCATTTTATTGAATCTGGGATAAAAAAAACCCTGCCATAAAACTTGATTTTATAACTAGGCTAAAAATTACGAAATCGTATTTTATTTTAAATATGAAAAAATAAAATGATGCGAGTTAAAACATAAAATTTGATTTTATAACAAGGTTAAAAATATATTATACATTTTATGGATTTGTTAGTCTACTTTTACGCAGTTTTTTTTTCTTATTTCTCAATTCTCAACTATTTTTTTCAGAAATAATAGAAATTTCATATCACGTGTTGAAAGTTTAGAGGATGATACAAAATATTGTTACGCCTATGGTTTGTTGTCTAGCATCATCATTATCATCATCATCATCACGTCATTTGAATAGAATCCTCTCGAGCCTAGTTGGCTTGACATGATTTTAATCTCGATGATTTAAGTCACATGACGACACTTATTATTTAATAATAAAAACACCGATGATGATTTAAAAGGTTAAAATAACCTGAGGGATGTTAACTTCAACTAGTTTAATTTATAGAAAGCAAATGTCATTTCACTTAATAATTTATTATAATTTTCTTCTTCTCTATCACGTACATACTTACAGAAAAGTAATACGTTACTTCATTTTTTTAATCGAATTTTTTTTTCTCGAATCGAAAAAATTAAAACGAAACTAAAATTACATATAATCTATTTTTTAATATTTTACACTTTCTGTTAGTAATTTTTTACATTTAATTAATTAAGTTTTAATTCTTTTAGAATGGTTTTTTTTCTCTCCTAACGAATAATGGTATACCCGGAACCGGATTTCTATACTTCATCTTCGAAGGAAAAGAGAAGTCGTATAATTATTTGTTTGCCGCTAATAATTCAATTGTCCTCTCATGTCTAATTAACATTCCACGGACCTCATTATCGAACGTTAGAAAATTTTTTAAACTCCAAAAATATCAAATTTTTTCCACTATGATTAAAATTTAATTATTGAAATTAGACAATAAACTGATGTCTCTCTTGAAATATTACAAATAAATTAATCGAATTCTAGTAATTTTGATTCAAAAATAATTTATGACTTTGAGAAAAAGAAAGAATAATTTTTCTTGTTCTAATAAATACAACAAAAAAATAAATACAATTAAAATAATTCTAAAGTCAATAAATATTTTGAAAAGACAACTTCACAATATTATTTTAATTTCTCTTCTTTGCAATTACGATTAATTTTTATTGCATGTAAATAATAGAGATATGAAAATATAAATTAGGCAAATAGATTAAGGACCAAAGTTAAAAAATTTAATAAGTAAAAGTAAAAATTATCTTTTAAGGTTTATGAAACAATAAATTCTTTTGTTTTCTAAAATAAGTAAGTTGAAAATAATAGTCAGGTAGCTAAATATTTTAATCATGACGAAATATCATCGCCCACGAGGATGAGGGTATAGACGCAATAATGCAAACCTCGTGACTGTAATAGTTTTGTATAAAAGAGATTGAAAACTCAATATAAAAATAACTTTAGATAGTAAAAATAAAAAGATTGTTTTTTATGATTGAAGTTTATGATTAAATTAAAATATCTTCAGACCATTGAGTTCATCATAATTAATTTTTCCAAAAAAGTCCAAAACAATATATAAAAATATATATTTGAAAAATATTCTATTGTGGTATTAATTAAATTTAATTTTAACTCGAGAATTTAATTCTTATAATTATCATTTTATTAATTTATTTTTACATATATTTCAATATTATTTGTTAATTTATTTCATTTATTTTAATATTATTTATTAATCTTAGGCCTGATCTCACTTGTAAATAAAAAATAAAGAGACAAAAAAAATTATTCATAAATTTGTTTTAATAATATTGATTTTATTTATTAACATTATCAATTTATGGTTTATTATAACTTTTAAATATCAAAACGAAATATATATTTGTGAATATTTTAATTGATAGCAGAATAAAAATAATAATTGCGAATATTTTAGAGAAAAAAATTAAAATATGAATTTGCTTTTATTCATGAATAAAATGAAAAGAAAAACTTTCGTATCGCTCATTCGCGTGAAATTTGCACCTTGAAGATCATGCTCGAGCTATTCGTGTACACAATTCAACATGCATAATTCAACACATTTTCCTAAGAAAAAACAAAGCAATAGACAATTTGACAAAACTATAATCTTAAAAAAGTTGATCGCATTCCATTTTAATTTCCAATAATGTCTTATAAATATCTTTTAATATTATAATTAATAAAAATAAGTAAAGAATAATAGATTTCTTTAAATAATAAAATAAGTAAAAAATAACCAATGGAAGTAGGTAAAAAGAACAAGTAAAGAATAACAATAAAGAAATAAGCCACAAAATAAAATGTTAAATAGAAAAAACTATACCTTAAAAATGACTGTTGATGACGAATGAATATTGAGAATTATAAATAAAAAGTTTTCAATTCTAATAAAAAAATTTAATAAAGAGAATAAATTTTTTCTATTAAAAATAATAATATAACTTCTTTTTCTTACCTTAGGGGTATTTTTGCTAGCTCCAGGTCCCTATTTTCCAATTGCATCACTGATTTTTTTATGCGCTGTCATTTCTTTTAATTCAAAAGTCATCCAGAATTCGGGACATCTAAAATACATTAAAATCCGTAGATTAAAGCGTTTCAAGTTTTTTTACACTTTCTATTTACTGTCACAATTAAATCAGACTATTTAAATTGCATCATAATTTAAATTAAATTTAGAATCAAAAATTCTCTAAATTTAAATAAATTAGTATATTTAGTGTAAAACACGAAAAAATTATTTCCTATCAAAATTACAGGAATTAATTTACGGGAAAAGTGAAACAATATTATCTATTTTAAAATTAAATATGTTGTTAAGCTTCAACTATAAACTTAAATATTTAACAAACTTTTAAATTATTAATTAAATAGTATTAAAATTTTAAATTAAATAGTATATTAGTTTTATATCAGTAGCAAATATTATACTATGTAAATGAAACTTTCTTTTACATAATGTAATTAGAATTAGAGTAGACAATTAAAGTTTAAAAAGGAAGTTACTAATGAGAAAAATATATACTCTCTCAGTGAATAATTTTTAGTTTCTTCATTTAAAAACCGTAATTTTTTTTATAATATAAATATTTCGTATTTAATTTTTGGAACTATTTGAAAAAAAATCCCAATGTCTATTTTCCACTGTATTTGTTTAGTTCATAACAAAATACTTTTTAAAAAAAGTATCTCAGTAAATGTTTATAAAAGAACTGAACACAAATTTCTCTTTACAATTACTAAACATTAAAAAATTTTTAAATGTTCGGAAGAAATCACTTTTGTCTGTAGTATATCATGATTCTATTTTCTCTTTTACTTTTTTTGTTTAATGTCAACATGTAAAGAATAATTACTTTTTTCGAAAATCTTTAACAATACAATAATATTGTTATAAATAACGTTCGCTTAACTTTCAAAATCAGAAAAACTCGAACTAAAAGATAAAAATTAAATAAGTAAAAATAAAATTCAGTATCAAAAATCATATATTTACTTATATATCTTAAATTCCTTTATATATACAATCAGAGGATGTGTATGTGATATTTAATACAAACAGATAACCATTCTGACTAGAGGGTCATTGAAATATGTACATTTAGTTGTAAGCTGGACAGCATTCAACATCTTTCAATAATGAAGTGTTCACTTCTCTTACTAGTTTTTCTCTTTCTTTTTTCGCAAAACGTCAGTTTTCGATTATCAATTTTTCCACATTCGCAACCGATAAAAACAATCTCCCAGCAATATCAATATCAAATTAATTATTTTGAATCCCGGGTAAGTTGTATTTATTTTTCATAGAATTCTCAAATTTTAATTTCGTTATTCACTATTTTTCTCAAAAACTAAGTTCCTAATTTTTTCCATTTTATTTTCAAATTACTTTTTTAAAAAAAATTGTTAAATAAAATAATTCTATAATTGGGTATTAATTACAAAACAGTAATTATAAATATTATTAATTACCAAGCAATAATAATAGTTATAAATGTTAATAATTACAGAACATTAATAATTATAAAATATATAAATATTTATACAAAATAATTTATATTGTTAAATCAACTAAATTTGTAATTTAGTTTATTTATTTTAATTAATTAACTGAAATTAATTTTCAATTAACTGTCTACTAATTAAAGGTGGATCACTTCAGTTTTTCGGAAAATGCAACCTACAAAATGAGATATCTCGTGAATGACACTTGGCAAAAGGGTAATGATGCTCCAATTTTTTTTTACACCGGAAATGAAGGTTTTATTGAAGTTTTCGCGGAAAATACGGTAAATATCCTTCACTATCACTTTATCACTTATCACTTAATGTTTCGCTCGTGTAGGTAAAAAATTTACAATATCTGAAAATACTTTCCAATCTAAAAATTAAATTTACAAATTGTGAATAAAATTAAAAATATTAAATAAGTGAAATAGAAATTTAATAAAAATTTACCAAAAATTAGATTAAGTCAGGATTGTAGAAATTTTTTAATAGAAATTAAATTCTTAAGTAAAAAGGAATGATTTTCAAAATAAATCCTTAATTCATAATCTAAAATTAAAAATTCCAAATTTTCAGGGATTCATGTGGGATATAGCACCAAAATTTGAAGCACTTTTGATATTTGCCGAGCATCGTTATTACGGCGAATCATTGCCATTTGGAAATAAATCATTTTCCGATGCAAAATATCTCGGATATTTAACATCGGAGCAAGCATTAGCCGACTATGTGGATTTAATAGGATTTCTAAAATCACAACCAGCCAATAAAAACAGTCCTGTTATTGTATTTGGAGGCTCGTATGGCGGAATGCTCAGCGCTTGGATGCGCATGAAATATCCTCACATTGTTCAAGGGTTTGCAGACAAAATACTTTCAAAAATTTTATAAACATTCTTTACATTTAAAAACCTTATTATTTTGACAACTCACGTTAAAATTTGCTTCTTATTTATTACAATTATTCGAAAAAAGTGTTTAATTACTTTTCACAATTTTTTTCTTTATTATCTTCATTCAGTTTTTTTCTTTTTATTACTTTTCCATTTCCATTTTCTTTTTAATTTCACAATTTTTTTGTTTTTTTAATATCATTAATTTTCTTGAATATTTTTGATATTTCTAATTGATAAACAAATTTATTTTAAAGTATAATTGATATAAAAAACAATAAATTACATATTTTTATCTTTTAAAAACTTATTTTTCTAGAAATAGAATTCGTTTGCTTTATTTCAATAAAAAGTATTCGAAAAATAAAAAATATATTTTAATTGCAGAGCAATTGCAGCTTCCGCGCCAATTTTACAATTTACCGGTCACACCGATTGTGAAGCTTTCGCGCGAATTGTCACGTCAGATTTTCGAGCTGCAAATCCAACGTGTCCTAAGCTTATTCGTAAATCTTGGTCCGCAATAGCGAACGTTACTGCAAATGGTGAGTTTTATTCTTTTCAATAATTAATTAACTTTTATAAATCGATATTAAAATTGAATTCTTCTCATTATGGATAAACAATAAATAAAATATAATAAAACATAGAATAATAATAATAAAACGTTTACTGCTTCTTCTTCACATAAAAAGCGTTAATTACTTGATAATAATTGAATTCCATCATTAAAAAAAAATATTCACAGAATGGAATTTTAATTTAATGACAAAAACTATTTGAAATTTCTCTGTTAACAATTTTCCACAGCCGAAGGATTGAAATGGTTATCGGAAACTTGGAAACTTTGCGAACCATTAACAAATTTAACGCAAGTTGTCAATTTGAAAAATTGGTTGATCGATGTTTATGGGAATTTGGCAATGGTCAATTATCCGTATGAAACAAATTTCCTCGCACCTCTACCGGCAAATCCAATATTCGTGAGTGACATTATTAACAAATTTACAAACTTTTTAAATTCGAAACGTCAAATAATAAAAATTGGAAGAGTAGAAAATTCGAATATAGATAAATTTCAAAAATAAATAATTCAAATAATCAAATAAAAAAAGTTTTAATAAAATAATTTTAAACAATTAATTGAAACTTCCAACAAGAAAAATTAGTAAATCAAAAAAAATAATAAGCAATTTATATTTATATTAACTGTATTAGATATATTTTGGATAAAAATAAAAGTATACAGTTAACGTAAATAAATTACCGTAAATTATGATAAAAATCGAATTTAATTTTAGGAAGTGTGTAAATACCTTAAAGATGATAATCTCTC
The DNA here is from genome assembly GCA_032873175.1 of Leptopilina drosophilae. Lineage (NCBI taxonomy): Eukaryota > Metazoa > Arthropoda > Insecta > Hymenoptera > Figitidae > Leptopilina > Leptopilina drosophilae. The sequence goes on from CM065485.1 coordinate 12,366,654, forward strand.
GGGAAAGCCACTGTTACTTTCCTTATTCAAAGCACTAAGTGTTTATACAAATAGTACTGGTGAAACGAAATGCAATCGTATTGATGATGCCTCACCGCAATTAGGTGCATCGGGCTGGAATTTTCAAGCTTGCACTGAAATGGTAATGCCAATGTGTTCCGACGGAATTAATGATATGTTCGAGCCAACCCCCTGGAATATCAAGGAATACAGCGATGATTGTTATAAAAATTTTCAAGTAAGGCCGCAATCTAATATGGCATGCAATGAATATGGTTGTTCTCACCTTTCAACCGCCACAAACATCGTATTCAGGTAAACAATCATTTTCCACTTGTTTTGTCTTTAAAGAAGGAATCATTTCAATTCTTCTATTTCTTTTTTCTCCTTTTTTTCTCGACTGATGTTAATTTAAAAATTCTTTTTCACAGTAATGGTCTACTCGATCCATGGTCTAGTGGTGGGGTTCTAACTAATATTTCATCTTCCACCGTTGCTATTATCATTCCCGAAGGCGCCCATCATTTAGATTTGAGAGGCAAAAATCCAAAAGATCCGTTCAGCGTTATTGAAGCAAGAAAGGTCGAGAGATATTCTATCCGGATTTGGATTGATGAGTATCGTCAGAAAATCCATCAGAGCAAAACTATACACAAAATTAATGTGTAAAATTATTTTTAAATACTAGTGTTTAATTATAAATCAAACCATTTTTTCCACATTTGTAAATAAAACAAAGAAAAAAAAATTGAAAAAGAAACAACAAATAATTCGGTTAGGGGCCATTCAATTCTTACGTAAGCATTTTGAAGGGAGGAAATGGTGCTAATGCATGTAAAAATATTACAAGGGCGATGGAGGGGTCTAAAAACCTTAAAAATATGCTTATGTAATACTTGAATGGCCCCTTACTTCAATATTCATACTTTATATATTTTATATTTTTATTTACTCTGACGCACATTTAAATTTTCTTTATTCATTTTTTTCACATAAAAAAAGATGAACTGATTGAGCAATCTTTGACAGTTATTACTAGTTCTGCATAATTTTCATTTTCGTATTATCTTTTTCTTTTTTCTCGTTTCCTTTATACCGACAATTTCCTTATAAACGCTTCTACTTATCACAGACATCTAAGAGTAATTGATATGGATAGTTATTAGACATTTGTTTGCTACCATTCATTAGAGATTAAACGGACGTCGAACAATTGTTACTTTAATAAAATTGTCGAGTTATTAACATTATTGAAAAAGAAGAAATTTTTTTTTCACTTTGGATAACAATTTTTCTTACTTTAAATTACAAATTTCCATCGTTCTAAATTATTAAAAAAATTTTTTATTTTCAAATATCAACTCCAATTTTTAACAATTTCAGAATCAAAGTTTAAAAGATTTTAAACATTTTTAAAATTTATTTTCAATAAAATTTAACTTACTAATTATTTTCCAAAATTTTAATAAAATTCTTCTCAATAATTCAACTATTTTCAATACAATTTTAATAACATTTTTTGAAAACATTCCTTTGTTTTTTAAAATTTTAATAAAATGTTGGAGAGAATTAAATTATTTTACAAAGAATTTTTAAAAGAAATTCAATAATCAAATTTTTAATAACAATTATTAACAAAAACAATTATTTTGAAAGCATGAAAGAAATTCTTCGAAAAAATTAAATTACTTTCTAAATTTTCAATTAAAATTATTTAAAAAATTAATTATTTTCTAAAAATATAATAAAATTCTTCTCAAGAAATTAATAATTTTTAATACATTAATGTTAAAATTTAAAGTCACAAAAAAATTAGGTATCTAAATGAAAATATAAATTTTTTTTAATAAATTTAATATCGTGAATAAAAAAATACTTACTTTTCTTAGTTGAAGAAAATCGATGGGCATAAACTTCTCATTGTAAATGATTGCAGTGGAGTTGTAAGATAAATCCTACAAATTATCATCAATCGACGGAATATCATTTCTTAGAGTCTGCAACAAACTGTCATTTACAATTAGGTATATTAAATATCTGATTTTCCCAGTAATTAACAGAAATATGCCTTTCATAAAACTATAATTGTTAATAACAGAACAAGTCATATCTTACAGTTATCATTCATTTCAGATTCATAATTTTCAATTAATGATCAATGTACTAGCTACTTCTTACTTTTTTATGAGCGCACAAAGAAAGGTTGAGGAAATGTTAAAACAAATAATAAAAAAGAAAATCTTCACGTAATTTAAACAAATTTTTAAATAAAATAAAATTAATATTAGTAAATAATTTAAATTTAGTAAATGAAATTTAATTTGGTAAACAATTTTAATTAAGTAAATAAAATTTTATTTAGTAAATAATTTTAATTTCGTAAATAAAATTTTATTTATTTAAAGTTTAAACAAGAAAAATAGATTTCCGAAAAAAAATTTTCCATTTATAAAAAAGAATGAAAAAATATTGTAAGCAAGATAAGCTTTTGAAATCGGAATGGGGTTTGTTTTTAATTTTCGACTGGAATATTAAATAAATGAACGATTCGTAATGAATAAATTATTGAATAAAATAATAATTAAACCAAGTTTCGAAAAAAGTATCTTGAAAATATAATCAAAGATTAACAAAGCTTTTTCTCATCCATTTGCATGTTTGAATAATTTTCTCCTAAATAAACTTTCCTTCGGGTATTTTTTAATGACTTTGGGGAAAATAATATAATAAAATATTGAAATTAATAATTCTGAAAATGTAATTAATAATGAATAATTAATAATGAAAATTTTGGATTTTAAAATAGCTTCTTTCAGAAGTGAATCGCTACGTCCCTGATGGTCAGGACCGATAATTGTACCGTGGTAGAATAAGGTAATGCTGCCCGAGGTTGTTTGTGCCATCACATGATGGAACAAGGAAGGCCTCAGGTATCTCGGGTCTCTCTTCAACACTTTCACTGATAGTCCCGTGACTTGGTACCCTCCTCGCCCCTGGCCTCTTTACTTCCCACCATCTCTCTACCAGTTTTGTATATAAGCTTCACCGTAAATAAATTGTCCATCTCTCATTTACAATTTCTCTTTTTCCTTCGAACCAATATTTTTTCAATTCATCACATTGCGAATGGAATGAGGAAAATGGCAGTGATATGTTTTCATTTTCAAGATCATGAACCAAAGCAAATAGACTGTCCTTTCATCAAAATCACAAATTCTCAAAAGGAAAAACTTTCTTCTAGAATCGAATCTGCAAGAAAAAATCTTTGACTCAAAAAATGTCTCTTAAATTTATTTTTTTTAACAAATAAAAAGAAAAATTGTTTTCTTTCTATTAACAATATTGCTATTTCAATTACAATCTAACTGATTTTTTTCTATCTCATTTCCGGAGTAAAAAAAGGTTTCCTCTGTAAAATAGTTTCTTAAAGATGTTTTTCAAACTTTTGAGATATTTTACTTTTAAGAGATCAAAAAGGTTCTCGATTTAAGTAGAAAAAGTTGTTCATTCAGACCGTAAGTGTATATATGTGTAAAAGAAAGAAATATACTTACGTCCGACTAAAAAAATCCGTAACCACTGGTCTCTCTCGTATACTTTTGAATCTTTGGCTATTGAATCGGTAACAGTTCAAATTATAATAAATTGCAACCGTTTTCTAATTGCACTCAATATATTCTTTGTAAAAGGTCCCATTATGTATTGCGAAATCTGAAAAAGGAGAAAAGAATGTTAATTTAAAGAATTGTTTATCATCTAAACTGTTTTACCGCGCACGACAAAGAAAACACGTTTTTCGGTAAACACGAAGAAAAAACAAAAGTTCAATTTTTTTCTCATTATTTTTCATATTTTATGATGTGAATGTAAGAATCAAAATTTGAAAAAAAGAACTATCAATAACAATTTAAAATTTTCTCTTCCGGCATTTAATAAAGAATTTTAATTTTAATTCATTTGAAACTAATGAAGGCGGAAATTTTTGATTAATAGGAATTTCAAATCAGTAACATATGCTAACGACTCTCGAACGATGTTAATTATCTAATTTGCGAGTTATGATTATGGAAATAAATTTCTCAAATAATCTACTTCTTTGGGTTGAAATATCAACTTTCTGGAGAAATAAAAAGAAGAAAATACAATTCACGTCACAAAAAGGACGTTAATAGGAAAATATTAAAAACAATCGAATTTAAGGTAGCTACAAAAACTTCATTTTTACTTTTCTTGAGTTTTCCCTAATTTCCAGACAGAATTTTGACTTTTTCTCTAAGTCTAAAAAATACCCTGCTTCACTCTAAAAGTATTAAAATACTCAAAAGTAAGTTCTAATATATTTATTTACAAATTTCTGTAATTATGAAATTATTCGAAGACAAAGTTTTATTAAAAATAATATATTCAATCGTTATTATTTTTCCATATGAATGAAGATTTTCAATAATTTCTAATTCAAACTTTTTGATATTTCGATTATTCGGAAATTCTTTGATTAAATGTTTATGAAAATTTAAAACGCACCTCTTATAAAATCCAATTATTTTAAAAATTGTTAAGTAAAATTATTCATTAATTAAATCAATTTTAAGACATAATTTTATAATAATTTTATAGTAGTTCTTTAAGAATTAAATTATTTAATATAAATTATTGTCCAGTACTTTTCCCTGACCTGTGGCAGCCCTAAAATTTAAGTAAAACAAATTGAAAAAATAAGTTCAAAAAATAAATGCAAAAACTAAAGAAAAGAATTGTTTCATTAATATAATGTAAAATTAAATAAATTAAGAAAAATTGATAAGTAATTAATCAACAAAAATAAATCCACAATAAATTTAAATAGAAAATAATAATGTTAATATAGAAAATAAAAAATGAAAGAAATAATAATAAGGAAACACAAGAGACGGAAAATTGGAATGAAAAGAAAAGGAGTAAAAAATGATTCGCAATCGGTAAATAAATAAAATGGGTTCACATTTAAATTTGGCATTTTCGAAATAAGAAGTCTTTTCCCACGTTGCAAAATGTTAAGCAAAATAATGGGTTACACAAAAGATAGTGGGACAAAAGTATCTTTGAAAGGAGGAAGTCAGAGATGAGAATATTTACAGACTTACACTCTCGAATTTGACGAATACTGCATATATGGAAACCACGTGATTCACACTGATTATTGTTTTTTTTCTTTTTACCCCTATTTATGAACTGCTTTGATCCAAGTTTATAAATTCGATTTATAAACAATGTTACACTCTTGAGAACCATTTATGTAACAGACAATTTTCTTTTCTCTCTCTTTCTACATTTTTTCTATCGTTTATACTAGAATCACCGATAACCTTTTAACCACACCGATGTTACGGATGAATAATTGAATTTATTCTCATTTTTTACCCAATTATTCAGTATCTATTAATATACGATAAAAATTTATGATTACCTAAATTTTCAAGAATAAAATTGTTCTTTTAATTTCAGTAAAATAAAACTTTAATATTATTTATTTAATAGAAAAATTTACCATTTTCGAAATTATTATTTATTAGTAATTAATAATATATGTAATTTATTTTAATTTACTCTTCATTCATTATTTATTTATAAAAAATTCAGAATAAGTACAAATTATATTATTTATTTATATAGCAATCAAAAACAAAGCTAAAAATAATTTTAATTTACACACAAAGGTGTTAGATTCGCGAAAGAAAATTGGTGATTGTTAATTACTATTAAGTGTATATTTACAGACATATTTTATTGTCTGGGTGTTTGAGAATATTATAATGCCTTGATGATATTTAAGTTTTACTTTGTGCAAAATGCTGGTGAATTCTGTTGAGTCATCGTGTTATTTCTGTTTGTAATTTAAAGTCTCGAATGCAACAAAATGCTTTCCTTCTCTTGCACATGCTCTCACTGTTTTTCCCTCTTTTCAACTACTACACTTGGATTTCTAATCTCATCCAATATGAAATTTTTACTTCTCCAACCGTTTAAAAAAATAAAATACATATCGTTACATACAAACTAGTGGGTGATTATTCTGACTTAATAGAAATTTATGACTGAAAGTAAAACCGCAATTATCGCATTATTCAAAAACAATTGAACATTCAGATTCAAACAAAACATTCAGTTTGAACAAGCATGCGAAAAATGTTCACGCTCATTTCTTTATTCAATTGAAAAAGAAATCAGCTGGTGAAATTAATAGGGAACTAAGTTAAATAGGGAATTAATTTATTTAATATAATTAATTCAATTAATTGAATAAATTAAAAGGTTAATTTAATTAACAGAATTAGAATTAACTTAATTTTTGAATTAATAAGCAATTACTTTAACAAAAAAATTTAAATAACAATTAAGAAAAAACTAATTATTGTAATATAAAATTATCTAAAATAAGAAACTAAAAAAAAATTAAAAGAATAAAAACGAAAAGCTACTTTCTCCGTATAAACGAAGAAACCATTTTATGAAACAAAAATTTTTAGGTGTGATCAATAGAAAATGAGAGTAAACAAACAAAATTTAAACGTGAGAAGCGAATGACGGAAAATGGAGTTAAAAATTCCGAAATAGAATTTCATCATCATAGTGAAGGATTGGTTAACAAATTAATATATAACGATTTCCCCATTGGAAAGCAAATTTCATTCTCTCCTGTTGGGAGCTTCTTTAATGGTGGGGTCAAGGTCGGGATGACGAGGTCGAAACTCAATTGAGCCGATTCTTCGTTACCACTTTGCAAATCAACAACGAGTTGTCCCAATTTTTAATCTCTTTCATCGGAAAAAGGTATTGTGAATTTATTATTTATTATCATAATAAAATTTTTTTTTCTATTTATTTTCAATCAACGGTCCCCAAAAAATTCAATCAATTTCTTTCATATTATTATATTTATATTACATTCACTTAAATCAAAATTAAATTTTGTTTTTAATACAAATTTACTTCTAAATTTCAATTATTTTTTTTAATTCAAATTTTTTTTGCAAATTTCCTTTTGAATTTGACAAATTTACTAGAGAAATTTTGCGTTTATTCTTTATGAAAATTATTCTTATTAAAAATAAAGAATTTTTTTAAATACACACGAAGAGTAATTAGTTATTTTAATAGTAGATTTATAAAATTTCTTTTGAATTTAAACAAATAAAAATAAAAATTGTGGTTGATTCGATTTTAAACGATTGAAAATGTAAATAATACGAATGATTAAAATATCAATTAGTTACATTCAGTGAAATATAAATATTAATTCATTAAAATTGCAATTTCGTTACGATTAAATTTTGTAATTAATACAGTCACTTACTTTTTAAACAATTTCCTATTGAATATTTGTCCTTTGAAATAAATGAAAAACTATAAATGCCAAAAATTATAATTACAGTTAAAATTTGCATTCAGGGAAACATACATTTTTTTTAAAATCGCAATTTTGTATCAATGAAATTTGTAATTGATTATTTTTTAAACAAAATTATATTTTAAATTGTCTTTAATAGAAATTCTCTTTAAATTAAAAGTCATAAATTATAAATTTATACGAGAAGTATATTTTTTCTTATATTAACATTTGATTTGATTTTAAATGAATGAAAATGAAAACTAAAAATGATTAAAATTTTAATTACTTGAAAATTTGCATTCAGGAAAATATGTTATTATAAAAAATTCCAATTTTCAAAAGCTTAAATTTGTAATTGCTTCCTTTTTAAACAAATTTCTTTTTTTTATTTTTCTTTAATATAGAATTTTTTTAATAAAAAATTAAATTATAAACCTATACGAGAAGTAATTAATTATTTTTATAACAATTTTTCTTATAATAACATTTTAATTGAATTTGGTAAAATTAACATTAAAATTTAGTGTTAATTATATTTTAAATCAGTCAAAAAAAAAAAAAAAAAAAAAAGAAAAGTCGAATAATTAATTGAAATATGCATTCAGTGAAAATTAATTTATAAAAAATTGCAACTTTTAAACGAAATAAATTTGTAATTGATTAACGTAGCAGGATAATTGAAACTTTAGAAAATAAAAAATTTTCTACTAAATAAATAAATAAAATTGTGAAAAAATTGAATAAAAAATTTAAATTTAAATCGTTCAAAATATGGACTTACTGAATTGTAAGTCACTTCCAATTTTAATCAATCCATCAATCGACGAATATTGTGACAAAATTAAAATTTTCAAAATATTTCCCGAACGGTAACATAAAATGTGTCAATTAATTTTTCGAAATTAAAATTCTTTCACGAATTCCAAAAAAAGAATATTGATTGATTGGGAATTTTTCCATATCTCAAATGACGTCACAATTCCCCTTCAGAAACAAGAGAGTGAAAAAAACCCGAATTTTTAATTAAAATTTAGTGTTAAGAAAAAACAGGTATAAACATTATAAGAAGAGGGGTAGAAATACAAGAATTGGTTTGAAAATTTATTCCTGTGAATCAGGAGTCACATGATGTTTTGCATAACCTTTTACACAAGCACACACCACACCAGCCGGATGCTAACAAAAACGAAAGGAGTTAAAAAAATAAAGAAAGAAAGAAAGATTGAAAAAAAATTGGAGGAGGCTATATTCGTCAAAGGGAGAGAAAATAAACGAATAATGAAGAATCCTGACAGAGATAGAAATATCGAGACAATAAAAAGAGAGAGGGAAGATTTTCTGTCGGTGATTAGTAAATGGACTCAGAATCACATGACTCTTGGATACGATCTTGCATATACACCACCTTGGGGGTGGGAGCGAGCGAGAGGGGACCTTAAAAAGAGAGTGGGGTTCTCTTTTAACCATAGGAGAAGGTGTGCAGTACGGTAAATACGAGAACCATCGTCTCGTACAACACACAAGTAGTTAACCGGTCTTTTCTCTTCCTTCCGCACACAAAGTTTGTTACAAATTTGTGTAAATTCTTATTTTTGGTGTTAAAAAAAATCCGCACAATTTATGATTAAAAACATTCAACTTCTCACCTATATTTCCTTTTTTGAAAAATTTATTTCTCTTCCTTTCTCTCGATGATTGTATTCTCCTTTGGATTTTTTATCTCGATAGAACGTCCAATGTTGAGGAGAGTTTGATATTTTTTTTTCTCGAACGGATTCTCTGCCCACCATCTGGGAATTTTATCCTTTCGATTTCACTCACTAAGAGGGAAAAAGAGAGAGAGGAGTTGTTCTCGAAAAGAGAGTCTTTTAGACATAGGTGCGTGACGATCTTTGGCGGTCGTGGATTAATTGGACTCGATGTCGTTGTCCACGAGGCACGACAGGTGTATTTAGTGCTTAGAAGTTCGGGAGAAACAGCGGTTTTAATCTCAATACACCAGGTCAGTGAGGCAGGACTCAACGAGACGGTTGAGAATGAAGAGGACCGCGATCCTTCCGTAAGTCTTCTCTTTTTTTTATTCCAGGAACCTAAAACATTAATTTAATTAATTAATTCAATAAATACCATGTTTTAATGGAAACTTCAATTTATTTTTCACTGAATTTTTATCTAATAATTAAATTTATAAGTTTTCTTTCGAAACTTCAATTAATTTTTCATCGAATTTTTAACTAAAAAATTCAATATATAGATATTTTCTATTAAATTTTTACTAGAAAATTTGTAACTTCAAATAATTCTTCACTGAATTTTTTCAACCAAATATTTCAATATAAAAATTTCCTACTGAATTTTCACTCAATATTTTGGAATTATAATATTTTTAAAATTTCAATTAATTTTAGTTTAATTACAGTTTTAACTGAAAAATTCAATTTAATTCAATTCAATTTGTCATTTGAAAACAAAAGATTTTAATTTAAAAAGTTGATATTAAATTTTTACTAAAAAATTTGCAACTACATTTTTTTATAGAAAGTACTGTTACTTTTTCCTTGCATTTTTTAACAAAAAAAATGCAATTTAAAAATTTCCTATTGAATTTTAATTAAAAATTCGAAACTAAAAATTTTTGATTTTATTTTCAAATAAAATTTCTAAAATTTTAAAAATTTAACAATAAGAAATTTTTTATACAAAAATTGTATCTACGGAACAAATAAATAGGACAACCCTTTCGAACAATTATTATTATTTTTTAACACAAAAAAAAATATAAAACTAAACAGAAAATAGAAAATTATAAAAATATAATAAGACAAAATTTACAAAAATACAGTAAAATAAAAAAGTAAATTACATTTACTTTAATTTATTTAATAAATAAAATAAAATGTAAAGTTACTTAATCCAATATTTAAAACTAAATAAATTTTCAGAAAATCGTCAATGTGTGAAGTTGTTAACAAAATTAAAATTTGCATTTTAATAGAAAAAGAAAAAAAAAATATATGACTCGTGTCCATAATAAAAGTCTAATTGAAGTCCTTCCTTGAGAAAAGTCAAGGAGCTAATCATGAATCCTTATGAAAATGAGAGCTTAAAAAAATCAGTAGCTGTCATTGACAGATTACGCACACTTGACTTTTCTCTTGCTCACGAGTGTATAATATTCTCCTAATCCTGATCAGTGACCCAGTGACATAAATTCTTTTGAACATGAACTTAAATGTTATTATCTGGAAACAATTAAAAATACAAGATTCACTCTGAATTACATATCATATGCATATAGATTCTCATAAATTTCAATTTACTCGAAAATTTCCCGACAATTTTTTATTCAATTTTTTTAATCATTTCGATAATAAATACAAACTTAATTTCAAATTCAAAAAAAGTTTCCAAAAAAATAAAATAATGTTGAAGAATATTAGATATTTGTTTTAATTCTAACTAAATTCGTAAATACAATAAATGTAAAAATCTGTCCAATTGTTTTTCTATATTTTCGATAAAAGTTTTAAAAAAATGCTTTTTTCTACTTATAAATATAATAAATAGTAGCGAAATAAAAAATTCAGCATAGATGCTCGTTTTCGCATTCGTAGAGCTACAAGAGAAATTATTATCGGATCGTAAGAAAGGCTCAATGCAGTATTATATACACGAGTCTTCGTGGAGAAATCTCTTGAATTGGATAACCAAAGTTCGAAACAAACCTCTTGTCTCGCATTTTGGGTTCTCAAATAATTTCGAAAATTACAATTTTTTACCTGATAAAAATTTTAATAATTTGTAACTTTCGTTTGCGTTTTAATCTTTTAACCGAAAATTTTCCAAGTATTCGACAATTACAGACAATTTTTTCATTTTCGTTTTACTTTCTTATTTCGTTTTATTTAAAACCAAAAAAAACCAAAACTAAACATTAAATATTGAAAAATAAAATATAAAAAACATAAACTGAATGAAGTATCTCTAAAAATCATCTCACTAAACAATTTGTAATTGAATTATTCATAAATTTTGAAAAAGTAAAATGTCGATATGCCTCGTGGAAGCATTAATATTAATAAATAATAGAATTGGTATCAAAACCGGTTTTTGTACTCAATCTCGCGCATTTTCGTTCATCTTTTTAACTTATGTTAATATCATCATGAAAACAGCTTTCACTTCTTGATACGACGAGTTATTTGATTCGGGAGACATTTTATTATGTCAATTACGTTGACTAACTTTTCTTTGTCCAACGGAAAACTTTAATAATAACGTCTTCGAATCCTCCCAATGATTTTTTTTCTATAAATAAAGAAATAGTAACAAAAAAGAAAAGATAATTTTGTATATGTACAATTTAAAAAAGCAATTATTATCCAGAATGAATATTCTCGATAAAAATGATTTTTTATGCACTTTTCTCTTAAAATCTTATAACTCAAGTGAAATTGATCTAAAATTTCTCTTACACTCTAATAAATTATTTGCTAATATTGAATATAAATCAATTTACAAAAAGATATGGTTTAACTGTAAGTCGTAATTTTTGCTTAATTTCATAATAATAATATTGATTTTTTTCTATATTAAGCATATACAATTAACAAAGAGGAAAAATAACCAAAATCTAACGTTCGAAAGTAAAAAAATAGTAAAGTAAATTTTAGTTGAAAAGAAAAAATCAATTTTTAACTTTTTCAACTAAAATTTTACTAATTAAATCACATTTCCGTAAACAAGGAAAATCCTGTCGATCCAACAAAAAAAATATTCATCTTTCGAATCAGAGAATAAATTCCGTTATCTACTTTAATTATTGTAATTACGCTGTCTATATAAAGTTTACATTTCTAATTTCAATCTAACATCACTTTTTCTGTTTCCTAATTTTAATAAACAATAAAAATTACATGCCTTTCTTATAGTAATTATCAAGTGTGACTTTCTGCATTGTTATGTAACACTGAATATTATTTTCTATTTTCTAACCACCTGCGTATGGGTATTCAATTTTCAAAATTCCTTTTTGAAAGTAAATAAGCCTCTTTCAGTGTGTACCTACTTATTTCCAGTAGGCTTACAAACAATTGAGAAGAAAATTTCTTATGAACAATTAATAATCAATCTTTGCTAATAACATAAAATAGTTACATAATTTCAATACGATTATCACTTTATATAAAATAATATATCGTTATACAAGAGAAGAATTAACACCAACAACTCAAGACCAATTAAAATTATATAAATAACTTCATTCATTGAATTTGTGTCTTCATTGTAATCGTAGTCTTTTTTACTATAGCCTTTCATCAATCAAATTCAATCAAATTTCTTCAACAAAAAAATACAAAAAAGAAAAATCGTTTACTGAATATTTTTTTCTACAATTGTATAAATATTTTCAAAATAACGATACTTATTTAAAATAATAATAATATAACAAATTAATTACAATTAATACAACAATAATAATAATCATTATAATAAATAATGAAAATTAAAAATATTATTCTTAGATAATAGTTATAATAGTTTAATAGTTAAAGAAAAGTTTGCAAACAAGACTTTCAACCAAATTTTCAAAAAAGTCTCATCTTTTAAAATTTTAGATTTTTGGAAGTTTAATATCTCCGGTTAATCAAAGGGTACCTTTAAAAAAACTATGAAATTATGGAAAAACATTGATAGGTGTCCTAACATTTTTTTAAATATCCGCACGTGAAACCTACAATTTAAAAAAAAATTATCCCAAAAGCTCATTATAATCTCGAGATATTTTTGAAAATGTAATTTTTACATACATACGGAAAGAAATTTTTTTAAAAATGTCATTTTTGAACTCCTGAGGTCAAATAACGTAAAAATATGTCAAAAAAACAAAGTTGAAAAATATTAGTATTACAATACTTCCCTTATGAGGAAGCAATAAAACAATAAAAATAAATAAAATAAATAATAAAAATATGTCTTTAAAATTATTAATTAGAAAAGAATAAGTACCTAATAAAAATTAATTTAGAATTTATTAAATTAATAATAGTATTGCTGTGTGAAAAACATTGAGCGAAATGAATAAAATAATAATTAAAAAAACTGGAAATTGAAGTTGAAATTAAAATATAGAATTTAAATGCCTCATTGAATTCGCGACTCGAATTCACGCTACAATGACCTGCAATTTGTAATAATTTATTATATTACTGAGACTCAACAATATGAATGAAATTAATAATCTAGTGATTACATTTGTAAAATGAATCATTTGAAACCAATAAAATTTATTTACTGTAATTTTTTTCTTTCATTTTTAACTATATTACTCGTAATAAACATTGAATCATTAAAGTCAAGAGTTTTAATGCTCATCTTTCTCATTTATTATAATTTACCAGTAAAATTTTCTGAAATTGTTGACCGACAAATTTAATCAAATGTCAAATATACTAAGATTTGCATTTTCTGATTAATAATTAAAGAAATTATTCTTAATTGTAAATTATTATATAATTTATACAAATATATTATTCAATTATAATAATAAATAATGTATTAATATATTACATAATTATTAATTATTAAAATTAAAACTATCAATTTATTCCCTGAATTTTGTGAACAAAATCATTATTTCTATATGAGAAGAAAATTAATTACTAGAATTTATTTTAATAGCAAAATAATTTATTTTCTCAATCAATTTATTTAAAAAAAGTATTATTATTATCAATGTAATAAATAAATGAATAAAATTATGTAAGTCACTAATAATAAATTTGATAGATAATAATTTAATGATTAAATAATAAAATAATACATGAAAACCACTTACAAAAATAAATAGTAAACAATTAAATAAACATTAAATAACAATAATTTTGATAAAATAAAAAAAATGGTGGAAAATTAATTAAAAATATTAAATTATTGATAAGAAGAAAAGAATATATACAACAAAAGCAAAACGGAAATAACTTCTGTTTTTTATTACAGAAAATCGTGTGAATGACCTAGAATAAAAAAAATTCTTCTACAAAATAAACGATTTCATGAAAGTCAATGTTCAGTAAAATGCGATATAAAATAAATTCACACAATTAACTTCTGCAATATTTTTCTAAATATGAATTCTATGAAGCACTTTAAGAAATGCCTGTCAATTAAAATAGATTTTCCTTTTGTTTTCATGGAAAAATTTAATATAATCGAATTTAAATTATTATTAACTCTATAGAAATTTTGTTACATACTTTTTTTATTTACAATTAAAAATAATATTTTCTTCGTTCAAAGATGAATGGCATGAATTATGCATAATAAATAAAATATTTTCAAAAAATATGAACTAACAATAAAAGTGAAGAAACAAAGATAAAAATTTTAAAAATAAAAAAAAATATTACACTGTCTTTTAGTTTAAACTTAAATTTCTTTTAAAAATTAGTACAAGTAGAAGTCTTATGACTAAAAAGTAATTGTTTTAGGTTCTAATAACACGTTCCAATGCTCCTCGAATATATGTTTATAAATGGTAGAGTTTTGAAAGTGAACAGGGTCAAAATGACCTTGGAGTGTGCTTCTTGTTCGAAAAAAGTGGTGTGTGAGCTCCGAGGGTTAAATATGAATTCCAAAATATAAGTCCAGAAAAAATTTTTATTTAAACCGAATATAATTTATTTCAGATAAATAATATTGGTCTCAAAGCCAACTAAATTATTTATTTGGCTTAAATAAAAATTTCATTCGATATGCATAAACATTTTATTTGAACCTAGTAAAATTTATTTGAAGCAAATAAAAAGTTCAGTTAGCTCTGAATCAAATATATATTTTTTTGTGTATAATAAAAATAACAAATATAATGGAATACAATAAATACATAAAGCTAATCCTTCCTCTATGAGAAAGTAAAATATAATAAATAATAAAATACATAAATAGAAAAAAATATAAATTGAATGAAAAGATAAAAAAATATGAATACAATTTAAATTTAAAAAAAATATTACAAAGAAAAAATTTAAGTATAAGTAAAACAAATTAATAATAAACAAAAAATAAATAGAAAAACCACCTTCTCACGTGATGAGAATGTAAAAAATAAGTTAAAGTTCAACGATTTCGCAAGTGAGAGGGAAAAAGTCATCAATAAAGATGTGACCGGAAGAAGGAGAATTGTTAATGATCGAAGGAAAGAGAAAAAAAAGAAAATACAATATCGGTCAACGACAAAACCGCAAGTGTCAACATTGCGATTTATAGATGATGAATCAGCGCAATTCGCCCTAGTTAATATGGAGTAATAATTTGCTCATTAATGACATAATGACTTATAATGTTTCGCATTCCAATTCCGTTTAAGTATCCTTAAAAGACAAACGACGCGTTTTATACGCTGTTTAGATTTTTCCTATTTATGTATATATATATACATACACCCTTATTACCGACACCGCATAGTTACAGTAATATCGGTTACGTTATAAATGCTTAACTTATAAAGTCGCGCGCGAGACAGAAAATAAAAGTAACTGCGGCTGTCAAGAGTTTTGCTCGTCCCTCGGTTTCTGTGTTAAGTAACAAGAAAGAAACGAAGCAATGAGAATAACGGCGATGAAGATGAAGTCAAGGAGAACCGCTTATTCCTTTTGATATTCTCTTTTTTTGAAAAAAAAAACAACAACCTTTCTCCACATATTTTCTTTTCTACTATGACAATTGCCAATTAAATTCTTTACAATTGTAAAGAATTTACTTATCAAAAATTTCTATTATTCCAAATTCTGAATGTAAATTAAATTTCTAATTTTTTTTCTTTTCAAAAACTAGTGTTTCTCTTTTAGCGTCGATTTACTTTAATTTTATTAATAATCATTAATTAATTACAATATAATAATTAACTAATTACCGACGCTCTATTTAAAGGTCCTCGCAAAAGTTCGTGTCGACGCTCAGCGACGAAAATTATTTTTCTCTTTGCTTTTGAGCTTCAAAATATCTGTTTTCATTCACTTGTTGAAACTTTTCATAGCATTGTTTGAACTTTTCTTTTGAAAAAATTATTTTAATTTCCTGGTTCTACAGGGAAAAAATTGCTTTCAACGCTGAGGGTCGACGCCGACTTCGGGCACCTAGAATTAAAAGAAAAATATTAAAGACGAAAGTTAATTTGACAAAAATTTTTACAGTAGATACAAATAATGATAACAATAAAAATTAGAATAATTATTATAATTAGGAGATTATAAAACAATAGAATAATTTTAATTGTTTATTTAAATAATAGAATAATTAAATAATATAAATAGGAGAACTTCTTTTAGAAGAAATTTCAACCGAGTTTGAATTTTTAGAAGAAACTAAATTTTTATTCTCTAGTCAAAATAAATCAAAATTGAATCAAAAATATAAATAAAAAATTATCCATTTTAAAACAAAATTTTTTTACGGTTAGAAAATCGAAAAAAAATGAAAGAAAAAATTAGATCAAAATGCGTGACAAGTGTATACAGGAATATAGAATAACAAACATGTGTAATTTGAATGGTTGTCGCGAGCATTGAATTCCATCGGGCAATAAACCGTAATGGAAAGACGTATAGGAAGTGTTTGTAATGCTTCGCGGGTGAAAGTGGTCTCAGAAATACCGCCGAAGGCTTTTGTCCTAGAGTATGTATATACAGTGGTCATCACTGTCTGTAAAAGGTCACTTTTTCAACCAATTTTACTCCGAATTTAAAAAAAATGCGACTCATTTATTTATAAAAACAGACAATTAAAAAATCCAAAACAAATACTTTCTTACTTTTAAAATAAAAATTACTTTCATAACTTCTTTTCTCTAAATTACACTTTTCTCACTTTCTACCTTCAAAAAAAAAAAAAAAACATGTAAATTTTTTTTCCTCTGAATCAAAAACTCTCAAAATCCATTGAAATTAAAAAAAAATAATTTTCAAAATAGAAAAAATTTGACAAAATTTTACACAATAGGAAAACAAAAATTCAAAAAAGGGAGTTGTACAAAAAAAAAGCAATCAGTCGCACGTGTGTGCGGAACTAGGGGAAAGATTTCTCCTGACCCACTGACACTGAATTATTATCGAGCCCCTCGTCTCATGTGAGTTTAGTTAGAATGCCAAGAATTTTACATTTGCCAACTGACAAATTATTGACCATTTCTCATTTCATTTCTGTTACTTATTACTTATAATCATAAATTTTCACTTTGAAGATTTTCATTTATTAACACTTCAAAATCTTTTCAAATCAAAAGAATTAAGAATGACAAAGTATATTTAATGTTTCTATTATTAAACCGTCGAGTTAACAATTCTTTTTTTGTTGAAATTATTATTTAATTTTCGTCATTAAATATATTCCTCTGTTCCCTTTCAACACCTGAATGATTAATGATATTCGATAATTCGAAAAAATTGAAATAACCAAAGATGACAATATTTTTTAAAATATATAAGAAATAAAATAAATACAAAAATATAAATATGGAAATGATTAAAAATAGAAACATAGAAATAATCAATAAAAAAAATTGAAAAATAAATTTTAATTATCTTTTTGTCAATTTTTTTTCTAATAAAAACAATTGTGCGTTCATTTTATAAATATCACTTCATAATATGATTTTTCTCATTTACAAAACCCGCCTTTTCTAGTTCAAGTGAAAGTAAAAAGAAATTAAAATTTCGATTACAACTCTCAACTGCATCTAATAAATAAAGATTCATTAATTATGGACAATGATAACTGAGAATATAAAAATAAAATAATTTATGTAAATTAGATGACTTATAATTTCGCTTCAAAAATATTTAGAAAATCTTTTTTTTTACTTTCGCAAAACTATAAAACACATATTTCGCAGTGAAATTTATAAACATTTTTTCATCAAAAAATGTGAGATAATATTTAAAACAATATTTTCTTCTCTATTATTAAAAAATGTATTCATTTTACTATATTAAAAAATATATTCGATTTTACCATATTCAAAAATATACTTTTAATGGATTTTGAGAGTTTCATGGAAAAGAAGTTTTTTTCAATATTAGCTTGACATTAAAAAAAAAAAGAAAGAAAAAAAAGACCGAGAAATATTTCCTGAGGCTGTGGTAGGCCCTGGACTTGGTTTCAAATAGCCTGAGGCCCATTCAGGCCCACCTTTATTACTACTGGCTACTCGTTGTTGAAAGTCGAGCCTGTTTAACACTCAGAGCAACAAACATCCGCATTCGTATTTATATTATATTGAACTAGTATTTTAAAAGTAAGAGTGTAACAATAAAAAAAACTATCTGATTCTATTTCCCATTTTTTCAAGTCAATTAGAAACAGACCCATATATTAGGATTATTTAATTAGTCATATTCCCCCTAACATTTATTCTCAACAAAAGAAAATTAGACGATGATAATTAAAATCTAATCATAATATTTTAAATAGAATTAATTTTAATTTCAGTCATTTTTCCATTTCCACTTTATTATAATTATTATTTCCCTAATAAATCAGTTAATATTGTTTATTTTTCGCGAAAATTCTTTTTGATTTATTTTTCAAAAAAGAAACGTTTTTTATTAGGTACAATGCTGTATTTTCTTTATTTTTCAGATAAATAATAAAGAATGAAATTAATAAAAACTTGTCAAAAACTATTTTTTGATCCATATGGGTTTAAAAAAATCATTTCCCTAAAGTTTTGAACGTCGAAATAAATGACGATACTTTTCTACTTCTTTTAATTCGTATTTCATTAAATTTCATTTTTTACAGTAAAAAAAATTAATTATGGAGTAAATAAATGCTGAATTTGCTATATTAAACTGAAAAATTATATTTTCAATATTTAATATAGTAATTTTCGAAATATTGAAACAGAAAAAAATATCCCTTATTCAAACGTTGAAAATTTCAGAGAAATTTTGAAATTTTTCCCCAGTAGAAATAACGCTGTTTCAATTCATCATTCAAAATTTATTTTAAAAGCTGAACGTCAACGCCATGAACGTCATGAACCTAAAATAAAAAGTAAACAATTTATTATTCAATAAATAAAAAAAATTGACTTCTAAAATAATAAACGAAATGGAAAACTATTGAAAAATTAAATTCCCGCAAAGTGTAAATTATTTATTTTTACAATAAAACTCACAGACAGGGAGAAAATCATAGGTGTCAAAACTAAAAAAAAATCTTCAGGTGTATCATCAAGCAATTTTCGCTATTAAAATTTCAACGAGAAAGAAACATTAAAAATAAATTATGAGAGTCGTTCTTTCTTTCTTTCTTTCTCTCTCAATTATTATTGTCATAGAGCTCATGGAATGAAGATGAAAGTTAAAGTTCATTTAGTCGGATAATTTTCAACTTTTATCGTGTATAAAACAAGGGAAAATGATTAAAAAATTTCTCTTATGAAACTTTTAACATAATCTAGATGTCATAAAAAAAGTGAAGAAATTTTTCTCAACTATTTTTGTGAAATTATTTCTCAAATATATTCATTTCTCTTCATATATGTATTATATATAAAAGAAGAGATGAAATCTCGATGATAAAAAATGTTTTTATCAATTAAATATTCAGATTCTCATAAATATTAAATTTAAAAATACTTTTCATTAGAAATTAATTCTTGATGAGTAGGAAAGTATTTTCTTTATATTGAAGAAATAAAATACTGCAATAAGTAAATAATTTTCTCCCCAGCAATTTAAAATTTCAGTACAAAAAGAAAAAATTTAAAAAGTTAAAATAACTTCTGAAGTTTCCATTTCTCAAAAAAGAAAAGAAATAAATATTTAAAAAAGTGCTTGAGTCATTGTCATTTGTTTAGATAACTGGGAAACATTTTCAAGATATTTCTTTTTGTTTCCAAGACATTTTACTAAATAAATACATACACATTTATTTAAAAAGTAAATATTTTATTAAAGTATTCTTTGATTCGAAAATCTTTATTACAGATTTTTATACAAATGACGTAATTTAATTCAATTATCAAATAGTTGATATTATTATTTAATAATTAAGTAAGTTATTAAGAATTCCAAAAAAATTATAAATAAATGTATTAGAATTTAGGAAATAAATAAATCAAAAAAAGGAAATAAAAATACAAGAATAAATTAAGAGGAGTAATGAAGTAATACAATAAAAGAGAATAAAAGTTTAATAAAGACATTAATTACCTAATATTTCAATTGACAAATAAAATAAATGACGAATAATATATTTACGGAGGAAATTTTTATTGTTCTGCAAATGAATCTCTCCAATTTTACGATTGACTTTAATGTTTATAAATAGTATATGTCTTTGAAAGAGCTTTTCTTTTTTTTATTATTTTTTCAATATTACGTGATTTTACATTGGAACACTTTAATGCACAATGAAAAAGGTCATATTTTCAAAATGAACAAAAAAATTCTCTATTTAATAACACTGGGGGATATGAAAGAATAAAAGTTTATATGAACATATAATTCTACTGGATTAAATTTTTTCAGATTAACAATTTGTCTCGTTTTCTACTTCTCTCACTGTCTTTCTTTCACTTGATTATATAGGAGAAAGTGTCTAGATTATTAGTAATCCATTTGCTAATGCATTAAATTCAAATAATTTTCAAATAAATAAATTTTATTAGTAGCCGTAAGTCAAAAATAGACCAATAAGAACGGTATAAAATAAATATTATTTTTTTTATATAATGCGACTTATTATTTACTATGACTTATTTATTTAAACATTATATACGAATTTTAATGAAAAATAATAAATTTAAATTAATAATTTATTGAAATTAAATATTAATTATGAATTTAATAGTTATAAATCGAACTTTTTCTGATTGATTTCAATTTTTCTTTACACCACACTATCCACCTTTAGCTTTTCCTTTCTTATTTTCTTTTTCGGCATATTTACATTTCCGATTGAAATTTAATTATAAACCCATCTAAATATTTATTTTTATTATATTTTAGAAATCATGATAATTTATTTTTTTAATTTATTTAGATCCCATAGAAATTTATTTACAATTCATAGTTAATTCTCAATCTAAATAGATCTATTAGTTGTTAATTTAAATTTTTTTAATATGAATACTTATTAATTATAAAATTCCAATGGTTATTTTTCTATTGTCCTAAATACCTAATATAAAAAATTGAGTAATTTCAAGGAAAAATTATCAAAATTATGAATTTAATTTTCTGATAATTTAAACGAATTTCAACTAAGCAAAAACTAGAAAAACCAATTTTTAGTATCTGAAATACTATTTCCAATTAATTAAAATGATTACAATATAATTCTAATGAAATCAAAGAGTCATTAAAAATTGATGTAATTAATTGTGTTTCAGAATCAGCTTAGGACTGCTGTCCGTGGTTTTTACAGCCCTTGCACTTTCCCCAACGATTCATCAAATTGACATTTCTGGTAAGAAATAATTATATTTAAAAAAAAAGAAAAAAACAGTTTGTTAATACTAGACCCAACACTTATATTGCCCGATGAGAAAAAAGGAACTTTTCTTTTCGTACAAAAAGAATTACGCAAACTAGAGCTTTTTTTCTAAATTATACAATCGCAAAACAATAGTGTGAGAATTATTCTCATAATTTTTTGACGAGAATTAATTCGAAATTGCTCGTATAACAATAAACTCCGCCTAAATTACAATCTCAACAAAATCTAATTAGCATAGAATCTCCAAATAAATCTTTTCACACGTTGAAATTACCCAATTTTTATGATTATAACTTGTTTATATAATTCAAAAATAATAAAAAAGAATTTGAAATTTTTATTTTCAAACTTTTACAAATTGTACCTAAAAAAATTCGAATTCCATATGTCATAATCTTAATATTTTTCTACTTGAAAAAAAACAAATCGTAAATAATAATCATTTATAAATTTATAATAAAAAGTATAAATATATTTCATCGAATATAATCCTAATTATGAAATGATTTTTAAAGCTACTTTCTAATCTGAATTGAAATATTTAGTAATCATCTGTTAATTAAATAATATCAAAGTGTAATAAAATGTTCCATCATTTTTGTTAATAAAATTCTTTAATTAATTTTCTCAGTTTAATTTTATCAAGTATAAAAATTTCGAAATAAAATTATTTTTAGAAAATAAATAAAATTAATTAATTAATTAATTTTTTCAGTTTAATTTTATTAAGTATTAAAATTTCAAAATAAAACTTTTATCTCCAGATTTTTATTATTAGAAATTAAAAATTTTAATTTTAAATTTTTGTAAGTCAAATTCATTAATTTATTCTGTCAATTTAATTTTGTTAAGCATTAAAACTTGTAAATCAAAATTTTTATTTTTAAAAATTAAAAATTTGAGTTCTAAATTACAATAACTATAAAAACAAATTCAATTCAAATTTTTATCCTTGAATTGTAAATTTTGTTTCATTGAGAATTATTGACGTAATTTTTTAATCCCGTTTTTGGAATTTCCTTATACTTTTACTTAATTTCATTCATCGTTGAATTTAAGTGAACCTATTTTTAAATTCCTACAGATTACGTATATGGGGTAGACCATGATCTACAGGCGAGAGCACGTGTTGCCATCGAGGCTGAACGTTTTGCTCGTCAATCAAAAAGCTGGTAAGAACGAATTTTTTTTTACTTCTATAATTAAAAATTTTCTCAATTATTAATATATTATTAAAAGACGCGAAAAAGATACTGCGTAAAGATAAAAATAAATAAAGTACATAAAAATGTATCTTTGAGTAACTAGTCAACGACTGAATTTAATTAACTTCCCAAATGATTTGAATTTAAAAATAATAATTTTATTTCCCCACTTTTCTAGGTTCTTTTGATGAAATGAAATCTGATAAATGCAAATTAATTCAAAACAAATTCCGGTTGAATTAGAAAAATTTTTGTTTTTTAAAATCAAAATTTTTACCTTCTCATGGTTTGTATGATTTTACGTTCAGGTCATTTAAATAATTAAATTCGTCAAGTTTAGACTGACTTCCTTATAGAAAAAAAAGTCCAAAGGTTTCCCTCCTCAATTAGGTATAAATCCTTTAACGTATCTCTCGATAAATGTAAATTAGCTGTCTAGACATAATAAAAACAAAAAGAAGAGAAAAAAAAAATTCTCAAAATTGATACTTGAGAAAAATAGAGAATTTATTCTTGCGTAAGGAAACAATTTTTGTTGTTGTAATTTTCAACAAATAATTTCGTATTTATCGAATATTTAATTGAAAAGTAAACAAAACTGTTAATATAAAATTAATAAAACTAATTTCACCTGCATTTCATGTTTTAATGCACACGATTTAAAAAAAGGCAGAACCTTGAAGCCTTTCTGAAACGGATATTGTGAAAAAGAATCTAGAAAAGGAGTGAAGGCGATGTTGGTCAGTTAATGACTGTAAATTCTAATTACAATTATATTATAGAATCATCTCTCTCAAAAAATTACCATTTTTCAAAATCTCTCATTGACATTTGCTGCCTAGAAAAAATAAAACTATTAAATTTTGAAAATTCAATTCAATTCGAAAAAAAATCGGAATTTTTTCATGGCAACTATTTTTTATTTTAGAAAAATAATTATTATTTGAATTAAATTTTTCGATTTTCTTAAATTCAAATCTACTGAATTATTCGATTCAATTTTAAGTCTAGTAATTTAATCGATTCGATTTAATTTAAGTCCACTAAATCATTCGATTGAATTAAATTTTAGAGAATTAAATTAATCCATTCAAATAAAGTTAATTCAAGTAATTTATTCGATTTAATTAAACTTTAGGGAATTAATAATCAATTCAATTAAATTTGAATCAATAAATTATTCGATTCAATTCAAGTGAACTAAATAATTCGATTCAATTAAATTTAAGTCAACTAATTATTCGATTCTTTGATATTCAAGTCAACTAAATTGTTCCATTCAATTTAATTTAATTCAACTAAATTATTCGATTCAATTAAATGAAATCAACTAAATTATTTAATTTAATTTAATTTCAAACGAAATATTTAATAAAAATTTTAAAGATTAGGTAAACGAGTTTTGAATTAAATTTGAAAGTGAAAAACAAAACACTCCCGCCAGGAAGTTTTGTTAGGATTCACTTTCATGATTGATAATAATTAAAGGTGTAATTAGGTGTTACGAACAAGATCGAAGAAAGAATCTAGACCATAATCATCCAACTAAAAACTTATCTCTCGCTCTTGACTAACAGCGACCATGAAAGTAAAAGTTCGAACACGAAGTCTATATATACATTCATGAAAAAGAAGTTTACCGTAAAGTATAAGCGCAACAATATTGGAAAATTGATCAGCCAGTAGATCTTTTCTCTAAAATTATAACAATTCCCCTAACTAGAGAAGAAAGCTTCTAATCAAAGTCAATTATGAAAAGATGATCCATTTATCAATTGGCATCACGATCATTCAAGTAAATTGCCACTTAAGATACGAAAATTATTACTTATTCCTATTTAAACCGTATAAATTATTACAAATCAAATATTATACTTAAAAATAGAAAAAAATATCCAATTTACGGTAATTGAATTTTAAATAAACATAAATTTAATAAAACATAATTTGAAAAAAATTCCTCAATCAAAGAATCGAGTGATTTATTTAAATTTAATTAATTAATATTATAAAATAATAAATCTTTACTAATCGTATTATTTACACTTTTCGAAACAGTTCTTCAAAAGAGCAATAAACTTTTATTAACGCCATCATCAATAAATCGATAAAACTGTTGATCAATATTAGAAACTAAGAATTCCTTTACAGCTAATTTGAAATAAAGTGAAAGAGAAATGTGTTAATAACTTCCTCATTTTTAAAATAGTTTAGACAAAATTAAAAGATTCATTAATCCATCGTTTATGAGAGGAATATTAATTTAACTTTTAAGGCAATAAACTCAGAAACGGATGAATGGTGTTTTGTATTAGATAATAACCATTTTTTTCAAAGTTTTGTTTTGTTTGGAAGATATTGACCATACAAGGAAGTATAAAAAGTATTTTAAAGAAAAGGAAGTTATTAAAAATACGCGGAAGGAGATTAAATCTGTACTTGATATTGAAATTTATTTACTCGATAGAGTAATAATTTTAATAAACCTTTTAATTTTACTCTTTGTACCTAATTTTTAAAAATTAATTTTCTTTTAATTAAAATTTCTAAATAAAAAAATTCTAATTAAAAATTATTTCTATTTAAAATTATAGTATAAAATAAATACGATATTTTGTATATATAAATTTATAAATAATAATAATACATTAATAAATACTAAATATTATTTTAATGAATATTAAAAGAGAATTACGGAAACAAACTTTTCCAAACACTTTTACGATTGTCTCTTATTCATTTAATTTCTAATTTGTATATTAATTGCTTTTGATAAAATTGTTTTATTAAAGTTTTTGCAATGATATAAATTTCTCTTTAACTTACTTTTAATTGTATTTAACGAATTTTTCATTAAAAAAAGAACAAATTGGAAAAATTAATACTCATACCTTACAAAGGGGAAAATTCAGCGATGTTTTTACTTGTATCAACAAATCGATTGTGAAATATTACAATAATAGTATTTATTGTAAACAACACATTTTAAGTTTCTAAAACACGAATTTTAATTGACAACAATAATACTCGCAAAGAATTTTATTAAATTTTTAAAAATAATTCAACTGTTTTATACGATATTTTTGAGAATAATTATTGAATTCTTGCAAAAAAGTTTTTAAAGTTTTTGCAAATATGCAAAAATAATTAATTCTGTACTTAAAAGTATGAACATGAATTTATTCAAAAGTTGATGTTTATATTTTATGAAAATATAAAATTTTATATAATTTGCAAAGTAATGTAATTTTTGAATTGGAAATTAAATTAGTTACATTTGAGTAGAAAAATGTTTATTAATTTGAAATATTTTAATTTATGTAAACTTAGATAATAATAAGTATGATAAATAAATAATATTTAAACTAAAATTACTACAATAAATTATAGCATAATATCAAGTCGAATAAATTGAATAATTACAGTTGAATTGCGTTAATCGACTGTAATTTAAATTGCAAATCAAATTAGTTAAATTCAAGTTCAAAATTTCTGATTGTTACGTTAAATTTCAGGCTGCAGGACAGATTAAAGACGACAAAGGAATCATGCAAATCAATGGAAAGTCCATGTCCGCCTAGCAAATATAGAACACCTTCCGGTGCTTGCAATAACGTGAGACATCCTGCTTGGGGTGCAAGAGGATCACCATATCTCAAAGTTTTATCACCTGCTTACGCTGACGGTACGCAAATTTTCTCCTATCACTTTTAATAATTTTAAAAATCCTACTATTTTTCTCCTACTTTTCAAATTTTACAAACTACAAATTTTCCAATTTGTCTCCAATTTTCGAATTCGAAGAAAAACATCAAAACACATAATACTTTGTTCAATATTCAACATTCCACAAAGAATGTGTTGAAAAAGAAAAAAGAATCCTAAAATTAATAAATTGAAATACCAAAAAAAGTAGCATATTCTTTAAACGACAAAGACGGTAAAAAAAGGAGGAAGTAACGGGAAGAAATTTCACAACGAGTCTAGAATACTTGATGGGTGACTTAGAAGAAAGCAAAAGGAAAAAGATTAACAGGTGACGAGACTTTTACCGTGTGTGTGTGTATAGAGTGTAAGGAGAGCGAAAACGAAAAAAGAATTCTTTTTCGTTGGTCCCTTTCAAGGCATCGCATATTATGTATGAACTGATAAACGATCATTTAGCATATTTATCATGAGTGGAAAGTGAAAATTAAAACACGTTCTAAGTGCACACTGGAGAGGAGACTCATATCGAGAAAACAAACTGACATATCAGAATATAGTTGGCACGAAGTCTCGATTAGAAAAGGTAAATTAGCATGCAGCAGGTATTCGCCAATGAAATAGAGAGTCAGAACCATTGCAACGAAAGTATAAATAATAATCCATCACCTAGAATTTCTTTATTACGACGCACGTTACAAGATAGCGAACCAAATATGCAACAAATTACGCATCTGAACGCATAATGCATTAGAATAATTCCTTAAACACAACCAATTTGAATGTTTCAATTAATTTAATAATAAACAATTAACAACAATTCACTAATTTAGACAAATTTAAAACAAAATAAACAATTTGTTTAATAGAGAGAAATACTTTGAAAATAATGTTATTTCATCAAATTTTTCCACTTTAGAATTATTCTTCAAACTAAATACAAATTACAATTTTTATTTAGAAAATAAATTTGTTTATTTTCTTCAGAAATTTATTTTTATTATTTCTTAATTAAATTAAAGATATTTTTAAAACAGAATGTTTAATTAACGAAATTTCTATTTTATGGAATATTTAGTTTTAAAAAATGTTGTTCAATCAAATTTATATTAAATCCAAATTTTTACTAAATTGAATTTTTAAGTATATGAATTTTAATTCATTTGAATTTCTAAATAATTTAAACTTTAATTAAAAAATTATTAAACAGAAATTTGATTTAAAAGAGTTTTTATTAGAAAATAAATTTATTTACTTTTTTTTTAAATTTACATTTATGATATAAAAATAATAGTTTTTAAATCAAATTTATTTAAAATCGAATTTTTAATTTACCAAATTTCTATCTACTGTATAAAATATCTAATTTAAAAAAATGTTGTTTAATAGAATTTATATTAACCAAAATTTCTATTTAATAGTATTCTTGAATAAGTATAATTAATTAATCAAATATTCACATAATTTTGGTTTACCAAGATTTTTATTTAGAAAACAAATTTATTTATATATTTGTTGAAATATTTATTTCAATGTATTATTTTTAAATTAAATTAAAATTTATATTTAGAATAGAATTTCTGAATATATAAATTATTATTTTTTAAATTTTTACCTAATTTTTATTTTAACTAAAATATCAGTTATCAGAATTGTAGTTTAACCGATTTTTTAGAAATTCCATTAAATCAAAATTCATTGCTGTGAAAATTAATTTTTTTAATAAAAAATAAAGAAATAGTTTTTTATAAAAATGTTCTGCAAATGAAATTTTGTTTTATAAATTACGATTGAATAAAAATTTTGTTAAACAAAAATTTATTAGTTTAAATAAAAATTTAATTTAAATGTAAAGACTTTTATTTTAATTAAAAATTTAGTTTAAATAAAAATTATCATTTTAATTACAAATTTATTTTGTATAAAGAAAATTTTTACAAAAATATCTCTAACAGATTTATTTTAATTTTGTAAAAAAATTCCAAATTAATAAATTCTGTTAAGTGCGAATTCGATTAATTAAAAAAAAAGTTCTCCTTTGAAAATTTCCTTCTTCCATAAATAACAAATAAATAAAAATTAAACCATATAAATTTCGATACAGTATAGAAATCCAAATTCCTGATTTTTCATGGAATGGTTCTTTATAGCGATATAAATAAAAAATTCACGACATTTAAATTTATATATGTACCCCAAATTTTTACCGAATATGTCGAAATTTTTATCAATTTTGACCTGCTTTTATTCTTGTGTTCTTAAATTCAGAAGAAGGAAAAAAAATGTTCTGAATTTCGTGAGGTAACGGGATCCCGTTTATTGGGAGAACTTGATGAGAGAAAGGGGGGTAAAGGAGAAGCAGGTGTGGGCCAGGGAATGAATCCCTGAACGAAAAATATGAAAGTGAAAAGAGCAAAGAAAGTGATGCCATTCTCCGCGGCTTCCTGATCAGAATTATTGTGTTTCAACCTTTGGAACGTCCTTTACAAACGACCTCGAAATAGAGAGACGATTTAACTTTAATGACTTCACTGTCACCTCCTTCTATGAGGATTAAAATCTCCTCTTAATCTCAATTTCATTTTATTTTTCAAAACTGAATCCAAAAAGATAGGACTACACTTTTTTTTGTCTATAAAATAAAAAAAATGACTATTTTAGAGAAAGTTTATGATTTCATATTGAATCAGTTTTTTGTTTCAGATTCGATGAATTCTAAATTTCTAATGTTTAATTATAATTATAATCGCTCTTTATATAATTAATAACTTTTGAAAATAGAAGAGAATATAATAAATTGGAAATGCGGAAATGAAATTAATCCACTAAAATTTGTTAATAACAATTGAGATTATTGTTCTAGGTAATAATAATTAAATTTTAATAATTGTGTTAGTGTCTAAGAACTTTTGAGTGGTAGCAGATTTACAGGCAGTGGGTTTTCTAATTGTGGGTCGTGCGTTGATAATCGGAGAGAGTGAATACTTTAACGTAGGAGGGCATTACGTTCTCTATATCTATGTAATCCTACTATTACAACTGCATAATTATATACACCTAATTTATATCAGAGGAAGTTCATGCGCCAATCTTACATGAATATGAAATTAATTTATTTAAAAAAGAAGGAAAAAAACATTTTTTACCTACTACTTTAGAATAAATTAACAACAACAAAAAAACAGTTTACAAAAACAAAAGTAAATTTCAATTTACTAAAATTTTTTAAAAATATGAAAATTTAAAGATTGGATACTAAATTACTAAAAGTCACTCAATTTATGTAAATAATTCAAAATATTTTTGGGAAGTTTACAAAAACGAAAGTTTTTATTAGTTTTCACTTTTAAATTGACCTGAGTTGCCACAAAAATGTTATTTAGATATTCCCTGTTACCTTTCCTTGATTTACAGGCAGAATTTTGATCTTTTTCGATGATTATTTAAAAAAAATTTTAATTTCTTTTTACAAAAATTCAATTACCTTTAAAAAATAAAATTGAAATATTTTTAAAAAATTAATTTTTCAGTTCTTTAAATAAAATTTTTCAAAACATTAATTTCAAGAACTTTTTTAATTTAAATCTTTTTAAAATAAGAATTCAATTTTTTCAAACCTTTGATGACATTCTTCAAAAATTCAATTATTTTCAATTAAATTCCACAAAATTTTAATTTATTTCATTACTCAACATTTTTTGAAAAATTCAATTACCTTTAAACAATAAAATAAAAATTTTCCAGAAACTTAATTTTTTCAAAATGTTGAATAAAATTATTTAAAACGTAAATAATTTTGTTAAATAAATTTTATAATATATTACTCGAAAGGATTCAATTCTTTAAATATTTTAAGAAAATTGAATAAAATAAAGTAAAATTCAATTAGGTATTTACATAACTATTGTGAATCAAATTTCCTTTGAAAAATCTTATTAACATTTTTTTTTTAAATAATTACATTCTTTCGAGAAATTTTATTAAAAATGTATTTAAAAAATAATTGAAATTGATTACTCATTTATTTATAAGAACATTGTATATTATTTTATAAAGCACAAGAACAATGATTAAAATTGAATTATTTTTACCAAGAATAATCCACTCAATTATTAATATCAAAATTTGATCCATTTCGTAAGTATTTCTATTCACTTAAAACTGTTGTAAAAAACACAAAATTTAATCTTCTTTTGACACTCATACAGTCAAATGTTTATGCAACGAAAAATTTGTAAAGTTTTGAGCAAAAAATAAACATTTTTCAAAGCATACTTACGATCTAATTAATAATTCAAATAAAAATAAATAAATACCTTGTTTAGAGATAGGTTCAAGTAGATTCCGAAGAAAAAATAATTTAAATATTATAAATACCTTGTCTTTACAGAAATCAGCATTCCAAGGCAATCAGTAAGCAGCCACAGTCTGCCATCGTCATCGGACGTTATCACCAAAGTACGAAGTAAATTGACCATCAATGATCAACACGAAGGTCTGACGAGTCTTACGGGAATATGGACCGAACTGATCCTCAGAGACATCTCATCTCCAATTTATTCACAAAATTTAACTGACTGTTGCTCAAATCCTCCAAAGCATCCAGAATGCTACGAGTCACTGGATCAATTTGGATCATGTTCAAGTTATTATCGTCAAGCGCCCACAGTGAGTTCTCATATTTGTCGTTTCGAGAAACGAGAACAAATGAATGGTGCCTCTGGATATTTGGATGGCTCTGATCTCTATGGAAATACAGACGAGAAACTTCACAATTTAAGGACCTACAGTCATGGCAAGGTCGATCCATTGGCTTGTGAACTCTGTGAAAATCGTGAATCAGCATTGGGACAAATTTATCGAGCATTGCTCTCGGAGCACAATAGAATTGCCGAGAAATTGGCATTTGAAAATGAACATTGGGATGAAACGAAATTATACCTTGAAGCTCGTAAGGCGGTTGTTGCTCAAATTCAACACGTTACCATCAATGAATACTTGCCAAGTATTCTAGGCGAGGCTGTTTATTTGGATTCGAATTTAAGACCTGTGACAAGTGGATATTATGCTGGATACTCGTCGACGAATCGCGGTGGTGCTTTAGATGCCGTTGCATTCGCTGCTCTTCAGGTTTTAACATCCTTGTCGGCTCACAATAAAGATTCACTCGAAAAGCACTTGACCACTTCATCGAAGCACGTTAATTTAGACATCAGCAATCAAATTTCCGAATTTCCGACTTGGGATCCAAGTGCTCTTTTGGTTCAAGCTGCTAGAGATCACGGAGTTCCTGGATATGTCAACTTCATCTCCTACTGTTCTGAAAACAAAATTCAAGTAAGAACAGGATTGTCACAAAAATTTTATTTAATTTTTCCTTCACTTGTCCCTGATTTCCACACAGAACTTTTACTTTTTCCCTAACCACAATTTCTTTAATCATACAAATGTTTCAGTTTTAAAGATTTTTTACTCTAAAAGTTAATTAAATAGTTAATTCAAAAACGAATATTTTAAATCATATTATTTTTCCAGAGAAATTAAGATTTGTTAAACATTTAAATTTTCAAATTCTTTAAAATTGAATACATTAAATGTAATTATTTAAACAAATCGTAGAGTAAATTTCAAAATATTTCTAACAGCAAACTTTAATTAAAATTCCAAATTTATTTTAATAAAAGTTGGAAAAATTTTCAATTGTATCAATTTTTTAAAATTATTTTCGGAAATAGAAGTATTTTTAAAAAGTTTTTATTAAATTCCTATAAAAAATGATATTATGTGTGTGAACATTATTTAATTCTTACAAACTTTTTTTTACAAATTTCATTAAAATGTTATTGAAAATAATTCAATTTTTATATAAAATTTTATTAGAATTTAATAAAAAAAATTTAATTCTTTTGAGAAATTTTATTACAACTCTAGGGATTACAAATAATTGAATCTCGCGTGAAGAATTTTATTAAAATCATTAAAATCAAAAAAATTTATAATTTAAATGTAAATTAAGTATAGCTACTTCAGGGATGGCTTCGAAAGTTTAGTTTCATTTTATTTTCGAATATCACAACAAAACAAAATACAGGGACCTTTTAGTGTTGTTAACAGAATGAAAACATAATTCAAGGATGTTTTAGTTTCGATTCCTGCGCATCAAAACAAAATTATGTTTATGTTTTTATTCAGTTTTGAAGCCATCCTTAGGGTTGGCTTCGAAACTTTAGTTTCATTTCCGTTCTGAATAGCGCAATAAAACTAAATACTGGGACCTTTTAGTTTTGTATCCAGCACCAAAACTAAATACACCGTCCTTTTAGTTTTGTTTTCTACTCCAAAACTAAATTATTTTTTCGTTTTTATTTAGTTTCGAAGCCATCCCTGAGCTACTTATTCCAGTTATTTGTGTATTATTTAAAGAATTTGAAAATGCAACAATTATAATTAAATAGGTACCTATTTTATTTTTTTAAAGGTTGTTGTGGTGGACAATCAAATTTAGAATTTTCATATGAATTCTAGAAATTGAATACTTTTCCAGCACTTTTGATAAATTTCCCTGACTTTCTCCTGACCAATTATTCTTTCCTTACTTTTTCCCTGAATTCTCTGATCTGTTGACAACTCTGATTAGTAACTAATTAAAACGAATTTTTATATAACTGTTAAAAATGTTAAAAATCTAAAATGTAAATGTAAATATGATTTTTTGTAATATTTTCAGATTCAGAATTTCACCCATTTGGAGCAATTGATACCAGCGAAAGATGTGAGAACTCTGGAGGAAATGTATTCACGAGTTGAGGACATCGATCTTCTAGTCGGTGGAATTTTGGAAATTCCACGAGAAAGTGCAGCTGTTGGTCCAACATTCCTTTGTCTTTTGAAGCAGCAATTCACAAAAATTCGCAATTCTGATCGCTTCTGGTACGAAAATGATATTCCACCTTCTGGTCTTTCGCCAAATCAACTCTCGGAGATTCGTAAAGTCTCACTTGCCGGTATTTTATGCGCAAATACCGACATCACTAAAATTCAACACAAATCCTTTATCCAACAAGATCCCTACCTTAATGTTCGAATTACTTGCAATCAACATGAAGTTCTTGATCTCAGTGCTTGGAATGAGGAACCAATGCCAGCGCCAATCACCGACAATTACATGAGTACAACAGAGGCTTCCGAATTAATTCCCGAAATTGATGCCGAAATGATAGCATCCGCTTTGAAAAAGGCCGAAGAAGATTTAGTAAAACGACAACAATTAGAGTATCAATCATGGCTCGAGCAGAGAATCGCTGATCCAAAATCTCCAGCCGGTACAGCGGCAAGTTTCTCAAAAGCCAATAAAGACGCTCTTCTCCTAGCAAATTCGTCAATTATCTTCGAACTCGCCACCAATGAAATCCTCAACGGACCTCAAGGTCTCAAGCGTCGTCGACGAAAGAGACAAGCCTTTGACACTCCCGACAATATTCTAGGCTTTCCAAACAACGATTTCTCCGATCTCCTACAAAATGTCGACGTAGCGGGCTTAATACCAAACAATAAAAAAGCCACAAATCACGAGGAAGTCGAATGTCCAGTCGATGAATCGCCCTGTGATCCAAGCACACCCTACAGAACCCTCTCCGGACACTGCAACAATTTACGTAATCCAAATTTGGGAAAATCACTGACAACTTTCGCTAGACTCCTGCCACCAGCCTATGAGGACGGTATTTCAAAACCTAAAATAACATCCGTCACTGGAACACCGCTACCAAATCCTAGAACAATCTCAACAGTTATTCATCCCGATATTTCGAATCTACACAATCGTTACACATTAATGGTGATGCAGTATGCGCAATTCATTGATCACGATTTGACAATGACACCAATTCATAAAGGATTCGCTGAATCGATTCCCAGTTGTAGATCGTGTGATTCAGCGAGAACGGTACATCCGGAATGTAATCCATTCCCAATGCCGGCTGGCGATCACTTTTTCCCGACAGTTAATTCATCGACTGGTGCTAGACTCTGTTTCCCGTCGATGAGATCTCTACCGGGTCAACAACACTTGGGACCGAGGGAACAAGTTAATCAAAATACAGGATTTTTGGATGCTTCTGTTATTTACGGAGAGAATACCTGTATTTGTAATATTCTCCGCGGATTTAATGGTCGTATGAATATTACCTTACATCCAAATAGAGGAAAAGATCTTTTACCTCAATCGCCAACGCATCCGGAATGCAAGTCACCATCGGGCTTTTGTTTCATTGGAGGTGATGGTCGTGCGTCTGAGCAACCTGGATTGACAGTGATGCACACTGTTTGGGTTCGTGAGCACAATCGAATCATGGAAGGTCTCAGGTGAGTTTTTTTCTGAAAAATTAGAATAAAAATATTACAATTAATTACCCTTTTCGACTTTAATTAATTTTTTCGACTTTGTCGATTCAAAATATTAAAAAAAGGTCGAAAAGGAACTTTATTTTATTAATAGTTGTCGCAAAAATTGCATTTTGTCCTAATTTCCAGACAAAGTTATGATTCATTCCTTTATTATCTCTATAATAACTTTAATGCAATCTCTTCTTTCATACATTGCAACAAAATACCATTTTTTGGTATAAAATTCTGTTTATTTTGATTAATCATTTTTTTAACATTTAATTGTTATTGAATTTCTACATCAATCATCTAAATACATCATCATACATTCATCTAAAAATCAATTAATTTTAAACAATTTTTTTCCGTATTTTTCTTCAAAAATCTTTTTAAAAATTTTATAATTCTAAACGAAAGAATGTTTTATCCTCTTTATATTTTCGCTTGGTTTATTTAAATCGGTTTATTCATATAAAATTTTGTTTAAAAGTTTCAAAAAAACTCATTTTGCAAAAACTTTTATAAAATAAAATTTTTTTTCTGCTCTTGGATAGGCACTTTTTTAAGACCAAATAGAAATGTTTTTTCAACATTTCGATTTAGAAACAATACTTTTTTTCTGAATTATTTATTATTAATTTATTTATTAAACTTCTGCATTAACTAAGATTTTCCAAAAATTTTAAATTTTTTTATTAATTAAATGTAATTATTTAATTAATTTCTAAAAACTGATAAAAGACATTTTTTTAACATTTAATCATTCTTAAGAATGTTTAAACTAAAATTCTTCACGAAATTAATTATTTTTTTAAATAATAATAATTTTAAAAAAGTTTTTTTTAGAATTCAGTTATGAAAAAAAAATTTATTAAAAAATATCTCTAGAAATCTGAAATTTAATTTCTCTCAAATTAATTTTTCAAAACTTCGACCATTCATACATTTGACAAAAATGTATATTAAAAAAATTCAATTAATTTATTCAAGCAACTAAGTTATTCAGAAGTTTTAATTAAAATTTTACCAAATTTAAATTTAAATAATTTTTCAAAAGTTCTGTGAGTACCTATATTCAAATATTAAAGAAAAATGTAACTAAAATATTTCTAAACTTAAATGGTTTTTAATTTAATTTTACAAATTTCTTAATATTCAAAAATTTTCCTAATATGTTTATTAAAAAATTCAAATTTCAAAAAATTTGAATTTTAAACCTCTTGAAATTTAATTATTTCTAAATAGTACAATTGTAATTATTATTCTAGAATTAAAATATTTTCTAGAATTTGTAAAATAAAACTCTTCTCTAAATCAATTAATTTTGATAATTTTCTAGAAAATTTTTTCAGAATTAAATTATTTAAAGTAAAAAAACTCTTTTATAATTTTACCTACATTTAACTTTTCATGGTTTTTTTAATTTTTAAGGTGAAAAAGAAAAGTCAAGGACAATTTAAGTTTCAATATTTTCAAAGAACATCAAAAACCAAAATTTTTGTAGCAAGTTTATTAAATGTTTTAAAATTTTCTATACTTTGAATAAAATTCTCTAATATTCCTCGGTCTGTGTTAACATTATTATTGTCGAAATTTATAACAATGTAAGAAAAAAGTTTATCTCAGAAATAAATTTTAAATAATATTCAGAACGAAATTTTGAAAATTTATCTTATTGAATGAAAATTGCACCTTTAAGACGAAATTCTATCATGAGGCTGAAGTCCACAACGTTTTCAAAAACAAAGACAAAAAAATAATGGGACGGTACTTTTATTTTTGATTGTAAATAATGTTATTTTTTGATAATTGAATTCATAGTAACAACTGATTTTTTAAAAATTAAGGCAGATAAAAATTAGAGATGAATTTTATTTGAAAAAAACTCTTTTTTGATTTTTCGTTTTTAAAAACGTTGCGGACTTCAACTTCGTATTCTATTTTATGTGACAAAAATTTACATAAAAAAGTAAGGTACTTGATTAGAAAATATTTGATAATAATTATGTTTCACATGTGAAGTAATCAAAATTTTATTTAATAAAGTGGTTTCTGGTTGCAATATGTGAAAGAAAAATCAGAGGAAAAATCTAAAAAGTCACACTTTGTTAAAGTGGCAGTCTTTTAACAGACTGCAGACCTCTAGAAAAGCAATGAATATTTTTAAATAATTAAAATATTATTATTAATAATAGAATAATGGCGAGCACGCCGTTTTGAAAATGTTTTTATTTGTTATTTTTATAATTTTTGATTTTCATAATTTATATTTAAAGTCTGTTATTTTTTGGATGAACGTCCTAAAAGTCGATATAAGTCGCATTTTTTAAAAATAGTGAAGAAAGGTATACTATCAAAGACCTGTTTTTGACGTAATTTGATTTTCTTTTCGTTAACAGAAAGGAGAATCCTCACTGGGATCATGAGAAACTTTTCCAAGAAACGAGACGTATTATCAGCGCAATGCTTCAACACATCACCTACAACGAATTTTTGCCCCGAATTTTGGGCTGGAATGCAATAAGTTTATACGGTCTGAAACTCCTTCCTCAAGGCTACCACAAAGACTACTCACCCACTTGCAATCCGAGTGTACTAAATGAATTCGCCACCGCAGCCTACAGAATCGGTCACTCACTCCTTCGACCTCATATTCCTCGCATGGATCCAAACTACCAACCAGTCGATCCTCCGATTCTTCTCCGTGACGGCTTCTTCAATGTTGACATGCTCTATCAACAGGGAATGTGCGACGAAATAATTCGCGGTCTCGCCGCCACTCCAATGGAAACTCTCGACCAATTCATCACCGGCGAAGTGACAAATCATCTCTTTGAAAATCATCGTATCCCCCATTCAGGCATTGATCTCATCGCCCTCAACGTTCAACGTGGTCGCGATCATGGACTCCCATCGTACAATCACTATCGTGCCCTCTGCAATCTTAAACGAGCATCGACATTCGACGATCTCTCGCGTGAAATGGCACCGGAAGTAATAGCTCGCATGAAGAAAGTCTACGCATCAGTCGATGATATCGATTTATTCCCCGGCGGAATGAGCGAGAGACCACTTCAAGGCGGACTCGTTGGTCCAACATTTGCCTGCATTATCGCTATTCAATTTAGACAATCGAGAAAATGCGATCGCTTCTGGTATGAGACGGACGATCCGGTAATTAAATTCACCGAACAGCAATTATCTGAAATTCGTAAAACAACATTATCGAAGGTTTTATGTGAAAATATGGACCAATCAAATGAAATGCAGAGGGCTTCGTTCGATTTACCGAGTAATTTCTTGAATCCCCGAGTGCCTTGTGGTTCGATGCCGCACATGGACTTCTCTGCCTGGCGGGAAACTCGTCACGGTTGTCAAATCGGTGGAAGGAACGTTGCAATCGGCGAATCTGGTTTTCCAACTCCCTGCAGTAGCTGCATTTGCACAGCGGAAGGAGTGAGTATAATTTTCAATTCTCCCATTTTCACTGCAAAAAAAAATATTCATTTAAAATATTTATTTTAAATATTTTTTAAAAATTTACTTAAAGAATATTTTCTAATATTAAAGTACAAAAATTCACGAATATATTTTTCATTTTAGACGCAATGCGCATCCCTACGAGTAACAGACTGCAACCAACTAATTCGTGAAGCATCGCGAGAAGCAATATTACGAGACGATGTCTGCACAGCTCAATGCGGCTTTGTTCTCGCTGCAACCGAACCATCGCAAAGATCACAATTTTCATCGAACAATAATTTCCAGGGTTTCAATCAACAACGAAACAATTTGCGTAGTTCCCATACACCGTCCACCTTCAATGGTTTCAAGTTACCCGATCTCTCGCAATTTGTTGGTTAATAAAAAAAACCATTGCGAAAACAAAAAAAAAAATTCAAAGACTCAAAATTATTATCGAGTTTTAAAAGACTCGAACTTTATAAATTTTATATTTTTCGACTATAAATTAAAATGACAAAAAAAATTAATAAAGAACAGCGCTTGTGAGTGAAAGTGTAACTGCATAAATGTAAATATAGATGTTAAGATCAAGTCTTGGGATATTTTTGTTCATAATTTTGTGAGATTTAATTTTTATATATTTGTATGTGTGAGAGAAGTGTGAATTATTGACGTTCAACTTAGAAGGAGAAAAAAAATTGTATCTGTTCTAAATAAGAATTATTATTAGTAAAAGAAAAAAAATACGATACTGCCAAACATTAGACAAAACGGTATAGCAAATACTGTTTACTTTTTTTTTTATTTCTAAACAAAGTATTAGCTCATTTCATGTCTGTCGTATCTTTTTTTTTATTTTTTGTATCACATTTCTACCTAATTTTTGTAATATAATAATACATAATTGTATAAATTTTAATAAATAAATGTTAATATTTTTTAAAATAAATTAAATAAATGAAGTAAAATAATTTTATTTTAATTTAAATCATATGAATTCAGTAATTTGATCAAAAAGGCTCAAAAAGGGTAAAATGATAATTAGTAAAATAATCTTATTTAATACCTATAAATCAAATAAAATAATTAAATTCACCAAAAAAGTCTAACTTTAGATTCAAATTTTAAAAACCCACACAAAAAAAGAAAAAAATAATATTTATTTCTATGAGAAAATATTATTTAAACACAAAAAAAAATAAAAAAATAAAACAATAAAAAAGAGAAAAAAATTAATTTTTTTCAATAACATTTTATAAAAGAATTTAATTTTTAAGAACTTTAATAAATTCTTCAAAACAATTAATTATTTTCATAAACTGTTTTAATTGTTAAAATTCTTTGTAAAAAAATTATTTTTATATAAATTTAATAAGATTCTTCTCAGGAATTCAATGACTTAACATTTTTTGATAAAATTCTTTGCAAGAATTTAATTATTTTCAATACATTAATTTTAAAATTTAAAACATTTTTCAAATGAATTGAACAAATTATTGTAATAGTACAGGGTATGTATATTATTTAAAAAAATATTTTACTCTTTCTTTTAATTCCAGCTTTTTTAAATAAGACTTTTTGTTAAATTTTTTCAGTTTATCATTTATATTATATTTATTTCTTTATATTTTTTTCATAGCTTGCATTTTTTAAAAATTTGAAATAAAACATTTTTTTACAACGCAACTTTTTTTGAAATTCTATAAATTTTACTATATCTGATGAAAAACAATAAATAGTAAAATTTATTTCAAGTTTTTATTAAAAATTACTCTAATAGTAGTAAAAAGTACTATTAAAAATTGTTATTTTATAAACATCTTTTACTATTTCCGAAGAAAATTTCTTTCAAAAAAATTTGGAAAATTTACTTCGGAAGCAGTAAAATTCACTCAGAAAATAATAATTTTTAACAGTTAATAGTAAAAGTAGTAAAATTTACGCTCGCAGAAAATTTCAAGAATTTTAACATAAAAATTAACTTTTGAAATGGTAAAATTTGTAATTATAAATTGTTATTTTTAGAAAAAATTTGATAATACTCGAATTCAAACAATTACAATTACAAGTTTTGTATATTTTTCTTTACCAAAAAAGGGGAAAAGGGTGGAATATTTACGATTTTAGCTGCTTCAGAACATTTTATTAATTTAAGGGAATAAATAAATATAAAAGAGAAGAAAACACGGTAAATCGTTAGGTATTAAAATAACACCAAAATGGATTAAAATAACACTAAATTGGATTATTTTAATCCTTTTTGGTGTTATTTTAATACCTAACGA
The DNA here is from genome assembly GCA_032873175.1 of Leptopilina drosophilae. Classification (NCBI taxonomy): domain Eukaryota; kingdom Metazoa; phylum Arthropoda; class Insecta; order Hymenoptera; family Figitidae; genus Leptopilina; species Leptopilina drosophilae. The sequence goes on from CM065485.1 coordinate 12,407,573, forward strand.
TTTACCGTGAAATGGAATTAAAAAAAAGGACTGTGATTCCCATTAATTACTTGATATGATAAAAATGCAAAACAGATAAAATATTGTTTGTCCTAAAAATGAAATAATAATAAACTTAAATAAATTTTTTCTCCAAGTATATAAAAAATCGGGAATGTTTGAAAGTCAATGGTTAGAGTAAAAGACAAGAATTTCAGTGTTTATCTAAAAGTCTATTATAATATGTACAAAGGATTTCGGCACAAGTAGATTGTACAAAATCTATTCCCTGACTTAGTTATTCTAAGACTTCCTCTCCATTGTTTCTTCTTTTCTTGTAATTATTAATATCATGGAGACAAAAATTGAATCACGCTGTGGAAAAAGACCTCTGATAATAATTACCAGAGGAAAAAAAAAGAATAAATTATCAATTTGACTTAGTTGGCAGGAACCTCGTGTTTATTGTTCATAACAGAATTATTCTCTTGTAAAATTGGTTGTTCGATGCATCGCCAAAGACCATAGGTTTTACCCACAGTTGTTTGCCATAATCTCAATGTACCGTCTTCAGAGCCGCTTGCATACAATTCACCGTCCGGCGAGAATCTCACGCAATGCACTGGACCAAAGTGTCCTTTAAATGATTCTGCAAATATAAAAATTTTATGAATATATTTTTAAAAAGGCAATATAGAAATATAAAAAATACAAAAATATAGATTAAATGTTTAATAGAAAAATAAGCATAGATCGAATAATTTCACAGTAAAATTAAATACTTCAAGAAGTCAATTTTTTTTATAAATACCAATTTCAGTGCCAGATGTATAATCAAATTTATACATCTTGAGATCTTCACCACCACAAACAAAGATAGTGCAATCCGGATGTAAACTCGCGCTATTCACTTGTGTAGGGACTGTATAATCGCGTATCTTGGTCAGTCTGCAATTTAAAAAGTATAATTTAGTACACAGATAAAAGTATTCAAGGTCAATGAGTCGCAGTTACATTTTAAAAGTAAAAGGAAGTAAAATTATCTCTAAAGGATAAAGCATTTAAACGCATGTCACAGAAGCGACAGGAAATAAAATAAGTTTCCTTCCTACTAGGCCAGGGTTACCCCCAATAAAGAATATAATTGTCCCACGTGACTGCAAATCAAGTCAATGATATTCAAAACAAAAATGAGATAACACAATATAATAGAAAATAAAATTTTGTAAATAAGGATGAGAATATTGAAAGGAAATATTAAATAAGAATATTAAACAAGAATATTAAAAAAGAATATTAAAAAAGAATGTTAAAAAATATATTAAAAAGGAATAAAAAAAACAGAAAGAAAAAAACCAGCAGTTATTAAAAATGAAAATGAACGATTGTAACTAGTAATTAAGTATGAATCTGGAGAGATAAAAAAATTCGAGAAGCAAGGTAAATCAATCTCCTTCGTGAATTCTAATTTCTAATTGTTCTTCTATTGTAACTCTATTTTTCTTTTATTTTCAGTCAATTTTCCTTTCTTTTCTTTTTTCTCCTTTCCATCTCTTTTTCCGTTCTCTTCTTTTCTAGACTAATTTTTTTTTAGTTCTAATTCTAGTTCAAAAAAAGAATTTTCAATTCCTCCAAGAAATGATAAATTCCAGAGGAACCATTTTTCTTACAAAAGAAAATAAAAATCGGTCTTACTCTTTGCTATCCCAAAACGAAACAATATTCGCATGAGTCGTAGTGAATATTTTTCCATCTTTGGAAACTTCCATTGAACTGGGTATAGCAGGAAAATCCAAACGTTTAATTTCCTGACCGCTATTCTTGTCCCAGACTCGTAGTGTTTTATCATCCGCACAGGAAACTAGATTCGTATCATTGTTAAAAAAGGTAACGTGTCTAATGCCACTCGTATGACCTGAAAACACCTGCAAAGAGAAAGTCAATAAGTTTCTCAATTAGTTTCGATTAGCAAAAACATCTTTTTTTCTACTTTCTGTTTCTTTACTTTTATTTTTTCGTTTGTTTTTCTATCCCTCGGCAGTTTTATTTATAATTTTTCTATTATTATTATTTTTACAGAGAGAAAAAAGAAGAAATTCACCTGAGGTTCTGCTTCCGGTTTATTAAGATCATAAATGCGAACGAGTTTCTCGTTTGAGGCAGTGCAAAGATAATTCGAGTCGGAACTGAAGTTAACAGACTTTACAATGTGATTATGTTGAAAGGAATGAATCTCTTCACCCTTTATTGCGTCCCAAACTTTTGCATTAAAGTCTGCAGCTCCAGTCGCTGCCCTGGTGGCCTGAGGGTTTAATGCTACACCCCAAACTGCCCCCTTATGCCCCTCGAATGTACCGATCCAATCTCCAGTATCGCCCTGTCTCAACATCGGCTTTCCATCTAGAGAAAAAAATTACAATATTATTCTCCAAAATTTTCCATTTTCAATTTACAATTATTTCAAAAACAAAGAAATTCTCTTAAAAAGTCAACGAACAAAAATTTACCATTTTTTATGAATAATGGATAAAAAAAACAGGAAAAAAGAAACAACAACAAAATTCTACTTATCCTGGAAATTATACGATATTGTAAAGGAAAATCCGTTAATTGTTTATAAAGAGAAAAAAATCCTTATAATTGCGAATCAATATCTTTTTAAACACTTCAGTCACACGTTAATCAAGGTTACTCGAGAATCATTTAAATCCCGGACAGATAATCATTTTTCTCTCAATGACCTTCGAGTAATGCCATTTAAAGTCATGTAGTGTTCCTAACAGAATTCCTACAGGATGCTTATCGAAAAATCGCAATGTTAAAAAATTACAAACACACATACACAAACGACAACGATTCAGCCTCGAATCCCCTTTAGAGCCTTGAAGTCTCTCCGAAAAACTGGGCCAAGGAGATCGAGACGATCGAGATCACATGAGTATATGTGAGAAAAAGAGCAAAAAATTTTTTTTTAAAAAAACCACACATCCAGAATTTATAATCAGAAAAAAATATACTGCATCCTTAAAAATGAAAGCAAAAAGAAAGTATTTTTTTCTCTATAAACAATTTTGACAGCTGATCGCTCTGCGCGTGAAAATAAAGTTAGGTTATGTTTCACGAAAAGATGAAATCGATGAAATATTATTACCAAAAAGCAATGAACTCCAGCATCTATTAAATTTACAGAAAAAATTACTTACCTTTACACGCTGAAATAACATAGTATCCGGATTCTGTGACGTCGGAAAACGCTAAATGCACAACGGGTCTTGTATGACCACTACAAGTGAGCGGAGTCTGTCTTACATTCGCCATTACTTATTATTAAAAATTTGTATATATATATAAAAAAAAAATAAAAATCCTAACTAAATTGTAAAGAAGATGAAACTTGACAGGTAAAAACGTCAAGAAACAAAATTTCGTTGTTGTTGTTAATAGTAATCGCGTCCAGTTCCAGTGTACGCGCGATACTGAACTTCGTGACGGTAGGTGCAAAGACTAACAAAAGTTTGTTAGATAACTTCAGACAGGAAGAGAGCAGACGATATTCTGTCTTCTTCCTTCATTCAAATATTTGAACTTACCTTCTTTTTCTCTTTCTCTCTCAATGGACGACCGCGCGAAACCTTGAATTCGAACAATCCCTTCTCCTTCGAATTAATAACCTCCAGTTGTAAATACGTTTTTTTTCTTCTTTTTCTTGTATTTTCCTTCTCTTTACTGTATCGTCGTAGTAGCCAACATCAATTTTCAAATCTAAAAAAAAACAAACACAAATTTTTTATTATTTCAATTCAAGGAGAGTATTTATATTTATCATAACAAAAAGAAACGTAAACTTTACGTTTTTGCTTATTCTTTCCATTTTTTATATTTATTATTTACAAAATTTGTGTACTTTTACAATGAAAACGTAAAGTTTAGGTTTATTTACAATTTTAATTTCTTGTATTTATAAAATTTATATTTTTACTTATAAATTATAATATTTATAATTATTGATTTGTAAGTATTTGAGAAAGATTTGTTTATTCCCCTTTGTTTATTAAATATGATTTGATTTTAACGTTATTATATCATTTATTTTAATTTACATTTCTTTGTTTTTTTTAAATTTTATTATTGAAATAATTTAACGGTTTGAAAAGTTTAATTTTTTAATTCTAAAATTAATATTGGGATTATATAAGAATTTGTAATCTTTGTGGGTGCTTATAGGAAATTCTAACATCAGCCGAAATAGCTCAGTTGGGAGAGCGTTAGACTGAAGATCTAAATGTCCCCGGTTCAATCCCGGGTTTCGGCAATCTTTTTTGTAATTTATTGTTTAATATTGTTTCCATTTGTCATTATTATAGTGAACAAATTATTGTTTTCATTTTTTCGAATGCACAAGAAACAATTAATTTATTGTCACCTTTGTAAATTTTTGATTTTGTAATCTTGCTTTATTGTTAATGTTTTGTAAAATTGTTCTCTTGGCTTTCCTTAAATAAACACAGATATTCTATTCAATTATTTTCAATAACATTTCTCAAAAGAATTTAATTGTTTTTAAAAATTTAATAAAATTCTTCGCAAAAATTGAATTTCTTTTGTAAAATTTTGATTAAATTCTATATAAGATTTGATTAAATGATTAATTCTTTATTATTATTTATTATTAATATTGTTTATTGTTTTTATTATTAATTATTATTGTTTATTATTATAAATATTTATTATTTAATTAAATAAGTAAATGATTAAATTCTTTATGGGATTTAAAATATTTTTAGTATATATACAAATTCAATTATTTTCAAAAATGTTAATAAAACTCTTAATAAAAATTAACTTTTAATATTATTTTAATTAAATTTCTGGAAAGAATTAACAAATTTTTAAAGATTTCAATTCAATTTTTCATTAAAAATTGAATTATTTAAAAAAATATGTGGATAAATTTCTTTATAAAAAGTCAATATTATTTATAGATTAAAAATTAGAAAAAAAACTTAATATAAAAAAAATATTTTTAATTGAAAACAATATAAAATTAATTTTCGATATTCTTTATCTTCAAAGCATATATTAAATTATAGAATTTTAATTCTGGTTTCAATTAAAATTCTTCAAAAATACGATTATATTTCAAAATATTTCTTAAAATTAATCAAATAAAATTTATTACAATAAAAATTAATATCAGTGAAATTTGACAAAATTTTCAATATTTTTTGAATTTTTTAAAAGTATTTTTTGAAATAAAATTATTTTATTTTTTTCCAGAAACAATTTTTTGGACTTTCAGAATTAAATTATTCAAAAGTTCAGTACTTTTTGTTGAACAAAAATTTAAAAACTGATTTGATTTATTTTTCCACAGGAATTCAATAATATGAAATATTTTGTAATGAAATGTCTCTTGCAATTTAATTTGTTCAAAAATATTTGCAACTGTGATTCTCCCAAAATTCAAATACTTTTTTAGAGCCTTTTGCAATTTAATTAATTCCTAAAATTCCTGTTACAACGTTTTAAATATTAAATTATTTTCTAAAAATTTGAACTCTGATTTTTTAAAATTAATTCCAATCAGAATTTAATCACGAGAATTGAATTATGTAAATAGAATAATTTTTGTAAATTCACAAAATAATATATTTTCAAAAATGCAACTATTCATTGGTCATTTTTAAAGATGAAAAAAATTCTTTAAAATATATACAAAATTTGCAAAATTTTTAAAAAATTTTTCGGGAATTTAAGTATATTATCTTTATAGTATATTAAGAAACAAGGGAATAAAGACATTGTAAAGAAATTGCTTTGCCTTTATTCCAGTGTTTCTTACGATATTTTTTATTCTTAATTCAAAAAAGTGTCGATTCCAGATAGCAGAAGACGGCGAGTAAAAAAGTCATTCACTTGTTCGACTTGTATGAAAATGGCGTTCATTTTTACTATAAAGATTAGAATTTCAAAGATTACAAATTTTAAACTTTGAAATTTTTTAATTTCTAATTATTTCTAAAGAATTATACTTTAACAATTTCAATTATTTTCTAAAGTAGTAATTAAAATTCTTTCTCAAATCGATTCTTATTAGAATTCAGTTATTTAAATACAAAAATAAATAATCCATAGAACAACTAATTATTATTTTAAAAAATTGCAACCGTACCTCTTTATTCAGTTTTTGAAATTGAGAATTAATTTTCTTACTTTACTCATTTTATTATTTACAAATTAACTGTCAAAGTTTTGACATATAACAATTCGAACTATAAAACAAAAAAATTGAAATTAAATAGCATTAACTTCAGGTGAGGATTATGTCGATTATTATAATATCCTTTTGTTATTATTTCTATTACTATTGTTTCTCCTAGAAATATATATATTTTTTTAAAAATATTCCATTGTATATGTGGAAATTCATAGTATAATTAAAATATGTCAAGAGAGTACTTTAAAAAAATATTTAAGGATTAAAGGGAAAAAATTTTTTCATATAGAAACTCATAATATGGAATCTCAAAAAACTTGGGGAAAAATTTTCATTGTGTACGCGCAGTGCCACTTGTTATAAAAGTAGCGCTAGAGAAAAAATCTCCAAAAAATATTAAAGTCTTTATGTACATTCGCCCGTTTGAAGTGTGATTTTTTTAAATTGACTTTTATTATTTTGATTTTAATTAATCCTCCCGATCCACCTACTACTCTCGTGATTCCAAATCAATCACATAAATATTACATAAAGATATAAATCATCGAATACTCGCGTACTAATTAGAAATATCTTTCATTTTCACATTCTCTCCAATCCATTTTGATTTCAGTTTTTTATTTAATCAGTTTTGATTTCTGCAAAACGGGACAAGGTAATATTTTTTAATTACATTTAAATTGAAACATATTCCATTGAAATTTTCGAAAAATATCTCTCGAAAAATATTTCTCTAAAAAATATTTTTGATACAAAAATAAAAAAAAATAAAAATTTCTATAATTATTTTTTTTCAGCTTGAATTTACATTTTATTTTTTGGATATTATTTTTGAATTCAAATGAAAGTTTACCAACAAAAAATTATATTTTTAATTGAAAAAACACTCATATGTATATGAAAATGCATTTTTGTCTAATTTATAATAATAATTATTAAACGCCAGAAAAACTTGGTCAATAAATCTACCGTTGTATCCCTTTAAAATGTCGTTTGCACGCGTTTCCGTGTCTACTTTTGCAAAGTTACGTAAAATTCATCCATTTTCGCGTGCTTTGTCATTTAAAATCTCTGCGAAATTATGTTATCACATACACCCCAGACAACTAAGTACTCAAAAACAAAAAAAAAGAGAAAAAAAGGTTGAAACCACAAATTTGAATAGTTGATAAATTTTGTTAATTATAAAGTCCGAAAAAAGTTTAAAAAAAAGAAAAAATAAATTTAAAAACTAAGTTTAAAATTTAAGAAGAAAAATTAAAAAAAATGAATTCAAAATTAATTACGTACGTAAAAAATTACTTTTTTTCTTTCTTATTCCAACTTCTGAAAATTTACCTCTGCCCACCCAATTTCTTTTTAACTTTGAAAAAAAGATCATTAGCAAATTACTTTTAAGTAATGTATTAAATTTGAAAAGTCTGAAATTAAATTTCAAAGACAAAGTTTTAATATCGCATTATTCATAAAGAAGAATATTCCATTTGTGAAAACCGACTAATTAATCAAAGCCATTCATTTATAATCCTTTCTCTATAATTTAAATGTGTTCATTGTTCAGAATTGTAATTATTTCTTTGTTTTATTTACATATTGTATAATTTTACATCCATGTAATATAATAAAATAGTGTCTTATGAAACGAATATTAATATAATTATAACAAGATATAAAATTATAAATAAAGAAAAAATCATCCCCTTTGCATTGCAAGAAAAAATATTGAATTTAATGAGCAAAAAATATTCAACAAATATATATTATATTAATATTAATTAATTTTACAATAATGAATGGAAAATACAAAATAAATTTCAAAAATGAATTCCAAACATAGATCATTCAGAAAAACAGTAGAACCTGTTACACCTGTTAATTTATTCTTTGTATATATAAAGAAACCTATTTTAGAAAAAATATGAAAAAACAAGAAATAAATCAACTTGTCAAAATTATTTAAGATTAAAAGAAAAATTTATTTTATCCTTATTTTCTTTACGGGCTCTGTTCGTAAATTTTTGAAAAAATATTTTTTAAATTCGAAATAAAATGAACAATGACTTTTGATACAAAAGAAGAAAATTCTAAGGTCAATGAAAATTCATTTCAACTCGTCTTTTTTTCACAAGACGCGTTGAATTTTTCGCTGAAAAGCCTTGGATTCATTTCAGAATTCATATGCGGTCTTGAGGGACTTAGAATTTAAGATGGATCTATAAGGATTTTCAACAGGTCTTGAAAAGTGTCTCATTTTTCACGCGGGCAGCTTTTCTCGGCTTATATTCTGACCTTTCTCTCTCTCACACTTTTCGTTTTAATTGCAAAAAACAAATTTTTAATCATCCACACTCGTATAGAATAAGTAGTTTTAAATTTTAGTTTAAAAGAAAATATTTCAAATTCAACAAGAGTAGAAAAAAATATGTATATAAAACAATTATAATAATTAACGCTAATTAACAGATCAATTCAAAGCGCATATAAGTTAATTGGATATTTCGTTAAATTATAAATCAAAACTGATAATAACAGTTAACAATTTATGTATCAATTGCAATTATATTTTACTTTGTGCGAAACGTAAAATTAATAGTAATAATAATAATAATCAAAATAATGATAATTGTCTCTGTCCGTAAATTTTTAAATAAATATAGAACCAAATAAATAATAAAAATAATAATTCGCTCCACACGTAAATTTTTAAATAAAAAAATTAATAATGATAATATTAATGAAACTGATAATAATAACAATACAATAATAAGTATTTATAATAATAATAATAATAAAAATAATTTTAATCAACAATTAAAATTGGATTTATAAGTAAATTATTTGCACTTAACAACGGCACGGAATAATTTATATTTACATTCATGAAAAATTGTTTAGGTATTGTAGAAAAAAATCTCAAAAAATCTTTCATAAATAATTAAATATTCTAAAACTAAAAGTATTAATTTGGAATATTCTAATAATAACTAAAAAATATTCTTAGAAACTTAATAGAATATTTCAAAAATATACTTTCGAAAATTCAATTAAAATATTCAGAAAAAATTTTCCAAGTTGATTAGAATATTGTTCAGAAATTAGATTAAATGTGTCTACGGAATATTTTAGAAAATGAAGAACAATACTTTTGAAAAATATTAAAAAATTGACTATTTCTAAAGAATGTTGCAGGAATATTGTAAAAAAATTGAAAAAATAATTATAAGAAATATTACAAATAAAATCTAGTGGAATACTTGTAAGAAATATTTTTAGAAATTCAAATAATGTGAAATACGTTCCATAAATACTTCTAAAGAATATTTCAAAAAATTCAAACAAAATATTCTCAAAAAAAACAGAATTCCTAAAAGTTGAATACAATATTTTTCAAAATTATATTAAGTGTCTCTAAAGACTTCTAGAAACTTTAAAAGAATACTTATTAGAAATATTTTATAAATTGAATATTTTTGAGGAATGTTTTAGAAAAATTGAAAAACATATTTCTGAGAAATATTGAAAACTAATGAATATTTCTAAGAAATATTATAAAGAAATTTTGAAAAATACTATTAAGAAATATTACCAAAAAAACTTGAGCAGAATACTTCGAAGAAATATTTCTAGATATTCCAACAGAATATTTCCAATAAAAATTTTAAAAACATGAATTCAATACTTTCAGAAGTATTCCATGACAACGAATTGAATGCTTTCAACAAATATTCCATAGGAATACGATTTGAATAATTTTGAAAAATATTCCAAAAATACGAATGGAATACTTTCAAGATTTATTCCAAAAAATGAATAAAATATTTTCAACAAATATTTTCTACAATATAAGTAGAATACTGTTTATAAAATAACACCTCAAGTGAGAAAAAATAAATATGAAGTATAAAAAAATTCATAAAAATTATAAAATAATCAAAAATTATTAAGCCTAAGCCAAAAAATAATACTAATTCAAAAATATTACAAGAAATGTTCGAAACAAATATTAAAAATAAATCCGCGACAATTCAAATAACAAGAATATTTTTCCAATTATAAACTGTATTTAATTTACAAACAATAATTACAAAAAAGAGCTTCAATAAAAAAATGAAACGTCAGAAAATTAACTAATGCGTCAAAAAAAAATTAGCAAGTTAATAAAATTTTCTTTCAACAAGATTTCTCTATTTGTTCCCCAGTTCCAAAGAATGGAGATTTTAATTAGTGACAATGAGTGAATTAAATGGACAAGAGGTGTGAGAGAGGTAAATGAAAATAAAACAACAAACTACATAAAACTTCAAAAGATTTTCACACGAGGGGTGAATTTTCAAAGGAGAAAACATTGAGAAAAGTTGGGAAATGATTGGGCAAGTTTTGCGAGTGCGCATTACTGAAAGGGTTTTCGCGAGAGTTTGGACGCCTTCAGTCGGTTCAGGACACTTTTCTAGAAAGGATGTTATTCGCGTATTTAACAATTTTTACACGTAAAAAGAAAAATTTTAATCAAAATTAAAAAAAACAAAATAAAATAACTAAGTATTACTTAATTCTTTACTCTCTCGGTAAAAAAATCGATCAAAAATGATTCTTAAAGAAAAATTAAAGCCGGTTTTTTATTTAGCAAAATTCGCATGACCGGTGTTTTTAAATTGTAAACAAGAGATTTTTATCGTAACGCAGACAAGATTGCAAAACAAAATAAAAAGAAAAAAAAGGATCATGATAATCTTTGTAACGTGCCTTCTTCTTCTCCTTCTCGATCAATCACTTTCCGGTGAGTTTTTTTTTCTTTTTCTCTTATATAGTTAACATAATTTATGAGAAAAACGCTCAATGGCATAAAAATTGAAATTATACAGTAAAAAGAAAAAAATTATCGGAAAAAGATTAAGAAGCAAATTTTGAATAATTTGTCAAGTGAAAAATTACTTGCATGTTAATAATAATGATAAATTACAATTATAGTAATTTTAATTTATAAATTAACTCTGCAAACTCTTATAGTAAAATCTTAAATGCAGATAATTAGTTATTTTTAAGACAAAATTTTTTTTAAAATTAATATAACTGATTTTATTCCAAACAGAAAAAACTTTCTTTAAACGTTTGAATTCTTTAAATTCGTTAAATTTCTTTCAAAAGAAATAATCGAGACTTTGTAATAAACTTTTTATAAACATTCCATCAAGTTTGTGAAAAAAATTAAGTTTAAAAGGCAATTTATAAAAAGTTGAAAAATCAAAATATTTAAAAAGTAACTTTTCAAAACTTTGAACAAAATAACATGCACATTTTTTTCAAGACCATTATATTTTTCACTTCTACTTGCAAAAATGTAAATTTTTCCTGGAAAATTTTCACTTAAAGTTTGAATATAATAAACTTGAATATAAACTTTTCAACAAAGTAAAATAAAAAAAGAAAATGATGTTAAAAATGAAATTAAGGTCAATGAAAAATTTTACTTTATAATATTATCAAATTTCTATATCACATGCGCGAAAGACATTAATTTTATTTCTCAACTTCTTAATACAAAGAAACTTAACGTTCAAGTCAATTTTTACAATCAATGAAGAAGAAGAAAATTTAATATACTTTTAAATAGATTTTATAGACTATTTTATTCTGTATCTTTTTTCATTAAAAACTTTCCTTTTTCTAATTCAAAAAAAAAGACCAGTTACTATATCGAGCAATAAAAATTCAATTCAGTATTTTGTTGGAGTAAAACCACAGAATTCACTTCGTTCTCAACTTCCTCGCCAGTTTACTCAATAACGATAGAATTTTACTTGCAATTAGTAGAACCAGTACCAATTAAGAATAATACTTCCTGACAAATATACAATGCTGAATTAAGTAAGCGCAAGCAGAATGAGAGAAGGGACGAACGGGGGGAGATGAAAAAAGCCCAATTTGCTTTTTGAGAGGATTTTCCGTTTATTGAAGCAGAAAATGAGCATTCATCCGCCTGATATTATGAATGTCAATAGAGCGTAAGTCAAAGGGATGATAAACTACAGGAGCAATTATTAAATCTTGATAAAATCAGCCGTTAACAGAATTCTTAAAGCGAAAACGTTTTGTTTACATTTTCCTTTATCATTTTACAAAGAATATTAGAGTTTCCTGATCAAACAGAAAAATCAGAACTCTCATCCCCCTCGTCATAAAAGAAAGTGTTATAACAAAATATTTCATTTCAAATTAGAATAAAAAAGTTTTTTTTTAGATAATTTCACGGTGAAAAATGTAGACCAATATTTAATTTACTTTTCTTTTTTGGAATTTTATTTCAATATTGAAGAGTTTTTTTTGTATTATTCCACAGAAATATTTATAGAAATATTACTGAAATATTCTATAAATGTTTTCCCAAAACAATCTGCTGAAATATTTAGTAGAAATATTCCTAAATATTCTATAGCACTAATCTTTATTTAATATTCTGATAGATATTTTCATAAAATATTCTGTAGAAATATTACTGGAATATTTAAGAAGTATTCTGTAGAAATATTACTGAAATATTTAAGAAGTATTCTATAGAAATATTACTGAAGTTTTACTGAATTATTCCAGAAATAAAATTATGGAATATTTTTGAAATATTCTATTACAATATTCCCGAATTAACAAAGTATTTTTCAACATTCGACTAAATTTTTCTGCAATATTTTACAAGATAAATCTTTAATATTCTTTATGAACATTCATACATATAGCCAAAAAAATATTCTTGTAATAAAATATTATTGTAATATTCCATAAAACACTCCTTTCATTTTCTAGAGATTCATACAATATTTTAGAGAATTCTTTTGGAATATTCTATAATAAATATATTTTTACAATATTCTGTACAATGTTTGTGTTTAAAAAAAAAATTTGCACATAAATATTTATGACATTCTACAAAATATTCCTGAAATATTTTTAAAAATATTTTTTTTATAGTAATTTTTTATAATTTCTATTTTCTGTAAACTATTAAAAAATTTAATTAAAATACTCATGAAATATTTCACAAAATATTCTTGTAATTTTCAATACAATACTCCTTAAATATTCCAGAGAATATTACAGTAAAAAAATAATTAAAACTTAAACTAAAAACTTTTTTTATAAACTATACACTACAAAAAATTTCTTTAGTATTCTTCAAAACAATAATATAATATCGACCAAAATAATATTCAAATTAAAAAAAATAACATTCAAATGCTGCAAAATGTTTCTACAATATTCTGACAGTATTAAAGTATTTCAGCATCTATTATAAGAGGCACAAAATTTTATTTTTATGCAAAAAATAATATTTGCCTTTTGGCTTAAGAGTAACTTTAATATTTGTATAAACTCACATAATTTGTAGAAGTTGCTTGAAGACGCTCCCAGTACTCTTATTAAGAATGACGCTCGACTCTGAAAAATTAAAAGAAAATATAGTCAAATTTGTCAGTTTATTACAATTTTTTTATTAATAATATTTTATTTAACTAAATTATTTTTATATACTTGCATAACTTGTAGAAGTCGCTTGAAGTTGCTCTCACTGCTCTTATAAAAATAGTCACACAAATCTAGAAAATTAAAAGAAGATATAGTCAAATTTGGCAGTTCATAAATTTTTTGTAAATTTGAATTCTTTTATTAACTTTATTTTCAATTCTATTTTTAATTAAATTAAATTCTTTGCTAAGACATTAATAAATTTTTGAAAATTTCAACTAGTTCAAAAGGCAAGTAGTAATTTTTCTTTTTTCTCTCTTTTTGCAGAAATTAAAGAACAGTCCGACTATTATTAAATAATAATTCAAAATAGACACAAGTGCAAACAAAAAATAATTAATTTTCATTATTTAATAATAATAATAATAATAATATAATATATAATAATAATAGTAATAATAATAATAATATAATATATAATAATAATAATTGTGTGCACTAAAGCAAAATGTTTATTTATTTAACAGAAACAGAACCAAACGAACCGCAATGTTGAAAATTACAAACAGAGAACAAAAAAGAAAAAAGAAAAAACAAGAAGAATGCAAAGAATTAAAATGCTTCGTCAACTTTTTTTTGTTGCCCACGAGAATAGAGAATCTTGGTGGAGTTTCATTTGAATTTCCTCTTAAATTGAATAGGCCTTGTAATAAGGTCACATGTCAAGTGTTTCACTTTAAGGGAACTTTATTTGAGAATCAAGATTAAAACCTTTAGTTGATAAGAATTAAAAATTTCATTTTAATTTAAAAATTTCCCCCAGTAAAATTTTAAAATAAAATAAAATTTCAAAGTAGACTAAAATTTAAAAACTAAGATAATAAGAAAAAATTGCCCCACCTTTATTATAAAAACAAATAATTTTCAAACAAAAAAATTTAAAAAAAAAGTTAATTTTTTAAACTAACGAAACACGCACTTCATTCAAAATATTGATTTTAAACAGTGTGTCAACATTTGGACATTCGTACTTTATGTATAGACGTTGAGTTTAATTGAAATTTCGAAATCGTATGTATATTAGAACAATCTGTTATTTCTCATTATTGTGTAATTAAATCTGCGTTTCATTCATTAAAATAATAAAGATAATGTCATCAGCAACAAGGGGGGAAAAATTGAATTAAAATTGAATTCCAAAAAAAGTAAATAAAGAATCTCTTTAATTAAGCGAATTAATCCTCTCAAATAACTACTGTTGAATGTTAAAAAATTTAGAATAAAGATTTCCCTTAAAGAAGAAAATTAAAACTAAAATCCTATAATTATTTAAAGAGAGAAATCAAGTTTCCGTGACTTTTTGCCCTCTGAGAAAAAATTTGAATTTTTTAATTTGGATGAATTGTAATAAAGAAAAAAAAGAATAACAAAAATATCGAGAGTAGAAATTTTAATTGTTTGTAAAATATATACTAAAATACAAATAATAGTTAGAATAATTAAAAATAATTATTAAAAAGAACATTTTTTATTCGTACGTGAAAAAAAATTGAAATAAAAATACGTTATTCACAGGAGAAATCAACGACTTCCTACTGTTAAGGGAGATACAATTTTGCGACTATCTTTTGCCAAGGAAACTAAAAGATCTTTCTCGACATTGCGTGTGCAGCGGAAAGACGACTTATACCCTCTTACTATTTTTTTTTCTTTTCCTTTTTGCTAAATAAAACCAAGGAAATACCTCGAATTTTCCTTTCAATTTTATGTCTCTATTTCTGTTCATTTCTGTATACTTCTTTCTTTCACCCCCAATGTTCATAGCGATTTTCCCAAGCCACACAGTGTAAAATAAATTCTACACTCATCAAAGAGCAGAGCTTTCTTTCACCACTACTATTATTCGTCATGCAACTGCCTTTAATTTTTTAATTTATCCTTTTATGTTCCACTGTCAGTGAAAGAGAAAGAAATTTAAAACAAAACAGATGGAAACTTTTGACTCGAAATAAAACAACATATTTTTTTATGATTTTATATGATGAAACTCAAGTTTACAATGTTTTGAAAGCGAAGCAAAAATTTAATTCACGTAATTAACTTCAAATTTTCTTTATATAGAAAGTAACATTTAATGACAGAGAGAAAGAGGGGGAGTGAGTGAGTGAGTAAACCGCAGAGCTGAAAACTTTACACGCACGCTACAAATAACAACCCTCGTTTCTCGATCATTAAAAAAAAATGTTTTTTATTCCAGTTCTCTAAATTGTTTGCAAACAATAAAAACCACGCAGATTATTTATAGAGATTGCAACTTTGAAATTTCCCTAACTTATTACTTTTGTATATTTGTAAAAAAATAATAGAATAATACTTATAAAAAATATTTTGAAACAAGTATTGAAATGAGTAGTACATGAAGTACCCACTGAAATTTTTATTAAAGTAGGTACTTAAATTAGTATTGTTGGATTAAAATTTACTGAAGGTACTGTATACTACTATATAGATGTCCGTTATGGACATAAAAATTAATAATAAAGTATTGTAAAAACACAAGAAAATTATTTTTCGTTTAACATAAGAGTCTTCAAAAACATGTAAATAAAGTAGAATAATTGCTTTTTATTTCTTTTTGTGAATTTTAGAAATACATTTCAAATCTAGGCTTTCACACCAGACTACCCCCTTAATGAACAGAAACATATTAACATAATTATTGTAGCATAAACTGAATGTTATTGTAATTTGGGTGCTTAGAACTAAAATATCCAATAATCAATTTACAATTAATTTCACTTCTAGCTCCAGTACTAATTTCAGTACTTACTCTATGTTAATAATTTTTGTGCAACGCTATGTTTTTTTAAAATATATTTCACTGAAATAACTATAACAAATTTTAAGCTTTCAATATTTTTTGAGCATGAATGGAAGAGCTGGAATGCAAAAATGAAATTTTATTTATAACACTCTATTAAATAATTGAATTTTCGAAGACTTTTCTGAAAATTATTAAAAAAAACATTGAATTAGAGACGTAGATCGAAATTCTAGAAAATAATTTAATTTTTTCAGAATTTCTAAATGATATTATTAAAACTTAAATAAATGTGGACGTCCACATAAAAAGGGCCCATTTTGTCACTATTGGACTTATCTATATGGGGGAATTCCTTGCAAAATTACGAAAATTTTGTTACAGTTACAGAATTTCAAAGTTTATAGTGACAAATATCTCATTTCGAGAAAAACGGAATTAAAGATTGTGATACCTATTAATTGTGATATCTCTGGTTCTTCTGGGAAGTTATTCAGATAATAATTGTTTTCAGTCCAGGGCACCTTAAAGATGAAAAACCAATAGGTTTCAAATTTTTAAAACCACCCCCTCCCTAATTTTGAAAATACATAAAACCGACAAAATGAGCCCTTTTCTAAAAAAGGGGATTTTCTTATTAACAAACCATTTTTGTACAAGATTAATGATTGGGAACAATTTTATTGTGTCATTTGAAGGTAAAGAATAGAAATTAAACTTATTAAAAAATTTTTAACAGGTTTTATTATGAAATTTTGACGAAATACCGACATTTTTTACATCTACGACTACGTAATCAATGACTCTAACATTAATATCTCTGGTTCTTCTCGGAAGTTATTCAGATAATAATTGTTTTGAGTTCAGGGTACTTTAAAGATGACAAATCAAGAGGTTTTAATTTTTTTTACCCTCCATTTCAAAAATACGGAATATTTTTGCAAAGGACCGACAAAATAAGCCCTTTTCTTTTTCTAAAGAATAAATAAAGTTAAACACTTAAATTAACGATAAATTAATGAAAACCTTATGATTTGACTTGTCAAAACATGTAGATTGATAATAAAAAATAAAAAAAATTAAGGTTTTTCTTAAAAAAGTATTAAATTGCAAATAACTCGAAAACTAGAACCGACAAAATGGACCCTTTTCATGAGGAAGTCCACAAATATTTAAATAATAATAACAATCATGCTTCCCCAAGGACGCATATTATTATCTATTTTTCCACAGGGAAAATTCTGAAACTCAATTATTTCTTAAAATTACAATACGCCATAGATTTTTAATTGTATTTTAAATGTTTTTTAAAGAGATTTGCGAAATTTGTTTTAATTTAAAGTTTTTTAATAAAGAAATACACGAACAGCATTCAAAAAGTTACCTAAGTTCAAGTAAATTTGAATTGAATTTTTTCATAAACTAAGTTCTTCAAAAGTATTTAAAAAATTTATTCAAATTTTAAATTTTCCAACATTTTAATTACAAACCTTCTGAAATTCAATTATCTCCATAGGTTACAATTAACAACTGTAATTTTTTCAAAATTAGATTATTTTCTAGAATTTAAAACTAAAATTCGTCTCTAAGTAGGTAAATTATTTTTAATCATTTTCAGAAACTTCTTCGAGAATTCAATTATTTAAGGAGGTGTTAAAGTCAATTCGATTTTTCTATTAAAACTCTGGGTATAAATCGAATCGACTTTGACTTCCCTGTAAATATGAAAATTCAATTCTTTTTGCAAAGAATGCAACTGTAACTATTTATGATATAAAAAAAGGTTTTTAAGATAAAGTAGAAAATTTCAAGGACAATTTAAGTTTTAAAATTTTTTTTTAAAGGACCAAAAGGGATTCAACATTTTTGTGGATTTTCTGAACTGCTAGAAATTTGATATTTTTCTACAGCTTTAGATGAAACTCCCTGACCTTTTTGATTTTCTTGACCTATGTCAAGTGTGTTATTCTTGAAATTCATGAAAAACATTCTTACTCAAAAATAATTTACAACTCTCTAAATTTTAATTACTGATCAAAATAACTAATTTCACAATAAGAAGTCAGTCACTGATTAAAATAGTAATATTATACAAATGAAGTAGTTAATAATAAGTTACTAATTATTTGTTAATTTCAATTTTAAATTATGACGACACAATAAATTAAAATGAGTTTTGGTGCAATTGAAAATTATGAACAAGGAATATTTATTTGAAATATTCCATTATTACCAATTTTGCTATCACCAAGTGGTCAAATATTAATTTGACCACTTGAAATTAAAATATTCCAGAACATTACTTTTATAGTAATTTTCGATAGGAATTAAATGGTCCTAAAATAAAATAGGTTAGTAAATATTACTCATGAATAGATTTCAAAATCTATGAATTTTTAAGAAAAATAAAAATTCAAAAAAAGTCAAAATATTTTCTGATCATTGAATTTCAAAGCTTAACATTCTCACCTAACTCTCTAAATCTGAATTCGTGGTTCACTAATTTAAATAAGTAAAAATTTCTATTCATTTTGAATAATTTTTCTGTAAAATTTTCAAAAAAATAAAAAATAAAAACCTCACTAAATTATAAAATTATACTAAAATGAGTAGAAAATTTATTTAAATTCAATTAGTGGACAACTTTTCAGTAATTCGGATTCAGAAACTACTCGACATATTGGAGCATAAAACTGCAAGTCACAAAAATAAGAATTACGTTATACGTTAAAAATTCCACTATTTTCCCAAATTGACATTTCACCGTCTGACTTCACGTTTGACTAAACCTCCATTCTATTTTCTCGTCTTTGAAAAAAGTGGTTTGATATGAAATCTGAGAAGAAATCAAAAATCGTTCAAGCGTCGTCGGATATGAAACACATACACACTCACACACATGTATAAGGAAGAAATAAGCAGTCAAAACAATACTTTAAAGAAAAAGTATTTTGTATTGACGATAAATGAAATAAAAAGAGACTTATACTCTTTCTCTTTTCTTGTATTCGTTTTTTCGATATATTTTATTTTATATATATACAGTTACAAGTGCAGGAAACGAAACTATTCGTTTCATTGAATTTAACCTGGGGTTCACCCTCTAGCACTACTGGGCAATACTACTACTACTTCTTCTACTACTACTATATTGAAGAAGGTGACTAAGAAAAGAGGCAAGGGGAATGATTTCAGATAGGTAAGTTAAACCTGTTCACGAAGCGCAGTAAACTCTCACCTCGGGATTTCAAGGAATAAATGGTGCAGTGTATAAAGGTAATTTAATGGACAAAAAGGCAATGGAGCGAGAGTAATTCATCTTTCAAGAAATAACGTTTCCCTCAACTCAACAACAATATAGGGGGAAAAAAGACAAAAAGTCTTCTCTTAATATCAGTTGTATCGTGTCTGACAGAAAAATCATTTTGTCACTATTCCAATAAAAATTTGCAAATACCTTATTTCACAATGGAAAAAAAGATTAATTTACACATTTCTACTATAGTCAAAAATGAAAACGATTGTAAAAAATATTTTTACAATTGTTTTTATTTTATCTTTTTCCAAAAATTATGCTTTCTCCTTCTTTTGAAGGATTGAATTCTATAAGAGAATATACGCCATTGATTTTTTATGGTGTAATAATAGAATTACGTTGAATTCTACCAGAATCTATTCCCTCAATTATTTTTCATTTCAAAAGTATTTAGAAATGAAAAATATTTTCTAAATCCGAAATAGTTCGAAGTCATTTACAAAATCAAATTAGTGTGAATTAGTTACTAGTAAAATTTTACTATTTCGTTAAATGATTCTATTTGTTCCCCACAATAGGATTGACACAAAAATTAATTTTGTATTTCCCAAGACTTGTCCCTGATTTCCAGACAGAATTTTGACCTTTTCATTCTTTCTTATAAAAAAGTAAAGAGGAGTTCAATTATAAACAGAAGATAATTTTTAGAAGCAACAATCTGATTTAAAACTTTAACTGTGTCTTGCTATTTTTTAAAAATAAAATTAGTTACTGAGGTGAATTTCCTTTGACTATTTTCTAAATTTTCTGTAAAATTATAAAAATATAAAACTTTTAGGAAATTCCAATTATTTTACAATCTTTTTAATGCTCGCTTATAAAAATTCTTTAAAAAATAGAATTTAAATATTTTAAAAACACATTTTTGAAAATTATTATTGTATCAATTATTATTTTTAAAAGAATTTAAAAAAATTTTTAATTATTTTAACTATTTTCAATGAATTGTTTTTAAAAATCCAATTATCCTTAAATAATATAACTGAAATATTTTCAAAAAACTAATTTGCAGAAGTTTTAATAAAAATTTAAAAACTCACATTTAAAAAAAAAAATTTAAATTAAAATCCCTTTAGAACTAAAAATTTTATTTTTTTAAACTGCTAATAAAATTCTTTAGCAAAATTTTTTAAAATTTAATTTCAAAATCTTCTGAAATGTAAGTCAATTTGAAAATTCCAACTGTCTGCAATTGATATTTTTTAATTGAGGGGCTGGATGCTATAATGCGTTAAGCGCCATTCATTTAACATGGCGCGTAACACATTATAGCATCCAGCCCCTCAATTAGAAAATTCAATATAATAATTAATACGTCTACTTAATTATAATTTATTAATAAATAAGAACTCATGAAAAATTCTTCTAGAATTGAATTATTTGGAAAAGGATTCCAGTAAATAACTATTTCCTGAAATACACCCAGAGAAAAATATTATTTAAACCAAATATATTTTATTTGACATAAATAAACGAAAATTTGTCTCAGAACCAACTAGACGTTTTATTTAATTTAAATAACATTTTTATTCGACATTAATAAAACATATATTTGAATGAAATAAAATTTTATTCAAACTCAATAAAATTTACTCGAAACAAATAAAAAGTCTAGTTGGTTCTGAGACAAATATATCATTTCTCTGGGTGTACGTATAAAAAATTAAAATAATGCTATAAAATTTATTGACACTAAAAATTGCTTAAACTGAACAAAAATCCAAAGAAAATGCAAAAGGTTTTTGTAAACCAACAAAATCAGAATTTTTGTATAATAATTCTAGAAATTTGATATTTTTCCAATACTTTTAGTACACCTAGAGAAATGGTATATTTGGCTCAGAACCAACTAGACTTTATTCGTTTCAAATAAATTTTATTTGGCAAAAATATATGTTTTATTTATATCGAATAAAAATTTTATTTAAAACAAATAAATAGTCTTGTTGGTTCTGAGTCAAATATACGTTTATTTAAGTCAAATAAAGTCTATTTGGTTTAAATAATATTTTCCTCTGAGCGTAGAATTCTCAAAAATTTTACTAATTTTCCTGTTGAATCTTCTTTTCTATGACTTATCCTTGATCTCCTTAATTTCACTAATTTTTGGCAACCCTGTTTCATTTTCCCTCACTTTTTCGGTTTTCCCTAAATTCCCCAATTTCCTCCACTTTTGGCACACCTGTAACATTTTTATTAAAAAATAACATAAAATTAGTAGAAATTCTTACTAATTTGAATAAATTTGTTTCGAACAATCCGTTCAGTGGATTTTCAGCCCTACGATAAAATTGAAGAAAGAAATTTTACCAGTTAATGGATACATAAAGGAAAATTTATCTTACAAGAAAGAACAAATTTAAAAACCGATTTCTCCAAAGAATAATAATAACCAGAGTACAGTCTTATACAATCTATTTCTTTTAAAAAAAGCCTCGATCCTTCAATTTTCAAGTACTGAATATTAAATTATTTTGATTTTGAAAAATTTCTAAAGCACTTATTTTCATTATTCCTCACGCATCTAAAATATTGGACACTCCACACTTGACATTTTGACAGAGTAATTAGCATACATGCAAATTATTTTGGAGAGAGAGATTATGATCTAATCGGTTGCATATTCATGTTTAATTTTGTGAATGGACTTATAATGCGGTTTGAATAATAATAGTTTTAACAGAATAATTAATTATTTACTTAAAAAACAAAAATTATTGTTTCATGCTTTCATGTAATTTATATTCTTTCTTCCGACCTCTATTGAAATTCTTATAAATTATTATTAATTTCAATAGTTTTATTTATTTACCATTTTTCGTTTACTTATTTAAAATTCATTTCGAATTTTTTAGAACTAACAATACTATTATTATTAAAAAGGAAAAAATAAATAAAAAAAAACTACTCGACCAACAAAAAATGTTTGGTTGCAGAAATAAATTTTTTCTTGTCAAAGCAAAAAAATTCTCTATTCAAATAAAATACGATTTTAGGGGAGTTATAAATCTATATTCAACCGGGTTAATAAATTTATTATATGTCCCTAAAATCATAAATATTTTTCACAGAAAAAAATATTTTACTCTGTGCAAATTGTACTGCAATAATTATGCATTATTTCGACTCTAAATGACAAAAAGTCGCTGCTGAATTTTGAAAACAAAGAAATTTGAGTGTAAAAAATAAGCAAACAAAAAAATTTGAGAGTAAAAAACAAACAAAGAAAGAAATTTGAGCGTAAAAAATATAGTTGAAAGTAAACAAAAAAAATTAACAAACAGTCCTAAAATTCTATTTTTAGGAAGAACGGAATTAATTAAAATCAAAAATCAAAATACAAATGAACAAAAACAATTAAAGAAAAAATTCGTACTTCAAGAAAAAAGAATTTCTCGCTCATATTCGAGGAGAAAAAAAATTATAAAAATACAGAAGAGCGTGTAATCGATAACAAACTGAGACACTTGAATATTTCTCTCCTTTACACATGTTTTTTTCTTTG
Source organism: Leptopilina drosophilae (assembly GCA_032873175.1). Lineage (NCBI taxonomy): Eukaryota > Metazoa > Arthropoda > Insecta > Hymenoptera > Figitidae > Leptopilina > Leptopilina drosophilae. Next base: position 12,430,869 of record CM065485.1, read on the forward strand.
TTTCTCGTATTTCATTTTGTATTCATGCACTTACTTTTCTAATGAAAGTGTAAATTATAAAAAGAACACTCAACTATTGAGTGACACGAAAATAAGAATTGTTTCACTTGCGCTCAAAAATTTGTTCCTTCTTATTTTATCACACAATTTTTATATATTTTTTCTTATTTTTTCTCTCTTTCTTTGATCTTTTTTCCTCATTTCCAACTCTTAATATTTCTTATTCATTCCTATACCATTTTCTTTACAACTCCTTCAAGTTTTCAATTTAATTCTCAAATTTAACACATTCACATTTTTCTTATTTATTTCTCAATTACTTATTCTCCTTTCTTTTTGCACACACAGTTTGTTGAATTACTTGACATGATCGATTTTGCCTCTATCTGCTGTTGTAAATTCTATCTCCTAAAACCCCCTTTTGTCTTCCTTTCCTTTTCCTTATCCGTTATTTCTCTGTACATATAACACCTTCAAAGATTCTATCTCTCTTTTTCACGTTCAACTTCATTCTCCATCTCTCAGTTTAGAATTTACAGTATTTTCACGTGTAGTCTACAGTTGACAGGTGTTGTATTGATATCTCCGTAATGTTCTTGGGAATTTAAAACCTTTCAAGGGAATACGATTGCAATTTTCAAAAAGAAAAAAATTGAATTGAAAATTTTCTTCCACTAAAAGAAAAAAAAATTCTGAACATTGACCTTGTATTTAATTTTAATATAAACATTAAGAGAAATTGTAAAATATTTGAAATATTTTCTTTCTCAATAAATACGGTTTTTTAATCTGCATCATGTGACTCACTTTTTAGCTAAAGAGATGAAAAGTGAGATGATCATAGAGAAAAAAAACCTTTTAGTGTTTCGAGGTAAAAGAAAGAATACTTCAAGTTCTTTAAAATGTTTCACGAACGTGAATGTACAACTGCGTTGAAGCTACATTCAGAAAATATCCTCTACCCCAGAAAACGACACAAAAGATCCAAAGTTATGTATTTAAGAATTGACTCCAAAAAAAGGAAAAACTTGTATTATAAATTTATTCCCTAAATAGGTTACGCCAAACAATCTCAATACTTTCCCCAACTACTTTTTAATAAAATTCCAAACAATAAATTTCAAATAATAATTTAGCTTCGTCATCATTCACTGGAAAAATGCAATATCAAAAATTAATTTCAATAATAATCAATGCGTTGGAATTTTTCTTATTAAACGTGAAATATTCACGGAATTTAAAAAGCATAAAAAAATAAAATAAAAAAAGGGAAATCAAATTAGAGAACAAATGAGCCGCTTTAATTACGTAATTAGGTCGTAGCTGTGGTTGTGCTACGACGCATTAATTTTCGCTAACAATTTCAATTAAAATGCCTATTGAAAACTCTCTTGGTTGACTATTAACAATGAACTTAGTTACACAGTTATTGTCATCAAGTTTCGAAAATTCTTCCATTTCATTCGTTCCGTTAAATTTTCTACACAATAAATGAAATTTCAAAAAGTACAAAAATTATACCACAACTTTTCAATTTCATTTTCTTTTTTCAATGAACAAACAAAAAACATTGCTGAAATTGAAATACCAGTTTATTACAATTTCAGAAAATGGACAATATATTCCTCTGAAATATGTAATTAAAAAGTTTAAAAAATCGACAGTGAAAATGAAAACTAAAATTGAAATGAGATTTAAAATTGAAAACAGAAACACTATTATTTTTTTATTAAATTATTCAGAAATATTCAATTATTGATTAAAGAGAAAAATACATTTAACAATAAAAATTGATGTATTTATTGTTGACATACTTTTGAATTTTAACTCTCATATTGTGAAATTTATATTTTCCTTTTCCTATATAATAGAGAAGTTCAATATGTTTATATGTATACATATATGAAGCCGACAGCTATTTGATTTTTCGGTGCCAGACACTGGATATTGCATTTAACCAACCCTATTGAATCGTCCCAACTGGCCACACAATTTATTTCCGTTTATACATCTATATAAACATTATACATATTGTATTTTTATATAGAGAAGCGTAGAAAATTATATATTTGCGCGTGACAAAAACAATTCATCAATTTTTGCACGAGATGTTTACAAAACAGAATTAGAGATTGAAAAAAAAATGTTAAAAAATATTTTTCATCAAATAAAAAAATGTGTTAATTAATTTTAAAAATAAGAAAATTTTTCGAGAGAATTACAATTTTTCAATTTTAAATAAAATTTCAAAAAATAATGCAATTATTTTTAAAAATAGTAACAAAATTCATTGAAAGATTCTATTATTTTAAAAAATTTTAATAAAAATGTTTATGAAAATTCAATTATTTTCATAATCTTCTTCTTCTTCTGTCTATCTATCTATATCTATTTTCTTCTTCTATATAAGATCGTAATCGGGTAATCTGTTTGCAGTTTGAAGTTAGCTGTTGTTTGCTTTTTTGTTTCTTAACTTTTTTATAATTTTTTTTAAAAATATTTTCAATTTTAAAATTAATGTATTGGAAATCATGGAATTATTGCAAAGAATTAGATCAACAAATTTAATAATAATAGAATTTCTTCACAGAATTTTATTATTTAAGAAATTAACTGAATTCTCGCGGAGAATTTTGTTTAAATTTTAAAAAATTCTAATTCTTCTTTTTGAAGAATGTCTTTGAATTTTTTGTCAAATAATAGAGTTTCTTTAATAATTTTAATTAAACATTTTAAAAATAATTTAATTTTATTAAAATTGTATTAAAAATAATTTAATTCTTGCTAAAAATTTTACTATTTATAAATGTAATTGAATTGTTCCAAAGAATAAAGGATTTTACTATTTATAAACATAATTGAATTCTTGCGAAGAATTTTACAAGGTATAAAAGTAATTGAAATGTTTCGAAGAATTTATTAAAATTTTAAAAAATAATTAATTTATTAAAATTTGTTAAAATTTTAGGAAATATGTGAATTCTTTCGTGAAATTCCATTAAAATTTTTGAAAATATGAACAGTAGGTTATAAATAATTTTGTACTTAATAAGTGAATTTTATAAATTTGAAATTAATTATTATTTACAATACAATTTTAATAAATTTTCTCGAAATGAATAAATAATTTTAAAAAATTGTAATCATAATTCTTCGAAAGAATTTAATTATTTTTTCAACAATTTCATTTATTTTGCCTTTTTTATTTTCCAAATTTTTAAATAAAAAAAGAAACTTTAAATGTTTGGAATTCAATTAAATTCCTCGAAAAAATTTGATTATTTTAAAACATTTGAATAAAATTCTGTATAACATATAAATTGTTTCAAATTAAAAACTCTAAAATTTACAAAAGTTATAACATGTTTTTTAACAAAAATGTTATCTTTCAAAATTCCAAAGCATAATAATTTTAAAATAATTATTTTTACCTTTCGAATGTCAAATTAAGTTTAAAAATTAAATTATAATTTTTAATTCAAAACAATTTTGTTTGATTATTATTTAAATTATACAAAATTGTTATAATTTTGGAAAATAAAATAAAATTTATTTGAACTTTTTTTTAAAATGAAATGTGACGCGTTGCCAAATTGCAAGAGCACCAGACAATGAACATTCAAAGGAAACGTCTCGGTAATTAAGATTTGTTCCTTATTCATTTAGAAGAATCAGCATCACCCACCGCAATCTCTATAATTTAATGAAATTCTCACAGTAGATCTCTTACACGAGACTTTTCACGAAGCTATTCTTATAATCAAATCACGGGAAAAACACGCTTCACTGCTTTTCTAATTTCATTGCCAAACGGTGTTAAAATTTCTATGTCAATATTTTTTTAATTTAGCAACATTCTTACATTGAAATTGAAAATTAAAATTAAAATTTAAAAAGTATGTCACAAAGAATGATGAGTTCACATTAATTTTAAAATAGAAAGAAAAAGAAATGGAGTTATAAATAAACTTATAAAATATGAAAAATAAAAAATAAATAACACATAATAATACCTAAAATTACGAAAATAAATAATTTTGTAAAAATTATTTGTATAAATTATTCGTTTTAATTATTAAATTCACTAAATAATTGTGCGTAATTTGTATATTGCTTTCTCTCTAAGAGAACATTACAGTAGACTCAATCTAATTAAACACTTTATTAATGAAATTATATTAATTTTTGAATGAAAGGTTTAATTTGAAAATGCAACATAAGACTGTTTCTCTCTTTTGTCAATAGACTCAAGAATTTCAATAAATTTGAATTCCCGAGAAGACACAATGCTCTCTTTGGGAGAAGTTTGAGAACATCGAAATTCCTTGAAAACATCTCAGCAAGCTCGTTTGATCAGTGAATCGTTCATTAATTTTACTTCAAATACTAATACTACGTGTAAACATACTTCTGCGAATTTCTACTATTGCCTTTAATAGTTTAATCGCATATACAGTGTTCTTGCAGTTTGCATTAATTTTTCCTACCAAAATTTCTTTGTTTGTTTGCTTTTTATCGAAAAAGGTACTAAATTGCCTGTTTACTTTTGAAAGATAAATACATAGAAAATAAATAAGTGAAAGTAGTAGATAAGTAGAAATATAATTAACCACTATGGTAACAAGAATATTTAAATAGTGGAATATTTCAAACAAATATTCCACTATTTAAATATTCTTGTTATCATAGTGGTTAATTATTATTAATAGTAGAATCAAAATATTTCAAAGATAAAATTAATAAAAACTTACAAATACAATTTTTCTCAAAGGTCCTCTTCAACGAAAGTGACAAATCACAGGCGAAAGAAAATTCTTGAAGATATTTTTGCAATTAAATAGTGGTCACCAAGGAAAGGATCTAAAACGTAAATTTTAGAATTAGAGTACAAGAAAATTTATAAAAATTTAAAATAAAAATTCGAATTATAAAGCTTTGCAACGTCTCATTATTAAAAAAGAAACAGCAAGATATTTACCAAAGAGAAATTGACTTTTAACCATTTTAAATTATATTAAACTTAAATAAAGATTTTGCTTTCGACTCGAGAAAAAATTTAAATTTTAACTACTGTAATTCGATTAAAATAGAGTGAAATTCCATAAAATTGTTTCTATAGTTACTTTTTGAGAGGAATTCTTTGGTCATGAATAAAATCGTTCAGAAAATATTTTCACCTTTTTTAAATTTTTATTTTCTTTAAGACTTGGTAGATTTTTAAACGATGCGTAATTTTGTAGAAAATACTTTTATTCTAACAAAATAAATTGTTGAATGAAAAAATATTCAAAAACTATTTTTAAAGCATATTTTAGAGAAAAAAATTGTTTTTTATCCGAAAATTCTATAAAATACCATTTGTTTTTCAAATTTTTTTAATTGGAAATTCATTTGTTTATTTTGTTATCCAATTTTATTTCATATTTTGTTATATAAATAATTATAACTTTAACATCCAAAAGCAAAAAACTATGCAGACTAGTGTTATAATTTAAAATTAAATAGAACATTAAATAATTGAATTTTCAAATATAAAAAGTAAAACACTAAAAAATAATGTTATTTCTTTTGAATTTTCAGCCTAAAAACAGTTTTTTTCGATAAAAATAATTCAAAAATATTAAAAATGATTTTTACATTTGGCAATTTTTTTTTTTTGTATAGACGAAAATATATTTTCTACAAAATTACACATGGATTTTAAAAACTATCGATTTTTGAGAAATATAAAAATTTATCAAGGTTAAAAATATTTTTTAAACATTGAATTCCTCTTAAATAATTACGTAATAACAATTTTATGGAATATTTTTATTATTTTCTTGATAATATAGATAAACATATCGATGAACTCCCCCTTAGATTGTCAAAATAAATTCTCATAATTTTCTAAATAATTTAAATAAAAGATGAAAATGATAATTCATACATTTTAACTGTGATTTAAAAATTATTTTTCCTAATGAATAAAATTTTATTATTAATTTTATTTTATCAAGAATATAAGCTACATCAGAAAAAACTAATCTAAAAATTCAAAAATATGTCAATAAGAGTAAAAAATTAATTTACCAAATTAAACTCATGAATTCCATGAAATACCTCATTAGAAATTAATCATCATATTATTATTATACTCCAATTATTTCTTCTGCGAACCACATGCTATGGTCGTCAAATGTAGATTGATCTGTCTAGAATCCATGAATGTAGAAATTTCCTGCAAAATGAAAAAATGTTGTGCAAAGAAATAAATTTAAAAAAAATTATTATTATTATTATTATTATTATTAATTAACTATAATAATCTTCGTAGTATTTCGTTCATTCATTCTGTCCGCGGATTGAAGTTAGTTACAGTTATTCTTATGTTTTTCATACGTTTTGATAGAAAATAGAAATATACATATGTGACGTGCCGCGACAAAAGGGACCTTAGCTGTTTTTGCCAGAACTAAAATTAGAAGTATGAATAAATAAAAATGACCGATTTTCTTTACAAACTATTAATATTTAATTCATTATTATGTGGAATATTTTCAGAAAAATATGCTTTGGATGTTAAATAATCAATAATAAATTTTTAATGAAGTTAAAAGTACTCTAAACATAACCTAAAATTCTAAGCAGCTAAGGTCCCTTTTGTCGCGACACGTCACATATACATTATAATGATCGTAAGTTTCCTTTCCGTTAGCAAATTATCTGTATTCATTTTTTTTTAATTCATTTTTGTGGGTTATTGTCATTTTTTTAATGTCAAAAAGAAACAAAAAACTAGTTTTATTCACTTCACAAAATTGACAAAAATTCCATTCCTTATTTTTTATTTTCCTGACTTTTTCCTAATTTTCATCAAAAATATTTACTTTTTTTCTTATCCTGATAATAAATTGAATTTATGCTACAATTTTTATTATTCATGAAACAATTTAAAATAATTTAATTCTTGCGAAGAATTTTTTTTTAATTTGGAAAATAATTGAATTTTTCTGAAAAATTTTATAAATTTTGAGAAAAATTGAATTTTTTGAAGAATTACATTTTTTCTAAGGATTTTGTAATTTATGAAAATAATTAAATTCTTTCGAGAAATTTTATATTGAAGAAATAATTTAATTACTTTCGAAGAATTTTATTATTTATAAAAATAATTTAATTCTTTCAATGAATTTTTATTAATTAGGCAAATGATTAAATTCTTGCGGCGAATTTTATTAAAATTGATGAAAATAAACGAATTTTTTCCAAGAATTATTGGATATTTTATAAAAATAGTAGATATTGAAAATCATTGAAATGTGAAAAGTTTTGAAAGATAATTAAATTTTACAAAGAATTCTATTAAAAAATTTGGCAATAATTGAATGTCGATGGGAAATTTTATTAAATTTCTTTGAAAATAATTGGATTTTTCAAAAAAACATTTTATTATTTATGAAAATAATTGAATTCTTGCGAACGATTTATTAGAATTTTTTTTAATAATAGAATTTCCAAGAAGAAATTTATTACTTTTAATAATAATTGAATTATTGTAATGAATATTGTTATTTTTGAAAGTAATTGAATTATTGCGGAAAAGTTTATTAAAATGTCTAAAAAGAATTGGATTTCTGTTGAAAATTTTATTACTTTTGAAAGGAATTGAAATCTTCATAAGAATTTAATAAACATTGTTTTAAATAATGAATTTTTAAATGTTATGAAAATTTTATTAGTTTAAATAATTGAATTCTTGTCAAAAACTTTATTTGTGAAAGTAACTGAATTTTACGATTATGAAAATAATTAAATTCATGCTTAGAATTTAATCAAAAATTTTTTTGAAAAAATGGAATTTTTTAATAATTTTTTAATAATTTTATAATTATTAAAAGTAATTGAATTATTAGGAAAATAAAAATTGTATAAAATTTTGTTAAATAAAATTGATTTTTTTCAATATTAGCGAATTAAAAGTAGTGGAAATTCTCTAAAAAAATATTGTTTATATTCTTTGTTCGGAAAGTTAAATACCTATATATAGCTGATAATTTTTTTAACCTTCTCTATTCTTTAGAATAATTAAAATTTTCGTAATGAAGTTTTTTTTTAATTTAGGTATCAGATAACAATTTTTGTGAAATTCAATGTTCCTCGTACAAGAAAGTTTAATTATTTTTAATTTTGAAAATCTGATGCCAAATTTGAAATTAGTATCGAAATTTGTTAAACTTTTTTTTATATACTTTAAAGTTTAAAAATATAATATATTCTGAAACTTTAATTCTAATTAGTTTTTCATTTATGTGTCATAATAAGTATTTCTTTAAAAATTACTTAAATTAAAATGATTTGAAATTGTTTACAATAAACATTGTAGCACAACATTCCCGCGCTCTTGCGCGCGGATAATTTTGTTAGTTAACTATAATAATCAGAACAACGAGATCAGAAAAATGATCTAAGAAGAATGAAATATAATTCTTGCCATAATTTTTAGCTGTACAAAGAATTTAATTATTAAATTAAAATAGAAAAATGGAATTTTTTAAATTGTATAAAGAAGTGTTACTTAGATTTTTCGTGGTCTGTAGAGCAGCAACAGATCCTTGGATTATTCTGTAATTATTCTATGCAAAAATTGCCGGTTGTTCAATAATGTCAAACCTTCCCCGTATGATTCTGAAAAATAATGATTACAAATTAAAATATAAAATCGATTCGAAGTTAAAGTTTAAACTTTTATATTAGTGTTGCTTCATCATGGAAATTTTTATTTTCTACTGTAAATTGTATTATTGTCACAATTTATTGCAATTTAATATAAAAAATCACGAAAAGTAACTTTTTCAAAATTCCCTATTATAAAAATGTTAACGACTTTGACATTTTCTTAACTAGTTGCTAAATTAAATGATATTCGTATTTACAAATAAACATATATATTACATATTTTTGAATGAAGAAACAATTTCTTTTGGTATTTTTTTTACATCACTGATACTTAGAACTATGAGTTTTTGCCGTCGAGGTATGCCATCCAATTTTCTTCCCGGCAATCGATTCCCGGCTTCCCTGCTGCGGACAGCGGTAAACTATCTGTCGCGTCTTGTTTTCCCTGTTTTAAGGATCAAAAACCTCTGACGTTTATTGCCTCAAAAATCTACCACATGATTTACTCAATTTATGTTCAAAAACTTATTTTCCAAAATTTACGGGGACAAAATCTTTTGAAAAATTACTGCAATTCTATAGAAAATGAAATTTTCACAATAAAACATTTTTCAAACAAAAACAATACTGCAAAAAAATTTAATTTTTCTCTTATTTGGTATTATCAAAATATTAATATAATATTAATGATAAAATTATTTATCCGCATTTTCATCATTCGAAAGTATTAAATTCAATAAAAAAATGTTAAACTACCGAATTATTTTAATTCTTTCGTTTTTAATTTAAATTTAAATTCATCTCGAATATTAAATGAAGCGTTCAAATTTAATTCATTGTCTTTTTTTTAGGACATTTTCCTATTTTAAAAATGAAAGAAAGGAATTTAAAAGTAAGAACAATGCAACAGTAGAGAAATAAAAGTTAGATTTTAGGTTGAATAGCGAAATGGTCGACTAACAAAATTTGCAAATTAACCAAGTCAAACGTGAGATAGAACTGCGTGTACTTTATCACTACACCCAGCTGCCGATCTAAGCCAACGTCGTTCATTGTTGAAGCTTGTCAGTTATACCCTTATCGCTATACTGTACCTAAAATCCCATAAACCGAAATTGCATTATCCATTTTCGGAAACCATAAATGAAACTCAATGAGTCCGAAATTTCTCTTTAACGACATTTTTCATCATTTTGAATTCCTATTTTGAAAATACTAGTTTTCTTTTATTAAATTATTTAAAAAAGAATTTCAATTTGGAGAAAAAAATTTCCTTTTAAAAAGGTTTTTAACTTTTTTTTTAAACTACATATTTTAATAATCATTCAAAAAAAAAACGTTCTAGAAAGAAATTAACAAGATTTCCTTCATTTACGAAAAGAAAGAAAAATATCCCATTTCCAAAATTGTAAATAAATAAATTAGCAAATTTTGTAATGAGCTTAAATAATTAACATTTCTCGGATTAGAATTGCAGATGATAGCAAATCCCAAAGGGGCATGGTAAATATTTGTACATACATACTGTCTATATATAGCCAGCAAATACTTCATTAATTAATTCAAATATTTTATATTCTATAAAATCAATAATAGTAATGATAGTAATAAATTATGATTAATAAAATAAACTCCCGACCGTATAAAAAAAACTCAGCTCCTGTCCAATTGAAAAACAATATAATTCGCCTTCCATATTTTCCAAGACAAAAGGAAAACACAAAAAAATCTGGGTCACGAATTCGAAAAAAATATCCCAAGCGAAATGCAGAAACCATTTTTCAAGGCTCTTGTGACTTTTATTTGAAAAAGCACAAGGAATATTCGTGTTTGAACCTACAGCCAATAAGAGTTTTTGAATGGCTCTATTCTTTATACCATTCAGTGCAGAAACAATAAAGAGGGGAAAAAATGGTAATATGAAAATTATACAAGTAAAATTTTTGTTAGTGGAATAGAGAGTGAGAAAAAGAGAAAGAGAAAAAAAACAATTTTCAATAAAATAATCATCACGTTCTAACAAATTATTATAAATTTTTCTCTTCAACGAAAAATGCAACATCTAAAAATATTTTTAGGAAATTTCTTTCACTTTACAATTGGAATACATGTATATGGAAATAAAATTGCACCTTCAGGCGCATTCAGCGCGCAGTCAATTAAAAGTGCACTTCCAACAATGAAGACAAAAGGAGCTTTTATAAAATTGCTCTGAGATTCTTTTCACCGACACGTTCTATAAGGCCAGATTAAATTTTAAAAATTTTACAAATTTAAACTTCAAACGAGAAAAATACTGTAATTTCACAACAACCATTAAAACATTCCATAAAAAATGTACTCTCTATATCTGAATTTATAGTTTTCTACAAATTAAATAGCTTGAATTCGTATAAAATTACAAAAATAAATTAAAGGATTGTTTTTAATTTTTAGTAGAAATTTAATAATTTTGTATAGGAAAATATCAATCAACTGAACAAATAGTTTCACTATTTAAATAAATAAATATTTTGCAGTAAAATTAGCAGCTTAATAGTTTTTGTATGTAATTAGTAATTTCCTAACAGAAATTAGTAGAATTCAAACAACTTACTTAGTAAACGAATCAGCACTCTTTCATCAGTTGAAAATTATCGAGAATTTTGATAGTACATATTTGTTGAACACAATATTTCCTTAATTTATCTCAAATAGTGTAAAATTCATTATAAAATGCTAAAATCACAAATTCTAATTTAAAATAAATTTCATTTTCATCAAAAAAGTTTTAACAAGATTAGTTTCAACAACAGAATTCAAGCACGCTGATCATAGCTTGAAGCTTTGAGTTAAACTTCAAATAAGGAAAGACGAAAATTCCTAGCATCATCGAATGTTACAACTATAAAGTGTCTTTTGTAACAAATACCTAAGAGCTCTTCATCTTTTCGAATCTTTTGAAAATCATATTTTATAAAGAAATAAAATAAAAAGAAAAAAATTCCATAAAATGTCAAATTCATTAATTCCCATATTCTGCAACAAGTTTATATTTAGCCGAATTTTTCAAAGTTTAATCATAAATAATACATGTAATTAAACTTTTATTTAGTAAAATTTTTATGGAAATAAAAACAAAAAAAATAAATACAAAATATCCTAAACAATTTTATTCAACACAATTCAAACATGATAAAAATTCTACATTTTTAGTCGAATTTTCACTTAGTCTTAATAAAATTTTCTTTCAACAGATCTGTTAATTAACAGAATTTTTTAAGAGTTGATTTCTCATTTAACAGAATTTCTGCTTTATTTGCATTTTCACGTTTTAAATAAAAATTCGGTTAATTAGAAATTTTATCAAATGATAATTCTGCTAAATTAAAAAACATCATAAATAAAACTTCGGTTAAATAGAGATTATGCTAAAATAAAAATTGGTTGAAATAAAAATTATAGTTTATAAAAAATTGTCTAAAAAATAATTCTGTTTATTAGGAATTCTATTAAATAGAAAATTGTCTGAATAAAAAGGTAGGTGGTCATTTTTTCTAAAAAATATTTTCTAATCCTTTTTGCATAAAATAGATAATTTCCAATGAAATCTAATTTCTAAGAAAGATTTTTATAATGAGTTTTAATTTCTAAAAAAAGTTTTTCTAATGAGTTTTGATTTCTAAAAAAAGTTTTTCTAAAAAGTTATGATTTCTAATATTTATATTCCTAAAATTTGTAAAATTCCATAATTTTTTATAAAAGTTAGAAAATTTGTGAAAAAACTAAAATTAAAAAATATAAACTATTCCTCATATTTCCTGTTTTGATCATAATTCTGTTTACGTAATTAGTTACCTTTTGAAAAGAAGAGAAATTTTTATAAAATAACTATTTGTTAACAAAAATTCTGTTCTTCAAAGAAAAAATAAATAAATAATTTCCATCATTTTTATAATTATTATTTTTGTATAATTTCTAATAATTTTTTATTACAATTTTTTAACAACATTTGAAGTATTTTTTGTTAAAGCGTTAAAATAATTTTCGTAAACTTTATTTTTTAATCACATACCAGTTAATCATTATTATAGAAATTAAATATTGTTAGGAAAAAGAATTTTTTGAAGTTTTCCTTCATTTAATTTTCCTTTTTTAAAAAGAAATTTAATTAGAAAATAACCTTTATTAGAAGAAAGAAAATTAGAAAATCACCTTCATTAGAAAAAAGTTTTTAGAAATTCCCCTTTATTAGAAAAAGTTTTTTTAGAAATTCACCTTTATTAGAAAAAATATTTTTGGAAAATAAAAAATTAGAAAATACGTTTTAGAAAAACTGTACCCCAATCGAATAGATAATTCTGCATAATATAAATTCCATAAAATTAAAAGTTCTGTTAAAAATTGTACTAAATGAAAAATTCCGTCTTATAAAAATTCGATTTCACAAATATTTCGTTAAAGACAAAAATTATTTTAAAGAAATTTAGCTAAGCTAAATATAAAAATAAAATTCAGTTGATTAAAAATTCTCTTAAATGAAAACCCTGCTGAACTGAAAATCGCAGCAGATGAAAATGTAACTAAAAAATAATTCTGTCAAACAAGAACTCTGCTTAATAAAAACTTGTTGAAAAAAATTCTATTTAATAAAATTCGACAAATTAAACGTTATTTCAAACAAAAATCTATTAAAAAGAACTGTGCTTAATACCTAAACAAACTTAAACTTAAAATTGCAAATTTCGCCTGAGCCTCGAAAATGCATAATTAAAAATTCGAAGCTACAGTGTCGAATTTTTAAGTACTTAATGCGAACTAGAGAAAAAGAGAGAGAGAGAGTAGTGGATAATTTAAAACTGCATTTAAAAAATTCACTAATTCCATCTATATATGAACCTAATGAAAGTAAAATGAATCCTGTTTAAAAAGAAATACTTTTTTTCTCCTTTTTTTGCCTTTAAAACCGTTATCAAGCGTTTATGAAAGCAGATTTAAGCGGAAATCAGTTTATTGGGCTCACATGAGTGAACAGTGCACATCATTTTTTTTCGGATCAAAGCATTTCATGGAAAAAAAGGCAGATGGTGCGAGAAAATCTCAAAGAGTGTGAGAGATATGAAACTATATAAATTTTCTTTTTGTCACTTTTAAATCCGAGTAATAAATGTGTACTTTAGTAGAATCACATTTGTATCTACAAATTACTTTCACATCAACACTTCCTCATTAATAATTTTTTCCTAAAAAAAAAACAGATTAAAAAAGCTTCAATTAAAATTTTTTCTTTAAAATTCTAGTTTTGTTTTACAATTCCAAACAGAAATTTGTATAATTTATAAAATAAAAATAAATTAAAATAATTCACTGTCCTTTTTCTCTTAACAAGAATAAAAGTGCACTATTTTTGCCAAAACTCTCGGGGATTATCATTATGTATGATAAAAGCATTAAAGAATGGGTGGAAACTCGTAAAAAGCCTCGTTGCTCTAATTATAAGAACACCTGGTGCAAGAAAAGCTTGGCGAGAGCGCAACGTCAAGTAAACTTTCCTTTTGGTATCGGGGATTTGTGGATTAGTTTGAACCCATTTCGATTCCGCGTACCTGCCCGGTTTAAGCGATAACACCTTCGTGGAAAAATTATGACTCTTGAAATTGAATGCCCCTCGCGGCTATGGGTTTCAATGAAATTTTTCTACAAAAGCCGCTTTTGCCATTATTAATTTTTAATAAACGGTCGAGTGAAAAGAAAAGAAAAACTCAAACTTTAATTCTCACTTTTAGAACAATTTCTCATTTTTTCCACAAACTATTCTCTTATTGTACACCATTTTCGTAAATAAATATTTTATCCTTTTTCCCTCAAAAGGTACTATTACGTAATTTATTGTTCAAGTTAAAAAAAAATTTTCATTAATTTTTCGCCTGAATGGAGAAATTAATTCTTCTTTTTTTCCTTTGCCTAAACACACATTTAAAAAAGCTCACTAAAGAAGAATATTAAAACTGAAATATTTCCTTTAGTGGAAAAAGAAAAAAAAGGAGAAATGTTACTTCAAGTTAATTTTATAGAGGGAGAAAAAAACTCGTTAACTGTTAAGGAAATAAGAAATATAAAATTCGTTTCACATTCTCGCAAGTTTCTCGCAAAAATGAATTTTGCATCTAATTTCACCTAAAAGGACATATCTATATACTCTTAATGGAAATTAATATTTAATTAGACTCCACACCAAGAAGTTCACTTATATAATAAAGTTCCCGTTTATAGTATAGTAAAATATCATCACATACGTCCCTTTTGAATTATTAAATAAATTAGAATTCTCATTCACTATAGAGAGGAAATTGAAGTTCAAATTTATAGAAAAAATATCTCTTCTTTTTTTTTTAAATTAAATAGAGAAATCTATTGTAAAAAGAAGAGAGAAAAAAAGGGGATATCTGTAAACTCAATTTTTCTCTCTCAATTCTTGAATATTCTCTTAAGAGCCATTTCGAGCTTGAGTAACATTTTCTCTCAATTGGGTTGTACTATGGCCTATTTTTCATCATCGTTCAATTTTTTATTCTTTCAGCTCCCGGAAGAGCGGCCGACGAAGTTTTGCTTGGTGAGGTTGACATTTCCGTGCACGGTTTGGAAATTACGGAAGAACCATTTCTGAAGAAATGTACCCTGGATGGAAAGGCGTACTCTCACAGTCAAACAGTAAGAAATTTCCTTTTAATTTTTAAAACGTCTAATTTGGTCTTTTTTCAATTTTTCAAAAACAAATTAATACTTTAATTTTAAAAAAACTGTATTTTTAACTAATTCAACTATTTTCAAATAATTATATATACTTTTTCATATTTCTTCTCAAAAAGAAGAGTATTTTTCAAAATTATAATAAAATTTTTCAAAATGTAAAATTAATTTCAATTTTTTTACAATTTATAAACTAAATTATTCACAACTTTAATAATGTTATTAAATAAATATTTATATACTTGTTACTTAATTTTCTACAAGAATTAAAATTTTTAAAATGAAAAAAAAAATTCAAACCTTCTAAAATTAAACATTTCTAAAAAATTAAAATTCAAATAAATTTCTCAAACTCTATTACTTTTACTAGGTTTGAAAAAATTCTTTTAAAATTCAATTATTTGAAAAAAAAGTTCTCTTTAGCTTGTTTCAAATTTCATTGTTTTTAAATAGATTTTTCGAAATTACCATCATTCGACATTTTTCATATAAAAATAATAATTATTTAAAAATTTAATTACCAATTCAAAAAAAATTTAATTAAGATTTTTCAAAAGACCAACTTTTTAGAAGATTTAATTGAAATTATTCGAAATTTAAATTTGTAACCTTACGAAATTCCATTTGTTTTTAAAATTTATATTTCAACTCTTCAGAAATATTCAATTATGTTCAAAAATTTGTAACTATAATTCTTCTCTACACAATTAATTTTACTCATTTTCAAAGAATTTTTAGAGCATTTAATTATTTCAAAAAAAGAAGGTTTTATTAAAATTTGTCTCAAATTTGCTTGTTTTCAATTCAATTTTATTAATTTTTTTTAATTAAATATCTATATATTCAAAAATGCAAAAATTCCAAAAATCTGTGAATTAAAATAATCAAAAAATTAAATTTTCAATAGATTCAAATTGAAACCTTTTGAAATTTAAATTTTCAAAAATTTTAATTTTAAATCAATTAAAATTCATTTTATTTCAACAATTTCGAATTTAATTCCTTAAAAAATAAATTTTTTTTACTAGAATTGTAAACAAAAATTCTAATTTTTATCAAAATTTTTGTTTTTCTTTTTAAACAAAATTCAAGGACAAAAATAACTTGCATTATCGAAATTTATAAAAATGTCGAAAAAAGTAGAATACAAAAATAAATTCAAAAAATATTTATAATTTGAAAAATTAATTTTCACAATTTTCAATTAAACATAATTTTACTTTGTAGGACAAAAGTCCATTTCATGCGCCATAAGACTTGCAAAAAAATCAACATCAGACTGATTAAAAAATTGATTCATCAAACTAATTTAAAAACTGATTAATCGAACTAATAAAAAAAATTGAATTTTATAAAACAAAAAAAAATTCCTTCTACACTCGTATACGTGATTTAATAATAGATTTCGAAAAAAGGAAAAAAATCCAGTGATCATATAAGCGGATCAAACAAAAATTTGTAAAATTCATTTCGAACAACTCAGTGAACTTTTAAGGTGAGTCGCGCAAATTATTGGTAGACGCGTACCAAATTATTTGATCGATTTATTCCAGCAACATGCCTCAAAGAAACGCATATATGCAAAAACGAATGAATATTTATACAATCCGTAATATGTATATGAGATTTTTCGCTTTTCAAGTAGAATATAAAAGTAAGATTTTACTCTCTTCACATGAAAATTATAATAGAAAAAAAAATTATTAAACGCAAATTAATTAACAAAGATAAAAATGTAAAAAAAATTCGACGTGTTTAAAAAATAGCTAATCCATAAAAACTAAACCTCTAAAATTTTACTTATGCCAAAAAAAATTAATTAAAAGTAAAAATTTTTTAAATAGTCACGAAGAACAATTTCAAACATGTCAATCAAACAAAGGAAACGAATTTCAAAAGCAAATAGTTAAAACAAATGAAAATTTTGTACAAAGTCCCCTATATATGTTTCCATTTGAAATATATATACGTGATATTACTCGAAAGAGAAAAATCTAGTTGACATTCAAATTGAATTAATTAAAAGAGATGCTTTTTTTCATCTCCTCCATCATATGTGAAAAACTTTTGCAACATTCAAGTATATACGATGTTTCCTTATTACTTCATCCAATTAACGGCACAAATTTTTTTTTTCAAAGAATACTACACTACATTCAAATCGGGTCATCCAATTTATCGATCGACATTTTCTTCTTTTTTCTTGTACTTTTAAATCCCAAAGTTGAATTTTTCCTCATGCACATTTTCATTCAAAAACTCCCCTGACAGATTTCTCACTTGAAAAAATATCTGATATATTTTCTCTAACTCTTGAAATTTTATTTTCTTTTTTCTTTCGAAGAAAAATTCTAAAGACAATAATGCAACTTGGTCAGTGGAGAATCGTTATTTATAAAGAAGAATTTTCAATATTAAAAAACCCCTTGGAATAAATGATATCGAGCAATAAAATATGCGCTGTGAAATAAATTCTATGAAATATGCGCGAGAGAAAATAATTTCAACATCTTGACAGTTGAATTAAGAATTAAACGAAATTTCAAATTATTTTCATTATTAATTTTTCCGTGTGAAGCTTAATTGCAAAAAGCTGACAGAAGCTTTTTTACAAAAGAAAAAAATTGCTAATCAAACTCCCTGTTCTTTTTTTTTAAAGAGATGAGGAAATTTCCAAAATGTATCCAAAAAATAAAAATACAGGCTATAAATATTCGTGAAATTTAAAAAAATTCTCTATCGAAATATTCGAAATATTACTAATGATTGTATGGTAATAAATCGAGGAATAAAGTATATAGAATATTTTGAAATAAATTGTTACAGATTCCCTCCCACGACTCCAATTCCCATTGCTTGTGTGTCGCCGGTGAAATTTACTGTTGGTGGCAAACTTATCATTCGAGCACGGATTCCTCTCCTTCCACAGAAAAGACCTATACCGTTCAAAGTAGTAGTACCGACTCCATCGAAAACTTGGAAGCCTCTGGAGATCCTTCAGAAGAAATGATTGAAGGAAGAGACAGCCACTTCGAAAACAACACGACAAATACGAATGAAATACCCACTTCTCCAGCCACCTGCAATATCATGGGTATAAAGATTTATTAAAAACCTTTTCTACATTCTATAATTCTTATATATAATAATATTCTATAAAATAATACTCTCTATGAAGACAGTACAAAAGAATCAAACAAAATTTATTCTATTTTTCCACTATATAAATATTTTCTCTACTTTCTAGCAACAAAAAATTTATTTTTCACTTTTTCTAAAAAAAAATTTTCTAATTCTTATTTTCTAAATTTGTTTCAATGAAATCATATTTAATAAATATTTTAAATAATTCATAAAAATATATTAGGTATTATATATTATTTATTGAATTTCGATTTCAAAAATGTATTTTTTCAAAAAAATTTAACTTTCAAAAATTAATTTTTTGTAACAGTAAGAAAAGTTGCTAAAAATTTATCTCATAACAAACATTATTCTAATATTTATTGTTTAATATATTTTCTAATTCATTGTAAAATATTTATTTATTTCTTGCCACTGAAAATAGTGAAAATATTTATTTATGTTTAAAAAATGTACCTTACAACCTCTTTTGTTTTAGGGATAACAGTAATTTTTCCTATAATATTAGGTAAAAAAGGGGTAATTAATTTTCAAAAGGGAATATAGTTTAAAAAAGTCCTTCTTTGGATATAATACAAGTTTTCAGACATAGATTCCTGATTCCTGATATATAGTAATTTGAATTCTAACAAAATTATGAGACTACTCCGAAGTTGCTTGCGAATGATGAAAACGATTTCAATTATTTTTCTAATTGAACTTTTCATTGAAAACTAAAAATTTAAATGCATCAGAAAATAAAAATTTAAGAAAACTTCATTGTTTGTGAATGAGAAAAAACTAGTTTTATATATTACACAAATTGAATTTTATTGGAAAATAAATAAACAAAATGTTTCTATAAATTAAACATTACTATAGATAAACAAATATTCGGAAAATAAAAATTAGAAATTGTTTTAGAAAAACTACCACTCTTTAAAAATTTTTCTTTATCAATTTTTTTTCCTATACATAAATGTAAAATTTTAAAACTTTAAAGGTAAGATTTATCACGAGGGCGAGAAATTACCGCACACAACTGGCAATTGTGTGGAATGTAGTTGTGGACCAGAGGGTCGAATCAAATGTTCACCAAAAGACTGTGTCTCACTGAGATCAGAAATTTCATCAGATAATTCGTCAGACGGAGAATTCGAGGTATTAAGGCGAAATGGAGAAATGGACGAAACCTTTTAATCCAAACAAGTGATATATATCCGTAATATAAAAAGAAATCTTTATATATATCTCTTAATCCGGAAAACAAGAAATAAGAATATAGCAAGAAACGAATAATATAAGTTCGAGAAGAAAATAAATCTCGATTTTTTCTTTATTTTCAATTTAAAGAGAAAATCGCATTAAAGGGGAAATTTTTTTTCTTTCACAAAAAGGGAGACCTTAGAAGAAAGAGAAGACACTTATGTAGATAAAGCAGAAATTTAATTGAACAAAGAGAGGAACTAAAAATTATAAATTTTTTCGTTCCGCTAAAAAGAAAATCATTACTTAATAATTTTTACTCGCCAGTGTATTTAAATCAACGCATATTAAAAAATATTTTTCTTACTTAGAAACTTACAATATTAGAAAATTTCGAATCGAATAGAGTGACATTAAAGAAACAACTTTACATTAAATACACTCGTGTAGATTTGACAATCAAGAATCTACCCATATCGATTAATAATAATTCATTAAAGCCCAAAATTGTCGAAATTATCCATTATGAACAAAAAAACGAAATCCATCACTAAATAAAATTCAGAAAAATTGTACTCCCTTTCCAGAACAATTTTCCATTATTTGAATTTCTAACAATGTTACGGAAAACTTTTCTAATTTTTTTTTATAATGAAAATAAATAAACATATTTCGAATTAATAAAAAATAAAAAATCACATTCATAGTCGTAAATGGTAATTAGATAAAACGTGCTAATTGGGCATTAATGAATAATCGACTGTCATATTCTCCTCGTGATATTAAAAAAAAGGTGCAATGGTCTTTAGACTCAATTAAAAAAATAATTATTTGACAAATATTATCCCGCTCGTATTTGGAGTTCAATATGCATTTGAATCATTTTATCAACTTTAAAAAGAGCACAAAATAATAATCATATTATAATGTATCTACATATCGTACATGCGGAACCAATTATCGGAAAACGATATTCACAAAAAAAAACTATATATGTAAATATTATTTATATTGTGTAAAATAATAATTGCAAATTGTAAAATCCACTTTATTACTGTTTTCCATTTATAATATAATTTTCCTATTGCATATTAATTTTTATATTTTTCTCAATTTTCCCTTTCTCTTTATTAAATATTTATTTTTTCAATACAACTAATATTATAAAATTGATAATTCATTTTTATAATAACAATAATTATTTTTATTAAAAATGATAAAAACAACAACTTTATAATCATAAAAAACATAAGTTCTATAATTTAACTATTATAAATATAACTTTTTTATTAACAAGTATCCAACTTTGGTAATTTAATATTATTTATTAACTTAGACCAGATTAATATTTCTTTAAAAAATATACATATAAAATTTTATCAATAAAAAACTTTTAATTTTAGATTTCTGTAATATTGTGTCACAAAATACAGATTTAATCTAATATTATTATTTAGTCAATATATTTTACTTAGGAACATTATTCATTATTAATTAACTAGTCAAATAATTCAATTAATTTATTGAGAAAAAATTAATGAATTTAGTAATTTAATTAATTGAATTAATCAATTTTGTTAATTAGATAAATAAATTAGATTTTTTAATTTAATTAATAAATTTCGTAAAAATTAATGCATGTAATATAATTTTCTGCAGCAGATATCAAAAATCAAATTATTACTACTATTTCTATATTTCTAATTACATCAAATCACCTCGAAAAAATGAAGAACAAAAATGTTTGTTGCTATTTTTAATGAGTACGCAACAAAAGAGACAATATAGCCATTGAAGAAAATTTATTTCAATAGTAATACGATGAACAGACTTCATGTAGAAAATTAGAGAAGAAGAAATAAAAAATAAATAACAAAAATTGAATAATAAATGTCAAGTGGATTTCTGCTATACTGAACTAATAATATATTCGATAATGAATAAAAGTGAATGAAAATTATTGTTATACGACGACGATGAGAATAAATTGTTTATAGCTATAATATAATGAGTAGATAGACTCCAGTGTGATACTGTATAACATAAATTATTATTATAAGTTATATAACCTAATGGATATTATTTACTAATAATAATATAAAAATTTAACAAAACAAACTTGTATAAGAGTTTACAATTTAGAAATTTTCACTATGATAAATTAGGATCATTTTTAGATAAATTTCAAGAAAAAAGGAACATTTAGACCTAATGAATATAGTTATAAATATATACAATTTAATTTTTATAAACTCATTCAAGTATCTATCTATATATATATATGTACATATATAGATTCACCAGGAAATCAACTTTTATTTTGCACGTGATTCAATTTTAATTTTTTTTTTCTCTACCCATTTTGTTTGTTTTGTCAAGAGTATATCAAGTTTTATGAATTCTAAACTTTTATTATCCATAACGTTCAACTCCATCTTATTTCAGCAAAGTTTATGAGATTTTCAATTTACACAACCAACAAAAAGTAAATGAAACTGTATCTATATGTTTTAATTAAAAAAATCATACTTTTACAATATTATATTATATAATTCGCGAAAACTAATTAACAATTTTCATTATGTATATTTGCCATATATTCTTTTGTAAATATAAATTAGAAGCAAAAAATTTAATTTAAAAATTTGAATTAACTTGAATTTTAAAAAAATTCATTTACATTTTTATAGAGAGAGTGTGTAATTAACTTTAAATTTTTTTAAAATTCTCTTCATACCCTTTTTTCGTATATATGTGAACACATTATAATAAAAATGACGAGCTTATATTTCACAAGTGAAAATGTGAAGTTATAAGGATATCATGTAGATGACTATAATGCAGATATGTTTCAAGGATATCACGTTACATTGTTACAGAAAAAAAATCATTGTAAAACGCATGTAAAAATGGAAGATAATTAAACAAAAAAAAAGAAAAATTTGCGTGAAAACTCAATAAGATGGTTGTGTATTTGGGACCGAAAAAATTTGTTAAAATAAAATCGAAGTGGTTGATTAAAATACATTATATTTTTTTTCCATCATACTTAAAAAAGATATGTGCAATTAAAGTTTATATTTTTAAATTATATACAAGATTTTTTATGTAGCCATTAGATTTCCAATTTCAACAGATGATCATAAAGTGAAACAGGTGAAAAATCTTTATTGGTTCTCAAAAATAAATTCTCAAAATAAATGAATTTTTATTTTACTCAACTACTTCGTATTTATCTTTCAATTGTTCATTTTTCTCTAAATTGTCTAATTTACACTTTAATGATCTCGTCTTCCATAACTATTGATCTTTACTCTATATTCAAATAAACATCTAGAAAATTAATTAAATTATTATACCTTAATTGAAAACATGTATTCGAAATAAAAAAAATCATTTTACGAATTTGTTTCTTTACAATTTTTCCAATTTCCATTCATATTATAAACTATTTTGTTTTTTTTTTGTATTCTAAAATGAAAAAATAACAATGTGTTTTAAATTTTTATTTCTGAAATTGACATTTAAATAATTTTTTAAAAAAACTCAAAAGTAAATTTAAATAAAAAAGAAAGTTTATCAAACTTTTTTCTACAAATAAAAACGAGAATTTTCTAAATTTTTTCCAAATTTATAATCATTCAAATTTATAAAAAAACAAATTAAGTATCAAATTTACAAAATAAAAAATTTATCACTCTTCTTTTAAAAATAAGAAAGTATTTAATCCGAACTTTAATTTTCAATTAAATTATTTAATTTCAGTAATTACTGCTTATAATTAATTAATCATTAGATACGAATTAATTAGTAATAAAAATTGTAAATTAATTTATTAAGAAAAAGTTACGATTGAATTTGTCAAACTCAACTTATTTTATTCTAATTTTTATTACTTATTAAATATTTAATTGGCATAATTGCAATAGTTAATTATAATTACTAATTACTTAATAATTACAAATTAATTATAATGATTGATTAATTAATAATTACAAATTAATCAATAAATACGAATTAATTAATAACAAAAATTGTAAATTAAATTAAGAAAAAGATAAGAATTAAATTTTTCAAATAAATAGAAAAATAATTTAGATTAACAAATTTCTCACATTTTTCTCTTCGTCCAATTTTCCAAAGAGAAAATAAAAATCATAATTTCATCTAATCTGAAGAGTGCTGCTATCTGTAGGTTTCAAGAAACAGTTTTTTACCGACAACCAATAGAAATTCACAGCGAAGAACTTGACACGTGCAGGTGTTTACAACCATGAAATCATTGAATAAATAAGACGAATAGGCGATTGCCTGTATAATTTAAAAAATTTCCACAATTTAGATGAATCAGATAATGACGTGTAACATAAATCGAGAAAACAATTCTAAAACATCGAAGATTCAATAATTTCTGTAAATTATCCATTAACATGTAAGTACCGCAAAAGAATTTAAAATATCAAAGAAAACTTCTTTTTTTGCCTAACAACTGTCACAAAACGACAACAAAAAATCTTTTCTAAATTATTCCTGTGAAAAACATATTTTTTTCTAAATTAAATTTAATAATTTCTCAAAATAATATATAAATATCCTACCGAATGAAACATAACCTAATCTTTTATTATTATCATCTCAAAAAAAATAAAAATGAACCATAACAAATTTGAAAATTTAAATGGTGAACTCCACGTCAACTCATCACAGATATTTTCTAGACTAATTGGGATTTGGTTAATATTTTGTGTATACGCTCCTTAGGCGATATGAAAAAAGTTCCCCAAACATTTTTTGAAAAAAATAAAAAAATGGCGGAGATATGACACTTTGAATTTTTTAGTACTTTTATTTTAAAAAATTCATAACTTCTACTCTAATAATCCGATTTTAATTTTCAATATCAGAAATTGTTCGTAAAATACCATATTTTAAACTAAAAAATATTATAATTAACAAAAAATATTTTTGCTCTATTTTTGTCAAATTTGAAAAATAAAAATCGTCATTTAAAAAATATGGGGTTTTCAATTTCTTTTTTATTTATACCAAAAGATGCCAAAATTTGTCTGTTAAAAATCTGGTAAGTTTCATTGTGGGACCGCCATGGGTTTTTGAAAAAGAAATAAATTTAATGTGATGCATAGAAAAAAAACTTTAGAAAGACAGGGAACAATTAGCAATGAATTCATATTACTTGTGATGGTCATTTGTTTTTTTTACATTTCCTGAAAGAACGTATAAATTTGTATCATGCATCACATTAAATTTATTTCTTTTTCAAAAACCCATGGCGGTCCCACAATGAAACTTACCAGATTTTTAACAGACAAATTTTGGCATCTTTTGGTATAAATAAAAAAGAAATTGAAAACCCCATATTTTTTAAATGACGATTTTTATTTTTCAAATTTGACAAAAATAGAGCAAAAATACTTTTTGTTAATTATAATATTTTTTAGTTTAAAATATGGTATTTTACGAACAATTTCTGATATTGAAAATTAAAATCGGATTATTAGAGTAGAAGTTATGAATTTTTTAAAATAAAAGTACTAAAAAATTCAAAGTGTCATATCTCCGCCATTTTTTTATTTTTTTCAAAAAATGTTTGGGGAACTTTTTTCATATCGCCTAAGGAGCATATACATAAAATATTAACCAAATCCCAATTAGTCTAGAAAATATCTGTGATGAGTTGACGTGGAGTTCACCAATAATAGAAATATTATTAATTAAACACAAATTAGTAAGAAAGTTACATGTAAAATTTTTTTTAAAATAAAGTAAATTTTTGACTCAGTAATAAGTAATTAATATTTAATTAATTTAGAATCTAATAATTATAAATTAATTTGAATTAATAAAAAATTTATTAAAAGTTTCAAGTTAAAATAAATATAGAATGAAAATGATTAAAAATATTATACTATAGAATAAAAATGATTTAAAAAATAGAAATTAATTTAAAAATGAAATATTAGTTAATTTACGAAATAAAATTTATAACCATATGAAAATATATCATTATCAGTATTAATTGATTGTTTAAAAAACTATTTAATAAAAATATTAATTTTCAGTTAAAGTTCTTTGTTGCAAAAATATGAAGTAAAACGAAACAAAGTAATCAAGAATAAAACGACACACGCAATATTATGATATTAAAGTTTCCGGTCGCCTAGAAAAGATATCGGGTTGCTCTAGATATTTATTTTTCTGTGAATCCTTTCTTTGGTCGTCAATGACATGAAAAAAACAGGAAAAACACGACAAATATTAAGGAACTAGGACATGAATCACAGATGCAGTCAAATGTAAATCATGGAGATGGAAACACAACATCGTGTCGCAAAACCATTCAAAACACTCGATGAACTCTATTCAAAATTGGATGACTTAAAGCCGTGGCCCGATATTGTTGAGTTACGTGATTCCGTTGACTATGTATTTTCAACTGAGAATGCTGAAACAATCAATGAAAAATTAGAGAAACTCGATAGAGAACAACAACCAAAAACTATTGTCTGTCATGATATGAAAGGCGGATACCTCGAAGACAGGTATTTCAAATATTTTCCCAATCAAAATTCAAACATAATAAATAATAAATAATTCAAATACTACTCAATGAAAAATTAAAAATAAAACCAAAAAAATCTAAATTTTATTCTAATATTTTTGTCAACTTGAAAATTTTTCTATTTTTCCAGATTTATTGATGGATGTGACGCTCACGATTCCTATGTTTTTTACAATTGGAATGTAATTGACACATTTATATATTTTAGTCACAATTTGATAACAATCCCACCTTATGGATGGATATCGGCAGCTCATAATCATGGAGTCAGGATACTTGGAACGATAATAACCGAACATGGTGAGGGGGTTGAAGTTTGGGAAAAAATCCTGGCGAGCAATGAGGAGACGGAAAAATTTGCAAACGCGTTGGTTCAATTGGCAAAATTCTATAATTTCGAGGGTTGGCTTCTAAATGTCGAGAACAAAATAAAACAAGAGAGTACAGAGAGATTAATTTATTTTGTCAAAATTCTAACCGATCGCATTCATGAAGAAATTGAAAATTCAGAAATCATTTGGTACGACAGTGTAACGTGTACTGGCGAACTAATTTGGCAGAATCAATTGAACGACAAAAATTTGTAAGAACCACTCAATATTACCAATTATTTACTAAACTTTACAAACAAACCATTGACTAAACAACTTTTCTCCTTAAACAAAAATTTATAATTTATTGTCCCATCCAAAAATTCTATAAAATATATTTTTCCGAATAACATTCGAATTCAATACAATAAAAATTGTAATAAAAAAACCTCTTTTCTTTTAGATGCTACTTTTTAAAGTGTGACGGAATATTTCTAAACTACAACTGGACGGAGAAAGGCCTAGCAAATTCCTTAGCATTGGCTAAGAAAGAAAATAGAGAAAGGGACATTTATGTAGGACTTGATGTTTGGGGAAGAGGTTGTCCCGGAGGTGGAGGATTTAATTCTGCATATGTAAGAATAAAAAAAAAATTTACAACATTCAAAAGTCAATATTGAAATTAAAATTAAAACGCTTTTTTTAGGCTTTGAAACTGATACGAAAACACGGTCTGTCAGTTGCAATTTTTGCCCAAGGATGGACCCATGAATATTTTGGACCAACAAATTTCCATAAAGTCGAGGATATATTTTGGGCTCAATTAATGCCTTATCTTTACATTCATGTGCCAATTTTTGAGAATGAATCATTCGCAACGTCATTCTGTCGAGGGATCGGTCTAAATCACTACAGTAGCGGAAAGGCAATAAATCTCATTATTAAAATTATAAATTCTCGAAATCTTAAGTCTTAAAGAAAAAAAACAAAACTTGAATAATTTAAATATACAAATATTAATACAGTAATTATTAATTATTAAAAAAATATTAGCAATTAAAAAATAGTTATTTAAAGAATTCGTAAATTGAAACCGTAGATATTATTTAAAAAATAGTTAATTTAACAAATTAGTAAATCAAACAAGTAGTTATTTAAAAAAAATTAGTGAACTGAATTCTGAATCTATTTTTAAAAAATTAGCAGTTTAAAAAAAGTTATTTAAAAAAGCAAGTAATTTAAAAAATCAGTAATTATATAATTATAATGAGTAAATTACAACAAATTAGAAATAATTGTTCGCAGATTTCGAATGAGGAGCCAGGTCACAAAACTAAAACAGAAACGAGAAATGCCTTTTACAATTTGAATAAACAAAAATATCAAACAATTGCACAATGGAAACATTCAAAAATAATGACAGTCTCTATTATTGAGGATAAAGAAGAGAAAAATGATCCGGGAATAAGTGGTGTGACACCATTAGCAAAAGATAATGCGACAAAACAAGATCAAGATTCTTCAAAGAAAGAGAATCAAGTGAAAAAAGAGAAAGAATACAATTACGAAACTGGACTCGACATAATGAATGTTCGTGGTCAATCAGTGACATTTAGACCGAAATTAACACCAGTACTTTTAAACTATCTTGAATTTCATAAAGATTTTGCTTTCGATGGAGGTGGATGCATAAGATTTGTTACAAATGATCCTGGTTCTCATTATCGGTATAATTAATTTAATTTCGAAATTTCAACTTTACCAATTTCATTTTTCTCGATTAATGAATAGATTTTTTCTATCTCCCTTTACATCAATTATGTTATGAAGGAATTTTTTGAAATCATTAGACATTTATTTTGATTAATTTCGATTTAATGATGAAACTAATTAATTAATTATTATTGAATATTTCAAAGATTTTCTCTCCCTTCAGTTCAAATATATTACGAAAAAATTATTTGAAATAATCCTACATTTATTTTTACTGATTTCCATTCAATGATTCAATTAATTATTAATTATAGGTATTAATCAAAAAATAATAAAATCAATAATTTAATCATCAAGTAATTAAATGATTATTTACTGTATTACTTCCTTGAAAAATTTCTGTACTCTCGAAACTTTCAACACCAATTTGAATAATTAATGTAACTACTAATAAATAATAATTAAGTGATTAACTAACGAATTACTTTCTTATAGGCTTTTTTTGGTTCATATTGAATTCGCAAGAGATATTCAAGCAAGTATTACTTATCGATTGGAAGACGCCAGCGACCAGCCATACAAAAATAATTTATATCTCATTTTAGGCAATAATTTTTCAGTTCAAACAATTTTGCCATTTCAAACAATTCAACTTGATTCCGGATGGAAGAAAAGGTAAGTCTTTTAGATAAAATCGCCTCATTAAAAAATTTCAATTACTTTTTCAACTCATTCAAGATTTCCTTCAAAACAAAATTAGAGCAAAATTTTTTAAAAAGTTTCAAGAGCAAAAAAATAGGTCAATAGCAAAAAAATAAGAATGTCCAAAAAATATATTTAAAATATATTTTTAAAAAATTATAACATTTTTTATACTCATTTTAAATCACAATTAATTAATTAGTAATAAAATTTATTAATTAAAATATTAAAAGAATTTTAAAAAAAACTTTTAATTCATTTTAATTAATATGTTTAATGGAATTTAATGTTTGCAACTTAAATTTGCTTTTTAATTTCAGTATTTATCTAACGAGTTTAAAAACAGTTAATGAAATTGGAGTGACATTTTTGCGAAGGGGAAGTTGTAGTCTCGGTGAAATAGTTGTTGGCACACTCAACGATCAGTGGATTACGTCATAATAAAAATACCTTTAGGAAATAATGTATCTCGACCGCGACCTATTCTGTGTGTTTTTGATCTAAAGAATGTTTATACTAAGTTGAGAGTCACTTTGTGAAAGGAGGACTTTTCATGTTCGTGGACACGTCGATATTTCAGCAATAGTTTTTGCAAAAACAATTCCTAACAGGTTGCGTGAGAGTCATTATCATCACCTGCGCGTATTTTCATTCAAAGTGTGCTTAAGTAATCTAGCTAATTTTCTATATATATATACAAATGTACAAACAAGATTCATTCAAACGCATAAACTCCGAAGAAAATGAAACCTATTGTACAATGTCAAATTTTAAAATTATTAACAAACAATAATAAAAAAGTATTTTCAATATTTAAATTCTCCTTTCTTTATCGCAAATAACTGAATTTATTTTATTCATTAATTAACTAAATAAATTTATTTACTGTAAATTAGTTTTAAGTTAAATTTATTTTAAATTTGTTTGTTCCTTTTCTTCTTTTCCTTTAATTTAAGAATAACTTTATTGTATTAATTACATTAGTTAATCAAATTTAATTTCTATTCTTTTCTAGTTCTTTAGAACCAATTAAAAATATACTAATTTGTCGTGACTCATCAAGTTGTTTAATTATTTAAAACTAATAACCGAAATCTTAATTTTTACCCTTCATTTCCCAGAGAAGTTTAATATTTTTTTCTCATCAATTCAATACTTTTTACATCCAGTTCAAAAGTTTATATCTTTTGATACTCATTCAATTTATCCTTTTTGATACACATAGAAAAACTTTCTACTCTATATTTAAATTAATTAAAAATTTAATAAAACTTAATAAATAAATGTTAATAGATAAAATTTAATTTCAATTTGACTTT
Organism: Leptopilina drosophilae; assembly: GCA_032873175.1. Taxonomy (NCBI): domain Eukaryota; kingdom Metazoa; phylum Arthropoda; class Insecta; order Hymenoptera; family Figitidae; genus Leptopilina; species Leptopilina drosophilae. The sequence goes on from CM065485.1 coordinate 12,461,210, forward strand.
CGTTCTTTTTTCATAAAAAACACTGAAATCTTAATTATAAATTCAAAATGTAAATTTTGATAACATTTGATGCAATTTGATTTTAACGAAAATTTTCGAAATAGTAGTAAAAAATCTATTTTACTTTTATTATTTAAAAAAATAACTAATTGAATTCAATTTTTTACAATAAAATTTTACGAAAAGATTGGATTATTTTTAAACATTAGGTGCAAATTTTTTTTACATAATTCAATTATTTTCAAAAATTTAAATAAATTTTTTTAAAACAATTTTATTATTTTGGTAAATAGTAAAATTCTACGCAAAAATGAAATTATTTTTATGTATTTTCATAAAATTCATTGAAAATTATTAAGAAAAATTAAAAAATCATTGAGATTCTTTGAAAGAATTCAATTATTTACGAAAAGTCTAATGAATTGCTATAGTGAAAATGTTATTTTCTGTCAATAATTTTAATAAAGTTTTAATTACAATTATTGAGAAAATTGATTATATTCAGAAAATTGAAGCAATTCTTCGAATGAATTCAATTATTCTCAATATTTTAATAGAATTACTTGAATGAATTCTAATAACTAATTTAATAAATTTTAACAAATTTTAAAAATCGAATGTTTAATTACAATTATTTAAAAAATTTTAAATAATTTCTTCCTAAAATTAAGTTCATTTCAAAATTTTCAATTCAAAACAATTCAATCATTTTCAAAATTTATAACAAAATTCTTTACAATAGTTTCTTATAAAAATTTAATTGCTTTCATATAATTTGACAAAAGTCTTCAAAGAATATTTGACTTTAGTAAATTACCTGAGATTACCGGAATATCGATTATTAATATAAATTAGTTTTATTGTTTATTATTATAATTTTTATCATTATTATAATAAATATCTAAAGATAATAGAATAGACAGGGATAAAAAATTACATTGTAAAACTGCAACGACCTTCGAAATGAAACAAACCTAACAACACGAAGTCACGAAAAAAAAATTGAAGTTAATGTTTACTATTATTCAGGTTAATGACACCCAACGTGTGCGTTTATTGCGGCAATTCACAATCGTGTGAAATGCAGTTGGACAGAAGAGTCGCATGACGGAAATCGTGGGACGCGGGATAGCGCAAGAATATTTATAAGATGAGATCAGCCCTCTTCTCTACATACAAATAGTAGTCAAGAGAGGAGAGCGCCGCTTACAACGACAGCATAAGAAAAAGTCAGAGAATGCAAACACTTTTCATGTCATTCTCGCTGATGCACTGACTTTAATTGAAAATATTTATGTCTCCCCGAAGAGAATAGGATAATTTATAGTCAATGAGCAAATTTTAATTGATTACAAATAAAACTTATTTTTCCTGCTATTCAGAACGTCTTTCAATAATTAAAAAAAAGACAAACTATGTCAATTGTTATAAAAAAAAGAACATTAACATGTTACCTAGAGAATTTCTGTGACTCACCAAACAACTTCTAAAGATTTTTTTCTACCATGACACCACATACTCTATCTAAAGAAAATTAATTATTAAATAAAGTTCTTTAAAAATAAATAGTTGAAAATAATTGAACATACCAAATGTGATAAAACAAGAAAGGAAAAGTTAAAAAAACTTAAAATTGTATAAAACAACTTCTCTTTCTTCTTACTTTTAGAAACTTTTTGTAATGAAAATAAATAATAAAAGAAATTATCGACGAGTTAATATAATAAACTCATTAAAAAAAATTCCCTAATTCGGCGAATCTGTGAAACTATTAATTAGTTTTATAATTAAATCAACACTTTTTTTTTATTAGTAAAATGCAGTTACTTTCTCTATGAAATAGATAATAATATAATTGTAATATATTAACAACATAAATAAACATTTGAAAAGTCGAGAATCTTTTTTCCAAGTTTATATTAAGAATGAAAAGAATTATGGACAAAAGTAGGTCGTTTAACTTCTCGCTAATTGTAAGTGTTTGATCGTGGCGTGCATTAAATTGTTTACTCAAATATTATTAGTGCATCACATATTATCATCCAGTAAATTCAATTCAATTATTAGAAGAAAAATTAACTTCCTTTAAAAAAAATTAGTTTCATTATCCGTTTGAGAAGAGTACATTAGAAGAATCATTATACTTATAATAATTTAATAAAGCAATAATAAATACTGGTAATTAGTTATTAGTGTTAATTATTATTAGCATAGATTTTTTTAATAGCTCCATTATAGTAAAATATATTTTTTCCTTAATAAAATATAAATAAAATATACTTAAATTATAAAATTGTCTTTACTGTTTACTAATATTTATCCAACAACTAAGACTAAAATTACTTCCAGAAAAGAAATCAGGAAAAATAATAGAATAAATTGCGTTCTAAGTATTGACCACAAAAAAAGAAAAGAAAGAAAAAACGATAAAGTGAGAACAGTGAAGTTCATAAATGAATTTGTAATTTAATAAAAAGTATGTAGTTCCTTTAATATTTTTCTTTAGAATTTCGCTTCAAAGTCACTTAATGAAATTCGCTTTCTATCAAGGGTAATTATGCGCTCTCGACATTCACGAATTATTGGAGCAACAATTTGAGAAGCCTATACACAAGATTCACTATTAAATCGTCAATTTATCATTCACGATTCAGATATTACGATCAATTATCTCTTTTGAAATTAAACGTTTAATTTTACAAAAATGATTATTTCACGTCCTCTCTCTCTCTCTGTTTTTCTTGAAAACTATAATCAATAATTAATCGATCATCGATAATAAATTATCGATTATTATATAATTAGTTTTCTATCAAAATATATTTCCTCTATCACGTATTAGTATATGTGTTACTCAATGAAAAAATGTGAAAATCGTTTTTTATTTTTTTGCATGTCATGAATACTGAAGTCATATTTACGTGACTATTATAGAGGTTTTGCAATGTGTGTACAAAATATGTTTAAAGGAACTTTCGAATCTATTAAAAGGAACCGCACCTGTCACTAACATAATAATGAATAGGTTCACCGACGAATAATACAAAAAAAAATGCAGTATACATTTTTTCAATCTGAGTAAAAAGAAAATTTGAAAAATGAAGACTTAAAAATTACAGGCAAATTTTCTGCACAATTTTCTTAATTAAAAATAAAGTTATATTTTTATGTACCGTAAAAAAGAACGGGACCTATTTTCATAAACAATGTATTATTTTTTTTAGATATTTAATTAAATAATAAATTAAATTATTAATACTCACAGGACAGCAATTCACTTGTCGAAATGCTTAAACATTTTCCTCTTCACAAGCGAAGTAGTTAAAACATCATCTAGTCAGACATTTCTCTGACTCGACTTCAGAATTTTTCGTCATTCCCCGTCCTTCTGAATTTCTTTTGTCGCATTTAGGATGTCCCACATTTTGAAGAAATTTGAGCTACAAAAAAGGAAAATTGTAAGTCAATTAAACCTATTATTAATTATTCCAGAAACAAAATATTTGTTTTAAATTATTGTTATTAAAAAAAATTATACTCATTCATTAAATTTAATAATACGTTTTGATTTGAAACTGTTTTACTTCTGCAGTATTTTTAAAAAACAATCATTTGTAAAAATATTTACATATTAACAATTGAATTAATATGTATGCTTAAATAATGGTCGAATTATTACATTACATCGTAAAATAATAAATGAAAATAACTGAATTTTTAATAAGTTTTGAATAAAAAAAGTTTCAGTTCAATACTTTTTAAAAAGACAATTACTCGGAAAAATATTTAAATAATAATAAAATAAGTAGTTAATTTATATATTTATTGACATAATTAGTTTTATATTGAATATATTATAATATTAAACACTGGAAATAATCATAAGGATTACCATTTTTTAAATATTTTTACCAAGAATTCAATAAAAAATTTATGCTTCCTTCTTTCACTAACAAAGTTAATATTAATTACAACAATCATTTAATTTGTTTACAGCCTCTTTTTCCAAAAAATCTTATGCCAAAAAACACCAATTCATTATTTTATTTAAGAATTTTTAAGTTATTTGGTATTTTACATGCGATGAAATTACTTATTAGGTTTTCAGATTAGTAGAGAAAAATATATGTTTCACTGTTTATCAAACTTTTATAAACTATCGAGTATTTACTCAAACTTATTTCGAATTACTGATAAATATTTATTGAAAAACAAAGAATATACTCTTTTTAATAATTTTCTAAACAATAAACTTTTACTGTCTGACGCCTTGACAAACTTTTTTCTAAACTCAATATTTTCAGACTTATAGACTATTGAAAATAGGCCTACTTTTAAAAATCATTCAACATTTTTCTATAAAGATTGAGAAAAAAATGTTTAACCAAATTTTAATGATCATAGATAATTTTCACATGAAATTTCCCATATACAATATAAAAAATAATGAAAAATTGTAACTAAAAATAAAAGTCTAATTATAATCAATAAATTTCTATATTGAATAAATTAATGAAATCACATACAGTAAATTCAGTGAGAATGCAACTCAATTTTCTTAAAATTTATACTAATAGAAATTTTAAAATGTTTAAAAAATTATTAATTATTCAAATTTTAAAATATTTTTTGCAATATTCTAGAACTGAGTGCAAATAATTCTTATTATACAATGTTAAATGAAAGAAAAGGAACTATAAAATCGAGTTGCATTCCGACAGGTTCTACTGTAACTTTAAAATATGTAAATTAATAGTTTTATCAAAACCATTAATTTGTAAGAAATTATTAGTTGCATTAAGCTATTAAAGTTAGGCGCGGGGGCGTTGGGAGGGGGCAAACTTTCTGGAGAAGAGAGTTTAGTAGTTAATAGCAATTAAAAATTGGAGAGAGTGCTGCGCTTCAAACTAATTAAAAAATTATCATTCTTTATTATAAAAATTACATAAATAACTTAATAAATTCTTGATATTAATCTTATATAAATTATTGTTATTTTTCAATATTGTTGGAATTATAATTTTTAATTAATATAATTATTGTTAAACAATTATTATTATTTTTAGGTAAATATTAATTAATTTATACCTAATTATTTATCCATTTGTAATTTATTATTATTTATTTATTATTACTTACTATTGTTATTATTACTATAAAAGTAAATAAAAATTTGTCAGTAAAAATAAAGTATATTGCGAAAATTAAATAGTAAAAATGAAAAATAAAACATTATATCTACTTAACTTGAGATACTTATTAAAGTATTATATTTACTGCTCAAAGTCATATTTAAATATTATACAAGCATAAAAAAAGTTGTTAGATAAAATTTATATATACATACTAGGAAATTTGACATCTTAAACATAATATAAAATACAAACTCGCGTTACTTTCTTCATTATTTCATCTATTTTTTCCCACAATTCTTTTTCTACTCACTTCAAAGTCATTAATATATACGTAAACAAGCATCGAAAGTAAAAGTACAGATTGCCAACGACACTCCCGGTTATTTATCTCATAGAGAAGCTTGTTGAATATCACTTTGTAAATCGAGATCTAATCCCTTTCAAATACTTTAGTAATGGTAAAATCTCAAATATCTTTCAAGAAAATTAATAATAATAATAATAATTTAATAAATGAAGGGAAAAAAATGTTTATTTATACCATTTTTTCTTGAAATTAGGATATTAAATTTAAAAACTATAGAATTTAATTTCTTTACGATTAAAAAAAATATATAAAATAAAAAAACCGTTTTTTTGCTATAAAAAAGTAATAATAATAATAAAAAATAATAATAAACAATTCTACCAGTAAAATTGCACTTTAATTTCTTGCAGTGATCAGTCACGAAAGGAAATAAAAACGAAACATTAAAGAGCATCTTCAGAAGAAAAATTAAATGAGAAGATCTTGGCCGTAGGCAACATCATGAGTTTCATACCTTATGTTTCTCTTTCTCTCTCGAGGCATTTCTCCTCCTGGATACTTTTGTAGAAAGGCCGAGAGAAGTTTGGTGAATGTGCGCACTTGGTTTGGTAGCAAGTTGTATGATACCATCTAAAAAAGAAATTTCAATTAGTTTTAAATAAAACAAAAATATTTATTAATATCATTGTCATTAATGTTATCATTATTCGTATATTGATATCATTAATATTATTATTATTATTATTATTATTATTATTATCAATAATATTATCACTACAATAACAAATAATAACTATAAAAAATTATCCACGCGAAACATGACATTCAATTTTTCATTATTATAATGCATATTACAAAATTTTTATTTTCAAATATATATAAAATTACATTTTTTAATAATATTAGATTCAGAATTTTAAAAATTGACCTATTAAATATTTAATTAATTATTCTTTTTGAAAATTTAAATAAAATTCTTCGCAATATCGTTATTAATATCAATATTAATTTTATGTAGAAGTAATATTTTTCTTTACGCTGATAATTCTGATGTATAACATAAAAATTAAAAAGAAATAAAATATTTTTATAAAAAGAATTGAGACTTTACCACAAATATAATTATTTATAGTTATATTGAAACAACTAAATCAATTTTTTCCTTAATTATAATGATGCGGAATACATGTTCGTGCAGTGAAGCGAACTTCCTTCGCCCTTTTAGAAAATGGAATCACTTTGATTTTTCCTTCCTCTCGTCTCTTTCTCTTGTTAATTGTAAGAAAGTGAACATTCCGGTGATTTATTTATTACATAATACGGCATTTTTTTCTTATTCCCATAGGAAAATTTTGCGCAGCAAACTTTTACTGGCAATATGAATATTATTACAAAGGCGTGTGTAATATGCGTGGGGAGAGCATTAGACGAACGCAAATAATTACGATGGGCGAACGACCCAAGATTTCCTCTTCATCTTCCATTATTGGTAACACTGCACTATCAAGTTTGCTTAAGCGTTTATGATGCAATGATAAATACCATAAACACAATGAAAAATAGATGTTTCAATTATTGTAAAATCACAACATTGAATATGCTAAAGGCAATTAATTTATATTTCTTAATTTGTATTTTTTCTTCTTCTCTCCACCAACTCATATTTGCAATTTTGTTCTTTTTTCACGCTAAATTTAAAGACAAAATATAATAACATTTATTTAATTCATCGCTAATTATAGTCTCTGTAATAAATTTTTTAATAACAGAATAACTAATTAAACGCGCATTAGAATATAATTACAAGTTTTTACTTTTCATCTAACTATTGTTTTGGGTGATATTTACATTTTAAATGCAGCGATTTCCTAATGAAATTAATTTATCGTAGACGCAAAATATTTTTTCTACTAATACATGAATAATAAATTTTTTAATTTGACAGTTCACAAAGAGTCATTTTTCACATTTAAATAAAAATCCACTTTTTTCATACGGAAAATAAAAAAGAATTACATAAAAAAAAATTTTTTTATAAGAAATCCAACAAAAATTAAAATCTAAATTTCTTTAAAAAATCCAAAGATTTATGTTTAAGAAAAGAATAATTTATTCATTCATAAAAGAAGGAAGATTCAACTTGTTTATTACAAACCGTCAACTTTCTTGAATATATTTTTAAAAATCTAGTAAAACTATTTTCTCTGCGAACTAATTTATCAACAAATATAACAATGAAAAATAGCAATTAATTTTTAATTTCACTTTTTTACATTCTTATTTCAATTATTATTCTATTAGGAACGGTAAATTTTATTCTATAATTTATATTACTAAAAATTTACTTTTTATTTATTTATGTAACATCTACTCAGAGAAAAAAATGTTGATGAAAATATTTCCTATTTGCATTCTTTTCTAAATGCGTTCTAGAAAATTAATGTCTCGTAATTTTCTGAAATTCTTTTCAACATATCTTGCAAATCCCGTGCATTTTGCAAAAAAAGGAAATGAAAAAGAAAAATGTAAAGGAAAAATGAAAAAAAAGATACTTATAAAAGTATTGAATCGCTATATCTTGTCTCTATTTATGCTAAATTGTTTCTTCTTTTTATAGCTCATGAGAGCAAAGCCAGCAAAGTCATGACTCAGAAGCATTTCAAGAATGTGAAATCAAGAGCAAACTATTGTTATCTAAAGAAAAATATTTTCGAAAATTCAAATTTACGCAAGAAATGAGTATTTCGGAAAACAAATCGGAAATAGAGTAACATGAATAAGTTACATAATAAAAAATACTGTAATTATTACAAAACTTAACGCCTCAATTCCTTCCCTTTTTATATACGCGCGCCTCTAGAAACTGTATCTTTTTCATTTTTTTTTATTTCTTCCTTCTTTCATTATTCTATATTACATTCTCGACTTTGAAATTCCTTTCTGTTACTTCCTCAACCTAATTCTTAAATCTTTCACAGTTTCGTTTTTGCATTCCTCTCTCTTCTATATTCCTTTTAAGCAATCTTCCATTAAATCTCGTTTATTTTATACTAATAAACCTTGCCACACGCGGTAAAACCTGACAATTTAGATGCCATTCCGTTGAAAAATGACAAGAGAGAAGAGAGGAGAGAAGCATCTGGCAACGCCGAAGAGAAAAAGGAGAAAAAAATATTGTATATGTATATATGGAAACACGAGAAGGGCAGAAAAGAATGGATGGGGAGAAAAATAATAGAGAGAGAGTACACCCGAGAGTACACCGCGAGTACTATACATTAACAGTAGGAGAGGGAGAGAATCTGAGAAGGTGCCAGTCACTGACCAGACTACAAGCAGTTACATTCGAAGAGGACGTGCACCTTGCGATACATTTTCGATTTGATTGTTGTTGTTTTTTTTAATTTTCAAATTCATTTTTTACCTGTGATTGTTAACTCAAGTTGTGTGAAGTGATTTTTCTCCGTAAGGAACCATGTGACCCGGAAAGAGGAAAAACACATCAAACTGGTACGTCGTTCTGGCAAAGAAATCGTTGGAAAAACTTCTCATTAGATTTCATCTCATCAAGTTCATTCACTATAACCTGTAAAGAAAATATGCGGTTTTATTCATCGTTACTCAATGAGCGGAAGCGTTTATTAAACAAAAAAAGTAACATGTGACTTTTCTAAAGTGATCGAGTAAAAGTGGAATTAACAAAAAGTGAAGTCTGCAAAAGTGAATCCCGAAAATTAATTTAATATTAATCAACTCTTGTTAATCTATCAAATCTAATTTTAATTATCTATTTAATTTATTTAATTATCTGAAAATTCCATTTTACAGTTGTATGTTTTATTTTCTTCTTTTAGATTAAATAAAACTTTTTATTGCATTTCTTTTTCAAAAATCTGATTTTATAAATCTTTTAAAATTTTTTCAATTTGTTTTAACGTAACAAAAAATACTTTTCATTAATAATTTTATTTGTTTATTTCTGGGAAAACAATAGCAAACTAAAGAACAATAATTGAATACAATGTAACTTTTTTTTGCCAAGTTGAAATAAGTTTCTCTAGATCAGAAGGAATTTCTTGTATTGTGGTTAAAAGCCATTCTCTTGCTTCAGATATTTTTCCAGGAGTTAAAAAGACTATACTATAAACTCGTAACACAAACCATAAATTCTTAATGTAATACACATAGAGTGCTACAAATGCATAAAATATACGTTTTTATACACATGTCAAACCAGTTTTATATTATTATGGATAATAATTTGCGTGTGAATCGTGACAAGTGTCTAAATTATAGAAAGTAACGTAAAATAATTAACATTTCCATAAAAATATTTCGTTTCTCCCCCATAAAATACAGAGTGCATAATTACCGTTTTATAAGATTTTTAATAACCTCTTTTTTAATTTACAGCAAAATCCATAAATTTCCCAAAAGAACTAAAAAATAGTTTGACATTTATAAAAATTTGATTAATTTTTCAATTTATCATGAATTGTGCAATGCTGAATGTATTTTTCTTTCGAAAATGTAAACAAAATTCCGGCACTTCACATTAATTTACTAAAGATAAAATTTAATGCGACTTAAAATCATTTTATAGAAAGAGATGATAAAATTCAATTAATTTAAATTTAAAATAATGTCGAGTGACAAAACTTTTTTCTTTTAAATAAAGAATTCTTGAAGTGCTTAATAATTTCAGAAAAGCCATAAAACCAGTTTACTAATAAATTTTCAAAAAGTAGAATTTTACGATGAGATAATATTTTAATTTTTCAGACATTTTAATAAACGAAAAAAAAGAATAATTTAAGTTAAAATCTTGATAGAACAAAATGAGGCTAAACAAGAAATTCTTCTCTCTAAAGAAATTATTATTTACCACTATAATAATATAATATTCTCTATATTAAAAAAATTGCAGATTTAGTTATGCTAATTAAAATTTAACGCTTTTGCCAGAGGAATTTTCAGCTTTCTTACACCAGTATGGAAGAATGGAGTTAATTAAGAACTTGAAATTTTCGCGAAATGATTAATTATGCTATATCTACGATGTAGCACTAACAGTCTTGCGTTTCATTTCGAAGCACCAATGTACAAGAGCATTATTTCCTTAATTTACAGATCGTCGAGGCCCAGCCAACTGTAAATGGAATCTACTGACCTTAACGAAATTACAGAGGATACTGATGATCATACCAAGCTAATCGATTTATCACTAGATCGTTAATTCAATTACATTTAAAAATTGACAATTTAAACACAAATTCCTAGTGAAAGTCACTGATAACTAATGTCATAATCAGTATAATAATCGATGTCATAATTAATGATCAATTTCATTATTCACATTATCGATAATTAATATTGTCAGCTAATATTCAATGTCACAATTAGTAACAATATAAAATAGCAATAATTTCAAATGAACGATCAAATCTAGTGATAAAATAAACAATCTAGTGAAAAACAAAATCGTACTGAATAGATAATGAAAATTAAAAATAATTAATTAAATGAAAATGGAGGACCAACTTGCATTGGGTCTTGATTCAACAGTCAGAAGTCAAGACTCGACAAATTCGAAGGACTCAAAACTGTCGAAATTGTCAAAGGAGACAAACATTTCCCGAATATCAAAAGATTCAAAGGCCGAGTCGAAGCATTCAAAGGATGTTCTTATATCGGCAAAACATAAACATCAACATTCGCCACAGCATCTACAGGAGCAGGAGCCGAGGCAGCATAGAACACAAGTCAAGGACGACACCAGCATTCTTATGTTCACATCCTGTGGACAATTACTTCTCGGTAAGGAGTCACTTTCCTGCAAATTAAACATTTAATTAGACACAAATAATTACTGGAACTTTTTTCTTTTCATTGTTATTTTTTGTAATTGTCCTTAATTGCTGTATGGTAGAAGAAAGCCTCGCTTATATCACAGGGAAAATTTATCAGCTTTAAAACGAAGTACATATATATATATACGTATAGTTAAAAGTTTCTTTCCGAAGACAACTATCGATAACAATCGAATAAATTAAAGAAGCATCTAAGATCTCAAGAGGCAATTTTCTAATGGACCATGAATAAATGTATTATATTTTTTTCTTTCACTTTACAAATATAGTAGTCTATAAAATAAAAATCTTTACACATAAAACAGAAGATAATTAAATAAACTATCACTGTCGAATCTTTTACACCTAATTAACAAAAAATAGTAAAAATTGTACTTTTGCATTTTTTTTAAATTCAATAAAAATTCTAAACATATCAAAGACACAATAAAAAAATACATAAATTATTTTCCAACACCATTCCAATTGACAATTTTCAATATTTTAAATTTTAATGCTCTTAAATTTGTGAGAAAGTCTTATTTATGTGATAAAAATGCACATAACAAACTTGTAAATTTTGTTTAACGAAGCAAGATAAAATAAATTGATAGCGAATAGTAGTCATATATTTTTCTCTACTAATCTGAAAACCTAATAAGTAATTTCATTGCATGTTTCCTCCTTAAAAATATATTATTTTTTTCGTAATTATTGGAGTGGAACTCATACTATCTATTTTTTTAAATATATTTCACGATTATTATTTTATAACTAGATAAGTACACAAATTTTGATTGTATAAAAATGGCGAAAAGAATTTTAAAATTAATCATTTACAAAGGCTAATAATTTCTCTAAGTCCTTTTATTATCTTTATATTATAAATAAAATATACATAAATAAACAGGAAGCAATATTATACAAGGTATTTGAAAACGAAATTTTTAAGAAGTTATAGTGATTCTAAAAAACTTATTTAAGATGTTTTAAGATGAAGAAAAATATTCATTTATGGATATTTTCAATGTAAAGAATGTAATTTCTCTTCGTTAGGTATTACATATAGTGAAGAATAATTATTTATTTTTATTATTTTTACTACCATTTTTAGTATTTTTATTTCATTCTTCTATTAGTATGTTATTATATTATGGTTATCATTCTTATTAGTAATATTAATTGTGATTATAAAACTATAGTACAATTCAAGTAAACTTTCAGTTATGAACTCTGTGAAGAAAATAATTTATTCAAATTAAAAGAAAAACATAATTTGACGTTATAAAAAATTATTATTTGAACTGAGTCCGTAATAATAAGTCATCTACTTTTATTACATTTATTATGAAAACGTAACAATAAAGATTTATTTACTTTTAAAACAATCGCCTTGTTAAATTTTTTCCTCCCAGAGTTCAAGTTTTAAATGCACTTTATGCAATCAAAGGTAATTTCACTTTTTCTATTTTACAATAAATACTTTTTTTCATAAATTACGATTATGAAGACATAATTTTTTTTCTTCAAATTTCTTACAACATATTTCTGGTTTACTCTTATTATATTTGAACGCAATAATTTTAATATCGAAAAGCCATTAAATACTTTTTGTTTTTTAATAAATTTATTAGAAACTAAGGCAAACTTTTAATAAAATATTTAGAAAAGAATGAAAAAAGAGAAAAATTAAAACTTAAAATATGAAAATATGTCGAATATGAGAATATGTCAAAATAAATAGAATCATACCTCAAAAATCAATTAAATAAAATGAATAAAAATTAGAAAAAGGAAAGTTTGATTAATATTATCAGTAGTCGAAGAATGTAAAAACAAAATTCCAGGAGAAGATGAAATTGATAATATTTGTGTATCAATATCAAAGTTAATTATTCAAAATTATGGTATGAAAATTCCAAAATAAGTGAACAAATTCTTTCGGCACTTTCACTGTCAACGAAAAAAATTGATATTGTAGAAAGTAAAAAGTGCCTTTGAATATGAAAATTAAATTTCACTTTTCATTTTCGTGTTAAATATATTCAGAGCAGCAGTTTATATAGCTTCTTCTGAATTTTAATGAATTTTCTTTTCAATAAATTTTTTATGTTCATTTTTAAATATTATTTTTAATAAAGAATAAAGAAACGTTTATTTATTTACTTAAACTTATAGTGTATAAATTATTTTTCACGGTGATGAATTTATGACATTACTTTATTAAATTTAGTTTACAATTTTCGTCAATTATTTTATTTTTCATTTAGTTGTTTTTTAAACTAACTATTTACTTTATTGTTTCTTTTCAATTTTTTCCTAAATTATTTATTTTTTATTAATTTTATTCACTATCTGCTTTATTTTATTCATCAATCCTTTCTTGTTTACTATTTTTTCAAAAATTTGAATTTTATTAAGCGATTAATTAATTTTTAATGAATTGTGCAGAGAAAATAAGGTAAAACACGTTTTTAAGTTTTAATTTTCAAATAATATTTGCTCCAACAATGCTTTAATCTACTGCTTTATTAAAACTTGATTTATTATTTAACCACTGCTTCACATTTATTTTACTGTATTTTAATTATTTTGTGTTTTCATTTAAAAACATTTTTATGATTACTTTTTGTTTGTTTAATTTTGAATTTATGTTTAATTTGAAAATTGCTTTATTCATTTTATGAAAAATATGGTCGAATTTTCCCACAAAGAGTTTAATTTAATTCTCTACTTTAATTAGAAAAGAGAAAATAAAAGAAAATTGTTTGTTATTATTAAAAATATTTTTTAAAAAACTGTTTATTATTTCGTTTCTTCAGGAAGTTAAAGTAAAAAAAGAATTTAGTTCATAATTAGAATTATTTTAATAATTCCTGAAATTATGGATAGTGATTTCTATTGATTATCTGCTAGTAAAAATAAAAAATTGTGTAATCTAAATAGCAATATTGTCGTTACTTTTTCAGGAGTCGTTCTAGTCGTATTTGGAATCCTAGTCTTAGTTCATGGAGCTGCATTGGGTGGTACTGGAGCTGGTCTTTGGGCGGGTGCAAGTGCTCTAGTTTCCGGTGCATTAGGAGTGGTGGCAACCCTTGCAAATAAATCAAGTTCAGGATTTTCAACAGCTCATCTCGCATCGAGTTTAGTGGCCCTTGCATTGTCAAACATGTCCGCAATAACAGCACTCGCATCAATAGTCAGAGATTCGCAGAGGTCAGAATTTACTCTGCTCGCTGTTCCAGTAAGTTTCCAACATAATTCAAGACACACCGTTACTGGCCTTCCTTTTTCTTGTTCTTTTGCTAAATTGCTCCTTTTCCTTTCCCCCAACACTTAACGCCATATTTTTCTTCCTCTGTTCCATCTTAATGTTCGCCATTTTTTTCATCTTCCTCTTCATCTCTACTTCAACTTTTTCATTTTATTCTGCAATAAAAAAGAAACAATTCATACCGTTGAAATTTTACAATATCCACATTTTCTCGAGGCGAAAAAATGATTACATTTTTTTTCTTCATAAATTCTAATTTTCAAGTTAATTATTTAACGTTTGAAAATTGAATATTTTCATGATTGAGAGCATATATCTGTTTTGTTAATTTCTTTTCCTTTGCTAATCTTTGTTAATTAATGGAGCAACGAATGCTGACCTAGTTTCATGCGAGCCGGTGGATACTCACCTGAAACGATCAGCGATTCAACAAGTTTTGGCAAAAAAAAGAAGAAGGGGCAAAGGGGGAGCCGCACGGAGAAAGTTCAATGCCAATGTGAAATTTTTTACAGGTCAATACATTTAACTGTGTCTAATATGCACACCTACAAATTTTTAAATTTACTCTCTCAAGTCTCTGATAGAGAAGGCGTGGCTCTCCTTTTGATATCTTGATCGTGAATCACATTTAGAGAAAACGCTAATTCAATGTGTACACTTCTAAAGATGGAATTTCCATCAATTATACTTTATCATTATGCGCGCAGAATTTCGCATAGATCTTTAAAATAAAATATTTAAAAATTGAAAAAAAACATGATCGTGAGATTAAATTGCAAGGAAAAAATATAATTTGCTTCTCACTATTGTTCTAAATAAACAAAAACAATATTAAATGATATAAAAATATATAATCGGATATATTTATTACTGTTCATATTTTCCCGAAACAAAAAAAATATAAAAATAAAAAAAAATTAAATAAATAATAAATAGAAATAAAATAACTAATAAATATTTAAGAAATTTAAAAATAATATTAAATTAGAACAATTCAATAATTAAAAATGAAAGAAAATGAAACTAGTGGATCTAGATGTTTAAAAACTGATATAATTTATCGGTAGATTGTAAAATGATGAAAAACTGAAGTTTCCGATGTGCATTCGAGTTTAATGTTCCAGAAGAGATAGTGACCCTCATCAAGCGAAAAACCGATACACTGTTAGAAATATCTATATGAATTTTCAATAACATGTAAGTGAAGTCCATATCAATACGTGCTACTGAATTTTCAATAACATTGAGTTGAATATTCAATAACAGCTGTAATTGAAAATTCAATAACATGGAATTGAAAATTCAATAACACGGAATTGAAAATTCAATAACATGGAATTGAAAATTCAATAACAACTGTAATTGAAAATTCAATAACACGGAATTGAAAATTCAATAACACAGTATTGAAAATTCAATAACACGGAATTGAAAATTCAATAACACAGTATTGAAAATTCAATAACACGGAATTGAAAATTCAATAACACAGTATTGAAAATTCAATAACACGCAATTGAAAATTCAATAACACGGAATTGAAAATTCAACAGAATGTAATGGAAAATGCAACAACACGGAATTGAAAATTCAATAACATGCAATAGAAAATTCAATAACACAGTGTTGAAAATTCAATAACACGCAATGGAAAATTCAATAATATGGAATTGAAAATTCAATAACATGGAATTGAGAATTCAATGACATGGAATTGAGAATTTAAGAACATAGAATTGAAAATTCAAGAACACGGAATTTATAATTCAGTAACATAGAATTGAAAATTTAATGATATAAAATTGGAAATTCAATAACATAGAATTGAAAATTGAATAATATTAATATAAAAATTATGAATTTATAATTGAAAATTCAATAATAGATATGAAAATTGTTATTGGAAATTTAATTAGAAATTGAATTACATAAAGTTAAAAATTTAATAACACAGATTTAAAAATTTATTAAAATTTAACTGAAAACATAATAGTAAATTGAAAATTCAGCTAGAAATGGTTTAAAAGTAAAATGCATATATAACTTATATATAGTTTATTATTGCATTTTTAACTACATTTAATGAGGTGACCGAGTTAAAAAAAAGTTTTTAACTTTGAATTAAATTACACCCTAAACTTATTTGTAAAACTGTTTAGTTCTTCTCCTAATTTTTTGACTGACATATCAAAGTTTGTCAATCTTCGTTTAGCTCCAGCAGCCCTTTTGTCTCCTTCTTCCTTCGGATTTATTTTTAATATGATTCTGAAACCAAATTTAAATTTTTTATATGTTTTAAAATATTTATTTGATGATTGTAAACAGTAATATGAAAAATTTAATTACCTTTGAATAAATTCGCACGTCTTTGCCAAATCAATAGGATACGAATATCCAAAGCAGTAATAACAGATAAACACAATAAAGATTCCTTCTAAAACATCGTTTGTTTTAATCAAGTTTTGATTT
The DNA here is from genome assembly GCA_032873175.1 of Leptopilina drosophilae. Taxonomy (NCBI): domain Eukaryota; kingdom Metazoa; phylum Arthropoda; class Insecta; order Hymenoptera; family Figitidae; genus Leptopilina; species Leptopilina drosophilae. Next base: position 12,478,244 of record CM065485.1, read on the forward strand.
TCAATGTATACGTAACATTGACTTCTTTCATCATACAAATTTGCTCCTTTTACAACTAAAGTAGGTGTTGGTCCTATTTTACTTTTAATTACGGAATCCTCTTCTGAAATCTAAAAAAACAGAAATATTTCAGTACAGTACATCAATCAAAACCATATTACCATTAAAATAAAATATTCTATTGTATAACAATAATAAATTTTAGTCAAATTTTCCTTCAATAAGCATTACACTTTCTTTTTAAATAGTTAAATTTTTAACTTACATCAAAAACTTGAAACAATAGATCCTGGTTCTCTTGAAAATGCTCTACCAAAAGGGGAAACATAACCGTGTTGTTTGGTATTTTGCTTTTAACAACTTCAGTCATTACTTCGGCCTCATCCAATATTTTTTCTATTTTTTCTGCATTCTTTTTTGCCGCATTCGACAAACTTTGCTTCCGGTTGATTGTGAAATTCTCGCTAATACATTTAAAATATTTCCTGATGTCATCTGCCATTTCTCCAATAGCATTATTCCAAATTGGAAACATTTTATCTCCCATTAAAATATCAACATGAACATTCAAAAAGAAAGGCTCACTAAAAAATTGCCATTTTTGAAAAATTCTTTGTTAATTTATATTGTTTTTAAAAATGTTAATGAGCTATAATTTAGTTATTGGTATTTTTTTATATTTTATTAATTAATCATTGTGAGTGCAAATTAATTTAAGACAAAGAAAAAAAGGTATGTCTCGGGACGGAAAATAGAATAATTGCTTTTTTCCTAATTACGGCTCATTAAATTTTAAAATGTGTATTGAATCCTTATAAAATGACCTTTCGAATACATTTTGAACGACATTTCTACGACATTCAGAACGTTGCTTATTTTATAATTCAACAATTAAATTTACAATATCTTTTTGCAATGTTTTACGAAAATTATGGAAAGTAACTGAACTACCAGCCAGGTAGCAGTGAAGAACCCACAGGCCGTCACTGCTACTTGACTGGTATTATCCCTGTTTTTCGCGCAACGAGCGAGTTCTTCGATTATACTCCTCATTTTTAAACTTTATAAAAAATTTTTATACAAAAGTATTAATTAAACATTTTTAAAAGATTTGGAAATCAGCGGTAATTTTCGATTTCTATAACCTTATGGAAAATAATAAGTATCTTAAAATAAGATGCCTTCTTTTTACAGTGTGCTTCCTTCAATACATAGTTAGTGTTCGATATACATATAAGAGGGTATTTTTATTAGGAAGTACAGGTAATGTTCAAAAATATGGAACAGCAGCATTGGCCAATAGTGTTTAAAAAATTAGTTCTATATCATTTTTTCACTTTTAAAGATATTTTATCTTGAAAATCGATCTTTAGTTTTAGTTAGTAGTAATGACATTTTTACCTCCACTGAGAAAAAAAATTATTTGATTCAAACAAATTTTGTTTAAATCAAACTTAAAATATCTTTGCTGTACAGTCAAACATATTTAACTTTAATTCAAACATACTTTCAGGTTCAGTTTAAGAGATTATAAATTGAAATGAAACATAAATTGTGGTTGATTTTAAATTATCTGTAGTTAACTTTCGAGTCTGATTAAAACATAAAATTTTTAAACATAGTTTTGGTTTAAACCGTACCAGAAAATTTGTTTGATTTAAATATAATTATTCAAACAAATAATACTTTTGAATAAACGCAGTAGATATTTTCTATATATTGAGATTAAACTTACAAACTAATTTCAATTAAACAAACTCATCTAACATTACTTTTGTATTTCATTTAAGTATAATGTTTCCTCAGTGAATTATAACAGTGAAAAAATGATTATTTGAACTAAATAATATATATTATTTTGGATTGATCATTTAACTATTATCATAATTTTTACTTAGATAAAAAAAATATTTGAACCAATAATATATTTTTATTTGAGCTAAATACCAGTTAATGTATTAAAATTTTATAGAATTTTGAATATTAATTACCTTTTTAAATCCTTAAAAATAATCCTAGAATATTATCTTCTTTTTAATCCAACACTTCACAATAAAATCACTAAAAAATTGTTTCGTCTAACGCAGAATTAGTATTTATCCGGCAAATGCTCAAGAGCAACTGACGCTTCAAAGGCTTTTGGGGGAAAAAATTGTCAGAAAATGTAAGAAATTTTCATATACTTTTACTATATTCTACAATTTGAGAAATTTGACAAACTTTTGGTTCAAATAAATCCATACGAAAAAAAACGGGTCCTGAAAAAGTCGTAAAACAGACTCTTTGCAATAAGAAACTCTCACGAACGGTCATCCTAAGACAAACCAGATGTGGCAAACCTTTGAAACCGAAAAAATATTTCAAAAACATTTTCATCTTTTATTACAAAATCTTTTCTAGAAAGAAAACATATTTTCGAAAAAATTTCATAAATATTTTACAATATTTAGTTATTTATAACAGTACCTATTAACAATAATTATAAAAAAAACATTTATTTGTAATTATTAAAGACGATATATTTCTCCTTAAAAAAAAGATTGCTTTCTCAATTTTTATTAAACACTTTGACTATTTTACAGGAAAAAGTGTTTAAATTAATCATTATTATTAGATTAAAAAATAATTCTGGTATACTTAAAAAAATATTTCTACCCCTTAAGGCGATATCAAAGTCGATGTGATTTTCCCATTGTAGCTCAATACAAAAATCCAATCGACTTCGCCATCGCCTTAAAAACAGTAAAAATTCTTTTATACATTAATACATTTTTAAAAGAATTCTTAGTAAACCAGTACTAGTACAATAATGGCATCAATAAAAATTCTGTGCTACGCCAGTACATTTTTAGTACTGCACCAGCATTGTGTATTTATACTAAAAAACCTGTACACGATTTAAAGATTGAACTTTTTAACAAGAGATTTTAATTGAATTGCGAATTTCGAAAAGGGCTCAACTCTGAAAATCGTAAGAGTCATTTTCACTGTCTTTTGTTATATAAAAATGACACTTACGGTTTTTAGAGTTGAGCCCTTTTCGAAATTCGCGATTCAATTATTAGTAATACTTTTGAGTTTTCAATAACACTAACATGACTTTTCAGTAATATTGAATTTTTAGTAACAGTATTGAATATTCAATAACAATAATGAATTTCCAATAACAGTATTACATTTTCAATAACAATACTCAATTTCCAATAACAGTATTGAATTTTCAATAACAGTAATGACTTTTCAGTAATATTGAATTTTCAATAACAGTATTGAATTTCTAATAACAGTATTGAATTTCTAATAACAGTATTGAATTTTCAATAACGGTACTGATTTTTCAATAACAGAACTGAATTTTCAATAACAGAATTGAATTTTCAATAACATTAATGAATTTTCAATAACTTTGTCTGTATTTTTCAATTACAAACCAATGAATTTTCATTTTTTCAATAACAGTAATGAATTTTCAATAACTGCGTCTGTATTTTCAATTACAGAGTAATGAATATTCATTTCAAGTTCTTTAATTTTCAATTCAACATGAATTGAATTGAAATTCAATAACTTGAGTAATTGAAAAGTTGTTGAATTTTCAATTCTTTTCTAACAGTGTATATACGTAATCTAATAGGTACTTAGATTTACTGATGTCTCTCGATTTTTTAAAAATAATGACTAAATACATGCAGTGCAATATTGTTTGTAATTGTAATTACAAATCCAGCAAAATTTAAGTTTTAAATCTTTTTATCATTTTTTAGTTTTTAAATTTAAAATCTAATTTACAGAATAGTTGATATTACATTTAAATAAAAATAAATTCAATTAGGTAAAATTTTAAATGTCCAATTAGGAAACAAATTGAATTACATTGAAAAAATTAACAATAATTTAAGTCAAGTGAAATAACTTTAATGCTTTAATTAAATATAATTAACAATTTAGTTGGAATAAAATAAATTAAAATAAAGAGTTTGAGCAATCCAATGCAATTTCCAGAATTTAAATTAAATTAAAACGAAAAATTCAATTGAATTCGAAAAAGTTCAATTAAATTATAAATAAATAAAAAAAGTCCATTTTTCAAATGAAGAAAAATTTTTAATGATGATTATTTTTTTAAAGATTAGATCAATCGGGTGAAGTTTTCATTATTTGTCTCATTCTTATTCCTTTAAATTTAATTTATTCATTTATTCTAATGAAATAAGATTTAAAAAAACAAATTAAATTATATATTACTATTTAACTTATTTTGTTCTAATTGAATTGACTGCTTTTCAATTTAATTTAAATTCTTCAATTGAATTATATTGTTAATTTTCTTTACATTAATTTATTCTAATCGAATAAAAGTGCTAATTATATTTACTTTAATTTATTCCAATAGAATTGAATTGTTAATTACATTTAATTAAATTTATTTTTTAAATTTATTTCTTTTGATTATTTCCATTTCTTTTTGCTTTTCACTAAATAATTTTTTTAAATTCTACTTTTTCCAATAGAAGGTAAATTTGAATCAGGAAGAATATTTATTGAAATTATAGATCAATGAGTGAGTTTTTTTATTATAATTCCATTATTATTCCTTTTAATTTAATTCTTTCTAATTAGGTACATAAGATTCAGCAAATAAATTAAACTAAATTCTTCTATTTCATTCAATTAAACCTATTGTAATTGAATTATATTTTTGAATTTAATTAAATTTAAATTGTTCGAATTGAATTAAAGTGTTCATTCTCTTTACTTTAATTTGTTTCTATTAAATTGTATATAACTATTTACTTTTTCATAGCAATCGAATTAAATTGTTAATTATAATGTTAATTCTATTTCTTTCTTTGAATTTTTTAAATTTCTTTTTGCTTTTCTCGAAATAATTTGTCAAAAATCTGGTGGAAATTCTTTATTATTTTTCAAAAAGAGTGGAATTTAAATGATGAAGATTATTATTTTCAATTTTAGATCAATGGGGTGTTTTAATTATTAAAATGAAAAAAATTAAAAAATCACTTAATTTTCACCAGGTTTCTGACAAATTATTTTGTAAAAAAATATATTTAAAAAAATGAACTTAATTTGACTAAACTAAAAAATATATAATTATCAATTCAATTGGCTTAGAGTAAATTAAAATAAATTTAATTAACCTTTCAATTCGATATGGAGTAAATAAAAGTAAATATGATTAATAATTTAGTTCGATTGAAGTAAATTAAAGTAAAGATGATGAATAATTTAATTCGATTAGAATAAATTAAAGAAAAGAGAATTAACAATTTAAATTAAAAAGAAAAATTCAACTCAAGTTGAATTTAAAAGAAAAAATTAGTTTAACTACAAAAAAAATATTTAAATTTATATTAATAAAAACAAAATAAATATTTAAGACTTCATTCGATTGTTCTAAAATTAAAAAAATTCTCATGATTAAAATTCAACTCGATTTGCAAAAGATATAAAATTTTCTGTAGATTTTTGACAAATTATTTAGAAAAAAGCGAAAAGAAACTTTCATAATTGGCCAAACGCGATAAAAAAATTCTCAAGACACAAGTTTTTTGCTCCAGTAAATACTTGGAGTTTCTCTCTACAACAAATTACACAAACCCCAAACCACAAAATTCCGGTTTCAATTTCTGTTTCAGAATTGAAAATTGCAATTTGAATAATACCGTAGAATTTTGCCTCTCTCTTGATAGGAAGAGGAAAATCACGCAGTAGATCGTAACATTATTTTTCTTAGATTTCTGTTTCTCTTGTTCTATAGGGAGAGGAAGATCACGTAGTAGAATTTGAGGATGGATGGTCCCGACTTCTGGCAAGTATCGGTCTGTTGATTGCCAGTGTTGCTGATCTTTTGGTATCCGGATACATTTGCGTGACCCTGACTCCCAAGCTCTGTGGCTGTCTCAAGTCAAATCCCGATGATGAGACCGATGGACGGCTCAAGACCCGCAACATGGTTCACCAATGGGTAATTGCACAAAACCACGTGCCCAAGAGCCACCAGCCGATCTACGTGGTGCAGTCGGTGATGCCAATGCACCCTATAATTCAGGTAAATATCTAATGTTTTTGTTGTTTTTCTTGTTCGCATCCATCGCGTTACGAGTCTTGACCTCATCGTCAGAAGTCAGTGACACGATAGAAAGTTCAGTAGGCACGCGAGAATGAGAGAGAGAAAGAAAGAAGAAACGTTTTTCCCGCTCGAATCGCTGGGAGAAACTCTCGCGGTAGACTGCCGCGGGCAATTGAATGCCTACATTTAGGAATTTCGAGGACGACCACAATATATATGTGTGTGTGTATTGACTCGGGAAAATAGCCGTGTAATGAGATCCATCTTCTCATTTGTTTCAGCATCCTTATGGAATGCATCCACCGCCTGGGAAATATCCCACAGGGTTTGTACCAGCCGGAACTCTTCCTTTAGCAGCTCCTGGATACGGCGCCATGCCCATACTTCCGCACATGGGCTATCCCAGTCGACCACCATCGCAAATGGTTTGTATTCTCTTTTCGTTTTTACTATCGTAATCATGACTACTTTTCATTGAGTAATAAATTTTCCATTCCCCGCAACTGCAATTATAATCTACATTCACATATGATAATAAAAATAGGGTTTGAGGACTTTTCCCAGTAATAAAGGGTGAATTACAGTGGATTGGCACTTTTATGCCCTTAAATTCCAAACCACGTGTCCAGAATTTCAGTCCTTTTTAATGCCCTTCAAAGAATCCAAGTTAATTAAAAAGCATTAACTCCGCAACTAATGATTCCATTAAACGGCATTAAAGTGAATTAATGGTCACGTGATTACAGAGAATTGAATTGGATAAATATGAACAACTTAACAATAGAAAAGGGATTCATTAAGATTGAAGGCAAAAACGGAATTGGTTTGGAATTTAAGAGAATAAAAGTGCCAATTCACTTGATTCACCCCTTCATTATTTCCAAACGAAATTTTTGTTTTTTCCCTTGATTCTAAAGAATATTCTAATTCACTCTAAAAATGTTGAGATACTCAAAAATTGTTCTATTATACATTCATTTACGAATTTCTATAATTATATAAATTTATTCGAAAACATCCATAACTTCTTTTTTAAATAAATATTTAATCATTACTATTTTCCAATAGCAATTAGATTTTCAAAAATTTCAAATTCAAACCTTTTTGAAATTCAACAACAAATTTCTTCTTGTTTTATAATAATTATAGATAACCCAGTGACAAAATCATTATTTTATACATATTATGTACAAGAATATTGTTGCTGTAACTTATTCAAAATTATTTTCATCATTTCAATTCAATTGTCCTTTTTTCAGAATTTTTAACTAAAATTTTTCTTTAAATTATCTACTTTTACTAATTTTTGACAAAATATTTTCAGAGTTTTCAAATCCACTTGTTTACAATTTAATTTTACGAAATTTCGATTATTCAATTATTTCTATAAATTTAGGATATATTGCATTTAATATTTAATAATTATCTAAAATTTTAACTAAAGTTTGTTTCCAAATAAATTTTTATTAGAAAATTCAACGAGAATTCAGTTATTTAAATACAAAAATAAATAAGCTATTTAATAATTGAATGTTTCTTAAAATTGAATTCTCATAAATTACGTAACACGCTTTTATTGAAACTTTGAACCTCCCCCTATATAACAAAATCGTTTTACCCTTCCCCCTCACTATCATTGTTACGTATTTTTTAAAAATATTTTTACTAACGTTTTTCGAAATTTTGATTAATACTATTATTTATAATATTCATATCGTACAATATGAATAAAAAATTAAGTTTAATATAGAAAGCATTAATTCTTTAATCATACTGAACAATCGAAATTATAAATTATAAAAGAGATTAAGTTCGTTATATATATTACGTAACAATGATGATTCCCCCCTCTATAATATATAACTTTTTCTCGACCCCCCTCCCCCCTAAAACGTTTTACGTAATTTATGGACAGCCTCAAAGAATTTTATCAACAAATTTTTAAGTATTAGAATTCTTTTGACGAATTTTAATAAACATTTTAAAAATAATTACATTTTTCGAAGAATTCGATTAAAATAGTATTAAAAATAATTAAAATTCTGCGATGAGTTTTATTATTTATATGAAAATAATTAAATCCATGCAAACATTTTATTACATTATTGCAAAGAAATTTATAAAAAATTGGTAAATAATAGAATTTATAACGAATGTTTTCGTTTAATTTGCCTTAATTTAGAATTTATAAAAATAATAAAAATTTATCCAAGGGAGCGTTCATAAATGATGTCATACTTTTGGGTGGAAGGATGGAGAGAGGAGAGGTTTTAAAATTCTCAAAAAATTACGTGACCCCATTTGTGAACGCTCCTAAAGAACTTTAGTAAAAGAATAAAAAATAATTAAATTTCTATAACCATTTGTAACTTATTTAAAATTTATTTTTTTTATTCTTTTAAATAATGTTTTTCTATAATTTCATTAGGGTAGAAGTACCGTTTGTGGCCACTGTACCGGTTGTGGCCTTTTTTTATAAAATTTCCATTTAATTCTTTACTATAATTAATATTTCTTATTATAATAATAAAGTACTAAAAGATTTTAAGTATTTCCTTAAGTAAAATATATAAATAAACTATAATATAAATAATTACAATAATTATTAACTAGTGGCCAAAACTGGTGCTTCTGCCCTATTGTTTATATTTAAAAACTTAAAAACGTTTTCACAGAATTTTATTAATTTTTTTTTAAATAATTAAATTATTTTAGCAAACTATATAGTAGATATTGAAAATCATTGAATTAGGGAAAATTTATGCAAATAATTGAATTACGAAAAAGAATTTTATTATTGTTTAAGATAATTGGAATTTTTACGAGAATTTTTAAAAATATATAATACAATTGAAGTTTTGCGAAGAATTTTATCAAATTTAATAATAATAATTGAATTTCTGCAATCATTTGTAATTTCAATAAAATTAAATTTTTTTAGTGTTTTTACTAACATTCTTCTAAAAATAAATTATTTTTAATAATTCACTAATTATAATAAAAAATTTACCTAATTTCAGAAGAATTGGAAATCTCAAAATTTTTCAAAAATATAAGTTCTTTAAAATTTCTAATTAAATTAATTTAAAATTGAAATTTTAGAAACTTTCCACTTAAAACCTTTAGAAGTTCATCTTTTTATGAAAATTGTAAACGCAACACTTTTAAACTTCAACTATTTGACCAATTCTACTTTCCCTAACTTTTCTCTGAATTCTTTGACCTGTATCAACCCTAAGAAAACTAAACAAATTGCAATGACTCTAAGGATATTACATTTCTTTTTGAATATTCGTAAAATAAAAATTTTATTTTCATAAAATGGCAATTTAACTAAATATTTTCTATTTAAAATTAATTAAAGCACTTTCCTCTAGTGGTTATTAACGTATTTTAACAAAACAGTCTCCATAAATTAAGATTTAACCTCTTTACTATATCTTAATTACGATACAACCTTCATGAGTAAATAAAAAATATTTCAATAGTAGCGATGTAAATTACAGGTTAGTTAAAGAAAGAGAGAAATCAGATAAATGACAGAAAGTTTTCAGAAGGCAATTTAATTTAAAATTCTTATTCTTTGCGGTGTAGTTAATAAAAATAATTTTCTCTATTTTTACACCCGACAATAACATTTTCAAAGACGAATATTCTCCTTTGAAACTGATAATGATATTCATTTCTCTTTTATTCCCTTAGGAAATAATTTAAACAAACTCTAATTTCCATTGAGATTAAAATAAAACTTTTTCCATTTTCTAATTGAATAAACTGTAATTAAAAATATATTAATATTAAATTTAAACATTAAATCTAAATAAGTAACTTCATAAATCAATTTTAAAACTTTATAAATTATTTTTTAATAAAATTATAACATACTTTGCACTAGTTAAGGGCAATTGAACCATTATGACGTTACAGTTTTAAAAAATGTGTTAAAAATATGTTTTGCACAAATTATGATGTCATAATAGTTTAAATGCTCTTAATTATTTAATTATTATTTAATTAATTTAGAAAAAGTAGTTTTAAGATAGAAATAAAGTGGTAAAAAAGTAGCTAAATTGAAGAATTAAATTTTAAAAATAAAAATTCTGTAGAAACAGTTTTAATTACAATTTTACAAAAACACAATTTATTGAGAATTTTTAAATTAAATTGCTCAAAACTTAAATAACTTTTGTTAAATAAATATTTTAATATTTATCGTTATTAATTTTTTCCACAAATTATAAAATTAAATTTTAATTTAATTCAGTTAAATTTTGGAATTAAATACTTTTCGAAAATTCCTACTATAAGGCTCTTTTAATATTTAATTATGTATTTCTTAAATTTTTTAATAAAATGCTTTTTTAAATGAATTATTTTTCTCAGAAAGTTCGTCGGGAATTCAATTACTTAAATACAGAAGAAAGTGATGGTGTTTTTAAAATTTTTATGTTGAGAAAGAAAATTCAAACACAATTTATGGATTTCTTTTATTTTTTTGTTTTGTAAAAACTCTTAATTAAAGAAGCTGAGTTTGTGATTTCTGAATTTATTAAAGTCTTGATGAGAATAATTATGGATTTTTTTTATTGAAAAAAAATTGGTTCTAAACTGGAATGGAAAAATGGGATAAAAAAATGAAATAAATGAATGAACAAGTGAATAAAGTAAATAGTAAAGAACAAATAAAAATAAAATAAGTAAAAACTTAAAACATTGTGAAAAATAAATAATAGTAATTAATCAAAAAATCGTACACTTACAGATGAGACCAAGGACAAAGAGGCACTCAATAGAGGAAGATGATGGAACTGAGCGTCGTCGTCACAGCGAGAACAAGAGTGAATGCTCAAAGAAGATGACATCAATTGGCGAAGATCAAGTAGATTTGTCTCAAACTTATACCGGATTAGACAAAAGAATTTCCGAGGAATTCATATCCATCGCAATGGATCCATCAAGCCATCACGGAAGTGAAATCGCCTCCGGCGCTGTTAATATTAATAATAATGTACAGTGAATAAATTAACAATCTTCCTTCAACTTTCGACTTGTTACACAAAGAGAAAAAAAACGAAACTCACCATCAAAAAATTGCGACTCTTCACAAAAAAAAATTTCCATTTAAAGTGACCAATGAACACAAACACTTACACTACAATAGTAATTTGTAATCTCGAAAAAATGTTTTCCTTCTCTCATCCTTTCTTATCATGAGATTAGTTACCATCAAATTGTTAGTCTGAAAATATCAAGAAAAATAGGCGTTTTTTATTATAATAATTTTTGTATCATGAAAATGTTACTATTTTTTTTTAAATGACTTGCGTTATTAAGAAATTAGACACTTTTTTTCAAATACTGATTTAGAATTATGTCGAATATGTGTTTTTGCGAAGTCTTTTTTTTAATCCTGTGTGTATAAAAAAAATTCTAATTGTATATATTTTATTTACTTACAATTAATATATTGTTGCTATTAAAAACGACTTCTGTCGAATTATTGAAATATTTTCTCCCTTTAATTCTTTCTTCTTTTTAGTTGTCTTAAATTTTTATTGTTTATGAGCCGACGATGATTTTTAGACAAATTTTAGTATTAAACATTATAATGTGCTTTGAAAAGTTAAAAAAATTAGTTAATTAGTAATTTTTTAAATAAATATCAAAATTTTTGAAAAATAAAAATTTGATCTACTTTCGTAATTTTTATTAATTTTTACTAACGATTTTTTAAATATATTTATTATGTGATTCTGAATAATCAATCGTATAGATTTTGAAAAATTTTAATGTTTTCAAAAAATGATATTTCGAAAATGGACAAAAATTTTTTTTTTAATTTTAATAATATATATATATATAATAAATTTATTATTACGACACAACTGCAAAAACTAATTTCAAAATAGCGAAATCCTACTTAGCAATTGAAGATTTTGAAACTTTACCAAATTCAAACAAAAATCACTGAATCTGATAAATTAAAAACAAGTCCAATAAAATGAATGCTCTATTTCAGATTTCTAAAATGAAACGCCAAATTTGTCATTAAAAAACCAATTTCAAGTGAATCCGATAAATTTTAGTCAATCACATGTATTGCTGTTAAACTTACAAGGAAAATTGAATTTCACAGATATTATCATTTCAGACTTTCATTTTAAATTTAAAAATAATCTTGTTTATGAAAATTTTAATTGAATAGAAAAAATAAAAGAATTATTAGGTACACATATAACTATTTGAACAAGAAATTCCTTATCTTTTAAAACTAAAATAATTGCAACAATAGAAACTAATTTAGAAAGGGTAAAGTTTAATGACTTCCAAATTTTGTTTAAAATTTTAATAATTTTACTAAATGGTCTCATTTTAAATAATAATTTTTTAGAAAACAAAAAAAATACCTTTATACTACAAAATAATTTTAACTCATGCATTAATTATTTAATTATAGGTATAATGTAAAATAATATAACAATATATAATAAGGCTGTAAATTTCAAAAATATATTCTAAATTCACTTTTCATAAAGAAAAAAATATTTCAGTCAAATTTGAAGAGCAAAACTGTCTCCAAATTTTAATTCTATAGAATAATGTTATTTAACCGAATTTTTAACTCGAAAGGGTAGGTGTCTATTTATTTAATGGATTTAATGTTAACATTATTATTTCAATTTTGGGAGTAGATATTTGATATAATATATTTTTAATTGGAAAGATTTAAAACAGATTTTTATTGTGATATTAGAGTAGAATATTCTACGAATCATGTATTCGGTCACATAAAAATTAAGACACGTTAAAAGTTTATAAAATAAACATTATATTAGACAATAGTTGAAGGCAATAAAATTTGTATTAAATTACTATTTTGTAAAATAATATATCAATGAATTGAATTCAAGTTGTAGTATTTAATAAGATTGTAATTATTTGAAATAACAATTAGATTTGGCAAAATTATGAATAATTTTAAGTTTTAATTTAAATATTTACATAAGATTTTTATTTTTTAGCATTAATTTTTAAATTATTTTTAAGTGTTACTAAGAAAAGTTTGTATGTTTTTTTTGAAAAGAATTTATACCAATAAATGATTCGTGAACGTCGTGGTTGTATGTAGTTATGTTTATCAACTGTCAGGGGTAATTCAGTATAAATACTATAAATAATTATTTTACTTTATAACTGGCTACTTATAAAAGAAAAAACTACTGTTTTTAAAAAGAATATTAAATTTTATGTTAATTTATTAAATTACATTATTTTTAAAACAAGGACTTACCATTTGTTGATTATGTTTTCAACACTGAGAAGAAAATTGACACAATTGTTCGCCAGATAGACCTCTCTCCTCGAATATAAATAAAAAATTATATTCGATTTTCGACCAGTTAAAAAATTTCATTTTTTTCTCGCTTTTTAAAATTTTTGAAAATCCTAAAAGTCAGAAAGTAATATTTTTATCTGTAGTACCAGTTTAATAAAAGAAAAACAAAATTACAAACAGGAAATAATTATTTAAGTACAGAAAGAATTTCTATTTATATTGAAATACAATTTTTAAAAAACTCTTTCTCTAATACCATCTCTTATTGCTAATTTTGCTACAAGAGGAATAATGAAATTTGTTTTAACAACTTTTCCTCAGTATAGCATACATAACCTCAAAATAGCCAATCGGAAATGAACAAGTTTTGCACTCTACTTTTATGTAAAGTAAACTTTCCCAAATACATAAACAATATGTAATAAATGTAAAATTATCATTTAATGATGAAAATTTACACGAACTTGAAATAAATTAGAACGATTTTTCGTAAAGTAATAGCAAATTGTCAACCCCTATCAACAAATTTTTTATCGTCTGTCTCTGCGATAAGTGGCATATATCTGGAACGAAATTTAATAAATCAGTAAAATTTAATCAATTATATATAAGAATCAGTAAGAATTTGGTGAAAAATAAAGAAATTTATACCATTGTTCTTAGGAAAAATACGATTGTTTGGTGATTCTCAGAACGCTACAAGACAATAATTGTACCAGCCCGGTGACACTGTTCGCGTTAGCCTCAAGAAACGGTGGGATGAAAGTTGATCGCAACCGCTTAGCGGGAATGGTGGCGCTGGCTGTCCTTTCGGGCCGACTTTTCAAAAATCATATATGAAAAGAATAGTAATTTTTGTAATTTCTATATTTTGTTTAATTTACTGTTTTGTTTAGGAATTAAATATTAATTAAAGCTATATAAAATGATACAAGTATTAAAAAAATTTAGATTATTATACATTTTATCGTTTATCAATATATTTAAAAGACAATTTAAAACTTTTTTTGCAGTTATACGAAATGTAAAAAGGAATATTTAAACAACATCTTTAAACAAGAATTATATAATCTTTTATAAAGATAAAAATAAAATTATAAAAGATGAGAAGGTAAAATGATGTCTAAAAAAATAATAAAAATGTGTAAAATAAATAGAACATTTATTGATCTGCAACCGGTACTTTTCATATATATCTCATATACGTTATAAAGTTACAAATTAAAATTTTTAACAGTTTGCAACATTTTTGAAAACAATTGTAATATAAAATTACATATAAAATCTGTATTGCATACAAAAAAGTATTTAAATATATGAAAACATAACAAATGAAAATACATTTATGTTGAGTAGAATTTTGATATTTTTCTAAAATCAGTACTTTTTTTCTTCAAGTCTGATAGTTGAATTTTCGCACATTGCCGCATACGATGTTGTAAATAGTAATGAATTATGTATGCTAATACATCCTCACCGTGACTAACGCATGGAAACTGAAAACGTTGTTGTAAAATTTCATTTACGAGCAAGGAACAGTTACCAGTTTTTTTCGGTTTTAGCACATTAAAAAGTGACAAAATTTTATAAATTTGTAGGAAAGTTGGAGTCGC
Organism: Leptopilina drosophilae; assembly: GCA_032873175.1. Lineage (NCBI taxonomy): Eukaryota > Metazoa > Arthropoda > Insecta > Hymenoptera > Figitidae > Leptopilina > Leptopilina drosophilae. The sequence continues at coordinate 12,493,284 of CM065485.1, forward strand.
GGGGTGGTCGTTGCAAGCTCCTGCTAGTCGTATCGTTCCAAAAAATCTCTACACAAAATAAATACAAAGTGAAGGTTTATTAAAAATTATCCAATCAAATGTATTTTGTATGCAATTCGCGCGCTCTGGAATGGGTATAAATTTTAAAAAGGAATACAAATTATGTCTGTTAGTAAAATAAAATTATAGTTTAATTAGTTCACGTACATTTAGCAATAAATTAGTATTACAACAACAACTACTACTACTGATACAACTACTACTACTACTACTACTTCTACTACTACTACTGATGTTGCTGCTGCTGCTATTATCGCTGCCGTTGCCGCTGCACATATAAAATACCTCCAGAGAATCCTGATTAATTCTTCCTGTAAGCACCATTTCCATCTTTTCCTCATCCATTAAATATTTTATCAAATCCAATGTTGATCTGAGGGTCATTCGCAATCCCACATCAGTATCGCTGGTAAGAAACTCCTGTGGTCGAATTAAACCATTATGAACTCTTTGATTCCAATTGTTCAACCAGAGTAAAGTGTCTTCCAATACCTAATAATTAAGAAATCAAATAATAATAAAAAATAATAATAATTTTAAACAAGATTAATAAAATACCTACAGAAATATCATTGCTTCCCGGTCGTATTGCCGTTTCCAAACTTGTTCTGTTTAGCGCGTCAAACATGTTGTTTAAAGTTTCACAAAACTGTGCAGTGGATTCGCTGTCTTCTAATTTTTTTCCTAAAGTTTTGTAAAACCGTAACCCACGAGCAACAGATTTACTGAAAACCTGTAATTAAAAAACAATTATAAAGTAACTATATTAAAATATAATTATACAACTAAAGCCATTTTTAATAATTAATTATTTAATTTACAATTTAAATAAATTAAGAAGTTTTTAAAAATGTATATTAAAATAAAAATTCATAATAATTTAGATTTCATAGTTATTGTAAAATTCTTTATACATAAAAATAAGTACCTGCACAGCAAGAGAAACTCTCATTTTTGAATATTTATTTCCTGTGAGATTTACGTGGGCATCAGTTAATTTTGGACAAATCCTTTGACCAGCCGGTAAAAGTTTGTCTACCTCATGTAGAATTTTAATGTGATTCCACATGACTGGGCTTTCTTCTGGATGGATCTATAAATAAAAAATATATTTATTAAGAAATATTTTACGTTGTTAAATTTTAATTTATAGAATAGACAAAAAGTTTTATCACTCAAAAGGCAAATTTATACTTTTAATTGTCCTGAACTTTCTAAACGATTTCGTATCGTTTTCATCAAATGGGGTGCATCTGAAAACAAAAACACCTTACGTTTCTCCGACATTGGGTGTGGAAACCAATTTTTGAATTCCTCATCCATTTTACCACTGCAACCCATCTCTGACCACATTTTCCTGTTTGGTTTTCCCCCATCGGCAACAATTCCATGAATTTTTGTTCCGGCATTTTCCAAAAGCACTATGGCTTTAACTATTAATTTTGCCAATACGTCGCCACAGGTTGGTCCCTTTGAAGCAAAAACTGCTATAGGTTGTGCCTGATTATCATATAATGGTTGATACATGATAACCAGACCGTGGTCTGCCATTTGAGCTTCAACATCCTTTTTAGAAGAATTTTGAGGATCTCCGAAATCTTCTACGCCTTTAAAAGTCATAGTTTTTTGATCCAATAACAAGTTTTTCCTGGTAGACATTTCGTCTACTAGAATTAAACCGTGTAATTCTTTTGAACTTTTGCCATCAAAATGATTTTTTAAAATTTCAAAAAATCTGGGATCAAAACCACACGGACATCCGATGTCAGAAAGATATCTAGAAATATTATTTAAAATTTAAATTTTTTATTAGAAATAAACATTGTTTTAAGGTATAATTCTAAATTCTAAAAATATAAATTTGAAAACAAATTCTATCTAATAAAATGTTATAAAATGAAAATTCTAATTAATAAATTTAAACGCTTATTCATTCTCCTCACTTAAATAAATTACCTCCGAATTGTTCTCACACAAGGTACACATAAGATTTTATTGTCTAAAATCATTTGATACGTTACTGGTGACCGCATGTGCAACAAAATGCACATAATGATCCAGTCGTCTGAGTATCGTCGACCTTTTGAACTTTTTACTTTCGCAGCTTTGAGGATTTCTTTAATTGCTAATTTTTCGTTTTCACTGATTTTTTCATTTTGAGATATAACATTTTCAATGGACTTGTCGCATGTTGCATTCAATTTATCTTTGGTTATTTTCAAGGTCTCTTTGAACATTCGAAGTGAAGATTGAGCTCTATCTTTTACTCTGCCAGTATTTTTTGCAATTCTTTTTAGTTTTCCAAACTGTTCTTGCTTACGTGGACTTAAATTTTTCAATAGCAAATATTTAGAATTTTTATTTCTCTGTCGACGAATAATTTTTGTTTGTAAAACATGATTAATATTTCGGCAATATTTGCACTGACTTGGTCGACCTGGTAGCTGTTTGAAATCGTCTGGTAAAACAAAGGGACAGCAATGATTTCTTAAAATATTAGCACCATCAATGAAAGTAAAAGTTTGCAAAAGAGACGCATTAAAAACATTATTTTCAACATTTAAGTTGCCTTGACAACATTTTCGTTTGTCCACTGTTTCTATTATTTTAGCTAAATTTTCGACACTTTCAAATTTGCTATTTTCGAACCCAAAAATATTATTTTCAATATGCCTACCATTAATGTAGATAAAAATATTCATTTTTGCATCAAGTGTTACACTTTTATGACAAGCAGGATGAATTTGCCCATTTTTATCCTTAATTGCTATTAATTTAACAAAAGTAATACCATTTTCATGGTAGCAAGTTAAATTCGACCGAAGCCATCCACAAGGCATTGCAATACTTTTTTCATCTTCAATAATTTGCTTAAAATAAGTGTTAGCATCGGGCGTGTCAGATTTCGTGTTTTCATCAGTATTTATTGTGGCAGCTGCAGATATAGCCTCATTGTGACTTTCATTAATATTAATTTCCTCGACATTATTTTGATTCACGATTTCATTTTCATAAATTTCGGTCAACGTATTTATTTTTTTGTTTGGAGTTCTTTCCTCATCAGTATCGTTCTGGAATTTTCGTTTCGCCAATAGTTGCCTAGGTTTCACAAGTTTCTCTTTTCGTCCTAAGTTTAAAGTTGGTAAAGCGCCTTCTTTTAACTCGGGCTTTTTGAGAATAGTCTAAAAAAAATATTTTATTTCTTTCATAACTTTTTTCCTTACAAATATCATTTTTAAAACAATATATATTTTTAAACGAAACTTAACTATTGAATCAAATTATGTATATAATTTTAATATTTTAAATCATCGTTGTTTAAAAGAACGGCATAAACATATTTAATAATTAATTTTAAATCTAAAAATTTACTATTAATATTCAACCAATATATTTTTTAACAAATAAATATAAATTTTTTATACGAGATCAGAACTTTTAAAATCAATTTTTATTTATTCATATATATACATATATTATTTATTTACTAAAATATTGTTTTTTATTAATTTTTAAAAAATGCTGTGATTAATTATTAAATTATAGTGAAAGCTTGTAATTAACATAAAGTATTTAAAAAAATAAATACGTACTTTTCCTATGACAGTTCCGTCAGGTGTTGTTATTGGTTTTTCAAATATTAAAGCATCTTCGTGAAAATGTTTTTCACAAACTGCGTCCCCATTTTTTAATTTAATGTCGTCTCTTAGAATAGCTTTTTGCCATTTTTTAATAATTTTTTCGTCTTTTGGCACATAAAAAAACGCACTTTTGCGACAGGTTCTTTTTTACGTTTGTAACCAGAAACACAACCAACTGCCACACACTTTACCATTATGCCGTTTTCAACAAAATCAATTTGGACAAATTTTTGTATTATAATTATCCAATTATATTATATAATTGTGATTATTATCCTTATATAATTTAATTATTAATTTTTATTATGATGAAAAACTGCAAATCCCGCAAGTAAAACTGACATATTCGAAAAAGTCGGCCCGAAAGGTAATCAGCGCTCCCAGTTAGAACTAACTTTCCTGTTCACGACTTTACCTACTTTCAGTTTGGAGTGTCACCGGGCTGAATTGTACATTGCACAGACAAGAATAATAGAGAAGCGAGCTGATTGGTCAGACAATAAAGACGGTTATATTGCTTTCGCAAGTGGAACTTGAACTCTGATTGGTGATAACTTTTTTTTTCAATTTGGGGCACAAATTCAAATAACAATTTTTAAATATTACTGAAAATTAATTAATATTAATTCATTGATTATTACTATATATCTACCTATATTACAATAAAAGATCTTCACCAAGGAGCCGTCAAAACTTATGTCAAATTTGACTTATTTTTTTACCTACAGGTAAAAAAGGCGCAATAACGGCATTGCATTATGTATAATTTGACCTGTTTTTTAACCTGAAGGTAAAAAAAAGACTCAATAACGACCTTACGTTACGTCAAAATAAATGTCTAATTTGACTTACAGGTCAAAATAGTTTTGACCTACACGTCAAAAATTGACAAATAATTACCTCTGCCTTCAAATTTAGGTCAATTTTAAGGGCAATTTTGACCAAGATGTCAAAAATTGACAAACAATTGAAAGCAAACGTTAAAAAAGCAACTTGCTTAGGATCCGTTAAGGAATCGTTCACTTAAATCAAAATTTAGGTCCAATATGACCAAATTTTCGACCTATAGGTTAAAAGATAAGTCGAATTTGACCTAAATTTTAATATTCAGTTTAAATCAATTAAAGTTGTTATAAACTGAGATGATTATAAGAATATCTAGTAAAATTAATCATTTCAATAAATTCAAATAAATTTTAAAATACATATTAAAAATGTAAAAATATGGGGTTAGCGCGCAGAGAGGAGCGTTCCCCCTAGTATATATAATATTGTAATATATTATGTTGATATATTACAATATTGCATAATATTCTTTATTATTATTATTATTATTATTAATAATAAAATTAATAAAATAAAAAAAATAAATTTTGTACCTATTAAATAATTTTATTGAAAATAATTTATGTTTTTATTACTGATTTAAAAATTGTATATAAATAAATAATTACAACGTATTCAAGTTTCTTTATTAAAAAACTACAACAAAATAATATATAATTAAATTGAAAAATACATTATTTTTATTACAATAAAAACAGGAAGTAAAAAAAAATAATTTAAAAAATCGTTTTTTATATTGGAACTATTTTCTAAAAGGAAATAAAAACACAGATGTATTGAAACAAATTAGTTTTTTTTATTATTAACATTTTTACATTAAATTGTACATAATGTATTGGCAATCAGATAAATTATAAGCAGTTAAAACTAAATTCGATTATATTATCTCACCCATTCGTTAAAATAATATAATAGCAATTATTATATCATAATAATTATTCTATTGCAATAATTATTATAACACAATAATAATTATAAGTACTTAACATAAAAATTCCATTTTACAAACTAAGGACTTGAAAGAAATTTCTTTAATTAGTTGTTTTCTTTCATTATTCAAATTTTTTATGTACATGTGAAAAAGTTTATTGTCAAATCGATTACTGTAATATTAAACTCTATTTAAGTTAAAAATATAGCACCCATTTAGTCTCAGCCTATTAATTCTATGGTTTTTTTTTTATTATAAAATACACTTGCATAGGTTTTAATACACAAAGATTTCCATTAAAAAAAAAGAAAAATAAAATTGGTAAAGTTTTGAACTAAAGAGAATATAAAAAATAAAACTAAAAAAAAATTTCTACTATTCTGCGTAGAGAGAAGCAATTTTTTTTACTATCCTGTATAGAGAGAAATCTGTAATAATTTATATATGTATATATATATACCAAACATTTGTGAAATTGAGGACATTGAATTCTACAATTTAAACTCACAGAAGGTTTATACATACAATCAAAGTGTTGAACATACAATATGCACTATAGTCGCGGGGAAAGTTTATTGCTAACGTCAATTTGAAAATCACGATTTTGCTAGAAATTCTGCTTTTCCCGTCGAATTTTAATTAAATTTTGTTACAAGTCTTCAATTCAACGATAATTTCAAATTTTAATGTTACTTTTTGTCAAATAATTCTACATAAGCTTCATTTTATATGGCAAGAAAAATAACTAAATATTTTATTTTTAATACTAAAATTTGTATCTAATAACAATATTTTTAAGAATAAAATTTATTTTTGAGGCAAGAAATTTATATAATTCAGAAAAATTATTGAATGAAATATTTTATTCCTTATATTATTGTTTCTAATGATTTTTCAAAAATAAAATTTATTTTTAAAGACAAAAATTTATAGTACAAAAAAGAGTAAAAGAATTGTTTTTAATGATTCGTTTAAGAATAAAATATAATTTTAAGGCAAGAAACATAAGAAAAAAGAAAAATTGGTTTTCTATTTAAAAAATTTGATTTTAATTGAAAATTTTTTATATTAATTTATTTTGAAAGCAAAAAAAATATTAATAAAAAAGTAGTAAAAAGTATTAAAAAACAAATTGAAAAGTGAAAACGAAATTTATTATTACAAGACAAAACGGAAACTGTTCAGAATTCTTTAATTTTTGGAATCAATTTAAAAAAAGTACTATCTTTCAAAATGAAAATATTTTTTCCTTTATAATTAAGAAGAAAGTAAAGTGAATATTACATAAGAATCGTAACATTCTTTTACATAAACTTTCATTGGAAGTTATGACTACAATAAAACATAAAAAGAAATAGAAGAAAAAAGAAAAGAAAAAAACGAAAAGAAAAAAAAGAATAAAAAACAGAATAGAGAAAAAAAAACAATGAAAAACAGAATAAAGAAAAAAAGAAAAAAATAAAAAAAAAGAGAAAGAAAATAGTTCTATCAAAAAGAAAAAAAATTCGCTGTTTGCAAATGTTAGCTTTGTGTATTATTGCCCATTTCTCTAGTAGGTGAAATTACTGTCAGTCTAATTATTAATAAACCAGGCAATTTGAATTGGAAGAAAATGGAGGACCAGTATATAATATAGACGTGAAATGAGAGCTATATGGGATCGTGCATTATATACAAAATTAGTGTCGCAATAATGTATAACGATTGCGCAACAAACGACTCTCGTGTATATCTTCCATTCTTGGAAGAGTTCTCCTTTTTTTACCTTACTCACAATATTGCAAGTGTGGTAACTATATAAATTATTTTTCAGTTCAACAAGATTATTTCCTACTGTACTAAAACTTCTTTGATTCGTGGCCGATGCTCACGTCGTATAATTAATATTATTACTCTTCGTTTAAGGAATTAATTGCTTTCCATCTAGAATAACATGCCCAAAAGAAGTTTTGTCTCAGAAAAAAAATCACATTCTCTTTAAAGTTCAAAATGATTTTTTAATCTTTATCTCTTTTTTCGTATCCAAGAGAAATTTTATATATTTTGCTTTAAAAAATTTTTTCTTCAACTTTATGAATTTTTTTTTAAATAGAGAAAAACAGTTCCTTTTCCTCTAAAGAAAAGGAATTTTATCAGGCTTTTTTTTGAAATCAGAAACTGCTTTTTTTTCTCTAAAGGGAAAATTTGTCGAGAAATTTGTTTTGTTTTGATAGAATTGGATTTTTTCGATTGATTCAATTTATTTCATTTTCTTTCATTTTTTTGTTTCGAACATTCTGTGTTTTTAATTTTCTCGTTTTTTCCTCTTTTTTAAAAAATTTTGCTAATCAATTTTTCCAGATTTAGAACAAGTATTAATAGCAGTAAAATAGTAAAATATAAAAATAGAAAATAAAAATAGTGACAAAATATCATAGTCATAATTATAGTCTATTTAGACTTCATAAAAAAAGAATTCATCGAAAGAAATGACAATGAGCAGTTTCATTTCTGACAGTTTAGTTTATAAAATAGCCTCGGGCAAATCTAAATGATGAGCACTTGTCGGTCATCGTATTCTACAATAGAACATCAGCCGTCGATTAATCAGTCACGGATACAGTTGTCGGCAAGTGCCTGAAGACATTCTCAAGTCATAAAAGACATCTGAGTAGAGTTGGAAGGCACGTAACGACACTCTTAGCATATAAGATGAGCATTATAGTGGCTCCGACGTGAGCAGTAAATATACATATATGTATTTTCTAGAGAGTGAGAATGAGAGAGAACTCGATTTCACCTTATTAATATCATCATCTCGTATAGCAATTTACATGACTTGGCAAAAAGAGGATCGCTTATAAAATGGAGGTTGAGGACCTTTTAGTTCACGCGACACTTGGCGCTCTATTATAAGCAATCGCACGTTGACTGACATCGTATTGAACATTGTTCGTTAATGGTACCGCACCCACGTTCAAGGCCAATACTTTCGAGACGATATTCAAGTCTTCCTGCGAGCCCGGAAAACCTTGAATGCCATTTTGCAATTCATTCGCAATTCCCGATTGATAGAGGAGATTTTGTATTTGTTTTGCCGGTGTTGGTGTTAGAGGTTGTCTTGTTTGGCGAAATTGTCCGAATTGATCGAAATTCGATGACGTTGGACTTCTCTGCTGATTTAAATTGTAGTTGAAGGTATTTCTATTTGATGATCTGCAATTATTTCAAATATGTTAATATCAAATTTTTATTTTTGGCTTTTATAAAAATTTTTGTACTGCAACAGGATTGCCACAAAATCTTGAATATGTGACTTGTTATTTTTCTAACTTTTCCATGATTTCCTGACAAAAATTTTGAGATTTTCCTGATACCCATAAAAAAATCCAAGAACTGAATTCAAGAATTCAATTATAAGAAAGAAATAGTTTTTTGATGCGAAAGTTTTATTCAAAACTTTTTCATCTCAAAAAATGTATTACTGTGGTTAATTTCTCACGATCCTCAAGTTTTGAACGTTCAAATGAACAAAATATTTTTTATTGAAGATACCAAATTTCAATTATACCAAACATTTGCAATTACTTGATTAGAACAACTCAAGTATCTTTAAAAAATAAAATTGAAATATACTTTAAATGCTATTTAATAGAATTTTAAATAAAATAATTAAAAACTTAAATAATTTCCCAAATAAATATTAAATTTTAATTTTCTTCAGAGTAATTGAAACTTTTTAGTAAATTAGTTAAAAACTTTCAAAAATTCAATTATTTCTAAAAGTTGAAACAATTCTTTATTATTATTTATTTTTTTACAGTAATTGAAATTTTTGAATAATTAGTTTAAAATCTTCTGAAATTAAAATATTTATAAAAATTTTCAATTAAATCAATAATTCTTTTTAATGCTTCACAGACAAAAATCAGAATTTACAAAAATATCTGTAAATTACTGAGAAGCCTAATTTTTTAGAATCAAAAATAAAGTAATTTAAAACATAAATATTTTTTTAAACAAAAAAACTAAATTTTTTATTTTCAATTAAATTTTTCAAAATTTTAATCGTTTTAAAAATTTCCAATTACTTGTTTATACAAATTCTATTATCCTTAAAAAATATGAATAAAATAATTTAAAAACTTATTTCTTAGAAATTTAAATCCTAATATAATTTTAAACTTCAATAATTGTTTTAAATAAATATTTTAATTTATTCAGAGCGATTAAAGTTTTCAAAAATTTGAATTTAAAACCTTCCGAAATTTAATTACTTTCAAAAGTTGCGACGATTCTTTGATAAATTGAATTATTTTCCATTCGATTTCTCAAAATTTCAAGTAATTCAATAGTTCTTTAATAAAATTTAAAAAAAATTCAAGTATATCTAAAAAATTCAATTAAACTTTTTTAGAAACCTCATTTTCTCAGACTTCTGAATAAAATAATTTAAAACTTGGAAAATTATTATTTAAGAAAGTTGTTTTAGAATTTTCAATTTTTTAATTTAATTAAAATATATTGATATTGATTTTCTGATAAATTTTTAATGTGAATGTTTGAAAAAAGAGTTTATTATATTTGTTAAAATTGGTTCAAAATTTTAATTGTCTACTGACCCTTAAAGAAAAAATACAAAATGTTTAATAATTATTAATTAACAACAAATTTTGATCCAACATAATTTTTTCTGATATTTTAATTCTTTTTATAAACTTCTGATATTTTCTTGATCAATTTAATATTCATTAACTTTTTTTTTAATTTGTTTGATCTGTGACAACCCTGAGTCATTAAATAAAATAATGAATAAATAGAATTAATAAACTAAAATTATAAAAACTGTTAAAACTTTTGACTACTTAAAATTATTCAATAAATTAATTAACAGAATTAGTAATATGTAATCATAAATATACGTTTAACATATTTATACTGGTTTTAAAAATTCATACCCATTGTCTATGTTAAAACCAAAATTGCCCACTGATCCGAATGCCTCCTGGCGATTAAATCTCGTGGGAGGGACAATCGGTGGTTGAAAATCAGACGAGAAGGGAGCAAATGCCTGTTGCTGGAGTTTCTGTGGCGGCTGTTGCTTCGGTGGAAGTTGTTGCTGTGGGAATGGTTGGAGGAAATTTTGCTGCTGATGAAATTGCAATTGTTGTCTGTGTTGTTGAGCGCGTAATTGATCCTGAAATTGGAATGGAATTGCCGGAATATTTTGAGGTAATTCCAAAGCAATACTTGGCTGAAGTCGAACATTGTTGTTCTTCAACTGTTGCTTAAATGGCAAAATATTGTTCTGTTCTATCGGCAATTGTTGATGTTGGAGTTGCTGAAAATTGTGCTGCTGTTGTTGTTGTTGTAATTGAAGACGTTGTTGATAAATTCGCTGCTCCTCTAATTGCTTCAAACGAACGTGTTCTTCAAATTGTTTTTGCCTCTGCTCTTCGAATTGTTTTTGTCTTTGCTCCTCGAATTGTTTTTGTCTCTGCTCCTCGAATTGTTTTTGTCTTTGCTCTTCGAATTGCTTTTGTCTCTGCTCTTCGAATTGCTTTTGTCTCTGCTCATTGAACTGCTTTTGCCTCTGCTCGTCAATTTGCTTGAGTCTGGTTTGCTCCTGAAGACGCTTGAGACTCGCTTGCTCCTGACTGTAGATTTCTTGTTGCTGTTTCTGTCGAACTTGTTCTTCGTAAGCTTGTTGCTGTCTGAGTAAAAATTGGGTCTGCTGAATTTGTTGCTGCTGAAGATCGGCGAGTTGTTTTTCGAGTAATTTTTGTTTGAAGTCCAATTGCTCTTGGAGGGTTAGTGCTTGACCGTCGCCGGATGGTCGATAAATTGGAACGACACTTTTGGGAATTCCTCTCTCATCTTGTTGGACGGTGAAGGCGGCGACTAGGGGCGCTTGAAATATTTTAACATCCTCGGCGTCATCTTCCTTGTTTGGCTTAGTGGTGGTGGCGGCAATTCTCGAGGAAGTGTTTGTCGCGGGTGGCACCGTGGGACTCGAGACTGTTGGTCTCGGTGCGACAAGAGCATTAGCGGCCGCGATACCACTACTTTCGCTCCTTATGAGAGTCTCTGTGAATTGTGTTGTAGATTTTGTAGTCACGGTTTCAATTTCGTTGGCCGAAGAAGGACTCGAGGATTTTAAATTCCTCAATTCTGTCGTCTTCTCCTGCTTTTGCTTCGATGGCAAGTTCGCGGGAGAAATTGCATTCGTAACCTAGACGACAGAAATAGAAAAAGAAAGTTCAATAATCGAAGAAGATGCGATAGACTATTTTTAAACTATTTAAATAAACTAAATTAAATAGAATTCTTTTTCAATGAGGAAGAAAATATGAACTTAAAAGAAGTCTAAGAAACTAAAATTAAAAGAAAATAATTTATAATTAGAACTATACCTTGATAAAATGTCTCGGTTTATCGATAATTGTCCTCAATGTGACTGGAGAATCTGAAGAGACGAATTTTTCAATTTCAATAAAAGTTGAATTCTGCAGTTTCTCCTCATCACTGGTTTCGTCATCGCCAGAGAAATGATTAAACGAAAATGTCGATTTTCCAAAATTTTTCTCTTCCTTTCTCTCATTTTTCTTTAAATTCTCATCATCGGTTTGATTTTCTTCTGAATTGTTGCTCACATGCTGCTCGGCAGATTCCGTTTCCAAATCGGTTAGAGCCCTCAAAAGTGCTCTCCGAAGAGTTTTATCCAATTTCACTGGTGGCGTTGTTCCCTGAGATATCGATGTTTCAGTCATTGAATCTTCAGTGGCTAAAACCACCGAGATAATTACGACAAAAAATATCACTGAGAGTCTCTGGAAAAAAAGGTGAGAATAATATTCATTAGCCTTTTTTGTGTAAATTATTTTTTTCCTCTTCTTTTTTAAAGTCTTAAGATAGGCACTAAAAAGATATGTCAAGAAAGAAAATGTGAAAGAATCTAGTAAAAAAAGTGAAATATGAGTTATTAATAGGTGGTAATAAAAGGTGTATCAATGTATTGGTATAAGAGAGATTCCCCCGAGTGTCTGAGAAAAGATAAAAGATTATAATAGATTCTAAGTATATATAATAACATGCATAAATTAGCAACAAAACGACGTTCTCTTCCTGTCTCTTTAATAATAAGTATTTAGAGTCAACGACTTTTTAACACCACTTTACATGCTGTAAAATAAACCAATTTGTTTCCAATATCCACAAAACATGGAAAATCAAATTGTAGTTTTATGAAATTTTCCAATTATATTTAAATTATTTTTATACAATTTTAATCAAATTTTGCAAAATAATTTAATAATTTTTAAGAATTTCATACAATTCTTTTCAAAAATTCAATTATTTTGAAAATTTTTAATTAAATTCCTTATGAAATTCAAAATATTTTCAATACAATTTTAATTGATTTTCTCGAAAAAATTAATTATTTTTAAAGAATTATTATTTAATTATTTAAATCAAACTCTTTACAAGATTTCAATCATTATTTTGAAAAATTTTAATTTTATAAGACAAAAATTTAGTTAAATACTCAAAAAATGTTATTTAAATTTCTTCAAAAAAATTTTAATATTTTGAAAAATTTCAATAAAATTTTTTTATAAAAATTCATTCGCTTCCAATAAAAATTTTACTAAGATTTAAATTATTTTCATAAGTAATAATATATCTCGAAAGAATTTAATTATTTAATTCAGAAAACTGACATAACTTCTATAACATTATTGTCAGAAATTCAATTATTTTCAATTGAAAATAATTTTGTTTAATCATTTTTTTTTGTATTCATTGATTTTCTAAGCAATACATTAGCTTTTCATTAATTTAAAAATTAAAAAATGTTCAAACCGTTAAAAAGAAAAGTTATAAAAAATTATAAAAGAAGTAAACAAACTGCGAATAAATTATTGAAACACAAGTATTAATGTGGATTCAAGTTTTGAATTTTTATTTTTTATTCATTTATTGTACTTATTCAATTCATTGAATTTGAAATTCAATAACAAAATTAGTATAAAATTTAATTTTGAAGAAATTATCCAGTAATTAAATTTACGATCTTGGAAAATGTTAAATCAAACAACATTTGCATAATCGTGCAGGTTCGATATCAAAAGAAAAAAAACGATTTGAACCTGAAGTCAAGATGATTATGTAATTATTTTATAATTTATATTATTCACAGTATATATATTTTAGAGATGAATGAGAAAATCACTTTTACTATTTTGACTTTTTGTTTCAAGATTCTTATAATAAAAGATAAAGATCAAATTCTTTTTTGCTTGAAGACAAAAAAAAGGAATGCATTTTGTAAAAATGTTACTATAAGAAGAAATAAATTTATAAGGCAAAGGTCCATTCATTTGAGGATTCCGTTACGCTAAAATAAGAAGAGATTCATTGGCAAGTATATTATACATGCCTGCGGTGATTTTCTCCTACTAAAAGCACGACAAACATGAACAAACTATACGTGCCTCATTCCTCTTCTCGACAATTCATACGTATTATGAGCGGGAGTTTATGTACCTACGTTTTTACGTAAGCCCCATAAAGAATTTACGCAGAACATATCATCTTCCTCAACGGATTTATAAAGGACCACTTTCTCACAATTTTATTTCGATTTTCATACATATTCTTTTTTTCAATTATCAATTTCCTCATCGAAAATTCGAATTCATTTTCTTAGTCTACTATATCGCTTAAGAAATTTATTTTTTTATTCAAATACATTATTGATTTAATTCCTGTAAATTTTGTCTCAATTTTCCAGGTTTTCGATTAAATTTCCCCAGGTTAGCAATAATATTTTATTATTGTGAAAGAATTTATTTATGGAGAGAGAGAGGAAATGAGTTTGAAATGGCAAAATTGTTTATTAAGTAAACATTGTGATTCTTTGATTGAATTTTGAAGGAATATGAATGAAAGATCCATTTGTAAAAGTATTCATATTTGAATACGTAATAGAAATGTAAAGGAATTACTGTGTCGTTATAACAATTGTTTGTGTGCATATAAATACGTGATTGGATGGCTGCGATTGAAAATGTTCCTTTCGACACGAAAGCGTTAGACAAATGTTTTCATTTTGTCTAACTAAACATTAAGCATTGTCTACTAATGAAATCGCTCGTTACTTCTTTCATTCTAAATATGGCAAAGAGCAATTTGTTATTCAAATTGGATATCTATATACTTTTCGCTTCTAAAACCCACTATATCGCTTTCAATTATTTTCAACTCTCACCTCTCTCGCACTCTCAGTTCGTTATGATTAATGAACTACTAAACTGTTTCAAAACTAGGGCGCAATTAAATTGTAAGTCCATTTATTTCAACTAATTTTCATCCTGACAATTAAAAAATTTTCTCTTTTAATTCCATTTCTCCTAATTTAATTTCAAAGTTAAGAAATCTAATTTGGAAGTATTTTGTTTAACTACTGCAAAGTATAATTAAAAAATTCTTGAATGAATGGAAATAAACTCAAGTCTATTGACTTGAAATTGACTAAAATGAAGATTTAGTTTTAAATATATGTGGAGAAAAATTATGGTTGAAAACCAAGTGTTACGAAGGATACTTCGAATGCGTGTTCACGCGGAAGTAAGTCTCACGGGAAAAAGACAGAAAAATCTACTGAATGAATTATGTGCAAAAAGAAACTCAATGATCTTTACTAGTCTTTGTACTTTGGCTAATTAATGCAAACTTTCGAGCTTTGTAACAAAAATAATTAATTATATTCAGATGAAACGTTAATTTTATTTATTGCCTCATCAAATTTAAAAAAAAAATTAATATATTTATTTAGAAAAACTTTTATTTACATATTTTCCACTACCTTCTGAATTAGAAATCTATTCAAAAATTATGAAATTTAACAAGGAAATAAATCGTCCGTTTCCTTCTTTAAAAAAAATCTAACTCCTCTTCAAATATTTTTTCTCTCTTTAAAACATTCCGTGCAATTTGTCACGTAACGGGTAATAATTGTTTAAAGTTAAAAAAGCGGTGTGACAATAATTTATACGTTCCTGGCGTATTTTATTCTCTTTAATTTCACATCATTGTGCGTCAATTAAACTTTTTCACATATATAAAATCAAGTTTTTTTTAATTCTAAACAATTATCATTCTACACTAATAATTCAAATCAAGAGAATAAAAATATTTGATCTATTAAACAAATTGCTTTCAATAAAAAGACAGGAAATAACAATAATTCGAAAGTGCTTTTAAATGTTTTAAACTATTTAAAAGAAAA
Source organism: Leptopilina drosophilae (assembly GCA_032873175.1). Lineage (NCBI taxonomy): Eukaryota > Metazoa > Arthropoda > Insecta > Hymenoptera > Figitidae > Leptopilina > Leptopilina drosophilae. Next base: position 12,509,032 of record CM065485.1, read on the forward strand.
AGAAAAATTAATAAAGTAATTTTAAAAGTGGAGAGAGAAAAAAATTCCTTTTTTATGACCCCGCCTTTTGTAGGTGAAGTGGTTCACACACGTTTCTACAAATCTTTCTTGTCTTACGTTGAACTTTCATCGCTCGCCAGAGAAATTAATCGTAAAACGATAGATTAAACGGATTCGCAATTTTAATGTCGTATTTGTATAATCGATGCGATGTAAATAAAACTTTTATTGAGGCACGCATTCAAAAGTCAAAGATTCATGTAAAACGTCAGTTCTCACGGGGAATCTCGCGCGACTTGTTAAGAATACATGACATATTAATTAGATTAAGATGCAAATTTAATTCGATATTCTTGTAAATAATTTTTAATTAATTTTTTTCTGCGAGAAAAAAATATTATCGAGTTTTAATTTTTTTTGTTAAAAACTGAAAATAATAGTTTGTAAATTAAGTTTCCCTGAATAAATAATAATAATAAATATAAAATAATAATCTTCTATCTATATTAATAATTCTATATTAATAACGTGGTTCGAAGTTAATTATTTGCTTTTTTAACTTTTAAAAATTATTTTTCTTTTTTCAATGTTTTTAATTTTTTAATTATTGTATTAAAAATTATTGAAATCTTGCAAAGAAATTTATCAAAAAGTTTAAAAATGAATAAATGGAATTTATTCAATAATTATAATTGAAAATTTAAAAAGTAATTGAATTTTACGAAACATTTCTTTAAAGTTTTTAAAACAATCGTGTTTAATAATTTATTAAGATTAAAAATAGTATTATTAAAGTTTTTAAATTTTTAGAAAATAATTAAAATTTATTTAAAATTATCTAATTCACTCGAGAAATCTTATTGAAATTATTGCTAAAAATTAAATTTTTTAAAACAATTTCATTACAGTTTTCATAAATAATTGAGTTCTTTTGAAGAATTTTGTATGTTTTCTAAAAATAATGTATTTTTGTAAAATAAAAATTTTAGTTAGACATTTTGAAAATAATTGAATTGTAAAAAGAATTTTTACATTAAAAAATTTTTAAAAATTGAGTTCTTTTTATTTGAATTCTTTTAAGAAATTTAATAAAATTATATTAAAAATGTAAAATATCAACAAATTTATGAATCCTCCAAGTCAAATATTAAAATAATAAAAAACACAATTTAACGTTTCAACTGCCCTGCTGTCCTCATCAGAACCGTAAAGTAATTAGAAATTTGCGCGATCAACACGACTGGCTTAAGTTGACTGTATTAAAAACGATTTTAATTCTTGCGAAGAATTTTAATAAAACCTTTAAAATAATAAACAATAATAATTAATTAGGTACTAAATAAGTGAATGTTTTAAATTTTGAATCTGAAATTATTTAGAAATTAAAGTTTATATTTATAAATAAAAAATTTTGTGATTTGCATAATAATAATAAAAAAAATTACAACCAATAATTAAAATTTTTAAACAAAATTGATTTTCTATTCCTTCCGAAATATGTAAATTAGGTTTCATTGAAGAGTACATAAATAATTTTACTCCTGTTTAAAATATGAAGACTGCAATTACCGTAAACAAATTTTCGACACGCGGGCAATGAAGATAATTACATAAAAGTATTTTTATTTCAAAATAAAATATATATGAGTTTAATTTATTGTTATGTGAAATTTTCACTTTCTGCAATACTTAACTTTTTCCATAAATTGGACTGTCAAATAAATAAATTTTTATTATTTGGATCACTTCTCTATGAAGATTCTTTTTTAAAAATTCGGTTGCCGACCATCGTTTTTTAAAAAAATTATTTTTTTCAGTAATTTATTTATTAACTTATTTTTTACTCTTTAATGTAAAACAGAAACAAAGTTATTCGAGTTATAAATACTACTCAATGCTTGGAGGTATCTTTTTCTTCAAATTGTATATTGTATTGTTAAAATTAAAAAATAAAATTGTACAAAAAAATTTATAAACAAAAATCACGATTGTTGCAAGGAGAAATTTATCATGTGCCACTTATGGATGCCTAACGAGCAAAGGTTATAAACGAGTAAGAAGCATTTCAAGTTTTGAAAGGCTTGATTCGTAATAATGGAACAAGATCACGAAGTAACTAGACAAAATTGAGCAAAATGATAAAATCACTATAATTACTTTCCAACAAATTGATCTTCAGACACACCTAATTGCATCTCGTATGGTATATCCTATGTAAAATAGCCGAGTAAAGTGTAAATTACATGCTTATGGAATAAATTGTTTGTATGATACAAATAAAGTTTAATCTAGCGATAAATTATTCCTCGCACAATTATTCATTCAAGAAATTACTTGTCAATCAGTAGTGATTTTTTGCATTCATTTTTGAAAACGAATTAACTAAAAATTTTCCAAAATGTAATTTTTAATTTCGAATTTTTTATTGAAAATTTCCAAGTTCAAATTACTTTTCGACAATTTTTATTTTTTAAATAAATTAAGGAAGTTATAAATGTCAATTAAAAATGAAAATTAGCAAAAGATGAAATTATTTTCCGCTGAAAGTTTAATTCGAAAGAAGAAATTTTCTGATAGGAAAATCCGATAGAAGAAACGATGTAATTAACACATTTAACAATGTGGATAATTGTAAAATGGACATTGTCAACACTTCTTAAAGGATGAAGTTTCCTCTTGAAATACATATAAACGACAAGTGGTTTGTTATAGTCATTGCCTCACATCCGACAGAAGCGTCTTGATTAGCATGACAGAATGTTCTTCCCACGCGAGCAAGACCACAGGAGGAACGTTCAAGTGAGGGAATAAACTATCCAAGTAAATTCACCAAAGGAGAAAATCCACAGCTCTGACATTTACAAAGAAAGCCACTGGCACGCTCATAGCCGCACCCTTGGCGCCCGCTTACACTTACGTGTAAACAAAACATCACTTTTTCTTTTCCGGAAAATCTCTCACCGCAAAAAAAGGAGAACTGACTCTCAATTTTTTTCGCTCTATCTCCACTCTTTTTGACTAAAACAAGGAAGTCGATTCTATTCCATTTTTCAACACACATGCCGCGACTCCAGAAAACTGCAGACATAAAAATACGAATTAAAAATTCATCATTAAGAAGCGACCAATTAAATTGTACATTTAAATCTAAATTCAAACTTGACAACAAAAAATTATTATTAATTAATCATTTTTAATCATTTTAGAAAAAGTTCTTTGAGAATTTTCAAATATACTTATTTACAATTCCAATAATTTCTATAAATTTATTGCTTTTAATATTAAATTATTATGTAAAATCTTAGCTGAAATTAATTTTTATTAGAAAATTCTACGAGAGTTTAATTATTTAAATAGAAAAATAAATAATTTTTTGAATAATTAAATGTTTCTTTAAATTCAATTCACATGAAGAATTTTCTCTACAAATTTTTAAATAATTGATTTCTTTCGAGGAATTATAATTACATTTTTCGAAAAATTCATTTAAAATTATATTAAAAATAATTGAAATTTTGCTATCAGTTTTATTATTTATGAGAAAAATTGAAATGTTGCGTAGAATTTTATTAAATTAGTAGATATTGAAAATTATTTAATTGAGGAAAACTCTAAACTCATTTTTTTTAGTATTTTTAACTAAAATTCTTCTATAAATCTATTATTTTTAATAATTAAATAAATATATATTAAAAAATATCATTCAGTTAATTAAATCTCATGTTGTCTTTTTATGAAAATTGTACAAGCAACTCTTTTAAAATTCAATTATTAATTTTGGAATATTTAAGTAAAATGATTGGTTAAATAATTTACAATAATTTTATTAAATTCTTGAAATAATATTATATTTTAATATTATATTATTTAATATTATATTTTTTTACAAACAAAAAAGACGCTAATATTCAGAATTTTTTGATGAATTATAAAAATTGAATATTTTCCGTACTTTTAATAAAAAAAATACCTGACAATTTCTATACTTATCCTAAATTCCCTGACTTGTTGCAACCCAGAAAAAATAATATTCTTGAAATTCTTTCGAGAGAATAAAATATTGAAAACTACGATGAAAAAAGTGCATAATTTGCAAAAAGACGAAAACTGCGCGTGAAAAGTGTGTCAAGTGAATGTGACAATATTATATTCTTGAAATGCAGACGATAAAACTTTTTAAAAGTGAAACCCAGACGGGAGGCAGTGATGAACCTGCTGGAATTTCTTCTTATATACATCACACCTGTGCCTTTTATATATATACACACATGTATCGGATTCACGAATGCCACTCCGGAAAATTAATGACACATTTCGAGTCTCCGCACTCAGACACTCATCTCACTGGTTGAGTACTGGACCAAAACTCATACAATAAAATATCTTATATGTCTCTACTCAACCAAGAAGATGATTTTAGAAAGTTTCGAAATACTCTCATCGCAGCCCCAGGCGTGTCCCAGGATATTCGTCAAAAAAAAAGAAAGAAAAAAAATGTCCCCCGTGAAAGGAATTTAAAAAATTGATCCTTCTTTTTACCTTCTACGTTTGCTACTTTTGTAATGACCGTTAATTATTCACATTTTCCGCGACTGTCACTGTCTTTCACGATTTGTTTTGAATATTTATGGACCTACCAAGACTGTTGACATAGAGAGGACATTTACGATATTTTAAATTTGCATTTCATCGTCTTTTGCACGTCTATGACAAAACCGGAAATTTGCATTTTTAAATAGTCACACGCATGCATATGACATTTATAATTTTTTTCTTTCTTTTAATTTCTACGAAAAAGTGTTTTCGAAAATTATTATTTTCTTAATTGAGTAAAAGTATTTCGCAACATTAGCGTGCATTGAAAATATTAATATTGGTGTTAATTAAAGCGAATAATATTGATTTAAATTAGAATATTTTTTCCACAGGACTTTCACCTTTTGTCCTGATTCTGAATCAGTGTACAATTAATTCTTTTTTGCTATTCCAATCGTGACAAATTTATTATATTTTGACATTTTTTAATGATTGCTAAACACTAATTAATATCGAATTATTATTGGAATTTATTTTTTTTATTCAGTTTTGAAATTGATATTTCGATTTGATCTTTAAGATTGATAATGTTTAATTTATCGATATTTGACAATTAGTAATTAATTTATTAATTCTTTTGAGTAAATTTATTGTTAAATATTGTATTTTATGCTTTTATGTTTTATTTATTTTCGTTTCTTGTAAATTGTTAACTTTTGGATTGTATATGTAAACAAAACTATGTAGATATAATGATTGTTTTTTGCTTTCATTTTTGCCGATTTATGCATTTTAAATGTCTACACAAGTACGATAATAAATAACAATGAAAATAAAGAAAAGGAGCAAAACTAACATTTTCAACATCTTGACAAGTTACAAAACTAAAATTACTGTATCTTGTTGAGAAGAAATATAAATTCTTCCTGTCGGTATGATCTTTTAACGAGTTCCTTAAAAATCAAAATTTTACGATTACTGTATTCAAACGTCGATATTTCATGTCTTGTTATTGCCTTTCAAACTATGTTATTTATATTTTTTATTATACACGTGGTACACAAAAGAAAATAATATTTACCATTTTTTTTCTTGTCAGAAAAATCGTTTTAAATTCAACGACCCAAAAATTACCAATTTGTAATATTATTTCACTGATAAATTAATCACAAAAAAATTTATTAAGATGGCAAATAAATCTAATATATTTAATTTTAGTTGCAAAATGCATAAAATTTATATTTCTTCATGACAATTTTCCATTTCAAAATTTACAAAATAAAATTATTTCCAAATGTTCATTTCAATTTTGGAATAATTTTTAATTGACAATTTTTTAAAATTCAATTAGGTATTAACTATTTTACTACTAAAACATTATTGTTTTAATACTAATAAAATTCTTAGGAAGAATTTAATTATTCAAAAATTTAATACGAAAATTCTCAATACAAATTTTATTTTGAAAAATTTTATAGAACTTTATAAAAAAAATATGTAGTTAAAAAGGTACATTCAAAAAATTTAATTATTTTCTTGCATAAAAAAATTCTTCGCATAATTTCAAATATTTAAAAAAATTTTAATTAAATTTTTGAACAAAAATTAAATTATTTTTGAAAATTTGACAAAATTTTTCTCTAAAATTCAAATATTATTATTATTAAATTCTTTATGAGAATTGAAATACTTTTAATACAATTTTAATTAATTAAATTCTTATCAAGATTTCAATTATTTTTTGAATTTATAAAATAGTTATCATTAACTTAATTATTTTAAACAACTGTAAAAACATTCTGTGCAGAAATTCATTATTTAAAAAAATTTTGATAAAATAATTTATGAGAATTGAATAATTTTCATAATTATTAAAATTCTTCGCCGGAATATAATTATATTAAAGAAGTTTAATTAAATTCGTTGGAAACATTTTATTATTTTTAAAAAATTCTTTAAAAGAAATATATTTAATTTTATTATTTTAATAAAAGTCTTACAAGAATTAACTTATTATTAAAGATATAAATTACCTACATTTTTCTAAATTATTAGTTTATGAATTATTTTTAAACAAATTCAAAAAAATTCACTAAAAAATTACTCTTCGTGCACTTGGGAATTTTCTTTATACAAATAAAAAATTTTCCAATCCTTAGGGAATTTCTATTTCAAACAGCTTTTCTCATTAAAATACACATTTACTTTCCTATCAAAGCATCACTGAAATCATACATCCAATCAATCGCTGTCTTTCAATCTGAGCACTGCACGACAAAAAAAGAGAGAAGGAAAAAAGAAACAAGAAAGTGATAAGTGCAAACAAATTATTTCGAAGTATGAAAAAAAATTTACACAACAGAAAATCATAGAAATCTTACCGAGTGATAAAATCATTATTTTATATTACAAGAATATTTCTACTATAAATACTTAACAATTATTTTAATCATTTGAATTATTATTCAATTTTAATATAAATAATTATTATTATCTAAAATTTTTATCTACAATTCTTATTTAAATCAATTAAAAATCGCTAATGCCGACTGGTATTAGCGCGTGTCTCCGATCGTCGGTCGAGTTATTTGATCGGGATGTTAGTTAAAGGTATAATTATAAATATGGGGCAAAATTTCTCAAGTGTACCAATGTCAAAATTGCAAGTTGTTAGATCGGGCTAATATTTTCCCAGTATTTAGTACTATGCATGAGTACTTCAACCACCAAGTATTATGAAATTTTATAAAAAATTGTAGAGGGGGGAGGGGGTTGAAGATTTTGGATAAGTATCAACAGTGATTTTTCTAAAAAATCGTAGCTTCTATATAATGAAGTAAAAAAATTTTGACCCATATGTTTTTTGTAGGGTTTTTCCTGCTCTTTCAAATGGTGCAAAAATTTTTTTTTTAAATTCAAAATTTAACCCTTTTTTTTGAAAATTAAAAATTTTTTTGGTTTTTTTTCAAAAAGGACCCATTTTTTTTCCTTTTTTTTTGTACGAAAAGAAAGCTTAAGATGCGTACTTTCAATAACTAAAACGGAAAAAATGACGTTTTTTTTTGTTTTCGAATTATTAATTAATTAATTAATAAAAATTAATAAAAATTGAAATATTTTACAACAAAATAAATTTAACGCAATTCTGAAGTTACTACTGTAAAGCACTACAAAATCCGCATCCAACGAGTCCAATGTGAAAGATTTTGGATAAATTGACGTTTTATAAATAAATATTTATAAAAATTAATTAACAAATGAATATAATTTATAAAAATAAAGATAAAGTGTTAGTTTTTTTTTAAACAAATGTTTATACAATTCTATTTTGAAAAAAATGTATTCCAGTTATTTGCAACAATTGACAGTTTAAAAAAAAAATTAAAAACCTCTTTATGCGTGTCGTGTTCTATAACTCTATAACCGGGCTTAATATTTTTTAACATTTTCTACAAAACAATTTTTTATTTAATTTTATATTTGAACATACTGTATAATATTTTCAGAACTGCTCTCTGCATTTTTTTCAATAAATCATGAAAATTATTATAAAAATCCAATATAATAATTAATGATTAAGTAATTATTTGTAATTTATTTATTAGGATTTACGTAAAATTAAATTATTGTTGATATTAAAATAATAAAAAATTGGTAAGATAAAAAAGAAATCATCTCTTATTACATCAGAAATGTAAAAATTAAATAAAAAATTGTTTTGTAGAAAATGTTAAAAAATATTAAGCCCGGTTATAGAGTTATGGAACACGACACGCATAAAGAGGTTTTTAATTTTTTTTTTTAACTGTCAATTGTTGCAAATAACTGGAATACATTTTTTTCAAAATAGAATTGTATAAACATTTGTTTAAAAAAAACTAACACTTTATCTTTATTTTTATAAATTATATTCATTTGTTAATTAATTTTTATATATATTTATTTATAAAACGTCAATTTATCCAAAATCTTTCATATTGGACTCGTTGGATGCGGATTTTGTAGTGCTTTACAGTAGTAACTTCAGAATTGCGTTAAATTTATTTTGTTGTAAAATATTTCAATTTTTATTAATTTTTATTAATTAATTAATTAATAATTCGAAAACAAAAAAAAAACGTCATTTTTTCCGTTTTAGTTATTAAAAGTACGCATCTCAAGCTTTCTTTTCGTACAAAAAAAAGGAAAAAAAGGGGTCCTTTTTGAAAAAAAACCAAAAAAATTTTTAATTTTCAAAAAAGGGTTAAATTTTGAATTTAAAAAAAAAATTTTTGCACCATTTGAAAGAGCAGGAAAAACCCTACAAAAAACATATGGGTCAAAATTTTTTTTACTTTATTATATAGAAGCTACGATTTTTTAGAAAAATCACTGTTGATACTTATCCAAAATCTTCAACCCCCTCCCCCCTCTACAATTTTTTATAAAATTTCATAATACTTGGTGGTTGAAGTACTCATGCATAGTACTAAATACTGGGAAAATATTGGCCCGATCTAACAACTTGCAATTTTGACATTGGTACACTTGAGAAATTTTGCCCCATATATAAGGTACATTTATAAGGTATATTTATAAATATAATATAAGGTAATATAATATAAGGTATATTTCAATTTTCAAAGATTATAATTTGAAATTTTTTCAAAATTCAATATTTTTTTTAAATTAACGTTGTAATTCTTTTAATATTCAATTACTATTAAAGTTATTAACTACGCAAATAAATTATTTTTAATAATTAATACCGAACATATCCATGATGCCAATCATGTCTGGCAGTGGATACGCTTCCACTAATTCTAGCACATCCAAGATATCGATGATGTCTGGCAGCGAATACGCAGCCACTAATCCCAGCACATCAAAGACATCGATGATGTCTGTCAGCGAGTACGCTGTCACTAATCCTAGCACATCAAAGACATCGATGATGTTCGGCAGTGGACAACCATTGTGGGGTTCATTAATATTAATTGTGCAATTGATAGCGATTTTGGAAAATATTATTATTGCACGCTTTAAGGAAATTAACTCATATACCATTCAAAAGCTTATTAAATTCTACGATTAATGATACGTAGCTGAACATTTCTAATAATTCGTTTAGTGAGATATCATTATAAACGTCCGAGGATGTTCTTTTGACAAATGCATTGAATTAGTCGATTTTAAACGGTTTTTGGCTTAAAATGCTCGGACGTTTATAATGATATCTCGTAAACCGATTAAGATTTTAAAAAAATTTTTTTGCGGCATTCCAGCAAAAATATCTTTTTCATAGCAAAAAAATATTTATACCAAAGAAATTAAATGAAAAATTTATTAAACTTATTGTTTGTATTCTTATGAAATTTTTACAAAAATTAATAGCCTATAAAATTATATTATATAATTAAAATTAAATAATCAAAAAGAATTTCAAAAGCGTCTAATCCTGTGCGCTGTGTCAGTTTCTGCGGCAAAAATTACATGCATTTAGACGTCACTTTGCCCGCAACAATTCAAACACATGCAATTTACATGCATTGTAGTTTCTGCGTAAGGCAAAATTTAATAATCTTTTAAATGGTACATTAAGTATTTTATTATGGTACAAACCTAGGAAGGCAGAATTGCACCTAAAAATGAATTAGTTTTACGATAGGGATAATTCTCAGTTTATCTACGTAAGAGATAAGATAGGGAGGTATTCTAAAATGTAGTAGGTGTAGAAATATGCAAAAAAGGGGCAAAACTTGTGGTCAAATCAGGTCCTGGTTATCTACCCTAAAGGCAGATAGAAGCAACCGCTCCTTCGATCCTTATCGGTTAGAGAGGTACTACGCAAACCATATCTAAGCATTATTGTAACATTTAGAGAAATTAATAAAACCAATTAACAGTTTGCAAATAATCCAGATTATTTTTTTATGTCCTACAAACACATTGGTATTATTCAAGAACCACAGCCGTCGACTAGTACGCAAGCAGAACTAAATAATTTAAAGCAATTGGATGAAGTCGAATTTAAAGTACCAGGAGAACACAAAATGAACAGGTAAAAAATGACGACAATCGAAATTTACTATTAAAACAGGGTTAAACGAAACCTTTTGTCCTGGCAAAGATACGCGAGACTTGATAACTGACAAAAAATCATTATCGAGAATGTTTTTTTCTATTACACACAATCATTGCAAATTTTGCTTTAAGACATTCAACTAAAGACTATCTTCGTAATCTATAGAATGCAAAAGATCCACATTATTTAACTATAACATATTTGTTTTCAGAAAATTTATTAAATGTATGGGAAAACCAATGGAAAAATTCGATTGCGTAATTATGACTTTACCTATTTAAGAGGTAGCTCAACAATTAAACGTTAATAGTTAAAAATAAAAATTAAACGCAAAGCAACCAAGAAGAAACGGTCCCGATGGAAAAAGATGAATTAAGATAATTGCTTCGTGAAAGACATGCTGCGTTATTGGAGACATGTCCGGAATAAAGGAAAGAGATAAATTTATATTTAATCAAGTGCAATATAATTTTACAAAGAAATTACAATGGAAACAAATACGACACTGCGAAATCGTGGAAAAAAAGAAAAAACCGATACTGCAAGGGGAATCATCTAATACATCATCTCATGAACACAAGAAAGAGGATGATACAGAAAAAAGGGAAATGAAAGAATATGAAACATTTAATAGGATGAATGAAGGAAATTTAGACTTTAAAGACATTAATAAACGTAAGGAATAATATAAATTTCTCATGTTTTTCCATCAATTACAATTACGTTTTACAAAAAAGAAAACTAAGAGTTATAATTTTGTTCCAGTTATGAATAGCGGATTAAAATAAGTAATTTTTGCAAACACTGCTTTGTTTGAATTGGAGAGAATTTATAAAAAATAAAAAGAAAAAATTCCATTGACACAAATCTCGAACCTGTTAAAATAAAGGGTTATATCTCATTTAAAAATTAAGAAAAAATCGCAACCGAAGAAGAAGACCATCGAAATAAAATGTTGCTCTTCAAAGCAAAGCAATTCTCTTTCGGAAGATAAAAAAATTGAACAAGAAAATACAAGCTGTAATGGGCCACACAAATCTCAGGAAATTTGACGACCCACGCGAAAGGAGCAGAACTGATCGTTAAGGCGGTGTCAAAGTCGATTGGATTTTTGCATTGGGCGTCAATGGGAAAATCGCATCTACTTTAACACCGCCTTAAGCCCGGGAGACCGGTCATTAATTGACTGGCTAGATGTATTGTACGTTCTGGAAGAGTATTCAGGGACGCTCAAGGATTATTCACACCGAAGATAATTTTTGTATAAAAGGTATCTGGAGAGATTAAGGGCTAAGTCATTGTAAGAAACGCTCATTATATTTATTGTTTCAGTCTTTTACATTAATTGTATGTAGGTACCACAGATTGTTGTCACGCGTATAAGTGAATGAATGATAATTAGCTGATAATAGAAATTAATAAAAATTGCTGCGGCATAGAATTGATCTAAGATTATATACTTAATTTCAGTTTTACAATTCGTCGAATTCATGTAAAATTTGATAAATTCCGATTGGTAATAAATTTTGAATAATAACACATAATCGTGGTACTGGGGTTGAGGGACACAACTGTTTAACATTTCTCATATGTAAATAAATGAGAAAATGAAATTTTCGGGCACTATTATGACGGATAGAGTTGGTGTTCCTGAATTTTAATGGAAATAAACCTATGAAATTCGTAAAGTTTTCAACTCCAAAAAATTAAACTTTAAATGATGAAGAATTGAAAAATATCCGAATCTTAAAAGGACTTGATCCCGGATTAAAACTTAGTTTTAGAGGTGTCGATCGGGAAGTAAACGGTGAGTTTGATATTAATTCCGATGATAGACATATAAAAATCAAATTTTCGTCATCTCGATGGCTCGCCAGTCAAAATAGAGAATTTTTCAACAATCAATCCATTTTGGAAAAACCAAAAATTGCTAGTACGAAATGGGATAAATACATGTTAGTTCGTCAAAAGTAAACCAGACATTCCACCATGGTTAAAGGGACATCTGCAAATGTCCTTGCGTGCATTAGTTAAGCAGTTAATTGAAAATCAGCGTAAATCGAAAAATTTATCAATTGTTTTCGTCAATGAGCACCGCATTACCGTCACGTGCAGAAAGTGTAATGTACGCATCAAGATATTCTGCAATCGCACAACTCATTTCTCAGCGTGCAAGACTTGATGGAATCGCGATATTAATGAGGGTAGTAACATTTTACAATTAGGATTAATAAAAACTGGATTGTTTAACAAAGAATGTCTACTACATTGAGATACGTTTAATGCACATACGGCTAGTACGTTATCGGTACATAGTATCGATAGCGGATTCTACGAAGAAAAGGATGTAAAACAGCGTCGTGCGATAAAGTCTAATCGTAAAGAGCGAACCTTTAATATGCAAAATTAATAGAACATGTACGAAATGTCAACTTATTATTATTTAATATTTCTCAGTGTTAATTATTATTTTAAATAAACAACACCTTTGTTTATTTTCAATACATATAATATTCTACTTCCAGTTCATTAACCTTTTCATTCGTATCCAGAATTAAATTGTGCTCTTCTATCAGTACCTACTAGGTATAATATTGAATGTGAAAAGAGACGATGCCTATATCAAGTGATCCATGACGAATATAATCGTACACAAGCATTTCGCGAAAGTGAATTGGTGCTTGTGCGTACGTTCGATTTCACGTTGATATTAAAGAGGAGCTACTGCATTTTCTAAACAACGAAGATCTGTTCTTCTTTTCTCCCAAGGAGTAATGACTCACCTATCGTAAAAGTTACCTGACGTTTACGAGACTGATGATCACGATTCTCTTTTGATATAAAATGGCAACGATCTTAAAATCAAAACTGATATAATTTCACTTACAATTTCTCATGAGAGACAGTTTGCTACCTAATGGAATTTCAAGCACAAAAAAATTGTATTTTTACAGTTGAATTTTACAATTCATTTGGTGTAAATTTAGTTCTATAGAAATTTCAACAAACAATCAATTCATTGGAAATTTAGAATAAATTAACGAAATTAAATTATCAGAGTCACAAGATAAATAGATTAGAGAAAATGTTTCTGTTGCATAACGAAGCGTTTAAAATATCAAGATTTGATCGATTACTTGTTGCATTTGAATGCAAAAGTAAATCTACTAAAGAACATGAAATTTCAATAAAAGCAAAGCAATGTTTGTTCGATGGCAATCAATCGAAAGAGGCAGCACAATAGATGGGAGAGTTAAAACTACACCATCGCTTTAAAACTCTTTAGAGAACGTTGTCTTCGCGACAAAATTCCTTTGTTATTTCCTTTATCCGTATATAGACCCATAAATAAATTATCCACTTTCGATAAACATGATAAATAATGCTTCGTAAAACAAAGATTCTTGGAAAGTATAAGTAAACAGCTATTTATAACTAAAAAGACTGATTAATGTTAATTAGCCGACTATTAGAATTATTCATTGACAACAAATTTTCTTTAAAATAAATTTAAACTTCGACAGTATATTTGAGAAAATAAAAAAAAATTGTTAAGAATTACAAAGAAATTAAATAATTCTTAATAATTATATTCTCTAAAGTCTTCATGTTTTAATGTTTGTTATTCGTATCGATAATTTGTATTTAGCGCTTGCAGTGTGTTAAAATTGATCCCATTAATTGATGTTTACATTTAAATAATTAGTAACCAAGAAGGAAGCTGACAATAGACAAAAAGAATTGATTCTCACGCGATACGAATTAGAGTGAGGAGTTGAGCTCTAATTACAGTGTCTTCAATCTTTTAACTTCCTGTTTACATTATTGTACGAATTAAATTATAATGCGCAAATTGTCTAGCCAATTATGATAATAATATGTTGAATAATATTTTAGCCTGAGTTATCGATTAGAACGAATATTTATTATTTCATTGTAAATTTTAATAATTTTAATTATTAAGTCATTAATCATTTTATTGTAAATTATTGTCATAAAAACTGTTATTAAAATTATAATTATAAATTATTCTGATTTATTTTTTTAAAATTGTTTTTATAAATTACCTATTATTAAAATAAGATATTAAAAATATTCAATTTGAAATTCCATAACGTTTTTATAAAGAAACAGAAATTAATTTCACTTTTCATTGAATAATATCCCTTGGGTTAAAATTGTTTGATTATAAAATATTTTCTGGTTTTTTAAAATTATATAATAATAATTGTGAGTTAAAAAATCAAGAAAAACATTAAGAAAAATGTGTCTTAAAAAGTTAAGAAAGGAAAAAATTTTGGAAGTGAGAAAAACAAAAAACTATTTAGATACAAAAAGAAGTAGACAAAAAAACAAATTCCAAGAACTTTCTCTATCAAAAGAAAATTGTTTTCGTATACTCATTACATCAAACGATGAGTTTAATATTATCAACGTTTTTAATCTTAAATTGTCTCTTAAAGCATTTGTTAATCTATGAAAACATTAAATTCTTACAAATAATGTTAATGTAAATTTTCGAAAATAATATAATCTTTAGCAAGAGTTTTAGGAAAAATTTGAAAATAATTTAATTGTTTTGAAGAATATCTATAAATTTTCTTTTTTAAATAATGGAGTTTTTTAATAAATAATAATTGTAATTAATAATTGAAGCGTTGGGTGCAAGAAGGGCGTATAACAAAAAACGACAAACGGAGATATTTTAAGTTAAAGTTTTAAACTTTGATTGCCCAAAAATTGTACATTCAAATCAAATAAACTTCCTTTTAAATAATTAGTTTTTTTATTAAGCTATCAAATGCAATATTAAAATTAAGAGAAAGTTGCAATAAACTATTTAATAATAATGTTTTTCAAAACTAATTTATACGCCCTTTTTGCACCCAGCCACTCGCCAAATCACATAATGTTTTAGGCGTTAGTGAAATTTGAAGTTTAAACTCACGATAACTTTAACTTATAAATATTTCTAGATATATTTTGTGATTTTCTTTATTTTTAACATATAATTAAGCCCTTAATAATTTCTAATTCTAAAAAAATGGACATTTTTAATGAAAATTTTTTTAACCAAATGTTTTTTAATGAAGTGCCGATTTTCACTTGTTTTTACATGCAAATTCTATTTAAAAACATTTCAAATTACAAAATTATGTGACATTCACGCAGCTTTTTATTCATAGCATCGTCAAGAAGTTTCATATCAAAATATATTTTTGGTAATATGATCTAGAGGATATTGTAATAATTTTCATTCAATACTGTCAAAACGTGCGTTATTTGCCTAACGCCCTTCTTGCACTCAACGCTTTAATTATTTTATTATTAAACTTTATTACAATTTACAATTGATAAAAAATTAAATCCTTTTAAACAATTTTATTAAAGTTTTCATAAATAATTAAATTTTTTGAAGAATTTTTTTCAATTTCTTCTAATAATGTAATTTTTTTTAAAAATAATTTTAACTGAAAATTTTTAAAATGCCTAATTTACAGAGAATTTTATGAATAACATTTAAAAATAAATGAATTTTTTAGAAAAATTTAAATTTATGAAATTTTATTAAAATTGTTTTAAAAATAATTCAATCCTTTAAAGAATTTTACTATTTATAAAAATAATTAAATTCCTGCAAAGAATTTCACTGTTTATAAGAATAATTAAATTCTTTGTTATAATTTATAAAAATAATTGAATTCTTAAAAAAAAATTTAAAATAAACAATAATAATCAATTATGTACTTAATATGTAGAGTTTAGAAATTTTTAACTTAAAATTACTGAAAAATTGATGTTTATATTTAAAAATATAAAAAATTTTGTAATTTTCAAAATAATAATAAATGGAATACTCCAAATAATATTTTTTTATTCTCATTAAATTAATATTTTAGTTAGATCAATACTAATGACAAAAGTATAATAATAATATTAAGAATAATAAAAAATAAATAATTAAGCTCTTTTTCAGTTCTAATCTTATTTCGATAAATCGGAATTTTCCCATATAAAGTGAAAACAAAAACGAACTTCCCCATATATACTTCTCACTTTAATGACGATTGACATAATCTAGATGATCAATAGCCTCAATATTCATTTGAGGCAATAGCATTTGATTTTCGAGATAGTTAACGAGAGAAGATATACGTTCACGATCAAAATGACCTCACGATTGTGGATAGAATTTTATCGCCAAGACTTCTCTCGTGGGTCTTTTACTTTTACAGCAGCTTCTAACTTTATAATACATCAAAACGATGTATGTATACATATATAAAGAGTCGCGAGGGCGTCTCAAAAAAGAAAAATACAAAAAAAGAGGAGGGTGTTTGGAAGGGGGACAGAAACTTGGGCTCAGCACTTTCACTCGATGAGTATGTCGAGGATGTGCAGTGCACGTTCGTGAACTTGCCTCTTAATACCACTACATATATACATTTAAGAAATCGCAAGAATTATAGACGACAACAACGTTTGCCAAGTGGGCAAAATTTCTCCCTTTTCATTTTCTTTAATTTACTATTATCCATTCTCAATGACAGTTAATTAATTAATATATTTCTTCTCACGAAACGCTCACTTGAAAAGCCCTTTAACCCAATGCAGATTTTTATTTTATTCCCTAAAGCTCATTAGTTCGAATTTCATAAGGACGAATTTCAATTTTCAATTTTTGATGAGGAGAATTCTTTCAAAATGTGTATTTTTTAATTTATTTTTTAATGAAGTGGAGTTTTCTTCGACTGAAATTCTATTTCGCTGTACTTTTTACTTTTGACAAATTCTCTTATTTAACTGAATTTTTATTCGACAGAAGTTTCCAGTAATCGACATTTTATTTAATTAATTTAATTATTCAGTAAAGTTGATATTGAAAAAAGTCGTATTTAGTCAAATTTTCGTTAAACAGTTTTTGTTTAAACGATTTTAATTTGATGTTTAAAAATCTACCAAAAAATAATTCTTACGATTTTGAAATTAGGTAAAATAGAAATTTTATTCACTACCTTTATATTTATTGTCAATGTAAAATCTTTCAAATAAAAATTCCTTTGACTGAATTCCAGAATAAGTAAAATAATTGTAAAAAAATCAGCCAAATAGAATGTTCTGTTTCTGAAAATTTATTGAAATAAAAATCCGAGACGAACGTTTTTCCAGAACCTAAAAAAAATTCAAATTATTATTATTATGAAATACTTTATGGAAACGAAAATAGCATACAATTTGAAATAAAATTTTAAATTAAAACCAAAGATAACTGTGAAAAATCATTATAGAAATGTGATGAAGTACTTATGAGAATTGTATATTCAGAAGAAACGATTGAAATGTGATAAACGATAAGGTGCGACAAAAGAAGATCCTTCAATAGGCTTTTGAACTTTTTCCGGTAGCATATATACCATATGCACTTTCTTTCCCAGACGACATCTTGTTTTAACGATAATAATATAAATTCAAAAGAATTAATTAATCATGAATAATTGGCTTAAACTTTCAATAGAGGTGAAAAGTCTCCACTCTCATATGTCAAACCACAAAACATTTTTCCTTTTTCCCTTTTAAATTTCAATTTATAATTGCGGGAGAAAATTCTTACATATTGAAACTTGATATGTATACCATAACTGCCAAGATTTAATTTAATTATTTACTTTTGATTGATTAAAATCTTAATTGAATGATAAAACTGTCGAGAATTTAATTCAGATAAAAAAAATTATTTTTCGAAAGTTCGAAAGAAAGAAATCTTTTTTCCAAAAAGAATAAAATGCGAATAAGATTCAATTAGATGACACGATACAATTGAAAATAAACGATGAATAAATTAACAATTGAAAATAATTTCTCGAGGTCTAAATAATATCAGATTATCTTATTTATCTAGTACAATAGAAGAATAAAACAAATGAAAATCATTTTCAATTACTTTATATTTTATCAAAAGTAATAATGAAATGGATTATTTTCTATTGATATAGATAATATCATTGTTCCGTATTTGTGGGATTATTCTCTATTCTCAATTACATAATGCAAGTATACAACATAATTTAAAGTATTCTTTTGAGAACTCTAATAAGGATAATTTCCGCGAACGAATATTATAGTAATTTCGAATAGAAACCGCATGAGAAGATTCATCGTCAAGAAGCACTTTTCAAGATAAATAAATGAATGCATAACATTGTAAAGGGTTAACCAGAAAAATTATAAATATCATTTAACTCTTAATATGCAACCAAATTATGTTATTTTCAATCTAACTTCATTTAACAATTTTTAATTCAAAAAATACTGAGATAATGCTTAAAGAATCTGCTTTTAAATTACAGCTGTAATTGATTTTATCAACTTAACTGAGAATACAAAAAAATGCAATTATTAATATAACTATTAATATAATTATTAATACAAAAAGAAATAATTACAAGACAATCGAAATTTATCGAAAAAAAGTTCTTAAAGTTTCTTGAGGACCAATTATGAACCTATTAATTAATTATATTTTGTATTTATTACTTTCTTAATTTATGAATGATTTTTTAATCAGTAATTAGCGATCTAAAAGCTTCTCACGAAAGTTTAATTCCTCATTATAATGGGATAATTATTATGGATCTGATCTAAATTGTGAAAGTGTCACAAAACAACTGTATTCCTATTATGTAAGGTCCTTTAATGTTAAATAATGGCATAAAGAATTAACACGACCTGAAGAAGATACTTAAATAAGACAAGAAGCGCAAACCATCTAATTAAAAACACATTCTCAATATGACTTGTCTTACATTCAACATAAATCCTTCCTGCAGGATATTTAAAGTGAAAGTAGTAAAGGTTTATATTGGAAATAATGTTTCAATGATGCAACTATAAACATAGACCTACAACAACTAAAGAACTTACGATCCCTTAAAAAACAGAATATCTTTAAACATAAACATCTTATTTGAGTATTTTTCAATACATTCTTCAATGTATTTTTCAATGTATTTTTCAATGTATTTTTCAATATATTCTGCAATGTACTCTTAAAATATATTCTTCAATATATAAACACTGAGAACCAGCGATCATTTCCAAAGATAATATTCATAATTACAGGCGCGGGTGTTTTTTCTTTTTTACGTGGAAATTAAGACCTGAAACCTCTCCCGACTATCAAGAAAATTTTCTTTCATAATCATTTCTCTGTTTCTCATTGTAATTAAATGACCGTTTCCTTTCTACTAAATCTGGCCTTAATCACCGTCTTGAAATAGACAGGATATTTAAATTGTTTAAACAGTCCATTTGAAATTTAAAAAATTTATTTAAATATTTTTACAAAATATTCTATTAAAATGCTAATTTTGAAAAATTTTCTATTTGCATTTTTAAACAGTGTTTAACATTTGAGAGGAAAAAATATTCTCTAGACTTAAAAAATTATATAATTAAGTCTAACTAAGTTAAGGCTTTTTGATTACAAATTGTTTTTCAGATCAAATTATCATGTGAGTTTTAATGTTTTAATGAAATTAATTCCCGCAAAATTTTAACAATAACAGGATTTTCACAGGACAGAGAAATAACGCAAGAACACAAGGCAAGAAATTTCGAGTAATTACTCGATAAACTGTCGCAGAAACAAAAAAGAAACAGAATCAGATATAAATATTCTTTCCAGATTTTCTTGGTATATTAATATTGAAAAATTTTCTCCAAGGAGGAAATTTAAACAAACGAGAATAGAAAAACATACAAAATCGAGATCTAATTATCCTCGAGTCGAAAGATAATTTATGTTCAATATAAAAAGAATTCCTGCTATGCAAAATGTACTACCGCCTTTTTTCCTTAATACTCGGAAGAGAAGAATCAGAGCACATTATATTCTCTGTAGTTTACCTGAGGCTATCATAAGAATCGATCCTGGCACATAATGTGCCGTATATGTTAATGATACTATTGATCTTTTACAGTTTCCGCGTTTGCCCCTGAGCTGTCGACGAATAGTGAAACTCGTGACCTAAAGAAACCTCTGATTGTCGTGATAATATGCGGAGCAAAAGGGTTGCACACAATCATGGCCAAACGAGAGTCAATAAGAAAATTCCTCAAATAAAAAATAGAAACACTCTTGTCTCCATAATATAACTGCGCTGCTCTAAATCATTTCGCGAAATACTCTGCATAAAGAATTTCAATCAGATGAAAATTGAACATTCGATCGTTTAGGAGGAAAAAAAATTATTTTTACTTTTAATTTAAAACAGTAAATGCGAAATTTACTCTTTTAAGTTTGATGCAAATATTGATATTTCAACAAAGATGTGAAAATTTAAATAGTAGGAGAGACTGGGGCTAAATGTTAAATTTTGCATAAATAAATAGACAATAATTAGACAATAAATCCGTTAATGGTAAACATTAAAATTTTGAAGTAGGATTTTTATGGGATTGAAATACGGATTTTTTTAGAGTTAATAGGAAAACTTGTCTTTTTATGTAAATTGATAAATTTGCTCTTTTCGAATAAGTTAATACAAAATTTGATCTTTTGAAAATAATGTGGTTCTTAAAATAAAAACAAAATTTTGATCTTTCAATCACGAAAATAAAAAATTTGATCTTTCAAATTAAATTCACTGATTGTGAGAAAAATCCTTGTCAGAGATAAATGTCGATTTGCTTAGAAAGAAATTTCATTTGTATTAAAAAATATTTTATTTGCCTTTAATAAAATTTTAAGACAAATTTAAATTAAAAATAAATTAATTTTTGCTAAATTAAATTCCAAATTTTATGCTCAATAAAAATTTCGTTAACCTCCAAATAAATATTGAATGTATATTGTTTGTCAAAAAAAATGTTTATTGTACTTTTTACTGATATAAAAACGAATAAGTTACTGATGTACTGAAAGTGATTAATATTGGAAAGAAATAGAAGAAAATAGTATAATAAATTATATTAATCAAAATATTTCAACAAGAAACTAGTAACAAAAGTAGATGTATGATAATAAAACGAGAAATATGAAATAAAATTATGAGAATAAAATATGAAACAATATATAAAACATTATATAAACAAATTCAAAAGTAACTTCATACATGAATTAATGAGTTTCCTTGGGAGTGTTCAAGTTTAAATACGAACATACTTACAATATGTTAAATGCAATTTTTTTTAACATATACACTTTAATATTGGGTGGACATTTAATGGCTTTGGTTAAAATTAATGTTCATATTTGTCATGTGAGCAAAGAAAAATAGCAATAAACACGATTTAGCTTGCGCAGTTGCCAACTTTCTCTTCATTGTCCTACAATATTGCTGGCAAAATGTCACGAGGGACAGATAAAAATGTCACCTGCTTACCAATATCGAACCGAGGTATTCTTTGAAGATCTATATCTACCAAGATCGTGTTGTCAAACTACAAAACTACGTGGAAAAATTTTCCCACTAACATTGAACAATGAAGATTCCAACAGATTTCATTGTATTCTTTCTGTTTTTTTTCTTTTAAACGAAAAAGTTCAACAGTTTACAAATTTATTTGTCTCATTTTGCGGACACATCCTTTTTTTCACACGAGCTTATTAACATAACTTTCCTCGGTGGGATGCAAATCAATTGATATGTCGATAGGTGGCCTGGACAAAATTGTTTCCAAAATCGTAGAATTAAAAAATTAATTAAAATTTATTTTCAATTTTATTAAATATTATTATCGAATATCAATAATCATAATAAAGTTAAAAATAAATATTTTTATTAGTAAGAGGCTACGCCACCCTAAACGCATTTGAATTGTGCGATTTTTTAAGAATTTTTTTTGAAGAAAATAATTAAGATAAGACATTTTTATTTTTTTCAATACATATTGTAAGCTATGTAAATACGAAATAATTTAAAAAAAATTTTAAGTGTCCGAGATACACGCTTTCCAGTGAACCAGTACATTTTTTTATGGTGGACATGATTGGCATTTCAATTCTGATCGGAAACAAGTAAAAACATTTTTCTAAAAAGCGATAAATTTTGAACAAAGTGATGTTGCCGTTTTGAAAGAAATATTTTTTTTATGAAATGCTACGCGTTGTTTAATTCACTATTATGTGAATTAAAGTAAATTTTTATTTTCAAATATTAATTTCAATTTGTCATAATTTCAGATTCAAAAATTTAATTTATTAACCCTACTAATTGATTATAATTATTTGTTGTTTCCTGAACCATTAATAAAATTCTTCGCAGATATTCAATAATTTTTTTAAATTTTTTCAAAATTCTTCTCTAAAATTCAATTATTTTGAAAAAATAAGATTCATTCCTTAATGAGAATTTCAATATTCTTAATTTACTTTTAATTAAATCAGAAAAATTAAATAATTTTTCTGAAAAAATTCAATTTCCTAAAATTTTGTTAAAATTCCTAGCAAGGTTCCACTTATTTTTATAATTTATAAAACGTTGCTAAGAAATTTATTTTCTTATTATTTAAAGAATTTAAATACAGTTTTTGGCAGAAATTTAATAACTTTGAAAAATTATGCTAAAATTGTTTATGAGAATCAGGAATTGAAAATGATATTTTCACAATTAATATTTTAGTAAAATTCTCTGCAAAGTTTTATTATTTTAAAAATTGTCAGTAAAATTCTTCGAGGTCGTCTATAAACAAAGTAGACCATTTTTTGGTAATTTCTGGGTATCTAACAAGGATTGAGAAAAAAATTCCCTGATATTTCCCTGACTTTTTCTAATTTTATTTCTGCTTTCTTGGGACAAAAATTTGGGAATTGACATATTATTATTATTATTAACTATTAACTATAATAATCTTCGTAGTATTTTGTTCATTCATTCTGTCCGCAGATTGAAGTTAGTTACAGTTATTCTTATGATTTTCATACGTTTTGATAGAAAATAGAAATATACATATACATTATAATGGTCGTAAGTTTCCTTTCCGTTAGCAAATTATCTGTATTCATTTGTTTTTTTTAAATTCATTTTTGTGGGTTATTGTCATTTTTTTAATGTCAAAAGGAAACAAAAAAACTAGTTTTATTCACTTCACAAAATTGACAAAAATTCCATTCCGTATTTTTTATTTTCCTGACTTTTTCCTAATTTTCATCAAAAATATTTACTTTTTTCTTATCCTGCTAATAAATTGAATTTATGCTACGATTTTTATTATTCATGAAACAATTTAAAATAATTTAATTCTTGCGAAGAATTTAAAAAAAATATTTGAAAATAATTGAATTTTTCAGAAGAATTTTATTATTTACAAAAATAATTGATTTCTTTAGGCAAATTTTGTTATTTATGAAAATAATTGAGTTTTCTTGAAATATTTTATTATTTATTAAAATAATTTTTAAAAAATTTTTGAAAATAATTGAAATTTTCTGAAGAATTTTATAAATTTTAAGACAAAATGGCTTTTTTTGAAGAATTTCATAATTTATAAAAATAGTTAAATTTTTTTAGAATATTTTTTTATTTTTATAAAAATAATTGAATTTTTGCGAATAATTTTTTTTTAAATTTGAAAAATAATTGAATTTTTGGAAAGAATTTTTAAAACAATTTAGAAAATCAATTTTAGGAAAAATTGACTTTTTTTGAAGAATTTCATAATTTAAGAAAATAGTTAAATTTTTTTGGAATATTTTTCTATTTTTATAAAAATAATCGAATTCTTGCGAAGAATTTTTTTTTAATTTGGAAAATAATTGAATTCTTGCAAAGAATTTTTTTTTAATTTGAAAAATAATTAAATTCTTGGGAAGAATTTTATTATTTATAAAAAAGAATTCTATTAAAAAATTTGGCAATAATTGAATGTCAGTGGGAAATTTTATTAAATTTTTTTGAAAATAATTTGATTTTCCAAAAAAACCTTTTATTATTTATGAAAATAATTTAATTCTTGCAAACGATTTATTAGAATTTTTTTTAATAATAGAATTTCCAAGAAGAAATTTATTACTTTTAATAATAATTGAATTATTGTAATGAATATTGTTATTTTTGAAAGTAATTGAATTTTGAAAAGAATTTTATTGAAATACCTCAAATTAATTGAATTTTCGGGACTAATTTTTTTATTATTTAAAAAAAACTGTATTAAAATTATACCTATTTAAAACAATTAATTTCTTTCGAATAATTTTATTAAATTTTTGAAAATAATTGAATTATTGCGGAAAAGTTTATTAAAATGTTTAAAAAGAATTGGATTTCTGTTGAAAATTTTCTTACTTTTGAAAGGAATTGAAATCTTCATAAGAATTTTACAAACATTGTTTTAAATAATGAATTTTTAAATGTTATGAAAATTTTATTAGTTTAAATAATTGAATTCTTGTCAAAAACTTTATTTGTGAAAGTAACTGAATTTTACGATTATGAAAATAATTAAATTCATGCTTTGAATTTAATCAAAATTTTTTTTGAAAAAATGGAATTTACATGTAAAAATTTTATAATTATTAAAAGTAATAAATTGAATTATTGGGAAAAATAAATTGCATAAAATTTTGTTAAATAAATTTGATTTTTTTCAATATTAGCGAATTAAAAGTAGTGGAAATGCTCTAAAAAAATATTGTTTTATTCTTTGTTCGGAAAGTTAAATATCTATATAAGCTAATAATTTCTTTACCTTCTCTATTCTTTAGAATAATTAAAATTTTCGTAAGGAAGTTTTTTTTAATTTAGGTATGAGATAACAATTTTTGTGAAATTCAATGTTCCTCGTACAAGAAAGTTTAATTATTTTCAATTTTGAAAATCTGATGCCAAATTTGAAATTAGTATCGAAATTTGTTAAACTTTTTTTTATATACTTTAAAGTTTAAAAATATAATATATTTTGTAAATTTAATTCTAATTAGTTTTTCATTTATGTGTCATAATAAGTATTTCTTTAAAAATTACTTAAATTAAAATGATTTGAAATTGTTTACAATAAACATTGTAGCACAACATTCCCACGCGCTTGCGCGCGGATAATTTTGCTAGTTTTATAATAAACTAATATTAATAATAATATTATATATTATATATAAAAATTATTATTATTATTATTATTATTATTATAATATATTATTATATAATAATAAAAATATAATATATAATAATAAAAATATAATAATTATATATTATTAATAATAATAATAATATTATATATTATATATATATATATAAATTATTATTATTTATTATTATTATTATTATTATTATTATTATTATTATTATTATTATAGTTAATATTTCAATTATTTTCATAATTATTATATTACTTCTGGACAGTATTACATTTTTTAAATCCATTGTAATAAAATTTTTCAAAAGAATATAAATTTTTAAAAAAGTAATAAAATTTCTCTAAGAATCCAATTTTTAAAAGAACTAATGAACTATTCTTTGCAGAAATTCAATTATTTTCAATTAAAAAAATTTGGTTTAATTAATTTTCGATATTTTTTAAATATTTAAAGCATTAAATTGAATTTCAATTAATTTTAAAATTCAATAAATTTAAATAGAAAAATTATTAAAAAGTTAGGAAACAAAATAACTGCGAACAGATTACCTTTAACACTAAGATTGTTAATATAGATTATTAGGTAATAATTATTATCAATTATTATTGCTAAATATCTTTATTATAAAATATTTCAAATTTTATTTGAAATAATATAACAAAAAAACGTAAATAAACAAGAGAAAAAAATGTCCAATAAATGTTTTTTCTGCTTAAATCATTTACGATTTAGAAATATTAGAGATTTTAAAGTAGATTACAAACGACTACATATGTATAGTTGTTTTGAATGAATCATTTAGGAATTCTTAAAATGAAGGAGAGGAACGCTCGTGTAATTATTCAAGCTGAGATAGAGACAATGTGTATACAAGATTTGCGCTAATAATCATGTCACGGTCATTGTCATAAAAAGATATTACTATTCATATAAGCGTGTGTCTATGGAATCCAGAGAAAGAAAGTCGGCTATTAAATGTTTTGACCACAATATTTAAGAGAGAAAACTGTCAAAGGCACTCACACACACACTCAAACATTCACATCGAAATCTTTAAAAATTCCTTAATTAATAGATTTGCGAACACAAACGAATGTGAAATCACTGTCCATTTCAAAACCAGTCATTTATAAAAGTACTCTTCCTTTCTTTGGAGGAGAAAAAAAATTTGCGAAAATTACTGTAATCTATCCCATTTACTCTTTAATGGCACATTTAAAGAATATATATTATTATTTTTTAAATTATTACTTTAGTCATTCAAAAATAGTTTTTTTATTTACTTTAACGCTCATTTATAGTCCATAACTTTCGGTTTCAAATGAAACAAAAATTGAAATGATGTAAAAGATGACAATTTTTTTTCGTTATTAGCTTTCTAGTTACATGTCACATGTTAAACAATTTAAACAATAGGAAAATCAAATTTGATATTAACCAGGCAGAGAGATGTATTTTTCATAAAAAGAAAAGACAAGTACTTTTTAGGACAGGTACATGATGGATTGATTTTTATTTGTCAATGCGCGTACCCTATGGTCAAGAATCCCTGGAGAATGTAAAATGAAGATTTACGACTTTATATGCCGGCGTCTTTTGAAAATTGTTTGTAATTACTTTCTCCATATAGGCGTTGTTACTCTGAGGTCAAGGTGCTTAGGATGAGAAATTCTTCAGTGAACTTTCAATGCATATTTTACATTATAAGACTATGCAGTCTCAAATTAATTGACCAATTATTACTCCTTGAGAGTTCAATATTTACTTTCGATACAAGGAAATTTGAATATAAAAATTAAAAAGTAATTTATCATTCCCATTCTTTTTAGCATTAGACGATTAATTATTTAATTTTTCACGCCTAATATTTATGAAATTAGTTTTTCGAATAATACAGTAGTCAACAAATTTACATATGGAAATTTGAGTATTAAATTTTCAGATTCAAGATTCACTTTTTAGTGAGAGTAAAAAAAGATCTAAGGAATTGATCCAATTTGGAAACAAAAAGAAATTCAAAGAATTACAGCTAGATAAAATATCTGGAAGAATAAATATTACGATTCACAAACGACTAATACTATATAATAAAATTCTGAATTGGATTATTCAATTAAGATTATTACGAATGCAATCAATTATTTTGAATTTGAAAAAGTTGTCACAAAAGATTGTGAAAGTTAACAATGACTTGAAGAGTATATCCTTTTTATCGAATGGCTCCTGAAGAAGTGGCGGATAATAAATAAGACATTCGCGAGCAAGAATATAAAACAATCAATCAGATGAGTTTGCGATTCAATGGGAGAATAATCCTCCTATCCAATTAACATAAAAATGATTCTCCTACACGATTGTACAATCCTGTCAACAAAACAGTTGTCATTGATTAGTTTATACTATATACGAAAAAGATAGAGAAAGAAAGAGTAAGAGTTGTCAATTGATTGCAATATATATATATATATACAATTAGATCTATTCGAGATATACGTTTAGGCCTTTGCTAGAAATCTCTTTTCGACGTCAGTATTGTCGATGTACGACGTTTATTGCCATTTCCACTCTCTACTTTATATGGTAACTTATATACACAAACCAAATGAAATAATCGTTTTTATTTTTTGTCTGTGTGTAAAAACTTGGAAACGGCACGATTTTCAGTGAAATTTTTCTTGGTGATTGATTATTTCTAGTGATATATACATTTGTAAAGTTCATAATCTTCAAACTATCTGTAATTTTATCTCAAAAGATTATATTTTCTTCCGCACAAGACAAAAAAATATTCGGAAAACTTCTATTAAAAGAATATTTATTTTCAAATAAAAATATTTTATAAAATTAAAATAAAAAATTATAAACAAATTATTTTTATTTCATAATTTTCAAAATTTAATTAAATTTGTTAAGGGAATTCAATTATTTTTTTTATGTTCAATTATATCAATTATCAATTATTTTCAAAATAATTTAAATAAAATAATTGAATAAAATAAATCTTTAAATAAATATTTTAAAAAATCTTTTTAATTTTATAAAATTTTTCGAAATATTAAATTATTTTAAATATAGTTTTAATAGAAGTACATACTCAAACGAGTTCAATTGAGGAGCAATTTTTCAAAAGTTGATAAATCCATTTTCTAAAAAATTGAGATAAACCCATATTTAAAATATTAATATCCTTAGAATTCCATTTACCACTGTTCAATTTAAGAAAAAAAATTATTAATAAAGAATTTTCAGTTTAAAAAATATTTTGGCCTAACCTTGATGATTTTTAATTTCTAGCTTTTTATTAGAAAAAATTATTAAAACCTTTACATTCCCTATTACAATAGAATTTAATTACAAACATAGCATTTTAAGTAGAAAAAATATTTAAAAATGAATAATTAATTACATTTTTTCTACATTAAATATAATTTTAATGGTTATGTGAAAATTGTCATTTGTTTAAATTTCTCGAAATGACAAAATTTGGATTTATCAGGTTTTGAAAACTAACTCCTCAATTATTCTGAAAAATTCATTTATTTTCTAAACTTTTTAACTCAAATTCTTTCTCAAATCAATTATTATTATTATTACTATTAATTTTTAAGAAAGCACTTAGAGAGTTTAATTATTCAAATTATTTAAAATTTCAATATGTAACCACCTTATGAAATTCAATTATTTTCATTCAATATTCAATTATTCAATTATTCAATTATTTAAGGTAAATGTACATATTTCCGTGCTAGAACATAATTCCGTGCTATCATATAATATTAATTAATATAAAAAATTAATAAGATATTTTAGTAAAATAAAACCCATAATATTAATCTACTAAATAGCAAAATTTATTCTACAATTTTCCACTTGCTAAAATATTTTATCAATTCCTTATTTTAATTAATAAAAAAAATAGCACGGAATTAGGTTCTAGCACGGAAATATGTACATTTACCTTATAAGAATTGTAAATGAAACACATAATACAATTATGTTTGGAATTTTCAAGAAAATTAGTCGGTTAATATTAACAAAAATTTTATCACAACTTTTATAATTCCGAATCTGAAATAATTTAATTGTTGCCCAAAATTTATTAAAAATTTTGAAATGAATTAAATTTCTTCTAAAAATTTTATTAAATTTTTTCAAAATAATTGAATTCTTTTGTGAAATTTTATTAAAATTGTATTAAAAATAATTAAATTCCTCCGAAGAATTATTTTGTTTCCGAAAATAATTCAATTTTATAAAAAACTTTTGACATTAATTGAATTCGTTCAAGAAATTTAATTATTTTATATTTTTAATATTATTTAATATAATTTAATAAAATATTAAGATAGGATGAAAATATTTAAATACTAATAAACAAATTATATAAAATTGTTAAAATAATTTAACTCTTTAGAGAAATTTTATTAAAGTTGTATTGAAAATAATTGAATTCTTTCGAAAATGTTTATAAATATTTAAAATAAAATGAAATTCTTTCAAGAAATTACATTTAAACTGTATTAAAAATAACTAAAATAACTAAAGCTAAAACGAAAAATTTTATTAAAATGTATTTTAAAGAATTTTATTAACATTTTTAGAATTAATAAATAATTAGTTAATAGGTCCATTTTTAAAATTTTGAATCTGGAATCATTCAAATATTAAACCTATTATCTGAAAATTAATAATTTAAATAAACAAAAATGTAATATAAATATAAGAAAAACTTCCTTATATCAAAAAAGTGTTATGAATTTTTCTATACATTTTTAATTGAATAATAAATAAAATTTTAAGTGAATAATACAAGAAAAATTGTCTTATTGCAAAAATGACGAAATAGATGTATTTTTTAATATTCCTTTGATGAATGAACATCTTTTGAAACAAGAAATGGAACCTGAGTGTTAAAGGGTTATAGACGTAGGGGAAAAACATTGCAAATACCTCAAATAATCATAGAAAGTGAAAATGGAATATGCGTTAAAAAAGAGAAATTTCTAATTTGAATGTAACTTAATGATTTTTCACCCTAGGGTTTTTGGCGCAACTGACGAGAAATCACTGAGATTATAGCACTATGAAAAATGTGTATGCCTCTAATCAAAGTGCACATAAGGTTTGACTGATACTTTTCCATTTCCCCGCGGCACACCTACAGCATACTGACAAGTCGAGTCGATAGGAAACGTGAGAAATCGTAATTTCTTATTCAATCTACAATTTAATTTTCCAATTGCTCATGCAATTCACACAATAAAGAATTTCCCAGGATTATGATCTATTTTGCACTAATATTTATTACCTTAATAATAGATACATTCCCTCTAATACACACATTTCCTACCTGAAATAATAACACAGATGATTTATTATTAATTTTCCCTTTCTTTCGGAATAGACGAATCGAAAATTCAACTAATCAAAACAATTCAATTGAATTTACAAAGAATCAAAATGACAAATTGTGAAATAACTACTTTTCAAATTATGAACATAAATTATGAATTCAAAATAATATTATTTTTAAAATCTCAAATTCTCAATTTGATAAATTCTATCTTTAAATTTCATATTTCACCACCACGTAATAAATTTTGCTAACATAAACTCGTGAGATAGGAGAAAAATTTTTTTTTGCCATTTGAAGATTTTTACGACACTTTCCCTCAACATTTTGAATTTAGATAAGTAAAATGAAGAAAAAAGATTTATCAAATATTCCACGACAGAGAAAATATCAACAACAAAATAATGAAGTTGTATTTTCACTTTGACTTTAAGTGTGAAAAGTTATGGATATAAAATAAATTTTCTGAAATCTTAAAGGATCAATTAAGTGAGAATCTTTTTTTTCGAACGGGAAAAAGATGCGCCAGTACCGATAAAAATCGAGATGTATTTGAACATCATTCAGGGAGTGAAAACGGTTCTTATTACGCAGGAGACTGTAATTATTATTACTTCTTTTTTTCCTTAATTTATATACGTTTTTTCAGATACTTTTCTCTCTCGTCGAGCAAAATCCACATAAGATGACTGTCAAAGTTTACACACACGAGACATAAATTATATTTAAAAATAATTTCAACTATAGAAAATGAGATTTTAAAGTGGAAATTACAAATATTAGAAGGGAAATATAATTTTTTAAATTAAATTATTATTAATTTATTAATATTAGATTATTAAATTATTAATAAAAAATCAAATTGCTTAATAAAATGTAAATAAATTAATTAATAAAAATAAAAATGTATTTTTCGATTAAATATTATTTTTCAATGGTTAAAAGAAAAATTGTTCTTTATTTTAAAAAAAAACATTAAAACACCATGTTCAAGTATTAAAAAATTCTAATTGAAGTATTCATTAGATGAAAAGATTTTTATAGTTTAAAAAATGATATTAAATTCAAAAACAACAAAAATAGTGAGTCAAATTTAAATTCGAGATAAATTTAAATGAGAGAGAATTTCGCCAATAATGATAATTTTTGTGAGAAAGAAGTGATTTAAAAAAATGAAAATTCTAAGAAGATTTCGTGTAATAAAGAAGAAAGTAATTGTTTATTTGCATATTTTTCGTTTCACTTGGACCGGATTATCGATATACTTGGATACATGCGAAAGAAGAAAGTTGTTCGCAGTAAAAGTGCCTAAGGGCGTCTCTTGTCCTCTCCAAATTTGAATTTCATTATTTTTCACTATAACACGTGTGTGATGTCGATTGTATTTAAAATAGTAGAAGAAAAAATTAACATAAATCTGATTAGCATTTATTTCCAAATGACAATTGCGCATACAAAGATCAATATTAATAATGTAATCTCATTTCTTCCATAAAGAGAAAAATTTAGCAACATTTTTGTTGTGCTTTCTACAGGAAACAATTTTATATTCCGAATTAATAATTAAAATAGCACATAAAAACTTGTCAAACTAATTACATATATAATAATTAATAGAAATATATAATTAAAGAAATATGATTTTGCAAAATTGTTCAATTAGCTACTCATTTCTTGTGATTACTAATTAGACCATGGTATTAGTCATTTATAATTTTATTTTTACAATTGCAGTACGCGAGATAAAATTTATTGAGAAATAAAAAAGGAAATTTATTTTATTGTACATTGTAATGTAATTAAAATTCTATTAACCCAGTTTTGTTATTTGCAACTATAAAAAAAAATTCTTGCAAACTAAGAAGTTGAATTAACGAAATTAAAAAAATATATTAATGCCAGAAAATATTGACATTGAAAAGCATAATGTTAATCAGACTATGATAATTTTCCCATCGCACTTGACCGCATCGAATCCAATTTATTCTAATAGGCAATTACTTTCATTTTATCTTGACAACTTTGCTTTATTTACAAAATCAACACAAGATAATCGACAACTCCATTTATGGTAGAAGCACTAATTTACTTAGAAATAGTAAACTATTCTGAAAAATTAAGTTTTTTAAAAACTTTTTTTTTTAATAAAGTCGTCAAAAAATTGAGGATATTCCACAAATTGGCATAATTTTGGGTTTTTTCAGACGAAGAATTCTTCAATTTGACACAAATTTTATCAGAATATTATCCAAAAAATGTAAAAACAATCACGCACTAACACTTTAACACGTTTTTTAATTTATAATTACCACCACCTTAAGCGACCAAAAGTTATATTGTAAAAGGGGAGAAAATTCGGAAAAGAAAAACATTCTGTTTTGCTGATAGAGAAAACCTTATCTGTTATTTAAAAAATGATATTCTTCTCTTAACAATAAATAATTCTCTGAATAATTTTTAAGGCAATATTAACATTTAAACTTCTAATTTTAACTGCAATTGATTTTATCAGTCACTGAATTAAATAAATTGTAATAAAATATATTTAAAAGTTATTTATTTTAATTACTTATGAAGAAAATGAATTATTTAAATTTTAGCAATGGAATTTATTGTTGAAACAAATATGAAAATTATGAATAAATAGTAAGATAGATTGTTGTGGAAGAAACAAATTGATGAGGTAAAGAAAAAGCTTTGTAAAAAGTTATTGTTTGGTGAAAGAATATCGAAAAGAAATTGAGAATAGAAAATACGGAAGAAGGAAGAGGGAAAGTAAAATTAAAGTACGAAAGCAATTATTTAAGTAAAAAAGATGATTTCTGTACTCACCAAGAGCATGATGCTGTCTGTGCTCTCTCCAAAGAGAATAACTGCTTTTACCAAAGAAGATGATCTGGTATGAGGCAGCAACAGAAAGCAAGAGGTGGGATCGTCCAAATAATGAAGGTGGTAAGGTAAATGGCATAATACTTCGTACTTTCGTTCATCAGAAGACATTCTGTTAATGGGACCAGAAGATAGCTGGAAGCAATCCGAATTCCGTCTCCCTTATCTTCTTTCTTCCACAATAAAAAAAAAAAAGAAATCATAAAAATCTATACAATAGATACATTTTTTATAATTTTTGTAAATCATATCTAATTTAATTAAAATTTAATTCTAAAATATGCAAATTTTATCTTCAACTATTTCATATAATTGAGAAATTGGGAAGATTTATTAACCCTCCGTCACACACCTTACAAATAATTACACTATATTATACACGTATAGAGGGAATCGCTTACCACATTGTAAAGTAAGCGGCTTTACAATATAAATGAAAGAATCAACAAAAATTTAGTTTTAACGCAAACTTACAAATATGTAGTAAATTATTCCGAATCATAACATTAATAAAATTAATTTTCGGTCTCAAAAATAAAAATTAATTACACGAATACACATCTTCGAAGGAATTCCACTTTACATGTAAAAATAATGTACATAACATTTAAAAATAATCCAAAAAATCACTAAATAATGGATTTTAATTATATTTATTATCTAATTTTGAGCAAAACAAGTTATTTAAAAAATTATTTAAACCAGGGAGGAAATCTCTTACTAGGTGCGTGACAGAGGGTTGAAAGAAAAAAATTTTTGCAAAAAAGAATGACAAACTTTCTTTGCAATAAATTTGCTGTTTGTAAAGAAAAACAAAAATTTGTCATTTGGGTTAAAAATATATTTTTCTATCATCGCAATAGAAAAGTAAAACAAAAATTTATAATAATTATCAAATAAATATTGAACTATTAACTAAACTATTTATTAAGTATGAAAAATAGGCATTTAATAAAGTAAAATAAAACTATTTACCTGTCAAGGAAACTTCTTGCCTAATTAAAATAAATGTATTATATAACTTCGAAACAAAAAAAAATTAGACATCTTGATTAAACAGTTGTAAACGAAAGAAAAAAGTGTTAAATATAAAAACGATTTTTTCGAAACATTATATATCTGCAACAATTATTCCATTTTTGGCTATAAAAGATAAAAAATACATAAGAAAGTATAAATCAATTAATAAATTGAATGTTACGTACCTTAAATAGCTTTTTACATTTTTGTTACAGAGGCAACTCTTTTTAATTATACATTTCCTTCTTCGCTTTCGATTTCACACCCTATTATTACACATTCTTTGAGTAAAAAAGACTGAGAGACAGTCAAACGATTTTTCACGGTGATGTCCGTATGTTTAAATAAAAAAGTGTTAAGAAAAAAGAAATTTGAAAAAAAATTTCGGGCAATACGTACGCAATATAAAAGTAATTTTAATTAGTAAATAAACGGGTTTATTGATAGAATTAGTAAATAGAAGAATTTACTAATAGATCTAGTCAATTTTTTACTCTTTCCCTTCATGTCTCAAGTATTAAAAAACTTAACCGGCAGGTTATTTTACACAAGAAGTGTAAATTTAACCCAAAATCCCTAAAATTTTTAAATTGCAAATTGTAGGTCACATTAATGCTGTTTTTTTTGTCAATTAAGTATTTTTTGTTTTTAATGAATGAAATAATAATACTTTTTTTTTTTTACATATAATTAACTCTTATTTGAGAAACATTAAAAGCCTGAATTTATTTTTTATGAATGTGACATAAATTTTCAATTTGATAATGTAAGGAATTTTTTTCCCACTGTCCGACGATGTAAATTTACTTTGGCGTTTTTTATTTTGAGGTTAGGAGTGCGTATTATTAATTGTTTATAACTCCTTACACATAAAAACAATTAATTATAAATATATACAGCAAATACCTTTTGTACAATGACTCTAGAGAGTCAAAGGGATGAAATGTGAGTGAAAATTAGAAATGTAACCTTGATACTTGAGTTATTTCCAATTGTCTTTTTTTACAACTCCTTCGCCCTTGTCATCCTCAATTTTTCCTTCCGCACCGAAGTGTCTACGTGAAAATCTGCCCCAGATGACCTACAAACAAAGAATTTTGTTAATATTCCATTCTCTTGCAAGCACAAGAAAGTAATTAGCAATTTAATTACATTTCCGCTACTTTTCCGTTTAATCGGAAATAAAAGTTCGCAAACACGCAGAAAAAAACGTTTGGCAAAAGTGACCTTGTGGTCGTCGTAAACCGACGATGAAATAATTTCTTATGAAGTATTTTATAAAAGTAATCAGCTTTTTATGAATTATTGAAAGCAAATAATCTCACTGCAAACCGGAATACAAAATCGGTAGAAAAATTTTATTTTAGGGAATCATTTTTGAATTTAACATCTCAAATTTATAATTTACGTTAACGGATTTTCCAGAAGAATCCGGACGGAAGTTTGCAAAAATCAAATGAGAAATTCCTTGATTCTCATTGGTCGCTGAATTTACACGTAAGTAACGTAATTAACGTAAATAGCACTATGTGGTAGAAAAAGATCTAGGAATATTAAAAAAAAAACAAAATGATTTGATACTTATTATTATTATTAAATTATTTACTTGATTTTCAGTTAAATTTTATGCACTGTTGAATTAATTTTCAAGAAATACTATTATTCAATTAAGATAAACAGAGATATTTTTGTATATTGGCGCACTTTTAGTTTCTGCTATTGGTGCACATGCGCAATATCCAAATAAAACATAACCTTACTTTAAAAACGTGTGGCAGTGGCACGTGAATTTATTTTGTATTTATTTAGGAATGTTTAATTCCTTTAATTCATTATTCAAGGATTATTATTGCTAAACATTTTTACTAAAATCGGTTTCTTCGATTTTTCAAGGTAAATATTGCAATTTATTTGTTATTTCCTAAATAATATGCGTTTATTGTTTGACGTTTAACATTAAAAAGTATATAGTTTGTACCGATAGAAGTTTTCTAATTTATTTGCATATTAAAATTGTGCAAATAAATGATACGGTACTTAAAAATTTAATGAATTTTGTATTTTCTTTCTTAAAATTTAAAAGGGAAAAAAACTGAATTATATACAGTTATTACACTTTTACGTTTTATAACCTAACTTGTTAGATTTGCTTTTTATTTCGTTCTATAAATCTATATAGATAAAAAATAAATAATTAATTTTATTACAGATGACTCAGAAGGATTTTCCCCGTGGTGGAAAGAAACCCTTAGTTGCACCCTCGACAAAATCTGTACGTATTATGTTTCTTCTAAAATTTTGAACTTGACAAAGTGCTAATGAACTCATATATTGCGATAATTTATTCATTCTTATTGATTTATTTTCTTTCTAGATTAACAGTTTTAAAAACATATTGTTAATTTTATTTATTTCCTTTTTAGTTTAACGATTTTGGAGATTTTTTTCCTTTGATTTTATTTATTTTCTTTCTAGTGTAACGATTTTAGAAATATATGTTTTGTTTGATTTTATTTATTTGTATTTATGTTTTACTTATTATTTCTAATTTCTAAAATAAAATAAATAAATTTATATAATTTAACCAGTTTATTTGCAACTAAAACGAAATTCCAATAAATTTTTAGATATTATTCGAGAAGAATAATCCGATAAAAGCGAGGAAGAATAAAACGAAAAAAAACGCAAAGAGTAACGATGAGGAGACACTTATTGCAGCCACGGCACAATCGTTAACGTTTTCAAATATATGCGAGGGAATGGTGATATTAGGAAGAGTACACTTAGTCAGGGATTACGATTTAATTATATCCTTGCCAGGACGTTTAACTGGACGTGTTAAAGTCACCGATATCAGCGAATCCTACACAAACTTATTGCAAAACGTAGTCAAATCCGAAGGCGATTCTCTTTCAGAATTTAGGACTCTGGCGGAATTATTCAGTCCAGGAGACAATGTGATCACTTACGTTAAAGCTCTCGGCGAAGAAAATTTTCGAATTTCTTTATCCTTAGAACCGAATTTAATTAATCAGAATCTAAGTTCCAATTCAATCACTAATAAATCGAAAATTATTTGCTCGATTAGCAGCGTTGAGGATCATGGCTATGTTCTCGAGACTGGAATTCCAAATTGTCGTGGATTTTTATCGAAAGCGGAAATTGAGGATCGTCATAATTCTATATACTGTGAGTAAATTTATGAAGTATTAATAAAAAAAATATTTTTTAGTTAATTTTAATTAAATCCGGCTTTGCACTCATCTGCTAAAACCTACTATTTACTAATTTTTTACGATTTGATACTATTTAGATACTTTTTACATTTGTGGTACTAAATTATTCTAAAAAAATTTAATAAAATTCCTTCAAACGATTCAATTATTATATTTAAAAACATTTTCGATATTCTATTATTTTCATTATCTATTATTCTATTATATTATTTTATTTCAATGAAAATTTTCCAAAAGAATTTAATTATTTAAAAAAAATTATTGTTAAATTCTTTTATTTAACTGTTTTCACAAAGAATAAAATTTTCACAGTAATTCAATTATTTAGAAAAAATTTAAATATAATTTATTTATTAGAATTTATTGAATAATTATTTTCAATATCTATTTTAATAAAATTTACCAAATGAATTATTTAATAATTCAATTAATTTTTTAATTATTAATTATTTTCCCAATTTAATTACTTAAACAAAAATTTTTAATAAAATGCGTCGCAAGAATAAAATTACTTTCATATAATATAAAATTCTTTGCAAAAATTCAATTATATTCGTAAACAATAAAATTCTTATAAAATTCTTAGATGAAATTACATTTTTCAGTCCAATTTTAATTACCTTGTTCTAATATTTTCATAAATAAAAAATTTTTATTCGAATTTAATTAATTTGCTTTAATTTCAATTCTTAAATTCTCATAAAAAATGAGAATGTCTTGTTTTTGTTAATTTTGTGACTTTTACTAAATAGTTAAATTTCAAAAGATGTTTAAATCGAAATTTTTGAAAATTTTAATTGTTGTAAAACTGTAATATTAATTACATTTTTATTTTGAAATAAAATTATTAAAGTTTCCATATTTTTCTTAAATCTCAACAATGAAAAAATTGAATTTTGGAAATAGTAGAATTTTTTACAATTTTTAGAAATTATTATGTTTTAAAAATTTTTTATTTGAAATTGAAAATTTCATTGAAATCATTTGACATATTTTAATTCCTTTCGAAAAATATATACGTACTTAAATATCTATCTTCTATATTAATAAAGTTCGTGATCCGGTAATCAATTCGCAGTTTAAAGTTAGTTGTTGTTTGCTTTTTTGTTTCTTAAATTTTTTAATAATATTTCCAATTTTTAAATTAATGTATTGAAAATCATCGAATTACTGCAAAGAAATTTACCAAAAAATTTGATAATAATAGAATTCCTTCTAAAAATGTTATTAAATTCTTTTGAAGAATTTCTTTGAATTTTTTAAACTAATGGAATTTCTTTAAAAAATTTTAATTGAAATTTCGAAAGCAATTGGATTTTATGAAGAAGAATTTTATTAAAATTGTTTTAAAAATAATTGAATTCTTCCGAAGAATTTATTAAAATTTTAGAAAATAAATTAATTTTATGTTAATATTTGAAGATTAAAATTCTTTCGAGAAATTCTATTAAAATATTTTTGCAAATAATTAAATTTAAATTGTTTTAAAAATAATTGAATTCTTGTAAAGATTTTACTACTTAAAAAATAATTGAATTGCTTAGAAGAATTTATTAAAATTTTAGAAAATTATTGAATTCTTTTATAAAATTTTATTAAAATTTTTAAAATATGAATAGTAATAATTAAGTTTGTACTTAATAAGTGAATTTTTAAAATTTTGACTATTAAATTATTTTAAAAATTTATATTTGAAAATAAAAGATTTTATAATTTGCATAACAACAAATTGAATAATTTCATTTTTGAATACGTAATTTAATTTAAAAATTATGTGAAAATTGAGTCTTTAAATTTAATTTTTCAATAGTTACTGTTTAACTTTTTTTGTAATTGTATGTAATTAATTGAATTTGAATTCTAGTTCCAGGAAAACAAATAATGTGTGCCGTGAAGAATGTAAAAAGCTCCGATAATTCATCGATAATATCTCTGACAACGAAGGATAAATATTTACAAACAGTAATGGGAAATTTAAAATATATCGACAGTTTATTGCCTGGAATGCAAATGACTCTAAGCATAACAAAAATTCTTCCAAATGGACTACAAGTTTCCTATAACGGTGACAAAATTGGTTACATCAATCAAATCCACTTACCGAAAACTCTCTCCAACTATACTCCAGGTTTAGAGGTCGATGGAACATTATTGTATATTATTCCAACAGTGAAATTTGCATTTTTTACTCTATTGAAACAAATTCCCGAAAAGGCGCATATAAAGAAAGGCGAAATTATCAATGGTCGTGTTTTGTATCAAGCATCAAGAGGAATTATTCTAAAGTTGGGAAAAGAACTCAAAGGCCTGATACCATATAAAAAAACCCATGTTCATTCGAATAAAATTAAAGAAACTTTTCTACCAGAATCTGATCATAAATGTCGAGTACTCACCTACGATCTTATGGATCGTGTTTACATTTGTTCGACAGAGAAAAATATTTTGGAAGCATGTCATTTTTCTATTGAAAGTTTCATTCATGGCGAGAAAGTCGATGTAACTGTAGATGAAATAAATCGTGAAACTGGATTCGTTAAGGTTTCCAGTGACAGAATTGTGGGATCAATTCCTCCTTATCATTCCTCGGATAGTGAAAAATTAAATTCAAAATTGAAAGTCGGCGATAAAGTGAAAGCTAGGGTTTTGAGTAACGTCAATAGAAAATTGACATTCACAATTAAACCTCTTTTAGTCGATAGTAATTTGCCAATTTTGGATGATATTCACCAAGCTGAGGTTGGATGTCAATATCATGGAACAGTGCGTCAAATTACTGAGAGGGGAATTTTGGTAAAATTTTTCGGCGAGTTGGCTGGATGGGTTCCTCTATCTTTTCTCGAACCGCAACTAATTTCAAGAAAATGGAATCATTTTGTAGGCGAAGTGGTAACAGTGACAATTAAGAACGTCGATCTTGTGAATAATCGACTAACTTTGAAAATCGTTAAGGCATTTAAGAAAAAAATTTCCTTTAAAGTCGGCGAGAGTGTAAACGGTACAGTCGTCAATTCATCGACAGAGGGAATACAGATAAAAGTTACGAAAGACGATTCGGAAGCAATTGGATTTATACCTTCAGGACACATTGCACCATGTCCCGAACTGGGAAATCTAC
This sequence comes from Leptopilina drosophilae, assembly GCA_032873175.1. Classification (NCBI taxonomy): domain Eukaryota; kingdom Metazoa; phylum Arthropoda; class Insecta; order Hymenoptera; family Figitidae; genus Leptopilina; species Leptopilina drosophilae. The sequence goes on from CM065485.1 coordinate 12,550,321, forward strand.
TCGCTTCGAAAGCAATTCCAGGGGATAAAATTTCTGCCCTTGTTTTTTCAACTGCTCCTGCATTACTTTTGAGTATATCCTTCGTTCCTCAAGCGGGTATTTCATTCAATAATTTAAAACAGAATTCCACTATTCTCTGTTCGGTGAAAAATGTCACAGATGATGTTTGTCGGGTAATATTACCAATTGACAACTTTCTTGGCAACGCTGAAGTGAAGAAGAGTTTTATCGACAGTAGAATTCGGGAGAATCAAATTCTTTTGAGTAAAGTTCTGTCAATTGATAAGGAGATGAAAAAAGTGACAGTATCGACACGTCTTCAGGACTTATGGACAGCTCCAACGCAAACAATGTCAGCTATCGATACACTCGGTATTTATTTATTAAAGACGAAGGAATTATCTGAGAAGGATTATTTCAAAACACGTCCCATATCGTCGATGAAACTAGGACAAAAAATCGATGGGACTGTCGAAACAATTACCGAGCATGGCTTAGTGTTGAAATTAAAGGACAATCTAAAGGCAACCGTTCGTAGGGAGCATTATCAAGGCGGGGTTAAAATTGGCGACAAGGTTAAAGGAGTCGTACTTTGGATAAATTTCATCTATGAACTATTGGAAGTTTCATTGCTACCGCACCTTGTCTCGTCGATCAGTGTAAATCAAACTCGATTTCAAAAATTACCACTCGAAACAAAATTGCGTGGTACGATTATTCTTATAACTAATTGGTTTCTTCTAATTCTTGTTAAAGGAGAACACAAAGGGGGCTTTGTTGTCATGCCCACGAGACTACATTTGAATGATTTGAATCCAGATTTATCGACCTACAAGATCGGTCAAAAGGTACGATGCTTCGTCGTTCTGAACAGTTGTAATTCGTTGAATATCTGCTTACCGAAATCAGTCTTCGAAACGAAAAAGTCCTCTAATAAACATGTTTACGAAAGGTTTTTTCCTATCAAAGACGATTCGAAACAGAAAGAACAGGAAAAGAAGCAACAAGTTTCGAAGAAGAGAAAAATATCACTGTCCATCGAATCGAAGGAGAAAAACGAGGAGGAAAAGAAGATAAAACGCAAAAAAGATGGATCGACACTAGAACAAGAGATTTCTAAGAAGAAACAAAAGAAGGCGGAAAAGAAGCAAGAAGTAAAGAAAGAAGAAGAAGAAGAGCCCGTTTCGATGGAAGTTGAAGAAAATACCGAACTGACTCTCCCCGAATGTGGATTTTATTGGGACAAAATGCCAAGTTCGGCGAATCAAAAAGAAGAAACATCGAGTGAAAGTGAGAGCGATGGGGAAATTCAGGTGCAATCGAAGCAAAAGAAGAAGAAACTCACTGCCGCCGAGCGTAGAGAACAGGAACGAGAGAAAGAGAGGGAAATTCGTGAACGGGAAGAAGCATTGGCAGCCACTGATCATATGCCAAAATCTGTTGATCAATTTGATAGATTGGTGCTCGGTAGTCCTGATAGTTCTTTAATTTGGTTGCAGTACATGGCCTATCATTTGCAAGCAACTGAAGTTGATAAAGCACGAGCTGTTGCTAAACGTGCCGTGAAGACGATAAATTTCCGCGAAGAAGACGAGAGACTAAATGTATGGCAAGCTTGGCTAAATCTAGAGATTAAATTTGGAAATACAGAGTCATTGAATGATGTTCTCCATGAAGCTGTCCGCGTGAATGATGCGGCGAAAATTTATTCTCACATGCTCACTGCCTATTGTGAGGCCGGAAAGCAAATTGAAATGGAAAAAATCGTTAATATGATTCTGAAAAAATTCAAGGATCAACCGGAAATGTGGATCAAGTGCGGAGCTGTTTTACTCAAAGTTGGATTGAAAGATAAATCACGGCACGTTATGCAAAGGGCTATTCAATCTCTGCCTGCATCAGAACGTAAGTGTCTTTTTTTCAAAAAGTTATAATAATTTTCCCTCATTTTCTCATTTTTTAATAAAAAATTTCTAGTATTTATGATCTTAAAGTTTTGAAAGTATTTATTTATTTCGACTTCAAATAATTTTACCGTAAAGTAATTTTCTAATTTTTTTATTTTTGTAATTTTGCAGATGTGAATTTGATTGTAAGATTCGCCAATATGGAGAGTAGTCACGGTGACAAAGAGAGATCGCAAACGCTTTTTGAACAAATTTTAAATTCTTATCCGAAAAGAATCGATGTCTGGTCGTGTTATGTGGATTCTTTAATTAAATCTGGAGATATTGAAATAGCGAGAAGAATTCTTGAGAGATCTGTCACGACACAAGTACTTCCACCTAAAAAAATGAAAGTTTTGTTTATAAAGTACATTAATTTTGAGGAACAGTATGGAAATGAAAAGAGTGTTCAAAATGTTCGAGATATGGCCAATGAATATGTCAAAGAGCACAGTGGACAAGATGGATGAAAAAAAGACTATTTTTTTCTTATTCTTTGTACATATTTTTATGTAAACCCAACATATGTTATTACTATCTATGTTTACTTGAAGATTGAACTCGTTTTAGTGGAAAAAATAAAACGATTTTTTTAAAATCTTTTGTTACTTTTTTAATGAATATTTCCTGTGAATTTCAATTTTGAAATTACTTTTTGTTATTTATTTATTATTTATTGGTTTATATTTTATTCATGCTTATTTTTGATTTTAAATAATAAGATTCGTTTATTATTAATTTAAATAATCAATCCATAAGTTGTATAAAAAATAAACAATATTTTAGTAATATTATTATGTCTTTCCGCTTTGAACGAGCAATAAATAAATAACAAAAATAAAAAAATTGAATAAAATGTATTTTTATTAATATAATAAATAGCTAATAATTTGTAATAATAAATTAATTATGAAAAATTAATTACTTATTCAAATAAGTAGTGCAGGGAGAGGAAAGTTAAATATTTTAAATCCCTTTTATGTTATTTAATTTAATAATAACAATAATAATAATATTAATATAACAATAATAAAATAGGTAATACAAATAAATACTTTTAATAAATAAATAATATTTTCCTATTAAAAAAAATCAAAACAAATATTTTATAAGTATTGATTAAAACTAATTAATAAATGTTAATATATTAAAATTATAAAAGATAAAAAATTACATTTTTGAATTTGAATACGCGCCTGCGAAGATGGCAACCGCATCAACACATGTGCATCAGCAATGGCCGGTGACAGTTACAAATCACAACAGTGCTAACCTTATAACCAAAACATTTGCTCCGTCTTTTATAGTGAAAATATTTTATTTATAGTTCAATTCAATTATAATTTAAGATAGTTAATTAATTTAAGTGAGTAGTATTTCAATTTATTGTAGTAAACATGGATCCTGCACTTATCAGAGAAAGAGAATTGTTCAAAAAGAAAGCGTTAACCACTCCAACGTAAGTATTCCAGAAATTCAAGATTTTATAGAAATCACTGTAATTATAACAAGATTAAACATTCAGATTGTTATTAATTAATAGTACTAAGAATATTATTAAGGATTTTCGATTTTCATGGTCAGAAGAACATGTTTTTACTCTATATAACCTAAAAAGTAACATAACCTAAAAAAACAAAATGTGCGTAATTTTTTTTTCTTTTTTAGCAATATTTTACTTAATTTGTGTATATAAAATATATTTTACTTAATAATTAAATAATTAACATAACTCTACAACTTTTTTGAAATATTATTTTACTATAAATAATCATATTTGCTGAAATTTTATTGTATTGCTGCTTTTTTGCAAATAAAAACTTTGTATCTCTTCAATTTTTAGTTAATAAATTTTTAACTGATTTTCCATTACTTTATACTTTTAGATAATGAATTATTTTTATACTTTCAGTATTGAAAAGAAGAAAAAAGAAACCGTGAAAGATCCACGTGATGAACTCAAAAAGAAACCTAAACCGTCGACGGTGTCATCTGCACCAAAGCTTAATGTGGTTAATTATAAATCGATGAGTGGTAGTTCGCAATATAAATTTGGAGTTTTAGCAAAAATTGTAAAACACATGAAAACGAGGCATCAAGAAGGCGATGATCATCCTCTATCTTTAGATGAAATTTTGGATGAAACGAATCAATTAGATGTTTCTCCAAAGGTTTGCTCACTGAATATTTTTTATCTCTTTACTTTCATTTTTTTATGTTAATTAATTAATTTTTTTGATTAATTCCAATAAATAAGATTCATAAAATAAAAATTCCACGAAAATATAAATTACTTGTAATTACATCAAATTAAAAAATGCAGAAAAAACTCACCTGAAATTTTATATAAAATTTTACGTTTTAGGTCAAATTTTGGCTCCAGTCCGAAGCATTGCTTCAAAATCCAAAGATAGAAGTTACACATGACACTAAATTTCTCTTTAAAGCCATGTATAAAATTAAAGACAAAAAATCCCTTCTGAGATTGTTAAAACAACACGATTTGAAAGGCTACGGTGGAATTTATTTGGAAGATATTCAGGAAAGTTTACCTCACTGTGAAAAACATTTAAAGGTATTTACATGCAACAATTAAATAACAATAGAGTTCAGGATATAATTTCTTTCCCGTTTTCATATTTATGTTCTTTTTTTATTTCTTGACTATTTTATATTTCTATCAAATTGATTTTATTATTTTCCTCTTTCTTCTCCACCTAAACTCAAAAAATTTGTTCTAATCCCCCTGTTTATTTTATCATTCATGAATATATATTCTGAACAATTTACCTTGTAATTAAATTTAAAATCGTCTTTAAACTCTCATTAGAGTCTGCAAAATGAAATAATAATCATAAATCGACCAGACAAGAAAAAAGTTATATTCTATAATGATAAAACGGCGCAAGTTTTATTTGATGAAATTTGGCTGAATCTTTGGCGTTCATCGGCAGTCGATGCAATGGATGATCAAAAAATAGAGGAAAATCTCGAGAAACAGGGAATTAAATCAATGCAGCATCATGGTGTTAAAAAACTCTTGCCAATAAAGAGAAAGAAACCAAATATGAAAAGGAAACAACTCAAAAAACCAAGAGACAACGAACATTTGGCTGACGTGCTGCAAAATTACGATGAAGCCAAATGAAATACATATATGAACATTTTTATGGTCATAAATTTGTTTGTGTCGATATAGAAAACTGCGCCGAAACAGTTTTCTGACTCTTGTAAATATGTAGGAGAATATTCTTCATTTTTTTTGTATAAAACAAATTCCAAAGAGGAGTTTAATTTACGAAAATTCATGATTACATGGATGTGAAATAAGTAAGGATTGTGCGTTTATTGAAAATTGCCATTATCAAGGTGAGAATTTCTATATTAAATAAATCGCAAATTGAAAATTTTTCTTTACTGATTTACTTAATAATAAATTAAGTAAACAAAAAGTTAAGATTAAAAACTAAGATTAAAAGATTTCAAAAAATTTAAATTAAAAATTGTTTATTCTAAACTTTATTTCAATATAGTTCTTAAAGTAAAATTATTCCTTATCCTATTTGTTAAATTATTTTTCATTTAATAATTTTTCAATAATCGGAACGTACGATATGAGTTTTATTTATCTTACAATATCTTTGGCACTCATGGTTACTTTTTTGACATCTAGTCATTAGAGAACATTGTTTTCTTAAAAAAATATGCAGATTTCATTTTCTTAAAATATTCTTTTGTTTTTGTTTCTTTAGTTTTCGATAAAATTAATTCGAATTTTCATTTATCGATTAAAATTAATCCTTGGGCAGTGAAGAATCACTTTTGCCTCTTGAATAGGTCTTTGTTGGTTTGCTTCCAAGCATTCTATCGAGTAAAGATTGTTTATTTCTTCTTCTTGCAGCCAAAATTTCGCGACATAATTCGTGAAATGATTCGGCAACTTGTACAACCTGGAAAATAAATTCTTCTTTTAATTAATGAATTTAAATTAAGGGAAATAATTTTAGCAAATTTTTTTTCTTTTTTGTGAGAATTTTTTTGTTTGGGGATAAATATTTTCTGAAATGGAAATAGTACCTGTTCGGCTGCTGTTACTTCACTGAAACAACATTCAAAGTCTTTAGCTAAAATTTCCCCTTCTTCGGCGCTCACTTGACGAAGATGAACCATGTCAGCTTTATTTCCAACCAATGCGAGAGGAATTGTAGCTTCCGGATCAGCAACAGCTAAAGCTTCTTTGGCCTTTCTCACAAAATTAAAAGAACTTCTGTCTGTTATTGAGTAAACCAATAGCAGTCCATCAGCCCATTGTAAAGTATCAATCGTCGGTAGTTCTTCCTCGCTCTGCTGAAATAATCGGAACTTTGTTAATTTGTTTGTCTCCTCGAAATTCTTTAGAATATTTTTTTTACCTTAGGACACGTATCCAATATTTCGAATAGAATTGGCTCTCCATCGACTAAAACTTCGTGTTTGTATCTGTTTTCTACAAAGAGAAAAATACATTATTTTCAACTGACTATTAATTATTAATCAGTTCAATAGAATTTACTTCTAATTTATTAAATTACAAAATAAATTCTATAATAATTAAAATAATTGATGAGAATTAATTAGATGTTGAAATTATTTAAAAATAGATAATTTATTGAAAACCTGAGAATTAATTCACTGAATTGATAATTAATTATTAATTAATTATCCAATTTGAAGAATTTTTTCTCAGTTTGAAAAATAAGAGATGCGAATCGATCTCAAACGGTAAAATATAGTGTCAAATTTTCTCGTCGCGGATAAATATAGATTTAGAGACGAGACACGCGAAGGGGACTCGTGTTGAATGCTTCAGACAGTTGTTGGCAATTTTTCAACAAAAAAAAAAAGAAAAGAAATCCCTGTGTTGTGGTTTTGCTGCCATGGCCGAACATTTCTCGATTTAACAAAGATTCTAAAGTCACGTTCTTACTCACCCGACTGATGATCGTATTCCCCAATGTATCGCCTCGTCAAAAATCTCACGGTCAGGGCTGAAATTTCACAATTATTTTTGAAAAATTATTAAATATAAATTAAAAGAAAAAAATAAATATCTCAGTTCTGAAAATTAGCTACTAGGAAAAATTCAATATGAAAAATACTGAATAAAATAAATCTATTAAATAAAATATTAGTTTTTAAGTTTTTATAATAATATTAAACATTGAAATTCTAATTAAAATTAATACTAATGTGTTAATATTGATATAAATTTAATATTAACAATACAGAAAATCTTTTCTTTTCTATTTATTAAAATTGATCGAACAAAGTTTCCAAGTATATTGAAATTATGAATACTGTCCATAGTATTTTCAATGGGGAAATACCACTTTAGAGAAATTGATACAAAATTTCAATAAACAATGTTGGAGAAAATTTTTTCTTCTTCAGGCTTTCTTGCGGAAATTCTTCTCGAAAATAATACTTCCTGACGCTTTTATCGGTTGACTTTTCAAAGTCATGTAAACATTTGTCAAAAATTGTCTAGGTGAATTCAAATGGTTTAGATTTATGAGCTTGCCACCTTTTATCAGATCTTCGGAAGCAAAAGTGAGATGTATTTGTGGGAATTTGATCGGGTGCCAAGTTTAATTCTCCTCGTGATTTTCGTTTACTATAATATACGGAATCGTATAATAGTCAATTTGTATAAAGATTCTAAACACTAAAGAGATCATTAGGTTCGCTCATTGAATCTCTATTCAAATTACACTTTGTCGTGATTTGATCAAATTTTGTATTTGTTCTTAACAAATTTTTGTCGCATAAAATATTTCTGTTACAAAGTATTTTTTAATTAAACATTTAATAATATTAAGAAAATATCTTATTTAAAAAATTTTGTAACTAAATATTTTCGGTAGAAAATATTTTTGATGGAAAATATTTTCGATATAAAATTTGTTTGATATGATTCTCGATTTAAATTATATTCGATACAAAATATTTTCGGTAGAAAGTATTTTCAATATAAAATATTTTGAAATTTGAATACTTTTGCTACTAAATATTTTTGATATAAAATATTTGTCTTGGAAAATATTTTCGGTTTAAAATATTGTCGATACAAAATATATTTGATACAAAATATTTTTCATTTAAATATCTTTTAGTATTAAATGTTTTCGCTATAAAATTAAAAGTATTGTTGATACAACAAATATTTTCGATTTCAAAAACAATAATTTGTGGCAATAATAAATTTGAAATGAATTGTTTTTAAAAGTGATTTTGTTCCAGTTGTTTTCGCTGTTGAAGGAAGGGGGAAGTTTTGCAAACTCTATTAACTTCTCAATATATCTATCGTTTTTGGAACAATGGGGAGTATGAAAACTCTTGAATGGAGAATCGAGTCATGAATTCGAAACGAGAGTTGCAGCCTAGTGACCTGCTTTGAGGTGCACCACACTATTTTTACTTCAAATCTACCAGTATAGTGTACCATAGAACCTTGTGCTGAAACTCCGTTATAGTTGTCTATAATAATGTCGCCTACTCAGAGTCGAAAGTCGACTTCCGCTTTTTCTTCTCTTTCTCTCTCTTTACGATTTTATTGAAATACCTTTTCAATAAACAATCAACGACTTCCAATAATGTCTCAATGCAATTTTTAAAGAAAGGGGAACTACTGAAGTCAACAAAAGAAGGGAACTAACAGAAAATAGAGTTACATTAATGTTTTTGATAATCTATTTTTGATTTTTAATTTTCCAAAATCTGTTAAATGGGGACATTTATTTTACATTTAGTTGTTTTTGATAAAGAAATATATTTTTCATGAAAAGAATATTTTTTCATGTTCTTGTCAGAAAAATATTTTTTATATTAAATGTAAGTATTTTTCAACCAAGTATAAAAATCAAAGAATTAGAAAAGTCGTAAAGAAAAAATTTAAATCCTCTCAAAGGTAATTTTTTTCAACTAATTTCGGTATTAATTTTTGTTTTAAGACTTTTTTCGAAAAAGACAAAAATGGAAGTCGTTGATGAAACGTCAAAGTATTCCAGATGATGGAATGTTGCTAAAAATATTTCATATCTAGTTCACGAATAAGTGGAAGGCGATGTATAGGTATTTCGTTTGGCAGAAGTATGTTGTTTCTCTATAAAAGCTAGACATGCTTTTAACGATCTAGCGAAGTAGAAATTCCTTTTAATATATTCACACCAACGGAAATGATTATGCGCTCATAAAATATCTTGGAAATTGTTCAAGACTTATGCTAACAACATAAGTTCAAATTTAGCAAAATCAACACTATTAAAATTAATATTTTCTGCAAAGTTCCCCCTAAAAAAAAGAAAATTCCAAGTATAATAAAATGGATTCTGTACATAGAGAATCAATGATTTGATGAAAGAAATAAATTCTATTTCTGAAATTTGACAATATTTTTCTTCGATATTGTAAAACAAATTTTATGGGATCTAAAGAAATTATTTATATTTTCGTCTCATTCATAGTTGGCAAAGGTCTTTATTCGCTTTCTACTTCCGTTTCCCTTTTCTAAATGTGTTGAAAAAGTTTTCTTTTTGCACTAAAGTTTATGTTTGAAAACAAAGTCTTTTATTAGTTTCTTTTATTCCGCGCAATAGTGGAAACTGTTAAAAATAAAATGATGATTTTACTTTATAATGATAAAAAAATAAATTAATTTAATTAATTTTTATATATAAAAAAACATTTAAAATTAAACATTTAATTTAAAAATTTATTTTTTCTTTAATTTTTAATTTTGGGAGTAAACATTTTGATTCATAATTTTATTGAATTAAAATAAGTTTGAATTAAAATAACTCATTAGGGAAAAAATAAAAGTTTGTTTCTGATTATTAATGTGTAATTTCCCCTTAAAGAGAATTTGATTTGCTTAGAGGTATTATTTTCGGAAGCAAAATGAAGCTCTTACCACTTTTTCCGACTCCTGGGGCTCCAATTACAGCCACTTTGACCTCGCATAACGAACTCTTCTTCCTTCGAATGCCCCTAATCGCATTGGACGTCATGTTACAGGCATTTGTGTCGGCTGAAAATTTTAATTCTTCTCAAAATTCTCCTTTCTTTTGAAAGTACATTTTCTTCATTAAATTGCTACACACATTCTAAATATTAAATATTATTAATAATTAATTATTATTTAATAATTAATCATTAATAATTTAATACTATCGAAAATTTAATTATTCTCAAATAGAAATTAAGTTATAATTATTAAATATTAGAAAATAATTATTAATTTATTGGCTCCATTTTAGTTTAATTATTTAAAGTAATTATCGACAAAGAGAAAATATTTTTTATTTTATAGTACAAAATCATTTGATAATAAAATAATGAAATAGTAATGAGAAAGGAAAAAAACAAAAATTTGATTGCAATTTTCCGGAATTTACTAAATAAATAAGTCTCATTTTGGAGTTTTCTTTTTTCATCATAAAATTGAAAGGAGACATTGACCTCGAAGGAATGTCTAAAAAGGCTTCTAAAATTCAGTGAATCCGAAGGGAAAATTCGAATCAATGTAAAAGAATGAGAGAGAATGTTTGTGTGAGTGTTTGAGAAGGAGAGAAAATAGTGTGAAATGAAGAGTTCATTAATAGAACGGATTTGCACACGTGTTCTGAAGAATCTAAAGAATTTGTTTCGTGACCCAAACGCGTTCTTCTCTGTTGATCTTTGAAGTTTACCGATTTTATATTTGTCAAGCGTTTTTCACGGTCAGCAATTTTTCAATTTTATTCGTTAATATTTATAGAGAATTTTTTTTCAATTTTCGGAAGATGATGGAAAAATGAAAAAACGATTTTTTTAATAAGACCACATTTCGGAGACTTTATTAACGAATGAATTCGTTAATGATTTCTTTCGGAAATTTACTACAACTACTAACTTTAAAAAAAATTAATCTTATCAGAAGAAATTTTGTACGAAATTATATTGAAATTATTGAATTATTATTTTATTTATATAAATTTTACAGATTATTTTTTAAATATATTTTATTAATTACTAATTACTTTTCAAAATAATTATTTTAATCAATTTATTTATTTACATAAGTAAGCAAGAGGAGAAAGTAGAAAAAAAAATTGTAATTCACCACTGTTTATTATAATTTTTATAATTAATAGTTTTCATAAAGCCATTAAAAAATATAATTAATGAAATATTTAAAATCAAGCTGGTTTATTAAATATTTAATTAATAATTAGTGGAGAATAATAAATAAAACATAATAATTGCAAAAAATTAAAAATAAATAAATGAGTAAATAAATTAAAAAACGTACGTACTTTTAAACAAATTAATATATTTAATTGCAAATTGCTGATTATAATGTAAATATTATATCACATTTGTCATTATTAAAATACTCACCTCTAACATTAAATTAAAAAATATATATTTTTGCTTAAATGTTCGTTATTTAAGGGCACTTCAATTATGAGGCAGTCGCCAAAAATATATTTGTCAATTTCTTTTTGTTTAAATTGACTTCTAAGTGAAAAAACCAAAATTTTTTCTTCACTTTGTTTTAATTACTTTTTAAACTTCCTTCTTTTTGATAATTAATAATTTATTATCAAATAAACATTTTTTGATATAATTTATAAATTATTTTTATTTATCATTCTTTATTATATCTATTTATCTTTTTTTATATTTTTAATTCCATTTATTATTTATAGTTTTATTAATTTTCATTTATTATTTTTATTTATCTCCAGTTACCTATTATTTTTTTATTATTTTCATTTATCATTATTCAATATTTTTATTTTATTTATTAGTTATTTTTATTTATAATTTTTTTATTTACAATTTAATTTTTTTATTGGAATTCACTTTCAATTATTTTTTAACACACGTGTATTTTGATAATCGCATTAGAGTAACATTTCGAGAACCGTTGTGGTTCTTGGCTCGTGAGCGACTGACTACACACAACATTGAAACCGTAAAGAATTATTTTACAACTTCAACACATCAGAGATGATTTCTGATTTTAATTTATATGATCAATATTAATTTCTTAGATATTAAATTTTTTCATACAATTTTAACGTTTGGATTGAGTCACATATATTTAACAATCAAATAAATCCTCCCTAGGATTATAAGGAAGCGTTCGGAATTATTTTTATACCCAATATTTCTTATTTTTATAGCGTATTTTAAATCATATTTTAAAGTATTTTATTGCATGTAGAATGAAAAATTATTTGAAAAAAATTACATAAAATTAGTGAATTTTTAAATTTTTCTAAAAGAAAACATTAATTATTAATAGTCTCACTATTTATTAATAGTTATAATTCATCCATTCATTCCTTTTTAGATTAATTTACATAAAAATGTAAAACAGTTTTTTTTGCACTGGAAGAGTGTATTTACTTATGAAGTAAACCTCACATGTCAATATTTATAATTTAAACCTGAAAAAAAATTTACAAAAATGAACTTTTTATAGCACGTCTACAGTAGGTATATAAATAAATAGATAATTAATTGCGTTACTTACATTATATTAAATTTTTTAGTCTAATTAATTAATTCTAATCTAATTATTTAATTAAAAATTATTCAATTTTAATTAACTAAAGGCATAGTTTGCAAATATTTTTTTTAAATACTGAAGTTATTAAATAAAAAAAATAATTATGAAAATTATTATTATTAAGGTTTAATAAATTGCATTTACAATTCATAATTTTTTTCAAATATATACTTATAACATAAGTTTCAGTCGGTATATAAAATTAGAGATAAAGTAATCATTTTATGTAAAAGATGGAGCCACAAAATAGAAACCAAAGAAAAATATTGTATTTTTAAATTCATACTTACTGAAGAAAAATTTTGTGTTTGCATTATATTAAATAAATATTATTAAATTTTTATTAATTTTTTTAGTTAAAAAAAATTTTAATCCTGAATTAGTTAAAATGATTATTATAAATGATTTAATAAAGAAAAAATTAATAAATTTATAATTAAAAAGTAAATAAATTAATAAATAAAATCATAAAAAAATTACAAAATGACCAAGGAAGTAAATGAATAATAAATAATAGCTTATAAATAAATGAATAATTAATTCCGATAAAGATATTTGCAATAATATTACGTTCTTTTCATTAGCAAAACAATTTTTTTTATTCATTTTCTTATTAGGTTTTCTTTTATTCCGTATCGTATTCGATTTTTGAATTTGCATAGGAGACATTATCATTGGGACATTTTCCAAAAATCCAGGCAAAAGTACGAGAAAAGTTTGTGCGATCTAATTTTGTAAAATTATTCGATGTTGAGATAAAATTTTTTAAACATTATTATTATTATTATTATTATTATTATTATTATTATTATTATTTAATTATTAAAAGAATAACGAAATTCTAAAATTGTTTCCTAATTTTTTTCTAAATATGAATTGAAGTCTCACTTTTGAATATTGGAATCGATTCGTAATTTTCCAAAAGGTTTTCTTCATTAAGTCTTCTTCTTCCCTTTTCCTTTTTTTTATTCTCATTTTTTAATATTTCTTTTGGTTTTGGAATTTTTATTTCTTCAATTTCGTTTATTTTTGCTTCTTCATCTCGTTGACACTTTAATAATAAAACAATAATTCAATAGTAATCATAATAATCGATTTTCTATAATTTTTAATAAAAAAAAGAAATTTGCCTTGCATTTACTTGTCTTAGATTATTAGTTTTTGATAAAATTTCCTTTTCAAAACTTGAAAATGTTGGATTAAATTTATTTATCAAATTGTTTGAATTTTCATCTAATTTCAAATTAATAGAATTTTCCGAAGAATTGAAATTTGATAATTTCTCTCGATTTTTTTGAGAAATTTTCTTTTGTCGCGTTGTCCTAGACAAAACAATGTCAGTTGTTTATTTAATTGTAATAATATAGTAAATACGATTTTAATAAATATGATATAAAATGATAGAATTGTATTAATTAATATAATTAATTTAAAAGAAAAAACCTGATTGGAGACGAAGTCCTGTTAGCATCTGTTAATGATGACGATTTAGAAAATTTATCATTCATCAAAATTTGATTTCTATTTGCTATTTGATTTAAATTTGAAGATAAAATAAGTTCATTGAAACTGTTTTCTTTTTTGGTTCTCTGGAATTTCTTTTGATTCTCTTCTTTTTCCTCATATTTTATGGGGAGTTCTTTTGGGTTTTCTATTGCACTTGAATTTTTTTGACTAGATTTACATGTTTAAAAAATTAATACCTATAAGCTATTTATTTTATGAATTTTATTTATTTTATTTTTATATTCAATTTTTTATTTTTTTAATATCATTTATTCTAATTAATTTTGTGAAAATAATTTTTTTATTCACTTTTCTTCTTTATTCAACTGGAAGTCTTCAATATTTGCGATAGAATTTAAAAAAGCGAATTCGTCAATATCGTGAAAATTTTCTGAGATTGAAATTTCAAGAGCAGAATTTTTTTTATTAAAATCGTCATCTTTTAGACACAAGATTGTTTTTAATCCTTCGGCAAAATTATCAATTAAAAAGCAACATCCTCTTCTCGCATCTGAGATTTTTAGATAGTTATTAATTAATAAGGTTTAGTCGGTAAGCTAAGTTAAGAATTATAAATTAAATATTTCAATTAAATAATAATAATAATTAAATATTTTTATTAAGTCTGCTCTTAAAAAACCCACAAAATCGGGAATCAGGAATATAGTATAGAATCACTCCAGATAAAATTGAGACAACTAAAAACAAACGTTTCAAGTAACTTATCCATCGTGAAATAAATCCTTCGGAATAATCTGTATGGTAATCTAAAAATAAATGATTATTTTTTAAAAATGATTTTGATTCTTCTTTGATTGCTTGATTAATAGAAAAAAGACAATGCGACTTACCCTCCGAATTACAAGAAACACACAAAAAATTTATTATAAAATTGAAGAGAACAAAAAATTTCATAGCTTCTTTTTTGTAATTGTTACATAAAAATATTAATTTTCATTTTACAACATTGAAAAAAAAGTTTTTTTTTAAAAAAGTCAATGACAGTTTAGTTTTGATGGAAATCCAAAATAATCTGAAGTTGTCTTTTTTGAAATTCCTTTTCTCTAAAAACATAATTAATGTAAGAGTTTAATTATTTAACTTATAAGTTTATTCATTAGTTATTGTTGCAATAAATTACTTATAAATAAATTATTAATTAATTATTACATAACTTGATGTAATTAATTTATTATTTTTATTTATTAAAACAATTTTACTGCAAGAAGTGTGAGAATAAATAACAAAAGTTTTAAGATACGCATCTTAAAATTTTTATTTTGCTGATACTTTACAATATAATACAAATAATGTGAATCATTGTATGATTCATTTTCAAATTTGTACACACGGTTAGCGGTGAAATAGTGCTAGGTGCACAAGCAAGGACTTGAACTACTAGCTAATTATAACAATAATCTCTCTTTCTTTCTTTCTTTCTTTCGCTTTCTCTCTTTCTCTTACTATCAAACAAAAAATTAATACCACCAGGACAATAAGAATCTATCAGAAAAAGAATATTTTATTTTAATTAATAGCAGAGAGAAAACTCTCAAATTATACATATTACTTTTTAAAAAGTGAACCACTGATTCATTCTGCCGTAAAAATAAAAAAGTCTACAATTTGTTTTTAGGTTGAAATTAGCTTGTGTTATCATGGGAAAAACAACCTTAAAGCGAAGACTTTTTTATTTAGCATGACAGCATTAAAGTTACTCTGTGTGATGCCATAACGAATGCTACAAATTAATTCTTGCAATTAAAAAGTAACATTTCTCTATAGAAATAATAATATTAATATAGTAATTAAGAATAAAATAATATTTTAATAATAATAATAAAAATACTAACAAAAATAATGAAAATAATAAAAATACTAATAATAACAATAAAAATAATAAGGAAATAATTATCTTCTCAAAATATGAGATATAATACTGAAATTCTTTAGAAAAATTTTTACCGTTTACTTAAATATTTCTATAATATGCCATTATGACCAACATGACCATTTAGTCTAATTAATACTATACTAATAGATATAATTAATAATTATAATCAAGCATCACAAATTATAACCAAAATTTCGAACCAGTTTCTTTTTTTTAATTTACGATTCCAAGTCCACGCATTCACACACAAAATGAGAGATTCAATCGAATAAAAAAGAAAATAAAAAAACAAATTTAAATAAAATTGCGAACTTTTTGTTACGACTGTAATATTGTCGAAATCGTTCTCGTCGATATTTTTTTTAAATGACCGAGTACAATAAAATATATTTTTAATCAATCACATTAAAAGACGTATATCCGTTTGTTTATTGTACAAACGGAATTTAGGTGCTTTTTGTTTCATTGTGCGTTAAACAATTATACAATAATACAACAGTACGGCATAGTATGGAAAAAATTATCAATACTGTACTGTACAGTAAAAAAAATTACCGTTACTGTACTGTAAAGTGAATAAAAATTATCGATACTGTACTGTACAGTAAAATAAAATTATAAAAAATAAAATAATACGTATTATTAATAATAATAATACAGTATTAACGATAAAACGTCCACCTGGGCAGATCTTTATTTCGGGGTGATTTAATATTATCTTAAATTCTATTATTTCTTTTAAGCTATTTATATATTATTTTTATTATTTAACAATGTTTTTTAATTTTTTTAATAACACTGGAACATTTAACTTGAATTTCTTTTATTCGTTTTATAACGATTTAGATATACATCTGAACGATTTAAATTTATTTTTTATATTTTATATAATTTAAATAGTTTTATTAACGATCTGAATAAATTTTTCATTTCTTTATTTGTCTAATAATAATTCAGTAAAATGGTTTATATTCTCTATTATTGAATTTAACTATATTTTATTATTTGGTTCAATTTTATCTGTTGACTTTATCTATTTCGTTAAAATTTATCTATGCAGAATATTCTACTTTTTAAATTCACTTTCAATTTTTCTCTACATTCTATTTACTTTAAATTCTTTTTAAAATTGAAAAATTATCATAATTATTAATTTCAAACAAAAGATTCGAATTGCAATTTCTAAACTTACAGTATAATAACGGCGTAGAATTAAAAACAAAAATCAAACCCGAATCACAGATGATGCTGCACAGGCGACAAAAAAATGACGACTTTATACACAGAGCGAGGAAAAGAATGATTGCGACAAAAAATGTGAAGATGAGATTCGTCAAATCCTGAACTTTAAGGGAGGAAATTAAAATATACAATAGTGGAATACTCGTACTCGAAGAAAATCTTTGATACAGATTTGCTGGAGATTATTATCCTCCAGGGAGAATCGATCGATTCATTTCTTTTTAGATTCTTTCGTTCTTCTTTAATCTATTCTGGATAAAGAATTTTTTATTTCTAATTAAACCGATAGATTCGTCTTGGATGAAAACCTCCAGGGACTTTATCTTAGGAACAAATTAGTGAACAATTGATAGACGATTAGTTGTACAATTCAATAAATAAAGCACTCGAATAATCCGAATTTGTTCAGGATGCGACAAAGAGAGAAAAAAAGTTTGTGCTGAGCGAAATAGGCGCGCTAAAAAGTGAGGCTAAAAATGATCCTCGTCCGAGTTTTTTTTTAGGAGTTCATATTAAGCTGTGATTTTACGCAAAGGACGATTTCATTTTGTTGAGCGCATTCGTAAGGTGGGTCATTTCGAGATTTATTTGCGAGACAAGATTTTCCAGCCTGTCAACAGTGTCAAGGACCTCCACACGTTGTGTGTGGGGATTGAATCGTACCTCGAATGGTCGACTCATTGTACTGACCCAACGACGGAATTTCTCCTTGGCGTCTTCAAAACTTTCGGCAACATAGTAAACTGGTTGATAATCTTGATCTTGATATGGTTGAAGTGCAGTGATTGATGGATCGAAAGCTCTGTGTTCGCATTTATCGCTGAGCGAATGAAGAAGTTCACCATATGCTGATAGTAAACCGGCTCCATAGGCTTTCACTTCTTTGCCCTCCCGGCACAAGCCAAATTCCACTGTGAACCAATAGATGGTTGAGAGTTTTTCAATTTCTTCGTCTGATGCTCCTAGTGAGGCAAGACCAATTTCCTGGGAGAATTGAGCGAAACTTGGATCAGCCAGAAGGGGCATGTGTCCCAAAAGTTCGTGGATTGCGTCCCTGAAAAATTATAGTTGGTTAGTTTTGATATTAAGGCTGAAGAGAGCATTAAATGTTAGTATTGTTGAGTTAGAAGATAATTCGTTACTAGAGGACATCGTTTGTCCTAATGGCGACTTTAGGAAACCCTTTATAAGTCGCCTAACCGTTCAAAGATTATCTTAAAGAGGTTTATGCCCTAAAGAAGTATTTTTAATGCTAGACGTCAATAAGATTCTTTTTGAATGAATATAGATGTTCACAAGATATCCTTCAGGATATGGAGGGTATAAGTCTTATAGATTTAGGTTGTACTGTCTGCTCACTGGTCATGGTCTATTGAACTGCCATTAGCACAAGTGTCACCTGAATCCATTCGGACTACTTATGGTACATAAACACTTATGATCCATAATTATAATCCAGCTGTTAAAGCTAATAATCCATTGGAACTACTTATGGTACTTAAAGACCATAATCAGAATCTTGATGTTAAAGCTAATGACTAATGATTAATAACCATAGTCCAGACATTAAAGAAAATATCTACTTTCAGGCGGAAGCATTATGCAACTTAGAGAAACGGCATTGATTTAGCAAGCAAAAAGAATAGCACACCAGATGTGCCAAACATTGGAACAAACTTTGTTAAACAGTGGCTCACCTATTATCTGAATGCCCAGCATTAGCTAGGATTAGACACTTTAGCAACGGCTAAGCGTTTATTGACCCTGAACAAGTTGTTAACTTATCTATAGAAGAGATTCTGGTGACTTCTGAAGACTTCTGGTGGAGAACAGGACTCTATCTAAACGAGCGAACTCGAGATGGATACAATGGGTATTAACTTAAATGCCTGCCAGAGAGCATGTACTCAGGTTAATCTACAGATGAACTCCGAATTGGGTTGGCTAATTAGACTATATTAGAACTCCCGAGAGCAAAAAAGAAAGATCGAAGAAGAAGTTGCAAAGTCAAATCTTGCGACATCCGAAGAAATTTAAAAATAGGACCTTTGGGAATCAAGGAAAATAAAATAGCGGATACTATGTAAAGTTTATGAAACAACCTATTAACACAAGTTCCTGGTTAATCTATTGTTTTGATAAAATTAGTATTGTTGTAAGTTACAATAGTTTAATTGCTAGTCGTAAATAATTGTCATCGTTAGATCTCCATTAAATCCCATAACAGTGAAAGTTACAAATAAAATTAAAAAATTACGAAATCAAACTTTTCTACGTTAAAAATGAAAAAAACAAAAAAGAAATAAAACAAGTGTTAAACGGTCAATTGCGAACGAATGGGGGGAAAGTTTATGGAAGATTGATTAGTGTGTGATAAAATTATGCTTTTATCCTCTCTCATTTCTGTGAGATCGAGTTCATGGAGAGCAAGTTCTCAACTGCAAAAGTGAGTTATCAACGTCGTCGCGACGTTAAAAGCCAATTAGAGTTCCATTACAAGCTTAGAGAGGTGTAGTAATTTTATTATGATCGCCCTCTGTTCACTGGAACGAGTCATAATGCAATATCGATTGCCGTCACGTTTTTTGCGTGCGAGCCAATTCTTTTTCAATCATTAAAAAAATGGAATTTAATCTTTTTATTGGAAAAAAATTCGAAGCTTCATCAACTATAATAATAATAATATTAAAAATTTAATAATTAAAAATACTCACGGTTCTGGCGTATGGTATGGACTGTTGATGTGTCGAATATATTGAGTACTCTGAAATACTCTGAAGGCCAAACTCGAAAGGAAATCACGTGCAGTCAATAAACCAGCAGCTGGTCGAAGGGTGAATCCAGTTTCCCTCTTCAAGAAGTCACTGACTTCCTGCAATTGTGGTATGCGTGCTGGTTCAAAAATCTTTTCATCTTGCAATTTCTTGAAGACTCTCTGATACTCCATGCAAGCGTGCTTTGGCACTAAATCAATTAATGTATTGAAAACACGATTCCAGGTATTATTCTCGGTTTCCGTGTAGGGAATGCTGGGAATCGGATCACCATATTTATAGGCAAAGGCAATTTCAGCAATTACTTTACGACGTGCTCGGTATTCCTTGTCAGCAAAACCAGGATGATTCATATCCAAATCGGGTTCGTATTTTGTCATCAAATGATTGCAATTGTCGAGTTCGGACGCGTGTCTTGGGAACCAGGGATCCTTGATGCTAACTGAATTATCAGCGAGGAGAGTAACTTCAGCAAGTGATGAACTCTGTCGAAGATTACGAATCAATTGAAGAAGACTCTGTCTTGTCATGTCCACTTTCACCAGGACGTCGAATTGGAGGCCTTCCTTTTTGGAGGGTCGTGACTCGACGTGCGTCACAGTGCCTTTGAAATTTTCAATTGTTTTCAAAATCCGTGACAGTGAACTTATTCCCTCGCGGAGGCGGAGGACGAGTGCTGCTCTTTGGATGTTCTGCTCGTTTTCCGGTGTCTCGGCAATTGTCTTTGCCAGGACCACTTCCTCCTCTGTGAGGCCAGCATCTTTTTGAAATAAAGTGAATGATTAGTTTTTTGTGGAAGAAATTTTATTTTTAGGACGAATTGGGTTGTGTGGAGAATATTTGTATCTGGTACGGGACTAGTAATTTTGGGGTTGCAAAGGGTTTACCTAAGCATTAGTGGTTGCAGCAGATGTGGTCACAACTTGGTAATACTTAATATACAATAATTTTCAATAAAGTGGGAAAATCATATACAAAGTTTGCTGTGAGATTCATTACATTTGTAATTAATTACTATTGACCACTGATTGTTTAATAATTGGCAGATTATTGCCCAATTATTTCCTAATTATTACATGGTTCTGGGTAAATGAAGGGGGTTCCTAATGCTTATTAGTCAATCAGTGCAGAAATTAATTTTCATCTCCTTTATCAAAACAACAAAAAATCCTCAATAATTAGTTCTAATTGAAAAACGTATTTAGCGAAAAATTATTTAAAATGCTGCAAAAGGAACTAAGTGCTACTTTATTTTCCCAATATTTCTCCCCTTTAAACGGTGGTGCAATTCTCAAGTAGAAAGTGTTAAAGTGCATTTCCTTTTGACAAAAGATAATAAAAGCGTTGAAAAGGCTAAAAGTTTCTGCTTTATTTCCCGACGACGTGAAATGGTTGAAAAGAGATGAGAGGGAAAAAAGAGAGGCAGAAACGAAAAGTAGGGGACGTTATAAATTTTCTCCTAAGTAACTTTTCAGATCTGGGAGAAAGCCTCTTGGGAAATAAATGGAATTATGAAAATAATAAAAGTAATACTCAGAATAAGAAGGGAATTCTGTGGAATATTAATTTATTCTTTAAAAAAAAACTTACTTTCATCGTCTTCCGGTTTTCCCTCTCCATCCGAGGAAGAAACTTCGGCTTTAGCTTCTAAAATTTAACCAATACATCGAACAATTAAAACAATCATGCACATGCAAAAATAAGAAAATAAAATGGAAAATAAAAATAATATTTACGTACCACTTTCTTGAGCTGCACGACTGAGCGATTCTGATTGATCGTCATCGCTCGATGAAATGTAAGTTTCATCTTCAATTTGAGTTTGATCCTGATCACATGCGGGGTCTAATTATCAAAAGAAAAGAAAACGATCATGCGAATAAAATCCAATAAAAATTAAAACTTCAAATCACAAACATTCAAATTCAAACTACAAACATTTAAGATTCAAACTAAAATTTAAACTACCAACATTTAAGATTCACTGTTACAAACATTCAAAACTGAATCTTTAAACACTTAAAATTCAAATTACAATCATTTAAGATTCAAAGAACAAACATTTAGAATTGAAACTACAAACATCTAAAAATGAGAAGTAGAAAAATAAATAACGTACAGCAAGAAAAATAGAGAAAGGACAATAAAAAATATAAAGTAGACAGTAAAATAGAGTAATTCTTCTAAAACAAGTAGATTAATTAGTTTGGAAATAAAATCGTACCATTAGCTCTCTGTCTGGCTTCCTCAAGTACACTTTGCTTAGTTTGTTTCACAACCAATGTTTCAAATCGAGCATCATCGACTAAAGATCGTCGTCTAGCTGGATAACCATTCTGTAAACAAAATTAATTCACATTTTAACTCCTGCTAATATTTTTAAATACTGTTTTTTCCGTTGTCCATAAAAAATCCAAAAAATATTAAACCTTAAATGTTTGAAAACAGTAATGAATTATAATTTACAGATATTCTAACGATCTAATTACATTACAAATCGAATGAAAAATTTTCTTTCTTTATATACGTAGTTAATTCGTCACCGCGGTAATTATCACAATTAGCACAATACATAATTATTCCCTGTAATTAATTTAATCGATTTTTCACTTTTTCCTCGAGAACAAAACCAAAAATGGTTCTTTGAGAATGAAACCAATTCTTTGAAAAATCTTTTAGTTTTACAGAAAAGATTATAATTATTCTTTTCTGTGAAACTAGAAGAATAAAATTTTTTCGGTCAATTAGAAGGTGATAATTCTTTGTTCTGCAAATGTCATTTCCCACGAAGAAGTTTAAATTGTCAGAGACAACAAAGCAGAACAAAGATTTCTGAACGAGTGATTTTTCCACACGTATGGAGTTTGAGTGTGGAGAAGGGGCGGAAATGAATTCCAAGCACGGAAATGACACCACTTTTAGCCGCAAAGAGCCATGTCAAAGGGTACTTTCAAAGCTTAGGGAAAATTGAAATATTTTATCCGTATAGAAAAAAATTTATTTCTTATTCTTTTTTGAGAACGGAATAAATGTTAATTTAAGGGAGTTTTTTCAAAAAGAATTTTGTAATTTTATTTTTGTTTTTAAGTTTTTAAATTTACGCATTTGAAATTATTATTGTCAATTAGTGTTTTTGCTGTCGATTTTGATTTGACACGATTCAAATGATTAATGTGCGAATCGAGAAAAAGAAGTTGGCACGAATTAAAGTAGGTTTAGCAATTATTTAACCGTGATAAAAAGTGGGCCAAGTGCTCAATGCCACCTGGATAAATGAACGATGACTGTTCGAAAGTCTTACATAATAGTTATCCCAATAATGGTTCAAAATAGATAAACGATTCAACCCTCATTGGAAAGAAAATTAAACGTCTAATTGTCAAAAAGAGTCTCATTGCAATTATACTCGTCATCAGATTTAATTTCTATTTCTAAGAATTTACTTGGAAATCATTTACTGTATTGATGACAATTCTTAATCTGTCTTAATCTTTTTTAGTCTTTTTTACTCTTTCCTCATTTTTCTTTCTTCTTTCTCGTTTTTCTTTCCTTTCTTTCCACTTTTTTTTAATTTCCTTTTCCCCTTTTCCATTTTTTCTTTTCTTTTTTTTTTTTCAGGTTTGACACGGGTCAGGAAATCAGGGAATTCAGGAAAAAATCGCTGGGGTTTTTGTTAAAGTACTGAAAAAATTTGAACTTTGGAGAAATAACAAATGATTGCAGAAATTCAATTATGTTTAAAAATTCTTTATAAGAATTCAATTTTAGAAACGTAAAAACTGTTTTTTGAGTATCTAATCATTCTTAGAGTTAAAATTTTATCTGAAAATCAGGGAAAATCAAAATTAATTTTTTGTAGCCACTTTGTTTTTTCCCTTTTCTCTTCTTCTTGTATTTTTTTTCTTTTTAATCGTTTGCTTTTCCTGATTTTCCTTCTTTCTCTTTGTTAAATTGCCAGAGGTCTGGGAAAAGTCAGAGAAAGTACAATTAATCGGGAACAAATTTAATTTTAAAATTGATTATAATAAGAACATTCTGAATTCTGGTGTCTTTTTCTGTTTGACCATGCGGTTCAAGAACAATAATTGTTGAAAATTCGTAAAAAGATAAAAAATGATCCTTTTTGAGGAGGAGGGAAGAATTTTTTCGGCTAATAATAATCATTCGCCGCACATGACAAGAAGGTGTAAAAAGAAGAGGGAAAAAATGGAATGAGGAAAAAAATGAGAAATTAATCCGCAATCTATAACTTGTGCAATGTTTGAATGTATTATGCATCGTTACGATATTGCATTGACACGATTATTTTTACATGTATATATGTATATACTATATAAAATGAATACCTTTAGAGGGGAACTTGGCAAAACACTTTTAAATACAGTAATTAACTAGGCATTAGCATAGCGGATCTGGCGGTTAGAAGCGCTGTTATAATATATATATATACATAAGTATATAAAGGCAGGAAAATGTGTGCGCGAGGACCAATAGTCAAAGGCGGAGGCGAGCCTCCAAAGATATATCTATAACTGATATGAGTTGCTTGAGAATATTGCTTTTATAAATGTTTCAACTGTTCAAGGAAACAAGAAAACTAACACATTTTCCAACTTTACAATCACTTGCGCTCTCATATTTATAACATATTCATAATTATCATGCGAGAGTCACAAGGCCATAATGGTTTCTCAATACGATAGATAAATAGATATATCGGCACCTTATATATACATTTGCCAGCGTCATACAAATCCAGTAGAGTCTTCGATGACATTTTGCAATTAATGCGAGATAAGTGTATTAATTAGTCTTTGCATTTTCTCTCTCTCTCTCTCTCTCTCTCTTCTATAATTTCAAACCTAGGGAAATTTCCGTAAAATTTTAATAGAAATTCTCTGTTGAATCTTTCTATAAAAATTCTAGTGTCAACATTTTGTAAAATTTCACCAGAATTCACTTCATTTCAACTATCCATAGATAACTTTCATGCCAACTAAGCGGCGAGGATTTAAAGAAATTGGCTTGAAATTCTAAAAAAGAAATTTTTATTTAATAAAATAATTTTTATAGTATATTATTAATTACCATCTATACAATAATTAATTCAGTGAAGGAAACAAATGTTTTTGAACCAGAGGAAATATTAATTTAACACAGAAATTATTCGACCAAATACAGTTTCTTTATATTTGACAAATACAAGATCAAAAGTGAGTAACAAATAAAAGAAATTAAGAATTCATAAATTTTAATAGAAATTAAATATTATTGAATAATTAAAGTAAATAATAATTGTTATAATAATGATTATGATAATTATAATTATTAATTATTAATTATTAATTAAGATAAACATTTCAATATATGTGACGCGATCTGAAGAAAGGAACCTCAGAAGCAGCACTTTAAGGTTATGTTAGTGTTACTTTTTCGTTGATTAAAAGTTTCTTTTTCATTTTTGCAAATTAACATCAGTATTTATTAAATATTTCAGTTATAATGAAAACTTAAACATTAATAATTCACATTAACAGTTGATAATTTTTTGTATTTCCATTTAAAAAATTGCAAACATAACCTATATTTTTTCGCTTCTAAGGTCCCCTTCTGCAGATCGCGTGACATATACTTAAATGTTATTATTAAAATCATCAAATAATATCAGTAGACAGTAGTCATTTATTATTGTCATATTATTTTTTCCTACAAAGTAATGAAAATGAAACTTAAAAATGAAAAATTTCAAGCCTAAGCTAAGAAAGACAGAAACAAAAAAGGCAGAAGAGAACATAAAAAAGTATAAAATAAATAATTATGTACAAGGTAATGGGAATTAAACTTAAAAATAAAAAACTCGATTTTACCGAAAAATTTCGAGCAAATTAATTTCGAGAAAAATTAGTCTATTAACAAAAAGGAAAAACAAGAAAAACAAAAAGAAATAAATAAAAAAAATTCTACAAGGTAATGAGATTATTAGAGTATAAAAATACAGGGTCGAAAAACAAATGAAATTGCGTGTGTTAAACGTGGTAAAATTACTACCGGGACGTGTGGAATGAAGAGAAAAAAAATCTTTGAATATGGAAATATCGATCGATATATAAGACAAAGAAAAAATAGCTATTATTTTTTTTAATTCTATTATGGAATAGCAAATTTAATTGATAGAGACCTTTAGAATCAATATATATATATAGATAAACGTTTGATTTTAATTTCAATTATTAATAAACAGTTAGGGACAATTTCTCCCCTCCCCCACAGAATTATTATAACCAATTCAGTTATAATGCAGTGCGTGTATATATCTGTATATATACTGAGAAGTGGAGGGATCAGTGGAAAAAGCTTTACGCGTCAGACGCAAGTAGTAGAAGTCTATCTGACGTATGCCAATTAATAACCGCCCATAATCATTTTTTAGTTCACTTCAGTTTTCAAATAAATTCAATCTAATCTACATCAAACGTTTCCTTTAGTTCGCAAATTTTTTTTATTTTCATTTTCCTATAATTTGAATTTTATTAATTTAATTTCGACATTTCCATTTAATTATACCTATTTCGTATATTGTGATTTTAATTACGTATTCAACTTTGTAATTTTAATTACTAATTTAGTTTTGAAATAAATATTAATAATTTAGTTCTTAACTTTAAATATTAATATAATAATTTAACTTAATTTTTTTTCTCCGTTAAATATGTAAATCGAAAATTATAAAATTTGCTTCACTGTGTTAACATTTTTTTTCAACACTCTCTTACATTTAAATTGTATGCCAAATTATATATAATAAAAAAAATGCTACATATTTTATTTAAAACAAATTTTTTCCTCCTTCAAATAGTAAAACGTGTAAAATATTTCCCAAGAACGTGAGCGCGGAATTTTTATTATTAATTACAAAATTTCAATGCAGAGAGGTTAAACTATTGTTTCTTTTTTAAGCATAAAAAAATTAACTATAAACTGGTCCATAAATTTATAGTTTCCAACTGTATTTTGTAAAAGCTATTTACTGACCTTACAATAATTTTACAAGGACAGAATTGTATACATATATATATATATACAACTATTTTTCCTGAATCGAAACAAAGTAAACTCGAGGCTATGGATTTCCTCACTATCATATTATATATTTTATATAATTATTGATACAAACTACGCAACATTTGAATTTTTAATAACAAAAAAAATTTTTCTTTTGAAAATTATTGCTTTCAATTTTATGAATGGATTTATATTGCCACCAGTTTAATATTATCGATAATTTTTTAATAACAAAATATATAAACAAACGAATATATAGGAAAAAAAGTGGTGAAACAAATTAAGTTTAAAAAATATAATAAATAATTATAATAAATCAGCAAATATAAATAACAAATAATGAATAATAATAATAATAAATTTAAGAAATAAAAAATAATAAGTAAACAAGTGTAGCAAATAAACAATTACAATAGATATAGACGTATATACAAGATAAACAAATATAGTAAATAAAAAATACAATAAATAAAAAAATTCATCAAATAAACGAATATAGCGAATAAATCAATATAGAATGAAAAATGAAATTATTAATAAATAGACAAAAAATAAATAAGTAAACAAAATTAATAAATTACTATTATTTTTGCATGAATAAATTATAATTTTTTTTGTATTGAAAAATACTGGTTATGGAATATTGTTTATTTATGAAATGCAACATTACAAATGAGTTTGTCATTCATTAGCGAGAGACTAGATATTATGCGATAATTATATGCGCGAGAGGTGAAGGCGCACAAAATGTGTAAATTGCGTATGAAATAAAAAATAGACTCACATGCGATTAAATTATTCGACTGGGTTTTTGATTTATACAGACATTAAGACGAAATATAGTGAAAGTGATTCCGGAACGTCTTGAAAAAAAGAAATAAATAAATAAAAACGCAAAATAATAGTCACGCGACGAATATGTAACGATGGTCACATTCTCTTTGCATCGTTAAAATCACCACAACGTGAGAGATTTTCTTTTCAATAGCTTTACTTTTCTCTATTGTTGTTATTGTTATTATAAAATTAATATAATTATTTCTATTTTTTTATCATTATTATTATTATTATTAATATTGATTTTTATTTTATTTATTTATTTATTTACTTTAAAGACAGGACGAAACATTATTACTATTATTTTATAGAAAACATTCAAGGAATATTTTATTCTTACACTTATATATCACATGCAATCATTAAACTTCATTAAATTATTTATTTTTCCTATATGTCATTCGAATGTTAATTTCCCGTCGTGTGTAATTAGCATGCAATAAAAATTCATCTTATTATAAAAAAAACTGTTATAAAATTAAAAATAGATTTTCATGGAATTTAATTACAATCAGGAAGTTAATAAGTTTCAAAAGAACAATTATCTAATGAAAAAAAAATCTTATATAATATATCGTATTATGATTTCTTTATCAATAGAAAAAATCTGTTTTATTTTAAATAATTTTATTATTCTACGATTAAAAAATTACTTTCCATAAAAAATAAAAGAACTAGTAATATGTAAGTGCTCGAGAAAATATTGTTCTTCAATTATTTTTCTATTAATATTCATTTTTCTGAACCAGAAAAAAAATGAAAATTACAAAATTTCCATTTTTGTGTTAAAAAAATCGCAATTGAAAATAAAGACAAATTTTTTGTGAGAGAAGAAATTATATTTTGCTTTTAAAAAATTGTGTTAATTTTACTACAAGGTTAAAAGAAATGTTATGTAACAAATGTGTGCGATAATCGAAAGCATTACACTTTCACGTAAGAAATTTGTTATTTTTTTTTCTTTGATTCTATTTGATCCTCATTATAGTAGGGATATTTACAACGAATTGCAGACATTTATAGTGTCATTATGAAATATTATGTGAAAATGATAGAATGAAATTTTTTTTTTATTATAGAAAAAGGAAGAGTGAAAGAAAGAAAAGGATATGAAATGAATAAAAGTAGTTTCTGACGTAATAAATAAGTAGTCTTGCGGAGAATAAAAAAAAACGTGAATAAAGTCACGTAGTTATATTTATATATATATATATATATATATATATATATATATATATATATAAATAACTTATATATATATATATATATTTATATATATATATATATATATATATATATATATATATATAAATAACTTATATATATATATATATGAAATTTTTTTATTTATTGAGGAAAATATTGTATACACAAAAATTTATATGTAGTTGTAAAAAAAATTAACGGAAAATCCGTTCATATATGATGAAAAATAGCGGTAAACGAGTTGGCGAGTTTAAGGCACGACAAGAACTGTTGAGATTCACGTCAGAGATACAATCTCTAAAAGCGGAAATTTCGAGCTTCTTACGCTTGAATTCTTAATTAGTGTTCTATTTTTAAAATCAAAACGTAACTATGTTTACAAATTATTTAAAAATAAACAATTATTTTTAATTTTATTTTTAAAAATTTTTTAATAAAACTACTAAATAAATAAATAAATTCAATATATAAATATAATAATGAAAGATGGAGAAAAAACAGGATCAAGGTTTTAAACAATAAATTAAATGTTGTGACTAAAAATGAAGCTTTAGAATTAAAAAGAATTTTAGAACCTAAAAATTGTGTTTTAAAATAATAAATAAAGTTTCAGATAAGTTCACAAAGTTATAGATTTAGAGACCGAGTAAAAAATCTACTTTTTAGATTTAAAAACGAAGATTTAGATTTAGAAATAAAGTTTAGTCTAAAAAACTAAGTTTTAAATTATCAAACCGTGGTTTAAATCAGAAAGCAAAGTTATAGAAAAAAAAGATTTTCTAATTAAATGGCAAACTTTTACATATTAAAATTTATTATTGGACCTGACTATTAATTTTATGAACTAAAAACTATGTTTCAGAACTTAATATAAAGTTATAGATATAAAAACAATGTTTTTTAATCAAGAATAAAGATGAAAAAAATTACATTTAAAAGCAAAATTCCTGAACTAAAAATTCATTGTTAAATGAAAATTAGAGATTTAAAACTTAAAATAAATTTTCAGAGAGAAAAATAAAGTTTCAGAATTTCAAATAAAGTTTTAAAACATAAAATAAAGTTTCATAATTTGAAATAAATTTTCAAAACTTAAAATAAAGCTTCAGAAATTAAAATAAACTTTCAGAAATTTAAATAAACTTTCAGAAATTAAAATAAAATTTTACAATTTAAAAATAAAGTTTAAGAATTTAAAATAAGCTTTTAGAACTTAAAATAAAGTTTTACAATTTAAAAAAAAGTTTAAGAATTTTAAAATAAAGTTTAAGAATTTTAAATAAGCTCTCAGAACTTAAAATAAAGTTTTAAAATTTTTAAAAAAGTTTAAGAATTTTAAAATAAAGTTTAAGAATTAAAAATAAGCTCTCAGAACTTATAATAAAGTTTTACAATTAAAAAAAAGTTTAAGTATTTAAAATAAGCTTTCAGAACTTAAAATAAAGTTTTACAATTCAAAAAAAGCTTAAGAATTTTAAAATAAAGTTTTAGAATTTAAAATAAGCTTTCAGAACTTAAAATAAAGATTTACAATTTAAAAAAAAGTTTAAGAATTTAAAAAAAAAGTTTATGAATTTATAATAAGCTTTCAGAACATTAAATAAAGTTTGAGAGTTAAAAAGAAAATTTTGTTACTAAAAAATAATATTTTGATATCAATAATCCACTTAAAACTAAAAGTCTAAAGCAAATAAAAGGTTTTGAGATACAAATTGGTCAAAAATAAAATTTTGCAACAAGAAAGAAAATTTTACAAATGAAAAAACAAATTTTCAACTATGATCAATGTTTTTTATTTAATAAGAACTTTTCTTAACTAAAATCAAAGTTTTAGAACTGTAAACAAAGTTTTGTTATAAAAAAATTAAACTTATAATAAAGTATTATAAGTAAAAACCAATTTTACACTTTTTAAGCGAGTTTCAGATGTAAAAATAAAGTTTTAAATGTTAAAATAAAGTTCTCAAACTTAAAATAAACTTTTAGAACTAAAAATAAAGTTTATTAACTGAAAATAAAGTTTAATAATTTACAATAAAGTTTAATAACTTTTAAATATATTATATAATATAAATGTTTAATGTAAAGGTTGAGAAATTAAAGTAAAGTTTAAGAACTAAAAACTTAATTTTGTTTATAAAAACAAAGCTTTTTCGTCATGGATTCAAACTAGAAAAAACTTTTTTACTTAAATTAAAATTTTAAAGTCGGAACTTGTCCTTCAATTAAACATACAACTTAAATTTAAGTTTTAAGAACAAAAATGTTTTTCAACTGAAAATTCAACTCATAACAAAGTTTGGCAACTAAAAAGAAACTTATAAGAATAAAAACAATGTTTTGCAACTGTACTGAAAGTTTTAGGACTGAAGACCAAATTTTGAATACTGGAAACATAATTTTAGATCTGAAAACAAAATTTCTAAAACTATAAAAAAAATTTTAAACAAAATTTTTTAGATTAGAAACATAATTTTAGTATCAAAATGAACAATTTGATCTGAAAACAAAGTTTTTGAATTAAAAATTCAGAGTTGTAACAAAATATTCAACTAACAATAAAGTTTTACTACTGAAAATGCAAGTAAGAAGAAAGTTTTAAAACAAAAATAAAACTTTTGAACTAAAACAAAGTTTTGAAAGTGAAACTCAGTTTTCAAATTAAACTAAATTTTTCAAAGTAAAACAAAGTTATAAAACTGAAAAAAGTTTTATACAATAAAAGTAAAAATTTTGAATCGAAAGCAATAATTAGAATCACCAAAAAGGCAATTTTACTTCAGGGAAAGAAATGTCTCAAAATTTAATTTGCAACCCTCTTAAGATAACACAAATTTTCTCGTAGTGAAAATAAAAAGAAGAAATATATTTTCAAAGGAATTCCAATCTATAGTGATAAAACTGGATCAAAAATTTAAACTTCTGTAATTTTCGCAATTTTTCAAAAAGAATTTCCTAACATGTCTGCGTGCGTGTTAATACCTGATTTAAATTTTATGAGTTAATACCTGTATTTAAAAGTCCATTTTTTCCCCCAAATAAATCTAGGTCCTTCTAACGAAGAAACTACCCCCCAAAAAATTTGGCCCCTACTGTTTTCAAAATAGAAAAATTGTTACTCCAAATTTTGAAACTCACCTCAATGCTATAAGACTTCTTGATAGCGAACATCTCACGATTCTTCTGTGCCGCTGCGACTGCCATTGTGATCTTCAAAGGGGTTGTTTTTCTTCTTATATTCAAAAAACAGAAACGAAACAATTGCTAACCTTTGTTTTTGGTCACAATTGTCTTAATCACTACTTAGCTTTTCTTTTTAATTTCTCAAATAAAAAGTAACAAAAATTTCGAAACGGTGGTGCCTCCGGTTGTTTATTTTTTCGTTAGCAAGCCTGATTTAGAAAGAAACCAAATCTTTGTTCACTGCCTGCAATTTCCGTTTAAATAATCAGAAGATTCGAGGATAAAATCGCGGATGTCTATAAGAATCGCGACCACAAGTTGAATTTAAAAAAAAATTTCTTGTTCACGTGAATCTGAAATTACTCCGCGCGATTTTGAAAAAAAAGAGATAAATTTTGTTTTGGAAAGAAAATTTGTTAGTCAAAAAAATGTAGTATTTCCTCTCTTTCTCTCCTCAGGATCTTCTTTTAAATAAAAAGAGGCTCCCCCGCGAGTCTGCTTTGGGCGAAGCGAACGAGCGAATGCGTCGTCAGGGCGGTTTGACGGTGCATTATAAACGCGACCTCCCTTCACTACAAAGCATACCGGGGTCAGGGGTTCCCCCACTTCGAAGGGTTTTGGGTGGTCCGTGACTCGTCAATGATACTCATATAATCTACGTCAGAGGTCCGCGACACCATATGAGAGAGAGATACTCCTCTCTCAGGACATGGATATTAAATTTATGCTTTCGTAATAATGTGTGGCGCGCACCCGCGATCTCTCATTGGCCCCTTGTTTCACGGGGGATTCCAATGCTTAGTCATCTATAAGTGTAGATTTTATATTTTATCTTTATACCGGTAGCTCATACCGTTTCTACCACAACCACAAACATGGTGTGTTACCACCTTCTCTGTGTACAATATGAATGTATTTTCATATTGTGGAGGGAATCACAAGTCAAGCGCAAAGACAACGCACATGGTTTGTCTGACTGACTTGCTGTATAGTCATTTTCTAGACGTGTGTATATTGTGTTACACGGTTTATTACTATCAGCACCTGGAGCAGATCAGTTCTCTCAATGCACTTCAGCGAGAGAGGATCATGTTCGTTTTGTTTTTATTGTCGACAGTTTACGCGCTCATTATCCTTGACTATGGAGACGGGGGAATTCCCTTTGGAGGAAATTTTGTTTTTTTTAGATTCTTTTTTTGGGGGATTTGTTTATTTGTGGTATGACACACTAGTGGATTGTGGGTTACTACAGAAATATGATAATTAGAAGGCGATTATTTATAATGTTTTTTCTTTTCATTTTCAAATGAGAGATTTGAACATTTTTTAATGTTTTGTTGATGCTGTTTTTTGTAGCTAATTAATAAGGATGTGGTCCTATTAGAAAGTGTGATAAACATCCGCTTTGATGAAAATAATTATCCAATTTTTTCAAGTTGTTTTTCATTTCAAAATGCTTGATTTTGAGAATTTTTTGATACATTCTTTGTGTAGCAAGAAGAATAGTATAAAAATAAAGATAATTAGAAAGAAAATAAACCCTAATACCAACAGATATTTAAGAACATCCCACGGGCGTCCTAATCACATTCGGAAACTTGTATATCCCTAGAATATTCATAGGACATCCCAGGACATCGTATGGATATAATAGATTCCGGATATCCTTAGGACATTCATAAGATATCTTCAATATCCGAATGCTGTTAGGAAAGATATTTAGATTTATGAATATTCTTTCTTTTGCTTTTGAAATGCTTGCTTTCAAAATTTTTAAAGGTTTTGATACAGTTTTTTGTAGCCAATTTATGAGGATGTGCTTCTATCAGGAATTGTTATGATGCATCAGCCATGATAATATATACTTATTAACCGATTTTTTAAAGTTTTTTCTGTGACTTTAAAAATTCTAGGTTGCAATATTTCAGAATTCTTTGTTGCATTTTATTTGCACCAAATTAGAGAGAGTGTGAACCATAGTTGAAAATTCTGATGATAATTGTTAACAGATTTTTGAATCCACTTTTCCCAAGTCGAAAAATTCCGTGGAAGTATACCCCTCTGGAATTTCCGTGGAATTTCTGTGGAACTTTTCTACGGAATTTCTGTGGAGATTTCATGGAAATACTGCAAATTTTTAATTTGAATATAATTTTAACATTTCTGTTTCATAATCATTGCATATATTTATTCAATTAAAAGCATTTACATAGAGCGTCAGAATTGTTTTATATCCATAATAGTTATGTTAATAGTATATATCACAATGGTTACGAACTAATAAAAAATCGATATTTTTTTTTGACTAAATATATTAATTTTCAATAAATCATATTTGAACAATACTATAAACAAATATTTATTATTATAATTATTATTTAGATACTGCATAAAGAATATTAATATTTTATCAGTTTCATATAATGATTATGAATTGAAAAATAAAATAATTTCAGACACACTAAATAAATGTTTTTAATTAAATAAATATAATTTATGATTAATAATTAACTACTTACATTAATTTATAAATTTATTTATTTTCTTATTTCTCTTGAAATGTGACATCGGTTTTTTGGAATCCAAACCTTAAAAAATTAAAATGTTTTACCATTAATCAGCAAAGAATAAAAATATTCTACAAAGTTTATTATGAAACTTAGAAATGTTAAAATAATCACGGTAAATCGTTAGGTATTAAACTAATACCAAAATTGATTAAAATCAATTTTGGATTATTTTAATCCTTTTTGGTGTTATTTTAATACCTAACGATTTACCGTGATATTAAAACTAAAAAATTTAAAGAATTTACATGGAATCTCCAAGGAAATTCCGTGGAGAAGTTCCATGGAAATTCTAGGGGGATACTACCACGGAATTTTTCTACGTGGGATCTTTTGTTTCCAAAATGTTTGATTTCTAAAATATCTAACGCACTTTATTTATAGCAAATTAGAGAGGATGTGGTTTCAGAAATTTATGATTTTTGACTGATTTGTTGCATATTAAAATATTATCCTATTGAAATGTGTCTACTATGATGATAATTTTAAACTAATTTTTAAAAGTACTTTCTTTACTTTCAAAATTCCAAAATTCTTTGCTGCATTCAAGTTCTATCAAATTAAACAGGATATGATCCTCTCAAAAATTGTGATAATTCATTCATCATAATGACAATTATTAATTGATTTGTGAAAGATATTTTCTTAATTTAAAAATATTCGATTATACAATTTCAAAATTTTTTGATGCATTTAATTTGTAGCAAATTAAAGAAGATGTGACCCTCTTGAAAATTACGATAACATGATGTGATAGTAGTTTTATTTTTATAAAAAAGATGAAACCAGTTGTAATTTAGAAATCAGTTTGGATCAGTTAAAATTTAATTTAATGCAACACAATTCGATTCGTTTTTAAAGAAGAAAATGAAACTTATGTCAAGTTGGAATACTTTTAAAACAGTTCTCAAAGCAAGACTTTAAGCTAGACTTTGGTCTCCAAAAGAGAGTTAAAACTTACTAACTCTTTTCATCAACACATTGAGAAAAAATAATACTTAAATGAAACACAAAAATAATGTTAGACGGTTTAAACAAAAACTATATTTAAAAATTCTATGTTTGAATCAAACTTAAAAGTTAACTACAGATCATTTAAAATCAACCACAATTTATGTTTGATTTCAATATATGATCTCTTAAACTGAACCAGAAAATATGTTTCAATTAAACTTAAATATGTTTGACTGTATAGCAAAGATATTTTAAGTTTTATTTAAACAAAATTTGTTTGAATGAAATAATTTTTTTTCAGTGCACCCCCGCGAGTTATTTATTCCTTGGCATTAACTCCCCAATGGGTATGACTTTTATAGAATCCCCTGGGGAGTTAAAATTTAACTCCCTTTTTTTACAGTGTTGTAATAGTAAATAGCTTAGTAAATAACTATTGTTTAATTTATTTAATAGTTTACCTAGTAGTAATAAGTGAAGTTTACAGTAAATGATCTTTAGTAATTTAGAGAATGAAGTCTCATTAATTCCACAAAATGGATAGTTTAATTACTAATTAATTATTATAATAAGTTAGTGCATTATCTAGATTCCAATTCAAATAATCATTAGTTTCACTAATTGGTGCATCAACTTAGAATTAGTATAATTATGTAGTTCTTTATTTAATAGACTTATTTCTAACAAACTGAACTAATCATCAGTTCCAGTCTACTAGTCAGCAGTTTAATTCTACTAATCAGTACTTTAAGTGTACTAATTAAACGTTTAGTATTAGTTTGCAAATACTGATTAGGGAGCGTTCATAAATGATGTCACGCTTTTGAGGGGATCTACTAAACGTGACACAAAGTCTTTCTCATGTAAAATTGCAAAAATTCCGTGACATCATTTGTAAACGCTCCCTTAGTAATACTAAGAACTTTACCTAAACTAATAATTAGAAATTAAACTGCGCTATATTATCCATTTGTAATTAAACTACACTGATTTGTAGTGTAACTATTTTAATTATGAGTTTAGCTATTCCAATTACTAGTTTTACTAATAATTGTTAAATTTATTTGGTTATTTACCTGACTATTAATCTAATTAACAACTTAATTAATAAATTAATAATTAATTATATAACAAGATAATAGGACTAATTATCAAACAATGCTAATAATTAGTTTCCTCACGAATAAAAATAATTGATATTCTCTTATCCTATTTCCTTTATAATTTAAATCAATCAAGAAAGAATTATTTCTTAATTAAATTCTCATTCTTCTAAGAGGTTAATTTTTTTAATATTTATTCTGATCCCTATTACTCTCATCGTAGATCAATATATAAGCGAAAATAATAATTCTATCATTTTCATAAATTAACACAAATAATAATTAATTAATTCAATAAAATATTGCTTGTACTCATTTTTTGACATTTTTCCTCAATATTAATATTGATGTCAAATTAAATTAATAAAATACATAGTTTAATTTTTTTTAATTATTCTTTTTGTCCTTTATTTGTTATTTGAATTAAATGATATTGTTCTACTTTTTGTTTGTTGCTATTATTTATTATTTAATAGTTAATTAAATGAAATAATTTAATAGTCCAATGAAATAAGCAAATATTAAATAAAAATTATATTTATATTGAGAAAATAATCATTTATTTTGATTAAATTCAACTGTATGTAATAACGAATTATTTTTATATTTTTCATAAAAAATAATGTCGTCTTTAAATTTAGGAAACTGGGGAAAATTTTGGACAAGGAATAACAATAAAAAAATAATTTCCTCTTTAAATGTTTATTAAAAAAAATTATTTAAACATGTTTTACATGAAAAAGAATTTTTTTTGAATGTTTACCAGCAATATAACTATTGACAGTTTTGTATTTTACCTACAGGGTAATTTATTGTTTTCTTAAATTTTGATTGACAATTTAATAAACTAATTCTACTATTAAAAAACAATTTTTTTTAACATTTTTTTAATTTATTAGAAATTTAATGTTTTTATTAATTTGACAAAATACACATTTATTAAAAACTTTTTTTTCATAAAAATAATAAAAAATGTTTTTACGTAGATATGCAGTTGTTTCCCCATAATAAAAATTGTTGAGGAGGAAAAACTGACCTGTCCAATATTACCGGAAAGTGTCATTATCCTCTGTGACGATTTTCCTTATAGCTTTCGCGATCTCACGTATGTACGAGTTTACCTACGTCATCAAAATGAAAGATAAATAAATATATATATAGTCTTCAGCCGGGAACTCCAAACCACAATTCCACTCTCTTCATATTCAAAGTAAATGGTACCTAATTATTCCACAAAAAAAGAACATGCAGAAAAAAACACAAATCTAAGAAGTTCCAATCGTGTAACACCAATAACGTCATGACTATCAACTTTTTTTCGATTATTATTATTATATATGTCTCACATTGAATACCTCGTTGTTCAATTTTATTTCAATCCAATAATTTTTTTTTTGCTTTCAATAAAAATTAATTTCCCAGAAAATAAAAATTTCAAAAATTTTCCTCCTTTTTTTAATTCCAATGAAAAATGATGATGATTTACGTAATTTAATTATTTAATACATTACACATTGTAGAAATAGAATTTAATCCTTTTCTATTATTTTACAAAAATTTGATATCGAAAAGTGGTAAACCACATTAATTAAATTAAATAAATGATTATATCAATGATGATAAATATCAACAATTACAGTTTTTTTATTTATAAAAATTTTTTAGTTAACAAAAATTTCGTCTTGCCAAGTTTATTGAAAATGATATTTCACGTTTAGAAATTTAACAAATTTTACAGTCGAATCTTAAAATTTTAAATACAACTAAACAAAATAATAAAATAAAAGCAATTTATTTTTATATAAGTGACCAAACACGTTTCTGGGACTAATCGAATATTTCGTTTTGAAAGCATTCCTTTTCTTTCTCCCAAAGTGAATTTTTATTTTAAGGATGAGTATTAAATTTTTTTTTCTGCAAATTTCATAAAAACGGTGGTTTTAGTTAATAATTGCTGTCGATTATTTAAATGAAATTTTCGCCGATATTTACTTATATGAATATATATTAATATATTAACAAATGCTGATAATACAAAACATATAAAATTAAATAAAAATAAATGTACCGTGAAAGTATATATTCAAATAAACTTAAATAAGTACATATAAATAAATAATTATTTATTATACTTTACATGTAAATGGGTTTGCAAAAGGAAAAACGATCCCTATTGTTTATTTAAAGATAAATAAATAAAAACAAAAAATTTTGTTTTTTTAAACATTGAACAGGTAGTAAACAAATGCAAATAAATATATAAATAAATAAAAGAAATTGTACCATCAAATTATTTTTTCGCGAAGAAAGGAAATGAAATAAACTTGTGTGTAGTTTCTTGTAACGAATTCATAATTGAAATTGAAATGTAAATATATTGGTAAACATAAATGTTTTCACAAGGGATTCATGTCAGTCATAAAATTCTAAAATATAATATAATAAAATGCGCAATTCAACTAATAAAGTTAATTGAAATCGTACATCGGCTCACTTTCAACCTCGGCAAAGTACCTGTTCGCATCTCGACATTGACTGTATATAGTAAACACAAGTTGTAATTGACTCTGAATATTACTTTCATGTACCAAGGCCACACGTACTTACTCTCAAACATTTAACACTATTCAACGACCAATACGCGTGGTCTAATGATAAAAATCTAATTTTTTTGTGAACTATAATACATTTTTTTCATTCTTTTAATTAACGGAAAATTGTTTTAATTCTTCTTTTAATATCCTATTTCATTCTTTATTTCTCTCTGTTCAACGGATATATGAATAAAGTCAATAATTTTTTATACTTTTGTTATATTGAACAATAATTTAATTAATAATTGTTTAATTAATTGACTAAGAATAAACTAATATTAATCAATTAGATAATATTATTAATTTATATTAATAATTATTAATTAATTTGTAATTAAATAATAACATAGTAAATAAAAATAGGGAAAAATTATATTTTTATAAAATAATATATATATTTCCTTTGTTTTTGTTTATTTTGGTTTATTATTATTTTTTTCTATTTCGCCTTTTGATAACATTTTTTTTCTATAACAAAGGTTTTGAACTTTTTGAAAGCAAGTTTCATTTATTCAAACGACTAGAAATACTGGTTTTCTTATAAAAAGGTGATTTTAGTCCTGCAAAAATCAGTTTCTTATCTCACAACCATTATTTTTATAATTCATTTCATTCGAGAAATAAGAGAGAGAGAAAAAAACTGTGTCTGCTAATTGAAGACAAAATAAACGAAATTCTTGTATAACTTCTTTTTTTCAAATAAAGTTCACTATTGACAATAATATTAATATTCACACAACATTTTTTTTTGTTTTGTTTTAATTGCAGATATACGTTTGCAAAATTTTATTTGCTAATTTTTGTTAATTTTATTTGCAAATTTCTATTTCTCGTTTTCTATCAATCAAAAAAGAAAAAATGGCAAATAAATAATTTTTTATTCTATTTAATTGAACACGTTGCGAGTTAATTGAATTTTCAGTAAATAACTTTTTTTGCCACTTGGATTTTAGTTTTTTAAAATTATTTTCAATCGTTTTTACTTTTTTTATTTTTTTGAATAATTAAATAATGATTTTTAATTTAATAAATTATGAATAATTATGAACAAATTGAAAAATTAAATAATGATTTGATCAATTAAATAAATAATTGAAAAATTAAATTATAAATTGAACAATAAAAGATGAACTGAACAGATGAATAATTAATTGAAAATTTTAATTTATGAATTGAAAAATTAAATTATTAATTGAACAATAAGATTATGAATTGAACATTTAAATAATTAATTGAGCAATAAAATAACTTTTTATACAGTTAAATACTGGAAAGTAATACAAATTTCTTTTAATTTTCCTTATATTTGCAAATTTTCCATTGTCTCTGAAGAATTATAGTAATTCACACCTAAGTTGAAGTAACTTTAATCTCCTGCAATAACTTGTAACGTTAATTGTAAACTGAGATCGCGGAAGTTTGTTCTAAAGGTCACTGAATAGGGAATAAGAAATTTTATCTTCACTAAAGAATTCGATTTTTAACTGAGAATTTGGAATTAAAAAAAATAAACAAAAGAAATTATTCTTTCAATTCTTTTTTCTCTAATTTTTTTATCTTATTTTTACCAAATCAAATTTATCCTTTCAGTATTAAAATTATTATTCTATCAACTGTTGACTCAGACTTTAAAA
Organism: Leptopilina drosophilae; assembly: GCA_032873175.1. NCBI lineage: Eukaryota > Metazoa > Arthropoda > Insecta > Hymenoptera > Figitidae > Leptopilina > Leptopilina drosophilae. Next base: position 12,591,420 of record CM065485.1, read on the forward strand.
TTAAAAAAAATATGAAAACTTTTTTCTCAATTTAATTTTAATATCATTTTATTTATTCAGTAAAATATTTTTCTTATCAAAAGATTTAATAATTCGAAACTAAATTTTTTTCTGTTCATAATTTTGCCGTACGTTTATTTATAAATAATTAATAAAAATTTATTATTGAATAGAATAAAACAAAATGTAAAAATTGTATTACTCTCAAAAGTAAAATTATTTTTTATCTTCATTACCTTCTTGAAACGAAAATTATTTTACTTATTTTTAAAAGTAAAATTTAAACGTGTAGACATTTCATTTTGAGAAAGTAGGGACTTGCGTACATATATCAAAACATTCTTGTGGCGAAGAAAAAGAATCATTAGTACTTAATAAGGCTAAGTAATAATTTTTTTGTTACTATGCAAAAAAAAATAAAGAAAAAAACAGGAAATAGATCGTACAATACGTTTATGCAACCAATTATTTCCCTCCAGGTTTAATCTTTACATTTTTATTGTTGCCTTTTTATTAAGATTTTTTTAAAATAATTTTATTTCATTTTTATAATTGCTCTATTGCCGTTTTAATGTATTTTTTTCATTATCATATTAACATAATTTTTCCACTATAATACTCTCGTTGATCAGTTTATCATTTTTCCATTGCATCTTTCTATTGATTTGAAAAAAAGGTTTTTTTTTAAATAATTAATTTATCCTATAATATTATTTTAATTTATTAAATAAACTTTTATACATTTGTCATCGAAAATTTATTATGATAAATTTCGAAATATTTCTTCATGATATTTTTTATTATCATTTCGAAAAAAATTGAAAATGATATTTTTAATTAAAGTTATATTTATTGCATTTAGAAAAAATAAAAAATAATGAAGAAATAATGAAAATTTTATTATAATTCTATTAATGAATATTTCTTTATAAAAGGAATATCATTTTTTTAATCTATTGTGAAATAATAAATAAAGTTGATAAATTGTGACAAAAAAAATTATAATATTTAATGTTTATTTACTTAAAGCACCGTAAGGAGTTATTTTTTAACAATTTAACACTATTAATTAAAAAAAACTAGAAATAATTGTTAACATTTACGAATTTTCAAAAAAACTTTTGTATTTTTTGTGAAACACGTTACTCGTTCTCTTATTAAAAATCTAATATTACTTTTTCAAAATTCAAAATAGCGGATCAAATATGAATTTTCAAAAACTGACATCAAATTTCTAATCAGTGCCCCAAAACACCTCCGAATAAAAAGCCCCAAAAACCGCTTAGTATCAAGTTTCAAACTGTTGAAATGAATTTAAAGGAATTTGTTCGCCATACTGAATATTTTTCATTTTGAAAAACTGACCGTGAATTCGTAAACAGACCCTATAAACCTCTAAAAACATTTTAGGTTTTTAAAAATTTCCTCCTTCCTTTCAGGGGGCGTTAAATGTATACTAATAATAATAATAATAAAAATAACAAAGGCCGACAAAATTTTGTCGAATCTCAGAACCAAGAACCGGACAATACTTTTCCGAAGGCTTTTGACGTTTTGAATCCAAATCTGACCTCAGAATTGCTGCATCATGTCAGGTTTTTGAGAAATTCTAACCTAAAAGTGCCGAAAACACGATTTTTGGCCTTTTTTGAAGTTATGTAAAATCAAATGAAAATGTTTTTACGGCTTCTGAAAGTACTATTCTTTCCCTGTAAAATGCCTTTTGAAACTTAAAAAAATCTTTATTTGGTATTGAGATATCGTCATTTGAATTTTTTTTAATCTGGTAAATTTGTCAATATTCGTAAACTGACTAGTATCCAATTCAGCTTCCAAAAAAGCAAAAAATAACTGCAAAGACGTAATATTCGAGTTGTAATTTAGATTTCCTGTGTCAGCGATTATATATGTATATTTGAAATCAGAATTACAAAATTCAAAATGGCGGATCCAACATGGCGGTCGAATTTTAAAAAACTGAATGGATTCGCTTTAAATTTGTTACTCGGGGGTTTTTGGGGTCGCTGATTACGAATTGGGTATTAGATTTTCAAAATTAAAAATGGCGGATCCAATATGAATTGGATACTAGTCAGTTTACGTGTATTGACAATAATTTACCAGATTAAAAAAATTTCAAATGACGATATTTCAGTGATAGGGCAATTCTGAGGTCAGATTTGGATTCAGAACGTCAAAAGCCTTCGGAAAAGTATTGTCTGGTCTTAGTTCTAAAATTCGCCAAAATTTTGTTGTCTGTGTAATAATTTAGAATGTAATGTAATAATAGAAATAAATTTTTTAGTAACAGATTTATTCTAGAAAAGAATACGGAAAATATTAAGGACTATTCTAGAAAACTTTAGTTGCTGATTATTAACTCAAAAAATCGATTGCACAATAAATTGTAATGGAGGGTAAGAAAAAAAATGCTAAAATTTAAAAAGCAAAAGTCATAATTGGAGTTGGAAAAGTAAAATGATGATTTAGTTTTTTCTCGGATAAGTGATGACGCGAGCTATTATATATATCTCTCTCTCTTTCTTGCCATGTGGATTTGTTAAAAGATGTTTTTTTTATCACACAATAATTCCAGTGATCTTGATAATTGGAGGAGGAATGATAATGTCCTTAAGATAAGTTATACAATGTCTATATACAGGAATAATTATTTCCTCGATGCAAATTAATCGATTGATATAAAAAAAACCTTGAATAACTCTAGTGATGTATCAAATGAACGTTGAGCGCGGGGGCTCGATTATGTTAATTATTCCCGTAATAAGTCGTCTCAATTCATCCTATCGTCTTTTTAATTATTCACCTCATCGCTTCACTAATTTCTCATCAAAGCACAAATGCAAAAATCTCTCTTTATAATTTTCATTGGATATTGTAACAAAATATTGAGTTGATTGCATTTTTGTTCTAACAAAAAAAAAAACGAATGAACTTGTTTACTGCATTTTCATTAATACTAATTGTTTTAATTTTTAATTTATATTTTTTCTTCTCCTATTTATACTCTTTTTGTTGGATTTTGCAAGATTTGCAATTAATGGAATTTTTCTTAGATCAAATTTCTTAAATAGAATTTTTTATTTAGCCAATGAATATTCATTTTGAAGAATTGTAATTTAAAAAAGACTGTATAGGTAGGAAAGGTCCCTGGGATCTCGCTTATACGATCATGTCGGCGCAGATCTTTCTGATGGCTTGTTTATTTTTCATTATGAGAATTTTGTTGGCTTCCACAAGAGAACTTTGGGTCAGAATTCGTGAAATTTTCACAGAAAACAAAAAGTATTTTTTTTAAATCAAAATGGTGAAAAAACATTTCTATTTGGTCTTAGGAATGTGTCCACCAAAGAACAGAAAAAAATATTATTTTTTATAAAAGTTATTGCAAAATTAATTTTTTTGCAACTTTTTAAACAAAATGTTATTTCTCCTGAATGAATGAACCGATTAAAGAAATGAATGAACCAAGCGGGAATATAAAGGGAATAAAAAATACTTTCGTTTAGAATTAGAAAATTTTAAAAAGTTAATATTTTAATAATTATTGAATAAATTTTTTATAAACAATTAATTTTTTTAAATGTTCTACACCTTTAAAATTTTTTTTAAAAATATCTACATACACTTAAAACTCAGGGCTGCCAGTGACTCACTTTTCTCACTTTTACTCACTTTTTTTCAGGTCACTCACTATTACTCACTTTTTTAAAAAAAACTCACTTTTCTCACTATTTTTTGTAAAATACCTTATTTCTCAATTTAAAAAAAATAAATTTTATTTAAGGGCAAATCCAAGTTGAAAAATGTAAACAAACAAAACAGTAAACAAACCAAACACTAAAATCGCAATTGTTTGGGAGCATTTATTACCATAAAAATTAACATTTTTACTCTTTCTATACAAAAATAGTTAATTAGGGTGTCAAAGTTTTCAATAAAACCACATTTTTTGACTATGAGTAGAGAAAGGTAGATTATGCGACTGCATAATTTTTTAAAATCGAGTAGAAACATTATAATATTATGTTAATTCATGTTTTAAACCTTTAACAACATGTTCCTAGAGCGCACAATATTTCACAATTTTTACTGATTGCATAATTTTACTCTTTCTGCATAATGATCGCATAATAGGCTCAAAAATTCCAAAATAGTGTTTTTTAACTAAGCAATGTAAAAAAATTTCAGTTTCTTTATATTTTAAATAAAATAATAAATAGGTAAGTTTTTAAACCACGTTATTAAATTTTAGTTTAAAAATTTAAGATTTATTATAAATTCTAAAAGAGATGTACTTACATCTCTTAAAATAAAATAAGAGTAACAAATGTTACTAAAAATTTAGATAATATTTTTATAAGTTACTTTTAGCTTTTATTGTTGGTTGTGATTATTATACGATTCAATCATAGAATATCAGAAAAATATGAAATATAAAATTTTCAGGAACGTTTTACGCTACATTTTCGCTTATAATAGAGTTGTCGAAAATGTAATTTAAATTATCAGGAATCAGGAAAGTTTGAAGCTAAATTTTTGGTAAAATTTGACTATAAACATTTATTGAAGTGCGAGAAAAATAAACATGACTGGGTGCTGTCCAGACAGGAATGGTTCCTGTCCAAAAAAAACAATTGAGTTTGGCAGCTGTCAGTGCTGTTTGGACATGAACGATTAATGTCCAGACATTACTGATTCCTTTATAGACAAGAATAGTTCCTGTCCAGAAAGCAAAGAGTACTGTCTAATTACAAAAATTTTTTTGACAGGAACCACTTCTGTCTAGACAGTACCCAGTCATGTTTATTTTTCTCAGTGTGGGACATTTAAGGGGACTTTCTGGTTTGGAATAGACAAAAAATACACTTTTTTAAACTTTTATTGTGAAAAAAGTATTACAGTTTTTCCCAAAATTCTTTTTGGACATTGTTACACATTACGTGGAAAGAATGTTAAAAACTTTTTGAAGTAAATTTAGTTACGTATGGCAGATGTAGGTGGCGTCTTCCAAAAGGTACCTTTTTCGGGGAGTAACTTTCCGAATGACCAGTACCTCATAAATTAAAAATTCAAACTGGATTCTGTTCATAAGTACTTGTTCTAGGTAAAAAACCTAAAAACGATTTTTAAATGTATTTTTTAATATTTTATAAACATTTTACTTAAAAAGTCGCAAAACCGCTACGTTTTAGGGTCAATTTACCTCCGCATAAAAAAGGGGGTTTGACTGTGAAATCGGTTTGGTAGATTTCGAGAAAAGTTACTCCCCGTTTAAAGTTTTCATGTAATGTGTACCTCTACTACAGTCTGTTAAGAAACGAACATAAAAATTGCTATAACTTTTTTCTTTCGCATATTTTTTCATAATTGTTTTGGGAAAGTAATTTTATGATACTAAGGAACATTTTAAAGCAAAAAAAGAAAAATCGATTTTTTTAAAATCCTAAACCAGAAAGTCCCCTTAAATCTTTGCACAATTTTCATTAAAGTTTGCAAGTAAATTTTTCAAAGTTTGCAAGTATGTAAATCTTTTATAAATTTTTAGGAAAGTTTTGGTGCTGTGTAGAAATACTCATAGTCAAATATGGTTTCATTGCAGACTTTGACACTCAATTTTGCGATTTTTGTTAAGAAAGTTTAAAAAAAATAAAAATTAATGGTAAAAGTATTAAATATCTGTACCTATTATTTATTAAATTGAGAAGAAAATTGATATTACAGATTAATTATTAATTTAAATCTTCAAAAATATGCCAAAATTAACATCACTTTTACTCACTATTTTATTTGTAAATTCACTATTTACTCACTTTTTTCAATCAAAAACTCACTTTTTTCACTACTTTTAACCTCTAAGTACACTGGCAGCCCTGAAAACTATAAGAAATCAAAATCCGTTGAGAAAATTTTGGAGCGACAATTATTTTAAAAGTTATAATGGAAATTATATTGGCGCGGTGTAGTGATTCAAAACTGAACTTAGTTTTTGATCATTTTTATGGTTATATAACTGAATAAAAATGTTAATTCGACAGTGTTTTGTTCATTTCATAGTTAAAAATAATGTTTTAATTCTGAAAATCATCAAAATCGCATCTCCGTTCGATATAATTTCCATTATAACTTTTAAAATAATTGTCGCTCCAAAATTTTCTCAACGGATTTTGTTTTCTTATAGTTTTAAGTGTATGTAGATATTTTTAAAAAAAATATTAAAGGCGTAGAACATTTAAAAAAATTAATTGTTTATAAAAAATTTATTCAATAATTATTAAAATATTAACTTTTTTAAAATTTTCTAATTCTAAACGAAAGTATTTTTTATTCCCTTTATATTCCCGCTTGGTTCACTTAAATCGGTTCATTCATGTAGGAGAAATAACATTTTGTTTAAAAAGTTGCATAAAAATTAATTTTGCAATAACTTTTATAAAAAATAATATTTTTTTCTGTTCTTTGGTGGACACATTCCTAAGACCAAATAGAAATGTTTTTTCACCATTTTGATTTAAAAAAAAAATACTTTTTTTGCAAAAAAGTAAGCATTTAATAAGTTCTAATTCTCTAATTCTCTTATTTTTTTGCGTTACAGAAACAGTTAATTTATTTTATCGCTTTAAATATAATGTTTTAAAAATATTTCTTTAAATTTTTATGAAAGAATATTAAGAATTGAGCGAGATATTGTGATTTTCCCAGTTACTATATATGTATTTATTTATAATTTTTAAACCCACATATGGGTGATTCTTCTGAAAGGCAACTGTTTTTTTCCAAAAACTAAAAAAAATTAATTTTTACATTTTCTGAATTTTTTTTCCTGGGTAGGTTTTAAATACGTTTAAAAATAAAAATCTGAGTTGCGCAAAATTAATTTTCAAAAATAAGCCTTCCAGCATCATTTTAATATTAAGTGTTTTTACGGTTAAATATACTGTAGTAATCAATATTGGAGTTTTTGTAAAAAAATTCTTTTTAAATTTAATTTTTTTAATTTATTAAACTTTTAACATTATTCATCTATAATTTAATGAATTGTGTATATAATAATTTATTAATAACTATTTTATCTTTTTAAAAATAACTAATATATGTTTTTTAATATTGAACAGACAAAAAATTGTAATGAATTTTTTAATTTATCATTATAAGTTCAAAATTGATATTTTGTTTAAAAAAAATTTTATTTTTAATTATAATTTTGTTATTTAACTAACTTTCTACTATTAATAATTATGTTATACTTTAAAAATTTTAAATATTTTATTTTAAATAAAACGGAATTTTTTTTTTATAATTTAAGGGTTAGGTATTTGAAAATAATTATTAAAAAATTAAAAACAAAACTATAACGCTTATCAAATATCTTCGGAGATAAATAGTTTGTCAAATAAAAAATTCATGTTTTTATTAAATTCAAAAATATTGAAACATAATTTAACAAAATTTTTGGGCTACGACTTTAAATATTTATATATAGATTACGTATAATTGAAAAACAGTTTCAAAACATGAGGTTTTTAACTGAAAAACGAGGCTTCAGAGATGAATTTGAATTTTTACTCACATTAAAAGTAATTTTTAATTAATTATTTAAAAAATTTCTTTTATTTTACTTATACTAAATATAAGAAAAATAAACGGTAGATTCTAAGCTTCAATTTGATATATATTAACCCCTTCCCAGTCCAGCTAAAAATCGCTTGTGGTCCAAAAACGGTCCAAGAAAAAAAAGTTTCTAAAAAATGTGATTTCATTATAATTAAGGTTTTTGTAGTCGCAAAATTCGAATTTGAAGTCAGTTTTTCAAAATTTAAAATGTCGGACCCAAAATGGCGAATTTGAAAATTTTTAATTTTATCAGATTTGCTTGAAACTTGTTACTCGGGGGTTTTCGGGGTCTCTGATTACGAATCTAATGTCAGATTTTCAAAATTCAAAATGGCGGATCCAATATGGCGGTCGAGAAAATAATAAATCCAACGGATTTGTTTAAAACTTGTTACTCGGGGGTTTTCGGGGACGCTGATTACGAATCGAATGTCAGATTTTCAAAATTCAAAATGGCGGACCTAAAATTCGATCAAATTGCATGAATCTTGAAATTATCTGCCATATTGGATTCACCATTTTAATTTTATAAATCTGACATCATATTCGTAATCAGCGACCCCGAAAACCCCCAAGTAACGAGTTTCAATCGTATTTGATAAATTTTTAAATCTTCATAGTCTCCATTTTAGGTCCACCATTTTGAATTTTGAAAATCTGATTTGAAATTCGGATTCAGCGACCCCAAAAACCTTAGTATGCACTTGGTCATTCAAATCGAATTATGTTTAGTATTTTATTTTTGAGATGGACATATATGGCCACACTGCCGTCCTTTTTAAAAAAGGCACTATCTACATTTTTTAAGAAAAATGAGTTTTTTATATGGCTGGATTCGTTACAAAATTCAAAAATTATCTGTGCAATCGAAAATTATAAATTTTAATTAGTTAAAATGTTAATTAGATTTTAATTGTAAAAATTAGCTAATTATCCATTTTTGTTGTAGATAGTGACGCTTTTAAAAGGAAAACATCTCCATCTGATTGTAAAATACTGATTTTTTAGCCGCCAAAAATGTGCACTATGTACATAGGCCGCCGCCATATGTATTTCCTTCAATTTTTAGTTTAAAATTTTGCACTATCTACTGTTTTTCATATTATTATTTAAAATTATAAATTTATTTTTGCACCAATGAAAAGAGCGGGTCCGATTTAGTTAAGAGCAATAGATTGATTTACAAAATTTTATTTTTGTTAAGAGATATAATTGCAAACGTGTTTAGTTAAATATCTCGGTTCGAGTTAAAATGTAGATAGTGCCTTTTTTAAAAAGGACGGCAGCACAGACGTAAAGGTGGCCCGACTTTTTGTGGCCACATATGGGCCATGGACTGTCAAGGGGTTAAAACTATATTAGAAAATTCATAATTATATTAAAAAATAATTAAAAATATGTATCATATTTAACCAAAACCAAAAGACAAAATTAAATAAATTTTTTTACTAAGGAAAACTTTAAATTTTAACATTACAAGATTATGTAAAGATAAATAATGTTTCGTAGATTGTGTATAGATTTTTTTTAAAATTTACACTCAAAAAAATATCAATAAAAAGTTAATGCAAATATTAAGTCTGACGTTGGAGACACGTGAAGTGGTCCCTTTCAGAAGAATCACCCATATCCTTAAAAAATGTTAATTACTATTTTTTAAAAACCTGATTTTTTCAGCATTTTCAAATTAAATCTTTGAAATTTTTTGTAAAATAAATATTGAAATACTGATTGTTCTTTATTTGCTTAAAATTTCGAAATGCTTTCAATACAAAACCACTGGAAAATTTTAACTGCACGTCTTCTAAAATTCAATTATTTATGTAGAATTTTGGAATAATGTTATTTACTTTCTAAATTTGAATCAGTTAAAAATAACTGATTTAAAAGCAAAAAGTCAGTCACTAATTCAAATAGTTATATTTCTACTGACGATTAGTTAAAAATAACTGATGTTTCAGTAAATTTTTTTTTAACTGATTCAATTAGTCAAGTTTAACTAATTTTTCAGTTATTTTTTACTGTAAATCAGTTATTTTGTAACTGAAAATCAGTTGTTTTTAACTGATTCAGAAGCAAAAAGTCAGTCACTGATTGTCAGTTAAAACCATGATTTTTAACTGATTCAAATTAAGAGAGTTACATTTTTAATTGTTAATAATAAATTAATAATTTTATATATTTAAATATAATGATACTTTTACAGCAATTAGAATTTAAGAAATTGAAATTTAATTATTTACGTGAGGACAGACTATGTCGATTATTATAATGTAACACTGAGAGAAATGGATAGTAAGATTTTGATGTTAAAAACATGATGTTACACCATAGTATAGTTATGCTACCCCGTACTATCAAGATGTTACTCCCAATAATCTTGATAGTATCGGTTACTATCTAGATAGCTGTCTGTATATGTAGTATTAAAGATAGTCACTCCAACCATCATTATGTTACTCACTACTATAAATTTCTCTCCGTGAATGTTCTTAATTACATAAAGAAATTAGTGATTCAGAAAAATTGAAGTCAATAGCATTAGTAACAAAAAGTTAGTTACAGTTGATCTTCCCTTCATAAAACGTTGCTGTTCCTCAATTATAATACTCAAAGATGCAATATCAGAACTGGCTAAACACAATTTATTCGCATTATTTATTGTCATCTTTGTAAATTGGGGAAATAAGATAAAAAATTGACATTGCGACATTGATAAATACAATAAAATATATATGGGTTCAATGAGAGAGGATCAGCTTTTGAGCACCAGTCGTTGAACTGTCGGTGAGACTTTCCGTTTCCGGTCTGTTCACATGGGGTAGTAACCTAGATAGAATTAGATGCTTCCATTCTTGCTGTTTGGATGTTCATTTATTAAAAAGCCTCGCCACTAGGACAAGGTCTGTTAGCAAGATCCATGATTCTTGATAGACGACGGGGATTATTATTATCCTCACTATTATTTTCATTTTTTCTATCATCTTTATCATCATTATTTTCTTAATATCATTATTATTATTTATACGTCTTTACTGTATATGTATGTAAAAAGTTTTGAAAAGCGAAAAGTGAATGGAGTGTATAGATAAACTGAGAAATATTTATATATATTGTTGCTTAGGCCAGAATAATAATTAGTTATTATGCTGATTAAAAGATTTATCTGACGGTCAATATGGTGTAGGTAGTGTGCAGATGCTCGACCTTGTTTAAACTATTTTAATAATATGTAATATACTTTCAGCCCTCTCTAATTACAAAACTTTAATGTATAAAAAAAAATATCTACACCTAATTTATTTGAAAAAAAATCCATACATAAGAATTACGTTAAACCAATATAGTAACTAGTACGAAACAAAGTAAATAAAGAAGTAATTATATCAATTATGAAACTTCAATATACCTTTCCTTTTAGAAGATAAAAAATTTACAACACATTTTTATTATACCAAAACACAGAATCAAACTTTATTCTTTTTATTTTGGTGCTTGTTCTATTCATTGATTTTTTCCTATATTTTATTTATTTTTATTAACTTTGTTCATATTATATTTTTAATTGGTTTACTTTATTATTATAATTGTATAAATATGAAAAAATTGGATAAACATTAAAATTTATTTATACTTCAAAGTTATAAAAAAAGAAGTGTAAAAAAATCCTTCCATTCTCGAAATATAAATATTGTCTAATTACTCCTGTAGGATTAAAAAAACACGAAGTATGAAAATCAATAATTCATTGTTTTTCTAACATTAAAAATTATTCTTCTGTAATAATGTTTCTGGTAATTATAATTGAAATAGGTCTGTATTTTCTTTTATTATTGAGCTTTTAAAAAAAAATTAAGTATTTCCGGGAAGATATTCCGCAACAGGTGCAAAAATTTTATAACATGTTTATTTTAAAAAAACAAGGAATATACTATGGTCATTATTTATTTTATACTTTTATATTACTTCCTATTATTATTAATTAATATAATTGTTTGGTAATTTTTAAGACGGAATTATTTTTTTTTTTGGGGAAAAAAGCAGTTTTATTTTTGTGATCAACAAACATGAGTCATTATTATTTCTGTTATGATTAAAATTTTTCTTCAAGATCAATTGACGTAAAACGAACTCTTTTTCTATTAAGTAATTTTATTTGGAAAAAATTTCAAACACGAAAAGTAAGATTTACCTCTCACTATAAATAAACATAAAGTGGTCCTTGATTAAACAACGGATAAAATTAAATTGATTTTATTTTCGGTTCTAATAATTTCAGTCATTTCTGTTTACACTAGAAGTGTAATTAAATTAATGAATGAAATTTATTTTAAGTTTATTATTAGTATTATAATAATTATTATTTTTCTTATTATTTTTATTTTTCTTATTTTTTATCTAAATAGTTTCATAAATAATTTATGTTTTAAAAAATTTTTCAAATCACAGATAGATAAGTGGTAGCAATTTTCGTGGGAGAGGAGAATAAAATGAAATAAAATATAAAAAGCTGAAGAAAGATTGTGTAGATAAGAGAGGTATTATAATCGGATAAAAAGGTCAACTTGAAGAGCAAGAGAAAATTTTTCCGAATATGGGCGAAAATGACATAAGTTTAAGTCCATGAAATATGTGTCGTTAGGGGAAGTGAAATGATTTTCACGTAACGTATCAAAACGTGTTGGCACATTAGGAGGATTTTTCTTTTACCTTCTCAGTATATATCTTATGTGTAACGACTTTATCATTTTTATACACAATCTTAATAATTTTGTTTTAACAATTTTTACCATTTTTTCTCTATTATCAAAAAATTTTTTTAAAAATATTTTTAGAAAAAGACTATGTTCTTTAAGTTACAGTTTAAATTTATTCTTTAAGATAATGCGATTAATTTAAGTCAATGAAAATTATAACTTTGATTTACATCTGTTCTTTTTATAAGATATATTTTTATCACATCATTTTTACACTCACGTCAAAAGTTTTTACATAAGTCTCCCTCCCCCTCCCTTTATTTTTATTCCGTTCAATTTGCTCAACGATTATAATGAATTAATGATTTTCATTATGGGATTCTAATGAATTGATCGAGTAAATAAACAAGAATTCTTAAAATTACGTAATTAGAAAAAAACCTGCGTGCATATATTTTACACTATATAGTATACTAATAGTGTGCCACCAAGTGGAAACTTTTATAAATACCAAAGGATAACCCTGTCATAGAGTTAAAATTCATCGCAGATTAAACGAGACTTTTTTGTTGCCGTTTTACTTCACTGTTATCAAAAAAATTTTATTTTCAATTTCTACGCTAAAATTCATAATATATTGAAATATCTCGGTTTACATTCCCACCAGTTATTTTTTACTTGAATCTCAAAATATTTTAATGAAAATTTGAAACGTCTCTGATTTTTCAACCAAAGTTGTCAACGAATTTTTATTTATAAATTTAAATATTTTTCTTTATAACAATAAAAACATAATTTAAAGCTACTCCATAAATTGACCTTAAATATAGTTAGACATGATTCATTAATATAGATAATTTTTTTATTTCTTGAAAAATTACTTTTTTTGACACTTCATCTCAGTTTTCCGAACTAAATTCGGTAAAATTTCAGGAATAAATTTTATCCGTGTAAATAAGTTTCTTTGAAAACAAATATGGAAATATTTGCTTATCCCTTTCTCTCTGAAAAGTGCAAATTCATAAAAATTTAAAGTATATTTATAGGTAAAAAGATAAACAATAGAAAAATTAAATGGCAAGTGAGATGGCTTAGTGGCTTTAATACTTGATCCGCAACAACAAGGACAAGGGTTCGATTCTTTCCGACTGCAGATTTTTAAGGAAGTAAATTACTATTTAACTAAATAAATTGGTTAATATTAATATGGATAGTTAATTATTTTAACAATAAAAATAATAATAACAATAAAAATAATAATAACAATGCAAATAAGAAAAATAATAATAATAAGAATAAGAATAATAAATTATAAATAATAAAAAAGGCAATAAAAATTTTTAAAAATAACAAATATATGATGCTTATAAATATCGAACATTAATAATTAAATAATTTTTATTCAAAGTCGAAAGGTAAGAATTATGTGCAATAAATAAAAAAATAAATAATAATGGAAAAAGCAATAAATAAATAATAAAAACTAAAAATAAAACATAGATTCAAAAATATTAATCATTAGAGAGATAAGAATAAATAAAAATTACCTTATTTCTCGAACATTGTATTATTTTCCATTTTAATATTAGAAATTAATAAATCATTCACTAATTAAGTATAGTAATTGTGTTACAAATTAATTGTCAGTTACGACTAATTAATGTTAATTGAGAGATATTTTTAGACATTTCAAATGAATACATTGTGTTACTATTGTATACAAATATATACATTACTTTGTATAGTAAAAACTAGTTACATCGATGGGAATTTATAACAAAACAAAAAAAATATGCAACAACTTTTAATTGTTATGCGAAAATGGCAAAAAAATGATTGTTTTTATTTTTTCCCCCTTTTTTTTGAAATTATCTTCTCAGTAATCTTTTGTAATTGTCTGTCAATTGTAGGCGTGGCAAGATAGGGAAAAAAAATAATAAATAAAACAACTCATTTTCAAGGTGTCTATTCCTTCAAAAAAAGTTTATGTACTTCCGTGTCGTCAATATTTAGTAATTTTTATTTATTCTTTTATTTTTCTTTTTTTCTACATTCTTAATTTTATATTGACTAATCGTTGTAATTTTGTGAAGTTAAGGTATTTTTTAATTTTTGTCTGTAGAAAAATGTTGTTATGTAAAGTAAATTATGATGTATAATTTAAGAAGTAAAAATTATTTATTTGTTATTTATTGTCAATTTTTGAAAAATTGTATTTCTGGTATTCCTGTGACGGGATTCGAACCCTGTTTTCTTTTTCTATCAACAATGTTCTTAACCACTGATAAAAGTAATAGGAACTGTTATTTATTATTATTATTATTATTATTATTATTATTATTATTATTTTTATTCATTAATATTACAAGCTCGCTGCAATATTGTAGTAAAATTGATGCAAACTTACATCACACTTACAGGAAGGTTGCAGTAAGCTTGCTGCTAAATTTAATTTATTTTATTATTTATTTATTTATTTTACTTATACCAAATCGAATGCGATATTTTATTGATAATAGCAATTTTGAAAATTTTTTAATGATAAAATTTATTACTAATTTTTTTAATGTAATAGAAATTTTTAGTTATTTTATATTTCAATAAAAAAAAAATAATTTCGAAGGTTGATTGTAAGTTTTTCTCTAAGAAATAGTCCTGTATACGTATAAAAAAATATATATGTATATAAAGAAAAACTCATCGAACTTGAAGATTGTGAGTCAGTGGATTGCCATTTAAACGATATAGAATATTTTCCATAATGGTCATTGTTTATCCGTTATTAAAATTTCACTCCCGAGTGGGCTTCCATACGCATCACGTGCTCGTCAACATATGTCAGTACCCTTTAAGATATATATTTTTTTTCTTCTATATTTCCCTTTCTATATCACATGGATTCTTTGACATTGCGTGTCACATATGTGGAACGAGTTCAAGATCGATTGCGAAATAAATGCTGCAGCATCAAATCGTCGCGATTGACTTGAGCGGATTATCAAAGACCTTCGCAAATCTCGCACGATTTCCATGAAATAAAAAAACATTTATATATATATAAATATTCTCGTTGCTGTAATGAAATGTAATTATTATTGACAGTTTTTTGTCTTCTTTTTCCTCGCAGGTAGGATGTACTATTACCGTAATATTGTTGTAATATTACATGCAATATTAGCAATGTTGGACGCTTTTTTCTTTTTTACCTAACTAAGTAAGTAGAAGGTAACACCAGCAAAATAGCACGAGAGTTTACAGTACTTTTACGGTGCAAGTTTTGTAAGCTTTCCGCAAGCTTTAAATTTTTTTGTACTCTCCTACTCACTTGCAAGATTTATGAGCTTTTTCTGCAATAATCCCTTTTCTCCGTGCAAGTTTATGACATGTTTGCAGCAAGTTTCTCGAAAGTTTGTTGAAAACAGATATTATAATTACTGGCTAAAATAGTGAAGTTTCTTGTTTCATTAGCATTTAAAAATTCAATTATTCAGAAAAATTCTACTCAAAATAACTATTTTTCTAAATATATTCAGGAAAGTCAGGAAAAAGTCAGAAAATTTTGTCAAAAGTACTGAAACAATATTCAATTTCGAAAATTCGTAAGAAAATTCTTAATGTTTGTCATAATTGAAAAGATTTTATTTATTTCAAACTTTTCTTATTTTTAACAACAATTGAACTTTAGAGATTTTTATCAATTATTTTGGAATAATTTTTTATTTAAAAATTCAAAAAATAGTTGACTTTTGTAAAATTTTGGTTTTTAATTTAATTGGAATTTTATAAAATTTAAATTTTCAAAGAATTTTATTAGAAATTTTAAAGATAATCTATGTTTATGAAAAACTTGAATAATTCAAATTTTTATAAAATTTGTTATTTTTTTTCAATATACATTTAATTCATTATTAAAAATAATAATGGGTTTGTAGAAATTTTACTAAAAACACAATAAAAATTTTGGAAAAATATTTTGGAATTTTGGAAAAATTATAAATAATTGCAAAAACTCAATTATTTTCAAATTTTTTAAAATATTCTCGTCAAAATTTCAATTATTTTAAAAATTGTTAACAAAATTTTTAGCAAAATTCAGTTATTTAAAAAATTTTTAGCAAAATTCAATTATTTTCAAAAATTTTCCTCAATTTCATATAAATTCTATTATTTACAAATTTTTTTTATAAATTTCTTTCTTCTTAAAAATGTTATTAAAAATCATTAAACGAAATCAATTATTTCGTATTATTAATGCGGTAAAAAATAAATGTTATTTTAAAAATTTGGAAAATTTCCATTTTTTAAACTGAAAAAATCAGGAACTTTCAAATGAACAAATGCGTGATAACCCTGATCAAGTGTTCAATACATTTTTCAAGCAAAAGAAATAATAAAACAAAAATATTTCTGCCCAAAAGTCAGAATAAGAATAATCGTAATATATTTAAATTATTTGAAAATAACTGAAAATATTATTAAACAAATTGGGGTATCCAAAAATTGTTTTATAAAATAAAAATTGTTCTATTTATTTATTTTTTATTATAATTTCGATAGTACAGTTTTTAGAAAACAGAAATTCTGTAAATATTTTTTCCAAAATAAATATCAAATTTCTTAAACGAAATTTGATTTATAATTTTTTTTTCTACTTAAAACTTGTAATTTGTTTATAAATTGTCATTGAGAAGCAGAAAATGTACAAAATATTTTCTAAATTTTATTTTCCAAGTGTTTTTTAAATTTTTTTTAGAAAAAATGAAAAAATTAATTACCTAGTTCTAAAATGTTTGTTACAAAGTGCTAATTTTTCTTGAAAAAAGAGAAATATTGAAAAATAACATTAATATAATTTTTTTACATTAATAAAAATAGTTTTGTATTATTTGAAAAATAAAAGTAATGTTTCTAAATAAAGTAAATAAATACCTATTATTAAATTTAAAAAGTAAGAGTGAAAAAATAAAGAAATATAGCTAGAAATATATAAATATTGAAATATATTAATAATATATTATTATTATATAATATATATATTGATGAAATATAGCTAGATAAAAAAAACTATACACTACACTGAAAAAAAAATTTATTTGATTCAAATAACCGATTATTTGACTATTATCAAATAAATATTTACTTGAAACAAATAATTTTTATTTGAATTAAATATTTCAGTATTTGAAGCAAATACAATTTAATTGATTCAAATAAAAATTATTTGTTTCAAGTAAATATTTATTTGATAATACTTAAATAATCGGCTATTTGAATCAAATAAATTTTTTTTTCAGTGTATATAACTATATAACTACATAAAAAATAACTATATTTTAAACTATCATAATTTATACTAAAATTATAGTCGACCATAGAGGAATATTGTGTCAATTTTTTGTTATTTCTAAATATCATTGACTCACTTTTTATTTTTTGTCACTGCATTAAAGAAATTCTACCAATGAATGAGAATGTTTCATTAAGCAGAGCGTGACACATAATCTTTTTTATTTTGCATTAATTTTTTTAGAATATTATTATTATTTTGCTTTTTTTAAATAAAAATTCGAGTGCAATAAAAATAAAATGGAAATTGTTTCTGTGTTGATTGAACAATATTATAACAGTGAATTTTATTCCTGTGGGTCATGCATCTCTCTGGGATATACACTCTGGTAATTATAAAAAATTCTGTCGGTTTGATAGAGTGACCCCTCGTATGTATAGCACCCTATTGTGAACCTGTCAACCTCAGGATGATTATAGAATAGTGATGGTGATTAGCCCTTAGCGAAGGTTCCACTTTTCATGGATTTTTCCATTAGGATGAATATTCACGCGTCCAATATTGCAACCAACACCTCTCATACACTCTCTAACGTAATATATTCAATTAATTATTATTTCTAATTACTATAGAGAGTGAAAATAAATTTCGAAACATGTTACAAATTTTATTTTTATACTTCAAAAGAAAATTGAATTTGATTTCAATTTTCAGTTAATTGTTTTTTTTTCTTTTTCTTTTCGTTCTTTTACATTTTGTATACTAAAAATTTGTTTTGAGAAAAAAATTTTTCATCTGCATTCAATGAGAGATTTCTGTTTTATAATTTTCTTTCTTTTTAAATTGTTACAATGTGATGATCATGATGATGATGATGATGAGAGAAGAAAAAAAGAACAATGTGGAGAAGAATTTGATTGTATGGAGATAAGGAAAAAAATGGTGAAGAAAAAAATGTGCATAAATTCCAGTGAAGAAGTAATAAAGGGTATATTTATTGTTTCTTTTTTTCTCTTCTTTTACTAGGAAGGAGCTTTCAAGTGCAAAAAAAAAGAAGTTGTAACAAAGAATACTGGATTAATTGTGAATTGAATATTGATGGGGATAACTGTGATATAACGTGACACGCGTGAGACGTGTGCCAGACGACCTTGTCAGGTTCGAGTGGAAACAAAGACATTAAACGATTCAAAGCAAGTGGCTAATTACTGTAATTATTTAGGTCGGGAAAAAGTACATCGATATTTGCAAAAATTTTACAAAAACAATCAATGATTAAAAAAATATACAATAATAATTTTCAGAGTAGAAAAGAGATTTTTTGAAAACAGTATAGGTGTTAAATATTTTGTAGGTAACTAAAGTTCTTTTTTAAATTTAAAAATATATTATAATTTGCCGCGTTAAGATTTTTAATGATGAATGAAAAGTTCGTATTTGAATTTTTATGTTATTAAATGAATTTCGAGTTAAATTATTGTTAATGTCACCTAATAAAATTGGGGCAATATTGCTAATATTGCCTGACAGTATTGAAAATATAGTATGAATAGCAATATTGTTATTATTACTTAACAATATTGTTTAATAATATTTTTAATGTTTGAATTTTTTTAAAAACATTGTATTTTTTATTTTATAAAATTTTTTATAAATATTTTTTAAATAAATAATTAATTTGTAAAATAATAATTTATAAGATATATTTTTAATTTTATTAATAATAATAATAATAATAATACAAAAAAATAAAAGAAATCTGTTACTAACCAAACAAAATGACTTCATTAACCTTCTTAAAAGCATATTATACAAATAAAAATCAAGTCCGTGGATTGATTATTATGAGTCATTACGAATTTTTTATTGGTTTAATGGTGTTCAATATAATGTTTACCTAAATTTTTTTGAAGTCTCAGAGACTAGTAATTTCACGCATGTCTACTCATATCCTTGATTTTCACACGTCGAATTATCCTTTGGAATTAGATTGGCTAGAAATACCGGTTTACATATTAATTACTTGATTGCAATATGGAATTCCGGTGCGCTTACTTTTGCCACCCCATTGCGTTATTTGTTTTATATATATATATAATTCAATTCAAAAAATTTTACCGGGGTTAACAGCACACATTGACATTAAAATTATTCCCGAAAATACTTATAATCACATTTAGAATTATAATAATAAAATTATAGAAAATATGTAAAGAATAAATAATTTAAAAAATTAATTACTTTAAATATTAATTAATAGAGAAAATGATTTAAAAATGGCATTTTTAATGAACTGTATTGTGACGATTTATAAAAAAATTTGTTAAAAGAAACAAAAAAATGAAATTAGTTAATTAGTTCCTTATAAAAATAATCAAGTAAAAATTATCAATATCAATTAATTATTAATTAAATAATTAATTGATATTGATAATTTTTGAGTTAGTTAATTATTTTGTCAATTAATTAGTTAATTTTGAAGTAATTCTTTTATATATAATAAATTAGTAATTGAATTATAAAATTATTTTGTTATTAGTCAATGACGTTGATAATTCATTTAGTTAATTAGTTACGAAATTAGTCAATCGTATACTTAATTACGTAGTTAATTAATTATTTAATTTAAAAGTTAATTTATTTATTTAATAAATTATTGAATTAGTAGATTATTCAATTAATTACTTAAACAATTGTTTAGTTTAATGCGTAAAAATTAATTATTTTGTTAATTAGTCAATGACGTTGACAATTCATTTTATTTATAATTAGTTTTTGAACTAGTAAATTATTTAGCTAATTAATTATTATTGAAAGGTAAATTGTTTAGTTTATTAGTCAATAACGTTGATAATTAATTAAAAGAATTAGTTAATATGTGGTTACTTAGTTAATTAATTAGGTATATAATTTGTTTGGTAATTAATTAGTCACCTAATTTGACTCATTATTTAATTCATTAATTACCTAATATAATTCATTATCTAATTGATTAGTTAATAAAAAAAAGATAAATTAGAAAAAGTTTGTTTTGAAAAATTAGAATGTATTTTTTAAGAATATAGGACGTTCCCTTTTCGAGTATCGAGATTTGTAAAAGAAAAAAAAATGTGAAGAAATTTTTTTACGCTTCCGATTCTATGATGGAGTTTTTATACGGAAGGAACATTTCACTGACCAAGGCCATTATATAAACTAGTCTCGTTTGTTACTATCTAACAGGGACCAGTTCACCGATCTTTTGCTTAGATACAAATCTCTATTACGAGTTTACGCTGATATCAAGGCCTACAATATTCAAGGATATCATTCAGAGGTCCATGACAAAATCCATTTATCCTCTCCTAGTTGGAGGAATATAGGAAGTTCCGCTTTTTATTCTTCTATCATTGAGTAATTTCAGAACAAAAGAATCGTTTTTCTGTCTTCAAAAAAAAAGTTTCCATTAATTTTTGAGAGAAAATTTTTCAATCAAATATATTAAGTAATATGTCAAATAATAGAAAATAAATTGAAACTACAATTAAGTTACAAAAATAAATTTTTTTTTCTATATCCATTTTTTTTAAACAATTATCAATAATATTTATCTATTCTTTTCAACTCTACTACATAATGTTACGCACACATAATATAAAATACACGAACAGAAAATAATATAAACAAAACAAAAAAATTTACTATAAAGAAAAATATAAAATTCTTCAAAATAAAATTCTTAGTATATTATTTGCTTCCTGACAATAAATAATTTACTGTGAATTTAAAAAAATTGTTTTATACCAAAAAAAAATTATATGCAATAAATCGAGCGGAAATGTAATTTTTCCCTACATGGAAAAGTTTAGAACGTAAAAAAAAGAACTGAATCACGATACATATAATTATTGAAGAAGGATTTTGTCAGCAATATATATATGACTTTATGACAAAGGGAAAATCATTTATAAAATTCCAATTCTCAGATATATAAAAAAAATTGCAGAAAGAATTTTTAATTTCTCATTGATCTTAAATATATTTGTCATCAAGGATTTCAGGAAAGAGGAAATAATCAAAAGAAATTTTGTAATTACAAAAAATACGAAGAAACTAACTATCTTGCGGAAAAATATCATTAATCATATCGCCAATGAGTAGACATGTTTTTACAAGACGGCAGTTTAATAGACAAATTAGGGGAATTTTTCTATCACGAAAAGCAGCAATAAAAATCATTTCATTTTTTGAACTTAAAATTTAAATTTGATCAATGAAGTAGTTATACTTTTTAGATTAATTAATTAATTATTTAGTTAATAATTATTAAATTTGATAAATTATTTTCTTACTTAATTAGGTAATTGATTAGTTACTCAATCAGTAAACTAATTAATAAGTCATTATTAATTAATTTATTTATTAAGTGATGTAATTAATTAGTAACCAAATTTAATTATTATTTGTTGCATTGTATTATCATAATATGTTAATAAATAAAAAAATAATAGTTCTAAATGTGCTAAATAAATCGCGTAAAATTATAAAATTGCAATAAGTAAATTATAATAAATATATTATAAAATAAATTATATCATTAAAAAAAATAAATAAATACTAAAATATTGGGATCATAACATTTGCATTCTATACAGAAATAATTTAAATATTGACAACATGTGAAACCGGTCGGGTAAAGATCTATCTTATATCAAATATAAATAATTTACGAAATGTTAAAAAAAATTCAATTGATCATATATACACATGTATGCTAATTATCCCTAAATTAAATGAAATTCTGTTGCAATTAAAAGCGCTAAAATTCACATTTAATTTACACTTGTTCGAGTCATGTCATAAGATCATCAAGATAAAATCATAAGATCACGGTAAATTCATTTTGTCAAATATAATACACCACTTAGTGTCATTAAAATTTATTAACTAATCGTTTTAAATTATCACTTTTTTCATTTATTTATTTTTCATAACACACAAAAATTAACAACGTGCGGATATAGTTTTTAGATAATTGATGTTTTTAAGATGATTATTTTAAAAATTATTTTTAAAACAAATTGAAAAAGTGTACTATTTAATATATTATAATATAATAATAAATGCATTATAATTTATTCTATTCATAAATGAATCGTGGGTAAATGAATCTTTATCAGTTACAAAATATGATCGAGCTTGAAATTAGGTCAGCTAATTGTTGTATAATTATATATGATTAATTACTGTCATTATTGCAATAATTATTGTAGAATGGGATATAATAATAATTATTATAATAGTATTATAATATTTGTAATAATAATAATAATAATAATAATAATAATTTAATGTAAATATTTAGACAATTATGAAATATTAAAGACAAAAATTATTAATACACAGTAACAAAATTATTCTTTATACAATTAAATATTAATTTTATAAAATTACAAGACGTCGAAAATTGAGAGATCAGCTAAGTAGTAAGTAATATTATTGCAATATTACAGGTAATGCTAATAATATTACTACAGTAATATTATGTAATATTATCTCCAGGCGGATATTTTAATATTTCTGTAATATTGCTGTAATAGTGCTGTAATTTTACTGTAATATTACAATATTACATGCAATATTACAGTAATACATGTAATGTTAATGTAATATAACAGTAATATTACAGTAATACATGTAGTATTTCAGTAATATTATATTGTAGTGTTATTAATATTTCTTGCAATATTACAGTAATATTACGTTCTACTCGAGAATATAATTACAAAATCGCCTGAATAAATATAGGCTAATAATAATATAAACAATTCAACAAATTCGTTATTAAACAATAAACTTATAAATAAACAACAAAGGCAATGCTAAAAACAAGAAGCATTTACTTTCCAAAATGCCATTTTCAAAATTGAAAAAACAAAGAAGACGTATTAATTGCAAATTATTTTCAAATCATTTGCTAATTATTTCCCATTCGTTAAAAGTATATGACTAAAAGGAAATAAAGCAAATTTCAATCATTTTTTTCTATTTAAATTGAAACCTGATGACAACTTTTTAAATTGATTCTACAATTTAAATTTCAATCCAGATAGCATGTAATCTTGCAGGAAGTAATCAGCAAGTTTACGTGTTACCTGAGAATTAACTGACGAATTATAAATCCTTTGAATTTGATAAAATATTTCAATAATCACTTTGAATATTGATAATTTCAATTTCTACTCTCACCACTGGAATTATTGGAAACTCCCATTACAAATGAAAAAACAGTAAAATTACCCTCATTTGAATTCGGCAATGGTAATAAAATTGAATTGTTTCGTTCATTGGGCAAATCTTTGTAAATTGTTGATGTTTCAATTGAACTGCGAAATCCAGAATCATCTGGTGAATTAATTCCTCCATTTGATGCTTGTGTATAAACTGACAGAATTCCATTTGGACTGCGAAATTGAAAATTCATATTTCCAGGTTGTGAGTTAAGAATCGTCGAATTTGCAAGTGGATGTTGATTCGCAATATTTGTCGGTGTTGAATGAATTTCTGAAATTGAATGATTTCGAGGATAATCAGAACTACTTCCACTTTCTTCAATTGGTGGTCGCGTCTTCTTTCTGTCTGATCCTGAATAGAAAAATTTGTTATATTAATATAGGAAAAAATTAAAAATTTACACATATAATTAAAGAAATATTGCATAAATTTTGACTTACTGGTGAAAAATTTCTTTACTTTCCTACCAATGTTGTGCTTTTTTTTCGAAAAACTATCAATTTTTGAATTATTCTTTGGAGTAAGAGGACTTTCATGCCTTAATGGTTGTTGGACAATTACCATAGGATTATTTTCATGAACGACAGCTTGAACAGTGATTGGTTGAGAAGAAATTTTGTTTGGAGAAATATTATTCTTAATTGTATTCGATAATAGAGATGATCTTCTTCTCACTGTTCTTTCTGCGTCTTCTCTCTCAATATCATTATCATCCTCCTCATCATCATCATTATCAACTTCTTTTTCTTTATCTTCAACTATTTCATCAACGTCTGTTGTGTCCTTTTCTTCGATTTTCGAAAATTCCTTCTCCAAATGACATCCTTCTTTTCTTTTAATTATCTTCTCTCCACTCGATGCCTTTTTCTCATTCATCCATTTTTCCTCCTTAATTCCCTTTTCTACAGTTGTTTCTTTTAATTTTGTTAATTTCATTACATTTGACTTATTCTTCATTGGCACATCTTTATCTATAATTTCCTCTTGTTCTTCATTCTTCTCTAGTGGAATTTCTGCAAGTTTTTCTTAGTTGTTTATTTAATTTATTTAGACGATAGCATAAGAATAAGGATTAAGGGACAAGAATAAAATATACAGGATTGTCAAAAAAAATTTAATTTTCTTTTTCCCTGAGTTTTCCTTGATTTTCAGACAAAATTATGAATTTCTCCCTGACATTAAAGAATATTCTGATTCACTCAAAAACTTATTAGATATTTAAAAAAATGTTCTATAATATTTATATACGAATTTCTTTAATTGTCAAATCATTCAAAAACATAAACAGTTTTTATTTTAAATAAGCATTTGTTATTAATTATTTTTATATAGGAATTAGAATTTTCGAAAATTTCCATGGATGACAATTAAAACCGATAACCGAAAAAATACAAATTTTTTAAAAACCGACAACCAGAAACCGAAAAAAATTATCTAAACGGAAAACCGAAATCCGTATTATAAAAATTTAAAAACTTTTATTTCAAAACCTAAATTTCTTTTTTGGTTTTTAATATAAAAGTAAAACTAAGTAGAACTAAAAATTGGACAAACACAAACAAAGAAATTTTGTTTAAAAAAGTTATTCAAATCATTTTCATCATTTCAGTTTAATTATTATTATTTTATAGAATTTAGAACTAAAATTCTTCTTTAAATCAATTATTTTTGAAAAAGTTGTTCCGAAATTTAAATTATTCAGAAAGTCTTAAATTAAAAACATATTAGACAATAAAAACTTCAAATAATACAAAAACAATCCAATTAAACTTTTTAAAAAAGTTAATTCTACAAAATTGTTAGTTGAAAGTATGAAAAATTAAAATTTTCAAAGATTTTAATTAACAACCTTTTCAAAATACAATTATTTATAAAAATTGACGCTATATAATGCTTTTAATATTCAATTATTAGTCAATATTTAAACTAAACTTTATTTGTAAATGAAATAATATTTCTAAAGTTCAAAAGGAATTCAATTATTTTCATACAACAATAAATAATTTTTTGAATGATTGAATTTTTCTCAAAATTGAATTCTCGTAAAGAATTTTATCAACAAATTTTTTAATAATTAAATTCTTTTGACGTATTTTAATAAAATTTTAAGAATAATTACATTTTTCAAGAAATTCAATTACCTACAATAAATTGTATTAAAAATAATTGAAATTATGCAATGATTTTTATTATTTATGGAGATAATTGAATTCCTGAAAAGAATTTTATTATTTATGAAAATAATTGTATTCCTGTAAAAAATTTATTATTTCTATAAATAGTGGAATTATTACGAAGAAAATTATTAAAAATTTGTAAATAATTACATTTCTGTGAAATATTGATTATTTATGAAAATAGTTCAATGTTTGCGAATAGAATTTTTAAAAATAATTGAAATTTTGCCAAAAATTGTATTAAAATTTTTGAAAATTATTGAATTTAGGAGAGAAATTTTATTTATAATAAAAATAATTGAAATGTTGACACGAATTTAAAAAAAATTTAAATATAATTGAATTTCAGTGAAGAATTTTATTACTGTTGAAAATAATATTGCATTTCTGCAATTACTTGTAAATTCTCAAAAATGTAATTTTTTAATGTGTTTTTTTAAACTAAAATTCTTCTATAAATCCATGATTTTTAAAAATTAAATAAATATTCATTAAAAAATTAAACAGTTTTCAGAAGAAATTGCATTATTAACATTTTTCAAAAATTGAAGACCTTTTAACTTTCCAATTACTAAGTTCATTAGAAATTGAAATTTTATAAAATTTCCGATTAAAAGTTTTTGAAATTCATCAATCTATATGAAAATTGTAAACGCAACTCTTTTAAAATCCAATTAATTGTAAAGTTGTAATTGACTAAAATTATTAAATAACTTACAAGTAATAATTTTATGATACTTTTACAAGAATTAATTTATAGAAATAGTAATTATTGTCAGAAATTGAAAAAATTGTAGATTTTATATTAGAATTCGTGGTAATTTCTATGGGGTGAACAAAAAATACTAAATTCAGAGTTTTCTTATGAATTCTAAAAATTTAATTTTTTCCAGTACTTTTAATAAAAATCGACTTTTGCGTGAATTTCTTGACCTGTGGCAACCTTGATATAGAGAATATTTTGCTTTAAGAGTATTAGAGAATTATTTTATAATAAACAATATTAATGTAAGATAAAAAAATAAGTAATTATAAAAATTTTCCAACCGAAAGGTAAAAACGGAAAAATAAGCAATAAAATTTAAAAAAAGAAAAATTAACAGTTACTTTTTTAAAAAATGAGTCTTGAAATGTGATATATTTCTCATTAATCCTAATGACTGTTAAGTAAAAAAAAAGAACAAAAGTCCCTGAAATCAAGGTTGTTGCGATTATTATTTAATGGCTTGTTTTAACAAAAGAGGGATTGAAAAAGTAAACACGAAATTTACCTTCTGGATTATCTGAGGTTTGATGACAGTAATTTTTTAGAAACGGATAAGCATAGGCAACAACACCAAGAAATAACACTGCTCCCAAAATTATTGACATTTTTGATAATTTCCTTTAAAGAATTACATTTGCCATGATAAATTACTATCGAAAATTCATTTATTATCATGTCAAATAATTGTAAAGGTGAATATTCACAAAACTTTAAGGTTTGATTTCCACTAGAGAAAAAAATTTGTAAACAGTGAAAATATTTCCTCATTTTCATTGAAACTATTATAATTCAAATTTACAGGCTGAAGAAAATTTTCAAATATATTTTTAAAACTATTTTTCTAAAAACAATTATTTAAAATAATAATTTTATTTTCTATTTAACTTACAATTTATTAATATTCAAGTTTCTTTGAGAATTAAAAAATTTAATATTAAAATAAAAATGATTTTATTTAATAAATGGTTTGTGTGAACTTTTTTAATTTTATGAATAGAAAGAAGCGATAAATTAATAATGATAAAGCATTGTAAGTTTTACTAGAATTATTCTTTTTATTCAAATTTTATCATAAATAAATTCTTTTGATTTTTTTTATGAAGATTTATAGGAACTATATGGAGAAAAAATCATTAAATTAATTTTAATGTAGCTAATAATTGTTGCGATGCAATACTTTTTTTGTAGGTAATGATTTTAATTTATTTTCCGGAAAATAATTTTTTTGGCGGAAATTAATCGGGATTTTAGATAAAAAAAATCAACACTAAAGGAAGATAGAAAGAAGGCCTCAAGTTCGAAGCTCGCTTATATATTAATTCATGTCGAGATCTAGAATCTTACTTTCATTTTTCTTTGATGCCTCCCCGCACTGGCCTTTGGCCAAGACACCAATTCCCAGAGAGCATCATGAGTTCTGTTATAAGGTAATCGACAAGTTTATTTAATTGATATGAGAGATTTTCTCACTATGGAATGCTGATCTATGTTCATTTAGTGATTTAATGAAATCTAAAATTAACAATGAAGATATAAACTTGAGAGTCCGTGATAATGAAAAAAGAGTATGTGGTAATGTATAGAAATGATTTTTCAAAAATATTATTTTTTCTATATTGACAGTATTTAAGGAATAATTTTTAAATTTTTAGTTCAATTAAATAATTTTTATTTAAGTCAGTTAAATGGTATTTTAACCAATAATTTCATTAAGATTTCAGCCACTTAAAGATACTATATTTCTATTTTTTTAGAATTTCCACTACTTAAAAATTTTTGATTCGCTAAAGAATTATAATGAAACTATTCTCAAAAATTATAATCAAAATCTTTAAAACAATTCAATTATTTTAAAAAAATATCCAAAATTCAAATATACTTTGAATTTCTAGTATTTTCATTAAATTTCGTAAAAGAATTCAAGTATTTAAAAAAATGATATGTGTCACTGTTTTCCATTTTTTTACCCTCCCCAATGCAAAAAATCGACTTCGCTGTATTTTAGAAAAGAATATTAAAAAAATATTGAAAAAATCAATTATTTAAGAAAATTTTTTTTACAGTTCTACACAATAATTAATTTACTTTCACTATAATAACATTTTTCATGGAAATTTAACTTTTTAACAAAATTTTTCATAAAATTCTAAGAAAGAATTCAATTATTTCCATATAAATAATAAAACTCTTTATAGAATTTCAATTATTTTTAATACTATTTTAAAGTAATTAATTGAAAAATTCAAGTATTTTCAAATTTTATATGGAAATTACAATTTTCATTTCAAATGGCCACAACAAATGTTACAATGCTTAAAATTATTATCAGAGAACGTTGGGGTTAGCATTTAATGATACTTTGACTAAATTTTAAAGAACTTTGATTTTAAACAATGTTCAGCAGAGATACAATGAACACTGCAAATCATTTTTTTAAGAAAAGCTTTGTCACTGGTTTATTTGTTGATGTTTTCATAAAATAAATCAAAACAATGAAAAAATATTGTTAAAATGATACTTAATAATGTACAAAAGGTTTTAATAAATTTAATCAATCCGTATTTAAAAATAAAAAAAAATTCACAAAGCAGTGTTATTTTTCACGCTAAAACCCTTACTCCCCCACTTATTTGCAGTTAGGTAAAACTGTTAGATAAGTGCTTGCTACATATTTTATATTTACTGAATAGATCGGAAATTATTAGTAAGATAATAAAATGTTTGGTAAAATTGATCAGTTAAAATTTACTGAATAGTTTGGTATAATTTGAAAAACGAAAATAAAAAATGATGTTAATTCAGTAGATCTATATTAATACTGTCGTTTACGAAAAAATGTAATAGTTGATACGCCTGCCTACAGTACATTCTAAACGCATGTACATTTTTATACATACATTTCACGCTTTACATTATTCATTCAGAACATTTCAACTGTTCTTATATTTTAATCTGAATTTAATTTCACCGCTTGTGAGAAAGATTAAAATTAATAAACTATTGTCGTACAAAATAAAGAATGGTCTATATTAATAAACTATTTCTAACTATATATTTAAGGTCAATTTATAAATTATGTTAAAATTTAAAAATTAACATATTTGGAATAAAACTGTAAGTTTGAATTTACTAAATTAATTAATAGAAATTTTATTTTTTGAAATATTACATTGCTATTTCATCTTTTCTTTTTGTGTTATTTATAAACATTTATTACATACTTGACAATTAGTAAGTGTTTAAAATAATTAATTAATGAATTGAATTTTAATTATTTTTAAATAAAATATAAAGTAATGTAGCAATTATTTAAATCTTTGTAAAATAAAATTATTTGAAATTATTATCCAAACGCAAAGGACCCCACACTAAATATACTGAAAAAGGCTTTCGGTTATTTATTTCCTGACCTTCAATTAACTGTACCCTCTTTTTAAGCAGAAAACCTTTAACTAAAACTTTGGAAAATCTTAAGAATTTTAACCGAAAGCCATTTTTAGTATATTTAGTGCAGTGTCCTTTGTATTTAAACGCTTAAAAATAATATTTATATAATTTATTAACTTTCATTTTCACAAACTGACAGGAAATTAAGAATTTAGGTCTTAAATGCTTATTTTTTGCAAAAAATATTTTTTGAAACCAGGTAACTTTTTGAGTCGTAATAGAAACCATTAAGCACTATAGTTCCCATTAAAACTAATTTTTTTCAAAATTAATGTAAAAAACAACCTTAAACTATAAACTATATCTAACTATATCTATAAACTATATAACTATATCCTTATATGCGTTTGAAAAAAAATTTACGTAAAAAACGTGATATTTCAAAAACCTATATCTCTTAAGTCGCTTTATGAAAAAATTTGAAAAAAATCATGATAGCTCATTTCAAATACATAGCACTAAAAGAACAGAAATATTTTTTAAAAATTTGAGAAGCAGAAGTAAAATAATTACTGATTTGGTGTGGAATTATTTCGGTGCGTATAAAGTGAATCACTTTATTGTATTGTCCTTTTTAGGAATTCAATTATTTTGCAAAATGTAAAATAAAATACCACACATACATTCAAATTATTCTCAAAAATGTTAATAGTATTCTTTGTAAAATTGAATTATTTTTAAAAACTTTTCGCAATTCAGTGACATTTCTAATACTACTATTTTCATACAATTTTCAAACAGAATTCAATCATTTAAAAAATTTTTTGTAAAAATCTTCGAAGTAACTCAATTCTTTTCATGAATAATAAACATTTGTCAGAAATTCAATTATATAAATTAGAATTTGCATAAAGTTAGTCGAAAGAAATCAATTACTTAGAAATTTTTATAAAATTCTTCTCAAGAATTAAATCATTTTTATAAATATTTACATTATTTCATTAATAATAAAATTCGTTGCAGGAATTCAATTTATTAGCAGAATAAGAAAGAAGTACATTTTTTTATAAAAGTTATGGCGAAATAGTCAAAAATAAAAAATATGAAATGAAATTTTTGTCAATTTTGTGAAGTGTCTAAAACCATTTTTTTAGGTCGTGTTAGTTTAATTTTTCGATAGCTACTTTTTTATTACTTTTTTTAGTTTCAAAACTGCTTTTTGATACTTTTTTAAAATTAATTATTTAGTGTGATGTCTGAATTTTAGTATTTGAAGCAAATACTATTAAAATTTAATAGAATCAAATAGAAATTATAGAAATAAATATTTCATCTGTAATCGTCAAATAATCGGTTATTTGAATCAAATACATTTTTTTCAGTTCATTAAGTCGTGTAGGATAAATTTCATTTGAAGTTTCATTTGAAAACGATATATTTGTTTTTTTTTAATTTGAAAATCTGATATCAAATTCGTAATAAGAGACCCCAAAAAAACTCTAAGTAACAAGTTTCAAGAAATGAGGATCACGCTCAAAGAACCGGTTATTTTTTTTAAGGCTCAAAATTTGACTTCTAAATAAATATCAGAATTTAGAATTTTTTAAAAATTAATATTGAAATAATTAATAAATTTTTTCTTGCATACAAGAATGCTTTTATTCAATGCTATTAGAATGTGATAACTAGTTCAGTTCGTTAAAGTGATACAATTAATTCAATCTAAACTCTCAGTTAATCTAGTTCCTACCAGTTTTCACTCAATCAAAATCCATTTTGCAGTAATTACTGTTTCCGATAAAACGCCTCCATTAAAAAGAAAACAAAATGAAAATAAATTTAGCAAATTATTAAAGAATTTTATCTTCTATGTCTAGAATTTCCTCCAAAAATATAATATCTGCCTATACAACTTTAAAAAGCACAACATTTGAATGAAATAATAACTTTTGTAAAAACTAGCTTTTTTCAAATAAAGAAGACATTTTTAAAGAACCTTAATTCTTAAGCATAATATCGTTAGGATTTTTAATAAAAATTTAAAGTACAGAGATAGAATTTCTAAAATGTGTCTTTGAATTTTCTGCATGTTTAATGATCACGATTAATATGTCAAACAAGAAAAAGAACGCATTTATTTTTTGCTTCGGAGGTGTGATACCAATATGCATAATGAAAATTAACATAAGAGGTGTGTTTTTCTCTATTCTTGAACGAGTTTGGTCTACTGCTACTGTACATTCATTTTCCTCATATCATCTGATTTGAAATAAATTATCAATTTCTGCGTAGTTAAATGATTATGCTTGTTTAATGAATATAAGAAAACCGGCTAATTAATCGTCCACACGGTGCATCAACGGTTAGAATTGAAGAAAATTTTTCTTGTACCCCAGACCACACCTTCTCTTGTTTCAAGGTTAGATTTTTATCTTAGTTTTTTGCATGATGATAAAACTAAACATCCAATTAATATCGTTACATGTATCGTTGTTAATTGAATATTTCTGGAGTTAGCATTTCATACAGAGAATCTTACAAATTTAATGCAATTTTAATTTAATGTAATGTAAAATTATTATCGAGGAAAGAGAAATAGAAAATCGTGGTTTTTTGCTTTAATCCTCATTAACTTATCACTTCAATGAAGTGCAGTGTGCAAGTCATGATCTGAGTTTGATGATAAAACAAAATAAACACTTTCAGGCATTTGGAACACTAACAGTTTTTTAAAATAAATATTTCAAAATTACTATATTTTTTCATAAAAGTTAACATTTTCAAAAATTTCAAACTCAAACTCTTTGAAAATGAATAATTTAAAATATTCAAAGTAACGATTTAAAAAAAAAATTTGACCAACATTTAAAAAAAAATATTCTACTTCTCATTGTGTAAATTAAAATTATATTTTAAAAAATTTCTATTGCAAAATGGACATAGAATAGTGATAAATATAGACGAATAAACTTACTCGAAGTCAACTCTGTGTTCAGAGGCGAAAGATACATAAGCAACATTACATAAAAGTATGTACGTTTCTTCTGGAAAGTCGACTCACTCTCAGACTATTTTACAAAGAAAAAACATACATAAAGACTGTCTATAAAAAAGAGACTCTACAAAAAAATAATTATATTATTGGTAAGAAACAAAAATTTCGTAAATAATTCAACACCTCTATTGAATCTACAACCCCAACAGCACATTATATTACAGCAATATTGAGAACATTGCCTCAACATTACCAAATATTGCCTCAATGTTGCCAATGTTACTGGAACATTTTGTGCTACTGGGGAATTTTCAATTTAATTCATTTTAGATTCAGTTTTAATAAAAAATTCTAGGAGAATTCAATTATTTAAATACAAAAATAAATAATTTATTGTATAATATTAAATGTATTTTTAAAATTAAATTCTTTTGCGCGATAAATTTTAAATTTTTAATAAAAGTTTAAAGTTTAAAGAATAATAACATTTTTCGAGGAATTCGATTAAAATTATAATAAAAATAATTGAAATTCTGCAATACTTTCTTAATTTGAATCAGTTAAAAATCATGGTTTTAACTGACAATCAGTGACTAACTTTTTGCTTCTGAATTAGTTAAAAACAACTGATTTTCAGTTAAAAAATAACTGATTTACTTACAGTAAAAAATAACTGAAAAATTAGTTAAACTTGACTGATTGAATCAGTAAAAAAAAATTTACTGAAACATCAGTTATTTTAAAACTGACAATCAGTTATTTTTAACTGACAATCAGTTATTTTTAACTGACAATCAGTTATTTTTAACTGACAATCAGTTATTTTTAACTAATTGTCAGTAGAAATAATACTATTTGAATTAGTGACTGACTTTTTGCTTTTAAATCAGTTATTTTTAACTGATTTAAATTTAGAGAGTACGTTTTATTGTTTTTTAAAATA
Organism: Leptopilina drosophilae; assembly: GCA_032873175.1. Lineage (NCBI taxonomy): Eukaryota > Metazoa > Arthropoda > Insecta > Hymenoptera > Figitidae > Leptopilina > Leptopilina drosophilae. Next base: position 12,625,577 of record CM065485.1, read on the forward strand.
ATTGAATTCCTAAAAGGAATCTTATTAATTATAAAGATAAATGAAATTTAACGAGAATTTATAAAAATTTTATAAATAATTTAATACCTGTATAAATTCCATTATTTACGCGCAAATAAAAATTGCGTAAAATTTTTTCAAATTTTTTAAAACCTTAATTGACTGAAATTCTTTTATAAATAAATTATTTTTAAAAATTTTTGAAAAAGTTCTTTGAGAATTTTCAAAATAATTTCTTTATAAATAAAGAATAAATAAATATTATTTATTTATTATATAAATATTAATTAATTAATTTATTATTATAAATAAAGATTTTATAATTTTTTTTTTCGAAATTTCAATTATTCGGAAGTTCTTCAATTAAAAATGTATTAGAAAACAAAAACTTCAAATGAGTAGTATAAAAAACAATCAATTAAACTTTTTCAAAATTATTAATTCTACCGAATGGTTAGTTAAAAGTATAAAAAATTCACATTTTCTTAAATTTTAATTTTAAACTTTTTTAAAATTCAATTATTTCTAAAAATCTACGCTATAATGTTAATATTGAATAATAATCTACAATTTTAAATTTGATTCAATTTTAAATTCAGTTTTATTAACAAATTCTACGAGAATTCAATTATTTAAATACAAAAATAAATAATTTATTGAATAATTAAATTATTTTTTAAATTAAATTCTTTTGCGCGATAAATTTTAAATTTTTATTAAAAATTTAAAGAATAATAACATTTTTCGAGGAATTCGATTAAATTATGTGAAAAATAATTGAAATTCTGCAATGCGTTTTATTTTTTATTAAAATAATTGAATTTCTAAACGAAATTATATTAGTTATGAATAAGTAATAGAATTATTCCTATAAAAAATGTTTTTTTAAAAATAATTAATGCGCAAAAATTTATAAAAAGTTTGTAAATAATTAAATTTCTGTGAAATTCCGATTATTTATCAAAAAATCTAAATGTTTGCGTAGAATTTGATTAAAATTATTTTTAAGTAATTGAATTTTTGTGGGATTTTTTATCAAAATATTAGATCTTGAAAATGATTAAGTAGAGGAAAATGTTTTAAATGTTGACATGAAATTAATTAAATTTTTTGAAAATAATTGAATTTCGGAGAAGAATTTTATTATTTATAAAGATAAAGGAAATTTAACGAGAATTAAAAAATTTTTTTTGAATATAATTGAATTTCTGGAAGAATTTTAATACTTTTGTAAATAATTGAGTTTCTGCAATCATTTGCAATTTCTCCTATTTTCCTTTTTTATCTTGTCATTTTTTCTCTTCTATATTATCTTTCCTTTCTCTTCTTTATTTTTTCTCCATCCTGACTCTTCACTGAGAAAACAATTTATTTGATTCAAACATATTTTGTTTAAATCAAACTTAAAATATCTTTGCTATACATTCAAACATATTTAAGTTTAATAGAAACATATTTTTGATTCATTTAAAGAAATATTATATTTAATTCAAATATAAGTTGTAGTTGATTTAAAATTATTTATAATCGACTTTTAAGTTTGAATCAAACATAAAGTTTTTAAACATATTTTCTGTTTAAATCAAAACAGAAAATATGTTTGAATTAAACATAATTATTTAAACAAAAAATATTTTTGAATCAAAGCAGTAGATGTTTTCTATATAATGGGATTAAGCTTATAAACTAATTTCAGTTAAACAAAATCACTTAAAATTATTTTTCTATTTGATTTAAGAATAATGTCTTCTCAGTGTTGTTTTCTATTTTCTCTCCCATCTTACTCTTCATTTAGATTTTAGGTTTTTAATGAAAAGAAAGAAGAGAAAGAGAAAGATAAAATGAGAAAAGATAAATGAAAAAGAGATTGCTTTATTTACTTCTTTTATTATCGTTTGTTTAAAATTCTTATTTTCTTTCTTTTCTCTTCTTTTTTGTATCCTTTCTTTATCTTCTCTCAAGTCTTAAAGAAATATTTTTTTATTATTATAAAGAGAGGATATTTATTATTATTTATTACCCTATACTATTAAAAGAAGAAGAGAAGAAAGAAATAACTTATTAATTAAATTTTTTATTAGTCATCTTCAATTTATTTATTAAATATAATGTAAAATGTACGAAAACAGTAATTAAAATTTCAAATCAGCAAAGAAATGCATTAGTGACCCGCCTGGCGGTAAAAACACGAACTAACTGGCGTCTTGACGTTGCGAGTCTACCTTCTCATCTATGTATTCTATGCTTTGGAGAGAGCTAGCGCGAACATCAGTTTAGTTCGAAAATAATGAAAATTTCCTAATGTTAAAGTTTTTATTGAAAGCAAAGTCTTATATAACAGTAATAATCTCTCCAGTAGTGTTAAATACCTCATGAAGATTCGAATTTGTTTGTTATATGTGCAAAAACAAATATAATCCACATGTTCTCACGAATGCTGCGTCTTTCGCCAGAGCTCCGAGCGCACTGTTTCCAACCGCTCAATTTTTGTCTTGGAGGTCTTGAAAAGGTAAACTTCTAAAATTTTTTGCATTATGTTGACTTTATTTACTGATTGGAAACAATATTTTACATGCATTGCAATGCGAACTTTTCTTACATTAGACGATGGCGATGTGGACAATTGTTCTAAAAATGTTTGGAAGCGATTGCCCACATGGTCATTGTTGCAGAATAAGGTAGACTGGTAGCATGCAAATAGTTCAGTTAATCTGTTACGTGTGTTTTTATTGATAACAAATTTAGTTATTTTTCGAAAGATTTTTTACTTTGACATGATAAATTGCCGGTTTTTGTATTTTATTATTTTACAATTATATTATTCCGCCATAATATAATTATTGTATGCAATGTCAGCGTGAAATATTTATTTAATTCAAGGGAAATTTTTAGTTTGCATTGATTTCATTTCCAAAAATATATTTTACATTCTGTATTTATTTATTTTATTTCTGTATTTTTTGTATTTTATTTTTTATTCTGTATTTATTTTGTATTTATTTTTTATTTTTTTCTGTATTTTTTTTTATTTATTTTTTATTTAATTAAAAACATTAATAATAAGGAAAAATTAGAAAATTGGTTTTTTTTAAATAGAAAAATATTTGTATTTTGCCTCCGCCGTGGTCAGGTGCCATCTTTGCGCAGTTGATGTGAAAAGTAAGCAGTGAAGTGACTGAACCGTCTTTCTATAAACCTTGATTTTGTGAGTGTGTGTGATTGTATTCGTGTTGTTTTCATACACCACACCACAAAAAGTGAAAAAGCAAAAAATGACAGACGATGATAAAATTGGCACTCTCACTGACGAGGCCTTAAAAAGAAAAGAGCGTCTCGCACTTTTAAAAAGAAAAAATGAAGCACCAAGTGATAAAATTGAGCCCTCAAAAAAACTTCCAACGTAAGTACTTACAGTCAGAAATAAATATTCCCGTCTACTTTAATCTATTACTCCAAAACTAACCTATAAACTTTGTTTACTTCGCCTATATTGGTTTAAGTAATTTTGATTTAATTCATTTGATTTAATTCTTTCTCATTTGTTTTAGACCAAAATTTCGAAGTTATAGGCCACAGGACGAGAGTTTAAAAGAAAAAGTGTTGGAAGACGCGAAACCTGGTGATGTAGAATCAGAAGTTGCTGAACAGCTGAAGGCAGCTACTACAAAAGCTGTCATCGAGGAACTTGTGAGTTTTATTTACTTATTTTGCTCTTTTCTTCTGATTTTAGATAATTTTAATTTTAATTAACTTTTATTACAGGACATTCATAATCTTGCTCCGAGGAAGCCGGATTGGGACTTAAAAAGAGACGTTGACAAGAAATTAGAAAAATTAGAAAGGCGTACACAGAAGGCAATAGCTGAGTTAATTAGGGATAGATTAAAAATGGGTCAGGAAGATCTTGCAAGTGCAGTTAATGTTGGAACAAAAACATATGAAAACGGAAAATAAGTTCAAAAAAACAAGACTAGAAATTTAATTTGACTACATGTAATTTTACTTTGTAATTTTAATATTCTGTAAATAAGCATTTTTCTATAATAGAAGACTATATTTTATAAAGAATTGGTCGATTTAATGAAACCTTGTTTGAAATTTATAACAAATTTGAAATCTAATAGTGAATATATTTATAATTAATTTTTATTGTTTTTCTTTTGCTATTGCCCAGGCCTCGCTCAAGCATAATTTTTGCGATGTTTTTCAAAAAAATGCGACTTTTTTCGCCTTTTATTTAAAATAATGCAACAAAATAACATTTTCAATGTAAAATAGAGTTGATTTGGATTTTTATATTCTGACAAATTATACACAATTAAAAAATTTTCTATAAATTATAAAATCTTTTAAAAGGGCCAAACTAAGTGAAACCGGCCACTTGAAAAATTTTTGTCTCCAATTTTTAAGTTATCTATGATTTTTGGTAGATATATGAGTACACTTTTTGCCCCTAAAATACTTTTCAAAAAAAAATTTATTTTTGAAGTAATCAGGTGTTGAAGTTTTGGGTCATTTTATTTTCATTTTATTATTACTTTGAAAGAAATAAAGATAATTAAGTGAATTTTTTGTTTTATTAGAAACTTCACGCTTTCAAGCGGATTTTTAAGATTAGAAATTGATTTTCTCCTGCATTTTGTCAGAAAAATATTCACAATTTCTATAATATTGGAGGTTACTGATTTTTCTTTTTTTTAAATTAATTCTTGGAGTTTTGCGCATCATAACAGCGTAATTTAATCTTTCAAAAACATTGAGAACATTCTTCAATTTGCAATTGTTTAAAAGAATTGTTAATAACAATTATAATTTTTCATTTTTAGCAATCGCTTTATTTAATCCTTAAAGTATAGACTTTAAGCTTCAATTTAAAAAAATTCACTTAATTATCTTTATTTGTTTCAAAGTAATAATAAAATGAAAATAAAATGACCCAAAACTTCAACACCTGATTACTTCAAAAAATAATTTTTTTTTGAAAAGTATTTTAGGGACAAAAAGTGTACTTATATATCTACCAAAAATCATAGATAACTTTTCAAGTGGCCGGTTTCACTTATTTTGGCCCAAAAATAATTGGATTATTTTAAATTAAATTCTTAAAATACACCTACCTTTAATCAAAAACCTTTTGAATAATTAAAATTTGGTAAAATTTAATTAAAAATAATTGATTTTTTTATTACAACATTTAAAAAAACAACTTTTGTAGAATTTTACTTGGATATTTTGAAAATAATATTGAATTCCCAAAAATTTTAATTAAAAAATTGTTGTTAATTAAGAATTATACTCATCATGAAACTAAAAAAACCATATATATATATATATATATATATATATATAATTTAGCTCAAAAATGGAGCTAAAAATATTCAGGACTAATACTTTTTTACTTTGCCCCTTCTTTTTCAATTTTAAAACACTAATAATAGTATTTCTTTTTAAAATCAAATGTTTTGAGTATTTTTAGCCCTATTCGAATTATTACCAAACTGTTCTTTTAAAATGTTTTTTCCTATCTTTCATAAAAATAGATATAGGTATGTGGACCTCCACATGAAAAGGGCCCAATTTGTCGTTTCTGGTTTCCAAAATAATCGCAATTTAGTAATTTTTAAGAAAAAAATTGGATTTTTTAAAAAAAATTTAATCTACATGTTTTTACAAGTCGAATCATGCGATTTTTATTAATTTATCGTTGATTAAGTGTTGGATTTAATTGGTTCTTCAAAAAAATGAAAAGGGTCCATTTTGTCAATTCTCTGCAAAAGTATTCCATATTTTCAAAATGGAGGGATCAAAAAATTTAAAACCTCCTATTGTTTATTCATCTTTAAGGTGCCCTAGACTGAATACAATTCTTATCTGAATAACTTCTCAGAATAACCAGAGATATGACAATTAATTGGTATTGCAATTTTTAATCCCGTTTTTCTCGAAATGAGCGTTTTGGCATTCTAAACATTGAAATTTTGTAACTCAGCGAATTTTTAATCAAGAAAGTTGTAAAACCACTCCAAATTTTCCAAATTTTGCAAGGAATGCGCATCTTAGTCACTTTGTAAGTAACTTGTAACTGTAACGAGTTACTTTTTCTTAATAAGTAACTCAACTGTTACTTAGTTTTGTGTAATAAGTAACTTAACTGTAAGGAGTTACTGAAAGAAGTAACTTACTGAACACTGAAGTATACATAATTTAGTTTCAACACTTGAAGCATTTAATTTTAAATTATATTTCTATTATTAGCGAGAACATATTTCAGAAATACATTTGGTGTATCAAACTAAGAAATTATATTTGCATCTTATTTGAATACTAGTTAACTTAACTAGAAATGAGAAATAATGTTTCTTTGTATATCAAAAATTCTTTTACAAAATGTCGAGACAATCAGAAAATACCAAAATTTATCAAACATGTCATTATCAGTTCTTGATTATTTCTAATAATCTTTTACATAAACGAATTTCGATTCTTTTTTGTAGTTGAAGTTTTTATCATGCTTGTTATTAAAAAGATGGCCTTAATTTGATTTTATTTCCCTTGAGGTGAATTTTAAGTGTGAAAAACTTATTTTTGAACTTTCTATGTTATAATAATTATTAGATTTTTTCCCAGCGGAAAAACATATTAGAAATTAGTAACTGAATTCGGAAATCGTTGTCTATAAAGAATACTAGCGTCACTATATTTTTATTGCATTAATTTATTACTTAATTATATATATATATTTGTTTTATTTAATAATATACTCTGGACGATAAATTTATTGCCTAACGTAAATTTATGTAATAATTGTTTAAATATACATTTATCGAATCGAAAAAATATAAACAAAAATAATTATTATGCTCATCATAAAACTTAAAAATCCATTAATATCACGACAATAGTTTAAAAAAACAAGATTGAATACATATATCCAAATATAATTTTAGAATGTAAAAGAAGTGAGTACATTTCTTAAAAAGAAAATAATGAAAATTAGAAACTATTTACAATTTGATAGAACATAATTTTTTTTTTTGAATTTATAAAATTATTTTCTAATAATAATAATTTTCTCAACAATAATTACTTTAGTAATATTTAATTATCGTTAATTATTTAGTAGGTATAGACGGCGATTATTTGCCAGTACATTTTTTTGCTTTTAGTACAAAAAAAACTGTAACCAGCGTGTTTATCACTTTTGTTATAAGTTTATAATAACCACAAGAATACTGCGCCCAGTAAAATCTTAAAACACTCTAATTTTTCTGTAAACTACACCACATATGAAAAGAAAGTGTGACAAAAATTGTCATGTTTAATAAGTATATGAGGTGTAAAAATTATTGTGCTTTAAAATTAAACAATCGGCTATAATAATTAATACAACGAATTTTCCTCCTTTTTGGAAAAATGAATGTTTTCCTTGCTTATTGAGATCCAGGTTGATTTCTTTTTTTACTCATTCGTTTCACCTGCTCCTCCCTCGATTTCGTCTCACGTACCTCTTGTTTCATTTTTAATCTTCTTCTTTTCCTCGACCAATTTAACATCAGTCACGTGTAAATTATGAATACTTTTTGCCGCAAACTTAATAACTGATTGTGTTGAGACTTGTGTTGTGTGTCGTAGATCGAGTCGTTTCAGAGCGTTACACCGTAAAAGATGATCGAGCGTTGTTTCGGTGAGTAGTTTACAATTTGAGAGATTTAAGGAGACGAGATGATTAATTGTCTGTGCGGGTGGTGCGGCTAATTGTGCGACTCCAGCGTCGGTAACTCTACCGCATGATGAGAGATCAAGATTTTCCAAATGAGGTAAATGTTGAGATACGTAACGCAATGCAATGTCGGTTATGTCACAGCCAGCTAGGGATAAATTTCTTAGATACTTTAAGCGCGATGTTTTGTCAATTAAACCAGGGCGAGAGTCGGTGGGTGGACTCAGAACTTCCCGTAGACTTGAGTCATTTAAATTGGAGACGTGACTCAGGTCGAGGGATGTTAGCGGTGGACATGCACATGTTCGGAGGGCACAAACACCGGACCAGGTGCAACCTTGCAGAGAGAGGCTGCGTAGTTGGGGTAATCGACTGAGGAGCCAGGCGAGTTGCCGTTTGGTGACGTTCGTCCAATTTAACGTGAGTCTCACGGGTTGACGACGTGTTATTCCGGTTAAGTGAGCGGGTGTCAATTGAACGTGTGATAAATCGAGACGGCGCCAAAGAGTCGGATCTATCGTGTATCGGGACCAGGCACGACAGACTAGGGCACAATTCACTAGGTCCTTGATCGGCAAGTACCTGAAGACTGAGATGATGGCGACTTTGTTGAACACGTAGAATTGACCGTTAACGTCCTGACCTGACCTGTGAACCGGGGGAAGTGGCATGGGTCTCACAACGACACTTGGTTTCTTTAACGATTTACTGCTCGATCCGGTTAATTGTGAGGCTAATTGAGTCCTCAGGGCCGTTCTCTGCTCACCTTCGGCTGGTTCTCGATCCGCCCAGTTCTATAAATTTTTAGTGAATAATTAGATATCAGTTGGAGTTTCGTTGATTATCAGGGTTGTCATAGTTCAGGGAAATAAAAAAATTCAGACTCATAAACTATGAAACTACCACGAATTCTAATACTAAACCTATAATCTGGGTGTCTACTAACCGGGAAAATCTGGAATTTTTTCACCAAAATTAAAAAAGGTTTATTATTTTAATTTGTTTTCAAAAAAATTACTTTTTATTTCAATTTTTATAGATATTTATACTCTTCTCTAACAATGAATTAGTTAAAAAAAATTAATTTGATAGTAAAAGTCAGGCACTAATTCAAACAGATTATGTAAATAAATTTTTAAAAATTATGGAGTTAATAGAAGTATTGTGAAATTTGACTGAAAATATGTAATTGAATTTGTTAAAAAATTTCTTTAAAAACTTTTTAACAAATAAAATTTTCAAAGTATTTTAATTTAATAATTAATAATTGTATTTTACAGTCACATTTTAATGAATTCATGTTTCTTAGTGCGAAGATTAATAATTAAAATTTTTATTAGTTACTTTAAAAAAACGATATGCACTTCAAATCTTTCATTAAAATTGAATTCTTGCAAATTTTTTTTTAAATTCTAAAAATAAAATTGTTGAAATTTTTCAATTCCATTGTTTCAAGATAATTTAATTTTTCTAAACAAATAATTGAAAATTTTTGAAATTTCTTTACATTTTTTTTTAAATAATTTAATTCTTTGAATAAATTTTAATTTAAATTTTTCGAAATTCAAATTTCTGAATGTTCAAATAAATTATATTTATCATTTCTTAAGCAAATTCAATGTTTATTACTTATTAAGTAAATAATTAATTATCACTACTTTTTTTTAAAACTGTAATAAAATTCTTCACAGGAATTAAATTATTTTCATAAATAATATCAAAAAATGAATTTAAAATTATTGTTTCTTGTTCAGAATTTCAAGGCGAAACTTTTTTTCTAATAAAATTTTTTTATATAATTTTTTGTTTTTAAGTAAATTGAGAAAAAAGTGATTTTTTAACCTAAGAAATTTTAATGAATTTTTGACTTCAACTCGTGATTACTTCGTTAAATATTAATATTTTTCCACGAAATTTACACACAATATTCTTCAAACTATACCAAAAGTGAAACAATATTTAGTATTTTTTCAAAAAATTCTGTACCTAAGTAAATAATTATTTAAACAATTTTGCCGGAAAAATGATTCTCCTATTTTCAATTGAAAAAGTTGAGTGACGAATTTTCGTTTTCAGAAAACTTCCAGTGACAAAAATGTTCATCAATATATTAGGAAGTTTTTCTGAAAATTTTTCGTCATTTGATAATAAATTAAAGAAAATAGAGCAATTTTAACAGCGTCGCGCTATGCTGTAAACGTAAACAATGTCTAACTGTATACATTGGTCTTGTAATGGCGGCCATTCTACACGTGCGCGGCCACGCCGTAATTTTACAGCATAGCGCGACGCTGTTAAAATTGCTCTATTTTCTTTAATTTATTACCAAATGACGAAAAATTTTCAGAAAAACTTCCTAATATATTGATGAACATTTTTGTCACTGGAAGTTTTCTGAAAACGAAAATTCGTCACTCAACTTTTTCAATTGAAAATAGGAGAATCATTTTTCCGGCAAAATTGTTTAAATAATTATTTACTTAGGTACAGAATTTTTTGAAAAAATACTAAATATTGTTTCACTTTTGGTATAGTTTGAAGAATATTGTGTGTAAATTTCGTGGAAAAATATTAATATTTAACGAAGTAATCACGAGTTGAAGTCAAAAATTCATTAAAATTTCTTAGGTTAAAAAATCACTTTTTTCTCAATTTACTTAAAAACAAAAAATTATATAAAAAAATTTTATTAGAAAAAAAGTTTCGCCTTGGAATTCTGAACAAGAAACAATAATTTTAAATTCATTTTGAACAACTTCAAAATTTTATCTCTACGTCCGAACTGACTGGCCGTGTGTTCACGCGTATCCCCTTATAGCATCCAGCCCCTCAATTATAAAAAGACAAGATTATTTTTAAAAAATTGAAAAAATTATTTTCTAAATTTTCAATTAAAATTATTATTTATTTATGTTCGAAATCAAATTTAAATTTAAATTTTATGAGAAAAGAAAACCCGGAAATAATCGGGATTTTGTTGAATGAAAATAGTATAAACCCTGATCATTTTTTCCATTCCTAACAATAATTTTTCTTACATAAATTAATTCTTAAAGAACTATCATAAAATTATTACTTATAAATTATTTAGTGAATAATTTTACATAAATATTTACAAAAAATTTTTTAAATGATTTCAATTATTTAAAATCAATTTTGACAACATTTTATGCAACCATTTAATTAATTTCATAAATAATAAAAGTTTTTCTAGAATTTAATTATTTATAAATTTTTAAATAAATACTTCAAAAATTCTTTTTAGAAATTCAATTGTTTTTGAAAAATTCCATTAAAATATTTTTTATGGTTTAATTGTTTTCGAATAAAGCAAATAAAAATTTACATTTTTTTGGACTTATTAAAATTTCTGAGAAATCATGGTCATATTTAGAATTGAAATTCTTGAAAAATTTAATTATTAGGATGGCCACAATTCGATGGCTCCTAAATAAATACATATTCGCTAGAGTATTTATAAAACACGTAACTCACGAAAACAAATATGTAGAAAACATGCTTATTTAAAATGACAGTTTTTTAAGGCTATGTTATAATTTTTAATATTTATTATTTTTAAAGAGTAAACAAATTGCTAAAGTGTAAGTTAATAAAATTTTTTCATTCAAACTACATTAATTTTAAATAATGAAATATTTTTTTTTTCACGAGTTACGCGTGTTTTATAATTTCTCTCGTGAATACATAATATGTTTTCTTTTAGGAGACATCGAAATTTTAGTTTATCAATTTCCTTGACAATTTACTGACATCAAAATTATTTTTTCTGACAAAATTCTTTTTATAGGAAGAAATAAAAAATTAACTAAAAATTGTAATATTTTGTTTTAATGATTGGAAAACAATCGCAAGGTTCGTAATATTTTAAAATAAGTCGAAAAATGTCTCAATTTGATTTATTTTCCTGGCAAACAATTTTTTTCCTGATATTTCCTGCACTTTACTGACAAAAATAGAATTTGGATCTCAATGAGCTTTTTAAAAAAGTATTAAAAATTATTTATTTAATGAAGAATTTTAGTTAAAAAGTTTAGAAAATAATAATTGAATTGAAATGATAAAAATAATTTTTATGAAGTTACAGTAACAATATTTTTATAATATAAAATAATATTATCACTCGGTCATTTTTATTTATGATAAAACATTTTTATGTTTTATAGTAATATTCTTATAAGTTGTTGAGTAAAATAATAAAATTTTTGTGGCAACCCTGATTGGATAAAAGTTTGGTTTTCGCTCATTATGTTCGACTCACCTCGGTAGGATCTGGTCTGGATCTTTTGCTCGGCGTGGTGGCTCTCTCGGAATCCGTTGTTGGTACCGATGATGCAGCACTTGAGACGGAAAGTTTTCTTGCGCGAGCTTTCGCTTGTTTAATTTCCGTGTTTCGTCGTTTGGCATCCAATTTTTCTTTCTTCACGCGACAATTGAAACATTCCCAACTGTTTGGTAGATCCTCGTTGAACGGTATTGTTGAGGGATTAATTCCGACGCAACGTGGATGAATAATATCGAAACAGACTTGACACTCATAAAGAACGGATGGTGTCATTGGAATTGGTTTGCCTGAAATTCAAATCAATTCAACTTGATGAAATGAAGATTTAATCCATTGGAGTCGAATAAATTAACCGGAAATAAATCTATTGCTTACCCATCAGAGGTGATGGTTCTTGACCCCATCCGTCCAGATTACAGACACTGCAAGCAGCTGTAACAGGGAGCATTGGCCGCAGACATTGTCTCATTAGACATGTTTGCTTTGCTCTTCCGGTTCCACCGAACTTCACCATATCTTGACAATAGACGCACTCTTGACAATCTTGCCTGGTGCATGCCTCACATTTTTTACAACGTGTTCGTCGTCTTCTTGCACAGGCCGATTTTGAATCGTGTTTTTCAATCGTTTGCTGACGCTGAATTTTCGTCAATGTCTTCTTAGTCGCTTTCAAACGTTCCTGTTGGAAAAAAATTACAATTAAATGCATTTAAAAATTTTAATTATAATTATAGAGATTATAGTTTGTGATTCTTGTGATATATATAACGAAAATCGGAACTCACTCGTTCGGCTATTGTCATAGGAGGGGGGGGCGGTAAAACCGGATTGCCTGTTACAGCTGCTTCTGGATTGTCATGTCGATGTTGTTCAACTAGGCACCTAACGTCGTGAATTAAGGCCACAGGATCACGTATTAAATCCGGTACATTTTTCTTCGTCGAAGGCAAAGAATGCAAGTACATTACAATTGACTTTAGCCCGTGCAGTTCATACGGAGTCAAATGAACATGAGGATGATTTAAAGGAGTCGATTGTTGAGTCTGCGCTTCAGGAATATCCAAATGACTTCTTCCCAAAAGAACATGAACGTACTTTTCCAGAACGTACCTAAAATAATATTATTAATTAAAATCTAATCACAGGAATAATTTAAATAAAATTACAATTAAACTAATTTAAATGGAATTGAAATTTGTTCAATAATTAATTCACAACTGACAATATCTTAATGAACGAACCAGAGCATTTCCGTGAAGAATGGATAACGAAACTTTTGCGGTACTTTCGTGTGTTCCTCGACTTGCGCGACCTTTAATTGTTTGTCAATGCCAAAACTGTGAAGAAAATTACCACCAAAAACAAGTGAATCTTGTGGCGTATAGACCGCGTGGATCCACCCAGTTGGAATGAATAATGTCATTCCGGCTTTTAAATTGATTCGGCCGCATTTTTCGACCATATCGCCAAAAAAGACGTCGGATTGTTTACCACTGAGAACCCATTCTTGATAAAGAGAGAGATTTTTCTCAGTCGGTGGGATGAGCCAGAAAATTTTCCCCCCGCGAAGAATGTGATACCAAACGCTGGTCCCACCAAAATCAACGTGAAAATCGGTGTAACAACCCTTTACTGACATTAGACAGTATTTTTGAACTTTTGGATACATCATGTCCTCGAGAAGATTTGTAGCCTCGACTTGGGCTTCCTTTAAGTGACGAGGCCAAATCACATCAACCCAATCGACTTGTCGCACTAATGTCGGTGACTGAACATAATTTTCCAATTTTGTGTGACTAAATTCAAGGGATATTACATTTAGTAGGCGACCTTTATTCGGATCCTCGTAATATTTTTGCCATTCTTTCATTGTCATGTCTTCATTTTTTTGAGTATTTACATCCATCACGTCCAATACTCTTTTTGAACCTGTTGAAAATTTGTTTTTTTATCAATTGAAATTCTTAATAAATTAATAAAATTATTTTAGATGCTATTTAGATTCTGTAATGGAGCTTTTTTACTAAGAAAATTATGAACACATTCGTTTCTGAATCTTTGCAAAATTCAATTCTTTAATGTTTCAAGAGTTCAATTAATTGGATAATTCTTTAATAAATTTTTTTTTAAATTCAAGTATTCAAATATTTCAATGTTAATTTTTTAGAAACTTATTTCAGAATCTTAAATAAAATTATTTAGAACTGAAATAATTGTTAAAAAATATTTAATTATTCATTTATTCAGAGCAATTGATGTTTTCATAAATATTAGTTTCAAACCTGAAACTCAATTACTTCTAAAAATTGCAACTGCGTTTTAATTAAACTCTTTATTAACTTCATTATAATTAATAGTATTAAAAAAGTTATTTTAGATTGTTTTTTTAGTCTTATAAATTTTGAAGTCAACGAATTTTAAAACAACATCTTAATAATTAATAAATCTTAATTAAAAATTTTTTCCATTTGTCAAACATTGAATTTTTTTTACTATAAAATTGAATTTATTTAAAATAATTTAACTCTTAAAAAGTTTTCGCATTATAATTATAATTAATTTATGTAAGGAATTGTATTTTAAATTGAAGAACTAATTGTTACTATTAAAGACACTCACAAATAGAATTAGAAATATTTTTTCATCTAATAATTTTTGGAGTGAATCAAAATATTCTTTAGGGTTAGGGTAAAAGTCAAAATTCTATATGGAAATCAGGGAAAGACGAAATCAAGTTTTTGCAAAAAAAACCCTGTAAATAAAAACTTTTTAAAAATTTCTTTAAATAACACAAACATACCAACACAAGTTCTGACATCGTTAATTGAAAAATTGGCACTCGGAACACGAAGTCCCAATCCGGCTTTATCTCTGAATAAAAGTGGTATTCCCAAACCGTGTTTTTGCAGATAAGCAACATTCAGTTCTGGGCCAGTCATTATACGGAAAAGTCCCGTAAAATTGCTCAAGTTATACCTTTCACATTCAATCTTTTCATCAAGTTGAAATGTCCTTCTGCCTTCAATTTCCTCATCACCAATAGCCCAATCATCTGTATAGAGTTTCTTGGTTCTTTCTCGCTAAAAATATAATAAAATTTTATCGAGATTCACATAATGGGAAAATAAAGTCACGAGACTTTTTTTCTTTTTCAAAAAAAGCACATGTTACATGTTTCTCATTTGTTTACCAATTGTCGCCTCTTTGGTGCTGAGACAGGTTCATCGGCCATTGTAAACACGCTGTCAAAAACGTATCACCGTATTTTCATTGGTAATTTAATTGATATTTTCTATTGACACTATTAGAATTATATTTTGACAACAACAAATCACTGTCGACTATTTATTTATTCACATGTCAAATGCTAAACAGCTGTAATATCGAACCGGAGGTTTTGATTACAATTCTGCTGCGAAACCAGGTTGCCATTTTGCTACTCTAGCGTCGCCAATCAATGACAAAGGAAAACTTAAATTCTCTAGATAGAGATTTTAGTGACTCTTGGTGTTATTTTTTGAGTTGATGTTACTTCACCTGAATGACGTCAGTAGAGCGGGAAATTTTAAATCGATTAGACATTTTTATTATTTTATTTATAAGATTATTATTTATTTATTATTTTCATTTATAAGATTCTTAATAACCTTGGTTGTTTTATTTGATAATAATAAGTATCTACAACGTACAGCCAATTAATTACAGTAATATAATTAATTAATTTATAATTAATTTGCTGTAGGGTAGAGTTGCTGATTATTATTATCAAATAAATAAATTAATAATTAACTACAATTACACTACTGTAATTAATATTTGTAATTAACAAATTAATTATTAATTAACCGTAATTAATTTGAATTATAAGTGTATTTATTATAAATTATATTAACTCTAATTATTGTTAATTATAATTATAATTGATATAAATTACAATTGTAATTAATAAATACATTAAAATATTTAATAAATAGTAAATTGTTTAATTGAAAAATATATTTTAGGTTATTTTCCGAATTCTATAAATTTATTTGAAAAATGTTTTATCAATATTCGTCACCATGGTTTCGAAACGGATTTTTTTTTAGAAAGTTAATATTGTAGAAGAATTTCATATTGTGATTGAATTGAATTTTAATAATGGCTACTTGCAAAAATCTACAAAAAGCAAACATTGTAAAACATTCAAAAGAAAATGATCCATTAACACAAATATTTTATACTCCAAAGGAAAATTCTCTCATTATAAAGTAACATATTCAAAATTACATATATATTAAATTTATAAAATATATAAAACATAACAATATTATTTAAAAATTATCAAAAATTAATTAAATTATTATTTAATAATATTAATAAATATCATTTACATAGATAAAATAAATTTATATAATTTATTGTAGTTACAGAACTGTATAATATTTATCTCATGGTCTAAATTATTTATTTACTTCACATTCTAATTAAGCATACATGCGATTTGTATTAAAACTATTTAAACCCAAATAAATTTTTTATTAGGACGAAATAAAATTTTTATTAGAACCAAGTAAAATTTATTTAAAACAAATAAAAATTGTATTAGAATATAAGTTAAATATATCTTTTTTTATTTAATGATTTTTTTAAAGAACCAAAAAAAAAAAAAAATTTTACAAAAAATTGACATTCTTTATAATATGTAGAAAATATCCAGAAATGAATATGGCTAGAGCAAATCCTGAAGGACAGTTAATGAGGGCACGACAAGATTTGTTAAGAACTGAAAATGAATTAAAAGAAAAACGTGAGGAACAGAAAATTAGAAAGATTGAAATGCAACAACAATGGACCGATCTAAGAAATAAAGAGTTATCGCTGCGTGAATCATTTATAGAATATAATAAGCTTGTGAAGGAAAATCGCGAGAAGAGAGAACGAGCTGAGAAAAAAATTTGTGCAGAAAAAGAACTACAAAAATTGAGGGAAGAAGAAGTATGAATTGTTTTTAATAAATAATTTTTCTTTATTTTATACAATTACGAAATAGTAAAATTACAATTGAAAGAAAATTACTTGTAATGATACAAAATGTGTCATGACGCAAAATTATTGTAACAAAATTTTAATTTAAAGAAAAAAAATTAATTTCTTTCATTTGACCGTTATCAGAACTTTAGGAACATAAAAAGTAATTTGAAAAATACTTAGAAATAATTAGAAAAATTTGTTTGTATTAGTAATAATTTAATTATTTGAAATCTAAAGAAAATTAGTTGAAAAATTATAAGAACGATTATTTAAATAATTATAAATAAGTTATTTTAATAATCTTCTGAAGAAAATATTTGAATTATTGTAAAAAAGATTATTTAAATAATTAAGAAGAAAGTTATTTGAATTATAAACAAAAAATTATTTAAACAATTACAAATTAAATTATTTGAAGTATAAAGAAAATTATGAGTTATGATAATAATAATAACATCCCTCAATTTTTTACAGTGTACTACTCTCTAAATTGGAATTAATAAAAAATCTTCACTAATTTGAATTAATGACTGACTTTTTGCTTTTGAATCAGTAAATTTTACCAATAAATAGTAATTTCTACTAAATTTTTAATTAAATTTACTAATTCGAAAGCAAAAAGTGAGTCACTAATTATAATTAGTAAACATTTTTAATAATTCAAATTTAGAGAGTATACTTCTTAAAATAAAGAAAAAAGAATTAGAACGCAAGATTATTAAATAATCAATTTGCAGATAAACGAATTAAAGAAAAATATAGAGAAATTCTCTGAAGCTCGAGACAAAATGAAACATTACGTGAATGAATATAAAATGTATCAGAATTATCTCGAAAGGGTGGTTAATGAGACAGATGAATTTGAATCAATACCAGCAATTTTTAATCGTTATGAAACATTGATGGAGGCCAAAGAACAACTTGCTGAGAAACAGGACAAGAGTCTCGCAATTTTAGAAGAAGCTAGCAAAAATATGGTCAGTTTTAACTCCGATGTTAAAAGTTTTAAATAAAAATTTCAATTTTAATTTAAAAGTGCAAACTGAATATTTTTAAATTAAAATATTTAATTCATATACATATACCTTTTTTTTAATTTTAATAAAAACGATATAATTTGGAGAAAAAGACAATTGAGACAAATAAATAATATTTTTAATATTTCGAGTAGCATGAAATGACTCAAACGAAAACTAATATGCTAATGGATCTAAGTAATGAATTAGCACAACTTCAGGGAAGATATGATAGAGCAAAAGCACTTGCAATTAGATGGGAAACTATTGTTGCAATTATAAAAGCGGCGGCTGCAGTAAAACAATCCGAATTGACTCAAATCCGATCGAGTTGTTACAATCTTTATTTGCAAATTTGCAAGAGAAAAGGAATAACAAGCGAATTAGATCCAACGGATTATGAGCATCAACTTCTTGAAATTAAACGCACTATCTTGGAAATGAAAAGAATCGTCAAAGCAGTCAAGAAGAAAGCTGCCAAGCCTATTAAAAGAGAATAAAATTTAAAGCATAAATTAGAAATTCAACAACAATATTAATAATTTCATTGATAAAATTATATACTAAAAGTCAGATTTTGTTAGCATTCGACTCTATCTCGAAAATTCTGCTCCAATTTTATAAAAAATGTATTTAAGAAAATTGGAAATTGCTTTGCTTTTAATGAACATCAAATAATAAATTTGAATCTAGTTCATTATATTTATACCAATAAATAAATTATTCTCCAATAAGTCACTCACAAATAAATCAAAATATAGTTAGTTTTATTTTACCTTTCCCGGTAGTGCTGAAAACGATACGAGTAAGGTAGCTAAAAATTAACTGAAATAGCTCATTTTCTTCGTGTAGGTTATGCCAAAATAACTAAAATTTTTTTATATTTCAAAGATAAAGATTTAAAGATAAATTATATAGTAATTAGACTAAAAGTTAACTATTTTTATGTAGTTTAGATTTGGAGAGAGTAAAAATTACCAATTATGTCTCATACTTTATGAATTAAAAAGTGATTAATTTATTTTTATTTGTTGTAGATATTCGTTTCTTAAAAGATGTGGGATTTGTGTACGCTGCAGATGTTCCTAAGAAAATATTTTGTGCACTTGAGCGAATTTTTAAATTTGAGTAAACAAATTTTTATTTTATTGTTTTCATAAAAATTTTCAATCACATTTTTCATAAAAAATTAATTATTCTTTAATATTTTCATTAATACTTCTTTTATATTTTCTTTTAAATTTGAAGTTTATGCTCCTAAAGAACATACTGAAAGGAAAGGAAGGATATGAAGGAAGAAAAGTGGCCCATGCATATTCAAAATATGCTTTTATTTTACCGATGAGACACCAGGGCACATACTATCCATCGACCAATGTGCAATTCACCGTTTGATGAGTTTTTTTTGTAAATGGTAATTTTTCAGAAAACCCTTTCTTCTTCTTTAAACAATTTATAAGTCGATTTGTTTCATTCAAAAAATTATGTAACAAAGGAAATCTAATTTAAGCATAACAAATTAAATTAGATTTTTAATTCAAATTTTTAATTTTCATTTTTGACTTACCTTATGCAATTACACGGAGTACAAATAAATATTAAATTTTTGTAAAAGTTTTACCATTTGGGGTAAAAGTGCAACAAAGCAAAATTCTGAAATAAAAAATATTAAATTTTAGATAAATTTATGTGATATTTAGTACAGTTATATTAAAATTTAATAAATATTTTTGATATTTTGATAAAATTATACTATAAATTTTACATAAGCTTTTCTTTAATTTTTAGTATCTTTTATATCAAAAGTCCACTTTGAAGCATTTTCAAAAAGATTGCTTTCTTAGAATCTAATAAACAACGTAAAATTTACTTTATTTTTTAATAATATTTTTTTTATTTCAGTGTATCCAGCAGTCCGGAAAGTTAAGTGGGGTGTCTACTAACCGGGAATTAACCGGGATTTTTAATACAAAACCGGGAATTTTTTGGGGCGGTAACGATTCTACGCAATTAAATTCTACAAATGAAAATTCAACACAGTAAACTCTACACGAGAAAACTCTCACTTTATATTTAGACAAGTAATAATAATTGAGCCCCTGGATTCTATAACAGCCCCTACGCTCGAACAGGCCGCCTGTATGCCAGTCAGGTTAACCAAAAGTGGAAAAAAGTAAAATTATTCATTTTAATTTTTTAAAAACACTATGATATAGAAAATAAAAATGCCCATCTTTTTTTCCTTTGTCATTTTTTTGTAAATGAAGTATTTTAAATAATAAAGACCAAAAACTAGAAAATTTTTTTTATGAAATTTAATCAACTTTTAAAACATAACTCGTCATATATTGGACAAATCTTAACCAATTTGCTTTAAATTTGGTATGTAAACAAATTAAGTCCTACTGAAGCCAATAAGCCTAAAACAATTAAACAATATTCATATTGTTTAACAATAAATAATAACAAAGTTGTAGTTTCAATTCTATCCACTTTCCAACTTTCAAATCAAACAGTTATCGAGGGAATTTTCGATCTGTGAAAACTTCTCGCGACAAAGTTTTTTCATTATTATTAAGGAAGTTTTTCCCAAAGTTTAGAATCAATTCAATAAAAAATAAAGAATTTACAAAGGAAATAGAAAAATTGTATTTTACACCATAGTGCATCAGCAGACATGACTTAACGTAACATGGGAGATTCTTCAGGGGCGTCCTCATTACATTAAGTTCTTGTTCCGAAAGCAAACGGAGATATTCAAAAGTTTTTGTTAGTAATTATTTATTATTAATTATTGTTTTTTGAAAAATAATTATTTATTTAAAATTAATATAGCAATCCTCTTTTACCAACTTTTAAGAATTACACATTAAATATTACCGCCTTTTCAATTGTCTGGCGAATTATACAATATATACGCTCCTGAATCATTTAAACACCTGCCTACTGTCATGGCTGATGCACTATGGTGAAAAATACAATTTTCCTATTTCCTTTGTAAATTCTTTATTTTTTATTGAATTGATTCTAAACTTTAGGAAAAACTTCCTTAATAATAAAGAAAAAACTTTGTCGCGAGAAGTTTTCACAGATCGAAAATTCCCTCGATAACTTTTTGATTTGAAAGTTGGAAAGTGGATAGAATTGAAACTACAACTTTGTTATTATTTATTGTTAAACAGTATGAATATTGTTTAATTGTTTTAGGCTCATTGGCTTCAGTAGGACTTAATTTGTTTACTTACCAAATTTAAAACAAATTGGTTAAGATTTGTCCAATATATGACGAGTTATGTTTTAAAAGTTGATTAAATTTCATAAAAAAAATTTTCTAGTTTTTGGTCTTTATTATTTAAAATACTTCATTTACAAAAAAATGACAAAGGAAAAAAAGATGGGCATTTTTATTTTCTATATCATAGTGTTTTTAAAAAATTAAAATGAATAATTTTACTTTTTTCCACTTTTGGTTAACCTGACTGGCATACAGGCGGCCTGTTCGAGCGTAGGGGCTGTTATAGAATCCAGGGGCTCAATTCTACGCAAATTAATTATACATAATGAAATTCTACGTATTCAAATAAAGTAAAATATAGTTTAATTAATTTTTTTAAATTCTTCACGATTAAATACTACACCAATAAATTCTACAAAGTTTAATTCTACGCATGATAAAATATATTTTTTATTATTCTTTATAAGTTGTTAACTCTACGCAGTTAAATTCAACACCACACTGAGAGAAGTCCAGGGCATAATAGTTCCCGCTAGACATCGCTATAAGTTACTCTGCTTGTCGCGTTTGAGATGTCTCGAATCTAGGGCTCAGACACCCCGAATCGGTCAAACATTGTTCCCACATGTGAGAGACAACTCATGGCCGAAACTAAAAGTTGTAAGTAATTCCGTTTCGGGACGTTCCACGTTTTTTATCGGGGCTTGAGACGTCCCGATCGAAGGTTTACATAAGAACATTCAAACTGATCACTTAAGCCTTGCACGGGACGTATTAGTTCCCGGACTTCTCTCAGTGCAGATAATTCTACAAAAATAAATGCTTTTTAATAAATAGATTTTTTAAAAATTCTACAAAAAATAATTCTACAAATATTAACTTTTTTTTACAATAAATTTTTAGATGATTAAACTCTACACAAGGAAATTCTATAAATATACTTCTACGAGAAAAATGTCTACAGATAGCAATTGTAATATTTAATTATTAACTCTACGCCGTTAAATTCAATACCAGATAATTCTACAAAAATAAATACATTTTTTAAAAATTTTAGGCAATTAAACACTACAATTCAAAATTCTACACAAATTTAAATTGGATTTTTTTTTCTTTTTTTCAAAGTCAACTAATAATAATTCTACACCGTTCAATTCAACACTAAATAATTCTACGCAAATAAACTCTACATGGTAAAACTCAACACAAGTTTGTTTATTTGCGTAGAATTAGTTAATGTTGAATTGATCGGCGTAGAATTATTATTAATTGACTTTAAAAAAAGGCAAAAAAATCAAATTTAAATTTGTGTAGAATTTTGAATTGTAGTGTTTAATTGCGTAAAATTTTTAAAAAATGTATTTATTTTTGTAGAATTATCTGGTATTGAATTTAACGGCGTAGAGTTAATAATTTAATTAAATTAAATATTAAAATTGCTATCTGTAGACATTTTTCTTGTAGAATTATTTTTGTAGAATTTCCTTGTGTAGAGTTTAATCTTCTAAAAATTTATTATAAAAAAGTTAAAATTTGTAGAATTATTTTTTGTAGAATTTAATTGCATAGAATTTTTAAAAAATCTATTTATTAAAATGCATTTATTTTTGTAGAATTATCTGGTGTTGAATTTAACTGCGTAGAGTTAACAACTTATAAAGAATAATAAAAAATTTATTTTATCATGCGTAGAATTAAACTTTGTAGAATTTATTGGTGTAGTATTTAATCGTGAAGAATTTAAAAAAATTAATTAAATTATATTTTACTTAATTTGAATACGTAGAATTTCATTATGTATAATTAATTTGCGTAGAATTATTATTACTTGTCTAAATATAAAGTGAGAGTTTTCTCGTGTAGAGTTTACTGTGTTGAATTTTCATTTGTAGAATTTAATTGCGTAGAATCGCTACCGCCCCGAATTTTTTCACCAAAATTTAAAAAATTTTTATTTTAATTTATTTTTAAATAAATTACTTTTTATTTTAATTTTTATAGATACTTATACTCTTCTCTAACTTTGAATTAGTTTAAAAAAATTAATTTGATAGTAAAAGTCAGGCACTGATTCAAACAGATTATGTAAATAAATTTTAAAAAAATTTTGGAGTTAATAGAAATATTGTGAAATTTGACTGAAAATATGTAATTGAATTTGTTAAAGAATTTCTTTAGAAACTTTTTAACAAATAAAATTTTTAAAGTATTTAATAATTAATTAATAATTGGATTTTATAGTCACATTTTAATGAATTCATGTTTCTTAGTTCGAATCTTTTTTTGAAAAATAATTTAATTCTTTGAATGAATTTTAATTTCAATTTCTTGAAAATAATCAAGTGAAGTTAGTAACCGTAATTATAATTTTATTTTTAAAATATAAAGTCCCTCTTAAAGTTTAAAACCACTTTTCTGCTTCTAAAAATTATATTATTCTATTATTATCCAATGTAGTTATAATTTTTGAACTTCTCTTAAAATTTTATAACTTTAAATTTCTGAATGTTCAAATAAATGATATTTATCATTTTTTAAGCAAATTTAAAGTTTATTACTTATTAAGATAAATAATTAATTGTCACTGCTTTTTTGTTAAATTGTAATAAAATTCTTCACAGGAATTAAATTATTTTCATAAATAATATCATTCTTTGGAAGGATTTCAATTATTTTTGTAAATAGTAAAATTCTTTGAAGAAATTCAATTATTATCAATAGTATTATAATAAACTAGAAAAAGAAATTTTCCAATCATAATTATAAAAAGACAAGATTACTTTTGAAAATTTGAAAAAATTATTTTTCAAATTTTCAATTAAAATTATTATTTATTTATGTTCGAAATCAAATTTAAATTTAAATTTTATGAGAAAAGAAAACCGGGATAAAATTAGGCCATAACCGGGGAAACCGGAAAATAAGCGGAAATTTTGTTGAATGAAAATAGTAGACACCCTGGTTAGGGAATTTTATTCTTAATCACTGCTGGACATTCTATAATTTAACAATCCAGAGGAATGATGTGGAGAAGAAAAGTGGCCCCAGAGCACTGCTATTTAAAAAAATTTTTTTTTAGTAGTTTATGTAGTCTATTTTTCTATTTCATTTTTAAATTTTAATTTCACGGTTCCGTGTGGCCCCGACCTGGTGCAGAAGTGCGATCAAGAGCCAGAAATCTTCGGGGGTGGCCCAGAATGGGTAATGACGTGGGATTCCATCGCCACAAAGAGGGCTCATCATCCACCGTGAGGTTCACAATGTCGACTATTACAAACTTTGAAAGTCAGACTCATTATTACATATTTAACTTTTATTATATTTTATCCTTTCCTGTTTAATTCAGTTTTTCAATAAATTTTCACTAATTAAAATAATTTAGAGTAAATTTAAATAGAAAATTAATAAACTTAAATTAATTATTAATTTTCTAATTAAATTAAATCTTCAATAAATTAAATAAAATAAATTGAACTAAATTAAAAAAATTTGTTAAAACAGGGAAGGATAATTTCAACAACATAGTGACGCCATTGTCAAAATGTATTATTTTGTAGTATTTTTATTTAGTACAGAATTGAATACTTTTCGCAATGTTTCTTTGCATTTCTTTGTATCTATGAATGTTTATCTACACTGTATATTTTTTAATATACTTAATGTTTTTTTCATAATTTAAAATAACTTGCTCTCATTTCAAAAAATAAAAATTCGATTCATTAAATTTTGATTTTTATATATACAAACAAAAAGTTTAACAATTAATTTAGCAAAATTTTAATTGATAACAAAGTACATGGAAAAGCAAACTTTTTAACCTGTTATTAAATACTTTTAAGTATTTATTTACAGTTTTAGAACTTGAAAATTTAAATGAATCTAAAAATGAAATTTAAGAGAATTTAAAAAATTTTGCCGAATAAATAAATATTATTAGGAATAAATTTCTCTAGGTGTCCACTTACAGGAAAATTAGATTTTACGAGATTCTTTTGTAATCGATGGTTAACTATAGTGACTCGCGTGTAATTTAAATCTTTCATTTATGTAAGCGCTTATAAACACCCTGCAGCACATATTTTCTCCCAACTATAATTTTTCATTATTAGTTTATTTTTTTATTGGTATCTCTTTTGCATAATTTTTCTCGCCGCTGGCAAGTTACAACCAGATACACTGTGCAATAATTCGGAAATATCATTCTCCAGTCTTTTATTTAGTTTCTCAGTCGCATCTTTTTGATTCATTGGAACTTCCAAACCTTCGGAGACTTTTTGAAATTCTTCTTTCTCGAAACACCTACATAAATGGTGGTTTGAAATAAAAGTTACAGATTGAAAACAAAAATTGGTAGAAAATTAATGAGTGTGGATATTTTGAGGATAGGGAAAATTTGAAAAGTGGAATTGGAAAAACTCACAGAGGACAAGGTTGAGTGGGTGCGATATCGGAAAGGGTTGGAGGTACGAGAACGGATTTTCTTTCTTCACTTATTTTCTCTTCGCCATTCACTTTCTCAGTAGAGTACATTTTAGTTAAAATATTTGAAACCTCCTTCTCGATAATACCAAGATATAACATGACGTTATTCATGGTAACCTGAGTATCATCACCAAGTAATTCTAGAATGGGTGACTTGTCGCAATTTATTGCACCAAACAGTTCGTCAACTCCTTTGAGAAGTTGATTCATTACTTCCTGAGACTGGAACATCGTAAAATGTTATTTAGAACCAGGGATGGTTTCGAAACTAAATAAAAACGAAAAATTTAATTTTGTGCAGGAATCAATAATAAAAGATACCTGCATTAAGTTTTCACGAAACTAAACGGACTGGGAATTAATTAAAAGTTAATTAAATGGGCGTGGAAATTAAATGTTTGTAAGAAATAGAACAAATTGAAGGTTTTGTATTAATATTCGAAGTTTATAAGGCAAACAAAAAAAACTTTTTTCACAATTTATTCATATAATATTTTTAATCCATAAGCAATTGACAGGTTTAAGTTAGTTTCTTTACATTTGTTGCACTGAAAAAAATGCCTAAATGATCTGAGCATCTATTATAGCATTAAGGTAACTTTAACTAGGAATCTTGATTATATTGACAAATTTAGTGCTGTAGTAACCAGGATTCCTAGTTAAAGTAACCAAAATTCTTAGTGGATGACTCTCTTAACTAGGAGCATAGTCAAATCGCCTAGAAATTTTTTTTAGTGTGATAAATACCTGTCAAATTTTGTTTCATGTAATATTAATTATTTAAAAATCTTTATAAGTAATATATTTAATGCAAAATAGTTACAATATGTTACGCATTTGAGAACATTTTAAAAGCTAAATTTTTATTTTTTTAAAGTCATTATTATTTTTTTTGCAGATTCCTCTTCTCAGGATTTAAATTGATATTGCAACTTGGCATAATAAATCTTTTCTTGGATTGAATATTCAATTCATAAAGGAACGATCCCTCAAGTTTAAAAGTAATGCAAAGGGAAGATCTTTTACCCGGGGATTTCTTCGCTATTTGGAAAGAATGTAAGTTTACTCGCATCAATGTTTTTAAACCCACGATATTTGTCGTTTCTGGATGAGGGACACTACCGAAAGGCAAAATGTGTTTTAAAAAGGGATAACATTAACTCTTTCAACTCCAATAAGACTCCTGCTGAAAATAGTCGTGCTACAGAAAGTACTGCAGTCGAGGTAGGAGCCAATTACTTTTATATAATTGTACGCTGAAAAAAACTCATTTGACCCAAGGAACAGATTACTGTTCTATTATTATTAAATAAGTATTATTTTTAGTATTCAAAAAATATTATTTAATTGAATTAAATATAAAAACTTACTTAACAATCATTTATTTAAACAACATAGCCAAAAAATGTTATTTTGTTTTTTCATTACATGTCTCTAATTTCCAGACAAAATTTTGACTGTTTCCCTGACCCTACAAATATTATGATTCAAAAATAATTAGATATTTAAAAAAAATATTCTATTGTATTTATTTATAGATTTAATTGCAAAATTATTTTTAAAAAAACACGAATAACATATTATTTAAATAAATATTTAATCATTATTTTCCTCAGGAAGTAAGATTTTCAAAAATTTCAAATTAAAACCCTTAGAAATTCAATTTCACATTTTTTAGAATTTTCAATCAAAACTTTTCATTAAATCGATTGTTTTTGGAAATTTTCTAGTTAAATAGGTTTAATTTTCAAAAATATGTTAAATACAATCTTAATAATTTTATCTAGTTCTTCAAGAATTAATTATTTAAAAAGAAATTATTGTCAAAAATAGAAAAATTTAAAGGTTTCACTTTTAATTATATTTTTCTATTCTACTTTTCGGGACTTCTCTTCCTTGTCAAGTCAAATAAATTTTTCTTATCATCTGAAATTCATGATATTTTATATTATATTTTTCAAGTAATGTTCGAGGATAAGAATGTAAACATTTTGGACCAAGAGACAAAGAAGTAGGAAGCAGAGAGATAGAAACGATTGCCGAACAACTTCTCCACTTTGGAACAAATATTAAATGAATTTGAGAAAACTCCTGCATCCAATTTGGACATTTTTAAATTTTGGGAAAGTCGCTAAAAAATGTGCCCAAAATTGTATCAATTGGAGACAATTGTCCAAGCTTCTTCGATGATGACAGGTCTGCGTCAAAAGATTATTCTCAGGAATGAGATTTATTTTTTTAACCCCGAGAGGAAATCTGAATTCGAGTATGTTTGAGAATATTTTAATTGTCCGAAAGAATTAAAATTTTATTATTAAGGTGGTCTTACAAACGATTGCATTTATACATTGAGCTGCAATGGTAACATTGCATCAACTTTGAATCCCCTTAAGGGCATGTCCAAGTTGTAAAATGTAAACAAATCAAAAACAAATGAAGGAGTAAATTCGCAAGTTTTAAACAGCCTTTTTTCACACAAAAATTAATATTTTTACACTTTTGTTTCGATTTGCACTTAGTTTAATGCAAAATCATTTTAAGTGGTAATGTAAATAAAAAACCATTCAGTTTATATTTTAATTATAATAAATAAACTAATAAGACGTTTATTAAAAACATAAAATTGTAAATTATACCTGTAGAAAATTTGTTTTACGAGTTGCAGGGTTACACAGTAACTGATTTCTAGAATTTGCTATACAAGAGAAGAGGAATATTGTAGTTAGTGGGGATGATTTACAATAATGAAGGCGGAAATAATTTTTTTAAAGTGTGGATGGGGAAAAGGTCCTATAATCTTCAATATATTTAAGAGGTTGAAGGAAAGATAAAGTCATAAAATACTTAGGACAGCAATTTTTAAATATGTATTGCAGATGTGCTTTTAACTGAAGTAGAAGTTTACAATGTTATTTTTGGAAGCATTTAAGTTTGAAGATAATAACTACACGGTAAATCGTTAGGTATTAAAATAACAACAAAATGGATTAAAATAACACTAAATTGGATTATTTTAATCCTTTTTGGTGTCATTTTAATACCTAACGATTTACCGTGTAAAGATTACAATTATAAATTTTAGTAAAACGTGTAAAAACTCGAAATTTTCAAATACTCAATATATCCTTTTTTTGCTATAGAAAAGAGAAAGTTTTTCAACTTGGGTTTTTCCTAATATGTTAAATCAAATTTTATAATTTTAAATTCATTAAAGATTGCGATTGTTAATATAAAAACGCAACAACTTTCTTTGCGAAAGTGGTAAATTTGAGTGTCAAAGTTTCCAATGAAGCCATATTTGACTATGAGCTATAAAAGCAATTATTTTTAAAATGACAAATTAAAATGACATGTAAAATAGCATTTTTGACGGGTCGCGAAAAAACAGTTTGGATAATCAACACGTGGAAGAGAAACTTCACTTCGACACTCTAATTTACCATTTTCATAAAAAAAGTGTAAAAATGTTAATTTTTGGGGGAAAAAGGCTGTTTCAAAATTTCAAAAATTGACTGTTGTAGAGTGTCAAAAATGTAGATACAGAAACTAGTTCAGGAAGCAACACAGAATTAATAGAAGACAAGAGAATGGAGATTGTAGATAGTAAAGTACTGCACAGCTCCAAATTTTCATTTTCTCTATTGTGAATGTGTATGTATCAGACTTTACTACCGCGCAGGTATTTATTTACACTTCTGTGCATGCATTTTTATCACAATACTTTATGGAGCAGTGCTAAGTTTTCATTTGCACTTCTGCGCATTTCTAAGTATTATTTTTATAATCTATACAATATATATTTATGATAATATTATTAATTATATCACATACATTAAGATAATATCTATATTTAGGGTCCATATATTATGTAACGCCAATTTTTTTAACTTTGACCCCTCTCCCCCAAAAAGTGTTACGTAATATAAGGACAATCCCTTTTAAGAATTAATAATATATTAGCATTATAAAGTTATGCTAAAAGTTAAATTTTTTTCTAGACACGAAACTAAATTAATTTTCTATTTAGTTTTGTTTAAATTTGACGTCCGAAACATAATAGTCACCCTATTTTGTTTTGAGTCTATCACCGCAACTTAATTTCCAGTCCGATTAGTTTTATTGCCTGCACGAAAACTTAATGCAAGGTACCTTTTAGTTTTATTGCGCTATTCAAAATTAAAACGAAATTAAAAGTTTCGAAGGCATCCCTGTTTAGAACTTTTATTTTCCAATTTTTTTACTCCCATTAACTTTTCGTTAACACACTGGGCAATTTTCACTCGAATAGGAAGTAATTCACACTTATTTCGTTAAAAAGAGCCACGAGTGATATTATTTCTAAAAACAAGATTTTTAATATCAATTTATTTTATTATTTAATAAAAAACTTAATTCTAAGACTAAAAAAAATTGGAGACAATAAAAATATCGCAAATAAACAATGGAAATACGTTTATATCAACTGACAAACTCTCCATAATGGGTTATAAATAATTATAGAATTATTAAAATTGATGAACATTTTAAGATTTTATAAGGAGCTGCTATTTTTTATTTGCTAACGCCAAGGTCACGTCAGTAAAGTTGACAGACATATTGCCACCTATTGACGACCTTGGCGTTCTCAGGTGGAGAAATGAAACCACCATTTTCTCTCTCAAAAACTATAATTAAAAAATGTTATGAGAATAATTTAAATCCTGTTTTTAGTGCACGTTTATATCCTTTTTATCTAAACGCAAAACATACTCAATTGACACTATTTGCCACTATTGACACTTTTGATAATATTTTTTATTTATCGACGAAAGTGTTCTTTAATGGCATAATGATAAACTTCGGATTTAACCCAGTATATTAACGGAAGTTTAAATAAAATTCTTTAAATTGAAGGCTCTGATCAATGAACCATTCATAATTTTTTCTGTTAAAAATCGTGGTTCAATAAGTAAAAATTAAAAAGATTTCAATCATAATTTTTACAGGAACATCTTTATACAAATATGAAGTGCCTACAGGACATTGAAATTATAAGTCAAATTTTTTTAGAGATCGAGAATTTTGAGTCTTAAAAAATTATAATCGGTTCTTTGTCAGGAACCTCAGTAATTGTTGAGAAAGTTTTAAATGATTCAATTTCGTATCATAATTTTTGAAAAGTCGAGGTTATAATTCGATAATTACCTTTTCTAGTTCTTTTTCCGCTTCGTCAGCAAGTCGTGTCTCTTCCTCGAGCTCTTGCCTCAATTTCTCTAAAGTTTCCGCCTGTTTTTGACCCTCTTCGTTATTTAGAGCTTTAGCTTCCTCAATTCCTGCTCTTAATTGCTCAACTCGATTTTGAAGGCTTTCGCGTTCATCGTTCAGCTCATTCACATAATTAAAGAGTGCAAAGTTCTCTTCTTCCTGTTTTATGAAATTAGCAGCCAACTTCTCTACATCTTCTTCCCCTATGGAAAATTGTGTTTATGTACATGTACGTCATTAATTTCTATACTCAATTTATTAATTATTAATAATTTCAGTTTCAGGAAATTAAAATTAGTATTTAGTTGTAATTAATTAAATTATAAATTTAATTAATAAAATTAATTTTTAATTTGACACACATGTCAGGGAAAACTCAAAGATTTTAACTGAAAATCCTGGAAAAAATTAAATTTTTAGAATTCATAAAAAAATTCTGACTTTTTGTGTCTTTTTTGATTCCCACGTAAACTATGGAATTACTATTAATTCTGATTTAAAACCTTCAATTTTTTATTTCTAATAATTATTTCTTTTTAAATAACTTAATTCTTAAACATCAATCATAAAATTATTACTTGTAAATTATTTAATGAATACTTTTACTTAAATATTTTAAAATTAATTCAATTTCAAAAGAGTTGCGTTTACAATTTTTATATTTGGAAAAACTTTAAAAGGTTTTAATTTGAAATTTTGTAAAATTATAATTTCGAATTATTTTAATTAGAAATTTTAAAGAACATAGTTGTTGGAAAAATTTTAATAATTTAATTCCTTCTCAAATCACTTAAATTTCTTAATTTATATTTGATTAATTATTGAAAACAATGAATTTATAGAAGAATTTTAGTTATAAACACTAAACAAATTGAATTTTAGAGAAGTTACACGTGATTGCAGTAATTCAATTATTTGCAAAGGTAATCTTTTAAAAACTCTCGGCAACATTTTAATTATATTTATGAATAATAAAAGTCTTCTCTTAAATTTAATTATTTCCAAAAATTTTAATACAACTTTTGAGAAAATTAATAATAAAATTCTATGCAAACATTAAATTTTTTCATAAATTTAACTAAAATTGCACAGGAATTCAATTATTTATCATTTTGAAAAAAAATTTCGCAATAATTCAATTATTCAATACATTAATTATTTTTGTATTTAAATAATTGAATTATCGTATAATTTTCTAATAAAAATTGACTTAAAAATGAATTTTTTTTAAAATTTTAAATAATAATTGAAAATCATTACATTACATCATGGATTTTTTTAAATTATTGAATTTCAAAAAGATTTTAAATTAAAATTTTTGAAAATCTGAATTTTACATTCTTTTAACTATGACAATTCTACAGAATTATTTTTTTTTGAAATAGTTGTGTTGAATTTTTTTAAATTATTTTAAGTTTTTATTTTCTAATTTATAATTAAGTGAAGAATTTCCAAATAATCGAAATTACGTAATGTTGAATTGTAAACAAATAAATTTGAAAATTCTAAAAGAACTTTTTCAAAAATTATTAAAAATAATAATAATATGTGACGCGATCTGAAGAAAGGGACCTTAGAAGCAAAAAATTATAGGTTATGTTTGCAATTTTTTAAATGAAAATACAAAAAAATGATTAACTGTTAATGTTAATCATCAATGTTTAAGTTTTCATTATAACTGAAATATTTAATAAATACTGATTTTAATTTGCAAAAAATAAAAAGAAACTTTTAATTAACAAAAAAGTAGCACTAACATAACCTTAAAGTGATTTGCTTCTAAGCTCCCTTTCTTCAGATCGCGTCACATATTCTTTATAATATAAAATAATGACTTTATCACTCGGTCATCTTTAATTATCATAAAACATGAAGAACTCTTCGCGACTCGGAGTGATCGATTTGTTTATGTTTTTTAATAACATTTTTATTAGTTGTTGATTATTTTCTGAGTGAATCAGAATATTTTATCTCCAAATCAAGGAAAAGTCAGGGAAAAATTAAATTAAGTTTTTGTGCCAACCCTGCAGTGGTACTAATTTTTAGAAGTATTTTTAAAATTTATTTTATTCGTAAAGTTTAATATTCAAACAAAATTTAAAAATTACCTGTAAATTCTTTGAGTTCTGTAAGAATTTTCGTGTATTCGGCAACTTTGTCCTCCATTTCCTTTTTCTTGGCAGCATCCTCTGCGTCTTTCTTTGCATTTAAATTCGTCATCTCCCGACACTGACCTTTCACACCAAGAAACTCTTGTAGTTTCATTTCATTGTCAAGGGTTCGTTGAAGTTCACACATTTCAGACGTGTGATTCTTTAAATCTCGTGCCCCTCTGGAAGGAATTTTGCTTTAACATTCTTTTGTTCACATTTCGAATCAATCATGTTGATACAGTTTTACTTTATTTTATCTTCTGATTTTATTTTATTATTCTGTTATTTATTTTACTTGATACTATTTATTTTTTTTTTGTTAATTTACTTACAACTCAGTATAACATATAAAATTACACAAATAAATTTTCTAATTGTCTGTTTCCTTTCTTTGAAGTAAAATACAGTCTTAGGAATAAAACCAGTTTCTTAATTTAAAAATTACATTAAAAAAAGTTTAATTTGAATAATTAAATTCGATTTATTACTTTTAGATTGTAATCACTTTATACTAGTATACCAATTGTCGTATTAAATTTCATCGATTTAAAGTTGATATCTCTATATACAGAATGCGGATCAATTTCAGATAATTAACACAAGGAAGCCGTATAAGTGTCTAATCCGGTAATCATCTAAACACCTTAACTTTCGCACCACTTCCACTTTTTATAGACTGAGCGCGAAGATAAAGATAATTAAATTTCAGAGAGGAAGAGTTGAAAAATTATGAACTAATACATGAAAAATGTAACGAAACAAATGTTATATTGTACCAAGACCAATAGTTGTATAACCACTGGTAGGTTCGCTTTGTAGATAAAAGAATAGTTGTTAAAAATTTCAATTATTTTTCGTTTTTAGTTGGGATAGATTTTTTTAAAACCATCGGTAATTTTCAGAAATTAGTTATCAAGAAAAATAACACTTTTTGTAAAACGAGGATTATTATTTTGCTTTCGTAATTTATACCAGTAAAATGTATATAATAATGTTAACTTGTTAACTGAAATATTAATGTTAGCTGAAGTAAATAAAAATTTAGCTGCGAAAATAAATTCATACCTTTCGCGAAGAGCATGAATTTTACTGAGTTCCTCATCCCTTTGATTAAAGGCAATTGTTGCTTGTTCAATAAGATCATTAATAACCTGTTTGCCCGCCTTAATTTTATTAACAAGCTTAGTGTAAAGGGCGTTAAATTGTGCTCTCTCCTTAAGAAGACCATCAATTTCCTTACGCAATTCAGTATTTTTTGCTATTGTCAGATTAAATTTTTTCGTTGCCACTTCCAACCGGTTTTCCAGTATAGAAACAAACTTGTTGTGCTTCATCACCATTTCCTTTGATTGAGCATCCGTGCGAACTTTCTTCTTCAGGGCATTCACTTCCTTCGATACCTGTAATTAACCTCCACCTTTTGCATTAAGCCTGCACGTTTTTCTGTAAATTTTGTAAATCAACTGAGAATTTCCTAACTTTTATATATTATATGTTCGTGGGTGTATTATTAAAAAATCAGGAAATTGGCTCATTTCATGATGTACTTGTACATCGAACTAATGAATTACGATTCACTTTCATTGAGTCTATGATTATTATTATTACAGGTAATAATAGAAGAAATAATGGTAATAATTATCATAGTAATGGAATAATTTTTGTTGGACTGCAGAAATCTTCACTGTAAAAAGAAAGGTACTAATTTAGAAGCAATTTTGGTACTAAATTTTAATTTTATTTTATTTTAATACAGAAATCAGTTCTAATTTAGAACCTTTTTTTACAGTGTTGTTTCTATAGTTAGTGACATAATACACGAATAAATTTTTAATTTTGAACATTCAATGGAGCTGTAGCTGGTACCCTGAGTTGTTAATACACTTATTTAATTTTTGAAAATTTTATGATGGTACTGATTGTGTAAAATTAATGTGAAACTGAAACTTGCATATAGTTATTAGCACCCAGTTAATTTTTCCACATTTTATCTTCGTTTAAAAAAAGCTAAAACTGGCACCCTCTTAACAGCATCTACTTAGTTTTTGAAGACATTATCTTGGAGTAATTATTTCTTTTAAACAACATAACTGGAAAAACTAATTGCGTGTCACTTTCAACTTAAATTGAGGGGCAGGATGCTATAATGTGTTACGCGCCATGTTAAGTAAATAACGCGTAACACGTTATAGCATCCAGCCCCTCAATTCTTGTTCAAAACAAGCATAAAATTTTGAAAAATTAACTGGATGCTAACTTCAACTATAGAAGGAACTGGCGCCCATCTAATTTTTAAATTTATATTTCGAATTGAAATATTTTCCTTCTTTTAAACCAGTATAAAATTTTTGAAAAATTAACTGGATGACAGATTCAGCAAGAAAATTTAGCTTTTCTGTTGTTTAAGACGAACATAAAATTTTCAAAAATTATTTAGGTGCTTATAACTGGGTGCTGATATCTGGATGTAAGGTATGAAAATTTAAAACTGAAACTGTCATCTTGTCAATTTTACATAATTTCATGTTAATATTGTTTTTTTAACGAACAGAAAATTTTAAAAATTTAAATGGGTTCTAACAATTTGGTGCCAGTTTCAGTATTAATTTTTTTTTGTTTAAAAAAAGATTTTTAAGCACCTAATTCATTTGTTAAATTAACTAGGTACTAATACTGGGGCCAATTTTCTTGTTTTAATTCGTATATTGTTAAGAAAAAATTCCTACATTAAAAAAATTAATTCTCAAGTAAGTAACTGACAAATTTAAATTGTTTTTCAATACAGTAATTTCTAATAGTATATTGTGCATCTAGGGAGAAAAATGGGTGATTTCCACGAGTGTGAAGTTTGCAGTTCGAGGCAAAATACGTTTCTACGAAAAGGTTGTAAATTTACATATTTTTCAAACTTATGTGTTTTAAGTTATTCCATACAAATATTTTTGAAAATTTCAAACACTTCTGTGTGTCATTCCAGTGAAAACCGTCTAAAGCTGGTTGCTTGATGATTTTAAAACATTCTGTAATTAATATATAATATTCTTCAATAAAATTAGATTATATTTTAGTAGTTTATAGCCTCAAATATATTTTACATTCTTTTAAATATGTTTTTAAAATTTTAACTCGTTTTGCAGTCTATCATAACCCATTTTAGGAAAACTCAGTATAAATAATTGAAAATAGATTATAAATACTGATTTTTATTTTAAATAAATCCATTTTTGATAAATTTATCTAAATAAAAGCAAATTATTTGAAAATAACTCACCTGAACAGTTAAATCAGTTTTTTTGTACTTGCACAGTATAATAAACATCAATTTCTTTTTCTTATATCTTCTGTG
Source organism: Leptopilina drosophilae (assembly GCA_032873175.1). Taxonomy (NCBI): domain Eukaryota; kingdom Metazoa; phylum Arthropoda; class Insecta; order Hymenoptera; family Figitidae; genus Leptopilina; species Leptopilina drosophilae. The sequence goes on from CM065485.1 coordinate 12,662,089, forward strand.
GAGAAAAATGAATTTTCACGAAACTTTTTCAAAATGATTTATTTAAAAACTATAAATTAATTTAAATTGCAATTTTTTGGGACCTCTACTCATTAATTATTTAATAAATATGAAAAATTACACAAATTTAACCTGATTTTCATTGAATTTTTATTTTCATGACTGGACTGAAGTTCATCTCCTTGTCGTTCGCTTAAAGAAAACGAACTTCAGTCTAGTCATGAGAATAAAAACTAAATAAAAATCAGGTTAAATTTATAAAATTTTTTCTATCCATTAAACAGTTAGTGAGAACAGGTAGTAAAAAATTTCAACTAAAATAAATTTATAATTTTAAAACAAATCCAGTCTAAAAGGTTTCGTGAAGATTCCTTTTTCTCCACAGAAGATATAAGAATAAGAAAATGATGTTTATTATACTGTGCAAGTACAAAAAAATCCTGATTAATCTGTTCTGGTGAGTTATTTTCAAATAATTTTCGTTTATTTAGATGAATTTATCAAAAGTTTATTTATTTAAAATAAAAATCGGTATTTTTAATTATTTCTACTGAGTTTTCGTAAAATGGGTTATGTTAGACTGCTTAAGTATGCATAACCAGTTAGAAATTAAAAAAAATATTTTAAAAAATGTAAAATATATTTGGGGATATAAACCACTCAAATGTAATTCAATTTTATTGAAGAATATTATATGTTAATTACAGAATTTTTAAAAATCATCGAGCAACCAGCTTTAGACGGTTTTCACGGGAATGACCCTTGTGTGGAATTATTGTAAATTTACAAATTTTTCAAGCACATATAATTAAAATTATTCTTTATACAAATTTTTGAAACTTTCAAACATGCGTTCTTCAAATTATTCCATATACAATATTTGTAAATTTTTAAACACTTTTTATATAAAAGTGTTATAAATTTACAATCTTTTTTAACAGTGGAAGAAGTTTATAAAAAAAATAATACCTTGGCAATCTGTTCGTCCAATTCGGCTATTTGTTGTTTTTCTTTTTCTATAAGTTCCATATATTTGGTTCTTTTTTGCAAAAGTTTTTCAATTTCAGCTCTGTCTTTTTCATCCTTTTTCAAGTTTGCCGGCGATTTAATAGCTTTTATTGTTAATAAAAGTTCCGATTTTTCACGTTCGAGTTGATCGATTATTTTCTCTTGTTTCTTAAGTTGTAATTGCATTTTCCTTGAATACGATTTTCGATCATTTTCCATTATTCTATATTGTCTTTTTAATCTTGCGAGTTCCGCTTCCGCCATTGCTTCCAATTCCATCTCGTCTTGAACTTGATTCTGTTGTCTGTAGGCCATTTTTTTCTATTTGCCTGTAAAGAACAATTTTCTTCTGTAACAACCTTTTTTTTATCTTTATTATTTTATTATCATTATTCTTATTATTTTTATTATTAGTGTATTATTAGTTTTTTTATTTTTTTGTTTTTAGTGCAGTTTTAGTTTTTTCTTCTGGTTTTGCTACTTTTAGTTTTTTTGTTATGAAGTTATGTGAATTATTGTCGGAGAGTAATGTTTTATTTCTAAAGATGAAAAAAAATAATTGTGATAGAGTTATTTCTGTATTATTACATGCCACTCTGAAACAAATGATTTAGTAATGAATTTGCATTTTATGAGTAAGTGTTTTGAAAATATTTCTTTAATGGGCAAAATTACTGTATTTAGATGACGCATTGAATAAATCGAAAAGAATTATTATTGAAAGGTTGAAGAAAATAACGCGTGCCAAGGAGTGTACATGATGTTCTCATCGAATGAATCACGAGATAGATTCCACTGCAAAAATAGACATCTGCTAAGTGGGTCTGGCAGCCCTTTGATATACTCTCGATGCAATTTCGATGAAAGGACTACTTGTTCATCTTCTAAAAGGGAGTCAAGTGCTTCCTCTCTCCTCTCGACTATATCACAACCATGCATTGAAATTTTATTAATTTCAAAAAAATGTAAATTTTTGTATAATTTTCCAAAAATGGGAAGTTAAATCAAATTTTTGCTTTTAAGAATTATTTCTTTTTATGTAATTAAATTTCTCTTGATTCTTTTTTATGGTGTTTAGAAAAATGTTGAATTCCGTTCGGAAAAACAAAATCAAATTTTTGTCACGACCCTGATCTGAAAAAAATATCTTTCATGCAATGATGTTTTAAGTTTAAAAATTAGTACGTGAAAATAGTTTTACAGTACTTGTTATTGATAACCTGTAAAATGTCTAGTTAAGATTGATTTAAAAAAATGACGATCTTGTTTATGATTCAGAGGCGAAAAAAACAAATTCGCGGAAGTTAAATTTCGGTTGACATTTGTATAAGAATTTTGGTCACTTCACACAACCCTGGCAGATGTACCAATACAACCCCATCGAAGTGAATTTCCGGTTACTAAGCACTAGAGGCAGCCCACGTTGTCAGCTGTGAGCCGTTGGTTCAATGGTTACTAAGGCAACTTCCTGATTGTGTCATTTTTATACACAAAAAAACGAAAACAAGAAATATCTACATGTTATGACATTTTCATCTAAATCCTAACATCTTATATTCATCAAATTTCTTCGATTTTTCAAAAATGCAAAAGTGGTAAATTTTTATTTATTTTTAAATTCCGTAAATAATTAGAATGATCTATAATTGAATTTTTATTCACGAATTACAGGCTAGTCTGAAAGCGAAATATTTTAAGTTAGTTATTTTTCAAGTTTTCGGTTATGCTTTTACAATTAGTATTTTTCGTTATTCAAAAACTTTTTGTAAAAGATTTGGAAAGTGGGTGCTCTTAAAGAATAGTTGTAAATATATTTTATGAGTATTGATTAATACCTCCTTCGTCCTTGAACTGTCTTTTTATTGATAATTTCCACCAACACTATTCGTTGGACGTTAAGAATTAGAGGCTATAAAATGAATATTGGATAAATTTTTACACTCTTTTAGTTGAAGCAGAAACTCGAAAAAATTTAAATTATTTGTATTTTTGGGAATACTAAACTTTTTTTAAATTGTAAATTTCGGTTTTCCATAAATTGGTACATTTTTATTATATGGAATATTAGATTTTTTAAGGTGGACAACTTTTTGTACACGAAAGAGTAAAGTATTTTTTACAATATTTCTCTATTTCTGAAAGTTAAATTGTCAAGTACTTTTGCAAATTTCTAGAAGAAGTTTTCTATTTCTTGAAATAAGTACTAATATTCTGAAGAAAATCTTAACAACAATTAGAGAAATTTACTTCTAACGTAATAAAGTTTACTCCAGAAATTTTAAGATATTAATGAAATGCGCAAACATTTGAAACACATCTAGGTCCTACTTTTCGTAAATTCACGGAAGAAAAATTAAATAACTATCATACTATTCATATTGTAAAAGACAAACTTTTCGGAATTTCTATTTATTTTTTGTAATTTTAGCTTATTAAAATTTACTGAAATTCTCTTCTGCTGTAATAGAATTTTCTCCAAAATTAGTGTTATTTCTGACAACACATTATTTGTTTGCTTAAATAACAACAATTTTTTTATTAAAACTTCAGGTAAATTCAAAATAATTTATAAATATTATTCTTCTGTTTTATAATATTCTTTATTTAATTATCAAGTTTCTTGAAAACAAACAACATTTTAAAAGCAAACTTTTTTACCTATTCAATTCGTCAATTCAATATTAAAAAATTAATTTTTCAGTTTTTCTTTAAACTGTATATTTTTTTAATAATTAATTTTATTAAAAAATATGTGCATTTGATGTAATCCTAAAATGATCCGCTTTTACTTATTTTTCTCACTATATAATATGTAGGTTTTTTTAAATGCCACCCTTTATATAAAGTTGAAATTGACATTAAATTATCATCACCAACTTAATATTTAAAATAAAAAATTTGAAGTTAAATTTTTTTTTGGTTAAAACGAACATTAAATATTCAAAAATTAATTGTGTGTCCTAATTTAAGAAATTTTCGAATTAAAAATGACGTAAAATTTTTAAAAATGAAATGTGTGAGAGTTTCCGCTTCATGAAAAAGAAACTGGCACCTAGGTATTAGTAAACATACCCATTTAATTTTGAAAATTGAATTTATATAATTTTTTTTGTTCCAGACCAACATAAAATTTTGAAAAAATAGCTGAGTAATAATTTTAGTTACTTTTGCTTCAATACCAACATAAAATGTTCAAAAATTACATGAGTGTTGATAACTGGGTGTCAGTTTCAGCTTCAGAAGAAACTCGCACCCTGTCATTAGCACCCACTTAATTTTGAAAATTAAATTCGAAGCTAAATATTCTCTTTTATTTAAAACCAACATAAAATTTTGAATAAATAATTCGGTTCTGATACAGAATGAGTGTCAGTTTTGTAACTTTATAAATTTGTACTATATTGCTACCATTTTGTACTTGTGTCAATATCCAAGAGTACAATAGTGTCGTTTTCAATATATAATCTATATTTTTTGTTCCTTTTTTACATTCAGAGACCATCTGCTTCTTCTAATCTTAAAATACATTTTCCTTTTTTCCTTCTAAAAACTTGGACCAAAACCGTCACGAGAGGATTACTATATCCTTCAGAGGAGGGGATATGTTCTTGGCACGCGTTCAAGGAAAACAAAAAACAAAGGAGGGGATGATTTGTAGTTCCAGATCGTCGACGGGGTAGTTGAGTCTAGCCAAAGTCTGCAAGGCAAGACTTTAGTCTTCAGTCTGGCATAGGGGAGTGTTAAAGAATGTACACATAGAAATTCTATAGTTCGTTGGACCTGCGGTCTGTGTATGTCTTTTTAGTAGTCTTTTCAACTGGTGGAGTGTTGGTTGCGAGATCACCAAGCGCGGTGGGGAATATTCAACTCTATAGGAGAAGGGTATCGAGAGAGAGAGAGAGAGGGAACACATTGTGGGTTCGTTCCGGGAGCAGGGCACGATTCCGTAATATTTATTTTCCACTCTACGGCCGTGACTCATTACCTGGCCGACTGCGGCGCCGTGTGCACCTATGTGCTTATATTTCTTTGTGTCCTCGTGATTTGAATTCGCGCGTGCTGAAAGTGGATTATAACAAAAAAATATCTCGTGTGTCAGTGAAAGAAATCAATCGACTTGTTTTAGTGGTAAAAATTTGTTGTTGCTTTCTTTTCATTCATTACTTTCTACACGTTCGATTGTCACAGGAAGTGGATTCGAAAAATAATAACTAGAAACGGATATGCGCCAGTGTTTACCAATCATTAAGGATTCATAACCTTCGCAGGTGCGGCACGATCGATGTACAACCAGGCAGCCAACCGACTTGCCATTTCATTTCCAAAAAGACTCATTCCTAGTGGATGGACTGTCCCTTTTTTGAAGTACAACAGAAAAAAATTATTTCTTTAAACTAGTGGTAAAGGAGGACAATTTGCATTTTTTATTTAGACCCATTTGACTGCAGAAGGAACTATTTGGATCCATTCGGAAACATTTGGATTAATCAGAAAAAATTAGGAACCATTTGGATAAATCAGCAACATTTTGGCCCATTAAGAACCATTTGGGTAAATGAAGAAACATTAGGATTCATTCGGAACTATTAGAAAATATTAAAAGAAACTTGATCAAAATTTAGTTTTCGAATTCTCTTTCAAATGTTCGTACTGGGTTCGATCAAAGTATTCCAAGTGCTATGATCAAGAGTAACAACTAGATTCCTAGTTGTTACTTCTTAAACGGAAACTGGTCCTGCTTTGTTTCCAGAATACGAAACCAGATTTGCTTCTTTGCAGATGGAACAAGTGAAACAGTTTCCAGAAGAATTAATGAATTATTCATGAAATTTTAAAGAATTTTGAACTTCTACCTACTTCAAAATTTGTATTATTAAGTACCAAAAAAGGATAAGGAAAATTCTGGCAAAAAACCATGATTCTCACTGAATCAGAAATTTTATCATTCAAGCTATCCATCAAGAGAATGAAACAAGTTTTTGTTATTTTACATTAAGATTAAAAGATAATATAATCGAAGACTAATGATTTGGTATCAGATGGATAAAAACAGACGCTATCTGCGTCGATGAGCAGGCAGGTGTCTGTTTGTGTTTCGGAGCGGAATAAAAATTTTTGGGTTGCCAAGTATAATTTATATATCTACTTTATGCCCCTTTTGCTCGTAGATGAAGTCACGGTCGGTGCGAAATCTAGAACAACGAGATTAAAATGGGTTCGCTGATGAACGTCTCGCACTGTTGCATCACAGATTCAATGTCAACGTGCATGGAGTGAAAAGTTTTTACCTTCCTGCGACTTTACTAATTAAATGACGGAAGAAAACCAGTTTGGTATCAATTCCCCATAAACGATTTACAACCAATGTTGTAAACATTCTTCTTCTTCCACATAAAAATGATTTTTAACTAGAAAAATCCAAACCTTTTTTATAATCATACTCTTGTTCTTGTCCCAAGTAAATTTCGGTGATTTTCGTTTTGTAATTTTTTACCCATACTATGTTGTGTTGTGTGTTTATGGAAAATGTGATGTGGGTGAACCAGGATAAGTGCACTATTGTTCAACGTGAAATAAAGACGCCTACAGTAGTTTGCAGTTGCACAAAATAGATTTAAAAACTATTAACACCTTTTGAATGTTGGTTATTTATGGTTTTTGAAAAAATTAAGAAACGAAAAAAGTAATTTTACTGGGAAAAATGCTGCCTAGAAAAGAGGGACAAACAGAGCCCTATGCTCTTGAGGATATGATCTCTGATCTTCAGACGAGGAGGAATTCCCTCGATCATGACGAGGGAGATCCTTCGGAATTGCTCAAACAGAGAGAGAGGGACTTGGTTCTTGCTGCGGAATTAGGGAAGGCACTTTTAGAGAGAAATCAGGAATTAACTAAACAAATTGATACACTTGCCGAAGAATATGCATCGAAATTGGAGGTTAGTTGGTTTCTTGTTCATATGTTTCCTTATGATAATGATGTTGATGATGAGTCATTCATGCATATAAACTTGTTGCGTTTCGTGTCATTTCGAAAGTCATGCATTTTTTTATTATCTTTTCAATGCTTATAATATGAATAACAATAAAAGATCATTAAATAAAATAATTTATTTTATTTTTTTAAATTTATTATTTTATAATAAAACATAAAAGAACATTAAATATGTGATGAAAAGACTTCAACAGTTTTTTAAATATAAACTTAATTTAATTAATTAAAATTAATTTAGAGTACCTAAATAATTTTAATAACCTAATTTAATCAAATTAAGTTAAATTAATTTTAATAATTAGTTAAAATTATCAATTTCCATACAAAGGAACGTAGGAAATTTTTAAATAATTATTATTGCTTCTATCATTATGAATCAATCTTTTCTGGAATTTTTTTATTTTTAAATTGTCTGCTTCTTTTGTTACGAATGAGGAACTAATTTTTTGTCAGTAACTTCTAGTGAGATTAATTATTGTTGGGCCTCTAAAAATGAATAAAGTATTTCGTAACTGCTTTTGAGGAACTATATCCGACCCTGGAAGGGTTTAACAAAACCAGTTTTCATGACATAGCACGCTGTGGTTCATATTTCTTAAAAAATTTGCATCGCGTACGTTGTTCTTTGTAATTTTTATTACACTGTGATAAATAAATAATGAAGAAGGAATCTCGTGTTTACAGTCGAAGCGAAAGTTAATCGAATACCATATTTTTTTTAAATTAAAAAAAAAGAAAATTTAAACCCTAAGTGTTGTCGTAATACTAATTGAAATTAATGGAAACTTCTATTAATTTTTAGTACATTGCCTTTTAAACTTCAATAGAAACTAAATAGTAAAATATTTCTAAAGTAAAAATTAGTGAAATGTAATTGTAAATCGTTTGAAATAATAAAATTCTAAATGCAATGCGCTCTAAAAATGGTACGCAAGTGGGAATAAAGAATTAAGCTTAATTAATTTAATTTAAAGTTTTGTTTCTGTTATTGTTACCTTAATTAATAGTTACTGCGTTGAATCATTAAAAAGTAAAATCAGTTTTTATTAATTATTTTAGATCAAAAAACACTATTAATTTTTTTGATGGTTTATTTCTTTTATGTATTTTAATTCAAAAAATTCCAAATATAACCTAAATAACTTTACTTCTTAGCTTTTTTCTAAGCGCGCCAATTTTGCCCTTTTACCAAAAAGGTTTAAATTTTTTTATTGTTTTCATATTTTCGAAAAACAATAGACAGTAAATTAATCCTTCGATTGTTTATTACATTCTTTCTTAAATAATAAAAAGAGTAAGTTCAACAGTGTGTATAAATGGGCTCAGAATTTTTAAAGACAATAATTTTTCTTTGTTTCAAAAGCATTCGTAATATTTTAATGCTAATTTTCATTCTCACTCAATATAAATATGATTTTACGGAATTTTATCAGCTAATGAACTTATAAAGCTATTTCGTGTTATTCTTATCTGCCCATATCTGATTCGCAATAGTATTTTCCACAATATTATTTTTTTCGATTCACACGATTGTACGTTTTTTGTTCAAAAAATTTTAATATTAACTTTTACCTATAAATTTTTTCTTCTGACACATTTTTATTGCGCTGTCAAAATTTTCGTTAAAAGCTAAAAACTTATTAATTCAGATGTAAAGGAAAAATTGATTTGAAATAAGCAAATTTTACTTGAATGAACCAAATATTCATTTTATTTGAGGCTAAAAATATTGGAGACAAGAAAAATAAAACAAAATTGAAATACATTTATATTTATTGTTAAACTGTCTAGAGTCAGTGTCTGATTATAAATAATTGTAGAATTGCTGACGCAATTCTCTAATTATTACACTTAATCTTATTTTATTATTATTTATAATCAGAGTTATTCTATCTGCGAACGCCAAGGTCACCGTTAGAAGGCACTTCAGTAGATAAAATCCGATTCCTCGCCACCTTGTGGCGACCTTGACGTTCTCAAGTGCAGAAATTAAACCTCCATTAAAATTTTTAATTTTTTAATAATATTAAAATTTTAATTAAATTAAAAAAAATTGTATTTTGATAATAATTTAAATTGTGTTTTTAATGCCTATTTATATAAGCTTTTTATTTAAAGACAAAACACAGTTAATTTTTATTTACAAATAATGCGATACTACAAATAGTGCGACTATTTACAACTCTTACCAACATTTTTTTTATTTAAGTCAAGTAAATGGTATTTTTAATGGTTGTTCTCATGGTTTTCAAATAAAGAAATATCATTGGTTTCTATTAATTATATAATTATAATATATTGATTAGTTAATATAATTTAATATTGATATTATATAAAATTTAATATTCATTTGCGCTCCTGAAGTTAGCGTCAAAAAATAATTTTTTTACGAAAAAAAACTAATTTTTTCGATGTTCTAAAGAGAAAAATGTACCCTGGGGAATTTTTTAACTCCACTTGAAAATACAAGAGGTGGAATTACTAATATTTTTGTCCCTAAAAATATTAAAATAATTATTTTTGGCGCTGAGTGTCGACTTCAGGAATATATTAATTTAATATTATATAAAATATTGGTTCAAATAGAATTTACTTGACTTAAATAAAAATTATCTGCTTCAAGTATAAAAATTCATTTGATAATAGACAACTAATCGATTATTTAACTCAAACAAATTGTTTTCTTTGGTAAAAAACATTATTTTGCTCATGAAACATCGTTTGTATAACTAAAGTATTTTGAAAACAAAAATTCAAAATGTAGTATATACTGATTATTAAGTACCGGATAATAAATTATAAGTAACTAGAGAATACAGTACAGATAGTAATTTATAACGCGTTCTAATACTTCAATATTAGAAAACTAGATAATAATGGGAAATGATGAAACATTGATTTTGCAATTTAGAAAGACGTTATAATTTACGTATTATACAAAACATAATAAACTTCTTTGAGTTTATTAAATCTAGTTTTGCCGATTATGAATTCGATCGTTTTCGTTTGAAACATAATTTACAATATTATTGTTTGGTGTGTAAATAAATTTCCAATTTCTTTAGCAGAAATGATTAAAATTAAACATTTAAACGAATGTTGTAACAATGTGTATAAATGTTTTTTTGTCTAAATAACAATTGTTAGGTAATCGATAATGGTAAATGAGAATAATGATCTCTATTGCTGGGAGCTTCGCGTTATAAATCATATTTGAAATAGAAAGATTCTGCTTTTAATAGTATATAAGTATATCCGTTTTATGCGTTTCAGATTTAATATTCCTTTTATTAGTTTCACATTCAGTATTTTACTTTCATGTAATAGTTGTAAATTTTATAACCTTTTTATATATAGGAGCATATGAATCTGACTTTTTAGCCCCAATTTTTGAAACTACCCTCCTTTTGTATCATCGTTCTAAATCTATAATTCACTTTCTTTTATTACTAGACCTGTACATCTGCTCCTTTCTTTCGATTTTACAAAGTAATGAGATTAAACAATTTTTTCATTGTGTAGGCAAAACACGCTATTTGTCAATAATGCAGAAAAAAAGGAAACGCAATTAGATTGTTCCGCGATAATGTCTAAAATTTTGCATTACAACGTCATTCGACTTTTGCTTTCGATAAAAAAAATTTATTCCACTGTTAATAATAATTATTTTCAAATTTGTAATTTCTTACTATTAGAATTCTTTTTCAATTTATTGCATTTTATTTTTTTATGTTTAAATCATTTTTAATTTTAAGAATTCTGTTGTTTTTAGTTTTTAAATATAATTTGTGATGCGCTCTGAGGAAAGGTAGCTAAGAAGTAAACAATTTTAGGTTATATTTGCATTTTTGATAACGAAAATATCCAAAGGAGATCAACTCTAAATTTAAATCGATCATGATTAATTTTTAATTGCATATAAAACACGAAAAAAAACCTTTGTTGGAACAGCGATAACTTTTGCTGAAATATCGAAAGTATTCGTTGAAATATCGAAAGTATTCGTTGCAATAACTAAAAATTTTGCTAATATAGTGAAATTTGTAGTTGTTATAGGTGAAGATTTTTTTTCGTGAACAGTTAAAAAAACTGATTTTAGTTTTTTAGATTTAAACAGAATCTTTTATTTAAAGTAAAAATCACACAAAGATAACCTTAAAATTGTCTGCTTCTAAGTATCTTTCTTCGGAATGCATCGCAATTATAATAATTTAAATAAATACATAATTTTAGTTCGAAATTGACTTAGAGGTATAACTTTGTATGATCGAATAGGAAATTTAGGAACTAATTTATTTCTTTCGTTGTAATGTATAAATAGCATCATAATTAATGCAAAAGACAAATCCATAAATTTCTTTCTGATTACATCCATGGAAAATAGTTAAAACAAAAGTCCTTGAGTCTTTATCTTCTGAATCGATAAAAAAATTTATATCTCTCTTTGAAATAATGTTTGCTGTGGTAGACTCTTACAACACCTATTCAACAATACTTATAATAACATTTTGCGTAATTTCTATTATATAGAAATTCGGGTGATCAGAATTAAATAGAATTTTTGTAGTAAAAAATTAAAAAAAAAATTTTTTATACTCGTATAATAATGCTTAATTCATATTATTACATTAATAATTAAAATTTTTAATAATAATTATTATTATAATAATATTTAATAATAATTATTATTATTTGTAATAAGAGTTTTAAAATTTAAGGCCTCCGACACACGTGACTATTGATACTTTTTATCAATATTTTCACCACACAACTACTTAGCTACTATTTTTATAAACAAATTACTAATGACACAGTTCGTTAAAAATTTAAATGAAAATTTTCAATATTAATTTATTAAGTGAAGAAATTAATTTTAATACAGAAAAATTGGAGATCATAAAAATATCACAAATTAAAGTAAATTGAAAATTAATATTAGTTTGTATTAATTTTCAATTGTCAAACTCTTTAAATTTGATTACTTTATACCTTAAAATTTCTTTTTCAAATCTTTTTTTAATACAAAACAAACTTATTGTTTGTAAATAAATAATGTGCGGATGTGTGCAATTATTACAAATATTTTAATACACTTTTATTTAATTCTATTTGTTATTTTTAAATTCAGTACGAGAAAGGTACTTAAGAGGCAAACGAATTGAACGTTATGTTTGTATTAGATTTAAATTGATTAAAAGTTAATTTTTAATTTTGTGAATTTGAAACCAGTTTTTATTGAATATGTTGAATGATATAAATACTTGAATATTAATAATTTTTAATAGTAAGTAATTCTATTTCTGTGTTTTGGCTCCAAAAATTGTAAGCATTTTTTTGCTTCGTAGTTGGGAGAACATCTTATTTTATTGTTAATATTATTATAATTATTTTTAGTATTAGTATTATCATTTACATAATTGGTCAATAATAATAATAATAATACTAGCATAAAAGATACTTTTGTTTTGTTTTGTCATTAAAATCTAGAAATAATGAAAATTTTAAGATTATCTTATATTGAAGAATAAGATTCTGTGATTGCTTAATCCTTTAGGAAGTTATTGACAAACAACGTAATTATCAAACAGAAAGCCAATTTCCGGGAGAATTTTTTTTCTTTTTCTTTATAATAGTCAGAAGGTTGTTTTAAATAATTTTTCCCCCATTTAGATGCTATTTTCTACATAATTAAAATAATCCAATTGCTATTTCATCATGATGTTCATAGTTGCAGTTTCATTAATTTAATTTATAGCTGAACAGTATACATATATAAGAGGTCTTTTAGTAAGCTTCTTTTTTACAAGTGACAATTACGATAGGATCAATTTAAAAACGCGAAGGGAAATTTTTTTTTAGAATTATGAAGGAAATTGTGCACAAGCTGCCTTGAGAGTTTATTTGTGAGTTAACGATAAACCTTTTATGGCATCCGATTAGCCTAATTCTTTAGATGGTCCACTGAGCTTTGATCAAGGAAAAACACTTAACGAAAGAGAGATAAAGGAAGATTTTATGATTCAATAAAAATTTATTTTGAGAGTTAGTTTGAAACTTTTCCGAGATTTGATCAATTTTATTTTTCTATTCACTTTAGGAGGAAATATTGTTCGGTTATTTGCTTTAATTGGTGTATTTTCGAAAAGTGCATACTCTGAAAGCTTGTATAAGAATTGAGTAATTCTTAATGGTGACACTGATTTTATTATCAGTGTAATATAGCGGGAGGATTACAAATGGAATCAAGTTTCTGGTATTGATCGATGTAATTCTAAGTCCATAAAAGTTCTGATCTGTTAGCATGTTCACTGCGCATTCTAATTCAATTAGGGGGTCTCAGACAGTTAATCATACACATGATGTAAAACAAGTTGTATAAAAAAATGTATTACAGAATATATTCTTTCTTCTGTGTTATGTGTGTCAGGGTCGGGTTGTACTTTTTAGCCGAAAAAGAGAATTTTAATTAAACTAAATTTACGGAATATTCAATTCTGGTAAAATTTATGTATTTTGTGTTATTTCTAAATTGTAGTAATTTTGAATTTTGCATAATTTCTGCGTTCTCTGTACGGAAATAATTTTCAAATAACTTTCACTATTTATTGCAAAGTGAACCTATTATTATTTAGTAAGAAAATTAATTATAAATAATAATAACAGAGTTGTTAAAAATCATGATTTTTAATTTAAAAATTCGCTATTTTGGAGCTTTGGAATTAATGAGAAAAATCTGAATTTTTGTGTCTCTTTTGTTTGCTTCATAGTCATAAACTATGCAATTACCTCGAATGCAATTATTCAATTATTAGTCAAATAATTCATTTAAAAATTCTAGAAAATAGTAATTGAATTGAGATGATGAAAATAATAAATTTGGAAGAAGTTTCAGTAATAGTATTTTTTAATGTAAAATAATGATTTTATTACCGAGTGATAAAATCGATCGATACCTTTACTAGTGATGCACGACGAGACTCTGTCCTTTCATAAATGAAAAAAGATGAAAATATCACATTCAATTGTTTTCATTGTTTTTCTCGCGAGATTCTCGGTTTTTCGAGACGAGACTCGCTCGAAGTGCATCACTAATCTTTACACTGAGGAAAATTTTTTGTAATTCAAAAATAAGTAGTCAATCAAAAAATATGTTTAAATTAAACATAATTTTACTTGACTCAAATTTATTATGTATTGAATAAAAAATAATATTACGTTTAATTCAAAAATAATTTTTGATAAACTGTATAACAAAGATAATTATGTTTGATTCAAATATATTATTTTCTCAGTGCATATTTTATAATAATATAGGGGAAAGTGGAGGAATTGGAGCCCCTTAAGGAAAATTATTTAAAAAAACAACTTATCAGCATAATAATATATTGTTTTAATCATTATTTCTACTCATTTCGTTATTTATCTTTCATTATGTTTAATAAGAAACTGAAAAAAACAAAGTAAATTTGAAAACAAAAATTTGTTTGAAAAAAATACAATTTCCCTTGAAACTCAAAAAAATTTAAGTAATTTCTATTTCTTACTTTTTTTTTGTTTTTTAATAGAAAAATGTGTTAATACTTACAATTATGCTAAAACTTTTAAACTTAAAATAAATTTTTTCTTGAATTATAATTTAATAAAAGATTTTAGATATTACATTTTTCCCACCAAAAATTATTTTTTAATTAAAAGTTTTTTCATAAGGTGATATATTTATTCCAAAATCTGAAGCCGATTCATTAATATTAATACGTACCAGTAATCGATCGAAATATCCCACTGAAAATACATGGTCTTGAATTTGAATTTTTGAAAATTGATATTCTTATGGAAAAGTAATAATGTTTAATAATTGTTGCTTAAAAAATAAGTTATTTGATGTATTTTAATAATTTAACAATTAAAAAAATTCGTAAATGAATGCAATAGAACATTTTTTTAGTTTATCATAATTTTTAGAGTGAATCAGAATATTCTTTAGGGTCAGGAAAAGTAATAATTTTGTCTGGAAATAAGGGAAAAGTTAAGAAAAAAGAAAATTTAATTTTTATTGCCTGAGTAGTCAAAGTGGCTTATTATTATTATTATTATTATCGTTTATATTAATTTTCTGACAAGTTTTAGATAATACACTGAAAAAAAGTATTGGACCAAGAAAATTTTTCTTGATTGAAGCAAATCGTGAGATTGAATTCGGCCAAGACTATAATTATAGTATTGATTCAAGAAAACGATTTTCTTGACATAGTATATTTGGGAGAAGAAGAATTTTCTTGATCCAAGAAAG
Source organism: Leptopilina drosophilae (assembly GCA_032873175.1). Lineage (NCBI taxonomy): Eukaryota > Metazoa > Arthropoda > Insecta > Hymenoptera > Figitidae > Leptopilina > Leptopilina drosophilae. The sequence goes on from CM065485.1 coordinate 12,677,381, forward strand.
TGTGGAATTCGACCAAGAAGTTAATTTTTAATTTGAATTGGAACAATTATTAACTTATATTAATATTCCCATTTTCTTGGTTCAAGAGTATGGGTGTTGGATGAAAAATTATATTTGGAGGAGAAAAGGAACAACAATTTGGAAATTTTTGATTGTTTGAAACAATTTTGGATTGTTTCAAATTTTTTATAATAAATAGTTATTTAATGAAAATAAAAAAATGATTTGCCCAATGCTCAAAATTACTTGACACAAGAAAATAAATTTTGTCCAATAAGAAAATATGGGTTTGTTTCAAGTAAATTAGGTCAAGAAAATGCATTTACTTGATTCAATGAACTTTTTTTCTCAGTGTAGTAGAATTGCAAAAAGTTATTTAATTATGAAACATTAAATTTTTTTCTAATGAAAATTAGCAGATAGAAACAATTTGCGTTAATGTCATTATTTCTTTATATAAAATGGAACTTGTAACAAACGCCTACAAGCATTTAAGATGCTACAAATGTTTTGTATATTGTCATTCTGACGTTGAGTGAAGGCTGAGAGAGGAATGTTTATGTGGAAATCATGTACTGCATGTTGATTAGTGCATTCCATTGTGTACATATATTTATATACATACATACACAATACTTGAAAGTTGCATTTCCAAATTGTTGTTCCTTTTCTCCTTCAAATAAAATTTTTGTGACATTTCTGTTTTTCCATAATTATGTTCCATTTTAATTTAATTCTGAATTTTTTATTATTATACTTTTTATTGTATACTTTACTTCATTCTATTGCAGAAAAAATGTCTTGAATTTGAATTTTGAAGAAGCAAATTTAAAATGAAGTGTGCACTTGGATAAAAACAAATTTCTAATCATATAGAGTTAAAAATTTAATTATTTTTTAGCACAAGCAAAAAATTTTAATACCGATTTAGAAAATGCAAATTTTTCCAATGCAGAACTTGATCATCTTGAAGCTCCCCTAGTAGATTAAAAAAAGTCAGTGAAAATAATTTTGTTGGTTAGAAAAAGTCGGGAAAAAATTTCGCACGATATTTGACGCGCGGATAAAAAAAATAGAAAATTATGTACATATAGTCGTGCTTCGACGAAGCGATAACGATCATTTTTGAATTGAAATAAATAGGACTTGAATTCACTTTTACAAAAACAATATAGATATATATTTATAGCAGAAAGACTCTCTCATTACTGTCAAGTGTAAATACATTTATAAGATAACTGACACTAAGCTCTCTCGAGTTACACTTGGAAAGTGAATCGGAAAAGAATGAAAGTTTCTTCTTATATATATTTAAGTCATTATGTTTATATAGATGTATGTGTTTCTGTTAGATTTCGCTACAAAAATCAGGTCGACTGATGTATGTATGTAAACTGTGTAATTGACATGGGTGCAAGAAATAATTCACAATTATTACGTGGTACAGAATCCTTTTCTTTATTACTCCAAGAAAATTACGTTATCATTTTTGCTTAACTTGACACTATTTGCTTTGAAATTTTTTCCCATATTATGGAATACATCATTAAAATGTACTTAAAGTGTTAAGTTTTTAATGCTTCTGAATTTTAGTATCTTTTAAATATTATAATTATCATATAAAATTCTGTATGAAGTTATAATAAAAAATTGGAGTATAAAATTATATATAAAATATATTTATAAAAATTATAATGTCTATGTATGTTAAAAATTAATAAAGAATTTACAATGTTTATTTAAAATTTATAAATTTAATTGTTCTTAAATTTTTAAATGTTTAAATGAACAACGATGTTTTTTTTAATTATTTTGTTTAATAAAAATATTAAATATTATTAACTATGAAAATGTTTAATTTTAATTATTTTTCTTTTTTATATATAAATTCTGAAAAATATTCAATTAGAAGTAAATTTCGTTTATTTGAACGTTTAAAAGTTTAAGACATAAATTTAAAAATGGAAAAAGTTTAAATAAATTACAATTAAATCGGAAACTTGTAGATAACAAATTAGATATTAAAATTGGTGTATTAATTTCTGATTGTAATTACGTATAATTTTGGCACACTCCAAAGAAAGATATCTAAGAAGCAAATAATTTTCAGGTTACGTTTGTGTTGTTTTTATATCTCAATTAGAGGTTTATGTTTAATTTTGTAAAACAGTTTTTATTAACAGTTTCAGACATGATTTACATTTAGAATTAATTTCTCTTTTTGTATTTTCATTATAAAAAATATAGATATAACCTAACATTTCTTTGTCTCTTCTTTTCTTCTTAAAACTACAATTCATACAAAAAATTTTAAGAAATGCAAAGAATAAATATGTATAATTTTTTATATATGTGTCACGCTCCGAAGAAAGGTACCTAAGAAGCAATAATTTAAGGTTATGTTTTTAATTTTTCAAGTACAAATACAGAAAGAAAATTAATTATGAATTAAAAATTATTGATCTTCAAGTCTTCATTATATTCAAAATGTTAAATAAAATCGGGTTTCAAATTCAAATAATTAAAAATAAACTTTTAAATAGAAAAAATCTAACACGACCCTCACCTATAATTCGTTTGCTTCTTTTAGGTACCTTTCTTCGGAGCGCGTCACATATATTTATAATTATAATTATAAAAAAAATAATTTATGATTTCAAATACACATAATAATTTATGGTTATAAATAATAGTACATCTTGTTATGATAAGTAAATATAAAAATATGGTTTTATAATTATGATAAACATATAATAAAAAATAATTTCTATTTATGATAAACAAAAAAATAATGAATGATTAATAAGATAGATGGGAATAATATAAAATAAAACAAATGAACATAAATTTGCAACAAATTACTTCATGATGAATGATTTTTGTGATGAATTCCATATACTTGAAAGTGAATTCGCAAACAGAGAAGAGCTGCATGTGGAATTAATTATAGCGTTTGATTTTTAGAGAGAGCATAGTGATTGTATGTAACTATAAATGTTTTTGTAAGCTCAAATGGGATTCAACTAGTGTTTCGCGCATGTTTCGTATTGAAACCCATGAAAGCGTGGAAATAAGCCACTTGGGCAACATAATCTAAAAGACAATGCCCGGCATCACGCTCTGTGTGTCTGTCTGGTCTAAGGCGGCTGTTTGTCTGTTCCTAGTTCAATATTATTGTCACCTCTTTTTTGACATTATCAAAACAACAAAAAAATAAAAACAAAAAATGTTACTTTTCATGTTTATGGATTCACTTTCGTACTCTATTCATTGCATAAATTATTATTGTCACATTTGGTTAAATACAATCCATTTGTCTAATTGCATTGTATTTTTTTAGATTATTTCGTTATTATTATTATTATTTCTATTATTTTTTATTCTTATTCATTTCTATTCCATTGATTCGTTAATTATTATTCTTATTTACTTTTTACTTATTTATTTTTATATTTTTTACTTTATAGTTATCTTTTAAATTGTTTATTATTTTGTTTATGAATTTGTATTTATTTATTGCTTTCACTATTTGTAAAAAAAACTAACAAAAATTTACAAATAATAATTTATTTATTTAATTTTAAATTAGAAGCCTTTCAATACTATATAATTAACAAAAATTATTAATAAAAAGATCATCAATAGAAAATAAAATATACAACAGTAGATTATTAGGTATACATATCGTTAGCTCCAAGTCGAATGTACGCAACTTTCAGAGACATTTTGGAAAGTACGTATCTTCGAGAGCCGTTTTGGAAACCACGTATGTCTGTGGGCAGGGAAGAATGTACGTATCTCTGTGAAATGGATTACAGAGATACGTACATTCTGCCCTGCCCACAGACATACGTGGTTTCCAAAACGGCTCTCGAAGATACGTACTTTCCAAAATGTCTCTGCAAGTTGCGTACATTCGACTTGGAGCTAACGATATGATAATCAACGTTTAATTAAGATAACTGATAATTAAATTTGAAGAAGATTTTTATTTATTGAAAGGTGTTGAGAAAAAATCTAATTTTATTTCTAGTTTCTTCGCTTCTCTACAGACAATAATAATAATAATAATAAAATAATAATAGTAAAACAATAACTCTCCCAAGAAAGGTACCAAAGAGGCAAAAAATAGAGCGTGTCACATATATTAAATAAAAGAAATTTTTTAATTTAATAAAACTTCCTGTTTACTTGTAATTGCGAATAAAATAAATTACAAAAAAGTATTTTTTTTAATTTTATTTTTTTGTTTGAAATTATTCGTCTACTTCATTTTTGCTTCTTTTTTTCTCTATGATTTTTTTTATTTTAGATATAGTTAATAGTTACTTTGTTTAAAATAAAAATGTTGATAACCATTATTGTAAATTGTATAAATAACTCTATTTGTTTAATGAAAAATAAATTAGCAGCACGTGTATAATTGAGGAAAATGGAAAATTGTGATGAACGACAATGTACGACATTGTAAACGTCATTATTTTGTGTCGTCATACAAGTATGGAAAATTCATAGATAAGAATATTGTAGTTTTCACGAGCAAGTTTAAGGTCATTGATAATATTTTTTCTTTTTTAAACGATCATTTTTATATTGGTAATTAAGAACTAAATTTTGTACTTATTTATAAATTTTACACTTTTTAATTCAGCGTATTTTGTTTTATTAATTTTATTAATTACTCAAATCATTATTTTTCATTACGCACTTCCTTATATACAATAAGCAGTGTATTTATATTTTATATAATTTTATTATTATATGAATTTTTATAGTTTAGAAGCTAATTAAAAAAAATTATAATATTTATGATAATTAAAAACAGTAATTAGTATTCATTATTTGAATATAGTTTTTTCCACAATATTTTTTTCCTGTTTTTCTTTGTCAAATGTATTTTGTTCGATTCTTTTGTTTAATCAATTGTTTATTCACAAAAAAATTGAAAATATATTGTAAAGAAAGGGAGTTAACTTTTAACTCCCCAGGGTTAAAAATAAAATAAAAGTTGCACCCATTTGAGAGTTAAAACAAAGGGGGTTATAATTTACACAGTAAAAATAACAAGTTTTTAAATTAACTCTTTTTCAGAGTTCTTTCGTTCAATTCTAATTTAAAAAAATTTTATAGTAAAATTATAGTAATTATAGTAAAAATTTTGTTCATTTCAAAGTTATTCAATTAAAATTTTCAATTAATTTAATTTTTAATATTGTTAGCCTACTTTTGTTTTTCCTTTTTCATTATTTAAATTTCGTTTTTCAATAAAACGAAAGGAATCGACATTATTATTTTTTTGTAACGATAAACAGAAAATAAACTATACATATATGGTAATTAAAATTAAAATCATGTGCGTAAAGTAATTTATTAAAATAATAAGTCATTAGGCGCACGCAAAAAAGCAGTTACAAAGTTTCGTGTCTTTTGCGCCTACAGTTTTGGAATTTAATTTGTGCGTGCTCTTAAAATAAAATCAGGGGTGAATTTAACCTATATACTATAATTTTGCCTTGACAATGTCTGCGTATTCAAATTTTTTCATATTTTACATTATGCTTTCAAATTTAGTATCTCTGATGGAATATTTTTAAATGCAATTTTTAGGGTAGAGGTGAATTATTCTTTTCTTTCTAAATTTCCCGCAAAAATATTTACAATATAATATTTAAGAGATGATTTGTCGCAATTGTTGCCGCGAATATTTTTTTTATTTTATTTACAGTAATGCTATTTAAATATCGCGTGACGAAATTTATTGTACATCACGCATTATCATTTTGTGTCGTATTAAAATTTCAACATGCAAAATTTTTCTAGACTATTTTATTATTCGGTTCAATACACAAGAAATGATTTCTCAACGCCTTGAAAATGTTTTGTTTAATTATTTTTTTAAGTTCAGTAAACGAAAAAAAATTTGGGAATCGAACTATTAAGTGTTTTAATTTTTATCATTTTTCTTAAGAAGAATAAAATAATTACTACTATTATTGTACATTTCGTTAATAATAGTAAAAATAATAAAATGATAATGAAATAATAATAATAATAGTTATTATTAAATAATAATCAATTGTTTACTATAAGAAATTAGTAAAAAATATTTTTCAAAAGGCAAGATATAAATTTTTGCTTCATAATAATGAGTTCGTGAAAAAATATTTTCAATTTATGGTTACGTAAACAAATGCGCATTTCTTTTGAGTTTCACTTTTTTTAAAGTAAAATATACATTCGCATTGTTGCATTTAATAAGGAAAAAGTATAATAACAATTAGTTTCGGAGAAAATAAAAAATTATCAAGACGTGAAGATAGTTTTCTTCTTTAAAATAAAAAAGAGAAAAAAAAAATTTTTTTACTCCTTTAATGAAACTTGATGATTCAGAGTAAGAATTATGTAAAAAAAATTATATATATAGGTTACTGGTACAGTAGGACACATAAAAATGCGTCTTCTCACTTTTGTCTCTTGTCATTTTTCTACAATATCGTGATACAATAGGAGTCGTGTGATAATAGACAATAGAGCTGAGAAAAATTAGTATCCTCTGTCGAGAAATTTTTATCGTTTTATAAAAATTCCTCTTGTTCATTCATTTTTTTTAACTATCACATTATTGTAGAATAATAAAAATTTATGCGAAAAATTCGTACAAAATTAAGATTTGTCACTTGCAATTCTCTACGATGGTTTTTATGAATAGATTACATAATGAATATGAATCATAAAATTTCCTTTCGTATTAGGTCATTCGGATTTTTTTCTGGTATTTTCCGGATATCCTTTTGTGTATAAATAAATTCTCTATCCAACAGATTTCGAATTAAACGAAATTCGAATTTAAAATTAGATAAACAATTCATTTGTTGGAATATTGTAGAAATTTTGGAACTCGAGTTTCTTTTTTTCCTTTAGTCATTGAAGTTAATTGTACGAAAAGTGGACTACTTTGGTGATTAATATCACTATTTTTATACAGATAATTTTTGTTATAGGTATACATTTTATCGAATGTAGGTCACTGAAAGGTTGGGAAATAAAATGATTGTGACATTTTAATGAAATAGGGTAAAAAAATTGGGATGAAATGTCAATTATCGTATAAGAAAAAAATGTAGAGTAACTTTTACTATTTAGTATTTAGATAATTAAGCTTTTTGAATATTCTGTTTATTTTTTTTCATCTATTCTCCACCTGAAAACGCCAAGATCATCGCTAGATGCCAGTTCAGTTGGCAAAAACAGATTAAAGACAAATATTTGTTTTTTAAATAAAAAAATTTTTAAATTAATATAAAATTAAAAAAATAAAAAATGGAAAAAGTAGTAAAAATAAATTTAAAGAAGACCTTCTCATTTTTTATGAAAATTTTTCTAGGAATAATATTTGAAAAAAAAATTGTTTCGTTTGTATTGTAAAGCTTGTAAGTTTTGGTAAACATTCATAAAATTTAGTTAATTAGTTTGAAGTTCTTGATAATTAATAAATTTTTTTATTGAAAAATTCCTCCTCCTCAAAAAAAAACAAAACAAACTTATTTTATTGCGTCGGTATAATTGCGTCCCTGAAAGGTTGAATAATTTGCCCGCTACTGGTGATGGTAAAAGGCGAGTAAACGTGATTGGAAATATTTATAGGCAAAAAATTAGAGCCACAGTATTGACGTTGATTCGATAGCAAGGTCTATAGAAAGTCAAGATTTCACGACATCCTGAGAGAATTTCGCGCATGTAACTATTTTTAATTATAACAATTGTTGTCTTTTCTCGAAATCAAGTAAAATTTTTTTTCTTCTAAATAATTACGTAGCTCCTTTGAAAAACTTTCGAGCATCTTTTAGCGACACTTTGTATATGATGAGAGAGAAAAATCTCGGTTATTCGGTCGACATATGTGCGATTCACTTTACCAGTGAAGAATTTACCGTGAACTTTATTTTTATACAATTCACATTATTCACATAGATTTTCTATTATAGTCTATTGTTAGATTATTTTCATAAACACGCAATCATATATATATACAACTCATAAAAATGCAAAATTAAAATTTAAAATTCTAATTAATTTTATGTTGTGAATACTATAAATAAATATATAATATATGAATTCACTTGTTGATTTAATATAATATAATATGTAGGCTAGCGGAATTAAGCTCGAAACAGAGTTTTACTGTTGACTTTTTAATGGGGTGAGGAAAGGAGTAATTTCATCTGAGGTACATGAAGTAAACAGAGCGTTGGATGTGTTCCAAATTGAAGGAAAGTATTTTTAATAAATAGCAGATTTTTTACAATTTTTTTCCGCGTTTTTTTTAAACAGCATTCGGTTATAATTTTAGTAACAAATTCCCATTGTTTTCTATAATCCAAAACTGAAAGTTATTTTTTACTCAATTTCACTTATTCAAAGGAAAGACGACATTTCTTCGTTCAGACTTGAAAAAGGAGACATTTTATTTTATTAAAAGGTATTAATTAAGTATATACAACTAATATATTGTTAGTTAACTTTTTTCTTTTTCGAATTTCAAGCCAATAGTTCCTTAAATTTCCGCCTAGATGGCATGAAAATTCTCTCACAAGCAAAATGGAGCGAATGATGAAATGAGTTTGTTTCGTTTTAGTTATAAAATAAATAATAACAAATTATAAATTATTCTTACCAATGGGTAAAATTAGGAAAAAATTAAAAATAGCATGAAAATAAGATTGACAGAAAATCGATGACAAAAAAGAAGATTCCGATCAATATTAAATAATTGCGAAGAATCGAAAGTAAAAATAAATAAAGAGAGCGTGACTTTAGCGCGGGAAAGGAAGTCTCGTCGTCACCAATTTAGAAAAGTGTAAGTAAAATAAGGATAAAATAAAGGAATACTTGTTTTAGGCAGTGAATCGTAAAGTGCTGTAACTATAGTTCTCCTATTACGCCTTTTGTAATTCGATAAATATATACATATATATGTGAGTGAAAGAAGAAAAAAATGTTTTAAACGAGAAATCGGTGCCCTTGCAAGATATATGTACGTGTATGACTGTAATTTTACACCCGCATTAGACGATGACAGTTTCATGATCGCGTATATGTCGAGGTCGCGGAAGACAAACGGAATCAATGACACTGGTCACTCTCTCTATACTTGCCTTCACTCGCTTTTCATTCACTAAACCAACAAAGTTCAATTGTGGAACGAAAGCAACTTCAATAGCAATTTAATTTTCAAAATCAACTTCAACACTTATCAAATTGAAAAATTTAATTTCAAACCAAGTTTTAATAGCTATCATTTAAAAAAGAATTTTTTAAATTTTTCACAGAAAAAAAAGATCTTATAGTCTGCTAACTTATTTTTTTGCTTTCAAGTAAATTTTATTTAAAATAATTTTAGTATGAATAGTATTAATATAATAGGGAGACTGAAATAAAGCTTTATTATTTTTGTTTAAATGTTAAAACCAACATCAATTTTTAAAAAATGAGCTGGTTGACAGTTTCTTCTTTTTATTCAATAAAGTTGCAGCTGGAACCCAATTCATTTTTCAAAATTTTATAGTAATTTTAACGAAAACATGAAGCTGAAAGTGCCCAGTTATTTTTTCAATATATTGGCTTTAAGTTTAAAAAAATAAAAGCAACAAAATTTTTAAAAATTAACTGAGTGTCAGTTTCTGTTGAAACTTGTAACAGCCAGGGTGTCTACTAACCAAGAAATCCGGGAAATAACCGGGATTTTTATACAAAACCGGAAATTTTTTCACCAAAATTAAAAAAGTTTTATTATTTTAATTTGTTATTAAAAAAATTACTTTTTATTTCAATTTTATAGATATTTAAACTTTGAATTTTCTAACTTTGAATTAGTTAAAAAAAATTAATTTGATAGTAAAAGTCAGGCACTAATTCAAAAAGATTATGTAAATAAATATTAAAAAATTATGGAGTTAATAGAAATATTGTGAAATTCAACTGAAAACATGTAATTGAATTTGTTAAAGGATTTCTTTAGAAACTTATTAACAAATAAAATTTTCAAAGTATTTTAATTTAATAATTAATTAATAATTGGATTTTATAGTCACATTTTAATGAATTCATGTTTCTTAGAGAGAAGATTAATAATTAAAATTTTTATTAGTTAATTAAAAAAACGATATGCACTTCAAATTTTTTATTAAAATTGAATTCTCGCAAATTTTTTTTTATATTCTGAAAAATAAAATTGTTGAAATTTTTCAGTTCCATTGTTTCAAGATAATTTAATTTTTCTAAACAAATAATTAAAGTTTCTTTACATTTTTTAAAAAAATTATTTAATTCTTTGAAAGAATTTTAATTTAAATTTTTAGAAAACAATCAAGGGAAGTTTGTGACCGTAATTATAATTTTATTTTTAAAATATAAAGTCCCTCTTAAAGTTTAAATCAATTTTTTGCTTCTAAAAATTATATTATTCTATTATTATCCAATGTAGTTATAATTTTTGAACTTCTCTTAAATTTTTATAATTTCAAATTTCTGAATGTTCAAATAAATGATATTTATCATTTCTTAAGCAAATTTAATGCTTATAACTTATTAAGTAAATAATTAATTATCTTTGCTTTTTTTAAATAATTGTAATAAAATTCTTCACAAGAATTAAAGTATTTCCATAAATAATATCATTCTTTGGAAGGATTTCAATTATTTTTGTAAATAGTAAAATTCTTTGCAGAAATTCAATTATTATCAATAGAATTGTAATAAACTTGAAAAAGAAAATTTCCAATTATAATTATAAAGAGACAAGATTATTTTTAAAAAATTGAAAAAATTATTTTCCAAATTATAAATAAAAATGATTATTTATTTATGTTCGAAATCAAATTTAAATTTTACGAGAAAAGAAAACCGGGAAAAAATAGGCCATAATCGGGAAAAGCCGGGAAATAACCAGGAATTTTGTTGCATGAAAATAGTAGACACCCTGTACAGTAGTTATCAGAATCTAGTTAATTTTGAAAATTAATTAAATTTACAATTTTTTAAAGAAACAAAAATTTTTTAAAAATTAACTGGGCAACATTTTTACATTGTTATATTAGTTTTAAATAAAAACATTTTAATTTAAAAATTATTTTTGAAAATTAAGTGAGTGCTAGTATAAGTTCGTAATTTAAATGTTTTTAAATCAACATAAAAATTTAAAAAATTAAAATTTTGGAAAATTTAATGAGTTTAATTTTTGATGAGTTTAATTCAGTTTCAGTAGAAACTGGCACACAGTTAATTTTCAAGTTTTTTTAATTATTAAAAACCATCATGAAATTTTTAATAATAACCCTTGGGTGCATGGGGGCCATTATCAGCTTCATATTGTTTAGTAAGTGAATATAATAAATTCCGCAAAATAAATATAAAGTTCCATAAATTAATGTAAATTTCAGTAATTAAGTGCAAATTTCAGTAAATAAATATAAAGTGAAGCAAATGAGTAAAAGATTAAGTTAAATAAAGTAAAAATCTTTCTGATAATTGTTTCAATCTTCTAACGGCATTTTAGAAACATTTGCACTACTTTTTTTATTCCAGATTTTCTGAAACTTAAAACAACTTTTTCATTTTGTAACATCAATTATTTATTATCTTGTTTTTTTTGTTTCTAAATAAGAAATTGCGGTGATTATTGAAAAATAATTTTACACTGTTTCTAGAAAACAGGATACTTGGAGGATTATGATAGAGAAAAAAAGGAATACCGTTTATTTTGCGATACAATTTCTTATTATATATTATATATCTATAAAGAAAACAAGCATATCTATATAATATTCACCGCAAAGTGAATCTTCTTTTTAAACTAGGTATACATACGTAATTCCTAATATATATGTAATAACCTGAAAACCGGATATTCCCTAACGTTACAACATCTTTTAGCCTTAATAAGATATTCTTTAGATTTTTTTATGACATTTCAAAGGCAGGAAATGCGTTTCAAAGGATCTTTAAAAATAAGAAATCCTTAACTGCGCGCGAAACTCACGCAAAACCCGTTAAAATCAAGACAAAAGCGCTAAAGAACTACTCAAAAGGTCATTTTCCCTAGAACGGTATATACCTGTTTTTTGTAATTAAACATTATTTTATTGCGTAAGAAAGTGCAGGTAATGTTTGTTTACATTTTTTACATTCTACTTTTAGTTTATATGAACAATCATTGTGCACCAAAAATTTATAATTTTTTACTTTATTGTCATTTTCTACTTACAAGACTACAATGTATAACAATGGGAGATAAATTCTAACTCTCAACGGAATTCTGTAAAAGTCGCAATTTCACGTATTATATGTTACAAGTCGTCTTATCGATCAATAAGTGCATATGTACACTTATTGAACGAAAGAGTAACTTATAAGATAACAAAAAAAATATGTGAATTTTCACATATTTAGAGAGAGATTTAAAGAGTGTATTTGAATAAGTGAAATTAATTGATTAGGAAATAATGAATAATTTTTAGTTTCTTCTTCTGAATTATTGCTATCACCATTGTTGTTGTTGTTATTGTCAAATAATTATTTTATCATGGACAATGATAAAATGAGGGATTTTATGAAGAAGACTGAAAAAATAACATATAAATTCTATGTTCTATTTAAATAAAATAATTTCTGGGTGTACAATTAAATTTTTTATTAATCTTAATTTAAATTTTTTTAAAATTAAAGTTTCGAAAAAATTTCTAAAATGCAATTTTGTAATTTGTTTTTGATTTCCGATTCTATTTTATTTTGACATTGACTTTAAAGATTTTAAAACTGACATTAACTTTGATGTTGACTTTGACTATAAAATCAAACTGAATGTTAAAAAATTTAAAAACGTTGACTTTCATGTTCACTTTCATTTTCACTTTGAGTTTCAAAGTTAAAATCGAAGTGGAAATGAGTTTTCAAAGTCAAATTACAAAATCGCACCCAAATTTTTTTTAAGATTATTGAACAATTATTTAAGAATTGAAATGAAATAACAATTTCAAAATGTTTAAATAATTGAAATTTCCTCACCAATTAAATTAAAATTGAATTCCCCCTTTTATTTTATAGGGTTAAAAGTTTAAAAGATTAAAAGTCGAGAAAAAACAGAATCATGCAAGTCTGTATTATTATTATTATTATTATTATTATTATTAAAATTATAATTGAATGATAAACTGAAGAATTAGTTAAAAATTAATTTCATTTAAATTTTTTAACCCTCCATCCGTTGCATATATTTTTGTAACGCGATCCGTCGCAGGTGAGCAAACTTCTCACCTATCATAATTAATCCAAAACTGTTATATAAAAAGAAACATTTTTTTGGACTGTTCTTAAGAATTTCTAAACAACCTATTGGTAATAGAATTAACTTTCATTGTCTGTTAATTATTTAAACAAAAAATTAATGAAAAAATGAAATCATTTGCTGCTTTCAAATTCAATAATAAAAAAATAAAAATATAAAAAATACAAAAATTGTTTTAATATAAAAAAAGAAGAGTGCTGTGAAAGGTACTGAGAATATGAAATTATAATTTTTTGTATTTTAAAAGTTATAAATATAAAATGAAACTAAGTGAGGAAACTTCTCACCATGCGACGGATGGAGGGTTAATTAAGCTAACAATTAATTTCGATTAATTCTTTTTAATTAGGAATATTAAAAATATGTTTAAAATAATTTTTCCACTGTATTACAATATAATATGACAATAAAACTATTGTTTATTGTATAATTACAGTTAATGAATGCTACTGTCGCAATGCACGCATAAAATTCGGACGATAAAAAAAATAATCTTTATCTTTTCATGAGTACACTTCGTTTTTTTCTTTCTGTTTTTTGCCATTAATTGGTCTCTTTTCCACGTTTGTGAAGATCATTAGCCATCTTTTTTCAAGCAACCTCACCTCCTTAAATGTCTCAATTACAGATGGGAACTGTTTCGCAAGTTTTTCCTAACTTTTTAAATACCCCTGCAATAGTTGTTTGATGTGTATCGCAATTTGTACATCTTTCTCTCGTCTGTATATATATATATATGACTTGCAATCTTGCCTCGCATTTCTCTCAAATATATTTAAAAGTACACGATGACGAGAGGTCCGCGCGCAGGTAGAATCTCCACTTACTAGAACTAATTACTACGCTTGTGTTTATGCCGTTACAATTACAGGAAATGTAATGAGAAGAATCCTTTGTTTTCCTATTGCATCCTGAGGAGGAGGAGGAACTGTTTATTTCGAGTGTTATTGTCATTTTTAGAAAAAAGGAAGTCTTTCTGGTTTATCTGTGCTTCTTCTTCTTCTTCTTTTACTTGCTCTTTTGGAATAATTCTGCTTTTTTTAATTTGTTCTCCGAAAGAACTTAGTCTGCGTTGTAAAACGATGTAAGCGCGGGTGATTGTTTTTTATTTAGAAAATTTAACGCAAGGAGGTTATATAGGTCCTCGAGTTGGCGCAACTAATAAATGCAGAGTTAAATTTAACTGCGGAATGTTACTCCAGATATATTTTATGTTTTTGAATATATTTCCTAGTTTTTCGACATTCGCCTTTTGTTTTTCACGTCTCATTTGCATTTTTTGTTACTTAACGTTTTTTCTTTATTATATTATTTTTTTCCTTTATATTTTTATTTTAAATTTTATTTATTTTTTCTAAACATTGTACAAATAAAAAATTGACTTCTTGTGCATAAGCCCTGAAATATGAATATTTAAGAACGAATGTTGTAAAACGTTGTATAGCGCTAATAATTTAGTAACAAATCACGTAATTCATTGATAAATATGTGTACAATGAGATGCCAAAGAAATCAAGCTTATGAAAAAATTCATTACCTCTTGTACAAATTCTATTTATAATAAAATTGCGTTCGTAATTTGTTTTTTAATTGCGAATTTTAAATAGTTTCTTATGTCTTAAATTTTTCGATGGTACAATAAATTTAATATCTGACAATATTTCTGGACAATCAACAAATCCATTTATTACATTAAAAAAAAGAAGATCAATACCCGTGTAGAAATTTGTCGTGGCCTTCCTATAGTTTTCAATGTAATACCTAAATTATATTTGATAATTTTCAATATTAAAAATTTATTTGTACCGAAAAATATTTTATTAGCGTCAAAAAGTATTTTATATGAAATAAGTACATATACAGATTTCTTGTATTAACTTGCGTGGAAAAGGATGACTATAGGTAAGAGACAAATTATGGCACCAAATTTGACAAAATGTGGCAATGACTAAAAATTGCTAATGACTGAAAGAATTTTAAAATTAATCAACTTGAAAAAATTTCTTGAAAATTCCTTTTTTCCACAGAAGATATAAGAAAAAGAAATTGTTGTTTATTATACTGTGCAAGTACAAAAAAACTAAATTAACTGTTCAGGTGAGTTATTTTTAAATAAATAAATAATAATAAATAAATAATAATTATGATAGACTGTATAAGCAATTAGAAATTTGAAAAACATAGTTAAAAGAATGAAAAATATATTTGAGGCTGTAAAGTACTAAAATATAATCTAATTTTATTGAAGAATATTATATATTAATTACAGAATGTTTTAAAATCATTAAGCAACCAGCTTTAGACGGTTTTCACTGGAATTACCCATAAACAAAAAACTTCAATTTTTTGTTTTTGAACCATGGGCAAAGTATGTCAATACATGGAGAGAAGGAAAAAAGTTTTTTTTATATTTTTAAAATCTATTGTAAAAATTTTGAACTATGGGTAAAGAATGGCTAACCATGAAAAGAAGAATTATTATTTTTTATATTTTCAAACTATGGGCAAAGTATAGCGAATCATGGGAAGAAAAAAACTATTTTTTCGTATTTTCAAGTCATCGACAAAGATGATGAAACAGGGAAAGAAAAATTGTTTTTTATATTTCCAAACTGTGGAGATTTTGTTTCCATGATTTGACATACTTTGCCCACAGTTTAAAATTTATTGCCAAAACTTTAAAAACATGAAAAAATCCTTTTTTTCTTCCTATGTATTGACATACTTTTCCCATGGTTCAAAAATAAAAAAAAAATTGCAAGGTTTTGCATTTATTTCAGTCGATTTAATAAATAATAATGTTTCTTGGCGCCGTTCTTTATAACAGTATGGAATTCGGTCATTAGCAATATTTTCTATAACAATTAGTAACTTATTCTTGGCTTAGAAAAATAAAATAAGATAAAAAATTATTTAAATAACAAAAATAATTAATTTGAAATGGTAACAAAAAAATAAGTAATTGTTGATACGATAATAATTAATAAAAGAGTAATTATTTTTATTATAATTAAAATAATTGTATATTATGTAATAATAAATTTTTTCGACTATTAATTGCAACTGATAATAAAAAGCGAGGTGTTAATTGTTGTTGTATTTTACTGTGACAAAGTGGCAGAAATAATTATACAACAAAAGATTATGAAAACAGTTACGTTTGTCAACTGTACTAAACATTTCGTATCCGGTCTAAGATTCCTGGCCCGTTACTTCCGGTATAATTCCGTATGTGTAAACTTGTTGGACCTAGATTATAATATATGTGTGTGTGTGTGCTGTGTATTTGTATATAGAAATGTTTCAAGTAAAACCGGAATATACTCCGCAGTAAATGCTACTGGAAATCATAGTAGTGAGATTTTGCAATAGGTGTCAATTAAATGATGTAATTGGTGTGATAGTTGATATATTTTTGTGCTGTCAACTCACTTTTAGTTGGATATACAAAGACGTATACTAGGAATATAGTAGGAAAGTTAGAAAAGTGGGAATATAGTGGGGAATAAAGGGACGTTTGTGGATGATACGTCGAGAGTTTTGTGTTAAATGTGTGACTATAGAGTATTATAGAGAAGTCATGGTTCATTGCCTTATTGCTATCGGATAGATATAACAGAGACTGTACACAGCATTAGAATTCTCATCTATACGTTGAGGGGAAAGTGAACCAAAGTATTTATGTATTTGTATGTTGTACTTCTTAACAAACCAGGTGGTCACCAGGTGTGCGAAATTGTGAAAATTTATTAATTATAATGCTCATATTAGATTACTTTCGCCAATTAGGTATACATAATAATGTACACCCACACTTGGGAAGAAAATCGAAAATTTAAGAATTACGTTGAATGGTTAATAATTTGCCGCAGCGAACATAATTTAGAAAAAATTGCTTATTTTCTTACTTTTAATAACAGTTTGTCAAAAAATTTATTTGAATTGAATAATCGATTTCTTGACTGTTGACAAGAAAATTTGTTTAAACCAAATAAATATGTTTTTATGTTGAATAGACTTAATTTATAATAACCTAAAAGTAATCTTTATGCAACAAAATAGAATATTTGATTCACTCTCTAAATTTGAATTAGTAAAAATGTTTACTAATTTGAATCAGTGACTGACTTTTTGCTTTTGAATTAGTAAACTTTACTAATAAATTAGTAGAAATGACTATTTATTAGTAAAATTTACTAATTCAAGAGCAAAAAGTCAGTTACTAATTCAAATTAGTAAACATTTTTACTAATTCAAATTTAGAGAGCAAAAATAATTTTGTCCTCGTGATTGTGACACTTATTCTTACCAACACTTATAACTGTTTGCAACAATATTTATTTACTGCAGAAAGCAGTAATAAATATTGTGGTATTTCTGAAAGAACCGTTTATGAATATATAGTATGTAAAATATATAAGTAAATGGTAGTGAAAACGTTAATAATAACAGTGGGAGATATAATCTATGATCTTGAAAATGAGTTTTCAGTTTTGAAAAGGTTATTATGGGGTGAAAGATACAATTTTATAAATAGTTATTTGTGTATATATAAAAGTTATCTCGATAAGAGTCAAATGTTAAAAATGTTTAAATGAAAGGTAAACGAGAGAAAAAGACGCGGCAAATCACTATGAGGTTAAAGCGTAGTATGAGATTTACCATAAAAGCTAATTATTTTCACAGTCAATTTCCGTCTTCCCGCATGAACGATAATGAGGCTACTAAAATTAGGAAGTAACTCATTGACATAATTTTCTTGAAAAAAAGAGTAATGACATTTTGTATATAGAAAAAAACTAGACGAACTCTGAAAAAATTGATAATCGTATTACAATTATCGATTACTTTCAGAATACACTGAATATTTTACAGAATAAGTTAGGTACAAGAACAAAAATGTTCACCTATTACAGCTACAACTGTTACTATATTAGTAAAATTTTTAGTTGTTCCAATTAATACAGTTTTGCTGTTCTAGAAAAAATTATGGCTGCATCAGATTAACGTTTTTTTCTGTACTGTTTTCTTAAGTTATTTAGTTATTTTTATTATTTTATTTTCCTTTGGTAATTACATTTTTATATACTTATTCTATTTATTTCATTAAAAAAATTGTAGATACTACTTTTTAAATTTTAAATTACGAAATATAATTGTTGTTAAAATATTATTTATTTAGTACATAGTATCACGCATAATATAACAATATGAGTATATATTAACAATGGTATAATAATAATTACAATATAATGTCTATTATTCCCTCGTTACTTATTACTTATAATTTATAATATTTAACATTTAAAAACACTCATGCAAGAGGAAATTAATTATAAAGAAGACATTTTTTTATTAAATGAATTTTTATTTTTCTATTGTAAAGTAAATAATGGTTAGATCAGTTAAGTGTGATTCTCTCGTGTTCCACAAAATGTTTCCATATGACTGAACTTCTAGAGCGTTGCCTTAAGATCACTGAATCTCTTTAAAAGCTCAACAAAAATTATATATTCCATATAGGTATAAATTCTTGCAATTTTTCCAATATTTCTAAGCACTTTCAAATGTTTAATTTATTATTGTGAAACAATTAAAAATATTTTTTAAATATTTACGCTTCAATTATAATAATTTTTATAGCATTAAATAAGTAATTATTAGGAATCTACTTAACAAGATGTAACAGATCAGTTTGGTTTAACAAATCAGGTGGATCAGGGAAAAGTCAGGAATTTTCATTAAAAGTACTGGAAAAAATTAAACTTAAGAATTCATAAGAAACTTTTAAATTTTTGTATCTTCTTTGTTTGCCTCATAAACCATAAAATTACCATGAATTCAAATACGATGTTTTCAATTTTTTCTATTTCTGATAATAAAATTTCTTTTTAAATAGCTTAATTCTTGAAGAACTATCATAAAATTAGTAGTTACAAATTATTTAATGAATAATTTTCCTTAAGCATTTAAAAAGATATTAATTTTAATTATAAATAATTATAAATAATTTGATTATTTTCATAAAATATTAAAACTCATCGCAGAATTTTAATTATTTTTTTAATACAATTTTAATCGTATTCATCGAAAAACGTAATTATTTAAAAACATTTTTTGTAAATTCATCGTAAGAATTTATATATCTATTTAAAACTTTTCGATAAAATTCTTTAGGAGAATTCAATTTTAAGAAACATTTACTTATTTCATTAATTATTTATTTTTGTATTTAAATAATTAAATCTGATATTTTTGAAAATCGTAATTCCTCTGGGAAAATAATAATGATTATATTTTTATTTAAAAAAAAGTTATTGATGTTTTTGAATAATTTTACATTTAAAGAAATTCATAAATAATTTAATGTAATATAACTTTTTTTAAAAAATAACTAATTTTAGTTTTCGTTAATTAAATGTTAATTATTTAAACAAATTAAATGTTAATTAATTAAATAAAAATTTTCTTCAGGTCTCATTCATTAAACACGACAACTAATTATAGGTCTAATTAATAAAAAGTGCAATATTCCAATTAATATTAAGTCGAACAGATTCTATAATAGCAATTTTTAATTCTGTGATAAATAGTAAGTGAGAATAAATGCTGTGTCTGACTAATCGTAAATAATAATCGTATTTTACAAGTCTTTTTAATATAAAATTTGACGATCAATTTATTCTGCTATTTTACCAACTAAAATTATCTTCTTTATTATCTGAAGCAAAATAATTTTAATAACTTTCAGGAAAAAGTTTGTTTACTTCGATAATCATTATTATAAAACTAATAGGGAAAGTGCGTCTACAATGTAAATTTAATTTTCCTTATAAAGATTAATAAATCGTTGCAAATGGCAATTAATAACAAGAAATAGAACTACATTGTTTTTTTCTTTTTTTTAAAGAAACAGATATAGGTATATACGCTTCGTTTAGTGTAGAGTTGAGAATAGACTTCTTTTAATTACTAATCATGGATCATGACTGACGATTAGATTCGAGGTAAAATATATATAATAAAATCTAGTGTACGTATATATACTTTCACTATAGTAATGTTTTTGTATTTTTTTATTCTATATGCGGCAAACATGGTAATGTTGTATATGTGCATGAATTTTTATGCAACGACATTCACTTTATTTCTTTGAGTGTTGTTTATATGTGTGTATACACAATTCTCTCACTAGTGGTGAATTTTTATAAATATACGAAATAGAGAGACGAGGATATGAAGGAAGTGAAATGAGGAACTTTGCATTGTTTAATTTCGATTGTGTATATTTAATTTCTTTATTACTAATTCGAGTGTTACGCTTCTTTATTTTATGTGTGTCTACGATTCGCAAAAATTTTACTGCGCTTAACATTTATGCTTAAATAGAGATGCGTGACTCACATTATGGTGTAGTTCCTTATTGGTCTTTATTCGTGGGAGACAAGCTCGCAAACTTTCTTTTTCTCTCCGCGTAATGTCAAAAAAATGTGTTATCTTTGTGATAATTCTCACCATTTGCAAGTACAAAATTTTTATTTCGAAATAAAATCAGCGAAAAATGCAAATATATCTGAATTTTTAAATATTTTTACAAAAGGACCCCCGCACTGAACACACTAAAAATGTCTTTCAGTTATTTATTTCCTGACTTTCGCAAATAGTTTTTTATACAGAAAACTTTTAACTAGAAATTTTGAAAATCTTAAGAATTTTAACCGAAGGATATTTATGTGCATTCAGGGTGTTTACTAACTGGGAAATCCGAGAAATAACCGGGAATTTAATTTAACCACGGTAAATCGTTAGGTATTAAAGTAACACCAAAAAGGATTAAAATAATCCAATTTAGTGTTATTTTAATCCATTTTGGTGTTATTTTAATACCTAATGATTTACCGTGACCGGAAATTACCCGGGATTTTTATACAAAACCGGGAATTTTTTTACCAAAATTAAAAAAGTTTCATTATTTTAATTTGTTTTCAAAAAAATTACCTTTTTTTTATTTCAATTTTCATAGATATTTATACTCTTCTCTAACTTTGAATTAGTTTAAAAAAATTAATTTGATAGAAAAGTCAGTCACTAATTCAAACAGATTATGTAAATAAATTTTTAAAAATTATGGAGTTAATAGAAATATTGTGGAATTCGACTGAAAATATGTAATTGAATTTATTAAATAATTTCTTTAGAAACTTTTTAACAAATAAAATTTTCAAAGCATTTTAATTTAATAATTAATTAATAATTGGATTTTATAGTCACATTTTAATGAATTCATGTTTCTTAGTGCGAAGATTTTTTTTGAAATTGAATTCTTGAAAATTTTTTTTTAATTCTGAAAAATAAAATTGTTGAAATGGTTTCATTCCATTGTTTCAAGATAATTTAATTTTTCTAAACAAATAATTAAAAATTTTTGAAGTAATTGAAATTTCTTTACATTGTTTTTAAAAAAATTATTTAATTCTTTGAAAGAATTTTAATTTAAATTTTTAGAAAACAATCAAGGGAAGTTAGTGACCGTAATTATAATTTTATTTTTAAAATATAAAGTCCCTCTTAAAGTTTTAAATCAATTTTCTGCTTCTAAAAATTATATTATTCTATTATTATCCAATATAGTTATAATTTTTGAACTTCTCTTAAATTTTTTTAATTTCAAATTTCTAAATGTTCAAATAAATGATATTCATCATTTCTTAAGCAAATTTAATGTTTATTACTTATTAAGATAAATAATTATCACTGCTTTTGTTTAAAATTGTAATAAAACTCTTCACATGAATTAAATTATTTTCATAAATAATATCATTCTTTGGAAGGATTTCAATTATTTTTGTAAATAGTACAATTCTTTGCAGAAATTCAATTATTATCAATAGAATTGTAATAAACTTGAAAAAGAAAATTTCCAATTATAATTATAAAAAGACAAGATTATTTTTAAAAAATTGAAAAAATTATTTTCCAAATTTTCAATTAAAATTATTATTTATTTATGTTCGAAATCAAATTTAAATTTAAATTTTATGAGAAAAGAAAACCGGATAAAAATTGGGTCATAACCGGGAAATAACCGGGAATTTTGTTCAATGAAAATAGTATAAACCTTGGCATTTAGTTTGGTGTCTAAAAAAATTTTTTTGCATTTTTTTAAATACCTTTTTTTTATATCGAAATTTTATTTAATTCTTGTCAAAATTACATTTCTGACATGAAATTATGAAAACGAATCGATTGATGTATATAAACACCGAATCAAAATATTCTTGTTTTAAGATGACAATTCCTCTTCTAAAATCCTCTTATATTTTATTCTTAAATTAAGAATATTACTCTTCGTTGGAGACTATTCCTCTACTTTTAAGAGGAATTACTCTTAAGTGGAGAATAATCTTCTTAAAATAAGAGGACGTTTTTCGGTCCATATACAAAAGGAAAATATGCATCGAAATAAGAGGAATCCTCTTAAAACAAGAATTTTTTTTCGGGGAAGTATACATTTTATCAAAATTTATTAAATTATTCGCTATTTATATTTTCGACAAAAAATTCCTATTTTGTATTCTTTGAAATTTTTAAAATTGTACTTTAAAATATTTATTCTATAATAAAGAATTTACCAATTAGTAAACATTATATTGTGGAAGCTAAATGTTCATGAAATAAACAACTTGTTAATACAATTTTAACTGAATTCCTTGAAAAATGTAATTATTCTTGAAAATTTTATTAATATTCGTCGAAAAATATTAAAAATAACTAATAATTGTTCATTTATTTATTTCGAAGAGTTTTATAATAACATTTTTGAAATTAATTACATTTTTTGAAGAATTTACTTAAAATTGTATTAAAAATAATTGAATAATAAAAATAATTGAAATCCTGTGAAGAATGTTATTACTAAAATTGAAGTCTTGCAACCAATTTTTATTAAATTTTTTTTTAAATACTGGAAATTATGTGAATAATATTATTATTTATGAAACTAATTAACTTTTTGTAAAACGTTTATCTGTGAAGAATTTAGGGAGTTGACGGTCACGGGAGTTAGGAGTATAATTTTGCAAGTTAAAAGTCAACTCCAAAGAGAGTTAATTTTATAATTTGTTCTTTTTACTGTATAAATTTTAACTCCTTTTGTTTTGACTGTCAAATAGGTATTTCTAATGATTAAATATTAATTAAAACAAAAAATTATTGATGTTTTTGAATAAATTTACAATTAAAGAAATTTTTTGAGTATCTAATCATTTTTTTAATCAGAATATTCTTTAAAGTCCGGGAAAAGTTAAAATTTTGTCTGGAAATCAGGGAAAAAACAAAATTAGCTTTTTGTGTCAATACTGAACAATAGAAATAAATAAATAATGCATAAATAACAAATGCAAATAATCAGTAACCAAATGCGTAAAAAAGAAAGAAAATACGAATAAGTAAAAAATATGAATAAATGTTTATTAGTAAATGAAATGCGAGAAAAAGAAACATTTTAGGACAAAAGAAGAACTGGAACAATAAAAAACTCTTGCTGCAATAAAATATTTGAGGATTACAAAAGATAAAAGTAAATTTTATCATCGCGGTAAAATAAGAGAGAGAAAAAAATCAAAGAAAACAAAAGAAATACTCCCATTCTTTGAGATTTGCAGAATGAAAAACTGATTAATTTAAAAAGATAATATGTTAATTAGCAATTTGCTTAATGTGACTTAGAAGTTTTGAGAGTTGAAAAGGATATAATATTTATGCATGTCCATGAAAATGAAATAGTACCGCGTGCGTTTGTTGCAATGAATATTTCGGGGACGGTTAGTCCTTCGATTTACTTTCCATTCTTTGGAATCAACGAGCGTTTCGAGTTTGAGGTTACTCTTTTACAATTGAAAGTTTAAAGATAGAAAAAAAATCTGGAAGAAAAGATTCTATTGATAAATTGAGTTGAAAATTTCTTTATATTGTAATAGTACTACGTATATGTATAATATTTTCACCATAAGTGAATGGGAGGTAATTTATTGTAATAATCGAGTCTCATATGCTTATCATCCTCTATTCGGATAATAGATGTATATTTCTATATGAAATTGGTTATTTCGCATTGTTAAATTACTTTCAAATCTTTTACATTATATAAATCAATGATTTATATTTATATATGTTATTTTATATTCTCTGTGTGCAGTTTCATATTATTTCCTCATGGAGGAAGTTATTTATATTTTATAATTTTTACAAATATATATGTGTATTTATATTACAATTTCTTTTTATCCTTTATCTTTAATATTTACTGTTATTTAAAAATTTTCTAATATATTTCATTACAATTAATTTATATTTTTATTTATCTTGTTATCGCATTTCAATTAATTTACACTATATAGTTTACATACGTTATATTTTTTAATTTATATTTTATGCTTAGTCCACTTATTATTTTCCTACAAGTAATTTATATTTTTAATTTATTTATTAAATAACGCAAATATATGAAATGTATAAAACTGCGAACAAGGGGAATCGAACCTACGACCTACGGACTCATACACTAACGCTCTAAGCGCTGAGCTAACGATGCGTATATTAATTTATTATTGTATTATAATTTTTGTATTTTATCTTTTATTTAGTTACTATTACATTTTGTTTAATATTTGTCTCATAGTTTATTAACAATTACTAATTTTAATAAATAATAATTATTAATATCTATTAATTCTGATAAAAAATACAGAAATGTAATATGAAAATAATTTGCTTCTTTTGCACCTTTCTTTAGAGCGCAACATATTTACTTTTAGGTTGTGTAAAAATAAATACAATTTTTGGTAACTAATTTAGTTAGTCAAATTTATCTAGTTTCTTAGTTATTTTTTTGACTAATAACTAATTATTTTTTACTCATAATTACACTAATAATTGGCTATTTTTGACTAATTTAGATTAGGATTAATTTAATTTTAAGTTTATTTAGTTCTACCTAATTCTAATTTAATTTTACATAATATTTTGATTTTTCGTTTAAGGTTTAACTTTAATTTCATTAAAGTTTAATTAATTTTAATTAAATTAAATTATTTAATTATATTTTATTATTAATTTAATTAAATTATTTTTAGTATATCCGATAGGTATGAATATTAAATAAATTGTCTTAGTTTATATTTACCACTATTTATTTATTAGTCACTATTTGAATATTTGCTCGAAATTTACTCAATCGAATTAGTCATAATTGGGTCTTAGGAAATCTAATTGAACTCCAATCGTTATTTCCTCACACGAGTAGCTAAAAAAACGATACAGTTATTTTTTTATTTTTCTTAAATTCACTTCAAAGTATAATTAACGCACATTTAATAATGAAAAACTTTCAAGCCAAGAATACAAATACCTGAAACTTATAAAATATTTTTCATTCACTTTCTATTCAAATTGTAAACATAGAGAGAATATTTATTTGATTCATATAACAGACTTATTATCTCTATTGTCAAATAAATATTTCCCTGAATTAAATAAATTTTGTTGGTGATTCTATTTTATATAAATAAATAAATACAGGGTTACCGCAAGTCAAGGAAAAAAGTTAAAAGTGCTGGAAAAAATAAAATTTTTTGAATTTACAAGAAAATTCTGATTTTTTATTTTTTCTCTCTTAAACTATATGAAATTACTACGAATTTTAAAATGAAATCTTTACTTTATGTCCATTTCTGACAATAATTTTGTTTTAAATGACTTAATTATTGAAGAACTATTACAAAATTATTGTACTTATAAATTATGTAATTAATAATAATTTTACTAAGATATTTCAAAATTAATTAGATTTTAAAAGAGTCAGGGAAAAACAGAATTAAATTTTTCGGGAAATAAATAGATATTGCATAAGTTATAAAATATTTTATTAAATATAAACATCCTAAAATTAAAAATTAATTTGAGAATTAATTTTAAATTAATCTTGAATATAGTAGCAGATTAATTTAAAACTTATTAACTTCTAAACTAATTAGTTGAGAGATAATTTTTTAAAATCTTAAAATAATTTTTCTTTTGTACGTCAGAATCATTTGCCGAAGTTTCGGAAAAATAAGAAAAAAAGTATCGACGAAGTTTATTATTGCATGAAGTAAAGATTATGTATTTAGAAAATGATGAATTATTGTAATACTTTACACCACAATTAAATTATGCAAATAAAAGTAACAATGGTATTTTAAGTTGGTGTTTGACTGTGCAACGAGTTATGCGGTGTGTTGTGAATCGTTAACTTATTTATACTCTGCTTGTGAATTAAATTCACTATTGTTATGAACAGCATTGTTACATGTCGCAAGTTAAGAAGAAAAAAAACAACTTTTTTCTTTCAGCCACACTCAGTTATTATCTCTCTCAAGCATTAACTTTTAATATACGTATGATAAACTCTCAAGGTAGAAAATCGTTAATTTCTGTGTTAACATATGACAATAAATTATTTTTTTCTGCTTCTCACAGTTAAAATTTAAGACAAATTTATTTTTCTCTTTCTTTTTTTGTTTCAACTTAGTAGTTCAATGACCATTATTGTTTTTTCAATTTGTTTTTCTATTGTCAATTTGCACTGTTCAGTGGATGATAGGTTCATTGCCCTAGGGTTCAATTCTCTAATTAGTTGTGGATCATTTAACAGGGTTTTATTTACTTCAATCGGATGGATTTCATCTGTATTCGAAATAGATTTTAGAAAGAGTTAATAGTTCACTGAAATGTTGAGATAATTTAGTTTTCCTTCAGAAATTCTTTGTAATAATTTGATTAAATTTGACAGTTCATCACTTTTTTTATTATAGTTATTCTGTTAAGTGGGATTTGTTAATTTCTCTAAATACCTATCCATTATTTTAATTTACAAATAAAACTAAATTTATTTGATTCAAATAGCTGATTATTTTACTATTATCGAATAAATTGTATTAAATAATTTTTTTAATGTCAATTAAATGATATTTGCTTCAAATACTGAAATTATTTGTTCAAATACAATTTGTTTAGCTCAAGTAAATATTAATATGATTCAAGTAAATATTTATTTGATTCAAGTAATATTTATTTGATTCAAGTATTTATTTGATAATAGACAAGTAATCAATTATTTGAATCATATAAATTTTTTAGCGTACTAATTATTAATTGTTGCTGCTTATAAGTTATCAAATATTAATATTAATTTTTCTTAATTGTCTAAACAAACTTTTTTCCATTTTAATGTTTAGTTTTTTGCTTCTTTATTAATTTTTGTCTTGTTTATAATAATTTTTTTTTAAGTACTTTAATTTTTTTATCTGTTATACATTTATTGCATTGTTTTTCTGCTATTGTGAAATTATCGAGAAAATAGTGTAGTTTCTTTGTCACAAAAATATTTGATTAACTCATTATCTGAACAAGTTTAAATTCGTTATAAGGTTTTATCAATTTCTCAAAATATTGTTAAATAAACGCGGAAGTAGAGAGCAGTTTTATTCGATGATAATAATCGAGGTACAAAATAAAATTAAATAAAACATTTTTCGTATCTATATATTTTAAAGTATTTGAACTTATTGCTAAAAATTTACTTTTTTTCTGACATATAATATTAGAAATATTTTTTTAACTTATTTTATTTCATCATCTATTAAATACTAAATTTCCCCACATTATTTTCTAATTTTCTCAAAGAAAATTGATTGTAAATTGTTAGCAATTATCTTTCTTTCTCAAAAAAAAAAAAATAAATAAAAATACTAGAAAAAATGATGATGTTAGTTTGAAAATGAATCGTGCATATAAAAATTATTCTCAAGATAAACCGATTCATCAGAGAAAATCTCAAATGTGTTTCACGAGATGTGAAATGTCACGGTGTTGAAGTAAAATTATACAGATTTCAGATCTCTGTGGCGTTGCATAATAAAATGATCACCTCCTTAGAACATCATTTTCAGAAAAAGGTTAATAGTTCGTATTTAAATTATACGAAAATAAAATAATTAGACTCGCGTGAATCAGTTAAGTGCGGTTTCCTTTTTTGTCTTCGTAATAGAAAGTAAATTAGTGTTCAAAAATATGAGAATATTTGTTCATTCAATAATTTTTTTTTGGTTATCGTAATATTTGGTAATTTACGCATTTAGTAATACTTGATTGTTTTGTAAAAAAAGTAGCCTTTATAGGATATCATTAGGTTTTTTTAAAACATTTTTTAGCATTTAAAATTGAAGATGATGAATCAAGTGACGAAATCCTTTGATGAGCAAAAAAGTAAAGAAGAGTTTCTTTGATTCGAATTTTTTGTCTATTAAATACTTAATATTTTTATTTTTTATTGTGATTTTTGTTATTAAAATTACGATTTTTTTATTTCTTTGATATAATTATTTGTTTAATATAATTATTTTTTATTAGTTTATTAATAACATTTGTATTTTTATTATAATTTTTACTATTTTTTTTACATTTTATTATTTTAATTTAATTTCCCCGGAATTTACAAAAATAGAACACCTGGTGGCGACCTTGGTGTTCTCAAGTGGTGAAGTAAAACCACCATTTTATTCCTTAAAAACTTTGTTTTAAAAGAATTTTAAAAAGTTATTTATTATTTGATTAATTGTATTTCACAATTTATTTATTTTCTGTATAAAAATTGTTTAACAATACTACGTCTTCAATAAGTAATTATTTTTCATAATGTAAATTATTATAATTGACTATTCATTTTTTGTAGAAACATTTTTTTACAAAATTGTGAATGTAATAAATGAGCGGCTGGATCGTAGAAGGGCACGTAAATTTTTTTTCACTAAAATCAAAATCCTTCAGGTCACTCAAAACTTTACTTTTAACTTTAAATATTTTATATGCGTAATGTTTTTTCCTTTAAGGATATGCATTCAGAATATTTAAACTCAAAAGTTAAATTTTGAGTGTCTAGGAGAGCTTTGATTTTGGTCAAAAAAATTTTACGGGCCCTTCTACGATCCAGCGGCTCAAATAACAATTTATTACGATTATTGTTGTAGTAAAAAATATAAAATATCGTTTACTTCGAGTCAGATAATAGGAATACTAAAATAGAATACTTTAAAATTAATTACTTTTAAAATAAATAAATAAAAAGAGAGAAAAAAAATTTATTTGACTGAAATAATGTTTGAATCAATTAAATGGAATTTGCTTAAAATTCTTAAATTATTGGTTTAAATACCATTTAATTGATTCGAATAAAAATTATTTGATTCGAGTAAATATTTAATTGATAATAATCAAGTAACCGATTATTTGAATTAAATAAACTTTTTCGGTGTGGGACAGAAAATAACTATTATCAAAATTTATAATTCTATTATTCTTGTTATAAAAAAGGAATTTTTAAAACAAAATCGCAGTACTTATAAATAATTATTTACTATGACAACTATTATAATTTACAATAATTAATTGTTTATAATTCATTAATTTCAATAAATTTTGTTAATAAAATTTTTAATTAATAAAATTCTAATAAAATTAATAAAATTTGTTGTAAATAATTTTTTGTATCAAAATTACGCTACTAATAAATCATCCTAAAACGCATTTAGAAAATATCTTTTGAAATATTATAGTATCTTTAAGAAATACAATATTTAAGCTAGGGTTTCAACAATTTCCTAGTGTCACTTGTAATTAATATTAATTAAAATTTCCATCCAAGAGATATAACTATAAAATAGTACATAAAAGAGATTTAACGATATGAGTTTTAAAAAAATTTTTTATAAAGACTTTTGAAATCGAGATTTAAAGCGGGATTAAAAGACTACTCTCAAGGTTCAAGTTTATAATCCGGACCTGTTTTATGCGCATTATATTATACAGTCTCACACTCAGGTGAATGTTCATCTAAAATATATAGAAAAAGATCCTTTTATGATTATTTAAGTTATAAGTTCTAAAATTTTTTTTACTTTCGATGTTTGGAACTAAACTGATTCGCGTTTAAATGTAGTTTTCAATGACTCTGTGAGAGATCAGAATACACATTCATAAAGGAGAGTAAAAAAAACGTGTGTTGGAAAAGATATATAGAATTGAAAGTGGAAATGAAAACAGGTCTCTCTCAGTGCTGACTCATGGGTATCCTTGCCTCCCTCCGTCAAAGTCCAGTATCCCGTGTGCAGTAAATTTTACAATGTGCTTGTGTACATGTATATCTTATCGTAAAAAACAAAACGTTCAAATTATGAAACCAGCACACGTGCTTTGTAGAAAATTTCTCATTATAATATTATATACCTATATGACTGTAGTGTAGGATTATTCGATAGGAAATGGAGTTTCAATAATCCTTTGTTATATTTTTCGTTATATTATATTTACTTATATTCATTCGTATATATTTTTATATTTAGTCTTTAAGAAAAATGTTATCAAAATGATTAAAGTTCAGTATTTTGGTTTTACTACGAGTTCAAACTTGTCCGGATTTTTTAATGATTTAACTGTATTCGAATCAATAATTTCCGTATTTTGGGGAAATTAATTATTAAATTTAATTAAATTGGAAGAATTAAACTTAATTGACTCTAGTAATTTAATAGAAATAAATACTAGGTTAAAATGTTTGTTTGAACTGAATAAAATTTAATTTAAAACAAATAAAAAGCTTACTTGACTCAGAGTCAAATAAATCTTTTTTCTAGGTGCATTAAAAATTTTTATTTAGGTGAACTAAAAAATAATTATATGGTTAATTGAAACAACAATTTATTTAGTGTAAATACCTATTAATTTTTGTATAAATTAGTATTTACTTTATACATTAAAATGTATTTTTTTGTAAATAAATATTTATTAAGTGTGATAGGCAATGTTCGCAGTCGTTACGGCACGTGAATTAGTGACTGAAACTTAGGGTCAGTGGTTCGATTCCCAGCGCCTAGAGCGCTGGGGATGTATTTCTTTATGTACTTTAAATAAATATTTATTTAATATTACTATTGAAAAATATACGTTTAGTACAATTAATTAAATTAAAGTAAATTAGAAATAATTAAATGACATTTGGTATAAGGAAATCCAGAACAATATATTTATGTAGTGCAAATAAATATTCGATTGTCATAATTTCTTATTTAATAAAATTAAAAAATTTATAAAATTAAGAAAATAAAAACACTTATTTAGTGATAAAATACTGATTTGATACATTAAAATAAATATTTAGTAACAGTCAAGGAACGAACTTTTTGAGATGCAGGAAGTAATATGAAGAACTGGAATAAATTTTACAGTTTTATCCCCAGATGACATAATGAATAAAATTTACATTAAATTACGAAATATTTTCATAGATCTAACAGTTTTTCTTGATTGAGTAATTTTTCTTTTTTGTTTATAATATATCTCAATATTGGTTCGGATGTTTTGATTTTAAATTATTTCATCCTCAGTTTTAATTTAATGATTATTTCTAAATGATACTTCTGATTTGAAAATGCTGCATTTGTGTATTTAAGTATATTGAAAGTTATTCTGAAAATATTTTCTTTTTGTCCATAAAAAGAAAATAAAATATAACTTTTTACTGTCTTTATTTAATTGAGATTTGTTTTTTATCAAGGTACAAGAAAATGTTGTTTATCTCGTTTTATACTTGACAGTAAACTTCACTGCTTGCTAACATATAGAAAATGATGTTAATGACAAGAAAAAATGTAATTGTTATACAATTATAGATCTAAAGTAATTAGCGTTTACTCAAAAGTAATTATCTACATTTGCGTGAGGAAATTATTTAACAAGTTTAGAAAACGTTCAATTATTAGTTTGCAGAAAAAACACAATTGTTTGTTTGATAAAACATTGTTTACATATAATAAAAAAATTATTTCAGTTTTCTAATAATAAATGACTTTTCAAGAAAATAATGAAATATACATTTTTTTTATTTAATAAGTATAAATGAATATTGTTTATGTCAAAAATCATTCCTTAAATCTAAAGTAAACTTAGATCGAGATTAAAATTTTTATCAAAAAGTTAATTTTTAACGAATTAATTATTTTTATGAAATCATGTGTAGAATTTTTCATTCTAAATTCAGTTGTATCTGTTAGGTACTTAAAATAACTTTTAATATGACAGAATGTGAGTCACACTTTACGAGTAATTTGCTAATATGTACCCAATTTACGTAGATACATTTTTTTAAGTAACTGTTTTTTTATTCTGTGATGACGTGAGACAAACGGTTTGACATTTACAAGTTAAATTAATTGGATGGAAATTTTTCAAGAAAATTTCACTTTATTCGAGCTTGTTACAATATTTTGTCATGTTCCTTTTTTAATTATTCTTTAGAAATTTTTTTGTTTCTTTAATAAAATTTAAAAAATTAGCCGATTAAAATTTAATATAGAAAAAAATGTAGTCACCTTTGCAAAAAACATTATTTATTACATTTGATGAAATACAGAGTAAAAGTGAAATAAAGAAAAAAATATATGTAGAGCAAAGATATATTTCTTATATTGGACAAATTAAAGAGTAAAAATTGTGGTTAAGGGATAATGTGTTGAAATAAAAATAATTAAAATAATAAACATTAAATAATAATATAATAAATAAATAAATAAAATAGAATATTAAATAACATTTAATAAAGCAAAAAAAAATAAAATCCAAAAAATAATATAGAGCCAAAAAAGTAATATAGAAAAAAATAGCCGAAAAATAATAGTAGAAAAAATAATACAAAGAGAAAAAATCGCAAAAATAATATAGACCGAAAAATTAAAAACCTGAAAAACAAAGCAAAGCAAGAATAATATTCGAAAAAATATTGTAGATAAAAAAATAATAGCTACAGAAATAAAAGAAAGAATAAATATTAATCGAAAAATTAATATAGAGCGAATAGAGAAAGAGGAAGAATACCACAAGAATAATAGATAAAAATTGGAAAATAAAAGTAAAAGGGTTGGAAATAATTTTTTAGAAATCGATTACAACGTTTGTTTTGTCAAAGGGAAGATATCGAACAGTGGAATGTGCCCTAGTATGTAAATCGTGTATGAACTGATCGTTAGAACAATGACTCCGTTATATATTCTGTGCGTCGATTCTGGCACGGCAATTGGTCGATAAGTTACCACGGGATACCAAGGACATCACGGCTCGATAGTTTCCAATTCACTATTCCTGAAAATGTTCATACATATTTTTTTATATTTCCATTTTTTTTCTCTCTCTACACATCTATGATATGTCCACTCCCACGCTCTCAAAGGAGTGTCTTTCTTGCAACAAAAGATGGGACGACGAACTTGTCAGTTTGAAGAAAAATAATCCATCATAACTTTCTCTAGAAAAAGTGTCGTCATGATATAAAATACTTAAAACTTTCGTAATTATTTTACATTAAGTAGTAAAAAAATATTTTTTTAATGAAAAATCTGAAAAGTTAGCTATTATGCATTACGAACTTATTTTTTTAGTATTACTGTATAAATTAATTTTTGGGCAAAAGTAAATGGAAAAAAATTAGGGACCATGAAAATAGGGAAAAATAAAGTGAGTTTAAAATTAAAATCTATTTATATTAATAGTCGAACTCTTTAGATTTATTGAAGGATTATACAATAATTTATTATAGAATTACGAACAGCTTGTGATTCAATATGGAGATAATTTTCTCCACCTGTGAACGCCAAGGTTATCGCTAGATGGCAGTTCAGTTGGCATAACCAGATTCACACCTAGTGGCGACCTTGGAGTTTTCAAGTGAAGAAGTTAAGCCACCATTTTATCCTTCAAAACTTTTTTGTAATTAAAAAATGTGCAAATAATTTAATTTCACTTTTCTCTGACAAAAAGTATGTTTTTCAAATCAAATATTACTTCAAGGTTTTCTAGAAACATTTATTAAAAGGTACCAACCAATTCTATATTATTTGTAGTTTTATAAAAATGTTGTTATTAGTTTCAAACTGTTTTTTATTTTTTTTTTTAAATTTGTTGCAATTTTGTTTATTAAAAGATTACTTCCATTTCTAAAAATATATTATAGTAAATGTATAAATTACTGAAATATTTATAATAATTTTTATGTATAATTAAATAAATTAAGGGCATTTTGAAACATTATTTTTCACAGTTTTAGAACACATATGTTTTGTACAAAATATGACGTCATAATGGTTCAAATGCCCTTAAGTAATAATTATTTACAGTTAAATAAATTAAATAATTTTGATTTGTTTAATATATTAAATTACATATTAACATATAATAAATAATTAAATGAAAATTTATAGCTTCAAAATTTGTTAAAGAAAATTATTCATTTAGTTAATGAAGAGTTAGAACTTTTCGCTCGCAAAAGTTATGTCCGTTTAGTTCTGAGGTTTTGAGGCGTTTTCGTGACTTGAAACCGACAGGATGAGATTTTTTTTTTGACCTCTGATCGCAGACTTGAAATGCGGTTTTTCTGAACTCCATTTTTAGGCACGACTGTGCGATGGTTTTCAAGTGCAGATTCAATGATGGATAAAGAGAGAAGTAGAAACAAAAAGAAGAGAATAATTGATGGGTCGATTTAAAAACTTGTTCTTTAATGACAAGTTACATATTTGTATTCTGAAATTTTTGTTTTTACAAACTTTCTCAAAAAAATTAAAAATTCACTATTATCTTTCAAATTAAAAATACTTGAAAATAAAAATAGAAATTAAAAAAAACGTGGATTTAAAAATAAATTTGTTACTCGTTTGACATTTGTTCAAAATAGAAAAAAATGGAAATTATTATTATCGATGCAAGTGTGAAATTATAATATCGTTTTCGTTTTTTATTTCATTTCTTTATTTATAAGTTAAAAATTATCGTTACGCAGTTTATTGGAAATTATCGATTTACACAAATATTTTTGTTTGGTAATGAAAAGCGAATATTTAAAGAAAAAGATAAAATAATGTTTTGCATTACAAATGTAGTTTTTTTTAGAAATTGATAGAAAAATTAGATAAATTTGAAAGTTATAAAGCTACAAAGAATTCTAAATTTTTACTTTCTTTTGAATCTACTTTATCCTTTTCAAACAGTTCGAAATAATTCTTGCTTCGAAAAATTTTATTTATAAAAATGTATTGAAATTTAATGATAAATATATTATCGTAAAAATATTATGTGATATTACTATTTTTGTTTTTTCCGTCTATATTATATAATAAATTAAATATATTTGAAGCAATAACAAATTAAACAAAAATAAAATGAAAGTGATAAATAGAATAATCTAAAATAAAATAATTTATTTTATATAATAATAATGTACTGTAAAAAATTTATTTGATTCAAATAAACGATTACGATTACGAATTATCAAATAAATATTTGTTTCCTTTAAATATAATTTTTAATAAAAAAAGGATAAATAAATAAAATAATAATTAAAATAGTAAATAAATAAATTAAAGTCAATTAAATGGTATTTCATTTTAGTAAATGTTTATTTCATTATATAAACAAGCAATTGCTTATTTAAATAAAATAAATTTTTTACAGTTTATATCTTAGTTTTTATATATATTATACACTGTGTTCTAATAATTTTTACATTTTCTTTTTATATGCTTTTCTAAAAGTACTTTTCACTTTTTTTTGCTTTTCCTACAAAGAAGCTTTTTTTTATTTGTCTTTTTGTCGGCGATCACACATGATAAATGTTAAACAAAACTATTTATTTCTCTTCACGTGTTAAAAGAAAAAAACTCAGGAAACTTAGCGATACATTATTAAAATTTATACATATTATTTTATTATTTATAAATTTTACAAAATTGTACTATATATAAAAATGAGGAAATAATTTATCTCTTTTATTTATGGACTCTCTTTCTTGAATTTTTTTCCTCAAACATTTTCCAAATTAGTGATGTACATATGTATAGATATGTTTATATATATATATATATATAAATCAAGGGTTACTACTTTCCTTGATTGTGAATGATGTTATGATCATGAATTTATTATGATAATAGAAGTATATGTAATGTTAATGAGTTCCAGATGAGCAATGCCCATGACAAGAATATTATCTCGCGGGTGGAGATTCAATATTATGTCGCTATTTTAATAGCTTTCATTATTTTTCATTACTATTGTTTACTTACGCTTATTTTAATTTATTTATTTGTTTGTTAATGATGATAACGAAAATAATAAAAATACAAATTGCGTTAGTAATTTTAATAATAATAATAACAATAATACCATTAATTATTATTAATAAATTATTATTTTATAGATATTATAGTTTATTACAATTATAATATTATAATATTTATAAAATGATAATTTATTAATATAGTAATAATAATAATTAATAATAATAATAATTGTTATTATTATTAAAATTATATTATTATTATTTTTACCATAATTAGAATTATTTTTATTGTTATTATTATTTTCGTTATTTTTCTAAGCATTATAATAATCAGAACTTCTTCTTTTGCAATAATTTTTAAAGAGTAAAATTGCAGTTATCCTGAGTGAAGAAATATTTATTATATATCTTATCTTTCTCAGGAGTTGATATTTCGATCTTCATTAGTCCTTGCTCTATTTTTAATATTTAAATAGCATAATTTGCCTATATTTAAATGTTCAATGGATCATTGTTGCAATATGTAATCATCATTGATTTGTTGTCGATTGTTGTGTATCTTTTGTGTTTTGTAACAAAATGTATATGTTTATAAAAAGGAGAAAATACATTATTATACAGCTAATTCACGATGAGTAGGTATACATCGCGATTATTTGCAACTTTATATATATATATATATATATATATATATATATATATATATATATATACAGTGTTTGAGAAATCAAGACGAAATTTTCACCATTTTCGAAACTTCTCTTTATATTACGCTACAATTATAACAACTGCCTGTATCAAATTCATTTATTTATTATATACGCTTTCTCTTAATCTGCAAAAACTTTGCAATCGTTTGCAAACTTTTATCAGATTTTACATGTTTGACTGCTACACGTTAGTTTTGTTTCTTTATTTGTTCCTGAAGAATTACGGTTTTTAATGAATTAATTATTAGTATTTATTATTTATTATTTTTATAAGATATTTAGTTATCCATTATTTATTTAATGTTATTACAGTTATTATTGATATTATTATTATTATATTATTACTAGTAATATTTTTTATTTACAATATTCAGTTTTAGTAAATTTTTATTTTCTCTAACTCTGAATACTTTGAAAATTTATTTTTGTACTAATATCCCAGCGGGCACAAAGACAAAAAACGTTCTTTGAACGTCTGTAGAACGTTTAATGTCTGCCAATTTAAGTTTTAAGAACGTCTGAACGTTCCAAACTGTTTCAGAACGTTCGGACATTCTTAGAACGTAAATTGGCAAACATTAAACGTTCTACAGACGTTCAAAGAACGTTTTTTGTCTTTGTGCCCGCTGGGATATTATACTGAATAACTAGTATAGAAAACTACTAATTTAATAGTAGCAAATTACAAATTGAATATTTTACTATCAACACTGTAAAAAAAAGGTTCTAAATTAGAGCTGATTTCGGTATTAAAATAGAACAAAATTACGATTTAGTACCAAAATTGGTTCTAAATTAGTACCTTTCTTTTTACAGTGAAATTAGTAATTTTTCCTACTTTTAAATTAGTAGATTTCTATACTAAACATTAGTGCTCTTTATACTATTTAATAAGTAAACGAATAAATTCACACTCTCTAATTATAGTATAGGAAATTTTAAGAGTTAGAGAAGAACAAAAATTATACAGAAAATAGTATATGTAAATAAAAAAATATGTAATATAATTATAAATAAATAAAAATGAGAATAGATTAAAAACAACTGTAAATGAAATTTTCAGGAAAATTAAATTGATTAGATTACATTAATATTACATTAAATATAATATAATTAACCAGTTCTGTTACAAATGACGTCATGGTAGTTGCGTTTTCCTCAAGTAGTGCGACTTTTACTTGTGAAACATAGTTTATATTCATTTATCATTCTCAATAATTGCAATTAATCAAGATTTAAATTTTATACAAGAGAAATTAGAAATTAGAATTTTCGCTTTGTAAAGTTGACTTATATTTTCATCGCGTATAGTCGCACTCATCTCCTGAGAACTTGGAAATCGAGATGATTCCTTTTAGAAAAACGGGGCTACACGCAGTTCTATATATAATTTATGCGAATGATTCAGATGACGATGATGATCATTTTATTATAGAGGGCGAGTGTTTATTTTGCATTCAGAAGATTTACTTTGAATTCAAGAATAATTTGCACGCTTTATTGATATATTCTTTTCTTGACCAATCGTGTGGGTTACAATTTTGGACATTGGGCACAATCGTTTATATTAATTCTAAGTTCTCTTCTTTTGAATGCGTCAACTTTATTTTTATCGCTTGTAATAAATTTTGTTTTTTATATAGGAACAAAATTATTTATTTTAATTGAATTGAAAGTCTTTGAGGTCCAATAGTTAATTATTCTCAAAATTTATAGTATGCAGAAAATATTGTTTTGTTAAAATAACCGACTTGTTTTCGATTATCAAAACAATGTTTATTTGAATGAAATAATTTTTATTTAAGTCAAGTAAATTTGAAGCGTATTTCAACTATTAATACTTTTTGGTAATTTTTCCATGACTATTTGGCTATTTTTATAAGTAATATTGAGACTCAATATGAAGATGTTTTTCTCCATCTGCGAACGCCGAGGTCACCGATAGATGCCAATTTAGTTAACAAAACCACATTGCCACCTAGTGACGACCTTGGCGTTCTCATGTGAAGAAATCCAACCACCATTTTATCACTCAAAAACTTCATTATAATTAATAAAACGCAAAAAATGTTATTGGGAGAATAATTTAATTTATGTTTTTTATTTTTAACGCTTCTTGACGGTTTAAAATTCGGTTAAAAGATAATATTTACATAAAAATGTTTTATATTTCCAAAATTTATTAATTCTTGGAATTACATTCTCTGTTTTTCATATCAAATTCTGAAAAAAATTTCATAAAACAAATAAATAGACAAATTCTTGTTCTCAAAAAAGAAAAGAGTCTTTTAACTTTGTTGTTTAATTATCTAATATTGATCGTTCTGTGAATCGAGACTTTTTTCACCTTTAATATCATTCTGTTAATTATAATTGTATTTGTAAAAGAGAAAATAGCCAATATAATTTACTCTTCCTTGTATTTCATATATATACCTGTATTATATGTATAAATTAGTAAAACATGGAACAAAAAACAGGCAAATACTTTCTATCAAATTAGACAAGAGTTGATAATTGATACTTTTATCCATTTTATATTACACAATGTTATCTATTGTAATATGCTCTTGGTATATTATTAAACCAAAAGTTAAATAATTAATTGGAAACGAGTTAATGTATACAAACATTACAAACAATAAAATTAGTTTTAAATATAACATGAGAATATTATATATTTTTAATTTTGACTCTTTGTCTCTTTGTGAAATATAGAGATAATAGAACTAAAATATTGTCTTTTAAGTTTCAACTATTGTAATTTCGCAAAAATCACAAAACTGTCAAATAAAATTATTCATTGCAAACTGAAAATTATAGTTTAACAATTTATTACTTTCTCTCAGTTTTTATCGACTCGCAGTTATTGTCTAAGCATTAAGATAAAACGTTTTGACGAAAATTGCCCGAGAAGAATGTTAAATAGAGCGATTCTAACGTTTTAAAAATAATTGCAGGAAATTATTTTCGTTTTTTTAATTTTGATATTAATCTGCTAGCATTAATATTTTTTATAATTATTTAAATATAAATAATATAAATTTTTTTTGTTCTTCTTATTTTTATATTGTTTTGTTAATACCAATAATATACTAAAAACTTAATATAAATTCTCTACTTATTTATACAATTTTTAGAAGAATAAACTGAAATAAACTAAAATTAATATGTCGCAGTTTATGATGTAAATATTTATTTGTGCCAAATAATATTAATAAATTCAATTATTTTAATATTAATTAATACTAATTTAATAATTATATAAATACAATATAATTTCTAAAAAGTATCAATAGAAAATTCTTTGAAGGCCTTTTTAAAGTAGTTTTGGAAATATTTTTTTCTTTTTCAAAAATATTTTTTTGGTAATTATCAAATAATCCTCGCATGAATGAATGGATAAGGTTTTTTATGTTTTTTTAATATTTCTTGTGTACATACATCATTTATTTAGGGATTTTTGAGAAACAGAGGATAAACTTGACAGGAGGAAAATACACAAAGGAAATTTTAACACTTGAAAGATTCTCACAAGTAACCGAACCCGCACTCTGTAAATGATAATTTGCTGACCTGTTCCCTGCCTCCATTGTGAGAGAACTAGGGTCTTTAAACTTTTACAATTGTCATTCATTTTCAACCTGTTACCGCGTGTACACACATAAATATACACCCTATTCATTTTTGGAATTCAAAAATGTATTCTAAA
Organism: Leptopilina drosophilae; assembly: GCA_032873175.1. Taxonomy (NCBI): domain Eukaryota; kingdom Metazoa; phylum Arthropoda; class Insecta; order Hymenoptera; family Figitidae; genus Leptopilina; species Leptopilina drosophilae. The sequence goes on from CM065485.1 coordinate 12,718,345, forward strand.
TTTCTTTGAAATTTGTATAAAACATGTTTTTGAAAAATGTAAATATATAAATTAAAAATCTAAAAAAAATCCTGCACACGATTATTTACATGATTTGTTATGAAGTATTAAAAGGTAAGATAAAAAATTATCTGGTTTTTGAAAGAAAGCAATAAATGTTAAATATATACTTTAAAGGAAACGAAAAAGTACATAAATGTAGGAAAAGAAGTAATAAAAATAGAGAAAAAGAAATAAAAAATTGGGAAAGCAGAAAAATATGGGTTTTTAAAAATAATACCTCTGTTAAGTAAATGAAAAATTTAGATGCAGTAAACTATTAAAAAGCACTGCAGCTGAAGTTAATAATACGAAAAAAATGTGTCTAAATCAAAACCAAATAATTTTAAAAACATTTCTAAACAATAGTCCTTTAATGAATTATTTTAATCCATTTTGGTGTTAAAATAGTACCCCACAATTTTTTTGTTATGAAAATTGGAATGTTTATTAAATTTTAAATTTATGCATAAATTACTGGTAAATAAAATGGCATGATAAATAAAAGAAAAATATAGTGGATTAAATAAATGACGAAAAAGTAATTTCGATATAACAATAAGAAAGAAAAAGTGTTTAGTGCATTATTTAGAATATGCGATCTATTTTGCAGAATCTGGAGCAAGAAAGGCATCTTCTTCGAAGAAGATTGGAGGAGGCGAGGGACGAGAGTGATGCCCGAGCCTTGGAACTTGAGGCTGATGTTGAATCGTTGAGAAGCCAATTGGAAGAACAAAGCGAGCGTGCACGAAGAGCAGAACGGGATCAGGCGACTTTGGTCGCTGAATTAACGGCCCAGAACACGCGACTCGCCGATCAGTTGAGGGAAGCTGCAAAACAAGAAGAGCAACTGATCTTGGAAGTCAAAGTTCTTAGGGAAAAATGCGCCACTAGAAATAATACCCTTCAGGATCACGTTAGCAGTCTCGAGGTCCTTCGAGACGAGGTAAATCATTATCGCTTTAAATTCCACTCTTCTCTTCTTGAAGAGAGAACAATTATTATTATCGTCCTATTTTTTTATCTCTTGTTTCGAACACGGAAAGAAAATTATGTTACATTTTGTAAACAGTATTTCACAATTTGGGGAAAAAAGCGACAAAGCGAAATTTGGATATAAAAAAAGCTAAACAGTGAAAGGAATAATATGAAATTTAGTATAATTATATAAAATATCAAGAATTTTAATATTACTTTACTATATTATTTCTTCCACTGTTTAAGTATTTTTTATGTCAAATTTCCGTTTGTTTCGGTTTGTTCTCTCCGTGAAGCATGCACTTATATACTTAAAAAATGAATTATTTTTTACTTATATACTATAGCAAAGAAAAGAAAGCTTTAAACGCTAAATGTGATTTAGAGTGAAAATGTATTAATTTAATTTAATAAAATACAAATTATGAATTAAAAAAGATTTTTTTCTATTCTTCGAAAGAAATGACAATAAATATAAAAAAATGCGATTAGGTAAATGAAAATGAATAGAAAAAAAATTATGTAAAAATTATTCTCCATAGAAAGTGATTATTTAATCGAATTCAAAAGTTGACTTCTGATTCAATATGATGTTTAGGTGGCGTCTTTTTTCTAATTAGAAAAATCCACATCCAAATTGGCTAAAAGAGAAAAAAATTTAGTTTATGACGTACCTATTGGTTTTAATAGTGGTCTAGTTTCATAATAGTTTGAGAATTACTTGTTACTTTTTGAAGGTCAAACTCTAAATACCTGACTAATCCTTTTATTGCCTAAATGTTCTGCTTTAAGACGGAAAGTTTTCTAGGGCACAAGGTAATATTACTTTCAGAAATTATCCGAATTCTTTTAAAACTACTATCTTTCTTTAAAGTTTTGCAAATTGGTTTTTAGATTTTGGATTTTTAAAATAGGATAACTATTTTTTTTTATTTAAAAAGTGATATTTTTTGGAATATTTGATTAAAAATTTTTTTATTTTTAATAGAAAATTTATTTAATTATCGATTTTATTTTTATGTTTATTTTTATTATTTATTTTATTTCATTGAATAAAAAACTTTTAAATTTAATTAAAAAATTTGAATTTAAATATAAACAAAAAAATCAAATTTGATTTCTTGTTTTAATATTTAAATAATATTAAAAATTAGAAACATTTTTAATTTAAAAATTTAAACTTTTAATTTTAAACTTCATTAAGTTTTCCATTTTACTTTTTTTTTGCTTTTTACTTTCAAATTTTCATACGGAATATTTCAGTACTGTTTTTTTGCCTGACAATTTGTTATTGAAAAAAATTACATGAATAATAAAAATAAATAAAATAACAACAAAACAATAATAATAATAATAATAATAAAAATAATAATAATAATAATAATAATAATAATGATAATAATAATGATAATAATGATAATAATAGTAAATAAAAACACTATTAAAATAATTAATAATTAAAATGTTGTTTAATAATAATATATAAGTTTAAAAATGATATAGAATTTCTATTTTCAAATACTATTTTCCTCCTACACGTTAAATATCAGTAACGATTGATTTTTTTCCCAACGGTAGAACTTTGCAAAATATTTTTATGCCCTGAAGACAATGAGTTACACTTACGAAACATGAATAATTTAACTCGTTTATAATTAATTCCTACTGCATTTTATAAATATAATTTTTTCTTTATAAACATATTTCTGCTTCATTGTTATAAAAGAAATACCAACAAAAATTATAAAAAATATATTTTATTAGAAAAATTACTAAAGGTATTATTTTTTTCTGTAAAAATGAATATTCAAAGGTTTAAGATATAGAAAAAAGTTTCAATTTAGATAATAAAATTACGACTTGTTTGACAGTCTCGTGTTTAGACAAGTGTTTCTTTTGAAGTTTCTTCCTCAAATAAATTAATCACGTGACGAACATATGATTTTTTGTTTAAAAGAAGCGTTTTTTAGGAAAAAAAGTGTGGAAAAAAACGTCTAGAAATAATTTTTGGGAATCTTTATCACGATAACAACTCTTTTTTCGAAAAAAATAATGTATTTAATTGCTTGTTATTGTATTAATATAATAAATTAATTGATATTATTTTATTTGATAGATATTAAAGAACATTATTTACAATAAGATATAATAATTAATGTTAAATGAATAATAAATTGATATTATAATTAATTACTTTTATTTTTTATAATTTCATCACAAATTTAAAGTAAAAAAAGTGTATTTAAAGTTTTATTTTTCAATTGAAAAAATTTAATAACATTTTTACAAATGTGAAGGGGAATAATTTTTTAGTTTAACGATGCAATAATTAAAAATATACATCGATATAAAAGGAAGATATAAAATTATTGCGTATGTAACAAATTCAGTTCATTCGAAACAATCTAAGATTAGATTTTGGCCAAAGAGACATTGATGTTTCTTCATTAACAATATTTTTTCTTCATAGGTGCAATTAGTCTCGGCTCAAAGAACAGAATTGGAAAGGAGATCTCTGGAACTTCGGGAGGAAAGGGCTCGAGCCTTGGCAGCCCTCGAGGAAGCCGAAGAGAGGGCCGCGGCCTTGGAGCGACTAGGTAACGAAGCGGAACATCGAGCGAGAGTAGCCGAGCAAGAAAGGTAAAGTCAAACACACCAACTCACTTAAAGACAGACAAAATACACTTACATAATGTATATCATTATCGAGAATCTATAATATTCTGATTCCCTTGTCTCTGTTTTATAACACCTTATTTTATATTACATAGAGTACAAAACTGTAACTAGAGATATACAAGCGATTGATCGGTTCAATTCTATTACGACATTTGAATTATTGCTTTTGCAACGCCCACGCTTCATTTTCTATATAACCGGACACACTGCCTACTTTAATTTTCCACACTCTAAACACGTAGCTTCTTGATTTTTTTCTTAATCATTAAAAAAACGTGTACCGGATGTTGGGGACCTGCATGAGCGGAGTCGGGGCTTTTTTGTTTCAATTATGCGAATTTTTGCCAGTTTTTCATAGTCGTTTATATTTTTTTAAATACACAATTTTTTATACTGTTTTTTGAAATAATAAATTTTATTATTAAATTCTTTTGAAGAATTTCTTTGGATTTTTTTAAAAATAATTTAGTTTCTTTAATAATTTTAATAACAAACGAAATTAAAAATTAAATTATCGAATTTAAAAAAAATTTTTTGAAAATAATTTAATTCATTCAATGAATTTTACTAAAATATGGAAACTAATTAAATTCTTTTGAAGAATAAATAATATTAAAGATTGTGACAAGAACGGAATTCTTTCAAAAAATTGTTGTAATTTATTCAAGAGACGCATGCTTATTCTCGAAATCTTTTTTGACCAAATAGGTATTTGATATAAAACTACTTAACTTAAAATTCACATAATATGCACATTATTTGACATAAATTTCATTGCACACAAAAACCATTTAACATAAATATCATTTCTTATAAAATTCATTAAACAGAAAAATTATGTTACATAAGACTCAGATAACTTGATTCTTATTTGACATAAAAATTATGTAACATCAATTTCTATTGACATAAAAATCATTTAACATAAATTTCTTTTGACATAAAATTAATTTAACGTAAATTCTATTTGTTATAAAATTCATTTGACATCAATTTCATTTGGCATAAATGTCATTTAACGTAATTCTCATTGGACATAAATATCATTAGACATAAAATTAGCTTGACATAGATTTCATTTGACGTGAATATCATTTAACTTAATTATTATTTAACGTAAAATTAAATTTATATAAATTTCATTTGGCATAAATGTCATTTAACGTAATTCTCATTGGACATAAAATTTACTTGACATAAATTTCATTTAGTATATATCCCATTTTACATAATTTTCATTTGACATAAAATTCAGTTTTCATAGATTTTATTTTACATACAGATCATTTGACATGGAAATATAGGCTCGAATTTCAAAATTGGCGAATCACAATGTTGTTGATAATATCTAATTGGTTACTTTTGAAATTCGCGCCGATAATGTTATGTAAAATGTTTTCTGTGTAAAATGATTTTTATGTCAAATGAGAATGTTGTTGAATGACTTTTATGACAAATGAGAATTGTGTTAAATGTCTTTTTTGTCAAATGAACTTTATGTCAAATGAAAATTATGTTAAATGGGATTTTTTACCAAATTAAATTTTTGTCAAGAAAAAGTTATGCCAAATGAGAATTATAGTAAATGGAGTTTATGCTAAATGAAATTTATATAAATTTAATTTTACGTTAAATAATAATTAAGTTAAATGATATTCACGTCAAATGAAATCTATGTCAAGCTAATTTTATGTCTAATGGTATTTATGTCAAATGGGAATTACGTTAAATGACATTTATGCCAAATGAAATTGATGTCAAATGAATTTTATAACAAATAGAATTTACGTTAAATGATTTTTATGTCAATAGAAATTGATGTTACATAATTTTTATGTCAAATAAGAATTAAGTTATCTGAGTCTTATGTAACATAATTTTTCTGTTTAATGAATTCTTTGAAAAATAATATTTATGTTAAATGGTTTTTGTGTGCAATGAAATTTATGTCAAATAATGTGCATATTATGTGATTTTTAAGTTAAGTAGTTTTATATCAAATACCTATTTGGTCCAAAAAGATTTCGGGAATAAGCATGCGTCTCTTTATTGAAAATCTTCGATTTTATTAATAATAATTGTAATTAAAAATTATACTATTAAAATATTATTAAAAATATTCATAGAAAATTAAATTTTTTTAAACTATGTTTTTATTTTAAAGTTGTAATAAATAATTAAATTGAATAATTTTTAATGGAAATTTTGAAAATAATTTAATTACACAAAAAATTTTATTCAAATTTTCAAATTATCGTGTCTTTTATTAACCTCTTCACTGTCACTGACCTCTATAGCGGCATAAAAATGTCGTGCCCTGTATGTCTATGACTGCTGTAGTGACATCGAAAAAAACGGGGCGGTAGCGATTCTACGCAATTAAATTCTACAAATGAAAATTCAACACAGTAAACTCTACACGAGAAAACTCTCACTTTATATTTAGACAAGTAATAATAATTCTACGCAAATTAATTATACATAATGAAACTCTACGCATTCTAATTAAATAAAATATAATTTAATTAATTATTTAAAATTTTTCACGATTAAATACTACACCAATAAATTCTACAAAGTTTAATTCTACGCATGATAAAATATATTTTTTATTATTCTTTATAAGTTGTTAACTCTACGCAGTTAAATTCAACACCAGATAATTCTACAAAAATAAATACATTTTTTAAAAATTTTACGCAATTAAACACTACAATTCAAAATTCTACACAAATTTAAATTGGATTTTTTTTTCTTTTTTTCAAGGTCAATTAATAATAATTCTACGCTGATCAATTCAACATTAACTAATTCTACGCAAATAAACTCTACACGGTAAAACTCAACACAAGTTTGTTTATTTGCGTAGAATTAGTTAATGTTGAATTGATCAGCGTAGAATTATTATTAATTGACTTTGAAAAAAAGAAAAAAAAATCCAATTTAAATTTGTGTAGAATTTTGAATTGTAGTGTTTAATTGCGTAAAATTTTTAAAAAATGTATTTATTTTTGTAGAATTATCTGGTATTGAATAATAATTTAATTAAATTAAATATTACAATTGCTATCTGTAGACATTTTTCTCGTAGAATTATATTTGTAGAATTTCCTTGTGTAGAGTTTAATCTTTTAAAAATTTATTGTAAAAAAGTTAATATTTGTAGAATTTAATTGCGTAGAATTTTAAAAAAATCTATTTATTAAAAAGCATTTATTTGTGTAGAATTATCTGGTGTTGAATTTAACTGCGTAGAGTTAACAACTTATAAAGAATAATGTAGTATTTAATCGTGAAGAATTTTAAAAAATTAATTAAATTATATTTTATTTAATTAGAACGCGTAGAGTTTCATTATGTAGAATTAATTTGCGTTGAATTATTATTACTTGTCTAAATATAAAGTGAGAGTTTTCTCGTGTAGAGTTTACTGTGTTGAATTTTCATTTGTAGAATTTAATTGCGTAGAATCGCTACCGCCCCATATCATGTTTTTAAAAAAATATATTTTTTGAACATTTATGGCACAAAAACTTTATTTTCACTCGACTGTAAAGGGGTTAATTATAAATAAATATTTGATTATTGAAGTTCATTAAAAGTGTATTTGAAAATAATTGCATTTCTGAGAAGAATTTTATTATTTATAAGAAGTAATTTAGTTCTTGCGATGAATTTTACTATACTACATATACACTCATAATTGAATTGTTTTGAAGGATTTATTAAAGTTTTAGAAAATAATTGTATTCTTTCAAAAAGTTTTATTAAAAATAAAAAAATAGTATTGTTTCGTAGAATTTCTTAAAATTTTATAAAATAATTCAATTCTTTTGACAAATTTTACAATGAATTAAGAAAATAATTGGATTCTCTCGTAAAATTTTCTTCAAAATAGTAATATATTTTCCACAAACATTAGACTCAAAAAGTTTTTCATTTTTTTAAAATTAATTATTAAACTCAATAATTTTTCCATGTCAAGCATTTTTTACAAGTCGAATTTATTTCTAAAGCAAATTTTGATTTATGAAAAACAATGTTTATTTTTTTAAGTAAATTCTTATTCTAAATATTAATAACAACGTAATTTTCAGCATAAAAAAGAATTAAATTTGGATACCTATATAAAACTTAGACACAAAAAATTTTGTATTTATCTATTAGGTGCTTATTAGAGTTTATAATCTTGTGTCAACAATTTTTTCCGGGTTTCACCCAGAGAAAAATATTATTTAAACCAAATATATTTAATTTTATTTAAATAAATACGTATATTTGTCTCAGAACCAACTAGTCTTTTTATTTGTTTTAAATAAAATATTTATTCCACATAAATAAACATATATTTGAGTCCAATAAAATTTTATTTAAAATTTTAAACCAAATAAAATTTATTTGAAACAAATAAAAAGTTTAATTGGTTCTGAGACAAATAAACCATTTCTCTGGGTATAGAATTTTTCAATTTTCTGAATTACAATTCTTGAGGATTTTTTGTTTAATTCATAAAAAAAGGTTTTAGGATCATTCATATATTACGTCACAGGCTTAGGGGGGGTCTTTAGTTTTATGACGGACTATGTAAAAATTCTTAATTTCTATGTAACAAAATGTGACGTGGGGGGGAGGGGTAAAAAATTGTCCAAATTTACGTGACGTAATATGTGAATGATCCCTTTGAAATATTTTTCTATGTCGAAACAGTTTTTGGAAATTAGAAAAATGCTATTATAATGATTAATTATTATATTAATTATAAATTTTAATTAAATAACTAATTAATTTATAATTTTTGTGTCGCTTATATTCATTACATTAAACGCAATAATAATTTTACAAAGATATAAAAAATCTCAATATCTCGCCAACAACCTAACACTTTTAACACTCTGCTACTCTGACGTAATAAACAAATATGACATTATTATAGTAGTAAATAATATAAAGTAAATTTTACGGCTTTCGTCGATTTAGATCTTCTTGGTAATAAAAAATTCCTCATCCATTCTACTTTCTAAAAAGACCAAATTTCGAATTGAAAATAGAACATATGTGATGAAATCGAAAAGAAAGAATGGCGAAGAACTAAAAAAAGATTTTTCGCTCACCCATTGTGTGACTGTGGATAATGGAAAAGAATCCGTGAAAATTGATCTCCCAGGAATCGAATGAGACGCTACATCTGCTTTTTTTACTGACTGTTTATCTTTGTTCTCAGGGATGAGCTGTCGGCGGCTTTAGCGACGATCGAGGCCGAACGAAGAGGAAGATCAGGATCGATTCAGAAGCCACCGAGATCGCTGCAAGCGGAAATGGAATGCGAGGAGAGCGGAAGTTCCCTGGGGGAGCACGAAGACCTCAGAGCGGAAGTGACACGATCGTGTAAACGTTTGAGGGAGTTGTGTTCCCGACTGCGAAGGGGCGAGGACGACTCAGGTCTTCAGAGCGATTGCGATGAGTCGATGCTGGTCATTGCCAATGGTGCCGAAGCCGAGGTGAGTAAAATGTCCTCTCCAGGAAAAAAGATCCACCGACGATGATCCTTGATCCTTTCCTCCGCACGTCTCGCATTTCCTTCTACCGAAAACTCGCCCTTTTTTACTGTTTAACAGGGTGGTCGATGAAATTCAATAGCCAGATCTCTTTTGTTTCACTGCCGTCGTCTTCGTCGTCGTTGTTGTCGTCGCTTGACACGGGAAACTTAACTCTTGTTGAAAATTTTATTTCCTATTTTTTTAATTTTGTATATTTTACTTAGTTTGCACGTTTACATTTAGTTTTGTATTTTCTTTATTATTCAGTTTTTAACTATTTCAATTTATTGAAAATGTATTAAAAATAATAATTGAAATTCTGCGATGAGTTTTATTATATTTATGAAAATAATTAAATTGTTCTAATTAATTTTATTATTTATAAAAATAATTGATTCTGTAAAACATTTTAGTGTTTATGAAAATAATTGAATTATTTTAAAGAAATTTATAAAAAATTTGTAAATAATTGAAGTTCTGTGACATTTTTATTATTTATGAAAATATTTAAATGTTGAATATAGTATTCTATTAAAATATTTTTAAAGTATTGAATTCTTTTAGAAAATTTTATTTAAGTATTGTAGATATTAAAAATCTTTAAATTGTGGAAAATTTTTGAAAATAATTGAAATTTTATTAAAAATTGTGTTATGTATAAAAATAATTGAAATTTTGTTAAAAATTTTGTTATGTCTGAAAATAATTGAAATTTTTAAGAGAATTTAAAAACAAATTTAAACTAGAATTTTATTACTTTTGAAAATAATTGAATAAAATGAAAGTTCTATAAGAATGTTTTCAAAAATTATTAAAAACAATTGATTTAAAAAAGAATTTTAATTAAAAATTATAGAAAATAATAATTCATATTGAAAATAATAAATAAATATTCCATTTTTATATATGATGAAAATAATTTTAGAGAAATTACAGTAACAACTTTCTTATTATATAAAATAATGATTTTATCACTTGGATATCTTTAATTATTATAAGTTATTGAATTTAAAAATGTTTGAATTCAAGATGTTTGAAAATCTTAATTTCCATGGAAAAATAATAATGATTAAATACCTAGTTAAAAATGAAGTTATTGATATTTTCGAATAATTTTAAAATTAATAAAATTCGCAAATTAAATGTATTAGAAAATGTTTTTGAGTCTCGATTAATTTTTAGAGTGAATCACTAATATTCTTTAGGGTCGGGGAAAAAGTCAAAATTTTGTTTGGAATTGAGGGAGAAGTCAGGAAAAAAAAATTAAAGTTTTATGACTACTCTGTCGAATGTTCAAAACCTCGAAAGCTAATCTCTAATGCTTAAAATCTTAAAAATTGAAAATCTCGAAAATTCAATTAAACTTTTGTCTCAATTTTGATATCCTAAGAAAAACTGTGAATGCAGGAACACCGTATGTTAATTCTATCTACTTGTTTTCAGGCGAACTGTCCAGGAGCGCTGTCGGAATTAATCGAAGAACTCTACTGCCTCGCTTTGCCAGGAAGTGGTGGACCTGGTGAATTGGGTCTCGCCGTGGAACTTCATAGAGTACGAGAAGAACTCGAGAGTACAAAGGACCAGTTGAAGCAAACGCAGGAGGAATTGAAGCGAAGGGGCGAGGCTCTCATTGATATGACGAGTAAATTGAGTGTTTGTGAAGCAGAACTTCGTGGTGCACGTGAGGAACGTGATCGTGCTAGGGGTGATATCGAACACTCGGAACTCACTAAGGACGAGGTCCTTGCACAAGCTTATCAGAGTAGAGATCAAGCGGTGGCTAGAAAAAATAGGGTCGAAGTTGAATTGGCGAGGACACGAATCGATGTGCTTCAAGCGAATAGTCAACTGATGGAAGCGATTCAGCAGAAAATTGAGCTCAGCCAACAGCTCGAGCAATGGCAGATGGATATGCAGGCATTACTCGATGAGCACGTACGAAGTAAATTGACACCCGGTGCCTTATCTTCTTCCAATGGTGACGGTTCCGACATTGTCGCGCCAGCCAGGAAAAAACGTAATTCAAGTACCTCGAAAAAGAGATTTGGACTTTTTTGAAATTTACTCTTTTCCTTTTGACCGAATCAAAAATCTGGTTGAAGACGGAAGTTCCAGTGCTCCTATTTATAAAGATTTTTTTTCTTAATCTTATTTCAACATTTTTTAAATTTTTTATTTTTAAAGTTTTTTTTACATTTTTTATTTAAAAAATTATTATAAAGCGCATAATTATTTCATAATGTTTATTATGTAGATAGAGTTCAATATTTATTGAATTCAGTAGAATTTAATTATTGTGAATTTCCATTCAAATGAATTTTAATTTTTCGATTTCTTGACGAATCAAAATTTTTACTTAACGAAATTGTTACTTAGCCAAAATTGTACTCAACAAAATTTTTACTTTACTAAATTTCTATTTAACAATATTTCTACTTAACAAAATTTGTACTTAATGAAATTTTCACTCAGCAACAAGTATTAGAACTTAACAAAATTTTTTATTTTGCGAAATTTTTACTTAACAATATTCGTACTTAACAAAATTTTGTACTTTGCGAAATTTCTACTTAATACAATTTTTGCTGAGCAAAATTTCTACTTAGCAATATTTTTACTCAGTAAAATGTCTACTTAAAAGAATTTTTTTTCGCTTTACAAAATTGTTGTCAAACCAATTTTGAATTAAATTAAATTTCATTTTTTGAATTAAATTATTATTATTTTTTATTATTTCTTACTTTCTAAAATTTAATAAAATTCTACTAAACAATTCAATTATTTCTATAAATGATAAAATTCTTTGCAAGAAGTTAATAATTTTTCGCATGAATATTATTTTCAATACAATAATTATAACTAATATGCTCCGAAAAATTTTAATTTTCTCCAAAGAAATTTAATTATTTTCAAAAATTCCAAAAAACTTTTATCAAGAATTAAAGTGAGCTTAAAGGAATTAAATTATTATTAAAATTAATATTTCTTGATGAAACTTAATCATTACAAAAAATTTAACAAAATTCTTGTCAAGAATTTAATTATTTTTCAAAAGTTATAATATTCTTGTCAAAAATGACAAGAAAAATTTTATTAAAATTTTATTTTTTTACTAATTTTTATACAAATTTTTAATTTGCAAAAGCACTAAAATTTTTTACCAAAAAATTAATTCTTAAATTCTGTTAAATTGGACTGCATTAAAATTCTAATGAAATTTACAGAATTTAGTTAAATAAAATTTCTGTAAAAAGATGTACAAAACTTTATAAATATTCTGTGAAACAGTAATTTTATGTCTCAACATTCTGTTGTGCAAAAATTCGAAAAATAAAAATTCAGTTTAAAAAGTTAGTTAAGTGAACAATTCAAGACAATGGACATTTTGCCAAATGACAATTGAGTAAAACAAAATTGATTAATAAAGAGTAACATAAAATTTAGTAAGATAAAAATTTAATTAAATAGCAATTGAGTTAATTACTTATTAGCATTAAGAAATAATCATGCGCTCTTATTTTACCCCCATAAAACTCGGAGAATATTTTAGAATATTGTCAAAAAATGAAATTTAAAAATAAAAAAAAATTGTCTCTAAACATAGGAATCACGACGAATAAATATAATTTATTCCTCATAGACTTCTTCAGTATTATTAACGACTATTTAAAAAAGCAAATATTTTCAGCAATTTTAATAGATCCTGTTATTTATTGAACTGAAAATTTCGCAATGACTTCTTCGTGATTTTAAACAAAATAATTTGACAATATGATATTCTGTCTTTGTTTTATGAAATTGGTGAGAAACTCACTGGGGCATGAATGCATTTTTTTTATTATCAATAATGAGCATATTGTGTCGTTGAATTCACGACAAAAACCTAGGGAGCAACGGAAATGTTCTTTATCCAAAATGATCTCTTCTTTTTTTTCTAAATCATATAATCTGAGTTTGTGACTCTCGGATTTGAAGAGCTGAGATTTATTTTCTTTTATTTATATAATTATTATTATTTTTATTATCCGTCCAACGGAGTGTGAAGCAACCAAAAATTGCGCGAGTGTAAAAATCTTTGAAAAAGTAGGAAATTTTGAAAGAAAATTTTTATCCTTTTTTTATACGATATAGTGCAATATTAAACTTGAATGGACATGTGTACTTAAAATGAAAAAAAGTAGTGCGTGCCTTTTTTGCAATAAAAGTGAGAGAATGAAGAATTATTGTTAATATATACATAAATATATATATATATATAATTTTAAGAAACAACGACTAGATAAATTTGTAAGATATTAGTTAAAAAAAGAGAAAGAGAGAGTGATGAACGCGCATTTGAGTTGATCGATAAAAATCGATTTTATTCAGTGTCGCTTATTTATTTAATAAAAAGAAAACAATACAAATATAAAAAATTTTTGGTATTTATTTGCAATTTGTTCATTTTTTGTTTCACTGTTCATCTTATTAATTGAAAAAGTGCACTTTTTTAAATTAGTTTTTCTATTTTTACATTTTTTGTTATTTTTATTTTATTCTATTATTTTTTTAGTTTGTGTACTTTTTTAATAGAGTTTCAGTAGTTTTTATTGAATAAAGTAAAAATAACTTCTCATTTTTTGTATTTTTTAAGTTAAAAATAACTTTCTTAGTTTCAGTAATATTATCGTAAAAGAAAATAGAGAAATAAAAAAAGGACTAAAATTAGTAAGGAATATAAAATCCATTTTCTATATAATTTTCCCGGAATTTTCTATTTTTCTCTCGTCCTTGTCTTTCCTTTATTTAAAGACAGTCAATGATAAACTACCCTGTCCCTCTATTTTCATTACTTTTATGATAATACTCACACAGGGTTTCTAATTGATTTCGTCTTACGAGTCAATAATACCATTCAGTACTTTGACCTTCACTGCGAGGTCAAGTTGTGAAAAATAATACAGAAATCATTTTTTTCTCTTCTAAAATTTAATATAATTAATATTTATAATAATCTGGAAATTATATTTCATGCGCAAAATATTAATTCTCATTCATTCTTTGGTAACGTAATCGCCAACGACGTTCATTTCTCGACCAGATGAATTCCAAAGGACATTAAACAACTGGATTTATTTCAGGTAATTAAAAAAATAATATTATTAATAGAAAAAATAGAGAAGAATTATTTTCAATAATAATGGATATTATTTATAATAAATAGAATAAATTATATATCAAGTATTACAAATAGTTTTTGATTATAAAACAGTTAAATGTCTTGTTTGATAAAATATTTTTGTTATTTATTAAATATTATTTAACATTTTGTAATCAGAAAAAGAACTAAATTGTTATAAAAAAATATAATGTTCATAAAATTAATTATTTTATTGAAATACTAGCAAATATTATGCACGAAATGTGGTATTTAATTTATTATTATTCTTATTAAAATAATTTTTTAATTTCAATTATTAATTTTAATTTTGTAATGAATTTAGATTTAAAATTTTAAAAAATTCATTTATTTACATAATTTACACTATCTTTTAAAAAAATATTTAAAAAAGTAAAAGTAATCTATTTTCAAAAAGAAAAAAAATTGTTCAAAAATTATCAAAACAGTTTTTTTAATTATCAATTTATTTTATTAAACAATTTTTTGACACTTTAATATCAAAATATAAATTAAATTATTTGACCGAAATTTATAGTGTTACAATTCAATATGTCAATGTGAACCGAATTTACATTTAATTTCTTTCTCCGCAACTGCTGGTGGTCTTACGATGAAAATTGCAGGACTTGTAAATTACACTTGTAACTTCTTTTGACAAAAAAATTAAAAATAACTTTTTCAAAAATGAAAATAAAAAAATTTGTTCTCTAAAATTTTTTTATTTTTGAATTTTTTTCATAGTGTATCTAAAAACAAATCATTTGAGACTTTGAACATAAAAAGATTTTACATAAGCTTCATAAAAATTTTTTGGCTGATATCTTCAGCTTTATTAGTCTTTAATATACATATATAAATAAAACTTAGTATCACAACAATTTTATTAAAAAGATTACATTTATTAGTATTTTATTGAACACATCATAATCACAGTTTTGTGTTCAGCAATAAAAATATTGTACAATGTGAGATTCTTTTTTCAAAACTTTATTATATTAATTCTGTATTTTATATACATTTTACAATAATTGGTTTAAAATTTCTGTTGTTAACGTTTTCTTCATTCCCAGCAAGTATCGTTATGTAACTGTTATGTAACAATGATAAATTATCTTTCAACATATAAATGTTAACATATATAAGTATAAATATTTTTTCAACAAATAATTTTTTTCAACGCATAGGTAAATATTTTTGTGACTAATAAATATTTTTTTAACGAATAGTTCTATAAATATTTTTTCAACATCAATCATATTTTCTAATGGATAAACAAATTTTTGTATCTATTGTCTGAGTTTCTGTTACTAACAAAAAAAAAAAAATTTTCTGCATTTTTGAAACTATTGCTTAGAAAATAATTCGTTACTTTTTTTTAATGTACAAAAATGTTGTTAAGCAACAAAAATAAAATAGTGTTACAATAAAAATTTTTATAATTATATAAATTCCGTAACAATTTTTTTTTAATTTCTACCACAATGGGTACTAAAAATTTCAGAATAACTAGATAGTTACAGAACATTTTTGTCACTGTTAAATGTGTTTTTTTGTTTTATTAAAGTTACGTCACAGAAAAATTATTTATTTTTAAAAGAATTTTGCAACAATTTAATGAAATATTTACGTAACTATTTTGTTGTAAAAAAATTGTTAATAAATTATTCTACAAGTAACAGTTACATAACGTTACATATTTCCTGGTTTTTTGAGACAATATTTACATTTCTGAAATTGTTTGCAATATTATCACTAAAATACTTTTTAACTTTTGGAACATCTTTATAAATACTTTGATTAGAAATAAACGAAAAAATTTTCATCATGTTAGTTACGAAATACAATTTTCTTTTTTTGCATTTAATGAAATTAATCAGGTAATGTAATAATTGACATTAATATCATTGGTATTTATCTTTATTTTTCTTTTCTCGTTCTGGATAGAAAAATATTCAATACGTATTTTTTTATAATTGTCAAAATTCTCGAAATTTTTGATTTTTAAAAGTTTATCTACTTTATAACTGTTTTTTTTACTTTTTTATTTTTAACTTTTTTTTATCTTATAACTTTGAAAGTATTGAGTATAGAAAAATGTTGTCAAAGGAAAAAAATGTTTATAAAAAAAATTTTAATTACGTAAAAATTGAAGAAAAGCCAAAATTTTATTTCTGTGACAACTTTTTTCTAAACTCAATACTTTCAGAGTTATAAGCTATTGAAAAAGGTAAATTTAAAAAAATCCAAAATTGGGAAAATTTATAACTCAAACATTTTGGCAATTATGGAAAATTTAAAAAATACGTATTTAATATTTTTCTATGCAGAATTACAAATTTTGTATCAATGTCAATTACGATATAAATTACTTTTTTCGTTTTTCGGAATTTTTCGACAAATTTTTCAGATAAATTTTTGTTCCCTTTTTCTTGAAATTCAAATAGAAAAAAATTGCGATAAAAAATATATTTACTCGCTATCAGCGAGCATTCGAATATTTAACCAAAAATAGAAAAGATTCGTATCTTTTTCATCGCCAATCCAAAGTGGGTTATCTTCATTCTCCTTGAAACTCGTTAATTTATCATCGGGTAAATATTTCTCCAAAAGTTGAAGAAACTTGACACTTTCATTTTCACAGTCACCACCACCATCAACATCATCATCATTAATTGATTTAGAGTTAATAACAATACGATTTTCTTTATAGGAATCAAAATTTTTAATTGTCGTGTAATCAATAGTTTCAAGTGAAAATGGACACAGACCACAACTCATGAAACCAGCACGTAGAAAGTCATTGTCATAGGACAAAATCCATTGTTTGCTTTAAAGCAGATGAAAAATCTTCCTTACGAAATTTTCTACTAAAATTCTCCTCATTCCATTGATTAACAATATCCTTCCAGGCAAATTTCATTGGTTGAAAAAATGCCACTGTCAATGGTTGTATAATGTGCGTTGCATTCGCCTGCAATGGTAGCAATTCAATTTTATTTCTCTCGCAAAATTCACACAATGACATTGTCAAATTTGTGGAAGTCTTGTCAATGTAGAGAATAATTGGTAGCTCTATTTGATTTTCCAAGAGCCAAGGATAAAAAGTATCGGCAATATAATCGTAGAATGTTTCCCCAGTCATCCAGCCATTTGACGAATTTCCATGCACCCAATTATCGGGAATACTACTTCTAATACTTTGCGGTGTCCTTTGATAGCGAAACATCACCATCGGTGGTGCAATCGTTCCACTCGCATTCACAGTAAACATTGTCGTTAAACATTCTCTATCGTTGCTTTTACCTAAATTGCTAATTGCCTTTGAGCCACGTTGTATTAGGATTTTATCGGCTTCGGGATTGAGAAAGAAAGCCGCCTCGTCGCAAGTGAAAACTCTCGATGGATGAATATCCAACAATTGTTTTTCCCCGAGAAGTCTATTCGTCTCTTGGAACCAATTTTTTAATTTCTCTTCATTTAATGTTGCGCGTCTTTCGCGTGTATTTTCATCGATTGTTCGCGTTAGCTTGGAATGGCGGCGGATAAATTTTTTCATACCAATGACGACCTGGTCGACCATCGCTGAAAGGCGTTTTTCTCTTTACAATTTTATTCACTAGTATTTGTACACTGTCCAAAATCTGTTGCTTGGAGAGAGTGAATCCTTTGTCGCTAATCATTGTGAAACCATGAGACGAGATCACTTTCCTCTTTGTCTGTTAGCACTAGTGCTGGACCTTTTTTCGCTGATATTGGCGATTTACCAGTGTGTTTGTACAAAAGTGTCGTCCTTGGAATTTGATAAATTTTACTTGCATTCCTTATTGACATGCCGGTTTTTATTGCTGCCAGAGCCTTTCCCACATCTTCCTCGGTGTATGTTGGCTCTCTCGTTGAGTGCTTTTTTACTATCTTCGACATTGTTTCTTTCCTGGAAAAATAATTGCAAAATTATTATAGTACAGTAACTTTGCTATTTCTGACAATATTGAAAATGTTATTACTACGAATGTAAGTAATATTATAATTTTTCATTAACTACTATTTTTGTTATTACTAATTTTATACAAGGTTGACACAAAAATTTAATTTTGTTTTTCCCTGCGACTTTTTCCTAATTTCCAGTCCAAATTTTGACTTTTTTCCTAATCCTAAAGAATATTCTGATTAGTTCTAAAAGTCTAAACATGATTAGATAACCATAAAAATGTTCTATTGCATATTTACAAGTTTTTTTTATTGGAAAATTATTCGAAAGCATCAATAACATCTTTTTTAAATAAATATTTAGTCATTATTATTTGTTCGTAGGAAGTAAGATTTTAAAATTTCAGATTAAAACCCTTTTAAAATTCAATAGTTTAAAAATATTATTATAAAAAAAATGGAAAAATCGATTACTCCGATTCTTCAATATAATTATTTCCATCATTTCAATTCAAATTATTATTTTATATAATAATTTTTAACTAAAATTCTTCTTTAAATCAATAATTGTAAATAATTTTTGAAAAAGTTTTTTGAAAATTTTTAAATCCATTTGTTTACAATTCAATTTTACGAAATTTCGATTATTCGGAAATTCTTCAACAATTGAGAATATAGAGAAAAATATGAAAAATTTTAATTTTCAAAGATTTTAATTTGCAATCTTGATAAAATTTAATTGTTTTTAAAAATTTGGGCTACATATTTGCTTTTAATATTCAATTATTATTATTCAAGGTTTTAATTAAAATTTATTTTTCAATTAATTTTATTTGAAAATTCTCTAAGAATTCAATGATTTAAATACAATATAAAATAACTTATTTGATAATTTAATATTTCTTAAAATTGAATTCACATAGGCAAATAATTTGATCAACATCTTTTTAAATAATCAAATCCATTTAAAGAGTTTTAATAACATTTTAAAAAATAATAACATTTTTCGAGTAATTTGCATTTGTTTACAATTTAATTTTACGAAATTACGATTATCCGGAAATTCTTCAATTAAATACTATATTAGAAAATAAAAACTTCAAATAATTTTAAAAATAATTGAGTTAAACATTTTTAAAAAAACTAATTCTACAGAATTGTGCTTTAAAAGTATAAAAATTCAGATTTTTATAGATTTTAATATGAAACCTTTTTAAAATTCAAGTATTTTTAAAAATGAATGCTATAATGCATTTAATATTTAAATTATTATCTAAAATTTTAACTAAAATTTATTTTCACTTCAATTCTTCTTAAGAAAATTCTATAAAAAATCAATTATTTAAATACAAAAATAAATAACTTATTAAATTATTAAATGTTTCTTAAAATTGAATTCTCATGAAAAATTTTATTAAAAATTTGTTAAATAATGGATTTCTTTTCACGAATTTTAAGAAAATTTTTAAAGATTACTAAATTTTTCGAAAAATTCTACTAAAATTGTATGAAAAATAATTAAAGTTCTGCAATGAGTTTTACTATTTATGAAAATAATGAAATGTTTCAGTAGAATTTTGTATGAATTTTTTTAACTAATTGAATTTCAGAGAAGAATTTTATTATTTAAAAAGATAATTAAAATTTTGAAGAGAATTAAAACAAATTTTTTTCAGATAATTGAATTTCTGCAAACATTTGTAACTTATCAAAAAATCAATTTTTGGTATTTTTAACTAAAATTCTGTTATAAATCCGTTTGCACCACTATTAACTCACTAATAGTTAGAAAATTATACATTTAAAAATTAAATTAATTAAGCAAAAAAAAAATTAAAATTAAAAATAAACAAAAAAAATTAAAAAAAAAAATAAAATTAAATAGTTTAATAAATTAATTATTACATTTATAATTTTACATTTAGTTATTCTAAAAAAATTTGAATTCAATTTTTCCAAACGATTGAATTATTTTCAAAAATTTTTCGATATTCAATTATATTCAATATCTATAGGTACTACAATATTTTCCCAAAAGAATTCAATTGTTTAAAGAAAAATTATTGTAAAATTCTTTGTAAATATTCAAATATTTTCACAAATAATAATTTTTAAAAAATCATTATAAAATTCTTTGGAAAAAATTATGATAAATAAATTGTATTATAATAAATAATTATAAATAATATATTTAAATATTTAAATATAATATAAATAATATTATAATATAATAAATAAATTAAGATAAGATATGATAAACAAATTTTAGAAGAATTCAAGATTTTTCTGTACATTTTTAACTATATTTCAGGTACAAATTATTAAAATTGCATGTCAAACTTAAATTCTGTTTAGAAAGTATACTGAAAAAAATTATACGTGATTCAATAAACGATTGTTTCTATTATCAAAGAAATTTTTATTTGCATCAAATAAACAACAATTAAATCGTATTTTATTTAAATTCTGAAATTATTAAATACTAAAAATATCAGTTCAAATATAGAATTCATTTGAGTTAAACAAAAATTCTTTGATTCAAGTAAACATTTTATTAGACAATAGACTAGAAATTAGTAATTTTAAATCAAATAAAATTGTTTTCACTGTACATTATAGACATTTTGTACAAATTAATTATTTATGATTTCATTTTTTTGTAAATACCTTAAAAAGGTTATTAGTACCCAATAGTAAAAAAAAATTTCTAGTCTTTTTATATAATTTTTCTTTGAAAATGTTAACGAAAAGAATTCACAATTATGACTGAAATTTCAGTATTGTTATCGTACACATTTTTCCGTGTACGTTAATCCGACCACCTTAAAAGATAAGTTAATGATAAAACATATCTTTTAAATGATTTTTTGTTTCCTTTCATAAAAAAGACATCACGTTAAGCAAAAATGTTTAAAAATAAAAGTTATACTGTTTTTTTGCGAACAAAAGAATTTGTTTTATAAAAATAAATTTTGAAATACTTTTTCCGCGATTTTGCAACATACCTTGACATTAATCAAAGTAAAACACTGATCACCTTCATTATTATATTGTTCTACACCGCGCGCAAAGTATACAACTGGTAAAAAATCGATTTCTTTTCTTTTTATATATCTACATTATTATATTTTTATGATAAATGAGAATATAATTACAAAATAATATTCTTCAATTCTTTAAAATTTCAAGTTCTAATTTTTTATAGACAAAAAAATAATAAAAATAAAAAACAGTAATAGTAATAAATAAAATAATAATAAAAAATTAATAATAACAGTAATAAAAAGAAGAATAATAAGAATAGTGCATTTATAAAATGAAACTGTATGTTTATTTATGATTTAAAACACGTTTACGAGCTGAGTCAATGATTACGTACATAAACATTTATAACGAGTACGTTAATTAGACCAGTTTTATTAATTTTCAACAATGACGTATTTAATTGACGAGTGAATTATTTCATTGTAAGATGTGATAATATTGTGAATTGATGAGAAATTAAATTGAAATGTTTCAGTTTATTTTTGATAAGAAAATGGTATTTTTTGGGAAAGTATTTCTAACTTACCTTTCCTTATTAGCGTCACGTTACATTCTATTTAGTGCATTGACTGTCTACAGTGAAATATTCTAGAAAACAATGGTTAGATGGCGCCATGTACTAGGGAGTAGAGAAATCTCTAATATCTAGGGAGAAAAAGATTAATCGAAATTTTAAAAAATTTTGTGAAAATATTTTTTAAAGATTTTTTTTATAATTATAGTATAATATACTTTTAGTTCATATTTTGTATCTTGAGACTATTGTTGAATGATACTGATGATCAAAAAAGAACTTTCCTACTTTACCTTAAATATTTAGACTTAAAAAAATTATGTTTTTCAGTGACGGATTCAGAATTTACTTCAGGGAGGGGGGGTCATACATAGATGTGACGAGCAACGACCATAATTAGCTGACCTCCTTTTTTAAATGTAAATTTTTTGCCCCAGGGGAGGTGCCATGCCTTCCCTTGGATCTGTCACTTACATTTTTAATAATAAAAATGCATTCAAAACAATAATTATTGTTGATATTTTTTCCTTGATCAGTAACTGTTCTGTTTTCCTTGATCAGTTGCAGACTTTGAAAAAAAATCCTAACATTTTTACCCCTCTAGATTTCTTTAAATTAGATTTTGTCATTCAATTCCTATTATTCAGGCAATAATGCCCAATAAACACAGGCACACAAAAAAAAGTTGTCTGTTCATTGAACCAGACATACATACATATCTTATAGTAATTTTGCCCGCTGAAAACGAATCTGAAGTCAGAATTGCTCCATCACCCTCAGTTTTTTTTTTAAATCGACAAAAACTACCTTAAATTCAAATTTTAAAGTAAAAAAAAAATTGAAGAACAGATTTTCTCTCTAAAACAAAACAATAAATTTATCTACTTTTGCTACAACAACTCAGAAACAATGTCAACATTGCTTTAACACCCTTTGTTTTTTATTAAATCGAAAAAACTACCCCTAAAATGTAAAAATTCAAAATTATAATATAAAAATCCGCATTGGTTATCAAAACAACAAAATAAATTTATGTACTTTCCTTCCAAAATTTCAAAAGCAATATCAAAATTACTTTATCACCCCCTGTGTTTTTAAATTGAAAAAACCACCCCTAATATGTAAAAATTCAAAATGTATAATAAAAAAAATGAAAAACCACATTGTTTTTTAAAATAGAACAATAAATTTATGTACATCTCTTTCAACAACTTGAAAGCAATGTCAAAATTACTCCATCCCTCTCTGTTTTTGTTATTTGAAAAACCTACCCTTAAATTAACAAAATAAAACTTTAAAGTTAAACAATTAAAACCCACATTGTTTTTCAAAATAGAACAATAAATTTATGTACTTTTCTTTCGACAAGTCAAAAGCATTATCAAAATTGCTGTATCACCCTTTGTTTTTTTTTAATTTAAAATACCTACCCTTAAAGTTACAAACTAAAAAAATGAAAAATCACATTGTTTTTTAAAATAGAACAATAAATTTATGTACTTCTCTTTCGACAACTTAAAAGCAATGTCCGAAATTGTGATATAAAAAATATTAAACTTTAAAAAAGATTATATCGAATTTAGTATAATTATATCAAATATGATGAATTTAAATTGAATTTTAAATATTTTAATATAACTTTACTAAATTCTACATATATTTATTTAAAGTTTAGTATTTTTTATATCAAAATTTTGGTTTGTTGCACTTTTTCCCAAAATTGTAAAATACTTTTACAAAACTTAATATACATTTTCTTTCAGTGTACATATTAGGGTAGTTATTTCATTTTGAAAAAACAAAGGGTGATGGAGCAATTTTGATAATGCTTTTAAGTTGTTAAAAAAGAAGAACATAAATTTATTGTTCTATTTTGAATAACAATGTGGTTTTTAATTTTTTTACTTTAAACTTTTATTTTGTTAATTTAAGGGTTGGTTTTTCAATTTAAAAAAACAGAGGGGTGATGGAGCAATTTTGACATGTTTTTGAGTTGTCGAAAGAGCAGTACATAAATTTATTGTTCTATTTTAAAAAACAATGTTGTTTTTTCATTTTTTTAGTTTGTAAATTTAAGGGTGGGTTTTTTAAATTAAAAAAAACAAAGGGTGATAGAGCAATTTTAATACTGCTTTTGAGATGTTAAAAGAGAAATACATAAATTTCTTGTTTTGTTTTGAAAAACAATGTTGCTTTTAATTTTTTTTACTTTAAAATTTTATTTCGTAAATTTAAGGGTTGGTTCTTCAATTTAAAAAAACAGGGTGATGAAGCAATTTTGACATTGTTTTTGAGTTGTCGAAAGAAAAGTACATAAATTTATTGTTCTATTTTGAAAAACAATGTGGTTTTTAATTTTTTTACTTTTAAAGTTTTATTTTGTTAATTTAAGGGTAGGTTTTTAAATAAAAAAAAACAGAGAGGGATGGAGCAATTTTGACATTGCTTTCAAGTTGTTGAAAGAGATGTACATAAATTTATTGTTCTATTTTAAAAAACAATGTGGTTTTTCATTTTTTTTATTATACATTTTGAATTTTTACATATTAGGGGTGGTTTTTTTCAATTTAAGAACGCAGGGGGTGATAAAGTAATTTTGATATTGCTTTTGAAATTTTGGAAGAGATTTACATAAATTTATTTTGTTGTTTTGATAACCAATGCGGGTGCTTTTATATTATAATTTTGAATTTTTACATTTTAGGGGTAGTTTTTTTCGTTTTAAATAAAAAACAAAGGGTGTTAAAGCAATGTTGACATTGTTTCTGAGTTGTTGTAGCAAAAGTAGATAAATTTATTGTTTTGATTTTAGAGAGAAATCTGTTATTCAATTTTTTTCACTTTAAAATTTGAATTTAAGGGTAGTTTTGTCGATTTAAAAAAAAACTGAGGGTGATGGAGCAATTCTGACTTCAGATTCGTTTTTCAGCGGGCAAAATTACTATAAGATATGTATGTCTGGTTCAATGAACAGACAACTTTTTTTTTGTGTGCCTGTGTAATGTACAGTATAGTAAACAATAATAATTATTACCTATTGAAGAGACTGAGGCTAAATGTTAAACAATAAAAACAGTTAAAATTCATTATCTTTCGATCATTCATTATTCGAACATTCATTATCTTTCTTTCTTTCATTATCTTTTTTTTCGAATGAAAAAATTCATTTTTGTAAGAGTTATGGAGGGGGAAAGAAAAATCAAAACTTTTTTTCTCGTAAAACCACTGGATCGATTTTAATGAAATTTATACGTGTTTTATTAAATTAATAAGAGGAATTTAAAAAAAAAAATGTCAAAAAATTTTGCCCACAAAAAAATAAAAAAAAAGTTTGTATTTTCAAAAAAAAATTTTTTGGTCTTAATTTGAAGATACTATTTTGGAATTTTTTAAAGAAAATTCTCCAAAACGTGTACTTTTATGAATTATTTTTGTTAATTTTTTTAATTGGGTACCACATAGTGAAAAATTAAAATAATGCTGCCAACATGTAACAAAAATTTACAATCGCTAGGCTCGTTCAAATAAATAGTTTTTTTATCATATTCTGTTTATTTCTGTCGTATCCATAATGCAAAGTGTGTTTCGACCCTAAATATGGAATATTTTATGTCAAAGAAAATTTTAACTTTTAAGTACATCTATTAAATTTATTTTCCTTACAAATTTTTTGGTAATTGGGTATGACTCCGTCAGAAAAATTACAATTTGCATGGGATCTTTGGATTAAGCTCCCACATAGCACAATATCTTGCTGTAAGTTTGTGGTGTGGATTACACGTATAGTTTGTAAGGATAGGGTTGTATACTTGTGGTAAACTTTAAATTTCTGCCACTACCGTAAGCTTACAAGTAAAGGTTATTGTAAGCTTACATGTAAAGGTTACTGTAAGTTTACAAGTAAAGGTTATTGTAAGCTTACAAGCACGCTATATGAATCTACTTTTTTCATCGTCCTTATATACTAAAATGGAATCTTTCTTTACCGCTTGCGAGAAAAAAATGCAATATTTTGAAAATTAAAAATTTCAAATATTTCTCTTCAACATACTTTAGAATTTTAAAGAGTATTTCAGTATACGTTAAAGACTATTTTACAATTATTTTTTAATTTATAAGATGAATAGAAAAATGATAATATTTAATTAAAATAATAACTAAGTCAATAAAATTATTTTCTGTTTATTATTGTAAAAACATATTTAACGATTAATAATTATATTTTATATTTACAAAAAGATTTTAATCCTCCAATATAATTCACAAACACTGTACAGAAGAATTTGTAAATGAACGGTGTTTAAAATGACTGCAGGTCGCGTTTATCGCCTGAGAGTATGCGCATCTTTTCTGCGCACCGTTTTCCTCGACTCGTCGACGAAACTTTCTATCAAAGTGTTACAATAATTCCACGACTTTTTTTCCGCTAATAGGTTTATAAAAGTCCTCGACTTTTTTTAGAGAATTTCTGCTAAAATCATAGAGTATTTCTATAAGTTTATAAAGAATTTTTTCATATCCGAGAGTCTTCGAGTGGTAGCTGAAAACTTCAACGATTAATTTTTTCCGTGTATAAAGTTGTTAGGTTGAGGTAAGGTTGTGGTAAGTTTACTAAATAAAGTAAATCTTTACAAAATCATTTATAATATAATTAAAAAATAAATAAAAAATTTTTGGTTTTGCTCCATTTTGGAAATTTAACAAGCCATTGAAAATCTTGAAAACAAATTTGGGAGGACTGGGATTCGAACCCGGGATCGACGCGCATAAACATAACATCCTAACTAACTGAGCTAAGTAGGGAACTGACAAAGAAAAAATCAATATTGCTTTTAAAGAATTAGTCATCTTCTTGGTTCACCTTAAAAGCAATATTGAGTTCAGTTCCCTACTTAGCTTAGTTAGTTAGGATGTTATGTTTATGCGCGTCGATCCCGGGTTCGAATCCCAGTCCTCCCAACTTTGTTTTCAAGGTTTTTAATGGCTTGTTAAATTTCCAAAATGGAGCAAGACCAAAAATTTTTTAAAAAATTTTTTATTTATTTTTTAATTATATTATAAATTATTTTGTAAAGATTTACTTTATTTAGTAAACTTACCACAACCTTACCTCAACCTTACAACTTTTATAGTTAACCTTACCACAGCCTTACCATTTTTAAGCTTACAATAACCTTTACTTGTAAGACTTACAGCAACCTTTACATGTAAACTTACAATAACCTTTACATGTAAACTTACAATAACCTTTTACTTGTAGGCTTACAGTAAACTATGCTTGTAAGCTTACAATAACCTTTTACTTGTAAGCTAACAGTAACCTTTACCATGTAAGCTTACAATAACTTTTACTTGTAAGCTTACGGTAATGGCGAAAATTTAAAGTTTACCTTAAAGTTTACCACAAGTATATACCCTATCCTTACAAACTATACATGTAATCCACATCACAAACTTACAGCAAGATATTGTGGCTATGTGGGTTGTTTAAAACTTCAGTGGACAAAGATTATACCGAAGAATCTAGTGTCAGTGAAATGTTTGAAGAACCTTTTCTTCGACAATCCATTAACACAGGACAATACGACAATGGATAATCGTATGGAAGAGCAATTTCATAATTGGACTAGACAAACAAGATTCGACTGCTTACTGAATAAAGTTAATAGACTTCGATGAGGACAAGCGTCAGTTCCTTAAGCGAATTGGAAAGATTGCTAGCAGAAGATGAACTCAAGTTCAAATGGAGATGAAGAATTCCTTTCTGATGGTAATGCGACAGAACAGACAAATTCATTAAGTAATTATTTACGTACATGGGGCAAATACTTTTAAAATAACTTTGGGCTGCTTTTGACGGCAATGTTATTTATTTTAAGATTATTTACCGATAATAAATCTGCCAATGGATGCTCAAACTTTAATGAAGACCCAAAGACTAATTGAAACTGAAACAATGGGAGAAGGTGAATATATCATTTCGGATTAAAAAAAAAAAAAGTGCCATTTTTGTCTATGGTGGAAGAAAATCGTAGGAATGGTAAAATGTTAAAATTAGTAATCAACATTGATGGTTTGCCTCTCTTTAAATCTTCGAAAGAGGGATTCTGGCTTATTTTGTGTTCGCAAACTGACTCAAAAAAGTTTATTCCATTGGAGCCTACTTTGGAAGGGATAAACCTTCAGATGCCAACGAATTTGTAAATCAATTTGTTTCTAGAAGCAGTTTGAATGGTAAAATTTTGGTGTAAATGATAAAAATATTTACAATATCGCTTGATTGTTGTGACCTGTGATACTCCTGCAAAAGCGTTTATCATTTATTTAAAAAAGGCCATACCGGTTGGCAGCAGTTGCACAAAGTGCAATATCAAGGGGAAATACGCAAGACCAAAAAAAAAACATAATAATGGAAACTGTAAGAAACGTCGAAGACGAATTTGCTTTCCTGGAACGGTACATAAACTAAAGAAAGACAAAGATTTCACACGTAACAACAATGCTACTCGGTCAATTTTAAATGACATTTGTGGATTTGGTCCAATTTCATCAGTAACCTCTTGACTACATGCATTTCTCAATAAGAAAAAAATTCGTTAAAGGGGGAGAAACCTCTACAGCAATTAGGTGCAGCGTTATTTTGAAGAAGGAAAGAGTTGAAAAAGAATGTAAAAAAGGTGGCTTCTAAATCATACGAACATTTTAAACAACCACATTCCATTTGGTGCATTGGTGGATGAATTTCCGCCTAGGATAAAGCAGTTTAAAATCTACAAAAAATCTAATGTTATGCCATTAACTGCAGATAATTCAAAAGACACGTGTGTATTATTAAAAGATGGAAACTACGGAGTCATCGAAAATATGTTACAAGTCCAAAACGGCACGGCATATTTTGTTGGCATAAAGTATCAACCTACTGAAAACTTGTACAATAATCCAGATTCCAGGAATTTTAATATTAGCATTGCCAAAAGTGACAACGACAGAAAATATGTCTGGAGTACTGATGAATGTCATTAAGAAAAGTTTGGAAAGTAACCTTGCCAACCTGGAATTATTGCTATTCTTCTAGCACATTGTCTTTAAAATATGAAAACAAACTTGAAAGATTCAAAATTAAGTAAAAAATGTTTAATTTAAAAAAATAAAATATGTTGCAAATTTATTCAATATCAAATGATATCCAACTTTTTAAAATTTAATTTTGAAAATTTTTTCAATTTCTAATTCTTGTTAGCTATTTTAATTATTAAAATAAAGCGTAATACATTTTAATTATATTGTTGGTAATGTAAATACCGTCAGGTAATTTTGAAACAAAAACATTAATTTGTTATTTTTAACTTTGACAAACGCAGCTGAACTTCAGCATGTTTTAAGTTAAGAATTTTAAAAAAATTATACTTTTAACAAAATGTAATACAATTTTTTTTTTTGAAAGGCATACGAAATTTTAAATGATTGTAATATCTTAAATTTAATATTTTTAAAAATAGTTCATAATTATTGTCAAATGCAATTGATGAGTCTCAGTTTTTACTTGAAAAATTAAAAGGATTGACGTTTAGGATGAGTGTTTAAAGCTTCAACTTAAAAAATGACAATTACAATAACATTCTATGTAATATAATATTCACTTATTATTATAAACAAATTTTTTGACGAATTTTATCAATTTTTTAATCACAAAGTTTACTTATATTTATAATATTTATATCGTCATTGCAGAAAGGAGTCTGAAGAAGTATGGAGTACTTACGAAATATGACAATTCACTAGTTGCATCTCTATTGAGGAGATATAAAAAACAAGTAACTCACAAAAGCATGTAGATAGTAACATGCATACCTTATATTGTGCCAATAATTCTGCAGGTAATGCTGATTAATTAATTATAATTTTTAATTAGTAATAATTAATTAATTTATTTATTTATTTTTATTTTATTTCAATAATATATTAATAATAATAAAAATAATGTATAATTATTATTTTTTAAAATGAAAAGCACATTGTTCAATTTTGCATTGATCATTAGGATGAAATGAAAACTGATGAGACCGTATTTCAAGACAATTGCGATTTTTTATCGATTTCCTTACATTTGGCAAACAATTTCGAGTTAAAAATTAATAATTGCGTGAAAAATGAAGATTAAAATAAAAAATCAAGATTTTTAAGCATCTTTAGCGTAATTTTTGACACTACCCTGATATAAAATGTAATTTTAAACAAAAAATCTTTGCAAAAACTACATCAAAAGTATAAATATCTAAAAAAAAATATTACAATAAAAACGTTTGTAATTGAAATGAGCACACATTACAATTGGTTCCTACGAAAGAAATGAAAAATTCTAAGACTTACATATACAACATTCTTATTGCACTTAATAATAATTTAGTAATTATCATTATTACCGAGATTAAAAATTGATAAAACATAGAAAAATTTCGAAACCAGTCAAATCCAGTAACGTCAGATTTCATTAAGAAAAACAAACTCCACCCAGTATAATAAATGTATTTCTTTTCTTTTCTCTGTTTAAATATGAAAAGTTATGAGCGATTATTTAGTTCTAAGTTCACAAAAAGGTTTTTTATTTATAAAAGATTCTAGATTTTATTTTTAATTTGGTTTTTGTTTTTATCTGTTCATTACATGTTTAATCAAAATTTAGGAATTTTCGGAAATACCTAAACCTTAAGAAAAGATGTTAAAAATTTTAGGATTAAGCTTAATTTTGAAATGGAATTATAAAAGCTTTAAACGTTTCGTCCTTATAAAGAATAATAATTATTTATATTTATATTTTCTTTATATTAATATTTGTATAATTATAATTTCTAAAACTGTGAACAATATTCCGTTATTAAAAAATTAATATATTTTATTTACTTACAGTATCAAGATTCGCGGTAGAGAATGCCACCAAGTAAAAGCAAAAAACCCCGAATATATATTCTCGAAATATCGGCTGTTTTTGGATAAAATTGAACAACTCGAGTAAATCTTAACCGATTTGGCTCATTCTTTTTTTGTCGGATAAAGAATCAAATAAGAATGAATTCTGTAAGTTTATTCAATTATTTTTTATATTTTTATAGAATTTAGGCTTGGAAAACCGATAAAATAGCGATTTTTGAGATTTAGACAAACGTGGATAGTAAACTCCTAAATGGATTGCTGAAATCTTCTAGAATATTATTAGTTAGGTTAAAATCTAGATAAACATTTCAGGAAATTTTAATACACTTCAAAATTTTGATTTATCTCAAAAAAATTGAATTTTTTGACATTTAGACTAACGCAGAGACTAAACTTCTAAACGGTTATGTGAAATCTTCTAGAATATTATTCATTGGTGTTAAAATCCTCGATATACATTCCTGAAAATTTTAATGCACTCCGTATTTTTTGAAAAATTTTGATTTTTCTCAAAAAAATGAATTTTTTAACATTTAGACAAACGCAGAGACTAAACTTCTAAACGGTTATATAAAATCTTTTAAAATATTATTCATTGGGTTGAAATCTCGATATATATTCCTGGAAATTTTAATGCACTCCGTATTTTTTGAAAAATTTTCATTTTTTTCAAAAATTGAATTTTTTGACATTTAGATGAACAGCCAGGATACTAAAACTGCTAAAAAACATATTTTAAAATATTTTGAAATTTAAAATAGTATTATGGTGGTTGATAAGGCTTGGAAATTTATTTTAAACAAGCTTTACTGTAAAGTAATCATATTCTTAAAATAAAATTCTTATTTAAAAACTTCATCATTGTATTTTATTTTAAGATTTATTCAGGATCAAAGGACCAAAATATTTTTTAAACAATTAATTATTTCATTTATCAAAAAGTTGAGAAGATGCAAAAAGTTTTAAAAATCCCAACAAAATACCAATGTTGATGTCAAAAACTTCCGCCAAGTAAAAGATTTTGTAAACTGTCCAAACCAATTATGTGAAATAAAAGTTTGAACCAAGGTAAAATTTATAATTAAACATTTTAAATAACGATTTATTTTAAATATTTCCCTCTCCTTTCAAACTTAACGTCGAAGTACATAATGCAGTTGAAAAAAAATAACCCGAGAATTAGCTGCTGATTATTGGCACATTGAGTCTTAATTACATTTCCGAATTAAGTCAAGTGATTTTTCTACTGAATTATTGGTAATTTATGCTAGCAAAGATAAAATTTAACGTTCATCAATTTTACATTATACCACAAAGAGAACGAAATCATATCAATTATTCATCATAATAAAAAATTTCTATATGAAAGTGATTGGTACCTGCCAATAGATTTTTAAATTTGGGCTTGATAATATAGAAATTTTTTTAATTATGATAAAATTAATTGGATTTTGTTTTTTTGTTAATTGTAAATTATGCAGTTAATTTTATTTGTTAACAATTCCAAAATGTAGTGACGGAACATTGAAACTTTGAAATTCTTGGAAATGTAATAAGCCCTCAATTGTGCGCAAATATCACATGCAGCGTAATCTCGGGTTTACTTTTTTCAACTGCAATATTGTACTTCGAGTTTATCAACTTTTTGATAAAATGAAATAATTTAATTTGTAAGAAAAATAATTTTGGTCTTTTGATCTAATAATTTAAAATAAAATTACAATGAAGTTTTAAATAAGAATTTATTTGAAGATTATGCTTAATACTTTACAAGTAAAGGTTATTTAAATTAAATTTCAAAGCCTATCAACCCATAATACTATTTCAAATTTATGTTTTTTTTTATTAGGATTACGTCGAATTAGAAAAATAGAATTGGTAAAATAACAGCAAAAAGTAAAATAGATCATTATTTTTCTACGTGTATGGCAAAAAATTTTACATTTCTAAATTTAAAGAGTAGTATTTTTGGCTTACACTTAATTAAACATGTAATGTATACATAATATGTCCATTCTTATCTAAAAAAAGGAAAAGATAAAGACATTGTTAGTCAAATTCAAAGGACCCGCCACTTTTTGTACAGGAAATGGCTTTCGGTCAAATTTTCTGAAACTTCACAGTTTTGTAGTTCAGGGGTCTTTCTGAACAAAAAATGTTTATGAACGCCAAAAATTAAAATATTGAACAGTTTTTTGAGCTACAGTAGGCTCAAGAGTTAAAAAAGTACTGACACTATTTTGTGAAATGCCTTCTGTACATAAATAGCAATCAATCAAAATTGTATCAACAACTCTCACTCCTGGGGTTTTTTTTTTGGGTCCCGTGATCACGAATCTAATGTTAGTAATTGGACAAAATTCAATATGGAGGAAATCCAATATGGGCGGTACGGGTGGGAGGCTTTTTAAAAACTACTCGGAATATCACATAAAGATTCTGTCACTCGGGGTTATAATTTGGGGTCACTGGATAACGAATCTAAAGTTAGAATTGCAAAATTCAATATGAGGAGGATCCAATATGTCGGACGAGTTTTTATAAAATCTACTCGAATTCACTAAAGACCTGTCACTTTCTGGGGCTTTTTTGGGTCTCTGATGCACGGAAATCTAAAAAGTTAGAATACTTACACCAGGCAATGACTACCTACTGTAGCAGTAAACATTTGAGAGGGGACAAGCTCTGTTTGAAACACAGAGTGAGGTCAAAAACAGTAGAGAACCGTTATGTAATTAGGTATTTTTGCTGACCATTTCTCTGTGCGCTCTTGAACGTTTGTAGGTCGTTTAGAATAATGCAGATAGAAGTCTTGTGACTTATTAAGGAAGCGAATCTCCATACAAGATTTGATTTTTGACTTTCTATACGGGTTTTTAAACGAAAGATTGGTTATTAAACGACGCTTGCATTAACTTATTTAACCTGATTTTTTTTTATTATGGTATTGTTAATTGTAAATTCATTATTGTTAATGCTTTTTTTTTTTTGTGTTTTTTTATTAGAATAAAATTCTTCCTTTGTGAAATAGTAAAATTATCTTTATTTCGTTTATTAATATAGTTTAGAAACTTTTTCTTTGGATTTTTCTGCGTTATATTTTTTATTTATTATTTTTTAATATTATATTTTTATTATTATATTATTATTATTTTATTATTATTTTTTATTTTTATTTAGTCTTCCTTTTTAGTTTAAACGTTTTTTTTATTTTTACGCAAATAAAATTATTCTATTAAACCAAATATTCAGTTGAAACTTAGAATAATGGCATTTAGATTACGCTTCTTTTGTTTATACTTGTAAACGCACAATATGTTGGGCGACAAATGCCATTCATTGAATTGGCAATTTGAGAAATATTATAAGGCACGTCAGATGTGCTATATCTCGAAGGGATCAGCTTGAACCATCCTCCGCACTTCCGTTAGACGAAAATTCGCTCGACGTATGTTTCAATTGCTTTTTTAATTCAATTTCTAATGAAATAGCTTTGCAGAGTACAGATCCATATTGCCTATGCGTTTGAATGTCTTAACGCAAACATCCAGTAGTTCTTGTTCTTTTACTCTGTTTATACAACGACGCCAAAATAACGCTTCTTAAGATTGTCCAAAAATATTGTAGAATTAAAGTTTTTATATTGGAGAGATTAAATTTTACATGACCCGAAAATGTGTGTGATCCTGTCCACATCATTTGGATGAAGATGAGATATTTTTGAACGAGTTAATGCTCATATTTTCGTTCTATTAATAGAGCCTTACATTATTATCAGGACGTCAGAGTTATCAATAATGTTTTTCAAGGTACTTAGGGAATGCATTGTAATCGAAAAGGATAAGGATTTTCAGAATGCAAAATAACTTTGATGTGAAGAAGAAGTTTTTGCAGTGTATTTCTCCTGTTACAAAAAGCTCAGTTTTCAACTAATTGTATTGGATTATATGTGATAACAATTAGGCAAGGTGGAATGTAAGTAAAAAACATTTTATTGAACATTTCTATGTAAGTTGATGACAAGGCTCTGGATCCGACGATATTCTCAAAACTTATTTTTGATTACCCGAGCAGGCAGTGCGTGAGTTTACTTATAAGTAATATGTAAGAAAGTCTTTAATAGAAACAATTTGTTCCCGAAAATATTGGAATAACATACAATAACATGCCAGAATTATATAGATGTCGCCATGTAACAGTCATTTCTCTAATATTTTGTACAACACTGAGCCGGAAGAGCCAAAGGCTATTTATTATAATTGATAGTACATACGCCTACAATCAGAAAAGCTCCAATTTCCGTGTCCTAAGCTACGGCAGTCATATTCTGTTCACAAAGGACAACATCTTTTGGAAAACCTTACAATTATGGTAGCTCCAAATGGATATATTTTGGCAACTTTGGTCAACGACTTCTCAGATTCCAGAAATAATGATGCTGTAAATCTTGCGACAAAAATTAGGGTGAAAAATAATGCGGATACTTATGAGGAGAGCTCGGTTGTTCAAGAGGGCGATATAATACTGGTTATAATACTACCTTTAATTTACTGAATGTGCTCTAAAGCTTAAATGGGAATCTGAGAAAGTGTTGACCAAAGTTGCCAAAATATATCGATTTGGCGTACCATAATTGTTAGGTTTCATCAAGATGTTGTCCCTTTCGTGAACAAGTATATGACGGCCGTCTGGACACGGAAAATTTGGAGCTTTTCTGGATTGATAGGAGTAAGTACTATCGATTTATTAATAATAGCCTTTGGGCTCTTCCCCGGCTCAGTGTTGTACTAAATATTAGAGAAAGATGTTACATGCGCGTTCTATATTAATTCTGGAAGGTTATTGATGTTATTCCAATATTTTCGGGGAACAAATTGTTGTCTGATTATGAAAGACTTTCTTACATTACTTATAAAAGTTAAACCTCACGCCACTGCCTGATCGGGTAATCAAAAATAAAGTTTTGAGAAATCGTTTCGGTCATAGGCGACCCGCTTTTTGGTGGTCTCTCAGAACTTACACTAGAAATGTCAATAAATGTTTTTTACTTACATTTCACCCTAGCCTAATTGTATACACAATATCCATACAATTGTTTGAAACTGAGCTTTTTGTAACAGGAGAAATTATATTCTTGGCAAATTCTTCTTTCACTCAAATTATCTTGCGATTTGAAAATCTATCCTTTTTGGATTACATGCATTCCTATGACCTTGAAATTAGTACATTGTACTCTTGACTGGTTCCTGTAATAATTGTAAGGTCTATTAAGGGAGAACACGGAAATATGGCATTAACTCGTGTTCAAAAATATCTCTTGCTCATCCGAAATGATGTGGACAGGAGCACACATTTTCGGGCATGTAAATATATCTCAATATTAAAACTTTGAATTCATACCAATTTTTGGACAATCTAAGAAGGTTATTGCTGCTCGTGGTAATATGAGCAACAAGGACTTACTGGTTGTTTGCGTTTAAGACATTCTAACGCATGCAATTTGGATTATGTTACTTTCTGCGCAAAGCTATTTCTTTAGGAAATTGCATAGAAATAAGCAATTGAAACCATAGTCGAGAATGTGTCGTCTATACGGAAGTGGAGGATCGTGTTCAAGCTGATCCTCCTTCGGAGATATAGCAATCTAGTCGTTCTTATAATATTTTCTGATTGCCATTCTATGAAATGGCTATTTGTGTTCGCCCAAACATATTGTGCTTTACAAGTATAAGTTACAAGAAGGAGCGATATTCTAAATTGCCCATTATTCTAAGTTTCAATGATATTTGGTTTTATAGAATAATTTTATTTGTAAAAATAAAAAAAAACGTTTAACTAAAAGAAGTAAATAAAAAAATAA
Organism: Leptopilina drosophilae; assembly: GCA_032873175.1. NCBI lineage: Eukaryota > Metazoa > Arthropoda > Insecta > Hymenoptera > Figitidae > Leptopilina > Leptopilina drosophilae. Next base: position 12,755,016 of record CM065485.1, read on the forward strand.
AATATAATTATACATATATTAATAATTTTTATAATAATAAAGAAATTTTAATTTTAAAAGTTAATAAATAAAAAACAATATAACTTAGAAAAATCCAAAGAAAAATGTTAACTACTATTAATAAACGGAAAATAAAGATATTTACATTTCACAAAGGAAGGAATTTATTCTAATTAAAAAAACATAAAAATAAAAGCATTAATATATGGAATTTCAATGAACAAACCAAAATTAGAAAAAAAATCAGTATATAAGTATTTGCAGAGCAGTCGGTATCTTAACCAATCGCTTTCTTTATAAAACCCGTATAGAAGATAATCAAAAATAATCTTGTATGGAAGGATTCGCTTTAAAAAAGTCACAGGACTTCTATCTTGCATTATTCTAAACCGACCCTACAATAACGTTTCAAGTGCGCACAGAGAATGGTCGACAACATATAACTATTTCATTACTGCGTCTTTCTACTGTTTTTTGCATCTCTGGTGTTCAAAAACAGAGCTGTCCCTTCACAATGTTTACTTGCTACTGTGGTAGTCCATTGCCCTTGCGTAAGTATAACTAACTTTAGATTCGGCGATCAGGAGACCCAGAAAGCCCCCGAGTGACAGGTCTTTTAGTGAATCTCGAGGTAGATTTTAAAAAATACTCGTCCGACATATTGGATCCTCCATATTGAATTTTGCAATTCTACCTTTAGTATTCGTTATCACGAGACCCATAATAACCCCGAGTGACAGTTCTTTAGTGAATTCGAGTTAGTTTTTAAAAAAACCGTCCGCCATATTGGATCCTCCATATTGAATTTTTGCTATTTCTAACATTTGATCTCTTTGATCAGGGACCCAAAAAACCGCCGAGTGAGAGAGTTGTTGAATCAAATTTTTGATTGTATTTTTAGTACAGATGTCATTCACAAAATAGTGTCAGTATTTTTTTAACTTTGAGGCTACTGTAGCTCTAAAACTGTTTCAATATTTTTTAATTTTGTGCTTTTATCATTTTTTATCGATTCAGAAAGACCCTGAACTTCAAAACTGTTGAGTGTTTCAGAAAATTTTGTCCGTAAAGCCATTTCCTGTACAAAAAGTGCGGGTCCTTTTGATTTGTACTAACACATGTCTTTTTTCCTTTATTTTTAGATAAGAATGAAATATTATGTATACATTTAATTGTTTTAATTAAAGTGTAAGCCAAAAAATGCTATCTCTTTAAAATTTAGAATAGTAAATTTTTTTTTAAATAAAAATTTTTATAAAATCTTCTTACACGTAGAGAATAATCATGATCTATTATTCTTTTTGACTGATTGTTACATTCTCATTTTTCTATTACACGTATCCCAACAAAAAACATGTTTTGCATTTTATTTTGCCGTATTTCTATTAATTAAGCTTTCCAGAACATATATAAATGCAATGTTGTTCTACCTCGTCATATGAATATTATTCCTGTATGCTTTACCTGTGTACCTTCCTTTGGAATGGCTCCTAATGGCGGGACTTTGGAATCTCAACTTATCCTATCACTTGAAGTATACACCTATGAAAGCTTTACGAATCTTAGATTTGAGGTGTAGAGGAAGCGGTTATCAGCGAATATATTGTTGTTGTGTTGGGTGTTGGTTTTTTGGCATGTTCTAAAATACCCAATTGGAGATTTCTGGGTTATGGTATCTTATTATTTTATATATTAATTATGAATCGATCAAGATAATTATCACGGAATTATTGTAATTTGTAAACTTGGATTTTATTGGATACAATATATTTTCATTACTATTATTTCATTTGGTTGGTAATTTATTTATGATATCGTTACTTGTTTTTAAGACTACATTCTCTTTATTAAATTCGAAAACTCACCCCTCTCTCCACTACCCCAGCATAGTTTTGATATATTGTTGTTATTCTTAAGATTTTGTTATTAGTAGTGTTTTTAATCCGGTTGACAAATAACCGGTGATACAAAAAGTTGTCTGGCGCCCTACCATGGGACCGCTTCTTCAGACAAACTAGAAAGGAACTAGATTTGCACCGCTGTAAACGTTATCTTCTTGTTAAATATTAAAGTTCTGTTTAAATCTAGATTTTTTTGATTATGGGTCAGGTTTTAGCCAAACGGATCGGATAAATTAAAAAAAAAATTTTAGAATGAAATATCATGTTATTCTCATCTGCTTATGTTATAAAAATAATGTCATAAACAAAATTTAAAGCAAACAAAAAATTTTTTGTTATAAGTTATTAACCAATATTAAAATGAAAATTATTTTTTTCTTAAGTTCTGTTTAACTGATTTTAAAAACCAAATAGGCGTTTTTTTCGTCTTGAAACGTAGAATTTAAAAGTTTATTTTGCTTAAAATTTTTTTTTATTTTTTAAATTTTTTATTTATAATATTATTAATAATAAACAGTTCTTCTTCACGCTATACTCCAAAACATTTAAAACATACTATTGTATTCTGCATACATTTTTGAGGTAAGAAACAATTGAGAAAAAATGGCACGGCTACTAGAAATAATAATATTAAATTTTATTTTTGTTCGCCGTGTAAGCCGTTTTGATGGTGTTCGCTCCCTCTGCGCTGTTTTCGCGTTATGCATCAAGTTTTAAATTTGAGGTTCTTTTTTTTCAAATATTTATCTGCGTTTCCGTTGATTTGTTTATGCAACGAACACCATCAAAGCGGCTTACACGGCGACAAAAATAATTTAAGATTATTATTTTGCTAGCTAGCGGGCCATTTTTTTCTCAATTGTTTCTTACTCAAAAAATGTATGCAGGGAATACAATAGTATTTTTTAATTTTGAGTATTAGCGTGAAGAGGACTGTTTTTTATTCTAATATTATAAATGAATACTTTAAAAAAACAATAAAAAATTTTTTTAACAAAATATATTTTAAATTTCTACGCTTTTCAAGACAAAAAAAAAACGCCTATATTTGGTTTTTAAAATCGGTTAAAAAGAACTCAAGAAAAAAATATTTTCATTTAATATTGTTATATAACATATAACAAAAAATTTTTTTTGCTTTAAATTTTTTTATGACATTATTTTTTTCACATAAAGATGAGAATAACAGATATTTCATTAAAAATTTTTTTTTTAAATTATCCGATCCGTTTGGCTAAGCTCTGACCCTTATGTAAAATTGCCTCATAAATTTGGTTACAGGTTGGTTTAGATTTGTAGTTTTAGGAATTATTATGGGTTTGTAAATAATTGGTTTTTTATAAGATTCGGTATTCAGCTTTTCCTATAGAGTGTAGAAAAAAAAGGCGTTACAATATATATTTTTTATCATTTTTTTAACAAAAAATTTCATATCCCGACGCAATTAATCTCCAAAACATACTGCATATGGGAGCTTGCTACCCGAGACTTTTTTCTGCCATCTTACTGTCAGCTTCAACTTTTCTGTTGACAACTTTTCACTCTGAACTTAAAACTTTTCGGACTTATTTGCAAAAAAAAATAATTTTTTATGACATTCTCATCACATGAGAATGTATTAGTTTTGGTTCGAAGATTGACCCTTTCGCTAATTTCATGAAATCTCGACGTTTTGGGGTCCCCTGACGTCGGGAAAAAACATGGTCTAGAAAAAGTGTCGGTCTGTATGTCTTCGTGTCTGTCTGTAGACACAATGGCTGTTTGCACGAGAACTCTTGAAAAACTTTATTGCATCACCTTGCATCTTTGCATGCACAAAAATAGTGTTAAAATAACAAAATCGAGTTCGTTATCAATTTTTTTTAAGTTTTTGGGTCAGGTCAACCTAAACTGGGTTATAAAAGATTTTGTGGATTTTCTAAAATTTACATAACTACTATAAAAAAACTGTTTAACATGTTTTAGAATAAAACAAAGATTTAAAAAAAACTTTTTTAAAATTTATTGTTATTAAAATTTTATATTTTTAATTTTTTTTAAGTTTTTGGGCCCGACAAACTGTTGGAGTAAAAAAAGTTTCATTGGTTTTCTTAAAATCTTAAAACTTTTTCCTAAAAATCTGTAGGTTTATAATAAAAGAATAAGAAACAGTTTTAATTGTTTTTTAAAATTTTTGTTATTTTTGTTGTTGTTTTTTGTTCTTTGTTCAAGAGTTATTTAGAAGCTTATCTCAAGAAACTCAGGGGGGGGGGTAATATGGAAATAAAACAAGAAATGCTAAAAACTATAGATTGGAAATATTATTTGAAGCTGTTCCGGGATAATTGTAGCAAATTTCTGGACAATTTGTTGAATTTTCTTTAAAAAGTTCTAAAATGGTTTAAGAGTAGAAAATTGTTAAAATTAACGAAAAAAAAATTTGCCCGCGTTGGTGGTCTGAACATTGAGACTTCGAGACTGAAAGATCGCTCGGCCTTATTCAACTTCGGCTGCAGGGAAGCGTTACCTTACTTTAGTTTTAGATCGTTTTT